>OY728158.1:1737560147-1742560147 GCA_963277665.1 Viscum album
AGGGATAACATATGTTATGGTATGGCACATATTAACAATGGTTTATATATGATTGAACTAGAGAACTCAATAATTGAAATCACTTACAAAAATAGCAAACATGACTCAAATAACACCCGCCTATGGAACTTCAGGTTTGGTCATGTAAACGAGAAGTGATTACAAAGATTGCATCAAGAAGGGTATCTAGACTCGGTACAGTTATATCCCATAGATGTATGTCAAGCTTGATTACAAGTAAAGATGACCAAAGCACCTTTCTTAGGAAATGTAGAAAGAGCCAAAGTAGAGCTAGATTAATACATAATGATGTATGTGGTCCATTTCCAGTAGAGGAAAGGGGTGGTTTTCTATACTTCATTACTTCTACTGATGACTATAGTAGGTATGTCTATATCTACTAAATCCTATATAAGTCAGATTCCATTCGGATATTTAAGGAATACCAAAATGAACTAGAAAACTAACTTGGTAAGAAAAGAACATCACTTCACTCAGACCGAGGTAGAGAATATCTTAACCAATCTTTCTTTGATCACTTGAAGGAGTGTGGGATAGTATCTCAACTCACTCCTTCTTATACACCATAATGAAATGGTGTTAGTGAAAGGAGGAATATTACCTTGCTTTATATGGTCCGATCAATGTTGAGTCATGCAACCCTTCCATTATCCTTTTGGGGATATGCTTTGCAGACAACAATATATACTCTTAACCGAGAACCAAATATTGTTGCAGATGGGATTCCATATCAGTTATGGTGTGGAAAAAAACCCAACCTTACACACATATGTGTATGGGGGTGCGAGGCATTTTTCAACACTTAAACAAGTGAAAAATTAGCATCCACAAGCACTAAGTGAATCTTTATAGGTTATACTAAGGAAACTAGAGGATACTACCTATATAAACATTTAGATAGAAAAATAATTGTGGTAAGATACATCACATCTCTAGAAAGGGAAAAAACGTCTATTAGAAATAGTGGGAGAAATATTGAATTTGATGAATTTAATGCTCCAAATGCACAAGATTTGGAAGAGAAACAATCTCCCCAAGAACAAGTGGAAGAAGAAGTTATTCCCAAGACACAGATAATGCATAGGTCTACGCAACAGGTTAGAGAACAGCAGTGTTATGGTTTTCTTGTCACCAAGTCTAGGGACACATTAGTACTTGAAGATGATGAACCTCTATCCTACCAAAAATCAGTAGAAGGCAAAGAAGCTGTTAAATGGAAAGAAGCCATGAATTATGAGATTGTATCCATCTACCAAAATCAAATATGGATTTTGGTATACCCTCTAGCTGATGTAAAACCCATTGGATATAAATGGGTATTCTAGATGAATCTATACATTGATGGTGAGGTTAATAACATTAAAGCAAGAATGGTTACAAAGGGTTTTAGGCAGCGTCAAGGAATTGGCTATGATGAAACCTTCTCACCACTAGAAATGATTTCCATAAGAATATTTCTTGCAATAGAAGCCTTTCATGATTATGAAATTTGGAAAATGGAGGTCAAAAAAAATTTTCTAAATGGGATGTTGGTTGAAGATGTCTATATGACTCAACCCGAAGCATTTGTTATGTTAAAGAATGCCAATTAAGTATAAAAGCTGCAAAGATCCATTTATAGATTCAAGCAGGCCGCAAGATCATGGAATGCCCATTTTTATGAGGCCATAAGAGATTTTGGTATCATCCAAAATTAAAGTGAGCCTTTTGTATATAAAAAGGTTTAATGGAATTCCATCATTTTCCTAGTATTATATGTTAATGACATATTAATTATGGGAAATGAGGTGAAAATCTTGAATCCAGTTAAGACATGGTTAAATGAATGCTTCTCTATGAAGGAATTTGGTGAAGCAGCCTACATTCTAGGGTTCAAGATATATTGAGATAGATATCAAAGGATTTTTGGGCTAAGTCAATGTACATATATTGAAAATTTGCTCAAAAGGTACATAAAGGAACAATCCCAGATAAGATTGTTACCTATGTCATGTGGTGTAAATCTCCCCAAGTAAATGTGTCCACAAACATAGGAGGATATTGACATAATGAGTAGATTACCTTATGCTTTGGCAGTTGGTTCTATCATGTATTCCATGATATATACTAGGTTGTATGTTTCTTTTGATTTAAGCATGGCAGGAAGATATCAAGCCAATCCTAGAGAGCTACATTGGCCAGATGTTAAAACTATCCTAAATTACTTGAGGAATACTAAAGATATGTTCCGGGTGTATGGTGGAGAAGAAGAACTAGTTCTGAGGGGATACACTGATTTTAGTTTCCAGATAGATCATGATGATATGAAATCGAAGTCAGGATACAACGTTTTCTTGAATGGTGGTGTAGTGAGCTGGAGAAGCTCGAAGTAAGCTGTGATTTCTGATTCTACAGCAGAGTTCGAATATATTATAGCTTCCGATGCAAGAGATAAATCATTCTATATTTGTAGCTTTATCTGATACATTGGTTTTGTACCTAGCAGTGTAGACCCAGTTCCAGTATATTGTGATAATACTGCTGGAGTGGTTCTTTCCATGGAGCCCAGGTCTCACCAGAGGACAAGGCATATTGTTTAAAAGTTTCATCTCTTGACGGATTTTACCCAAAGAGGTGAAGTGGAAGTTAGTAGAGTAGCCATAGAGGAAAACATGGAAGACCCCCTAACAAAATCCATTTCTCAGTAGATGCATGATTCACATGTGAGATCTAGAGGATTGAAACATGTTAGTAGTTGGCTCTAGTGAAATAGGGAGTGTTGAAAGTAGGTTCCCGAGGCTTAACGTGTTTTGTACTTTGATTACCGCTACATGTATTCAGTTTCTTATAATACATGTGGTTATCTTGCTATAATAGTGTAGATACTACTACATCCAATTTGTTTATGACAATGTACTTAGATTAACTATCACATCAAAGGGTTATAGTAGATCCCAGACTATAATGAGAACCCTGAGATTCCATGACATTAATCTTAATGAAATTTCCTATGGTCCAGTTACATCATTCTGAAAGGACACAGATGATGTGTGACCAATAGGTGCTGGGGGATCTTAAGCATTGACACTTCTTCTAATGAAGTTTTCACTTCATGATGTATAGTAGTTGAGATCATGAGGACGGACCAAAATAATAGGAACACCACATGTTTTGGGTGTCGTTAGATGTTCATATCTATGGACATGTGTAATGGTTTCTAGATGTGAGAACATTGTCAATGGATTTCATTTAATTACAAACACTTGATGAAAGACAAAAACCATGGAGACAAAGTCATGGTGAGGTAGTTTTTATTAGGTATGTCATTAATGGCATTTAATTGATTGAATGATCGAGAAAGGATTTATCACATCCGAGTTCAGGAAGAGATATCTCAGTCTTGGTTGATTAGGTTAGTAGCACCTTCATTAAATAGGTGGCCATAGTAGTGAAAGGTAAGACCTTTCATACAAATCAAAAAAACTAAAGAAAGATAAATAATTATGAATCTAGGGTGCATTCTGCATTATTGAGACATCGATGACGAAGATTTTATATTACACGTACCATGTCCGTAGGAAGGAAGTCGTTGCTTTGACTTTTACTTATCTCTATAGGGGCCTTGATTGGTTGCTAGACCCCGCACTAGGTCAGTGGATATTATTCATTGCTATTGAGGCAAGGGATTAGAGGGTCACAAACAATATCGCCTTGAGAATCTGACCTATTATGGGAATAAAAATATAGAACTTAGTGGGCCCCAAAAAAGTGTCCAAGCACTATCCAAGTTCTATGGATCACCAAAGAATAATTAAATTAAGAAATTATTCAATTTTAGAATAATTCATTGAATTTATTAATAACATTTATTTTCATGTTATATAGTAAATACAAGTATTAATATTATTCGAATGGATTTTGATATCCTAAGGTTCATAAAATATTAGCTGGAGGTATGAGTTGAGTTAAAGACTCATGTTTATCATGTAATATATTTATATATATTACGATTAAGAGATAAATTATAAGTATTATTTATGGAATAATTTTATGTGTCATAAATAATTATTTATAACACTTATATAGCATACGTTAACTACACGGGGTTGGGAATCCATACTATATGTTTTAAACATTCCCTATAGAAGTGAGGGAGAGAATCTTCTAGAGATCTATTCATGTGATGGATTTGAGAGCTTCTCTCTCCTCCTTGAATCTAGAGAGAGTCTCTCAAGTGAAGGAATATCTTCAAGTTTATCCATCTCAAATTGATGGATCTTTCCTTGCAGTGATCGTCATTGGGATGATGTGAGCGTTGAAGATCCACGTTAGCACCCAGATCTTGACTAACTATGCCTAAGCAGATTCTAGAGGCATGTGCGGACGATCTAGAGGGCTTCGATGTCAGAGTCTTCGAGCAATGATCGCTGATTTCCTAGGGTGGACTTCAACACGTCAAATCCTATCTAGGTACATGTTTAATTTATTTCTGCTCTATTTAAAACTTGGGTGATCCTGAGACCAAACTGGGACAAGATCACCAGAGTTGACAGGGTTATGTCACTCCGGTGATGCATAATATTTTGAATTTCCGGCCCACTGGATTCCTCTGCGCCATCCTAGTACCTAACAACAATAATTTTTGAAATAAAAATAAAAATAAATTCACATGATGCAAAAAAACAATATATATCTAAAATGAATATTTAAAACTAAAAATATGACATCTTTATCCTTATTTTAAAAAATTAAATATAAATAAACAAAAATAATGACATTTATAAATGTTATTTAATAATATAATATGATGGTAAAAATCAAGGAAAATGGAAGAAGGGAATATATTTGACTTATGGATGATTATAGATGAGATATTAAAATCCAATGAAATTTTAAATATTTTCCTATCATTTTTGGAGTCCTTATAATTTAAATTTTAATATAATTTTACAAATTAACACATTACTCTGATAAAACAAATTACTATGGAACTATTCATAATTTAAAAATATAAAATGACCCTTTTTAAATCATTGGAACCAGTAATTCTAAATCTGTATTATTTTTTAATTATTAGAAAATATTATTTGGTGTAATTTTATTTCAAATTAAATGGTAAAAATGTGAAGAAAAATAATTTTCTAGAAATATTCCTCTTTAAGTAAAAAAACATGTTTATAAACAATTCTAGTATAAAATTAAATTCAAAGAAAATAATTTAATTATTTTAATCAAAATAACTATTTATATTTTATAATTTTACTAAAATAAAATTTTATGTTTTAAATATTGTAAATTGAAATGTGGTTTTCAATAACAGTCCTTATTTTTCGTAATCCATTCAAAAATAAATCCTTTAAAAAAATTTATAAAATCTCACAAAAAGATAATTTATAATTTCTTATATAAAAATGATATAATTTATATAAAAATAACTCTTAAACTTGTTTTAAATTAAATATATTATTTTCTCATAAAAATCTATGAATGTTAATTTTGAAAAAACACACATTTTTTAAGAATAAAATTAAATTACTAAAAATTTGGTGTCTATTTAGTAATTATTAATAAATAAATTTTAATTGATTAGAATATTTAAATATATTTTATAAATTATTTAACCATAGTCATACTGGGGAATTTAATGTCCATATTATAATGGTTATTTTTAAATGATAATATTTTATTGTAAGTTTAGGATTTTTTATTCTGATCATATACCCAATTAATCATAATGTTTTTTTAAATATCAATATATTATAGATATTTTAACAAATAAAAATATTGTTTAAATATTGTAAAAATTTCATAAATAAATATATAGTTAAATCAACCATTATGGATGTTTTTTATATAAGAATCATGTTTCATAACAACTTAGATTTTCAGATATGATGAGATATGAGATGATACTTCAAAATATTTAAAAAAAATAGATAATTGAGAGAATATAAACAGAGGGAAGAACTTCAATCATTCTATTATAGTAAGTAGTTTTTTAATGAGGACATATAAAATTATTGTAATGAAAAATATTGAGTTACTTATAAAGATAAAGATAAATTGAAACATATTTAATAATTTTTTTATTGATTATTTAAAAAAAAAATATTATAAATTAATTATGTACGAGTTTTATTCTTATTACCATTACCTTAAAATAAGTAATAGAGTTAAAAGATGATTCATTTAACCTATGATTTATTAGTGACTTGTTAATAAACATTTCAATAGAATAATAATAGATTAGTGATTTCTCATCACATCGACACATCATCACTCTATTATTATTGGTTATATATGATTACAAGTGAACCAAATAAATATCATTATGATCTTGGAATTTATTTTTAAATTTTATGGTTTTGATTTTTTTAATTAATTTAATTCCATGTCATTTATAATATAAGGAAATAATCTATTTTAAAAATAAATTCTCTCACCCTTATAATACCCCAAGAGTGTAATGAGATATTATGGTTGCAACAAATGGTATCTGAGATGAAGGGAATTGTTTACATGTAGAACATAGTTAATGTAAATGAAATTATATTATTTAAAGAATTTAATTATTATACATCGAATAATCCAATGGGATCCCATATTTGATTTTTTTGATTGGCTGGATTTTGTACTGGTATTTAATGAATTAAGGTTAGTAATCTCAATGAGATTTGATTACATAAACACTAAAATAATCAAAAAAATCCCTTATCTTGTGAAATTTATAATTATATATATTGGAAGGTGATGGGATAAAAATATATGATCATAGTATGAGAAAATTTATCTATTATTTATGAATCTGATAGCATGTTAAATAATGGAAATATAATTTTTTTAATCAAATCATTTGATGATTAAACTTTGTATCCAATGGAAAACAATGATGGTTTCATCAATAGAAACATCAATGTTGTTGGTTCTATTTGAGTGTCTTTATATAAAATAAAGTATGTCGACATTATAACTATAATATTATGAAGACAACCAATTTTATAAAATCTAATGGTTTCACTATAAAAAACTATATTTATTAGAGTTGTTTCTAGAGGTATTTATTAATGAACAAACATTAAATGATAAAAAAATTAAAACCCACAACCCCCCTCACAATCTCTTCCTCCATCTCATTTTCCCAGAATCCACCTGATGTTGACCACCTTCTCCCCTCCAGGTGATAGAGCACATCGACTCCAACCCTTTATATGATTTCATTCCCTATACCAGCTTACATGAAGTTATCACACTTTAAAATTGATACTATGGAAGACTTGAGGTTTCTTTCCTTGATATGACAACTCATACCCCTACTATCCAAACCAATGTCTTCTCCCTCTATAAAAACCAATATTTCAGAGATTTTGTTTTGGAATGAAATATGTAATATAAAAATTGTAAATAACTTTTCTTTATTTTGTTTAAATGTTATTAAAAAATAATATAATTAAATACTTATCAATTATATTATTTAATTTGTTGCGTAAATTTGAAAAAAAAGTAAGATCAAATTTTATGGAATTTTATAGATAACTGGTATTACATTATTTTAATCATATTAGATGTTCGTCTATTTTTACTAAAATAAGATTCTTTTTAAAACTAGATGTGCCTAGGGTTGTGATATACAACTGAGAATGTGTGTTTAATTAGTGGTACTACTTTTACAATTTCTATTAATATGAGATATCGATTTTTGTGACATGTTAGAGTCACAATACTCTTTAATATAAATTAAAACCCTTACTAGTGTGAAAAATAAGTAAATTAAAATGGAAGACACATTGTGTTTTTATGATATTCCCCCATATAGTGGTATACTACATCATTACCATGGTTTGGTTGAGTATATGATATAAATTTTACCAAAACATATTAATGATTATTTGTGGTATGAGAAGGTATAATTATTTTTCTGAAAATTACTTTCCAAAACCATTCTATCCTTAAAAGTGATTATATATATTCCCTATATTTGTAAATGTTACCACAAAATGATGTGAGAAAAACCAGTTTTACCCATCATTTGTTCATTAAAAAAATTGATCTTCACTTGAACCAACTGAATAATAAAAATTTTCTATGTATTTCAATACAAATTTGATGATAATAGATTCTATAAAACATTATTTTCAAAAAACATATTTCCAATATTCTCAAATCATTAATAATACAAAATTTCGTTACTTTCTCTTTAACATTGAAATTCTCTAGAATCCTTTCTCCTTTTCTTAGATCATGAAAATATTCTAGAAAAAATTAGTTATTTTCTCCAGGTTACATATTTAAAAAAATAAAATTATAAATATCTAAATGAGACTTCTCATTATATAGCCATCCTTACTCTTATAAATTCATTCTACAGTCTCTATATCATCCATAACACTTGTCTTTTAGTTAACCTCCATAAATTTCTCCATGGTTATAAATTATTGGCTTCATAAATTCCCCTGAAAGTATTTGAATAAAATACACTCAAGGATTCCAAAAATCTTATCTGGAATCACAATTTTAAAATAATGAGTTTTATATTTTTTATATTCTTGTAATCATTAACAAATTGAAATTTTAGATTTATTTAATTCCTTTAATTTAAACATATGTTTATGTTAACTTTAATCATCTTACATGTTTTTATCTTCCTCTTCTACTAAATTCATCAACAATTACAATAATAAAATCCTTGCTTCCAAAAACTAGATTTATAAATCCTTAATGATTTATATTTTCTAATTATATTTCTTAAAAATATTTTACATGATTTTGATTTTATTATCGTGAGATTTAGTAATTATTTTGTTCTCTTCTGATTCTAATCATCACTAAATTGAAATATGAAAATCCTATCATATTAACTCTGTTATCTCCCATACATCAAATCAAGTTGTTTTAGGAAGATTATTAAACTTGAAATTCCATATTTTTTAATTAAATATCAAGCCTCTACAACTCTAAATAATCATAGTTAATTTTTTTCATGAGTTATTCATATGGAAATTACTTAATATCCTGAACTTCATGACCACATTTATTATCCAATTATATTTTTACCACACCATTTCCATGAATTTAAATCATCCAGAGTAATAATTCTTTTTGATAAATTAAATTATTTTCCTCAATATCATCCTTTTTAATTTCCCACTTTTAATCATTTATTTTAACTGATATTAGATCACAAATGATTCTCAAATCACTATGATGTTTGTTACGTTAATGATCAATGTAACATAATCAATCATAAATTGTAAAAAATATTATATAAATATCATCCTTTCTTCAAGATTTTGGACATTACATAGTGTTTTTTACTTTTACATATCTTACCGAGATCCCCAAATTTTATAAATTATCATGTCTGGGTGACTCCTATATATTTATGGAACCTCCAAAATATTATTAATTTTTACCTAAGAATACATCATGCATGTATAATATCATTCAAAATAACATACTATTATTTTAATTTTCAATTTAAACATAATCTATGAAACTTACATGCTACTGAATTAATTAAACATATGGAAAATTGGATTCATTTAATAGAAACTCAAAATTTATGGTTCCAAAACATAGTATCTTTGGGATATAATTATGTTCTTCCAAAACCAAAAAAGCAATTCATTACCTATCTTCTATAGATATACCTTCTATTTTCTAGAACAATTTGAATATTCTAGATTTGTAACGAACCCATACCAAATCCAACCATTATATATAATGATTTTTGGAATAATATATTCACCATAAATCATTCATCAAATTCATTCTCACAAAATTACTTGCCAATAAATGAACTCAAACACATAAATAATATGATTGGGGTATTTATTCACACCATTTGTATTTTTCTCATCTTTATTAATTGTAATCATTCAACATTTCATCGATCAATATCATTTATAAAATAGAAGATAACTGAAACTTCACTGCAAGATATAATGATAATGGGAGAATTTCATCCCTATGTAATTATAAATTAATGGCTAGTGATTTTGATGTTTCCCCATTAGTCATATAACAAATATTTTATCCCCTTTTTTCAATAAAAATAGATTGTGATTCAAAAAAGATAATGTATTTGGTTTTTTCAGTTGTCCCCCATTAATAATAGAATCCATAGTAAAATATATATCACTAATTACATAATTAAATTACTGGGGAATTATAAACATGAATATTGATCTATAATTATTAAAATCATTCTCATTGAATATCTTTAATGAATGTATAATTTTTTTTATATTTTGAAGAAATATACACTAACTTCACATCTCCATGAGAAACATTTTTTATGGAATTATATTTGATGTCTCTATTTTTGGGAATTTATTATTTTAATAGGTTATAGGAAATAAAAACTACCCTCTTATTATGACAGATTATCCTTAGGAATATTTTATGGGTAAAAATTAAATCCTCTATATTTAATTTAATTCACAACATTTGTGTACAAGATGGTATGGTAAAATATCATACATATTTAGCTATAATCAAATTTATTTCATACTTTTTTAACTACAACAAAATATTCACAAAATAATTACCCTTCATATTGATTTTATATCATATAAATATATAGCATAAATAATATAACAAAGTCCCATTAAGTTTATATATTTACATATTATATACATAAGACCATAATTCAATGTTCCTTTGTTATACATAATAATTATTTTCATGTCCATCATGTGTGATCACTTTTCATTACTTTCATACCATACATACAACCATACTATGTATTAAATATATGGTATGGTTGTATTAATATAAAGAAAGCATCCAATCCACTTCCTAATGTTTTTATAATTCAATATTTTTCATTCTTTATCTTTAATTAATTTCACACCTATCGTGATTGCTGTGGATACCTTTATTGAAATTATATTTAAAAAACTATTTAATAATTTTTTAGTATATTTACCTTTAGATAAAAATATGTAACATACATTATATAGAAATTGTAAGAATATAATAAAATTTATATCTCCAAATATTTACATCTAAAATGTATTCATCATTTCATATTTAAAAGCGTCATAATATTATTCCATAATAATGGAATAAACTATGTCTAAATAAACAAAAGAAATTTATAATACCTTTTATCATGTCTTTAACATTTTTTTTATCAAAATTTCCTCTATAATTAATTATAATATTTAGGGAAATAAAAATTTTATAGTTCAAAGATTGAGGGGCTCATTTTGTCCCATATTAGAAATTATTCAACCTGAAAACATCAATGGTTTATCATTTGTCTCAAAACATTCATTATCTATTTTCTAACATAAAAAAGGTATAATATTTTAATGGTTTGATCCATATGGAAGGATTTCCAATATGTTTGAGTGACCAAGTGATGGAAATGAAAAATAAAAAAAATAATAGAAGATTTATAAAAAAATATTATAGAAAAAATATTGAAACTAATAAACAAATTATAAATTTGGATGTGCATAGAAGAAAAAACATCAATATGGGAGAAGGAAAAAAAAATATATGATCAAATAATGAATGTTAGAGTGGAATTATTTTTATGTATAAATATTACATCTCTAGAATTTATAATGTTGTACCAAACCATCATTATCCAAAATGTTTTCCGAATTCATTTTTCAAGAAGATGTCAAGTATAAATTAAAATATATAGATTTTGAAATATGAAACTCAAAACAATAAAATAAATATTTTGTTGAAATAACCTAGACTAATGTGATAAATAGATTTCTTTTTTTATTTCTATCATTTGATTTGAAAATATATTTTAATTAGATTTTAAAATTGAGATTCTATTAAAATTGTATAGAAAATTGAACATGTTAAAATATTGTTGATTATAGAACATTGAAAAAATTACTAATAGATGTACAGATAATAAGGATGAAGACCTAATGATGTAATGATGAAAAATATGAAGATAAATAAATGAAATAGAAATTTTTTAATCTATTGGTAATTTTTAATAAATAATAAATTTTTGAATAAATAAAGTAAAAAAATGAATTCATATAAAAAAATATTTAAAAAATATATAAGAAAATATTATAGGATTATGATCTAAAAAAGAAATCAAATCTCATTTATCAAATCGATTATCATCCTCTCCATGATTCTTTATAGTAGTAGTGATCTTACTGGTCCATGACTCATGATCCTTTTTTCACCAGTGGTTTGATATGTCCCCCATTAATCATGAATTACTATAATTTATAATAATTCATAAGGAAACTCTCATCCACAACCCCATGTAATTAACTCTAATACCTTCTCCTAAATTTCCACATGGAGGGATAATCTATATTCATCAACCTCACCATCTGATTTAAGTAATCCTCATAACTTAATGTGCTCCTCCCATCTATTGGTAGGCTTCACATCTATGTAGATTAGTATAATATTCTACAGCCTCCGAGAAAACTCAATAGTATTCCCTTGTATCATTTTCTCATCATTTAACTAAAACCCTTCGTTTCATTCAGTTTCCCAATTACAATTATTTTTTTGTTCTTATGTTTTCAGGAGAGTAACCATTAATTTCAAATATGTGAGATGAATTTCAGAACAATATGCACATAAAATCTTATAAAAATTAATTAAATGACCTAGAATGATAATTTTCATAATACAAGAATTATAAAAATTTATTATTGTAATTTAAAAAAAATAAATAATAGAAGAATGAAGTATTATTTTATAGAAAAAACTATTTAAACAATAAAATTGGAATTAAATTGTAAAAAAATTAAATAAAACAAATAAAACTATAGTGCTCAAAATATTAAAAGTTTAAAACTATGAATCATTAAAAAATTTTACAACCCAAATTCAATTAAAATTATTATAATCTTAAATTAAATATATATCTAGAAACAAAATAAATTATAATCTATAATTTACTAATAAAAATAAAATTTTCAATAAATTAAACAATTAAATCATCCTTGCGATGATGGATATTTTGTAAAAATAGGCCACATCAAATTGACCATCACATTGAAATTTTTTATTACACATGAAATTCAATTATCAATTTTTATGGACAAAAAGAAATATTAATATTGAATGACTGAAACACCACAATGAACTTGTTTTAAAAAATATTTCCCCCCACATATCCTTTTAATTTGTTAATGTGATTTTCTTATTAATATTAAAGGATTTTAGAGATTTTTTTTTCATGTGTCAAAAAAATGATTCTAATTTATAGTTTTGAATTTAATTAAATATTATATAATTTTCATTTAACTGAATCTCTCATTATTCTCTTTACCACTATGTGAATATACAAACAAAATTATTATCCTGAAATAATTTAGACACACCATTGTAAGTGTAGGGAGAGAAAATTTAATTTAAAAAATAATTCTTGAAAGTGTGAGTGAAAAAAATAAAAAAAGTGTTTAAAATCATTGAGATTTTTTATTTCAAAAACCATTTAGAAGAAAATATAATGAGTTTATTCCTAATCCTAAAGTCCAATTTCAATAATAACTATAATACATACTCCAAAAATGTTATCAAGGGAAATGTTTTCCAAAGTAGATATAATATGATGTTCTAATTAAATCATTGATATAGTAGATAGTTTACACCCAAAATATAAGAAAATAGTCCTAAAATTTAAAACAAATATAATTTCGAATTTTAATATTTAGGGATGAAGACAATGAAATTTGATACATTTTGAGGCACTTTAATGAAATAATTTATTATGTAAAGATCAAAATAATTACAATACCACACATTTCCATAGATAAAACCCAACACTATCTCTAATGTTGTCTCCTAAGTGGGTGGAACAATGTAAATAGTTTGTTTTAAAATATTTTTTTAATAATTAAAATATTATTGAATAAGTCATATGAATAATCTGAACAGCTCACCTACCACCTTTCCAAAATAGTTATCAAAGATGATTAATTTCATTAAATTGTAAAAAACAATAAATCTATTGTAAGCTCAACAAGAATCATATTTAATTGTAATATACACAATACATATCATTTGAATCCAAAAAAAATTAATTTGTGAAAAAATGTTTTGAGATTGGTTATAATTTTAATTTTTACTACCAATAAAATAGAAATATGAACACCCAAAAAATAAAAATATATTTATTCAAGGAATATAATTCACCCAAAGAAACTATCTAAATCATAATTTATAGTATAATGAAGATATAAGAATAAAAATAAAAAATTAAGAAATTTAAAAAATATAGGAAATTCCTTAAATATATAATTTTAAAATTATAAATGAAGGTGCAATACTCTCTTATAGTTCCACGAGAAAATAGTACCCTGTTATCGATATAAGAAGAATAAGTAAGGAAAATATTTCATAAAATTATGATTAAGAGTAAATTGGAAGATATTATGTATTGAAAGGGAAGTGATTCTATATTTCATCTAAAACAATTATCCCCATAACCCTTGAAAATGATTTGAATGTATTCTCTTAAATATCGAAACAACAGTCCAATAAAATGTGCATTAAACTGAATTTGAGAGAATTTCAATAGGTCAATCGAATATGTCCCAGAAAGTTGTCATGATACACAATTAACCAATAAATGAAAAACCATATCACTAAACACCGTTTCCAAGAAAATACCATATGTTTGAAAATAATAAGAAGCGATAATCGATCATATGAAGGAAAATGACCACATGATGAAATTTTAATGGCGATGGAATCTTGTGTTAGTTCGATCGACTGCAAAAAGAAAATTAATATAATATGAAAATTGGACCTCTTAAAAAGTATATCATCTATGAAGTAAAAATTAGAATGTTCATCGATTTGATATAAAGGGAAAACTGAAACTGTGTGTGTTGCAACATGCTAGAAATACAACTGAAATAATATGTGTGTTAAAAACACCAGAAGTAAATATAGAAATGGTAAGATTGTGATAGTATGAGTGTCTATGGGATGGATTTTTTCATCAATAGAGTTAATTTAAATTATATTAAAATATTAGTGATTTTCCTTTTTAGAAAATATAAAACAAAAAAAGAAAACCTTGTATTAGGTTTCATAATGAAAAAAGTTTGTATTCTTTAGAAAGACTCATATAAAGCTAAAATATCATGGACAAAAACAATATATAATCTCTTTGTATGTCCCCAGAAGTATAAACTAATCCTTTTTCAATTAACCATGAAGGGTCTATTCTGGTCACATAATAACTCGATAGTTCTATTAACGAACACCCTTAACCTTGTAAAAGATCATTACCACTTATACCTCAAATTCGAAGAGAACATATTAAACCATGAATTGAAAATTAACACTTTATATCTTTATATAATTTTTATATTATCAATTGTTGAGTCATGGAAATACATAGATATCTATTTTAATTTTTTTCATTTTCAGAAGACTCCATAGTGTTGTCATATTGAATACTTAACTCAAGCGGTCTCTCATTCCTAGTAATATTATAATCAAAATTGATATCATTTTAAACCTAAAAGGATTAATAATGAATCTCTATCTTAAAATGGAATTATTTCAAAACATATATATATATATATATAATGTTTCATTGGTATAATAATTTTAGATATATTTATATCTTCTTCTAATAATTTTTCTTGATTGAAGGAATAAACATTTACTGAGGTTAAAATAGTTTTATCTGTAATTGTTTTAGCACCCTATTAGAGACTTTACCATTCCCAAATGACTATATGGGGGGGGGGGGTAAAGTTCATGTTTTATGAAGACAAATATATCATTAAAATAAATCCTTTAATATATAATTCTTAAAATAAATTAAATATTCATTGATTAAAACACTAGGTACTCTAAACCTTTGAAAATGATCTTCTGGATGAATGTTACCAGACTATCTAATTTATTATTAATATGCGTTAATGTATTGACTGATATTAATAAATATTATATAGAAATAATAACGTACTACTTCCTATAAGATGATGGAAATGAAATAATGAAAGATAAACCCTATAAATATATAATTTTTATTTTGGAATTTCATTTTGTGGAATATCCTTCTTCCTAACAACATTTACTAATATCTAGAACTTATTAATTAAAACTTCTGTTATTATAACATCTATTAATAATATAGATCAATATAAACAAGCTGAAATCAGTTTCTATGTATCCATCATACCCATATGGTGTCTACCATATTGAGAATAGGCAAAACCCTCAAGAATAATTTCCTTTTTTTACTCATAGACACATCTATGATAAATACCATCAATACATCTATTTAATTTTAAGAATTTAAATGTAGTATTTCATCTATGATATAATTTGTTTCCATTGACAAGAAATGATATATTTTGGAAATTTTTCTACAATAATAATTTTTACAAATTCAAAAAAATAAATATCCTGAAATGATGTTTTAACTAATAGTTTCACATCTGGGTAGGAAGAATTAATCACCCAAAGATCAAAATTGTTTTACTAGAAAACATTTATAAGTGATCAAAAATAACATCTCAATCAGAATTATTATCTCTAATTTCTAAATAACATTTTTAAAAAACGAGTATCCATCTAATAAATATCTCCATCGCCTATTTTGTTAACAATAGATTGATCAAATATGATTTTTTAGTAATGAAATTCATTTTCCAACAAATCAGGTACTGCATAATTTTTTCATGGAAAAAGGTCATAACTAATTTTCAATAGCTGTGTAACTATATTGATGATTATCTATTAATCGATAATAATAATAATCTAAAAGTATCACATTCTATTTAGTTTTCTAAATATTTCAAAAATTGCCCCATCTCTATCGTAACACATTATCTAAAATGGAATTAACCAATCAGGGGTAGAAATGATTGGTGAATGAGTATGCTAGTTTTTATAACTATTTAACCATTCTTATAACTTTTCATTAAGATAATATGATATATTTTAACCACTATAGAGGAAATTATATTTGTGAATTTTGAAAAATCATTTATAAATATTCAATATAAACTGACAATACCTAAGAAGCATCTGAATCAATTCACATTTATTAGAGAGGGGAAAATATTGGATGACCTCAATTTTAGAATTATAAAACACAATTCCATTATTAGAGAATTTATGAACCACAATACTCCCTTATGTGATCGTAGACTAACATTTTACTAATTAAGACCATGGTTGGTCAAAAATTAATTCCTAAAACTAACTCAATATTTTGTACGCAACTCTCAAAATAGTTTCCAACTATGGGAATATAATCCATAAATACATCAATGACCATATAAAATATGTCAACGAATATATCATTAATGAAAATTTGAAATGTGACCTGGGTACTACATAAGAAAAAGTGAATTTAATGATTAGAAAATATAAATATTCATTTTCGTCCATCCTCTCAAGAATATATTAATGGAATAGAATTAATAAATGATCATTTATTAAAGCTAAATATTTTTTACTATAGTATATATATACTCTCCATTGGGTAACATTAACAGTTTCAATTTTTTATTCTTTTTATTGTAAATCATAGTGACAGTTAATTTTTAGGGATAACATGAACTAAAATGACACATGGATTATCAAGAATATGAATAATTATTCTACTATCTAAAAATTTAATTAACCCATATACAATAAACTCTTTTATGTTAATATTATTCCTCCATTATCCCTATGCTATTGGTTTGTGGTATATATACATATGATTGTTTTTATTTCAATAAATATGGACGATTAATTCAATATAAAAAAATGATCAAGCTATAACAGATTTGAACATCTTGAATACACTCATACTAATTTCCATATTGTTATCTTGATATTGATATGACATGATGAAAAATAGTCAAGAAGCTTTCCATAAAATTTAATATTTTAGATTAAATATATGTGGTTTCAACTCTACATGTGGTACTTATTGACCTTATTTGATAATTTTAAGACTAAATATCCCAATGCCTTCAATGATTAATATAAATAATGAATTATTGCTATATTAAAATTGGTCTGCACAATTTTCTAATGTAGAAAAGTCACTATAATCATAAATAATATATAAATTAATTAATTTTTCATTATAAAACCCATCAAAATTATCCAAAAACACACCCTCATACACATAAAAATGTTCTTCTTATTAACCAACATTGACTAGAAAATATTTTCTCTAAATATTTATTACAAACCATATTTTCCATGGAATATTGAAATTCATATTCCATGTTATCAAAAACTTATTCTTATTCCAACAACTGAAATATTTAATTGTTCTCCTCATGCATTTATTCTATATAGTTTTTAAAAACATTTAATTCCTTAATATTCACAGTATACTTGACAATACACTTCAGTATTGAATCATTTATCACAACACCTATTGGGGAAAACAAATTTATGACTATAATGATAATAAATTCCATGGAAAGGTCAATATTTATGATGAAAATGTTGTTGGGTAAAAACAAATATTAACTTCAATAAAGAGATTTTATACCCTACCTGTAGGGTGTGTGATGGAATGTTAAGTTAGATATATGATAAAATTGTTATCCACTAGCTCCCCCAACATCAACTATTTTAAAAGTCAGTAAGGAATTAAATTTATACATGATCTAATTACACAAAAACATCTTATTTCACTATTATTAACTAAAATTAAATCAGTGAAAAATATCCATAGATAGTTGAGTTGTAACAAGATTTTATTTTATAGAACATCACTAGACTCATTAGTAAGTATATATATAGAAAATTATTTTAGTGATTTCCTAAATAAAAAATAGATTTTATAAGGAATGGAGAAATCTATTATTACGATTTTTGTGAATTTAATATTCATTTGAAGCATATGAAAAATTACATGGAACTTGAGATGTTTAGGTTTTTTGTTATTCCCATTGATTTTCTTGGGAACAGAATTAATCATGTATAACTCATTAATATCATGTGTATATACAAAAAATATTAATAAATTTTTCATATTTTTGAAATTGGATTATATTTAACAACATGTTTGATATGGTAGAGTAGAGGTTGATTAATATTTAGTGATGATGTACACACTTGATAATTATGAAAATTATAGATTTTGGTCATTATAATATTTCACGATTTCATTTAGAATTATCCAATTGTCTATTGAAGTTTTCTATTTTGTTTTCGGAACACTCCTTGTAGTAACATCCTATACATTCTCCATTAGGATAACCTATACTGTAATAGGCATATTACCTTTTTCTCTCTAACATTTTTCTATATACATGTGACTAATTTGAATATTAAAATTATTCATTTTTTATTAAGTGAAGTTATATTTGATTCAATTTCATATATATATCTTTCATCTTGAGTATCCATCCTACAGAAATTGTTTTTATAATTTATTTTATTTTTTTGATTGGATAAGAGAACCCAATTTTGTTTTCTTTGAATTTTTTGATTGGTTTGGTTTAAATCGATGATGAGAAACTTTTCAAAAATAGTATACAACTACTCCAAGACTGGTTAAGGCAATTCATATATCCTTGGTGGTGTTTTTTTTTGAATTCTTCATCCTTAGGATACATCCTATGTCCATACATAAAAACAGTTATCTTTTTCTATAATCATGGAAAGAAATAGGAGCATTTGGATAGAAACTACTTTATTTCCCTTGCATACTATAGTGCTTTCATTATTCCTTATGTGAATTTTCACTATAAAAAATAGAAAACATGAAGGGATTCTTGAATTTTAATTATGTTATTGTAGTAGGTATATACCCTTAGAGACAATTATTATTGAAAATTTTTATCTAACGAATTGAAAAAACAGTTCTTCAATTTTATCAAAAAACACCATTTCAAAAAATTGATCATTAATTGACTGGTTATAATGGGTGAGGAAATTATAAAAAGTTTCCATGAAAAAATGTTGAGAGAACATGTGTTATAGACATTATGTGAGAAGAAATCTAAATCTATCACGGGTTTCTTGAATAAATTTTCTTCATAATTAACAAAACTGATGATCGTATGTAAAATTTCATCTTTCATCCTCTATGTTCACAAAAAATACTTGGATGTCCTCGTTATAAGTATCAAATATCTCATCCGGTAAGAATTAAATATTGGTTCTTGTATTAACCATGAGTTCAAAAGAATAAATTTATAATTTCAACTATTCTTCACTAATACCTCATGATGGTAACTACTACATCATATTATGAATGTCCCTAATGATCTCTAAATAATATTTATTAATAATTAAATCAAAGGATGGTACTATAAATAAATAATTATTTAATATTACAGTTTCTAAAATTATGGTTCATTATTATGCATGGTGGATTATAGGAATTGATGGGTAACTAAAAATACTTAAGCCTATGTTTATCAATAAATACTTCTCTAGGAATAAGTGGAAAATATTTATCTTAGTGATCCAAAACCTCATTATTAATTTTTATTTTTACATCACTTTGTGAATAAATTCAATTGTTTTCTATTAAATAATTAATGGACTTATGTTATCAAATTATGTCCATGTTTTCATGCAATACAGATTTTCAAATTGTTATCTTGTAACAAAAAACTAATAGAATAATGAAATTTTTTTTCTAGAAATCAATATTTTATGATTTTTTTAAATGAATATGTATGAAATGTTCCTACCATCATTTCTCATGCCTTCCCCAGAAAAAGTGAAAAACATTTTTTTGGCGTTTTATCAAATTTATAAAATTAATTAATTAATTTCATACATCAAACTTTTATAGTTTTCTTTTGGGTTAATCTATATAGAAATAAATATTATACATATGGGTGACCAAGAGAATGAAAATAATGACTATAAAAACAATCATCTAACAACTATGTAAAATAATACTGGTGACAAAATATCCAGAATGAAATTTATTAATATGTAATTTTAATGTCTATAGAAATTAGTTTTACAATGAAGATGGTGGGGAAATGGTTTGTTATTAAATATTGGAAGTGTATGGAAATTTTTTCATCCATGAAAACTATTGTATTTTCTTGATCATAATAATATATACTAAACCAACATCCACTAGAAGGTTTTTATATAGAATATTTAAATTTACAGACAAGTATAAGTTAATATCCATAGATTGTAAGTTCTGAAACTGAACACATCATTTGAAATGGGCAAATAAGATTTCAAAGCCAAAAATGTAGAAGAGACATTATGTTATTTTATTAAATTTAAATCAAAATTTATTAAATGGTGTTTTAAAATAAATATGCACTTGAAAATCCTAAAAAAATGTACAAGATAAAATATTGTTTATTCTTGAAAATTAATTTTTTTCTAGAGAGAAAGATAATAAGTAATGTAATCATATGATGGAATGATGAAATAAATATATAAAAATAAGAGACAAAATAAAATTAAATTTCTTATGTAAGTATTAAATAGAAATAATTTTAGAATAAACATTTTATAATAATTAATTCATTTTAAAATAACTACAAATAGAATATAGACAACTAAAATATTAATTGTTTTTTAGGAAGAAAAATAATCTCCTCCATTAAGTCAATTATCATTCTCTCCATTCTCCTTAACCATAGCATCATTCCTCATTAGTCATGCCTCTTCATCATCTAGTCACTATTGGTATGATCCGGCCCTAAAACCACGATATCTATAAATATGAAATATTTATGCAATAACTCATTCCCTTAGCTCATAGTAAGAAACAATATTATTTTAATTTATATAGTTATGTGTTGTGTCCAACACTATTTATCACCCTCATCAAAATACTAGAGTGGTCCTCCTAACAACATGTTCTCCCCCCAAAAAATGGGAAAGATTAACCTCTAGATATATTAGTTTAATCATCATAATTCTTACATCAAACACTTTATGTTTCCATTAAATATCATAATTTACAAATAATCAACCACCTTACACTCAATAAATTAATAATTTTCTATGAGTTTTTTCATTTTTATGTTTTAATGTTTGCATCCCTATTTATTATTGAAGTTGGATAATTTTAAATAAAATATACATATAAAATCAACCATAAATGAATGAAACCTCAAGAACTGAGAATTTACTTATTTCAATAATTTAATAAATTAACCCTTAAAACTATGTTTCAAATAAAAATTGAATAATTATGAAATTTTTTTCAGGATGAAACCCCATAAAAATTTATATTAAACTAAAATTAAAATTAAAAGTTTAATAAAACCAAAAAAATATAGGATCCCAAACAGAAAAATTTAATACCTAGAACCATAAAATATTAAAAACAATAATAATTATTAAAATATGAATTGAATTATATATCCAATAATATATTCACCAATCATTAATGAATCAACATTAAGGGCACATTTTTATAAAAAAATAAAATGCATTTATCAAATGGATCTGTAAAAGTGGATGAAAAATAGGCTACATTACACACAATAATAGCACTATATTCCTCAATAAAATAATTAGTTTTTTTAGTTGAAAAATATTATTTAAATGATCCATTTACGATAAAAGTATTTGTAATCCAATTTATAAACATCGTAGTGTTTTTTTGAAGAATGTACAAAAAATATTATAATATAATCAATTATTGAAACAATTGTAAAAGTTTTTTTTTGAAATTAAATACATCAAATTAGATTAATATCCAAAAAATATTCTATTTTTATCCACATGAATAGTTTTAGGAATATCTTCATTTTCACTTATTTTCATAAAAACTTTCAACTTATTTTATGTTATATTTTCAAAATATTCTCTACATACTTCGTTTAATATTGGTTTGTTTCAATGAATCTCAAATCCTAAGAATAGAAAATCAAAAATACCATTTTTATAGAAACATTATATTTTGTCATTATATGAATTTCACATGAATAATAATTTTTTATATTTATCATTAAAATTAAAAAATATGGATTTTTTATTATCATTAATCATTAAATAAAAAAATCCTAATGTATTTCACCGTATGTTTCTTCTTGTACCATGTATTATAATGAATAAATTTTATTATATAAATAATAAAAAAATATGGTTTGATTATGATTACGTGTACATATAGGTTCTCCATAAAATAATATTAATGGTTTTTATTTATAAAAAAATGATTCCCATTTCATCCAAAATCATATTCTTCATTTTATTAACTCAATTGTTTTTGTGAGAGTAAATATATATATATAGATATTCAATACCATGCGTCAGTATATAGTATTTGAATGAGATACATCTTAACCCATTATTATTTAATTTTCTCAACATAATAATATTCACTCTCAGTTATTTATGAACTTCTATTTTGATTACTTTGAACATGTCCATGGATTTAAACCTCTGCTTTATGAAAATTAATTTTTCATTTTTGTGACTCATCAATGGAAGTGAAAAATTATGTATCATATATAATGGATTGATATATCATGAGACTGTATAAATTATAATTTATATGATCACATGGTCTAATGAAAAAAATATGCACCCTTTTGAGATTTCATTATACCAACGTCAACTTCTAACATGTTTTTTAAATAAGAACCATTTATATTCAAAAACAATTATGTGTATCACCAAATATTTTTTTTTATTTCACTGCAATTTCTCTAATGACGATGTCCGCGACTCATGTTTCATATATTATCTACATCATTTTCACTCAGATACATAAATTCATTTGATCACTAAATGGCTATATGATACAACTGGTTCTCTCTCCCTCAATGACTGTTCTTCCATATTTTGGGAATATTATGATACAAGGGTTGTTTCTTAATGAAAACATCATCCCCATTATAATTTTTCATATACTCAATATATTTGGTTTAAACCCCTCAAGAAATTGAAAATAATTATATATTAGTTTTTAAGATCCAATCACATCCTTAATGATTCCTATAATTTCTAAGATGCTGTCATTCCCAAGGGAAACTGACCCTCTATCATGTTCTTCAAAACTCTTATATCACCTTTCATATAATATAAATGGACTCTATAATATATCCACCTATTGAAATTATTTCTAGATTATAGATAAAAAACAATAATTATGGAATTTTACCCCTTCTGCATTTTCCAAGCTTTAGTTCTTTTTTATTATGAGGAAACTATCTGCCAACAGTAGTCATACATTCATTAGTATATTGACCCTATTGGTTTTATCTTCCATGAGTTGCATAATTTTGTTTCATAATTTCTCCACATAAATTTAAAACTACCCCAAATAAGTGATATATTATACTATCACCTATATTCTTTATGAGAAAAGATTCCATGGAATAAATTTTAACTTTGGAATCATGATCTCCCAAATTTATGAGATTTTTTATCTGGATTATTCCACTTGTTTTTATGATCCCATTATTTAAAATTTTTATATTATACCATGTATTGTAAAAAAATGTATATAACCTCAATTTTAATAGTATTAAAATTGAATAGAATTTTTAGGATGGATTCTTAGTAGCTATATATGATTCAACTATAACCTCCACAACTTCCATAAATTCTTAATTAAACCTTTAGGACTACATTCAACTTTATGAATCCTTGAATTTTTTTTAATTCATAACACAGATTTATTTTCAATATGTTTTACATCAAGATATTTGGAAAAATTATGTTTATATTCCATATTTAACTTTTGTTTTAATTTTTTCACCATATAAGGATCATCTACATTAAAAATATTTTCTTTTATGTAACTTTTATTCTCACATTATTTATTAAATAACCCTACATACTTATTGAGTGTAGGATTTTTCAAGATTAATGAATCCAGATATTCCTTCAACATATATCTAATGTAAGCATAATCCCCTAATTATTTATCACTATTTCAATTCTCTTGAAATTTTGAATCATGGTCTCTGAAGGTCATAAACATTTCTATAATTATTCATAAGAATGACGACATAGCGTTTTCTAATAATTATATTATTTTGTTATCATAATCATTACCTTAATCCCGGTGAATCATTTTATTCCCCCAAATGTTTTTTAAATTCAATTGAATTTTACACCATTTATTTCTTATAGGATTTTCATCATTTGAATCATCCTCACACTGACCATCATTTTTACGTGGAAAATTTATTTTAAAATTACTAATTCCACTAAAAATTAAACATTTATGTTGTATTTTAATTTTGTACATTTTATTTACTTTTCTGAGGTTATTCAATATTAGTTAGATAATCCTCTAACACACATCAACCATCTTCATCATCTTCTAATTCAATAGGGTACCCCTTTTCCTCTTTGTGAATTTTAATATTTCTTATGTATTCAAACCCAATCCCATCTATGTAAATCTTCAAATTTTACATACATTTCATTATCTCATAATAAAAAATTATGTTTGAAAATTAATCAAGGGATAAATAATATATACCTTCTAATACGAAAATAATAAAATCGTACCTATCATGGATGTTTCTCATCAATTTATTAAGGATCATGGAATCTTACCAAGTATCCCTAAATCCACAAATATATATCATGATCCCAACTATTCTGGTAAAGTAATCATCAATAATATTCTCACCATCCATCATTAAATATTCATATTTACTTCTTTATATGTACAACTTTTCATCCTTAAAATTAATATTCCCCTTAAAAATTTATTCATGCTTTTTACATATATTATTTTTGGTATTGATACTTATCACTTCCATATAGTATTTATCTAATTAGGTTATAATAATATCACTCATTATGATTCCATAAACTTCCAATTTTGCCTTTTCAAAAAACATCACGATAAAATCATTCTTCATCAAGGAAAAAATTAGTATAACATCATATATATCTTCTTGGAAAGTGAAAGATGATATGGTATCAATATATTATACTACCGTAATAATTTTTAAACTGAATGTTTGAATAACTAAATTGTTGAATAAAACTATATTACCCATCTATATCAATATATTAATATTTCAGAGGTAACCTAGGTTGATATTTTTTTTATCTTGAAGCTCCCAAGATAGTGATTTTCAACTGGGAGGGGGGTTTTGAATCTGTGTTACACTTTAAAATTTATATTCATGTTAAATCAATATATTTAACTTTTTTCAGTATTGATCCTAAAAATTTAAAACTCACCCTTACCAATATATAATATATATAAATTAAAATTCAAAACACTTAATTTTTTAACTTCGTTCATCCCAAGTGTTGGTGACTATATCCTTGATATGTTTGGGTGTATTTATAGAGGAATAGTTTTTAATAAAATCTATCATGGTTTAAAAATGTCTTTGGAATGTTTCCCCATATACCAAAGTTTTTCAATATACTAATTTATCTTAAAAAGTGATTATACCGGTTCCAACTTGTTTACAATTTCAGTAAACATAATGTGATTAAAATATAACAACTTTGGATTACTTATAATACAAAATTTATATTTCTCTATGTCCATTGGATAATTGAAATCAACTTCTTCACAAAATATAAATTTTTAGTACATGGTTGTATAAAAAATATTTTTTCTGATCAACTCAACTACATGAATATTTAGAATTTGGACACTTTATCCTTAGCTATAAATGTTATCAAAATCAATTCACTTATTCTTAGAAAAAGAATTTCCAGAACATAATGGTGAGTCAAATCATGTTATTTCTCTTTAAAATACCTACATCATACTATAAATTATACAACAATTTATATAAATTTCTTTGAATTATACTCAATAAAACACCCCATGATTTCATAGTATGTTATTTCTTCAATGTAATTTAATAACATGAACTACACGCAACACTGAGTTCCAGCGCACCACAATTTACCAGACTAGCCGTTCAAAAGTGGTTTTGAATAGTATTAACATAATTTTAAACTTTTTATAATCCTTATAATTTTTGAATCCATATTATGAGTTTCTTAGACATAATTTAAGGACAAATTCATTTTTTTCAAATAAAATAAGTATTTTTCAAAATGAAATTTTACCGCCTTTTAATGGTGAATCTTTTTTAAATCCAATATTTAAAACTTTTATATGATCAATTTTACAAAATAAACTTCTTCTTTAGAATCGGTACATATGAATTTAGTTTCAATAAAATTTTGGTGTTTTTCTGATAACTTTCATATTTGGGTGATTAGTGAACAACACTATATTTTAACTGAAAACAACTTTTTTAATCAAAATAATTTATAGTGTTAAATTATACATATGAATGGTTTGGATGTATAATTATATTATATTTTTACACTTTAATCCAATGTTTGTTATTGTTAGTAATTTCACTTTGAAATTGGGCATAAACAAGTGTCAATCTTTTTGTAGTTATTATTTCTTAAAAATACGTTTTTTGGTTTATGGCAATGGGAATTAATATTAAATTAATAAATTCAATTTTTATGTTTTTAATTTGGTAAAATAAACTTCATTTTTGAATTCAGAATATCAAAATTATATTAGGGTGAATTTTTGTGTGTTTATGAAAACATTCATTTTTAATGAATAGTGAAAAACACTTCGTTATTGGTTAAAACCGACTTCTCATATAAATAATTATTTATTTTATTTAAATTTATTTTAGGTCAAAATAGATACATAACAGCTATATATGTTCAATGTAATTAATTGGAGTCATTTTGTGATAATATTAGATATATAAAAGTTTATTGAACTTTTCACCGTCTTTTACCCACCTCCTAGGAGAATTTGAAAATTCGCATAAAATTTAATTCTACCGCTTCTGTGAGTGGAATTTTAAAAATGTGAGAGAAATGATTGGTATCAGTAATAAAAATTTTGTTCAATAAGTTGACAATAATTTTTTTTTCAGAATAGTAACTTTTTACCTTTATTTACCACGATTAAAAGTAAATAGGGTAATTAATGGTAAAAATGATATTATTATTACCCTAACATGTGGTATTATAAATATTAAAATAAATATAATTTCAAAGTTTTTATGACATAAAATAATTTTTTATCTTAATAGAACATGTTATTTTTGGTTATATGAATTGTTTTCAATGTAAATATTATATTACTAATTGATATTCTATTCCTAAAAATATAAGGTTTGGCCAATGTTCATAAATAAAATTATATATTTCATTAATGAAACTCTTGATATTCTCTTTTAATTTTATAGTATGTTAATTAAACATATAATATAAAATTACAAAGAGACATGGTAAATGTCAAACTATTTAACTAAGAGTTAAATATAAATGAAAAAGATAATATAGTGAACCAAACCTATCTAAAACCTATTGGTTGAGATTATTTCGACCCATAACCATCTTATCCTAAAAATATATCATTTTGCAGCCATTAGAAACCGAAGATGATTTTATTATAAAATAATATTTCACGATTTTCCAAAAGTGACCCTCAACTCCCTTATAAAAGGGTACTTCCCCTTCTCTAAAATTAACATCTCCAAAGCAATCTGGATCGGCAAACCCCTTCCAAATTATCCTCCCAACTTTCATCCCCTCATCATAGAAGCTTTCCTTTGGTCAGAAAGCCAACCTAAAGAGCCCTTTTGATCAAATCAAAAGGAAGAACCCGAAGAATAGGTAAATATTTAATCACCACTATCAAGTTATTTTCTTCTTCCACTTCCTCTTTATTTGTTTTTTCATTTCTAAAATAATAACTCTAGTATCTTCTATATACTGTGATGTTATTATAAAAACGGCACAACCATATTCATTATTCAATCCATCCAATAAATGGCAAAGTCACCATATCTGCGTAAATAGAGATTACCGTCTATACGTCGTGGTGTAGTTTGTTATTCAAACAATTCATTATTTAGATGAGTATAATAATGAGCATAACTGATGTAAATAATAAATATAACATATTAATGATTCTCTATATATGATATACCATCCAATTACATATGATTTCTCTATTAATATAATGATATTGTCGCTCGTGCGTACGTACGGATTACTGTCTCCACGATGCGATGAGATTCATTTCCCCATTCAAAATTCAACAATAATTATAAAATATATATCATTAATAAGTACATAATATATGAAATAATAATTCTACTGGATATATATATGTACTTACATATATCTTATTCACTTAGTTTTGTTCAATACAATATGAAAAATGAAACAGCCATTATGCGTACGTACGACTTACCGTCTCCATAAATGGTGTTTTAAATTTCATATATACGTCTCTTATAAATATTTATATTCTAAATATATATCATATATACATAATTTTTTATATTATGGAAGTATTTAAATCATGATCTATGTGATACAATCAGAAGTAACAAGTTAAAACACATACGATAAAGAAAGCGATTATTAACCAAAATTTTAATTTAACATGAAAATTAAGATTAAATAGGTAGTATAAAGTCATAAATGAATCATTTATGATATCATAAATATTAACAGGGTTCTTATATAATTTAATAACATACTACGGTCTTTATACATCAGATTAAACGTACCATCTACTAATGGAAAGTGCAAGGTAAATGTTAACTTCACAATCTCTTTATTATATGTGGTTGTTTCACAATAATACTTTTACTCGAATTTATCATCTTAAAATCACAATCTTTAAATTGTTATATTTATTAAATTATGAAGGTGACAATTTTGGCATCATTTAAAATAAAATAATATAAGTGTCATAATAACTTTTATAAGGATACAAACGGTTATATATTATGTCATTGGATGATTAAGGTGTATATATACACTACCAATAAGTTTTGGTCAGGTTTGTGGGCCTTTTAATGGGTATTATTATTTCAATAAAAACTATATTACTTATTTCCCACTTAATAAATAATTTCTATATCATAATGTATCACCATTACTGAAAATTATTTAATCCCTAAAAATTCTAAATAAATTATCATGATGTATATAATTTTATTAGCTATATGGAGACTATTCATGTTCGAAGTTTTATGATGTTTATCACTAAATTAAAATTATTATACTTATAAGATTTAAGAGAGTGACATGTTGTCACTTTCATTGGTTTTAATAATAATTAAATTATTTTCATGGTCCATAGTCCATAAAATGAATCTAATCCAACCCTTAGTTGATATGGGTTTACTTTTATCCATCCAATAGAATTTTGGCATGTGTTAGGGTAATTTTATAATATTATATTTACCCTTAATTACCCGATTTACCTTTAACTATGGTATATAAAATTTACCGTAGTTACTATTCATAATTCCCAAAAATAAAAAGTAGCCTATTAACATAATTTGGACCCAGTGATTCGAAATATGGAATTCATTTTGTCAAATTCAATACACCGAAGTTTCATAAATTAAATTAAGATTAATCCTATTGTCGAATGAAAACAGGTTTTTGTTTAAAACATTGCAAAAGATTGAATTGATTTAACTTAGGAATTCAATGTAAAATCAATGCTAATGACATACATTATATTAAATGGTAAAACTATATTCTATTTATACTATAAAACCATTCAATATTATAATTTAACCATATAAATTATTACGATGAAAAAAGTTGTTTTTCATTAAAATATAGCGTGTTTTGACTATTCATCAAAATATGAAAGTTACCCAAATAATATGAAAAATTTATCCAAAGTAAATTTTTATTTTTTGATTCAAAAGAAGAATTTTATTTTGTTAAATTGAACTTATAAACATGTAAAAAACTATATTTCAAGTGGGTGTGCCATCAAAAGGCGACAAAACTGCATTTTTTGAAAAATACTTATTTTACCCAAAAAATTTATTTTGTTCTTATACCATGTTCTAGAAAATGTGTAAGATGAAAAATAATGTTATAAAATTCAAATTTTAGTTAATACTATTCATAACGGCTAGTTCATAATAATATTATAATAATATATTGTTGTTTAGTAAAACCCGGTATTGCGTACAACACACGCTATCGAGGAAGGTCGCGATTGCGTGTAATACAAGCCAAGTCAGGGTTGCGTGTTGTGCAAGAATCATTCATTGTTTCTTATAACAGAATCCAACCATATTTCATTTATACATTGAATAGATATATATATATACTCAATATTGCATAGAATAACTGTTATCAAAATTGTGTGTAACATGATCCAAGAATAGTGTTGCGTATACTGCAAGATAATACAGTGTTGCGTATAATGCAAGGTAATCTTGGTTTAGCATACAAGATGATACACTAATTAAATTAAAAGAATATTTTTCATAAAATCTCGGGGTGTTACATTCTACCCCCCTTAAAATGAATTTCGCCCTCGAAATTCGTCGGGGTTATAAATGGTTTACTACTCAAAAGTTTGTTTAATAGAAACCCACATCGTAAAAAGGAATACCAAAACATGGCATTAAAAACTAAAGTATGAAATGTAATGGTTACCCAAATTAACTCATCACTGGGTTTCCACGTAGGAGAACATAGGTGAAAATATTGATATGGAAGAAAAATCTAACCATCAAGTTCTGATGGAGAGTGGTAGAGAACATGGCAATGAAAAAGCCAACAATCACAAAGCCATAAATTTGTGATGATCTAAGGCACCATCTGATTCATCGGATATAAGGGAACTAGGACAACATTTTTGGTTTTCAAGATCATTTCCCTAAAGTTGATGAATTAAAAGAAATACTTGCATGATTTTGGTACAATCTCACTGTTGTTCGTGAATTGAACAATTAACACTTCATCCCTTAAAGAAATGAAGTTGAATTTGTTATTCGTGATGTGTTAGCAGATCATGTGATAGAATGATGGGTTATTCCATATCTTTCAAACAAAAGGTTAGAAAAAGTTATAAGTCCATCTTCTGGTTATATTAATCGTATATGGTTCCAAAAATGAACTAATACTTCATATATCATACCGCTTAATAAAATAAAACTAGTTTCCACTAAACAGGGAATTCCTATAGGCCAGTGGTAGGCGATAAAGGCCAGTGGAACTTTGGTTGTGGGTTCGATTCCCACAGCCTTGTCCGACGCGATGGGCTGTCACCCGTCCTGCAGGTTGTCCTTTTTCTAAAACTACATTACTATATCATCCCATTAATAATATCAAAAAAAGGTTCTATCCTTAAACAATACTAACTTATGTGAAACATAATCCATTCCAATCTTTAGGCTTATCCATAATATTGCAGTCCATTGTCATATTATAGTGAAAACAATTACCAGATATTTCATATAAGAAGCATGTTAATACCATCGTTGATCCCTATATATCATAAGATATGTCTTGTTGGTCACATTACAAACGTTTGAAGGCCTTAATTATGTATTCTCTTGAAAAAAATAATACCCATTGAACCTTAGTGAAAACATGAATTTAGTTAAAAGTTAACACTTTCCACATACCAAAATCCTCAAAATTATATATACTCAAACCATGATATCACTTAGTCCTTATATCAATCATGAGCTCATGAATACAATCAAACATCTCATTATCTTCTTATTCCTTCATTATGCGCATATCATCTACTTTACAAAAATATCTAAATAACATTCCATGGTTACTGGTACCATTCAACATATACATTCAAATACTTTTAGGAAAAACAATAGTGTAGCAATCCTTATATGATTCTTTATTCCATAGTACCATTAACTATACAACATAACTCTCGATAAACATACAATCATTCCACTACCTTCTAAAACAACCGACTGAGATTCAACACTTCTTTCATCTCATATATCATTTTTAGTCTCCTCATAATCATCCACATAAATACTACCCATATGACCATGCTGATTCTCTTCATGATATTTTCCATTAGGGAATTCGTTTTCATAATGCCCGTACATTACATATTTAAAATATCTAATCATTGTTCATGTCATAGCGATACCATTATCCTTGTCCATGGTGTTAACTGAACCTTTTCCATTGCACTTAATGGCTTTGTGTCCTTCTTTTCCACACCCAAAGCATCTTCCAGCTCCTTTGAAACAATATCCTTGATGCCTCTTCCCACATGATTTACATGAGTGAAATTGAACTTTCTTTCCTCTATGATCGTCATGAAACTCCATCTTTCTCATATTATCTGAGTCGGGAATCTTACCAAAGTTGAGATTATTGATCATATTATGAGATTTCTTATTAGGCATAATAACGATGTTTGGACTTCTAGATCCCGTTTCATTTGGTTTCTCATGAAGAAAATCGTTCCATTGTCCTTTATATCCTCCATTATCATGAATCTCCCTATTTCCATCCATTTTCTAAAACCCAAAAAGAATAGTGTGAGAGGCAAGAATCATGCTAGGGAAAACAACATAGTAAAGGGGGAGCACCCTCAATATCTAACATCTTAGGTTAAACTCTAATATCGTTACCGTAGTTCTAGGACTATATCCTATACGTATTCTTATCCTTAGGTACATCCCTAGAAATATCTTTGAAATATCTCTAGGGATCTCACTAACGTTTTCGCATCCTAGTTTCCAAAGGTTGACTGGACCTTTCCTCTGATACCAACTGTAGAGACCCTAAGCTTGACGTACAAGGACATTAAATTACTTTTGCAGAATACTTAATACATAACAAAAACAAACACACAAGGACCGTAATAGTTTAGTGTCTTTGGAAACTTGGAACGTAATCTTCTAATCGCGGTGAAAGATCTTGAACATCTCCGATAGAGATCTTCCACTTTTTGTTTCCTGATCTAAAACCTTTCTTTTGATACAGGGGGAAAATAAAACATAAAAAGGTTGATCTCAAATGCTCAGTAAGGTTAAGTATGGATAAAATAAAACATACCATATACATTGGAACATAAAAACATGAACATAATGTTTAAACATTAAAATCTTGAGCAACAATAGAAAACATGGAAGTACATAAGGCATAGATCATAATGGAACATAAACCATGATAAAATAGAATGGGAATAAAACATGTAATTGTGGCATCCATTAAGCACATGTAATGATTTCCATAGTAGCCAGACATTGCTTCCAAGACCATCTTAGTGGACAAAGTCCCATTATGAATCGAGTTCACTCCTCGTTTCAGTCTTGTAACACTGAACCAGATTAACTTACCATTCCAGCCATGTATATCTCATGAGATATAAAATCTTTACCCAATGCATTGGAGGGAGATATAGGTCCCACCCAACTCATAATGAAATCATTATTACTTGTGCCACAAAATAAACATACATCGGTCATAAAAACCCAATAAATAAAATGGGTTTCATAAACATCATACCATCATCACATAATCCATATAAAAGAAATGGATATCATTTCATAATAAGACAAGTGAAACCATGTAAATCATAAAGACATTATACTTGAAACATACACATATGAAATAATGTCATCTTAGATGAAAATGGTTTTGATAAAATACTTTAAATGAATTATTGAGGAAAATATCCTTTTTTATTCAAAATCATTTTCCTTCCACAAAATGTCATGAAATTATAGAAGAAAAGGTTTTTGTTGAAAATATTCATGAAATATTTTTAAGTAAGCTTCATAAAAATAAGGCTTTATAAAACCATAAAAATCTTTTCATGCCGTATACGTTAAAAAAACATTCTTATCGTACATTTCTCGGAAAAGTCAAAAAAGTACCTCGTAACGTAAACAAAAGAAAGATTCCTTACTTACCATGTATTTAAAGTAAAAAGTGGGTAAAAAGGACTTTAAACATACATGAAACCATTTTTAGGAAACATGGACATGGATGATAATAATAACCACAGAAAATACTTATGAATAAGCAATCTCAGATAAAAATGAGATTTGAAAAATTATCCCTTACCTTAGGTCCGATATGCTTCATACGTATCCGATCCTCCTGTATAATGATTTAAATAATGTTATTGACTTATTACAGAATCATATTAATTTGTTATGATATAATATATGGTTCACGTATGACTTTATATTACCCGTTCTTTTGTAAATTCCATGTTAAAGAGCGTTTTGGGTAAAATCGTTTCATTTGTCGTCCGCGTTTTGACTTGTAATTATTCATATGATTACTTAGATCACGATTACATCATTCCAGAATATAAAACATGATTTATATATAATATATATTCAGAATATATATATATATATATATAATTGATCGATAAATGGAAATAAATACACCGTTCATGGAGACGGTAGGCCGTACGTACGCATTAACATTGTTTTCGTTTCCTCATTGAATTGAATGGAATTAATTGGATGACACACACACACACACACACACATATATATATATATATATATACATAAATACAGTATCATTATAATGTCATATATTTCATGTTTACTTATTATATATACTTTATAATTATTTATGAATGGTTAATCATTGAGAATGAATCTCATCGCATCGTGGAGACGGTATTCCGTACGTACGCACGAGCGATGATATAGTTCCCATGATCGTGGAATTTTATTGGAGTGTATATATACTCTTACATAATCAATATTAATTTACAATAATCATATATTGTTATTATTTACACCATTATACCCATCCAAGTACGGTGGTGGTGGAAAATAGATTACACCACGACGTGGAGACGGTATTCTGTACGTACGCACGCGCGGTGATTTCGTGTTCCGTAGGATGTATAGATGGTGAAATAGGGTTGTTTCATACTTATAATAACATATCCGTATATGAGTGATACTGATGTTATTACTTCATAATGAAACAATCTAAGAAGAAGAAGTTGAAGAATAAAGAAGCTTGAATGAATCGGGAGAAGAAATTACCTCTTCTTCTATACGCCTCTTTGAAACCTCCTCTTAGGGGACTAAGATTGGTCTTTAAAGTAGAAAAGAACCTCTAGGATGTTTCTAGGGAAGTGGAGAAGATAATTTGGTAGGGGTTGGCTGAGATTTAAGGCTCAAAGGTTTGTGATGAGGAGAGAGAGGAGGTGACCTTTTATAAGGGAGGAGAGGGGAACCTTTGGAATTCTTAAACATATTAATTTATACTAAATCTAACCCCACTTAAAAACCTACAAAAATGACTCATATTAGAAGATTAGATTAGCTAGGGTTGTAATCGCATAAACCAATCAAATTTAGACATGTTTGGATGTTATTTTAAACCTTATCATTTTGATTTATCCTTATTTAATCTAGTTAAGTTTATTTGTGGTAATAAAATTCTAAATTTAAAATTATAAAAAATAATTACTTATTTGTTGTTAATTTTCCATAATTGTTTACGTTATAACATTATAGACCATATAATTTTAAATTTATAATTTTTAAATATTTTTGTGATTTTTAAACAATTTTATAATATGTTATTTTTATAAAATAATAATAGTGGCAATTTTGACACTATTCATTTATTTGAATTTAAATAAAATATATACAGAAGATATGTTCTAACTAAAAGCTTTAATATATTCATAAAAAGTCATATGTACCTATAAAAGTAGTTTATCACATTAAATAGTTCATATAATATTTAGTTTATTATTTTTAAAACCATTTATTTGGTTTATCTCTTAATAAAATAATTACAACAACATTTTTGTATAATTATTTAATAAACTGATTTGTTGCATTAAAATATAAAATAAAATTCAATTATAAAGATAAATCTATTATCTTTCACAATAATACTTTTACTCGAATTTAGCATCTTAAAATCACAATATTTAAATTCTTATATTTATTAAATTATGAAGGTGACAACTTTGGCATCATTTAAAATAAAATAATATAAGTGTCATAATCACTTTTATAAGGATCCAAACGGTTATATATTAGGTCATTGGATGTTTAAGGTGTATAAATACACTACCAATAAGTTTTGTTCAGGTTTTTGGGCCTTTTAATGGGTATTAGTATTTCAATAAAAACTATATTACTTATTTCTCACTTAATAAATAATTTTTGTATCATTAATGTATCACCATTAATGACAATTATTTAATCCCTAAAAATTATAAATAAATTATCATAATGTATATAATTTTATTATCTTTCTGGAGACTATTCATTTTCGAAGTTTTATGATGTTTATCACTAAATTAAAATTATTATACTTATAAGATTTAAGAGAGTGACATGTTGTCACTTTCTTTAGTTTTAATAATAATTAAATTATTGTCACGGTCAAAATTCCATAAAATGAATATAAATTTTCCCTTAGTTTATATGGGTTTATTTTTATTCGTTCAATAGAATTTGTCATGTGTTAGGGTAATTTTGTAATATTATATTTACCCTTAATTACCCGATTTACCTTTAACTAAGGTAAATAAAATTTACCGTAGTTACTATTCATAATTCCCAAAAATAAAAAGCAGCCTATTAACATAATTTGGACCCACTTATTCCAAATATGGAATCCATTTTTTCAAATTCAATACACAGAAGTTTCAGAAATTAAATTAAAATTAATCCCGTTGTCGAATGAAAACGGGTTTTTGTTTAAAACATGCAAAAGATTGAATTGATTTAACCTACGAATTCAATGTAAAATCAATGCTAATGACATACATTATATTAAATGGTAAAAATATATTCTATTTATACTTTAAAACCTTTCAATATTATAATTTAACCATATAAATTATTATGATGAAAAAGTTGTTTTTCATTAAAATATAGCGTGTTTTTACTACCCATCAAAATATGAATGTTTCCAGAATAATACGAAAAATTTATCCAAAGTAAATTTTTATTTCATGATTCCAAAGAAGAATTTTATTTTGTCATATTGAACTTATAAACATGTCAAAAACCAGATTTAATGTGGGTGCTCCATCAAAAGGCGACAAAACTACATTTTTTGAAAAATACCTATTTTACCCAAAAAATATTTATTGTTCTTATACCATGATCAAGAAAATGTGTAAGATGAAAAATAATGTTATAAAATTCAAACTTTAGTTAATACTATTCATAACGGCTAGTTCATAATAATATTATAATAATATATCATTTTTTTAGTAAAACCCGGTATTGCGTACAACACACGCTATCGAGGAAGGTCGCGATTGCCTGTAATGCAAGCCAAGTCAGGGATGCGTGTTGTGCAAGAATCCTTCATTGTTTCATATAACAGAATCCAACCATATTTAATTTATACATTGAATATACATATATATATATATACTCAATTTGGCGTAGAATAACTATTATCAAAATTGTGTGTAACACGATCCAAGAATAGTGTTGCGTATAATGCAGGATAATACAGTATTGCATATAGCGCAAGGTAATATTGGTGTAGCATACAAAAGAAGTCATTAATAAAATCAAAAGAATATTTTTCATAAAATCTCGGGGTGTTACAGTAAGTGATGGGTGTATCCTGCTATAGCTCTTCGATGCATCAGTAGGTCTCTTGAGAGAAATTAGTGTCTTGGAAAAAGGACTTGACAAAATCTTATTTGTAGTCTTGGCACAAGGCCTTAACTATGTGGTTATGAAGTCTGGCATTATGCATTCCATCATTATGAAAGTGACTATTGATATTTCATGTGATTATTCGACTAGTAGAATATTCATGTGAATAAGTAAATGTAATTATTTGATTATATCATTTCTATTTTATTCTGATGTTCAGGTTTAAAAGGATTTTTTTAGTCTTATATATTGACTTAAATGTTTTTTTCTTATTTATGAAAGTTTTCGCTAAATTATTTACCCTTACTGAGCATCTTATCTCACCCCTTTCTTATGTTTTATTTTCCCAGGATCCCAAGAAGTGTGTTATGTTTGAGATGCAGGGTTAAGCTAAGGGAAAAATGGAATTCTGAAAGGATTTTTTTCAATTGTATGTTGGAAAGTGTAATTTAACGTTCATGTATGTAATTTATTTTCCAAGATTGCTAAACTGATCAGTCTTTCAGGAATTGATTCCTTGTAATCATGCCAATGTATTAATATAATGCACTGACTCTCGGAATCTAGAGTTGGGGTGTTATAGTTGGTATCAGAGGAAGTTTAGTAAAAACCTTGGAAACTAGATTTAGATAATCTCTGATAGAGAACATAGCCCTATGATAGACTTTGAGGATTAGTATAGAAGAACTTACAAGAATTTTGGTATTGTAGATATTTTATAATTTTTCCAATCAATACATCCCTGTCTGGATACGAGAAGGTAGTGGCGGCTCTGGCACAAATGTACCTAGGGGTAAAACTCGAAAAAACCGCTTTGAGCTAGATTCAAACGGTAACTGGTGAATGAAAACAGGGCTTGCTGCACTCTAGGTTACGACACTCCCGGGGGATATACTTTGGATAGTTCACATTTTCATTACAAGCCATTATGAAGGATTTAGTAGTAAATAATTCTCGAAGAAAACATTATTATGAATATGGATTGCATCCATAAATTGTTCAATTTACATTAGGTATTTTACAAGTTCTAAATTATTCATTACGATTCATAAACTAACTTAGTGTATGCCATTGTTTAGAAATGGCGCCCAATAGGAGGAATGATAACTCCAACAATATGTATGATCCAAAGAGTAAGAAGGATCAAATCATTCATGGTATTAATCCTACATTTATAAGGAAAATAGTTTCTCACCTATTCTCAGAATATAAAGGAATAGTATCATTTATTAATAAGATAAGTAAAGAATTATCTTAGTCCTATGCCTTTGAAGGGAAGAAAGAGACGAAAAGGATGGTAGAGAGAAAGATGGATAAAAGGAATAAGGGAAAGAAGGATTTTACCAAATGTGATAACTTTGGAAAGAATCACCTTGGTAAATTCTTAAAGGGAATGTGAGTTTTGATATAAGTGTGGAGAAAAAGGACACCAAGTACGTGATTGAAAGGGTGAGAAAAAGCATTCAAATTTTCAATGCTTCATCTGAAAGGAGTTGGGACACTACGCGAATCAATGTCCAAATCCTCAGAGTATACCTCAAATGCTGCTATTGGATAAGAATCATGTTATGATACTATAAAAGATGAAGAGGAGTGATTAAGAGTTCTTATGTTATTATTAATGTACTGTATCATTTGAGTGTTTTATCAACGATGTACTAATTATATTAATAATTAAAATAAATAAGGACTGTACTGTTGTACTATTTCATTGGGAATTTGAGATTATATGGTCCTGATACTAAGGTATTAATTTTAGAATAAGAGATGGTTGATTTGGATAAATTATATTGGATATTCTTGACTATCTTGGAACTGATTACTGGTTTGTTTATTTCTTCATTGTTGGAATATTCAGAATTTTTGGATATAAATAATATATCTAGTATTATATAAAGGATAAGGGAGCATGAATGTAATCAATAAGGTTTTATGTTAATTCAGGGTGTTGCCAAGTTTGAAAATAATACATGATGAAGGTGTTCACATGTTTTTACATGGAAAAAGGATATTCATTGTGTTTAACTTCCTTATAAATTTTGGAATGTGAGATTGGATAGAAGTATTTTGGATAATTATAAAGGTTGGAATGGATAAAGGTTATTTTTGGATTATTATAAAAAGGACAACACACAGACCGTGTGATAATCCATCTTGTAGGACAAAGCTGTGGGAATCGAACCCACAACGATAGTGCGATTGGGATTTATCACCTACCACTGGACTACATGAAGTCCCTGGATTGTATAATCTCTTTTTTTAAAAGGATATGATAGGTGAATTATAAATTCATTATTTTTAGAACCCTATACAATTAAGACAAATATAATATATATTTTAACAATTTAATCCAATGTTGGAAATTGGAAGTAATTTCACTTTGAAATTGGACATAAACAGGTGTCAATATTTTGGTAGTTATTATTTCTTAAAAATACGCCTTTTGGTTTTGACAATGGGAATTAATTTTAAATTAATAAATACAATTCCTAATTTTTAAATTTTATAAATTGAATTCATTTTTGAATTTGGAATATCAAAATTATCTTAGGGTGAATTTTTGGTATGTTTATGAAAACCTCCATTTTTTTGGATGAATAGTGAAAAACAATGTGTTATTGGTTAAAACCGACTTTTCATTTAAATAATAACTTATTTTATATAAATTTATTTTATGTAAAAATAGATACATAACACCTATATATGTCTAATGTAATTAATTGGAGTCATTTTGTAATAATATTTGATATATAAAATTTTATTGAACTTTTCACCGTCTTTTACCCACCTCGTAGAAGAATTTGCAAATTCACATAAAACATAATTTTACCGCTTCTGTGTGTGGAATTTTAAATATTATAGAGACAATACTGATATCAATAATATAAATGTGGTTCAGTAAGATGAAAATAATTTTTGGTGAATAGATACTTTTTAATTTTATTTACCACGATTAAAATTAAATAAGGTAATTAAGGGTAAAAATGATATTATTATTACCCTAAAACATGTACTAATTCTATTGGATAAGTTTAATTAGACCAAAATAAACCTTAGGAATAAAATATGATCCTTTAGGTCCACATAGATTAGATTAGGACATTTATTATCATTTTATTTAAAGAAGAGTTAAAAGAGTTGAAATCAAAGTCTAATAACTAATACATTTTTAATGGAGGGTTACACAAAATATAAATTAGACTATAAATATTCATTATAAATATAAAAATATTTACTACATCATGGTATTTTATTAATAATTTTTATACATAAAAAAATTCAATATATTTATTACACAATGATGATTCAATCATTACCTTATTAATGAAAGAATCAAATAAATGGTATTATAAATCTTAAAATAAAAATAATTTAAATTTTTTTATGACATAAACTAATTTTTTCGTTCAATAGGACATTTTAGTGTTAGTTATATTAATTATTTTGAAGTTATAATGCTTTTATGAATTTATAAAAACAAAATACAAATAATGTCAAAATTGAAATAAAAGATTTTTTCAAACAAATATTATATTATTAATTGATATTCTATTTCTAAAAATATAAGGTTCGGAAAAAGGTCTTAAATAATATTATATATGTCATTAATGAACCACTTTATGTTTTCTTGGAAGTTTATAGTAATTTAATTTACCATATAATATAAAAATACAAAGAGAAATGGTAAATGTCATACTATTTAACAAAGAGTAAAATCTAAACGATAAAGTTAATATATTGACCCAAATATATCTAAAACCTATTTTTTGAGATTATTTCTACCCATAACCAACTTATCCTTAATAGAAATCATTTGGGATCCATTAAAAACTGAAAATAATTTTATTATAAAAAAATATCTCAAGCTTTTCCAAAAGTGACCCTCCCCTCTCTTATAAAAGGGCACACCCCCTTCTATCAAATTCACACCTCCAAATCCATTTGTCTCAGCCAAACCCTACCCAAATATCCTCAAAACTTTCCTAAATTCATCATAGAGGAATTAACTTGGTCAAAAATCCATCCTAAAGATCCCTTTTGATCAAAACAAAGGAATAACCTGAAGAAGAGTTAAATATTTCATCACCTCTTTCAAGTTCTTTTCTTCTTCCAATTCCTCTCTCTTTGTTGTTTCCTTTCTAAAATAATAACTCTAGTATATTCTATATCATTTTATGTTATTATTAAATTATTAAAACCATATTCATTATTCTATCTATCCTATAAATTGCAAAGTCACCATACATGCGTATGTATGAATTACCGTCTCCACCTCGTGGTGTAGTTTGTTATTCAAACACTTCATTATTTAAAAGGGTATAATAATGAGTATAAATGATGTAAATAATAAATATAACATGTTAATGATTCTTTATAAATTATTTACCATCCAAAGAAAAATTATTTCTATATTAATATAATGATATTGTCACTCGTGCGTACGTACAGATTACCGTCTCCACGATGCGATGAGATTCATTTCCACATTCAAAATTCTACGATGATTATAAAATATATATCATTAATAAGTTTATAATATATGAAATAGTAATTCTAATATATATATATATGTACTTACATATATCTTATTTACTTAGTTTCGTTTAATATGATATGAAAACGGAAACAACGTTTATGCGTACGTACGACCTACCGTCTCCATAAATAGTGTTTTCCATTTCATATATACGTATATTATACATATTTATATTATAAATATATATGATATATAAATCATTGTTTATATTATGGATGTATTTTAATCATGATCAAAGTGATACAATAAAGAGTAATAAGTTAAAACACGTACGATAAAAAAAACGATTATAAACCAAAATGTTAAATTAACATGGAAATTATTATTAAATAGGTAAGATAAAGTCATAAATGAATAATGTGTGATATCATAAATATTAATATGGTTCTGTTATAATTTAATAACATAATACATCTTTTATACAGGAGGATAAACATACCCTTGACTCAAGGAAAGTGCAAGGTAAGGGTCAATTTCACATTCTCATTATTATCACAGGTTGTTTTCACATATGTATCTTCTAAGGAATATTTATTATCTATGTACATGTTTCATGAAATATATTTCAAGGGGATTATTTTAAGGTAATTTTTTAAAAAAACAAATTTTTTAATGTTTTAATTATTTATTCTTTTAAATCATTCTCATTAATGTCCATGTTTTCAAAAATGGTTTTTAAGGATTTATTTATAAAGACATGAATGTTTTTAAAATATTAATTCCATTAAAAAGTTTCAAAGTGGTATGGGACACTTTGATTCAAAAATTTGTTTAAATGTCTTGTTTTTTGAATTGTGTGACTTTTAAATGTTTTCATGTAATATGGATATTTTCTCAAAGAGTTTTACAAATCATTTTTATATATGTCAATATCCTTTGATAGATTTTCAACTTGTTTGAAGTTGTTTTGTTATGAAACAAATATTCCATATTGTATTAAAGGTTTTGTGATATTTTTGACTGTGGATGTGTTATTTTTTTACCGTTAAGGGTTTATGGATAATGTATCGACATTTCGTATGATAGTTTTAATACGAATGTCTATGTTATGTTTAAACCCTTTCATATGAGGAATGCATTAGACTTAGTAAGTGACGGGTGGAGCCCGCTATAACTCCTCGATGCATTGGTAGGTATCATGAGAAAAATTAGTTTCTTGGCATAATGACTTGATAAAATCTTATTTGTAGTGTTGGCACAAGGCCTTGACTATTTAGTTATGAAGTCTGGCATTATGCATTCCATCATCATGAAAGTGGCTATTGATATTTCATGTGGTTCTTCAACTAGTATAATATCCATGTGAAAGAGTAAATGGAATTTTTTTTTTTTATCATTTCAATATTATGCTGAATTTCAAGTTTAAAAGGATTTTGTTTTTGTCTTATACATTGGATTAAATGTTTATGCTTATTTATGAATGTTTCTGCTAAGTTATTTACCCTTACTGAGCTTCTGAGCACACCCCTTTCTTATGTTTTATTTTCCTAGGATCCCAATAAGTGTTTTTTGTTTGAGATATAGGGTTAAGATAAGGTAACAAAGAAATTCTCAAAGGATTAATTTTTTTCGTTGTATGTTTGAAAGTGTAATGTAACGTTCATGTATTTAATCTATTTTCCAAGACTGCTAAATTGATCAGTCTTTCGAGACATGATTCCTTGTAATCATGCCAATGTGTTAAAATAATTCACCAAATATAGGAATATAGGGTCAGGGAGTTACACTCAAGGATCCCAAAAATCATTCACAGAGTAATGATTTAGATTTTATGTATTTTTTGTCATTTACTTACAAATAATAACAATCACATTGATATATTTTTCCTTTTTAGTTTTTATGTAATTGATATTTTCAGATTTTATCTACTTATATTGGTGTTAGTATTTTTTTAATATAAATAATATAAAAAATATTTAGATACATTAAAAACATTATGTAAAATTGATTTTATAAAATATACATTTTTATGAATAAATATTCTCATTTATTTTAACACTAAATTAGTAATAGAAAATTAAATTTCTCCAAAAGTCAAAATGATAAATATGAAAAATACAGGAGATGAGAAAAAATATAAATAATTACCTGATTATATAATCCTAGTTTATATTTATATATCTCTTCAATATCAATATGTAATATCTATGAAAAATATAATCTATAGTGGTTGTTATGAGTGGTGATTCCCTTAGCATTGTAATTTGGGAAATTTCTAGGAGCATGAATATCTCCACAAATGATTTTAATTTATCTAAATTTCAATTATTTCATATTAGAATTGGTATAGGGAAAACATATTGATTCTTCTTATATATCATGTATTAGTAAATGGTCTTCTGGAAGGATACTTCTTCTACTCTATGCCATTTATTTCCATTATAGATGTTGCGACCATGACCCTAGTAGCCCGGAGAAAATTCTATGATTAATACATTAAAATATGATACATTGAATCACATACTAAAGGTAGAAATAACTTATTATTCTTGGTAAACTAGATATATAAATGATTCGAGATTATATTTGAATAAAAAATAACCACATAATGTTTTTCGATAATATCATTATTCATTCTATAATATTTTCAAATATCATTTAATGTATGCTTCATAGATTCTTGGGAAATTAAAGAAAAAAATGCATAGGAAAAAATTATCTATACGGGTTATGTAAATCCTAAAAAATCATGTATCAATAAGTATAATCCATATGTAATGCTATATAACTGAACAAACATTCCATGTAATCCATAAACTGAAAAGAAATTTCATACGGAGATAATATCAATGCTTAAATAGAAAAGATACATATTAATAAAGAACTATAAATAAATTAGAACACATTCCACTTAACCAACAACATGAATATCATAATTGGATATTCCATATTTAATAAGGCTAGGTAAATAACTAACAATACATGAAACATAATCAATAACTGTGAATTAAATGCATCTAGAGGTAATATCAATGTGTAAATATCATGTATATTAATTAATGACTTTTTAATTAAAAAAATATTGTATTATTAAATTTCATGTTTATTTATAACATTATACCTTTACCATAAATATATATCTTAAATATAGTTTAAAAATCATTTATAAAAATACATTTAACTAAGGCTAGCCAATTGAATCATCCTAAGAGACTATAGATGCATCATGGTGATATTTATAGTGGTGACCCATCCATGTATTTCATGTAAAAGTAATTAAAAATATATATAAAAATATATTTAATTCATAAATAATGTTCCTTATCATCAAATATCCATATTGAGTAACTAACAACGATATATCAACAATTACTAATTAATCTAATAACATTAAAAGAAAACACTATAAGTAAAAATGGTATATGAGATAGTAAATAATAATTTTAATTAATGAATAATATGAATATATAATAAAAAAGTAATTTCAAATGAAAATTGATTATATGAATGTGAATGTTTCAAGGGAAAGGTATCAATCACAAAATAAAGTGAGATTATACAATAAATTTGACCACATTGTAATTAAAATTTCAAAACCCATTGGATGAAATGATTCCAAGTGAAACATAAAATTTAATGAATTAATAATGAATCATGATATTATATGTTAATGGGGATGTATATACACAATATAATTTAGATTTAGTTTCATAACAATTCTATATGACATAATATAATAAAATTGAGATAAAATGACCTACCACATGTTTTTTTGGTAGAATGTGATTTGATATGTGATATATAGTTTTGAGAAATATTATTAACTTATTTGATAACCATATTAATATTTCAATATCATATATGTCCATTTTATAACATATAATCACTTGTTTGTTAATAATCATAAATTATTTTCATTCTTTTGGGTATTAACATCTTTTTTTCATGCTTGTTTCATCTTAAAAAATATGTAACATTCACATAATATTGAGTAATATCATATCCTGAATAATAGTCATTACATTTTAATAATAGTTTTATATCAATTATATTTTTTTTATGTAATAATTAATTTTTTTAGAATTGAATTATGTTATGGTCATGGAGACGGTATGTCATATTTATGAATGAGTAATATTTCTAATTTTCAATAATCATCATAGAAACAAATTCAATATTATATTAAATTTCTAAAATTATAATAATATCAAATTTTATTTAAATATAATTATAAATATCATCCGTGATTTTTTGTTATGTGTGTAGAGTTACATCACTTCTTAAAAGCACTAGTTGACACATTCATGAATGATGTTATCATCATTATATCAACAAAAATATAAAAAGTAAAAATATTTATGATCATTTTAAAATGATAAGTATTCCATGAATATAATAATTAGGTCATTTATATCACATATGTTCACAAGAAGTATCCATATAATAGTCTATGTAATGTGTTAGTGAAAGAAAAATCACACCGATTCACAGTGCGGTACTCTGTTGTAGACACGAGCAACGTTATTGTATCAAATAAAGAATGGAATGTTAAAAAATGTATATAAGATATAATGAATATAGAGATATAATTATTTTATAAATATCATATTTTGATTTATAAATATATCCATCACCATACATAGATGAGAAATGTGGTAAGGGAAAAACGAAAGACATCAGTTCACGTGGTAGTAGTCCACCGAAAACTCAAACAGTGATTTCATAACCCATTTAATTGATGTGGATGTGGTTATAGGTCATTACCATATTTTAAAACATCATAGTACATAAACAATAATGTGTATATTACAATATAAATTTTTAATAAAAATGTAAGGAAGGTGGGATTAAATAATATAAAAATTCTCATTGAATAACTTTACCTCTTCATCAAGAATACTCATTATTTCTGCACAAAATCCTTTTTAGGAAAAATTGATAAAAATAATAATCATTCTAGGATGATATAATAGTTTTTTGGATGTGATTTTGGGGGTGACTGGCCGAACCAAAAGGATGTGAAGGTTTTAATAAAAGAGGATATTGGGTAGCCACTAATATGTGAGTTGACTGGTGCACTTGTAATGTTTGGAAATGATTGAATAATAAAAACATTTTTATCATATAAAAGCCTCCAAAATTCTCCATTATCTATACTATAAGAGATAATGTCAATATATGGCCAAGGAATGGGTGTTTTAATTTTTTGTAAAACATTTTTACCCTTATATTCTTAGTTTTACCCCAAGTAAGTCCATTTTTACCTTAGCCACTTGATTTATTTTTTCATGTTTTTACTATTCATCTCGATAAAAATATAATATGACCATTATGAAATAAATAATTATTTTTATTAAAAATATGGAATTTTTTTTCCAAATTCAATTTATATTGGTGGAAAATTTTAATTTTAATTTAATATCATAGAAGTTATGAGAAATCATTTTTAAAGATAACTGTAAAAAATATACAATTAATTTATATAAAAATTCAATTATAAATGGTTTTAATGATATAAAATAATTAAAATATATATAATTGAACTAATTATACATTTAAACCAATTTATATTATAATTTAACATTATAAATAATTTAAATAGAAATATAGTTTTTAAATAAAATTAAGCAATTTTAACTATTCATTAAATGATGAAATATTTTAAGAAATACTAGAAAATTAATCATAGTAACATTTTTATATTATTTTTTTAAAAAATAAACATTATTTTTGGAAATATATTTTCTAAAATATGTAAAAATTAATTTAAAATTATGTACATAAAGTGCGACTAATCAATTTTTTGGAAAAAAATAGTTTTTAAAAAAATATTTATTTCACATTTAAATGATTTTTAAACTATTTATAATCAATATATTACTAATAATAATTTCTAAAATACATATTTTTTATAATATAGTTAATTTTAATCATACCATTAATTCCAATATATTGGAAATATTTCAAATAATGATGTTATTAATATACTGTTGTTTGATAAAATATAGCCTGATGTTTAACAAAATCATCAAATAAAATCATGATTCTGAAGAACACATGATAAAATAAGTTTTACACATATATAAATCCATTTAAGAGTATAAATTTAATTAAGAATAAATATATCATAAATTATAATTATGTTACATTTTCTTACAATCACTATGTTGGTAGTCATATACTATATCAAATAAAAATGTATCATTTCATAATTTTCAGGTTCTTATATTCTCCAAACCAATAATATATTTTTTCCTAAATATTTATGAATTTTATTTTTCATCTAAGGTTCGATATTTAAAAATACATTTTTTGAAATCGTATACCATGATAAGGGTTGACAAAATATCCTTTTAATAAGAGAGTAAGGGAATTGAAAAACTTATATGGAAAAACCCATAAATGGGTTTCATAGTTGGATATATTTGGGGCAACGTAATGTTATAGATAAAGAATAAAATTTTAAAAATTATAAAGAGTGATTGAGTTTATTGATCATAAGTTGTTGAGATAAAAATGGAATATTAAGGGCCACATAACCATAGATATGTTACAATTTAAAGACTATTTGATTTTTCAGATATGAATGTAACAGGATAAAGTTTTTGGTTCAAGATCAATTTTTTAATGCTAAGGAGTTATTTTACTATATTAAATTATATAAAAATATACATAATTGAAACATTTTGATTTTATAATTATAATTTAATCTTTGTTTATTTTTATTTTAATGTTCAATTCATCCTTTAATCAACAAAATGAGTATCTAAAAATATATTTTCATGCATGAAGCACTCAAATTCACTTTTAAGGGATTCTATGATCTATAAACTAGTGACATTTATTTCTTTCTATGTCAATATATTTTTCAAATCCAAAATGGTTAGAAGATGTTATCAAAATTAAAAAATTAATATATGAAGATGAAAAATAAAACCACTGGTAATCCATTAATATTTATTCAATAAATAATTTAACTAATATCAATGGAATATTAACCCAGATATCAAGTAGGGTAGTGGTTGGTGACAAATCCTTATCATCTTTCACCGATGGGTTCAGTCCCCAAGACATTCCCAGATGTGACGGGTTCTCCCCCAACATGCATGTTTACCTATTTATAAACTATATCTGTATAATAACTATAAAATTACCAAAAATAATTATGATATACATCCTTGAAATAAAATTAATTTTTAAATATAGTTTTTACCATGATTTTTCATAAAACTTATTAATATTTTTTTACGAAGTCTAACAATCTTATTTGACTATACATACAATTTCATTAATTGAGATATTTACCCTAAAGTTTATCAATACCTATATAGTCATGAATATAAAATCAAATAGAATTCTACCTCAAATAAAATTTTTACTAAAAAATATACTAAACTGATGGGTTATATTTCTATAAATGGTTCACAATATATCTTTAATCACGGTAGACACCAATAATAAAGAACATAAAATAAGGTTTATTTATAAATTTAACTTACAACCAATCATAATCTCATAAACCTATGATGGTATCCATAAGTATTATTTTAATAGAGACATGAATGATTCTAAAATATAATATATCCCATTGGTGTTTTGAAATAAATATTACCAAAAAATTGGAAAAAAATAAATGTATCATTTAATTACTGAACCCCAATAATGAAATACATCATTTGTATTACTTCCACATAGTTGAATCCTTGGACTATGGTTTATCGTATATGAGAGGGAATTGACTTTGATAATTAACATCTTTTCCATATTTCATAAAATGATATAAGAATGGATCACTAGGATTAAATATATTTCCTTACACTATAATCTTCATTTTTTATTTAATTTTTTTATTATGCCCATCATATTCACACATATTTAATTTTCCTTTTTTCCTATCAGAAATTTTATTTTCAATATTTTTCCCTATAGGTTAAACCTAGAGTATGATTTTTAATCATCTATTTAAAACATTCACAATTGTTTGAAAAAAATTTAAATTTTCGTATGAATATCTCTCGGATGTTTCAAATCAGGGGTGGAGTGAGGCCTTTTTCATGAAATGGTTGGTGATCGGGTCAAGCCCAATGTTCCATTTTTAGAGGTATTATGCATGTGAACATCTATTATAGAACCAAATCCATTATTATTATCCAAAAATGGATGAATTACTATGAAAACCTACATAATCACATCCACACCAAAACATTGGGATGCAATTATATTCTTATCGTAAAATTATATCATAGTATTATATTCACTCATTTATGTTTTCCAAAATATAGTTCCTAAGGTTTCTGGAATAATTTCTTTGAGACCAACAGTATATACCCTGATTCAAGAAGCCTAGAGTCTATTTATACATTAATACATTGAAATAAGTTACAAGGAATCACATCATAAAGAACTAACTAGTTTAGTAATATTGGTAATCTAGAAACATACATTATTAAAGGATTATTTTGAATAAAACAATTATGATTTTGTTTTGATTATAACATTATTTCATCTGGAATATTCATTCATATCATTGATAGTACACATCATGAATTCCAAATAAGGAAAAAAATAAGTGCGACCTCAATATACCATTAAACGATTTGTACAGTGAAAGATATCTTGAATTAATATGGAATGATATATAATTGAAAAAATGAAATATAATTAATAAATTGAGATTTAATTGCATCCAGAGATATAATAAATGTAAAAAAATCATGGATAATAATTAATATGGAAATTAAAATATCTTAAAACATACTCTACTTAACAAATAATCGGACTATAATAATTGTATAAGGAATAATTGATATTAAAACGAATGTATATATGAAACATTCCATTTAATCAGTAACTGACAATGAAATGCATCTAGATATAACATCATTGGATATGTATCATAGATAATGTTAAATTAATTCTCAAATAATGAAATACTTAATTATTGAATGTGAAATTCATGAGTAAGATTATAACTTTAACATTTTGACTTATTCTCATTATTGTTCAAAATTAATGGGTAGAAAACCATTTAACTAAGGCCAACCAATTTATTCTTCCCTTGAAAATACTGATGCACCATGGGGAAATCTATAACTAGGAAAAAAATATGTCTTTTATGTCCAATAATTCCTCTTATATAAAATAATCGATTTAATTCATCAATAACATGTCTTTTGAAAAAATATATTTATTGAGTAATGGATAAAAATTAATGAACATTTCATATTTTTAAAAATATCATTCAAAGTAAAAACCATATGTAAATATGGTATAAAAATAAGAAATAATTTTATACATCATATAATAATATTGATATTTAAGAAAAATTGAATTTCCAATTAAATATTATTATAATAAAGATATCGTTTCAAAAGAAAGTTAACACTCACAAAAGAATGTGAGATTGAACAATAACTTTTACCACTTGGTAAATTTCAATTCAATGTCACTTTGATGAAATGATTCTAATTAAAATGTAAAATACTAGTAATTGTTAATGAATCATGATATAACACATCAATGGGTTGATAGTTACATAAAATAAAAGGAATTATGTGCATACCGTTTCAATATTCTGAAAGGTTATTAAATTGGGATGAAATCCCTTATCTCACCAATCATGGTCGTTGAACCTTCTATAACATTATTTATAGAGGTTATAAAATATTTTTAACTTATTATTGTATGATATTAATGTTTATAATATCATATATAATCCTTTTATAATATCATATCACCCATTCATTGATAATCATTCATTATTTTCAAGGTTTTATGTTTCAATTTTCTTATTTTATCATGCATATTTCGTCATGATAAGTCCATTTCATGGGAGTCTAATATAGTTATATAATCTATAGAATAATAATAGTAAAATACTTATCCTATTTTTAAATCAATTATATATTTATATACAATAATTATTTATTTTTATTAAGATATTAACTATGTTAACATCATGGATATAGTGGGTCATATGTATGAATGTGTAACATTTCTATTTTTCAATAATTAGTATGGAAAAGAGGTAAAAAATATCATATAATTAAATATTTATAACAATATTATATTGTCACGAACCGAATCTGATCGCCACCAAAACTGGCACCAAACCCAGCCCGTGACAAGGCCCGAAGGGAGTTCTTGATCCTCACGGGATGGTACATGTGCCCGGGTATCAAAAATTGAAAATTGGGAACGATTTACCCGAGTTTGTATACTTAAAACGACAAATGAATCCAGGAAATCAAATCTGGATTTTTTCAAACCAAAACATCTTTTACTAAAATTCAGAACTGAATTACACAATTTTAAACAATGTTTGAAGACCATTACAAAGGTACAAACCCATGAAAACACAGCCCAAGAACCTCCACATGGAAAGAGGCACCTCCCTGAAGCCATATCCACAAAACTGCATCACGATGGACCGCTAAAAACCAGAACCAATGGCATAAAACATGTACCCAAACCTGTGACATAAAATAAGCAAGTCTACTTACACCCTAAGGTGTAATTAATATGTGAGATAATTCCTAGTAGGATACCACCACTATGAGATTCCATGTGATAAACATTTCATGACAAAAAGCATTGCAAGTTTTGTAAGTAAGAAATGCTTGTTACAATTTTCTAAAGGATGCAATAATAAATGAAAATAGTTTTCATGTGGGATAATTTTAAAGGAACGACAATTTTAAAATAACTAACAAAGCTATTGAATTTTGAAGCCATCAATACCGTGTACCGACAGTAAGTACAAAGGATCTAATGAGCACAAGTAATAGGAAATAACCCCTAGGCACTAGCCAGCTGTGGGTCCCAGGTACCTCGTATCTCGTTGAGAGTAACCACAAAACAATATCTGTTCTCATGAACGATCCACTTTTAGGGATCATACCCATAACCTAGTGGTCCCTAATGATCATCATCATAGTTTAGTTAGAGTTGTAAGCATTAATCTTGCTAAGTAAAACTGAGGCCAAACCCCATGGATTCACTAGCATACTAGTACACGTCCACCCACCTAGATACCCGGGTTCTCCCATTGTGCTCAAACAAGTTCACAATCCAAAAAATATAGTTTTCACATTAAAATATCACTTCTTCATCACACATTAACCAAAAATCCCCATGTACATCACTAAAGTCACTAATTCCACTTTTCATTCAAATGCATTTTGAAATCAAACTCACTCCAAATTGCCTACAACACTTTTCACATTTCATTAACACTTCCACAAATCCATTAAAGAATTTTATAAAAACATTACAAGATATTCAACTCACATAACATCCCACACACATTTCACATAATACCCTTCTCACCTTCACAATTCATTTTATAAATAAACTCACACGAAATATCCCACACCCGTGTTTCGCACACAAAACACAATTTAGTAAAACATTTCGGCAATTTATAAAAAATTCTAAAAATGTTTAACATCTCAAATCACGACTTTACCATTAAAAAACCCACATTAAGTGAATGAACTCACCCAAACAGTACATATACACCCTTTCCAAACTTTTTTTAACCAAATAAAACATTTTCAATTTTTATAAAACAAACTCAAGAGGTATAACCATTGTTTGCACACTAAACCCATTTCTAAACCCTCATTCAAAACCAAAATCATACCAATAACAATCCAAAAAAGAATTTTTCAGCACAAAAACAATTATTGAACCACCCCCAAATGTTATAAAAATACATCAAATAATACCACAAAGATACACATGAAAAACACACGTTTTCATAAATCACCTTCAAAAAGTACAACACTATTTTACACCTTAAACTCATTCAAAAACCACATTTCAAGGCCCAAACGATAATAAGGAATTAACAAAACCGAATTGTCAGCCCATTTCATGACTAATTAGTCAATTTCATATGTTATAAACTAAACCCAAACATTACCCCAAGAGTCACACATGAAAAGTACCCAATTTCATGCTAAAATACAACTAAAAATTAAATGTTTAACCAAATTCATCAAAAAAAGTTTTCAAACCACATAAAACAGATTATAAACATCCTAAATTAATAAACCAATCATGCTAACTCATCATAAAATAGTTACACATGGAATCACCTACCTTTTTAGTCGAAACCCTCAAAACATGGTGCGAAACATTAAGCGTACCACCGCCGCATGACAAGGAAAATAAATCCAGACCTAGACCACCAAAAATTGACCCAAAAGATACCAAATCAGACCTTATGATCTAACCCCAACTTCTGGACATGAGGAAATTCAATAAAGAGGAATAAAAAATAAAAGAGGATGGAAATAACCAAGAAGGAATTCCCTTACTTGAAATATCTTGAAGAAATCTGCCCCAATGCACCAATATATGAGTCTCCATGTACCCAAAACTGATATGGAGGTCCGAAGGAGTCATATTAGGTCATGTGGGGACTGAAATTGGGCGAAAATGATGAAAATTGAAGGAGTTATGAAGGATTCATTTTACCTCATCAAATCTGGTCAATTTTAGAAAGATTGAGAAAGATCGTCAAACTCTGCGGGGTATATGTGCTCCAAAGAGGAAAACGCGATACAGGGGGTGAGGATGAGGATTTTGGATTCGATTGCGTGGTTTAATCACTGAAAAATAGTAAAAAACCAATGATATATTGAAATTTTCAAAAAATAATTTAAAGGAGGAAATGGGCTTATGGGCAGGCCCATTACCTTAATTAAAAACCCAAATCCATCATGATTTGGGATTTCTATGTGGTTCAAAGGGATATGGTGGTTTTAATATATTAGGTTATGCCAATTGGGAAGTGGAATGAGTATAAAATAGTAAAAATTGACGGAGTTATAGAATAATCAAAATTTGTTTTTAAATCTGGATTTGGGCTCACGGTTTGGCCCAAATTTTCAAAACCCACCTTTTTCACCAAAATGAGTGGTAAACCCCCAAAAAAAATCAGAAATGGAAATTAAATGAATAATAAATTTTAAAAAAAAGCCATGGGTGTGACATATATTATATCATTATATATATTTTTATATATCATCTATATGGTGATGTGGTGGAAATAGAGTCACTTTACTTCGTGAGGGTGGTTGTCCACACGTTCACAGACAATGTCATCTTGTTTTAGTGAAAAAAATGTAAAACAATAACATGTTGTATTTACTATTTTTAATGATAAATATGTAATTAATATCATAATTAATTCATTTATATAACATATTTTTATTAACCTGATTATTATCACCTTCCATGTAAATCTTTAGCGATGGACGAATCACATCTTTTTCCGATGTAGTATTCCACCGTACACATGTCTGACATTACAATTTCCCAAAAGATATGGATAATAAATAAGAATATATTATAATATTAATCCGAATGTGTAACTATGATATATATATATCATATATTTAATTTAAATTCATCATCAAGACCTACCATGAATGGTGGTTATGATAAAACAAATAGCATCAGTTCACAAGGTGGTAGTCCACCTTACAGTCAATTGAAAATTTAATTACCCATTTGATGGGAAAATATAAAATTATTATAAAAAACTCAGTATATAGATTATTTTTCTCTTATATTATCATGGGTTAACAATAATTGAAGGATGTGGAGGAATAAATAAAAAACACTCATTGAATTTGTTACCTCTTCTTCAGGTATCAACATTATTTTTGCATGAATGAATTCCTAGGTCAACATTTTGCACAAAATATTCCTTCTAGGATGAGATGAGTGAATTTGAGAAGTTATTTGTTTAGGTATTGGCCAATCCAAAATGTATTGATAGTTTTTTGAGGTGATTAGTGTGGGTGTCCTTCTATAAGTTAGGTGAGTGAAACACTTGTAATGTTTTAAAAAAAATCAGTCATACCAACACTTTTATCATTCCAAAAGAAAAAAATAATCCATTCATTAATACATAATATTTAAGGTTTCAGTTTTCAGGATAATCATGTTTGGGGAACTTTTTAGTACATTTCACCGATGTCATCTTTGTTTAACCCCCGATAAATGTATTTATTCCATAATAATTATAATTATTAATTTTTATTTAACAATTAATTTTGATCAAATCCAAAGTTTTAATTATTAGAAATTGTAGAAAATAATTATTCCAAATATTGAATTTATATTTTCAACATTTAATTATCATAATTGAAAAATGTTCATTTAAAATTAACCCCGTACACATGATAAGAAACGTGGTTTTTTAAAAAAATGATCAAAAATATATAATGATTTAACATCAAAATTAAACTTAATAATGAATAAAATTAGATAAAATAGATTAATTGATATTTATTTCAACAAATTTAATTTTGAAACCAATTTAAAATAATATTTTACTTTATAATTAATTTAAAAGAAAATGCAATTTTCAGTTAAAATTCAGTATTTTTCACAATTCCTTATAAAATGATATATTTGTGAAAAATATCAAAACATTCCATTAATACTGTTTTGATATTCTAATTTTAAAGATTATAATTATTTCCAATATTATTTCTAATATTTGATAATATTTAATTTTATATTATGTGAGAAAAGTGTGACTAACCATTCTCTTAGGAAAATACATTTTCTAAAAATATATTTCCTTTTCATTTTAATAATACTTATTATATTATTAATAAATATATAAATAATAAATATTGTTAAACTATATATTTTTATAATTTTTTAATCCTATTCATAATAATCTTTCCAATGGCATGGGGAACTATAAAATATAAATTTTAATAGTATATTGCTTTTTGGTAAATCATAGTCTTGCATATAACATCGACATTAGAGGAAACTATTTTTTGTATGTAATGTATGGTATAAACTATATTTCATGTAAATTAAGCTATCAAATATATTGATTTTATATAAAAATAAATATATTATAATGTATTATGGTATTATATTGTTTTTCTAGGTTTGGTGTTATGGATCATATGGGCTATCAAGTTCAATGTTATTCTTTTTGAATTTCAGGGTGTTACAATAGATTTTGTTATATATATTATTATTTTAATACATTATTTTTAATGTATTTAATATAATGGGAAAATTTTATTTTACCATATCACAGTTTCATTTTATTTTAGTGGTTCATATAGAACAATATATTTTTATAATATAAATTTATGGGAAATACATTGTGAAATCATGGGATGTTATCTACTCCCACAGTAAATAAAATGAAACATACCAATTTTTTAATCACTTAAAATGTTAAGGGCTTCCATAACATGAAATTTAATTTCTAATGAGGTTTTATCCCCACTATCTGATTTTTCAATAGAAAACACATATTTCCCCCATAATATTTAGATAACTACTATGAGTTTTTCTTTAATAAATTATTTTTAATTCCCCAATACACACAAATTAATTTTATTTATTGGGTTTTTATTGTCATACTTATATTTATAGGTGATAATGGGTGGTATTTTTGAAGTGATTTTCATATCATGGAATTTTTTATTATCAAGATATAAAATCAATTATTAAGATCACTAATTAATTTACTAAAGGTTGGATAATATGAATTATAGGAAACACATTACTATATGCAATTATCAGAGCAGGGTTATATAAATGGGTACAATAATCATGAAAATTAATTATTATACTATTCCTTCAACATCTATCCATTAGGGTGGTGATTTTGTGTTCTTATAAAACATTATATGTACAAATAAGTTGGTTGAATAAGATAAAAATACAAACATCATTGTTCTCAGTTATTTTGATGGTGATCCCCACACCAAATTATCCTTATAACTCACATATATTGATTTGGTTTCCTAGTAATTCAATATTCATGGATGTTTCTAGTGCTAATTATCCTTTGTGGACATCATATTAGGGAAATGTCTTGTATAATGTCCACGTTACATAGATTTAATGTAGTAAAATTTTAATGTTACATTAGGATGATTTTTTTCCTTCCATTCTGTCCTCTATGAAATACACTTTTCCTCATAAATTGGTTTCTCTATTCCTTCCTTCCCTAAATATGAAAATTATCTCAATTCTTCTAAGTCATTTCCCATTGTTATTCATAGCATATTTTTAACATTATGGTATATGAAAACATATTACATCATTATAATTATCATCTGATCATCCATGAGAATCTATCATTATAATATTTGGGGTGTTTGTAAGTTAAACTATGTTCACAGTGATAATAATGATTTCTGGCAGTAGGATTTGTATATCTAATGGGTTTTCACACTAGAACTTATCATATTGGGTTTATCATTGGGATAATCTCTACATTTTAGATGGAATCCATTGTTAAATGATTTAGTTTAGGCATTATTCATTACTATAACAAAAATTGTCAATGTGATTGATGAATAAAAAACATCATAATTTCATTATTTTAATAACTCCCATGAAAACTCATTCTTTACATGTATTAATCTTATAAACGATAAAATTTCAATCCGGTTCAACCTATATCTCTCTTATATCAATCTAGGTTTCTTTAGAATAAGTTTTCTTATTCTTCATATCCAAATTCTAAAACATAAAAAATACATTTTAATGGAATGTAATAAGAATGTGATTAACCAACACATATCCACTAAGTGAGTCAAACTAGTTTTGCACTTTGGTATCATTAATGTGTACGAGGTAAAACTTCAATTAATATCCAACATGTTTTATTTAGGATTATTACCTTTATGAATATTTGTTCTTGAGCTTTTTTCCACATATAGTATCCAAATAGGATTTTTATATCCACGAAAACTAAATAATCACTAGATTACTAGTATTTCAAGGGTTATCTTATTCTAACACTTATTTATACTAATCCTTTGGGTTTTAACTAGATTTATCCTATCCCAATAATAAAAATATTAAATATTACATCCATTAAACTAATCGGTTATTTATACCTTTATAATAATGATCACCCATAACTTATAAACCCTAAACATCAAAAGGTTCAATTTTATCTATTCCTTGCTCTGATACCAACTATGTTATGTCACATATGTTACCCTCTCTGATATATGACATAAAAAACTATTTCCTCATAATAAATTGCTAAGACCATATGGGTTTGGTGTTTTTAATTGTTAATACAAAACATTAACTAACAAAACTATTGCCTTTTTTAATGAAATGACTTTTTAAACCCATATAAATTACACATTAAGTCATAAAGAGTAATTAATATTTCCCAAATAGCTACAAAAAATACACTCTAAAAACACATGATATACATTAATTTCTTTTATAACCTTGGGAAGCTTGAACATTAGAATGGGTGAGATAAAATCCTTAGTAAGTGTATTTATGCATGGTAGTAATTAAAGAGAAAAAGAATCAAAAATTTGAGAATATGGGTATTATCATGAAACATATAAACATTATACCCAACATATCTTAGATTATAAAAAACTATTCATGGCATAAAAAATGGAATTATATATTACATGAGACAAAAAAGTGTCGAAAATGATTTAATAAACCTATTCCATGAGATCATATAATAATAATAATAATAAGTATAAAACTATAGTATAGTCATAAGCATTGGGTATCATAATATTATGTGTATATCCAAGAGTAACCATGTTTTTGTTTAGAGGAAAATATAAGAAGGTTCATACTGAATATTGTTATAATATCTATGAATGGTGACCCTTTAAGTTCTGATCATATCAAAGAAGTCAAACACATTATATTTTGGGCATATCCAAGAAGGAACAAGATTTAGTTTCTGATAATTTTAAATAAGGTTAACCCTTTAGTTTGTGATCATATCCAAGAAGTTCCACACTATGTTATCTTATAAAAATTAAAAAAATTACCAATTCATTTGATTGAAATATGGGAACCCACCCATCATCATTTGAATATATGAGTGACACCAGAAATCAATAGTTCATCATACCATAAATAAATATTCTATATAAAATGGATTTTACATATTATTCAAAATAGACTCACATAAGTGATCATTTATAAATCCATCAATATTTAAAACATGAATATCAAATAAAAATAAATGGGTATTTGATGAAATCACATAAAATTATAGGTAAATCAACTTAATTAATACAATAATGTATATAGAATTAACATAAAATATATATGGTGTATATAGTTAAGTCAATAATTTCATCAAGAAATCAATGTATGAAATCTTGATGAACACCCTTCATTCATGATAATATAAAATATGATATTTACTTTGTGTAGATAAATAGTATATGGTAAATAAAAAAATTCCCCACCCAATCGATGTATAATATCTTTGGGAACATAGTTCAATTAAGATAATAATGTTGTTAGTATTTACACATTATATATAAAGGGTGAATTATTAGCAAAATATAATCCCCAATCAACCAATGTATAACAAATTGGTGAGAAAACTCCAATGAATATAATAAATCATATTATATTTACATAATATAGATAATGGGTGTATGGTAATGTTAATTTTTTACCAGATAAATAGATTTGTGGAATCATAGTGAACACTCATTAATAAAAGGAATATAAATGGTTTAGTCATTGTGAAAATGAATTTGGTGGAATAATATAGTTATATACAAAAGATGATTAGGAAAGACAATGAAATTGGTGGATCACTACTTTAAAAGATAGGTAAATGACGTGGTCCTTCTTGATGGTCAACCAAGATACATGGAAATAATGTTTTTGGGGATATAGTCCTTTAATATTTTTAAATAAATAATCAATAATAATTTATTGTTGTATAAATTTATATTTTAGTGTAGTGTTTAGAATATATTATATTGGAAATGAAAATATAAGTATAATATTTTTATTGTGCTTTAGATCTCAATGAAAATATTTTGATATTTAGTATTCTCACCATAGTGATAGGATCAATACCCACTCAGAAACATAAAATTATAATGTGTAATAATCTATTTACAATACCTACATATTGTTACACCTAATGATAAATCCCAAACATCTTATAGAATTCACAACCTAGTCTAGCATAGAATTTATTCAAGAGTCGTTGACAAAAGAAATCATTTAATTTTAAGAATAACCAACTTGAGTGTTCTTTTGGATTAGAAAATTTCCTAATAGATGCTTAAAATTAAATAAAAGTTATGATACGATTTAAGAAAGGGAACTAGAATGAAATTAAAAACTAATATTGGAGAGAATTATGATGGCTCTAAATGAAACTCAAAGATCTACAGTCACAACAATAGAATAGAGTAGATCATGTTATCTATAATGTGATTATACTAATGGGATATTATTAAAAGTAGATATAAATTAGGTATTAATTAAAATTAATAAACTTTGTTGAGATTATTTTCTCACATTATCTTCAGTTTAATTCAAACAGAATAATTCCATATCATTAAAAACAAGATCATCTAGATTATGAATTATCATCTAACTAACCAATCATTGTATGAACTAGTTATAAAATAGTAATACGTAGAATAATATTTATAACCAATCATTAAAATTATCATTATCAATATCAAATATTTTTTTGTTCTTTTATTAATGCATTAATTATATTTAAATCAATATCAAATTTTATCATTATTATATGTCATAATTATTCAAATAATTGAAATATTAAAAATTATTAGAATAAATTTTTAGTCAATTAAATCATAAAAACATCACTAAAAAACTATACAATAATAATAATATGTAAACCTTTAATCTCTAAAATGTTTGAAAAATATTTATTCTACCAAATAGGTTACACATAGTCATCCTATAATATATTTATTCTATTAAGAAATATAATTATTTAAATAAATTGAATATACATTTTTGTTAATATTTTATCAATAAAATAAATTAATTTATTGTATTGGGAAATAAATATTTTCAAAAAATAAAAAAGTAATGAAATAAATATGAGTTTCAAGTGGACGTGATCTATACATGTTCTGTTTGGTTAACATACCTTGTCATCGAAAAGTGTATTCAATATGCTGACTATATAAACATGATTTATGTTTATTTACTTACTTTTAGATAGATAGAAATTAACTCATGTAACCAAATGATAACAAACTATATTTTTTGTTTTATTTCATGAAATCACCTAATATATACTCATTTCGTCACATTAATTATAACTCATTTTTCAGTTGAAATATAATCAGGATTTCACTTTTGAATATACAAATGTCATTATTTTGAAATATAATGATGTGGTTAATTTTATATAGATTCACCATAGGATGGTATTATTTATTATAGTAACATGAAATAATTAATGTAGGTTCTTTTTTCGATAACATGACATCACCAAGGTAGGATTTTTTTGACGACACGGAAATCATTATGGTAGGTTTTTTATAGTAACATGGAAATTCCGTAATAGGAAATTTTAGACTATTAATTTTATTCAAAAAATAGAGGATGAATCAATAAAGAAGGCTAGGGGATGTGCTGCATTCATGTAAGGTTTCAATCTGTGGTTTTAGCCTAGATGATACTGCTGGAATAGAGAAAGTAGTGATAGATATAATAAGTTCATGGAAGAAACCTGGAGGGGATATCTTGATCAGTGAAAATACATGATTGTTATTATATCTGATTCAATTTAAAAAAATCTATTTTGAATAGATTTATTTGATAATAGAGTAGTGAATCAATGTTACTAATACATCTTGATGGTGAGGTATTGTGTTATGACTAAGAGGATAAATCTTGGGTCACATAAACATGTGTTGGCCTGTATAAACAGAAGTGGAGAAGATAATCCTTGAAAGGATGAAACAGTGAATCAAAATTGTTTTGAGGGGTGTGTATTCCTACCGAGTGATGGAGAAGAATTGTGTATAACACATACCACATTGATATATAAATATATATAGTTATGTATACATTTAAATTAAATAATCATGAACTAAATATGTACATTAAAATTTTAACACTAAAATCATATTATAAAAATAATTAAAAGTCTTATAACTAACATAAATAAATAATAATCACATATGGTAGTAAAATAGTATAATGAGATATAAAACATGCCAGAAATTAATAAAAAATTCTTAAAAGTAAAAAAATTTATAGGTATTTCAATTTTGAAAAACAAAATCTAATAATAAGGAAATTAACATTCTACTTTGAAACACCAATATCACCCAAATTTTAAGAAATACATAACTGAAAATTAAATAAAAAATTCAAAAAAGAAACAATCTCTTAATTTTAAAAATATTAAAAAATTCATAAAAAATTTAAATCTATAAATAATTATTCCACATGAAAAATTAAAAGTTTCATGTTATCATATTTGTGTAGATTAAGTATTCTTATAAAAGAATTACTATCAAATAATGTTCAATTGCCAAAATCTCAGCCTATATAATTACATATGAAATATTAATATATATTAAAATTTAATAAAATTAATTCCTCTAACATACTATTTTCAAACATAATTTATGAAAATATTAGTGAATACAATATTATAAATAAATGTTTTCAAGTTGTTTTTCAGTTGAAAAAAAACTAAACTAATATCTTGTTTAGTCAAATCATCCCTTGGGAAATAAAATATATAGCCTACATGTTTGTTTAGGAGTTTTTCAGAAGATTTTTAGAAATTTTAATAGAACATAAATTATCATTGTAATTGGAATTTAACTAAAGATAATATTATTATCAAAACATTTATACTTAATCAATATACATTGATAAAAAAAACTTTGAACAACTACTTAATCAGTGTAACACCCCGACCCCAGTTACCCAGAGTCAGTGCATTACTTGGTAACATTGGCATGATCATAAAAGATCATGTCTCGAAAGACCGATTAGTTTAGTTGCTTTGGAAACAATAGATACATTCATAAGTCTTACATTAAATCATAAAGTGAAAAATCTAAATAACATAGTCTCCATTTTCCACACTTATATCCCCTTTAGTCTATCCCTGCAGGTCATTCCTAAAATACTTCTTCACATCCTGAAAAATATTAAAACATTGAAAGGGGTGAGCTCAGATGCTCAGTAAGGATAACAATATAGCGGAAGCTTTCATCAGTAAACATAAACATTTAAGGCAATGTACAACTAAAACAAAATCCTTTTAAACTTGAACATCAACATAATATGGAAAAAGTGAAATGAGATAATGCCATTTACTTATTCACATGGATATTCTATTGGTCAAATAATCACATGCAATATCAATAACCATTTTCATAATGATGGAATGCATAATGCCAGAATATCATAACCACGTAGCCAAGGCCTCGTTCCAAGACTAGAAATAGGATTTTCTCAAGGCCTCGTGCCAAGACACTAGTTTGTCTTATGAGACCTACCGATGCATCGATGAGCTATAGCGGGCTCCACCCGTCACAAATTAAGTCCAATGCATTCCTCATATTAATAGGTTTAAATATATCATAAACCATAACATAATCGTATCACATAAAACATGCATAAATAAAACATAACATTTCCACATTTCAATCACAAGATATCAATACAACACATTGATATAATAAAAACACTTTCAAAACAATTTTCAATACCAAAATAAAATAATGTTAAAATTTTGTATTTATTTTTCATTAAAAAAAGTTATGGCTTGTAGAGGAAGACGAAACTCAAATAATGTCCACAGCGGCGGAGAAGTCATTGTTGCCGCATATGTAAGGCAGGAAAAACATTTCCTTTTTGTCGTTTAGTAAAACTCTTTGTATAAAAAAGATTCCTTTTGAATAAACATAAAAGTAAAAGGGGTTTATACACCGTATAAAAGAAAGTTGTGTATAAAACAAAATATGCCTGAATGAAAGGAGATTGAGATGAAGACCCTTAAAAAGATCATTTTTTATAAATAAAGTAGATCTATTATGTGTATTCAATATAAGTACACATAAATAAAGTAAAAATACAAGATAGAAACAATAATATCATTACATAATTTGAAAGTAGGAGATTAACCCAAAGAATAAAAATTGGGTTAAGAAGTTCCCTTACCTTGTGTCCGACTTAACTCGACCATTCTTTAACCTCATGAATAATAAACTAGAGTTAATCTCTACTTGCTTAAGAACCTTTTTTAAGTTCATTATCCCTTTTATATCACTTATTAAATGTTATGAAAATTATGTAGTCATTTATGTTAATAACGGTCGTTTTGTCGATCTTTGGTACTTGAGTCAACAATAATCTTCTTATAATTACAAGTTGTTTGTGTGGTAGAATATCCATTATCTCCAGAATTATATTCCTTAAGTAGATATCATATATATCATATATATCCAGTATATACATTCATTTATAATATTACATAACATTTAGAGGTAAGAAATGAAATGCACCGTTCATGGAGACGGTAAGCCATACGTACGCATGAACGCTACTTCCATTTCTATTTCATATTTAATGGAATGAAATTAAAATTATATAAATTTATAATATAATTTTAGTATAATATAATTTATAATACCATTTACTCCATCCTTTATACATCCCACATATCGCATTAACGATTCAAATCACTTTGAGGGGGCGGTAGTCTGCACTTCCTAAAATGAAAATATCACGTTAACTCATAATGGAAAAAATAAAGGTATGAAATAAATGAAAAATACAAAAGACTAAGTAAAACATAAAAATATTATATATCATATATAAATATAGTGACATCTTAATGGCCACCTCTGATGGTGTTATATGAGTGTTGAACAATCATCGTTTCGTGAGGCAGAAATTCACCATCCACAGAAACAGTATGTTCTTTGACCATTATATGTAGGTGTGTGTAAGTGTAGATAAAATAATTATTATAAAAAAATCCTAGTATATTGAGGATACTGGTGTTGTTACAAAATAAATGAATAAAAAGAGTTTAGGGGGTTGGAGAAGAAAAATAAAACAAAATAACATAAGAGAAGACATTACCTTAAAATCGGGAAACTCTTTTTTGATTTGAGCCAAAGGCTTCCTTGGTAAGACTTATGCCCAAATTAAGGATTATAGGAGTAATATAGGGAAGTTGGGAGAGTATTTGGGCAGAGTTTGGCCGAGAAAAATGTCTTGAAGGTGTGAGTAAGGTGGTAGAGGTGGGGCCTTTTATAAGAGGAGAGAAGGGGCACTCTTGGAAAGATTGAAATGTTACATTATTATGAAATGATTTTAGGATTTTAAAGGTCCCACAATGATATATTTCGAGGATAAGGTGATAATGGTTAGAAATATACTCATCCAATAGGTTTTTGACAAGTGTAAGCCTTGGATTTTACATTAACGTTTCATTTTATTTAAATCTTTAATTATTGAGGTAATCGCTGCATCATCATGGTGTCATAAATAATTTAATTTATTTAATGTCTAAAAATTATAAAAAAATATCATGATGTAGTAAATCGTTTTATATTTCTAATTAATATTTATAGTCAAAAATATGACTTGTATAACCCCATTTAAAAATTGTTTTAGTAAAACAACTCATGTTTGTGACATTTTTATTTTAACATTAAATAAAAAGTTTTTTAATGTCATTTTCCTACCAAAGTGGCACCAGGGGGTCCCCAAGTTGACCCATGGATTGTGTTGGTCGTCCATGACTCATAAAATAGGGTTAGGACAAGTGTAAAGGTCATTTCATATTTTTATAATACCATTTTTACCTTAAATTTCACTAATTACCTTTAAATGCGATTAATTAAACTTAAAATTTGCTATTCACCAAAAAATTATTTTAATCTTATTGAACCAAATTTTACTTCCTAATGAAAACCATGTATGTTGTATTTTTTAAAATCAAATAACAGAAGCGATAATGTTTCATTTAAATGGAAAAATTAGTTTTTTAACTACCACTTAGTGGTTTCACTATTCATAAAAAATTGAAGTTTTTCAGAACAATGCAAAAAATTCACCCTAAGATATAATTGATATTCCGAATTCAAAAATGATGTCTATTTTACAAAATTCCAAACATATATGTTGCATTAATTAATTTTATAATTAATTCCCACTGTTACAACAAATAGCGTGTTTTTAAGAAACAATATATATCAAAAGATTGACAATTGTTTATGTCAAATTTCAAAGTGAAATTAATTCAAATGAACACCATTGGATAAAATGGTAAAAATATATTATAATTATACTTTAAATCCAGTCAATAGTATAATTTATCACTATAAATTATTTTTATCAAAAAAGTTGTTTTAAGTATTTTTCACTATTCATAAAAAAATGGAAGTTCTCAGAAAATTACAAAAAATTCGACTTAGGATAATTTCGATATTACGAATAAAAAATGAATTCAATTTTGAAATATAATATTTACATATTTTTAAAAAGGGGGTATTACTATTCATAACGGCTACTTTGATTAGTCGCAATGTGTTAGAAATCGAACTTGCGTACAATGCAAGCTATTGCATTATTGAAAGAGAAGCGTATCGTGGAAGCTCGGGGTGTTATAGTCAGCTTTAATTACATATAATGAAACTAATATGTGTTTCATAGAACTCCATTAAATTTAATTTATATGAAAAAAATGAGAAAAACTAGTTGTTATTTACCATTCAAGCATATAACCTCCTATAGTACTGTTAGAGTATTAAAAAAAATTAAAAACATCTTTTTTGAAAAATAAATATGATTGTATACCATTAGTTCCTTTTATATATCTAATATTTCTCTTAAAACATTTAGGATGAATTTTTATGGGATTATAGTAATGTATAGCATTCAAATATATTGAAAACATTATATATTTTCAAGATGTAACTAAATAAAATAATATTCATATTGGTCCTCTATATAGTTTAATATCAACACACATTCTAGATTAATCCCTGTCCAATTTGGTATTTTTACTTATTAGTCTTTTAATTGAAATTTTTGAATCAATTGCAAACATTATGAAATGTTTTTTCATAATTTTAATTTTTTATGAAAATAACATATTCACAATGGTTAATTTGTAATCCATGAAAAAAATTTAAATTTCCCAATTAAAATCAGTTCAAAATCATTATTAATTAATTTACAAATATCATTTCAATGTAAATAATATATAGACCTAAATATTATATCATCAACATATATTTATACAATTTTTTTTTCATTTTCAGCATTATTAATAAATGAGTTAAGATCAAAATTTAATTTTAAATAATCATTTTGTAACAAAAAATTAGTTTTTCATTTATGCCAATCGATCATAGAATTAATAATACAATAAAAAGAATTATTGTATTTAAAAACATTATTTGTTCATTTATTATTTTAAAATATATGGGGTTGTTAAACAAATACTTCCTCATAAATTATTCCAATTAAAGATGCACTATTTACATCCATTTTAAATAATTTGATATATTGAAAAAAATGATAAAAATATTATAATGTTATTTTTAATATAAATTGGAGTAAAATTATATTCAATATTAATTATCCCTTCATTAAAATAACATTTATCTTCAAGACATTCCTTCTTAAAAACAATTTTTCTAGGTTCCTCAATTTTATTACAAAATAAAATCTTACTTATTATTATTTGTTATATTTTTTTATTATTCACGAAAAATAAACGCTTTATTTTATTCCAATTGATTTATTTATTAAACTATATCATTATTCCAATTTTAATAAACTAATTAAACCTCAATATTAATAGGCACAAAATTAGAATCAAATAAATAATTGGAACGGTAATTTAAAACGTATTTTGTGGTTTGTACACTGGATTAAACATTTCAAATTATTGTTTTGAAGAGTATTATGTTGATTATTTTTCAATCATTATCATCATTTTAAAAAAATATTTTCTCCCACTATGCAGATGAATTTTTATTTTCTTGATCATGATCTAAACTAAGATTTAATTACGTGAAATCATAATCATCTCAACATAAATATGAATTATATTTTTTATTTTATTATTCATTTAATTTAGCATGCATCATATCTTCAAAAAACAATGTAAAATTTTTGAAAACCAAACATCTATTACAGAATATAGATTAACCTAAAAATATCCCTTCATAAGTTTTTTAATCGAACTTATATAAACTATGTTTTTTATTAAATAAAATATTTGCAACCAAAAACCAAAAAATATAAAATTTTATGTTTAAACACTTTAATGAAATGGAAAGGGGTTTTATTGAAACATTTTCTAATAAAAAAATATATTAAACATTAAAAGTTTTTAATAGATTTATCCCAAAAATATTTAAGCACATTAAACACAATAATCACTAATCATTCCATTTAGAAAATTTATTTAATCTTTCGTTCCACCACACTATTTTTTGTGGCCTCATAGTGGAATGAAAATAATGATTATATCAATTATATTCATAATGTTTATCAATTTATAAATTAATAAATTCACCAAATATATCAATTTCATGAGAGTATATTGATAGATTTATGAAATTTTGAAAAAGATTACAAAAATCCAAAAAACGGTTAAAGAGTAATTTTACTTGATATAAGAAAAAAATCCATATGAATCTACGATAATCATAAACTACTAAAAATAAATACTTATATCCACTTAATATAGTATTTTTGTTGTACAAATATTTCACAATGATGAAATTCATGACATATAGCAATAAGGAAGTAATTTTTAGATTTAAATATTTCATTGTATTCTGCACCCTTTAAAAGGAATCCCATATAAAATACATACTTCTTATATAATAGTCAAAGATATAGATCTTGGTGATGCTTTAAAAACAAATCCAACTGTATAATGTTTTCATGTCTATGTTTCTTATGCCCTAAAATATCATCTACCAATTCAACATTTAAAAACATGACATTCTAATTTTTTAGATCAAAAAAATTAATAGTGTACTCATTACATTTTGATTTTTCAAAAAATAAAACAGAATAATTTTCCAAGATTGTACATTTATAATTTTATAATATTACAACCAATCAAGCATCAACCAACTATGATATAAATTTTAAATTGTGTTTAAAACAGTCTAAAACTAATAATTTTAAAATTATTACTTTTTAATATTGTAAATAATCTTTAATACATTTAATATGGCCTTTAGGGTTTTCTCCAAATATATATAGGCCTCCATCATATGATATAAAGGATAAAAAATAAGAAATATCACTTGTTATTTTCCACGAAAAACCACTATCTAAATAAAATTAATCATTGAGACTTATAATGTATATTTCATGAAGTTAAAAATAAGGTAGAATGTTTTGGTACACATGTCAAATTAGGTTGAATTAGATTATTAAAACAATATTTGGAATCCAAATAGATTTAAAATATTCATTTAGGGGATTTTTAGAAAAAATATCCTTAACAGTTGATACTTTATTATTTTCAAATGGGTTTTTAAATCTCTAAATGAAATAATTTATATAGTTCCCTTTCAAAACACATTTAACGAATGTTGCATTTGAAAAACAATTCCTAACGGGATTCTAAAAAAGGTAGTCTTATTTATCATTGTTGATAAGATTTTATAACAAAAAACATTATTATTGTCATTTTGTTTCCTCAAGGACCTCATATTATCATATTTATAATCATCTTAAAATAATTTAGATATTGTTCTTAATGATTAGAAACATCCTTTTTCAAATCTATTGTAATGGCCCGAACCTCTCCAGTCCATTACTTTGTGAGAATGTGGTGTTGGAGGTGTTCCGGAAGGTCAAAGTGACTTATCCCCAACACTTTGCCAAATTTCTAGTTCTGTGAATAATGATTCTAGTTTTATGAACACTATCGGTAGGTGAACAGCGTTTCTATCGGTGAGGTTCAGTGAACAGTGTTTCTATCGGTGAGGTTCTATTGGTGGACTTCTATTAGTAGGCTTGAACAGTGTTTCCAGAACGGTAACATTCTAACAGTGACCTTCTATCGGTAGGCTTGAATAGTGTTTACAGAACGGTGAGGTCTAACGGTGACCTTTTCTTTCCTTTTCCAAATTTCGAGTATGTGAATAGTGTTTTCAGATTCCTACAGTTTTGCCCCATTTGACGTTTCCTTTGACGTAAAATACATTTAAATCCTTATTTTAAGAACCCTTATGGCCGATTCAAATGCCATAAATCCTATATTAATTATTCCTAACGTCGGGATGTATTTAATTGGTCAAACCGTGTGGGTTAATGCGATCCGTTTTTAATAGAGAATTAACTGGATCTTAAACCGTCACCCCATTAAATCTTCAAAATGGGATGAGATATCATTCTACCTTGTTCTTTCCCTTTGTTCTAAGCTAAGAGACGCTAGAACCTTTCAATCATTCCCGTAGGAGTTTCACAATCAATCTTTACTCCTAGGATTGGTTTTGCTCTATTTTGGATGCAACTGAACTGTGTCTGTCAATCTTCCTAATAAGGTATGTTTTATCCTCGTTCCTTTGGGGATCATCTTCTCTTGTTTCCCCCTTCCATATTATACCATTTAATTTCCAAGATTCTAATGGGGTTTTCTTGGGGTTGGTTGGTACTGTCGTACCGTGGCATCCTCTGGTGGATGCAGTTGTCGTGAGAGGAGGATTGTAACCCTTTGTGTGGATAAAGGACGTCAAGAACTCTTCAAGGTAGGGGATTCATGGCTTCTCTAATTTTATATGTGCAATAGTAGAATTAGCATGATTTAGTCCTTTGGATCACAAAGAAATTGACCTAATTAAATACATGAACTGGATTAAAAGAATTGGTTTATCGCATGTTGTTGCTTTATACCGCGATAACGGTTTGCCCCATGTTTTGCTAGATATAGTGATATCTATGATTTCTCTGATTTTTTTTGTTCATTCATGATGCAAATTGATAATGAACGAAAAGCTGGAATTAATTGTTAATTAATTGGCTAAAGATAAAGAGGCATGTAAATGAATCTGGTTGATGTCGTAGTTGTTCTAATTTGATGTTAATCAAGTTAGGGAAGTAAGTATGGTTGTTTAATTATGATATCTTACTGATTAGGTCTCCCGTAATTGGAACCTACGAATAACTAATCTTCTAATTCAATATGGATTAAAGAACAGATTGTGCGGGAATTTCTAAAATGGTTCTGCGTTACCCTCTTGTCTGTTAAAGGGTCAAGTGCCCATGGTTGTGATTGTTGTTTTCCTGCTTCTTGTGCTGTGATGTGAGCCTGGATGGCTGTTGTGATATGTGGAGGCATGGAGGCATTGTTTTTGTGGGAGCAGATGATGCCTAGAGCGGTGAGATGCATCAGTTTATGCATATGGGTGTCGGGGAGGACACCAGGCATGATGGAATGGGATGGATGTGGTTGTTGGATGCTTCTGGATTATTTGAATGTTTATCTACTTTGTTTTTCCCCACTACTCAAGGTCTCTGGTCTTTCTACCCTTCTTCCGAAGGAGGCGAAGACGCGTGGGGTATTCCATGTGTTTTCTGTTTTTAGCCTTTGGAGAGAGAATGGGTCTATGATCTTTCTATAGGCGGAAAAGACTCGACGGGTAGTATATCTACTCACTGTGTTGAGCCTCCTTTGTGTTTAGAAGCATAGGATGCTTTTCTAGAATGTCTGGGAATATGGAAAAGTAATTCTGTAATGAATGTTTGATTAAATGGTGAAAATCGATGGGATGGAGATACTAGAATTTAAAGGTGATGTGAATCTTAAAAGGAGAAGTTGTTTTTTTATGTGATTCCATTTCAGTTTTATGTGGAATTTTTCATGGTTTATTAATGTTTAATGAATTAATTAATGCGCAGTGGAACTGATAAAATGAGAATGGAGTAATATAATAAAGCTCTTCAAATGTTTGTGTGCTTATAGGATACCTAGTCTTAGAAGTAGAAACCTTGAGTCTGAGAGATGTTAGCTTCAATTGTATCTAAGACTAGGTAATACCCAATGTGTGGATGTGAGTTATATATATATTATGTAATTTTTGTGTTTCTATACGCTACTCCACCCTGTCGGTAAGGGAAACTGAGACCCCAAGGATTCTGATCCCTGGGGGGTGTTTTCCCCGACATTCTGATGGGAGGTCGAATGGCTGATTACCCCCTTTGGCCCGCTCTCTTCTCTTAGTAGATACATGTGCCAACAGGCACAACAGTTAGTTTCCCATATATGTGTGTAGAGGGCTGTAATGGATTGTGGTTATTTCACACACATATATTCTGGATATAGTATCCTATGGACTACTACAGGTGTAACGTGTATAGGCTGTGATGGCTTGAGGATCCCTACTCGGTGTATGTGCTATAATGGCTTGAGGTATAATACCTGATGTATGATACACGTTATGTGGGCTGTGGTGGATCCCAGAACTTATCTGGTTACTTTTGGTTGTGAGTATGGTGTGGTGATTCACCTAGGTGTCTGCGGGCAAGCCTTTGTGGTGAATGAGGTGCAGATTGTAGAGCTTAGCCCATGTGTCTACGAGCAAGCCTTTGGAGAGAGATGCATAGGACGTATGTCTTTGGGGAAAAGTGGAAAACTAGTGGGGAAGTTGTAGCAGGGTACCCTTTCTATTCTTTACTATATGCTATATTCTTGTATGAGTTACATGGTGAGAGTATCCATAGAGAGGTTGGGAACTTAGTATACCTATTTAGGTGATGAGTCAGTTTCACTTGCTGTTCACTGGGCTTTAGCATGCTTTCTTTACTTTTGCACGAGTGGCTTGGGGAGGATCCTACTGCGTATACTATTATACTCACCATATGTATATAAAATGTTTTTCAGGTCACTTGGAGTAGGTTGGAGATCAATCTGGTTACTACTAGCTTGTGGTTAGAGGAGGAGCTGTTCGGGCTTGTGGTCGTAGCCGTTTTACTTTTTTTTGGGTGTATTTAGTTTCCCCTTTTAGTTGTAGTACTTTTGCATGACATTTCATAAATGTACTAGGATTTATTTTATATTTCAGTTCTGAGTTGGAGTTGATTGGATTCTATTCTATCTCTCTCTTCTACATGTGTTCCCTTAGAGGGTAATGACTCCCATTTGTATGTTTATTATACCCTCGGTGCTAGTCGCCAACCCGGGGCCTACTGGAGGTGGGACTCGGGGGTCATTATCTCTCTTCTCAAATTTTCATCCCAGGAGGGGTACACTTTGTGGGGAGGGGGTCGTGACAGAGTGGTATCAGAGGCAGGTTGAGGGATAGGATGGAGTTTGGAGTTAGGCACAAGTGAGGATACATGGGATGGTAGGGAAACCGTGTCATTCATGCTTAGCAAGTGTGGTAAACACTGGAGACCGGCAGAGACATAGGCGTTTAGGGCCCCCTATGATCTGTTTCATGGACCTTTACGTTTACGATGGCTACTAAACAAAGTGATACTAGTTGCAGGGTAGAGACCTAGGAAAGGATCATGCATCATTCTTCTTTGCACCTGTGTTTGAATGGGTAGACCTTGGCATAGGTAACCTAAAATTAAAAAAACAAAACAATTAATTAATTAATGTTGAGTATTCTATATTCTATGTTTAGGAGATCTAATAGTTGTTATTTTACAGGTATGGCTCCAGGTCGACATCCTCGTCAGGTTTGTGCCGAAGATGCCCAGCAGGCTGTTCCAACAGATTGCCGCCAGGTAGAGGTTGACGATGATGACACTTGAAGGAAGACACTCCGAGAGTTTCAGTGCCAGAGTCTACAGAAGTACGAGGGATTCGTTTCAGATTTAGTCATAGAAGACTGGTTAAAGGATGTCCAGATAGGCTTCAGTTAGATTTGTGCTTGGAAGGAACACTGGGCGTCCTTGGTTGTGACGATGCTGCGTGGAGCAGCGAGGCAGTGGTGGTTCTTTTTCCTCGGGGATCGTGAGGAGTCATCGATCTCATGGGAGGAGTTTCAAGACAGGTTTAGAGTCGAGTTTCTTTCTTCGACAGCAAAGGCATCCAGTCGCCAGGAGCTTCTTACCCTTCGACAGGGGAACTCCAGTGTTCGAGATTTTGGATTCCGTTTCAGGATCCTTCTATGATATGCTTCAGACCTGTTACCAGATGAGGAGGCTAGGGAGAGGCATTTCAAGGAGGCTTTGTGTCCAGAGATCCAGCGCCAGGTCACCCCATTTATGCTAAAGACATATCTTGAGGTGATGGTAAGGGAAGAGGTTTTTGAGAGGACTTTGGCTATTACTGGATCGTCACGAGAGGGGAATCATCATGATTCATCATGAAGAAAAGCTATGGTCCGGGGAGCCCGATTTTTCGGGAAAAAGAGTTTACGTTCACCGGGGGGTAGGTCCTAGCCCTTCCCATCTCATTTCTCCAGAGGCAGCAACTCTCAGTCCTATGCCAAGGGATCAGGTGCTTGTTTTTTATATAGTGGTGGTCATCATCAGGGTCAGAGAGGCCGTGGAGGAGGTTGTGGTCAGCTTCATGCTCTAGTGTTTCCAGCCCCAGGCAAGCCAGATGTCGTTCGTGGTACCCTTTCCCTGTTTTCTACTTTGGTGTATGCCTTGTTTGATTCAGGAGTAACACACTCCTTCATATTACCTACCCTTGTCCATGCTTTGGGACTTGAGGTAGATAGGCTTCCGGTGCCCTTGGCGTTGACTATGCCAATTGGAGGTCGAGCTGACTTGTTTGAAGTATTTAGAGACTGCGAGCTAGTGTTGGGGAAACACCTTTCTTGGGGAGATTTCCTATGTTTACGCATACAAACATATGATGTCATACTCGGCATGGATTGGTTGTATTCGGTGCAGGCTATTATGGATTGCTACAAGAAGAAGGTTGTTTTTTTGATGCAAATGGAGAGAAAGTGGTGTTTGTTAGTGAGAGTGATCCTCGGATAGGCCATAGACGAGTTCCATCCTTATCATCCATGATGGATGAGATGATGCTGAGTTCTTCAGAGGTTCAGCAGTTAGCGTTTCCTAGGGTAGTAGAGGAGTACCCTGACGTCTTCCCAGAAGAGGTTGTAGCCTTACCCCCTCGACGAGCGATCGAGTTTGGGATCGAGCTATAGGTAGGAGCGTCTCCTATCTCTTTGTCTCCATATAGGATGTCCCCTTCGGAGTTACGAGAGCTATGTATTCAGCTTGATGGTCTGTTGTAGTGCGGTTTTGTTCAGCCAAGTGTGTCACCGTGGGGTGCACAAATTTTGTTTGTGAAAAAGGCTGACGGGAGTTTGCGGTTGTGCATCGATTATCGTCGATTAGACAAAGTGACAATAAAGAACCGTTATCCTCTCCCATGGATTGATGACTTATTCGATCAACTGAAGGGTGCGAGTTGGTTATCAAAGATTGACTTGCGGTCAGGATATCATCAGATGTGTGTAAAGGATGAGGATATCCCAAAGAATGCTTTCCGTTGTCGTCATGTGCATTATAAGTTTGTTGTAATGCCATTCGGTGTGACAAATGCTCCAGTTGTTTTCATGGGGTTGATGAATGTTGTGTTCCGTGAGTTCCTGGACAAGTTTGTTGTGGTTTTCATCGACGACATCCTTGTGTACACCACATCTGAAGAAGAGAATGCAGAGCATCTACGAGCCGTTTTGGGAGTTCTTCGCCAACATCAGTTGTTTGGGAAGTTGTCAATGTGTGAGTTTTGGGCTCTAGAAGTTCGTTTCTTGGGGCATGTTGTGTCCCAACAGGGAGTAGGTGTGGATCCGAAGAAGATAGAATAAGTGGTGTCTTGGGCATCCCCCAAGACCGTGTCAGAGGTGCGAAGTTTTGGTCTCGCTGGCTATTATAGGAGGTTTGTAGCCAATTTCTCGTGGGTTACGACTCCTCTAATAGCTTTGACCAGGAAGGATCAAGCAATCATATGGCCTGATCAGTGTTAGGTAGCTTTCAAGTATCTAATGGAGAAGTTGGTAAGTGCTCCAGTACTCTGTCTTACTACAGAGGGAGTCCAGTTTGATGTTTTCTTTGATGCTTTACATCTGGGGCTAGGCTGTGTTCTCATGCAGCATAGGTTAGTTGTTTCATATGGTTCTCGGCAGTTGTGTCCGCATGAAATAAACTATCCCACCCATGATCTTGATTTGGAAGCCGTGGTGTTTACTTTGAAATTGTGGAGACCTTACCTCATTGGTGAGAACTTTTTGGTTTTCACCGATCATAAGAGTTTGAGGTATGTTTTCTCCCAACGTGACATGAACTTGCAGCAGCGTTGGTGGATGGAGTTCTTGTAATAATACGACTTTGAAATATCATATACACCTGGAAAAGGGAATGTTATAGCTGATGTACTGAGTTGAAAGTCACATAATGATGTTGTACGTGAATCTGGTGATTCCTGGAGAGTAATGGAGGAACTATCAGCTTTGCATCATGATATGGGAGATGTTGGGGGTAGAGGTTGTATTTTCTAGATGACAGTGTAGTCATCCATGATGCAGAAGTTGGAAGAGTCTCAGTTGGGTGATTTAGAGGTGGATGTTTGGAGAGATAGAGTTGTTTGTGGTGAGGCCCCTGATGGTTGGTCGGAGGATGAACAACACCGAGTGGTGTATCATGGCATGATTTTGGTTCCTTTGGCAATGTGCGAGACGGTTCTCCGAGACTTCCATTGTTCTCCTTTGTAAGTACATACTGGTGTGACAAAGATGTTCTGATCCTTGAGGAGTCAGTTTTGGTGGCCTGGGCTGAAGCGTGCGGTTGCAGAGTGTGTGTCTCGATGTTTAGTCTGCCAGAAAGTGAAGGCTGAACACCATGTTCTTGGTGGTCTTCTCCAGTAATTAGAGATTCCTCAGTGGAAGTGGAAGGACATCTCAATGGCCTTTGTAACAGGTTTACCTCGAGCTCCGGGAGGAAATGATGCTATATGGGTGGTAGTGGATCGTTTAACAAAATTGTCCAACTTTATAGTGATCAAGGAGTCGAGCTCAGTGGATGTTTTTTCGAGGCAGTATCTAGAAGAGGTGGTGAGACTTCATGGAGTACCTAGGACGATCATTTCTGATCGAGATCCTCATTTTACCACCAGGGTGTGGAGAGGTCTCCAACATGCTTTTGTCTCTCAGCTGTGCCTTAGCACTGCTTTTCATCCTCCAATGGATGGTCAGACAAAGCGAACCATCCAGACTCTTGAAGACATGTTGCGCTCTTGTGTTCTTGATTTTGGAGGTTCATAGATGAAGCACCTACCCTTGGTAGAGTTCTCTTTAAATAATATTTTTCACTCTACCATCAGTATGGTGCTGAATGAATCCTTGTATGGCCGGCCATGCCATTCTCCATTGTGCTGGAATGGGGTCAGAGAGTCAGTAATTCATGGACCAGAACTATTGTAGAATACAACAGAGATGGTTCAGGTGATTCGTGAGAGGATGAAGATAGTGCAAGATCGTCAGAAATCATATGCTGATCAAAGAAGGAGACCCTTAGAGTTTAATGTTGTGGATTATGTGTTTCTGAAGGTGACTCCCCATCGTGGGAAGCGATGGTTTGGTCGTGGAAATAAGCTTTCTACTCGGTTTGTTGGGCCTTTCGAGGTGTTAGCTCATGTTGGAGCTGTGGGGTATCGAGTAGCACTTCAACCTCAGATGAGTCGGATACATGATGTTTTCCATGTATCATAGCTCCATCGTTATCTTCATGATGAGTCTCATGTTATCGATTGGGGAGACATCGATATTGATGATGATGCAACCTTCGAGGATCGACCTGTGGAGATCCAAGACCACAAGGAGAAGGTGTTGCGTGGGCATTCTATCCCCTTAGTTTGTGTCTTGTGGCGATAGGGTGGCATAGGGGACAGTACATGGGAGCGTGAGTCACAGATACGTGCTCAGTACCCATAGTTGTTTAATGTTTTACTACTTTAATGTAATGATGTTTTCTTTGTGGTTAGGCCTTTCATGTTTTATTTATATACCTTTGATGTGATGTTATGATTGAATTGTTTGGATAAGGATTGTTTGTTCCCATACTCTCGGATGTCGTAGTTTTTTCCAGCTTTCGAACAACTCATGGTGGTTTTCCCCTGAGAGGTATCTTATGGGGTGGTTGTTCGGACCCCTCTTTTCTTCTAGGTTGGTTTTTAATTCTCGACGATGAGAATGTTTTGAGAGGTATCTAATGTAATGGCCCGGACCTCTCCGGTCCATTACTTTGTGGAAATGTGGTGTTGGAGGTGTTATGGGAGGCCATGGTGACTTATCCACAATACTTTGCCAAATTTCCAGTTGTGTGAACAGTGTTTCTAGTTTTATGAACAGTATCGGTAGGTGAACAATTTTTCTATCGGTGAGGTTCTATCGGTGGACTTCTATCGGTAGGCCTGAATAGTGTCTCTAGAACGGTAACCTTCTAACGGTGACCTTATATCAGTAGGCTTGAACAGTGTTTCCAGAACGGTGAGGTCTAATGGTGACCTTTTCTTTCCTTTTCCAAATTTTGAGTATGTGAACAGTGTTTCCAGATTCCTACAGTTTTTCCCCATTTGACGTTTCCTTTGACGTAAAATACATTTATATCCTTGTATTAAGGACTCTTAATGCCGATTCAAATGCCATAAATCCAATATTAAATATTCCTAAGGCCGTGATGTATTTACTTGGTCAAACCGTATGGGTTTATGCGATCCGTTTTTAATGGAGAATTAACCGGATCTTAAACCGTCACCCCATTAAATCTTCAAAAAGGGACGAGATATCATTATCCCTTGTTCTTTCCCTTTGTTCTAAGCTAAGAGATTCTAGAACCTTTCAATCATTCCCGTAGGATTTTCACAATCAATCTTTACTCCTAGGATTGGTTCTGATCTGTTTTGGATGCAACAGAACAGTATCAGTCAATCTTCCCAATAAAGTATGTTTTATCATCATTCCTTTTGGGATCATCTTCTCTTGTTTCTCCCTTCCATATTATACCATGTAATTTCCATGATTCTAATGGGTATTTATTGGGGTTGGTTTGTACTGTCGTACCGTGGCATCCTCTGGTGGATGAAGTTGTCATGAGAGGAGGATTGTGACCCGTTGTGTGGATAAAGGACGTCAAGAACTCTTGGAGGTAGGGGATTCATGGCTTCTCTAATTGTATATGTGCAATCACAGAATTAGCATGATTTAGTCCTTTGGATCACAATGAAATTGACATAATTAAATACTTGAACAGGATTAAAATAATTGGTTGATCACATGTTGTTTCTTTACACCGTGATAACGGTTTGCCTCATGTTTTGCTAGATAGAGTGATATCTATGATTTCATTGATTGTTTTTGTTCGTTCATGATGGAAATTGATAATGAACAAAAATCTGGAATTAATTGTTAATTAATTGGCTAATGATAAGCAGGCATGTAAATGAATCTAGTTGATGTCGTAGTTGTTCTAATTTGATGTTAATCAAGTTAGGGAAGTAAGCATGGTTGTCTAATTGTGATAGCTTACTGATTAGGTCTCCTTTTATTGTAACCTACGAATAACTAATCTTATAATTCAATATGGATTAAAGAACAGATTGTGTGGGAATTTCTAAAAGGGTTCTAAGTTACCCTCTTGTTTGTTAAAGGGTCAAGAGCTCATGGTTGTGATTGTTGTTTTCCTGCTGCTTGTGCTGTGATGTGAGCCTGGATGGCTGTTGTGATATGTGGAGGCATGAAGGCCTTGTGGTTGTGGGAGTAGATGATGCCTGGAGTGGCGAGATGAATCCATTTGTGCATGTGGGTGTCGGGGAGGACCCCAGGGGTGATGGAATGGGATGTATGTGGTTGCTGGATACTTGTGTATTCTTTGAATGTCTATCTTCTTTTCTTTTCCCCACTGCTTGAGGCAGCTGGTCTTGCTACCCTTCTTCCGATGGAGGCGAAGATGCGCGGGGTATTCCACGTGCTTTCCGTGTTTAGACTCTCAAGGGAGAAGGGGTATATGATCATTCTATAGGTGGAAAAGACTCGACAGGTAGTATATCTACTCACCGTGTTGAGCCTCATTTGTGTTTTGAAGCATAGGATGCTTTTCTAGAATGCCTGGGAATATGGAAAAGTAATTCTATAATGAATGTTTGATTAAATGGTGAAAATCAACGGGATGGAGATACTAGAATTTAAAGGTCATTTGAATCATAAAAGGAGCAGTTGTTTTTTTATGTGATACCATTTCAGTTTAATGTGGAATTGTTCAGGGTTAATTAATGTTTCATGGATTAATTAACTTAGAGTGGAACTGATAAAATGATAATGGAGCAATATAATAATGCTCTTCAAATTTTTGTGTTCTTATAGGATACCTAGTCTTAAAGTAACAGCCTGGAGTCTGAGAGAGGTTAACTACAGTTGTATCTAAGACTAGGTAATGACAATAGTGTGGATGTGAGTTATATATATATTCTGTACTTTTTGTGTTTCTATACGCTACTCTACCCTGTCGGTAAGGGAAAATGACACCCTGGGGATTCGGAACCCTAGGGGGGGTGGTTTTTTCCCCAACATTCTGATGGGAGGTCGAATGGCTGACTACACCCTTTGGCCACACTCTCTTCTCTTGGTAGATACATGTTCCAATAGGCACAACGGTTAGTTTCCCATATATCTGTGTAGAGGGCTGTAATGTCTTGTGGTTATTTCACACACATATATTCTGGATTTATTATCCTATGGACTATTATAGGTGTAACGTGTATAGGCTGTGATGGATTGAGGATCCCTACTCGGTGTATGAGCTATAATGGATTGAGGTATAATACTCGATGTATGATACACGTTATGCCGGCTGTGGTGGCTCCCGGAACATACCCAGTTACTTTTGGTTGTGAGGATGGTGTGGTGCGTCACCCAGGTGTCTGGGGGCAAGCTTTTGTGGTAAACGAGGTGCAGATTTTAGAGGTTAGCCCAGGTGTCTGCGGGAAGCCTTTGGAGAGAGATGCATATGACGCATGTCGTTTGGGAAAAGTGGCAAACCAGTGGGGAAGTAGTAGCGGGGTACCCTTGATATTCTTTAATATATGATATATTCTTGTATGAGTTACTTGGTGAGAGTATCCATTGATAGGTTTGAAACATAGTATACCTGCTTAGGTAATGAGTCAGTTTCACTTGTTGTTCACTTGGCTTTAACATGATTTCTTTACTTTTGCAAGAGAGGATTGGGGAGGATCCTACTAAGTATACTGTTATACTCACCCTATGTATATAAACTATTTTTCAGGTCACTTGGAGTAGGTTGGAGATCAAACTGGTTACTACTAGCTTGTGGTTGGAGGAGGAGCTGTTCGGGCTTGTGGTCGCTGCCGTTTTACCTTTTTTGGGGTACTTTTAGTTTCCCCTTTCAGTTGTAGTACTTTTTCATGACATTTCATATATGTACTAGGATTTCATTTATATTTCAGTTTTGAGTTGGAGTTTATTGGAGTCTATTCTATCTCTCTCTTCTGCATGTGTTCTCTTAGAGGGTAATGCCTACCATTTTATGTTTATTATACCCTCGGTGCTAGTCACCAACCCGGGGCCTAATGGAGGCGGGACTCGGGGGTCATTATCTCTATTCTCACATTGCCGGCCCAGGAGGGGTACACTTTGTGGGGAGGGGGTCGTGACATCTATAATATATTATTGAATTTATTCTAAATATTTGGGAATTATCTTTAAAACCATATACTATATTTATAAAGGTTTTTATCATTCTTCATATTCATACACTCATTCTATAATTTAGTTATGTCATCTGTGATATAATTAAACATGAATTCTTGATATTTCTTATTTATAACTAGAGAAATTTTAAGTATTCCAATTTTTCCTTACAGTTGTAATATCATAGCATAAAAGTTCGGTTTATATTCATCATTTTGGGAAAAATGATTTTCAAATATTCCCATTTCCATATAATTTTCTAATTCCCTATTAAAAAATTATTGTAAAAAATTATTATGCTAGTATAATCCATAATAATTAAAAAAAATCATTCCTTAATTATTTTTTAATAAGTTGGTTTACATTTGAATTAATTGGATACGAATGAAAACATGAATCATAATAAATTTTTGTTTTATTTTAATAGATATTATTATGACTGAAACTAGTAGGTTGTATTATTTGATTAATAAACAAATCATATACCTCACAACCAATTGCTATAAAATGTATTCTCCGTTTATAAAATTCAATTCATGTGCCACTACTCAAATCTAAACTATCTGAAAAGTATCATCATCCAAACACAGCGTCATTTTCATTTATAATTTTATATTTTTCTTTCTTTTGATTTTATATTTTGGAACACTTTGAATTGATATTTCCTTTACTTCTTATATCATAATAGGTAAATACTGAAACATTATTGTTATTTCCATTTTACCTTTCATATACTACATTTAGATTCATTATTTAAAATATATCTTACCTCGTTTCTTTTTCAAAAACATGAAAAATTATTGTTAAAATATTCCTTCCATTTTTCAAATTAATAAAAATAATATTCTGAAGAGTTGGAGGATTCATTAACAAATAAATTTAAATTGATAAATTATATATTATGTTTTCTATGGGATGAAATATTTTTTCAACTAATGTTCATACAGCTAATAAATAACCAATCACTTCATTTATGGTTTACAAGGAAATTTTACTAGATTAATTTATCTTCATATTCATTACATCCATATATTTTATAATGTTATCAGAACTATTTAAAATGGTTCTTAAATAGAATACCCCACTATCTGATCTCAATCCAATTATTATAATTTTAAACTGATAAAAAAACTTGTTTATAGACTCATCCTCTCCCATATTTAAATCAATGTTCTATTTTCATTGCATTAATATCTTGTTTCATTTTAATCTAGTTTCTCCCACATTGAGTAACTTTTAAAATTTTCCATATTTCATGGGTTATCATAAAAGATGAAAATAATTATGCATAGTTCTACTTATATAAAATTATAGAAAATTATTAATTTTAAAATTCAAAATATAATTTTCATTATCATTTCAAAAAAGCGTATCCAGATCATCTTTGGTTTCTTCATTTGATTTCACCATGAATATTTAATGAACCATACTTTACCACATCAGGTATTCTTCCATTTGATCATTCCAATTCCAATAATCATATGAATTGAATAATGGGTTCTTTTGAGGTTACCAACAATCATTTTCTCGAATACCTCCCATCATCTATAAATGATATTTATTCCTTAGACTCTTAGATCATGGAAAATTAGGTAGGAATTATTTTTTGAAAACATAATTTAATATATATATATATATAGAAGTATTTGGATGGGATAATAATTATTTTAATTTAAAAAGAATTATAAAATATCATTAATAATGTACCATCTATAATACCAATTATTTGATTGTGATACATAGAAATAAAATCATAGGGTGTTTAATAGACCTTTCAAATTTTATATTGAAATAATTCATAAGTGATTATAATTGTATAATTAAATATACTATAATATTCAAAATATAGTGTAGTGGAAACTAAGTTATAAAAATAATATTTTTATAGTGTCTCAGATCATTAATATCCTATAGTATACTATTCAATCTTCTCTAATTAGTGAGAAACGTTTTACCCCCTAAGAAGCCTCCCCTTTAATGGTGTTATATCCTTTTTACATAAAAATGATATTACAATATCTCGAAGTACAAACCATTCCATTTAGAGGAGAAACAACGTAGTATGACCTGCATTTTGTAGGGGAGTCCTAAATCAATAACCAATTATTTTTTTGGAATACTTTCCAATATTCCACATGATATTTATTTAAAAAATTATAAACTAATTAGTTAAAAATTTAAAATGATGAATAAAAAATTTATTAAATAAAATAATGAAAATATTAGAATAACAGTTGAGTGTATGATGATGAATGTTTAAGTAGATTGATTCTCTCCAATAACTATAATATTATATATTTTAATGTATGATATACATTTTCACTGAACCAATATAAAATTATTCACCATAGATCTTCATCATGTATTAAGACAATTATATTTTTCCTTCATGTATCATTCTTAAATAAATTTATTCAACATTATTTTATCTTTTTATCCTTTACCGGAATCCAATAGATTACTCTATTATCACTAACTACAAGATCATTTTGATTATGAAGGATCATGTAACATAACAGTCAGAATATTATATAGTTTATAAAATACTAATACAATGTATAAAACCAATTTTCTATAGGTCTAATTATAATTATCTTTATTAGATAATTATAAATCTCTTTTTTTTTACTTCATTAATCATATTTAAATAAAATTAATATTTTACCTTTGCAATATTTGAAAACAATTGAAGTAAATAAAAGAAAAAAAATTATTTGAATAAAAAATTAATTTTAAAAAGAATCAAAACATCACTAAAATAGAGTATAAAATAATAATATTTAACTCATTAATCTCCAAATTATTTATAGAAAACATTAACTTCCAAATATACTACAAATTATCTTTAAATTATATATTAATTATATAAATAATTATAGTTACTAAAGTAAATTGAATAAACATTGAGTTAAACATTTTATCAAAATAATGAATGAATAAAGTGTACCAGAAACCTATACTCTAATATAATAACCAATATAATGAATAAACCCTGACTGTTGAGTGGTTGAGAGGCATAATCCTTGAGATCATTTATCATAAAATGTCATCAAAGCATGTGTTTGATATACAGAACACAATAACAAGTTCAACATGTTTTCACATACTAGGGAAAACATAAAAAAACTAATTTGGTACCGTGATAATAACATATGTAGTATGATGGTTTTCATTTAGTAACATTAAATATACTAATGCGTTCACTTGAAATATATCTCATATAGTAACATGAAATATAATCATGTATCCAATTTTAATTTTACTCATGTTGTCACTTTGAAAAATATTCATGAGGTCACTTTGAAATGACTTAAGGATTGTTTGTTTTTATTTCTTAAAATAACATGATATATCTATGGAAGGATCTTTTTTGGTAACTTATAATATCTACTATAACAGTTTTAAAGGTAACAGTGAAGTAATTATGAGACGTAATTTTTGGTATCAATGATTCGTGATAGAAAATTCTTGAATAAATATATGTCACTACCATCAAGTGGATATGAAGCACTATTAAAGGCCATGGTATGTGCTTTAGTCACATGAGAATTCTACATGGGATAATGGAAAATCTACCAACACTCAAATAGATGAATTGTTGATGGATTAAATAATAAATTAAAATATGATGGTGGGAATAACCACATTGGTGAAGAATATAAAATTATAATTTCATTCATTTGCATAGAGTACGACTAGTGTTGCACTACTGCTAGCAACACCAAAGCAGTGATGTCATTTCACTAAAGATAGTGGCAGGTGTGCTATCAAGCAATAATGAAGAGGCTAAAGCTAGTGTCGTGTGCACCTGTATAGATTTTCAGAAACAAAATGTTGAATTTGTAAAAAGCGTGGAGGAACAATAGAAACATCTTGGTCAAGGGAGAGCGTGCATGCACATGGGGGGATAGTGGTAAATAGGGTATAATGCATACTATATATATAAACATAGATATACATATCATGATATATTTATATAAAATAAAAAATAAAAAATATTTATTTTAATATTATAACAATAAAAGTTAATTTAAAATATTTATAGTATTAATTTTAACATTAAAAACCATCATCACAAATGTTAATAAAATAATCTCTAATATAAAAAAAATTCATGACCCTAACAAAAAGAAAAAAATTAATTCTGATATGGAAAAAATTTAGGTATTCTAAATTTAATAAAACATAATTAATTAATAATATAATTAATTTTAACTATTTACACAATATAACTAGAGAGATAAAGTGGATTATTATATTCAAAGAGTATTCTCAAACAATAATAATAGTTTTCAATAAAAAATTATTTATATGAAAAACAATATTAAGAGTTTTAGTAAAAGCTGTACAAATAAGAAATATAATTTTATTTTGAATCCATTTCTAAAGATATTTTTTTTATTATAATGGGGAAAATAATTAATTTTTGTAAACATGAAAATAATGAGAGATTATTTCCTTTAAAATAAATATGGTGATATAAATATTTGTTTTCACAGAAAACAATAAATGGTATTCTTTTTTCACACATTGAGGAAAATGAACCATAGGGAAAACATTGAAAATTTGATTTAAAATTATATATATGGTAATGTAAGAATAAACATTGTTAATAAATTATGGAGGCATATGTGTGGAAATTTTCAAAATAATAATATAAATAGGTACTTGGAAAAAAGAGTTTTCTAGACAAAAGAAGTTATAGGTCCAATTCCACTTACATGAAACCCTTTGGGTAATATAATCCAAGGGAAAATGAAATTATTATGGGACTTGTAAATCCCAATAAATGTTAAAATAAAATGATGAGAGTTTTTTTAAATATTAAAAAAATTCTTGCATAATTTATATTGCAAAATAAATCAGGAATTTAAAAAATGTTAACAATGATACTCTTACTGTTGGAGTCTAATTTTTATCAGAAACTATTTTATATTAAATATCGTTTGAATGAAACGACATTTAATTGAAAATAATGACATGGATATTCAAAACCACATGGATATGGTAAAAATAATTCATTATGTTGTAATCGAACAATATTAATGATATCATGTTATATAGTATGAATTATGACATTAGTGGTGAAAATTTAGAATAATAATTTCTTACCATTTTTCTCCTCATATTCAAGTTCCATCTAATGTACTATATAAAAAATATAGATATATTAATATTATTTTTTATAAATTTATTCATAAAAATTATATTTTATATTCATCATTTATAATTATTCACTATATTTATATTATTTAGTAATAATGTATTTTTAATATATAGTTTGAGTAATCATGATCGTTTTGATCTATTTTCATAATAGTGATGTGGTTCAAATTTTTTATCTAAAATACAATCATTCCTAGAAAACATATACCTCTATAATTTATGTTTTTTATATTTTATAATGTAATAGTTCAATTGTGATTTCCTAGACATATCTGGTCCATTCCTTAGCTGAAATATGGTGTTTGAGGTGTTCTTGGAGTTCAAGGTGACTCATCCCCAACACATTTCCAAATTTCCAGTTTGATGACTAGTGTTTTTTGGACTGGTGAGTCTGAAATTGTGAGTCGCAAATTGTGCGCCTGAAATAATTAGTCTAAAATGGTGAGATATCAAACAGTGTCATGAACATTGTTTCTAGAATGGTGAGTCATTTTCCTTTTCTAAATTTCCATTTTTCCCAAATTCTAACAGTTTCTCCCATTTGACGTTTCCTTTGACATAAAATGCATTCAAGTCCTTGTTTTAAGCTATTGAAAGATGTTTAAATCCCATAACTCCTATCATAATTTTATTAATGATTAGGAAACCATTAATCAGTTAAAATGTGTGGTCTTGTACAGATCCGATATTAATAGAAAATCCCACATATCATAAATTATTGCTCCATTAAATCTTCTAAAAGGGATGAGATATCTTTCTCCCTTGTTTTTCATTCTTATTCCCTAGTGTGATATGGTCAAACCATTCCATCCTTCCTGTAGGAGTCATGAGTAGTGTTATATCCTTGGATCATGTTTTCCCTAGAGTTTCTTCCTACTGCATGAGCACCTCTATTTCAGTGAAATTCAAAATTTTCGATCAGTCTTCAATATAAGGTATGTTCTACCTTTGTTATTTTCATTTCCTGCAGAGGTTTCATCACATTAAAACTTTTTCTTATTATGGAATGTGTTCTCTATGTTGCTAATGGTGTTCCTGGGTTGTTGGTTTTTATGGTGGTGTCTTTGCATCCTCAAGTGGATGTATACTTCTTGGAGAGGTGATCGTGATCTGTCGGGGTGGAATTTTCCCATTGAAATAATCATGGAATGGATTTTGCGGTAGGGTATTCTTGTATTCTATATTCTATTTATGTGAAATAGTAGAGTTAACATGTTTTTTCCTATAATATCATAAGGTAATTGACAAAATAAATTTGTGAACTAGATTTAATAATTTATATCGATTTTATGTTATTGTCTATTGTTTGTATAGATCATTTTCTATCTATGACTTGGTGTTTAGAATGTCGTTATTAATGGAAATTGGTAAAGAAAGTAAACTGGGATTGATTTTAAATTAATTGGCCACAGATAAAGGTGCATGTAAATGAATCTGATTTTTGTTGTAAATTTGATGTTAATCATATTTATGTAGATGTGAAAGTTTAACTGAATTGATTGATAAACCTATTTTATGTTGATTTTTTTATTAAAGGAATTTAATATTATTTGTTTAATTAATTTGTAACAGTTTTATTTTATGGTTGCCTATAGTTGGAACTGAAAAATAATAAATCAGTTATTTCAAGATTGGTTAATGAACTTGTTGTGTGATAAAATATAATGTGTTGTAGTTTTATGAGTAACACATCAACTTTTAAAGTACAATCACTTTATTCATTAGATTAGTGAGTTCTCACTGTGTTTAAATGATAAATTCCTTGTTTATGTCCAAGTACCTATTTTTGATTATTTTTGGTCTTCTACTTGTGTTGTGGTGTGAGCTAAGGATGGGTGAGCCTAGATGGCTATTGTGGTTTGTGTGTGTGGGGGGGGGGGAATGTTTAGTTTTACAACATTTGATTCCTTGAGCAGTGAGATCCATTGATTTATGAATGTTGGTGTCGAGGAGGTTACTTGATATGATAAAAAATGTTGTATGTGAATGTTGTATGCTTGTCGAATCTTGTTATTTGTTTCTCTACATCACCTTCCCCACTACTTGAGGCATATGTTCTTTCTTACCCTCCTTCCAAAAGAGGCTAGGATGTGCGGGGTATGCCACATGATTTTAAGGTTTATCTTCTCAAAGATGGATGGTTCTTTGGTCCTACTATAGGTGGAGAAGACTCGACGAGTAATTCATATACTCTCCTTATTGAGACCCTCTAATTTTGTAGCTTATAATAGTTTCATAGAATACCTTGAATTATGGGAAAGTGATAATGATGTTAAATTAATGAATAAATAAATGATGTTAACCAATGGGGTTATAGCTTGGTGGAATGAAATAATGAGGATGCAATTTAAAGGAACTATGGATCTTGGTAGGAATGATAAGGAAATGTAATTCTGAATGATAATGGTTAATCAAATGTTAAAAAATTAATTAATGTAATGTGAAAATGATAATAAGTGATAATGTAATATCATATATCTCTTTAAATTGATGTGTGATTTTAGGATACATAGTCATAGTAGTGAAACATGGGAGTCTGAGAGATGATAGATATAGTTTAGTATAAGAATACGTTATTCCCATAGTTAGGTTTTGAGCTATAACATATTATTTACTTTATGTGTTTTAATATGCTACACCACCCTAACAGTTAGAGAACCTTAAAACTCGAGGATTTTAAGCCATGGGGGTGTTTTCCCTAACATTCACATGGGAGGATGTAGGGCTAACTACCCCTATTGGAGCCACTCTCTTCTTGTGGTAGTTATTATACTATTAGAAATGTCAATTTGTTTCCCCATATATGTGGGTAGTGAAATGTAATGGCTTATGCTTATTCACACACATATATTCTGGATATAGTTTCAGATAGAATACTATAAGTGTAACATGTATAGGTTGTGATGACACGAGGATCCTTACTCAGAATATGGGCAATAATAGATCAAGGTATAATACCGGATGTAAGATACATGTTATGAGAGTTGTTTTGTCTCTCGAAAACTACCTGGATACTTTGGTAACATGGGTGTAGTTTTTTCTATTGCATGAGGTTAATGTTGTAGTTCTATGCCCATGTGTCTGTGGGATATTCTTTTTGGATAGAGATGATTCAGAAGTGAGATGATGGGGAAAAGTGGAAAACCAGTTGCGATGTGGTAGCTGAACACCCTTGATAGTCTTTTTATATTATATGTTGTTGTATGTGATACTTTGTGGGATTATCCATGGTCAGTCTAGGAATATAGTATTGTTTTTTACGTAATTATTTAGTTTCACTTGTTGTTCAATGACCTTTAGCATTCTTTCATTACATTTTTAGGAGAAGATATGGGGAGTATAATATTGAGTATACTGTAATTATCACCCTATGTATATATATAAACTGTTTTTAGGTCACTTGTAGATGGTAAGAGATTAGACTAGTAACTACTAGGTTGGAGTTGGAGGAGATGTTCGGGAATCATGGTTGTTGTCATTTAATTTTTTTGGTACATGTAGTTTTCCTTTTCATTTTTAGTAGTTATTGGAAAAAGTTACATATGTGTACTTTGGATTTAATTTATATTATAGTCTGAGATGGAGTTGGTTGGTGTCTATCTTATCTCTCTATTTCGCATGAGTTCTCTTAGAGTGTAATGCATGACATTTATTTTTTTATAATACCCTCAGTTCAAGTCACCAACCAGGGGACTATTGGATGTGGGACTGAGGTTTAACTATCTCTCTTCTCATATTGCCTTCCTTGGAAGGGTTTGATTTTTAGGGATGGTGTCATGAAATCAATTATATAAGAGATATTTTTTAAATTTCTTGTCAAACAAAATGTAAAAATAAATTTTGTTGATTTCAAACCAAATGAATTATTGAAACTTAATTAATGTGCTAAATATTAATAATATCTTTAACAAACCAAAATGAAATAATTATTTACATATTTATACCATATATTAGAAACAATTAATTTCCCTTGGTTATCTATGATATTATTTCATATAATTATTCATGTAGATGGATAAACCATAACAAACCTGAATATATTATAATAAATGAATGATTATGATTATGAAAGAGGTCTATTTAGGATTAAATTAATTACTATAGAAGAATAATGACATTTGATTTCATAATTTTAAGATGTTGAATATTATTTTATGATTTTTTATAAATAGTTTAGAAAATAGATGAAAAAATATATGTTACATCATGTATTTGGTGGTTCAAATACCTTATAATTAACATTTTCATTTATTAAGGAAAGATTTATTTAGGAGGTGGATTATAATGATTCCATTTATTATCATAACTACATTACATAAAATATATTTATTCTTCAAATTCACCCATATAATCAGGATAACATTCAGTGAAAAGTAACATACCCTTAGAAATGGTAACATACCCTTATTAATAGTAACCTACTCTTATTATTAGTAATATGAACCTTATGAATACTAACCTTACCCATGGAATTTTAAATAAAATTTAGGAACCATACAAATGAAGATGAAAATTTTAAGTGTTGGTATTTTTCAATTAAATGAGTATTTTAATTAAAAATTAAATATCAGATATTTTTAAAATTATTATCAAGAAATGGAGTTCATTTATAAATTCTACACATTTAAAAATTGTTACAGTGATTTTTTTTGTATTTTTCTGAAATACTTGAATTTTTTGCGTATAATTAAATACGATAAATTATGATAAATGGTAAATACATGATTTATTTAGTAATGGATGATCACCTTTTGAGGTAATATCACCAGTTTCAAACTAAAATTCACTTTTATACTATTGTTTTTCATGGAATAATTACTATTTCTTGTCTTAGGGGAAATTAATAAACTAATTATTAAAATATTATGAAAACCCTCCTCCCCTCCACTATATAAACCACCCTCACCCCCTCTTCCTATCACACCACTCAAGCTTTTATCCTTGCCTATGTTCTAAATATTATACAACCTAATCCCTCCACCCATTTCTAAGACCTTGTTTTCTCATCAAAGGGTATAAACAATGGCCTTAAGAAGATTCTTAAGGAGGAGTACTCAGGAGATGAATCTCTCTTCCTTTTTTGTTGAACTTCTTTTACAAGTTTCAATATTTTTTATCTCTTATCACCTACCCTCATCCAAATTCTATTATAAATCTAACACCATACATTAACTTCAATTTTATTATTCCAATGGAATATTTCATCATAATCTCTCTTTCCCCCTCCTCTTATACTACAAATGAAAACACCGTCCGAGATGTGTTAATTTATCACACTCAAGGAGGAAAAGTTTTAAATTTGTATTACATTTTTCAATTCTGGTCATGAAATCATTTTTATGGAGGAAAAAGATCATAATATGTGTATTTCATATTATTTAATGTTCTAGAATCCTTACACACTCAATATATATAATAATAACACAAACACATTTATTGTGCACAAAACCACCAAGTTAATCCAAGAGTTTATGAATAAATATTTTCTATTGAGCCATCCTCATTGAATATATCACTATAATATAATTTACAGTTTCACTAATAATATATATTAACATCTATGGATGTTTAACCTCATTTCCAATGAACTCCCATTTCTGAATACAAGTGAACCGATCATGAAAACCAAGGAAAAAATGATTCCAAAACAATAAAATTAAAACTCTTAAACCCATAAAAGGACCATAAATGAACCTAATATTGTTAAAATAAATAAATTAAATGTATAGAATTCTCTGTAATTATTAATAAATGAAGCAGAATTTGATTATTCAGGTCATTAAGATCAACCAAAGAACACATTCATGAAAAAGTAAGGGTTTCTTCATCTAACTTCCATTTCCGTGAGATATAATGTATTCACTACTATTACATTTTTATAGTTTATGTATAATTCACATTGACGTTTCACATAATTAATATCATTATATTTATGTTATTAAATGTATCATTTTATTTTTATTAATTTTGGGACATATGATTAAATTGATTACAATGTTTTAAAAGTTTTCTCATCTCACGTTTAATTCTTTGAGATGTCCAATGTTCACCACTTATTTTTTTCAGGTTGTGTATGTGTACTGAAATTTAATATATTATATCATTATTATATTTATATTCATGTTATTTTTTGATTCATTTGATTATTATAAATTTTTTATCATACGACTCGATTGATTACAATGTGGTATAAGACTTTGTCTCAATTTCAATTTCATTGAGACATACTTGGTATTGTGAACCTAATATTTCTTATATTGTGTATCCATTGACCATTGGATATCATTTTTAATTTAAAATTGTAATTCTGGTAAATACCCATTTTTTTGTATGATGGATATGATTATTTTTTTATTCCGTATACCAATTCACATAAAGTGTTTATTTTGAAATCAATTTTAACTAGGGAAATATTGATGAATATGTATCCTCTATTGAATATGGATATCGAAATGTAGTATGTTATTATAGTAAATCTATGTATATATAATTATTTGGACTATTAGTGATGGGATGGGCCCACTATATCCCATTGATGCATCGACAGGTCTCAGGAGAAAAATCACATGGAGGCAATCCTTTTGATTTTTCTTTTCAAGAAACAGATGGTTTTCTACCCATAGATGTAAATTGTATTGATAGTATAATGGTTCATGTTCTAGATACATGACTCCCAATAATAAGTATTTAATATATTCATTAATCAGTTTTTACTATCCATGATATTTACACTCTGACAAAATCTATGGATGCATTTTTATTCTCAGTTTATTGATGGAAAGTGTTTTCATTTATTCATCATGAAACATTATCCATTTCTAATTGATTATGATTCACTTATTATTGACTCATGAGTCCACTATATTTAACCCTTTTTAATTATTTGATCTCACCCTTATTATGTTTTCTTTTCCCCAGGTTATGAAGAATAGATCCTTAAATAAGAATTCCGCGAGGCTGTTTATTTTAATTTATTATGTATCATGTTGGAATTTATATATTTCCAAATGTAATTTCAGTATAATGTATGTAATATGGTCTCCCAGAAAATCTAATATAATAGGTCCTTAAAAATGTATTATTATAATCATTCCAATATATTAAAGTAATGTACCGGTTTACGACATCATATTTTGGGGTGTTACAATTCAGTTAAAACCTAATAAACCTAAATCGACCCCTTTCTATTTAACCAAAATAGATAATTGTAAAGGAATTTCACAAATTTATACTTAAACCATTAAGAATAAGAATGCCCCATACTATGTCACAGATATGAGATGGATATTTTTATTTTTTATTTTGATAATTTAATCTGTCAACTTCTCTATTTGCAGAAATCTTGTTATCGGAAATATATTTTACCTTTCTCTGTTAATAGTATTGTGTTATTATCCAAGGATCATTAATTTCATGAATTTTTCAAAATATCTGTAGGGGTGGAAATAGTGGATAGTATTCTATAAGGAATCATTTGAGAAAATAAATATTTATAATTCTCTCATTATTTTTAGAAGTATATATTTTTATAAATTCAGCTTACAAACATGATTCAGGAATGTTCCTCGATTTCCATATTAAGAAAAGGTTCAATACCTTATAAACCATTAACATCACATCCAATGTGCCACTCGAGTTAGAAAATATATCAATAGTCAAATAAAAATATAAAACCTCAATTTCACACACATGTAATCTTGGGTTATCCCCTTTGAATGAGGATGAATGTACCAAAGTGTGTGCTCTTTACCCAATTCTAATGTGATCCTAGTCAACTATCTCACATATCCTAATATAAAGACAAAATAAAAATTCTCTAATTCAACTAATCAAACCACAAAACCATGAACCACATATCTTAGTCTTTGGTATGGACGACTACATGGACTTAAGAACAATTCCCATATGTCAATGGCTTCTGACTAGAATTGATGGTTTATTAGATGATATATGGAAGACAATATACTCGGGTGATATTAATAATTATGTTAAATGTCACAAACCAACCCACCATAGTCTTTCCCATGACTACCCAATCCCCACCTTCAATAAGCCATGGGTTGGAGACCAATGACGAGTAGGAAAATCCCTCAAATGTGAGGTATTTTCCTAAAGTACCTATAAAGGGATACTTATCGAGTCCCAGCCAATGATGAAATTTAAAATGACTAAAAAAAATCATATATACATTAAATATCCCACAACAATGTAAGAGAGTAAAATACTGAAAATAGATAAGGGAAAAAACAATCCCAACCAAAACTGTAATGATTTTAACCTCCTCCAAGGGAGAGGGCTAAGTCAAGAGTACACTCATGGTAAACACCTCAGTTTATCAAGCTCCAACTATACTCCAATAACACTTTCTCCTTGTAGAAAAATTTCAAAAATTGTCATCTTCTACACAATACATGACAGAAGTGGTCAAGGCCAATGCAGAGGTGAAAATAACAATACTCAGTAGGGCACCCAAAAAAGGCTAAATACAAAGAACAATGTAGAGTAAGCTTAATAAAATATATAAAAATCAATGAATAGAAGAAAAGATACAAATATATACTCAGGAGAGACACCATTCCACTAGGTAGTCATAACCAACTATTGACCCTAGGAGTCAATTCGATGTATTGATCATTCCGGGAGAACTCACTCCATAACCGAGGATACCATCAGAGACACTCAATAGAGTGTTTTGGGTAATTGGGATCCACCCAAGGAATATCACTTGTCAAAGGTGACCATGATACACAACCATGGGGTCACACACAAGATCGATGGGGGACACCATGAACCCAGTCAGGATTAACCCGCTATATTGGGTATCATATTTCAATGATTCTGCAAACCCTACCAATACATCATTCTAGATGGAGGATAGAAGACATGCTCATGGAGGTCACACTAATTCCACTATCTCCAACTATATATAATAGAGGGTCCCACTCCAATTTTGTGGAGGGACACCACATCTTTATCTAATACATAGCCTCTATAGTGGATCCCAATCATGAGATGTGGATGTATTGCTACAATATACCCTAAAAAAGGGCCAATAGGACACACTCAACCACTAATGGTTGAAACTAAGTAAATGTAGAGCCTCAAGCACTCTGTAAGGGAGTAAACAGTGTGTCCTAAGGGGTACAAATCCATATCCAGCTATCATAATGATTTCTTATGTGGAATATCCTCACACAACATTTATTCATACTATAACAAATTATAGAACAATTACACTATCTGAAGTGATGCATGATATCCTTCCCTTGTTTCTTGGTTGGGTTCGTGTACCAATTTCATGTTTGTTTGGGAGTACACGGTGTGTCCATGCTTGTATACTCTGACCTATGTTTGTGAACTTGTCATGTACACACCGAGTCAACCATAGATGGTCAAACACCATGTTATATGGGTTACACATCCTTTCATCATCATATTTTTCGTGAAACCATAGCCTCCACTGAAGGGGACCAACACACCATGTAATAGCGGATTACATACCATGTGTTACAAAATTTTCTAGAATCCCTGGTTTTTCTTCTCACCCATCCCTATATTTTCCCCACCTTTTATTCTGTCTTTAATCATGTCAAAAAACATGGATATGCTCTGGCCTAATCTAACTATCGATCAGCAATACACTCCAACCATCGAATCTCATTGGAAATCTAATATGTTCATCTGGTTCGTCTTCAACATACGAATCTCAAAAATAAGGTGTTTCGGATTTATGATCCAGTTTTTTTTAATGAGAAAAACATCCAAGGGGAATTTGAATTTTTACAAATTACTTAGTGAGTAGTTTTTAGAATGGATGTTTGGAAAATAATTTTGAAATTTTGGACATTTAAAAGTGCTCTATTTTTACCTCAGTAAAGGCCCGAGAACATTCCTAGGACGATCAATGAGTTTTTGGAGAACCAGATCGAGAAAAGTATGTTTTATTGACCTATAGAAGGATAAAAATTGGAGAACAATCTCCGATTCCATGTTTACTATAGCAAGAAATTGGGCAGCATAATCCAATTGATTTAGAGGTTCTCGCATGATCTGTCCATGATTAGTCTAACTGTTTAGGACAAATAGTGTGAGGAGAGTCTCTTTGGTAGGGGAGATGCATGGTCGGCGCACGGTTTGGTAAACTGTGTAGCCCAAACATTTCATGACACCCAATTTCAAAATATTTATTTAACTAAATTTAATTAAATTTTATTAAAATGAAAATAAAACACCCATCTCCCCTCTCACTCACTCACACAATGCATAGGCTGGGGCCCCTCCTTTGAGGTGCGACACACCCCTATCATAGCTCTACTCTTCTATGATGTTTTCTCCACATATCTCACTGAATCGTGATATGATTATTCTATTTATGGGTTTCTCCTCCCTATCCTCTACATTTTGGATGATTTTTGGCCTCTTTGTTGCCCTACAGAGTTGTCATGAAACCCTAGGGTTGTGTATGATCTTTTTTTTAAAATGATTTCTAGTTTTTTAGTATGAAAGGGTTGTCTTGGGACCCTTTTATCCTTATTTCAGCAATGAATGTGAAATTCAAATAGGTTTAGGTCGATTCAGCCTTCAACTGTCAAATTGAGTTAAGTTTTTATACTAGTAATTTATTTCTCACCCATTACTTTGGGTTTAGTGCTGTTTATGAAGCCCGGGGAAATTTTTGTAGGGAGTTACGATCAATTCAATGTGTGATCATGCATGATTCCTAGGTATGAATATTTATATATATATCTACTATGTGTGAGTTACCTCATGGAGTGGGATCATGTAAATCAGATCGAGGATATATATATATATATGTGTGTGTGTGTGTGTGTGTGCGTGTGTATTTTTGGAAGTTCATGATAGCGTGCGAGTAGCTACATGAGTTTGAAACCTTTTTCATAGCCATTCACTGAGGTACATTCCCTATCCATGAATATATATTTAAGAATGCATAAAATGAATATTATACAATTTTGCATTATGAGTTTCTATGATTAATATAACTAAATAGCTTACATTAAATTCTTAAGGATAATAATTGAATTTTGTTTGATAAAATCACGTGTTTATAATGAAACCACTCCAATGGAGGTACTCTAACTTCCATCCAAAAATTAGTGGTAGTCTTAAGTCATGCTTGTTGTGTTTTGAGCTTTCCAGATATATTCTTATTAGTATTGAGATAGAGGATGTTAATGTGTGACCCTTGTTTATTGTTAAATTTTGTTTCCCATATGAGTTGAATAAATACATGGCTATATAGTTATTGTTAAGCATGTGTTTCATGTTATAATTCATATTGACTGTCTTATTGTGTTAAGTCTATGCATGGTTCATTTAATGGTTAAATCGTAAGACCCCCCTTGGGTTTTCTTAAAAATTGTAACTTGAATTGAAATGTCCTTGGTCACCTTTTTGTGTTCCCTTTTTACCTCATGTCATGGGATTATATATATGGTTTTAAACTGTATATCAATGGAAAGTTAGATTAATTATCTATGTTTGGATAACTGACAAAAACCCTGACCCATATTATGTAATTTCTTGATTAATTACGAATTTACTTGTAATGATTTTCCCATTTTAGTTAGATACTACCACATCTTGTAATAGGTTGTTATGGTTGGGATCATGTCATAAAGAATTTCCCATGTCTGTTTTTTATTTAATTTCTTTTTAATGGAACGTGGAAGCTTGTGAACTATGTAATGCATAGAGCACATATGACACCCTTCTATCCTGGACCTCCCCCTCCCTATCGCGGTTTCGCTAGGGTTTCATTTGGAAACCCTCTGCTTCGAGGTCGGTGGTGCGTCTAAGTACTATTTTCTCCTTCCATCCTACTTTTCTTCCCCTCTTCTCACCTCCTCCATCATTCTTCCTTCATGGAGGTGTGTTTTTCTTGGCATTTATCTCACAAGGTGGATCTTTTGGTTTTGTCGAAGGCTGTTGCTATGGAAGGATGTGGATGCTTCTACCCGGATTTGGCCTCATTTTCCACTGCACCACTCCAGGTTGGATTAGGAGCATTGGATTCACGATGGTTTTGGGTTAAGCAGTTTGGAGGTCTAGGGTTTTTTAAGCGCACCATTTTTGGTTCTTTCTTGTCTTTGGATGATGGTTTCATACCCGCCGTGATGCCTCTATTCAAAGCTGTAGGCTGTTTAAATCTCTTCCCTAACATCAAGTCCCTCCTCACTTCTTCATGTCGGATTGGGAGCAGTGATCACATAGAGGTTTTGGGAGGTGGGATGTTGCAGCCGACGGTGCTCTTAGCATTGTTTGTTTTGCTCAGTTTCCTCTTCTATAGTGATAGTTATGTTTTCTCAGTGGCTAAGATGATCTCGGATGGTCTCCGGTGATTGGTTTTGGTTTAGGATGTTGATGACGGTGACGACAGCTATGATGATGACTATGGTTTTTCTTGTTAAGATGGTATCTGTTTTTATGTTTATGGATTCATTGATTTTATATAGTATGGTGTGATTGTCGATGAGGGTTAGTGATAACGGTGTGGGTTCTTCTTTGATGGTAACTGGGTTTGAACATTCTCCAGCGGTGGCTCCAGATAGGAAGGATGATGATGATAATGATTTTGTTTTCCTAATGATGATGGCGGATGGAGATGACAGGATGGCTGACGTGGTGCCTCGTGGTTCAGGCCAGCTCAATGTTTTTGTTTTTTTTTGAATTTCCAATTATGGATATGATTTTTTGTTTTGTGATGGAGTCGATCAATGTAGGTGGGGTGTTTTTGACTTTTTCTGAGGTTTTGAAGTGGGTTTGATTTTGAAACTTCAACTAGGACAGTGTCTTTGGGGTCGCAATTGTAGGGTTGCCACTAAGCCTTTAAAAGTGTTTCAGAAAAATACAAAAAAAGGATTTGGAGGATAGAGCACATGATTAAAGAGAATGATATTAATTAAATTGATGAAATATGATTTAACTTCTTACTCAAATATTTTACCACATTAGATATGTTATAACAATGAACTTTTTATGTTTGTTATTTTCATCATAAAAAAATTTATTCAATGAAATGAAATGGAACACACAATAACCACAAAAGCAGGAATAGGGAAACAATAATACAAGGGTCTAAAATAGTGGAGACCGAGGGTATACCCTCCATGAATATTGATCCCCATTTGTTTCACTCTGTGAGGGATGTGAAAAATAAGGCCTTATGATTCAGAGCTGTCATGGGAGGCTTGATAATTCGTATCTTTATTTCCCTCCCTCTATATATGGGACACTTTGTTGTTGATTCCAAGGATACCATGGCACATTCTAATGACATACTCAATAGACCAAGGAACAATGTTGAGTCCCTGAAGAGTGTTAGAAATAAGCATGCAATCAGTTTCCACCACCATAAGATTTAATCCCCTTTTCCTTCACACATGGAGACCAGCTAATATGGTCTTCCACTTTGCCTACATGTAGACCGACCAACATTAATCCCTATTGGATTACCATGGATAGGCTCAATAGAATTGATTATATTTCCTGACTCATACATGGGTCGTTCCTATAGTACCTCTAATGACATGCTTAGTCGAAATTCACTTATACCACACCTAGAGTGGTACCATGTTTCAGAGAGGATCACCAAGATGGGCTTTTAGGGTGTTGGTGGAAATTACACCAATAGTGCGACTAGAATTCCATCGTAGTAATGTCATGGATGATCTTTGGTTAAAATTAAATTTTTAATGATATAACATATGAAACATATACCTATCCAAATCACAATCATGGATTCGATCTAGACTTGTATTACTATATGGAATTATGAAAAACCTATGGTGATTACATTTTAACTGGGAAGTCGAGATTAGGTCGGATCATGATACTTTCGAATTAAATGCATTGAACTATTTAAATTTTTATTAATGAAATGTATTTTAATAGATTATATTATTATAAAAGATGTTACTTTTTAGTACTTCCTTACTTGTTATATATATTCTTACACAGCTAGTTTTTCGTGGCATAGGATGGATTGGGCTTGACACAGTGGATGCTGGCTACAAATATTTATTATTTCACACCATTCTTGAATACCATTGGTGATCATGTACACCAACTAGTTTATAGGGTTATGGACCTTTATTTTTCTATACTACTTGTATCTGGAATTTGGACGCAATATACCAATCTAGAGATTTGGATTCTCATGGTGATTTTGTTAGGGATTTATTGAATTTTATTGATTTTTTAATGGAATGAAAACCATGTTGTTCTGTTTACTTCTTTATAATATGTATTTTCATAGAGTACTTTCATGTTATAACTGTCATTTTACGTATTCTACCTTCAGTTGTCATTTATTTTTTTCCTCTACTTTATTTATTGATTTTTTTATTCCACTATTATATATGTTTTACAGCCTGTTTACAGCTATGCACTCTGAATATGAGTGTATAGTCTCCCCACTTACTACCTTCATAGCCTCAATGATAGTAAGCATTATCTAGCATATTGGGAGACATAATTGAGGTCGTGTGGTGACCGATCTATCTATCTATTTAGTGGTATGTCAGACTGGGAAGTTACAAAGGGGTATCACATGTTGTTTTTCCTTTTCCTTACTATTTTGGTCTGGGGGACTGGAGACTGGGATTGTGTTAGTACATGGTATATAGTTGTGCATGGGATTGACCACTACACCTACAAGAAATGAGAAAGTGACCAAGGCCAGGAATTTATGTTTATTGATGTTTTACGTTACAGTTGAGGTGGATTCTCCTTGGGCGAATGGTGTATTTTTCCATGGATTTTTGATTTATGGAAATTTTCTTATTTTTCCAGGGATGTAATAGAAATTAAGTAACACAGAATTCGTCATTATAAGAACTTAGATATTCACATGACATGCATATGGCATGTCATATAACTGCATTAATAGGTCTCTTACTAAGTATGATTGTGTGCATTGAGTGATTCCATGCTTTTTTTATACCTATTGAGGTAATATAGTATCATGCATGTATATTTAGAATGTATTTCTTATAGTGTAACTTGAATATATGATATATTCCAAATTTTTTTTCTTATTATATCATTTTTTTGTTGTATGTAAAACGGTTTCATGGGCATGAAATTATTGTCTATGGTTTAGGAAGGAGACAATTTTTAATCATAAGGATTATGGGAACCTAATGATTTTGAAAAGGGAACCAATATATTCAATCTAAATTTAGACAATTATAAAGGTTTTAGAAGCTTTATTGAAATAAAAATGTCTTTTAATGTTAAATGTTAAAATTATTTGTTTAACGAGATCCAAATTCCAACCGTAAGGTGTAAAGGAACCTTATGGATTGGTAGATGTCTAATCATGTGACTGATCCTTTTTATGACGATGGTATGTTTGGGAATGGTTATAAATGTTTAAGCTATTATATTTTAATTTGAATGGATGGTTGACATTTACATACTCAACTCAACCCAAGTAGGTCAGTTGGGTATTGTCGTTATATGATAAATTGAGGTACTGTTTATGATTTCTATGGTTACAAAACATTTAATATAATGCTTTATGAAGAATAGAGATTTGTATAATGGGGCCGTCAGAAGTTGATGAATTATTTAAAATGAATTTATGAGTAAAATTTCCTATTTTTCATTGAGTTCTTAGATAAAGTGGTTTAGAAGTTCCTTGATTAATGAAATGTTCAATGAGGTTTTTCATTAAAAAAACTCATATGATTAAAAGCTAAAATTAATTGATGAAATGGATTAAAAATTGGAACCTTATGTGGTGTCCTTTTCTTATACCCTCGAGAAAGGGTATTTAAATGTTTCAGTGGTATGAATTCGAATGGGCATGTGAGGGATTATCCATAAGATGTTTCTTTTAGCATTGTCTTAACAGAAGAAGGGCTATCGAGCCTTGTGAAAACCCATGTTGTGTGACCAAGTCATAGGGTTGACAGTTATGCTATATAAGGGGACACACTGTAGTAGTTAGAACCCATAGAACATGTGATTCCTTTTTTTTTCCTTTAGCTTTTCAATTTTGATGTTTCTTCCATTTGGGAGTCGTTTTTCCTAGAATGACTTTGGGATTTTCTGGGAAAACCTTGATCAGATTGGTGGTCATTGTATCTGGACCCTTGATATTGGAGGGAGAATTGAGGAATTCTTAGTTCAGTAGGATAGAAATGTCTTCTGAATGGTTAACTACTTATGAGGTTGTGTAAACCTTTATTTTATTTTGTGATGGACCACATGGTACGTCGTCATCTGAGTTAATGGATATATGGGATGGTATGCTTTTGAACTCGTTTCTATAAAACCAATCAAGTACGTGATTGCATAGGGTTGATGGGCTTTGAAAGGAACTCAGGATGTGTTGTTTCATTTGTAAACATGGGGTAGATGTTTTGACATATGCAATACCAGTCGAGCATTAATGTTAGAACGAGCTTTTTGAGTTCAGTTAAAATGTGGGCTTTGAGATTTTGTGGTTGTTTTCGTGTTATCTCTGGAGTATAGTGACAAGGGAATTTGAAAATTCTAGCTCTTCCCATATCTCTGCAGGAATTTTTGAACTCTAGTGTTTTGAAATGCTGGTATGTTTAATTTAGGAATACAAAGAAATTTTTTTGACATGGTGATCTTGTTTCATTGAAAATTACATTTGCATTTATAGAGTCGACCAACGATGGTTCTACTGATATTATTTGTTACTTTTAATGTACTTCTATTAATGAGATGAGAATTTATCCTATTAAGATGTTGTCCTAGATGTAGTTGTAGAGAATCAGTTATACACTGCTCTAATTCTTGAAATACACTTGGAAATATTATTATCTCTTTCTATGTTAGATGATGGATGCATGAATTTTGATGAGGGTTGGTTAATCATAGTTGATACTTGGGTTCCTGTGTAAGAAACCCTATGAAAGACTCATGGATTCTTACCAATTTCATTGACGTGACCTCCATGAGGATGCTAATATAGGCTCACTCAGTGTTCTTATATAGAAATTTTGACTTTGAGCCAATGCCTCACTTGTAGCATGGGTTATGGGGTACCTGATGAAACTTCTGTGGACTCTAGTTGTTTGAATCAGAGGTTATTACAGACTTGTATTCGGGCATGGATGTAATTTCTTTATTGTAGTGTTTATAGTGGGCTGGAATCGGTCTACGCCTTCTTTTGTGTTCAGTAGAAACAATTTAAATATCCAAGTGGTGGTTTGGTTTTGAAATGTCACCGGATTTCTGGAGTGATCTTTGGTAGACTTGTTGTAAATAAATGCTTGGTGACATGTTTGGAAGGAAATTTCAGATGTGAGGAAAAACCAAGATTGGGAATTGGCATCCTTTTTATGTTAAATCATATGTTAGAGAGAACATTTTTCTAGATTCTTAAAAAGACAATGACATTATCTTTTCTGGGTTACATGGGATTGTGAAAGAGCCTATTTGATGCTTCAGTTGGGAATCAAGTGTTGGCTCGATATTTGATGGTGTGAGTGACATGTATAGGAAAGAGACTAAAGATGTGTTGGATGCTTGAGAACATTACATGTGTATTTGGATGAATCTTATCCACCATACAAGGTTGGGTGGGGTATTTTTGTTTCCCCATGGATTTTAAGGGATGAGATATTTTAATTTGGGGAGTTTGTATGAACATTATTTTTTTAAACATGTTGAAATTATGAGGGGAAGTTGAAATTTAAGTAATTATATTGTGGGGAATTTTTTATAATTTTACATTGGAACATAATTGTGAAATTTGGGATGTTTAAAAGCAATATTTTATTACTTGGATAATGAAATGATAACTTTCCTTGGTATCTTGAGGAGTTTTCGGAGCATCCGACCAAAAAATAATTATTTTTATGGTCTTGTATAGGGGGAACTGATAGCGCACATTCAACCTAAATGTGTGGCTTATAGTAGGTAACAGTGCGATGTAATCCTTATGTGGATGAGGATGTTGAACTTCTATGCATGTTTAGTATATCCATGTGTGGAAAACCGTGTGAGGAGAGTCTCCTTGGTAGGGGGTGACACACGGTCAACAAACGGTTTGGCTAATTGTGTGGCCCAAACTCTTTATGGAACCCAATTTTTAAATTTTGGTTTAGTTTAATTTAAATTAATCTAATTTAATTTAATTCAAGAGAAAACAAATCACAATTCTTCCATCTCCCTCACTAGCACTCTGCATTGGCAAGGCCTCCCCTTTGAGGTGCGACACACCCCTCTCCTAACTCCCTTCTCCCATGCTATTTTCTGTACTAATTTCAATAGTTTTCGGTCTAATGATTATAGGTTTGGGTTTCTCATCCCTCTCCTCCACATTTATGGCTGATTATTAGCCTCTATGCCTCCTTATTGATTTCAGGTAAATCCCTAGGGTTGGATTTGATCCTGTATGTGCGATTATATTAGTTTTTGGTATGAAAGGGTTGTATCAGGGCCTATTGGTCCATGTTTCAGTAATATCCACTGAAGTAATGGAGGGTATGGCTGATTCGGTCTACTTCCATCAATTTGATGAAAGGGATTATAATACTGATTTTTTTTTTCAGAACCTCTATTTAGGGTTTAATGGTGTTTATGAGACTAATGGAAATTGATGTAGGGAGTCGTGATCAATTGAAAACACATGCACACATTTTTTCTAGGTATGAATATAAAAATATATCTCTCTATCTACCATGTGCGAGTTCCCTCATTTTGTGGAGAACACATACATTGGTTCAAGGATTTATGTATATATAATTGCATGCAGGTGAGCGTCCAACTACTTGAGTAAGAAATATTTGTCTTTTCCATTCTTACTGGTAGGGTCCCTATCCTATACTCTATATTTATTAATGCATTAGCTTCTTCTTAATGTAATTTTTCATTATTGTATTCCTTGATTAATGTAACCGTATAACTTGAATTAATTTATTAAGGATAAGAAACGACTTTTTTGATGATAATGTCATGTTTTGTTAATAAAACCCCTCCAATAGAGGTGCGATTCCATCAAACCGAAATATTCTTATAGTATTGTGTCATGCTTATTGTGGTTTGAGCTTTCCATATATCTTCCCGCTAGTGTGGAGATATAGGATGTTAATTCATTGGCCCTTATGTATTGTTAACTGATGTTGAACATGTTATTTGAATAAGAACATGAACATATAGTTGTTGTTAAGCATCTATGTCTTATTATATTCCTTATTTCCCATATGAGTATCTTATGTGTATTCCTGGTCCATTTGATGATTAAACTAGAATCACCCCTATGATTATCTTAACGATTGTAACATGAATGGATTTGATCTTGAATGCCTTTAGGTGTGAACTTTTTCCCCATTTCAAGGGATGGTAGTGATGTTTTTGACTTATATATGAATTGTGAGTTAAATTAATTAATTTGGGAGGGATGACAGACAATACCCTTGGAACTTATTATTTCATTTTTTTATTTAGAGAAACATTCCTTGTAAGTATTTTCCCACATGAGTTTGATACTACCACTTCATGTAGAATATTATTAAGTGAGATTGATTATTTTAATGAATTTCCCATGTTATTTGTTTGATGCAATTTCCATGAAATGTGTTTCGAATACATGTGAACTTTGTAATTCCAAGCACACATGACTAAAGAGAAGGCAATGAATTAAATTGATATAATTTAATTTAATTTCTCTAATTATGTATTTTCATATGTGAGATAAATTTTAACAAATCCATTTGTTAGGATTGTAAGGCTTGTTGTGTCAAGAACACCCATGTCATTATTTGAAATAAATACCTTCAAATGGGCCTTGTTTTGTAATTAAATTTATTGGAATGGATTGTACCTTTAATTAATGTGGACATGGGAGTAAATAAAATTCCATTGCTTTTGAGGTTGGTCTTCTCTTATGACTACTTTAGGTGGTGAGCTATATCAGATGATATTTGATTGACCTTGGAATTCCTAATGAAATGTGTAAATGTTTAATTGGAAATTAAATTTGGTGAATCATGGGTTCAGATTAAAATGTCATGGATTATCATATGACTTTTGTATGATTACACCTTGAGTGAACCTTGGATTCATTTTATAATTAAATTGATGGGATCAAAGGGTTTATTATGTATAAAAGGATGAGTAAACATTAGATTCTGTTGGAATGACTTAGACAAGCTCAAATGGTGAGATGTTTTTAAGCTGTGAGTGAACCATGGATCCCTATAAGGCTAACATGGATGGCCTCATAGTGGTTTAACTTATATGATAAGTGATTCATGGATCCCTAAAATATCTCCATGGATTGGATCAAGAGGATTTTATTACATTGGATTAGTGATACTTGGGGATACCCTATAGGACCGCCAATGATGGGCTCAAATGACATGGACTTATACCACACCTCGATTGATACCAGGTTCCTAATAGGATCACTATGATGAGATTGTAGTGTGTTGGTGGACATTTTACCTAGATTGATAAATGAATTGTAGCTGAGGAATTTTCGGTACATGATTGAGTTATAATTGAATGTTAAATGTGATAACTTACTATGCGTCTACAAATCCAAACCACAATATTGGATTCTGTCTACACTGGTATTGTTAGATGGATTTTTTTAAAACCCGTGTGGCTTATCGTTTTACGTGGGATTCCAGGACTAGGACAGACCTCGATACATACCAAGTCATTGTATTAAACTATTTCTCTTTTGAACAATTGAAATGTATATTATGAGTAGCTGATTATATAGGATTTTATATTTGAGTACTTCTTTATATGTTATATATATTCTTCCACAAGTAGTTTTTTTCACAAGGTGGATTTGGCTAAAAATTGATGATGAGGCTTACTAAGATTTATTATGTCACACCCTTCTTAGGTTCAATTATTTCCCTTGTAACCAACTGTTTGGTAGGGCTATGGATCATTCTTTTTCTGTATTACTTATATCTAGACGTTGAGATAAAAGAACATAGCCAAAGATATAGATTCTCGTGGTTATTTATCTAGTGATTTTATGCATTTTATTTATTTTTGTAATGAAATTAAAAGCATGTTTTTTACTACATTCAGATATGTATCATTATATATTGTGAACACATTGTAAAACCGGCATTGGACATATTCTTTGTTATGTTGTTATTGATATTTACTTCCACTACATTATTTATTTCTATATACTACTTCCAATTTTATCTATGTTTTTCTTTATTTTTACCACTGCGAACACTAAATATGAGGGTAATATCTCCCCAATAACTACCTTTACACACTCTTTTCTTTTTGGTAGCCTCTGACATATGAGGAGACAGTCTTGAGGTCATGTCGTAACCGGTCCAACATACTGATTAGTGGTAAGTTGATCCATGATGATATATCCAAACCATTCTGATTTGTTCACCAATAACCCCATTGCATGTCAATTACATCATAAAAATTCCATATCAATAATATTTTCTCATTACGCCATGAATTGTTCCTACAACGATCGATCCCTCAGGAGGGTGTCTAACCACGAATCAAAGGGTCACCTATGATGAACGAGAAATGATGTAGAATAGAAAAAATAATAACCATGATAAATATTCTTCAGTTATTGTTCATATAAACCTCAATCCATTTTTTTAATAATGAAAAATGAAGAGGGAATACAAATATTCATGTAAAATCACCTAATTAATGTCCACAGATTAAAATCCCATCCTACAAAGTGATCGATCTTTAAATCAACCCGTTCATCTATTGATTTCAGTTCATCAAATAATTGATGAATGGGTATGTTTCTACAATAAAAAACATCCTATATGGAGTTTGTATTGATCATTGATTAATAATAATTTTGTTTTCAGTGTTGGTGGGATCCTACAAATATTCTAGTGCGACGATCCAAGATATGTCCCTGATTTCTTATCATCTGCCAAGATTGTTGACCCCAAACAACTTCTAGTTCTCCAAGATTTTAGAGTCCAAACATGAGAAAAATTCCATATTCATATATTTAATGATGGATTAGGTCGATGAGCTAACTGAAATAAAATAAATTTTTATGTTAATTTATTTTATTAATTTCATGCCCGCCATAACGTTTACACAAAATACTCCGGTAGACCAATTTTATGTCACACCAAGTGTAAAACCGCCACACGAAGATGAACAGTGAGATCCGATTTCTGATCCAGGCACCTGTTGAAGAGTTATTCCAATATTTTAATAAAACCACGTATCAATGATACCTAATAAATTTAATACATTTCAAAACATTATTTTGGGAACACCAATCCTCAGAATTTCTCATTGTTTTTTATCCTAGTCTCAAAAATAATCGTTATAAAATTTATAAATGATACCTATAATATATGATATGTTACATTCTCCCCTCCTTAGGGATTTACAACAACCAAAATAAAAAAAGTGATTCAGAAATATATGTGTGTACAAGGCATGAATCTGAGCCCCCCTCGCTGGTTCTCTCTTGATAGAATCATAGGATGCCACCAAACATATACCAAATGAATCAATTGATAATGAAGTCTCCTCTCCTGCTGATCCTAGATCTCCACTGGGTACTCAAAAAACGTTTCTCCATCCCTGATGTCTTTGTCGACCAAGTGAATAATGTGTGATGGGTCATGATTGTACCTCCTTATCTGTAACATAAAGATTCCACTGTGTTCTGCATCTTACTATGGAGGTAGAACTAAGAGGTTTCCCACATTTCTAACTCTACGTATAATCTAGAATGTTACATTTAATCTTCGTGATAACATATCATCTCAGCCAAATATATCAAATACACATTGAGGTGAAACCCATAGGAATAAATGTTCTACCTCCTCGAACTCCAATGGTATTTTTCACCTGTCGTTATATGAATTATGATGGCTCTATGTAGTCTTTTTTTTTCTCCTATATATTCTTCACATTTTATATTGTAGCTTGAACCAACTCCAGGCCCATGAGTGCTGACTCTGCGGGGTAATTCTATGAAAATTGGTTACATGCATGGTCACACATACACAACCTCACATAGTGCAATTCCAGTGGTGGAATTTTATATGTTTTTATATAGAAACTCCACCAGTGGTGGGTGATCCTCCAATCTACGACCAAAGTGTAACATGGAGTATTGTAGCATGTCCTCTAGAACCTGAATGGTCCAATCAGTCTGGATGTCATTTTTGTTGGTAAAACACTATGATCCAGTGTAATTGAGTCCCAAAACCCTCATATAATCCCCTTCACAACTAGGTTGTATATGAGAATCAAAATCAGAAATAGTCATCGATGGAACTTCATGGAGTCGAAATACCTCCAGAATGTAGAGGGGAATGAAGCTCTATACTGAACAATATTATCAGATAGCTATGAATTGGGCCGATGTGGTGATTTAGTAAAATATCACCTAGATTTGATTGTGTTCCCTAGATATACGTGGTAATCCCTTTATGATATCCATAGATATCCTATCCCACATTCACTCTGGCACCACAAGGTATTGAGATAAATATTCTTGATCTTGGTGCTCATCCATCGCATAATAATATGTAAGGCATCATGAAACAAACTCATCAACTCCATTATTTATTCCTATCCACTAAAACTGACATTGGGGGTCTGGGAACTTATTTTCACAGTTAGATTTACATCCAAGGGAGATGTACGAACCTATATCCAATCCTCCACCCACCAAATTACAAGTACCACCGGGAATCAATTAAAAAGAATGATGTTCTCCAATCCTTTAGAAAAAAAATTGGAAGCATTCTAGTGTAACACCCTAAGATTCCATGGTATGCTTCTCTTTGAATAATACAGTAGCATGTGTTGTACGCAACTTTGAGTTCTAACACACATCACAACCAATCAAACTAGCTGTTATGAATAGTAATACCAACTATTTAAGATTTTATACATTTTATATTTTAAAATGGAATTCATTTTTGGATTCAGAATATCGAAATTATCTTATGGTGAATTTTTGGTATTTTTCTGAAAACATTCAATTTTTGATGAATAATGAGAATCAATAATTTTAAATTTAAAAAAACTTTCTTAATAGAAATAAATAATAGTGATAAATTATGAATATGAGTGGTTTTAAAGTATTTTTAGAATATATTTTACCATTTAATACAATTTTGGTCATTGGACATAATTTCACATTTAAACCGAACATAAACAAGTGTCAATCTTTTGATAGTTATTATTTCATAAAAACACGCTTTTTGTTTTGACAGCGGTAATTAATTTTAAATTAATTTCTTCCACTTCGGTGTTTTGAATTTATAAAAATGGATTCCATATTTGGAATTAGGATCTCCAAATTGTGTAAATAGGTAACTTTTATTTTTATACATTTTGAATAATTACTTCGGTAAATATTTTATTTACCATGGTTAAAGGGTAAATCCAGTAAATAAGGGTAAAAAATAATATTATAATAATAATAAATTACCCTAAAACGTGTCCTAACACTATTTTCTGATACATGTCCGACCATGGGCATCTTTAGGTCGAATTTGGGTCCCCATGGATCCACATGAAATTGATAATAACACTTTATATTAATTAAGTTAAAGTAAATACAAAAATGACATAAGCATGTATCTTTTAGAAAGATTTATTTTACATAGGGTTATAAATGTTATATTTTCAACTATAAATATTCATTATAAATTTAAAACTATTTCCTACATAATGGTATTTTATTTATAATTTTTAGACATTTAATAATTAAATTTATTTATGACACAATAATGATGCAGTATTTTCCTTAATAATGAAAGAATCAAATAATTAGTATTATAAAAGTTAAAATGAATATAATTTAAACATTTTTGTTCTATACACTAATTTTATTGGTTAATATTACTTGTTAGGATTTATTAGATTAATTTTATTCAAGTTAATAAATTTTTTTCGACTTTAAGACAAATCTATTATTGAATGGTGTAAAAATTGTCATAAATGAGTTTTTAAAACTAATATTATATTATTAATTGATATTCCATCTCTAAAAATCTAAGGTTCGGATAAAGGACGTATATAATGATAGGTGTATAATTAATGGACCACTTGGGGGGTAAATTGGATGTATATAGTAATTTTATTAACTATATAATATAAAAATACAAAGTGACATGGAAAATGTGAACCTAATTAACTAAGAGTTAAAACTAAAAAACATGGTTAATATAATGACCCAACCCTATCTAAAATCTATTATTTGAAAGGATTTATACCCATACCCACCTTAGACTTTGCATAATTCACTTTGGAGCCATTAGAAATCGAATACGAATTTATTATGAAATAATACTTTTTGTTTTTTCTAAAGAGCCGCTCCTCCCCCTTATAAAATGACACCACTTATAACCAATTCTTCACACCTTCAAAGCCTTTTGGTTCGGCCAAACCCTACCGAATTATTCTCTCAACTTACCTCACTTAAACCTAGAGGCCTTATTTTGATCATAATGCGAACCTAAGGATCCCTTTAGATAAAATCAAAAGGACGAACCCGAAGAAGAGGTAATGTTTTCACCACCCTCTTTCTATTTCCTTTCTTCTTCAACTTCTTATTACTTTGTTATTTCCATTCTAAAATAATAAATCCAGTATATTCTATAAACTTTGATGTTATTATAAATATTTTACAACCATATTCAGGTTTTTATCCATCCTTTGAATGACGTGTCACCATACGTGCATACGTATGGCCTACCATCTCCATGTCGTGGTGTAATTGTTATTCAATACATTATTATTTTCATGGGTATAATAATGATGTGTAATTAATTTAAATAATAAATATAACATTATAATGATTCTTTATATATGATATAACATCCAATTATATTTTATTTTAATATCAAAATAATGATATTATCGCCCGTGCGTACGTACGGACTACCGTCTCCACGAATGCGATGAGATTCATTCCCCATAATATCAATTAAAGTATAATTATCATTTCATGATTAAAAATAATGTTTACGGAATTGAAATAATTATGTATATGAATAAGATACAACCTACCCATAAAAAATAGAACTTATGTAACAAAACATATAAATGAAAACGAGTAAGTTAACACCCTAAATGACGATAATACTAATATATTTTTAATAAAGTAATGTTAAAAGATCATATATGATATCATATTAATGTATATGATCCTTGTATAATTAAATTATTTCACCATTATACAGGAGGATAACCTACCCTCGACCAAAGAAAAAGTACATAGTAATGGGTTTCTTATTTTACTTTTAATTCCGTGAGATTTCCATTGTTCATAACTTATTTATTGCATGTGTTGTGTGTACTACCCATGATTTTATTCATTGTGTAATATAATTTAATTTATGGATATTTACATCATCATTTTGTGATCCTTCTTTCATGGGTGCATGTTTTGTAAGTTACCAAATCAAATAAGGAATTTGGAATTTCAATTTCCATTCATTCGGCTTTATGCATACTTCATTGATTATTTTACTCCAAGATTATGTGTGGAATCACTATTCATTTTCTTATGTCATAATTTCCACTCCCCTTTCTATGGATATAATTTTTATACACATAATCACTCCATTGAAAAATTCTCAAGTCATCCGTATGAACTTGATAAGAGTAATTTTTACTCAATCTCCCTTTGTTGAGTTAAACATCCAATTCATTGGGGTTGTGTTTACAAGAAAATGTGTGATTGTCCTTTGATTGTTTTACATTATATATCAAATCATATTGAGTGTATTTATATTTTTCACACATAATTATGTCATTTATTTATCCTTAACCTAAGGATACGACCTTTATGAGATATTTCATCCCAATTTACATTCCATTGAGACTCCTTTGTTGTTATACAGCAAATCACTTTTATATAGTGTATATAATGTACATTGACATATTATATCATGAATCCCTTTATTCACCTGATATTACAAAGTTTTTATTACCTCAATTATTTGTATTCAAGTGTCTCTCTTTTAGTTAGGAACACTAACTAAAATATCAATTTAAAATGTCTTAATGATTTATTATTCTAAATATTTCTCATTAATGTCCTGGTTTTAAAAATGGTTTTAAGGATTTATTTATATGGACATTAATGTTTTCAAATAAAAATTCCTTTTAAATGTTTCAAAGTTGTACGTGACACTTTGATTCAAAAATCTATTTTGAAAATGGCTTCTTGACATGTGGTGTGACTTTTAAATGTTTTCCAGAAAAAGGGGGTATTTCTCTCAAATATCTATGACTATTATTTTAATCTATGTCAATATCCATCATTATTATCTATTGAGGCTTATCTGACACAATACAATCATTAATATTGTATCAAATGAGTTATTTTTGACTATGGATGTGCTATTTTTATACCATTCATGGTTTGTGGATAAAGTATTGACGTTTCATATGCTAGTTTTAATATGAATGTTTATGTTATGATTCAAACATTTCATATGAGGAATTAATTGGACTTAATATGTGACGGATGGAGCCCCCTATAGCTCCTTGATGCATTGGTAGGTCTCATGAGGCAACAAGACGTGGAATTGGATGAGTCACTTTCCCAATTTGATTTATGGTTTTCGCCGAGGCCTGAATCATTTTTAGACATCATGGTCGAGGCCTTGAAGAGATGTTTCAGAATGTTCGACATTATACATTCCCTCATTATGGAAATAATATTGATGGTTTATGTGGTCATTCGACTAGTATAATACCCATGATTATGTTTTTTTATGGCATTATTTACTCAACTCATATTCTTGCCATAAAAGTATTCATGTTTATTATTGTTAAAGGCATGTGGTTTCAATTATTTACCATGGCTAATATTTATGTCATTTTCCACTGTATTACATACCATTTTTGAGCATTTGAGCTCATTCCTTTCTTATGTTTCATTTTTCCAGGATATGAAGAAGTTCGTTATGAGTGACCAGCAAGCATAATCTAGGAGTCTTGGTTGTTTATAATGAAATATATTTGTGTTGTATTTATTTTTAAGTTGTAAAGTTGAACTTATGTATGAATATTGTTTCCAATATTACTAAACTGATCAGTCTTTTGAGACATGATTTCCTTATTATCATGCCAATGTTATGTAATAATGACAGAATCTGGGTAACTGGGGTCGGGGCATTACATCTGGTGGGATATCAGAAAATATATGGTCATAGTTGGTATCCTGAATCTGTGACTTCCAGAGTCACCATAAATATAAGGAGTTGGCCTTAAAACATTACTTAATCTAGAATTTTACACAAGACCATACATTATAACACATTTCAGATCTTTTCAAGTTTATATTTTTAACATATTAGAATATCTTACATACATGACATAACACATTAATACAGGAGGACAATACTAAAACTGTATCAATATCTTTTAAAATATAAAACTATCAAAAATAAAATCGGATTTATTTAACCAAACTCCATGTCAAACATCATCACTCACTTATTTCTCTTAAACATCCTTATATCCTTTGAAAAACATTTCACAATCTTGGGATGAGTATAAAACTCTGTAAGGTATATTATGAAAGAAAGCTTTAGTCAAGTGATGACATAAAAAACCAATAAATCCCGTAATCATAAAAACTCATATAAATATAAACATCATGCAGTTTCCTTGGGACATATTTACCATATCATTCTTACATTCACCCTTACACATGGAATAAACTTTATTCAACATCCATCTCTTGAGTACCCATTGCATTGGAGAGATATAATGGGGCTCACCCGTTATATATAGAGTTACAATTGGATCAACCCAACATATCATGAGCTATAATCGGCTCAAAACAACATATATAATGTCCAAGGAACATATCATGGTAATATAGTATCTTCAAACCTTGTGAAATCACTAATTTCATATATATATTTAAAAAACTATCGTTTTAAAAATTATTAAAGATACTTTTAAAAGGATTTTAAATGGAATGTGCCTTAAAATATAATATGAGGAATAGTTAATATAATTGAATGGATATGTGTATACACTGTACATAAACATATTGCAATATAAAATAAACCAAAATTCTTACACCAATAATATTATTACCACATAATTAATAGAGAAGAATTTTAACCCAATGAAAGGAAATCGGGTTAAAAAGTCCCTTACCATGGGATCTTTATACTTCAAAAGTGTTTAAACATATAGTATAATGGTTAAAAGAGTGTTATTAAAATCTTAATGAAACATGTTTATAACACCTTATATCATAATTTTACAATAATATTATACACATTTATTAGTAGTATTTTGTTATTTACATTGTGTCGGGTGCGTTCATTAAATTGTTTCCATAATCGGTTCATGATGGAAATTATTTTCAATTGGAATTGAAAATAAAGAATCTGATTAGAATGTTATATAAATATTTCTAGAAAAATAAACCATATCATTTATCATTTTGAATTCCGAAATGAGTATTATTCATAACTGAAAACATTAATGATGTTTGCTCAGATCATTCTCGTGGTTCTTTGATAATAACAGCCTCATTTTGTTTTATAAATTAATACCATGTATATATTACATAACCATGAATGATACATAATATATATATTATAACCTGTTTCAACCATAAAAATGGTTTCATGACCAGTATTAATGGAATTAAAATAAATTGAAATTACATTGTCCACGATGTCGGTAAATATACACATCATGGATGATGTTTTAATTTCTTGAATAAGTGGAAAAGGATATGAATTATAATGATGAATCTCTCATAAAAATGATGAAATATAGAATATGAAAGATACTGTATCATTCATACCTCTTGGATAAGGGGATACGAGGAAATAATAAGAAGGTAATGGAAATCAAAATAAAATAATAGTGAGAAATCCATGACGAAAATTCAGCAGCCTAACGGCTATGCCACATGATTTTATTAAACATTAAAAAGTGTAGAGACAAGGGTCACTCATCTAGAAATGAATTATAATACTGTTTAGAGAGAGAATAAAATGGAAATAAAAATATATTATGGAATCATGAATGTTATACCACATAAAAGACAACTAGAATGGAAAAAAAGAATGAAGTGCAGAATTCTCTTACCTTTTAGAGTAACTCCTATGAATTTAAGGATGAGAACTTAGGGGATTGTGGAAAATATGAGAGGACTAATAGGGAGGTAACAATTCCATTTATTTGTTGCGGATAAATTTGGAATGAATAGAATGATGGAATGGGATCATATTTGTGGAAAACGTGAGGGAATATTTTATTAATTTCCAAGGGACACCTCATTAGTGGAATTTTCAAAACAGTGGTCTTGAACATGGTATTTGACCATTATATCAGCCACATGGAACACCATAGATATTATTTTACTATAAAAAAGTCATCCATTATTATTTTATCATCATTACATCATTAATGATGTTATTATACAAACTGAAACTCAAAACTGTAATGTTACTATTCACCAAAAAATCAACTGTTTCAAAAAAATAGAAAAAATTAAGCCCAACCATTTTTCAACATTTAGAATTAAAAAATAAAATCTATTTTTGGAAAATTATTTTATATATATTATTAATTTAATTTTTAAATAAAATCCCAATTAATTAAAAAATTATCAATTTTAATTCTATAACTGCTATTATATAACATTGAAAATTTCACCAAGATGTCATTATCTTAAAACCATAAGATAATAAAATAATAACACATTTTACTATTCATTAGGGTTATATTACTATTCATTAGGGTATGTTACTATTCACAGAAAAACAAGTTTATTCCATCAGACTGCAAATAACATACTGAAGACAATTGTAGATGACCGTCTTTCAAATTTACAAACATAAAAGAAAAAAAATTAAGTTTAAAGGATAGTTATAAATATCTACTTAAAACAAAGTTTCAAGAATTCCATTTAATTTTATAAAACCTTAGGGTGTTACTATATTCCCACCTTCTAGGATTTGTGTCCTAGAAATTTTATTTACTAATTACACAAGTGAGGATACCTTTCCCTCATAGAATTTTCCGATTCCCATGTTTTTTCTTAATCCATGTGGTTTATCCACAAAAACATTACCTCATGGATTAACTAATTCTACAATACATGTTCCCATTGATCAAGAATCTGAACTGCTTTCTATTCATAAGAAAGGTTCTCTTCTACCTAAACTACTTCTAGGCTCAAGACATATGATGAATCTAGTAAATTATTTCTCAATATCAAAACATGAAAAATATTTTGTACCTAAGATAAAATTTGAGGAAAATATAATCAGTATGCAACTGGTCTAGTATTCTATAGGATTTCAAAAGTAAAGATAAATTGCAGACTTAGCTTTCCATTTTTACCAAAACGTATCACACTTTTACATGGATTGGTTTTAAGGAAATCATGGTCACCTACCTCAAAGGATAAGTATTTCATTCTATTATCTGTATAAATTTTCTGCATAATTTGAGCTATCCTCATTTGCTGATGGATCATCTTCACTTGCTCAGCCACTTCCTCTACTAATTATGGTCCCATCAACTTCCTTACCCAAACTTCATAAAAAAAAGATGGGGTTTGACACCCCTTACTATAAAATTCCTTAAAAGGATCCATCTATATACTGGAACGAAAACTATTATTATATGAAAACTCAACTGAAGAAGAATGTTGATCCCAACATCCCTCATACTCCATAGAATAAGCTCAAATCATATACTCCAAGGTCTAGATCATTGTTTCGAAATATGAATCTGATTGAGGATGAAAAGCTATACTGAAATTTAATTCTATGACAATCGACTTGTGAAGACCCTTCCAAAATATAGAAGTTAACCTAGGATCTTGATCAGATACAATGGAAAGAGGATCTCTATGTAACCTGACAATATTGTAGAGGTATAGTCGAGAAAGATAATCCAATGACATTGTATCTTGAATATAAAATAAATGTGCATATTTTTTCATCCAATCAACAATAATATGATTTGTATTATTTATAACAAGAAGTATTAGGTAGTCCCACCACGAAGTCCATGGATATATTCTCCCAAATCTACTCGAGAACTACAATAGGATGAAGCATACCCTTCGGTAACTTCCACTCTACTTTAACCTATTTACATGTCAAACATTTCTCATTATATTAGGAAATATCCCATTCTATTCCATCAAACCAGTAATACTCTAGAAGGTCTCTGTACATCTTAGTAATTCTAGGATGAACTGAAAATGAAGAACTATGAGCCTCACACAACAAATCATTCTTTAACTGGGAATCAAAAGGCACACACAACCTTTTTCCAAATCAAAAAACCCAATCTTTTTCATGGTTAAATTCTAGAATTATACCCATTCTAACAAATTCCACCTTTTTCTAAAGCTCATTGTCTTCCATCTATAATTTCCTAATTATTATGATAACAATGACTACATTGAAACCTAAAAAAATAGAGGTATTCCCTACACCTACATCTTGTAATTAAAAATTCATCAAATCATTAATCAATGGATCATGTTCCAGATGTAACATGGTTAATGAATCATGATGTTTTCAACTCAATGTATCTGTCACATTGTTTTCCTTTCTTCTATGGTAATTTATCGTCCAACCCTAATCCCCTATCATTTCAACACATCTTCTATGCCTCATGTTTAATTCCTTTAGTGTGAATATATACTAGAGAATTTCTAGGTCATTATATATTTTAGAGTTGGATCCATATAAATAGTGCCTCCGAATTTTTAAATAAAATACCACAGCTTCCAATTCCAAATCATATGTGGGATAATTTAACTCATGTGGTTTTAGTTGTCTTGAACCATAAAAAATTCCCCAATCATTATTCATCATAACACCACCAATTACCTTCAATTAATAATCACTCTATAGGACAAACTCACCATTTTGGGAAGGAAAGGTCAAATTATGGTAACATACCAATCTATTCATCAGTTCTTGAAAACAAACATCACATTCGTCTATCCAAATATATTTAATCTAGTTTTGTTTTAACATAATTAATAGGATAGATAATCATGTAATGTTTTTAAAAAACCATTGATAATATCCTTCTAATCCATGAAAACTATGAATCACTGTATCATTTTTAGGTCTTGGCTAGTCATCAACCAATTTTTTTTGGGTAGGATAAATAGTTATTATATCCTTATTTATAACGTTTCCAAGAAACGAAACCTGTTGCAACAAAAAATAAAACTTTTTGAATTTTACATGCATTTTATTTTCTTTTAAGGTGTCAACATCAACCCTCAAATATTTTTCATGCTCCTCCATACTTATATAATATATTATAATGTCATCAATAAACATAGCCACAAAATTATCCAAGAACCCATGAAATATATTACTAAAAAGATCAATGAATAAAGTAGGTGAATTAGTTAACCCAAAAGGAATAACAAAAAATTCATAATGATCATGTCTGGTAAGGAATTCAGTATATGGGATGTCTTTATTCGTTACTTTCAACTGATGGTACCCCGACCTAAGGTCCACCTTTGAAAAATAATGCACTCCCTAGAGCTAATCAATGAAACCATCTATATGAGGAAAAATATACATGTATTTTATATTAATACTATTCAAGGATCTATAATCACTGAAAAGTACAATTAAACCATATTCTTTCTTAACAAAAAATACTAGAGAGAAACAAAGTGAAGTGCTAGGTCAGATGAAGCATTTATCTAATAATATTTTCAACAGATTTTTTAGTTACCAAAGTTCTATTTTGGCCATTCGATAAATTTTTTTAGAAATTTTCTTAGCATCAGGAACTAATTCAATAGTATACTCAACCTCTCAATTAATAATTACATTAGGAAAATCATTATAAAAATCATCCATGTACTTATTTACCACTGCTACATCATTAATCTGAATAGTTCCCTTATCCTAAAAAATATGAGCAAGATAACATTCAATCCCATCCATTACCAGTTTCTTACCTTCCTAATATGTTATCAATGGTATGGGTTTATTCTAGTACACAAACTATATTATTTCTAAAAAACAACTTATTTTTCTTTACAATATATCTTGCAATGATAAAAAGAATGCCAGTCCATACCCAGAATAAAATCAAATTCTACTAGAGGAAAAAAAATGTTTGCAGGTAAACTCTTTCCAAATATGAGGATTGCAAGATTCATAAAATATCATTTTTTCCCCAATATCTCTTCTATGTGTTTTTACCATGATATCAGGATTCATTTTATGAGGTTGAATTCCCTATTTTTCTGAAATTTTCATATAAATAAATGAATGTGTACTACATGAATAAAACAAAACATTTGAAAAATATGTAAAAACCATCAATGTACCAGATACCAACTCATTTCATATCTCAACATTAACTGAAGTGGTTGCAAACTATTTTACTAATCTCTTCTGCTCCCAATCTTGTTGATTCCCTTCTTGCATAACTAGATTTGGAAAAACATTAACAAAATAACCTAATTCATTACAGTAAAAGAATCGCACCATCAGCTTCTTACTAATTTTCCTATCATTTTCTATTCACTCACAGGACTTGTGTCCAAACATTCCACATTAGTGTCATTTCCCAGATTTTATAATACATTCACTATGATTCCTTTTACCACACTTTTTAGAAGAAGGTAAATTCATTTTCTTACCTCTGGACATCTTTGATGAATTCTCCCCCATTTTCTGCCCAGCTAAACACTTCTTTTTCTTATCATCACGAGGAACATATGTTTTAGTAAACTCCATCTCATCTTTTTCAGAACAATTAACAAGTTTCTCATTGTTTTAAAACTCTCATGAGGCCAAATCTTTTCACAAAAACAGTATCAAACTAGCATGAGATTTATTAATTTTATATTCAAAATACTAAGTAAAATACAGTAAATACCTGGCCAGTCTTGTAAAATTGGATTCATATACAACCATATAATCATCAATTTTCTGCATCAGTTCGATGAATTGTTTCTCCATTTTGAGTCAAACTATTTTGAGAAATATGTTTCCAAAAAAAGACTCTTAAAATCATTACATTCCAGACTATCAACATCATTTATTTATATTGTATTATTAACCAAATAGCACCATTTTTTGGCTTCAACATCCAAAAAATAAATGGATAGTATGACCATTTGATGTTTTGAACATCTCATGTCATAAAAAATCTTTTCTAGAGCATTGATCCATCCTTCAGCTATCACTGGAAGTACAGTTCCACTAAATGTTGGAGGTTGTTGCTTCATACAACACTCCACAAAAGACATGTTTCGTCATGTTAAATCATTTTTATCTCTATAATGTGTACCACCCATGTTTATTACTTGAGTCAAATTATCCATTGTTGTCAAAAAGTGCTCAGTTCCAATTCCGACCATTACATGCAGCAGATTCGAATAGAAATCAGCTTCTTGGTGCCTTTCTACTTCATCTTCCTTGTTTCTTCTATGTAAAACCAATCTATACAAACATAAAATAGATTAATAAACATTATAATAATTAAATACTATTTTTTTTAAATTTCCATTGATTTAAAATCATTTATGATATCATTTTAATATTATCCCAAACCCTAAAGTTACTTAAACCATCCTTTAATACCAACTATAAGGAGGCAACCTTATATGTTACTTAATATTCAAATTTACAAAAGACCCTACATTATTACATGTTGATTATCTTTTTGGTTAAGAGTTTTAACTAATTACGATATCTTAAATATACGACATAACAAATTAATACAAGATGATACTACAAAAACATTATCAATTTTTTAAAATATAAAAAATTAATACTTAAAACAGGATTTATTTAACAAAACTCCAGATCAAACATCATGAATCTCTTATTTCTATTACACATCATTACATCATGTGAAATTTTTTTAAAAAAAATTGGATGAGTATAAAACTCTGTATGGGATATGAAGAATGAAAGCGTTAGTCAAGTGAAAACATAAAAACCAATAAATCCCAAAATCATAAAAACTCATATAAATATAAAAATCATATCATTTACTTGTAAAATATTTACCATATCACTCTTATGTTCACCCTTACACATGGAATATCCTTTTGGTCAACTTCCATCTCCAGAGAACCCAATTCATTTGGGAGCAATAATAGGGCTCACCCGTTATATCTTGAGCTATAATTGGATCAACCCAACATATGTTGTGATATAATTGGCTGAAACCAAAATAAATAATGTACAAGGAATATATCATTGTATTAATGTATCTTGAAATCATTGTAATCCAGTTATTCTATATACATATATGACATAATCCTTTTGAAATTTATTATATAGAGTTGTAAAAATATTTTAAATGAAAAGTCTCATAAAATATAATTGGAGTGATAGTTATTTGAATGGAATAGATATGTGTATACAATGTAAATAAAACTATTGAAACATAGTATAAAAAAAATTCATAAAAAATAATATTATTACCTCATAATGAATTAAGAAGAGGGTTAACCCAAAGAATGGAAAATGGGTTAATAATTCCCTTACCTTGGGTACATATTAAAACAAAAGTGTATAAACATCATGTATAATGGTTAAAATAGTATTACTATTATATTAATGAAACCTGTTTATGAAACCTTATATGATCATTTGAAAACATTATTCGACACATTTATTAGTAATATTTTGTTATTTACATTGTGTCAGGTGAATTTTTTACATGGTATCCATGATCGGTTCGGGATAGATATTCTTGTCGATTGGAAGTGAAAACCCTGAATTGGATTGGAATGGTATTTTCATATTTAAAAAAACATAAATTAAACGATTTATCATTTAAAATTCTGAAATTTGGATGATTCATTTGTTAAATCATTACCATTGTTTCATTAGATCATTTTAGTGGTTCTTTGATAAAAACGACCTCATTTTGTTTTATAAATTAAAAAATGTGTAAAAAGGAATTATAGAACCATGGGTGAGAATAAATAAATATATTATAACCTGGTTCAACAAAAAATGGCTTCATGAATAGTCTTAAATGATGTAAAATAAATTAAAATCGCATCTTCCATTTTGTTAGTAAATCGACACATCCCAGACCGTGTTTTCATTTTTAAATAAGTGGAAAAGGAGAAGAAGTATAATGAAAATTCCTACATAAACTTGATGAAATACAAAATATGTAAGACACTGGATCATCCATGTCACTTTGATAGGGGATATGAGGAAATAATATGATGATAAAGGAACTCTAAATAAAAGAATAGTTGAGAAATCCCTTAAAAAAATTTGGAAGTCTAACTACTACACAACATGGTTTTAGAAAACATTAAAAAGAGAGGGGAAAAGGGTCACCCATCCTAAAATAAATCATAATACTGTATATAGATATAATAAAATATATATAAGAACATGGTATGGAATGTTTAATGTTATACCACATAAAAGCAATCTGGAATGGGAAAAATAGAAGTTGAAAATTCTCTTACCTTTTAGAGTAACATATAAGACATGAAAGATGGGACATTGGGGGCCTGAGAACACCTTGGGAGGAATAATAGAGAGGAAATGAGGCCAAAAAATAGTTGAGGATGGATTTTGAATGAATTAAATGATGGAATGGGTTGGTATTTATAGCGAAATTAGTGAATATTTTATTAATTTCCAAGGGACACATCATTAGTGGTATTTGAAAAAACGCGGGCTTTCCCATGATATTTTCCCAATGTATTATACACTTGGGACACCTCACATATTATTTTACTATACGCAAGTCAACAAGAATTATTAAATTATTATTACATCATTAATGATTTCATTAAACACACTGAAACTCAAAACTGTATTTTTTCTATTCATGGAAAATTAAACTATTTCAGAAAAATGAAAAAAATTCACCCTAACCATTTTACAACGTTTACAATTAAAAAAATGAACACCATTGTTTTTTAATAATATTCTAAATGTTATTAAATTAATTTTGAAATATAATCATATTTAATTCAAAAATAAATAATTTTAATTATATAACTGCTTTTATATCACAATGAAAAAATAACCAAGATGTCATTATATTAAATACATAAGTGAATAAAATAATAATATGATTTACTATTAATCAGGGTCTTATTACTATTCACAATGGTATGATACTATTAAAAAAACAAGTTTTTTAAATCAGACTCCAAATAACTTACAGAACACAACTGTAGATGACCGTTTTTCAAAATTCACAACATAGAAGATACAAAGTTATTTTAAAAGGATATTTATAAATATCTACATAAAACAAATATTCATGCATTTAAATTATTTTTTTAAAAACTTGGGGTGTTATATTAAAAGAGTAGGGGTGAAAATCATTGACTGAAGGTAAGATAATCCATATCCATACACAAATGATAACTGTAATGAATCCAACTACTTAAATGCCTCGTTCAGCCATGGTGAACTATATCTTCTGCTGAGTGGATCTTCCACCACTTTCCTTATCCCTCTAGTATTGAAAATCACAAAGTCATAGTCTTGGAGGAACTCTATGAATCTCATTTATCTCATTTTATGATCCATACGAGAGAATATATACATCAGAATCTTTTGGCCAATGTACAAGATGAATTTCTCACCCATCATGTTGTGTCGCCACATATTTAATACGAAAACTACATAGGCTAACTCAAGGTCATGGGTCATGTAGTTTTTCTCAAGTGGTCTCAAGTGTAATGAGATATATGTAATAACTATTGGCCTCTACATCAGAACAAAATGATGTTCGGTCGTTATTGCATCACAGAACACTATGTACTCATCACCCTCCTTTGGTAACCTCATTATAGAGGCACTCGATAAACACTTCCTTAGATCCTCCATGAACTGTTGACACATTTTCACCCACATGAAGGGACTCCCTTTTCTTATCAAGGTTTTAATGGAAACATTCACTCAATAGTTGTTCAGTAAAAACCACCAATAGTATCCATTCAATCTATTTAAACTCTACACCTTATTAACACTCATGGGTGGATCCCATGAAAGCACCGCCTCTACATTAACTAGATCCACTACAACTCTAGCCTCTATAATTTTATGTCCCAAAAGTGTAATTCTTGTATCCAAAACTGAATCTTCTAGGGCATCCCATAAATCTGGTGCTCTTGGAGTGAGTCCAAGAGCATCGTCAAGTGTATCTTGTGCTCTTCCTCAGACGCTAATTACAATGAAATTTAATAAATGATGACTACCGAGAACTGGAATAAAAAAGTTGAACGCTATTTTTTATGAGTCCCATGACTACTAATGAGTTTTTCATTCTAAATGACATCATCAAGTACTCATAGTGATAATAATGAAATCTGAATTTGTCTTTGGTATATCATCTTTCTATACTAATAGCCGGTTATAGCCTGATTGGAAATGAAACATCAAGGGCCACCATGCCCCTTTTAATTTGTAAAATAAGTAATCAAACTTTAGTACTAGATACATCTTCTTCAGGATAACATGGTTGAAGCACTGGTAATCCACACATAACCTGAATCTCCCTTATGCCTTATTTGAAATCATAACTATAGAGGCTCAAAGTGAAACATTAGGTCTCACGAATCCCCTCCTCTACAAGTTCTCCAATTCAATACATAGATATCAAATGTCTATGGGGGCCATCTGATATGTTAGTGAAGATATAAGTGATGTACCAGTGTGTAGATAAATGTAGAAGTATATATCCTAGAAGAGAGGTAAACCTGAAACATCTTTAGGGTAAACAACCTCATAATTCTCCACCACTACAAGAGACTGACAACTCATAAAATCCATTGCACGAAGGATCAGGATATCCAACTGATGAGTAATCACTTGAACCCTCCTACGTGTGAGTCTATCCTATTTAGTATGGATTTAATTGTCACTGATATTGGAAAACCTTGTTACATCACCACTGACAAACCACACTCTTCACCTAAAATAGTTGAAACGAGAATGAGTTGGGGATAAATAGTCCATACAATGAATGATTTTTTAAGGCCTCCATACTGAAACTAGGAGAACACATCCTAAACACTCACGTCCAAGAGTCGGATCACACTATAAGCTTTAGTGTTCTATAAATGATTCTCCTCTAGTATGAGTCTCCAAGCCTAAGGGTCAAGTCATTCGTTCAACCAGAATCTTTGAGTCTCAAAAAGGATTTGTGGTATGAAAAGAATAATTGTCACATGTGTCTATCAATAATATAGAAAAGGTATAAGAGAAATAGATTATACCTTGTATTGTTTATGGAGTCCTTGGTTCATAATCCTCTATATCCTATAGGTGGCCACCTCTCTGCCACCAGATCCCTAGACCTTGCTTGGACAACCTAGGGGGTGGTGTTAGTAACATTTCAATCTTCCGACCACCTCTTGATATCCTACAAAACCCACTACAACATCCATCACCATGCAGACCAACCTACTCTAGCCTCTATCTCTATCTCAGTGGTCCCTTAACCATGTCTCGATCAGATGTATAATGGGTCATGAAATATTGTGACAAATTTCCTCTAACGTTAGTAGAGAATGGCCACATATTTATTGGTAGATTTGAGACACATTTATATCCATGCATCGCTAACCCTAAGTCACGGGATCACCTCCTATAGCATCTGACCCACTAGGATCCTAAGACTGTAGTAATCTACCTTATTACAAGGTATCATATATTTGGTACCTAATGCTATCTACCACTACTAGGGTATGCACTACATGAAATGATTCTACCACCATAACTCACTCATGTACCACAACATATGTGGAAATCCTATGAGATACCACAAAAGTGCTAATGTCTTGGTGTTATACTTACTCAATGGTATAACCCTGATTAACTGGTCCCATTACATATACAACAATTAATGAGATAGATTAGAAAACCTCACTAAATAATCTTCCAAAGTCATGCTACCCTGCTATATATGAAGAAGCTCATGTATGTGTACTGACCACAACGTGGGTAGATAGAACTCCTCTCTGATGAGAAACTCAATGTATGTACAATATAGAGATTTCTCATCATATGATTGAGTCACCAAACTCCACCTTCACTGATTAGTGACCTGAATAAGACTCATCATGAAGAATTCCATCTGGTCTTTAGGAATTCCGACATGGTGGAAAATGCGAGTGACTTAATCTAGCCAGTCCTCATCAACCAGGGGGTCTTTCTCATTCCAAAACCTAGGAGGTCACTTCTTATCAAACTAATGAATCACACTCTGTCTATGCACATCCTTATCTAGTATTTTTAAATCTAGTAGTTTTTCAATGTGTGGAAGTATATGTGGTAAGAAACCGATAAGTTTTATTTATGGTACAAGCCACTGTATTGATGTTTGTATCATGGAAGATCATTATCAAGATCATGTGGGGGAATCCTAGATGGATGTCTATGTGGAGGAATCCTGAAATAAAACAATATATATCACAGTCAAAATAGAATATCTAAGGAGTTGACTAAATAAGTACATTGAAAAAAATCATTCATATATGATCCATGAACCATTTATTTCCCTAAAACTAGTTTTCTCATCTACCGAGTTGAAAAGAATATGATCAGAGTCTAGGTGTATGGATACGTTGGCCACCAAACGAACATTAGAGCCCATGGATTGAAATCAAAACATGAAACAGCTAATGTTGTTTCCCAAAAATAATCTCACCGACTTAGGCCCAAATATTCAACTGACCACCATTGATTTCACTCTGTCACATCCCAACCCTTCGAGGTGTGACCCATGACTACCATAAAAAACCTTCAATAGGACAGGGGCTGGTGACCAACACTGAGTAGGAATATCCCAGCAATGGGAAGCATTTTTGTAATGTACCTGTAAACACACACACACACACACACACATCTCCATTCCCACAGAATTCTTAAATATAAGAAAAAATGCATTCTTACATCTATTATCCAACAACAGAGTACAAAAGCAATGTTATTAAAATATAAAATGATGAAAAACCAAAATAAACCTGTAAAGAGTCCAACCGAATTCAAGGTATATGAATAAATACAAAGTATTCTCTCAGAAAACACCTTAGTCTGTCAACCTCCAGCTTTGCTCCACCAACTCCCTATCCTTCATGTACAATGTCAGAAAGGGTCATCATCTACAAAATAAGTGACACATTCAGGAAAATACCATGTGGTTATGAGTATAAAAAACCTAGGAAGACACCCTAAAAACACTAAACATGAGTTACCAAGTAAAGTCAGTTCAATATAGGATATTAAAATTATTTTAAAATATAATAAAAACTTAGATATACTTAGGAAAGATACCACACAACCTAGAATTTATAACCAACTTCCATCCACATTGTTCTATTCAAAGAAAAAGTTGTTCAGGGAAAACTAATTCCATGGTCCATGCTACAATCAGAGAAAATCGATGAAGTGGTATAAATCATTTATCCCCACCCAATAAATCTACTTGTTCAATGGGGACAATGATAAAAATGTTGAGCACGTATTGTTTTCAACAACACCTATTTAATGGGGGGGGTATTTTTGAGAACAATACTCTATCTCTTTATGATGATTTTGATGTTAAAAAATACCGTTTAATTGTTTTCTAATGATTTTACTTGAAGTATTTTTCAGGAATTATATTCTATATATTCTAATTTTTCGATGAATATTCAAGTGTTTACACAGCGTGGAAGAATTTATAAACCTTTCTAGAATCAATTTAATGTGTTCAAGAAACACTATTCATACCTTAGGTTTGGAAATCGTAGCATAAAGAAAGAATGGAAAGCGTAGCGTAAAGAAAGAAAGAAAAGCATAGCGTAAAAAAGGGGAAATGAACCTGCTGTTTATTCTTTATAGATTATCAGAAAAGTATGGTTAAACAACCATACGTTATCAGAAAGTTTGAATGAAATGAACCGTATGTGGAGACAAACCCTACATTTGGAAAGAATCCTATATTTAATATATTCAAAAAGTATGATAGAAAGGAACCCTATGTGAATAAAAACCCTACGTTAGGAAGGAACCATACGTTTGGGAAATTGAGAAAGTATAGAAGAAGAAACATTATGTATGTATTTAATGTTTTGTTTATTTCTCAAAAGTATGGTTAATCAACCTTACTTTTGTAAACAACCGTACATTACTTGAAAAATTATGGATCGTAAACCTTATGTTTGAAATCTTATAAAATTATGATATACGTTTGGATATGGAAGAGAAAATTTTGGATTTTCAACCTTATATTTGATGAATGTGACATAAATCCTATGTTTTGATCTATGTTAAGATTCAGAGGATGCATGAAGTGCAACTCAACCTTACGTTTGGCGTCCGAAATTTGAAGTTGATATTTTTGTTCAACGGTCTGCAAGCGATTGATTAGGTTAATTTTAAGACGAATTAAACGCTTATTTTGAAGTGTTCCTTGATAGATTCAGAACTGTTTGAAGGATGGATTTAATCGAATATTTTCATGGTTAATATTTTGGAGATTTATGACTGCTCAGATTAATTCAGAAGTTTGAATTTTGTGAGTCAAAGGGCGTATTTTTGTGGATCTGATTGTACAGATGAAGCGCTCTATATATCTGTTCTCATTTTAAATTTCAAAAAACACAATATCAGAACAGAAACAAGTGTGATATATGAGAAAAAGTGTACAAAGATCGATATTGAGAATATTTGAAAGAAGAACACATAGCGATAAAAAACGCAACTGAAGATACAATCATTGTATTCGAAAGAAAGATCTACTGCATAGACAATGCTATTTATAAAGAGAGAAAACATAGACAAATCAAGATACAAATATCTACTGATTACGAAGAGTGACTATGCTCTTTTTTGTTGAATAAGAACAAATGCAACAAAAGATTCATCTATTTTTCAATGACAATATTTTGTGAATTTGCAGCTTCTTACGTTGCGATTGTATTTTCTATAACTATTGCAACTGGATCGACTCAAAGATAAATATTTCTAAAGACAATGATTCATCTGCTGTCAATTGCATTCTATTGCAATTGTGAATATCAACTGGAAAAGTTATTTCTAAACAAAAACACTTTTTATCTCAGGTGACCAGATTCTCATACTAAGATAAGTAGGTTCGTGTTTGAACCAGAAGACTTTGTTTGACTAAAAATTTTGAAGGTGTCAACTACCTGTTTTCAGTTATTGGATGGTCTATGGAAAAGAGGACCAGATAGTGAAAATCACCAAGCTTGTGGAGTAAAGCATTGGTGGAGTGGACTAAGGGCCTTATGTTCCCCGAACCACTATACATCTGTGTGTCTGTTCTTTTACTTATTCCACTGCATGATCAAATCTAGTAAAGCAAAGAGGACAAAACTTTATCAATAGAAGAGTTAAATAAAAATATGAAATACACAATTCACCCCCTCTTGTGTATAATCTGTATATTCCAGATCCAAAAATTGGTATCAAAAGTGGAGCTTCTGATGGAGCCTTAGCAAGCGAGAAGAAATTAAAGATTATACAACAGAGCATCATGACTGATACAAGAGAAGGGATGCCAATGGTCAGAGCACCATATTTTAATGGAGACAACTATGGTTGCTAGAAATCGCACATGATAATATATCTGAAAAACCTCAGATATAAAGTATATTCAAATATTCTGACTCCATATGAAATTCCTGAAAATCCTGAGACATGGAGTGCTGCTACAGAGGAAGAATAAGATATGAATTCGAAGGCTATGAATGCAATTATCTGTGGTCTAGGACCAGATGAATTTAGCAGAGTATCTTAGTACCCAAAAGCATATGAGATGTGGTAAACAATAGCTGTGGAGTATGAAGGAATAGAAAATGTGAGACAAATGAGATATGCTATTGCCAAATTGAAATTTGATAATTTCAGAATGTTTGAAGGTGAAAGCATTGCCTAAATTAATGAGAGATTGACAGAAATTGTCAACAATATAACAGCTCTAGGAGATCCTATCAACCAGGCTGATCAAGCATTAAAAGTACTAAGGGTACTTATTACTTGATGAAATGGTATCTCTGTTACAATTAGACAATCAACACCTGTTAAAGATCTAACCATGAGAGGGATAATGGGTACACTATTGATGTATAAAGCTGAAATGCAAGATGAGTCAAATGAACATAATGTGTACATCATATAGGATGATACTTCCTTGAAGGCAACTTCACAACAAAAGAATAGAAATATGAAGAAGAGAGACGTCAAAGTCAAATTAGAGAGCTCTGACTCATCAAACTCAGATGAAGAACAGACTAAGCTCGCCAAAAAATTCAGAAAATTCTACAGCAAGAAACAATGATTCAAAAAATCCTTTATAAAAGATGATAAGGAAGTAAGATTCTATGAATGCAAGAAGATGGGATGCATCAGACCAGATTTACCACAATTTAATGATACAGAGAGGAAGAAATTATTCAAAAGAAATGACTATGAGAAGAAAGACAAAAAAGCGATGAAAGCCACTTGGAGTGTATCTGAAGACTCAAGTAGCTCTGCACAATCAAGATCAGATAAAGAAGAATCCAATCTGAAAGCAAACATGTGTTTCATGGTAGAAATAGATGAGGAAGTAGGCCACCAAAAAAGAAAAGATATATGGTACATGGATAGTGGTTACTCAAGGTATATGAGTCGGAACTCAACAAATTTGATAACACTCAATAAAAATGAAGGAGGACTTGTCACATTTGGTGACAATTCCAAAGGAAAAATCATTGGCAATGGAATTGTTGGAGATCAAAAAACAGTCTCAATCAATAAAGTACTTTATGTAAAATGATTAAAACACAACCTGATTAGTATCTCTCAACTTTGTGATGATGTATATTCTATTGATTTTACTAACAATTTATGTACTTTTTTTAAAGATAAACCATTTAAATTTAAGGCACCAAGAAATGACAATGTCTATACTTTGGATTTAAATTCCTTGTGTAAACAACAAGTAAATTGCTTGACTGCTAAAGTAAGTGAATCTTGGATCTGGCATAGGAGACTTGGACATTGTAATATATATGTTTTACATAATTTATCTATGAAACCCTTAGTTTATGATTTTCTTAGTCTCAAATTTGAATGTAATAGATTATGTGATGCATGACATCATGTAAAGCAACAAAAATCATCATTCAAATCTGTTAACAATGATTCTACAACTAAACCTCTAGAACATATCCATATGGATTTGTTTGGACCTTCAAGAGTAGCAAGCTTGGATGGTAAATTATTTGTTTATGTATTAGTTGATGATTATTCTATATTTACTTGGATTTTCTTTTTGAAATTAAAAAATGAAGATTTTACTTTATTTGAATGTTTCTGCAAATCTGTTCAAAGTGAAAATGGTTTTAATATAATATCATTGAGAAGTGATCATGGTGGAGAATTTTAGAATCAGGAATTTAATTCCTTTTTTAAAACATGTGTATTAAACATACTTTCTTTTCACCAAGAACACCTCAACAGAATGGGATTGTAGATAGAATAAATAGAAAAATTCAAGAAATGGCTTGAATTATTTCAAATGAATAGATCCTACCTATATATTTTTGGGAAGAAGCTGTAAATACAGATTTCTATATAAATAATAGAGTTTTAATAAGACCTATTTTGAAAGGACACCCTATGAACTATGGAATAACAGAAAACCTAAAGTAAATTACTTTAAAGTTTTTGGATGCAAGGTTTACACCTTAAAAACCAAGGAAAATCATGGTAAGTTTGATCCAAAATCTGATGAAGGAATTTTCTTATGATATTCTGCTATTTCCAAAGCTTATAGTATTTTTAAGAAAATGTCAAGGATTTTTGAAGAATAAGTTCATGTAAAATTTGATGAATCTGATCCCTTTTATAAAAGGATAGATCAAAAATATGATCCTGACACTAACTATAACATGAGACATGAGAACTTAAATAATGATTTTGAAAATGATATAAATGAAATTTAGTCCCATTCAGAGGAACCTGATACTGAAGAACCTTTAAATGTATTTACTAAATAGTCTAGAACCATAAAGAATCACCCTTTATAAACTATGATAGGTGACTTAGAAACTGGTATTCAAACAAGAAGAAACTTAGGAAATCTAGTGGAATTCTCTTCCTTCATATCCCTACTAGAACCCAAGACTATAGAAGAAGCATTAGATGATGAAAGCTGGGTAATAGTAGTGCAAGATGAATTAAAACAGTTCAAAGGAAATATAATTTGGAAATTAGTGGAAAGTCCTCATAATTATCCAGTAATAGGAACCAAATGGGTCTTTAGAAATAAAAAGGATGACCAAGGTATAATAACTATAAATAAAGCAAGATTACTAGCTAAAGGATATAATAAAGAAGAAGGAATAGATTATGATGATACTTTTTCACCCTGTAGCTTGGTTAGAAGCTATTATAATCCTTTTATCATATGCATGTCATATGAATTTTAAATTATTTCAGATGGAAGTAAAATATTCCTTTTTAAATGGTTATTTATTGGAGGATGTTTATGCTGAGCAACCCCCTGGTTTTGAAAACTCTCAGAAACCTGATTCTGTTTTTAAACTTACTAATGCTCTTTATTGCCTTAAACAAGAACCCAGAGCTTGGTATGAAAGATTATGTTCTTTTCTTTTGAAAAATTATTTTACTGTTGGATTGGCAGATCCAACAATTTTTAAGAAAACATTGAAAAATAATTTTTTATTGGTTAAAATTTATTTTGATGATGTAATATTTGGATCAACTAATAAAACACTTTGTCCCTAATTTTTAAAATTAATGAAAGAAGAATTTGAAATGAGTATGATTGGAGAATTAAATATCATTTTGGGACTTCAAATATTTCAAAAAGATTTTAGAGATGTTTTAAATCAAAGCAAATACATTGCTGATTTACTTAAGAAATGTGTACATGAAAACAGAAAGACATTTCCAACTCCTATGTGTACTATTATAAAACTTGATTTGGATGAAACTGGTAAATTAGTTTCCAATAAGTTATATAGAGGTATGATTGGTAGTTTGTTATATCTTACTACTACCAGGACAAATATAATGTGTTCAATATGTCTTTGTGCTAGATTTAAATCTAATCCCAAAGAATCTCATTTAATTTCTATTAAGAGAATTTTTAGATATTTAAATGGAACTAATTTTCAATCACTACTATATCCCAAAAGTCTTGATTTTAATTTGATTTCATATTCAGATTCTGACTTTGGAAGATGTATATTAGATAGATAAATCACATCAGGAACATGTCACATTTTAGGAATGTCTTTAGTGTCATGTTCTAGTATAAAATAGAATTCATTTTCCCTGTCAACAACAAAGGAAAAATATGTATCTGCTGGCAGTTTTTGTGCCCACCTGTTGTGGATGAAAAACACTCTTATGGACTTTGTATTTAATTTTAATAATACAACTATTTTATGTGATAATACAAGTGCAATTAATATTAATAAAAACATATTAGTTATTCTAGAACTAAGAACATTGATATAAGGCATCCCTTTTTAAGAGGTCATGTTATTAAAAAGGATATGTTTTAAGAATTTATAAAAACAGAAATTCAATTAGCAGATATTCTTACTAAATAACGTCCCACTACAAGGTTTTATTTTATTAAGGGGGATCTAGGTTTATTTTAATTTAAAGAATTTTTTTATTATAATTTTAAATATCATTTATTTAATTTTATTTATTTTAATTTTATTTGCTTAATTGTGTAAATTTTATTTTGTTTTTAAATACTGTTTAAAATAAATAAATTATTTGTTTTTCGAAAAGGGTTTAACTTTTGTTTTTAATTTATGTAAAATTAGACGCATATAAATTTTATTTGTTTTTAAAATAAATGTAATGATTAGTGATTACACGGGAATCAGGCCTATCAGTGCCCTTTTGAATTCAAAACTGTTTCATTTCCACATAACAAAAAACCTTTCGAACCCAAAAACCACATACTGTTGCACACCCCTGATCTTTGAATCTTCAAACCCTAAAATCTTCGAACCTTCAGATATATACTCAGTAATGGAAAAAACCAAGCGATTAGATGAGGCCGAGAGCAGTGACGCGAAGAAGAAAAAGTCAGTTGGGTGAAACATTTTTCAAGGTAAATTTATAGATCTGGAATGGATATTCCAGAATAATCTGTTATTGAAACATGCCTTTTCTTTTCAAAACATTGAACATACTTTCAATAGTAAAAAGTCTGAGTTTATGTATGAGTTAGAACTGCATTATTTCTTCAGAACAGTTCAGTTCAGTCTAAGTGAGGATGAATTCAATTTGATTACAATGATTAAGGACAAAGATTTCTCAATCTCTTCTGTTGAAATATGAAAAATCTTGAATTTCTCGCATCATAGAGTTTATCATTTTGATTTGAAAAACATCGGAGATGCTGTGCATAAGACAGAGGACATTATGTCCTTTATGTTTGGAACAACTAATGTTAAGAAAATGATGGTAATGGATCTAGAACTAGATCAGAAGATCTTGGTTAAATTTGTTCAGACTAGAATAGCTCTGAGGATGTTTGAAGTGGAAAAGATTTTGTATCTTGATATGTACATAATATATATTCTTTTAAGTGAAATCAAATTAAACATCCCAAGGTACATGGTAAGGTACCTCAATTAATGCTGCTAGAGTGAGCCAAGAATGAACTTATATCCTTTGGAAGGTTCATTTAAAAATTTTTCCTCAAGAAAGGATTGGTGAGACTTGTAGATGCGAGAACAAGGTATCATCACTGTAATACCTTTAGTGCTAGTACACTAAGGAAAATTGGTTATTTTTGGAGCAACATAAAAAGAAAAATCATGATAGTGGTGGAAGAAGTGGAGGAAGAGGAAGAAGAGGAGATAGCTTCGGCTCAGCCTGAAAAAGATAATGAAAAACAACCTGAAACAAGAGTAACTACAACTGCAAGGAGACTTCGTTTTGAAATCACAGAGGATGAAGATGAAGGAAGTTAGGAAGGACTTTAAGTAACAAGGAAAAGAGCTGAAAGAGCTGAAGAAGACACAGTGGTTTTTCAACCACTATCTATTAAAGATATTTTGGGCTATATTTTTGTGAGGGATAAGCCTAATATTGTTTAACCTCATGAAGAGGTATCTCAAGTTGCAATGAATGTTGAAACAGAGAGACCTGAAACTGCTGTTGTTGAACCTGAAAGAGTTGAATCATTGGATGAACTTCAAAATGAGACACTAATTGATGTTATTAAAGAGGGAGTTCCTAGAGGAGAAGTGGCCAGTCCTCAGGATGTTCAGAAAGACATTGTTGTTGAAAATCTTGTTCAAGATGATATCATTATTGAAAAACATGCTGATGATGCATTAGATGTTCACACTGACGTGTTTTTGGAAGATTGTTCTGTGGAAGAGTATAAGAAATACTCTGAGGAAAAATCCATAGACCAAGCTGAAAAGGGATATGAAAAAATAGTTGAAGAATCTTCGCCCCTGGTGTTGATTAATCAAAGACCTGAAGAAGAAAATCAAGCACAAAGTGCTTCTACTTCACCGAATGAAGAAGTTGAAGAAGTTTACAAGAAGTTTCAATGACTATAAACTAGGAATGCTTCTCTAAAGAGAGCTTTGGAATTAGAAAATCTGAAACTTCAGAGATCGAAATCCAACATAGTTTCAAGAAATGAAGTTGAGAATTTCAAAAATGAAATGTTGATAGGAGTGGTCAAAATGAAATCAGAAATGGTTTTGAAATCAGATCTGTTTGGTTTTAGAGATTATATGGAAACTCAGTTTGAATCCATAAGGTGTAGTGGAGATAGTGGTTTAGGTACATCACCTGACCTCATAAAGAGATTTTAGGCTATTACAACTGTAATGGGAAATATGAACGAGTGGTTGACTGATCATCAATGTAACAGTGCTCCATTATCAGTGTTTCTGGACAATCCGAAATTTTTACTAGATCATCTAACATCCAGTGAGTTAGGAATCAGAACAATATAAAATCAGATGTCATAGAAGCTATTAATGTTTATAGAAAAAGAATAAAGAATACATGAGTTTTTCAGAGTCAATTTAATCGAGGATATTCATATGAATCAGGAACATAGAGTTCTCATTATAAAACATGGATATGGGATGATGAAGAGACTGAGGGAACAACATATAGAAATAAATTATTTTTTTCAGAGAATATAGAACCTATGTTAACCCTAATATCCCTTGATTCATGTGTATATCATTATCATGAACATACTACTATTTTTGAATGGAACTCTGATTCATTGTTACTTTCTTTATTTATCTATTTGTTTAACTAATTTTACTATTTTACGTTTAAATATGGTAGTATACTAGATTAATTTAATGATAACCAGTTAACTATATCATTTACCTATAGTTCAGTGCAACATTAAGGGTGTTCAAATCCATGATTTATCATTCTTTTTTATATCACAAAAAGGGGGAGAAATTTGGATAAACACAAAATTTTATTTTAATTTGTTGTAAAAAACTTTATTTAAATGATATGATGTCTATTTAAAATATTTCTTATTTATACGGATTTATACTTATAAAGAAAGTTATTTTATGATATTAACAGCCATTTATTATAAAAGGGAAATTTTCTTTTACTTTTTATTTAGTGGGATAAATTTGGATAAAACTTAAAATTTTATTTTATTCTTTAGTTTTATTTTTTAATGAAAAATAATTTTATTTTCATTATAAATAAAGGGGGATAAATTTATTTTTAATGATAATACAATGTTTATTTATTGAAATGTTTTTGTTAAAATTAAATACTGTTTTATCTTTTCAAAATTATAAACATTAAGTAACTAATTTTTAAAGTTAATTTCATTTAATTAATCTTATTATTTTATGGGTTTTGTGATCATAAAAAAGGGGGAGATTTTTGAGCACGTGTTGTTTTCAACAATACATATTTAATGGAGGATATTGTTGAGAACAATACTATATCTTTTTATGATGATTTTGATGTTCAAAAATACCCTTTAATTGTTTTCTAATGATTTTACTTTAAGTATTTTTCAGGAATTAAATTTTATATATTCACATTTTTTGATGCATATTTATGTGTTAACACAGTGTGGAACAATTGCTAAACCATTCAGGATTCAATTTAATGTGTTCTGGAAACACTATTCATACCTTAAGTTTGGAAAGCGTAGCATAAAGAAAGGAAAGAATAGCCTAATGAAAGAAAGAAAAGCGTAGCGTAAAATAATGGGGAAAGGAACCCGCAGTTTACTCTTTACAGATTATCAGAAAAGTATGGTTAAACGACCATATGATATCAGAAAGTATGAAAGAAAGGAACACTATGTGAAGAAGAAACCTACGTTTTGAAGGAATCCTACGTCTAAGATATTCAGAAAGTATGAAATAAAGTAACCCTACGTGAAGAAAAACCCTAAGTTAGGATGGAAACCTACGCTTGGGATATTGAAAATGTATGGAAGAAGAAACATTATGTAAGTCTTTATTGTTTTGTTTGTTTCTCAAAAGTATGGTTAATCATCCTTACTTTTGTAAACAACCTTAGGTTACTTGTAAAAGTATGGATCGTAAACCTTTTGTTTGAAAGCCTATAAAAGTATGATATACGTTTGGATATGGAATAGAAAAGTATGGATGGTCAACCTTAAGTTTGATGAAAGTGACATCAACCCTACGTTTTGATCTATGTTACGTTTCAGAGGATGCATCAAGTGCAACTCAACCTTACATTTGGCGTTGGTAATTTGAAGTTGATAATTTTGTTCAATGGTCTACAAGCGATTGATTCGGCTAATTTTAAGCCAGATTAAATGCTGATTTTGAAATTTGTCCTTGACTGATTCAGAACCGTTTGAATGATTGATTTAATCGGACCTTTTTATGGTGAATATTATAGAGTTTTACGACTACTCATATTAATTCACATGTTTGAATATTTCGAGTCAAAGGGTGATTTTTGTGGATCTGATTTTTCATAGGAAGCGCTTGATATAACTGTTCACATTTTGAATTTCAATAAACACAATATCATAACATAAACAAGTGTGATATACGAAAAAAGTGTACATAGATCGATATAGCGATGATTTGAAAGAAGAACACATACGATGAAGAACACAAGTGCAGATACAATCATTGTATTTGAAAGAATGATCTTCTGCACAAACAATGCTAGTTATAAAGAGCGAAAACACAGAAAAATCAAGATACAACGATCTACTGATTATGAAGAACGACTACGCTCTGGTTTGTTGAACAAGAAGGAACACATCAAGAGATTCATCTATTTATCAACGACAATCTTTTTTGAATTTATTGCTGCTTAAGTTGAGATCGTATTTTCTATATCTACTGCAACTGGATCGACTCAAAGATCAATATTTCTAAAGACAACGATTCAACTGCTATCAATTTCATTCTATTGCAATTGTGAATATCAACTGGAAAAGTTATTTCTAAACAAAAATTTTTTTATCCTGAGTGACCATCTTCTCATACTATGCTGAGTAGGTTTGTGTTTGAACCATAAGGCTTTGTTTGCCTGAAAATTGTAAAGGTGTCAATTGCCTATTTTCAGTTGTTGGACGGTCTGTGGAAAAGAGGACCAGATAGTGAAAATCACCAAGATCTTGGATTAGAGTATTGGTGGAGTGGACTAGGGGCCTTCTATTCCCTAAACCACTATACATTCACGTGTCTCTGCTTTTACTTATTCTGCTGCATGATCAAATCTAATAAAGCAAAGAGCACAGAACTCGATCAATCGAATAGTTAATGAAAAATCTAAAAGACACAATTCACTCCCTCTTGCGTATAATATGTATATTCAAGATCCAACAAAAAATACATTGGTTACACCTAGGATCATTAAGCGAAACCAAGAACTAAATCTAGATCAATCCACTATATAGGGGATCATATGTAAATGTTTCCAGAAACCCATCCAACACTTACTTCTAGATGGAGGATTGATTCCCTACTCAAGGAGGTCACATTGATTCTAAAAAACTGTAACTTGGGATGATAGAGGATCACTCTCCTATCTCACGAAGGGACACCACAACTCTATTTGATACTTCAACTCTATGAGCTCTCAATCCTATGATGTTTATAAAATGATTCAATGTACCCTCAAGGAAATGAATAATGGATCTCACTGAACCTATACTAGTCCAAAATGGTGAAAAAAGAACATTAATCACTCTTAAAGTAAGTAAACATCATATCCCAAAGGGTACATGATGTTTCCAGCTATCCAAATTCTTACCCATGTAGAAGATCCTCACAATACATGTAGTATCCATATATAGGATGTGTAAAATTAATACATGGATTATAGAGACACATGGTATACAGAATGTCTCACTTGGGCTTGTCTGTGTACCAATGTTGTGTCCATGTACCAGTCCATTAACACCAATTCATGCCCTTGTGGGAGTACATGGATTGTTCATTCCCTTAAACTCCAAACTAGTTCTGTTTACATTTTAAGAACACACAAATTCAAATGGGGATGGTTTCACATAGTGTGATCAGGGTCACACTCTATGTGATCATTATCTTCATCATGATCCCATAATTACCACCTAAGGGGTCCCTAAATTCTATGTAAACCCAGATTACAAGATGTGTGTTAGAAAATTTTCTAGAATATATTTTTCTTCATACCAATCACTATATTGTTTCCAAATTCATCGAATCTATCTTTAATCAGTAAGAGAAATGTGGATCTGCCCTAGATGAGAACTGTTATCGATGCGCACCACACTATATCCATCAAATCTGGTTAGAAATCGAAGTCATTATTCTGGTTCATTTCCATGTATGATGCTTGAAAATCGGGGGTTTGCAAACAATAGTGATCAAGTCACCTCCATCACCATCATACCTCTATTTCATTTTACCGATTCTGAATCTATAGTTATAGATCGTTGCACTATGAATCTTGTGTACAAGGATGAATCTGTCAGTAGGGTGATGAACATAGAACGAAGGGAACCACGATGAATGAAAAATGACGTAGAATAGTTCAAAGATCAACCTTTAGGAATGAAACATGGGAATTGTTCATGTATTCCTTGATCTGTTTCCATAATAATTATAAATGAATTGGGTTACGAAATAATCTTGAAAATTATCCCAATTAAACCCCGTAAAATAAACTCTCATCCTAGAAGGTGATCAATCCACAATTAATTGTGTATGTAGATTGATTTGTGTTCATTCATGAAGTGATGAATTTGGATGAATCCACATAAATAAACATCCTACCTATATTTTGGATATATAACTAACGAAAAATGGTTGTTTTGTTTATGTTGATGAGATCCTCCAACTACTTTGGTGTGATGATCCACGATCTGTTCCTGATTAGTTATCATCCACTATGAATTATCTCCCCAATCATCATATAGATCCTCATGGTCTTAGTGGAAAAACCTGAGTCAATATCCATAGCCTTATATTTAAAGACGGTGTAGGTGGATGCGAAGAAGAAAATAAACTAAAATTTTAAGTTAATTTATATGTTCACTTTCATGCATGTGACAATGTTTTAAAAAATGTCCCATGATGACCATTTTTATGTTGCGGCTATGGTAAAACTATATTTCTGTTCTCAACAGTTCACTTAGATTTCTGATTCCGGAAAAATATTATGAGTTATTCCACTTTTTCAAGAAAAACACTAGTTCTTCATTTTTAAAATATTTCAAAAATTTCAAATATTTATCCTGGGAACACAAAAAGTGATGTCGTACGTCGCATTAGTGCATGGTCTCAAAAATTAATCATATAATATTTAAAAATAAATCATTGAAAAAATTTTATGTTATATTAAAATTATATCTATCTTTTGGAAGCTATAAACAATACATAGTACAAGAATATATAAAACAGAATAATTAATATTCCCAAAATTAATACCTAAACAAACCTGATAATTTATATAATTCCTACCAAATTTTCAAAAACATTAAATACTACAAATGGAATAATCCAATACATATGTACAAAAAATCCAAAAAATATCTCCATATTATTTTAATAGAACCCCCATTCCATCTACCATCCACTGCATACACCCATGATGCATCCCTTGTCACCATGGTCCATCCGATGAGTTTGATTCCATTAATAATCTCAATGCTAAAAAATTTAGACGTGTCCTAAGGGGATCTTGTGGGGTGTGAGTATGAACTGAGTAGGCCACCACCAATGTGTGCATTTATTTCTTCTATATTTATACTAGTGCAAGAAAAATGTAAATAAATAGAACCCTAGCACATATCACGCAACCTAGTAAAATGTGTCCAACTTCCACAAGGGAGAATTTAACTTTTTAGACAGGTGATAGAAGGGAATGTTGTATACATGTTTATTCATACTCAAAGAATCTTTGGTCTCCCATCCATTAACATCTCACACGAAATGTCATTACCACCATTATCATAGATATAACATGTCACACCAATGTAACATCCAACCGACCAACATAATATATCAAAATATATTGTAATACACTTGTATATCCACTAATCAGATATTCATATTCTTGATAGGATAAAATCCAAGGTCATAGTGATATATATGCTTCCAAAATCATGTCCCATTATCCTTAACACAAGGGTGATCCTCATCCTACATCTAATGGTTTCACACACCATAAATCATGTATTTCTACGGTGAGCACCTCATCCATAACTAATATTCAGAACTATCTCCTATGACACCAAATCTGAGGTGTCCATAACCCTCATCGAGTTGTCAAAACCACCTCACTAGGGTCTGATCCATTGTGAACATGACCTAGAAAGAGATTTTTTAAAAAGAATTGTGAGTAAATATTCACCCAAAAAACATAATCCATAACTCTTGAAAACACTATTTTCACATGGAAACTTTCTCAACAAACTGCATCATTGGTTATCACCCTATGACTCATCCCAAAAAACCATTTAGCCTCAATTCCAGTGACCATATTCACCGAATAACACATGGGCCCATCACAACATATTTCTATTGAACAAATAAAATCACATTATAATTAAATATATTTTAAATTTTGGAACACCCTTCCTAAACAACTTTTTACCCCAGTTCATGAATTACCCACCCTTCAAGTCCCAAAATTTCTTATAAATGATATAATTACATTTCCAAATCCTCCAAAATAAACATAATATAAAATAGAAAATAAATGGTAAATCCCAGAGCACCTCAATAAAGTTCATTCATCCCATCAGATAATTACACATATAGAACTAATATAACTCCTGAAAAAACATTACTTATACATATATTTGTTCACTCATAAAATATTTTCAATTGATTTGATCCAAAATGGGAGAAAATAGGAATCTTGAAAGAAACCCTCAAAATATAGAATATTATATTGAATGGATAGGGAATTGAAAATGTCATTAGAAGATAATAAAGTAATGAAGAGACTTGTATCCATACATATACAAATCCATTGAACCCAACAAAATTAATCATATATAAAAAAACTAATTTATGAAAAATGTAAGAGGGGAGGAAATGAGAGTTCAATAGCCTATTGGGTGTTGACTGAAAATTATATTTTTATTTGATTTTCCCATTCCGCTTTATAGGTGAGCCGGAACTTGGACATACAGCAAATTACCAAATCACCAAATTGAATAATAAATCCACTTGATTCATATTTTATTTTGGTCATATTATCTTATTAAAATATCCAATAATCTTGGCTAACCATGAAATAATTATGTATGGCTTCTGTCCAATGAGATACCCACCTCGCATGGTTATAATGCATAGTTAGGCAACCCATTTTCTTAACCATGTATGTCCTTCAAACCCAAACCATATCACATAGATATTATCCTCTCTAAAATAGTGTTGACTAATAATTATCTATTTCAAATTAGATGTATTGTTTGGACATAATGATTATCCCTAACCATACACCAACCATGTTCCCAGTGCCATGTCTCCCAGATTCTGGTTTTTGAATCCTAAAATATATAAAATAGAACTGATCCCATGATACAATTATTGGGCCTTCATCCCCATAAATAAATATTTTTTCTCCCTAACTCTATAAAATAAATTAATATTATCAAATTTTAATATTTCCCATCCACCAAATAAAAGTTGTAATTCAATTGAAATTTAAAACCTGTTAAAAACCTCCCAGTTTTACAATAGATTACAAGATGATTAGTCGATATATCCTAATAATTTTTGAATGATGATCATATTTATTATCTATCAGTAGGATATAATATAATTAAATATATTTATAATAATAATATAACCTATGCAGTGTTATTTTATAATTCCAAAAATAAATTTATTTCCTCATAGAATGCTATTTTATATGGTTGAATTTTCCATAGATTCTTATTTCTCATATTTTCAATAGTTTGTCCAATTTTTTAATCATTAACCATTATAGATTACTAAAAATCATACATACGTTATAATTCAAAGCCCATTACCATCCATTTGAGGTGGTGAAGAAGTTAAAAATGAAATTCGATCATTCCATTGAGAAGGTAGTCCACACTTATGGGTTGATGATAATTTTATTTTCCATTGAATGGGGAAAATATTTAATATAGTTTGTTATTTATTAATCATAACTAATATCTATATTTCATAATTATATATCGAATTCAATTTTTAAAGTTACCTTTTTAGGTGGTGATGGAAGACAATCGCATCACTTCATGGAGGTTGTAGTCTGCACAATGAAAAAAATGAAGGATTCATTTTTCTTCAAGGAAAATGGAATGTTGGTTAATAATAATTCATGATAGGAAATATCATTTATATAACTTAATTAATTATTTATTACCAAAAAAACACGTGACAAAACCCAAAAATATTAAAATTCCTACTATCTTCAGAAAATTATGTACAAAACAAAATAAATTAAAATAAGGATACACCCAAATTATTTAAAAATTCTTAAAATTCTATTTAAATTCAGTCTCACTTATATAACTCCAAGAAAATAACTAGAAACACACATAAGCTGAATGTGATTTATAATGACCTGTAAGGGAATAATCAAGTAATATTAGGATGAATGTAATACATGTTAGTCAATAATAATATCAAGGTTAAATATGAGTGATGATAACTATAAACAAAAATATCGAGAAAGACATATGATAGAATTCCCCTATGCTTTATAGGGATATATAATTCTGGTCCCATCTATCACGTTCAAATCATGTATGTGAATTTCTGTGCCACATAGGTCATACAACATAAAGACACAAAACATGAATTTTATTCCCATTATTAAGGAGTGTGAGTTACATACATAGATTTCACCAATCAATTGAGATGATATATAACTAGATGAATACCCATTTGGTGAAAAGGGGTAGGCATTCCATACAAAAATTATAGTCATTGAAAATGTATAGGATAATTTTGACAACATAATGAGGGCATATAAATGTTCAAGGGAGGGTTTAATGGGAGTGAATGGTGGAATCTAATTATGTTGGAATAATAAAGATAGTAAAGGGGTGAGTCTCTATACTGACACACATAGTCCCTCGCTGCAAGTCAGCATCCAATGGTGTTTGGGGAGATGCACGTGTGTCTATGTGGAATACATGTCTTGGGGAACTTTTGAGTGGAATCCATGTCCTGGATTCTAAAAAATCCCATCTATCGGATATTTTGATGGATGTAAAATCACTTGGATTTTCAATTGACCATTACAAATCTAATATTTTATAACTAATTATCAATAATAATTCATTATGTGAAATATTCAAAATAATTGAGATCACATCAAAAACCATTTTCACTAATGAACCTCTAAGAGAGTACCGATATCACAAACCATAACCCAAGGGATTACACTAGTGTAATAATGTGTTATATATATATAAACATGTAGTATGAATTTATATATTTCCATCTTGTGTAATAATGATTATATTTATCCCTAATTATTGTTACTTTTTTATTGTTCATATAATATTTTTTTAAATAAGGTTTTGATATGAAGATATCAAAATAGTATTTTTGTGAAATATTTAGATTCAATTAATACAATATATTGATAAATATTTTACGTATGTTTTTTAAATAAATAATATAATTAGAAATTTTTTATTTAGATATAAATGTTAATATATTCTAATGAAGCAAAATGTTATTTTTATATGGTTCAAAAGGAGGATAATACCATAAAAAATACAATAATTTAGTAAATATATATTTTTATAAAAATATATATTCTAATATTTATAAAATTAATGTGATAAAAATAATATTATTTTTGAAATCTTCATTTTTAAATATCCAGTTGGTTAGATTTTTATAATTTTACGACACATTCAAATTCATTGTAAAAATCAAATAGGGTATAAATGTATGGTCTATACATGAAATCATAATGGTAGTGAAATTTTGTAATAATTTTTATAAATGGAATTCAAGACCAAATATATATATCTCTTATAAAAAAATTATTTTTACATTGTTTGTATATTTGGTAAAATCCATAATGATTCCCCCATAACGTATATAATTATTTAGGGTTTTCCAATAAATAAATATATATATATATATATTAAAATGGATCACTTACACAAAACTAGTGGTATTATTTAAGATGTTTTATTCTTATCCAAATAAAATATTCGAAAACACCCATATTTGGAAGAAAATATTGGAAAAAACAATTTGACGGTCACAGTTGTTTATTATTTTATCAAATTGAGTCAAAAAAATTTAGAAATTAATAAATAATTGTCTTATTCCAACATAATTAGATTTCATGGTATACAATTCCGATGATACACATCTCTACAAAGATTCAAAAAACATGAATAAAATAGTACGAAAAATGAATTTATCATAAGTTAAAATTGCCCAAAAATATCTAGGATTACATCATGAGCCTCATTTTGGTCCCATTATACCCTTCTCATAACAAGCAGTCAAGAACCTCTATTAGGTCACTTTCCCTTATCTATACCTATATTAATATAGTCTATTCAAGTTCCCAAGGTGGGCAGAACAAGGTGTGAGACATAATAAATATAGAAAAACCCTCATGCACTAGTTCAATCAATTCCGTGATTATATAATAGCCCAATGTTCAAGAATCAATATATTATGTAATAAAATCACTAAAATTAAATATCAAATAATGTGTAGGTTCACATTTATAATCATGTTTGTTTACAGATTGAACACATTTAGTTAGGTAAGAATCAAGACATATCATAATTACAAATTTCCCCAATGATAGCATGATCATCGAATTCCTAAAATTCTATCTTGTAACTGTAAGAAAAGGTCTGAATCTAAGCATGTTCTTTGGATTTTTAGATGCATAATATTAAACAATCCAATTCATTATTCATTTATGATCCTAAGACCATCCTTGGAATTTATAATTTGGAATTAATATATTTCTCTATGTATAATATAAATCAACACCCTACAATCGCATCCATGTATATCATCACAAGAACACACGTATCCCTCTACGTGTGTTATAATATCCCTGCCATAAGAGTCCATCGTTGGTGGTCCACTAAGGGAGACAATGTATAACCCATGGAATATATAATCAAATACCCTTTGCATCTTTCCCTGGGAATCCATGTGGAATACAATTATAACTCATTATTGAATAGTCAAATGCACCTCTGATTAAGTCTTTGGTAGTCTATATCAGGAGTCCATGATTCACTTGACAAAACCACAGTGCAAGCCAATGGAGTCTATCCATGGCATCCATTTATGAATCCATGTGTCACCCAAGGAAAATTTGAATTTAATATCATTAAAAATAGTTTACTCAATTTCATTTATACATCTCACTTTCATCACCAAGAATGTTACTTTCAATCCCACCTCAAATTGTGACTTAATTCGTGGGATATGATTTGAAGGCCTAACTCTTCATTACTAAAGTAATAAATTCATTAATACAAGAATATCAAGACTAATAAATCAATTATATGGAAAGTTCCATGGATCATGGACATTTCCCTTACCATTAGTCAATTAAATCAAAATTAATATCACAATTTTAATCACATGTCAATTCAGGGATTAAAAATACAATTTACACCATATGTAAATCTGGTAAATGGCACAGTCTAGGGTATCCAATTACATATACCATCAAAACTGTACATTAAATTAATAACAGCCAATAGGGTGGTTCCAATTTCAAATACCTTAACCAGTAACCATTCATAGATTAGCATCTTTAATAACATAGTTCATGACAATAAAATAAATTGATGGATTTAAGAACATTTTAAGGCAGTACATGAGAATAAAGTGCATGACACAATGGAAAATATTAATGAACCTGGACTATAAATTAAATGGAATAGACCATCTACCATAGGTTCGTATTCAATTTCATGTTCAATATCATCCACTGATTTGAGTTATATCAGTAGAAAAGTAAGGAATGGATGATGAACATATAAATATGGGATATTTTATTTCACATAAATAGAAAAAATGATACCAAGAATAATGAAAAATAACAAATAAGTAATTGAGAACTAACTAATGTGGATCCAATTATACATATATCACTTGAATCTGAGATCAGACGAAGATTCGGTTGAAAATCCTATAATAGTGTACAGAAGGATCTCTCAAATGATAGAGCTTAATTCATTTGAGATATTGAATAAATAGGTTTATACATAGAATTAAATATTTGAATTTTCATAAATTCACCCAAATCATAGGGTCACATGGTTATCCAAACAGTGCACCAACCATGAATGCTTTATTGTAGGGAGGGGTACCACAAAATACTTCTTAACATGGTTTTTCTAATTTTTCTCAAACCATGAAAATAACCACTAAAAAATTTGTAGACATGGACAAATGAATGTGTACATCCTTTCAAATAGTTTTTCTAATAGTTTATCATGTAGCCTCCCACTTTCCATCCTCACACATTCATACATAACCGTACAGCCTGCCCCCATGGTTTCTTCTCACAGTGCGCTAAAATGTTTTCCTTGAAAATATGGGTTCTATGTTCTCAACCATCCCTAGACACCCCAAAAATCACCATGGACTCAAAAAGAAATAAAATTAGTATATATTTATGACATTAAATAGAAAATTAATTGATATAATGGATTGTCTACCTCACATAAACACTAATTTCAAACAAACATCCCACCTTAAAGAAATTAATCCTTAATTTTCCCACTGATGGGTTGTAAATGACTTTTGAGAACATCTCTGACCACTATGATCAGACATCGGACTGCCACACTGAAGTCATGTCATTTAATCTGTTGGTCTTCCATGTAACCCATACTAAAGGAACTATCCAACCTTGATGATCCTTCGTGATATGATCCATAATAAGTATAAGATGATCCATGATGAGAAGATATATATATAACTAAACCTCGTCAGGCTAAAAGGCATGGGCCATGTCTGAATTGTAACATACTAGTTGATATTCAGGGAAGATGGAATGCATGGCTCAATACCTCTAAGGAAAATACAACTGATTGTCTTCCAATACGACTCTATATAGAATATCAAATTATCTCTCCTACATTCAGCCAACACTTGGTTGATCAACATGTCCCACCATACAAATCCCCATAAGGTGCCATCTGTATAGTATCTTAAATGCTATTGTTGTAGTATAATTCAAGTAGGGGTATATTTATATCCCCAGACCCACCATAATCTATGGGGAATTCTCACATCATGTCCCCAAGAAGCTAAATACTTCTATTTGACTAGCCATCAGTCTTTGGGTAGTATGATGTGCTCAGAATCAACATTGTACCAGTTCCCTCTGAAAATTATGCTAAAAAGGATCTCCAAACTGGGCTTCCCTATATGAAATGATAGTTAGAAGGACCTTCTGAAATTTTACTATCTCATACATATAAAACCTCCCCAAATATTATTGTGAAAATGTATCCTTAATTTGGAGGAAATGTTAATTGTTCATCAGCCTATCAAAAAGATACTCATAAAAATAATTACCTTGAGGAAAAATGAATAATCCTATCAAAAAATCCTTATCAACAATAACCCGAATCTACTCAGTGATGGGTAATTTCTATAAATTATTGAAATGTCACTGGTGTTCTCAAATATCTTGTTGAAAGGTGGAATAAATCATGAAACAATTAGCTACATCACTTTTCATACTAAATATTTTCCAAAAAAATGAATCTAGATATGTATATAAAACTCAATTCATTAGTTCCATGAATACCACAGGGGCATTCATGAGACATAACATCCCAAAAAAAAAATCATAAACACCATACCTACTATAAAATTCTATCTTTGGTATGTCTGGTGTTTTAACATGCAACGTATTATATCTATATGTCAAATCAATTTTTGTTAAAACCCGAGATCCTCAATGATGGTCTAAGGTATCATCTATCCACCATAGAGGATATATGTTCTTAACCGTTAACTAGTTCAACATCCCATAACAAAAACATATCTATGTGTTCCATCTACATTTTTATGAAAAATGAATGGTAAACCCCATATATAAGTATTGTGTTGGATAAAACCATTTTCTACTTAATCCAATATCTATCTCTTGAGCTCATGAATCTCAATATTATCAATCATATAAGGAAGAATGGATACTAATGTATCTCTTGGAAATATCTCTAGGGAAAACACAACCAATATCACAAGAAAAAACCTTAACGATTCTTCTAAAATATTTTCCCAAAAATGATCTACCACTGGAGGGAAATCTACCAGATGTGTTCCATGTTCATAAATATATAAACTCATATTATAGGATTCCATCCCACCCATCCCATAATTCTTGGTTAATCATAGATTTCGTGGAAATCCTATTAACTTTTTTGAATAAACTCCCCTCCATTTGGTGATGTTAATGTTACTTATTACCAATAACAATAAACAATATCATGGAAGGGAACCAACTAGTCCATCACGAGGATGATGTCAAAACAAAAAATCTTCAGGAAAAGAGGTACCATACGAATTGGGTGGCACATTTATCAAGGGGATATCCCTAAATAGACGTACATCACCTATTATAATCTCTAATAGATTTCAAAGCAATAAAACTACATTATATCACTAAACATTGAGCCAAAGTTTGTCCGTAGAGGGAAAATATATAAGGCTATGAGATTTACATTTACCGAAATTAGCATATTCTAAAGTAGAGGCTATTAGAATTTAACATATCTCTATATAAGATATGGGATCTAGAACCTTATATGTCGGTTTTGCTACATATATATGGCATGATCCACCACCCTATGATACTGTCAGGATTCCCTGATTAGATTTTCTCTGATTTCCCTGTAGTACTGGTGTTTGACTTCCCTGACCACAACCACTACTAATGGTTGATCGATGGCCTATACTCTAGCTCCATACCTGATGTGATGCTCTCGATCCTTCTCAATTACACTGAGTTGGTGTAGAAACATTATCACTGGAATCCATAGGAAAATTTATATAGAAGTGCTTGAGATGGTCCATCATTCCGCAAGATCGTCACTTGACAGTGTCACCCCTACACTAAGGCTTTATATATCATTGCCTACCTCAATGGTGTCACCTCACTGAGATAACTAAGTGTGTGATCTTACTAATAACATAAAATTTTTGAAGCTCAAGATGATTCTTCCTACTACTGGTCTTTTCATTACCATATCTAGGTGCCAAACTGGCATGACTCTCACCTCAATCCTCTCTCCGGTTAAGCTATGTGATAAGGGACTGATTCAATATTCTATGAATGGTACATAACCAAAATAAATAAAACTATTATTATATATCATACCTGATACCATCCTTGAATTTCCAAGATTATGTTTACTTGTCACCCATCAAAATAGATGTGAAGCTATGGAGCTCAGTAAAAGAAGTTGAATATTCCATAACTGATAATACACCATTCTCTAGGTTAATGAAATCCCAACATCTTTTATCCTTCAACATATCAACATTTAAATAATTATATAAATACATATAAAAAATCCTACATGCCATATCCTAATGAAATTCCATTTGAGTAATGATGTCCCATAATCTGTTGGTGAAATCATGCAACATATATGTAATGAGTGTTACCCTCCTACCAAAAGGTTCATCTAGATGCTCAATGATATCCAAGATGGTATCATTCATTGACTCTAAATAATGTAGTCAACCATCCCTTAAATATTTGAGAGGATAATGTTGTTAGAACTCACTCATCAAATCTGTCATTATCGGGGAAGACTGCAGTGCTCCTTGAATGGTTTTCAAGAACTACAGATATTCTTCACAAAACTGTGCCTCAACAAATGCCTCTAATAAAACATTTGGTGATGTAGCTTGCACTACTAAAGCATCCACTTGTTGAACATGTCCCACCACCTCTATAGTAATGTCATCACCACCATATTGGGGTATGACTAGAGGACATCGCGGTAAAATACCTATAAAAATTCAAATCACAAGCCTCTAATCGAGAACATTATCAATATTCACACTTCACGAGGACACATATAGAAATAGGATAGATACGAGTCTTCAAATATAAAACACACCCCTCGTCACATACCATGAGTCAGGTCCGGGCGACATACATATCATATATAATCAAGAGATACTACCTCCATCCCACTACTATGGTTAGGTCTAGGTCATGTTATATGTTATAAACAACTGGGTTCATTTTATCGTTAATTAACATAATTATTTACATTTTAACTCATTATCATTTCACATTTAAATCATGTTAACATTAAAAAGGTTTAACCATATGGTCATACAAAATTCGATCCTTGAGGGACCATACTCTTCATGAACCTAAGTATAGTGTCCAACTATTTAACACAACATCCATCTCCAGAAAGATGATCAAAACATCTAGTATAACTATCACAACACAAATAAAAATAGTGTGAAACAAATAATTCATCCTAAATGGCATGAAATAATGCATGGAATAAGATTCCATTAAAATGACTAAAATGATGCATGCGATGGAATACCCCCATCTCATTGGGATTCAACACATTAGAACCCAAAATCATATTAATAATAACATGAAAATTTAATTGTATCACCCATGGGTGTAATAAAACAAATATTAATAGTCAAAATCTATAAAACAACAATTTAATTCAAGGCAATTTAGATTTTTCATTTATAGAGGTTTTCTACACCTAGGCACAACTCATTATCAAACCTCAATTTCTTCATATACCATTGTATTATATCCAAAAATTATATAATACTATAAAATTAACCCTCTTATTCCACTATGTAACCTACCAGACCTGAATTCCACTCTACAGTGCCTTGATCACAGTTGACCACATGGCCTCAATAGTATCTCCCCAAATTCTAGAGGCATATAACTAGAAGAGAGGGCCTAGGAGTGACTTTGGTGGTACTATACCCTCATCACCAAAGTGTATCACAACATAATATCAATAACTAGTATATAACATAAGTAGTAATAATAATACAATAGTTCATCTACATGAATAGATAACGATACAAATTTTAATCTTGTATATAAGGATGATTAAACTAGTCTCTTAAAAGTATCCAAAACAGGTACACAACCGTACAATACAAAAGATAAGTATCAAGTATGTTTACATGGATACTAAAAAGTCAATATCATCTTAGCGACGTTTTAGTTCCCTGAAAAAGTATTTTTTATTGAGAGATAAATCTTCTTAGTTTTTACCCTTATTCTCTAAAACTAGACTGTGAATATCTTTTCTTATATAACAGACTGTATAATTTTCATTTAATTTTTTTTAAAATAAACCATATTTTAGGACCTTATTTGAGAGTGGGTGTCTGATTCTTTCATATTTGGTATCATAAAATTTTATTAGTAAACTTTTTATATTATGATGTTTTTGTTATAGGTTTTATTTTTATATTATAGTGAATTAGTTATTTTTTAATCTTTAGAATATAGAACATTTTCAATCCTAGTTTCCCTAAATTATTGAAAGTGATATTTAATCTTTAGAATATAGAACATTTTCAATCCTAGTTTCCCTTATTGTGGTAGAATGTAACTCTCCATGATTTTAGTATGACTTTACTCTTGTTTTTTTACAGTACTTAATTAGAAAAAAGACTATGATGATGTACTGCTTATATTTCAATGTCCAAATATTTAGCTCAAATAACTAAATGACATAAAAAATTGTAGGGGAACTGTGCCAATGATCTACGCAGCAGACCTACATGACAGAGCTACATGATAGAGATACCAGACAAGATTTTTTATACACACCAACATGGAGGAGCTACGTGGAAGAGCTATACAGAGGCCCTATGCCGATGAATTTCACATAACCAACCACACCCTTTCTTATAAATCGGATCCTTGGGCTCCTAATTTGATGACTGAAAAAGTAGTAATAACTTTTGAAGCTCCCATTGCATATCTCTTTCACCCAGATGCCTAAAATTTTATCAGGATGTTCTCTAAAAACATTAGAGTAGATATAATTAGATTGGATAATAAGGTTTTGAAACTCTTTCATTTTTTGAATCATTAATAGGCTTGGTTATCCTATGTTAATCACTATTATAGTAATTTCTTTGACAATCAAAACACACCTATGAAACATAACTGTGGTGTGTACCTACACGATGTACCTACGTGACATAACTATACTGTATAGCTACGCACAAGGCCTACACATCATCTTGTAAATCCTATTCAAAGCCACCCATGGTAGGGTATCTCCATACTTGGTTTCCCTTACCTAAAGGGGACTATGTTGAAGACTCCCCCAAAACCTCCTAACATATCAATCCGTTGGGAGAGGCAGATATACACGTCTACTATTTGGGTTTGTATATCCACAGTCATAGGTTTCATAAATTGGTTATGCAATGAGGTAAGGATTCATTGAATATATGTAGGTTTGTATATCCATAGTCACATATACCTTTCTCCCAGAACTATGATGGGGAATTAGCGATTTTTAGGATTAGGTTTTGGGTCCTGACATCCCCTACCCATATGTAAAATCCCAAGCCTCAGGTTTGAAATAAGTAGAGTGAGGGTCAAATTTTCTTTTCCATTAAATATAATGAGATATATTTCTCCTCTCCTCGGATCCATCAGGGAACTCCTACTGATATAAGTCCCTAATCTTCCATGGGCCGTGATCTATGACCCCCAATGTCATCCCACATATAAGTGTTCATTTATTTGTGCCGTCTTCCACATACACCTTAGCATCTTTCATCGTAGCCCCTCCCTCTCCATTCTATGGAAGATAGAGAATGTGGTTTTCTTCATCTCTCGCATCATCTTATTTCTCACACCATGCAAGTCTGGCATGGTGTTATAGAAATGCAATGATCACAACATCCACACAATCCACCATATATTGAAATACACAAAATCTACTTCCAACCATATCTGGGATACGTAGTAAGCCTTTCTAAGGCCTAAGATCTCTCTCACTCCATCCATATAATAGTCAGCATTTCCATGAGGTGTGCCCAAAATCATTTCTCTCAAAGAAATGATCTCTCCCATGAGACTCATAAAACTATGCCAGCTTTTATTCCCATCAAAGAGGGATACATAGGAAGCCTCCATAAGGTTCAAACAAGACACTTCAAAACAAAAATGATCCTCCTAGGGAATATTCTCAACATGGTCCAATCCAACATGGAAACTAATATCTTTTCCAAGACCCTCAGGATGCGTATGAATAAGTCCCACACCCAATATTTACTATGTACCTTCCACTTAGATGTCCATACCATATGACATTAAATTGTATGGTTAGGTCCTTCTCACACGACTGTAAAAGATATAATTTTTCCCATTAAGCTGCACCAAACAATGAGGGTTTTGATTCCTCTAAAAGGATACATAGTTATCCTATTTATGGGTATTCTCCCGACATCATAACAAGCATTCATCTCCCTAGATGAAAATAAATTCCATAATGCCTCACAAAATACCTTAAAAACCAATATTATCATAAAAATAGTTAAAATAATATATAAATAGAATATGAGAGGATATTATTTATGCATAACCTCTAATAAATACACATGTATCCATTAATGAAGAACCACTAATACATAAGAATGATTTTAAATTTCCACCAGAATAAAATTGATTGACAATTTCAACTAAAACCATTATTTTACATGGTAATTTAATAAGGATTAATGAAATTATATAAAATATATAAGAGAGTCACAAAGTAGGAAATAATTCTCCCAAAAAGAGTGGTTAGTCTAAACTTACATCCTCTGGACTAGTGTATGTTCTTAAGTATCGTAGGACCAAACCTACCGAGCACCTACCTTTTGAATGTAGGTGAAATTGGATAAAAAAACAATCGATGTGTCTGGTTCCGTAAATAAATCCCATGGAAACCACAAAATAGTAGTGATTATTAACAAGAACACATGTTTCGAGGGATGAGAAACAAAAATGGTGAACCAATAGTGAATAATTTACCATGTTAATAGTATTCACCATCTGGCAGGACCCTATCAATTAATAAAAGAATTGGAGACAAAGGAATTAATCATGCATGTGTCTATATACATGATGTGGATTTAATGGAGTTCATAATTTTCTTAACATTATCCTAAATAACTACACCCCAAATAGATTCCTTCATGTATACACCAATGAATGCCCCAGTTTTTTCTCAAGATGGATCCTCATCCCCTAGAAGGACATCATCACCAACTCAGCTTCGTCAACATGGGGTCTAAAATGTACTAGTATGTGGATACCTTTAACACTATACTATCCCAACCCTAGAGTATACATGATAGCCTCTCTATGTTAACAGAAATAATCAATCATTGGGGAAGTGACGACCAGTGGTCAACACGAAGACTGTGCCAACCACCATCTTTAACTATTTCAGGTCCTTATCCCTAGAACACAATAAAAAGTCCCTCAAATAATATAGAGAGTTATATGAAGAGTAAAATCATGGCCTCAACACAAATATGTATGGTTCCGTTATGAGGGATCCCACCAACATTCATCATCAGCAGATTCATGTGGTAGTGAACCCCCAACATGATGGGGGTGTGGCCTTCGTTTTTTCGGCCCATGTCCCATAGACCTGGACATGCAAGAAGAACTGTTGGGGACAACATCCGAACAACATGGAGAAGTGTCTTTCCTTTTCTCCCCAATAGAGATTTCCATCATCAAACCTTGGGTCCAAGAAACTAATGGGTACATACACCCATCTATCAAAATTTTGAGGGCCAATAGATCCATCTAGTGGTGACCAACCAATCCCACCGTTTAAATCCTAAAGTGTATCATGAGCTGGAATATGCACCAGAATAAAAACATTCATCCAGTCATCATAATCATCTAGATGCATTTAAGGATGATCACCAATAAAAAATGGTGGAAACTGGTATGTAGGAATACACAATGACCTACACTCACCAATCCTGCTAGTAGTCTCCTTTGTCATCATTTGTAGGAATCCATCAACCATGCTTGGAGGAAAACACCTTTCATGCACATAAAAATCTCAGAATTCATCAAGTCATCCAATATTCATGTTTTAAATCCCATGAAGAAGTTATTTGTAAATTTCCAATGAAATCCTTTGGGAAGACTCAAATATTTTCCCTCATAAATGAGTACTGTTAGTATCCAATGACAGGAATGGGAGGAAAATAGTAGGCACATACACCTAATTCAAATACAGAATGGATGTATATTCCAGTTCTAGTTGCTGAAGTCACCATACAAATTTTAGCAATGGTGAAAGGGAAGATACAAATTTCTACCCAAATTCTAGAAGACTGCTAGAATATCACAACAGAAATGCCAGAAGTACCATGAAAATGGACATATAATTATATCCCCACATCTACGATAACTCATCTACATGCCATCCCATAGAAGATACACACCTCTATTTCAGTCAAGGAGGGTTATGGGGAATACTCCACCATATCATTCAGATAACCAGATCTGGAACATATAACATTTTCAATTGGAGATAATCACCCCATTCTGGTTACCACTCCAAGGAAAGAACATATAGATACCCATTATAATGACTTATCCCATAAATTGACCCCATATTATTGTAAAAGATAATCTAATAACATGTCTCTCCAAACACAGTTAAAAAATAAAATACCAATCTAAGATCCGGGTCCTCTTAATGATTGATTTCTTTTTCCAATCAGACACTTATCTGTTGCAATGCAATATCCTAATCTCCCATTACAAAATTATAGTATAATTAACAATAGTTCTAATGTGCCACATCAGATAATTCATAATGAAGGGTTGATTCATGAAAATTTGGTCAATCTAGTGATCCTATCTCTAGATAAGATCCAAGAAAATCATCCATGTGTCCATAAGACCAAGGAGAAAGAGGATTTATCCCTTGATACAATCCACCATGGTGGTCCTTCCAATGATGTAATTCACTGTGAATGCTCTCTCTATAGTATTGTTTCGCATTGTGATGATAATTCCCTAATTGATATTGTAGTAATGAAAAATACATCTTATCTCTAGGAACCTTCCAACCTTAGTCCAGTCATTTATGATTCCTTGTTATTTTCTAGTGAAATACATTCTCAACCAGAAGATAACCCAGGGTGAGAGTCATTCTCCCAACCTCCCATGTGTCATTTATCTTCTAATATATTAGAGGAATGAACAAACTATCATGTTGATTGTTATAAAACAATTGAGAAATATCCACTTTGGTTAGACCATTTTGAGAAACATTTAGAAAAAGATGATGAAGATATGTTGAATATGAGAAAATAATTGGCAAAATGTAAAATATCTATCATGTTCTAGCCTTTAGAAACATATCGAAACATCATTTCATAATTAATGGAAAAATATTTCATTCATGATATTCTCCTAATCATATGGAAAACTATTCTTCACCTGAAAGCCAAATTATTACCATATGATGACTATATGTGTCATAAAATGTTAATATAAGGGTTTCAATGCCAAATCGACTTAGTATCTCTCTCGGTTTCATCACATCTGAAGGATAAAAGGCAGCAGAGAACCCTTCAACATGCCTGGCTTGATGAACTGAAGACGCTACACCAGTTAATTACTTATACCCCAACTAGTGTTTGTATCATAGGATAAGGTGTGCATGGAGAATTTCATTGTACTACCCTCCAAAATCCAAAAATCCCACCAAAAGTTATCTCATGAAATGTTATTTCCCATGACTGACTACAATCAATAGATTTGTTTGTCTATTCAAAGGCACGCTAAAGAACATACCTCGACTAGATCTCATCAAAGTCAGGCCTAAATGGATAAACTTGTTGAGATACTCTTGCATCATGTATATGAGAATATTAAGAAGGCCCCCCACTTAGAGGATGTCAGTCATCAGATTGAAAAAATGTCTGAAATAGAATAATGGTCTAATGAAATAGAATAATTAAGAGGTTCATGAATAATACACCTAGAAAAATGTTGGAGCCGAATTCAAAAAGTCATAATAGTAGTTTCGTGAATATTAGAAAAATCTATTGAAGATCCACCCCAAACTATAGGGTTGGTGCCTTTTTTTAACTAAACTATCAAATTCAATAAAAAAGGTTTGAAGAATTAATGAACTAGAACTTCCCAGACCTATAGGGTTGGGGGATTTTTCACTACTACAATATCCTCCCCCCAAAAAGTCATTTTCTCCCGATATGGGAATAAGTCCAATGTGAAACACCAACTAAACTATCCATCGATCCCCTTTTTGTAAATTTTCATCAAACAATTCTCGGGAATTTAGTATATAAGAGAACAAAGTCTCATAGAGGACATAGAAGGAGAAGATCAAATAAAGTTACAAACAGAATTCCACTAAATCATTATGCATCAAAAAATGTCATTAATACTAGTATGGAAGATCCTATTGAAAATGGGTCCAGTTCAAAGGAGTCAAAAGATGAAGTTCTTATTCATAATAAAATACACTTTGAAGAAAATGAATGAGGTGTGCGTACACGAATTCAAAGGCTTACACAAAATCTTGGTATCCCTTCAAGTAACCAATTCCCACCACATCGAAAGGAATTTTACAAGGGGATATGTAAAGGTCAGATCACATCTCAATTTTCCATAGGATAAGGTCAATCACACTCTATTGAAGAATTATTTTCCATCATGAATAAGATATGAAGGATTTGAAAAGACTCAATATAGAGTTACTTAGAAGTTGAATTTCTTCCAGGAACGTTCCGCAAGTAGATCGTCAACTTCATATACTGTTTGAACGCATCAGCAAAGTAGGTTGGTTGATACTACAAATGAGGATAATGAATTATGTACATTGGTTAGACAACCAGGATAGGATTTATCACATCCTTATAGGCCTCTACCCATGGGTTATCAAACACAAATCCTAGAAATACAACCACCAGTGGTTTTTCAATTCATAATGTGATTTCAAGCACAAGTTGTTGTACCAGTACAGGTCCCATTACATCCAAGTATTCCCCAAATTCTTACGAATACAATTGAGGGATTAAAATATCGATTAGAATATACAAAATAATGAAATTCATCATGACAACCAGAAAATAATTCTTTCCCTGAATGGGAATATCTGATCCACCCCCACCAATCATTATGAATACCAAATTTTCAATCATTAATGGTCTGGGAGGTCTGAAGCAGCACATAACAGACTCTGTTTCTCATTTTGATCCCATGATTGGGATCCCTCAATAACAAGAAGCATTAAAGATCATATGTTTTGTGTAATACATACAAGGGTCTGCCCTTTTATGGTTTACAAGTATACAATCTTGACCAATTACAGGATGTGAAGTCCTCTCTCAGAAATTTATTCTCAAATTCTTCTCAACATTACTAAATACAATAGTTTTTCATATTAAAAATTGAAAACCAATGGATAAATAATGAGTTTCATTATTCATTGTTCGATGTAAATGATTATCTTATTCCTTAAATATATCACTCCCCCAGGAATTGTTGCTTCCAATTATTTTGTAAAATCTACAAGAAGAATTATGCACACCACTAATCCATTTGAACTACCTAGAAGGGTTTAGATACCTTTCTTAAATCACCAAAAAAGTGGAGGATTACATTGTGGAAAGTAAAGCTAAATCTTATGTAATCCTATCAACTATGGGAATGATAAGAGGGAAAGTATAGGATACTGGTGTCACACTCAAACAAGCACATATACCTACTTCTACTTCATAATCATTGTCATACAAAAGGTATCCCCCTACCGATCATTAACAACAACGACCGCGTCATCAAGATGATAAAAATAAACAAGTTAGAGATAGTTTGAGGAATTAAATAACAGATATTATTCTTTTTTTGAAAGGAATAGGTTCATAGTTATTTCATTTCAGCTTTGAAAAACAATTTGGTTCAATTGAGAAGGATAAATAAATCGAATGAATAATGAGATGAAAATCTCCCAAATTATTTACAAATTCAAAAAAATTTGGAGCATCACATTCTAGATTGTTTTGTTTTCAAAGACCTCAAACAAAAAAATGGTAGACAACGGACAAGTCAAACTAAAAATTTTATCTGCCCAAGTAGCATGTTTTATTATTTCTAATCTAGAGGAAGAACGTGAATAAATGAAAGTCAAAAGAAAAAATGTACAGAATTATGAAAATTGTATAGTGTGGAAAACAATCAACCGAAACCATACCATTATACAAAAATAGTTGAAACAACCTACTATGTCTTATGCCACTTCCGCTACAGAAAATCCATCGTAATTAAAATATCATTCTTCTAAAGGTCAATACTCAAATAAGTGACATGATATGAAAGATAAAGAGAAGATAGAAGACGAAAAACACATGTAAAGCCCAATGTTCCCTTTTAATATGGGATATTTTATTCCAAATGTATAGAAAAAACAGGGACCTCCCCATAGAACTACACAACGAGAACCTACTTCTCAAGAAAACATTTCCTCAAATTAAGAGTTAATCTCCAATTCCGTTAATGATATCCAGTTAACGAGCCCCTACGTAAATGATGAATCTGGAAATTAGGATATTTAATTCCATGTACCTAAATGGGGAAACCGGGGAAAATCCATGGTTGAAGATATAATTGATGCTCTAGAGAATCTAGAAATAACTATTTTAACTCTACTCCTACTCAAACCATTTATACGGAATAAACTCATGGGAGAGCCCTTTAGTAGGATCAACGAAATTCTCCTACACATGACAGGATCTATCTAGAAATGATTATCTTTGAACAATGATAAGTGGTTACACCATCTATAAAACCCCAAGCTTCCATGGTATGCTTCTCTTGGAATAATACAGTAGTGTGTGTTGTACGTAACTTCGAGTTCTAACACACCAAAACCAACCAAACTAGCCATTATGAATAGTAGTACCCACGTTTTGAAATTTTATACATCTTATCTTTCAAAATGGACTTCATTTTTGGAATAAGAATATCGAAATTATCTTACGGTGAATTTTTAGTATTTTTCTAAAAACATTCTATATTCGATGAATAGTGAACATCACTAAATTTTAATTAAAAAAATATTTTTTAATCAAAATAATTAATATTGATAAATTATGAATTAGAGTGGTTTTAAAGTATATTTAGAATATATTTTTACCATTTCATACAATTCTGGTCATCATACATAATTTCACATTTAAACCGGACATAAACAAGTGTCAATCTTTTGATAGTTATTATTACTTAAAAACAACCTTTTTGTTTTGACAGCGGGAATTAATTTTAAATTAAATTCTTCCACTTCTATATTTTGAATTTAGAAAAATGGATTCCACATTTGGAATCAGGATGCAAAAATTGTGTAAGTAGGTAACTTTTATTTTTAGACATTTTGAATAATTACTATGTAAATATTTTATTTACCATGGTTAATGGGTAAATCCCGTAAATAAGGGTAAAATAATAATATTGTAATAATAATAAATTACCCTAAAATGAGTCCTAATCCTATTGATTGATACATTTCCAACCATGGGAATCTTTGGGTCCATTTTGAGACCCCATGGATCCACTTGTAAGTGATAATGACATTTTATATTAATTAAGTTAAAGTAAATACAAAAATGACATAAGCATATATCTTTTAGAGAAACATATTTTACATAGGGTTATATATGTTATATTTTTTACTATAAATATTCATTATAAAGATAAAAATATTTCCTATATAATGGTATTTTATTTATACATTTTATACATTTAATAATTAAATTTATTTTTGACACAATAATGATGCAGCATTTTACTTAATAATGAATGATTGAAATAATTGATATTATAAAAGTTAAAATAATTATAATTTAAATATTTGAATGCCATCCCAGAATTTTATTGGTTAATATTACTTGTTAGGATTTCTTAGAATAATTTTATTCGAATTAATAATGTTTTTAAGTCTTTAACAAAAATCAATTAGTGTCAAAAATGACATAAATCATTTTTTTATAAAAATATTATATTATTAATTGATATTCTATTTCTAAAAATCTATGGTTCAGCCAAAGGACTTATATAATGATATATGTATCATTAATAGACCACTTGGGGGGTCGATTGGATGTATAAAGTATGTTTATTAACAATATAATATAAAAATACAAAGTGACATGGTAAATGTCAAACTAATTAACTACGAGTTAAAACTAATGGATAAGGTTAATATAATGACACAAACCTGTCTAAAATCTATTGGTTGAATGGATTTCGACTCGTCCCCATTTTGTACTTTGAATAATATACTTTTGATCCATTAGAAACCGAATATAAATTTATTATAAAATAATACTTTATGTTTTTTCTAAAGAGCCCCTCCTCTTCCTTATAGAAGGATTCCACTTCTAACCAATTCTTCACACCTTCAAAGCCTTTTGGTTCGGCCAAAACCTACCCAATTATTCTCTATGATTCCATCAATTCAACCTAGAGGCCTTAGTTTTATCAAAAAGCCAACCTAAGGAGGCATTTTTATCAAATCAAATTGAATAACCTGAAGAATAGGTAATGTTTTCACCACCATCTTTCAGGTTCCGTTCATCTTCAACTTCTTATTACATTGTTATTTCCATTCTAAAATAATAAATAGAGTATATAATGTGTACTGATATTTTATTATAAATATGGTACAACCATATTCAGTATTCTATCCATCCTTTGAATGACATGTGCCCATACGTGCGTAGGTACGGCCTACCGTCTCCACGTCGTGGTGTAATTGTTATTCAATAAATTATTATTTGGATGGGTATAATAATGATGTGTAATTCATTTAAATAATTAATATAAAATTATAATGATTTTGTATATATTATATACCATCTAATTATAAATTATTTTAATATCAAAATAATGATATTATCGCTCGTGCGTACGTACGGACTACGGTCTCCACGAACGCGATGAGATTCATTCCCCATCATATCCATTCAAGTATAATTCAGATTTGATGATTAAAAATAATGTTTAAGGACTTGATATATTTATGTATATGAATAAGGTACAACCTACCAATAACAAACATGACTTACGTAACAAAAAATATAAAATAAAAGGAGTAAGTTAACACCCGAAACGACGATAATACTAAGATATTATTAACAAATCAATATTGAAAGATCATATATGGTATCATATTAATGTATATGATCCTTTTATAATTAAGTTGTTTCACCATTATACAAGAGTCTAACCAACCCTCAACCAAGTAAAAAGTACAAAGTAAGGGATTTCTTATCTCACTTTTAATTCCTTGAGATTTCCATTGGTCACCACTTATTTATTGCATGTGGTGTGTGTACTGACCATGATTGTATTAATTGTGTAATATAATTTAATTTATGTATATTTAAATCATCATTGTTTGATCCCTTTTTCATTGGTGTATGTTTCGTAAGTTACCAAATCGATAAGGGAATTTGAAATTTCAATTTCCATTCATTCGACTTTATGCATACTTCATCGATTATTTTACTCCAAGATTATGCGTGGAATCACTATTAATTTTCTTATGTCATAATTTACACTCCAATTTCTGGGGATATAATTTTGATACACATAATCACTCCATTGATAAATTCTCAAGTCATCAGTATGAACTTGATAAGAGTTAGTTTTACTCAATCTCTATTTTTTGAGTTAAACATCCAATTCATTGGTGCTGTTTTTACAAGAATATGTCCGAATGTACTTTGATAGTTATAAACTAAAAATCCTATAATATTGAGTGTATTTATATTTTTCACACATAATTATGTCGTTGATTTATCCTTAACTTATTTATACAGCCTTTATGAGAAATTTCATCTCAATTTACATTCCATTGAGACTTCTTTGTTTTTATACACCAAATAACTTTTATATGGTGTATATAATGTACATTGACATAGTATATCATGAATCCATTTATTCTCATGATATTACAAAGTTTTTACTACCTCAATTATTTGTATTCAAGTGTCTCTCTTTAATTTAGGATCTCTAACTAAAATATCATTTTAAAATGTTTTAAAGATTTATTATTCTAAATCATTCTTATTAATTTCCATGTTTTAAAAATGGTTTTAAGGATTTATTTATATGGATATTAATGTTTTCAAATAATTTTTTTTTAAAAGTTTCAAAGTTCTATGGGAAACTTTGATTCAAAAATATATTTTGAAAATGGATTCTTGACAAGTAGTGTGAATTTTAAATGTTTTCAAGAAAATGGGATATTTCTCTCAAATAGTTATGATGATTATTTTAATCTATGACAATATCCTTCATTATTCTCGATTGAGGCTAATCTGACACAATTCAATCTTCCATATTGTATCGAATGAGTTATTTTTTATTGTAGATGTGATATTTTTATACCATTCATGGTTTGTGGATAATGTATTAACATTTCATATACTAGTTTTAATACGAATATTTATGTTATGTTTCAAACTTTTCATATGAGGAATGCCTTGGTCTTAGTAAATGACGGGTGGATCCCGCTATAGCTCCTCGATGCATCGATAGGTCTCATGAGACAGCTAGACATGGAATTGACCGAGTCCCTTTCCAAATTTGATTTATGGTTTTGGCCGAGGCCTAAAACATATTTAGATGTCTTGGCTAAGGCCTTGAAAAAATGTTTCAGAATGTCAGGAATTATACATTCTCTCATTATGGAAATATTATTGATGGTTCATGTGGTGATTCTTCTAGTAGAATACCCATGATTCTGTTTTATTATTGCATTATTTACTCATATAATATTTTTCCGATAAAAGTATTCATGTTTATTATTGGTAAAGGCTTGTGGTTTCAATTATTTACTATGCATAATATTTATGTCATTTTCCGTTGTATTCCATACCCTTACTGGGCGTTTGACCTCACTACTTTCTTATGTTTCATTTTTCCAGGATATGAAGAATTTAGTTATGAGTGACCAACAAGCATAATAATGGAGGCTTGGATGTTTCTAATGAAATATATTTGTGATGTTTTTCTTTTCGTGTTGTAAAGTTGAAATTATGTATGAATATTGTTTCCAATATTACTAAACTGATCGGTCTTTCGAGACATGATTTCTTTATGATAATGCAAATGTTATGTAATAATGCACCAACTCTGGTTAACTGGGGTCGGAGGGTTATAGTTGGTATCAGAGGAAGTTTAGTAAAAACCTTGGAAACATGATTTAGATAAACTCTGATTAGAGAACATAGCCCTAAGATAGACTTTGAGGATTAGTATAGAAGAACTTCCTTGAATTTTGGTATTGTATATATTTTGTGAGTTTTCCAAGCAATACATCCTTGTCTGGATATGAGAAGGTAGAGGTGGCTCTGGCACAGATGTACCTACGTATAAAACTGAAAAGGACCAATTTGAGCTAGGCTTGAATGGGAACTAGTGCGCGACAACGGGCCTTGCTTCACTCTTGGTTACGACACTCCCAAGGGATATGATTATGATAATTTACATTTTCTTTATAAACCAATTTGAAGTATTTTAACATAAGATGAGAATAAATAACCTTGGTTAATCATAAGGTGTTTCAAATTGAGAATATGGTGTCATGATATTCTCTAAATGATTTTATGACTACTGTTACTCACACAATGCTTTCTGGTTTTAATCAATTGCAGGAGTCTAAGGATGTCATAGTAACATTTAGAATGATGTAAAAGGTGGGAAAAATGGTAGAAATGAGCAAAAAAATGGAATGTTGATAGGCATAAAAGATATCATGTTCATGCCAAATCAGTTTTCCAAAAATATGATCAACAAAATATATATTAACAAACTCCCGGACTCAACAAAGAAGTGACAGCTGATGAATGATAAGAGCTCTAGTAGTGGAGAACATAGAGAAAAGTATCCTAAATTTCCATCATGCAGGAAATGTGGAAGGGGACACCCAGCAAATTGTCTCAATAGAACAAAGACATTTTTTATGTGCAGAAAAGAAGGATATAAAGTGATGAATTTCCAAGGAAAAATGAAGAGTACTATGGAAGAAAATAAAAATGGTCCCAAGAATCCATTTATAGTCATTTCTCATAAATGTAGGGGACCTGGAAATTATCCGAGTGAATTCCCTATTATATAGGATATTTTCTTGATCAAAGAAGAAGGTATGTGGAAATAAATGCTTGGAGAAATGTTTAAGAGTATTAGTGCTCCTTTTTTATGGGAATACTTTGGAATAGTTTTCTCTTGTATTTGTAACCCCATAGTTTTCCATGTGAGAATGATATATGAGGAAGTATTATATTTTCCCTTGTGGATATAGTTATAAATAACCATTTAGTTTTATATGATCATTGGGTTTGAGGAAATTACACGTTATTATATTTTTGGATGAAAATGCAAGGTATGAGATAATATTTCTGGTAAAATTTATGTTATGGTTATTTTGAAGAATTTGTCTCATTTTGGTAATGTTATAAAATATACTTTTTAAAAAATGAAAATATGAAGACCACATGACAACCCGTCACGTTGGACCATGTTGTGGGAATCGAACCCACTACAAAAGTACGACTGGGATTTATCACCTACCACAAGACTACTTGAAGTACCTGGTTAGTGAGACTAATTATTTTTAGTCAAATGATTTTATTGATCAATAATAAGTTGATTTGGGTTCTTATATCTAATCAAATAAATACCCTTAGTATAGGAAACTTATTTGGTGATTATGAGATAAATGTTATTTTCGAAGATGTTCACTTTGTTGGGAACACTAAATGCACATGGAAAACAGAATACTATGGGGTTTAATTTGAGGAGTAATAGTGGATTTTTATCTACGTATCTATTGTGGATTTATATTGATTTGTGTTATTTATGGAAATGATTAAACTATAATAGGGAATATGTGATTAGGTTAATTACTTTTATGTATGTGACTTTAAGAGTAGTTGATTTCATTTGGAGACACAATTTAACATGGAAGACTACATAACCAAATTCTTCTATCTTTTCGGTTTCAATATTAGTTCGGATTATATTGAAGGATTTTAAGGGCAATTGTTTATTGAATGTTATTTATTTAACTTTGGGGTATTGATTTTAGAAATTATGATTAGTGTTTCTTTCTCTAAAGGAATATCCTTTTGGGGGATCATCAGATCTTGTAATAACCGTTTTGGTTTTGGTTAATCTCTAAAGACAAGGTAAATATATAGTTTATCCTTCATGGATCAGGTGATTCTATAGAAGCTTATTATAGCTCTTCTAGTGTGACCAAGTCATCTTGAATACACATTGTTTAAAAAAACGAGTTAGTGGTGGAATAATGTGTTAGTCAACCCTAATGAGTAATATGGGTATTTTGGGTCACAAAGAGCCACTCCACACTATGCACAAGCTAGGTCACACAGAGCTGATTTTGACTTTGGCCATACTATGGTACTCCTTCAGTCGAGTACCATGGGACTATATGGTCATACATAGTTGCTCCCCACCATGGTCTTGTTCGGTCACACATAGCCTCTTCCCAGTAGGCCATCATAATAGATCCAAATAGGGTCACCTGCTAGCAATCTTATGGTCTTATATAACTGCAGGATTTCCACACATAGTGCGCTTGATTTCGGGAGAACTACTCCTAAATCAATTCTTCAAATTTAACCTTCCGTGAAATCCTTGATTTAGTATCTTAAAATATCCACTTTTTCGTGAGGGTTCCAAAACCGAAAACAACTCGTCAATTGGATTCCCAGTTTGGATGATATTTGCATTTTTTCTTAAAATTGGTCGGTGAGGTATGGGTCTGGTCTGACTCGGTCGGACTGACCTGACCCGACCCAACACAGGGTCCCCCAAACTGACTCGGATCCAGCCCAACCTGGGTTCAACCCAGTTCAGCCTTGTAACATCCCGGTTCTGGGTGCCACTCAACGGGTGCCCCGAACCCGGTTCATCATGTGACCTTAAGCGTATTTCCCCAAATGACAGAGGCTGCCGACTAGTAGTGAGGGCCTAGGTCTGATAGTGGGGAAATTATGCCCTGATTTGTCAATGTGTAACGCAGCGGAAAGAAATAAACATAGAACAAAAATGGAAGCAGTAAACCATACACAACTGAAATTAATATCTGTAGTAGATAAAAACCAACCAGTATACACGTAATGATAAAACATGCCTAAATTCTTAGAAAACATCCAGAACATGTTACATGATCAATACAAAACAACTCAAGTACAAGTACAGAAAAACAATTGAACAACCCGCGACATCGTGAGCTACTGATCGATCCCATGCTCTCCTACACCCCATAAGCAATCAAGTACCTGTATAGGGTCCCTTTCCCTTATCTATACCTCCAAAAATGTAATCTGTCTGGGCCGAAAAGCATGGCCCAAACAGGGTGTGAGAAATATGTCTCAGTAGGCACCCACCAAAGGCTCGTGCCCAACTGTGTGTAAACATGCAACAACAGTGTGAAAAAGTAAAATGAAATAAACCAATAAGTACTCAAAAGTAACCAAAATACTAGTTGTATTTCCATTTAATTATTTATTTAATCCATTTATTTTAAGAAAACACCACAGTGAATTTCTAAGTTAACAGTCAGTGTCCTTAGAAAAACAAAATCTCACCCTCAGGTAATTAGAATCTCACCCTTAGGAATTTCCCTCAGGCGTAACAGAAATTGCCCTCAGGAGTAGGAAGTGTCGCCCTCAGGCATAGAAGTAAAGCCCACATTTAAGATGTCTTTCTATCGGGTGAAATAGTATTTTTACCTCAGTATAATACAGTCCCTCCCTTAGGCTATAGTAAAACACTGCCCCCAGGCATAAGTAACTGGGCCATTCCCAACATATAAACATGAAATTTACATACAATTCCTCTCAAGGCAAAAGTAATGCATAATTTAAAATGGAATACCCTCGAGTATCCTGGCCAAATGGATAAACATAGAAACGTACACCATGGTGGTCTTGGATCCATGACATGATCCCAAACAACAGTTTTTCAATTCTATTTAATTACCTATATAGTTCTAGGTAGTTAAAATAACCACGATGTCAGCCACACGACATCCCATATATGGGTTCGTAGCTCAAAAACACACGAAATGCACAAAAGTTGGAAATTTAAACAATAATCCACATAAATTCAACACCCAAGAATGATATACGTGAATGATGCCTTCTGAAATATCCAAGAACGACATATATCAGAGGTAAAATAATTCTCGCTTAAATGCAAATAACTCTCATTAGGGGAAGAATTGGAAAGAACAGCTTAAGGAGAAGGGAGGGAATACCCGTGTAGTTCCAACAAGATCGTCCGAGGAGGAAACAGATTCCAGATGTGTGCTAAGAGGATCTTCAAGGCATCAGCCTCCTCTCCCGAGGTCCATCTTTTCATTCTAATCCTTCCCTGTGAACAACAGAGGCTACTTCCCATTTGAAGCGGAAAAACAATGTACACGACGTGTAATTACGAGTACACGGCGTGTACTTCCCATTTTTAAATTTTTACTCTGGCGGCATCCTTCAAGCACGACATTATTCACCTGCCAACATGCCAACATGTCATGTCATCACAAGCACACAGCGTGTGCTATCACACAACTGGCCACGGCCTTACTATTCGCCTCTGGACTGACTACATGGCGTGTAAGGGACCAATACACGATGTGTAGTCAGTTCCTACACCCTTCATCGCAGATATGGCCACACGCCCTATGTACTCATTCCACACATCCAAAAGTACACGATGTGTGGAAAAAGTACACGGCGTGTAATTCCAAAATTTATAATTTTTTCTCCATTTCCCATATTTTCTCAAAAACACAGTTAAAGGAAGGAGAAAAGAAGAAACACGTACCTCAAAGATAAAAACTTGGCTCTTAAAAACTTCCCCCCTTAATGAAATTTGTCCCTGAATTGCCCTTCCAAGGGTGGCGAAGATATAGCTCAGAACAGATCTGTCCACTGAGCACGTACATCAGTCTCTCACTCTCATGTTTCGTCCTACACACGACCATGCTACCATAGCACCCGTACGAGAGGAACTGACCGGCCTCAGAGAACCATCATGCTCATGTCAAAGATACGAATCAAATGCTCATCAAAGGACACATCCATATGAAGCTCAACCTCCTCTGGCTGAAAGGTGTGAGATGGGTCTGAGTGATAGTGATGCAACTGAGACACATGGATGACGTTGTGCATGGCTCAGTGCCGCTGTGGTAACTACAACCGATAGGAAACCAGCTCGAATCCCTCCAGAATCTAAAATGGCCCTACATACCTTGGTGAATGTTTACCCTGTATCCTGATCCTCTTGTGTCCTAGCCTCGGAGAAACATTAATGAAAACCTGATCCCCGACCATGAACTCCAAAGGTCATCTGCGGCGATTAGCATAAGATTTATGACAAGACTATGCGGTAGCCATTCGCTTCTGAATCAACTGGACCTACTTAGAAGTCTCTTGAATGAGACGTGGTCCCAGTAAAGCTGCCTCACCTCCCTTTGACCAGCACAAAGGTGATTGGCATGGACTACAATATAAATCCTCGTAAGGTTCCATCTGGATAGTTTCCTAAAAACTGTTATTGTATACAAACACGACTAGGGGTATATGCTTCTCCCAAGAGCCCCCAAAGTCTAGGACGCATGCACGATGCATGTCCTCTAGAAACTAAATTGTATGCTCTGACTGACCATTAGTCTGAGGGAGGTATTTTGTGCTCAGAAGCACATGTATACCCAGTTCCCTATAAAAACACTGCTAGAAATGAGATGTAAAACCGGTGGCCCTATCCGAAAAGATATAACGAGTGACCCTATGAAGACGTACGATCTCTCGGATATACAACTTCTTGAGCTAGTCAAAACTGAAGGTCTCCTTGATCAGAAAAAAGTGAGATGCCTTTTTGAGTCTATCCACCACAACCCACATGACATAATTACCTCGAGGTGACCTCGTCAATCTAGTCACGAAATCCATCGCGACATCATCCCATTTCCACTCTGGAATGGGTAACTACTGTAACAGACTGGCTAGCCTCTAATTCTCTGCTTTCATATGCTGACAGGTGGAACATATCGTAACAAGACCAGCCACATCTCTCTTCATACTCGGCCACCAGTATGGATGTCGCATGTCACGATACATCTTGGTAACCTCGGGATGAACTGCTCAAGATGAAGCATGAAACTCCTGCATCAGATCTTCGCATATATCCCCTGGAACCCATTCTTGTCCATGGAAACGCAGAACCTCGTCATCACCTATCGTCCACCCAGGAGTAGGGTCCTCACTTCTCACCGACTCCCATAGAACTAGGCCTTCAGAAACAGATAGCTGTCTCATCCTCACTCTATCCCTGATGGTAGAGGTCACATATAAAGCTGAAAGATATGTATTCCCTTGACTGTTGTGCACCTCTAGATGCATCTTAGAGAACAAGGCCATAAGATCCCACTCAACACTGGCCTCCTACACAGCCTGTATCTGAGCCTTCCTGCTCAATGCATCAGTTATTGCATTACCTTTACCATGTGTATAGGCAAGCTCGATGTCGAAGGATTGTAGGTATTCAACCAACCTTCGCTGTCTCAGATTCAAGTCACGCTGAGTAAAGATATATTTGAGACTTTTGTGGTCGGTGAAAAGCACAAAACGTTATCCCAATAGATAATGTCTCCAAGAGCACAACACATGCACAACTACAGCCAACTAGAGTTCATACGTCGGGTAACTCCTCTCATGTGGCCTCAACTGCAGAGAATTGTACGCAAAAACTTGATCACCCTACATCAACACTACTCCTAGCCCAATACCAGATGCATCACAGTAAACTGTATAGCTCTTCCCCTGCTCTAGGAGTATCCGGACTGGTTCTGATTTTATCCTTCCTTTCTGGTCCTGAAAGGCTGTGTTGCAATCTTTCGACCAAATAAACTTCACACCCTTCTTAGTCAAACCTGTCAACGGCGTGGCTAAGTGGGAGAGGTCCTAGATAAAATGTCTGTAGTAACCAGCCAGTCCCAAGAAACTCTGTATCTCAAACACATTCGTAGGATACTCCCAGGAAACTACTATTCTCACCTTATCTAGGTCTACTGAAACTCCCGCCTCTGAGATGATATGATCCAGGAAGTGAATCAGGTTCATACAAAAGTGGCACTTTGAGAGCTTACCATATAGCCGATGCTCTCTCAGTGTACTCAATACGATCTCAAGATGGGTGGCATGGTCATGTCGAGTGTGAGAGTACACCAAGATGTCATCCACGGATACTACCACAAAAGAATCTAGATACGGATGGAACACACAATTCATCAGATCCATGAAAACTACTGGCGCGTTCGTGAGTCCGAAAGGCATCACCATGTACTCATACAGACCATATCTGCTCCGAAAAGCTCTAAGAGGTATATCTGATGGTCTCACATGCAACTGATGATATCCTGACCTCAGGTCAATCTTCGAGAACACTCATTCTCTATGATGTTGATCAAAAAGATCATCAATCCTCGACAAGGGATATCGGTTCATAACCGTCAACTAGTTCAGCTTCCGATAATCCACACAAAGTATGAGGGTACCGTCTGCCCTCTTTGAAAAAAGGACCAGAGAGCCCCAAGGAGAAGTACTGAGTAGGATAAAACCCTTGTCCTGTAACTCATCTAACTGCCTCTTGATCTCCTGTAACTCAGGCTTGGCCATCCTATAAGGAGGAACAAACACCACTGCTACTCCTGGCACAAGATCAATAGAGAAATCCACCTCATGCTCTGGAAGTAGACATGAAGAGTCATCCGGGAAGACATCCCTGAAATGATCAACCACTGGAGGAAAATATTTCTGACAAGTCCCTTGGTCATCCAGATATAAACTCACAATTTGGTCCATGACTCCTCCTCACCCAGGATGCTCTGGTCCATATCGACTCACCTAAGCATCCCATTCGCCCTTGTATAGAAATTGCCCACCCTCTAGGGACGTGAAACTCACCCTGCGACGGTAGAAATCTACAAATGCTCGGAAGGAAACCAACTAGTCCATCCCAATAATGACGTCATAAGCTGTCATCTCTATGACATAGAGTTACCAAAGGAAGTGACACCCACCAAACTCAAGGGGCACTCCTTGCACTGACACATACTAGTCATTATAGTCCCCAGCGGAGTGTCTAGCGTCATGATATCTGAAGAAGAAGAAACCCAGAGCCCAAGGCTCTCCACAACGGGCATAGATATGAAACTATGTGTAGCACCCGTATCAAAAAGTACTAATGATAAAACAGAAGCTACTAGGATAGTTCCTCTAACTATAGAAGGTCCGGGATCCTGATCCTGCTGGGTCTGTTGCACTGCATATGCCTACCCAGTGCTGTAACCCTGCAACATAGCCTAGCTACCCTGAGCTGCCCCGCCCTTCTGCCTTTGAGATCCGAGTGTTTGGCTACCATGGCCACGACCACCATCTCTGCCTGCACGCCCCGATGTATTCCAGTTCCTCGAGTGGTAAAAAGTCCCTGGTCCTACTCCCGCATACGTAGTCTACACAGAACCCCTCTCACTAGCCATCGGTGGAAACTCCTTGCAAAAGCACTATAGATGACCCAACTTGCTGAAAAATCGTCACTCTACTAGGTCTCATAGAAACTGTAGTTTTTGTGCCCCTCCTTACCACTCTGGTAGCACCTGATCGGGCCACCTGAAGAAACTGCCTGGGTGGTACTGCCACCCTAAGAGAAATCCATCTGTCTCTTTCTATTTCCAGTAAAATTAGTACCAGTAATTGGTGCTGAACCGCCTTGGCCCACACCACTAGATTCCCTCAAGTTTCTCTCTGAAATCAGTGCCTAGTTCACAATAGCATGTACTGAAGGCAACCTGAAAGCATTCACCAATGCTCGGATTTCATAATGAAGACCATCCTCAATCCATCTTGCTCTCAACGTCTCATCACCCACCAGCACGGGTGCAATGCGCTGATGCTCGGTGAAATGAGTAGACTAATCCATCACTGACATATCACCCTGCTACAGATTCATGACCTCTCGAGCTCGATTCGCCCTCATCATCTCTGGGAAAAATAATTCATAGAAGACTTCCTGGAAATCTTCCCACGCCATGTACATGTGATGCTCTTTCTGGGTGGTAACATCCCACCACCTCTTGGAGGAATCACACAACATGTATGTCACGATCTTGACCCTACACCCTGGAGGCATCTCAAGATGCTCAAAAATAGTCTGCATCGATCCTAGCCAAGACTCCGCAGCATGTGGTCCGACATCCCCTAAAAACGTAAGCTGATGCTACTACTGGAAGATATGTGTCAGTTGAGCCATAGATGTGGCAGCCTGCGGTGCTCCCTAAAAGGTTAGCAGGAACTGCATAAAGCCTTCACGGAACTGTGCCTCTGCGCCTGTGTCTGGTATAACAACTAGCTCTGCATCTGACTCTTCTGGAGGATCCACTGGTAGCCCATGGACCACCATCTCTGGAGTATACTCGTTTCCGCTCTCCGGGCGAACAATGCGAGGTCGTCTAGGCGGCATGACACTACAAGGTCAAAAAAAACTCCTTAGATTCAAGATTATCTAGACCAAAAACGAAGAAACCACAAAAGGAACAAGGGGAATATGAAATTTCAAGATTTGAAAAACAAGACTACATGGCATGTATACTGACTACACGGCATGTACTTCACTTTTAATCCCCTACCAGGGTCCTTCCACGTGGCTAAGCCACACAACCTCCATTATAATTAAACTACATGGTATGTATATCATCTACACAGCGTGTATGGTGTTATTTCCAACTACCCGTGTCGCTTGTGACATGACCGACTACTCGGCTTGACACGACACGGCGTGCTACACCCGCACATGGCATGTACACCACCCCGTTTCCCAGCCACCCGGCTAACCCTACACAGTCTGTCCTCGGACAAGACTACACGGCATGTTCCCACAATTACACGGCGTGTTCCCATAGGTACACGACGTGTTCTAGATGTGCTTCACCAACCCATGTTGTTAGTTACTTGGCTGGATACATGGCTCAAATTACACGGCATGTTCTATATAGACATGGTGTGTGCACAATAGGATATCACCGACCCATGTTGTTAGTTACACGACCGGGTCACCAGGTCGGACTACACGGTGTGTTCCAGAGTAGACACGACATGTATGTATTAATGTTTCCTCTTCCTGTGTTGTTAGTTACACGGTGGAAACCGGGTCAACACTACACGACGTGTACAGAAGCTACACGACGTGTTCGTCCAATGCTCATCCCTTCCCCGTGTCAGCGCCAACACGGTTTGTGACATGGGAAGTGAGTACACGGTGTGTACCCAAAATGTTTATTTTTCTTCCCAAACAGAACAACACTCACAACATGTATAAATAACTACACGGCGTGTATACTTGGTTTTCTGGACAGCATGCCTCAAAAACTACTCCAGAGCCCAGAAAACACTGTAAAACAACACCTAAGTTCCAAATTCTTATTCGTGAGGGGCCATACTCCCCACGAATCAATGTTTGACATCTTATCTATATTATAACAAATTAAATAGTCAATGATCCAGAAAATTCCAGTTAATGGGGGCCTATACTCCCCAAAAACCAAATTTTGTCATTCATTCAATCAATAACATATACAGATATACCCTATCACATAGTAGGTATCTTATCAAGCAACTATCAAAACGACATTCTTTACTAGCACAACAACTATCACAACAACATGAAATTTCTAATGCACCTACATGGAATGGAAACTATGTTTGGAATGTGATATCAAAAATGTTCCTAAATGATTCATGAGATGGAATACCCTCATCTCATCGGGTTTCAACAAAATAGAACCCATAGATAAAATATAACAGCACAATACAAGTGCCCCACCCAATGGTGAAATCATATCAACTATAAATTGAAAAATCAGTAAAATTACAATACGAAGTAAATTGGGTTTTCCCTATACACGAGTTAGCTATAGTCGGGCACAACTTATTACCAACTACCGTTCCCATCCTACCCCTGACTAAGGATCCAAATAGAAATTCAAAGAAAAGAAAACCTTTGATACCACTTTGTAACGTCCCGGTTCTGGGTGCCACTCAACGGGTGCCCCGAACCCAATTCACCATGTGACCTCAAGCGCATTTCCCCAAATGCCAGAGGCTTCTCACTAGCAGCGAGGGCCCAGGTCTGATAGTGGGGAAACTATGCCCTCATTTTTCAATGTGTAATGCAGTGCAAAGAAATAAACATACAACAAAAACAGAAGCAGTAAACCATGGAAAACTGAAATAAACAACTACATTTGATAAAAAAACCAGTATAAAAGTAACGATGCAACATGCCTCAATCCTTTGAAAGTAGACAGAACATGTTACAAGATCAATAAAATACAACTAAATTACAACTACAGAAAAGAAAAATAGAACAGACCGCAACATCATGATCCAATGCTTGGTCCCATGCTCTCCTACACCCTAGTAGTAATCAAGTACCTATATAAGGGACCTTTCCCTTATCTATACCTATAGAAACATAATCTTTTTGGGCCGAAAAGCATGTCCCAAACAGGGTGTGAGAATTATGTCTCAATAGGCACCCACCAAAGGCTCATGCCCAACTTTGTGTAAACATGCAACAACAATGTGCAAAAGTACAATGCAATAAACCAAGCAGTACTCAAAAGTAACCAACTTACCAGTTGTATTTCCATTTAATTATTTATTTAATACATTTATTTTAAGAAAACACCATAGTTCATTTCTAAGTAAATATTCAGCATTCTCATACAAACAAAATATCACCCTCAGGTAATCAGAAACTCACCCTTAGGCATTTCCCTCAGGCATAACATAAATTGCCCTCAGGCATAGGAAGTGTCACCCTTAGGCCTAGAAGTCAAGCCCTCAGGCACGATAGGTTTCCCTTGGGAGGTACATTGCCCTCAGGCTAATACAGTCCCGCCCTCAGGCTATAGTAAAACACCACCCTCATGCATAAGTAACTGGGCCATGCCCAACATATAAACATGAAATATATATACAATTCATCTCAAGGAAAAAGTAATGCATAATTTAAACATGGAATACCCTCAGGTATCTGGGCCAAACAGCTAAACCGAGAAATGCACCCACGGGGTGATCCTGGATCCATGCACTGATCCCAAAACAACAGTTTTACAATTCTATTTAATTACCTATACAATTCTAGGTAGTCAAAATAGACACCAACACAGCCACACGACACCCCATATATGGGTTCGTAGCTCAAAAACACACAAAACGCACAACAGTTGGAAATTTAAACACCAAGACACCTACCTTCAACACCCACGAACGATATACGTGAATGATGCCTTCTGAAACGTCCAAGAACGCCATAGATCTGAGGTAAAATAGTTCTCTCTTAAATGAAAATAACTCCCATTAGGGGACGAATTGGCAGGAACAACTTAAGGATAAGGGAGGGCTTAACCGTGTGGTTCCAACGAAATCATTCGAGGAGGAAACAAATTCCAGACGTGTGCTAGGAAGATCTTCAAAGCATCGGCCTCCTCTCCTGAGCTCCATATTTCCGTTCTTATCCTTCCCTATGAATAGGGGAGGCTACTACCCATTATAAGCGAAAAAAACAAAGTACACAACGTGTAATTCTGAGTACAAGGCGTGTAATTCCGAGTACACGACGTGTATCTCCCATTTTTAAACTGTTCCTCTGGAGGCTTCCTTCCAGCGCGAAACTATTCACCTACCGACACTCCTACACGGCGTGTCTTCACAAGAACACTATGTGTTCTGTTGCACATCTAGCCACCACCTTACTATTTGCATGCCGACTGATTACACGATGTGTGAGGGACCACTACATGACTTGTAGTTAGTTCCTACACCCTTCATCGCCGATATGGCCACACGCCCTGTGTACTCATTCCACACGGCCAAAAGTTCATGGCGTGTGGAAAAATTACATGGCATGTACTTCCAAAATTTAGGATTTTTCCCAATTTACCATATTTTCTCAAAAAAACACTTAAGGGAAGGAGAAAAGAAGAAACCCATACCTCAAAGATAAGAACCGAGTTCTCACAAGCCTAGTCTGGACCATTGGTGTGGTCCATGCACAGGCCAGTCCACCATAGGCCTACCATCTCTTACATGGTTGGGACGCAGTTAGAAGCTGCATGAACCCCTGCCCCACGGGTCATCCCTTTGGCCTCCTCCTCTACTATTATTGGTTAAACACACCCGTTCCGTGTGCAATGCCACTCAGTTTTGCATCCGTAGAGCAAAAATGCTGTCAGGTGGCCGCATCCACCCGCCTCCAGCCACCAGGACAATGGATAGAGGCTCCTGCCACACCGTTGTGGCCCGAGTCGACCAAAACACTTCTTCTGGTGTGCCATCGTGGCTTGCCGGAAGGTCCACTCATATAGTCCTTTATTCAATCCCATTAAACCTACATCCTCTGCTGGATTCCATCATCCCCGTGATGGACTCGAATACTCATTTCCTTTAATTCAATGATGAATTCACGAAGAACTCAAAAAACACACAAGGAAGAGGGACTCAATCCCTATTCATGTTATCCTTCACTCTCCGTGATAGAGGTTTAGGAACATTGTATATATAATTGATGATATATCATAATGAATGAATTAATCCAAACTTAAAAACCCTAATAAATTTCATTCCCACAAGAATGAGTGATCCAAATATCAACCTGTTCATGGGTTGATCTTTTATTTTCATTTAGAATAATGAATGGTGTAAGATAAAACAAAAACAAACCACTAATTGGTTTGGGATGTTCATTAGAGATGCACGATGTCGTTGCATTCATCTTTCTATGATACTCTGTTTAAGTCCGTTGGTCGATTGTTGTTGGTGACAATCAGTTAGAAGGGGGGTTAGTGTTCATCATATTCACCAACTAGAGCTTTGGAGTAAAACTAGGATTTTTCCACAAATCCTGCATTGTTTGCTTAGCCTTTAAAGGAAAAACATGAATAAGAATTTTCATTATGTTTCTGTTATAGAGTCATTATGTTGTTTCATTAAATGAAATAGTATATTCAGTTTCTCTTGGTCAAAAAACAATCGAGCGAGAACAAATTTAAAACATAGAAAACTAAACTAAAATAAGTTTATTTTATTTTTACCATTTTCTTTAAAAAATTTAGAAAAAATAACTTCTTCCATCTACCAACATCGATTTAGGTTTGGAATATTCTAGGAAAATTATGACATTCTGAGTTCAACTATGCCCATATATTTTTTATCTGAGAACTAGTTTAAATGTTAGAAAAACCTACTCGACCATTTACTTAAATGTACATAAAGATGATAAAAAATTTTATTTGAAGATAATAAGGACTCAAAATCAGTTTTCATCAAAGCTTCTGGTTTCAAAATAATTCCATATAAATTTACAAAAATATTACACATAATTTCAAGGACATTAATTTACTCACCCGTTTTAGGACTCCACATCCTTGTAATCTAAAACAAGGCTACAAAAATAAATGTGGGTACTAAGAAAGAATCTGAGACTCCCACTCCCATGTGCTCTATATGGTATTCTCATGATGCCTTTGAATGTGAACTAGAAGAATTTACCAACCATGAAGGAACAGCTTCAGTTGATCATTTACGTCTACCGGGAACTCTACAAACATCACCACATCCTCATTTTCAACCACGCTGGAGTTGAATACCTGTGATTGATCATGCACGAACATCCTCAGATATGACACATGAAATGAATTTTTCACCCATTGTATCTGTGGGGGAATAGCATGGCAGTGCGCCACCTCCCCAACTCTAATATGAATCTAGAATGGTATGATGAAGCTCAACGATAACATTCCACTCCAAAAAAATATCTAAAATACCTGTCGGGGTGAGACCTGATGGAAAACACTGTCTCCCTCCATGAAAACCAAGGCAATCTATCTCCTATTAGTATTTGATTCTTATTTTCTTTGTACAGTCTTCATCCGCTTCGGGATGACTTGCACCTTCTCAGTGGAATCCCATAACAACACTGAACCCATGAGTGCTGAAACCCTTGGGTATTTCTAGCATAGAGGTAATCTTCATGGCCTCTCATACAAGGCCAAAAATGGTGTTGTGGAAATGGTAGAGTGATATATGTTCTAGTATAAAAACTCCTCCATTGGTATGTGGTCCTCCCAACAATGACACAAATCAAAGACGCAAGCATGAAGCATGTCATCGAAGGTTTTTATGGTCCGCTCCATCTGACCATATCGCTTTTCATTAAAGGTTGTGCTCTAGAGCATCCAAGTCCTGAATGACTCCAGAAATAATTTTTTCAAGTAGTATGTAATGTGAACATAATGAAATTATATGATTATTTAAGGTAGACAGTGTAGCCGTGCTATCTCTTGGATGTAGAGGTGTCACAATCCCTCTATTGATCCTTTCTCCTAGATGGGTGGGAAGGGATCAAAATTGGTGAGTCGAACAACGATCACACATATAGAATCATGGAACTATTGATGTGTGTGGAAATCCAATCACAAAATGCATCAAGATACCGTCACACTTCCACTCAAGTATCTCAAGTGGTTGTGCTAACACAACTATAACATAGTGCTCAGACTTCACTTACTGGAAAGTGAGGAATCAAGAAGCGAACTCTGCCTCTGCTTTTTTTATCCTTGATTACCAGTACTGATGTAATAAGTACTTGTACATCTTCACCACACCAGGATGTACATCCAAAGGGGATAAATGGATCTACCTCAACACCTCCTCCTAAAATTTCCTTAGTACTACAATACATCCTTTTAAAAAGATGAGGTCCTCCTCTCCTATAAAAAATACATCAGGAGCATGTCCTGAGTATACCTGGTCATGTATGGCCTCATAGTCAACATCTTCAAAGGATATCTCCATCACAACTATCTACTTTGTTTCTTCACTTAGCAGCAGTAGACCATACCTCTGGCTGAGCATATATGGCACCATTTTCCCCTCCCTGGGTTTACAAACTATCTCAAAGTCATAGTCCTAGAGGAACTGCAGTCATCATCACTACCTCGAGTTATATTACTTCTATGAGAATATATACATGAGACTCTTGAGGTTCGGGAAGATGGTAATCCATTCACCCATCAAGTATTTCCACCACATCTTCAAGGAAAATACCACTGGTACTAACTCGAGGCTATGGGTCACGTAGTTATGTTCATATATCCTCAACATCCATGAGCTATAGGTGATCAGTGCTCACTACTACATCAGGAAACAACCCAATATGGTCCCTAATGCATCACAAAAGAATAAATACCCCACACCATCTTCCTCTGATCAATTGATAATGTTTTACTCAAACTGATTTTGTACACAACTCAGAACATGATTTGTATTGGAATGAATTTTTTAATTCCCCTAATTCATGGAATATTCTCCTACAAATTTATAATCACAAACAAAACATGATCAAAATTAAATAACATTATATGGGTAAAAAATTCTAAAATATTTCACATCCATACAATTGGATAATATTCCTATAAAATGTTATAAATATTATAGAAATCATAAATTAATGTATAGGACACTACTTAACACTATTTGTAACGCCCCGACCCCAGTTACCCAGAGTGGATGCATTGTTACATAACATTGGAATGATCATAAGGAAATCATGTCTTGAAAGATTGATCAGTTTAGTAATATAGGAAACAATATTTATACATATGTTCAACTTTAACACTTGAAAATAAATACAACAGAAATATATTTCATTAGAAACATCCAAGCCTCCTAGATTATGCTTGTTGGTCACCCAAAATAACTTTTCAAATCCTGGGAAAATGTAACATAATAAAGGGTTGAGATCAAACGCTCAGTAAGGGTAAGTAATATAGCTTAAAATGAAATAAATATTAATCATGGTAAATAATTGAAACCACATTCCTTTACCAATAATAAACATGAATACTTTTATGGAAAGAATATGAGCTGAGTAAATAATTCTATAATAAAATATAATCATGGGTATTCTACTAGTCAAATGACCACATGAACCATCAATATTATTTCTATAATGAGGGAATGTATAATTCCAGACATTCTGGAACATTTTGTCAAGGCCTCGACCAAGATGTCTAAAAATTATTTAGGCCTCGGCCAAAACCTTAAATCAAATTGGGAAAGGGCCTCGGCCAATTCCACATCTATTTGTCTCATGAGACCTACCAATGCATTGAGGAGCTATAACAGGCTCTACCCGTCACTTACTAAGTCCAATACATTCCTCATATGAAAATTTTGAAAAATTACATAAACATTCGTATTAAAACTAGCATAAAAAATGTCAATAATTTATCTACAAACCATGAATGGTATAAAAAAAGCACATCCACAGTCAAAAATAACTCATTCGATACAATAAGGAAGATTTTATTGTGTAAAATTATCCTCAATCGAGAATAATGAAGGATATTGACATAGATTAAAATAATCATCATAACAATTTGAGAAAAATACCCCCTTTATTAGGAAAACATTTAAAAGTCACACTACTTGTCAAGAATCCATTTTCAAAATAGATTTTTAATCAATGTTTCCCATACCACTTTGAAACATTTAAAATGAATTCTGATTTTAAAACATTAATGTCCATATAAATAAATCCTTAAAACCATTTTTAAAATATGGACATTAATGATAAATATTTATAATAATAAATCTTTAAAACATTTTAAAATGATATTTTAGTTAGAGTTCCTAACTAAAAGAGAGACACTTGAATTCAAATAATTTAGGTAATAAAAATGTTTTAATATCATGAGAATAATAGGATTCATGATATACTATGTCAAAGTACATTATATACACCATATAAAAGTGATTTGGTGTATAACAACAAAAGAGTCTCAATGGAATGTAAATTAAGATGAAATATATCATAAAGGCCGTATCCATAGGTTAAGGATAAATCAACGACATAATTATGTGTGAAAAATTTAAATACACTCAATATGATTGGATATTCAGTGTAAAACAATCAAAGCACATTCACACATATTCTTGTAAAAACAACACTAATGAATTGGATGTTTAACTCAAAAAATGGAGTTTGAGTAAAAATTAATCTTATCAAGATCATACCGATGACTTGAGAATTTATCCATGGAGTGATTATGTGTATCAGAACTATATCCAAAGAAAGGGTAGTGGAAATTATGACATAAACAATTGAATAGTGATTCCACACATAATCTTGGAGTAAAATAATCGATGAAGTATGCGTAAAGCCGGATGAATGGAAATTGAAATTTAAAATTCCCTTATCGATTTGGTAACTTACAAAACATACAACCATAAAAGAAGGATCATAAAATTATGATGTATATATACATAATATAAATTATATTACACAATGAATACAATCCTGGGTAGTACACACACCACATGAAATAAATAAGTGGTGAACATCGGAAATCTCACGGAATTAAAAGTGAGCGAAGAAACCACTTACTTTGTACTTATTCCATGTTTGAGGGTAGGTTAGAATCCTATATAATAGTGAAATAATTGACTTATTCAGGGATAATATACATTAATATGATATCATATATGATCTTTTAACATTGCTTTGTTAATAATATCTTAGTATAATCGTTGTTTCGGGTGTTAACTCACTCGTTTTATTTTATATGTTTTGTTACATAAGTCGTGTTTGTTATGGGTAGGTTTTATCTTATTCATATATAGAATGATATCAAGTACTTAAAAATTATTTGTAATCATAAAATGAGACTATTACTTGAATGGATATGATGGGGAATGAATCTCATCGCATTCGTGGAGACGGTAGTCCGTACGTACGCACGAGTGATAATATCATTATTTTGATATTAAAATAATATATAATTGGATGGTATATCATATATACAGAATCATTATAATGTTATATTTATTATGTAAATGATTTACACATAATTATTATACCCATCCAAATAATAGTGTATTTAATAACAATTACACCGCGACGTGGAGACGATAGGTCATACATACGCACGTATGGTGACATGTCATTCAAAGGATGGATAGAATATTGAATATGGTTGTACCATATTTATAATAACATCCCATTATAAAGAATATACTGTATTTATTATTTTATAATGGAAATAACAATTTAAGAAAAAGTTGAAGAAGAAAGGAAGTTGAAAGAGGGTGGTGAAAACATTTCCTCTTCTTCAGGTTCTTCCTTTTGATTTGATCAAAAGGGTTCCTTAGGTTGCCATTATTATCAAACTAAGGACTCTATGTTGAATTTATGGAAGTTGAGAGAATAATTGGGTAGGTTTTGGCAGAACCAAAATGCTTTGATGGTGTGAATAATTGGTTAGAAGTGGTGTCATTTTATAAGGGGGAGGAGGGGTTCTTTAGAAAAAACTTAAAGTATTATTTTATAATAAATTCTTATTAGGTTTATAATGGATCAAAAGTGGATTATTCAAATTATAAGGTTGGTATGGGTCGAAACCCTTTCAACCGATAGATTTTAGATAGGTTTGGGTCATTATATTAACCTTGTCTTTTAGTTTTAACTCTTAGTTAATTAGTTTGACATTTACCATGTCACTATGTATATTTATATTATATAGTTAAGAAACATGCTATATACATCCAAGATACCCATAAGTGGTCCATTAATGATACACATATCATGATATAAGTATTTTGATCAAACCATAGATTTTTAGGAATAGAATATCAATTAATAATATCATATTCGTTTTAGAAACTCATTTATGTCAATTTTGACACTATTCAATAATTTATATTTGTTAAAGTCTTAAAAACGTTATTAATTCGAATAAAATTAATATAAGAAATACTAACAAGTAATATTAACCAATAAAATTCTTATATGGCATCAAAATTTATATATTATATTTATTTTAACTTTTATAATATCAATTATTTGAGTCTTTCATTATTAAGGAAAATAATGCATCATTATTGTGTCATAAATAAATTTAATTATTAAATGTCTAAAAATTATAAATAAAATACCATTAGGTAGGAAATAGTTTTATATTTCTAATTAATATTTATATTTGAAAATATATCATACATGACCTTATGTAAAAATAGATTTTCTATAAGATATATGCTTATGTCATTTTTGTTTTTATTTTAACTTAATTAATATAAAGTGTCATTATCACTTACAAGTGGATCCATGGGGTCCCAAAATAGACTCAAAGATGCCCATGGTCTGACATGTATAAACTAATAATGCTAGGACACATTTTAGGGTAATTTATTATTATTATAATATTAATTATTTACCCTTATTTACCGGATTTACCCTTTAACCATGGTTACTAAAAATATTTACCGAAGTAATTATTCAAAATGTCTATAAATAAAATTTACCTATATACACAATTTGAAAATCCTGATTCCAAATATTAAATCCATTATTCTAAATTCAAAACACAGAAGTGGCAGAAATTAATTTAATATTAATTACCACTTTCAAAACAAAAAGCATGTTTTCAAGAAATAAAAACTATCAAAAGATTGACACTTGTTTATGTCCGGTTAAAATTTGAAATTATGTCCAAGGACCAAAATTGTATTATATGTTAAAAATATATTCTAAATATAATTTAAAACCCCTCAAATTCATAATTTATCACTCTTAATTATTCCGATTAAAATTTTTTTTTTAATTCAAATTTAGTGATTTTTACTATTCATAAAAAATTGAATGTTTTCAGAAAAATACAAAAAATTCACCCTAAGATAATTTCGATATTCTAAATCCAAAAATGAAGTCCATTTTTAACGATAAAATTCATAAAATTTCAATAATTGGGTATTACTATTCATAACAGCTAGTTAGATTGGATGTGGTGTGTGTTAGAACTCGAAGTTGCGTACAACACATACTACTATATTATTCAAAGAGAATCATACTGTGGAAGCCTGGTGTGTTAAATTATCCCCTCCTTAAATAAATTACGTCCTCTCAATTTTTAAAATTGGGTTTGGGAATAAAATGTAAATTCCCACATCAGAAAAAGAGCCAATAAAACTATCACTTTAAAAGAACAAAAGGGAAGTAAAAAAAGTCTCCCGAGATAACCTACACTAGGATTACAGGTAGAACAACATGGATATGTATGAAAAACTTAGTGTCAAGTTCTGATGGAGAGGGATAGAAAACATGATCAGGATAAAGATAACAACAAGAAAACCAAAAAATTGTTATGGAACAGACGTTCATTAGTTTCCTAGTAGGAAAAGTAATCGAACAACATTGTTTCCTTTTATGTTACATTACATAAAGATGAGGATTTAATTTTTGTGATTGACTAAGAAAATAAAGAGATATTCTTACTTTTTATGTAGAGTTTCATTCTTTAATAAATCTCCACCATTAAGTCAATTTTTTAAACGATGAGTATTCAAGAAGACTTGGTCACACTTGAAGAGCTAGTATAAACTTCTATAGAATCACATGATCCACAAAGGATAAATTATATATTTACATTCACTTTAGAGATTAACCAAAAACCAAAACAGTTAGTAAAAGATCAGATGAACCCCCAAAAGGATATTCCTTTATAGAAAGAAACAGTAATCTTAATTTCTAAAATCAATACCCCAAAGTTAAATAAATACCATTCAATAAACAATTGTACTTAAAATCCTTCAATATAATCCAAACTAATATTGAAACCCAAAACATAGAAGAATTTGGTTATGTAGTCTTCCATGTTAAAATGTATCTCTAAATGACATCAACTACTCTTAATGTCACATACTTAAAAGTAATCAACATAATCACATATTCTCTATTATAGGTTAATAATTTCCATAAATAACCCAAATCACTATAAATACATAATAAAAATGTAGATAAGAATACACCATTACTCCTCAAATAAAACTCCATAGTATTCTATTTTCCTGGGAAATATAGTGTTCCGAACAAAGCGAACATCTTCCAAAATAACATTTATCACTTAATCACCAAATCATTTTCCTATACTAAGGGTATTCATTTGATAAGACATAAGAACCCAAATCAAATTATTATTGATCAATAAAATAATTTAACTAAAAATAATTAGTCACACTAACCAGGGACTTCACGTAGTCCAGTGGTGGGCGATAAATCCCAATCGTACATTAGTTGTGGGTTTGATTTCCACCGCTTTGTCAGATACAACAGGTTATCACAAATTCTACATGTTGTCCTTTTTCAAAAACTATATTTTAAAACATTACAAAAATGAGATAAATTACTCAAAATAACCATAACATAATTTTAACCAGAAATGTTATCTCATACCTTTCATTTTCTTCCAAAAATATAATAACTTGTAATTTCCTCAAACCCAATGAACATATAAAACCAAATGGTTATTTATAACTATATTCACAAAGGAAATAATAATACTTCCTAAAATATCATTCTAACATGAGAAACTATGGGGTTACAAATACAAGAGAAAATTATTCCAAAGTATTCTCATCAACAAGGAGCACTAATACTTTTAAACATTTCTCTAACCATTTATTTCCACATAGCTTGTTCTTTGACCAAGAAAATATCCTATAGAATAGGGTATTCACTCGAGTAATTTCCAGGTCCCCTACATTTATGGAAAATGAATGTAAATGGATTCATTGGACTATTTTTATTTTCTTCCATAGTACCCTTCATTTTTCATTAGAAATTATTCACTTTATGTTCTTCTTTCACGCACATAAATCATTTCATTATTCCGTTGAGACACTTTCCTGGGTTTCTCCTTCCACATTTTTTACATGATGGAAATTTTGGATTCTTTCCTCCATGTTCTCCACTACTGGAGCTCTTATCATTCATCACCTTTCTCATCTTTGTTGAGTCCGAGAATTGCTTAATATATATGTTATTGATCATATTTTTGGAAAACTGATTTGGCATGAACATGATATCTTTTATGCCTATCAACATTCCATTCTGTTTCCCATGTCCACCACTATTCCCACCCTGTAAATCATTCTAAATGTTTCTATGAATTACTTGGACTCCATCCATTGACTAAAACCAGAAAGCATTGTGTGAGTAACAGAAGTCATAAAATAATGACCTTGGGATTTTCTTGGAAATACTTGATCAGATTGGTGGTCATTGTATCTGGACCCTTGATATTGGAGGGAGCATTGAGGAATTCTTAGTTCAGTAGGTTAGAAATGTCTTCTGAATGGTTAACTACTTATGAGGTTGTGTAAACCTTTATTTTATTTTGTGATGGACCACTTGGTACGTCATCATATGAGTTAATGGATGTATGGGATGGTATGATTTGGAACCAGTTTCTATAAAACCAATCTGGTACGTGATTGCATAGGGTGGATGGGCTTTGAAAGGAACTCAGGATGTGTTGTTTCATTTTTAAACATAGGGTAGATGTTTTGACATAGGCATTACCAGTCGAGCATTAATGTTAGAACGAGCTTTTTGAGTTCAGTTAAATTGTGGGCTTTGAGATTTTGTTGTTGTTTTTGTGTTATCTATGGAGTATAGTGACAAGGGAATTTGAAAATTCTATCTCTTCCCATAACTCTGCTAGAATTTTTGGAACTCTAGTGTTTTGAAAAGCTAGTATGTTTAATTTAGGAATACAGGACAAATGTTTTGACATGGTGATCTTGTTTTGTCGAAAATTACATTTGTGTTTATAGAGTCGACCAACGGTGGTTAGACTGATCTTATTTGTTACTCTTAATGTACTACTATTAAAGAAATGAGCATGTATCCTATTAATATGTTGTCCTAGATGTAGTTGTAGAGAATCAGTTATACACTGCTCTAATTCTTGAAATCCACTTGGAAATATTGTTATCTCTTTCTATGTTAGATGGTGGATGCATTAATTTTGATGAGGGTTGGTTAATCATAGTTGATACTTGGGTTCCCGTGTAAGAAAGCCTATGAATGAATCCTGGATTCTTGCCAATTTCATTGAAGTGACCTCCAAGAGGATGCCAATATAGGCTCACTCAGTGTTTATATATAGACATTTTGACTTTGATCCAATGCCTCACTTGTAGCATGGGTCATGGGGTACCTGATGAAACTTCCGCGGACTCTAGTTGTTTGAATAAGAGGTTATTACTGACTTGTATTTGGGCTTGAATGTAATTTCTTTATTTTAGTGTTTCTAGTGGGCTGTAATCGGTCTACGCCTTCTTTTTTGTTCAGGAAAAACAATTTAAATATCCAAGTGGTGGTTTGGTTTTGAAATTTCACCGGATTTCTGGAGTGATCTTTGGTAGACTTGTTGTAAATAAATGCTTGGTGATGTGTTTTGGAAGGAAATTTCAGATGTGAGGAAAAACCAAGATTGGGAATTGGCATCCATTTTATGTTAAATCATATGTTAGAGATAAAGTTTTTCTATATTCTTAAAAAGATGATGACATTATCTTTTCTGGGTTACGTGGGATTGTGAAAGAGCCTATTTGATGCTTCAGTTGGGAATCAAGTGTTGGATCTATATTTGATGGTGTGAGTGACATGTATAAGAAAGAGACTAAAGATGTGTTGGATGCTTGGGAACATTACATGTCTATTTGTATGAATCTTATCTACCCTACAAGGTTGGGTGGGGTTTTTTTGTTTCCCCATGGATTCTAAGGGATGAGACATTTTAATTTGGGGATTTTGTATGAACATTATTTTTTAAACATGTTGAAATTATGAGGGGAATTTGAATTTTATGTAATTATATTGAGGGGAATTTTTTATAATTTTACATTGGAAAATAATTGTGAAATTTGGGATGTTTAAAAGCAATGTTTTATTACTTGGCTAATGAAATGATAACTTTCCTTGGTATCTTGAGGAGTTTTGGGAGCATCAGACCGAAAAATAATCATTTTTATGGTCTTGTAGAGGGGGCACTGATAGCGCACATTCAACCCAAATGTGTGGCTTGTAGTAGGTAACAGTGCGATGTAATCGTTATGTGGATGAGGCTTTCGAACTTCTATGCATGGTTAGTATATCCATATGTGGAAAACCGTGTGAGGAGAGTCTCCTTGGTAGGGGGTGACGCACGGTCAACAAATGGTTTGGCTAATTGTGTGGCCCAAAATTTTTATGGAACCCAATTTTTAAATTTTGGTTTAGTTTAATTTAAATTAGTCTAATTTAATTTAATTCAAGAGAAAACAAATCACAATTCTTCTATCTCCCTCACTAGCATGTTGCATTGGCAAGGCCTCCCCTTTGAGGTGCGACACACCCCTCTCCTAAATCCCTTCTCCCATGTTATTTTCTATACTAATTTCAATAGTTTTCAGTCTAAAGATTATAGGTTTGGGTTTCTCATCTCTCTCCTCCACATTTATGGCTAATTATTAGCCTCTCTTCCTCCTTATAGATTTCAGGTAAATCCCTAGGGTTGGCTTTGATCCTGTATGTGCTATTTTTTTAGTTTTTGGTATGAAAGGGTTGTATCAGAACCTATTGGTCTATGTTTCAATAATATCCACTGATTTAATGGAGGGTATGGATGATACGGTCTACTTCCATCAATTTGAGGAAAGGGATTATAATAATATTTTTTTTTTCAGAACCTCTATTTAGGGTTTAATGGTGTTTATAAGACCAATGGAAATTTATGTAGGTAGTCCTGATCAATTGAAAACGCATGCACACATTTTTTCCAGGTATGAATATACAAATATATCTCTCTATCTACCATGTGCGAGTTCCCTCATTTCGTGGAAAACACATACATTCGTTCAAGGATTTATGTATGTAGAATTGCATGCAGGTGTGCGTCCAACTACTTGAGTAAGAAATCTTTGTCTTGTCCATTCTTACTGGTAGGGTCCCTATCCTATACTCTATATTTATTAATTCCTTAGATGCTTCTTAAAGTAAATTTTCATTATGGTATTCCTTGATTAATGTAACCGTATAACTTGAATTAATTTATTAAAAATAAAAAACAATTTTTTTGTTGATAATTTCATGTTTTGATAATAAACCCCCTCCAACGGATGTGCGATTTCATCAAACCAAAATATTTTTATAGTATTGTGTCATGCTTATTGTGGTTTGAGCTTGCCATATATCTTCCTGATAGTGTTGAGATATAGGATGTTAATGCATAGGCCCTTGTGTATTGTTAACTGATGTTGAACATGTTATTTGATTAAGGACATGAACATATAGTTGTTGTTAAGCATCTATGTCTTATTATATTCCTTATTTCCCATATGAGTATCGTAAGTGTATTCCTAGTTCATTTGATGATTAAACTAGAATCACCCCTATGATTATCTTAAAGATTGTAACATGAATGGATTTGATCTTGAATGCCATTAGGTGTGACCATTTTCCCCATGTCAGGGGATGGTCGTGATGTTTTTGACTTATATATGAATTGTGAGTTAAATTAATTAATTTGGGAGGGATGAGAGACAATACCCTTGGAACTTATTATTTCATTTTTTTATTTAGAGAAACATTCCTTGTAAGTATTTTCCCACATGAGCCTGATACTACCACTTCATGTAGTATATTATTAAGTGAGATTTATTATTTTAATGAATTTCCCATGTGATTTGTTTGATGCAATTTCCATGAAATGTGTTTCGAATACATGTGAACTCTGTAATGCCTAGCACACATGATTAAAGAAAAGGCTATGACTTAAATTGATATAATATAATTTAATTGCTCTAATTACGTATTTTCATATGTGAGATACATTATAACTAATCCCTTTGTTAGGATTGTAAGTCTTGTTGTGTCAACAACACCCATGTCATTATTTGAAATAATGTCCTTAAAATTGGCCTTGTTTTGTAATTAACTTTATAGGAATGGATTGTACCTTTAATTAATGTGGACATGGGAGTAAATAAAATTCAATTCCTTTTGTGGTTGGTCTTCTCTTGTGACTACTTTAGTTGGTGAGCTATATCAGATAATATTGGATTGACCTTGTAATTCCTAATGAAAAGTGTAAATGTTTAATTGGAAATTAAATTTGGTGAATCATGGATTCAGATTAAAATGTCATGGATTATCAGATGAATTTTGTATGGTTACCCCTTGAGTGAACCTTAGATTCAATTTATAATTAATTTGATGGGATCAGAGGGTTTATTATGTATAAAAGGTTGAGTAAACCTTAGATTCTATTGGAAGGACATAGAAAAGCTCAAATGGTGAGATGTTTTTAAGCTGTGATTGAACAATGGATCCCTATAAGGCTACCATGGATGTCCTTATAGTGGTTTTACTTATATGATAAGTGATTCATAGATCCCTATAAGATTTCCATGGATGGGATCAAGAGGATTTTATTACATTGGATTAGTGATACTTGGGGATACCCTATAGGACTTCCAATGATGGGCTCAAATGACATGGACTTATACCACACCTCGATTGATACCAGGTTCCTAAGAGGATCACTATGATGAGATTGTAGTGTGTTGGTGGAAATTTTACCTAGATTGATAAATGAATTATAGTTGAGGAATTTCAGGTACGAGATCGAGTTATAATTGAATGTTGAATGTGATAATTTACTATACGTCTACAAATCCAAACCACAGTATTGGATTCTGTCTACACTGGTATTGTTAGATGGCCTTTTTTAAAACCCGTGTGGCATATTGTTTTACGTGGGATTCCAGGACTATGATAGATCTCGATACATACCAAGTCATTGTATTAAACTGTTTATCTTTTGAATAAATGAAATGTATATTATGAGTATCTGATTATATAGGATTTTACATTTGAGTAATTCCTTACATGTTATATATATTCTTCCACAAGTAGTTTTTTTCACAAGGTGGATTTGGATAAAAATTCCTAATGAGGCTTACTAAGATTTATTATCTCACACCCTTCTTAGGTTCAATTATTTCCCTTGTAACCAACTGTTTGGTAGGGCTATAGATCGTTCTTTTTCTGTATTACTTGTATCTAGACGTTGAGATAAAATAACATAGCCGAAGATATATATTCTCGTGGTTATTTCTCTAGTGATTTTATGCATTTTATTTATTTTTGTAATGAAATGAAAAGCATGTTTTTCTTTTTACTACATTTAGATATGTATCTTTATATATTGTGAACACATTGTAATACCGGCATTGGGAATATTCTTTGTTATGTTGTTATTGATATTTTCTTCCACTACATTATTTATTTCTATATACTACTTCCAATGTTATATATGTTTTGCTTTATTTTTACCACTGTGAACACTAAATAAGAGGGTAATATCTCCCCACTAACTACCTTTACACACTCTTTTCTATTTGGTAGCCTCTGACATACTAGGAGACAGTCTTGAGGTCATGTCGTAACCAGTCCGACATACTGTTTAGTGGTAAGTTGATCCATGATGATACATCCAAACCATTCTGATTTGTTCACCAATATCCCCATTTCATGTCGATTACATCATAAAAATTCCATATCAATAATATTTTCTCATTACGCCATGAATTGTTCTTGCGACGATCGATCCCTTAGGAGGGTGTCCAACCACGAACCAAAGGGTCACCTGTGATGAACGAGAAAAGATGAAGAATAGAAAAAAGAATAACCACGATAAAGTTTCCTCAGTTATTGTTCATATAAACCTCAATCAATTTTTGTAATAATGAAAAATGAAGAGGGAATATAAATATTCATGTAAAATTACCTAATTAATGTCCACATATTAAATCCCATCCTAAAAAGTGATCGATCTTTAAATCAACCCATTCATATATTCATTTCAGTTCATCAAAAAATAGATGAATGGGTATGTTTCCACATTAAAAAACATCCTACATGGAGTTTTTATTGATCATTGATGAATAATAATTTTGTTTTCAGTGTTGGTGAGATCCTACAAATATTCAAGTGTGACTATCCAAGATATGTCCCTGATTTGTTATCATCTACCAAGAATGTTAACCCCAAACAACTTCTAGGGCTCCAAGATTTTAGACGCCAACCATGAGAAAAATTAGATATTCATATATTTAATGATGTATTAGGTCGATGAGATAACTAAAATAAAATAAATTTTTATGTTAATTTATTTTATTAATTTCATGCCTGCCATAACGTTTACACAAAATACTCAGGTAGACCAATTTTATGTCACACCACGTGTAAAACCGCCACATGAAGATGAACAGTGACATCCGATTTCTGATCCAGGAACCTGTTTAAGATTTATTCCAATATTTTAATAAAACCATGTATCAATGATACCTAATAAATTTAATACATTTCAAAACATTATTTTGGGAACACCAATCCTCATAATTGATCATTTTATTTATCCTAGTCTCAAAAATAATCCTTATAAAATTTTTAAATGATACCTATAATATCTGATATATTACATTCTCCCCACCTTAAAGATTTACAACAACCAAAATAAAAAAAGTGATTCAGAAATATATGTGGGTACAAGGCATGAATCTGAGACCCCCTCGCTGGTGCTCTCTTGAAGAATCATAGGATGCGACCAAACATGTACCAAATGAATCAACTGATCAGGAAGTCTCCTCTCCAGATGATCCTAGATCTCCACTGGGTACTCAAAAAACGTTTCTCTATACCTGATGTCTTGTTCGACCAAGTAGATAATGTGTGATGGGTCATGATTGTACCTCCTTAGCTGTAACATGAAGATGAAATTGTGTTCTGCGTCTAACTATGGAGGTAGAACTAAGAGGTTTCCCACATTGCTAACTCTACGTATAATCTAGAATGTTACATTTAATCTTCGTGATAACATATCATCTCAGCCAAATATATCAAATACACATTGAGGTGAAATCCATAGGAATACATGTTCTACCTCCTCGAACTCCACTGGTATTTTTCACCTGTCGTTATATGAATTATGATGGCTCTATGTAGTGTTTTGTTTCTCCTATATATTCTTCACATTTTCTATTGCAGCTTGCACCAACTCCAAGCCCATGAGTGCTGACTCCGTGGGGGTAATTCTATGAAAATTGGTTACATTAATGGTCACACATACACAACCTCATATAGTGCAATTCCAGTGGTGGAATTGTATATGTTTTTATATGCAAACTCCACCAGTGGTTGGTGATCCTCCAATCTACGACCAATGTGTAACATGGAGTATTGTAGCATGTCCTCAAGAACCTAAATGGTCCAATCATTCTGGATTTCATTTTTGTGGGTAAAACACTATGATCAAGTGTAATTAAGTCCCAAAACCCTCACATAATCCCCTTAACAACTAGGTTGTATATGAGAATCAAAATCAGAAATAGTCATCGATGGAACTTCATGGAGTCAAAATACCTCCGGAATGTAGAGGGGCCCGATGCTCTATACGAAACAATATTCTCAGATAGCTATGAATTGGGCCGATGTGGTGATTTAGTAAAATATCACCCAGATTTGATTGTGTTCCCTAGATGTATGTGGTAATCCCTTTATGATATCCATAGATATCCCATCCCACATTCAATGTGGCACCACAAGGTATTGAGATAAATATTCTTGATCATGGTGCTCATCCATCACTTACTAAAATGTAAGGAATCAAGAAACAAACTCATCAAATCCATTATTTATTCCTATCCACTAAAACCAACATTGGGGGTTTGGGAACTTATTTTCACACATAGATTTACAACCAAGGGAGATGTACAAACCTATATCCAATCATCCACCCACAAAATTACAAGCACCATCGAGAATCAATTAAAAAGAACGATGTTCTCCAATACATTAGAAAAACAATTGAAAGCATTCTAGTGTAACACCCCAAGCTTCCATGGTATGCTTCTCTTTGATTAATACAGTAGCATGTGTTGTACGCAACTTCGAGTTCTAACACACACCACAACCAATCAAAATAGCCGTTATGAATAGCAATACCAACTATTTAAAATTTTATACATTTTATATTTTAAAATGGAATTCATTTTTGGATTCAGAATATCGAAATTAGCTTTGGGTGAGTTTTTGGTATTTTTCTGAAAACATTTAGTTTTTGATGAATAATGAGAATCAAAAAATTTAAATTTAAAACAACTATCTTAATAGAAATAAATAATAGTGATAAATTATGAATTTGAGTGGTTTTAAAGTATTTTTAGAATATATTTTACCATTTAATACAATTTTGGTCATTGGATGTAATTTTACATTTAAACCGGACATAAACAAGTGTCAATCTTTTGATAGTTATTATTTCATAAAAACATGCTTTTTGTTTTGACAGCAGTAATTAATTTTAAATTAATTTCTGCCACTTCTATGTTTTGAATTTATAAAAATGGATTCCATATTTGGAATCAGGATTTCCAAATTGTGTAAATAGGTAACTTTTATTTTTAGAAATTTTGAATAATTACTTTGGTAAATATTTTATTTACCATGGTTAAAGGGTAAATCCAGTAAATAAGGGTAAAAAAATAATATTATAATAATATTAAATTACCTTAAAACGTGTCCTAACCCTATTTGTTGTTACAAGTCTGACCATGGGAATCTTTAGGTCGAATTTGGGTCCCCATGGATCGACATGAAATTGATAATAAAAATTTATATTAATTAAGTTAAAGTAAATACAAAAATGACACAAGCATTTATCTTTTAGAAATTGTTTTTACCTAGGGTTATAAATGTTATATTTTCGACTATAAATTTTCATTATAAATTAAAAACTATTTCCTACATAATGGTATTTTATTTATAATTTTTATACATTTAATAATTAAATTTATTTATGACACAATAATGGTGCCGTATTTTCCTTAATAATGAATGAATCAAATAATTGGTATTATAAAAGTTAAAATGAATATAATTTAAATGTTTTTGTTCCATAAACTAATTTTATTGGTTAATATTACTTGTTAGGATTTCTTAGATTAATTTTATTCAAGTTAATAAATTTTTTATGACTTTAACAAAAATCTATTATTGAATGGTGTAAAAATTGTCATAAATGAGTTTTAAAACAAATATTATATTATTAATTGATATTTTGTCTCTAAAAATCTAAGGTTCGGAAAAAGGACATATATAATGATAGGTGTATTATTAATGGACCACTTGGGGGTCAATTGGATGTATATAGTAATTTTATTAACTATATAATATAAAAATACAAAGTGACATGCAAAATGTCAACCTAATTAACTAAGACTTAAAACTAAAATATAAGGTTAATATAATGACCCAAACCTATCTAAAATCTATTGTTTGAAAGGATTTATACCCATCCCCACCTTATACTTTTAATAATTCACTTTGGAGCCTTTAGAAATCGAATATGAATTTATTATGAAATAATACTTTTTGTTTTTTCTAAAGAGCCGCTCCTCCCCCTTATAAAATGACACCACTTATAACCAATTCTTCACACCTTCAAAGCCTTTTGGTTCGGCCAACCCCTACCCAATTATTCTCTCAACTTCCCTCACTTCAACCTAGAGGCCTTATTTTGATCATAAATCAAACCTAAGGATCCCTTTAGATAAAATCAAAAGGACGAACCCGAAGAAGAGGTAATGTTTTCACCACCCTTTTTCTAGTTCCTTTCTTCTTCAACTTCTTCTTACATTGTTATTTCCATTATAAAATAATAAATCCATTATATTCTATATAATTTTATTTTATTAAAAATATGTTACAACCATATTCAGTTTTCTATCCATCCTTTGAATGACATGTCACCATACGTGCGTACGTATGGCCTACCGTCTCCATGTCGTGGTGTAATTGTTATTCAATACATTATTATTTTCATGGGTATAATAATGATGTGTAATTAATTTAAATAATAAATATAACATTATAATTATTCTTTATATATGATATAACATCCAATTATATTTTATTTTAATATCAAAATAATGATATTATCGCCCGTGCGTACGTACGGACTACCGTCTCCACGAATGCGATGAGATTCATTCCCCAAAATATCAATTCAAGTATAATTCTCATTTAATGATTAAAAATAATGTTTAAGGAATTGATATCATTATGTATATGAATAAGATACATCCTACACATAAAAAATAGAACTTATGTAACAAAACATATAAAACAAAATGAGTAAGTTAACACCCGAAACGACGATAATACTAATATATTTTTAACAAAGTAATGTTAAAAGATCATATATGATATCATATTAATGCATATGATCCTTGTATAATTAAATTATTTCACCATTATACAAGAGGATAACCTACCCTCGACCAAAGAAAAAGCACATAGAAAGGGGTTTCTTATCTTACTTTTAATTCTGTGAGATTTCCATTGTTCATCACTTATTTATTGCATGTGTTGTGTGTACTACCCATGATTTTATTCATTGTGTAATATAATTTAATTTATGGATATTTAAATCATCATTTTTTGATCCTTCTGTCATGGTTGTATGTTTTGTAAGTTACCAAATCAATTAAGGAATTTGGAATTTCAATTTCCATTCATTCGGCTTTACGTATACTTCATTGATTATTTCACTCCAAGATTATGTGTGGAATCACTATTCATTTTCTTATGTCATATTTTCCACTCCCCTTTCTGTGGATATAATTTTTATACACATAATCACTCCATTGAAAAATTCTCAAGTCATCCGTATGAACATGATAAGAGTAATTTTTACTCAATCTCCCTTTGTTGAGTAAAACATCCAATTCATTGGTGTTGTTTTTACAAGAAAATGTGTGATTGTCCTTTGATTGTTTTACACTGTATATCCAATCATATTGAGTGTATTTATATTTTTCACACATAATTATGTCATTGATTTATCCTTAACCTAAGGATACGACCTTTATGAGATATTTCTTCCCAATTTACATTCCATTGAGACTCATTTGTTGTTATACACCAAATCACTTTTATATAGTGTATATAATGTACTTCGACATAGTATATCATGAATCCCTTTATTAGCATGATATTACAAAGTTTTTATTACCTCAATTATTTGTATTCAAGTTTCTCTCTTTTAGTTAGGAACTCTAAGTAAAATATCAATTTAAAATGTTTTAATGATTTATTATTCTAAATATTTCTCATTAATGTCCATGTTTTAAAAATGGTTTTAAGGATTTATTTATATGGGCAATAATGTTTTCAAATAAAAATTCTTTAAAAAGTTTCAAAGTGGTATGTGACACTTTGATTCAAAAATCTATTTTGAAAATGGCTTCTTGACAAGTGGTGTGACTTTTAAATGTTTTCCAGAAAAAGGGGTATTTCTCTCAAATAGCTATGATGACTATTTTAATCCATCATTATTCTTGATTGAGGCTTATCTGACACAATACAATCATTAATATTGTATCAAATGAGTTATTTTTGACTATGGATGTGCTATTTTTATACCATTCATGGTTTGTGGATAATGTTTTGACATTTCCTATGCTAGTTTTAATATGAATATTTATGTTATGTTTCAAAAATTTCATATGAGGAATTCATTGGACTTAATAAGTGATGGGTGGAGCCCCTTATAGCTCCTTGATGCATTGGTAGGTCTCATGAGGCAACAAGACATGGAATTGGCCGAGACCCTTTCCCAATTTGATTTATGGTTTTCGATGAGGCCTAAATCATTTTTAGACATCATGGTCGAGGCCTTGAAGAGATGTTTCAGAATGTTCGACATTATACATTCCCTCATTATGGAAATAATATTGATGGTTTATGTGGTCATTCGACTAGTATAATACCCATAATTATGTTTTATTATGGCATTATTTACTCAACTCATATTATTTTCATAAAAGTAATCATGTTTATTATTGTTAAAGGCATGTGGTTTCAATTATTTACCATGAATAATATTTATGTCCTTTTCTGATGTATTACATACCCTTGCTGAGCATTTGAGCTCACCCCTTTCTTATGTTTCATTTTCACAGGATATGATGAAGTTCGTTATGAGTGACCAACAAGCATAATCTAGGAGTCTTGGATGTTTCTAATGAAATATATTTGTATTGTATTTCTTTTTAAGTTGTAAAGTTGAACTTATATATGAATCTTATTTCCAATATTACTAAACTGATCGGTCTTTCGAGACATGATTTTCTTATGATCATGCCAATGTTATGTAATAATGACAGAATCTGGGTAACTGGGGTCGGGGCGTTACATCTAGTGGGATATCAGAAAATATATGGTCATAGTTGGTATCCTGAATATGTGACTTCCAGAGTCACCATAAATATAAGGATTTGGCCTTAAAACATTACTTAATCTAGAATTTTACAAAAGACCATACATTATAACACATTTCAGATCCTTTCAAGTTTATATTTTTGACATATTAGAATATCTTACATACATGACATAACACATTAATATAGGAGGACACTACTAAAACAGTATCAATATGTTTTAAAATATAAAACTATCAAAAATAAAATCGGATTTATTTAACCAAACTCCATGTCAAACATTATCACTCCTGTATTTCTCTTAAGCATCCTTATATCCTTTGAAAAACATTTCACAATCTTGGGATGAGTATAAAACTCTGTAAGGTATATTATGAAAGAAAGCTTTAGTCATGTGATGACATAAAAAACCAATAAATACCATAATCATAAAAACTCATATAAATAGAAACATCATGCAGTTTCATTGGGACATATTTACCATATCATTCTTACATTCACCCTTACACATGGAATAACATTTTTTCAACATCCATCTCTGGAGTACCCATTTCATTGGAGAGTTATAATGGGGCTCACCAGTTATAAATAGAGTTATAATTGGATCAACCCAACATATCATGAGCAATAATCGTCTCAAAACAACATAAATAATGTCCAAGGAACATATCATTGTAATATAGTATCTTCAAACCATGTGAAATAACTAATTCCATATACATATTTAAAAAACTATCCTTTTAAAAATTACTAAAGAGACTTTTAAAAGGATTTGAAATGGAAAGTGCCTTAAAATATAATATGAGGAATAGTTAATATAATTGAATGGATATGTGTATACACTGTACATAAACATATTTAAACATAAAATAAACCAAAAATAATACACCAATAATATTATTACAACATAGTTAATGCAGAAGAATTTTAACCCAATGAAAGGAAATCGGGTTAAAAAGTCCCTTACCTTGGGATCTTTATACTTAAAAAATGTTTAAACCTCTAGTATAATGGTTAAAAGAGTGTTATTAAAATATTAATGAAACATGTTTATAACACATTATATCATCATTTTACAATAATATTAGACACATTTATAAGTAGTATTTTGTTATTTACATTGTGTTGGGTGCGTTCATTAAATTGTTTCCATAATCGGTTCATGATGGATATTATTGTCGATGGGAAGTGAAAATCCACAATCTGATTAGAATGGTATATAGATATTTCTATAAAAAATAAACCATATCATTTATCATTTTGAATTCCGAAATGAGGATTATTCATAACTGAAAACATTAATGATGTTTTCTCAGATCATTTTAGTGGTTCTTTGATAATAACGACCTCATTTTGTTTTATAAATTAAAAACATGTGTAAAAAATATTCCATAACCATGGATGATACATAATAAATATATTATAACCTGTTTGAACCATAAAAATGGTTTCATGACCAGTATTAAAGGAATTAAAATAAATTGAAATTACATTGTCCACGATGTTGGTAAATATACACATCATGGACAATGTTTTAATTTCTTGAATAAGTGTAAAAGTATATGAATTATAATGATGAATCTCTCATAAAAATGATGAAATATAGAATATAAAAGATACTGTATCATTCATACCTCTTGGATAAGGGGATATGAGGAAATAATAAGAAGGTAATGGAAATCGAAATAAAATAATAGTGAGAAATCCATGACGAAAATTCAGCAGCCTAACGGCTATGCCACATGGTTTTATTAAACATTAAAAAGTGTGGGGACATGGGTAACTCATAAAGAAATGAATCATAATACCGTTTAGAGAGATAATTAAATGGAAATAAAAACATATTATGGAATCATGAATGTTATACCACATAAATGAGAACTTGAATGGAAAAAAGGAGTGAAGTGCAGAATTCTATTACGTTTTAGAGTTACTCCTATGAATTTAATGATGACAACTTAAGGGATTGTGGAAACTTTGAGAGGAATAATAGGGAGGTAACAATTCCATTTCTTTGTTGCGGAGAAATTTAGAATGAATAGAATGATGGAATGGGATCATATATGTAGAAAACATGAGGGAATATTTTATTAATTTCTAAGGGACACCTCATCAGTGAAATTTTCAAAACAGTGGTCTTGAACATGGTATTTAACCATTATATCAGCCGCATGGAACACCACAGATATTATTTTACTATAAAAATGTCAACCATAATTATTTCATCATCATTACATCATTAATGAGGTCATTATACAAACTGAAACTCAAAACTGTATTGTTATTATTCACCAAAAATTCAACTGTTTCAAAAAAATAGAAAAAATTAAGCCCAACCATTTTTCAACATTTAGAAATAAAAATTAAAATCTATTTTTGGAAAATTATTATATATATATTATTAATTTAATTTTTAAATAAAATCCCAATTAATTTAAAAACTATCAATTTTAATTCTATAATTGCTATTATATAACATTGAAAATTTCACCAAGATGTCATTATCTTAAACCCATAATATAATAAAATAATAAAACATTTTACTATTCATTAGGGTTATATTACTATTCATAAGGGTATGTTATTATTCACAAAAAAAAACAAGTTCATTCCATCAGACTGCAAATAACATACTAAACACAATTTTAGATGACCGTCTTTCAAAATTACAAACATAAAAGCAACAAAATTAAGTTTAAAGGATAGTTATAAATATCTACTTAAAACAAGGTTTCAAGAATTCCATTTAATTTTATAAAACCTTAGGGTGTTACAATATCCCCACCTTCTAGGATTTGTGTCCTAGAAATTTTATTTACCCATTAAACAAGTGAGGATACCTTTCCCTTATAAAATTTTCCGATTCCCATGTTTTTTCTTCATCCATGTGGTTTATCCACAAAAACATTACCTCATGGATTAACTAATTCTACAATACATGTTCCCATTGATCAAGAACTTGAACTGGTTTCTATTCATAAGAAAGGTTCTCTTCTACCTGAACTACTTCTAGGCTCAAGACATGTGATGAATCTAGTAAATTATTTCTCAATATCAAAACATGAAAAATATTTTGTAACTAAGATAAACTTTGAGGAAAATATAATTAGTATGCAAATGGTCTAGTATTCTATTGGATTTAAAAATTAATGACAAATTGCAGACTTATCTTTCAATTCTTACCAAAACGTATCACACTTTTACATGGATTGGTTTTAAGGAAAACATGGACACCTACTTCGAAAGAAACGTATTTCATTCTGTTATCTGTATAAAGTTTCTGCATAATTTGAGCTATCATCATTTGCTGATGGATCATCTTCACTTGCTCAGCCACTTCCTCTGCTAATTATGGTCCCATCAACTTCCTTTCCCAAACTTCATAAAAAAATGGGGTTTGACACCGCTTACTATAAAATTCCTTAAATGGCTCCATCTATATACTGGAAAGAATACTATTATTACAAGAAAACTCAACTAAAGGAGAATGTTGATCCCAACATCCCTCATACTCCATAGAATAATCTCAAATCATATACTCCAAGGCCTAGATCATTGTTTCAAAATATGCTTCTGATTGAGGATGAAAAGCTATACCGAAATTTAATTCTATGACAATCGACTTCTGAAGCCCCTTCCAAAATCTAGAAGTTAACCTAGGATCTTGATCAGATACAATGGAAAGAGGAACTCTATGTAACCTGACAATATTGTAGAGGTATAGTCAAGAAAGATAATCCAATGACATTGTATCTTGAATATAAAATAAATGTGCATATTTTTTCATCCAATCAACAATAATATGATTTGTATTTTTTACATCGAGAAGTCTTAGGTAGTCCCACCATGAAGTCCATGGATATATTCTCCCTAATCTACTCGAGAACTACAATAGGCTGAAGCATCACATTCGGTAACTACCGCTCTATTTTAACATGTTTACATGTCAAACATTTCTCATTACATTAGGAAATATCCGTTTCTATTCCATCAAACCAGTAATACTCTAGAAGGTCTTTGTACATCTTAGTAATTCTAGGATGAACTGAAAATGAAGAACTATGAGCTTCACACAACAAATCATTCTTTAACTGGAAATCAAAAGGCACACACAACCTTTTTCCAAATCAAAAAACCCAATAATTTTCATGGTTAAATTATAGAATTATACCAATTCTAACAAATTCCACCTTTTTCTAAAGCTCATTGTCTTCCATCTATACTTTCCTAATTATTCTGATAACAATGACTACACTGAAACCTAAAACAAAATAGAGGTATTCCATGCACCTAAATCTTGTAATAAAAAATTCATCAAATTATTAATCAATGGATCATGTTCCAGATGTAACATGGTTAATGAATCATGATGTTTTCAACTCAATGTATCTGTCACATTGTTTTCCTTTCTTGGATGGTAATTAATCGCCCAACCCTAATCCTCTATCATTTCAACACATCTTCTCTGCCTCATGTTTAATTCCTTCAGTGTGAATATATACTAGAGAATTTTTAGGTCATTATATAGTTTACATTTGGATCCATATAAATAGTGCCTCCTAATTTTCAAATAAAATACCACAGCTTCCAATTCCAAATCATATGTGGGTAATTTAACTCATGTGGTTTTAGTTGTCTTGAACCATAAGAAATTAACCAATCATTATGCATCATAACACCACCAATTCCCTTCAATTAAGCATCACTCTAGAAGACAAACTCACCATTTTGGGAAGGAAAGGTCAAATCAGGGGAACATACCAATCTCTTCTTCAGTTCTTGAAAACAAACATCACATTCTTCTATCCAAATATATTTAATCTATTTTTGTTTTAATATAATTAATAGGATAGATAATCAAGTAATGTTTTTAAAAAACCATTGATAATATCCTTCTAATCCAAGAAAACTATGAATCTCTGTATCATTTTTTGGTCTTGGCTAGTCATCAACCAATTTTTTTTGGGTAGGATAAATTGTTATTATATCCTTATTTATAATTTTTCCAAGAAACAAAACCTATTGCAACCAAAAATAAAACGTTTTGAATTTTACATGCATTTTATTTTATTTTAAGGTGTCAACATCAACCCTTCAATATTTTTCATGCTCCTCCTTAATTATATAATATATTATAATGTCATCAATAAACATAGCCACAAAATTATCCAAGAACCCATGAAATATATTACTAAAAAGATCAATGAATAAAGTAGGTGCATTAGTAAACCCAAAAGGAATAACTAAAAATTCATAACGATCATATCTGGTAAGGAATGCAGTATATGGGATGTCTTCCTTCATTACTTTCAACTGATGGTAACCCGACCTAAGGTCCACCTTTGAAAAATAATGCAGTCCCTAGAGCTGATCAAAGAAACCATCTATATGAGGAAAAATATACATGTATTTTATATTAATACTATTCAAGGCTCTATAATCACTGAAAAGTACCATTAAACCATATTCTTTCTTAACAAAAAATACTAGAGAGAAACAAAGTGAAGTGCTAGGTCAGATGAAGCATTTATCTAATAATATTTTCAACAGATTTTTTAGTTATAGAAGTTCTATTTGGGCCATTCGATAAATTGTTTTAGAAATTTTCTTAGCATCAGGAACGAATTAAATAGTATACTCAGCCTCTCAATTAATAATTACATTAGGAAAATCATTATAAAAATAATCCATGTACTTATTTACCACTGGTACATCATTAATCTGAATAGTTCCCTTATCCTAAAAAATATGAGGAAGATAACATTCAATCCCATCCATTACCAGTTTCTTACCTTCCTAATATGTTATCAATGGTATGGGTTTATTCTAGTACACAAACTATATTATTTCTAAAAAACAACTTATTTTTATTTACAATCTATCTTATCATGATTAAAAGAATGCCATTGTATACCCAGAATAAAATCAAATTCTACTAGAGGAAAAACAACAATGTTTCCAGGTAAACTATTTCCACATATGAGGATTGCATGATTCATAAAATATCATTTTCCCCAATATTTCTTCTAGGTGTTTTTACCATGAGATCAGGATTCATTTTATGAGGTTGAATTCCCTATTTTTCTGAAATTTTCATATAAATAAATGAATGTGTACTACATGAATAAAACAAAACATTTGAAAAATATGTAAAAACCATCAATGTACCTGATACCACCTCATTTCATAGCTCAACATTAGCTGAAGTGGTTGCAAATTATTTTACTAAACTCTTCTGCTCCCAATCTTGTTGATACCATTCTTGCATAACTATATTTTGAAAAACATTAGCAAAATAACCTAATTCCTTACATGAAATGAATCTCACCATCAGCTTCTTATTAATTTTACTATAATTTTCTATTCACTCACAGAACTTGTGTCCAAACATTCCACATTAGTATCATTTCCCAGATTTTATAAGACATTCACTATGATTACTTTTACCACACTTTTTAGAAGAAGGTAAATTCATTTTCTTACCTCTGGACATCTTTGATGAATTCTCCCCCATTTCCTGCCCAGTTGAACACTTCTTATTCTTATCATCACGAGGAATATATGTTTTAGTAAACTCCATCTCAGCTTTTTCAGAACAATGAACAAGTTTCTCATTGTTTTGAAACTCTCATGAGGCCAAAGATTTTCACAAAAACAGTATCAAACCAGCATGAAATCTATTAATTTGACATTCAAAATACGAAGAAAAATACAATGAATACCTCACCAGTCTTGTAAAATTGGATTCATATACAACCATAGAATCATCACTTTTCTTCCTCAGTTCGATGAATTGTTTCTCCATTTTGAGTCAAAAAATTTTGAGAAATATTTTTCCAAAAAAGACTCTTAAAATCATTATATTCCAGACTATCAACATCATCTATTTATATTGTATTATTAACCAAATAAAAAAAATTTTTGACTTCAAATTCCAAAAAATAAATGGATAGTATGAACATTTGATGTTTTGAACATCTCATGACATTAAAAATATTTTCTAGAGCATTAATCTATCCTTCGACTATCACTGGATCTACAGTTCCACTAAATGTTGGAGGTTATTGCCTCATAAAACGCTCCACATAAGACATGTTTCTTCATGTTAGATCATTTTTATCTCTATAATGTGTACCACCCATGTTTATTACTTGAGTCAAATTATCCATTGTTGTCACAAAGTGCTCAGTTCCGATTCCGACCATTACAAGCTGCAGATTCGAATAGACATCAGCTTTTTGGTGCCTTCCTACTTCAGCTGCCCTGTTTCTTCTATGGAAAACCATTCTATACAAACATAAAATAGATTAATAAACAAGGTAATAATTAAATACTATTTTTTTAAATTTCCATTGATTTAAAATCATTTATGATATTTAATATCATCGCAAACCCTAATGTTACTTAAACCATCCTTTAATACCAACTATAAGGAGGCAACCTTAAATGTTACTTAATATTGAATTTTAAAAAAGACCCTACATTATTACATGTTGATTATCTTTTTAGTTAAGAGTTTTAACTAATTACGATATCTTAAATATACGACATAAAAAATTAATACAAGATGATACTACAAAAACATTATCATATTTTTAAAATACAAAAAATTAATACTTAAAACATGATTTATTTAACAAAACTCCAGATCAAACATCATGAATCTCTTCTTTCTATTACGCATCATTACATCATGTGAAAAACATTTTAAAAAAATGGGATGAGTATAAAACTCCGCAAGGGATATGAAGAATGAAAGTGTTTGTCAAGTGAAAACATAAAAACCAATAAAACCCAAAATCATAAAAACTCATATACATATAAAAATCATGTCATTTCCTAGTAAAATATTTAACATATCACTCTTATGTTCACCCTTACACATGGAATATCCTTTTGGTCAACTTCCATCTCCAGAGCACCCAATTCATTTGGGAGCAATAATAGGGCTCACCCGTTATATCTTGAGCTAAAATTGGTTCAACCCAACATATGTTGAGATATAATTGGCTGAAACCAAAATAAATATTGTCCAAGGAATATATCATGGTATTAAAGTATCTTGAAATCATTGTAATCCAGTTATTTTATATACATATATGACATAATCCTTTTGAAATTTATTAAATATAGTTGTAAAAATATTTTAAATGAAAATTATCATAAAATATAATTGAAGTGATAGTTATTTGAATGGAATAGATATGTGTATACAATGTAAATAAAACTATTGAAACATAGTATAAAAAAATTCATAAAAAATAATATTATTACCTCATAATGAATTAAGAAGAGGGTTAACCCAAAGATTGGAAATTGGGTTAATAATTCCATTACCTTGGGTACATATTAAAACAAAAGTGTGTAAACATCATGTATAATGGTTAAAATTGTATTACTATTATATTAATGAAACCTATTTATGAAACCTTACATGATCATTTGAAAACATCATTCGACACATTTATTAGTAATATTTTGTTATTTACATTGTGTCGGGTGCATTTTTTACATGGTATCCATGATCGGTTCAGGATAGATATTCTTGTCGATTGGAAGTGAAAGCCCTGAATTGGATTGGAATGGTATTTTCATATTTAAAAAAACATAAATTACACCATTTATCATTTTAAATTCTGAAATTTGGATGATTCATTTGTTAAATCATTAACATTGTTTCTTTAGATCATTTTAGTGGTTCTTTGATAATAACGACCTCATTTTGTTTTATAAATTTAAGAAATGTGTAAAAAAGAATTATAGAACCATGGGTGAGAAAAAATAAATATATTATAACCTGGTTCAACAAAAAAATGGTTTCATGAAAAGTCTTAAATGATGTAAAATAAATTGAAATCGCATCATCCATTTTGTCAGTAAATCGACACATCCCAGACCGTGTTTTAATTTTTTAAATAAGTGGGAAAGGAGAAGAAGTATAATGGAAATTCATACATAAACTTGATGAAATACAAAACATGTAAGAAACTGGATCATCCATGTCACCTAGATAGGGGATATGAGGAAATAATATGAAGATAAAGGAACTCTAAATAAAAGAATAGTTGAGAAATCCCTTACAAAAATACGGAAGTCTAACTACTACACAACATGGTTTTAGAAAACATTAAAAAGAGAGGGTAAAAGGGTCACCCATCTTGAAATAAATCATAATACTGTATATAGATATAATAAAATAGATATAAGAACATGGTATGGAAAGTTTAATGTTATACCACATAAAAGAAATCTAGAATGGGAAAAAGAGAAGCTGAAAATTCTCTTACCTTTTAGAGTAACATATAAGACATGAAGGATGGGACATTGGGGGCCTGAGAACACCTTGGGAGGAATAATAGAGAGGAAATGAGACCAAAACATCGTTGAGGATGGATTTTGAATGAATTAAATGATGGAATGGGTTGGTATTTATAGCGAAATTAGTGAGTATTTTATTAATTTCCAAGGGACACATCATTAGTGGTATTTGAAAAACCGCGGGCTTTCCCATGGTATTATTCCATGGTATTATACACTTGGGACAACTCACATATTATTTTAATATACGCAAGTCAACCAGAATTATTAAATTATTATTACATCATTAATGATTTCATTAAACACACCGAAACTCAAAACTGTATTTTTTTATTCATGGAAAATTCAACTATTTCAAAAAATGCAAAAAATTCACCCTAACCATTTTACAACGTGTATAATTCAAAAAATGAACACCATTGTTTGTGTATAATATTCTAAATATTATTAATTTAATTTTGAAATATAATCATACTTAATTCAAAAATAAATAATTTTAATTATATAACTGCTTTTATATCACAATGAAAAAATAACCAAGATGTCATTATATTAAATACATAAGTAAATAAAATAATAATATGATTAAATATTAATTATGGTCATATTACTATTCAAAATGGTATGTTACTATTCAACAAACCAACAAGTTTGTTAAATCTGACTCCAAATAACTTACAGAACACAACTGTAGATGACCGGTTTTCAAAATTCACAACATAGAAGATGCAAAGTTATTTTAAAAGGATATTTATACATATCTAATTCAAACAAATATTCATCCATTTAATTTATTTTTTTAAAACCTTGGGGTGTTATATTAAAAGAGTAGGGGTGAAAATCATTGACTGGAGGTAAGATAATCCATATCCATACACAAATGATAACTGTAATGAATCCAACTACTTAAATGCATTGTTCAGCCATTGTGAACTATATCTTCTGCTGAGTGGATCTTCCACCACGTTCCCTATACCTCAAGTATTGAAAATCACAAAGGCATAGTCTTGGAGGAACTATATGAATCACATTTATCTCATTTTATGATCCATACGAGAGAATATATACATCAGAATATTTTGGCCAATGTACAAGATGAATTTCTCACCCATCATGTTGTGTCGCCACATATTTAATACGAAAACTACATAGGTTAACTCAAGGTCATGGGTCATGTAGTTTTTCTCAAGTGGTCTCAAGTGGAATGAGATATTTGTAATAACTATTGGCCTCTACATCAGAACAAAATGATGTTCGGTCGCTATTTCATCACAGAACACTACGTACTCATCACCCTCCTTTGGAAACCTCGTTATGGGGGCACTCGATAAACGCTTCCTTAGATCCTCCATGAACTGTTGACACATTTTCACCCACATGAAGGGACTCCCTTTTCTTATCAAAGTTTTAATGGCAATAGTCACACAATAGTTGTTCAGTAAAAACCACCAATAGTATCCATTCAATCCATTTAAACTCTACAACTTATTAGTAGTCATGGGTGGATCCCAAGAAAGCACTGCCTCTACATTCACTAGATCCACTACAACTCTAGCCTCTATAATTTTGTGTCCCAAAAGTGGAATTCTTGTATCCAAAACTGAACTTTCTAGGGAATCCCATAAATCTGGTGCTCTTGGAGTGAGTCCAAGAGCATCATCAAGTGTATCTTGTGCTCTTCCTCAGAAGCTGATTACAATGAAATTTAATAAATGATGACTACCACGAACTAGACTAAAAAACGTTGAACGCTATTTTTTATGAGTCCCATGACTACTAATGAGTTTTTCATTCTAAATGACATCATCAAGCAATCATAGTGATAATAATGAAATCTGAATGTTGTCTTTGTTATATCATCTTTCTATACTAATAGCCGGTTATAGCCTGATTGGAAATGAAACATCAAGGGCCACCATTCCCCTTTTAACTGGTCTAATAAGTAATCAAACCTTAGTACTAGATACATCTTATTCATGATAACATGGTTGAAGCATTGGTAATCCACACATAACCTCAATCTCCCTTATGCCTTATTTGAAATAAAAACTATTGAGGCTCAAAGTGAAACATTAGGTCTCACGAATCCCCTCCTCTACAAGTTCTCCAATTCAATACATAGATATCAAATGTCTATGGGGGCCATCTGATATGTTAGTGAAGATATAAGTGATGTACCAGTGTGTAGATAAATGTAGAAGTATATATCCTAGAAGAGAGGTAAACCCGAAACATCTTCAGGGTAAACAACCTCATACTACTCCACCACTACAAGAGAATGACAACTCATAAAATCCATTGCACTAAGGAACATGATATCCAACTGATGAGTAATCACTTGAACCCTCCTACGTGTGAGTCCATCCTATTCAGTATGGATTTAATTTTCACTGACATAGGAAAACCTTGTTCCATCACAATTGATAAACCACACTCTTCACCTAAAATAGTTGAAACGAGAATGAGTTGGGGATAAATAGTCCATACCATGAATGATGTTTTAAGGCCTCGATACTGAAACTAGGAGAACACATCCTAAACACTCACGTCCAAGAGCCGGATCACACTATAAGCTTCAGTGTGCTATAAATGAGTCTCCTCTAGTATGAGTCTCCAAGCCTAAGGGTCATGTCAGTGGTTCAACCAGAATCTTTGAGTCTCAGAAAGGATTTGTGGCATGAAAAGAATAATTATCACATGTGTCTATCAATAATATACTAAAGGTAGAAAGGAAATAGATCATACCTTGTATTATTTATGGAGTCCTTGGGTCATAATACTCTATATCCTATAGGTTTCCACCTCTCTGCCACCAGATCCCTAGACCTTGCTTGGACAACCTGGGGGATGGTGTTAGTAACATTTCAATATTCCGACCACCTCTTTATATCCTACAAAACCCACTACAACATCCATCACCGTGTAGACCAACCTACTCCAGCCTCTATATCTATCTCAGTGGTCCCTTAACCATGTCCCAATCAGATGTATAATGGGTCAAGAAATATGGTGACAAATTTCCTCTAACGTTAGTAGAGAAAGGCCACATATTAATTGGTAAATTTGAGACACCTTTATATCCCTGCATCGTTGACCCTAAGTCGTGGGATAACCTCCTATAGCATCTGACCCACTAGGATCCTAGGACTGTTGTAATCTACCTTATTACAAGGTATCATATATTTTCTACTACTAGGGTATGCACTACAAGAAATGATTCTACCAACATAACTCACTCATGTACCACAACATAGGTGGAAATTCTATGAGATACCACAAAAGACCTAATGTATTTGTGGTATACTTTCTCAATGGTATAACTCTGATTAACTGGTCCCATTACATATACAACAATTAATGAGATAGATTAGTAAACCTCACTAAATACTCTTCTACAGTCATGCTACCCTTATACATATGATGAAGATCATGTATGTGTACTGACCACAATGTGGGTAGATAGAACTCCTCTTTGAAGAGAATCTCTATGTATGTACAATATAGAGATTTCTCATCATATGATTGAGTCACCAAACTCCACCATCACTGATTAGTGACCTGAATAAGACACATCATGAAGAATTACATCTAATCTTTAGGCATTCTGACATGGTGGAAAATGCTAGTGACTTACTCTAGCCAATCCTCATCAACCAGGGGGTCTTTCTCATTCCAAAACCTAGGAGGTCGCTTCTTATCAAACTAACGAATCACACTCTGTCTATGCACATCCTTATCTAGTATTTTTAAATCTAGTAGTTTTTCAATGTGTGGAAGTATAGGTGGTATGAAACTGAGAAGTTGTATTTATGGTACAAGCCACTGTATTAATGTTCGTATCATGGAAGATCATTATCAAGATCATGTGGGGGAATCCTAGATGGATGTCTATGTGGAGGAATCCTGAAATAAAACAATATATATCACAGTCAAAATAGAATATCTAAGGAGTTGACTAAAGAAGGACCTGGAAACAAATCATTCATATATGATCCATGAACCATTTATTTCCCTAAAACTAGTTTTCTCATCTACCGAGTTAAAAAGAATATGATCAGAGTCTAGGTGTATGGATACGTTGGCCACCAAACGAACATTAGAGCATGTGGATTGAAATCAAAACATGAAACTCCTAATGTTGTTTCCGAAAAATAATATCACCAAATTAGGCCAAAATATTCAACTGACCACCATTGATACCACTCTGTCACATCCCAACCCTTCGAGGTGTGACCCATGACTACCAAAAAAAACCTTCAATAGGACAAGGATGATTGACCAGCACCGAGTAGGAATATCCCACCAATGGGAAGCATTTTTGTAATGTACCTGTAAACACACACACACACACACACAAACACACATCTCCATTCCCACCGAATTTTTAAATATAAGAAAAAATGCATGATTACATATATGATCCAACAACAGAGTACAAAAAATAATGTTATTAAAATATAAAATGGTGAAAATACAAACTAAACCTATAAAGAGTCAAACCTAACTCAAGGTATATGAATAAATAAAAAGTATGCTCTCAGAAAACACCTTAGTCCATCAACCTCCAGCTATGCTCCACCCACTCTCTATCCTTCATGTACAACGTCAGAAAGGGTCATCATCTACAAAATAAGTGACACATTCAGGAAAATACCGTGTGGTTCTGAGTATAAAAAAACCTAGAAAGACACCCTAAAAACACTAAACATGAGTTACCATGTAAAGTCAGTTCAATATAGGATATTAAAATTATTTTAAAATATAATCAAAACTTAGATATACTTAAAAAAGTTACCACACAACCAGGAATTTATAACCAACTGCCAGCCACATGATTCTATTCATAGGAAAATTTGTTCAGGGAAAACTAATTCCATGGTCCATGCTACAATTAGAGAAAATCGATGAAGTGGTATAAATAATTATTCCCCACCTAATAAATCTACTTGTTCAAAGGGGACAATGATAAAAATGTTGAGCACGTGTTGTTTTCAATAATACATATTTAATCGGTGGTATTTTTGAGAACAATACTCCATCTCATTATGATGATTTTGATGTTCACAAATACCCTTTAATTGTTTTCTAATGATTTTACTTGAAGTATTTTTCAGGAATTATATTTTATATATTCTCATTTTTGGATGAATATTAAAGTGTTTACACAACATGGAAAAATTTATAAACCATTCGAGAATCAATTTAATGTGTTCATGAAACACTTTTCATACCTTAGGTTTGGGAATCGTAGCACAAAGAAAGAATGGAAAGCGTAGTGTAAAGAAATAAAGAAAAGCATAGCGTAAAAAAAGGGGAAATGAACCTGCTGTTTATTCTTTACAGATTATCAGAAATGTATAGTTAAACAACCATACGTTATCAGAAAGTATGAAAGAAAGGAACCGTATGTGAATAAAAACCCTACATTTGGAAGGAATCCAACATTTAAGATATTCAAAAAGTATGATAGAAATGAACCCTATGTGAAGAAAAAACCTATGTTAGGAAGGAACCCTACATTTGCGATATTGAGAAAGTATGGAAGAAGAAACATTACATATGTCTTTAATGTTTTGTTTGTTTCTCAAAAGTTTGGTTAATCAACCTTAATTTTGTAAACAACTGTACGTTACTTGAAAAAGTATGGATCATAAACCTTACATTTGAAAGCTTATAAAATTATGATATACGTTTGGATATGGAAGAGAAAAGTATGGATGGTCAACCTTACATTTGATGAATGTGACATCAATCCTATGTTTTGATCTATGTTAAGTTTCAGAGGATGCATGAAGTGAAACTCAACCATACAGTTGGCATCGGGAATTTGAAGTTGATATTTTTGTTCAACGGTCTGCAAGCGATTGATTAGGTTAATTTTAAGCCGAATAAAACACTTATTTTGAAGTGTTCCTTGATAGATTCAGAACTGTTTGAAGGATTGATTTAATCGGATATTTTCATGGATAATATTATGGAGATTTATGACTGCTCAGATTAATTCAGAAGTTTGAATTTTGTGAGTCAAGAGGCGATGTTTGTGGATCTAATTTTACAGATGAAGCGCTCGATATATCTGTTCTCATTTTAAATTTCAAAAAACACAATATCATAACAGAAACAAGTGTGATATATGAAAAAAAGTGTACAAATATCAATATAGAGAAGATTTGAAAGAAGAACACATAGCGATCAAAAACGCAAGTGAAGATACAATCATTGTATTCGAAAGAATGATCTACTGCATAGACAATGCTATTTATAAAGAGAGAAAACAGGGAAAAATCAAGATACAAAGATCTACTGATTATGAAGAGTGACTACGCTCTGTTTTGTTGTAGAAGAAGAAATGCAACAGAAGATTCATCTATTTGTCAACGACAATATTGTGTGAATTTGCAGCTTCTTATGTTGTGATTGTATTTTCTATATCTATTGCAACTGGATCGACTAAAAGATAAATATTTATAAAGACAATGATTCATCTGCTATCAATTGAATTCTTTTGCAATTGTGAATATCAACTGGAAAAATTATTTCTAAATGAAAACACTTTTTATCTTAGGTGACCAGATTCTCATACTAAGATAAGTAGGTTCGTGTTTGAACAAGAATAATTTGTATGACTAAAAATTGTAAAGGTGTCAGATGCCTGTTTTCAGTTATTGGACGGTCTATGGAAAAGAGGACCAGATAGTGAAAATCACTATGCTTGTGGAGTAGAGCGTTGGTGGAGTGAACTAAGGGCCTTCTGTTCCCCGAACCACTATACATCTGTGTGTCTGTGCTTTTACTTATTCCACTACATGATCAAATCTAATAAAGCAATGAAGACAGAACTTGATCAATCGAAGAGTTAACTAAAAATATGAAATACACAATTCACCCCCTCTTGTGTATAATCTGTATAATCCAGATCCAAAAATTGGTATCAAAAGTGGAGCTTCTGATGGGGCCTTTACAAGCGAGAAGAAATTAAAGATTATACAACAGAGCATCATGAATGATACAAGAGAAGAGATGCCAATGGTCAGAGCACCATATTTCAATGGAGAAAACTATGGCTACTAGAAATCGCACTTGATAATATATCTGAAAAACCTCTGATATAAAGTATATTCAAGGATTATAACTCCTTATGAAATTCCTGAAAATCCTGAGACATGGAGTGCTGCTACAGAGGAAGAATACGATATGAATTTGAAGGCTATGAATGCAATTATCTGGGGTCTAGGACTAGATGAATTTAGCAGAGTATCTTAGTGCCCGAAATCATATGAGATGTGGTAAATAATAGTTGTGGCATATGAAGGAATCGAAAATGTAAGAAAATTATATATGCTACTGCCAAATTGAAATATGATACTTTCAAAATGTTTGAAGGTGAAAGAATTACCTAAATGAATGGGAGATTGACATAAATTTTTAACAATATAACAGCTTTAGGAGATCCTATCAACTAGGATGATCATGATTTAAAAGTACTAAGTGTACTTATTACTCGATGAAATGGTATCTCTGTTACAACTAGACAATCAACACCTGTTAAAGATCTAACCATGAGTGAGATGATGGGTACACTGATGATGTATAAAGCTGAAATGCAAGATGAGTCAAATGAACATAATGTGTACATCATATAGGGTGATACTTCCTTGAAGGTAACTTCACAACAAAATAATAGAAAGATGAAGAAGAGAGAAGTCAAAGTCAAATCAGAGAGCTCTGACTCATCAAACTCAGATGAAGAACTGACTAAGCTAGCAAAAAAATTCAGAAAATTCTATAGCAAGAAACAATGCTTCAAAAAATCCTTTATGAAAGATGATAAGGAAGTAAGATGCTATGAATGAAAGAATATGGGATACATCAGACCAGATTTCCCACAATTGAAAGATACAAAGAAGAAGAAATTATTCAAAAGAAATGACTATGAGAAGAAAGACAAAAAAGAGATGAAAGCCACTTGGAGTGTATCTAAAGACTCAAGTAGCTCTGCACAATCAAGCTCAGATAAATAAGAAGCCAATATGAAAGAAAACATGTGTTTCATGGTAGAAATAGATGAGGAAGTGGGCCACCAAAAAAGAAAAGATATATGGTACATGGATAGTGGCTGCTCAAGGTATATGAGTCGGAACTCAACAAATTTTATAGCACTCACTAAAAATGATGGAGGACTTGTCAGATTTAGTGACAATACCAAAGGAAAAATCATTGGCATTGGAATTGTTGGAGATCCAAAAATAGTCTCAATCAATAAAGTACTTTATGTAAAAGGATTAAAACACAACCTGGAAAGTATCTATCAACTTTGTGATGATGGATATTCTGTTGATTTTACTAACAATTTCTGTACTTTTTTTAAAGATAAACTATTTAAATTTAAGGCACCAATAAATGACAATGTCTATACTTTGGATTTAAATTCCTTGTGTAAACAACAAGTAAATTGATTGACTGCTAAAGTAAGTGAATCTTGGATCTATCATAGGAGACTTTGATATTGTAATATATATGTTTTACATAATTTAGCTAAGAAACCCTTAGTTTCTGATATTCGTAGTCTCAGATTTGAATGTTACAGATTATGTGATGTATGACATTATGGCAAGCAACACAAATCATCATTCAAATTTGTTAATAATGATTCTACAACTAAACCTCTAGAACTTATCTGTATGGATTTGTTTGGACCTTCAAGAGTAGCAATATTGGATGGTAAATTATATGTTTATGTATTAGTTGATGATTATTTTATATTTACTTGGATTTTCTTTTTGAAATTAAAAAATGAAGCTTTTACTTTATTTGAATGTTTCTGCAAATCTGTTCAAAATGAAAATGGTTTTAATATAATATCATTGAGAAGTTATCATGGTGGAGAATTTTAGAATTAGGAATTTAATTCCTTTTGTAAAACATGTGTATTAAACATAAATTCTTTTCACCAAGAACACCTTAACAGAATGAGATTGTAGATAGAAGAAATAGAACAATTCATGAAATGGCTTGAATTATGTTAAATGAATATAGCCTACCTATATATTTTTGGGAAGAAGATGTAAATACATATTTCTATATAAATAATAGAGTTTTAATAAGACCTATTTTGAAAGGACACCCTATAAACTATGGAATAACAGAAAACCTAAAGTAAATTACTTTAATGTTTTTGGATGCAAGCTTTACACCTTAAAAACCAAGGAAAATCTTTGTATGTTTGATCCAAAATCTGATGAAGTAACTTTCTTATGATATTCTGCTATTTCCAAAGCTTATATAATTTTTAATAAAAGGTCAAGGATTTTTGAAGAATCAGTTCATGTAAAATTTGATGAATCTGATCCCTTTTAGAAAAGGATAAATTAAATAGATTAACCTGACACTAACAATAACATGAGACTTGAGAACTTAAATAATGATTTTGAAAATGATATAAAAGAAATTCAGTCCCATTCAGAGGAACCTGATACCAAAGAACCTTTAAATGTATTTCCTAAATAGTCTAGAACCCTAAAGAATCAACCTTTAGAAACTGTGATAGGTGACTTAGAAACTGGTATTCAAACAAGAAGAAACTTAGGAAATCTAGTGGAATTGTCGTCCTTCATATCCCTACTATGACCCAAGACTATAGAAGAAGCATTAGATGATGAAAGCTGGGTAATAGTAATGCAAGATGAAGTAAACCAGTTCAAAATAAATAACATTTGGAAATTAATGGAAAGTCCTCATAAGTATCCAGTAATAGGAACCAAATGGGTCTTTAGAAATAAACATGATGACCAAGGTACAATAACTATAAATAAAGCAAGATTATTAGCTAAAGGATATAATAAAGAAGAAGGAATAGATTATGATGATACGTTTTCACCCTGTATCTTGTTTAGAAGCTATTATAATCATTTTATCATATACATGTCATATGAATTTTAAATTATTTAAGATGGAAGTAAAATCATACTTTTTAAATGGTTATTTATTGGAGGAAGTTTATGCTGAGAAACCCCCTGGTTTTGAAAACTCTCAAAAACCTGATTCTGTTTTTAAACATACTAATGCTCTTTATGGCCTTAAACAAGCATCCAGAGCTTGGTATGAAAGATTTAGTTCTTTTCTTTTGAAAAATTATTTTATTGTTGGATTGGCAGATCCAACAATTTTTAAGAAAACATTGAAAAATAATTTTTTATTGGTTCAAATTTATTTTGATGATGTAATTTTTGGATCATATATTAAAACACATTGTCTGGAATTTTTAAAATTAATGCAAGAAGAATTTGAAATGAGTATGATGGGAGAATTAAATATCTTTTTGGGACTTCAAATATTTCAAATGTATTTAGGAAATGTTTTAAATCAAAGAAAATACATTGCTGATTTACTTAAGAAATGTGTACATGAAAACAAAAAGACATTTACAACTCATATGTGTACTAATATAAAACATGATTTGGATGAAACTGGGAAATTAGTTGACAACAAGTTATAAAGAGGTATGATTGGTAGTTTGTTATATCTTACTACTAGCAGGCCAGATATAATATATTCAATCTGTGTTTGTGCTAGATTTCAACTTAATCCCAAAGAATCTCATTTAATTGCTGTTAAGAGAATTTTTAGATATTTAAATGGAACTACTTTTCAATCACTACTATATCCTAAAACTCTTGATTTTAATTTGATTTCATATTCAGATGCTGACCTTGGAAGATGTAGATTAGATAGAAAAATCACATCAGTAACATGTCACATTTTAGGAAAGTCTTTAGTTTCATGTTCTAGTATGAAATAGAATTCATTTTCCCTGTCAACAACTAAGGCAAAATATGTATCTGCTGGCAGTTGTTGTGCACACATGTTGTGGATGAAAAACACTCTTATGGACTTTGGATTGAATTTTAATAATACACCTATTTTATGGGATAATACAAGTGCAATTAATATTAAAAAAATCATATTAGTTATTCAGGAACTAAGAACATTTATATAAGGCATCACTTTTTAAGAGATCATGTTATTAAAAAGGATATGTTTTAAGAATTTAAAAATACAGAAATTCAATTAGCAGATATTTTTACTAAACAACTTCCCACTGCAAGGTTTTATTTTATTAAGGGGGATCTAGGTTTATTTAATTTTAAATAATTTTTTTATTATAATTTTAAATATCATTTATTTAATTTTATTTATTTTAATTTTATTTGCTTAATTGTGTAAATTTTATTTTGTTTTTAAATACTGTTTAAAATCAATTAATTTTTGGTTTTTCGAAAAAGGTATAACTTTTGTTTTTAATTTATGTTAAATTCTATGCATATAAATTTTATTAGTTTTTAAAATAAATGTAATGATTAGTGATTACATGGGAATCAAGCCTATCAGAGCCCTTTTGAATTCAAAACCGTTTCATTTCCACATAACAAAAACCCTTTCGAACCCAAAAACCGCATACTGTTGCACACCCCTGATCTTTGAATCTTCAAACCCTAAAATCTTCGAACCTTCAGATATATACTAAGTAATGGAAAAAACCAAGCGATTAGATGAGGCTGAGATCCGTGACACGAAGAACAAAAAGTCAGTTGGGTGAAAACTTTTTCAAGGTAAAGTTATAGATCTGGAATGGCTATTCCATACTAATCTGTTATTGAAACAGGATTTATCTTTTCAAAACATTGAACATACTTTCAATAGTGAGAAGTCTGAGTTTATGTATGAGGTAGAACAGCATTATTTCTTCAAAACAGTTCAGTTCAGTCTAGGTGAGGATGAAGTCACTATGATTACAATGATTAAGGACAAAGATTTCTCAATCTCTTCTGTTGAAATATGAAAAATCCCGAATTTCTCGCATGAAGGAGTTTATCATTTTTATTTGAAAAACATTGTAGATTCTGTGTATAAGATAGAGGACATTATGTCCTTTTTTTGGAAGACTACTATTAAGAAAATGATGGTAATGGATCTAGAATTAGATCAGAAGATCTTGGTTAAATTTTCTCAGACTAGAATAGCTCTGAGGAGGTTTGAAATGGAAAAGATTTTGTATGTTGATATGTACATAATATATATTCTTTTAAGTGACATCAAATTAAACTTCCCAAGGTACATGGTAAGGTACCTCAATTAATACTGCCAGAGTGAGCCAAGAATGAGCTTCTATCCTTTGTAAGGTTCATTTAAAAGTTATTGCTCAAGAAAGGATTGGTGAGACTTGTAGATGTGAGAACAGGGTATCATCACTATAATACCTTTAGTTCTAGGAAAATAAGGAAAATTGGTTATTTCTGGAGCACCATAAAAAGAAAAATCTTTCCAGTGGTGGCAGAAGTGGAAGAAGAGGAAGAAGATGAGATAGCTTCGGCTCAGCCTGAAAAAGATAATGTAAACAACCTGAAACCAGAGTAACTACAACATCAAGGAGACTTCGTTTTGAAATCGCAAAGGTTTAAGATGAAGGAAGTTAGGAAGGACTTTAAGTAACAAGGAAAAGATCTGAAAGAGCTGAAGAAGGCACAGTGGTTTTTCAACCACTATCTATTAAAGATATTTTGGGCTATATTTTTGTGAGGGATAAGCCTAATATTGTTTAACCTCAAGAAGAGGTATCTCAAGTTGCAATGAATGTTGAAACAGAGAGACCTGAAACTGCTGTTGTTGAACCTGAAAGAGTAGAATCATTGGATGAACTTCAAAATGAGACTCTAATTGAAGTTATTAAAGAGGGAGTGCCTGGAGGAGAATTGGCCAGTCCTCAAGATGTTCAGGAAGACATTGTTGTTTAAAATCTTGTTCAAGATGATATCATTATTTAAAAACATGCAGATGATGCATTAGATATTCACACTGAAGTGTTTCTGGAAGATTGTTCTGTGGAAGAGTATAAGAAATACTCTGAGGAAAAATCCGAAGACCAAGATGAAAAGGGATATGAAGAAACAATTGCAGAATCTTCGCCCCTAGTGTTGATTAATCAAATACCTGAAGAAGAAAATCAAGCACAAAGTGCTTCTACTTCACCGAATGAAGCAGTTGAATAATTTTACAAGAATTTTCAAAGACTTTAAACTGAGAATGATTCTCTATGGAGAGCTTTGGAATTAGAAAAGCTGAAACATCAGAGACCGAAATCTAGCATAGTTTCAAGAAATGAAGTTGAGAATTTCAAAAATGAAATGTTGACAGAAGTGGTCAAAATGAAATCAGAAATTATTTTGAAATCATATCTGTCTGGTTTTAAAGATTATATGGAAACATAGTTTGAATCCAAAAGGTGTAGTGGAGCTAGTGGTTCAGGTACATCACCTGACCTCATAAGGAGATTTCAGGCTATTACAACTATAATTGGAAATATGAATGAGTGGTTGACTGATCTTCAATGTAACAGTGCTCCATTATCAGTGTTTCTGGACAATCTGAAATTTTTACTAGATCATCTAACATCCAGTGAGTCAGGAATCAGAACAATATTAAATCAGATGTCAGAGAAGATATTAGTGTTTATAGAAAAAAAAAATGCATGAGTTTTTCAGAGTCAATTTAATCTAGGTTACTCATATGAATCAGGAAAATAGAGAGCTCATTATAAAACATAGATATGGGATGATGAAGAGACCGAGGAAACAACTTATAGAAATCAAGTATTTTTTTCAGAGAATAAATAACCTATCTTAACTCTAATATCCCTTGATTCATGTGTATATAATTATCATGAACATACTGCTGTATTTGAATGGAACTCTGATTCATTGTCTCTTTCTTTATTTATCTATTTGTTTAACGAATTTTACTATATTACGTTTAAATATGCCAGTATACTAGATTACTTTAATGATAATCAGTTAATTATATAATTTACCTATGGTTTAGTGCAACATTAAATGTTTTCAAATCCATGATTTATCATTTTTTTATATCATAAAAAGGGGGAGAAATTTGGATAAACACAAAATTTTATTTTAATTTTTTGTAAAAACCTTTATTTAAATTATTTACTGTATATTTAAAATATTTTTTATTTATACAGATTTAGACTTATAAAGAAAATTATTTTGTGATATTAACAGCCATTTATTAAAAAAGGGAAATTGTCTTTTACTTTTTATTTAGAGGGATAAATTTGGATAAAACTAAAACTTTTATTTTATTCTTTAATATTATTTTTTAAAGAAAAATAATTTTATTTTAATTATAAATAAAGGGGGATAAATTTATTCTTAATGATAATACAATGTTTATTTATTGACATTTTTTTGTTAAAATTAAATAATGTTTTATCTTTTCAAAATTATAAACATTAAGTAACTAATTTTTAAAGATAATTTCATTTAATTAATATTATTATTTTATGGGTTTTGTGATCATAAAAATGGGGGATATTGTTGAGCACATGTTGTTTTCAACAATATATATTTAATGGCGGATATTATTGAGAACAATACTATATCTTTTTATGATGATTATAATGTTCACAAATACCCTTTAATTGTTTTCTAATGATTTTACTTTAAGTATTTTTCAGGAATTAAATTTTATATATTCTCATTTTTGGATGCATATTAAAGTGTTAAAAAAGTGTGGAACAATTTCTAAACCATTCAGGATTCAATTTAATGTGTTCTAGAAACACTATTAATACCTTACGTTTGGAAATCGTAGCATAAAGAAAGGAAAGAATTGCCTAAAGAAGAAAGAAAAGCATAGCATAAAATAATGGGGAAAGAAACCCGTAGTTTACTCTTTACAGATTATCAGAAAAGTATGGTTAAAAAACCATACGTTATCAGAAAGTATGAAAGAAAGGAACACTATGTGAAGAAGAAACCTACGTTTTGAAGGAATCCTATGTTTAAGATATTCAAAAAGTATGAAATAAATGAAACCAATGTGAAGAAAAACCCTAAGTTAGGATGGAAACCTACGCTTGGTATATTGAAAAAGTATGGAAGAAGAAACATTACGTAAGTCTTTAATGTTTTGTTTGTTTCTCAAAAGTATGGTTAATAAACCTTACTTTTGTAAATAACCTTACGTTACTTGTAAAAGTATGGATCGCAAACCTTTTTTTTTGAAATCCTATAAAAGTATGATATACGTTTGGATATGGAATAGAAAGGTATGGATGGTCAACCATAAGTTTGATGAATGTGACATCAACCCTACATTTTGATCTATGTTACGTTTCAGAGGATGCATGAAGTGAAACTCAACCTTACATTTGGCGTTGGTAATTTGAAGATGATAATTTTGTTCAATGGTCTACAAGCGATTGATTAGGCTAATTTTAAGCCAGATTAAATGCTGATTTGAAGTGTGTCCTTGACAGATTCAGAACCGTTTGAAGGATTGATTTAACTGGAGATTTTTATGGAGAATATTATGGAGTTTTACGACTGCTCATATTAATTCAGATGTTTGAATATTGCGAGTCAAAGGGCAATTTTTGTGGATCTGATTTTTTATAAGAAGCGCTCGATATAACTGTTCACATTTTGAATTTCAATAAACACAATATCATAACATAAACAAGTGTGATATACGAAAAAAAGTGTACAGAGATAGATATAGCGATGATTTGAAAGAATAACAGATAGCGATAAAGAAAACAAGTGCAGATACAATCATTGTATTCGAAAGAAAGATCTTCTGCACAAACAATGCTAGTTCTAAAGAGAGAAAACACAGAAAAATCAAGATACAAAGATCTACTGATTACGAAGAACGACTACTCTCTATTGTTTTGAAGAAGAAGGAACACATCAAAAGATTCATCTATTTGTCAAGGACAATCCTTTTTTGAATTTACTGCTGCTTAAGTTGCGATCATATTTTCTATATCTACTGCAACCGGATCGACTCAAAGATCAATATTTCTGAAGACAACGATTCAACTGCTATCAATTTCATTCAATTGAAATTTTGAATATCAACTGGAAATGTTATTTCTAAATGAAAAAACTTTTTATCCCGAGTGACCAGCTTCTGGTACTATGCTGAGTAGGTTTGTGTTTGAACTAGAAGGGTTTGTTTGCCTGAAAATTGTAAAGGTGTCAACTGCCTATTTTCAGTTGTTGGACGGTCTGTGGAAAAGGGGACCAGATAGTGAGAATCACCAAGCTCGTGGAGTATAGTGTTGGTGGAGTGGACTAGGGGCCTTCTATTCCCCAATCCACTATACATCCATGTGTCTCTGCTTTTTCTTATTCTGTTGCCTGATCAAATCTAATAAAGCAAAGAGCACATAACTTGATCAATCGAAGAGTTAATGAAAAATCTGAAAGACACAATTCACTCCCTCTTGTGTATAATATGTATATTCAAGATCCAACAAAAAATACATTGGTAACACCTAGGATCATTAAGGGACACCAAGAACTAAATCTAGATCAATACACTATATAGGGGATCATATGTAAATGTTTCCTGAAACGCAACCAACACTTACTTCTAGATGGAGGATTGATTCCCTACTCAGGGAGGTCACATTGATTTTACAAAACTGTAACTTGGGATGATAGAGGATCACTCTCCTATCTCACGAAGGGACACCACAACTCTATTTGATACTTCAACTCTATGAGCTCTCAATCCTATGATGTTTATAAAATGATTCAATGTACCCTCAAGGAAATGAATAAGGGATTTCACTCAACCTATACTAGTCCAAACTGGTGAAAAAAAGAACATTAATCACTCTTAAAGCGAGTAAACATCATATCCCAAAGGGTACATGATGTGTCCAGCTATCCAAATTCTTACCCATGTAGAAGATCTTCACAATACATGTAGTATCCATATATAGGATGTGTAAAATTAATACAAGGATTATAGAGACACATGGTATACAGAATGTCTCACTTGGGCTTGTCTGTATACCAATGTTGTGTCCATGTACCGGTCCATTAACACCAAGTATTTCCCTTGTGGGAGTACATGGATTGTTCATTCCCTTAAACTCCAAACCATGTCTATTTACATTTTAAGAACACAAAATTTAAAATGGCCAAAAGTACATGGCGTGGGGAAAAAGTACACGGCATGTACTTCCAAAATTTAATATTTTTTCCCAATTTCCCATATTTTCTCAAAAAAAAAACACTTAATGGAAGGAGAAAAGAAGAAACCCATACCTCAAAGATAAGAACCGGTTTCTCACAAGCCTAGTCTGGACCATTGGTGTGGTCCATGGATGGGCCAGTCCACCATAGGCCGACCATCTCTTACATGGTTGGGACGCAGTTAGAAGCTGCATTCACCCCTGCCCCACAGGTCATCCCTTTGGCCTCCTCCTCTACTATTATTGGTTAAACACACCCTTTCCACGTGAAATGCCACCCAATGTTGCATCTACAGAGCACAAATATGGCCGGGTGGCCGCGTCCACTCGCCTCCAGCTGTCAGGACAATGGATGGAGGCTCCTGCCACACCGCTGCGGCCCGAGTCGACCAAAACACTTCTTCTGGTGTGCCATCATGGTTTGCCGAAAGGTCCACTCTTCTAGTCCTTTCTTCACTCCCCTTAATCTTACATCCTCTGGTGGATTCCATCATCCATGTGATGGACTCGAATACTCATTGCCTCTAATTCAATGATGAATTCACGAAGAACTCAAAAAACACACAAGGAAGAGGGAATCAATCCCTATTCATGTTATCCTTCACCCTCTGTGTTAGAGGTTTAGGACCATGGTATATATAATTGATGATATATCATAATGAATGAATTAATCCAAACTTAAAAACCCTAAAAAATTTATTTCCCACAAGAATGACTGATCCAAATATCGACTTGTTCATGGGTTGATCTATTATTTTCATTTAGAATAATGAACGGTGTATGATAAAACAAAAACGAACCACTACTTGGTTTGGGATGTTCATTGGAGATGCAGGATGTCGTTGCATTCATCATTCTATGATACTCTGTTTAAGTCCGTTGGTCGATTGTTGTTGGTGACAATCCGTTAAAAGGGGGGTTAGCATTCATCGTCTTCACCCACTAGTGCTTTGGAGTAAAACTAGCATTGTTCCACAAATCCTGCATTGTTTGCTTAGCCTTTAAAGGAAAAAACATGAATAAGAATTTTAATTATGTTTCTGTTACAGAGTCCTTATGCTGTTTCATTAAATGAAATAGTATATTCAGTTTCGCTTGGTCGGAAAACCATCCAGCGACAACGATTTTAAAACATAGAAAACTAAACTAAAATAATTTTATTTTATTTTTACCATTTTCTTTAAAAAAATTATGAAAAAATAACTTCATCCATCTACCAGCATCGATTTAGGTTTGGTATATTATAGGAAAATTTTTACATTCTGAGTTCAACTGTGCCCATATATATTTTTTCCGAGAACTAGTTTAAATGTTAGAAAAACCTACTCGACCATTTACTTAAATGTAGATAAAGATGATAAAAAATTGTATTCGAAGATAATAAGGACTCAAAATCAGTTTTCATCAAATCTTATGGTTTCAAAATAATTCCATATAAATTTATAAGAATATTACACATAATTTATGGGACATTAATTTACTCACCCATTTTAGGACTTCACATCCTTGTAATCCAAAACAAGGCTAAAAAAATAAATTTGGGTACTATGCACGAATCTGATACTTCCACTCCCATGTGCTCTCTATGGTATTCTCATGCTGCCTTTGAATGTGAACTTGAGGAATTTACCAACCATGAAGGAACCACTTTAGTTTATCTTTTACCTCTATCGGGAACACTGCAAACATCACCGCATCCTCATTTTCAACCACACTGCAGTCGAATACCTTTGATTGATCTTGCACGAACATCCTCAGATATGACACACGAAAAGAATTTTTCAACCATTGCATCTGTGGGGGAATAGCATGGCAGTGTGCCACCACACAAACTCTAATATGAATCTAGAATGGTATGATGAACCTCAAAGATAACATACCACTCCAAAAAAATATCTAAAATCGTTGTCGGGGTGAGACTCGATGGAAAACATGGTATCCCTCCATGAACACCAAGGGAATATATCTCCTATTAGTATTTGATTCTAGTTTTCTTTGTACAGTCCTCATCTGCTTCGGGATGACTTGCACCTTCTCAGTGGAATCCCATAACAACTCTGAACCCATGAGTGCTGACACCCTTGGGTATTTCTAGCATATTGTTAATCTTCATGGCCGCTCGTACAAGGCCAAAAACGATGTTGTGGAAATGGTAGAGTGATATATGTTTAAGTATGAAAACTCATCCATTGGTATGTGGTCCTCCCAACTATGACACAAATCAAAGACGCAAGAATGAAGCATGTCATCCAAGGTTTGTATGGTCCGCTCCATCTGACCATATCGCTTTTGGTTAAAGGTTGTGCACTAGACCATCCATGTCCTGAATGCCTCCAAGTCCTGAAAGCCTCCAGAAATCATTTTTTCAACTAGGATGTAAAGTGAACATCATGAAATGATATTATTATTTAAGGTAGACAGTGTAGTTGCACTATCTCTTGGATGTAGAGGTGTCACAATCCCTCTATTGATCCTTTCTCCTAGATGGGTGGGAAGGGATCAAAATTGGTGAGTTGATCAACGATCACACATATAGAATCATGGATCTTGGATGTGTGTGGAAATACAATCACAAAATCCATCAAGATACCATCACACTTCCACTCAAGTATCTCAAGTGGTTGTGCCAGCACAACTATAACATGGTGCTCAGACATCACTTACTAGAATGTGAGGAATCAAAAAACGAACTCTGCCTCTTCTTTTTTTATCCCTGGTAACAGTACTGATGTAAGAGGTACTGGTACCTCTTCGCCACACCAGGATGTACTTCCAAAGGGGATAAATGGATCTACCTCAACACCTCCTCGTAAAATTTCCTTGGTACTACAATGCATCCATTTAAAAGGATGAGGTTCTTTCCACCAGTAGAAAATACACCAGGAGCCTGTCCTGAGTATACATGGTCATGTCTAGCCTCACAGTCAAGATCATCAATGGATATCTCCATCACAACTAACTACATTGTTTATTCACTTAGCAGCAGTAGACCATACCTCCGGCTGAGCATGTATGGCACCATTTTCCCCTCCCTAGGTTTACAAACTATCTCAAAGTCATAGTCCCAGAGGAACTACAGTCATCATCACTACCTCGAGTTATAGTACTTCTATGAGAATATATACATGAGACTCTTGAGGTTGGATAAGACAGTAATCCATTCACCAATCATGTATTTCCACCACATATTCAAGGAAAATACCACTGCTACTAACTCGAGGCTATGGGTCACGTAGTTATGTTCGTATATCCTCAACTTCCATGAGCTATAGGAGATCACTGCTCACTCCTACATCAGGACACAAACCAAAATGGTCCTTAATGTATCACAGAATAATAAATACCCTACACTATCTTCTTCAGATCAATTGATAATGTTTTACTCAAACTTATTTTGTACACAACTCAGAACAGGATTTGTATTGGAATGAATTTTATAATTCCCCTAATTCATGGAATATTCTCATACAAATTTATAATCACAAACAAAACATGATCAAAATTAAATAACATTATATGGGTAAAAAATTATAAAATATTTCACATCTATACAATTGGATAATATTCCTATAAAATGTTATAAATATTATAGAAATCATAAATTAATGTATATGCCACTACTTAACACTATTTCTCACTCCCTGACCCCAATTACCTAGAGTGGGTGCATTGTTACATAACATTGGAATGATCATAAGGAAATCATGTCTTGAAAGATCGATCAGTTTAGTAATATTGGAAACAACATTTATACATACGTTCAACTTTAACACTTGAAAAGAAATACAACACAATTATATTTCCTTAGAAACATCCAAGACTCCTAGATTATGCTTGCTGGTCACTCATAACTAACTTTTCAAATCCAGGGAAAATGTAACATAATAAAGGGGTGAGATCAAACGCTCAGTAAGGGTAAGTAATACAGCTGAAAATGTCATAAATATTAAGCATGGTAAATAATTGAAACCACATTATTTTACCAATAATAAACATGAATACTTTTATGGCAAGAATATGAGCTGAGTAAATAATTCTATAATAAAACATAATCATGGGTATTCTACTAGTCGAATGACCACATGAACCATCAATATTATTTCTATAATGAGGGAATGTATAATTACAGACATTCTGGAACATTTTGTCAAGGCCTCGGCCAATATGTCTAAAAATGATTTAGGCCTCGGCCAAAACCATAAATCAAATTGGGAAAGGGCCTCGACCAATTCCACATCTATTTGTCTCATTAGAGCTACTAATTCATCGAGGAGCTATAACGGGCTCCACCCGTCACTTACTAAGTCCAATGCATTCCTCATATGAAATGTTTGAAAAAGTACATAAACATTTGTATTAAAACTAGCATACGAAATGTCAATACTTTATCTACAAACCATGAATGGTATAAAGAAAGCACATCCATAGTCAAAAATAACTCATTCGATACAATATGGATGATTTTATTGTATAAATTTATCCTCAATTGAGAATAATGAAGGATATTGACATAGATTAAAATAATCATCGTAACTATTTGAGAGAAATACCCCCTTTTTCAGGAAAACATTTAAAAGTCACTCTACTTGTCAAGAATCCGTTTTCAAAATAGATTTTTGAATCAAAGTGTCCCATACAACTTTGAAACATTTAAAAGGAATTTTTATTTTAATACATTGATGTCTATTTAAATTAATCCTTAAAACCATTTTTAAAACATGGACATTAATGAGAAATATTTATAATAATAAATCTTTAAAACATTTTAAAATGATATATTAGTTAGAGAACCTAAATAAAAGAGATACACTTGAATTAAAATAATTTAGGTAATAAAAATGTTTTAATATCATGATAATAAAGGGATTCATGATATACTATGTCAAATTACATTATATACACCATATAAATGTGATTTGGTGTATAAAAACAAAAGAGTCTCAATGGAATGTAAATTAAGATGAAATATATCATAAAGGGCGTATCCTTAGGTTAAGGATAAATCAACGACATAATTATGTGTGAAAAATATAAATACACTCAATATGATTGGATATTCAGTGTAAAACAATCAATTCAAATTCACACATATTCTTGTAAAAACAACACCAATGAATTGGATGTTTAACTCAAAAAATGGAGTTTGAGTAAAAATTACTATTATCAAGTTCATACCGATGACTTGAGAATTTATCAATGGAGTGATTATGTGTATCAAAATTATATCCACAGAAAGGTTAGTGGAAATTATGACATAAACAATTGAATAGTGATTCCACGCATAATCTTAGAGTAAAATAATCGATGAGGTATGCGTAAAGCCAAATGAATGGAAATTGAAATTTAAAATTCCCTTATCGATTTGGCAACTTACAAAACATACAACCATAAAAGAAGGATCATACAATGATGATGTAAATATCTATAAAATAAATTATATTACACAATGAATACAATCCTGGGCAGTACACACACCACATGAAATAAATAAGTGGTGAACATTGGAAATCTCATAGAATTAAAAGTGAGAGAAGAAACCACTTACTTTGTGATTATTCCATGGTTGATGGTAGGTTATACTCCTATATAATGGTGAAATAATTGACTTAGTCAAGGATAATATACATTAATATGATATCATATATGATCTTTTAACATTTCTTTGTTAATAATATCTTAGTATTATCGTTGTTTTGGGTGTTAACTCACTCGTTTGCTTTTATATGTTTTGTTACATAAGTCATGTTTGTTATGGGTAGGTTGTATCTTATTCATATATAGAATGATATCAAGTAATTAAACATTATTTGTAATCATCAAATGAGAATATGACTTGAATGGATATGATGTGGAATGAATCTCATCGCGTTCGTGGAGACGGTAGTCCGTACGTACGCACGAGCGATAATATCATTATTTTGATATTAAAATAATATATAATTGGTTGGTATATCATATATACAGAATTATTATAATGTTATATTTATTATGTAAATGATTTACACATCATTATTATACCCATCCAAATAATAGTGTATTTAAAAACAATTACACCACGATGTGGAGACAATAGGTCATACATACGCACGTATGGTGACATGTCATTCAAAGGATGGATAGAATATTGAATATGGTTGTTCCATATTTATAATAACATCACATTATATATAATATACTGTATTTATTATTTTATATTGGAAATAACAATGTAAGAAGAAATTTGAATAATAAAGGAAGTTGAAAGAGGGTGGTGAAAACATTTCCTCTTCTTCAGGTTCTTCCTTTTGATTTGATCAAAAGGGATCCTTAGGTTTCCATTAATATCAAACTAAGGACTCTAAGTTCAATTGAGGGAAGTTGAGAGAATAACTGGGTAGGTTTTGGCAGAACCAAAATGCTTTGATGGTGTAAATAATTGGTTAGAATTGTGTCATTTTATAAGGGGGAGGAGGGGCTCTTTAAGAGATACTTAAAGAATTATTTTATAATAAATTCATATTAGGTTTATAATGGCTAAAAAGTGGATTATTAAAATTATAAGGTTGGGATGGGTCGAAACCCTTTCAACCGATTGATTTTATACATGTTTGGGTCATTATATTAACCTTGTCTTTTAGTTTTAATTCTTAGTTTATTAGTTTGACATTTACCATGTCACTATGTATATTTATATTATATAGTTAAGAAACATGCTATATACATCCAAGAGACCCATAAGTGGTCCATTAATGATAGACATATCATGATATAAGTATTTTTACCAAACCATATATTTTTAGGAATAGAATATCAATTAATAATATAATATTCGTTTTAGAAACTCATTTATGTCAATTTTGACACTATTCAATAATGGATTTTTGTTAAAGTCTTAAAAAAGTTATTAATTCAAATAAAATTCATATAAGAAATTCTAACAAGTAATATTAAACAATAAAATTCTTATATGGCATCAAAATTTATATATTATATTTATTTTAACTTTTATAATACCAATTATTTGATTCTTTCATCATTAAGGAAAATAATGCATCATTATTGTGTCATAAATAAATTTAATTATTAAATGTCTAAAAATTATAAATAAAATACGATTAAGTAGGAAATAGTTTTATATTTCTAATGAATATTTATAGTTGAAAATATATCATACAAGACCTTATGTTAAAATAGATTTTCTAAAAGATATATGCTTATGTCATTTTTGTATTTAATTTAACATAATTAATATAAAGTGTCATTTTCACTTACAAGTGGATCCATGGGGTCCCAAAATAGACTCAATGATACCCATGGTCTGACATGTATAAACTAATAATGCTTGGACACATTTTAGGGTAATTTATTATTATTATAATATTAATTATTTACCATTATTTACCAGATTTACCCTTTAACCATGGTTACTAAAGTATTTACCGAAGTAATTATTCAAAATGTATATAAATAAAAGTTACCTATTTACACAACTTGTACATCCTGATTCCAAATATTAAATCCATTATTCTAAATTCAAAACACAGAAGTGGCAGAAATTAATTTAATATTAATTCCCAATGTCAAAACAAAAAGCATGTTTTCAGGAAATAATAACTATCAAAAGATTGACACTTTTTTATGTCCGGTTAAAATTTGAAATTATGTCCAAGGACCAAAATTGTATTCGATGTTAAAAATATATTCTAAATATAATTTAAAACCCCTCAAATTCATAATTTATCACTCTTAATTATTTTTATTAAAAAAGTTGTTTTTAATTCAAATTTAGTGATTTCCAATATTCATCAAAATTTGAATGTTTTCAGAAAAATACCAAAAATTCACCCTAAGCTGATTTCGATATTCTAAATCCAAAAATAAAGTCCATTTTTTACGATAAAATGCATAAAATTTAAATAATTGGGTATTACTATTCATAACAGCTAGTTAGATTAGATGTGGTGTGTGTTAGAACTCGAAGTTGCGTACAACACATACTAATGTATTATTCAAAGAGAATCATACCATGGAAGCTTGGTGTGTTAAATTATCACCTCCTTCAATAAATTATGTCCCCGCAATTTTTAAAATTGGTTTTGGGAATAAAATGTAAATTTCCACATCAGAAAAAGATCCAATAAAACTATCACTTTAAAAGAACAAAAGAGAAGTAAAAAAAGTCTCCCGAGATAAGCTATACTAGGATTACAGGTAGAAAAACATGGATATGTATGATAAACTAAGTGTCATGTTCTGATAGAGAGGGATAGAAAACATGATCAGGAGAAAGATAACAGCAAGAAAACCAAAAAATTGTGATGGAACAAACGGTCATTAGTTTCCCAGTAGGAAAAGTAATAGAACAACATTTTTTTCCTTTTAAGTTACATTACATAAAGATTAGGATTTAATTTTATGATTGACTAAGAAAATAAATAGATATTCTTACTTTTTAAGTAGAGTTTCATTCTTTAATAAATCTCCACCATTAAATCAATTTTTTAAACGATGAGTTTTCAAGAATACATGGTCACACTGGAAGAGTTAGAATAAACTTTTATAGAATCACATGATCCACAAAGGATAAAATATATATTTACATTCACTTTAGAGATTAACCAAAACCAAAAAGGTTATTACAAGATCATATGATCCCCCAAAAGGATATTCCTTTAGAGAAAGAAACAGTAATCTTAATTTCTAAAATCAATACCCCAAAGTTAAATAAATTCCATTCAATAAAAAATTGTCCTTAAAATCCATCAATATAATCCAAACTAATATTGAAACCCAAAACATAGAAGAATTTGGTTATGTAGTCTTCCATGTTAAATTGTATCTCCAAATGACATCAAATACTCCTAATGTCACATACTTAAAATTAATTAACCTAATCACATATTCTCTATTATAGGTTAATCATATCCATAAATAACCCAAATCACTATAAATACATAATAAAAATGTTGATAAGAATCCACCATTACTCCTCAAATGAAACTCTATAGTATTCTATTTTTCCTAAGGAATATAGTGTTCCCAACAAAGCGAACATCTTCCAAAATAACATTTATCACTTAATCACCGAATCATTTTCCTATACTAAGGGTATTCATTTGATAAGACATAAGAACCCAAATCAACTTATTATTGATCAATAAAATAATTTAACTAAAAATAATTAGTCACACTAACCAGGGACTTCATGTAGTCCAGTGATAGGAGATAAATCCCAATCATACATTGGTTGTGGGTTCGATTTCCATGGCTTTGTCAGATACAAAAGGTTGTCACACAGTCTACATGTTGTCCTTTTTAAAAAAATATATTCTAAAACATTAAAAAATGAGATAAATTCCTCAAAATAACCATAACATAATTTTAACTGGAAATGTTATCTCATACCTTTCATTTTCTTCCCAAAATATTATAACTTGTAATTTCCTCAAAACCAATGATCATATACAACCAAATGGTTATTTATAACTATATCCACAAAGGAAATAATAAGACTTTCTAAAATATCATTCTGACATGGGAAACTATGGGGTTACAAATACAAGAGAAAATTATTCCAAAGTATTCTCATCAACAAGGAGCACTAATACTTTTAAACATTTAACCAACCATTTATTTCCACATATCTTGTTCTTGGCCAAGAAAATATCCTATAGAATAGGGTATTCACTTGGGTAATTTCCAGGTCCCCTACATTTACGGCAAATGACTGTAAATGGATTCATTAGACTATTTTTATTTTATTCCATAGTACTCTTCATTTTTCATTAACAATACATCACTTTATGTCCTTCTTTCATGCATGTAAATCATTTCTTTATTCCGTTGATACACTTTCCTAGGTGTCTCCTTCCATATTTCTTGCATGATGGAAATTTTGGATTTTTTTCTCCATGTTCTCCACTGCTGGAGCTCTTATCATTCATCACCTTTCTCATCTTTGTTGAGTCCGAGAATTGGTTAATATATATGTTTTTGATCATATTTTTGGAAAGATGATTTGGCATGAACATGATATCTTTTATGCCTATCAACATTCCATTTTGTTTCTCATGTCCACCACCATTCCCAACTTGTACATCATTCTAAAAGTTACTATGACTTTCTTGTACTCATTAAATTAAATAAAACAAGAATGCATTGTGTGAGTAACGGAAGTCATAAAATAATTTAGAGAATATCAGGACACCATATTCTCAATTTGAAAAACCATAGGATTAACCAAGGTCATTTATTTTAATCATATATTAAAATACTTAAAATTGTTTTGTAAAGAAAATGTAAATTATCCTAAGCATATTCCCTGGGAGTGTCGTAACCAAGAGTGCAGCAAGGCCCATTGTCGTGCACCAGTTCCCGTTTGAGTCTAGCTCAAAGCAGTGTTTTCTGGTTTTACCCCTAGGTACATTTGTGCAAGAGCCACCTCTAACAGCTCGTATCCAGGCAGAGATGTATTGCTTGGAAAACACAAAAAATCTATACAATACCAAAATTCTAGGAAGTTCTTCTATACTAATCTTAAAAGTCTATCTTAGGGATATGTGCTATAATCAGATTTTATCTAAATCTAGTTTCCATGGTTTTAACTAAACTTCCTCTAATACCAACTGTAACACCCTAACCCTGGTTACCCAGATTCAGTGCATTATTACATAACATTGGCATGATCATAAGAATATCATGTCTCGAAAGACCGATTAGTTTAGTAATATTGGAAAAAAAATTCATAAATAAGTTCAATATTACAACATGAAAAGAAATACAACACAAATATATTTGATTAGAAACATCCAAGCCTCCTAGATTATGCTTGTTGGTCAGTCATAATTATCTTCTTTATTTCCTGGGAAAATGAAACATAAGAAAGTTGTGAGATCAAATTATCAGTAAAGGTAAGTAATACAATGTAAAATGAAAAAATATTAAGCATGGTAAATAATTGAAACCACATGCCTCTACCAATAATAAACATGAATACTTTTATGGAAAGAACAAGAGATGAGTAAATAATGGCATAATACAACATAATCATGGGAATTATACTAGTTGAAGGACCGCATGAAACATCAATATTATTTTCATAATGGGGGAATGTATAATGCCGGACATTATGAATCATTTTGTCAAGGCCTTGGCCAAGGTGTCTAAAAATGATTTAGGCCTCAGCCAAAACCATAAATCAAATTGGGAAAGGGCCTCGGCCAATTCAATGTATAGTTGTCTCATGAGACCTACCGATGCATCGAGGAGCTATATAGGGCTCAACCTGTCACTTACTAAGTCCAATACATTCCTCATATGACAAGTTTGAAACCTAACAAAAACATTCGTATTAAAACATGCATACGAACTGTCAATACTTTATCCACAAACCATGAATGGTATAAAAATAGAACATACACAGTCAAAAATAACTCATTTGATACAATATGGAAGATTTTATTGTGTCAGATTAGCCTCAATCGAGAATAATGAAGGATATGAACATAGATTAAAATAATCATTAGAAGTATTTGAGAGAAATACCCCCATTTTCTTGAAAACATTTAAAAGTAACACTACTTGTCAAGAACCCATTATAAAAATATATTTTTGAATCAAAGTGTCTCATACCACTTTGAAACTTTTAAAATGAATTTTTATTTGAAAGCTTTAATTTCTGTATAAATAAATCTTTAAAACCATTTTTAAAACATGGAAATTAATGAGAATGATTTAAAATAATAATTCATTAAAACATTTTAAAATTATATTTTAGTTATAGTTCCTAACTAAAAGAGAGACACTTGAATACAAATAATTTAGGTAATAAAAACTTTGTAATATCATGAGAATAAAGGGATTCATTATATACTATGTCAATGTACATTATATCCACCTTATAAAATTGATTTGGTGTATAACAATAAAGGAGTCTCAATGGAATGTAAATTGGGATAAAATATCCCATGAAGGTCGTATCCTTAGGTTAAGGATAAATCAACGACATAATTATGTGTGAAAAATATAAATACACTTGATATGATTGGATATTCAGTGTAAAACAATCAAAGGACATTCACGCATAATCTTGTAAAAAAACACCAATGAATTGGATGTTTAACTCAACAAATAGAGATTGAGTAAAAATTACTCTTATCAAGTTCATACCGATGACTTGAGAATTTATCAATGGAGTGATTATGTGTATCAAAATTATATCCATAGAAAGGGGAGATGAAATTATGACATAATCAAATGAATACTTATTCCACACATTATCTTGGATAAAAATAATTGATGAAGTATGCGTAAAGAAGAATGAATGGAAATTGAAATTTAAAATTCCCTTATCAATTTGGTAACGTACAAAACGTACACCCATGAAAGAAGTATAATAAAATTTTGATGTAAATATCCATAAATTAAATTATGTTACATAATGAATACAACCATGGGCAGTACACACACCACATGCTATAAATAAGTGGTGAATAATAGAAATCTCACGGAATTAAATGTGAGATAATAAACCCATTACTTCGTAATTTTTCCATGGTCGAGGGTAGGTTATACTCCTATATAATGGTGAAAAAATTGAATTATACAAGGATCATATACATTAATATGATATCATATATGATCTTTTAACATTGCTTTGTTAATAATATCTTAGTATTATCGTCGTTTCGGGTGTTAACTTACTTTTTTTTCTTTTATATGTTTTGTTACATAAGTCATGTTTGTTATGGGTAGGTTGTATATTATTCATATACAGAATGATATAAAGTCCTAATTTTTTTTTAATCATCAAATGTGAATTATAATTGAATGGATATGATGGGGAATGAATGTCATCGTGTTCGTGGAGACGGTAGTCAGTACGTACGCACGAGCAATAATATCATTCTTTTGATATTAAAATAATGTATAATTGGATGGTATATCATATATAATGAATAATTATAATGTTATATTTATTATTTAAATGAATTAAACATAATTATTATACCCATCCAAATAATAATGTATTGAATAACAATTACACCACGACGTGGAGACGGTAGGCCGTACGTACGCACGTATGGTGACATGTCATTCAAACGATGGATAGAATACTGAATATGGTTGTAAAAAATTTATAATAACATCGAGGTATATATAATATACTGTATTTAGTATTTTAGAATTTAAAGAAAAAAGTAAGAATAAGTTGAAGAAGAAAGGAACTTGAAAGAGGGTGGTGAAAACATTACCTCTTCTTCGGGTTCTTCCTTTTGATTTGACCAAAAGGGCTCCTTAGGTTGGCTTTCTGATCAAACTAAGGCCTCTAGGTTGAAGTGAGGGAAGTTGAGAGAATAATTGGGTAGGTTTTGCCGAACCAAAAGGCTTTCATGGTGTAAATAATTTGTTATAAGTGGTGTCCTTTTATAAGGGGGAGGATGGGCTCTTTAGAAAAATCATAAAGTGTTATTTTATAATAAATTAATATTCAGTTTATAATGGCTCCAAAGTGGATTATTAAAAGTGTAAGGTGGGGATGGGGGGAAATAATTTCATCCAATATATGTTATAAATGTTTGGTTCATTATATCAACCTTATAATTTATTTTTAACTCTTAGTTAATTAGTTTGACATTTACCATGTCACTTTGTATTTTTATATTATATAGTTAATAAACATACAATATACATACAAGAGACCCCAAAGTGGTCCATTTATGATACACCTATAATGATATAAGTCCTTTCGATAGACCTTAGATTTTTAGGAATATAATATCAATTAATAATATAATATTTATTTTAAAAACTCATTTATGTCAAATTTGACAATATTCAATAATTGATTTTTTTTAAAGTCATAAAAACATTATTAATTTGAATAAAAATCATATAAGAAATAATAAATAGTAATATTAACCAATAAAATTCGTGTATGGCATCAAAACATTTAAATTATATTTATTTTAACTTTTATAATATCAATTATTTGATTCTTTCATTATTAAGGAAAATACTACATCATTATTGTGTCATAAATAAATTTAATTATTAAATTTCAAAAAATTATAAATAAAATACCATTATGTATGAATTTTTTTTGAATTATAATGAATTTTTATAGTCAATAATATATCATATATAACCCTATGTAAAATTGTTTTTCCAAAAGATATATGCTTGTGTCATTTTTATATTTACTTTAACTTAGTTAATATAAAGTGTCATTATCAATTACTAGTGGATCCATGGTGTCCCTAAATCGACCCAAAGATGCCCATGGTTGGAAATGTATCAATCAATCAGGTTAGGACACGTCTTAGGGTAATTTATGGTTATTATAATATTATTTTTCTACCCTTATTTACCGGATTTACCATTGAACCATGGAAAATAAAGTATTACCGAAGTAATTATTCAAAATGTATGAAAATAAAAGTCACCTATTTAAATAATTTGTACATCCTGATTCCAAATATGGAATCTGTTTTTCTAAATTCAAAACATAGAAGTGGCAGAAATTAATTTGAAATTAATTCCCAGAGTCAAAATAAAAAGTGTGTTTTTAAGAAATAATAACTATCAAAAGATTGACACTTGTTTATATCCAGTTTAAATGTTAAATTATGTCCAATGACCAAAAATGTATTAAATGGTAATAATATATTCTAAATATACATTAAAACCACTCAAATTCCATATTTATCACTGTTTATTATTTCGATTAAAAAAGTTTTCTTTAATTAAAATTTAGTGATTTTCAATATTCATCAAAATTTGAATGTTTTCATAAAAATAATAAAAATTAACCCTATGCTAATTTAGATATTCTGAGTACAAAAATGAAGTCCATTTTGAACGATAAAATGTATAAAATTTCAAAAATTGGGTATAACTATTCATAATGGCTAGTTTGATTGGTTGTGGTGTGTGTTAGAACTCGAAGTTGCGTACAATACACACTAATGTATTATTAAAAGAGAAGCATACCATGGATGTTTGGGGTGTTACACTATTTTAATAGGAATAACTGTAGTGGCCCATTTATTTCACGGTATAAATTTTACTCTAGTTTGATTTTGTAATCTCACTAATAATAGAATGGAAAATTAACACAGTATACAAACTCATAAAAAAAATTACGATGGTCCTATTAATTTTTGGGAGTGGTATTTACACATCGGTAGATATGGTATGGATTTTATGGCCTCATTAATGTTATATTAATCTGAAAAATATAATTTTATCTATGAGACACTGTATTTTTTTATTAATAGAATGTACCTCTTAGAATAACTTTCGATAGGAAATTGAAACCATAGTTTCATATGGAATGAAATATTTAACATTAGAGATGTGTAAAAATTATTTTCATCGAGGTCCTTGATTTCAATCTATCACTGGTGAAATTAATTAATTAAATTAATTAATTCTAATATAGTGGAAAACCCATATGAACCATAATCCTCTTATTTAATTCACCATTATCCCCTATATAAAGGGTTATTTTCCCAATTCCTAGCTTAGGGGGGTGGAGGGTGGAGCTATGGAGTTGGAAGAAGTAACTTTCAACAAAAAAACAAATTCCCCATCATGATAATCCATGAAAACCGGTGATAGTATATTCATTATCAATTTGTGAACCCAACATGTTTTTGAGATTTATAATTTTTGAATCTAAATTATTTTTTAAGAATTCATTCTAATTCATTTTTTTGAAACTGATGTTCATTACTATTGGGTCGAGGATTTAATGCCTTCAATTTCTATATAGATTAATTTATTAATAAATTACGTTCATATTTTAAAAGAATGTGATAGTGTATTGTTGTTGATCTTGGAGTCAATAATTTTTTTATCCATTTCCATTTTTTCTATCTTTTCTCTATATAATTTCAGTCATTTATCCCTTTTATGTGTATGGGGGACCATGAATTAGTCGTGGAATCTATTCTGTGAGGCCAATTAGGGATAGATAAAGAGTCTTTGGATATTGAGGATTGAGAGAGTGTAAGCCAAAGGGAGGTTGTGTGGTATAAGTTGCAGGATGAAAAAACTAGCTTTGGTCTCTGACTAGACATTTTATATGACACTGGTGAAAAATAGCTAGATACATATTTTGGTTTTGTTAATGATGTATTACATATGAGTAATTTGTGGTCACCACCCCCCAATCAGAAACACCACCACTTTCTTATCTGAGTTGGATCAAAAGGGACACCACCATCTATATGGATGGAGGTTCGATAGAGATGGTGTTATTGGAAAACTGATGATATGAAAGGTCTGGGTCCATGGGTAGAGGGTAGGAATTTCTTGCCCTACCCACTTAGAATTTTGGTTGAGTTGTGGGGTAGAGTAAAGAAATGTGTTTGTTTTGTAGACCTAACCTAATAAGTAGGAATAATGGTTCACATGAGAGACACCCACCCATGATGATCTCATGAACCTGCCATGCATGGGACATGAAATTCAAAAAAAGTAATCACTGCCCATCCTCTATCATCCCCAAAGAATATCAACATGATCCACATACCCTATTATTGAATTTTTTAATCCAAAATACAAAACATTATTCAGTTTTATTAAAGTAATAATCATATCTTTTTTCCTTTTTCCTTGTAAATCAAAATAAAAATGTATGATAGTCTATATAAACCCATTTGTAATACGGGATATGGATGTTTTGAAATGGGTTTCAGGGCTATTATAACAGGCATCATGAATAATGATTAGAGCATTATCATTTGATAGATAGTTTTGATAATACCATCATTCCACCTAGTTGTTGGATCCTCTCTCAAGTAGTTGTTTTACAGATGGAGTTTTTATTACAATATATAACTGGGGAATGGGATCCTCTATCTATTCAAATGAGTTGTGTTGGTATTTTATCTAATTACTCAGTGTGTGTGATCTTCTATCATTAGAGTATCTATTCCAATGTCTATGTTCTCAATTAGGGTGTAACATCATTTAATGGGGTTAGTACTCCCTTAATTGAGATGTATTTCAAAGAAGCAACAGATTTACAAAATAATTTTAGTATGGTGATGGTGTTTTATCATAATTGGGTGATTAAAACTAAAGGGGTCATTACATCCTTTAATGATATATATTATTGGTCATGGTAAAAGATTACCAATGGTATGTAAAATGTTGGAATTATATTTTTCTTTATAGATTATAGAGTGTACTATACCCATATATAAAATTAAATCATTAGTAAGTCAACACTCAATCTTTATAGTGTAAAATGGATATATATTAGAGTTTCAGTAGTTCATATTCTTTGATACATGTGAATATGTAGTCACTACTTGGTTTCCTTCTTGATATGATGTATTACTGGCAAGAAACATTAGGGTTCCTGAAAATTTTGGTACTCCCAGGATCCAATATTTCTCAGGAGTAACCGAAAAATGAGAGATAATGTTAAAATGGATCGAACCTCTCTATTTCATTTAAAAATCATGTTTTATTGCATATCTAGATTACATTATCTTTGATATCATACGTGTCAGACTTTCATACTAGGATCTTGATCTGACCTATTATTTTTTACTTCTTTCATTGTTTCACTGTAATCCAATATAGTATACATAAAAACCCTTTGTATGGGATTTATTATTGTATGTTTTGTGTCTATATTGAAATCGAATAATTTTAGATATTGTATTGTTGGACATGGTGGTCGTGTGTTTTTTATTTTATGCTTAATGATTCTTATAGATAACTGGAAGAGAATAGTGGTTTATAATGATGGTAGCGACCACTATGACTAGAGATTGATCAAATATTATAGACAGAGAGGAGGATCTCCATAGTTCCTTGGGTCAAATAGATATATAGGATCCTCAGCTATGTAATTAATTTTATATTTTTATACATTTCATTATTTTCCACTTTTTTCACATGCATGTGTTATATATAGTTTTTTGTTGATATATTTTCTATTTCTGTCATTGGTTATTATATTCCAATAGATATGTATTTTTGTTACTTTATTCCATAGGTTAAGGCCACCCATATTGATTGATTTTATTAATAAGTTCTTTTTATCATTCCCTTTCATATTTGTGGCGAGTTTTGGGTGGCATTATGAGTTTTCTGATAGCATAGACATGGAATAAATTTTATGGGTCATCTGAACGTAGAATCAAAATAGTTTTTACCAACTAATATAGTTTTATGTTATCATTTATTTGAAAAATGGTCTGGGGATTTTGTGAACTAATTTTAGCATGTTATTTAGTTTAGTTATTAAGATAGAATCCATCATTAGGGTGGTGGTTAATGAATATTTTATTTAGGGTTATTTTATCATGTTATTCTATGGATAGAAATAATATGACCTTTTCATGGTGATATAGGTTGGTTCATGCATCATATAGTTATCTATTTATTTTTTGTTTCATAGTGTGATATATAACTTTTTGAGATATCACCATACAATGAGGATGTTGATTACGATCATTGAAATTATTTTACGTAAACTTCAATATGGACCTTTGTGGATAATGAGACTAAAAAGACTACTCGATAATGTGTGTGATACTAAGTTGAAGATATCATGATAGCCTTATTGTTGTATCTCCCATGGAACTATCTCTATAGAATGTTCGGTAGTGGATGGGGTATGTAATCCCCCTTAACACTATATGGATACAAAGATGTGGAAACCTCCATATGATATTTGTGAAATTTTGAAATCACCAATGGTTACAAAGTCACAGAATACAATTTATTATATGAAATACCTCCTCCTCTTTGTACTCATCATGTATGTTATATGCTACTCATGATTTCTACGTGCAAGTAAAAGTGACTCAAATTCCCAAAAAAGTGGTTACGGTTCATTACTACCTCATAAATTTTGTGACATTCATGGAGTGGGTCCTCTCTATATGTACTCAATCACTAAAAAAATATTGTTTACCGCTATATGAGATGGTTCCTCAAATGAGCTAAGTTACGAAATTGATAAATAATTTCATTTAGTGATGTGTGAATCCATTCTAAATATAGGATGATGTGGTGTGAATACACTTTTAAAAATAATGGTTACTACCTTGATTGGATTCATGGGACTCATCAGGGGTGTGGGAAAATCACTCTAGATTTGGGATTGGAATGAGCTTGAGAATATTTTATATATTGGTACTATTATGATAATCACATTCCATTAGTTGTGAATCTCACCACTGGTTAGTGACTGATGAGGTTATATTTCTAATATTAAGTGCATGGTAATTCTTTCTTCATGATGAAAGATATGTCATCTACCATTTATACTTAATGATGATCTTTCTTTTCAAGTGGTTTTTTGTTATTGCAATGTTAGTTTAGACTACCCATGGATTGTATATGCTGTGTGAATTGTGATGATAATGGAATCATGGATCTGTGATAAGAGCCTAATCATTATCTAACATGTGATTTGCTTGAGTTTGTTACTCATGTTTTTATATGATTTGGTTCTTTAGACCATATGATGATTCATGTGATAATATAATTATAGGGTATAATTAGATATTAGTGGATGATGTTATTATATAACACTTAATGATACCAATTGAACATTTCTTTGTTGGAATACTAATGTTTTTTGAACATATATCATGAAAATTAAGTTTTTATAATCTCATATACACTTCTTAGGTTTCTAATTATTTTTTATGTGTCTTTATATGGATTTATCAAAATTAAATTCATTTTAATGTTAGTTCTATAAATTATGCAATTATTTAAAAATGTTCCGACATTTGGAAAATTAACTATGTCATGAATTTTACTATATGATGATTTGGATACATCCAGAAATATGGTAAGTCAATCAGGTATGTGAAGGAATCAATAATATAAAAATTCTATTTCATTATAATAGAATTGTTAAAATCACCTAAATCGATGAATATACTACATGAGAAATTGTCTATGTATATAAAAAGGCTACATGAATCAGTTACATGGAGTAATGAACTACATGATTTGAATAAAATGAAAAATAAAATGAAAGGTTCCAAATGAATACATGATTTTATCAGATATGATAATACATCTATGTGAAGAACAATAATGTAATTTTTATATCTGAGGAAATTTATAACTTGAAGAATGGCTACATGGATAAGTTTGGCTATGTGAATTAAAATTATTGCAATTTTTCTATTTGGTGATATAGAATTTGCTATGTCATTCTACAAATTTAAATTTTATTACCATTGGTGTACTTTTAGTATAAATTATAGTTTAAATTCATATATAAATTATTATATTACATATTTATGATAAAATCAAATACAAAAAGTTTTAAGTGTTGTTAAGAGAAATGATTAAAAGGATTACTTAAATGTAAATCTGGATACTGAGTTGTTTTTAAGAAAATGATATTTTTTATTTTCATTACATGATCAGAAAGTATGGATCTCACGTTTTGAAGTTTGAATATTATATTTTTCAGGTATTTTATAGTTTTCAAAATAAGATATATTTACGGAACATTTGTCAAAATTGAATAAGTATATACATTATCACTATATATACTAAAGCTCTCTATGTGTTTCATTGTTTTATTTAAAAAAAATAAAATGGTAAAAGTTTTATAGTTGTGATATCAAAGTCATCATTATTGTGTCTCTGAATAACCTCCTTATGCCACATTAGATTATTATTCTCTATCTTAGACACTTCTTTTTTTCTATAATTTTTATCTTAAAATTATGATCCCATTTTGTAATATATATTGCATCCTCCCAACCTGTGAAGGTCCCTAGTAAATATTTCATGAATTCCAGTTCAAATACAATCATTATATATACCAGATAAAAGATCATATTACTGTAAATATTTTGGACTACTTTCACTAAGACGTGGAGTGCCATGTAAAAGGGCTAAAAACCCTAGACAAAAGTAAAGGTCTAGTGAAAATCACTAAGATCATGGAGCTAGTTATTATGGGAACTTAGTAAGGTATTATTGCTCTTCAAATAACAAAAAATCTCCTTTTTAATATATTTTATTTCTATTTTTTACAATACTTGGTTATGTAAAGAAAATTGAATCACTCATCAAAAAATAAAAAGGGTTTTCATCATGTAAAAAATTATTAAGAAATCATTTAACCCCTAACCTCAAGAGACTTTGTGAATATAGTATATGAACAATGATCGACATTTGAGAGTGTGGATTTTGAGTTTTTTGCTATAAAATATTTTATAATTACAATGATAATAATTGTTTTATCGATTTTCATAAAATAAATGGTATGTCAATGGTAAGAACACCCTACATCAATGGGGGAAATGTGGTTGTTGCAAGACACATATGATAATCTATTTGAAAAACCATGATGCGATAGTTTTTATTAAAGTTGTGGAGCCTTATAAAATTCTAAACACTACATATAAATCATTGTATATGAACACTAAATTCATCTATGACATGGAATCCAAATTTTCCAATGCTATAATAAAGAGATGAGGAAATGATGAGTTCAACCAAATATCACAACGTGCAATAGTTTATGAGATGTGGAAAAAGATATTAGTTTCTTATAAAGGATCAAATAATTTGAATGAACTTCTCAATAAGTATACCAATATTATGTTTGATTGATTTTGAATTATGGAAGGAGAAATAATCAACTAACCAAATCTAATATATGATAATGTTTTAAATAATGTTGTTTCTTTATGAACAATAATTCATCAATCCGGTCAGGTTTTAAAATAATCATAATTCTACCTCACCAGTGGAGTGGTATTTTTTATTCCCCTATGAAATCTATATTTTTCCACATTTATAGAATGAAACATGTTTTTGTTAAAATTTTGATATATGGAGTAGAAATGGAGGTTGAGATAGGTGATGATATGATTATGAGAATTTAAAATACTACAATGATATTTTCCACATATATTGATAACAAAAAGTTCAAGAGTGTACATATTTTCAAACCATCTACATTGAGAGAAATTTCAATAAATTCAATATCAAATTATAAACATTATTAGTTTTCAATAATGATAAAAATAATTACAAAAAATAAGTGGTTTTATAAAACCCTTAAATTTTTACAAGAGTCATGAAGAAGAATATGAATAATATAGAAACTCCATATGTAAACAGATATAGATCAGTAAGCTAGATTAAAATCATTTGAAAGCGAGTAAGGGTTCATTAAAAAATAATTTCATGAAGTTAGGATATAAGATTAAATACATGAAATTTATAAAAAAACATGTATTTATTCTAAATACTCTAGTGATGATACATATTCAGATTCAAATGTTGAAATATCAAATCAAAAGGGTAATATATGCATTGTAGAATATATAAATGAGGTTCAATTTTATAATTATTCTCATTGTTAACCAGAATCAAAATATAAATACTACTATTAAGAAGAATGAAATTATAATTATAGCATTTATTAAAAAAAATTCAAAAATCATAAAAAAATTACTATTAAATTCTTAAAATTTTGTTGTTAATTTAAAAGAGGACATAAATAAACAAATTTCTAATTGTAAATGCAAGATTGGAAATTGTGTAATTTCTTATAATGATCAAAATGAAAAAATTATATTCTTTCAAAATTGAATAAATTCTTTTAATGTTGATAATTTTTATTTCAAATAAGGTTAAAATTGAATAAATCAAATTATTTTAAATAATAAATTCCAGAAAATTTAACTTTGTAATAGGAAGCCAATGTGGAAACCCAACTCATATTAAAAATATTTTTTTCCAAGTTATAGGAATAAAAAACATCTCTAAATATATGTGTTCTCTCAAAATATAAATAAGAAAATATAATAAAAAGGTCAGTTTAATGAATCCTTAATTATATAGAGTAATCTAATATTTGAATTGACAAATATTTTCAAACTTTTGTGCTGGATTTTCTTGAATGAACAAATAGATCTGGGTTCTTAAATATTTGTTTTCCAACATTACTGTGCTAAATAAAATATGTGTACCGAAAACATGTATTGATTTATTTTTCTTTATAGGAGAAATGTTAAAAATTAATTAGTGAGAAATAGTATATGGATATTGTTTTATTTAGATATATGAGTATAGATTCATATCATTACCACCACCTCAAATAATTATTTCAGTTATGTCACATATGGTGAAAATAAAGAAGGAATGATTATGGTAGATAGATCCATTGGTTATATAATATTAGTACTAATTAAAATAATTATTTATACCAAAGAACGATAACATACACTAATAATTATTTTGAAATGTTGGGTTGAAGTTTATTTAATATAAATTTCAAACATTTTATTTTCTATATTCAAATATACAATTATTTTTTAGGGATCCTAGAATGGATAATGCCAATGACTAATATCTAAATTCTATTTTTAGAATAAAATTGAACTATTTAATATACGAAATAAATAAATCATATATTTGGAATAGATTAACTGGACATTTTTTCATTATTCTTTAAGAAAATTGTCAAAAATAAATTTAGTTTCATATTTAAATCATCGTAAATTGAAAAAATTGAAACTAGGTGAGGCATGTAGAACATGAAATAAAAACAATTCATATTTTTAATTAATTAATGTTTTTTATACTTCTAAAACCCTATAACATATTAATATGGGTATTTTTGGGAAATTTTGAACTAAAACCCTAAAAGGAAAGTAATTTTTTATGTTTTAGTTGATTATTTTTCGGGATTTACATGGGTTGTATTTTTTCTTAATAACACAAAATCCTTTTTTTTAATAATGATTTTTTATTTGGTTCAAAAAGCTAAATATGCCAAACTTATTTCTTCGATAACTATCACTAGTGGAGATTTAGAAATGAATTAGTTCATTTTATATTGATTAAAACATGGTATTATACATTTTTTCCTCCCCATGGATAAATCAATAGAATAGACTTTTTGAAATGGGGAACATGAACTTGAAAAAATTTGGTGGAAAATGTTATTTTAATATATAATGATTACTCTTTTTTGGATAAATATAAAAACATAAAATCTTATGTAATAAATAGATTTGTCATTAGGCCTATTTTAAAAAAACACCAAAAGAGGAATATAATTAATGAAGTTACAAAGATTGGTACTTCATCAAATTTTTCTACAATTTTATTATTATAAAAAAAGATAACTTTTATTTTATGTCTGATGGCAGAATATTTATTTTCTATTCTATTACATCCAAGTCTCATAGAGTTTCCAACAAATTTTATAATATTCTTAAATAATATACTCATGTGACATTTGAGGAAATTAACTCTTTTGATAAAAATATGATTCATACTTATGAAATCTGTGACTATTAGAATAACTTGAGACAATAAAAAATATATAAAAAGGAAAAGGATGATGAATTATATCTTGTTTTGAATAAAAAGTATTGAAATGATGGATTCTATTAAAATATATTGTTTTCAACCTACACATCCTAGAACATTGAAAATTAAACCCTTAGAAAAAATTATCAGAAGGCTAGATGTTGTTATTTGGACTAAATGGGGCATTGTAATCATTGCTGACTTTTGTTAATTTTTACCTCATTAAAAAATCTTACTCTATAGAGGATGTATTAGTTGATAAGAATTGGGATTTATTTACTCAAGATGATTTGAACCAGATTGAGGGGGAAACTATGTGAATCAGTTGATAGACACTCTATAAATCCTATTATATAAAAAATTGGTATTTATAAATAAATAGAATGATTATGTTGTCATAATAAGCAATAAGGATAAAATACTTTCAAAAGGTAAAAACCAAGAGAAAGGTATCTAATATGAAGACTTCATTGCACCTGTAGCCACATTAGAATCCATTAGGATTCTCTAGCCTAGAATTCACATTTTAATTGAATATTTTATCATATGGATATAAGATCTAATTTTTAAAATACATTTATTATTATGTGTGTTACTATTTAACAAATTCCTTGTTTTGAAAATTACTATTTTCAAAATTTGGTTTTCAAACATACTAATGATAATTATAACAATAAAAATATGCCTAGATCATGGTATAAACTCTTATGTTCATTTATTTTATGAAATTTATTTAGTAAGATTAGTATATTTTACTCTTTTCAAGAAGAAATCAACTGTAGATATTACTACAATTTATATATATTCCAATGATTTTATTATTGTCTCATGAAACAAACAATTATTTATTGAATTTTGAAAACTCATAAAAATGAATTTCAAATGAATTTCTTATGGAAGTTGAATTATTTTTTTGGATTTTAGATTTATCAAAAATACTTTTGGAATAAACTGAATCAATTAAAATATATAATTTTATAACACAAATTTTTTGAACTCATAATTGGTAAAACACATAATAATTATATATGTTCTAATAAAAAACATTGTTTGGATATAGATTGTGAACCAATTGGAAATAATATATAAAGTAGGAAAATTGGGATTCTACTTTATATGAATTCTAGTAGACTAGTGATTAGGTTTGAAATAATTTTATGTGAAATATTTCAATAAAATTATAATAAATCTAATTTAAATATAACCAAAAGAATTTTAGGATATTCAAAAGGAAAAATTTCTATTTCATTACAATTTTCAAAAAAATTGATTAAAATTGGACTTCATATTTTAATGTAAATATTTTTGGAATATACTAGATAATAATATTACCTCAAGAACATACCACCTTTTAGGAAAATCCCTCTTATATTGATCTTGTGAGAAGTTACTCTATAACATAATTTACAGTAGAAGTAGAATATATAGCTACTTGTAATTGTTGGGCTCATGTGTTTTGGATGAAACACACCTTAATAGATTTTGAATTCAATTATAATAAAGTATAAATCAAATGTGATTACACTAATTCAATCAATATTGGAATGAATTTGATAATTTATTAATGAAGTAATAATATGAACACATGGAATCATTTTTTGAGAAATCACACTCAAAAAAGATTATTACACTCTTACATTTTCCTCTATTAATTAATTAACTAATATTATTCCTAATCTCCTTGTGTGGGAATGTTTTAATTTTATTAAAAATGAATTTGTGTAATTTTAAATAATATTAGTTAACGAATATTATTCCGAATCTCCTTGGGTGGGAATGTTAATAATGATTTTTTAGTTTTTTTCTCTTCTATTTTATTTTATTTTATTTAAGTCAATATGTACACAAACAATCATATCAACTGTATAACCCTTACTTTCACATATGTTCCTTCTCTCAAAAGTCGAACCATCCCCATTTTTCCTCCAACATCTCACTTGATCCCCTATAAAACCTAAAAAAAATTATTCTATGAATGAAAATTACAAGTGTGGAAATGATGGTAGTTCTTGTATATCAAGGAAAGATATGTTGGGATGTGATCCATAAAGATTATTATCTGTGAAGCACATGGATATAGCTTGGTAGAAGAGTAATGAAATGTTACTAAAGAATGTATTTTACCTTCATGGATGGGATTTAATTTTTTTATAAGTATAATTCATGTTTCTTAGTTGATGCGGTGGTTGGATAGTTCATCAGGAATATAGAGTTATAGTTTGGTGATGAAAAGAATTTATTGTTTTTAAATTAATATTAAAATTCTATTCTTTTTTCAAGTATAAATAGTTAATGTAATTAATTTTCCACATGAGGGTGTTTAGAATTATACACACGCTAGTTAGTATATGTGTAGTGATATAAACTATATTTTTGATGTTATTATTCTAATCCTCTTATTTTTAGAAAAATTCTATAATGAACATGAAGAAAATATAGAACTTTCCTTGCAATATTATTCAAACAAGTATTCTCAAAATTGATAGAGATATGGGGATGGTGTAATTTCACAAAATGTACTTTTTATAAGTCATTATTAATAATTTTAATCTAAATGTTGCTAAGTATATGACCTCGTTTATTCATCAATACAATATAGGGAAAAGAAATATATATTATTATCCATATGGATGGACTATCCTGCATTTACAATAGAATAAATATGTAGACTTGAATGAGGGATAAGTAGTGAAATTAAACAAGTGTAACACACTTTCAAAAGTTATATAGATGGATTTTGGCAATGATTGGGGTTATTATAATTTTTTTTGGAATGATTGATTTGAAATGTATCCCATTTTGTTAAATTACTATATGAATTTGGTCAAGAGGATCGATACCAATCCTCACTACCTTGGGATGGAACACTTATTGAGATGGTGCCTAAAATAGAGCAACATGAGTATATTGTTTCCCAATCAGAGCCTCAAGTGCCATATTTTAGAAATAATATTTAAAATATAGTCCAGGGATCAGATTCTGAAGATTATATAGAAAATGATTTTTTTTCATGTTAAGACAACTATTGAGATGCCTGATAATACCCCTAAATAAAGTCTAGTTGAACCTCTATCCTAGGTTCCAAAGTAAATGGATAGAGTAGAACCAACATTAGTGAATTATAAATTTTGTCTAATTCTTCTAAGAATACTTCCTGGTTGAGGTATTGTTAAGGAAATACAATTGGGTAATGTTTTAGTTCTCAATAATCATCTAGAGATTATTGATTGAACTCTTTGTCGGTGCGAGGATTCATTATCAATTAGTAAGAGATCCAAATGTTCCAGTGTGAAAAAAATTTCTTCTAATATTCTGATAGATGTTGATCACATCATAGTAAATTATGATTGGTTAATAAAATATATGATATCCTCTATTTATTAAATCAGATATCTAAAATAGAAATTAGTTTCCATAGTAGATTTTTTACATGTATGTTGGGATCTTGACCACTCAAATAAACCTGATAAAAATTGTTCAACATTCATAACAAGGTTTTTTTAGTGTGATTAATTACAATTTTAAATGAATGATAGAAGAATTATATAGACTAAAAAAGGTATATGACATAAAATATAAGGTGAATGATCCATGTTTTTATGTAATATCAAATATAAATGATTTATAATCTTCCAATGGTTTAATATGATATGTCTAGAATGATGATGCTGAGATCCCAAGCTTTCGTTCTAAAACTAACAAAATATCCTACACTTTATGAAGTGTAGTCATATGTTTCATTTAGTTCCCTATGATATTTCAACCAACTTCCAGATCTATATCTTCACCATAATTATTCCATGACATTCATAACCTATTTGATCAGTTATCTAATGAGTTAAAATCTGTGTATTCTTAGATTCAGTTTATTTATTGTGATATGTGCACAATATTTCTCCTTAATATTTAAAAATGATATGTTTCAATGTTCCAAAACACCTAGTATGTTATTATAATACTCATTGTTGGGACTGATATACCTCTGAATAAAATGGTTATATACCCTGATGAATCTAATGGTGATAAGATAAAATATATCTTGGGAATTTCAAAGAATATTTAATGATTTATTTTATGTTCAATTGTTACTAGAATGATAAATATCAAATTTTATAGATTTAAAAGTCAATTTTTATAAGGATATTGAAGGAATATACATAGTATCTTCATAAGATGATTCTAATTCCTCCGAGTATAATGTATAACTATATTTATAGTTGCTCCTGCAAGATAATATATTATTGTATACAAGCCTCTCAGGCTCATCAATTTAGTTTAACAAGTTACTTATTCCCCTTATATACCTTCTCCAGGGATACTTATATATATTGTCTTTACTCGGAGTACATTAGTTTTGTCGCCTTCTTATAATGATGTTCATGAGGTTGATCAATTTTAATAGATAATTCCAATAATATTGTATCATAGGTCAACATATTATGAATGTGGGATAATATAGTTTCAATGCTCATCTAACAAGATTTCGGAGAGGTTTTAGGAGTAAACTCCTACATATATTAGTAGTTATCAATAGGGTTCCATAATATATGCTTCTCAATGTTTCTTAGTACATAAAAATTGATATCTCAACACTTTTACAGATTCTCAAACAAGTATCTATTATTATGATGGAATTATAGAATTTAGAAATCATGAAGGGAATAGAAATTTATTAAGATTCTATATTTCATATCCAAGGTATACTAATTCTAAAACTAAAACAACTAGTTAAATTCCGAGATACTAGATAAATAGAGGTTATTTCTTATGATCAATACATTATTTATTAAAAAGATAAATCCATGATTGATTCTACCCTAGGCTCTAAATTACATCATTAAATATCCACTTATTCACCCTCTTTAAATTATTTGTACCTTTTCCCTATTGGTATATAAGATTTTAGTATAGATTCATGGAATCGTAAAGGATTTCCCACCATTAAAACATAGAAAACAATGAAAGGATCTATTGATTGGAGTAATAAAATTTCCACCACTAAGTTAGGATTATTATTGTTACTACCATTGATGGACCATCCTATTTTATATTGGACCACTACATCATTCTGGAGGCCTCCCCTAGAACCCTTCTTAGTTTGACCAAATCAATAATCTGGTTTCATTTCAATAATGTATTTATATGTAAATTTTTAGATGATTACGGAATTTTTTTGTGATATTTTTAATACTTTTTTAAATCCTTATATATTCATTATATATTCCATTCTTATTGTTTTTAAGTATTTTATCACTTTTTTATATTTCTTTTTTGATTTTTTTCATCAAATATTTTTAACCATTGATGATTTTTTATCTTACCATATTGTGTTAAATTCAATATTTTTAAATATCACATTTGTTTTAGAACAATGTTTAACGACCTCATCATTATATGTGCTAAATAAAATGTTTTTCCCTCTCCATACCCTTCCTTTTTAATGAAATAATGTTTAGAGATGTTTACCCAATGTGGAGATGTATCATTTGATGTATATGTGTTGGATTATGTGGAAGAATAAAAGAAACACATGAAAATTTAAATGTAATATACATATATTAAATTTATTTTATATTTAATTTTTTGAATATGATAAAATTACATATTTAATGTTTAATGGGTATTATAATCATAAATAATGGGGATATCATTCGACTCCTAATGTTGTTCTAGCGTATCCCACATAATTTATGTTTTTGTAATCTCAAATACACATTACATTTTTAGGACGATTTTTTATTTATGCTTATCATCTATTATTTTTATTTTATCAAGTATTCTACTGGTTAATAAAATTATATATTTCTTACAAATTTTTATTATGTATGAAAAATTGGGGATTAGAGTCATTCACCTACATGAATATTTTAATCAAATATGAAATTATCTATGTGGACTAGATATGCGATGGAAAAAACAATGTAAACTGTCTATGTCATAAATATGGTTATGTAGAAATTTTATATTTCAGAAATTAGCTACATAGATCAAACAAATATATGAAATAGTTACATATGGAAATATGCTATGTGATTTTGAATTATTGAGAAATTGGTTACATGGTTAAAAATTGAAATGTAATTCATCAAGCTTTGTTAATAGGGATAAATGAAATATATCTAAATAATTGATCTATTTGAAGAAATATTCTACATAAATAATGTCTATATGGATCAATTTGGCTATGTGAATTTATATACATGTAATTTTGCTATATGGTGATCCAAAATCAGTTTTTTTCCTTCATCAACCAACTATTTATTACCATTGGTGTACATTAAATTGAAATTAATATTTTTTTGCACGTGTTAAATATTAGGTTACATATATATCATTAAACCAATTATAAAAATCTTTTATGTTTGAAGAGATGAAATTAGAATGAGGATAAAATAATTCTTAATCCGATTGTTAATTTAATTTCAACAAATAGGCATCATTAATTTTAATTCAAATATTTTATTTTATGTATCTTAGGCAATCTAATTAAATTATATATTTTTGAATATATTTTTTATTTGGATTGAAGATAAAAATTGGTAAATTTTATAATAATATAAGAAGAACATGCACTCTCACTCTCTTTATTGAACCACTCCTAGTTTATAATTATTTTACATGAAAGGAAGAAGAAGATACATGTTCTTTATCCATTATATCAATTGGAATATTTTTATACATGATAGGAATATCCTGAAGATTGTTTTTGTTAATTTTGGCGCTTTTGAGGATTTTAGATATGTTTTCAGTTATATCATGCAATTTTGAGATGATATTTGGAATTTTTATTTCAGACTATCTCTGTGAAGGATCATAATAACAGAACCCTGATGAATAGGCTTTTTAAAAATCCATGATTGATATTAGTTAAAAATATTATTATTATAAAATGTTTATATTTATTTCACATAAAAAATATGTTCTTGGTAAAAGGCATAAAACTCCCCAGTAAAAGTACAAGTCTAGCTAAAAATAACAAACTCCTCGAGCTATGAATTGGTGGAGAGAAAAAGTTTATTTATATACCTAAAACATATATAAATATATTATGTTATATATTTCAATTTTTTCATTTATTTTAATTTCAGGGTTGTGTTAAAATAATACTAGAAAACATCATAACTAAAAGAGAGTGGGTTTCAATAAAATAATAGTCCAATAACATAATTCACCCACCTCTAAAGTCTTTATACAGCAGGTCTCTGACCAACTCCTTCAATTCGAGACCCTCTTTAGGATAGCGACTTATATGAATATATTGGATCCTCCATTGGGCATCTGAACCTTGGTTGTGTTCACATAGAGTCTCAAAGACCTCATAATATGTTCCAATGACAGATCACAATGTGGAATATTTCAACATAAAATGTTATTATGGAGACTATAAAGAATTATATAACATTTCATAGTTTTGTTTCATAGAATTAGCTACGTTTGAGGCCTTAATGTGTTAATTTATTGATTTTGAATCCTTTGATTTTATTTACACATGACACGGGTGAATTTTAGATGTTTACTTGACAGAAATTGAGTTGTGTCTTTAATAGAATACCACATTTGAGAATTTTATAAGATAAGGAACATTTTTATCATGGGACGTGTATTCTTAAAAGGACGCATGTACTGGAGGATTGGGTAGAACCATATCTGGCTAAGATGGAAAATTAATCAATCCACTCATAGAAATAACACATTGGGGAAATTATTATTAGGATCTGAGTGAAAAAAACTAATAGAACTTATATTTAAAACATAAATATTATAAAGATTGTTTTTTTAAAAAATAACAATTGAAATGTTTTTAATGCCAATTTTTTATTATCCATAATAAAGTATCATACATTTTAAAATACAATTTATGTAATTGACATAACTAACAATGAAAATATATTAAATACAATTTTATTGTGAATTATTTTAAAATTAAATGTTAAAAATTATTCTAGAATATTTTTATCAATATTATTTAAAATAAAAATCATCAAACACATTTCCCATGATATTTGTGAGGCCTCTTTCTTAAATAAATGATTTAAAATGGTATTAAAAGTTATTTTTTATGTTAGTTATTTAAAAATTAATATAAAAATGGTTTTATTAGTAGTTTGTAAAAACTAATGCTTGTAATTATATATTATTAAATTTCCATAATAACATGTAAAATGATTTTTAACATCACTAATTTAAAATATGACGTTGAAAAATATTCTATAGTACCTTTATCATCAATTTTTAAAATAAAAACGTTTTAAAAATCCTAAAATGTAAATTTAAATTATTTAAAATTAGTCTAATGTTGTTTAATTGTTCTATATATAAATTCATCCCATCAAAAATACAAATTTCAATTTTTCATATCTGGAAAATCTGTTATTTTTCACCTATAAATACAATTTCGTCTACACATTCCATTTCAATATCAAGCTTCTATTTCTACCCCGTCTATGTATTTATTTCCCCAACATAATTTTCATATAACATAATAATTACCCCCCCAAGCATCATTCATAGACTCTATAACATAATTATATTTTTATGTAAAATTATTTGAAGGTTTTGTTGACGTGGAAAAAATTGTTAGCGATTTATATAAAGAAAAATTGATTTTGTTGAACATTGTCTTTTATCAAAAATTATTTCATAAACATTAATTTTATGGTATTATATCTATTATTATAAATAAATTTTTGTCACACATTTTCATTAATCCATTCATTTTTTATTATTACATTATTGGATGATAATTTATTATTTTTTTACAATTTTAGAATAATTATTTATATAATCCAAAATAATAATTATTGATATGGACTGTCTATAAAAACAATTTATAATCTTTTATTCTCATTTTTTTTAAAAACATTTATTATTCACATTAGTAGTTAAATGACTGATCTAGAAAATAAAATTCCTCTATTTTATTTTCTGATGTAAAATTTATATTTACTCCCTCACATTAATTATTTCTTCTCAAAAACATATTTTGAAATACTATAAAACGGACATAAAAACATTTTTTTACTAGTTTGATAGAATGAGTTGTGGTATGATGGATGTGATAGATGAATATCAATAAGATTTAAATTATGTAGTCCATAATATGATTTGATTCCTCTTTTTATTGACCATTGTATTAGATAGAATATTCATTAGTTATTAATTTTGTGTTACATGTTGTTGAGTTTGATATTCCAAAGGAAAATATTTCCAAATCCATAATAGCTAGATATTTTTTAATTATAGAGACCCCCTACCACTCACCCATACTAGGGATGTGATATCATTATTTTCATGGATGAGATCAATGACTCTTAGCATAGTCATTTTCTTAATTTCAAACTTGTTTATATCTTAGAATGTTATACATTGTTTGATGATAAGTGGTTACTAATATTTTAATAGAATTATCACCCTTGGAAAGTGGTGGGTGAGACAACCCTCTTCCAAATGGAATAGGAAACACAAAAACTGGAATATATGGATTTATGTTCTAGGTGGTTTTATGGGGAAATAACATTCAATAAATGTTTACTAATTCCAAAATTCATCTTAATGGGTACCCATAACTGTCACTAGGCTAGTGGACTACATATGAATCATCCTTCATTGTGGAGTTGGTATTCAAATATTTTAGATTTATATGATGAACATCCTAAGGAGAATTAACGAGATATGTGCACCAAAAAATTCATAGTATCAATTTCATGAGGATCTTATTAAGATATCTAGTAATTATACCTAGTATTACCATAAGAATTAAATTTTATTATTAATATATCGAATTGTATGAACCAGAGTCATGTGGTTGTATTAAACTTCATGAATTTGAGGCAATGGATGTTTATGATATTCTGGTGCACATTAACTACATGGTATTTAATAAATCATGTAAGGGACTCTATGTATTGATGATGGGCTCGGAACATTAGGAGCTAAATAATAGGTATTTAAAAATTGTATGATTTGATTGATGTTTCTCACATTAAATTGATAGTGGAGGCCCCACACTATTTTCTTTTGTTAGGGTATACCATAGTGGTGATGGTAACTTTTTTGTACTATGTAATAATATTATATCCATAAACAATGATTAAGTATTATTCCCAATGGAATGGAACCTTTTTCCCACCTCCATAGGTGGATAGTTGTTTTTTTGGTGTTCTAATTAAATATTAGGTTTTATATTTTGAGGGGAGACAACACTAGTGTAATGGGATACCAAGTGTTTTATGTCTTGTGGATCTTCGTAGGTGTACCCATCACATGGAATCCACTAATATATAGTTGATGAGGGAGGTTTTATCAGAAGTTATTGCATTTTGGTTACTTTGATTGTGTTATTTTGCTGTATGGAGTTGGGATAATGGGGTATTACGAATGGTGAGGAGAATACACTTCATAGAGTGAATTATTGGGATACTTGATTATTAGTTTCATGTTTTTGATATTTTTAATGAGGTTTATTTAGTTCATAATTTTATTTAAAGTATCTTTTAGGAAATAGTAATGACAAAACAACAAGATTATCTTAATTTGTTGGTATGAGCTAATTAACGATTAGGATACAGATGGATTAATCATACAAATGATTATAATTGTCTTGGGATAGAAGAGTTATTGATATTTTTTGAAACATCAAGAAATAAAGATTCATGTGAATTCTTAGTGGGTGATGGTAGAGGAGAACTTATTGACCTATATGTTCATGTTTTCATGCTTCTCATCTACTGGTAGTGAATTTTTTTTAGATTGATCAATGGTAATATAATACCAATATGGTTTTAATTCATATGAAAATTGTTAATAATACTCTTTAAAGGAGGGGAATAATATTTTACCACCACTGTTAACAACAAGAAAGAACCATTATGTAGATATTGTTGGTTAATGATTTATTTATTGAATAATATATGATGTAATGACCTTTATAATGCAAAATGTTTTTAGGAATAGATTTCTATAAGGCCATATAATTTAACATAGTCGTTTCTTTGAGATAAGATGGGACTGGTTTATTAATAGATCATAGAATTTTCATGTTATAGCCAGTTGGGTAATTCCATAACATAGATATTACACCTCTTTAGGTGATGAAGGTGTGTGAGTTGGTGGTATTATTCTAGGTAATTTTCCTATAATATTCCATGATGAGAAGCTATAAATATTTTATTTTTGGGGATGAAATTGTATTATGGTTCATAGGGTTTGGTGACCCATATGTTTCTTTATTGATACATATCTTGCTGTTGCGTTTTGGAAATTCACTACGGATTAATATTTTAATTTACAATAGAAAATGACTCAAAAAAATTACTTGATGATTCAATTTACTTTGGGATCTAGTGTTTCCCACTGGACTAAGACAACACGAATTAGTTAGGGTTAAGATGAAACTATAATAATATACTATTGAACATTAGATTATTATTTTTGAGAAAATATAATTTTTTTTCAAAATGATTATACCTATTATATAGGGTCTTAGAAGGAAAAAATGATATCACAGTTACACAGATAATAGGGAATTTACCCTATGAGAGGTGCAAAAAAATCACATCAGGGTACTTGATTCCAATCCATGAGGGTATACTGAATTAATTATTTTGGTTGTAGTGGAAGACCCATAAGAACCCAAATATACCCCATTCAAACACTATAAACCCCTATCACTAGATTTTCCATTCAAACCCTATCTGAATGGGGTGTGAGAGATGGAGATGTTGTTAGTAACTTGGTAAAAAGGAAAACATTTTATCATGCTTGTTAATGAAAATGTATAAAATTTTGGTGTTCAACAAAGTTTGAACCCAACCTTATGTTGGTATTTTTTATATTCAAATCCAATCATTCGACATGAACTGATGTTTTATTAATATCAAGAAACCCCAACTCTTTATTATTCCGAAAAATTATATCAATTTATTAAATATTTTTTTTAATTTTTATTGTGATTTTCAATACCAAATCTATATTCTTACATTATTATGGTTGTTCCAATATACAAAAATTTAAATATTATTTATTGGTATTGGTTAGTTAATTTTTTAAATATTTTTCATGAATCTGATTGTTGATTGTCAATAGATAAGGAGTTGTTCCTACATCTATATATTTTATAGTTATATTTATGCTTCCCTCTCTCTATATATCACACACTCTCATATTTATTATCTATCCCACATGTATAGTGTACTATTTCTAAAATTTGTTTGCTATGATGTATGGATAACTTTGTCAAGGAAGATCACCTCAAGTCTTGGAGGAAAATAGGAAGAATCGTGGTGAATAAGCAGTATGATGAGAGTCGTAGGATATGATATATTACATAAGTGGCAAAAGGAGTGTGTTAAGTATCTCAGGAGGAAGGTGATAGAGAATAACCGTAGTGGTCTTCATGGAATGCCACATAAAATATTTGGGTGGTAGATAGGGTTCCCACCCACTCCCTCAAATTTATCTGTTATTATATAGACCTCCTCACATACATGGGGTGGAGTGCGGGTCTATGTGGTCTCATAAAATTGGTGAAATTTATAATCCCAGTCTATTATGATAATACTAGAGTGTATAGGCATAATATTTAGGTGTTATATCTAATAATTATATATAGTGGTGTAATAGGATGGGTTTGTAGGCCATACATGAGCAAGGGGCGTTGTGGTGAATCTGCACATTAAGTCACTACATTCTTCTGATGTTTCACTATTGCATGAAAAATTATTTTCCCAATTGGTAATGCATCCCAATCATATATAGTAATATTTTTAATGACAATAGGGCCTCCATGTGGCTTAGATTCCCCTATTTGTTATTTGTTTCACAAAAATTGTATCATGTGACAGTTGTTGGAATATAAACAACAAACCCTGAGTGGATTTCTATGTTGATCATAACGGTACATATTTGGTTCCATCTAAATCAAACATTTATTTTATATATAATTTTTTTTCTATATTTTATCATGAGACAGACAATGTATATAATTCATAATTATTTTAGAATTCTCATCCAATAGGAAGGGTCATTATTCCCTCTGTTTACCTGAGGCATGAGATCCATTATCTAAGGGTATGATTTAAGATGTGGTTAGAATTGTGAACATATACATGGGTTATATAATCTTTTATATTAGACTGTTGGGTTTTTTTTACATCCCCAAAATAACACCTTGAGTTTTATAATTATTATTTTTAAAAAATTGATTTTCTTTGATAGCTTACGTTACACGTAACCCCAAGTTTTTACAAAGCCTAATAAACTTGTAATATTATAATTTTAGTAAAATAGTTAAAACACAGTTCATTAAAATGGTATAAATAAAAAAACAATTTAAATAGTAACTATAAATTTTTATATAAATAAAACATTTTTATAAAAAAAACTTAATTTCTCGACATGTCATAATTTGTTTAGAAAATACTATTTTCGCAGAAAAAATATCTCATTGTGAAAAATCATAAAATTAAATTGTTTCAATTTTAAGAAATATATTTTACAAATTAATTTCATTTTTTAAATCATCATGTAAAATCTTTATAGGGGCATTTTTTGTGAATTTTATGAAAATAATATTAATTTGATGAATATAGAAAAATATCGGTTTGTTTTAAAAAATATATTATTCATTAAAGAATTAATAATATTAATTTTATTAAATGTGTTTTATAGTAATATTTGTTAAATAATATTTCAATAAACGTAATTTATTACATTGGAATAATTTACTTATTTTATTTCTATATAAAATGTTTTTAAACATTTGATTTTTTTTCTCTTTAGAAACAACTTATTCACCACGTCTAAATGTTTAATTTTAATTTATCATTTTCCACTTATGTGAATGAAATTTGGGAAAATTCATTCAATATATGGAATAATAAAAAATTTTATTTCATAATATGTTCATCTTCCTTTTTGACCACAATAAATATTAAAAATAGTAAATAATTTCGATTAGGGTTAATGTCAAAATCAGTTAACTGAGGGTTAAACTATAATGACATGGGTTAGAAATAAAAACAACATATCAAAAACCCATTATATGGACGTATTTAGTACATTTCATGTCTAATTATCGATAATTGTCTATTTTGGTGTCTTTGACATGTGAAAACTAGGGGTACACCTTTTTCTTTCCTAATATTACGATTGTTCCAACCAACTAACTTATAAGAGTCCACCCTTTATCCCCTACACATAACACTTTTAAAACCCTTTTTTATCCATTACCTAGTCATATTAATTATTTACTTCATCCCATCATCTGATAATAATTAATTTGTTCGTAAATACAACATAATATGGATTTTTTAAAAAACCTATAGTGGATACCTGAATAAGAAGCATTGCTCTTCTGTGAGCATTTTTATTTTATTTATTAACAAAAATAATCTTGTTATTTTTAAAACATTATCATATAATATAATAATTATATTCCATATAATGTATGTTTTTTCGATAAGGGAATGACCTACAACTATCCTCACATTCATCATATTAGAAATGAAATCATAATTCGTGTGTATGTGGATTACTACATAATAAACGAATGTTATTCATTTTCCATCACCACCAATCATGGAATGATATAATGATGTAAAAAATGTATTAATATTAAATTTATGATATTAATTATCTTTCTGACTAATTATATGACATATACCTTCTCACATTCAATTATGTGGGAATATGCTAATGTCGTGTGTGTATATGGCAGCCAACTATCTCACGAAGTGATGTGATCTATGCACACATTACATAGATAGAAATAATTATGGTTTTAATGAAAATATGTCATATAAATAACATAAATATTATTTTTTATTTGTAATATTTTATCTTACATTGTTTCTTTCAATCCATTGAGAATAAGAAAACAATGTTCATGTGTACGTATGGCCTACCTCCTCCAAGAACTGTAAATTTCATTTATATCTATTGATTTTTAGAATACATTAAATATATAATCATATAAAAAATAAATATGACATTCATATAATCATTATAATTCTGGATATTTTTAACCATGATTAATTTAAGAGGACTACTAAATAACAAATCAAAACATACATGAAAAAAGTAGTTATTTCTTGAAACGTTACATTAAGATGAATTTTTTAATAAATGTGTAATGAAATGTACTATGTAAATAATATATACAATAATATATATATTTACTGTTCATTAAAATATTTATAATAAACTTATATTTATTATACATATTGTGTGAATGTGTATGATGGAATTCGATACTTAAGGAAAGTTATTTTTGTCTTAATATACCATCATTGAGACATATGTTATGTAATTATACACTATAATATTATGTGGTTTTTATAAATACAAAATGAAATTATAAATCAGGAATATATTTATAATAAATATTTTTATTTATACATTTTATTTTACTCGTTAATAGGCATTATGATAAAAAAAATCACTTTGTTGGTAAGAGATTTTTGTCAAACATTTTACTACTATGAGACACATGCCATATTCACCACCTGTATATTTTATGTGGTGTATATAATAACCTTTAATTTATCTTATAATTAATATATTTAATATTATTAGAAATTACATATCCATTTTATGATATCTATTTAATGGGTAGTACATTTAGAATGTTACCAATGTTGAAAAATTGGTAAGGGGTTTTTATACAGTCGAATTCTTTTTTGGGATTTTTATGATATGTTTTTGATAAATAATGATTATGATAAATATATATAGAACATTATGGAATTTATTTTCAATTTTCTTTGGTCTTAGAATATATTTTTCAACTATTTTCATCTTATTATGTACTAAAGAGTTCAAAATAATTATTCTATAATATTTCTTCTTAATTTCACTATTTTTTCGAAAGCCCATTTTATCCAAAAACCGTGTTCTATAAAAATGCTTACAAAAATGTTTTTATAATTATTTAGATTATTTATTAAATAAATATTTATCTATGTCTAAATTTTTAATTTTTTTAATGTAATCATCATTTTTTTTTCTAAACCTGGCTCATTTAGAATTTATAAAACATGCTTAATGAATATCTGTCTTAAATGGTAGTAAAAACACAAAAGTTTCCATTTTCATGAACACCAAATTATTTTAATATTCTATGATATTTTTCAATTGTTAGTGTCAAATAGAATTATATTTAAAATGTTTAACATTAAAAAAATTTAAATGTAAATGTTTTTTTGTTCATGAAAATTTTGTTATTATTTTGAAATACTACATTTTATGTTTGAAAATATTATTTTAAAAGAAAATGATTTAATTTTTTTTATAATTTTTATGTTTTAAGAATTGATTTTCAATGAATTTTTATTCTTATCATGAAATTATTTAAGTGATATTTAAAAATAATTTTCAATAAAATATGACATATTCTAATGTTACTTTTTTATATGGTACATAATCCCAGGATACCATTCTTATTCATTATCTAAATGGATTAGGATTATGATGAGATGATATCTTTGAAACCAATCTATCTTCCACAAGATATACCATGAAAATATTCTTATGAAACCCATTTTTTCAATGTGTTATTCTATGTTTTAATTATAATGAAACCTGTTTAATTTTCATTGGTTAAGATATGATGAACTGTACCAGAAAACCATTAACTTTCACGAGTTATAATATTTTTAATGTTTCTTGAAGCCCATTAATTTTTATTGGTTCTATTATGATATATTTTTATGACCTTATAACACACATCTTTATAATGTTATCTATGTGATTATTGGAATTATACAACCCTCCAATACATTGGTTAATGATTTATATATCATTAGATAAACATGATTGGATTCATAGGTGAATCCATTTTATTAAGGGATTATTTTCACTATTATGGTCATTGAAATTAACATTGAAAATAATGATGTTTTGGGGTATGAATATAATATAAAATGTGATACTTGGTAATGATCCTCGAACTATAAATGAAACAATTTTATATGCTTATGTGTATGACAGAAATCTATGTAATTTATCAATGTTATGCTCACTTGGTTCATGTTCTTTTATTCCATTATGATTAATGCTTTTTTAATTTCCATGATATATTCCATGAATGAACTTGATGATCTATGATATGAAGAGTATGGATTTAAAATATTATTCCCATGATCTCATACCCCTATTCACTTTATATGTTGATATCTCCCTTGTTAACTCTTACTGATCTTCAGAGATCACCATTTATTATATTTCATTTTGCCTATGTAATGATGAAAGGTATTATATATGATATATCTATGAATGGTGATGGATGTGAGGAAATGTGTGGGATATTTCATGGCTATATTATGGACAAGTTATTTTGTGCCAATCCTTCCAAAGGTAATGTACTATTTCGATACTCAGGCAATTGATTGTTTAATCACTACTATAAAATATTCATTTAAAAGTGCTATTATATGCCTTTATCATTATTAAAAATGAACTGAAAATATGAGCATAGTTAAAATCTTGAAACTATTATCAGTGGTACAAAAGAACTCTTAAAGGCCCCATATAAATGTGTTAGAAATAGCGGTGTTAAATGCATCCTTTAACAGCTATTTTTACATTAATATTAAAGTGGTCTATTAATTACACCGTTTTAGTGATGTTAATGGTGGCCTTTAATAATGCTTTTTTAGTGTCGATAAAGTCAACAATGTTAGAGGGGTAAACTTATTTTATTTTGAAAACCTATTTCCCAACCCCCTTTATTAGCGCTTCTACAACCCCTTTAACATCGTTTGAGCCCCATTATCAGCGCTTTTAACCCCAACACATTTTATCAGTGCATTTCCAATTTCCATCCATATGCATGCCTGCATGGATTTGAACCCTACATCTCTACATCGAATATCAGTATCCTTTACAACTACACCATGTATTTTTGTTTCCCATTTAAAAATGTATGAATTTATTTATATATATATTCAAATATATTAATATAATTATTTTAAATTAAATTTATAATAAATATTTATATATGTGTGTGTGTGTGATATATATAGATATATTTATTTAAATTTATTATTTATTATATTCATTTATATATACTAGAATGTAATTAAATATATTTCACTTTATTAATACAAACATATGTATATGTATATATAATTTAGATAATAGTTAGATATTTTTTAATTACATTTTAAGTATATGTATTTTTGTAAATATATTTTTATATTCATTTTTAAATGAATATTATGATATATGTATTATTATTAGTGATTTATTATATATAAATATAAGAAAACGTGTATATATTTAATTAAAAATAAAATTACATTTTAAAAATTGTTAAATATTAAAAAAGAATATATCAATACGAATTTAATACCTTGGAATAAATTAGTCCCACCTCCTAAAAAAGGAAGTAATACTCCCTTAAACAAAGTTTAAAATCAATCAAAAGTTAAAAAATCAGGGTACCCCGACTATAAACTTAGTTTGGAGGACATTTGAGCCTTTTTTATTGCAAAAATGCTTATAGTAGTTTACATATATGAGTAATGATGTAGATGTCATCATAGGATTTGATTTGATATGTAGTAGACCTCAAATAGACACCCTGATCATAAGTTATGGTCATTTGATGTTTGAGTTATGTTTTAAAAATATTTTAGATCTTTTTATTGATTTTTGAATAATTTTGTCTTTAAATAGATAACAAATGGATATTACCGAGTAATAATAAGAAAATTGTGAAATAAAAATATTTTCTTAATTATTTAAAAATAAATTATCAAAAATATATTATATATTAAGTGTAAATATATATTTAACTTATCTAAATCATATATTAAAAAATATATAATATATTTATATAAATATTAATAAATTATATATTATTATATTATTAATAATTAAATATTATTTTGAAGTATATCATTGTTAGCTCTACCAAAAAAGAACTAATAAATCGAGGTCTTTATCAGTAGTTCTAAAAAAGAGCTGCTGAAGACCCCCATTTACATCTCTTTCTTACAAGCACTGCCAAAAGACCCAATTTATTAGTGCTTGTAAAATAGAAATTTTAATATAACCTGTATTAATAGTGATTTTTTATCAATACTAAATACCTCCTTTTATATCTATTTTTTTACCACTGATAAAGGGTGTATTTAACATCATTTGTAGATACCACTATTAAGACACTAGTGCTAGATAAACCCTTTTTTATAGTGGTTAATGTAATATATATCTTCTAAAATGTATTCATATATATATATATGAGATGTATCGAGTATTTATAGTTTCTATAAAAAGATATGTTTATTTAACACTCATAAACTATGACATGAATTCGTTAGCGGTAACTCCAAGGATGCATTTGAGGATAATTCTATAGATGACTCAATATATAGTAAAATGTCCAAGAATTTAGGGAATAGATTGATTGAGTGGATTTAGTGAAATTAAATCCATTTTAAGATATTAAACATGAATATCCTTGGAAAACAGGTATATAAGAATAATGACTCAAAAGAGTGTGCAATGTACAAGACATGATCAAGACCTTGTACATGACAACAAGCCTTACCACACACCTTGTTTGAACATCTTAGGTGATATGATTTTTAAATTCACAAACAATTTATGAACCATCTTGTTTGGAGTTCAATATATAAATTACATGAATTACCTATGATAAAATTGACGTTTAGATGATTAAAAATATCTTCCCATGATTTATATATCCTATCATTGAATTTTTATGATTATTTGGATCCCCACTACGATTATTGTCTCTTACACATTTACTTTTGGTTTTAGTCATTGAATGGAACCCAATGAAACAATTTTAATGTTTAGTGCGACAGAAAATGAAATTATTTTCCTCATAAGAATCCAAAACATATGTGAGTTAGAATGGAAAATCTAATTTATTTGCTTACACAACATTCTCAGTCTATAAATCATGATGAAATTACATATGTGTAAAAGAGGAAACAATATTAGTACATCATGATATAACATCCACCTTCTATCACTGGATTACCTTTTCCTCTATTTCATTGACAATGGATCAGTACCACTAAATATATATTTTCCATTCTCCAATGTCTGTATCATGAAATATCTATTTTGTTGATTTATTTTTTATAAGTTGAAGCACATAAATTGATGAATGTTATAAAAAATAATAGGTTTCATGATGACATTCACTGCAATAAATGGGATGTGAATGAGATTTTTTTTCAATAAGTACATATTGAGAATCCTTCACCCAAAAATGGAGAATGGATTATTTTATATAAAGTAGATGGATAATGAATCAATTAGTTCCCATGAGAAAACTTTTAGAATAATTTTATGTTATTCTTTCGGCATTATCACCCAACCGGAATATATTTTTGACCAATTATTCAATGGAGTAAAATAAGTACACAAAGTGAGTGATCCATAATGAACTTCAATATCTATGAATAAATCATTTTTATGTGATATAATGGTGAAAATAGAGGTCAGAGTTACCCATGAATCTCAATTTGACAAAATAAAATGAAGATGATGTTAAAAGGAAACTATAACAACCATGTAGTGAAGAATATTAGCTTTCCTTAATCATCAAAATGTGTGAGGAATCAAGAAGAAAATTTTATTAGAGGACTAGAAAATATTTTATATTTGGTCAGTAATTTCATTGACTGATTGATTACATATGTGATTGGAAAAGGATATCTAATGATGAAAATAAATAGAAATATACATTAAATACCCCCTAAACATTATCATTTAAAATTAAAGGAGTATGTTAACTATGTTAATAATTGTACAAATCATATGTTTAATGATTTTTATTAACACCAATAACCTCTTATGGTGAAGTATAATGGTAAATATTATTTTATCATTATTTTGGATTGGGGGTGAGTAAACGACATGGATAATGGTGAAATTACAGTCCACTGTTGAATTGAAAATGTATTTTTTTTAACTTATCATGCCATTATATTTGGATAATTTCATAAGGTTATCATGTTTCCTCCCGAAAATTAGATTGAGAATTAAATTTGGAAACACCTAATTGTGTGAGGATCAAATCTCATTTATATGACTCCTCTCTAGTTAATGTTTTTGGGAATATGGTTCGTGAAAATATTTTCATTATTCCTCTAGTTGAATTTTATGTTATAAAAAAAATGGATTAGAAATCATTATATAAATAAAACATTAATTATCAAGGAAGGTAAGTCACATTTTATTTTCTAAACCAACTTATGAACACCTATCAATTTGATGATATGTTTGAAATTCTATTGGAGACCACATCTATTATACGTGACATGTTTCCCATTCACAAGGTGTTTTTATCTAATGTGGTTTAAGAGATACATTACATCATTGGTATGCTGATTATGCAGGATTTTTTGGATGTCTATAAAGATGTTCATTCTAGAATTAAACTGAATTGTGAATTTTTCTTTTCAATATTACTCATACAAGGTTCCACACTAGTTTCAAACACTTCCTATACAATAGACCTAATTGACTATCAAGAATTGAAGAATTAATATCATGATAACATTGAAGAGGGAATCATTCTTCCCACTATTTCACAGTGGGGTGAACCAATTAATTTTGATAAAAATAAATATGCATTAATGCGACTACGAATTCATTATCACTATATGAACAATATCGTAATCATGATCATGTATCCTCTACCCATATTTTTGACTTATTTAATCAACTGTATGGAGCTCAATAATTTACAAAAATTGACCTTCATTCGAGCTATTATGAATTGATGGGTAAAAAGAAGGATATACCCAAGAAATCAGTCCATACTAGGTATAGAAACTATGACATTGTATTTATTCCATTTAAGCTTATGAAATCACCAGATATCTATAAATATTCAATGAATTGAGTCGTTTTATGTTACCTTGATTATTTTTTTGTTTTCTTAATACAAGATATTATAATCTATTCAATGTGAAATAAATATCATTGAGATCACATTAGAATTATACTAAATCTGATAATAAAGGAGAATCAATGTGATAAAAATTTCAGAATGAGAATTATTATTATAAAATGTTTCATTTTTGGGTCATAGAATCTCAATATAGGTCATATCACTATATTTATCAATGAAAAATTCTGTTGAATGTTGGACCAAACCAACCATGGTGATTGATATCCATAATGTTTCTGCTATATATAGATTTTATCGATGTTTTGTTGATAATTTATCGTCACTATCTAATAAACTGACCATGTTAACTGAAATGGTATTCATGTTCATCTGGATAGATGAATGTATGGAACATTTCAAAGAAATGAAAAGAATATTAGTCTAAAACTCTACATAAATTAATGTGTAGTGGAGAAGGTTTTGTAACATATAGTGATTCCCCCATGAGGGCAGTAAGATGTTTTCTTATGTATAATTAAATGGTTATCGCAAATTCTTCTTGGAAATTGATGGTTCATGAGAAAAATTACACGACTCAAATCATTGAGTTATCTATAGAAATGTCTTTAAAAAATATGCGGCAAGCATCATATTTATTGATAAATGTGTATAATATATACTAATAAATTTTTTTAAAGTATGTATTCACATATATGGAGTAGAATATGTGCCATATAATATGGTTATATAGGATTAATGATTATGATATCTCAATACATTACCACCTTGGTGAAGAAAACAATGTGGCTGGTACTTTGAGATGAACAAATCATGCTACCTTATCTTTGATGAGCATCAAAAAAATATCCCATATTTCTAGATTCTCAAAGGAGAGATCCATAAATCATGATTAATAGTGACAAAAATTTTCTTCTCAATTGATTGTTCTGTCATATATCGGTGTTAATATTAAAGAGGCACAAAAGGAACATGTCACGATAAAAAAAGGTCACATATGATCCTGAGTTTAACCTTGATCATGTTGGAATGTTAAGGTTCTACAACCATGTATGTTATCTATCCACAATATATTTGAAGTATGAGATTTTATATATATCACCTTTTTCTTCATTATATATTTATCATAAGTGTATGGGTATTTATTTATATTATATTCAGTTTTTATTTTGGGATGTAATGAAGAGAGTTGTCATAGAGCTTTTATATTAGCACTTGGTTGGTTATAATATTATCTCTAAGAAAAAAATGTCTAGTGGGAAAAAAAACCAATCAACCATTCTAGAATGGAAATGGGATAAAACCACAATGTATTATTTTTCTTTGTACTCCCCAAAACATCTATTGTGAATTGCGCTATATATGTTGTAGTTGATAACATTATAAATTTAGCACACTTCATCTCTATAAGCGAATATTTTTATCCTTTTTAATTTTCTAATTTATTAAATAAATAATTTATAAAGTTTCATGGAGTAAAACATTCAATTGTATTTCATCAAGATATGAGTATTTCCTTGATAACCTAGTGAAATATTTATCATGCTTTTGATAAAGAGTTGAATTTCATCCCAATGTATCATCATAAAAAAGATATTCAGTTTGAGAAAACAATTCAAAACCTATATGATTTGTTGAGATATTGTTCTAGAGATTTTAATGGTTTCTGGGATAAACACCTTCTTATAATTGAGTTTTCATAAAACAATATCATTCACTAAATAATTAATATGGCTCTTTATTAAACCCTCTATAAACAAAGTGTAGATCTCCAATGTTAAGGATTATCTTTGGAGAATGAAATATGTAGGGAAACTAATTGGATTAATAATTGTAACATCCCGGGTAAATAAAGAATAATACATTTTCATATTTATTAATATTTTCGAATTAAATATTAATTTTACTTTAAATGGGTTTCTATGTTCGATAGCGTACCCGATACGCAACAAAGAGTTTCATTGAAATCTTACGTTGCACACTAGTAATAAAATAATATTATTTTAAATGTTAGTTAACACGTAGCCGTTGTATTGGAGGGAATGAATAGAAATAACTAATATATGATTATATATGTTTGTTAAATGTTTTTACATTAATCTAATAAAGTATAAAGGCTTAAAATACAAAAAGAATTCAATTTTAGGCATATATACTCTAATTTGCACTAAAAGGTCGAACTATCGCCTTTTCATGGAGATCCTTCATTAAATATATTTTTGGTCACTATTATACTTTCTATTGGACCAAATAAAATTCTTCTTTAGAATCGGGACATCAAAATTTACTATGTGTAAATTTCCTGTATTTTTCCGAAAAAGATCATTTTTTAATGAATAGTGAAAAATATTGTATTTTAATTCAAAACCACTTTTTAATATAATTTTTTAATATGATTAGATTATCTTTTGAAGTTGTTTTAAAGTGAAATTAGAATTTATTTTTACCATTTAATCCAATAGTGGCCCATGGAATTAATTTCACTTTAAAAATCGGACTGGAACTAGTGTCAATCTTTTGATACTTTTTGTTTCATAAAAACACGCTATTTGTTTTGACAGCGAGAATTAATAATCAAATTAATTATTTCTACATATATTTTTTGAATTTTGTAAAATATACATCATTTTTGAATTCATAATATCAAATATAGCTTAGGGTGAATTTTTGGTATTTTTCTGAAAAACTTCAATTTTTGATGAATAGTGAAACAACTAAGTGGTACTTAAAAAACCGATTTTTCATTTAAATGAAATTTTACCACCTTTGTGTTTTTAATTTCAAAAATCCAACATACATGTTTGTCATTATGAAGTAAAATATGGTTCAATGGGATTAAAATAATTTTTTGGTGAATAGTAAATTTTATGTTTTTAATCGCGATTAGAGGTAATTAGTGTAATTTAAGATAAAAATAATGTTCATAATAATATGAAATGAACTAGAAACATGTTCTACTATTATTGGATGTGTCATGTCCGACCATGAAAATCCAGGGGTCAACTTGGGGACCCCATGGAGCTACTTTGGTAGGAAAATGACATTAATATCTTTTTATTTAAGGTTAAAATAAAAATGTCACAAACATGAATTGTTTTACTAAAACAATTTTTACATGGGGTTATACAAGTTTTATTTTTGACTATAAATATTAATTGAAAATATAAAACTATTTCCTAAATCATAGTATTTTTTTATAAATTATATACATTAAATAATGTAAATTATTTATGACACCATGATGATGCAGCGATTACCCAATTATTTAACGATTTAAATAAAATGGGAAGATAATGTAAATTATAATACCTAGACATGTCCAAAACCTATTGGATGGGTGGATTTCAAAACCCTATCATCTTAGCCGCGAAACAAATCAATTTGGGGCCATTTTAATCCGAAACTCATTCTAAAATAAGGTAACAGTTCCTTAATTTCCAAGAGTTCCCCTCCTCTCCTCTTATAAAAGGTCCTCACCTATAACTCCTTACCCACACTTCTCAAGCCTTTGGCTCGGCAAAACCCTACCTATTTTGTCTCTCCACATCGCTATATTACTACTAGAATCCTCACTTTGGGCAGAAGTCTTCCCATGGAAGTATTTTAGCTCAAATCAAAAGGAGTTACCCGATTCAAAGGTATTGTCTTCCCTTATATTCTTATGTTTTATTTTTCTTCTCCTACCACCTAAACTCTTTTTATTCCTTTCTTCTATTACAAATCCAGTATCATTAATATACTAGGATGTTGTTATAAGTAGGATTCAAGCTACACTTACACACACCTTCATCTAATGGTTAAAGAACATACTGTTTCTATGGGTGGCGAATTTCTGCTTCACGAAACTATGATTGTTCAACACTCATATAACACCTTAAAAGGTGGCCATTAAGATGAAAATATATTTATATATGATATATAATATGTTTATGTTTTAATTAAGATTATTTATTTTTCATTTTTGGCATAACTTTATGGTTTCCATTGCGGGTAAACACGTTATTTAATTTTAGGATGTTGGGACTACCGCCCCCTCAAAGTGATTTGATTCGTTAATGCCATATGTGGGATGTATAACAGATGGATTTAAAGTTATTATTTATGAGGTTATACATGAATTATAATATAACTTTATATCATTATTATTTTCTTTCCATTAAAGTATGAGATAGAAATGAAAGTAGCATTCATGCGTACGTACGGCTTACCGTCTCCAGGAACGGTGCATTTCATTTCTTATCCCCAAATGTAAGGTACTATTAGAAGTACATATATATAATGGATATATATTATGTATGTTACATCTAAATGATTAATATAATTCTAGAATTAAAATATACATATTTCTCATTTAGTTTTAATTCCATTAATATGACATAGAAATGAACATAGCGTTCATGCGTACGTACGACTTACCGTATCCACGAACAGTGCATTTAATTTCATAACTCTAAATGATTATATAATATTATAAATACATGTATATGCTGTATATATATGATATATATGATATACAAATCATCAATATCATTCTGGATATAATGAACCTTTGACCACGCGAACAACATGTAATTATAAGAAGTCCACTTTCGAATTAAGAACCAAATATCATAAAAACAAAAATTATTAACTTAAATGATTAAATAATTTTTATAACATGGTAATAAGTGATATAAATGTAAAAATGGACTTTAAAAAGGTTCTTAATCAAGTTTAAATTAACACAATTTTACTATTCCGGAGATTAAAGAGCAATCGAGTCACGTCGGACACGAGGTAAGGGACTTCATCTCAATCTCCATTCATTGAGGCATATTCCATTTTATACACAACTTTATTTTATACAGTGTATAAACCCCTTTGACTTTTAATTTTATACAAAAGGAATCATTTTTTATGAATCGTTTTACTAAACAACAAAAAGGAATGTTTCTTTTAACGTACGCGGTGACAACGACACTTTTCTGCCCCCGCGAGTATTATTTGGTCTTTGGCTTCCTTAACAAGCCATAATGTTTTTAAAATGAAATAAATACCATATACTATTTTATTTATTTTGGTATTGAAAATGGTTTTTATAATTGATTTGTTATGTCAATATATTTAAGTGACATATTGTGATCAAAGTGTGGAAATGTTTTCTTTCCATTATGTTTGTTTTATGTCTTATGATTTTATAATGGTACTTGGACATTTGACGGGTGGTTACATGATAAACCATATGAAGGGTGGTGCCATGAATACCAGGACGGGTGATTATGTTATAACCTCCATTGTATTGGGTATGGAAGTCATCCGTATGGCTATTCCATTAAGTATGTATGGAAGTTGGAAAAATGGCTATTCCATTAAGTGATATGCGTGGAAGTCGACCATATGGTTATTCTACTTAAGTATGTTTATGTCCCAAGTTACCTTTATATGTTATGTGTTCTTTATATGGTTTTTATGGTAATCTTTTGGTTATAAAAGGGAAAGTAATGTTATTTTATTCAGTGAAGAGTTTATACTACTTCATAAAGGTAAAGGTATTACTTTGATAAAGTATACATGGTTTACTTGTTGTTTTAAAAACTAACAGTTTTCATTCTTTGTGTATCCCTTACTGAGCTTTTTATACTCTCCCCATGTTTTTTCATGAAATGTTTTTCACAGAACCTAATGCGGAATTGGGTCAGGGATGGGATCAATGGAAAGTCATGCTATCTAAAACATAGAAGTATACATGTTTATTTTTAAGAGTTTTTATTTTATGGAAACTTAGTAGAAGTGTCTAATTTCTAATCTTTTGAGATGAAATAGTTATGTCCTAATTCTATAAAACTCTAAACCTGAAAAGATCCTCAAAGATAATTAATCATTTAATTCAGTATTAAGTAATTTTTAAGGCTGGGGCCTTATAATTGGTATCAGATGTCAGTTTAGACAACTTTAGGAGTTAGAAAATTGTTAAATTTATAAATTAATTTATGGTATGATTGAAATTATATAGAATTTACAGATTACCATGTTGCTTCACATAAGATATTTATGTGTTAAAAATGGTTTTCTGTAGAGGAAACAAAGCAGCTATGTTGGGATGACATCAGGAGGAAGACAACCTTCCAAATCAGAAACTTGAGATGGTCGGAATCCGAACTGAACAGCTTGTTGCAGTGATGGCACAGTTGACTCAAGTTATAAATGGTGGTGGTATCCATGCACAAGATCATCCAGATCAACCGCAAAGGAAATGTCAGTGGTGGAACATTTCATGAGGCAACATCCCCCATCATTCAGGGGATCATCTGACCCTGTTCTATCTGAAGGGTGGATTAAAGCACTAGAGAAGATTTTTGATGTCATGGGGTGTTCATAACATCAAAAGGTTAGTCTTGCAGTTTACCGTTTTGAAGGAGAAGCTAATCAGTGGTGGTCGATGGTGAAAAATATCAGGGATAGTGATGAGATTGATGGTCTTCACTTAGATGAATTTAAAGGTATGTTTCTTGAGAAATATTTTCCTTAGGGGGTTCTGCTTAGGATGGAAAAACAATTTCTAGAATTGAGGAAGGAGGATAACTCATTGGATGCTTATGAAGTGAAGTTCACTCGACTGGAAAGGTATGCTCCAAACTTCATTCAAGATCTTGATAGTAAAATCAACCATTTTTTTACCCAGAATTAAAGCCAAAGTATCGAAGGTATTTAGCTTCTCGTGAGTTCAGAAGTTATGAAAAACTTGTATGGTGTGTGGAAAAGGTGGAAACAGAGTTTGCTGATGATCAGGTGTTCTTTGACAAGCGACAGAATAAGAGGTCCAGTTGGCAGGAAAGGGGGAAGAATTCATCAAATAAGCAAGGAGGTAAGAAAACCAAATATCCATCCTGTGAGAAGTGTTGTAAAATGCATCCTGGAGGATGTTTATCCAAGTTTGGGAAGTGATTTAGGTGTGGTAAGTCTGGTCATATTTCTCGTAACTGTAAGAAAGATGATCAGGCTGGCAATGAAAAGCCAGTGGTAATATGTTTTATGTGTAATGAAATGGGTCATTATGTAATTGAGTGTCTAATGAAGAACTCAACCGGGGGAAAGTAGCCAGACTAAAAGCAGAAAGGGGTGGTGAAATCCTTTGCAACTACTTCAGCAGATGTTGGGCCATCGAATGAAGTAGTATCAGGTACACTGTTTGTTTGTTCAGATTATGCCAATGTGTTGTTTGATTCAGGTTGTACACATTCCTTCTTTTCTAAGAAGTTTTCTAGTAAATTGAAAATTCCATCTCAAGATATGAATCCTGAACATATGGTAAAAACACCCAGAGGAAACGTTGAGACAAAAAATAAATTATAAAAACCTTCCTATCCTTGTGTGCGAAAAGAATCTACCTGTAAGCCTTATTGATTTGCCTCTAGTAGAGTTTGGTGTTATTTTGGGCATGGATTGGATTTCTGTTTATCATGCTAAGATTGACTGCAGATCTAAAATGGTTTCTTTTCAGAAATATTTTCACTTTTTCTACAAGAATGAACCCTTGATTTTGATAATATATCAGGAAGTTGAGAAATTAGTAAAATATGTAAATGAATGTTATCTTTCACATATCGTTGAAAACAAGGGAACTGTTCAGATTAATGCTGTGCCAGTTGTAAATGAGTATCTTGATGTTTTTCCTGATGAGTTTCCTGGTATTATTCATGATCGGGAAGTTGAATTTACTGTAGACTTAGTTCCTGATTCTAATCCAATTTCAAAACCTCCTTATCGAATGGCTCAAGTTAAACTTTTATAGTTAAAGAAGCAATTACATGAGTTTTTAGATAAAGGTTTCAATTGAACTAGCACATCACCATGGGGTTCTCCTGTCTTGTTTTTTAAAAATAAAGTTGTTTCAATGAGACTTTTCATTGATTTAGAGCCTTGAATAATATCAATTCTAAGAACAAATATCCTTTTCCTGATATCGATGATTTTTTTGATCAGCTCCAGGGAGCTCAATTTTTTTCGAAGATTGACTTGAGGTTGGGGTACCATCAGTTGAAATTAAAAGAAGTAAACATTTTGAAGACTATGTTCCATACTAGATATGGCCATTATGAATTTGTAGTTATGCCTTTTGGGTTAACCAATGCACCTGCTGTAATCATGGACCTTATGAATAGAATTTTTCATGAGTTCTTGGATAATTTTGTGGTTGTTTTCATTAATGATATTTTGGTGTTTTCTAAAAGTAAATAGGAGCATGAATGTCATTTAAGGGTTATCTTGAAAACCTTAAAAGAAAAGAAACTATATGGAAAATTCAGCAAGTGTGAGTTTTGGTTACAACAAATTTTCTTCCATTGTCACATTGTTTCAAAAAATGGAATAACTGTTGATCTTGCTAAAACAAAAGTTGTTGAAGAATGGCCAAGACCCACAAATGTAACCGAGATCCGTAGTTTCCTTGGTTTGGAAGGTTACCACTGAAGTTTTGTTGAAAATGTATCATGGTTATCTATTCCAATGACTAAGCTAACTCGGAAGGATGTTAAGTTTATCTGGACAAAAGAATGTGATGATTGTTTTCAAGAGTTGAAAAGAAGATTGGTGAATGCTCTAGTTTTGGAACTTCCTTCCAAGAATGGTGAGTTTGTTTTATACAATGATGCTTCATTAAAGGGATTTGGCTGTGTCCTTATGAAGAATGATCAGGTAATTGCATATGCTTCACATCAGTTGAAAACTCATGAGGTAAATTACCCTACACATGATTTGGAATTAACAGCTGTTGTTTTTGCTCTAAAAATTTGGAGGGATCATTTTTACGGAGTAAAGTGTGAAATATATTCTGATCACAAATGTTTAAAGTATATATTCAATCAGAAATAATTGAACATGAGATAGAGGAGATGGCTGGAATTAATCAAGGATTATTATTGTACAATTCATTACCATCCGGGAAATGCAAATAAAGTGGCTGATGCTTTGAGTCGAAAAAGTAATGATTCATTAACCATGCTACGTTTGAAATGAGATCCTTTGGTTTCTGATTTGATGAAATTTGGCATAGATGTTGTTTGTGTATGAAGTTATTCTGTTTTGTTTCAGGTATCAGTGAGATCATCCCTATCAGACAGAATTAAGCAAGAACAGAAGCAAGACAGTGAGTTGTAGAAAAAGGTAGAGCTGGTTCAGAAGGGTAGGTTGCCTGAATTCAACATTGATAATGATTGTGTTTTGAGGTTTGGGAAGATATTATGTGTGCCTTCTGATTCATAGTTGAAGAATGAGTTGTTATGTGAGGATCATAGTTCCTCATTTTCAGGTCATCCTGGCAGTACTATGATGTACAGAGATCTGCGGGAGTATTACTGGTGGGATGGAATGAAAAGGGATATTGCTGATTTTACTGTGAAGTGTTTGACTTGTCAGCAGGTTGAAGCAGTGCGACAGTTACCGAAAGGGATGCTTCAGCCTTTACCAGTGCCAGAGTTGAAATGGGAAAATATATCCATGGACTTTTTTGTGGGATTACTGAAGACATCTAGAGGTAATAATGCAATCTGGGTTATTGCTGATCGGTTGACTAAATATGCTCATTTCATTCCTATTCGAGATACTTTGTATCTAGATCAACTTTCTCATTTGTATCCTAAAGAGATATCCAGGTTACATGGAGTTCCTCTCTCCGTTTTATCTGATCGTGATCCCAGGTTTACTTCTATCTTTTGGAAAGGCCTTCAGAAGTTGTTGGGTGTTGAATTAAATTTTAGTACAGCTTTTCATCCTTATTTAGATGGGCAGTCAGAACGAACAATTCAGACCTTGGAGGATATGCTACGTGCCTGCTCTATGGATTATCAGGAAAGTTGGGACAAACATATTTCTTTGATTGAGTTTTCTAATAATAACAGTTTTCATTCCAGTATACAGATGGCTCCATTTGCGGCATTATATGGTAAACGGTGTCGAACTCTAGCTTTTTGGGATGAAGTGGGTCAAATGAAGGTGATGGGACCATAATTGGTAGAAGAGATGGTAGAACAACTTCAGTTGATTCAGAAACACATGAAAATAGCTCAGTGCAGACAGAAAAGTTATGCATATAACCGGAGGAAGGATCTATATTTTGAGGTTGGTGATCATGTTTTTCTCAAAGTTTCACCATGGAAGAGTGTGATGCGATTTGGTAAGAAAGTAAAGCTGAGTCCAAAGTTCATGGGACCATATGAAATTCTGGAGAAAGTTGGATCAGTTGATTACCGAGTGGCTTTACCTCTGAGTTTATCTCAGGTACACAATGTTTTTCATGTTTCAATGTTGAGAAAGTATATGCCAGATCCATCTCATATTTTGAGCCCGGAGGTAGTTCAGTTGGAAGAGAATCTCCCTTTTAAAGAACAACCAGTCCAGATTCTTGACCGAAGAGAGCAAGTATTGCGAAATAAGATAATTCACCAGGTAATGGTTTTGTGGGAAAACCATATGGTTGAAGAGGCAACGTGGGAATCTGAAAATGCAATGAGGGATAAATACCCCCACTTATCTTGATAAGTGAATAAAATTGCAAGGAAGAAATTTCCAAAAGCGGGGAAGGATGTAACATCCTAGGTAAGTAAAGAATAATACATTTTCATATTTATTAATATTTGTGAATTAAATATTAATTTTACTTTAAATGGGTTTCTATGTTCGATAGCGCACCCGATACGCAACAAAGATTTTCTTTGAAATCTTACGTTGCACACTAGTAATAAAATAATATTATTTTAAATATTAGTTAAAACGTAGCCATTGTATTGGAGGGAATGAATATATATAACTAAAACATGATTATCTATTTTTGTTGAATGTTTTTACATTTATCTAATAAAGGATAAACGCTTAAAATACGAAAATAATCCAATTTTAGGCATATATACTTTAATTTTCACTAAAAGGTCGAACTATCACCTTTTCATGGCGAACCTTCATTAAATATAGTTTTGTTTACTTTTATACTTTCTATTGGACCAAATAAAATTCTTCTCTAGAATCAGGACATCAAAATTTACTTTGTGTAAATTTTATGTATTTTTCTAATAAAGATCATTTTTTAATGAATAGTTAAAATATTGTATTTTAATTCAAAACCTCTTTTTAATATAATTTTTAATATGACTAGATTATCTTTTTAAGTGGTTTTAAAGTGAAATTAGAATATATTTTTACCATTTAATCCAATAGTGGTCATAGGAATTAATTTCATATTGAAATCGGACTTGAACTAGTGTCAATCTTTTGATACTTTTTGTTTCATAAAAACACGCTATTTGTTCTGACAGTGGGAATTAATTATTAAATAAATTAATTCAAATTATATGTTTTTAATTTTTTAAAATAGATATCATTTTTTAATTCGGAATATCAAATATAGCTTAGGGTGAATTTTTGGTATTTTTCTGAAAAACATCAATTTTTGATGAATAGTGAAACCACTAAGTGGTACTTAGAAAACAGATTTTTCATTTAAATGAAATTTTACCACCTTTGTGTTTTGAATTTCAAAAATCCAACATACATGGTTGTCATTAATAAGTAAAATGTGGTTCAATGGGATTAAAATAATTTTTTGGTGAATAGTATCTTTTATGTTTTTAATCGCGATTAGAGGTAATTAGTGTAATTTAAGATAAAAATAATGTTTTAATAATATGAAATGAACTTGAAATATGTCCTACCATTAATGGATGTGTCATGGCCGACCATGAAAATCATTGTGTCAACTTGGGGACCCCATTGAGCCAATTTGGTAGGAAAATGACATTAATATCTTTTTATTTAATGTTATAATAAATATTTCACAAACATGAGTTGTTCTATTAAAACAATTTTTACATGGGGTTATACAAGTCAGATTTTTGACTATAAATATTTATTAGAAATATAATAAGATTTCCTACATCATAGTATTTTTTTTATAATTTTTAGACAATAAATAAATTAAATTATTTATATCACCATGACGATGCAGCGACTGCCTCATTATTTAACTATTTAAATAAAATGGATAGATAAAGTAAACTCCAAGACCTACACATTTCAAAAACCTATTGGATGGGTGTATTTATAACCCTTATCACTTTATCCTCTAAAAACATCAATTTTGGACCATTAAAATCCGAAATGCATTCTAATATAAAGTATCATTTCCTTACATTCCAAGAGTGCCCCTCCTCTCCTCTTATAAAAGGCCCTCACCTCTACCTCTTTAACCACACCTCTCAAGCCTTTGTATTGGCCACACCCTATTCATTTTGTATCTACACATCCCTCTATTACTTATATAAGCCTCACTTTGGGTAGAAGTCTTCCCAAGGATGCTTTTGAGCTCAAATCAAAAGGAGTTACCCGATTTAAAGGTAGTGTTTTCTCTTGTGTTCTTATGTTTTATTTTTCTTCTCCAACCCCTAAACTCTTTTTATTACTTTATTTTGTAACAAATACAGTATCTTAAATATTCTAGGATGTTGTTATAAGAAGTATTAGAGCTACACGTACACACACCTTCATCAATTTGTTAAAGAACATACAATTTCTGTGGATGGTGAATTTCTACCTCACGGAACGATGATTGTTCAACACTCATATAACACCTTCAAAGGTGGCCATTAAGATGAACATATTTTTATATATGATATATAATATGTTTATGTTTTACTTAAGATTCTTTATTTTTCATTTTTGGCAAAACATTATGGTTTCCATTGTGGGTAAACATGATAATTTCATTTTAGGAAGTGCGGACTACTGCCCCCTCTAAGTGATTTGATTCGTTAATGCCATATGTGGGATGTATAAAGGATGGATTTAAAGTTATTATATATGATGTTATACTTTAATTATAATATAACTTTATATCATTATTATTTTCTTTCCATTAATGTATGAGATAGAAATGAAAGTAGCGTTCATGTGTACGTACGGCTTACCGTCTTCATGAGCGGTGCGTTTCATTTCTTATCCCCAAATGTAATGTACTATTATAAGTACATATATATAATGGATATATATGATTTATTTTAAATATAAATGATTAATATAATTCTGGAATTAAAATATACATATCCCTTATTTAGTTTTAATTCAATTAATATGACATAGAAATGAAAGTAACGTTCATGCGTACGTACAGCTTACCGTCTCCATGAACGGTGCATTTCATTTCGTACCTATAAATGATTATGTAATATTATAAATACATGTATATGATGGATATATATGATATATATTATATCCAAATCATGAATTTCATTCTGGATATAATGAACCTTTGACCCCACGAACAATATTTAATTATAAGAAGTCCACTTTCGACATAAGAACTAAATATCGACAAAACAAACATTATTAACATAAATTATTACATAATTTTTATAACATGGTAATAAGTGATATAAAAGTAATAATGGACATTAAAAAGTTTCTTAAGCAAGTCGAAATTAACACTATTTTATTATTGAGGAGATTAAAGAGCAATCGAGTCACGTCGGACATGAGGTAAGGGACTTCGTCTCAATCTCCTTTCATTGAGGAATATTTCGTTTTATACACAAATTTCTTTTATACAGTGTATAAACCCATTTGAATTTTACTTTTATACAAAATGAATTTTTTTCTACGAAGCGTTTTACTAAAGGACAAAAAGGAATGTTTATTTTAACGTACGCGGTGACAACGGCCCTTTTCCACCGCTGCGAGTATTATTTGGTCTTTCGATTCCTGAACAAGCCGTAATGTTTTTAAAATGAAATAAATACCATATAATCTTTTATGTATTTTGGTATTGAAAATGGTTTTTATAATGGATTTGTTATTTCAATGTATTTATGTGATATATTGTGATCAAAGTTTGGAAATGAATTCTTTCCATTATGTTTGTTTTATGTCTTATGATTTTATAATGGCACATGGACATTTGACGGGTGGTTACGTGATAAACCATATGACGGGTGGTGACGTGAATACCAGGATGGGTGGTATTGTTATAACCTCCAATTAATTTGGTATGGAAGTCGGCCGTATGGCTATTCCATTAAGTATGTATGGAAGTTGGCCGAATGGCTATTCCATTAAGTGATATTTGTGGAAGTTGACCTTATGGTTATTCCACTTAAGTATATTTATGTACCAAGTTACCTTTATATGTTATGTGTTCTTTATATGGTTTTTATGGTAATCTTTTGGTTACAAAAGGGTACGTAATGATATTTTATTCAGTGAAGAGTCTATACTGTGTCATAAAGGTGAAGGTATTACTTTGATAAAGTATACATTGTTTACTTGTTTTAAAAACTCACAGTTTTCATTCTTTGTGTATCCCTTATTGAGCTTTTTATGCTCACCCCAAGTTTTTTTGAAATGTTTTTCACAGGACTTAATGTGGAATTGGGTCAATTATGGGATCAAGGGAAAGTCATGCTATCTAAAACATGGAACTAGAAATGTTTCTTTTTAAAAGTTTTTATTTTATGGTAACATAGTATAAGTGTCTACTTTGTAATCTTTTGAGAAGAAATAGTTATGTCCTTATTCTCTAAAACTCTAAACCTGAAAAGATCCTCAATGAAAATTATTCATTTAATTCAGTATTAAATACATTTTAAGGATAGGGCCTTATAATAAATGTATGAAAATGTTAGATCCATTAAAAAACAAATATGTATTGAACAATGATGATAGAAAGGTTATGATGATAATTATCAATGGGATTTTGTATTACAAGTTGGTTACATGGTGTTTTTAAGAATTTGTTCCTTGAATAAGGTAATGATTTATGTAAATAATGGAAAACTATACCCTAGGTATATTTGTCCATTTCAAATTACTAATCATGTTGGGGTGTTATAATATTTGTTGGAACATCTATAATAACTCTCTCAATCCCACAATATGTTCCATGCATCTCTCCCCAGGAAGTAGACCCTTATCCATTCTCATGTATTGAACCCACATCTAATACTATTATAGCACAATCCATTTTATTAAGAGTGACCATTATAATTCTTGGATAATATAGATAATCTTATAAGAAACTAGGCCAACACATTGTTGCTGTATTGTGGAAAAACCACCAGTTTGATGTTTTTTTTGTTGGAACTCAATAATATGATGGGGAAGATGTATCCTAATTTTATTTTTATCAGAGTGCTGAAATTTGGAGTGTGAAATTAATTTTATGGGGGTTATATTGTAACACACTAAGATATTTTTATTATTATTTTAATAAATTAAATTTCTTTGATATATTTTATTACAAAAAACACCATGATTTAACCAACGATGACAAAATATAAAAATTATTAATTAAAAAATATTATTATCATATAGATGATAAACATGGTTGGATGATTTGGAAAAATTTACACATTTTCAATCTTATGAGAAAAAATCTATAATGAAATTATATTTGAAAAAGATACTTAATTTTTGAAAGACTTTATATGTTTCAAAATTAATATTTTCTAAAAAATGGTTTTTTTTGTTGTGGGAAAATAATAAATTTAATATTGGGAACTTTTAGAAATTTTTTTTATAAATAATATTCCATTTTTGAAACATCATGTCAAAAATATCATTGAGTGGATTTTTTGGTCTTTTTGAAAAATATTAATTTTTTAATTAATATTGAAATATATTATTTTTATTGAAAACTATATTTCCCATTATGGTGTTTATATAGTGCCTATTTGTTTTATAATGGGGTTAAGAATAAATTTAATTCATTTATATATCAATTAAAACAATTTATGTCATTGTAATAATTTTCATATTGAATTTTGATAATATTATTTCAAACATTTCTTCATTTTCTCTTTTAATTAAAACATTTTTATCACATATACAGGTTTAATTTTAAATTAATGTTTTCCTACTATTTAAAATAAATATAGACAAATGGATTCTAAATTTGGAATCAAAATTATATATATTATTTAATGTGGTTACATTTATTTACAATATTGTATAATAAAATCAATAGAAATTATTTATCATGGTTAAGGTAAAAATGTGTTTTCTAGGGGTAAAACTATATATATATATGGGTTAATTTAATGTCTTAAAACCATCTCTACATCCATAAAATGGTAATCCATATTTTTTTGTATAGTGGACTACAACCACGCGGACCGATGTTATTCGTTATCAATAAACACTTCTCACGACTAGATATGATTACATATTAATTGTTTAAATATGATATTTTTTATTTAACTATACTTTTGGAATTATTATATCGCATTTACCTTCTTACATTATATCATTTAGGAATATGATAATTTTTCCCATGTGTATGGAATAATACTGCCTCACGAAGAAATGTGATTCATTCCCAATATACATGGAATGCATTAAGGATGAGTTTAATAAAAATATTTTATAAATATTATGTATAAATTATTATACACTGTTAATATACTATTTAATATTATATATTACAATCTTTAATGAAAATATAAACAACAATCATGTATACGTACGACCTACCTCCTCAATGAAAGATGTATTTCATTTTCTATCTCTGACATTTAAGCATCACTATAAATATTTATATTATAAATATATATAATATTTATATGATGAAAAAAATTATGGAAATTGTGGAATGATTATCAATTGTATAGGACCAAAACAATAACAAATCTATATATACAGAAAAAATATTGTAGTTATTAATTGAAACATGATTCTAAAATGGAATTATTAAAAAAGAAATATAATTTCATTAATAAATCATGTATGTTGTGATATATATATTTATGTATCTATAATATATTAATTATTGTTAATTATTTATTATACATGAGTTTTTAAGGTGTATGAAGTATATTGTGACTTAATTTATGGTATTAATGTCTCAATTTTTTTTCTTTGAGACATATTTTATGTTATGCAAATAAATTATTTTATAATGTGTATATTCACACCTTTTATATGTTATATCATAAATCCATTCATTTAATTTCATTTAGTAGTTCATTTTATATTCTTATTTTATGTGGCCTATTATAGAAAAAATACCCAAAGTTGTAAGGGATTTTCATCAAAAGTATTACATCAATAAGATGTATTCCATGTTCACAAAATAATATATTATATAGTGTATATACATCCCATGAACTTATTTTATGATTATTATCCTAATAATTAGTGGGTTATACATGTCCATATTATCAAATCATATTTAAGGGATTTACGAGTCAAAATATACCAGGGGCAATGGATGTTTGTCTCAATTTTCTTTTATTGATTTATATGTAATGTTATGATCCCACATTCTTTTATAAATAGTTTATAAATACACTTTTAAATTCTGTAACCTAATTTTATTTGTCAATATATTTTATGATTCATTTAATTTAATTCCTTCATTGTATCTTGTGATTCAATTTTTACAAAGTGGTAAGGGGTTTTTTGGAAAAATATCATCATTTATAAGGATTGTTTAAAATTATGAGCCATATCTAAATACGTTAATAATATATATTATACACTGTATATTTCATAATATTTAAATTTCCAAAAAGTTTCCTCTCTATAAGTACTGAAGAGTTCAAATGAATTCCTTTAAGAAAAATTATTATTTCTGTATTTTGTGGAACAAATTTTTTCATGAAAACTATGTTTTATAAAAATTATTTCAAAAAATATTTAAAAATAATCCCAAGGACTTATTATAAACATTTAAACCACTTTTTTAATTTTTATAAATTAAATTTTCATGGAATCATTGTGTCCTTATTGATTAAAGGGAAGTTATGTTTTTTCTTAAAATGTAAATGAAATAATTATTTTAATGTGTACAACATGTATTGAATTTTCTTCCCTCATAACCACTAAGTGTTTTAATTGTTTTTTATAGGTTTAAATTTTTATTTATAATGAAAATGATTTTGAAAATGATTTATGTTATAAAAATTTGTTTTTTATAGTGGAAATTATTTTTTTCTGAAGAAATATTTTAAACAATTTCTAAATGATACTATAGATCTTCTGATAGATTATATTCAAAGGAAAATAATTCCGAAATATTTTAAAAATTATTATTTTTTTAAATCTCTTTTTAAATAATGTTTATTTTCCTCCAAATTTTTTCCAATTGATCTTTCAAAAAACATTTTCCATATAAGATTGTATCATTTGATGTTATTTATGCTTTACATGGGATATGATACAATGATACTAATATTATTCTATTTCTAAATGGGTTTTGATTGGGATAACAATATTTTTATGAAACTAATTTCTTGTCCATGGTTTATAACATTATAAAATTATTATGAAAGAACCTTTTTTTCTAGGTATATTTTTTGATGACATGATTATTATACCTATTTCTTTGACAAATATTATACTATAATGAAATTCCAATTAAGAACATTTATTCTCTTATGTTCTGACTTGATGGATAATTTTTGAATCCAATTTATTTCCCTGGGACTTAATATGATAAATTTCTCATTATAAGGAGCCACAAATTAGTATTAGTATGTTACAGGTGGTACCCATTTCTCTCCCAAATTTATTGGGAAATGATTTATATCTCTTCAGATAAATATGATTTGAATGGGGAGTGAATCATGTTCTGTGTGGCACTCTGTCGAATATAATTTTTTGGGGTGTGATACTTGACTACAATAAGGGTTTTTGGTATTTCAACAAATCCTCTATTATTTTCATTGAAACGATCTATCAACTATTAAAGAAATTATTATTTATGTTTTTGAGCACGCCACCGATATATTTCATGTGCCATTATTATGACTTCATGATTCATGTTCCATGGTTAAATAATGATTCATATCTTATAAACTGCCGAGATTTCTGACATGAATCATGTTTGGGATATATGATATACTAGTTATGATTTTAAAACGTTATTATCATTTTCTCATACCCCTATGCTCATTATTTTTTGGTATCTCATATTTTAACCTTTACGGGGTATCTGGGATCAACTTTTATTTTGTTTGATTTCCGCAAGTTATAATCAAATTTATTTTGTATGATAAGGTTAAGAAGCTTCCTAGTTAAGAAGTACATTTTGGTAGATGATTTAGCTTACTTATTTTCATGTTGATTATGTTTCCATGTTTCTGATAACATTATATGATTATCATATGCATGCATGTGTTTGTTTAATGTAATTTATACTCAACAATGAAGATTTAATATATATGTATTAGATATTTTGGGTCTTTATAGCCCACCCCACATACATAGGGTGTGATATACTCTATTATTTAAGTTTGGATTCCCTCTATCTAAGAAAAATATTTGGGTAGAGGATCCCCCATTAAGATTGGTACTCCATGGACATACGGTACATATAATTAGTCATAAGTCCTTAGTTATTATTACAAAAATGTTAAATAGTTTTATCATACCTAGAATGTTGCAATGGTAGAGATAGTAATACATTGTTTGAAATATATTCTGGGTTAAGGTACAAAGTAACCCGGGGTTCCTAAAAATATGGAATCATATCAGTGGATGTACAGGACTTGTGAAACATTATTTTAGCTTATATGAATCCTCAAAAAGGTTTGGAACATCTTATAGTTTCTTATGTCTATGTAATAATTTTATCGGTCATGTAGTTCAGATAGATTGTGACTCTTGATTGCTCGTGAATCCCCTGATTTCCATTAAGATGTGATGCATGTCTGGTTGACAACATTAGGTTTTATAATCATTTAAATATGCTAAGAATGCATATTTTCTCATGAGAATCAGACCTTCATGGTTTTTTTATAAAATGGTTTGGACATCTTTATTTACGCGATAATTCAAGTTTTATGGCATATTTATATTAAATTATATATAACATCATCTTAGTTACCCTCTGGTATTAGGATCAAAGGATGGACTATTTATCTATATTTTGTCTGGTAATTACTAGTTTACCCCAATGTATGTTTATTCTCAACATTGAAAAATATTTCTACTAAAACATGTCGTTTCTATGTATATTTCACATTGGTTTGGAGGTGTTATTGGTTGATGTTGAACTAGTGCAGCTTCATAAATACTAATTCATAATGATGTTTGGAACTTCAAGTTAATGGAAAATAGTTCATGATTAAATCAATGATGATTTTGTTTGGTTATGGAGATAGAAATATGTCCAGTTAAGTGGAGCATCCCAATGTCTGGGGTCAAGAATATATGTATACTTGATATATGTATGATTATATGTGTGTTTTCCTTCATGGAATTGCACTAGACTTTTTTATCAGACACATATGTTCTATAAAAATATTTCTTTTACATATTTTACATTTATATTACTCATAGTTATCATGATTTAAATATATAGGTCTATTATATGTCTATATTTCCTAAGTCCACCTATCATAATTGATTTTCTGACTCAAAGATAGTAACTCGAAACTAGAAAATTGGAGGGGGGCATGGGGTGGACATCTCATACTAAATATAGTGAAGGAATGTCCTCAATGGGTCATGAAATGTGGAGAACCTATTACTATAGAATAAATATAAATAAGTACAAATCTATAATTATCCGAATTATCTGAAATACAAGGTCCAATATACCCAATGATCTAACTATAATTTGACCATAAATCCTTGATCAATTAATATTTTTTTCATTATAAACACAATAATTTCCATTTATTTTTTTTCTAATAGAATAGTAATTTATATTTTGAAATATATTCATAGAATCTCAAATATATAGAATCTATATATCTATATAAAAATTTGAGTATAAATATGTGTCATTTTTTTAATGAATAAGCATACTTATCTATTAATTTTTCAAAAAACAATTCATAGGTTAATTATTGAGATGAAAAATTTAACTAATAAACATAGTCCTAGCACATGGTTTTAAATCATTCATTCAATATCACATTGGGATCTTTTTAGTAGAAAAATTTAAAGAAAACCCAAGGATATCCAAATAAATATCCAAGTGTTGAATTATACATAAAAAAATATGCATCACCAACATATTTTATCTTAAATTTATATCAATGAAACAATATATATTTATGCAACAATCCCATATCATTTTTCATAACGAAAAATCACTTCATCATATAAAACAAAAAATATTATTTCTTTTATAGTAATTAAAATATATAAAATCAATGATGTAATTCATCTAAAAATTATGTAATAACAAACCAATACATGAAATACAACTTTCTAGATGTTTCTTGAGTGCATTAATATATTAATTATGTTTTCAACCAACTAATTTGGGTTTATATAGAGAAATATTTTGATATAAAAATATAGACTCATTAATGTTATCGTTGAATTATTTTTTTGTATCAAATTCACATGACATAAATATGAAGTGAATTATTCTACTAATTTCATTATAATCATAAAATATTCATTAATATAGGCTAGAGATAATGATTGTTTATAATTATTTTTTTTTCAAATATCATTATAAAATAATTTATTAAACCATCACTCATTATAAAAATTTATAAATCATGTTATTAGTGGAATTAAATATAGTCATCTTAAATTTCAATTATTATATTTCTAGTGGATTTTCATAAGAACATATATTCTAAAGGAATTAGTATTTGTACTTTTAATATATTTTATTAAACATTAGGATATAAAATATGTTTTTGATTTATCATATATTAAATAATTTTCAGATGGATATATTTTTCAATTCATAAAACACATGTTGGAATAAAAACATATTCCCCGACAAATAAGTATTTTTTACTATATCCACCTATAAATTTTCATTTCAAATGAATTGGAACATTATTGGATCAAACAGTGACATTGTAGATTGATTTTAAAAAATATATCTATTGGTTATAGACACCAAGGATAATCATTTATATGTTGTTCATAATTTCAATAATCTAAAACATGTAACTCAGAAAAAATCACACAATATCAAGAATTGATGGTTTAGTGTATTTTAGGACTAGTTACATAGGAATCATATTTTAATAAACTTGTGAACATTTTTTCATATTTGTACCACACTCTATTCCATGTCAATTTCTCAAAAGTCATACTCATCTTCAATACCCAAGTATGGAAACCAAAAAAATGAGTTTTCTTAGATTTATTGTTAGTAAAGGCATCACTAATAACAATAAAATAGCCTAAGTGATCATAAGATTCGAATGTTTTCCTAACAATGATATGTAAGAAAATAATACTAGAAATGAATTATATAAAAATTCATGAGTAATGGTGTGTGTCATGCAATAAAATAAAATAAAAATCAAATGTAACACTCTGACCCAAGTATCCCAGATTGAGTGTCTTACTTTATTGTATTTGTATAATTATATGGAATAAAATATCATATGACCAAAATTTTCTCTTTATAGAAAATATATTATATACATGATATCCATAATAAATTGACAAATAAAAATAAATAAATAAATAATAAAATCCCAACATTTTAGAAAATCATTCAATGATTTCGTATTTATTACACAGGGAATAGAAATATACTATAGGTCAGCTGAAATGACTAGTTTGGGTATGTAATGAAGGATAAATAAATAATTAATGAGAAAAAATCAACATGGAATGTTGAATAACTCGGAACAAATTCGGCTTTAATAACACGATAATTCATAATCAGCATGGAATGGAAAATAACTAACATTCGTGGTATTTAATAAATTAAATGATAATACACATATATTTTTTATAATAAGAAAATATAATGGATAATAATATTAATAAATGAAATAATATTGATGGAAATAATAAATTATTGGAAATCATGTATGTGTCACCTGAAAACCTAAACCTTCAAGTCATTTCATTTGACTGTTTAAATCTGTGGGTAAAAAACAAATAAATATTTATTGGAAACAAACTCGAAGGGTTTTCCCCAACTGATTTTGTCTCCTAAGACTACCAATGCATCAAGGGAATTATAAAAACTAGTCCCCAACCAATGTATTTCTAGTACAAATTATTCCTTATATATATCAAATTAAAATATATATTCATTAAAAAAAGATGCTTATCAAATATATGTATTGTGTCCAAGATATGGATTTAGCAATATTTTATCCTTAAATAAAATGGATAAAAGTAAAAAAATTATTTAAATATGTTATATAGTTGGGGAAATTATCATATAAATCATACAAAAATATGGATAATAAAATTTAATATAATTTTTAATGAAAAATGATTAAGAGGAAGTGATTATTTTAAGATAATGTTAACAATCACAAAAGAAAGTGATATTGAAATGATAACATTTAACACTTTTCAATTTTCAATTCAAATACCTTAGGATGAGATATTTCAATTTGAAACATAAAATAACATTGTTTCTAAGTGAATAATTATATAAAAATTAAAATGGGTTAGAATATAAACAACATTTATTTGATTTTTTATATAATTACAAATTCAACTCCATGGAATGTTGTGTTAGATGAAATACAATAAATTTTGTTTCTTTTTGGGTGAAATTTATAAAAACTCATGTATAACAATCTTAATAATAATATTAAAATTTCAAATGATATTAATAATATTTATAATGTCATATTTTATCTTATTATAATAACTTATTACCCATTTGATAAAAATATTTCATTATTTCACTATTTCATGTGTCAATTGCCTTTCTTATCAAGTATATTTTTAATTATTATGTGTTGTTAGTTTATTTAGATTAGTATTTAATCATATAAATAATTTATGAATGATTTAAATGTTATATATATTCAGTATATATGAACATATAATAATTTACAAAATTTTGTGATATGAAATGAAATGCACCATTAATGGACACTTTAGGTTTCATCCAGGCATAAAGGCCACTCCCATTTCTTTATTGTATTATAAGAAAGAAATATAAGTGATACATATGTGTATTATAATTCCATTATCATATTTATGTAATATATGTCACATATTGTTATTAAAATCATCCCTAATTCCTTCCATTTTTATCATTAATGAATCACAAAACACTGAGTAGGTGATAGTTCACAAGTCCACAACTGATGTTATCATATACTCACAAAATGGAGATAAAAAAGTTAGGTGTTATATAGAAATTACTGAATAATAAATACACCATAGATTGAATTTATATCATATATAAACTATATATCCATCATTTTCCCAACAATTAATGGTATTAATGGATGAATGAAGAACATCAGTTTGCGAGGTGGTAGACTATGGTACACACAAATGATGATTTTGTGTCTCATTTGATGGATGTGTATTAAAGTGTAGGAAAAAATATTAAAATAAAATCATATAATTATATTTAATATACTTATATTACTACAAAATCATGATACAAAAATAATGAAAGGTGCGTATAATAAAAAAAAGTGATCACTGAAGAACGTCACCACTAATTCGAGTAACTCCTTTCGAGGTATAATAAAAGAAATAATTGGAATTCTATATGACCAATGTGATGATTATAGGATTAGTTTTTTTTTATTTTGGAATATTATTTTGTTCAGGGTTTTGATGTGTCAAATGGCTTGATAGTTTTGAGTAAATGGGAGACGTGAGTGCCTTTGTATAGTGGGGGACGAGTGACATTATAGTAAATAATAAATGGTATTCACTATTGAGAGGAATACCTTACATCATGTGACTCCATTAATGAGAAAAATTCAAGATATTGTAGAATATTGTTGAAATGTTTCCATCCCATTGAATTTTGACATGTTTCTTATTCATTTTGGCCCTTATGGTTACCATTTAGTCCCATATTAGGAAATGTTTTATCTTAATCTCTATAATTAATTTTAATTACATTCAATAATGATTTTGGTAATGAACCTTAATTTTAACTTATTATAAATTATAAATTATGAAGAATAAAAATATGTAAAACAATTTTCAAATCTTCAAATATAGAAGTGTTGATAATTAATGTAAAAATAATCTCATAGGTTGGATGATAATAAAGATTTTTAATGTGAATATGTTCCAAAGATTGATAAATTTTTATATACACTTTAAATGTGTAATTAATTAAATTCATATAAATTGGTTTAACTAATAAATATTTTATAAAAATACACTTTAATCCAAATAGAAACATAATTTTACTCTACAAATAAACTAGAAAAAAAATTTAGTTTTCAATTAAAATATAATATATTTCATTATTCGTTAAATAATGAAAGAGTATAAAAATGAGAAAAATTCACCCTAACATAACTTTCACCTTTATATTTAAAAAACACGAATTTAATTATTTAATATAAAATATGGAACAATTCCAAAATTTAGATTTAAAATAGATTCTCCAATAAATGGCTACAAAACTGCCATTAAAAAAATACTATTTTTAAGAAAAAATGGTTTATTCTTATCTTATGCCTATCAAATCTATTGGAAAAAATATTATTTAATACATAATATATATTTTTCATTAATATCAATCTGTAATATTAATTAATTTAATTTATTATTATAAAATACCATCAAATGAAAACAATTATTTCATTATAAAATCATTTCTATTATATTCAATTGGTTTTGATATTCAGTTTTATATAGATTTTAAATAATAAATTCATAAATATGTTTATAAATTATATATTCATATTTATGACCATAAATTTAATATCAAGTTTATATCCAATGATAATTATACATTTTCCATTTATAAAACACGGTCTTGAATGAAACACAAACTACCGAACAAATTCATTCTTGTGTTTAACGCAAGCTTACTTAATGAATCATGAATTATATACTATAGTATACAATTTTTTATAATATTAAATATATTATAAAAGATTCACTTTTATATGTTTGGGATGTTACATTCTCCCCTCATTAATTAAATTTCATCACGAATGTTTAACATGGTCTTGTTAATCGAGGATTTGATATTTTAAAATACTATTTTTGAAAATCCCACATCATATATAGGGTAAATAACACATATTATTTATAGGAGGGAAGATAAAATGTGACATTCAACACAAAAAATATCTTCAAATTGGAAAACATTATTGGAAACATGGATTTGAAATTTAAATGTTATTATAAAATTATAATAGGGAGTTATAGAATAAATGTGCACTAGAAAGTTTTTAACGAAAAAATCATATACCATATGTCTAAATAAAGGTCATTGTTACCATAAAAAAGATGAGAATTTGACAACATTATTATTTCGTGGCCAAATTTTCTAGATTTGAGGACATATCTAATTCACTATTAATATTAGTAAATACACATTATTGATAAATTTTATAATAAGAATCTTATCATTTGTTCATGAGATGAACTATTTATTTTTATTTTCCAAGAATAGATTCCATGATATGGTGAATTAATATAATAATTTCTAAAACCAAATTGATAGTTCAAAAAATATTTCTTAAATTCCTAACCTTATAACCCTTCCATGTATTATGATCCAAAAAATTAGATTCTATTAGAATATAGTTAGTAGTTTCAAATTTACATGATCCATATAAATAATATCTTTAACCGAACATAATTGTCTCAACATAAGGAATTTATTAATGGTTCTCAGTCCCTAAAACATGTTTTTTCCAAAATGGTTAAACATGCTACTGAATCACATTTCTCGGTAATATTCATCATAAAATCGCAAATCCTAAATAAAATAGTACTAGACTATAACCCTTATATATATATCATAATTTATATATGTATGATATCATCAATAACATACTCTTACAACATTATTCAAGGATCCAAATATAATATAAAACTAGTTGTTCTTCTTTAACGATATTGGTAGCATAAACATGGCCATCTCCTATAAGAATATTCTATAGAAGACTCCCCTTACTCTTATAGAATTTATTAAAATATTTACCCTTATCCATGTAGTTTAACACTAAATAAATGTGATTTATTCTTCTCCAAGCATTATTTCTACTAGTGACACTTTTCTCCACACATATAACAAACTCACAATCCATTCCATAATTTCTTGGGGGTAATTCTACCCACAATTATTACATGTTGGAAAATCATTATTTCTATTTTCCCCATATATTAATATTTTCTCTTATATATTATTCTTAGATTTCTTCTTATTGAATAATTATGACATGGATAATTATTTATCTTTATAGATTTCACATAAAACTATTTTATTGTTTGATGAAAATTTCATTGAAACTAGTTCTCTTCTGATATTTGTCTTAAGACCATCAATGAAGTGGAAATTCTAGAAAATTGTGTTCAGTTAGTAATCAATAACATCAATGGATGAAAATTTAAAGGTAGATTTATAATCATAAACTAACTCATCTCTGTTTTTCATTAAATAAATTAACCTTCTCTTTATCTATTTTTGTTTTCATTAGGGAAATATTCTTCAAAAAATGTGTCCATAAAATCATTCCAATTGTAGAGTTATATATTTTCTTCATATGATATATTCTAGATCAACGAACATTGTTTATCAACATCGGCTTTTATAAAGTAGACTAAAATTTTATTCATTTCCATTTCACTGCATCTAGAAGCCATAAATATCATTTCGAGATACTTAGTCCCTTTCTTAACTATAATTATATTAGTTGTCACACTAAACGATGAAGATATATGTTTCATAAAGTGATCCATAATAAGATATTCTCTATATATATATTTGGTTTCCCTATTTGGTAATATTTATATAGGATTACTTCCTATGATTCCATAATATATCGATAACATTCTCAGTTGTAATTCCATCAATATTTACTTCCTCACTATCAAAACCACTATATTTGAAATTATTATTTATGCATATATAAATCTAGTTGATATTTATAAACAATGTAATATATCATATTATAACTTTAAATCATGGGTTTTAAATCATAATATATAATTCTAAATATTGTATGTCACTTAGAATAAATAAAAAAATTCTACATCATAAATATTATAATCTTACATTTGGGTGTTCATGGGGATATATTTACTTTAAAACCAATCATACTGATTTGTAAAGAGAATATATATTAACCAAATAATATCCCATGGGAGTGTTAAACTAGGAGTTTAGAAATTCCAATTGTCGTGTATGATGTTAGGATTGAGTAAAGACCATCACACCTTTTTAGATTTGTTACCCCTGGGTACGTATATTCCAGAACCACATGAACTTAAAGTATCCTCACAAGGATGTCTTTCTTAATGACCCATATAATATATACATTACCAAAATTCAAGGATTTCATTAAATACATATCCTAAAAGTGTAACATTATGTTATTATACATAATATAATTATTCTAAATATAGTTTCAAGGTTGATACATAAAAATCCCCTGATACCAACTATAATTCCCTTACCCTAGTAGCTTAGTTCTGGTACCATACTTTATTACATTGTCATGATTAAAATAAAAAAAATCCTAAAGGGCTAAAATTATAATAGTTTTGGTAAACCATATTAAAAATATGATTCCCATAATAAAATTTAAGAAAAATATAAATCACAACATATATAAAACCACAAAATCCTTAAATCTTATTCAATTTATTCTTCTTCTTAACCAGGGGAAAGGAAAAAAATAATGGAGGTTTCAAATGATCAATAACGGTAAGTAAACTGTAATAAATAATAAATCATAGAGTGTAAATTCTCCTGGAAAAGTGAATTACTAAGAATACAGTCCGTTAAAATAATTGGATAACGAATAATCAATATGGAATGTTAAATAATTGACACAATATCCATTTAATCAATAAAATGAGAGTAAAATGCATCCATTGATTTTGTCATTTGAAATTATGATGAATAAAAATAATAATAAATGATATCATAATAAAGTAAATTCTTAATTACTGGACATCATGTCTAAGGCTCATGTAATCCTTTACCTTCAATATATTTCCCAATATAGTTTAAATCAATGGTTAGGAACACTTCTATTATTCTTGGAAATAATCTCAAAGGGTTTGTAGCAATCTAATTTCATATTAAGTGATTATCTATGCATCAAGGGTATTAACCAAATTAGTAACTATCCTTTTTAATTTTTTTCAAAATCATTCCTCATATATTGTATAATAATTTAAATTAATAACCAATGTTCCTCGTCAAATATCTGAATTGGGTCGAAGATACAAATTTTTCAGTATTTCCCAACTATATCAAATATCATTCATTATGAAAACCATATGTAATTATTGTATATGTTTTAGGAAATAATCATCTTCATCATACAATAATATTTATATCCTAATGAAATATAATTTTCAATGAATAATGAGCATGATAATGTGATTGTTTTGGGGCAAAGATGACAATCCAAAAAGTATGTGGTATTACAATGATTACTTTCAACACGTGTAAATTTTCAAATAAAAACACATGTGATGAGATAATACAAATGGAAACATAAATTTCCACTATTGTTGTGTGAAACACATAATTAATTGAAAAATGGTCAGCATATATTGTAAATTGAAGTGAACTGGTTTAAAATAACAAATATGTATCAATGAAATGTAACTTGAGAGGAAATCCCTTACATTTCATTTCCCATTGGGTAAACATCCATTAACATCCATTATAATGGTTTAAATCAATTTATGAGGTTATTACAGAACATAATTATATTTATAGTATCATATTTTAATTTCTAATAATACTTTATTAATAGTTTGTTAACAATAATTTCTTATTGTTACTATTTTGTGTGTTAATTTCATCGTTTTTTAGTATGTTTTGAGAAGTTACTTATAGTTAATATTAATTAGATCATGATTTAAACATATATATATACAATTGAAAATATTATTTAAATATCACATATATCCATTATATATGTCTTTACAATAATTAAACATATTTGGTGGTAGGAAATGAAATATACTGTTCATGGAGACTATAGGTCGTACGTACACATGGACACAACATCAATTTGTATTTCATATTTAAAAAATGAAAATAAAATTATATATATATATATATTATAAATCAATTTCCATATTTATATCATATATGTGATATATTTTTATTAAAATAAATTTTAATACAATCTATGTATTGCGTGAACAAATCTGATTACTTTGAGGAGTTGGTAATCCACAAGTCCACAAATGATGTTATCATATTCCCGTAAAATTGAAATAATAATGGTAAATTCTATATTAAAATTATGTAATAATAAATACATTATAAATATAACATATTCATTTATAAAATATATATCTGTCATTATTATGACATTGGAAGATGGTAATGGAATAACGAAGGACATCCGTTCACGAGGTAGTTGTCCGTTTTACAAAAGAACGATGATTGTGTATCCAATTTGATGAATGTGTATGAATTTTTATGCAAAACTCTTTGAATAAAAACATATATGTATATTTACTATACTGATGTTATTATATAATATTTTTATTAAAATATTTTAATTGGTAGAGAGAAGAAAATGAAACAAAAGCGATCGTTGAAGAATGTTACCTCTTATTTGGGTACATCCTATTGGTTTATACCAAACGACTACCGTTGGTTACTTTCTGACTAAATTAATAGTTATATTTTTAGTGTTGGGTTTTTTAGATATAATTTAGAAATGTTATTTAATAGCTAAATTTCTTTATTGGTGTGAATAAATGGGATGGGAGAGTTTATTTTTATCGTGGAGTAGGAGGGGAATTAATGTAAATATAAAAAGATAAACACTATTTTGAGAAATACCTTAAAAAATATGCAACCAATAAATAAAAAATTCTATAAAATGGATTATATTATGGAAATATATCCATATATTCGATTTTGGACAAGTTTAGATGTAATTTAGTCCTTTGATTTGTTGTTTTAATCGCATATTATGAAAAAATTTCTCATAATTGTTTTAATTAATTTTAACCACATTCACTAATAATTATGGCAAGAAATTAATTTCACCATATTTGAAATTGAAAATTATGATTATTAAAAATATGGAGTCATTTTTGTAAAATTATAATGGCATAAGTTGAATAAATTAATTTAAAATTAATCCCACGAAAGGGGCGATAATGTGGTTTTTAAAATGAATATGTTTAAAGGTTGCCCATGTTTTTAAATACAATTTCAATGTAAAATTGAATAAAAATATATATATAATGATTTAAATTATATTAAATTAATATAACTATTCCTTAAAACTAAGAATATTTAAATATATAAATAAACATGATGAAAATGTCGTTTTAAATGAGAATTCTTTATTTTTCATTATTCATCAAAAAATGAACCTTCTTAGAAACGTACCAAAAAATAACCCTAACCTAATTTTGATTTTTATAAAATTAATTTTTTTTTCATATGAAATTTATAAATTATCAAAAAATTATATTTAAAATATCTTCTCTATAATAATTTGGCAAATTTACCTTTTTAGAAAATTCAAATTTTAAGTAGAAAATTCAAATTTTAAGTAGAAAATTTGGTTTATTCTTATCTTATTCCTATCAAAATATATTGTAAAAATATTTTATTTAATATATAAGTTATATATTTAGTTAATATCATTCCGTAGTAGTAATTAATTGAATTTATTATGATAATATTTCTTTGGATGCATAAAAACAGTTCTTTTGAAAAATCATTCTTATATAATCAATTGTTTTTGAAATTCATTTATATATACTTTATTAGCAATGAATTCAAAAATATATTTATTAATTGTTAATTCTTATTTATAACCATAAATATAATGTCTGGTTGTATATTATCATACGAGTATATATATTTTTTGAAAACATAGTCTTTCATGCAACGCAAATTACTGAACATTGTTATTCTTGCGTTTAACACAATCTAGCTTAGTGTTGCATACATTACAATATAGAAAATCAATTTATTTTAAATATTAAATAGTGAATAATTACTCATGATTTTGTATTCCTTTCTATAATTTTTGTTGTGTGTCATACGTGTTATCAAATAAAATAAACACTTTTAGAATTTTTAGGGTGTTACATAAACAGATTGTATAATAATTATTCAGTGAAAATGATCTACAATACCATAACATAGGCATAATAATGTCCAAAACAATATGGAATAAACATAGGTATAAAAAATAAAATACTTTGAACTTAATTTAATATCAATTATGTCCACTCACATACATCTCAACATATCCTAGCCATAACTTTACTCATTCACAACCATGTTAGATAAATTTTACTACAATTATACTGAAAAAAATCATTTCAAGCATATATCAACCATAAATTTACCTACATGTTGTCTTGTGAGCATAGCTAAAATTATATTATACTAATGAAAAACATTTTGAGGATAGTTCAACCCCAATTATACCCACACATAGTAAATTATTATCTTTTAATATATAAATCCTTAAACAATTCATTTGAAGATGATATATTAAACCACTAGTAAATTTTCCACACTTATTCATTACACTTGAAATAAATCATTCATTATATAATAAAAACCTATTGAACGAAAATTTTATTTCACAACATTTTTATATCCTACAAAAAAAATTTACCACAAGAATATAAATGGTTGATAGATAAAAATATAACCATAAAAAAGATTTCATAAGAAATTTAATGGGTGGTTTATGAAATATAACATCCCTATATGTAAGGAATTTTTTGCTAAAAAATGAAAATTGGAGACAAGCATGAAATGTTTTTTTTTAAAATATTTTTGAAACATTATAATTGTAGGAAAAATTATATGAAATGTTGAAAAGTTATATTTAGAAGTCAGATTCCAAATATTTATTTGTAAATATATATCTAAAATAAATCCATGAATGATTTATAATGGTTTCAAGAATACTATTTGAAAATAATTTGAAAATATTACTTTTAAAAATAATCATCAATAATGAATCCTTCAAGATTAAATATCATTTTGATGATGGTGAGGGGAAGAAATGTAAAATTTAACATTTATGTATAGAAAAAAATAATAGATCTTTTAAAAGAAATAAGGTTATAAGAATAATTGTGGAATTGAATAAAAAAAAATTAATTTTGAATTGATTGAAAGCATTTGTTATATTTTGGAGAAAAGGTTATTAAAAAACCTCCTCATAAAAATAGTATCCAAGTCATCCGTTTTGAAATAGGAGAAGAAAAATATTAGGGTTACCTATGAAAAAACATAATTGGGACTCTAATAATAAATGATAATATTTTTATGATTTGAAATTATTGATATGGAATGGGTTTCGTGGGTAATAATGATGAAACATATTTTTAATAATGAATGAAGTTTGAGAATTAAGTTCATCTATAGAGAATATATGAATTAAAAATTCATCTCCATAAATTATGAAGATAAATGAAAATTAACTAAAGTCATGGGGTTGAAGAAACCAATATTGGAATCATATGTCCAAGAAAAATCATTTTACTCAATTAAGAGAGTCTAGTTAGAGAAAATATAGTTACGACTTTGGTATATTTAAATTATAAATACAATTAAACAAATAAAATCATATGTTTGGTCGGTGGTATTGTGGTTCAGAGCTCAAATATCACATAGAACACTACAAAAACTATCTCTCACTGAGAATTATGAATTTCCTGAGTGAGACCATTTATTAAGCATAACCAAAACTGAGTATTGGTTGATTATACCTTTACAATATATTTTTAAAAGGCCATTTAGTTATTTTATAGCGAACTGTAAATCCATAGTTTAGTCTATGAGTTTTTCAATCCTCCAACACCATGATTGAGTCTGATTGTTTGATAATATAATAAATAAATAGATATTGGGTTGACTTAAAAATAATTTTTTTCTCATTGTTACAGCCTATAACTGATAGAAGTAATTTATTTTCAATAAAACACATCAACAAAAAAATAATATTCAATGATGAATAGTAATACCTTAAACAGAATAAGAGAGAACACTAGAGAGATGTTTAATCATTAATGTTCCCAATGTGTATCTATAGAAATAGATAATGTAAAATAATATAAAATAATTTAACAATGAAATACAATAAAAAACAACACTTATAAAAATATGTTTCTCTATAAAGTTTATCTATAATAAAAGCATGGTAATGTTTTTCATTGATGTGTGTGTATAATATTCATCTAATCAGTACATCATTTTGTCTGCCTTTTCTGAAAATTAATGTCTATATATTAATTGAAAATTAACATCAAATTATTTTTCACAATAATAATATTTTTCTCCATGTCATACCAGCTTCATAAATAGTTAATGACGACTCACAATTGTTTGAATTAAAATCATTCAAAAGATCCCCGAAATCCATTATAAATATGAACAATTTAATCTGTTTAGTATGGGTTTTTGAATTGGTCCCAAAATATATTTAATATGACATTAAATTGTAGTGAGACCATTGAATTTTGTTTGGATAATATCTTAAATTTAAAACACTGTTGTTGACTAGTCAATAGTAGGGTTATTTTATATAGATAAAAACTCCAAAATTACGATAGAAAATATATCGTTGTTTATAAAAATAGTGTTGACGAGTGATATATATATTCCATAAATGAATGTTTTATTCCTAAAATAGGGTTTTTATCCAAAAATTTCCAAAAAAATAGTGTACATGATTGATATGATTCATTCCAAACATTGGTTTTCTAAACCATATGTTACTCTTACTTATGTAGGGAATTAAATGAGTTTTCAGAACACTTGCAAAACACATCCAGAACAACTAATAAATTAATCATCCCTGGATTAACAAATTGAGTATTCTTACCACATAAATATTAAAACTAATATCTTTTTCATAAAAATCACTTAACACCAAAATTATTTTTTACATAAATGTGGGTGTTCGTGTGAATCAAAATGAAAAATAAATTAAATAAAATTTTCAATCAACACATACTCAACAATTATAGTGACAGTCATGGTTGTTTGTATTTTATAACCAGAAAGGGTAAATGACCAGAAATGGGTGTGTCCATGGTGTGGTGCTCGATTAAAAAAAATGTATTACTTGGATGGTACTCCCTCATGAATTATATGGTTCAGGTTGTGGAGTGGTGAAATGATCTACTTTTCAGGATACACAATAGCACGAGCTATTTTAGGATAGATGGAAGACAAACAATGATATGGTGTATATCATGGTGGAGGGTATTATGATAGATGAACTATATATGAAACAGTGGAAATATTTTCCTTATTCCTCAGATCATGACTAATTTAAATGGAATGAATTTTTGTATTTCATGTTGGCATTTTACATTATATTAATTCAACCCATGCCATAATTAATTGATTCATCACACTACTCCTTATTAAAATTTTTAATCTAATGAATTTGGGAGAAATATATGATAAACATAGGGTGTATGGTGAAAAATTATTTCATTAGATATTTTTATCTTGTTTAATTATGTTTGTCATAGCCACTTTCATCTGGCTATGCCTATATTACATCCACAATTTTTAGATCTTTAGGATTTGAATTTTTTGTTGGGTCATTTTATCTAGAATTTTGAGTCCAAAAATTAGTGTAACAACATAACTTCTTCAAAATCATTGTATTTATAAAATGTCTTATTGATTATTTTATATGGTCCATTCTTTTGGAACTCATGGCATGAGAACATATTATGGTTCATGTTTGAATGTAGTTTAGGTGCTAACGATGATGGTGATACTTGATGTTTACATCATCAAACGTGATTTATGAAGGTTGTTACCAATTATAGGTTTTTTAATATGATATTTCATTATTTTTCTATATTATTTATTCCATTATAGTGTTTTATCACATGTGTTTGTGTACATGGACCCCGACACCCATGTCTGAGTTTATCACATATGTGTATGTTTGGCTGCTATTTTTCTCTCATGATATTTTGTGTTCTAACTATGTATGTTATAAAAATATATCCATGTGATTTATTTGGTTTAAGATAGGTTGGTGTTCAATTCATGGAACCAATGTGATAGGTGAAAATGTCATGACTCGGTTTCCCTTTTGGAGAAGTTTTTTCAGATGTTGTTGGTGATATAATGATAGGATTGAGATAAAAGATGGTGGTATGATAGCCTTGTAGAAAATATAATGGAATAGTAGTCATATGCGATCTAACCCATGAGACAATTTTTTGTTTGATCACATGATATATCATGTGTGACCATGAGATAGATAGGAAAAAATAGACTTGTATCATTACCTAAGACCCTCACCTTATGATTGTTGTGAGATATATGAGGTGAATTTATAGTAGAATTGAGACCATGACTTCTGTGATGACTAAATTTTAGGCATGGAGCTAAATCAAGTTTGGGGGGGTGTATACTATCTTTTATAGTGAATTTATAATCAGTACGTGATTTTATATTATTTTCATTTTAGTTTATTTTTTTCATTATATACACACTTATACACGAGTACTTATTTCATGTAAGCATTAGTAGTTTCATAATTGGTGTATTTCCCAAATAATGCATGGGAATCTTGATGCATGTGTATAAATCATTATTAGGGATACAAGTAAGGATAAGATTAATGAAATTGTATTCCAGGTGATAGATCATTGTTTTCAAATGAAATACTAGGACAAACTCCATAATGATATATTAGTGTTTATTTTTATACCTATCTTTCCCACGATTTTTCTGATCTGTCACATCAGTTCTCTATGGATTATTATTATATATAAATTATTAAAAAAATAAATTATATTTTTTTAGATTTTTTATTTATTATGATTTTTTATTGTTTATTATTGTTTTTATTGATAAATATGTTTTATTCTCTAATCTAAATCAATTAAAAATATTTCTTCTAATTAGAATAATATTTCATATGGGGATTCATGCTTGAGGCCATGTGGTCCTACATCTTAAAAATGGTTATGTGAGATATGGTGTTAGAAATTTTTATCTAATGAGTTTATCCATTTTTATTTACTCGTAAATATTTTTTCAGGAATGATATAAAGGAGTTAGGACATGTTGAACTCAAAAAAGTGAGTTTCATGTCTATCTGGTCATCAAAAGTGTAATGGACGTCTAATTGACCACCGTTAGGATTGCTATTACAATTATTATTTTATAGTTTCATGGTAATCCGATTTTTTTATATTTTAACTATTTAATGGGATTTATAAATTTTTAGTCATCTTGAGTAATCACATAGGATAACATTTTGTATATATATATATCATGTGTATTACATATTAGTACAATGTTTTAGTTAATTTTTTATGTTATATGATTAGGATTGATTAGTATTATTTATTTAATGATAGATCAATATTATTTTAATTTGGATATTTCTGTTTTAATTAATTAGTTTTCTTGCAATGGGTATTTTTTTTAATATATATGAATGTGACTCATGATTTTGAATAGAGGACACAATTTGAGCCTTGAATTTATCTAAGGGTGTTATACCTACTATTTTGTATATTCAAGGACATTTCATTAAAGGTAAATCAATTTGATTTGTCATATAAATTCTTGAGAAAATTTATTTTAGGCTTCTAAATGATTTTTTAAAATTTTAATTAATGTGACCTTGGGAATGTTTGATTGTATCATGTGGTGGAGCAAGATAAAATGCTCTTAAAAGGGAATATGGTTGGGTTGTAACATAGGAAATGTGAGATAATTCTATCACGCTAACCCTAGTTATTCATGTATAAGGTAACGTGGATTATAGATTCTTTCAAAGAGTGGTTGTCAAATGTGGTGGAGATTCTAAGACTATGGATGATTATGACAGACGATTTCAAATTCATCACCCAATGTACTTAATGGGAAACATAGGCCCTCATCATGATAAAGAAAATATTTAATTTATTTAATGGATATTTGATCTATTGGAGATTCTAGAGGACTATCAACTGATGATGGATTCCACCATTATTTAGGGAGATACTAGGAGGTGTTGAGGAATCACAAACATGGATAGGCGATGTGGAGTTATCGTTTTGATAAATATCATGGACCATTTCTTTATGGATTTAATTCTTGGTATGATGATGTTGGACTATGATAATGAGTTCATATAGTTTTTTAGTGGAAAATATGATGTCTTATTTATCATAATGATTAATGGAGTTTATTAAATTTTATAAACTATTAACTGAGAGTTAGGTAGAGAAGGACAAAAGTTCGACCTGAGGATTTAACAAGGTTCAAGAAACTAATATAAGATTTTGGATCTGAAGACATGCACATAGGTTCCTTGTATGGAATCATTGATTAAGAAGGGTCTTGTGGAGGACAGAGTTGTATATTTTCTTCCAACCATTTGTGGATGTCTTAGTAGTACATTATGCAGTAATAAGTGGAACAAATATGATTTTTCATTTGTAAAATGTGTGCAACCATAGAAAAGAATATTTTTTTCACTATCATCCAAAGGAGAAGGAAGTCCATGATTTTTAAACTATGGATAGAGTGATAATAATCACAATACATTCCCAAAGTCTCAGATTAGGTATCATCACTAAGAAAATTATGATCACCTACATCATTGTTTCTTGAATTCATTGTAGAAGAGGTCTCATGTGGATTCTAGTCAGATGGTGGATTTCAGCCATGGTAATTTTATGATTCCTTAGTAATAGTTTTAGACCCCGCAAATTATGATGAACCTTGTCATTAATTCATATTAATGACTAGGTAATGGATCTGAGGTTGGATTAATGTTCATGATAGACCAGGTTCCAAATAATTTTAGATAAGGAACATTTATAGTAAATGGTATTTTCTTGATTACCTTTTTTAATTTTATGTATCTTTTTTATATAGTTAATTCCTATTCATTTATATCTACTAAAAAATATTTTGGACAAAATGTAATAATTATGTTATTTCTTGAGTTTCATCTCTAAACAATTATTTTGGAATGAATTTTTATCATCTCTAGAAGCACCTAGAGTTTCCAACAATTGTTCATGGCTATTGAAATCTATGGGATTTCATAATACTTCTATTAACTATCCATGCTGTAATTTAGGAGATATATTAGCTGATAATATATCATGCTCACATCGACTATTGTCAAATATGGGAATCCAATATTAAAAATAGGTGGAAAAATTCTTTATAACTGATAAGAGAAATATTGGATTGACCATAATGGAAATATACCTAAACTAGCTTATAGTTTCTATGGTGCATATAGACGGATTGGATCTTATATTGGAGGTAGTGATAGACACTCTTTTAACTTTAATGGTAGATCTATATCATGATATTTTTTTAGTAAACATTTTTGTTCTCCCTTTTAAAAGTGGGGTTTACCTTTTCAATGAAATCATCCACATAGTGAAACCAATATCAAATTTTGATGTTGTATATAACTAGCTGAGTTAATGAACTCAAATTATAGCTTATGGATTTGGGGGGGAAAGTATTTATCATCCAGATCAGAACTCCTTTGGTTATATAATGTTGTTCGAAATTATGTAAGACTGTAGTATTCTCTTTTGTGTATACTACATGAAACTAAACCATGGGATTGTAAGGAATCAAGACCAGTTGTTGAGGATAAACAATTTTTTGACCTAATTGGGGAATTTTTTTGGTTATCCAGGATTGAATTAAGTTTAGGATACTATAATAATTATGTGAAATAGGTTTTTATTCTAAAGAAAATGTTTAGGAGTAAAAACAGACAATATGAGTATATTTTCATGCATTTTAGGATAAAATTATAGTAGTAGTGTTCATGGATATCATGTATAGGATCTTCTATACAAATATTAGCATATTAATTGTGGTGTTTATAGATAATATCATTATATACTCATAATCTATATATATACATGAAATGCATCATGATATTTTATTGAGAACACCTTAAACACATATGCATTATGAATAAAAATTTATGTTTCACTTTTAGATAGATGTGGGTTGTTATTGGGATTTTGATCACTACGGATAGAATTATAATAGACCCATACAATTTGGAATATGTATTGTCTTTGTCTAATTCATAGAATGTTTTTCATAAATGGTTTGTCCATTTATAAGTTGTACAATACCAATATTTCCCCCAGGACTTCTTCTGTTTTACAACACAGGTGGTAGAGTTTAAAAATAAGTGTTGCAATTTTAGTGGTACGAAATTTGTGAATAATTATTACAATATATAATGGGAATATTTATAAAATTCTGAGTTTTTACCCTTCTAGATTCTAGGATTAGATACACATTTTATTGTGATGCATTGAAAGTTGTATTGGGAGTTTTTTTATATAGAGTGATTTGGATTTTTAATAGGAATCAAATTAATTTCAACCCCATGAGTAGAACTACACAACACTTGACTTAGTGTTTGATTTATGTATCTAATCTCGGAACTTTGAGACACATTATCTATTGATCAGAGGTTTTTTGATTACATGAACCAGAATAGCCTTTTATATATCTTCTCTCAGTATGATTTAACATGACACAAAGTAATTGGATAGAGTATCTATGGACATTTAACATTGATATGTATTATTCTACATGGAAGTCTATTTTTGTTATAAATTATTTTACTGAGAAAATTATTTAAATACATGATCTTTGATAGTTTCATCACACGATGAATGGTGTCATATTATTTTTATGGTTAAGTGGATTATGAAATTATTAAAGGTTATTTAATTGATAAAATGTGTTCTATTGGTTTTATTGTCCTCTTTTTTGGACAATGTGAAATAGTACCATGAGTTATTACCCAAGTGTGTGGTTATACAATAATTCTTGATGGTCGATAATTATGTTCGGGATTGTTCATTAGATAATGATGATGTGATCTATATTCATGGTGGGATAGTTGTGAAATCATCCATTAGAGTATATATTATGAGAGACTCTAATCATTTATAATTGTTAGTGAATTCCCTGTATATGATTATATAAAACAACATGAAATATCAGTTTTTTCTATCCAGGAATGAAGATATACATCCATGGTTTTATTTCCAGATGCTTTATCTACCAAAGGTTAAATAAAGAGGATCTTGATCCAGGTGGGTTACTACAGCCACATCATGTTATGTTGTTCGTGTTGGATGACATGATGATGTAATTAGTTACTGAGATAACATGAAACATAAGAGGTATTCTACTATTTGGTTTTAAGAAAAACATCTTATGAATGTATCACACATCTTATCTATGAAAGATACTCACTCTTTAGACAATCTAGGAATGATATATTTATGAGATATTGTGCGAACACATTAAGGTATATTATAAATAGTATTAGATAGAGGATCACATTTCACATCAAGGTTTTGTAAATTCCAATAGAGAACATTAGGGATTCAGTTGATATTGATTACATAATTCCATTGGTGGACTAATGGATAGTCATAGAAGATGATAAATGTCCTTAAGGCTATGCATCTTGAATGTGTCTTGAACTTTGGTGGAAAATTGTATGGGTATTTATACTTGTTTAAATTCACTTATAACAATAGTTTCCATGAATTTATTTATGTAGATATCTTTGAATCCCTTCATTTACAATTATTACACTCACCAATGTGTTGAAAATGGGATGGTGAGGTCATAGTTGTTAGGATTAGTACGTTATATGAAACCTCTGAGAGAGTTCCATTCATTAGAAATTTATTGGTTCCTAGTTGAGTAGGTAGTGATCATATTATTATTGGAGGTGAAATAATTTGATTACATAGTTTCAACTGGGTTTTATTGTAGGTGTCCTTTAAATAGTGGTATCCTCATTTATGGATGCATGGGAAGATATAACCATGGATTGTGGGATAATTGGAGCTCGCATAACACATTGTAAAATTCGATTAGTAACAACAAATTCCTATGAAATATCGATTCGTTCATGATTTCTTCCACATTTATCAACATTGGGGGTATATTCCTAATCTTGGACTAGTAATCCACATCAATAAAGTTGAGTTGGAAGTAGTTAAATATTTGATGGAGTGATAGATGTATATTGTAAAAAATAATAAAAAGTAATTGTTATGGAATATGTTTCAATTTGTTCAATTATTATGGTATAATAGACAGATACATGAGGATTCAGAGGAGTGGGATTCAAACAGCCATGCTCAGTGGCCTGAGTTATTCAAGATGGACCACTAGAGAATCGTCGCAAAGTTAAGAAATCCTAATGGTGGAGATTTTAAATTCCCATTTTTTAAATTATGAAAATATATATTTTCAATTATTTTATTTATATTTTTTGGTTTATATAGGCTCGATTGAGGATTATAGTGGTTTATAGTGACCCAATATGGTGTTTGAATGGTTTTTTTGTATAAAATTGGAATCACGATAATGGTCTGGTCATCATGGACCCTTGTATAAAAAAGGAAATGCTATGTTCCTATGAACGTGTGTGGTTATTAGTTAAGGATAAAATGGGAAAAGGATTAGGTATCCTCACCATGGCCATGGTGGGGGTCAAGGTGAGGGAAAAAACATACATTTATGTCCTTTGTTGTAGAACTGTTTGTTTTTTGTTGGAATAATGATCTATCATGGCATGGAGTAATACATTTATGGGGGAATAGAAATAACCGATATAGATTTTTAATAATAGATATCTTTTCCTTCATCGTTGTATGATGAAAAATTCATAGACGAAATGCATGTTGATTAAATTCAGGGCCTAAAAATATTTTATAAATTTTATTTCACCCAAAATAATTGATTCAGTCTGATCCTTCTCATTCATTGTTCAATATAACAAATTTTTGAAAAGAACAAAATGTTACTAGACTGCATAGAAAATATTTATTATCTATGGGATTTCTACCATGTTCAATTCCATTTTTCTCATCTTCATTTATTGATTTAAGGCCTCCATTCATCCCCCTTAATTAGTGTTTCTGGTTTGGAATGAATTAGTGGGATTAATCTATTGAATTGATTATCGGAATTAGTTTATTAATATCCCTTACTAGGGATCATTGGTATTCTATGACATCATAGTATTCATTCTCCAGGAAACTATTATTTAGTAACCCATGGGATGATTTTTTTTGTATGTTAACGTTGTTTGGATGATGATTATATTGATGTACATTGAAGATGGATTCAACACACATGAGGTAGGATGATAATTTCAAGATAGAGGATAGATATATGTTTTATAGAATTATCTTTCATTATGTGATTATATTCATTAAGCCATCCTTTAGTTTGATTGCATTTTTATGAAAGTTTATTCATATCCTCTGAGACACATGTTTCATTTGATCAATTATTAGTGTGTTTTTTTAAATATTTATGACTGTTTATATATGATTTTTTCCTAGAATTGTGATCACACTAATTCTATATGATGGATTTGTTATATTCTATGTTGTTGTTTTATATAGGCCCCCATTGTGTAGATGGACCTATCATGGCCTTGTGGCCTTATAGGGGGAGAATGTTGAGATACATCAAGTGATATGATGAGAGTCTCGAGATAGATGATGAGGAAATTTGTGCTTGTTTCCCATCCTATGGGAATGATAGTATTATATGATCTGACCCATAATACCAATAAGGAGTTTGATCCCATATTATTATCCCATGAGGCCATGCTTGTGTTTTATTGAATGAGTGTGTGTTTGTGACCATGAGAGAGATAAGGAATGACGACCTTGTTGAATTACATGATACCCTAGGACTTGTGACTATCTTGGAACATATGTGTGGACCATGTGGTAAACTCGAGTTCACATCATCATTTATGATATCATTTGAAGTATAGATCAGTGGATGATATGATTTCCAGTTTGTGGAAGTTCAGTTAGCACATGGATTCTTGGTATGCAATTTTATTTTGTTTTATTTTTGTGATCAATTATTATCATGGAATACACTATTACACATTTTTTCCCTGTGTAACGGAGTCATCTTTGAGGTCCTAATATGTTTAAGCTCATGCCTTGTATGGGAAACATAATGAACATCTAAACATTATGATTTGGGATATGGGTAAGGTAGCGGCCCCCACAACATGTATCTCTAATACAAATAATGGTGTTCAGAGGTGGTACAAAGATGGAATTTGGAATGATGTTATTGTGTATATTTACATATATGAATTTATTTTACTCTGGATAAACTACATTATTGGGTATCCCTAGTTTACTATTATTAATGACATGGTATACAATCCATGCCATATTCTTTAACTATTATTTATTTGTTCTATTGTTTTATTGTTTTGGATTTTATTTATTGATACAATGGTTATAGTCACTCCATGATTAAATTAATAATAATGTTGCTACTCATTAACCTATTTCTTATGGGGGGATGTAATATGTCATGTGGTAACTTATCTTGAACATTGTGATTCAAATTAGGGATTTATAAATAGTATGGTATAATTTACTTATTTTTAAAATGATACATTGAAGAGATGTTTATAAATATAGAAATAATACATGAAAATAATGAAATTTTCAAATTGAACCACTTACCTTGAGTCCTACATAACTTCATTAGTCCATTCACCTTATGAATAAAACACTTTTATTTCATAATAATTTTTTTGGACACCATTATTGTTCATTTCATTATTAATATTCCATTTTATTATTTTATTCATCACATGTTAGTTTCATATTGTTTACATTGACCATTTCTAGATATTCAATAGATAGTTATAATGTTTCTTTAGTGTAATATGAATTGATAAAGTTATTTCTGTAAATGTTATATGTTATCAATATGTATCTTGGTGACATTTCATTGAAATTCAAAAATATATGAGCCCAATAGTTTAGTGAAAAATTGGAAATCATTGAAAAGTTTCATTACTAGTTAATTATTAATTTATTAAACTTACCATTTGTAAAGACCCGTAAAAATCAAGGGAAATTTTTTCTTAATTTTCTTTAGAATTTTACAAGAGCGCGGTTTCAGACGGCACCTGATTCCGAGGCCTGGAGTGCCCGGAATTAATTTCCGAAGTTTGGCTCGGGTACGTTCAGTGAACGAACGAGCGGGAATTCCTAACTTTTGATCCGGTGCTCGGAATTGAGATCCGAGGGCACCGATGAACTCGCAGCGCCGATTTTCACTTAAAGAGACCTTTTCGGGAGTTGCGTTTGTTGCGAGTTGAAAGTTAGTTTTGGGGTTTTTCATTTAAGTTAAATAAAATTTGTGTAAGACAAATTTTATTTTAACTTATTAAAAAAAAACCTACCAAAAGAGGTTGGAAGTGGGACCCACACCCACTTAACCTCCCTTGGGAGGATTAAGTGTGGTGGGGCCCACACGAACCCCTTTTTCTTTTCAAATTCCCTAACCCCTCTAAACCCCCTCTTAATTATGTAACTCTTCCTTATTTTAATAACTTGAGTTACTTAATTAATTTATGGGAGTTAAGTCTTTTTGAATTTCAAAACTTTGAAATTCTTTTGAGTTATGTGTTAATAAAATAAGATGTAATCTTATTTGTTTATGGGTTGTTGGTTTATTCCCTTGAGAGCTTTTTGAGAGCTCCTCTTCAAGCTCTGACGAAGAACGAAGAACGTCTTTATCCTCAACGAAGAACGACAACACTTCGTCAAGGATCATCGACTCGGCGACCCGGTATCTTCGGACCTCTTCTTCCTCCTCGGACCTTCTTCGTCGGCAAACGAAGATCCGCCAACGTCGTGTCTCTTCGGGCATAACACTTCGCCAAGGGATTTGACGAACGACGACCGCGACGCCCGACCTCCGCGACGTCGACTTCCGCGGACATAGTCAAATCCTCGAACTTATACCGAGGTAGGGGTTTGTTGTTTCATTCTTTAATTATTCCATTTCTTGAACGTGGATCTGGCATGTCTAACATGAGGCTTAGAATGTTCATGTTGAGTTTTTATTTAACGTGAGGGGGGCCGGACCGCTTGAACACGGCCGAACCCCCCTCCAACGTTTATGTTGATTTATCTTGCGGGAGGAAGCAAGTGGCGTGGTGTCGTCGCACCACGCGGATGAACGTGCAAATATCTTCGCGATGCCGTCGCACGCACCATGGAAGAAACATGAAGAACGCGACGCCGTCGCGCCGCGTTGAAAGAAATTAAAGTGCGGCGGAGGGGCGCGGTGCCGTCGCACCGCGCCGGACGACGAACGCCGCGGCCGGTTCCGGGCCGCGGCGGGATGAGGAGACCTCGGCCGGTTCCGGGCCGCGGCGGAAGAGAAGGCCGGCGGCTGGGCCGCCGGCGTCGGAAGTCGAAGGCGGGACCGGAATTTCCGGTCTCGTTGGTAAAAACCGGCCGGCCAGCTGGCCGGCCGGATGACTGAAAACCGGGGGAATAAATCCCTCGGATCGTTCCGCAGAAACCCCCCTCTTAATGAGGGGGGGGGCGGCTCTTGAAGGAGGGGGGGCAGCCGGCCCCCCTGGTTCCCTTAAATAAACCGGCCCCCACGTGGGGGCGGTTTTGCAAGAGAGGCGCGGCTATACTGCCGCGCCGCCAGATCTTCAAAGGGGGAAAAAATCCCCCGTGCGGCCTCCTTAAGCGGCGCCAGCGCACCGCCGCGCCGCCCAGCGCACCGCCGCGCCGCCCAGCGCGCCGCCGTGCCGCCCCAGCCCGCCGCCGCTGCGGCCCGCCGCCACCGCGGCCCACCGCCGTCTCCGCCGCGCCGCCCCCGCGCGCCGCCGCGCGCCGCCGCCTGCCGCCGCACCGCCGCCGCCCGCCGCCGCCGGCCGCTGCCGCCGGCCACCGCGCCACCCAGGGGGGGTCGGGCCGGGTCGGCCCGGACCCGGACCCCCCGTTTCGAACCTGATTTTGTTTTTGGCTCATAACTTGATCCTCAGACCTCCGAATGACGAACCGTCTGCGGCAACGCGATCCTTGGATCGAGACGGTCGTTTCGATATATCGCACTCAAGGTTTCGGGTTACTTTCAGTTCGGTCGGGTTGGTTCGTTCACGAAACCAACCGGACCTTCGGAGCGGAAACGCTCATATCTTGAGCTACGAACGTCCGATTGACGCACCGTCAGTCGCGTTGTGTTCCTTTTAGTGAGACGGATCTTTTGGCATACTCCGCCCGAGGTTTGGACGCAGGTGGAGTACGGTCGGGTTGGTTTTGCTTTAAAAACCAACCGGGCCCCGGAGACGAAAATGCCAATAACTCACAGACCGGGCGTCCGATTGACGCGCCGTCTGTTTCGTTGACTTCCTCTTGATGAGACGAAACTTTTGACATACTCCGCCCGAGTTTTGGATGCAGTCGGAGTATGGCCGGGTTGGATTGTACCCGAAATCCAACCGGGCCCCTGGAACGGGAAAGCTAATATCTTTCAGATAGGACGTCCGCTTGACGAACCGTCAGCGGCGTTGGTGGTTACGTTGAGTAACGGTCCCTTTGAGTATACCCTATGGGAGTTCGGGGTACAGTTGAGATACGGCCGGGATTGGTTTCGCTCTCGAAACCAACCGGGCCCCTGGGACGAAAAGGCTAATAACTCACAGACCGGGCGTCCGATCGACGCGCCGTCTGTTGCGTTGAGACCCCTGTGACGAGACGGACTTTTGAGACACTTCTTCGTGGGACTTTGTGATACTTGGAGTATCAGCCAGTAGCTCGTGGAGCGGACCCTCCCGGAGACGAGCGTGCAGAGTACGGAGACCGTGTAGCCAGCTGAGACCTGACGACTGCTTGACCGACTCGACTTGGAGTGAGTCGACTAGCCCAGTGGACGGAGCGCCGGTATTTGGCTGCAGACCCACAGCGGACGGAGCGCCAGGTAGATGGCAGCAAACCCGCGGTACTCGACAGGAGGAGTACCTCAGTAGGCTAATTGGGCGAGCGCCCGGTATTTGGCGACAAACCCTCAGCGGACGGAGCGCCAGGTAGTTGGCCGCAAACCCGCAGTACTCGACAGGAGGAGTACCTCAGCAGTCTTAGGTTAGTGAGCAGTACCTCGGAGTCGTGACAGGACCACTGTACACTCTAGAGATGGGGCTCTTCAGCAGTTACGGTTTCGATAATGAAAATCCTGGTTTGAGCTGAGACTTTTGACCTTTGTGTTTCCTCATGATTGAGATGGGTTACTTGATAACTTAGGTATATGTATGGGCATATACCTGGGTAGTGGTTATCCGTTGATCTCATGATTCTTGTGTTTCCTCATGACTGAGATGGGTTACTTGATAACTTAGGTATATGTATGGGCATATACCTAAGTAGCGTTTATCTGTTGTGATCTTCTTGTGGTTATCCTTGTTGGTTTTAGTGAGACCTTGAGGGTCTCGGGGTCCCTACTGAGTATCGTTATACTCACCCCTGCACGGGCTATGCCCGCACCTCGTTGTGTTGGTTGCAGACGACGGCCAGTACTGGCAGAGGCCGAGTGTTCGAGGACTGGACGGTACCTGGAGGTGGACTATACGACGAGGCGGTACCCAGAGGAAGACCACTGGGCGAGACATACTCGGAGCAGACGGCGGGACCCGAGGAGCAGAGGAGCTATATGTACCCACCCTTCAGGTGGGATTTCCAGTGGACATCTCAGCGTAGCAGCTTTACTTTTCAGTCGCTGTTTTCCCTTTCGAGTTGTACTTTATAGTTGGGCTTGTATTTCCGGCCCCTTTTTACTTTTCAGCTCTTCCTTTTGTACTTAGTGTTTACTTCCGCTTGTACTCTGTGGTGCTTGTTTTCTTTTATAAAGGCAATGCCTTCCCAGTTATCGGGATTTTACGCCTTTGGTGCTAGTCGCCAGCCCCTGGCCTATGGAAGGCGGGCTTGGGGTAGTCACGGCACGGGCCCCGAGGACGGGTCGTGACAAATTGGTATCAGAGGAGTTCGGTTCTACCGCAGAACTTATAACTCTGATCTTTCTTTTTGTGAAGCGATAGTGTTAAGGGTACCGAGTGTGGTTTTCAGTTCAGGGAGTCCAGTGTTGGTGCGGGCGGCCGACGTATCCATACACCAGGACCCTGACAACTGATTTCCGACTTTGTGCACGAAAACACTGATTGCGTGTGTGTTTTCAAAAGTTTTTCCCCTTAAAACAGCTCAAACCAGGTCAGCTCACCAGGTATAATCGTTTGATCGTGTTACGTTGTTTCTTTCAGGATGGCCCCACGACGGCAGCCAGTTAGGGTTCCGAGAATCGAACGTGACGACAGCCCACCGAGCGACGAGGCCTCGGTGCAGGGCCCTTTGTCAGCAGTGGCATCGGCGGTAGCTCTACCCGCCGAGCCCCCGATGCTTCCAGCAGCAGCCGCTGACGATGCACGTCGCCTCAGCGCACTGCATGAGTTTCAGCGCCAGCGACCGCCCAGGTTTCGCGGGGAGACGGATCCCCAGGCTGCAGAGGACTGGCTGGAGGCAGTGGTACGAGTGTTTAGGCTAGTGAGGACACCAGCAGACCTCATGGTGATCCTCGCTACGAGCCTACTACACGCAGCAGCAGGTAGGTGGTGGAGCCCCTTGTTTCAGTTTTGCGATGAGATGAACTTCGCATGGAAAGACTTCGAGACCTTCTTCAGGGTGGAGTTTGTGCCAGTATCTCTACACCCCGAGCGTGTACAGGAGATTCTGCCTTTACCGCGTGTTTTTCGATCAGAAGCCGAGTCATCTGTGGGCAGTAGACAGATGATGCAGAGGTCCAGGAGGACCAGACCAGCAGTTGGGCGATCTCGGGTTTTAGGACCAGTGGTGCAGGGCACCCGGAGTGGGAACAGAGCTAGCCGTGCAAGGAGCAGGTTGTGTTACTTATGCCGCGGAAAGGGTCACCTGGCACGTGACTGTCCGACTCCTCGATCCGCAGGCTTGGAGGGAGCCACCGAGGTTGAGGCAGCGACAAATGCTTGAGCAACAGTAAAGCAGGTGGACAGGAGCGGAACTAGTGGATACGTCTCTTGTACTTCTAGTTCCATGTTGATGTTTCTTTTGTGTAGCGTCTTGTATTATGAGCTGCAATAATAAAAGACGCATCCTTTGTGATGTTTTCATTCCTGTCCTCTTTTGTGATGTTACTAAGAGGTTCCAGTTGACTGTTGACTTGACCCTCACTTGTGAGACATCTACTGGAGGAGACCAGTTACCACACACTGATGCCGACAGTGTGACTCAACCATTGGAGGCGAGAGTAACGGTTGGATCTCTTAGTAGTAGCGTCGAGGCCTTACGACGTCATCCTTGGTATGGATTAGTATCATCCATGTTAGGATTGACTGTTTTAGGCAAAGAATGTGGTTCATCCAGGGGATGAGACCAGGTTTCTCTTATCGGCAAAGAAGAAATCTTACAGCTCTTGTGGGACCAGAGATGGTTCGTGCCATGTCAGAAGAGGTCCATGTCATCCAGGAGCGGATGAGGACAGCACAGAGCCGGCAGAAGTCATACGCTGACAGGAGGCGGAGGCCACTACAGTTCGAGGATGGTGACCTCGTCTTCTTGCGGGTCTCACCTCGACGTGGTATTCGGAGATTTGGCCGAGGCGACAAGTTATCTCCGTGCTTCATCGGACCCTTCCAAGTCCTCAGCAGGGTTGGCGAGGTGGCTTATCGCCTGGCTCTACCACCTCAGATACACCGGGTGCACGACGTCTTCCACGTGTCTCAACTGAGGAGATACGTGCACGACCCGAGGCACATCTTTGACCATGGGGAGCTTGACGTTGACGATGGGGAGACTTTTACGGAGGTCCCGGTGGAGATAGAGGATCGACAGGAGCGGGTCCTACATGGGCGATCGATTCCTCTTGTGCGCAACAGATGGCGGCACGAGAATCTCCAGGAGAGCACATGGGAGCGGGAGGCTCAGATGCGTGCTCAGTACCCTCTTTGTTTCCCTAGTTTTTGATGTATCTTTACGGGGACGTAAAGTCCTGAGGTGGGAGTAATGTAAAGACCCGTAATATTCAAGGGAAATTTTTTCTTAATTTTCTTTAGAATTTTACAAGAGCGCGGTTTCAGACGGCACCTGATTCCGAGGCCCGGAGTGCCCGGAATTAATTTCCGAAGTTTGGCTCGGGTACGTTCAGTGAACGAACGAGCGGGAATTCCTAACTTTTGATCCGGTGCTCGGAATTGAAATCCGAGGGCACCGATGAACTCGCAGCGCCGATTTTCGCTTAAAGAGACCTTTTCGGGAGTTGCGTTTGTTGCGAGTTGAAAGTTAGTTTTGGGTTTTTTCAGTTAAGTTAAATAAAATTTGTGTAAGACAAATTTTATTTTAACTTATTAAAAAAAAACCTACCAAAAGAGGTTGGAAGTGGGACCCACACCCACTTAACCTCCCTTGGGAGGATTAAGTGTGGTGGGGCCCACACGAACCCCTTTTTCTTTTCAAATTCCCTAACCCCTCTAAACCCCCTCTTAATTATGTAACTCTTCCTTATTTTAATAACTTGAGTTACTTAATTAATTTATGGGAGTTAAGTCTTTTTGAATTTCAAAACTTTGAAATTCTTTTGAGTTATGTGTTAATAAAATAAGATGTAATCTTATTTGTTTATGGGTTGTTGGTTTATTCCCTTGAGAGCTTTTTGAGAGCTCCTCTTCAAGCTCTGACGAAGAACGAAGAACGTCTTCATCCTCAACGAAGAACGACAACACTTCGTCAAGGATCATCGACTCGGCGACCCGGTATCTTCGGACCTCTTCTTCCTCCTCGGACCTTCTTCGTCGGCAAACGAAGATCCGCCAACGTCGTGTCTCTTCGGGCATAACACTTCGCCAAGGGATTTGACGAACGACGACCGCGACGCCCGACCTCCGCGACGTCGACTTCCGCGGACATAGTCAAATCCTCGAACTTATACCGAGGTAGGGGTTTGTTGTTTCATTCTTTAATTATTCCATTTCTTGAACGTGGATCTGGCATGTCTAACATGAGGCTTAGAATGTTCATGTTGAGTTTTTATTTAACGTGAGGGGGGCCGGACCACTTGAACACGGCCGAACCCCCCTCCAACGTTTATGTTGATTTATCTTGCGGGAGGAAGCAAGTGGCGTGGTGCCGTCGCACCACGCGGATGAACGTGCAAATATCTTCGCGATGTCGTCGCACGCACCATGGAAGAAACATGAAGAACGCGACGCCGTCGCGCCGCGTTGAAAGAAATTAAAGTGCGGCGGAGGGGCGCGGTGCCGTCGCACCGCGCCGGACGACGAACGCCGCGGCCGGTTCCGAGCCGCGGCGGGATGAGGAGACCGCGGCCGGTTCCGGGCCGCGGCGGAAGAGAAGTCCGGCGGCCGGGCCGCCGGCGTCGGAAGTCGAAGGCGGGAACGGAATTTTCGGTCCCGTTGGTAAAAACCGGCCGGCCAGCTGGCCGGCCGGATGACTGAAAACCGGGGGAATAAATCCCCCGGACCGTTCCGCAGAAACCCCCCTCTTAATGAGGGGGGGCGGCTCTTGAAGGAGGGGGGGCAGCCGGCCCCCCTGGTTCCCTTAAATAAACCGGCCCCCACGTGGGGGCGGTTTTGCAAGAGAGGCGCGGCTATACTGCCGCGCCGCCAGATCTTCAAAGGGGGAAAAAATCCCCCGTGCGGCCTCCTTAAGCGGCGCCAGCGCACCGCCGCGCCGCCCAGCGCCCCGCCGCGCCGCCCAGCGCGCCGCCGTGCCGCCCCAGCCCGCCGCCGCCGCGGCCCGCCGCCACCGCGGCCCACCGCCGTCTCCGCCGCGCCGCCACCGCGCGCCGCCGCGCGCCGCCGCCGGCCGCCGCACCGCCGCCGCCCGCCGCCGCCGGCCGCCGCCGCCGGCCACCGCACCACCTAGGGGGGGTCGGGCCGGGTCGGCCCGGACCCGGACCCCCCGTTTCGAACCTGATTTGGTTTTTGGCTCATAACATGAGCCTCGGACCTCCGAATGACGAACCGTCTGTGGCAACGCGATCCTTGGATCGAGACTGTCGTTTCGATATATCGCACTCAAGGTTTCGGGTTACTTTGAGTTCGGTCGGGTTGGTTCGTTCACGAAACCAACCGGACCTTCGGAGCGGAAACGCTCATATCTTGAGCTACGAACGTCCGATTGACGCACCGTCAGTCGCGTTGTGTTCCTTTTAGTGAGACGGATCTTTTGGCATACTCCGCCCGAGGTTTGGACGCAGGTGGAGTACGGTCGGGTTGGTTTTGCTTTAAAAACCAACCGGGCCCCGGAGACGAAAATGCCAATAACTCATAGACCGGGCGTCCGATTGACGCGCCGTCTGTTTCGTTGACTTCCTCTTGATGAGACGAAACTTTTGACATACTCCGCCCGAGTTTTGGATGCAGTCGGAGTATGGCCGGGTTGGATTGTACCCGAAATCCAACCGGGCCCCTGGAACGGGAAAGCTAATATCTTTCAGACAGGACGTCCGCTTGACGAACCGTCAGCGGCGTTGGTGGTTACGTTGAGTAACGGTCCCTTTGAGTATACCCTATGGGAGTTCGGGGTACAGTTGAGATACAGCCGGGATTGGTTTCGCTCTCGAAACCAACCGGGCCCCTGGGACGAAAAGGCTAATAACTCACAGACCGGGCGTCCGATCGACGCGCCGTCTGTTGCGTTGAGACCCCTGTGACGAGACGGACTTTTGAGACACTTCTTCGTTGGACTTTGTGATACTTGGAGTATCGGCCAGTAGCTCGTGGAGCGGACCCTCCCGGAGACGAGCGTGCAGAGTACGGAGACCGTGTAGCCGGCTGAGACCTGACGACTGCTTGACCGACTCGACTTGGAGTGAGTCGACTAGCCCAGTGGACGGAGCGCTGGTATTTGGCTGCAGACCCACGGCGGACGGAGCGCCAGGTAGATGGCAGCAAACCCGCGGTACTCGACAGGAGGAGTACCTCAGTAGGCTAATTGGGCGAGCGCCCGGTATTTGGCGACAGACCCTCAGCGGACGGAGCGCCAGGTAGTTGGCCGCAAACCCGCAGTACTCGACATGAGGAGTACCTCAGCAGTCTTAGGTTAGTGAGCAGTACCTCAGAGTTGTGACAGGACCACTGTACACTCTAGAGATGGGGCTCTTCAGCAGTTACGGTTTCGATAATGAAAATCCTGGTTTGAGCTGAGACTTTTGACCTTTGTGTTTCCTCATGATTGAGATGGGTTACTTGATAACTTAGGTATATGTATGGGCATATACCTGGGTAGTGGTTATCCGTTGATCTCATGATTCTTGTGTTTCCTCATGACTGAGATGGGTTACTTGATAACTTAGGTATATGTATGGGAATATACCTAAGTAGCGTTTATCTGTTGTGATCTTCTTGTGGTTATCCTTGTTGGTTTTAGTGAGACCTTGAGGGTCTCGGGGTCCCTACTGAGTATCGTTATACTCACCCCTGCACGGGCTATGCCCGCACCTCGTTGTGTTGGTTGCAGACGACGGCCAGTACTGGCAGAGGCCGAGTGTTCGAGGACTGGACGGTACCTGGAGGTGGACTATACGACGAGGCGGTACCCAGAGGCAGACCACTGGGCGAGACATACTCGGAGCAGACGGCGGGACCCGAGGAGCAGAGGAGCTATCTGTACCCACCCTTCAGGTGGGATTTCCAGTGGACATCTCAGCGTAGCAGCTTTACTTTTCAGTCGCTGTTTTCCCTTTCGAGTTGTACTTTACAGTTGGGCTTGTATTTCCGGCCCCTTTTTACTTTTCAGCTCTTCCTTTTGTACTTAGTGTTTACTTCCGCTTGTACTCTGTGGTGCTTGTTTTCTTTTATAAAGGCAATGCCTTCCCAGTTATCGGGATTTTACGCCTTTGGTGCTAGTCGCCAGCCCCTGGCCTATGGAAGGCGGGCTTGGGGTAGTCACGGCACGGGCCCCGAGGACGGGTCGTGACACCATTATAATTTATTTTGAATTTCATGCCAATCATACAAATTTTTTTAATTCTGATATCATAACCATGTTATTTATTTATTGTTATTTATTTAAAAATATACAAAATACCTTTTTAAAAAATCCACAATGAAAATAATTGTAAATAATACATCATTATTCACATTGGTAGTATAAACACAAATGGAAATGTGTTTCTCTTAAGAGAATTTAAAATATGTGAAAAACATTAATTATTATTTTTTATAAAAAAGTAGAGTAAATATTTGATACTATTTTAGTATCACATTGTGGTTTACATATGTAATTAAAAGTATAATAGTAGAAATAAAAAAAATGCATTTTGTTCTTGAAACCCTTAAATTCATTTATAAAAAATCATATAGAGTAATCATTAAGCCTACATTAGATCGAAATAAAGTCCATAATGTTATTTAATAATGATTCTACGAGGGTTTTGAGAGTTACATTGTATTCTCATTAGTAATAGAGAATGTTTTTTATATGAAAAGAAAGGAAACAATTATGTTAGTTTATATATCCAATTAGAAGGGGTTGTATTGGATCAAATATTGATTAATTTATTATTTATCCTTCACTATATGAATAATATTGACTATTATGATTTTAAATAGTTTTAATTATATATATATATTTATATTCATGAATTTTAATCACATCCAAAATTGAATAGAATATTTGAAATATTTTATTAAATTTTAAAGAATAAAATATAGTACTATATTTGAATAAAATAAAATATATGATTTGGAATTAAATAATTTGTATGAAAATTATTTTTTTTATATATAATTGTTTCACTTGTTCAGTACATTTTCAATTGTGATAAATTTTTTATTAATTTTTTATTTGTACGTTCACTATAATGATATCATAAAAAATACCATATATTTTAAAAAATATTTTTTATATTAAAAATTTATCCATTTATGAAAAATACTAAAAATTTCACAATAATGTAATGTTGATATGTTGATTCAAAAAAAGATATCCATATTGAAAAATAAGTGAATTTCAAAATATTGTAAACATAAGATTTATACAAAAATATATGAAAAATGTTTCTGTGTGATAGAGTTTATAAATATGTTAAGAATCTTATATCAACAATATTACTATTTTTTGAATAATTAACCCATCTAAATAATTTTTTTATGATAAGGAACAATAGATATTATAAATTTAATTATTGAATGAAAAAAATAAATACTTAAGATAATTTTTTTAGGATTAAAACTTTTTACATATCCATTTAAAAGGAAATCATTAAATTAGAAAAACTAGAACATATAATAGTATATTGATAAATAAAATATTTAAAACATTATTAATTTTATTTAAATCTTCATAAAATATTATTTTAATGTAATAACATTATATAAAATATTTTATACAATAAATTACTTATGCCACTAAAAATTACTACATTACTTTTTATAGATATAAGTAATAACTACATCATAATTAATATATATTCAATAAAATAGTTCACAATGAATTCAGTAAAATAAAAAACCCCATAAATGATTAAAAGTATTAATAATTTTATTCTAGATATCAAAATATATGTTTTTAAAATGAATCATAAAATCATTAAGGGTGATATTATAAAATTATTTTTGAAAATAATTATTATTCATTAAATTCCATTATGATATATTAAATTATAATAATTCTATTATATTTATTCAATAGAATATTTGTAATATATATATAAGGATAGATTATTAATCATGGTTAAATAATACATAATTATGGGAAATAAAAAACATAACACAATTATTACATGATAAGAGTATTAATATTTATTTTTCATTTCCCATAATTTCATAAAAACTACAAGTTTAACAATATCTCTATAAATTCAAGGATTATATCTTTATTAAATGAAGAAAAAAAATTAATTTAATATTTTAATATATATTTAAAAGGATAAAATTTATAAACAATCTTATTGAAATTGTGTGATTTTACGTTCAACCACATTATTAAATTACATTCTCATAATTTTAATTTACTCACAATAATAAAAAATATTCCATAGTAAAATCAAAATAATCATGAGAATAATTATTAATTCGTTTGATAAAATGAAATAATTATCTATGTTAAGACATGAAAATCCCTTATCCCCCTCATAATAGGAATAACATTTTTCCATTTATGTTAGTTGTTCTTATTGGGTCGACTAGGACTTATTTTAAAAAAAATCATATTTTAGTTGAAATTCATAATACTATTTTAATCAAAACAATAGCATAAGTTTATTTGGGGAATGAAATAAAAATTGACACTCCTTTAAATTGATGTTGTATTTTTGTGTAAATACTTATTCGATTCTAAATATTACATCAAAATCTAGCATATAATAAATAAATAAATTTTCAAAAACTTATTTTGCCATAAATGATAATCTCAAAAATGTTATACAATTGAAATAATCACACCATGGTGTTTTTTCAACAATAACTCAATATCAAGAAATTGATATAGGGATTAAATATCTAAAAAATGTACATGATATTATGAAACATAGTGGACCATAATAAAATATATATATATATAGTTTAAAAAGAGATATTATATATTCATTTCACCACCTTTTCTTCATTATTCACATTAGTGGTAGTAATTATGTAAAATCATATGGATTTCATGGATTTTATGTTTATGGGAATTAGTATTCCCTATTAGCTAATATTTGTGAAATATTTATTATGATGCCAAACATATTTACATTTTACTGGTTGAACATTTAGTGGTGCATCATGATGATATTTATATTACAATGTTGTGTTGACTAAACTCATAATTAATATGTAAATGTCTTTTTCTCTATTTCTGCTTAAAAAAACAGAAGACATATTTTAGTTACTTTTAAACAATTACATAGTCTCATATTCTGAAATAGTTTATAATTATTTAAACCAGCTATTATATTTCTATAATTATTATCACTGAATCCTAAGTGAAACTATATTTTTATATTATTTGGTGAATTTGGGACAATGAAATGGATTTGGTTGTTAATTATAACATGAGATGGAGGTTTTTTCATAAGCATAAGATTTTTTATACAATGTCCTGATTCAATGGATTAATAATTTATATAATCAATACATTGTGCCTCACATTTTTTATTCACTCGTTTTCTATAGGTTCCATCTGTTGAAAAAAATCAATGTTTTTAGTGTCACTAATAAATAACACTATGTAATAATTTAAATATATATAAACATATAAAAAATAAATCCATATATTTAATATATTATTATGCCTTATATTCATCCTGGGAATAACAGTTTAACCAAATCCAGTTTCGTCTTATCCTCTAAAACATTGAGTTTGGGTTTTTATATTTTCGGTTAAATATAAGACACCTTCATTTATCACATCGACATTTATCATTTATCATATTAGTCTAATGACCATAGTACTTCCAAATTATGGAATCCTAGACTTAGTTCACTCAATATTAAATGATCCTGAATTTTTAAATGGCCTCAAGAGTGTCCCCACGCACGAAAGAGTCTACTGACTGGAAATGAGGGTTTATGGTTGAAATGTGGGGAGACTACACCATAATGATCATAACATAACACAATGTTATAATCATATCCATAAAAAGAGGAAGGATAATATATAACATAAAAGAGGAAGGGAAAACATCCATAATAAAAATAGCTAAGTGGTCACATCTGTCAATTTTATTTACAAAGAAGAATATCATGAAATGTTATACAAAGTGGGAATTACATTAAATGTGCGGAAACATGCAAATATAACATTCTATAAAAAATTATTAAATACCCAAGGGTATCCTTAGAAGAATCACGATTATAGGACTATTCATTTTCCCCCGAAAATTATAATAAAAAGGTAATCAAGAATACATAGAAGGAAACATCCCCTTGACCCTTCCAGAATCCAGGAATTTTGTCTAGGTATACAATAGCAGACCATGAAGAGTGTGAGATATACTAAATAGGAAACCACTAATGGTTTATAAAGCCTTATATTATATTAATATATATTAAATAGTGTGATAGTAATAATAAATCCATAAATTAAATGAAATATATAAATAACCCACATAGGTCTGGGTTTCCATTGATTTATTTTGCTTTGATACCTAATTAAGCCTATTATGGAATATCTCTAAGTATGAAGTAAATCCTAATATAATTTATAATGTTCTTGGACATATATCACCTCCCATGATTCCCCCATATATATTATCGAGGAATGATATATATAACATTTCCATCATAAAATTAAGTATCCAACCGAATAAAACCATCGATTTTTCCTCATAAAAAAAATCCTGTAAATTAATTAATCACTAATTTATAATGAAAACTGAGAATATTATTTTAATTCATAATTTGGAACCTAGGAATCACTCTATGAATAAAATTAACATGACACCTAACATGTATACCTTGGGAATTCCTATTTAGAACATTGGAATCAGTCATGGTGTGGTATAACGTCCCATCCCTTTGTGTCCATCCTTTAAACTTCACAACAGGATCCCAAGTGTCACTCATGAAATGTATAATGATATTAAATTTTATTTCTTCCCTGTAATTATGTATGGTATTCTGCGTATCACTCTTAGAAAATATAATGATCATATATATGAGTCCATCATTTGGTAGTCCATGTTGGACTGCATGTATCACCCAAACATTTAAAATTATACTTGTCATGTGAGTCTATCACCTAGGTGAACCCATTGGAAACCCACTTCAAAAAATCAAATCAATAAAATTTCCTTTAATTATATAATATCGAGGGGTCTATTAATTTAATTTCATACTGAAGCCCATGTATCCTTCTTAGTGTATGGAAGTATGAACAGTCAAGGGCCCAATGACTAATGATAAAATTTAAAATTACATTTTAATTTATTTATCCATCACATTTATATAAGAAATATACCTACCTTATAAGGGTAATCTAATTAAATATTTTTCTTATAAAGCCAATCATAACAAGAATCCTCTCATTTATCTTAATTGGGAAGTAAGATTTTAATAATATGTGAAGACAAAGAGATAAGGTAAATGGTCAATGACATTGGTACATAGTCTTCCATTCACGAGATAATTAATTAAATTTACACATTCATAAATTAATTTAATATCCCACAATGTATGGTTAATATAACACCAAAAATTATTAATAAAATATATAGGCCACCCTTGATGGCCTATCCAATTTAACAATACACCTAAAGATTGTTTAAAATTAATGGTTCATGACCTCAAATGATATATTAATGGGTCTCATGATTAATATAGCTCAATCCAATACATAAAATTTATGAAAAAAAATCATTTTTATAGATTTCACTCATAAAAAATATGGTGCTCGAAACAATTGAATATTATAAACATTCTCACACTTTATGTGAAATGCACAAGACCTCCTTGGTTATCTTGGTATTTGAATCCACATATGTTGTTGGCATCTAATTTGGGGAATAATGGAATAAATAGAAAAAATATAAAAAATCCCAAATAATGGAAAATATGATCTCACACCAAAATAAATACATTGATACTGAGACAATTAGTAGGAGGCCCAATAGGCATGGGGAGCTTATGAGTAAGCAAACAATGAGACTGGTGGTGACACAGTCATAGTCTAGATGATGGAGATCCTTCCATGACACAATTTATGTGTGGATGATAATTCAAATGGGAGAGTGTTTATGTGAATGAGATAGAAAATAATTATTATGGGGTGATTTATAATGTTTAATGGGAAAATCATCATTTAACACAAATATAAATGTTTCCACAGTTCAGCTACATAACCAGCCAATCTGTGTGTTAACAGTTAATAACTCACTATATAAAAATTCATCCTGCATGGCCTATAGTGCAGAATTGAAAAAATTAATTACATCCACTATTCACTCTCTATCTAATTCTCTTATAGGTAAAAATTACCTTTGATGGTTTATATATACCCTTTGGTACCCAAACCGAGCTTCACGATTTGAGGTGCAAAATTATCACTAAATACTCTCTTACCATGGGCCTGTAATTGTTCTTCCAAAAACAAGGGCTCTGGGATCTAAATAAGATGTAGACACTCAAAAACCATTCACTAAACCATAGTTCAAAAATATATGCAGACAAAATAGATTAAACCAATATTTAAAATGGAAAAAACCCTATAGAAATCCGATGTTCATAAAAGCTTCCCCCTTAAAGCAACTCATCCCCTAGTTGTTATCATAAGGGTAGTAAAGCATCATATGTGAATAATGGTTAGTAATAATTTAATTTTGCCTCTTTCTCCCTTGTATCTACATTTATATGTTAATTATTCAATAAAAATCTTACTATAGGAATTGTCCAACCTCCAAGAATTGTTGATACTCAATGGGCGATATTGATAGAATACATTTTAAAGGATGAAACAACTTCCAATTAAACCTAATCATGAGGGAGAATCTGAGATAGATTTGATGAATATCTATGAGGTTGAGATAAAAGGATTATTTTATGCATTTCTAGATACCTCTGATTAAACTGAAACTGATAAGATACACACTTAACTCCCTCCAGAATCTCAATGGGCCCGACATAGTGAGAAAATAGATTCCATTGTTTTTGAATTTATTTATTCATCATTACTGGTGAAACATATAATAGATCTTGACTAACCCACATTGAATCATAGTATTCTACAATAATGATTGTTGTACGATGTATTTCTATATTGAGTTGTATATACCCTTTTTCTAATAAGATTAACCTTATTCGAAGTCTCCAAAGTGATACCCGGACCTTGAAGCACTCCCCCTTCAGCCTCTAAAAAACAAAAGGGTGAATGGAATAAATAAATGTGTAGGGATTCATAATGATCCATTTATTTGGTAACTTGGAAGATATTATTAGAAAATAACTCAATAAGAGGAAAGTGTTTCTACCAATAATATTTTAAATAAAGCATCCATTCTCAAGGAAAGTCTTCTTAAAGCTATGTCGTAAGCTCATACTACGTTTCAGTTTATGGGAGATTTGTTGTAATCAGTAGTACCTGTGATCCTAGTACCTACTACAATACATTAGAGAAAGAAGATGTAAAATTAGTGCCTCTATCTAATATGATAGAATCTGGAACAATGTAGAGACATATGATCTCATGAATGAAGATCCCACCAATATCATCAGCTGAAAATGTATACCAAGATAGTATGAAATGGGAGATGTTTTCTAATATGTATATGATCACCTATACGGTGTCATATCCTTGATGTGATCTAGGTGATCTCGTCCCCAAATCCATTGTGACATCATCCCACATCCACTAGTGAGTATGAAATGGATGTGAAATCTCCACTGGTCATTGGTGATTCTCCTTCACCTATTAAAATATTGAACAATGCATAAATAACCAACTATTCTCCTTTACATTTGTAGATACCAGTATTGGCATTCTATGTCGTGATACATGTTGGAAAAATCAGGATAAATGTTTCATCACCTGCAATACTACCACAGATGACCATTCTATATGGTTTTAATATCCTCCACATCCTCACTCTCTACAAAAGTGAAGTGTTCACTCATAGAGATTAGAGTTATTAATATCCATGATGGACCTGATATAGAAAATTCATCCTATAAAACATGGCTACATGCTCCCCCCAACTGCTCCCCTCATAAATATAATGTGTTTATGTACACAAGTTTAGTGAATCGACAACTAAATTAACAAGAAAATAGGTAATATTGAATTTGATATATTGTAGGTATACATTCCAACTTCATTACCTAATATCCAAATCACTATGTGAAAGTATGTACTGTTGTATTTTGTGGTCTTTATAAAAAAAACAATTGTACCCTAGTAGGTAATTCTTCGAATAATGTAAGGAAATAATTATAGTGGCTATCTAAATATTATTTTTCATGTAGTTCTTCTAATGTGGCCACAATTGATGAGTATCATACTCTATTACCCATTCTTCCTACATCATATCATCTAATAACTTGATACCTAATGCATCATAATATATCATTTAACTCCTAACCAAATGCCATATAGTATAATATATATTCTAGAATGAAAAACCATCGTAACGGAAATACAATCATTGTTGGGATACAACATAGGCGTAGTGATGGAATAATATTTCATATTATTTTTTGGTTTTTGTGGCTGGTGATGCTGATTAACCTCGATGACTCGAGGGTTGGTGCGTTGTCTTAAATAGTTCCCTTTCTCCCTATAATTTAATTGCTGATCCATAAGTTGTTCTCTCATTTCATCCACCACATTTTCCAACTTCCTCATGTCTATTTGACATTCACTATCTTGGTATCCTTCTCTTTCACTCATGAAGAATTTACTCATCTAATTGAGGAAATTCCCATTATGATTCTTCACACAGTTTTGACATGTGATTGGTTGAGTTTTATTTCCACTATATTCATTAGATCTTCCATCCTGAAACATAACATTTCATTTCATACATCTGTAGCCATGGGTCCATTCTCCAAACACCATCTATACAGTTAGAGGACAATGAGAAACTTCTTCATAACTCCCAAAGTCTTGGATTTTTAGATCTTGTCAATGTTTTGTTATTAAACCACTAAAAAATCTATCTATTTCATTATCATTGATGATGACAAAACCTGAGGCATACCATAAACGGCTTGTGAAGTTTTATTCATATGTCGGAACACATTCACCTTTTTTGTTATCTAAAAATATATAAATTCTCTCTTCACATTATTCTAAATATATTGAGGGAAATAATTATTATCAAATATTTTAATAATGTCTTCCAACTAAATATCTTCAATTATATACTTTAAATTTGTGTTCTTAACCCATTCTCACCATTGATTGACCTCTCTATATAAATTATAAACTACTAGATCCATCTTCTCAATATCAAAATGATGAAGATGATAAATGATCATCTCCATTGAGTTGAATACCTGTTCTGTGACTAGTGGATTGGATGATACACGAAATGTTGTTGGTCGTCGGTGCATAAATGACTCTATATCTAGATTATAATTCTTAGGTAAGGTAGAGAGTCACACGTTATTGAGGTTATTATTCATAGAATGAGATAACTAGGTAATAACCTCAATAAAAGTTAGAACTACACCTCTCATGGGTTTGGGGATGTCGTTTAGGAACTCATTATATTTTCCCCGCATATGTGTTAATGTCCTAGTTTTTCATAGTTCCCACCATTTTCTAAAATAGAAAATATTTGAAAAAACACAATTAATTAATTCATGAATAAACAATTTCTCATTGTTAAATTAAAATTAAAAGGAATATCATGTTAGGCACCTATGTTTACCATTTTTCTAAAATAAATATTCTTGGGTGCCTTCAATTACATAGTCTCACACTAAGTGTTTTCAATAATTTTCTAAAATCTTAATTCCCAAATTAACTAAACATTGAACTGATACCAACTTTAGTGAATGTAATTTTCTTACATTACTATTGCAATATTTCAAAAAAAATAATTGCAAAACCCAAATCCAATGTTTGTTGTCTTGGGAAAATTAATAACAAACATAAGATTTAAATAATATAACATAAACATTATTTAATTTTCTATTGTCTATATTTTTATTTCTACTCATGTAGTCTATTGTATAAGTATTCACTTTTTGATATAAATAAAATAATGGGGTGAGCTAAAAGCCTCATAATAGTATAAATGAGAACATGAATCAATATAATATGGGTTATCATATTCATCATCATCATAATATTTTTTTGGGATAAACATCCAAAATATGATAGAAAACCTTATGTAAATTCATGTAATGTGGAAAATCATAATAAAGAAACATCATGTCTTAGTGGTAAACTACCACACATTGTTGTGAACAAAGCTGGGATCTTGTTCTCACATATCCTATGTGCATAATCATAACATCATCAATGTTGTTAAAGGATCTACCTTATGTTTCACACATATTTCACATTATCTCATGAGATACATCATACCACATAGAGCTTTGGAGCACTACAAAATTTTGGGTGCACTGATCACATCATAACATTTAGATAATCTTGCATGGTACATAGAATGTATAATAATATTTTCCATAAAATAACCAATATAAATGAAATTAATTTCATCATAATTTTATAAAATATAATTTTTGTAGTAAAAATAATTTCATTCAGTTTTTATGGCCATTTTGATGAGTTATATAGTTCAATTTTGTCTTTCAAGAGTATTTGTTTTACTTGGATTTATGGTTGATTCACCTGTATACATGGATGATCATATAAAATGGGGATAATAATCCATAATTAAAATTATATTTTATTAATGAACATAAATTAGATTAATTGGTCTTATAAATTACTTTGTTTCTAAATATGACAACAATTCATTAGATAATATTTTAATGATAATCGTCTCGATTAATTTAGGTGATTTTTTATCCCAACAAATTCATTTTGTTTTGTTACATAGTTTAATTTTTACAAGTTAGCTATGGAACATAAAAAAGGTTATAAAATACATTTTAAAATCATTATTAAACATTATAATTGTTTTATGACCAGACTTGAAGGTGGTAATAGAAAATGAAAACACATCATCCATGATGGCTGTAAATCAACATACCATGAATGATGTTCTCATTTATAGAATAAAAGAGATAGTATAAGAGGTTTGATGATGTATTATTCTTATAACATAATAAAATTATAGTATATAAAATAAAATATAGATATCATATCTCTTGGATAATGGTATGTGAAGAGATAATTAGAAAATAAAACAACATGAAAAGAAATTAAAATAAAAGAAAGATGATTTTACCGCATGATTTTTTCACCTTGAGAACCTCAATAGAGAGATTGGTTTTTGTATTATATTGAGAACAAAAGATCATAGATTTAGTATGGGGGATTATGAATAGGAAGGGGATGGAATTGAACAACATTTAATTCTTTGTATGTGTTGGAAGAATGGATGGTGAGGAATGATATTTATAGTGGAGGAGAGGATTGTATTTTTATTATTTTATCCATTAGTTTATAATTTTGGATCAATAATATGAATATTTAAAAGCTTATCACTAAATATATTAAAATATTAATGGACACATTGATATTATGGGATTACATCATCCATACATCATTTAATACTCAACAATTCATGTATTTGTTAAATATGATAAATTATAGCATTTCATCATTAAAAAAAATCAAATATTTGTGAAAAATTAATGAATTTTTTTTTCCATTTTCATCAGTATAATTAAAAAATAAACTCCATTTTATGAATATAATTTTCTAAAAATTATAAATTTAATTTCAAATTCAAATCAGCACTTACTTTTAAAATAAAAATTACAAAATTATAACTGATTTTATAAAATATTGAAAAATAAATTAATACCTCATAAAATTATTTTATAATTATATGACCAATAAAATATAATTTATGAATATATGTTTACAATAATAATTTCTTTTTTAAATAATTATATAAAATATAAAATTGTAAATAAATATTGATGTTGTATGAAAATACCATCAATTAATTTATAATTTATGAAATATTTTTTTACTTATACCAGGATATAAGTATATCATATTGTTATTTATTAGATTGCTAAATTTTATTTATAAATTCAAATATTATTTAAATATTATATTGGATATGTTACTATTCTTAATTGTCATGTTACTATTCAAACGGTCAAGTTACAATTCCATGGTATAGGTTCCATAACTTATAGAAAAATCTCTTATTCCATTCCTTATTCATTTTTAATATTTTAATCATGTTATCTATGAGATTTTATTTAATGCATAATATATGGAATAGTTATAAGAAGTGAATTTCCCTTGATAATGTTTTGGTTCATTAAATTCTTCCATATTATGAAATTTTTCCGTCGAAATTTTGTTTTACATAAATAGGTTTGGGATATTCTTCTTCATCACTTCCTCGGGTTCCCCTGTTTTCAGTTTGTACTTATCGTTCATCCATATTAATTTAACCACGTGAGTAATCTCATTGTGTATAAATTTATCTCTACTGTCAAAAATGATCACCGTCTTCTCCACATAAGTGATATCGTCTTACAGTTGTACGACCTCTAGATTCAGAAATTGTGAGGTATTAGGTATTTATTTCAAAAAAAATTATATGGAATACATCATGTTCTTGAGAAGTGGTTGGTGGATGTTCTAGTCAATAGGTCCAACATCTGACATAATCAAGAATCTCAAAGAGGCTAATGTACTTGGGACTGAGTTTCCTTTTTCCCCCAAATCCCATGATCCTCATCCATGGATTCATGCTGAGGAATATCATATCTTAACCCTTTAATGCAAGGTCTTATCAATGATTGTCAACATAGCTCTTTTATCAACATTGGGATACCTTGATGTGATACCGAATGGTTTTCCCATTTTCCTTCATTAATTAGAACATTTTAGGTCCTTGCAACAAAAATTCACCAATATCATCCCAACATCTCTATCTTAATTATCTTTTAAATTAATGGATTCATATGGATCCATTTATATTCTTGAGTGGAAACTATTGTTGAAGGATAATTAAGGCAAAGGAGTATGATTGTACCATCTACTTTTGATGTCTATAGAATATTCTATAAACATTCCATCCAGTATCTGAATAGTCCGATCTAATTGGGAATCCATTTTAGAATGATATGTTAATTGATGATCTTCGAAATGTTTAGAACATGTTGGATAGTTTTCAAAAACATGGTGGTGAATATTTCATCCCGACCAGATAGAATCGATAGTGGTACTCCATGAAACCTTACCACGTATTTAATGTATATCTGTGTAAGTTTAACCAGTTAAAAGTTATCTCAAATTAAGATAAACTGAGATGTATTTGTGAGAAGATGCACCACAATCCATATAGTATAGAATCATTTAGATTTCTTTATAATTATGGTAAAAATGTTTAGGATTATTTTTTCACATTTCCATGTTGGGATGGGTAATGATTGCATCACCCCCTTATACTTTTACCTTCCATCCTTAACTTTATTTCATACTAGTAACATCGATGTATATTCAACAATATCATTCTTTATATTACCCCATCAATTGTTTTCTTAGAGATATAAATAAATCATTGTGCTCCATGGGTGAATAGAGAAGATTGAGCTATGAAAATCACTAATAAGATCTTTATTTTTATATGGATTGGATTGTACACATTTTCATGAACAAAATGTTACAACTCATTTTTTATCAATTTTAAAATCCCATTATTTCCAAATTCTAATGGACTCCACCTTCTTCTGAATTTACAAATCATTTCATTGTGCATATTTTATTTTCTCCAAGACGTATTGTTGAGAAATCATTGAGAAAGGATTGATGGTATTCCTTCCTTAATGATTCTCATTTCCACCATTTGAAAGTATAATAATATCGGATCCTTCTAAATTCTCAATATTAATAAAGATTCAGATCATTTCTACTTAGAGCATCCACTATTTTATTCACCTTTTTAGGATAGTAGTGGATGGATAATTCATAATCCTTGATTATCTATATCCATCATTTTTGTGATTATTAATATGCTTTTATAAAATATATATATTATGCTCTTATTATCATTATATATCTATCACTTCCCCACAAAAAGATAATACCTCCATATTTTCAACATGAAGATCACAGTTGGGAACACCAGATTAGGCCTATGACATTTGTTTATCATGAATGTTCAATTACCTTTATTCTTACACTATATATTTATCATTTTTAATTACTAAAAATACAAAAAACATTTTTAAAGCATCAATTTAAACCACAAATAGTTACCCCCTTGTTGAAAGTGTGAGTACTTGCACAGTGATAAGCTGTTATTTTAACTCCATGAATAAATATTATCATTCAATTGCTAAGAAAAACTATCTAGACAAAGGTAACTACAGATATCTATTTCATATTTTTCTCTATTCCACTTTTTGATTGCTTTTGTCTTGTAAGGGTCCACATATATTCCATTATTAGTTATAACATTCACAATGAATGATAATTCCTTTATCCAAAACATATATTTATGGTACTTTTCATAATTTTCTCCCTCTTAATGTCCTCAACAAGGCATTCAAATAATACTAATGTCCATCCTTTTTCTAGGATTATATCAGAATACCATTAATAAAGACTAAACAATTGTCAAGATAATATCTAAACACTCTATTAATTATGTCTATGTATATTAATATAACATTCAAGAGTTTTAATGGCATTACTATAAACTCATAGTTTCCATACATCCTTCAAATGTCATTCTTTGGAATATATTCTTTTCTCACTTTTAATAGGTTATATCTAGACTAATGGTCCACCTTACATAAATATATATCCCCATGTAGCTGATCAAACTTGCCAAAAACACATGGAAGGTGAAACATGTTCATTGTCATGACTTTATTGAGCTTATGATAATCAATGCAGTCGAGCATTGAACTATACTTCTTCTTGAAAAAGTTTTCTAGTTCACCCCATGGCGAAGAACATGGGAATATAAAACCATTTTCAAATTATCTTGTAACTTCTTCATCAGTTATTACAACTCAATGGTGGAAATCATGTAAGGTTTCTCTGATAAAGGAAGATATACATGAGTAAGATTAATTGAAAACTCAACCTTTTGGTCAAGAGAAAGGGCATGAAATTGTTTTGGGAACACATTAGAATATTCCCTCACAATGGGCATGTCTTAAATCATGATTAACTACTTTTTCTCAATCATTTGAGCACATATTCATGCTCAGAAGGAAGTAATATGAACACATGAGATGATGATTTTGAAGGAGGTTAATCATCCTCTTTATAAGTGTATTGAACTGGAGGATGCCTTAGGATGTGAAGGGTGATCTCCCTTTCTTGAAATTTAATGTTGGTTTTTATAAATATAGTCAGTCCAGGACCGAAATATCATCAAATTCCACTAATAGAAGTAATAATAGATGGATGGGAGGTTTAGTCCAAATAAATTAATTGGGGATGAGTTATATAAATTTTATGGAATAATTACGCCATTTTTGTTATAGTAGATAACTCAACCTTCATATTTTGAGTTGGAGTTTGAATTATTCTACTAAACATCCAAGATATGATTGAATTCATAGAACCTGAATAAAATAGTACATTTTCTATTCATGAATGAATAAACAGTGTATCTGTAACAGTGTAATTGTCAGGCTCTAGCTCATCAATAGTGATGGAATAACATTTCCCTTGCTTCTTTGGTTTTGGTCGCTGCTAAAATAGATCCCCGTAGAGGACCTGAGTTTTTGTGCACTAGATTTCACTGTCCCATAGCTTCCTACAATTCAATCATTAAACCATAGGTTGTCCTCTAATTTCATCCCCCAAATATTTTATCACCCTAATGTATCTTTTATATTCATGAGTTTTGTGGCCCTCTATCTCATAATTTAATAATATCCATGACCCTTTTAAGAAATTCACATTATTATTCATCCAATCTTTTTATCATGTTAGTGGTTGAGCTTTCATTACAATGTTGTCATTAGATCTTCTAGCTTGAAACTCCATCAATGATTTTTTTATCTCCATATCCATGGGTAAATTCTCCAAAATGAATATTCTCTTTGATATCATATCGAACAACTTATTAATAATGCCCAATTTCTTGAATTTCTGGATCCTTTTTAAGGTGTGATTTTATTCCACTAATAAATCTAACTATTTTTCTATCATTTTTGAGAAAAATGTTTTATCCATACCATGAAACCCTTATAACATTTTATTCATAATTCATGATATATTAAACTTTTTTATTACTTTAGATCAATAAATTATGTCAATATGTTTTTCTGAAGAGTTCAAGGAAAATATAGGTTAAAAAATATTTTCCTAAAGCCATTCCACTCTATCTCTTTAACTAATTCCTTCGGGATTGTGTTCTAAATCAATACCCACCATCACTTGGCCTCTCTATCTTAATGATAAATGGCCAGAGTCACATTCTCTATTTCAGAACAGTGAAAATATAAAATATATTATCCATTGAGATTACCCACCATTACATGACTTGGGGATAAGAAGATCCCCTAAAAATCAGTGGTCAATGCCATATAAAATACTCAATATCTAGTTACTCTCTCTTTGTTGGAGGTGGAAGTTCTTTGTTATTCTGGTTATTGTTCATTTCCTTAGATGGTTGGGTAAGTATCGCCATTAATTTTTGATCTCCACCTCCCAAGGAAATGGTGATGTTGTTTGAGAAATCTCTGTATTTTCCCTCACATGTTTTGTTTTCATGGTTTATATTAGTTCCCACAATTTTCCAAAATAAAAAATGTTTTAAAAAGATATTAGTCAACAATTCATGAATAAATCAATTATTGATTTTTGATATTAACATTAATAGAAATATCTTGTGGAATCCCAATGTTTAGAATTTTTCATAAAAAAGGATTCATAGTTGTTTTCAAATACATAATTTCATCAAATGTTTTTAACTAATTTTTTCTAATCCTAATTCCCAAATTAACTAAACTATGATCTGATACCAAATAATAGAGACCTTACTTTTCTTACATTACCATTAAACCATTTTAAAGATATACAACAAAAAATTGTTTCAAAAAATTGATCCAAATGTTTAGTGTCTTGGGAAAATTAGTCGCAACCATAATATATACATAATAAAACATAATTTTATTAATTCAAACTTCTGTAGATTCTTGGTGTCCCTCATGTACTCCTCAGTATAAGTATTCACGTGAGGATATACATAAAATAATGGGATGAGAGAAAATTTCACTATGAAGATTGATAAGAACCTGAATAAATATATAATTGGTGAGAATAATAATCATATTCATAACTCAAGTATGGCATCATAATCATAATCATGAGAGGGATCCTTATATAAAGGAATGGAATCTGGATTTTCATATAAATGAGATATAATGTCTTAGTTGTCAACCACCACACATAGTTGTGAAAAATCGTAGCATTTTGTTCATGAATAACATATCTACAAAATCATGACAACATAATCATTATGACTAAAGATAACATCATGTTCATAAATAATTAACATTATTTCAGGAGATGCATCAAATTACACAATAAATTGGAGTGCTATATTATTCCTGCCTATTACATCAACACATTAATAAAATCATACATGATTAAATAAGTATAACAATATTTTCTATAAAATATCTCATGGAATGTAAATGGGTTTCATGAAAATTTCAAAAAACATAAATTCATGAAAAAACATTAGGGTTCCCATAATTTAATGTGAATAACATATTTTGAATAATAATTATCAAATATCACATGAAGAAGACACAATATGAATAAAAGTAAAACATGTGTTTCTAGAAGGAATCTTTGTTTTAATAAAATTCATTGATTTTTTCATAAAATACGATTAGAAAAATTTATTTCGTAAAAAATATTGGGAAATGACACTTTACTAATATTATATGTACATTCATTCCCTATATAAGAGAAAAAACCTAAGAAAAGAATTTGGTTTTAGAATCTCATTTACTAAGGTCCAAATTTATTATTCAATTTACTATCCAAGATAATAAAATTAGATTAATTATTTAAAAAATAATTAACTAATTTTTACATATATTTGATTTATTTTAATTATATTATGTTTTTTTATTTCCGTTTTTATTTTTTATAGTGTTCATTTTTTTCAATCGAGAGTGTTCGTTTTCTTGGTGTTCATGTTTGGTTCACTTATATACAAGGAAGATCTTGTAAAATGTGAATAGTTATATAGAATTGAAATTATATGTTAATAATTAATGTAAATAAGTTTAATTCATCATATATATAATTTTTTTTCTTGATATGACGATTATTCATTAGATAAATTGTTAATGAAAATTAGTTAGATTAATTTTTATTGGTTTTCGATCACAATGAAATCGTTTTGTTTTATTACTTAATTTTATGTATATAAGCTAGTTTCATAACATAAAAATATTTATAACATATATTTTTTTAAAAAAATTAAACCACTATAATAGTTTTATGGCCATACCTGAATCTGTAAAAAGAAGATGAAAACACATCGTCCACAGAGGAGGTAAATCGACACATCACAGATGATGTTTTAATTATTAGAATAAAAGGGAAAAGAAAAGAGGTCTGATGATTTATTAATAAATTAAAATAATTAAATTCAATTATATATATATATAAGATAATTTATTTAACATGGAACATGGATAAATGGAGTTGATGAGAGAATAATAAATTAAAATTACTTGAAAATAAATTAAAATTAAAGAAATTAGATTTTACCTATTGAGTTCTTTTCCTTGAAAACATCCATAGAGATATTGGCTTTTGAATTTCATTAATAACTACAAATTATAGACATTTTATAAGGTGTTTTATGTTCTATTGGTTGTAAATTAGACATTATTCAAGTAATAGGAGGAATGATGTGAAAAGGTCGTGAGGTGTGGTATTTATGGTGGAGGAGTGACGTGTTTTTTAATATTTTATTGATTATTTTAATATTATTTATCATTACTATCATTAGTATTAACCTTATAAACATATATACTAAAATAATGAATGAGATAAATTGAATATGTCTTTACATCATCCTTACATCATCTATGACTCATTGTTTTGTGTATTTCTTAAATAACATAAAATATCATATTTAACTATTCAAAAAAATTAAACTGTTATAGAAAAATCCCAAATATTTTCCCTAAAAATATTTTATGTGTATAATTAAAAACTTTACTCCATTTTATGAATAAAAGTGTATTAATATAAAAAATTATATTTTTAATTAAAATCAACATTTACTTTGAAAATACAGATTTTCAAATTACAACTGATTTTACAACACTTTGAAAAATTAATAATGGTCTTATAAAACAATGTTCAAATAATAATGAAAATAAAAGAATAATTTATGAATATATATTGTAAAAATAAATATTCTTTTATATCGATATATTTCTTATATAATTTTACGTAATTATTTATTTATTATAAAAATACCATCACAAGATAAATAATTTCTAAAAACTTTAGCTACTTATAAAATGATTTAATTATTAAGTATAATTAATTATGAGGTTGGTAAATTTTATTTTTGATTACATATATGAGTTTACTATTATATTGTACGGATTTCTATTCCAATTTGTCATGTTTCCACTCCGATGGTTACGTTAATATTCAATTGGTATAGGTTTCCAATCATCTATAAATACATATTATTCCATTCATTCTTCAATTAAAATGTTTTTTTCATTTCTATGTGATATTTTATTTTATATATACTACATGGAATAATTATTATAATGGAATTTCCATGTATAAAATGTTGGGTCACTACACATCCCCTCTACGATTTGTGTTTTCTTCCCTGTTTGGTGATCTCTATGTCCTCTATCTCATTCACGGGGAAGAGGGAAGAGTGTTCCTCAATTTAAGATGAATAAAACATGGGTTTTATTGGATATTAATCCATTGGAAATTGATCTTAGGTATCAATACTATATCTTTTACATATTTGTGGTTTTAGTTCTTCTGTATAAAGGTAGGGGATTTTGGTTTGCTGAACGTCTGTCAATGATCTTGAAGTAGGAGGTAGAACTCTAAAATTACATAGTACTAGTTATAAATGAGTGTATGTTATTGTGAAATAGAAATTTCTATGGGGGGAAATTGAATTCCAAATTGGATTGAATAATTTATTATTTTTTAAATATGATAATTAAATTGGTTGATTTGGTTTATGAAATTCATGAGTAATGGGATTATAAAATTGATTGATTAATGATATTATGATATTAATTGATTAATTGGTTTTGAATTTTTTATAGACATATAGGGTGTGTAGATATGGTTGAAACTTGTAGCCCCCCTTGTGTTTTGTTCTTCAGATGAAAATAATGATTAAAAAGTTTTACTTCATGATAAATGAAATTGTCAAATGGGTTGAATAATAAATTTTTATAATGGATTAAAAATAGTTGAAATTATAAAACCATAAAATGTGATATTTTTGACCATGTTATGGGGTAGTTACTACTACTCCAAATTCTCATAGGGTATCATATTTTTTTCCCAATTCCATCAACATATTTTTCTATTATATGTGATCAGAGAGGTGCAGGACATGGAAAACAACTCCATATACCCATAGGGTGCTAGACTGCTACACTAGGAACCCAATAAATTAATGTAAAACTACAATTAAATGAATAATTAAAACCCCTTATTGAATGACATGTGATTTACCATTGGGTATGGTTCAGACTTCTATGCTTTTAAAAATAGGTATCGATGGTCTTGGTGTAATCATGAACCTGTGGAAGAGTGAGGTTTATTAAATAAATATTTTATGTGAAAATTACTTCCATTATATATTGTACATTATCCATTATAAAACTGAATAAATTGTTATAGATTGATTATATTTTTAGAAATCATTTTTGGAATCCAAATGAGTTGTAATCACACCATACTTAGGCTTCTAGATCCACACCTAAATAGATTTGATGTTTGCAATAGAGGAAAAGGGAAAGAGGCATATGGTATCTGGATGAGTTGGGAAAGAGCCTAGATGAGATAACATGACATGATGTCGAGACCCTCCTAGGAGTAGTATTTGTGCCTTTATTTTGATTTTCCATTTGACACTTGACACATAAATGCGATGACATATCTACCACTTCAGATTCGATATAATTCTCCTTTTTAAATGAGATACATGTATGTATTGTTTATGATAATATTCTCAGTGTTTTCATTATCATTTATCAATTGTTTAATTCTTTATACTATTATGATTCATTGATAAAAAGGGTATATGTAACACCCCGAGGTCTTATAAAAAATATTCTTTTAATATCATTAATGTCTTGTGTTGTATGCTACACCAAGATTACATTGCACTATACGCAACACAGTATTAGCTTGCAGTATACGCAACACTCTTCTTGGATCGTGTTACACACAATTTTGATAATAGTTATTATACGCAACATTGAGTGTATATATATATATATATATTCAATGTATAAATGAAACATGGTTAGATTATGTTATATGAAACAACCAAGGATCCTTTCACAACATGCAACCCTGACTTGGCTTGCATTACATGCAATCACGACCTTCCTCGATAGCGTGTGTTGTACGCAATACCGAGTTTTACTAAACAACGATATTTTATTAAAATATTATTATGAACTAGTCGTTATGAATAGTATTAACTAAATTTTGAATTTTATAATATTATTATTCATCTTACACATTTTCTAGAACATGGTATAAGAACAAAATAATTTTTTCGGGTAAAATAGGTATTTTTCAAAAAATGCAGTTTTGCCGCCTTTTGATGGCGCACCCACATTAAATCTAGTTTTTTACATGTTTATAAGTTCCATTTGACAAAATAAAATTATTCTTTGGAATCATGAAATAAAAATTTACTTTGGATAAATTCTTCATTTTATTCTGATGACTTTCATATTTTAATGAATAGTAAAAACACGCTATATTTTAATTAAAAAAAACTTTTTTCATCATAATAGCTTATGTGGTTAAATTATAATATTTAACGGTTTTAAAGTATAAATAGAATATATTTTTACCATTTAATATAATTTCTGTCATTAGCATTGATTTTACCTTAAATTCATAGGTTAAATCAACTCAATCTTTTGCAATGTTTTAAAGAAAAACCCGTTTTCTTTCGACAACGGGATTAATTTTAATTTAATTCTTGCAACTTTTGTGTATTGTATTTGGAAAACTGGATTCCATATTTAGAATCATTGGGTCCAAATTATGTTAATAAGATACTTTTTATTTTTGGGCATTGTGAATAGTAACTATGGTAAATTTTATTTACTATAGTTAAAGGTAAATCGGGTAATTAAGGGTAAATATAAGATTATAAAATTACCCTGACACTTGGAAAAATCCTATTGGATGACTAAAAGTCGACCCATATCACATAAGGGTCAGATTAGATTCATTTAAATGGACTTTGTTCCATGAAAATAATTTAATTATTATTAAAACCAAAGAAAGTGACAACATGTCACTCTCTTAAATAATATAAGTATAATAATTTTAAGTTAGTGATAAACTTCATGAAACTTCAAACATTAATAGTCTAAAGAAATCTAACAAAATTATCTAAATCATGACAATTTATTTAGAATTTTTTGTGATTAAATAATTATCATTAATTGTGACACAATAGTGATGCATAAATTATTTATCTAGTGAAAAATCAAGATTATAAATTTTATTAAACTAATAGTGACCATAAAAAGCACAAATACCTGACCAAAACTTATTGGTCATGTACATTTAAACCATAATCATCCAATGGTCGAATATTTGACCATTTGGAGTCTTATACAAGCATATATGACAGTTATATGATTTTATTTTAAATGATCCCAAAGTTGTCACCTTGATAATTTAATAAATATAACAATTTAAATATTGTGATTTTAGGATGATATATTCGATAAAAAGTATTATTGTGAAATTTAATAGATTTATCTTCATCATAGGATTTTATTTTAAATTTTTACGCAACAAATCAGTATATTAAATAATTATACGCAAATGTTGTAGTAATTATTTTATTAAGAGATAAACCAAATAAATTGTTTTAAAAATAATAAAATAAATATTATATAAACTATTTAATGTGATACACTAATTTTATAGATACAAATAACCTTTTATAAATATATTAAAGATTTTATTTCGAACATATCTTCTGTATATATTTTATTTAAATTCAAATAAATGAATAGTGTCAAAATTGACACTATAGTTATTTTATAAAAATAACATGTTATAAAATTGTTTAAAAAAACAAAAAATATATTTAAAAATTATAAATTTAAATTTATATGGTCTATAATGTTATAAAGTTTAGAATTATGGAAAATTCACAACAAATATGTAATTATTTGTTATAATTTAAAATTTTGAATTTTATTACCACAAATAAACTTAAATTGATTAAATAAGGATAAATCAAAATGATAAGGTATAAAATAAGCTCAAAACATGTATAAATTTTATTGTTTGATGAGATTACAACCCTATATCATCTAATCTTATAATATCAGTCATTTTTGTAGGTTTATAAGTGGGGTTAGATTTATTATAATTTAATATTTTTGAGAATTCCAAAGGTGCCCCTCTCCTCCCTTATAGAAGGGAACCTCCTCCCTCTCCTCCTCACACCAATTTGAGCCTCCAAGATCGACCAACCCATGACAAATTATCTTCTCCACTTCCCTAGAAAAATACTAGAGGTTTTGGTCTACTTTAAAGGCCAATCTTAGTGCCCTAAGAGGAGGTTTCAAAGAGGCGTATCGAAGAAGAGGTAATTTCTTCTCCCAATTCATTCAAGCTTATTTCTTCTTCAACTTCTTATTATTTAGTTGTTTCATTCTAAAGTAATAACATCAGTATCACTAATATACTGATGTTTTATTATAAATAGTAAACTACCCCATTTCACCTTATATCCATCCTACGGAAAACAAAATCACCGCGCGTGCGTACGTACGGAATACCGTCTCCACGCTGTGGTGTAATCTGGTTTTCCACCAACACCTTACATGGATGGGTATAATGGTGTAAATAATAATTATACATAGTTATTATAACATCATACTGATTCTGATATATTGTATCATCCACTCCAATTCAATTCAATAATTATGGAAATGATATCATCGCTCGGGCGTACGTACGGACTACCGTCTCCACGACGTGATGAGATTCATTATCCATGTTAACCTTTTCAGAATGATTATAAAGTATATATAAGCAATAATAATGAAATATTTGAAATTATAAAGCTACTGTATTTATATATATTTTTATGTCTTCTACTTAATTCCATTCAACTCAATAAGGAAATGAAAACATCGTTCATGGGTACGTACGACCTACCGTCTCCATGAACGGTGTATTTCTTTCCATTTATCGATCTATTATATATATGTATATTATGAATATATATTATATATAAATCATGTATTATATTCTGGAATTATGTAATCGTGATCTAAGTAATCATATGAATAATTACAAGTCAAAACACGGACGACAAATGAAATGATTTTACCCAAAACGCTCTTTAACATGGAATTTACAAAATAACGGGTAATATAAAGTCATAAGTGAACCATATATGATATAATAACAATTAATATGATTCTATAATAAGTCAATAACATTATTTAAATCATTATACATGAGGTTCGGATACGTACGAATCATATCAGACATAAGGTAAGGGATAATTGTGCAAATCTCACTTTTATCCGAGATTGCTTATTCGTAAGTATTTACTGGGGTTATTGCTATCATCCATGTACATGTTTTATAAAAGTGTATTCATTTATTTTTAATGTCCTTTTTACCTATTTTTTACATTTACCCCATGGTATGGAAGGAATCTTTCTTTTATTTCCCTACAAGGTAATTTTTGACTTTTCCGACAAAAGTAAGAGAAGAATTTTTTTTAACTTATACATCATGAAAGGATTTTTACGGTTTTATAAAGCCTTATTATCAGGAAGCTTCCTCAAAAATATTTCATGACTATTTTAAACAAAATCCTTTTCTTTTAAAATTAAATGTCATTTTGTGAAAAGAAAATTATTTTCAAGATGAAAGGATATTTTCCTCAAGAATTCATTTCAAGTGCTTTATCAAAACCGTTTTCCATCTAAGATGACATTATTTCATATGTGTATGTTACAAGTATCATGTCTCTATGATTTACATGGTTTCACTTTTCTTATTATGAAATGATATCCATTTATTTTATATGGATTATGTGATGATGGGATGATGTTTATGAAAATCATTTTATTTATTGTGTTATTATGAATGATGTGTGTTTATTTTGTGGCACAAGTAAGAATGATTTCATTATGAGATGGGTGAGACCTATATCAAACTCCAATGCATTGGGTAAAGATTTTATATCTCATGAGATAGAAATGGCTGGAACGGTATGTTAATCTCGTTCAGTGTTACAGGACTAAAACGAGGAGTGAACTCGATTCAGAATGGGACATTGTCCACTAAGATGGTCTTGGCAGCAATGCCTTGGCTACTATGGAAATCATTACATGTTATTAATGGATGCCACAATTACATGTTTTATTCCCATGATATTTTTTCATTATTAAGGTTTCTTTATGATCTATGCCAAACGTACTTCCATGTTTTATGTCATTTCTTTAGCTTTTGATGTTTAAACATTATGTTCATGTTTTTAAGTTCAAATGTATATGGTATGTTTTATTTTATCCATTCTTACCCTTACTGAGCATTTGAGCTCACCATTTTTATGTTTTCTTTTCCCCAGGATATAAAGAAATGTTTTAGGTAAAAAAAGGGAAAGATCTTTATGGGAGATGTTGAAGATCTTTCACCACGATTAGTAGATTACGTTCCATGTTTCCAAAGACACTAAACTATTACGGTCCTTGTGTGTCTGTTTTTGTTATGTATTATGTATTCCGCTAAAGTAATGTAATGTCCTTGTACGTCAATCTTAGGGTCTCTACAGTTGGTATCAGAGGAGAGGTTTAGTCAACCTTTGGAAACTAGGATTCGAAAACGTTAGTGAGATCCCTAGAGATATTTCTAAGGTATGTCTAGGGATGTACCTAAGGATAAGAATACATATAGGATGTAGTCATAGAACTACGGTAACGATCATAGAATTTAACCTAACATGTTAGATATTGAGGGTTCTCCCCCTTTACTATGTTGTTTTCCATAGCATGATTTTTACCGCTCACACTATTCTTTTTGGGTTTTAGAAAATGGATGGAAACCGGAAGATTCATGATAATGGAGGATATGACGGACAATGGAATGATTTTCTTCATGTTAAACCAAATGAAACAGGATCTAGAAGTCCAAACATCATTATTATGCCTAATCAGCAATCTCATAATATGATCAATAATTTCAACTTTGGTAAGTTTCCCGACTCAGATATTAAGAGAAAGATGGAGTTTCATGATGATCATAGAGGAAAGAATGTTCAATTTCCCTCATGTAAATCATGTGGGAAGAGGTATCAGGGAGATTGTTTCAAAGGAACTCAAAGATTCTTTGGGTGTGGAAAAGAAGGATAAAAAGCCAGTAAGTGAAAAGGAAAAACGTTCAGTTAACACCATGGACACGGATAATGGTATTGCTACTACATCAAAAATTATTAGATGTTATAAATGTGGAATGTACGGGCATTATGCAAACCAATGCCCTAATGGAAAATCTCATGAAGAGAATCAGCATGGTCATATGGGTAGCATTTATGTGGATGATGATGAGGAGACTACAAATGATGTATGAGCTGAAAGAAGTGTTGAAGCTCAGTCGGTTGTTTTAGAAGTTAGTGGAATGATTGTATGTTTATCGAGAGTTATGTTGTATAGTTAATGGTACTATAGAATAAATAATCATATAAGGATTTTTACAATATTGTTTTTCCTAAAAGTATTTGAAAGTATATTTTGAATGGAACCAGTAACCATGGAATGTTATTCAAATATTTTTGAAAAGTATATGATATGCGCATAATGGAGGAATAATAAGATAATGAGATGTTTGATTATATTCATGAGCTCATGATTGATATAAAAACTAAATGATATCATGGTTTGAGTATATAGAATTTTAAGGATTTTGGTATGTGGAAAGTGTTAACTTTTAACTGCATTCATGTTTTCACTAAGGTTTAATGGGTATTAATTTTTCAATAGAATACATGATTAAGGCCTTAGAACATTTGTAATGTGACCAACAAAACATATCTTATGATATATGGTGATCAACGATGGTATTAACATGCTTCTTATATGAAATCTCTGGTAATCGTTTTCACTATAACATGACAATGGACTACAATATTATGGATAAGACCAAAGATTGGAATGGATTATGTTGGACATCAGTTAGTATTGTTTAAGGATAGAACCTTTTTTCAATATTATTGATGGGATGATATAGTAATGTAGTTTTAGAAAAAGGACAACCTGCAGGACAGGCGACAACCCATAACGTCGGACAAGGCTGTGGGAATCGAACCCACAACTGAAGTGTGATTGGCCTTTATCGCCTACCATTGGCCTATAGGAAGTCCATGGTTAGTAGAAACTAGTTTTATTTTATTAAGAGGTATGATATATGAAGTATAATTTCATTTTTGGAACCATATACGATTAATCTAACCATAATATGGACTTATAACTTTTGCTAACCTTTTGTTTGAAAGAGATGGAATGACCCATAATTCTATCACATGATCTTCTAACACATCACGAATAACAAATTCAACTTCATTTCATTAAGGGATGAAGTGGAAATTGTTCAATTCACGAACAACAGTAAGATTGTACCAAAATCATGCAAGTATTTATTTTAATTCATCAACATTAGGGAAATGATCTTGAAAACCAAAAAATGTTGTCCTAGTTCCCTTATATCTGATGAATCAGATGGTACCTTAGATCATCACAAATCAATAGCTTTGTGAATGTTATCTTTTTCATAGCCATGTTCTCTACCACTCACCATCAGAACATGATAGTTAGATTTTTCGTCCATATCCATATTTTCACCATTGTCCTCCTACGTGGAAACCCAGTGATGAGTTAATTTGGGTAACCGTTACATTTCATACTTTAGTTTTTAAATCCATGTTTTGGTATTTCTTTTTATGATGTGGGTTTCTATTAAACAAACTTTCGAGTAGTAAACCATTTATAACCCCGACGAATTTCGAGGGCGAAATTCATTTTAAGGGGGGTAGAATGTAACACCCCGAGATTTTATGAAAAATATTCTTTTAATCTCATTAATGTCTTGTGTTGTATTCTATACCAAGATTACCTTGCGCTATACACAACACCGTATTAGCTTGCAGTATACGCAACACTATACTTGGATCGTGTTACACACAATTTTGATAATAGTTATTCTATGCAACATTGAGTGTATATATATATATATTCAATGTATAAATGAAATATGGTTGGATTCTGTTATACGAAACAATGAAGGATTCTATCACAACATGCAACCCTGACTTGGCTTGCATTACACGCAATCACGACCTTCCTCGATAGCGTATGTTGTACACAATACTGGGTTTTACTAAACAACGATATATTATTATAATATTATTATGAACTAGCCATTATGAATAGTATTAACTAAATTTTGAATTTTATAACATTATTATTCATCTTACACATTTTCTATAACATGGTATAAGAACAAAATAAATTTTTCGTGTAAAATAAGTATTTTTCAAAAAATGCAGTTTTGCCGCCTTTTAATAGAACACCCACCTTAAATATAGATTTCGACATGTTTATAAGTTCCATTTTACAAAATAAAATTATTCTTTGGAATCAATAAATAAAAATTTACTTTGGATAAATTTTTCATTTTATTCTGATCACTTTCATATTTTAATGAATAGTAAAAACACGCTATATTTTAATTCAAAACAAATTTTTTTCATCGTAATATGTTATGTGGTTAAATTATAATATTGAATGGTTTTAATGTATAAATAGAATATATTTTTACCATTTAATATAATTTATGTCATTAGCATTGATTTTACCTTGAATTCGTAGGTTAAATCAATTCAATCTTTTGCAATGTTTTAAAGAAAAACCTGTTTTCTTTCGACAACGAGATTAATTTTAATTTCATTTCTGCAACTTATGTGTATTGAATTTGGAAAAATGGATTCCATATTTGGAATCAGTGGGTCCAAATTATGTTAATAAGCTACTTTTTATATTTGGGCATTGTGAATAGTAACTACGTTATATTTTATTTACTACAGTTAAAGGTAAATCGGGTAATTAAGGGTAAATATTAGATTATAAAATTACCCTAACACTTGGAAGAATTCTATTGGATGATTAAAAGTCGACCCATATCACCTAAGGGTCAGATTATATTCATTTAATGGATTTTTTTCCATGACAATAATTTAATTATTATTAAAACCAAAGAAAGTGACAACATGTCACTCTCTTAAATACTATAAGTATAATAATTTTAAGTTAGTGATAAACTTCATGAAACTTCGAACATTAAAATTATATAGAAATATAACAAAAGTATATACATCCTGAGAATTTATTTATAAATTTTTGGGATTAAATAATTATCATTAATTGTGACACAATAGTGATGCAGAAATTATTTTTCAAGTGAAAAATCAAGAATATAATTTTTATTAAACTAATAGTGACCATAAAAAGCACAAAACCCTGATAAAAACTTATTTCTCATGTACATTTAAACTATAATAATCCAATGGTAGAATATTTGACCATTTGAAGTCTTATAAAAGCAATTATGACACTTATATTATTTTATTTTAAATGATGCCAAAGTTGCCACCTTCATAATTTAATAAATATAACAATTTAAATATTGTGATTTTTAGATGATAAATTCGAGTAAAAGTATTATTGTGAAAACTAAAAGATTTATATTCATCATAGGATATTATTTTAAATTTTTATGCAACAAATCAGTATATTAAATAATTATAAAAAAATGTTGTAGTAATTATTTTATTTAGAGATAAACCAAATAAATGGTTTTAAAAATAATAAAATAAATATTATATGAACTATTTAATGTGATACACTAATTTTATAGATACATATGACCTTTTATAAATATATTAAAGCTTGTTATTAGAACATATCTTCTGTATATATTTTATTTAAATTCAAATAAATGAATAGTGTCAAAATATACACTATTGTTATTTTATAAAAGTAACATATTATAAAATTGTTTAAAAAAACACAAAAATATTTAAAAATCATAAATTTAAATTTATTTGGTCTATAATGTTATAAAGTAAACAATTTTGGAAAATTCACCACAAATATGTAATTATTTGTTAAATTTAAAATTTAGAATTTTATTACCACAAATAAACTTAAATAGATTAAATAAGGATAAATCAAAATGATAAGGTTTAAAATAAGATCCAAACATGTCTAAATTTTATTGGTTGATGATATTACAACCCTATCTCATCTAATATTCTAATATGAGTCATTTTTGGCGGTTTTTATGTGGGTTTATATTTATTATAAATTAATATTTTTGAGAATTCCAAAGGTGCCCCTCTCCTCCCTTATAAAAGCGCACCTCCTCCCTCTACTCCTAAAACCAATATGAGCCTTCAAGCTCGGCCAACCCCTACCAAATTATCTTCTCCACTTCCCTAGAAACATCCTAGAGGTTTTGGTCTACTTTAAAGACCAATCTTAGTGCCCTAAGAGGAGGTTTCAAAGAGGCGTATCGAAGAAGAGGTAATTTCTTCTCCCAATTCTTTCAAGCTTCCTTCTTCTTAAACTTCTTCTTCTTTAGTTGTATCATTATAAAGTAATAACATCAGTATCACTAATATACTGATTTGTTATTATAAATATTAAACAACCCCATTTCACTTTCTATCCATCCTACGGAAAACAAAATCACCGCACATGCGTACGTACGGAATACCGTCTCTATGACGGGGTGTAATCTATTTTTCCACCAACACCTTACATGGATGGGTATAATGGTGTAAAGAATAACTATACATAGTTATTATAACATCATACTGATTCTGATATATTCTATCATCCACTCGAATTCAATTCAATAATTATGGAAACGATATCATCGCTCGTGCGTACGTAAGGACTACCGTCTCAACGACGCGATGAGATTCATTCTCCATGTTAACCATTTAAGAATGATTATAAAGTATATATAAGAAATAATAATGAAATATATTACATTATAAATCTATTGGATTTATGTATATATGTATTTCATCTACTTAATTCTATTCAACTCAATAAGGAAACGAAAACAGCGTTCATGAGTACGTACGACCTACTATCTCCATGAACAGTGTATTTCATTCCATTTATAGATCTATTAGATATAAGTATATTATGAATATATATTATATATAAATCATGTTTTATATTCTGGAATTATGTAATCATCATCTATGTAATCATATTAATAATTACAAGTCAAAACACGGACGACAAATGAAATGATTTTACCCAAAACGCTCTTTAACATGGAATTTACAAAAGAACGGGTAATATAAAGTCATAAGTGAACCATATATGATATCATAACAATAAATATGATTCTCTAATAAGTCAATAACATTATTTAAATCATTATACAGGAGGTTCGGATACGTACAATGCATATCAGACATAAGGTAAGGGATAATTGTGCAAATCTCATTTTTATCCGAGATTTCTTATTCATAAGTATTTATTGGGGTTATTTCAATCATCCATGTACATGTTTTATAAACTTGTATTCATTTATGATTAATGTCCTTTTTACCCATTTTGACTTTTACCCCATGGTATGGAAGGAATCTTTCTTTTATTTACCCTACATGGTACTTTTTGACTTTTCCGACAAAATTACGTGAAGAATTTTTTTTAAACTTATACGACATGAAATGATTTTTACGGTTTTATAAAGCCTTATTTTAATGAAGATTCCTCCAAAATATCTCATGACTATTTTCAACAAAATCATTTTCTTTTAAAATTAAATTTCATTTTGTGAAAAGAAAATGATTTTTAAGATGAAAGGATATTTTCCTCAAGAATTCATTTCAAGTGATTTATCAAAACCATTTTCCATCTAAGATGACATTATTTCATATGTGTATGTTTCAAGTATCATGTATCTATGATTTACATGGTTTCACTTTTCTTATTATGAAATGATATCCATTTCTTTTATATGGATTATGTGATGATGGGATGATGTTTATGAAACCCATTTTATTTATTGGGTTATTATGAATGATGTATGTTTATTTTGTGGCACAAGTAAGAATGATTTCATTATGAGATGGGTGGGACCTATATATCCCTCCAATGAATTGGGTAATGATTTTATATCTCATGAGATAGACATTGCTATAACGGTAAGTTAATATGGTTCCGTGTTACAGGACTGAAACGAGGAGTGAACTCGATTCAGAATGGGACTTTATCCACTAAGATGGTCTTGTCAGTAATTCCTTGGCTACTATGGAAATCATTACATGTGCTTAATGGATTCCACAATTACATGTTTTATTCCCATGCTATTTTGTCATTCTTAATGATTCTTTATGATCTATTCCAAACGTACTTCCATGTTTTATGTCATTTCTCAAGCTTTTGATGTTTAAACATTATGTTCATGTTTTTAAGTTAAAATATATATGGTATGTTTTATTTTATCCATCCTTAACCTTACTGAGCATTTCAGCTCACCCTTTTTATGTTTTCTTTTCCCCAGGATATAAAGAAAGGTTTTAGGTAAAAAAAGGGAAAGATCTTTATAGGAGATGTTGAAGATCGTTCACCACGATTAGAAGATTATGTTCCATGTTTCCAAAGACACTAAACTATTACGGTCCTTGTGTGTCTGTTTTTGTTATGTATTACGTATTACGCTAAAGTAATGTAATGTCTATGTACGTCAAGATTAGTGTCTCTACAGTATAGTCTCCCAATGTTATAATTCTTAGACACTCGCTACATGTTTGTAGCCTCTAGAATTTGGGAAGGCGCACCCGAGGACATGTAACAAAATGGATCGGGGTACCGATATGTGGCACTCGAGATGTGACATTATACTTATATGGAAACTAGTTATCACTCCATAATTTAAGTAAACTCACCAACCTATGATATAATTCATGAAATTCATCATACGAACCCAGGTATCTATCTAGAATTGTTATAAAGAAATCACCCTATAAGTCCATCTTTGGTGTTCCAAGTGGGAAAACCATGTGTCACTCATGTAATTATATAATGAAATATTGTCTAATCCCCTCATTATCGTTCCATAAAAGGATCCCAAGTTTCACTCCTATCATAGTGTAAATACATCCCCCAAGTGTTCTTGTACATGGAAATCATATGAGAACTCATATATTGTAGTGACCATGACATAACATAAATTGATATTATATCATTTAAAATAAATATCAATCCCATTACAAAAATAGGTACTTGATGATCATAATAGATTAGTGTCGAATCTTCAAAAAATATTCTAACTTTGATAAGGATCTTCGATGATTCCAACAAATATTTTTCCCCATTAGTACATCTACTTAAAACCTTTCCTCATAAAATTGTGATAAGAAGCATTTGAAATGGGTAATATCAGATGCTCAGTAAGGTTAAACAAAGTAGATATGAAATAATAAACATGATAATAAGGGTAGAAGAATGTGACCATGACTTTATGATATCATACCCTATATATCCATGATCACAAGCATAAATCATGGAATAAATAGTGGTACTTCATAATTAATGAACTATACATGTGAGAAATCATAATAAGTCAATCATGAACCATAATATCATGTCATATAGGTTTGGAACCATTTTAAATTTTTAAAAATAGTTTATATTTTAAGGTTGAACACCAAGTCCATCAACCATGTAGATCAGGACATTCCAGTTACCCATAGTGTACCAAGACACAGATATTTCCTATTGTGGATCATAAATAATCTACTTCTCATTGTGGATCATGCTAATCATTTTTTACCTTTATTATCTAATTAAATAATAATCATTACCACTGCATTGTAGGAAGATATAGGTCCCACCAATATCATAATGTAGTCATTCATTTTTGTTTCATAAAACCTTCACAATATCATGACCCATAGAAGACATGGGTTTCATAAACATCATATCATAACCCCTGAAATGAAATTGGTATCATAAAAACTTTATCATTTCAAAACCTATTTAAAATATATAGGTTTCATAATCATTTCATATTTGAATAACTCATGGAAGGAAGTGGGATTCAAACCCATTTATCATTGTATAAACTGTTGAAGAGAAACATGTCTCACCAAAATCAAGGTATCAAAATGTAGAACATTAATAGAAATAATATGAGTTGTAATGACCCACCAATTATTATTAGTTTGAGAGTATAACAAGTCATTACTAGGTTGTAAGCGACATCCCCAGGATTCCAAAGTCTGGTAATAAATGCCGAAGGGTTTCAAATACAAGTTGGGGTCGATTTACCATTAATAAAAAAACCAATAAACTAACCAACCAACATTCACTATATGATGCATGAACAAAAGAAGGATAGCTAAAGAACTTCATTTATGTCAACCCACATCAATGTACACAACAACATAAGACCAAACCAAATATCAAAGTACACAGCGGATAAACAAATCAATACTCTCAAAAGAAACCAATACTCCATACTCCACAAGCTCTAAGATTCACAATCATAGAATAGCCCCAATCACCACAAGGTAGAACTAAAAACATGGGAAACATTACCTTTTCCCAAGTCCTAGAAAATAGCATCTAAAAAAGAACCAAAGTTCCAAAGCAGGGGTGAGTATAAAACTCAGTAGGTTTTCCCCAATGAATTCCATACTCATGCCGCTAGGATAGAAAAATTAGCCACAATTATATAAAACAGTTTATATATAAAAATTTCTCAAAAATAGTTTATAACTAAATATAAACATGTTTCCAAACCATTTATAACAAACGAATACGAGTGGAATTAAAACCAATTTTTTCCAACAAGTTTTCTTTCAAGAAAAATAACTAAACAATCTTTAGAATAATTTCACAATATCCCACTTTAGGAATACCCATCCATTTGAAAAACCCATGAAACAAACCAAGCATGCTACATTATGACAGTTCCATACTCATGAGTAGTTTCTCATCAATATACCAGGTCGTCACAAGGTAATTGTTTCCCATGTGCCATTACTCATTTAGCACTTTTCACAAGGTCATATTTCAACCATGCCTCGTACTTGTGCCATTAAATGTTTAGCATCAAGCGAAAGGACATATTTCAACCAAGACTCATACATGAAACATGAAAACACACAAAATCTTCCCAAAACTCTTGCCGAAGCAACCCTTTCAATAAAAAACCTTTTTATTTAATACCATTTCCATTAAAACCATTTAAATGAGAAACCATTTCCATTCCAAACCACTTAAATAAAATTCCAATTTTTTTTATTGGAAACCAATTTCATCACAGTAATTTCAATACCAATATATTTTAATAAAACACCCCTTTTATTGAAAAACTATTTTCATCAAACCATTTAAAATTCTAGAAAATCAAAAACTTAAAATCATCATTTTAATTCAGGAATACTAATCACTTTGCACAACAAATCACCAAGATTTCACAATTTCATTGAAACCATAAATCATCAATAAAGAAGATTTATTCCATGCTTTTCAAAATAAATTCCATTCAAATAAACCAACTTGAATCTAATCCAGTATAATCTAACATGAATAATTGAGTGTGTGGCCTCCTACCTCAATGTTTTTGATGTAAACCACCAGGAGCAAAGAACATCAAAGAAAACCGGGTCGATTCTCTAAAAACCCTCCTTAGATATCTTCTCACAGCAAGTCCATGACCAAATTTAATCATATTTTCCATCCACACACCTAGATCTACCCATAATGGGCGTAGATCTAAGAAACTAAGGGAAGAGGATAAGTAGATCTTAGTAGATCTATGAAACTGAATAAGAACGATGAAGAATGATCACATACCTCAAGAATCCGGCTTAGATTCTTCAAGAGAAGACATTAGATCGCCTCCGGAATGATGGGAGAACTTTCTATGACCTAGGGAGAAGAAATATCTAGATTTATAGCCACTTAGGGGGGAAATGAGCCACTTAGAGGCAAAAACGCATGAGATCTACCTTTATATGATCTCATTTAAGTGGTCGTACGCTTTTCCCGCACGGTTAGACAAACTGTGTGGTAACCGTTCGTTAGCCACTGCCTTTGCGGACCCTCCATGCATAGCTTGGAGGCATGTTAAGACAAACTGTGCACCGCCCATGCGAAAGCTACTACCTCCAAGACCAACTACGCATGGTTTGGCCACACGATTTAGAAAAATCGTGCGCCATCCGTGAGACTTCCCCATTACCTCAGAACTTCATTCAATGTTATCCAGACTCTCCCATTAATCACCCTAAACCATTATAAACATTAAAATAATTAATTAAGTCTTACATAACAAAAACTAGGGTTACTACATTCTCCCCACCGTTAGACATTTGTCCTTGGAATGTAGAAAACCTTCACTGAACTGAAAGGGTTCCGGCCACTTCTCTTTCATTTCCTTTTCACGTTCCCAAGTCTATTCTTGAACCTGACCATGCTGCCATAAAACCCGCACTAGATCAATGCTTTTTCCATGCAAGGCTTTCTATTTCCTATCCACAATCCATACTAGAATATGTATCAATGAAGCATCTGACTTTAGGTCAACGTGATCCCATTTGATCACATGGTCATGATCAGGATAATACCTTTTCAACAGAGATACATGGAACACATTATGCACAAAATTGAATCGTGGTGTTAATGCCAACTGATATGACACCTCTCCAACCCGTTACATTATCTCAAAAGGGTCAATGTATTTCAGAGATAAATTTCACTGAATCCCAAAATAACGATGTCCATTCCTTCTAGAGATCCTCAAGATGACATGATCATCCACAATGAACGACAATAGTCTTTGACAGTAATCTGCATAAGATTTCTGATGACTCTGGGCTATCTCAATCCTTTTTCAAATCAAATGGATATTCTATGTTGTTTCTTGGAGAAGTCTTGGCCTGACTATTGAAGTGTCACCATCATCCACCAATGATTGTAGATAATGACAAAGACACACATACAATTATTCAAATGAATCCATGCGTATCGAGGGTTGAAAGTTGTTATTGTATGAGAAATCCACTATGGATATATGCTCCTCCCAAGAGCCAATGAAATCTATTACACAAGACCACAACATGTCTTCCAATTATTGTATCGTGTGCTCAGATTACCCATCCATCTAAGGACGATACACTCTGCTTATAGTCAACTGAGTTCTAAGGGATTACTGTAATGAATTTTAGAAATGAGATGTAAACCTCATATCTCTATCTGAGACAATAGAAACTAGTACACCATTCATCTTTACCACTTCTCAGATATAGATTTTTGAAAGATCCTCCGCCATATGAGTTTCATGAATAGGGATGAAATGGGATGACTTGGTTAGATGATCCACTATCACCCAAATGGCATCGTGTTTCCAGAACATTATTGGAAGACCTGTAACAAAATCCATTTCTATCTTATCCAATTTCTACACTGGGATGGACAAAGATTGTAACATACCTGCTGGTCTCTGAGGCTCTGAATTAACCTGCAGACAATTTAAGCACCACAAGACAAACTCGACCAGCTTCCTTTTCATGCCACTCCACTAAAACTGCACCTTCAACGCCTTATAAATCTTCTGTGTACCTGGATTTATAACCCATCTTGAATGGTGGTAATAATGAAGGAGTTGTTCCCGAAAAACCATAGGTACAACCATACAAACTCTGAAACACAAAACTGAACCCCATCAAGTTTCCATCCATCAATGGTCTCCCCACCATTGAGTTTTGAACTCACAAACAGACATACTACATCAGATGTTGGTGCTTGTTTAATAATTTTTACTAAATCAGGAAAAAGCATAACTGAAAAGAAAACTGCAACATCACCTCGGTCTTCAAATCCCACATGCATGTCGGCTAAGACAAAAATCAACTTCCATTCATCTAAAGCTTCTTTCTCCAACTAAGCACATGAATTTCTACTTATTTCATCCGCCACTAAATATTACTTTTCTCGATGTGTAAATCAAGTCAAGGTCAAAAATTTGGAGATACTCCATCCATCTCCTTTGACTCATATTCAATTCCTGATATGAGAAAATGTGTTTCGAGCTTTCTTGATATATAAACACTGTAAATTTCTCACTAAAGAGATAATGTATCCATGATTTCAAAGCATGGACAACTGAAACTAACTCAAAATCATGTGTTGGGTAATTCTCTTAATAAACCCTTAACTACCTTAAACCATAAGCGACAACATGGTCTACTTGCATGTGAACACATCCCAAACCTGATCCTGAAGAATCATAATACACCACATACTCCTGTCCTGATTCTGGTGAAATCAGGATAAGTGCTGATGTCAGCCGAACATTCAGTTCCTAGAGAGACATATGACATTATTCTATCCATAGGAATGGATCATTCTTCTTTTTCAGAGCTATCATTGGTGAAGCTATCCATGATAAATCTCTCACAAAGCGTCGGTAGTAACTAGATAGACCAAGAAAATTTCATACCTCGAACACATTCTTCGGTGGTTTCAAAGGGATAACTGCTTCTATCTTTTCAGGATCAATAGAAACGCCTATCTCAGAAATCACATGGCCAAGGAAACGTACTTCCTATATCCAAGAATCACACATTGATAATTCAGCATACGAGTGATGATCTCTCAAGATTTTTAACATTGTTTCTAGTTGCTTCTCATGATCATCCCTTGTCTTTGAATATACCAAAATGTCCTCCACAAAAACCACAAAAAAGAATCCAAATATTTATGAAATACCTGATTCATCAATTCAATGAACACTTCTCGTGCATTATTTAGACTGAAATCCATGACTACATATTCTTAATGGCTAAATCTACTTATAAAAGTAGTCTTTGCAATATCCTCATTCCGAACTCACAATAAGTGATATCCCGATCACAAGTCAATCTTGGAGAACCACTGATCTCCCCATAATCGATCGAATAGATCATTAATGCGTGGAAGTGGATATATATTCTTTTTCATAACTTTGTCATGTTTATGATAATCAACACGCAACAGAATAGTTCCATATTCCTTCATCATAAACAAAAGTGGTGCTTCCCATGGAGATATACTTGGCTGAATAAACCCTTTGCTTTCCAGCTCCTCTAACTGCACTTCAATACACGAAACTCTATTGGTGCCATCCTATATGATGGAAGGGAAATAGGATTTTTCCCCGAAAGGAGATCAATCATAAAATCCACTTCCCATAGAGGTGGTAACCTTGAGAATTTCTTCAGAAAGACATCAAGAAATTGATCCACAACATCTGGAAAACTATGTTCCTTGATCTCTACCATTGATGCCAAAGTCAACCATGCCAATTGGTATGATATCATTCCCACAATTGGTGCCAACAAGCTCTTTTAACACTTTTTTACAATCCTTTCTCTTCTAAAGAGATGCTCGTTTCTATCCTCGATCATGAAACTGATTGATCTCCTATTACAGTCGATTTTAGCCTTGAATTTTTCCATCCAATCCATACCCAAGATTACATCATAGAAATCCATATCCAACATCAAAAAGTACCATTTAAACTCAGCTCCATCAATAGTTATATAACATTATTCACAAACAAAGGCTTGACATTCTCTCTCCCTAAAAGGAGTTTACAATTTCAAGACAGAAGACATCACTTCCTATTTTAAGCATAGAAAATCAATAGAACGAGAAGCAATGAAAGAATGCAATGAACCAGTGTCGAAGGGAACTTGCACAAGGGTATAATTCCATAGAATCATACCTCTCACCGTAGATGGTCCATCGTGATCATCGACCCTCATATTCTCAACTCCATACAACTGATTTGTCGTTGAACTGTTCTCCTTGTTGGCTTGATGAGATTTCCCTCGTTGAGGAGTCATGGTATTTCAAGAATCACCATGGATAGCTCTTTTAGGCTGACGAGGCTGACTCTGTTGTCCTTGTCCTGTTGAAACATACGATTCTTGAGACTCCTGAAAAGTTTCACACACACCCAACCTAAGATCATTCATAGAATAGCGTTGTAGATGCACCGTTTGTTTTCAATTGTGACATGCTCAAGGTTGGGCCAGACAGTCCTGCTTTATGTGGTCTTGAGAACCACATTTAAGACAACCTGATTTGCTCTGGGGTCATAGAGGAAGGTTCACTGATCACACCATCTGCTTCTGATTTCCACTTGCACCGTGGAAAAAGGTGTCCCTTCTCCTCTTGATCCCAGCGGTTGAGTTTCCACAATTTCCTATAGGTATCATCATTCATCCTCCAATGGATCCTGAGATATCACGTTCATCCATAGTCACTCTGTTCACTATATCCATATATTCTTTAATACAGATCACCACAATCTTCAATCGAATCTCCTACATTAGCCCTGATTCGAAGATGCATTCCTCGAAGGACGCACTTGCCGCAACCTCTGGTGAAAAATGTACTAAATTAATGAACATAGCCGCATACTCTATGACAGAGAGGCTCTCCTATTTTAGTCTTAATAAGTCCATCGTTTTCTGGATTATGAACGTGTGGGAGTTGAATTGTTGGTTGAACAATTCTTCAAAATCCTCCCATGTAAGTCCTTCATCCAATTTTGTCTGCACCGCTAAATCCCACCACTAGCGTGTAAGATCCTCGAGCATATAAATAACCATCTTGACCTTTATCTCTAATGGTGTGCTGATGAAATCGAAGATATTCTTCATCCTACATAGCCACACCTCTGCCTTCTTGGCTTCAACATCACCCTGAATTTTTGGTGGATTCTGATTCATGAACTGGTTGGTATGATCCACATGCCTTCGTTAATTATCCCAATTCCCCATAAAAATAGCATGAAAAAACTAGAAAATACTCTGAACCAGCTCTTGGTACACCCATGGTTCAGGTGAAACCACATTTTCTGCAGCTTCATCAGGTTAATTTTGATGACGCCTACCAAGTGCCATTTTCTAAACCAACAACAATTCTGTCAATCTTACTCTCTAGAAACTGATGGCGTAACATTGCTAATTATATCACATCAATTATCACAACATTATTTTACAAATAAATCCTTTTTATATATTCAATCATTTCTGAAAACATTCAACATGATTTTTGAAAATCAAAACAATTTCAAAATACGCCAAATATCCTGTTTTCAAAATCTTCCACTTAAAAATAATTTCTGGATTTTTTTAAGAAAATCGCACCTTGAAAACAATCATACGTCTTTCATCAGAATGAGATATGAAATCATAGTGCGAAGTCATTCCTCTACAATGCATGTCATTCTCATCTCATTAGATATGCCCATGGCAATAAGATTTCCAACATTCTATAAGTGTATCCAAAACTATTATGTACCCAACACCCTGTAACTTGAAGTTCCACATAAATGGGTTAGCTACATCCTTTTATGGTATACATGTCTAGTTCAGACAATCCTACTCCTATTTAATATTTTGATCCAATTAATAAAAAAGATGGAATTTCAACTCCAATACTAAGAACATTGATGATTTTTACCACCAAGGAAGGAGAAGACTGATACCATTTGTAATGACCCGCCAATTTTAATTGGTTTTAGAGTACAATGATTCATTACTAGGCCTTATGCGACATCCCCAAGATGCCAAAGGATACCAATAAATTACGAAGGGTTTCAAATACAAGTGGGGGATGATTTACCTTTATTAAATAAATGAATAAACCAACAAACCAACATTCACTATATATTGCATGAATAAAAGAAAGACAGCTAAACAACTTCATTTCTGTCAAACCACATCAATGTGTACAACATCAGAAGAGAAAACCAAATATCAAATTACACAGTGGATAAAATACTCAAGACTCTCACATGACCCCAAGACTCCAGGATCCACAAGCTCCAATCTCCACAATCATCGAATAACCCCAATCATCCTGAGGTAGTACTTAAAAAAATGGAAATGTTAACTTTTCCCCTGTCCCATAGAATAGCATATGAAAAAGCACCAAAGTGACAAAGCAGGGGTGAGTATAAAACCTAGTAGGTTTTCCCCAATCAATTCCCTACTCACGCCACTCGGATATAAAATTTTTCCATAATTATATAAAATAGTTTACGTAAAACAATTTGTCAAAAACTGTTTAAAACTAAATATAAACATATTTCCAAACCATTTATACCAAAAGAAAACGAGTGTAATTAAAACCAAATTTTACAACAAGTTATCTTTCCATAAAAATAACTAAACAATCATTAGAACCATTTCAAAATATCCCCTTTTTGGCATACCCAACCATTTCACAAACCCATACAACAAACTATGCTTGCAACGTTATGACAGTTCAATATTCATGATGGGTTTCTCATCGATCTACCAAGTCCTCACAAGGTAATTGTTTCCCAAGTTCCATTACTCCTTTGGCACCAGTCACAGTGTCATATTTCATCCAAGCCTTGTACATATAGTTACCATTTGCCATTAAATGTTTGGAACCAATCACAAGGTCATATTTCAACCAAGCCTCGTACATGCAGCATGAACACACACCACATATTACCAAAACTCATTCCAAAATAACCCTTTCAATAAAACACATTTTTATTGAAAACCATTTCCATTAAAACCATTTAAATTCCAAACCATTTTCATTCCAATCCACTTCAACAAATCTACATTTTTTATTGGAAAACAATTCCATCACAGTCATTTCAATTCCAAACCTTTTCAACAAAACACCCATTTTATTGAAAACCTATTTTTCATCAAACCATTTTTAATTCCATTAAATATAAAATTTAAAATCATCATTTTAAAATCAAGAATCCAAATCACATTGCACAAAAAATCACCATGATTTCACAATTTCATGAAAAAAATAAATCATCACTAAATAAGATTTATTCCATGATTTTCAAAATAAATTCCATTCAAATAATCCAATTTGAATATAAGACAATCTTTTAAAACAAGAGGAGTTGAGAGTGAAGCCTCCTACCTCAATGGTTTTGATGAAAACCACAACGAGCGAAGAACGTTCAAGAAAACCAGGTTGATTCTCAACTAACACATTATAGATATCTTATACTAGAAAGACTAAGAAGAAATATCATAATATTTGGAATCCACACACCTAGATCAACCCATAATGGTTGTAGATCTATGAAACAGAGGGAATATGAGATGTAGATGTAAGTAGATCTAAGAAACTGAACATGAACGATGAAGAAAAATCACATACCTCAAGAATCCGGCATCGATTCTTCAATTGAAGCCTTCAGATCACCTCTGGAATGATGGGAGAACCTTATATGACCTTAGGAGAAGATAAATACTGATTATGGTCCGCTTAAGAGGAAAACGAGACACTTAGAGGGAAAAACATGTGAGATCCACCTTTATAGGATCTCATTTATGTGGCCGCACGGTTTTCCCGCACAGTTAGACAAACTATGCGTTAACCGTTTGTTGGAAACTTCCTCCATAGACCCTCCATGCACGGATTGGATGCATGGTTAGAGAAACCGTGTGCCGTCTATGCGGACGCTATTGCCTCTAAGACAAACTACGCATGGTTTTTCCACACGGTTTAGACAAACTGTGTGCCGTCTATGCGACTTCCCCTTTGCCTCAAATCGTTATTCAATGTTTTCCCGATTCTCCCACTCACCACCCTTAACCTTTATAACCATTTATATCATTAAGGGTTACATACTAGAAACCGGGGGTACTACATGAGTGGTATCCTTATATAATATTCTAGGTAAGGCATAAAATATATCCAATTATTCGATAGTATATAGAGAATGATTTTGAATGATCACATGGAAAAAACCATTTTTGGGAAATTAATAGTTTAAAATGTATAACATTTTTAAAATCCCTTCCCTTGAAAGAAATTAGAAATATTTAAAAGAATCCTGATAAATCATTGAAAACAGTTATTTATGAATAAATCATTTAAAATTTTCAATTTTTTTTAAAATATATAACATTTTGAAGACCATTTTACATTAAAGTAAACATGAAATCATATGCAGAAGATTGAAAATATATTTATAAATATAATCTTTTAAAATAATTAGAAAAATTATAATTAAGAATTGGTAGCATGGAAAACATTTTAATTGTAAACAACCATTTGAAAACATATAATAGTTTCTTTGAAAATAATTTATATACGTTTAAAAAATCTATTTTTCTTAGTAATAAATATTAAAATCAAAAAATTTAAAGAATATTAGGAAAGTAATTTTCATAATTTTGTTTAAAAATACTATAGAAGAGTCAAGGATATCAGATTCATGAAGGCATGTATGTCTATATATACTAAACATTACTTTGGTAATATAAATGTTTAGAAAACAACCATGATTAGAAAATTACAAGAAGAGACATTTTAAAACTGTTTTTAAAAAGGTAATACATAGATAATATTTTACATTAAACATCATAGGATAATATTAAAACATTAATCAATTTTCATTTATAATTTTCATTAAATAATACATATTTCTGATATAATGGAGAAATAATGTCGTATTTTTATAAATTTTGTTTCTTAATTGTAATAAGTTCCAAAGAGTGGGAAAATAGAACCCTTACATGTATATAAGATGAATAAATAGAGGGTAAGAAAATTCATTACACTCTAGAGATATTGGTTATAATATTTCATTAATGGAATCATAATCATATATTATCATGATAAATAATGAGATTAAGTAAATAAATTTTTACAACTTTGGTAACATTTAATCTAAAAACAATGTAAATAATAAAATTATGGGATGATTAAAATATCATTAAATAAAGGATATTTTTGATATAACATGTCCAAGGTAGTATATACAACTCAAATTAAAATTGAGGTCCATAACATGCTGTGTGTCTCAACGAAGAGAAATGGAGACAAATTTTTTTTTCTGATTTGGTATCTTTTGAAACAAAAACCCAATGAAATAATGATTATCAAATGAAGATGTAAATACACATATATTTTAGAAAGAGAATCATATTATACATCCATGTTAAGTATAAACACCACAAATAAGAAATATTATGTTAACATGGGTTCTCTCTTAGGTAAAATAAATGTGATATGAGAAAACCATTGCCTTAAGTCATGAAATTCATCATACATGTTCAAACATCATATTCATTGGTTAAATCCTTACGGTTCACACAAAAAGTATTAATTTAGAGGATTTCCTAAAATATGGAGGATTCTAAGATGAAATTTTATTGTTTTAGTAGTAGTTTAGAGGATTTTGGGTTATCCAAAGGGCTTGATTTGTGTGAATAACTGGGAGGGGTGAGTTATTATTTTTAGTGGAGGAGTTCCATTCTTGTCATGTTTTGAAAATGGAATTAGACCCAACGTTTTCCAACATAATGTGTGTAAAATTATAGTCAAAATTTATTACAAATGAGTATATGGTATAAATATGAGTATCCAATAGATTTCGGAAAAGTGAATTCATTGTTTTAAGGATTATGATTATGGTTTAGTCCTTTGTTATGTTAGTTATTCTCTTAATCATTGTAATTAATTTCGATCACATTCAATTATATTTTAGGTCAAAAACTAATATTGTATTATTAGAAATTATAAATCATTCTTCCTCCAAATATTTAACCCATTTTTCATATTACAAACATATAAGTTGCAGAAATTAATTTAAAATTAATCTCATGGACATGATGTCAATGATGGGTTTTAAAGTTGAAATGTTGTATAATTTTCATACTTTTTTATGTCCAATTTCTTGTTGAAATTGATTAAAATGACCTAATTTTGATTTATTGATCTAATATAGGTCTAATTAAATAATGAAACCAATAAATATATAATTAATCCTTATTAATAATTTAGATGAAAAATTAGTTTTGAATTAAAATTTAGTTTTTTCACTCTTCATCAAAAAATGATCTTTCACTTAAAAATACCAAAAAATCCATCAATGTAAATTTTGATATTCCTCTTACAAATAATATGTGTATTTTTTCGAATAAAAATTACAAAATTTCAAAAATAAGATTTAAATTTGTTTCCCCATTAAAAATCATTAAAATTACCTTTTAGAAAAATACATATTTTTATCCACAAAATTTTATTTATTCATACCTTATACCTATCCAATATGTTGGATGAGTGACTAAATTAATAATTTAATAATAATATATATATTATTTAAAACATTAATCATATGTAATTTCTGAATTTTATTTATTTCATATTGCATTTTTACATAGAGAAATATATATTTTTGAAAAGTAATTCTCTTTATATTCTAATAGTTCATATATTAACATATAATAACAGATAACCAATGGATTCATTTAAAATACCTATGTTATTTATATGTTCACAAATTAGTTAATATATTAATAACGTATATTCCAATGTATATGTAATAGCTATAATAATAATAATATAATATTATTAATAGTTTCTTAATGTTTGGTAAAACAAGAACATGACTGTAAAAATATAAATATAAAAGGGACTTGATATTCTGTTTAATACAAGACAAATATAGTGTTGCGTATATTATAATATAATATATGTGTCGTGTGTGGTGTATGATTGGCTAGTGTTACTTATAACATCATCCCCACTTATAGTATCTGTAAAATAAATTTATATACAATGTTGTGTGAAATAGAAAATATAAAAATTGTTAGATTAATTTGAAAAATAATAATTTAGAAAATCTAAAGGTGTTACATCACACACATTTTAAAATTAATTTGAGCCTCAAAATTTATATGGGTTATCAAATGAATAATACTTGAATGTTTTTATCATAAAAACATGCATTGATGAAATAAATACTAATTTTTCATTTAAAAAAATAAATGTTGGAAACATAACGTTAATCCAAAGTCATGTGTTACTAGATTTCCACATCATAGAACATGACTGGGAAGTAAAAAACATGGACATGGAAGAATGATAGAAACAATCAAATATATAGATAAAGATCAATGATCACATGAAAGTGGTTGATCAAAAGAAACTTAATAGTCCCAATACATAAACTAAAGAAGCCTGAAAGGGGTCCATGATATGATAAAAATGGTTATAAAATGACAATATTTTATTTCAAGAACATTTTTAAAAGAGTTGATGAATTTTCATTACAATAGATACATACATGATTTCAGAAAAATATCACACATTGTTGTTCCCTTATTAATTTCTACTACATATATTATTCCATGAAATAATGGTTAATTATTAATTATTGAGGTACTAATATATAATGGTGCAGGATGAAAAGTAATTCCATCTGTATTTAGTTAGAATCATAGAAGAATAGTTTTCACATGTTATGAAATATACAAAAATCCTCCTATGGTGAGATAATATTTTAATATATGAAACATCATCCAAATTATAACTTATAACATTCTATAAATTTTTAACCTTATAACCCTTCCGAATGACGGATGTAAAAAACAATTAAAATAAGTTCACTAAATTATTAAAAAGAAACTTAAATTTGATCCCCTGTATATCTTTAATTATCATGTTTTTATTGCATACTAAATATGGAAATACTTTTATCATGTATTCTTTTTAAACTTGTTAAATAACAAAAAAATATCACAAAAAAATATTTAAAACATTCTTGTTTCCATATTCCAACATTTAATTGATATATTCCTTAAATTCAAAAATTCTGTAAACTTCATCAAGGATAACATAAATCACTTGTCAAAATATCTTTAACATCATTTAATGTATTCAGTACCATTCGATTTACTTATTCATATCCAAAATATCATTATCTAAACCACTAAAACATACTAAAGGGTTGAATTACCTTAATCAAAATTTGACCTTTATAGGAATTTTTTTAGTCTATCAGAACCATTTATCATATTCCTGTAAATACATCGAAAAAAATAAACTAAAAAATTCATATAAATTTCACAATTAATAATTATATAGTACAAATTTATAAATTTTTTTCCACATCATCCTTAATCCATTAACAAGGCTATCTTTTCCCATATATTAATTCCTCTTTTATTTAACATTTCATCTATAGTTTCACCATCATAAAAAATTTAGCCATTACTTGTACCACCTAAATAATTATCATCATGAACATTCCACTTAGGAAATACATTTCTGTAATGACCATTAACAACTCACTTAATCAAATTTAATTTTGATGATTTATTTATGAGGATAATATTAATATCTATTTTGTTAACTGAATCCTTCATTTTTTGATGTTTATTACATTATATCATTGTTATCCATTATCAAAACAACATCTTATTCATTTGAGACATTCTCCAATATGTTTATTTCCCAAATTCTTCAGATGTGGGAACATGAATCATTATTCCACCATGGTATACATTACTAGAATTATCAAACAAATATTTCTTTCTCTTTCATGAAGAGTCTTACAATTTTTTAAGTTGTACGTTTTAAATCATATTATCTGAAATATGATTTGGAATGATGACAATGTCCCTCGCTCCAACGATTATACAATTTTACTGATCATCTATAATCTGTATATCAAATTAAACATTAATATAATTATTTTTGGTTTCATACATTAAATAAATCACAAAATCATATTATTAGAAAACTTTATCATGGATGAAAACCACTAAATCATGAAAAATAACATATAGTATATCTAAATCATGGCACCAACATCCTTATTATAAGAAAGATTTGGTTTATCCTTATTTATAGTCATAAATTATTTAAATAATTCAAGATAGTCTTAAAGGGTTTTTTAATTTCAAAATCATATACCTAAGGAGTTTCAATCCTATTGTTTAGTAAGGATCACTATCATGTACTTGTAACTAATTTTACATATCCTAATACAGTGTTTTTAGGGTTATTACCACAATCTAAATTTGTTCAATATCCAAATACACTTGTTGTATCATTATGGGAATGTATTTCATGGAATAATTTCACATAAAAAACATTTTCAAAACATTAACACATAATTATACTAATCTGTATAGTCATACCATGAAATAACCATAGATATATCCCAAGGGATGTCAATATTGTTCTCCAATCCCCATTTCCAAGTATTACTATAACATTTTTATACCAAGTAAAGTAAACCAATATTAACATACATGGATATTACATAATGTTAGTTGAATTTTTTGCACATTACAAAAATACATGCCTGAGGAACATAATATTTTAATGTGTTTGGAATCGTGAAAAAACATTTCTGACATGGTAAATGATCATCACTGTTTCTAATAATTTTCATTCCCTTGAGTAATTCTAATAAAAACCATTCTTCATAACCTAGGGAAATGAAACATAAGAATGGAATTATCTCACATTCTTAGTAAGGGTAAAAATTTATATATATAAGCATAAAAAAATCACAAGTTCATGATAATGTGATCATAACATTGAATGGCCATACCCTTCATATCAATGATCATAAACATGAACCATTTAATAAATATTGTATGTACATATGATATAAATCACAAAGGTAAAAAATAATCATAAACCAATTATGAACAATCATCTATGGTCATAAAAGTGTGCCACCATCATACTTGTAGATAACGATTTCATGTTTCAAGGTTAACTTCTAATACCATTAACATAGTAGATTAGGGAACTATTATTTCTCATTAAGGATCATGTTCATCATCATGTTTACATCAATATCTCATGAGATATAATAATTCACCCATTGTATTGGTGGAAGATATAGGTCCAACCCATCTCATAATGATGTTACACACACGTGTTCTCTAAAATATTCATATTTTTGTTACCCATAAAATTATATGTGATTCATAATCCTAACATCATAACCCATGAAATGAAATGGGTATCCTAAAAATTTAATCAAATTATAATCTATGGATCATTTATGTGTTCCATAATGATTTAATCGAATAATTACTTATGAAAGAAAGCGAGTTTCATAATTATTTATTATGGTATAACCTGTTGAATAGAATAAAGATTCAGAAACAAAATCCATGAAAACATATACCATCAGAAAACTAATATGAATGGTATACTTAGATCATAACCATCATAAAGAATAAACAATAACCAAGGATATCATATTTTATAGAGAAGTATTTTTAAATACCACATAGAACATAAATTTTCTTTTAAAATCACTTTCTATAAAGAAATTCATTTCCAATGTACTCTTCTATGAAACCAGTTTATGAATATATAAATGAATAATGAAAACTCATATAAAAATTTTCATAAGTAAAATATTATTTTCACTTTGAACTTTTCCCTTTAAAATATACAACAATTTGATGAAAATTTTCATTAAAATAACATTGAAAATAGATAAGTTTACATGAAAACATTTTGAAATCCTTTTTCCATGAAAACATATAAAACAATCATCAAAGCATCTGGAGAAAAAATTTCATTGAATGTTTGATGAAATGATATAAAAGAACAAGTTTTAACATTCAAACCCATTTCATAGAAAACAATCTTTTGAAAACATATAATGGAATCTTAGAAAATCATTTAATAGCCTTTATGTTTTTTAATACATTTTTTTCTTTGAAAACAATTTTAAAATAAAAAAATTATATAATATTTGGTAAAAAATAAAGAAGTAATAAAATTGTAAACATTAAAAGTATGAATCGATTAGATGATGTTTGTGAAGCAAGATATGTTCGTATAATCATAACATTCCTTTTTCACCTTAAATGATTTTAAATTTATCTTTATTGGAAATCAAAAAGGAGATTCCTTTAAAAAAATTATAAGGTAATAAATATGTAAATATTTCCTTTAAACATCATATGATAAATTTAAAACTTTTCTGAAAACATTTTTAGAAAAAATGATTTCGAATGAACATTGATATTTAACCGAAAAGAGAAATAAATTGGAATTTTCATAAAAATACTTTAATAATTATCTTAACTAAAAAAGTGCGGGGAATTGGTAATATTGAATGGATATAACATGAATAGCCTGAGGGTATGAAAAGACATAATTTTTCATGATTTATGAGTAAAAATTTATTATACATGGAAGAATAATATTAATAAATATTTTTATACAATGATATTGTAGAAATAAACCATTACCACTTTGGTAACATTGAATCATAATGCAATTCAAAAGAATTAATGTACATTAGGATTAAAATATCATAAAAATAAAAATATTTGTGATATAACATTTCAAATGTAGTATATACACCTCAACGAAAAATACAGGTGCATAATAAGGCATGCATCTCAATAAATGAAAATTGAGACAAAATTACTTTACTGATATGGTAAATTTTGAAACATAAAAAACATTAAATACTTATCAGAAAATGTATATATCAATAACTATAAATTGAATAATAAAAAACATATAATATAAACATGGTTTTTATACACACATCATATAATAAATAGGTGGTGAAAATTCATTGTTTCTCATGGAAGATAATTGTGAGATGAGAAAACACTTACTTTAAGTCATCACTTTATTCATAAACGTTCAAACCTCATCTTATTTGGGTAAATCCTTTTAAATCACACATTATCGATTAGTTGGCGGGAATTCAAAGAAAATGGATTCATTCTGGATGGATAGAAGTATTTGGGGAAATTTTTGTTGCAGAGTTTGGGAGAACCAAAGGGCTTGAGAGGTGTGAATAAGTGAGAGGGGTGATTGCCTTTTATAGTGGAGGAGGAGTGAAATTATTGTAAATGTTTTAAAAAGAAATTATACCAACATTATATTGACGTAAGTTTGATCCAATAATAGTCCAAATTCAAAACAAGGATGTTCAAGCTATATATATTAATAGAAACCGGATTTTGGGCATGTTTCTAGGTCATTTTGGGCCTTAAGATTAAGGTTTAGTCATTCATTAGGCTAATTTTTAACTTAATAATTGAAATTAATTTTATTAAATTTCTCTAAAATTTTAAAAAATATATCTTTAAAATATTATAAATTATAAATTATCGTGATTCCAAATATGGACTCCATTTTAAAAAAATCAAATCACAGAAGTTTCATAAATTAATTTAATGTTAATCCCGCAAATATGAAAACAATTTCTATTTTTTATACCCAATATCCAAGTTAAATTAATTAAAATGACCTAAATTGTATTAATATATATATATATATATATAATATCATTAGACTTTAAAATAGGTAAAAATATAATTTAACATTATAAATAATTATGATGAAAAAGTTGTTTGAATTAAAATCTAGTGTTTTTCACTTCATCAATAAATTATATTTCCCAGAAAAAACAACAAAATATACAAAAAGAAAATATTGATATTAAACATAAAAAATAATGTTTATATTTTTACATATGATTTATAAATATTTTAGAAAATTATATTTAAAATGGGTTCTCTATTAAAAGGAAGTAATAAAACCTTTTTGAAAAAATATATTTTTTATTCATAAATTTGGATTTATTATTTTATTAAACCATTGAAATCTATTGGATGGGTATGAAAAATATGGATTCAATATATAATATATATATTTTATGGGAAAAATTAGTCAAAATGGGGTTTTAATTTACTCAGATAAAATTGTGTTTCTATATAGAAAAGTAGTTTCTTCATAGAAAAGTAATTATTTATTTTTAAAATAGTTGTTAAATACACTTTTAATAATTGATTACAAGAGAATAATATTATATACCTTTTTAATTAATTTTTTCACAATTTAATAAGTTTTATTCATAACATCTATTCAAATAGATTAGTGGTAGATATAATAATATTTTCATAATAATATAAATTGTATCATTTAGTTCGATAAAACATGAAATTTGTTGTAGAAAAATATTTCAAAGTGACTTAGTATTGTGTGAAACAAAAGTAAAACATGGTGTTGTCTATACGGAAGGATAATATATGTGTAATATACACTAGAACCTTGTCATTGTGTTATATATAACTGAATCCACACATAGTAATTTCCTATAAAAAAGGTGTATTTAATGTTGTGTGAAATGAAAAATATCAAAAATATTACATTAATTTAAAAATAATAATTCAAAAAATCTAGTAGTATACAATATATCAAACATGGAGTAATGTAATTCCATTAAATAATTAATTTCATTTCAATAATCTAGATGGTACTTTTCAGGAAAATTTGAGTAAGGACCCTTGTTTCACCATATGTATGGAATAAAGAATGATTGTGGTTTCCTAGTCTAACCAAAACATTTGACATAAACATTAATATTGTTGATCCATATCATTTGTAAAGGATAAGTCTAACTCACCACATAAGGTAGTTCAATTTCATATTCTAGTTTTATAAGGCCTTCTATTTCATAACAAATTATCTTCAATTAAATTATTCATCTTCTTTATCAATTAATTATTTAATCCTAATATAGGGTATAACAAACATTCCTCAAAATGTGAATAAAATTTATAAGAAAATAATTCTTGTTTTGTCCAGTTTGGTGATATACCCAACAGAATGCCCCTTTTTGGGTTCATCAACCCTAATTCGTTATTACAGGTCATAGTGGTTATAAAAACATAGACCCACACATTTAATTTCATAAAATTCTGTTGAAGCAGTGATGCTACAGAATTATAGAACAAATCACAATAGTGTAATATAATTACAACTATTCATTATTTGAAAATCATGAGAACACTTACCTAAGATGTTTAGTGGATTTCTAATCAGTTATTGGCCTCTAATCTAGGATAGAACCACAAAAATCGATGATATCATCAAATTACCCATAAATATAAAATATTACCTTGCACTTGTTAAGAAATCCACATGGAAAGAAAAATGATGAAAGCATTCACTTGTAATTATGAGATTACCATTGGTTATATGACACAATTGATAGAGGGAGATTCCATGTCCAGATGGGGAAGCTAGTTTAAACCCTATATTTGATGGAAAAAGGATATACCAATGTGTAAGAAGGATATTGGGAATAATAAATAGAGAATAAATGATATGTAAAACATAAAATAATGAAGTAGTGATGGAAATGTCACCCAATTTTAAAGAGGGATTGGTTTGGTATCCTGTATTGGCTAAATCATGTGCCAACCATGTGCACCCACTACCAAATTATCATTTAAATTGTGGGATATAAGAATAGTTTTAGAAAATATTGTGAATATTTTCAACCCCTCCATAGTACCTCTTTAAAACCATGCACTTTTTAACCAATCCATGTATCCACAAGTTCATGTTTACAGAAACGATGCATCCAACTTATTTCCTCCAAAAGGAATGGATTCATGTTTACATAAATCACTATAGACTTCTTAAATTCTCTTCATTTTCTTGGGTGCCTCATTATAGATCAAATTTAAGATTTCAAATTTAATTTAATGGATATACAACACATAATAAAAACTAATATCTTACAAACCATACCATAAAAATAAGTTATTGGGGAAGTAATGTTTTGAAATATTTCTAAGTTTTTATGTACAAAAAGAAGTAACTAAACCAAATGTGTCATATATTCAACTGAAATTGTAAATTTTTTTAGTCCCTTGAGCAAACGAATGTTCAGTTTTATCATCATCCTAAAGGAATCCTGAACATTCTGTAGTATTATTTGACCACATGATAACTTAGGAAATTAACCATAAGTGAGGGGGGGGGTTATACAAATACATCTAGGTCTATTTCAAAAACATATAAATTAAATATTAGTTTAATTACTATGTTAGTTGACCACATATAAATATACCATTATTTAATATCATTTATATAAGATATGAATTATATATCACAAATAATCACACAATGAGTGAATCATGGGGTTTATTTTCATTGAGGATTAGAAGTATAAGAATATTATTTTATGATAATTGTGAACATTTCACTATAACTAAACCACACATGACCCACTTATAGAGGTCACATATGTTACACTCATCATCATAATTTGGTAAATAGAATAACTAAAAAGGTATGAGATAAACTTATTATTAAAGAAAATACATAATAACAATTCCTCAAATTTTAGATCATAAAAATATGATAATATATGAGAAGGGGATAAATATGAAAGATTAATAATATTCTATAACATCTTATCTAAACACATTTAATCTCAAATGAAGAAACATGATCTATTTCATAATGGTCTTGACGACCCAAAATTTTATCAATGGAATTTCCCTTCCAATAACTATGTAGTATAAAATGTATAAATCAAATTGAAAACCAAAAAATAATAAATAATACATTACATATTAAAAAAAATAACAATTTCAAATATTATAGTAAGAAAAAAAATTGAAAATAATGTAATAAGAATATAATATTTTGGATCTTCATGAACCACAAAAATATTGCACTCATGAAAAAAATATTAGAAATAAATTATAATTTTAATAATATAATATACTTTTTGAATATAAATATATATAACCTTGAGATAAAATTATAATTTAATTAGGAATGAATGAAATAATATTTCTTAATAATAATTATATAACCTATATCATTTTTAATAGTAACCTATCCATTTTAATAGTAGCGTGACCATTAGAAATATTATTCCCACCATTAGAATAGTAACTTCACCAATAGAATTATAAATTAAATTTAGGTATCATATAATTGAAAAAGTGTAATAATTATATCATGTTTTATGTAAATAAATGTTTTGAAAATTGTAAATTAATCATTGGTATTTTTGGGAAATTTAATTTTTTCTTTACAATTTTATAATTAATATAACGATTTAAAATAAAATATATTTAATTAAAATATATTCATTAATTAATATTTTATTATCTTATAATTATAATATAATTTTACGCGAATTATTTAACATTTGAATGTTTCATAAATTCAGTTATAGTATTAAAATAGTTATTTTTTGAGTAAAAATGATTATATTTAAAAATTAAATTTTGTCACATTTATAAAATTCTTTTCAAAATTTCAAGTCTATATCAGATATATACATTTGAAAAAATGGTTCGAGGTATTGTTTTTTAGTTTTTTATAACAGATGATATTTGGTAAATAGTAAAATATTGTAATTTATGAAATAACATAAATACATTAATTATTGAGTCATATATGATTTATAACTTATTTTAGCAAAAATTGATTCTAAATATACCTAATGAATTATTTTATTTAGTAATAGGAATTAATACTATTGATATTCATGATCCAAAATAATAAACTAATGAATATAATAAAAAATACACCTCTCGACCTATGAATAACACCCCTCACCACCTCTTCTCCTAACCACTTTTAAGCATTATATCTTGTCAAAATTAGAATATATTAACTTCGAAATAATTTTCCTCTTGTCCAACAGAGATTGGTCAAATAGAATGCCAAAACCATGTTCTTTAAAGAGGTTCTCAAGAGACAACATTCAAGAAGTAAAATCCTCCTTATTTCTATTTTCAATTCTTTATTTATACTACCTTATCCTAACCTACCCTATCCAAAGAGACTTCATAACATTAGTATTACATGGTTACTATAATTTTATAATCTTAATGGAATATCTATAATCAAATCTCTATTTTTCTCTATTTATTTTGAAAATAAGAACATCATCCATGTTGTGTCGATTCAATGCCTTCATGGACGATGATTTTTTTATTTTCCATTATAACCATCAGGACTGGTCATAAAAACAATATTACTGCAAAAAAATCTTTTAATAAATATATTATGACTTTTTTACTATTCGTGATATAATTTATATACATAATATTACATTAAAATAAAGTATTCATTGATGGTTCTAAAAAAAGGATAATTAACAAAACATTTAGCTTTATCTTTTTATCTAGTGAATAACTTACATATCAGAACATAAAATTATATATAGTACCATTTAATGTTATGTAAGATCATTAATAAAATATAATTTCAATTTTGGAGGATTATTCTCATTTTACATGACCAATTATACTTGTATACAAGTGAACATGTCATGAAAACCAATAAAATGAATGCTCCATGAATGAAGAAATTGAACTCTATAAATCATAACAATTGAAATAAATGAACATAATAAATCATATATATATGAGATTCTAAATTATGTAATTAATAAAACTGCTTTGATTATCTGAGATATCAAGTGCAAGTAGAGACTTATTTGTATATATGGTAAATGGATTCTCTCATAAGATAATTTGTATTTTATGTTGACATGATGTTATCTTTTTTCAAAATTATGATGTTATAATTATGTGCATATTTTATGCATGAACTTGATTCTATATTGTTTCAAAACTATTTGTTGTATTTTTTCACCAATTCATGATATTTCCATTTTATGCATGTCAACATTCAATGTCTTTTTATAAGGATTCATTTCAAGATTATGATGATGAACATTTCCTTATTTTATGATGATGATGATTATGTCATCCATGTATTATTGACTAATTTATTTATTCATCCCTTTATTAGGATTTAACTTACCCATTTCATAGATGTATATCCTCAGGTGACTGCAGTTACATTGGATAATGTTTTCATTACTACTATGAAGAAAATTTTTAAAAAAAATTTGTGTTTTATTTGGAATAGTTGAGGTGTGGTCCTAAATTTATCGAAAAACTAATCCTTTTGATAGTTATTTATTAAATCTATTTTTATATTTATCTTACATATTTTTTAATAGTCATGAATGAAATATAGGGTCTCTATTATTGTTATGAATGAATGATTGGGTTAATTTTCAAATTATAATTTTATATTATTATTGAAACCCCATTGGAAAAGACTAGATATTTGTACACAACCATAATTCTTTTTAAATAATAGAAACCTAGGGATCCCATAAGATATTATAACAGTGTTAATTACATAAAAAATACTTCATTAATTTTTGAATTATTTATTGTTCAAACCTATTCTTTTTTAGAACATGTTGTGAGCCAGGATAAACGAATCCAACAACTCTTGTGAAGGACAATGTAACAATTTTCAGAAGGACATCCCCAATTCCATGGGAGGTGGATTTAAAAATATCAAGGAAACTCATAATTAGTTTCAACATGCTGTGAATAATAACATGAAACAGGGATAATGTTTTACTTAAACCAAGAAATTGAAATTATCTATTTATTTCATTATAAAACAACAAACACTGATATTTTTTATATCTGTCGATACACTTGTTTAATAAAAGTGGGTTAACTCAATAAAGAATAAATTGTTTTTGTGATTCACTATTCTATGAAAAATATGGTGACTTTAGTTGTCTACCATTTACATGGTAATATAAATCAATGGTTTGAATTGATAATGAACACCAACATTAAGGTTGAAATGTTATATATTGAGTTGGAAGACATTTAAAAAATATTTATAAAAAATTATTTCTCTATAACTCATCATAAAAGGATGAGGAGAGAATTTGTATAGATAATAAAAATGAATATGAATATTTCATCGAATATGAAAAAAAAATTCACAATTATTGCATGATACAGAATGATTTTTGTTATCAATAATGAAAAAAATAAGCAGATTCTTTATTTGTTTAAAACCACACATTCAAAAGGCTCTATCTTTTTTATACAATGAGATTTATGACTTCTGTTTTTCAATGTTCTCTCATAACAGAGATGGAATTTAGAGAATGGTTCCCTATTTATGGAGATAAGAAATTAAATATGGAGATTGAATATGTTGAATATATTGAAAACGTTTGAATGAAATATCAACTACCCACATTTAAATAATGTGGTAATAGGAATCATGGTATCTAACTCAATGGGATATGTAAATAAACAATGTGTGGGATAGAAGAAAACCAAGATCATGAATGTTAAAGAGGGTTGAAGAATCTGGAAAATGTGGTGGAGGAAAAGAGAGAACCACACATGGTTCAATGACTTAAATATACAGATAAAGGGAACTATGAAAACCAGTGCACTAAAACAGAAGTCGGTGAGAGAATCGACATTAGTAGCCACCAATGCCAATAGAGAAAATAATTTCTTATAACTTCACTACTAGGAATGTGGATTATGAAAATTATGTATCACAAGGTACACATCTTATTCAATCATGAATGAATTTTTTTTATTGGATTATGGTTCTACAAATTCCCTGATATCCTGAAAGTTTTCTAAACATATGTAATAGAATCCCTAATACAATGATGTAGATATATCTTTAAGAACCTATTGGTGTGATTATTGTAACCTAAATGTTGGACACTTCTCCTATTGGTGTATATGGGATGATTTTACTAGTGAATCTTATAATATATCCCTTGGTGGAATTTAAAACAATACGGGTAATGGATTGTCTCTTCTTTTAATGATCAGAAATAAACAATTTGGAAAACAAAATATATTTTCTTATTCTTAACCATCAATTGTTACTCTAAAAATTCTTTTTATATCAAGAATGTACTTTGGAAAATCATTTAGTGTTGTGGTTATTTATTCCATATGAAGAATGATACCTCTCTAAACTGGTTGGGTGAATAGAAGTTATCAACCTAGAAGAAATGTCCATTTTGAGGGAATATAGTGATGTATTTCTTGAAGAGTTACATGTAATTACACTATATTGTAAGGTATAGATCTCAATTAGACATATACATCGAGACACTCCTACACGAAAATGTCCCTACATGATAGACCATATTGAACTGGTTTTGTTAAAGGAATAACTACAAAAGAACTTGGTAAAATGCTTCATATACCCCAGTGCATCACCTTAGGGTATGCCTGTACACATTGTATGTAAAAAAGATGGGTTATGGTGGAGGGGTATCAATTAATTGGATCAAAATAATATCACAATAAATAACAAGTACCATCTTCCATGGATTTATAACATTATTCGATAAACTAAGCATACCTCAATAGTTCTCAATGTTGGATATTCATTTCAGATATCCTCAAAAAAATGGTAAGAAGGAAGATATTTAGAAGACTACTTTTCATACATGGTATCGGTAAGATCATTACATAGTGATTAACATTAGATTAATTAATTCCCCAACAATATTTGTGGATTTGATGAATCGACTATGTATAGCCTACTATGAAACTTTTTTGGTTGTTTTTATCAATGATGTTCTTGTCTACTCAGATACCAAGGAGGAACATAAATAATATTTAAGGATTGTTCTTGTGATATTAAGGAAGGAGAAAATGTATCCCAATTTCATCTAGTGTGACATTTATAACGACCCGACCTTTTCTTACATTACTATTACATCATTTCAATGATAAAAAACATAATATTATTACACATGGAGGATCGAGAGGTTTAGTGTCTTGGGCAAACTAGGACTACGCATAACAAGTACAACATCAAGCATAAAAATTCATTTAATCTCTTCTTCTATATATTCTTAGTAGAACTTGTCCTCTCCTTAGTACCTGTAGCCACCTGAGGATATACATCAAAAGGGGTGAGCTAAAAGCCCAGTAAAAGGATAGATAAGAACAACATAGCATGGGGTGAGTATAATCATGACATAGGAAGAAGATCTTGAACATGAGAGGAGCATAAACAATAAACTTGAAATGTGGAAAAGCATAAAAATGAAACATCATGTATTAGTGGTTAACTACCAAACATACTTGTGAACAAATCTAGCATCATGTTCACGCATAATTTCACATTTACTCATGAGATTCATCACTTTACCCAATGCATTGGAGCGCTATATAATTCCAGGCGCAACCATCACATCATAACATTATCATTATCATGCTTGCCACATAGAACACATATCAAACATGTACATAAGTAATCCATGGAATGGAATGGGTTTCATCTCATAATAACACATTCATAAGCTTTGGGTCCCCAAAAGAAAGAGGGAACAACATACTTGATATAAGAACCATCAACCTTGAACGAGAGGCAAAAGGTGAGATCTTGAAAGAAGAGTTCTTTTGGAAAACATTTTGATGGACATAAAAACCAGTGACAAACATGTATATCCCTGAAAAGTAAAGTAAATGATGAACAAATGATCTTTGAGGAGTCACCATATCAAAAATGTAGTGAAAGAGGGAGAACCCAACGGAAGAAAATTGGGTTCGAGATTTCCCCTTACCTTGTACTCGAATGCCTCCTTCTCTTTAATGTCCTGTATAATGACATTATATTAATTAATTAGAAATTCCAGAACCTTTTATACATTAATAGTCTTAATTATGGTTTCATTATTTCATATTATGTTCCATTGGATGACTTATAGAGTTTAAAAACATTGATCGGGGATGTTCGTTTTCATGGTTTTCTTGAGCGGTCCACTTGTGTTCTTAATTTGATGTTTGGGTAGATCATGGGTAAACATCCAGAACTGATATTACATGAAATTAATGATATTACAGAATCTTGAATGATTTTATAATGAGTTATATTAGATCCATGTGTCCGAATCATTAGATAAGAATTAAATGAAGATTATTTGGGCTAATTTGAGCGGTTTTTGGATCACAACCAACTCATTTTAATTTTTCACTTAGTAGTATGGCCTTTGGTTATTTCCAGAACTTAAAATAGAACATAATACATAAAAAAATTTCTGGTTCAACCATAAAAATGGTTTCATGACCAGATTTAAGGTATAAATGGAAGAAGAGAGCATGTTGTTTTTGAAGGTGATAAATTATCACCACATGAACAACGTTCTCTTTAATAAAATAAAAGGAAGATGGAAAGGGTGTGGGGTGATATAATATAACATTAGAATCATAATATTAAAGTATATATATAATACTGAATTTAAAGAACAATTTGGATGAATATAGATAGAGAGAGTTCAAGAAAGGAACTTGAACTTGAAAGAAAATTAAAGGAGAAGAGAGAGAGAAATTATCTTTAGATTCCTCCTCTTGAGATCCTCTTTATGGAAGCTAGGTTTGGTATTTTGATGAGAACAGAAGATTTTGGACGTGGGGGATGAGCTCGAGAAGGTTTTTGGGCAGAATTCAGAGATGTCTTGGAGCTTGAGGGGTGTGAGGAAAAGAAGGAGTGAAGGGTGGCTTTTATAGTGGAGGGGGAGGGGTTTCCTTAATATAAAATTGATTAGTTTATTAATTTCACCAAGGAAAAGGCATAGATAGTCTTGGATGACTAAGAATAGTAAATTTGACTTGTGAATTCGGGATTTGGGTGCTTACATCACTTGTGATGTCAGGAATAGTGGGTTTTAATTAAAATGTATTTATATGATAAATTAATGTATTCTACTATTCATAAAAAATTCAAGTATCTTAGAAAACTCCCAAAATTTTACGCCAACCATTTTTCGATGTGTAGAATCCAAAAATGATGTCCATTTTTCAAAAATAATTTTATAAATATTATTAATTTAATATTTAATTAAAATCATAATTTACTTAAAAACAGTTTTTAAAATTAAAACTGATTTTGTAGTTCTTTTAAAAATTACGTAGGGTCTTATAAAATTATCTAAAAACTATTATACATTGATTCAATAGTTTATGAATATATTTCAGGAAAATAAATATCCTCTTAAATTAATTAATTAATTATAATTAATTATTTATGACTTGTAAAATACCAAAAACGTTTACTAAGGTCAAATTGTCACTTTCTATAAAGTCTAAATTTTATTTTATTATTCATAGGTAATTTTACTCTTAGTTACTATTCATAAGGGTGATATTACTATTCATAAGGGTAGGTTACTATTAATAAGGGTAGGTTACTATTCATAAGGGTAGGTTACTATTCACCAAAAATTATTTTTGTTTCATTGGACTCCAAAAACTATCTTGAACACAACCGTGTATATTGGATTATTAAAATTCCAAACATAGGGGTGACAAAATTATGTTTAAAGGTCACTTATCACTTAGTAGTTCATTATTTTGTGTTTTTATGACATAGATATAAGAAGGGAATTTTCCATTGAAAAACATTGGGTCGTTATATTCTTCCCCCCTTAAGAAATTTCGCCCCCGAAATTTCACTTTACACAAACAGGTGAGGGTACTTCTCCTTCATTGCCTCTTCCGGTTCCGAAGTTGCTTCCTCAAACTTTTGGTTCCTCCACAACACTTTGACAAGGCGGGTTGTCTTGTTTCTTATAACCTTATCACTTCGGTCCAGAATTTTTACCGGCTACTCCTCATATGAGAGATCATCTTCCAACTATACCACCTCTGAGTTTAGTACATGTGAGGGGTATGGAATGTACTTCCTCAGTAGTGATACGTGAAACACATCATGAACTTGAGCCATATTCTGTGGAAGTTCCAGTCGATAGGCCACGGCTCCTATACGATCAAGGATCTCAAAGGGGCCAATGTACCTTGGACTCAGCTTCCCTTTCTTCCCGAATCGCATGACTCTCTTCCATGGAGAAATCTGAAGGAAGACATTATCTCCAACGTCAAACTCCAAGTCCCTTCGACGATTGTCAACATATCTCTTTTTCTGACTTTGGCCAGCTTTGATATGTTTCTAGATGACTTGAACTTTCTCTGTCATCTCTTAAACAATATCAGGACCAAGTACCTTTCGTTCTCCAACATCATCCCAAAAGGTTGGAGTTCTACATCGCTTCCCATAAAGAGCTTCATACGGAGCCATCTGAATACTTGAGTGAAGCTATTGTTGTATGAGAACTCAACCAATGGAAGATGCTGATCCCAACCACCATTGAATTCAAGAGAGCAGGATCATAGCATATACTCAAGTGTCTGAATAGTCCTTTCAGACTGGCCATAAGTTTGGGGGTGATAGGTCGTGCTAAAATTTAATTCAGTACTCAAAGCATGTTGAAGGCTCCTCCAAAATTTAGAAGTGAACCTTGGATCACGATCAGAGACAATCGAGCGTGGAATACCGTGCAATCTCACTACTTCCTTCAGATATATCCTTGCAAGTTGTTCAAGGGAGAGGTCTTCCCGAATAGCGATAAAATGGGCAGTCTTGGTGAGTCGGTCAACCACAACCCATATCGCATTATTTCCTCTTGACGTTTTCGGGAGACCCATGACAAAGTCCATAGTAACATTTTCCCATTTCCACATGGGTATAGGCAATGGCTGCATCATACCTTTGGACTTTTGCCACTCAGCTTTAACTTGCTGACATACCAAGCACCTTGATATATATTCCGCAATCTCCTTCTTCATGTTATCCCACCAGAAGTGTTCTCGGAGATCACGATACATCTTGGTACTTCCAGGATTGATAGAGAAAGTTGAGCTATGTTCACTATCCAATAGCTCCTTCTTTATTCCGGGTGATGAAGGCACACAAATCCACGTTCCAAACCGAATCACACCATCATTGTCGATATGGAACTCTTGCAGCTTCCCTTCCTTTACTGCATTTACACTCTTTTGTATCTCTACATCATCCCTTTGTGCTTCCTTAATCTACTATTGGATGTATGGTTGCGCAATCATTTGGGCAGGGTAGGATGTATCCCCTGCCCTTACGATTCCCAAATCCATCCTTTGCATATCCGAGAAGATAGGGTCTTTCTCAATCCTCAACATGGATAGAGTAGTAGGTTCTTTCTTGCTTAGAGCATCAGCTACCTTGTTCGCCTTTCCAGGATGATAGTGAATAGAGAAATCGTAATCCTTTATTAGCTCTAACCATCTCCTTTAAAGCATGTTGAGCTCCTTTTGTGTGAATATATACTTTAGGCTCTTGTGGTCGGTGTATATGTCACACTTCTCACCATAAAGGTAGTGCTGCCAGATTTTCAAGGCACAAATCACGGCTGCCAACTCTAGATCATGCGTCGGGTAGTTCTGCTCATGGATCTTCAACTGTCGTGAGGTGTAGGATATCACATTATCATTATGCATGAGTACACAACCCAAGCCTTTCTTTGAATCATCACTGTATATCATAAAACTTTCTCCACTTTTTAGTAGTGTGAGTACAGGTGCAGTGATCAGCCTTCTCTTTAGCTCCTTGAAGCTTCCCTCACATTCTTCCATCCATACATACTTTACCCCTTTCCTTGTTAACTTAGTTAGCGGGCTTGACAATCTTGAGAAGTTTCTGACAAAACGTCGGTAGTACCCAGCTAATCCAAGAAAACTACGGATTTCTGTGACACTACAGGGCCTGGGTCATTCTTCAATTGCCTTTGTCTTTGAAGGGTCCACAAAAATTCCCTCACTTGTGATCACATGTCCCAAGAACGTGACCTGATTCATCCAAAAGTCACACTTGCTGAACTTGGCGTACAACTTCTCATTTCTCAATGTCGCCAAAACAAGTCTTAGATGTTCTTCATGTTCCTCCTTTCTCTTGGAGTAGATGAGAATATCATCGATAAACACTACCACAAATTTGTCGAGGTAATGTCTAAATACTCTATTCGTCAAATCCATGAAGATTGCAGTGGCATTAGTAAGTCCGAAGGGCATCACCAAAACCTCATAGTGCCCATACCTTGTACGGAAGGTAGTCTTCTGAATATCTTCCTTCTTCACCTTTACTTGATGATATCCAGAACGAAGATCCACCTTTGAGAAGTATTGAGCTCCTCTTAAATGGTCGAACAAGTCATCAATCCTTGGGAGAGGATACTTGTTATTTATGGTGATCTTGTTGAGTTCCTGATAATCGATACACAGCCGCATGGTACCATCCTTCTTCTTCACCACGAGCACTGGCGCACCCCAAGGTGATGCACTAGGGCGTATGAACCCTTTGTCCAGATGCTCTTGCAGCTGCTTCTTTAACTCCTCCAGTTCGATAGGATCCATCCTATAGGGGCACTTCGAGATAGGAGTAGCTCCTGGTATGAGTTCAATTGATAACTCTACCTCACGATCCGGGGGAATTCCGGGTTACTCTTCGGGAAATACCTCACTGTATTCTCTTACGATGGGAATTTCCTCAAGGATGGAACTTTCCTTTGACTCAAATATTTTTGGGCGAGGTATGCTTCTTCATAGGGAATCATCACCCACACCATTGAAGGATTTCTCAAAGGAGATTCATGTTCTTCCTTGAATTTGTAGAGGAGCATGGGATGGTTTGGAATATGAAAATATATTTCCTTTTCCCGATAATTGATATGTGCTCTATATAACGAGAGCCAATCCATTCCCATTATAGCGTTGAATTCCACCAAGGGAAGTATTACGAGATTCTCCAAAAGAATCTTCCCACATACGTCAACAGGAGAAGAATCAAACACTTGGGTTGTAATGATTGCACCACTTGGTGTTTTTTACAGATATCTCTACTTGAAGGTTTCGGGGCTTCGATTCTATAGTTCTAGCAAACTTCCAAGATATAAAGGAATGCATAGAACTAGAATCAAATAAGACTTTTGCCATTCTTGAGTGAATAGGAAGTGTACCTTGTACGACTTCATTATCATGTTCCACCTCCGCAGTAGTGATGGCATAAGCCATCCCTTGTTCCTTTGGCTTTGGTGGTTGTTGGCACTGATTACCCTCGAAAGCTCAAGGTTTAGTGCACTGGTTTGAATAGTTCCCTATCTCCTTACAATTGTAGCATTGAACCACGAGTGGTTCTCTCCTTTCATCGGCTACATTATCCTTCCTTTTCATGTCTCTTCGACACTCGTTAGCTAAGTGTCCTTATTTCCCACACTTGAAGCATTTCCCCATCACTTTGAGGTAGTTCCCATTGTGCAACTTCCCACATTTTTGGCTAGTGGGTCGTTGTGTTTTCTTCCCATCTTTATCACTAGATCCACCAGCTTGAAACTCCATCTTTCTTTTACTATCACCATAGCCATGGGACCATTATCTAAACTCCATATCCACTTTGAGAGCACACCGAACAACTTCTTCATAACTCCCAATGTCTCGAATTGCAAGAGCTTTTCGAAGACGTGGTTTTAATCCACTAAAGAATCTATCAATTTTTCTATCATTGTTGATAACAAAACCCGAAGCATACCTTGCGAGCCTTGTGAAATTTACTTCATAGGTTGTGACAGATTCTCCTTCTTTTTTCTTGAGCTCTATGAATTCTCTCTCCATCTTCGTGCGAAGAGTTCTTGGGAAGTACTTAGTAAGAAACATTATCTTGAAGTCTTCCCATTCCATCTCTTCAATTTCCTCCCTTGGCTTGGTGTTCTTAATCAAAGCCCACCATTGATCAGCTTCTCTATCTAGATGATAAACGGCTAGAGTCACCTTCTCCGTCTCGGAACAGTGAAGAACAGAAAATATCTTCTCCATGGAGTTGACCCACTGTTCCGCAACTAGTGGATCGGAAGATCCACAAAACGTTAGTGGTCGTTGCAGCATAAAACATTCGATAGCTAGTTGCTCCCTCCTTGGTGAAGGAGGATGTTCCCCATTATTATGGTTATTATTCATAACCCGAGATAATTGGGTAAGTATCACCATGAAGTTTTGAACTCCACCTCCAAAATCATTGGGGATGTCGTTCGGGCAATCGTTGCATTGGCCTTCGCAAGAGTTGTTGGCCTGATTTCTCCTGGTTCCCACCATTTTCTAAAATAGAAATGGTTAGAAAAAAAATAAGTTAAAATTCATGAATAACATATCCTTTTAAACAATTATACCAAAAACATAACATATGGTATCCCTAGGTAAATATCCTTGTGTGCATATTTGTACTTAGTCTCATGCTAGAGGTTTTCTTTAGGGTTCACTAATCCTAATTCCCAAATTAACTAAACCTTTCCCCTGATACCAACTATAACGACCCGAACTTTGTTTACATTACTATTACATCATTTCAATGATAAACAACATAATATTATTACACATGGAGGATCCAGAGGTTTATTGTCTTGGGCAAACTAGGACTACACATAACAAGTACAACATCAAGCATAAAAATTCATTTAATCTCTTATTCTATAATTTCTTAGTAGAACTTGTCCTCTCCTTAGTACCTGTAGCCACCTGAGCATATACATCAAAAGGGGTGAGCTAAAAGCCCAGTAAGAGGATAGATAAGAACAACATAGCATGGGGTGAGTATAATCATGACATAGGAAGAAGATCTTGAACATGAGAGGAGCATAAACAATAAACTTGAAATGTGGAAAAGCATAAAAATGAAACATCATGTCTTAGTGGTTAACTACCAAACATACTTGTGAACAATTCTAGCATCATGTTCACGCATAATTTCACATTTACTCATGAGATTCATCACTTTACCCAATGCATTGGAGCGCTATATAATTCCAGCCGCAGCCGTCACATCATAACATTATCATTATCATGCTTGCCACATAGAACACATATCAAACATGTACTTAAGTAATCCATGGAATGGAATGGGTTTCATCTCATAATAACACATTCATAAGCTTTGGGTCCCCAAAAGAAAGAGGGAACAACATACTTGATATAAGAACCATCAACCTCGAACGAGAGGCAAAAGGTGAGATCTTGAAAGAAGAGTTCTTTTGGAAAACATTTTGATGGACATAGAAACCAGTGAAAAACATGTATATCCCTGAAAAGTAATGTAAATGATGAACAAATGATCTTTGAGGAGTCACCATATCAAAAATGTAGTGAATGAGGGAGAACCCAAAGGAAGAAAATTGGGTTCGAGATTTCCCCTTACCTTGTACTCGAATGCCTCCTTCTCTTTAATGTCCTGTATAATGACATTATATTCATTAATTAGAAATTCCAGAACCTTTTATACATTAATAGTCTTAATTATGGTTTCATTATTTCATATTATGTTCCATTGGATGACTTATAGAGTTTAAAAACATTGATCGGGGATGTTCGTTTTCATGGTTTTCTTGAGCGGTCCACTTGTGTTCTTAATTTGATGTTTGGGTAGATCATGGGTAAACATCCAGAACTGATATTACATGTAATTAATGATATTACATAATATTGAATGATTTTATAATGAGTTATATTAGATCCATGTGTCCGAATCATTAGATAAGAATTAAATGAAGATTATTTGGGCTAATTTGAGCGGTTTTTGGATCACAACCAACTCATTTTAATTTTTCACTTAGTAGTATGGCCATTGGTTATTTCCAGAACTTAAAATAGAACGTAATACATAAACAAATTTCTGGTTCAACCATAAAAATGGTTTCATGACCAGATTTAAGGTATAAATGGAAGAAGAGAGCATGTTGTTTTTGAAGGTGATAAATTATCACCACATGAACAACGTTCTCTTTAATAAAATAAAAGGAAGATGGAAAGGGTGTGGGGTGATATAATATAACATTAGAATCATAATATTACAGTATATATATAATACTTAATTTACAGAACAATTTGGATGAAGATAGATAGAGAGAGTTCAAGAAAGGAACTTGAACTTGAAAGGAAATTAAAGGAGAAGAGAGAGAGAAATTATCTTTAGATTCCTCCTCTTGAGATCCTCTTTTTGGAAGCTAGGCTTGGTCTTTTGATGAGAACAGAAGCTTTTGGACGTGGGGGATGAGCTCGAGAAGGTTTTTGGGCAGAATTCAGAGATGTCTTGGAGCTTGAGGGGTGTGAGGAAAAGAGGGAGTGAAGGGTGGCTTTTATAGTGGAGGGGGAGGGGTTTCCTTAATATAAAATTGATTAGTTTATTAATTTCACCCAAGACAAGGAATAGATAGTCTTGGATGACTAAGAATAGTAAATTTGACTTGTGAATTCGGGATTTGGGTGCTTACATCACTTGTGATGTCAGGAATAGTGGGTTTTAATTAAAATGTATTTATATGATAAATTAATGTATTCTACTATTCATCAAAAATTCAAGTATCTTAGAAAACTCCCAAAATTTTACGCCAACCATTTTTCGACGTGTAGAATCCAAAAATGATGTCCATTTTTCAAAAATAATTTTATAAATATTATTAATTTAATATTTAATTAAAATCATAATTTACTTAAAAACAGTTTTTAAAATTAAAACTGATTTTGTAGTTCTTTTAAAAATTACATAGGGTCTTATAAAATTATCTAAAAACTATTAGACATTGATTCAATAGTTTATTAATATATTTCAGGAAAATAAATATCCTCTTAAATTAATTAATTAATTATAATTAATTATTTATGACTTGTAAAATACCAAAAACATTTACTAAGGTCAAATTGTCACTTTCTATAAAGTCTAAATTTTATTTTATTATTCATAGGTAATGTTACTCTTAGTTACTATTCATAAGAGTGATATTACTATTCATAAGGGTAGGTTACTATTCATAAGGGTAGGTTACTATTCATAAGGGTAGGTTACTATTCACCAAAAATTATTTTTGTTTCATTGGACTCCAAAAACTATCTTGAACACAACCGTGTATATTGGATTATTAAAATTCCAAACATAGGGGTGACAAAATTATGTTTAAAGGTAACTTATCACTTAGTAGTTCATTATTTTGTGTTTTTATGACATAGATATAAGAAGGGAATTTTCCATTGAAAAACATTGGGTCGTTATATTCTTCCACCCTTAAGAAATTTCGCCCCCAAAATTTCACTTTACACAAACAGGTGAGGGTACTTCTCCTTCATTGCCTCTTCCGGTTCCGAAGTTGCTTCCTCAAACTTTTGGTTCCTCCACAACACTTTGACAAGGCGGGTTGTCTTGTTGCGTATAACCTTATCACTTCGGTCCAGAATTTTTACCGGCTACTCCTCATATGAGAGATCATCTTCCAACTATACCACCTCTGAGTTTAGTACATGTGAGGGGTATGGAATGTACTTCCTCAGTAGTGATACGTGAAACACATCATGAACTTGAGCCATATTCTGTGGAAGTTCCAGTCGATAGGCCACAGCTCCTATACGATCAAGGATCTCAAAGGGGCCAATGTACCTTGGGCTCAGCTTCCCTTTCTTCCCGAATCGCATGACTCTCTTCCATGGAGAAATCTGAAGGAAGACTTTATCTCCAACGTTAAACTCCAAGTCCCTTCGACGATTTTCAACATATCTCTTTTTCTGACTTTGGGCAGCTTTGATATGTTTCTGGATGACTTGAACTTTCTCTGTCATCTCTTAAACAATATCAGGACCAAGTAGCTTTCGTTCTCCAACATCATCCCAATAGGTTGGAGTTCTACATCGCTTCCCATAAAGAGCTTCATACGGAGCCATCTGAATACTTGAGTGAAGCTATTGTTGTATGAGAACTCAACCAATGGAAGATGCTGATCCCAACCACCATTGAATTCAAGAGAGCAGGATCATAGCATATACTCAAGTGTCTGAATAGTCCTTTCAGACTGGCCATAAGTTTGGGGGTGATAGGTCGTGCTAAAATTTAATTCAGTACTCAAAGCATGTTGAAGGCTCCTCCAAAATTTAGAAGTGAACCTTGGATCACGATCAGAGACAATCGAGAGTGGAATACCGTGCAATCTCACTACTTCCTTCAGATATATCCTTGCAAGTTGTTCAAGGGATAGGTCTTCCCGAATAGCGATAAAATGGGCAGTCTTGGTGAGTCGGTCAACCACAACCCATATCGCATTATTTCCTCTTGACGTTTTCGGGAGACCCATGACAAAGTCCATAGTAACATTTTCCCATTTCCACATGGGTATAGGCAATGGCTGCATCATACCTTTGGACTTTTTCCACTCAGCTTTAACTTGCTGACATACCAAGCACCTTGATATATATTCCGCAATCTCCTTCTTCATGTTATCCCACCAGAAGTGTTCTCGGAGATCATGATACATCTTGGTACTTCCAGGATTGATAGAGAAAGTTGAGCTATGTTCACTATCCAATAGCTCCTTCTTTATTCCGGGTGATGAAGGCACACAAAGCCACGTTCCAAACCGAATCACACCATCATTGTCGATATGGAACTCTTGCAGCTTCCCTTCCTTTACTGCATTTACACTCTTTTGTATCTCTACATCATCCCTTTGTGCTTCCTTAATCTACTATTGGATGGATGGTTGCGCAGTCATTTGGGCAGGGTAGGATGTATCCCCTACCCTTACGATTCCCAAATCCATCCTTTGCATATCCAAGAAGATAGGGTCTTTCTCAATCCTCAACATGGATAGAGTAGTAGGTTCTTTCTTGCTTAGAGCATCAGCTACCTTGTTCGCCTTTCCAGGATGATAGTGAATAGAGAAATCATAATCCTTTATTAGCTCTAACCATCTCCTTTGACGCATGTTGAGCTCCTTTTGTGTGAATATATACTTTAGGCTCTTGTGGTCGGTGTATATGTCACACTTCTCACCATAAAGGTAGTGCCGCCAGATTTTCAAGGCAAAAATCATGGCTGCCAACTCTAGATCATGCGTCGGGTAGTTCTGCTCATGGATCTTCAACTGTCGTGAGGTGTAGGATATCACATTATCATTATGCATGAGTACACAACCCAAGCCTTTTTTTGAAGCATCACTGTATATCATAAAACTTTCTCCACTTTTTAGTAGTGTGAGTACAGGTGCAGTGATCAGCCTTCTCTTTAGCTCCTTGAAGCTTCCCTCACATTCTTCCATCCATACATACTTTACCCCTTTCCTTGTTAACTTAGTTAGCGGGCTTGACAATCTTGAGAAGTTTCTGACAAAACGTCGGTAGTACCCAGCTAATCCAAGAAAACTACGGATTTCTGTGACACTACAGGGCCTGGGCCATTCTTCAATTGCCTTTGTCTTTGAAGGGTCCACAGAAATTCCCTCACTTGTGATCACATGTCCCAAGAACGTGACCTGATTCATCCAAAAGTCACACTTGCTGAACTTGGCGTACAACTTCTCATTTCTCAATGTCGCCAACACAAGTCTTAGATGTTCTTCATGTTCCTCCTTTCTCTTGGAGTAGATGAGAATATAACCGATAAACACTACCACAAATTTGTCGAGGTAATGTCTAAATACTCTATTCATCAAATCCATGAAGATTGCAGGGGCATTAGTAAGTCCGAAGGGCATCACCAAAACCTCATAGTGCCCATACCTTGTACGGAAGGTAGTCTTCTGAATATCTTCCTTCTTCACCTTTACTTGATGATATCCAGAACGAAGATCCACCTTTGAAAAGTATTGAGCTCCTCTTAAATGGTCGAACAAGTCATCAATCCTTGGGAGAGGATACTTGTTATTTATGGTGATCTTGTTGAGTTCCTGATAATCGATACACAGCCGCATGGTACCATCCTTCTTCTTCACCAAGAGCACTGGCGCACCCCAAGGTGATGCACTAGGGTGTATGAACCCTTTGTCCAGATGCTCTTGCAGCTGCTTCTTTAACTCCTCCAGTTCGATAGGATCCATCCTATAGGGGCACTTCGAGATAGGAGTAGCTCCTGGTATGAGTTCAATTGAGAACTCTACCTCACGATCCGGGGGAATTCCGGGTTACTCTTCGGGAAATACCTCACCGTATTCTCTTACGATGGGAATTTCCTCAAGGATGGAACTTTCCTTTGACTCAAACATTTGGGCGAGGTATGCTTCTTCATAGGGAATCATCACCCACACCATTGAAGGATTTCTCAAAGGAGATTCATGATCTTCCTTGAATTTGTAGAGGAGCATGGGATGGTTTGGAATATGAAAATATATTTCCTTTTCCCGATAATTGATATGTGCTCTATATAACGAGAGCCAATCCATTCCCATTATAGCGTCGAAATTCCACCAAGGGAAGTATTACGAGATTCGCCAAAAGAATCTTCCCACATACGTCAACAGGAGAAGAATCAAACACTTGGGTTATAATGATTGCACCACTTGGTGTTTTTTACAGATATCTCTACTTAAAGGTTTCGGGGCTTCGATTCTATAGTTCTAGCAAACTTGCAAGATATAATGGAATGTGTAGAACTAGAATCAAATAAGACTTTTTCCATTCTTGAGTGAATAGGAAGTGTACCTTGTACGACTTCATTATCATGTTCCACCTCCGCAGTAGTGATGGCATAAGCCTTCCCTTGTTCCTTTGGCTTTGGTGGTTGTTGGCACTGATTACCCTCGAAAGATCAAGGTTTAGTGCACTGGTTTGAATAGTTCCCTATCTCCTTACAATTGTAGCATTGAACCACGAGTGGTTCTCTCCTTTCATCGGCTACATTATCCTTCCTTTTCATGTCTCTTCGACACTCGTTAGCTAAGTGTCCTTATTTCCCACACTTGAAGAATTTCCCCATCACTTTGAGGTAGTTCCCATTGTGCAACTTCCCACATTTTTGGCTAGTGGGTCGTTGTGTTTTCTTCCCATCTTTATCTCTAGATCCACCAACTTGAAACTCCATCTTTCTTTTCCTATCACCATAGCCATGGGACCATTCTCTAAACTCCATATCCACTTTGAGAGCACACCGAACAACTTCTTCATAACTCCCAAAGTCTCGAATTGCAAGAGCTTTTCGAAGACGTGGTTTTAATCCACTAAAGAATCTATCAATTTTTCTATCATTGTTGATAACAAAACCCGAAGCATACCTTGCGAGCCTTGTGAAATTTACTTCATAGGTTGTGACAGATTCTCCTTCTTTTTTCTTGAGCTCTATGAATTCTCTCTCCATCTTCGTGCGAAGAGTTCTTGGGAAGTACTTACTAAGAAACATTATCTTGAAGTCTTCCCATTCCATCTCTTCAATTTCCTCCGTTGGCTTGGTGTTCTTAATCAAAGCCCACCATTGATCAGCTTCTCCATCTAGATGATAAACAGCTAGAGTCACCTTCTCCGTCTCGGAACAGTGAAGAACAGAAAATATCTTCTCCATGTAGTTGACCCACTGTTCCGCAACTAGTGGATCGGAAGATCCACAAAACGTCAGTGGTCGTTGCAGCATAAAACATTCGATAGCTAGTTGCTCCCTCCTTGGTGAAGGAGGACGTTCCCCATTATTATGGTTATTATTCATAACCCGGGATAATTGGGTAAGCATCGCCATGAAGTTTTGAACTCCACCTCCAAAATCATTGGGGATGTCGTTCGGGCAATCGTTGCATTGGCCTTCGCAAGATTTGTTGGCATGATTTCTCCTGGTTCCCACCATTTTCTAAAATAGAAATGGTTAGAACAAAAAATAAGTTAAAAGTCATGAATAACATATCCTTTTAAACAATTATACCAAAAACATAACATATGGGATCCCTAGGTAAATATCCTTGTGTGCATATTTGTAATTAGTCTCATGCTAGAGGTTTTCTTTAGGGTTCACTAATCCTAATTCCCAAATTAACTAAACCTTTCCCCTGATACCAACTATAACGACCCGACCTTTGTTTACATTACTATTACATCATTTCAATGATAAAAACATAATATTATTACACATGGAGGATCCAGAGGTTTAGTGTCTTGGGCAAACTATGACTACACATAACAAGTACAACATCAAGCATAAAAATTCATTTAATCTCTTCTTCTATAGCTTCTTAGTAGCACTTGTCCTTTCCTTAGTACATGTAGCCACCTGAGGATATACATCAAAAGGGGTGAGCTAAAAGCCCAGTAAGAGGATAGATAAGAACAAAATAGCATGGGGTGAGTATAATCCTGACATAGAAAGAAGATCTTGAACATGAGAGGAGCATAAACAATAAACTTGAAATGTGGCAAAGCATAAAAATGAAACATCATGTCTTAGTGGTTAACTACCACACATACTTGTGAACAAAGATAGCATCATGTTCACACATAATTTCACATTTACTCATGAGATTTATCACTTTAACCAATGCATTGGAGCACTATATAATTCCAGGCGGACCTGTCACATTTAAACATTCATATTGCGCTATATAATTCTGGGCACACCCGTCACATCATAACATTATCATTATCATGCTTGTCACATTGAACACATATCAAACATGTACATAAGTAACCCATGGAAAGGAATGGGTTTCATCTCATAATAACACATTCATAAGATTTGGGTCTCCAAAATAAAGAGGGAACAACATACTTGATATAAGAACCATCAACCTTGAACGAGAGGCAAAAGGTGAGATCTTGAAAGAAGAGTTCTTTTGGAAAACATTTTGATGGACATAAAAACCAGTGACAAACATGTATATCCCAGAAAATTAAATTAAATGATGAACAAATGATCTTTGAGGAGTAACCATATCAATAATGGAGTGAAATAGGGAGAACCCGAAGGAAGAAAATTGGGTTTGAGATTTCCCCTTACCTTGTACTCGAATTCCTCCTTCTCTTTAATGTCCTGTATAATGACATTATATTCATTAATTAGAAATTCCAGAACCTTTTATACATTAATAGGGTTCATTCTGGTTTCATTATTTCATTTTATGTTCCTTTGGATGCCTTATAGAGTTTAGAAACATTGATCGGGGATGTTCGTTTTCATGGTTTTCTTGAGCGGTCCACTTGTGTTCTTAATTTGATGTATGGGTAGATCATGGGTAAACATCTAGAACTGATATTACATGTAATTAATGACATTACAGAATCTTGAATGATTTTATAATGAGTTATATTAGGTCCATGTGGCTGAATCATTAGATAAGAATTAAATGAAGATTATTTGGGATAATTTGAGAAGTTTTTGGATCACAACCAACTCATTTTAATTTTTCACTTAGTAGTATGGACATTGGTTATTTCTAGAACATAAAATAGAACATAATACATAAAAAACATTCTGGTTCAACCATAAAAATGGTTTCATGACCAGATTTAAGGTATAAATGGAAGAAGAGAGCATGTTGTTTTTGAAGGTGATAAATTATCACCACATGAACAACGTTCTCTTTAATAAAATAAAAGGAAGATGGAAAGGGTGTGGGGTGATATAATATAAAATTAGAATCATAATATTACAGTGTATATATAATACTGAATTTAAAAAGAACAATTTGGATGAAAATAGATAGAGAGAGATCAAGAAAGGAACTTGAACATGAAGGGAAATTAAAGGAGAAGAGAGGGAGAAATTACCTTTAGATTCCTCCTCTTGAGATCCTCTTTAAGGAAGCTAGGCTTGGTATTTTGATGAGACCTGAAGCTTTTGGAAGTGGGGGATGAGCTAGGGAAGGTGTTTGGGCAGAATTTAGAGAAGTCTTGGAGCTTGAGAGGTGTGAGGAAAAGAGGGAGTGAAGGGTGGCTTTTATAGTGGAGGGGAGAGGGGTTTCCTTAATATAAAATTGATTAGTTTATTAATTTCACCCAAGACAAGGAATAGCGAGTCTTGGATGACTAAGAATAGTAAATTTGACTTGTGAATTTGGGATTTGGGTGCTTACATCACTTGTGATGTCAGGAATAGTGGGTTTTAATTAAAATGTATTTATATGATAAATTAATGTATTCTACTATTCATCAAAAATTCAAGTATCCTAGAAAAATCCCAAAATTTTACCCCAACAATTTTTCGACGTGTAGAATCCAAAAATGATATCCATTTTTCAAAAATAATTTTCTAAATATTATTAATTTAATATTTAATTAAAATCATAATTTACTTAAAAATAGTTTTTAAAATTAACAATGATTTTGTAGTTCTTTTAAAAATTACGTAGGGTCTTATAAAATTATCTAAAAACTATTAGACATTGATTCAATAGTTTATGAATATATTTCAGGAAAATAAATATCCTCTTAAATTAATTAATTAATTATAATTAATTATTTATTAATTATAAAATACCAAAAACGTTTACTAAGGTCAAATTGTCACTTTCTATGATGTCTAAATTTTATTTTATTATTCATAGGTAATGTTACTCTTAGTTACTATTCATCAGGGTCATATTACTATTCATAAGGGTAGGATACTATTCATAAGGGTAGGTTAATATTCAAAAGGGTAGGTTATTATTCACCAAAAATTATTTTTGTTTCATTGGACTCCAAAAACTATCTTGAACACAATCGTGTATGTTGGATTTTTAAAATTCCAAACATAGGGGTGACAAAATTATGTTTAAAGGTCAATTATCACTTAGTAGTTCATTATTTTGTGTTTTTATGACATAGATATAAGAAGGGAATTTTCCATTGAAAAACTTTGGGTCGTTACAACATTAGGATGTGGCATGTCACATTCTTCAGAAGATGATCACAAGTGATAGAATTTCTGTGGACCCCTTAGAAAAAGGAAATATTGGAGAACCCCCGACCGTCTACGGTAATATAAATCTATTGTTTTCTTTTCTTATTAGGTTACTGTCAACATTAATTGATAAATTCATCATTATTATCTATCCCAAAAAACGATGTTGTCACAAAATGGGAAAAATTATGTCTAGATTGAAGAATGCGAGGAAAGAATTAAGGAACTTAATAAGAGAACATTCAATGTACATGTACTCACTCTATCAAAAATAGAGAATGATTTGTAATATATAATGGTTATTCATTTTATGTATTGGTTTTTTTACTCTTTCACAATGATAAAGTGATATCTTACAACTCATGAAGGATGAATATTCATGTGTATTACTTCCTGACAAATGAACTGGAGCTAGGAGCTATGCCTTATTTCCATAATAATATGGATACACTACCTCTATTGTGAGACATGTGATTAATATACTATTCCAAATTTTCTAAATTATATATGCACAAAAAAGGATCTAAACATGTTTCAATGAATAAGGTTACATCTATTCTAGGATTATAATTTCTTTAATCAATTCCAAAATGTAAAGGTGAGCAATGTAATTATTTCTCATAGAAGAAAATGAACCTTATACCATATCTTGATGTAAATTAAAAAATAGCCCATCTATAGAGATGTTAAAATTATGGATTTAGAAATCATAATGACTGGGAAAATATCATAAATTTCACAAATTATTTCATGAGCATCTATTTAAGAGTTTATCAAGGAAGCCCAAAATGATTGATCTGGAGCTCGATAAGAAGCTGGAATCAAAAAAGTAAGGGATGCTACTTGAGTACCACATCAACTAGGATTGTTTCAACCAATTTAGATTCACAAATTATGTTTTATCTTCATATTAGATACAGAATAATCGACCAGATAATTCACATAGATCATCCTTCTCAATCCATATTGAATTTATAATTACGTACCTTGATCATATAGAGTGCTTCTAGTGGGACAAAATTATAATGGAGATTACGTATTACATCTCAATATGTTTGGTATGTCAACATGTTAAATTAGAGAAAACAAAGTCCAAAGGGACGATGAAATCATTTCTTATACCCACATGAAAATTGGAAAATATCACAATCGTATTTGACTCTAGTCTCACAATGGCATCCAAAGGAATATATGTGATATTATTTATGGTGTATTGACTCACCAAGAATACCCACTTCATTTATATTTGTTACTATCTTACATAAAAAACTTCCTATATATATGTAATGCATATGGTGAGGCTACATGGGGTTCCAAATTATTTTATATATGATCATGATACAAGGTTAAAATATAAATTACAGATAAGTATACAACATTCTTTGTGTATTGAATTTAATTTCATGACATCCTATCATTCCAAAACCTTTGGCCAATCGAAAAGGACTATTTAAACTGTTTAAGACATGCTAATATATTTTATAGTGGAATTCAAAGGAGGACAGGATCAACATATCTCATTAGTTGATTTATAATATAAAAAAACTTACACTCATGTATATAGATCGAAACATATGGATCTATTTATGGGAAATGATGTATGAATCAAATATTTTATGTTGATTTTGGTGAATGAAATATACTTGCACTTTATCTTTTGAAATAGATATAGTGAAGGTTCAAGCCACCCAACAAAACATAAATGTTGCACAGTGTTGGAAAATGGTCTATTATGATAACTGTTAGAGGTATTTGGTGTTTTAAGTGAGAGAGAAAGTCTTCATTCAAATATCTTAATGGAATAGATTCATACTTTTTGGAAGGAAAGGGATTCACAATCCAAGTTACATTGTCACTTTTTTGATGTACCTTCTCATATAAGAGTAGTGTCATATTAGATTTCACTTAAAACAAAAAAGGATCATGTACATGTAGTATTCCATGATTCTCTACCAAGAAAGTACATATTATATCCCTCACACATAATGTACTCATAGGTGGTTCAACATGATAATTATGTCTCTTGTGAGGAGAAGTTGTTGTGGATCATTGGATAGAGTGATAAAGCTATACATAACAAGGAAACACACCTTATCCATTTTTTTGGAGGAACCATGTGTATAAAGAAGAGACATGGGAACCAAATAAATAACTGAGGGGTAAATAATACAAAAATGTATTAATATTAGTTTTTAATATTAATTTTTTTTTAAATGATTTAAAAAGGTAGGAATAATGTAATGAGCCAAAATATTTCCAATTAAATTTTCCTTATTATGATTATTTTTATATAACTAATAAATAAATTTGAGAAACCAAAATGTCAAAAATTATACATTATTTAGGAAACAAACCAATAATAATTCAAAATATTATATCAGGAAAACATATAGAAAATAATATATTTAATATAAGAATTTTTTAATCCAATAAAACCGCTTGAAAAAATGTACTCATGAACAACGATATAAAGGTAAATAATAACATTAATAATATAATATTCTTTTTTAAGATGAATATTTATATAAATATAACCTATAGTAAAAATTAATTTTTAAGGAATAATAACTAAAAGAAGATCTCTTAATAATAATTAAGGTACCTAAACCAATGGAATATTAATTTGACCATTTCAATAGTAATATGAACATTATGAATAAAAATATGACTGTTAAAATAGTATCCTCACATATGTATGTATAAAAAAATTCAAGAATATTATAAAAGAAAATACAATATAATTATATCATGTTATAAGTAAATAAATGTTATAAAAATGATGAACTAATTGCTTTTATTTTTGTGAGGCACAATTTTTTTACAATTATATAATTAATATAATGATTAAAAGAATGTATTTTCATAAAATAGATTCATAAATATTCATGTTTTGTAATATAATTATAAGATAATTTTATGACACTTTAATTGATTATTTAATGCGTCAAAAATGATTTATAATATTAAATTCAATGTTTTTCGAATAAAAGACGATTTAAAATAATTAAATTTCTTATATTTGGAAAATTATTTTTATAAAATGGAGTCTATTTAGAAATATACATGTTAAAAAATGGTTGTAGGGAATTTATGTTATTTGTTAAAAATAGTTGAAATTTGTTTATTATTAAAATAAAGTAATGAATGAAATAATCAAAATACAAGATCTTCTTATTCATGGATGATGTATGGACTTTTTAAGAACCCATTAGATAGAAATATCATAAACCATTTACTATATTAAGTCATATTAATAAACACTATTGTTGTTCTTGAGTGAAAATAATAAAATAATTAATATAATAATCAATATTACGCCTCTATTATCCATATTAATACCACCCTCACCACCTATTCTTCTCACACCATATAAGCCTATTATAGAATCTAACATATTATAAATTCCCCTCTAAATCCACTGGCGAAAAATTTGGATCAACTGGACCTATCGAATGACCGAACCTAAGTTTCTTATGAATATTCTCAAGGTGAAAACATTCAAGAGGTAAAATACTCCTTTCTATTCTAATTCTCACTTTCTTATACCTTATCATAACATCTCATATCAAAAGAGGCATGATAACTCCATTATTTCATATTTACTAGAATTTTTTTCTTCATTGAATATTTATCATCAAATATCTTATCTTCCATGATTATTATGAAAATGAAAGCATCATCTCTGATGTTTCGATTCATTGCCTTCATGAAGGATGATTATTCATTTTCCAATACTTCTTTCTGGGATGGTTACAAGACCATTATTATAGTTAAAATATATTTTAGTATTGGTATTATAACTTTCTATTATTATATATCTAATTTATATTCATAATATTCAATAAAATGAAACTATTCGATGATCGTTGTAAAAATTGATAAAACAAACTAAACATTTTAACATTGACGTTCTCTCTAATGAATCAACCTCACATCACAACAAAAAATTATAAATAAGACAAATTTTACTTATATATGAATAATAATAACATAAAATTTCATCTCTGGATAATTATTCTCTTTTTTCAAACACATTAATTCTTGTATTAATGTGAACCAATCATGAAAACCAAAAAACTTTATGCTCCTAGAATGATAAATTAATCTCTATATCCCATTAATATGGTTATAAATTAACATAATAAACCAATTTAATTTATTATTTGTTCCAAATTAATATATTAATTTTACTTATATATAATTTCATTATTTATAACTCATATTTTCTTGGATATAAAAATTTACCACATAGATAATGAAAAATATTATTATTTTCCAAAAGAAATTTACTTTTTAAAAGACATCATAACTACCCTTTAGATAGTTTAGTCTTCACCTAATATTAGTGATCCATATATAAGTTATGTTTTTACCTTTTTCTTTCTGTAACCCTGAAATTTATTCATGAATGTATGATTTATGAAATTCTTATTAAACCCATTCATTTCTATATGTTATTTTATAAATATTTTTGGTATATGTTCTAAGTTCCATGCATGATTCTGTAAATATTATGTTGTGATGGTCTGGTTAACAATTTTATTACCCTCAACTGCATTGGGTAATGTGATGTTTCTTATGAGATTTTGTGTATTATGTATAAACATGATTTAAAAGAATCATTCAAGAAATTAATGAAATATAATAATTCAAATATGTATCCTATACACTATATACACAAAAAAGTTCCACAATACAATAAAATTCTCAAGAAGGGAAATTTGAGAAAAATTACCATTTTTGTTAGATTTAATAAAATAATATTAACCTTATATATAATATTAAAATCATATTTCAAAACCTTATCCTTATATATAACCCTTTTACTCATTTTTCAGAATAATATTTTCTACATCCTCCACTTAGTTATCACTTATTTTAATTATCATTTGATATAATATTATTCATATAACGAATATAATATCAATGTTTTTATTTATTATTTCATATAAATTTACCATTAAATATTCAATTCGATATACATGAATATATTTTTGTTTCGAGGAATATAAAAATGTAGAGTTTTAAGGATAAAGTTAATTTTTGGGGGTTTAATGTATTGAACAACAAATTATATTGGATTCAGCAATTTTGATCTTAACAAAAAGTACCAATGGTTTCTATATCCATAAATAATTATATACCTTCTTTTCGAAGGCTAGTGGTCAGTATGGGTTTCCGATGAAACGTTTCATAAGAACTCACATTGGTCCTGATGATGGGAGGATGGGATCCTCTCACCCTTTTGGGGGAATTATTTCATACTTCAGGACAATCATATAGATTTTTTTACATTTATTTGAATCTGTTAGTAATCCCAAAACAAAATTGGTTACCATAACAAAATGATGAAGTATTTAATCCTTCCATGTGTAAATGGTGTTTTATTAATTAATCAATCAGAATGTATTATATGATCTTCATCAATTTCTCTTTAATGAGTGCTTGCATATATTTTGAAGTCCTATAAGCATAATTTTAATATTTAACAACCTTCCAGACATGAGATCAATATTTCAAGGATAGCATTAAACATTTATGAGGTTTCCTACATATCATTATTATAATATGAATCAAAACACAAATAGTTTATTGAACCTGTGTATCTTAGCGTCATGAAAATATGACATATTTATGGGAACATTGGATCCAGGATTCGAGCATGATCCTTGGGAGAGGGTCATACATATCCTAGTTACGGAAGGAATTAGAGTCATCGATGTTCGATTACGCCATTGGGACCTACCATAAGGTGGAAACCATTATATGGGGTTAATCATATCATGCCAATAATAATGGGTTACAAAATAAGGATCCATTGGAAGATGGAGATTCATTGTGATAATGATAGGATTATTTAAAATACTAAATACCAAGTGACTCATGCCTGGTGTGAGAAATAATAGTAAATATGTAATTAGTGTCACTACATATGGATGGGGGGACTTATACATTGGGGAAGACCTATGATATGTTTGGTATGTATCTTGATATTGGTAATGAATTCCAACATATAATGGTTATGGATGGAATAAGAGTTCTCTTAGTTTAGTTGAGTTCTCAATCTACCAATGAATAGGGAAGAACGGTGTAATCGTAGGATATCATAGATCCCATGGTATTGAAAGTAGAAATAATGGAGGGTCATATAGAAAGGCGGTTTCCCATTTTATCTTGGGACTTATGAAGTAATTATATATATCCTATTTTATACCAAGAATCTTCTTTCTTATAGTTCAATTGCGAGTATACCAAAACTCAACTATCAGAAATGATTACCATGTCTCGATGTGTCTACCTGACATGTCCTAATTGAATATCTTACATGGATTGAATATCTATCAGACATGTTCTGGCTTCCTAACCAAAATTTACAAATATAATAGAAAGATCAAGTTGAAGTATCTCAAGGAAATTTCATGATTTGTATGTCTTGTCTTGAATAAATCTCACAATTAAGGATGATATGTTTGGAGGATGTTTCATTATCTAAAAGGCATGCCCAGAGGGCTTCTCAATACCTGGATGAAATGTCTAGTATTATTTTATATGATCAACATAGTCATATAATAGTTCTGCCACACAAATTTATTCAGATTATTAGAGAAAAATGTGATAATTTCATTACATGTAGAATGGGTCACCTCATGACATTGATGACATAACCGGTTGGTGTCGCGAGATAGGGATAGTGATGTTTGAAGGGTGTTTCCTGGACTAGCTGACATGTCTCAAGGAAATCATAGGAATTGGTTGACATTTCTTGGTTTGACGACAAAACATGGGTGACATGTCAAGTGGACATTGATATATCTGAATAGAAATCCGGAATATATTCTCAAGACATAGGTGGCCTGACCATAGGAAATTTCACAACTAACCTGACATTTAAAATTTATATCATGTCATAAATTTTTTTTAAAGAGAATGTGTCATGATTTGGGATACAAATCCAATATATATCACATGATTTGGGCGGGTTATTTAATGAAAATGGAAATTAGCATATTCGTCTTCACATAAGTTTTCCATTTTTTCAGTATTTATTCCATAATTTATTATATATGTACCTCATGGTTCATAAAGATTTATCTTAATTTTAATTTATTATAACCATATCTACATGTGGGTCCAACTACACATGATCTAGATGACGTGATATAAGTCCTTCTCGTGATCTATATAGTTATAACCTGAAGAATATATCCATGTCATATGATCTATTAGGTCATTCCCCAAATTTTACCTGGTTTAAGAGGTTTTGGATCACTTAACATGACAATCCAAGAAATCTTCTAATGTGATATCTTGTATAATTCTTCCATGATATGTTTTTTTATTTTGATGGGGGGGATTTATAGGCCTCTCCACCACTGTTATACACCACCTTGCATATTGCATATCTCATAAATATAATTTGGTTTTGGGGGAGGGATTTTGTTATTCTGTGCTTCTCATGACCCTAACCACATCAATCTATGGTTCTGCCTAATAATATTTATGCAGGATAATTTTCTACCTTCCCAATGTTTATTGGGAACCAATTGTTCAATATTATTTCTCATAACCATGTTTAATTTTCTAGTATCATTTAAAAAGATAGGAAAACATTTCTAGGAGTCCTCAAATGATTAGGGTTTACAAAGGAATGGATTCTTATGATCAAATAAAACTTGTATGAGGTCATTATAGTGGAAAAGGTTGCATTTCAAGGGGGACACACAAGATTAAAGAGGACATTATGTAGTCCTCTAATGAGATTATATTGGATTTTCAAGTGGTCTGTGTGAGATCAAAGAACATCAATTATGGCATATTTATATGTTCCCATGATGATCAATATATATTACTATTGTAAGAATCTTATACATTTTACTTTTTTATTTAATTCTTTATTCGTCAAGGAAATGAGATATCACAAAGATATAAAAAATTTATCGAGTAAAACTATTATCCTTTCTTGTGGTGTGTCATAGGATTTATGATGGGCCTCGTGATAATGTGCCTTTATTTTGACATATAATACTTTCATTCACCTATAGAACATAAAAGGGATTTCATATTCAAATGGACATGTCATTTTTATTTACATAATGTAGGTGACAAGAAAAAACAAATCCACATGTCAAGGTCGACATATCACCAAGTGATTTTATAGATTTTATGGAATGTGGGAGTACATCCCATTAATATATACATTATAATCCACCACATAAGGGTTCCATTTTTATCAAAAATTATTTTATTAATGGGATCTTAATAATTTACAATTGAATGTAAAAAAAATTAGCATAATCAGAGAAAGATATTAGAGATTCTCTTCCTGATCATTAGTCATTATGAAGACACCGTGGTAAGAACAAGGAGTCTTGTGCAAATGGTCTCCATGTGATCAATGTCAGATCATGCATTGTGCATTATATTTTTGTATAACCTTTCAAGGGTCATGTGATCACATATATTTATAATTGTTATACAATTCTCATAATTCATCAGCCTTATCTTCCTTTGTTTTCTCATAAAAAATAATACTGATTCCCAATTTATTTCTTCCATTGTATATTTTTCTATGCTCATTTCGATGGCCTCAAAAAATTCCACCGTAATGTTCAGCGTCTTTAGAGAAAAGGACTTTGTTTTGAGAAATTTAAATGCCCTCCCAAATCATTATGGCTACTACCAATCAGTGTATTTGGTGGAGTTTGGTATCTAGGGTGGCCATTGAATTTTTTCAGAGTTCTCTATAAATAAGAGTGAATAGTGGTTAATTTTTTTTGTGACCTAAACATCCCAATAAATTTAGATTTATTCCACCACATTATAATTCTCAAGAAATTACAACAATATACTATTCACAAGACCACTTCTTAGGAACAGATTGTGAGACCTTCTCAAAAGTACGTGGCGTAATATTACTTCATGGATTTCATTTTGGATATTTTTTACATTATTTGATTTCCTTCAAAGATTATTAAAAAATATAAAAAAAATTACCGGTAAATGATTGAACATTGAAACATTTCCTTGGATATAAGGATGTCTTCTGATCTTCTAATGATCATTTAGATTCATTGTGTGATCACTAGATGATCATGAAATTCAATTTATCCTATTATGGTCACTCAATCGTGAATTTCAGGATATATTTAAGGATTGTGAGTTAAAACATGTGATGTAAAATTATCAAGGACTCAATGGGTAAAGTTTTTGGTGAGATGTATATCAGGTCATGTGAATCGAAATACCATCTGGTTCACACAATTCACATGATTCCAAAAGAATCATGCACCTCCCTTAAAAAGATTTTCTTCATGTCTGATATATAATTCATATTTTTATGACCATGGATTCAGGATCCATAATTTCATCAACATATCATAACTAGAGGTTCATTATGTTTGGGAATCATAATGATGACCCTTGATATGTTGTTCACATTGAAAATGAGTTTATGAAGATGATTCTTGTGTCTAAACTTCAAAACAATCCTTTATCATGTTCTTATCCCATATATGGATCCAGGCTACTGGAAGATGATTCCACCCTCACCTTACTAAAATCATCTTTCTAGATGGTTTTCATATTTCTGTGACTACATTTAAGAGATTATTTATGAAGGTTGTGAATTGTTCATGGTGTAGTCCAATTGGTTTATTTAATTTCTTATGAACTCTCCTCAGCGTCTACAAGGTTTTGATTTTATCCACCATCTTATTGCTTGTTTCAATTTAAGATTATTTTTATCCTCCATTGATGATCTGATAAGTGGATATATATCGATGTGTGAACTAAATAATAATTGAATATTTTTTAGTAATGTACATTTCCATTCGCTGTTAGGAAGATCAATTCCTAATTTTCCGATCAACTATACGCTATTAACCATTACAAGGCCATATAGATTTACCTATTCATCATCTATCATCATTAAGATGTCATTAACAAATTGATTAGACATTCAATTTTTTGAACTAATTTATTACATATATATCATGGTGAAGTAGGAATCAAAATTTGGGATATCTACTTACTATGTAGGATATCCCCCTTGGGGAGATGTACGATGATTTTTATCATTTCGCATCAGTCTCAGGTGATCTTGAAAAAAAATCTAATTTTGGAAAGGTGCATGCTAAAAAATGTAAAAGAGAAATAATAGAAGTATCCTAATATGTTATCATTGATCTTATTTATGAATTATAAAAACATATTTCTCTATCATAACGGTGTTTGACCAGCCACTACATGAAATCCCTCATGACTATCCCAATATGTTTGTGACAACACTAACTAATACTAAAAAATCATAGATACTGATGAATATAACACATGGTGATATAGAGTTAGACTAGATATATATTATTTTCTTAGAATAGGGGTTCCATGTTCATGCTCTTCAAAATGTGGATTTTACCAACCATAGATTCACACTCTGAAATTTGGGTTGATATGCTGGTGATAGAAACAACATTAGTAAAGGGTTTCCCACTTAATCTATCCATACTAAATCTTAAGTGATTCTACTAGATCATGGGTCGTAACATATATGGAAACATCCACTATAAACACTACAAAACTATTGGGATACACGGTTTCCTATTCAATCCCTGGATATGTAATATGTTTGAGGCTATGGAAATTTTATTTGGACCTGATGATGTAACTGATATTGTAAATCAGTCTGATATTTAAACCATTATACATTATCCCGCACCAACTGGGATAATTTTCTATAATGTTTGTGGTTATTTCGTTGAATCTTTATACAAAACCTTTTTTTGGGATGGGGATTTCATGAACATTTCAATGAGTTGATTATTTTTTATCTATATAACCCTTACCAATTCTTTGAGAAATTTAGTTTTGTTCAATGGTTTTCTCCCTTCCCCTTAACTAGCATGCAAGGAGATTGACATCCCGAGTGCATAGGCCAATTTTTTCTAATATAAATGAATAAGGTCCTAAACAATTATATTATCCATTTTCTAATTATTCCCCATTTCTACCTATGTTATAATTATTCCAAGGATTTTTTGGAAGAAAATATGGATGGTATTCTAAATAATATGGTCTGTTAAGGTAACAGACAATGTGTTTCCAAAACAACCCAGTCTGTGGACAAAAATATAGTTACTTCATGATTTGGGTGAATCTTAGAAGATGAATCCTCATCCTAATAATGACCAACCCATTAGTTGGGATACTTTTTTGAGGAATATGGACCTTCAATATGGGGGACACATAATACACACCAGCTCATTCATGATTTGAGGGTAGACAGATTTAACTAATAGTCTTTATATGGAATTATGATACAAATAACACTGACCCAACAAAAATTGTTTAATAGTGAGAATGGATTTCAAGATTTAAATTATGGGACTCTCATTACTAAACTAAAAAAGGACGATTTGTTGATATTGGAGTAGATTTATCAGATAATCTATTAGTTTCATTCCTGGTTGGATTCCATGACCACATGGATAACGAAACATGAGGTGATCATAGCTCAATCAAGGATTGATTTTTTCTGGTATAAACCTAATTAGATAACACTTATAAAAGAGTTGGGGAAATGTATTATTACTTATATTATGTTTTTTACTTATGAACTAGTTGAGAAAGTATGGTGGTTGACACTTCATCACTCAATAGACACACCTCTTCAGACTCTCAGTGATTTAAAAATTTCACTATATTGATATTTTTTGTTGTATGATCGAAAATGTTTCCCTTTTTGATGGAATCCTCATAAAGTCTTTCGAATAAGACTGACTGAATATCCATTTTTTTTATTTTTGAAAACACTTAATGGTTAAGTGAGAACCCACATAGTAGACACAATATTTCCTATAGATAACGATGTCATTATTTTTTCACATTAATATTCTTTAACATTACATATCATTGAAAAAATTTCAATTATTTGTGTTATGTATTAAATTTCATTGACCCGATGACTCATAAATCATTAATATTACCCATTATTTTTAAAATATCATGTTAATGTGAATGATCTAAATGGAATGATTAAATAAAAACACATTTCCCTTAATAAACACTCATTAATTCCCACCAATATGGGATTATTATTTGATGTATTTCCTCCAGTTTTCTTGAGTTCACAAAATTTAAATTAGTAATTTGGGTAAAATATATATGCCCAATATGAAAAATTATCAAATTTTTTATGATTTTAGTGGACTTAGTGAGAATAACATGATTTTTTTTATCCATTTGGGTGGCCTCATATTCATTATTTTACATTATTTAAATTCCCAAACATTATAAAAATCTTCATATAGAGTAAGGCTTGGTAGGTGTGGAATTATATTTTTCCCATGCTTCCCCATTATGGATATTTGACCAGACAAGTGTTATACCTTTTCCATTATATCAATGCCCAATATTTACTGAATCACAAAAACAATGTTTCTGGTGAGCAGAGACTCGACATTTTTCTATGATTCCCTTATCAGGTTTCATCCTTTCTGTATGAAACCAGATCTTTTTTTCAGGTATGTCTTTCCTTTTATGTTGTTTTTGATAATTTTTTGTGTTTCTAGAAATTTTTGAAGTACACACCGTGTACTTTCTAATTACACTTCACATACTCTTTTCCCGCTCGAAGATGTGTGTTGGCTATGTTTGGGCCACACACACAGTGGGTAGTGGTGATGTTGAGGCCGATTTTGGTGGAGTACGGAAAACCCACTACATGCCGTGTACTTTAAAAATACACCCCATGTACTTTTCTTTTTTTACTAAATAGACCGGGGTCACGCCTAACCTCCATAATCATCTTCTTCTAGGTTTGGTTTGACCAAGAGACATCGTACGGCCGTGAAACTTCTCCAGATTCCTGAGCCTCCATCCGTTCTATGATTCGAGCTCCGTCGATTGCGTTGGAAGCGAAGCGGTGAGTTATTCCTTCTTCATGAGCATTTTTTTTCAATTATTCCTCCTTCGCCAGTTATCTAAGGTTGAATGTTTTCTGTGTTTTGTCAGATATACGACATTATAGGGAGAACCAGCCATCGTGGTTCAAGTATATCGATCTCCTAGGATCGAGGTAGGTGGTTTGTTGCTTACTGTTCAAATTCTCTGAGTTTATGTATGAATTTCCTCCGATACTTGTGAACGGGGTATTGTGTGTTACCCATTTCCGCCTCCGTTGTTTTCCTACCTTGCTTGTATGATTTTATAGAGGTAACTTGACCATGTTAGAGGATAATTTTTTGTTCTTGGATGTTTTTTCCCTTGCCTTGTTATGTTTACAACCATTGGGTCTCGTTTGCCTTTGGCTGCTACACCTGTTTCATGCCTCCTATTTATAGGTTGAAGTGAAACCCGTGACATGCTTGTTTCCTTCTATACTGTTTATCTAAGTAGCTCTATAAGAGTACTTTGATTATAAAAGTAGCTCTATAGGTGTACTTTGTCCTTATAGAGTTATTATGCACTGACTGGCACAGGGCTGAGAGAACCTAGTGCTATAGACTATAAGGGATAGACCGGGTGAGCTTCCCATAGAGTCTTAGATATTGTAGACTACATAGGGGATGTACCTAGTGTGCTCCAGAGAGTCTTGTATTTTATAGACTATAGGAGGGTAGACTGAGTGAGCTTACTCAGAGAGTTTTACCTTATTTTAATCTCTTTAAGAATCTTCAGAGGCTAGAGGAGAAATTGACCGAGTGAGATTCCTCAGAGAGTCTATGGTATACCTGAGGCTATAAGAGGAATTGATAGAGATTGATTACTCAGAGAGTATCTAGACCTTGGGGCTAAGAGGGTTACACCGCATGATCTTACTCAAGAGAGTCCCTAACTACCCTATACTATAAGGGGAATTGACCGAGTGAGATTCCCCAGAGAGTATCATAAATTCGTATGACCAATCCAGAGGGGTTAGGCTAAGTGCACTTCCCAGAGGGTTGTGGTACTTCTTGGATAAGACCAGAGGGGATGGCTCCGAGTACATCCCAGAGGGTTTCCTACTTGTTAGCTGTTTGTTTCACTGCTGTTGTCGGTTGTGGATCAATTGCTGTTGTGTATCATCCTGCTTTGCTTCTTACTTTTACTGTCTGCCGTTTTGCGGTTGATGTTTACTGCTTACTATACTTTTACCTGCCATATGCTCACTAACTATTAGGAACAGATCTTCATGAGGTTGCCTTCTATGATTTTATCTCACACCCTATTTGGTCCATGCTTTTGGGACCAAGTAGACTATGTTGTTACTGGTGTAGATAAGGGAAAGTGACCATTGACTTCTGAAACTTGATTGCTTGGCGCAGGAGAGCGTGGGACCGAGTTTGGTTCGCGATGCTAGGGAGCTATTTACTTTTTTTTGTACTTGTTTTGTTACTGTAGTGTTTTCCATCATTGTGACTTGTTTGGCAGCTTTCCAAGTTATGTATCATGCATCATTTCATATATACATATGTACTCCAGTTTGTGGATTTAGTCATACACATTTTATATTGTTGGTTATTACTGCTTCCACTATTGCATGTTTATTTTTTCATCCGCTGTGTACTCTTCAAATAAGGGCATAGTTTCCTCACTTATACACCCAATGCTCTCGCTGCTAGTCAGTAGCCTCTGGTGTTTGGGGAAATGCACTTGAGGCCATGTGACCAACCTGGTACATGGTGCCTCTGGGTGGCTTCTGGAACTGGGATGTTACAAAGTTGTATTAGAGGAATTCTTTTCTCTTACATTACTGTTTGGAGACTTATCTAGGGATAGGATGGATTCGGTACTTGGTAATAAGTTGTTCCTGGGAGTGGCTAACCTATATATAGGGAGAAGCCATTCTACCTCGTTTATTGCAGTTTTCTGGTCTTGATATTTTACGGTTGTTACGATTTCACCTAGAGTGATTCAAATGCTTTGTACTGTTATTGTTTTGATGTTATAGTTCTATTTTTGTCGCAACCCGATGAGATGAGTGTATGAAATCTCATGCATCATATAGGAACTTGCAGAAATCACATCCCATGAATTCTTGCCATGCCATTTAGGGTGCATTAGCGATTTCATGCTATTGTGATAGAATTTGTGTAGATTATGCATGTTGTTGTATTAGATTCTTGATAGAATATATGCTTCCTTGTTAGAGGATTTTTGTATTGTACTTTGTTTAATTGGACGCCATGTTTTTATTCTTGAGATGTTAAGGGACCTCTTGAATCGGAAATTGTTGGATAGTGATCCTATTTTCTCTTGTACATGATTGTAGGGGATGCCATTCTTAGATTCGCCGGGAGTTTGGGCCCTCAAGGATCGTAATTTGGCACCTATTTTCTTTGTTTTCTGTGTTTCCGGGCTTCTGTGCAGTTTTTGATCTACTGCCCAGAAAAACCCATAATACACGGGGTGTAGTTTCTGGTTACACATTGTGTAGTTTTTAAGCCGTGTTACTGAATGTGTTTGTAGGAACACGGGGTCATAAAAATAACTTTAGGAAAATGTTGTGTACGGTATGTACATGCCGTGTAGTGTACAGCCTTGTACTCGGCTGTGTCACTAACAACATGGGTTGGGGAATCTCGAGTAGAAAACACCGTGTTGTAAAGGAACACTCCATGTAGTTCTGTCCAGGTATCCGACCGTGTCACGAACAACACGGGTCAGTGTGATCTTCTCTAAGACATGTCGTGTTGCTTTCAGAACACGTCGTGTAGTCGTGCCTAAGTACCTGAACATGTTACGAACAACACGGTATGGTGTCACCTTCTCCTATAAATGCCGTGTTTTTTTAGAACATGCCATGAAAGGGCAATCCGTGTAGACGGCCGTGTAACTAACAACATGGGCTTCCGAGGTAGTGTCTAGTACACGCCGTGTCCCTAGGGAACACACAGTGTAGTCTGGGGTTAGTTTGAACAGTGTGGGTTAGCCGTGTAACGAGACTCAGGTAGGGGTTTAGAGTTCATGTACACTTCATGTGTGGGAACAACACGCCGTGTAGTTTGGGGTATTACATGACCTGTCGGGCAGGGGCACATACCCATGTTAATGGCGTAAGTAGACACATCGTGTAGGTTTTATACACACCGTGTATTCGTGTTTTGTAAAACATGATAGTTTCATCCCCTTATTTCATTTTTATACTCCGGTGTTTTAAATCATTGTTAATCCTGATCTATGTTGTGCTTTTGATCTTTCAGAGATATGCCTCCAAGACGTCCTCCGGTCATGCGTCAGTTTCCAGACGCTAACCAGACTCTAGATATGGCCTACTAGGGACCTCCTGCAGATCCTCCGGTTGTGCCAGCTGTGGCACTAGCAGTTATACCAGTCACAGGCACCAAGGCATAGTTTAGGGATGACTTCTTGAGGATGATGCAGACCTTCCATGGAGCACTGCCTCCCACTCCATTGATGGGTTAGTTGATGTGGGTTTTCCAACATTAGCATCCTCCTACATTTTCAGGGGATAGAGCACCCCAGGCTACAAAGTCATTGATAGAGGCCACACTAACCATCTTTGATCACCTAGATATCCCTTCGGAGAAAATGGTAAACTGGATACTTATATGTTCTGGACACCACCAAGAGGTGGTGGGAGGTGATTTCATGGTCAGAACATCAGCAGGATATGTCTTGGGATGAGTTTCGATGCACCTTATATGACTACTTCTATCCGGAGACCCTGAGGGCCGATCGAGCCCAGGAGTTTATGATTCTGTAGCAGGGTACACTCTCTGTTATGGAGTACTCATCTCACTTCATTGAGCTTCATTGTTTCACACCGATCCTAGCAGGTGACGAGTTGTTTCTTGCTAGGATGCTTGGGGATGGTCTTAGGCAGGAGATCTATTCCCAGGTTAATATCTTCCAGTTGACTTATATATCCTCCATTTCAACCAAGAACTGATTACTGAGCACAATATGAGGGATTCTAGAGCAGTGAGCCAGGGCGGTTTGTCATCCAAAGATGGTGTTCCTCCTACGGATTGTAGGAAGCATCGCAGAGAGACTTCTCAAGGAGATCGAGGTTCGCGAGATGCGTATTCTGGCAAGCAGGTTGTATTCTACCAGTGCGGTAGGAGTAGTCATACTTGGCCTCAATGACATAGTGATCCGAAGGAGAGCTGATCTTGCGGCAAGAAGGGGCATCTTCAGTGCTACTGTCTCATCTTCTCACCTACAGCTGGTGGTAGGGGTTCCTCTATGACCCCGTGTTCTGGAGATGCTTCGCCAGTTTCCCACCAGTCAAGGAACTGGAGTTCTTCTGGCTATTCAGGCCGAGGTGGAGGTCGCGTCCGTGGTGGTCAGTCCCCTGGTCATTAGCGAAAGTAGTGTGGATCAGCTCAGAGTGGTCATCTAGGGGTGCAGGGCCGCGGTGCAGTCCAGTCATTCGCCATGGAGCTGACCTATCTAGATCAGGATCCTAGCCCTTCAACAGTACAAGATACGATCTTAGTAGCCTCAGTTTTATCTTCAGCTCTTTTCGATACAGGTGCTTCCCATAGCTTTATCTCTGTTGCTATCGTGGAGAGCCTTGGGCTTTGTATCTTTTCATCTTCCGACTTATTGACTCTGGACACGCCTTTGGGAATGAGGACATATAGCATATGTCAGTGTAGAGAGTTCCCTCTTGAGGTTGCAGGGTGTCATTTCTTATGGGACCTCTATGTCCTAGAGATGACGTGTTATAACGTCATTCTCGCGATGGACTGGTTATTTCCTTCCCAGTCAGTCTTCGATTTAAATCCCTGCAGGGTGAGTTTCATATCACCAGAGGGCAGATCTTTCCTTCATAGAGGTGAGTGGGAAGTCCAGGTGGGTAGGGCTGGACTAGAGCATCATGGGCTAGGGAAAGTTACATCCCATATTTCTAGTCTTTATCTGGATAACTAGGGGACTTCACAGTTAGAGTTTTCTCTAGTGTTGGATCATTTCTGGGATGTCTTTCCAGAAGATTTGTTAGGTTTACCTCTGGATCTTGAGGTAGAATTATCAATTGTGCTTATGATAGGAGCAACACCGGTGTCTATTCCTCATTATAGGATGGCTGCACTTGAGTTTCAGGAGATTAAGAAGCAGTTGGATAAGTTACCGGAAAAGGGTTTCATCTGATCCAATACCTCTCCTTGGGGTTCTCCTGTCTTGTTTGTGAAGATGGAAGATGATAACCTTCATATTTTTGTGGATTATTGGATGCTGAACCAGTTGACGGTCAAGAAACGATATCCCTTGTCGATATTCGATGACCTCTTTGATCATCTTCGAGGAGCCCAGGTGTTCTCAAAGATCGACTGGAGGTCTGGTTACCATTAGTTGTGCGTTAGACAATCAGATATACCTCTGATAGCTTTCAATAGTAGGTATGGTCTTTTCGAGTATACAGTCATGTCGTTCAGTCTCACGAATGCGCCTGCAGTTTTCATGGAACTGATGAACCAAGTGTTCCATCCGTACTTGTACTCTTTAGTGGTGGTCTACGTGGACGATATCTTGGTGTAATCTCACTCTCAACACGACCATGCCACACATCTTGAGATCATTCTGAGTTCACTGAGAGAGTATCAGCTGTATTCTAAACTCTCGAAGTGCCTCTTTTGGGTGGATCAGATTCACTTCATGGGTCACGTCATCTCAGAGGCTGGAGTATCTGTGGACCCAGAGAAAGTGAGAGCTGTAGTTTCCTGGGAGCAGCTGAAAAACGTTTTTGAGGTACAGAGTTTTCTAGGCCTATAATGGTAATAAAGACACTTCATTTAGGACTTCTTGCGCCTAGCAGCACCATTGGTAGGTCTGACCAAGAAGGGGGTGAAGTTTCTATGTTTAGATTCTTGTGAATCAGCCTTTTAGTAGCTAAAAGGGAGGTTGACGTTAGCACTGATACTAGTCTTGCCAGAGCTAGGAAAGGGCTTTACTGTTTACTGTGATGCTTCAGGTATCATACTAAGAGCTGTGCTTATGTAGGGATATGGGGTCATTGCATACGGGTCTAGGCAGTTGAGGCCACACAAGAGAAACTATCTGACACACGATCTGGAGTAGGAAGCAGTTGTTCATGCATGACGCTGTTGGTGACACTTTTTTCTTGGGAGATCACTTTTTGGTTTTTATCGACCACAAGTGTCTCAAGTATATCTTCACTCAGTGCGATCTGAATCTGAGACAGCGCAGGTGTGTTGAGTATCTTTAGTCCTTTGATATCGAGCTCACCTATACGCCGGGAAAGGGCAAAACAATGGTTGATGCTTTGAGAAGGAGAACTTAGATTTAGGATGTTCAGGAGGCCAGAATTGAGTGGAAGATTATGGATCTGTTCTCTAAGATGCATCTGGAGGTGCACGACAGGCTGGGACAGACATTTATTTCATATGTGGTTGTTAGATCTACACTTCTTTATTGGGTAAGAATGAGACAGCTATCAGATTCGAAGGCCTTAGTCATGTGGGAGAGTGTGTCAGTAGGGGACCCTCTTCCTGGATAGACAGTGGGTGGGGATGAGATCTTGCGTTTCTAGGGACGCGTATGGGTGCCAGCAGACCTACCTGAGGAACTGATGTAGGATTTTCATTCCTCAGTTTGGGCAGTTCATCCTGCTGTCACCAAGATGTATCAAGATCTTCATCGATAGTACTGGTGGCCAGGTATGAAGAGAGATATTACTGGTTTCTTCATGAAATGTTTTACTTTTCAGCAGGTGAAATCAGAGTATCAGTGACTATCAAGTCTTTTATAGAAGTTACCCATTCTAGAGTGGAAGTGTAACGATGTCGTGATGGACTTCATGACCGGGATACCGATGTAAACTCGAGGAAGTGATGATGTTTGGTTCATCATCGAAAGGCTTACAAAGGTAGCACACTTATTACGGATCAAGAAAACATTCAGTGTTGATGATCTGGGATGACTGTACATCCAATAGATTGTACGTCTATATGGAGTTCCGCACTCCATTTTTTCAGACAGGGATGGACACTATACCTCCCAGTTCTGGCAGGGACTTCAGAAGGCCTTGGGTGCACAGGTACTTTTGAGTACAGCATACCATCCCCAGACTGATGGCCAGTCTGAGCGCACGATCCAGGTGGTTGAGGATATGATATGAGCTTTCACTCTATACTTCAGAGGTTCTTGGTAGAAGAATATACCTTTGGTGGAGTTCTCCTACAATTTTTTTTCCAGGCGTCCATTTAGATGGCACCATACGAGGCATTGTACAGTAGGCCAGGCTGATCACCCTTATGCTAGCTGGAGGCAGGAGATGCAGCTTTGATGGGACCTCGTCTTGTTCAGGAGACCTCTGAGCAGATAGAGCTGATTCAGAAGAGGATGGCTACAACACAGTATCGACAGAAGTCTTATGATGATTAGCAGAGACAACCTCTGGAGTTTGAGGTCGGATATCAGGTTTTCCTGCGTGTCACACCAATGTTGGAAAACAAGAGGATTCAATGATAGGGTAAGCTTTCACTGCAGTACGTTGGTCTGTTTGAGGTTTTGGAGAGAGTTGGGATGGTTGCCTATCGGTTGCATCTACCTCAGAGGTACCCGTCCATGCACGACGTCTTCCACGTCTCTCAACTTCGACATTATTTTTCAGACCCGTCTCATGTCTTTCAACCTGAGGAGGTTGAGCTCGATGTAGATGCGTTGTTTGAGGAGCATCCCATTCAGATTGTCGATCGCATCACGAAGGTTCTCCGAGGCCCTTCTCTTACTCAGGTATGAGTTCTATGGCAGCACGGGTGATTACATGACGAGACTTGAGAGAGGGAGGCTGAGGTTCGATCGCAGTGGCCAGAGCTAGTTGAGGTTTCTTCTTCTATGCCCCTCTAGGGAAATTAGGGGAAGAATTTCATTAAGGGGGGAAGTTTGTAAGAACCCGGATCTTCTTTTTTGGTATGTCATTCCTTTTCTAGAGTTTTTGTGAATTTTTTGTGTTTCGGGAAATTTTTTGAAGTAAACGATGTGTACTTTCTGAGTACATGTTGTGTACTCTTTTCCCACTCGATGCCGTGTACTGTACATGTTCGGACCACACACATGGTGTGTAGGGGTGACGTGGAGGCCGAATTTGGAAGAGTACGGAAAAAATCACTACACACCATGTAATTTAAAAATACACGCCGTGTACTTTTTTTTACTAAACGGACTGGGTCCCGCCTAACCTCCATAATCATCTTCTTCTAGGTCTGGTTCGACCGAGAGACTCCGTACAGCCATCAAAGTTCTCTGGATTCTCGATCCTTCATCCGTTCTCCGATTAGAGCTCTGTCGATTGCATTGGAATAGTAGTCGTGAGTTCTTCCTTCTGCTTGAGCCTTGTTTTTCAATTCTTCCTCCTTCTCAAGTTATCTAAGGTTGAACGTTTTGTATGTTTTCATAGATCTACGACATTCTAGGGAGAATCAGCTGTCGTGGTTCATCTATATCGATCTCCTAGGATTGAGGTAGGTGGTTTGTGCCTTACCGTTCCATGTCTCTGAGTTTACGTGCGAATTTCCACTGATACCCATGAACGGGGTATTGCGTGTTACCCCTTTTTGCCTTCTTTGTTTTCCTGCCTTACTTTTATGCCCGTGTAGAGGTAATTTGACCATGTTAGAGGAATATTTGTTGTGATTGGATGTCTTTTCCATTGTCTTGTTCTGTTTACGACCTTTGGGTCCAGTTTGCCTTTAGTTGTTACACCTGATTCCTGCCTCACGGTTATAGGTTAATGTGAAACTCATGACATGATTGTTTCCTTGTAGACTATTTAGCTAAGTAGCGATATAGGTGTCCTTTTGTAAGACAAGTATCTCTATAGGTGTACATTGGCCTTATAGAATTATTATGTACTAACTGGCATGAGGCTGAGAGAACCTGGTGCTATATACTATAAGGGATAGACCGAGTGAGTTTTTCGAGAGAGTCTTAGATATTACATAATACAGAGGGGATGGACTGAGTGAGCCCCAAAGAGTCTTGGATTTTATAGAATACATGAGGGTAGACCGAGTGACCTTCCTCAGAGAGTCTTGCCTTTTTTGAATCTCTTTAAGAACCTTCCCATGCTAGAGGAGGAATTGAACAAGTGATCTTCCTCAGAGAGTATGTTGTATACCTGAGGCTATAGGAGGAATTGACCGAGATAGCTTCCTCAGAGAGTCTCTAGACCTTAGGGATAAGAGCGTTAGACTGCATGATCTTCCTCAAGTGAGTCCCTAACTACCCTAGACTATAAGGGTAATTGACCGAGTGAGCTTCCCCAGAGAGTTTCATAAATTCGTATGACCAAACCAGAGGGGTTAGGCTGAGTGCACTGCCTAGAGGGTTGTGTTACTTATTCGATAGATCCAGAGGGGATGGATGCGGGTACTTCCCAGAGGGTTTCCTTCTTGTTATCTTTTTATTTCACTGCAGTTGTCAGTTGTGTATTGATTACAGTTGTGTATCATCCTGATTTTCTGCTTACTGTTACTGTCTGCCATTTTGCTGTTGTTGTTTACTGCTTACTGTACTTTTAGCTGCTATATACTCACTGGCTGTTAGGCACTGATCTTCATGTGGTTTTATATTGGGATTTTATCTCACACCCTATTTGGTCCATGCTTTTGGGCACAAGCCGACTATGTTGTTGCAGGTGTAGACAAGGGAAAGCGCCATATAACTTCTAGAACTTGATTTCTTGGAGTAGGAGATCATGGGAACGAGCTTTATCTCACAATGATGAGGAGATGTTTACTTTTATTTTGCACTTTTTTTGGTACTTTTGTGTTTTCCATAATTGTGACTTGTTTGGCGGCTTTCCAAGTTATGTATCATGCATCATTTCATATATACATATGTGTTCTAGTTTGTTGATTTAGTCTTCTATTGTTTATATTGTTTGTTATTACTGCTTCCGCTATTGCATGATTATTTTTTCTTTCAGTGTGTACTATTCCAATGAGGACATAGTTTCCTCAGTATCACACCCAAGTTCCTTGATACTAGTCAGTAGCCTCTGGCGTTTGGGGAAATGCCCTTGAGGCCATGTGACCAACCGGGTACGGGGCACCTCTGGGTGGTTTCCGGAACCGGGACTTTACACTTTCGAGCACATGAACCCCATCCCATTTGGTGAGGACTCCTTAAGTGCATCCATGAGAGCCAGTATCAAATCCATGTAGAGGCTAATTTCTGAAGGCACTGTAGCAGGTACTATAGAAGTACTGTTGCAAGCACTGTAGTTGGAACTGTGCAGAATTGTAGAAGATACTATAGAGGGAACTGTAGTAGGAACTAGTTGGCACTGTAGCAGCCGAGAATATTTCCCCGTTTGGGACTTTGAGCAACTGATTTGGTCCCTAAGTCCTTTAAGGACATCAGGCCACCCAGGCCGTCGGGTAAGTAAGGCCTTCAGGCAACCTCAAGGATTTAGGGCCACTTTGAGTGCAGATACAAACCAGACAACCTATAAGGAACATGCTTGAGAATGAGGAGGAGAAAGGAGGTTTCACCATAGAAGAAGCTAAACAGATTTCAAGAATGAGAGGTTATGGCACCTTCAATTAGGAAAATCATGTTCATGCACGGGAATGCGAAGCTGAATAGCTATGCGATGGTGGAGAGCTGATTTCATGATGAAGATACTGGGGAAGAGCATTTCCATGTAGTTAGTCTTGGTTGTCTGTAATGTTTGAAGACCATAGTAAATGAATTCCACTAAGGCCAATAGGACATATAATACTTATGCCTACATGCCTTATAAGGGTTACACCTCACCCCTTTAAAGGTGGATTATCAAAATCAATAACAAATGAAGGCCTTCGAGCCATTGGAGGTGTAAGTTTCATCCTTTCAACATTTTTTTTTATTTTTGTTGGTTATATTAAGGTCTCGAAAACTATAGCATTACTATATTTTATGTGAATATATTTTGGACCTCATATTGATTCATTTTATTGCCTTTTAACTCAGACTTATTATTTATTTATTTTTGTGTCTTTTTATTAGACATGGAAATGGCATGTTGATTAATATGTTATTGCGAAGACATTATTGACGAATATCAGATGTGTAAGACACATTGGAGACAAACAAAATCACCCTAAGGTTTTTATTAATTTCATTTATGGTGCTCATGAGGATTGATGTTCCCTTCCAATAATGAGGAGATTTCAATAGTTAGTTGGTAAAATCCCAAATCTGTCGATAGTGGGGTCAAACAGAGGTGTCCACACTCTATTACAAGGTCCATAAATGAATTTCATGAGACACATATTTTGATAATGATATATTTGGGAATATTAGTCCACATGGATAGATTGTGTATGGGTGGTTTATGTCAAAACCCAAAATATTGAATAAATTCATATGGAATGGGGAAGAATCATTGAGGATGACCCAAACCAAAATTCATTTTTGAGATAAAACACAATGTTAATAGGGCTAAAAAGGATCATATTTGTTTTTATAAATGGTGGGTATTCATTTAGTAGGTAGGTTAAATGACTTATTCATCAATATCATGGTAAAACATAGGCATCAACACTTTTATAGGGTAAAAAATGATTTAATATGACTAAAACATCTGGTTAATGAAGTGGGATGTGAATAAAAAGGTATCTAAGAAGAGTTTTGGCACCCTAGGATTGTTTATTTATTATTAGAATTATTGCTCCTGACACAACATGGTTTTTAGTCACATGGTGTGGGCCATCAAAAAGTTTTGAAATATAGTATCACATTTCTACGTTGAAAATGATCAGAAAATAGAACAACACAGTGTAAAATATGTCAAATATTCTTGAATAATATGGTTATAGTTATTGTAAATCATATCCCAATGTACTCGGGTGATGATAATGCAATGTTAAAATAATGTTCAGGATATCCTAAAACACTCTATGGTTTTTAATTCCACCATTGTGATTTCAGGGCTTGTAAGGATCTAGAATCGATTTTTAAGGTAATTAAAATTTCTATTCATGATTGATTGCTTATATAGAGGATTAATTGGAATAAATTCATAGTAAACAAAGGGTCTATTCAGAATCAAGAAGCCTATTAAACTGGACAATGATGGTTTATGGTTATCCAAGATACTCAAATCATGAAGTGTGATTTGTGGATCACATAATATTCATGAAGGGTTTGACCACCATAATGGTTGTTTCACATCCTATTGAACATGTTATCGTGGATAGAAGATGCGATGAAAAATTTATTTTAATTTTTTCCATCCCAGTGGGTGAAGGTAGCATGAATTGACATTTACTAGGGAAAAAACTGGGTCCTATAAGTATTATACCTCATTCATTCACAATCTATCATTTTCATAAACATTGGAGTTAGAGTGAATATTGAGTAGAGACATGAATTTTGAAAATGTTCCCTTTTTTGGTTTTTAACCAAAATAGATTTATTACCTCACTGATATTTTGGAATATTTTATTTTGGACCATAAAAAACTAATTTTTATTTTCATAAATCTTAAAACAAAATGGTAAAATCTTATGAGTGTGACATACTTAAACATAGTATGAGGGGTTTGTTTCCCGATTTCCATATTAAGATATCCATGGAAATGAGTGTTAAAGTTTCCTTTTGATTGGGAAATGGAAATTTTAATATCATGAATCATGGTTCTCCGAATTTGGGTAATTATATGGTACTATAATATTGTGGATTTTCTATAACACCCTAAGGTGATCAGTTATACCATATTGACATCAGGCTCATAAGGTTTAGAAATAACTTCTTTTACGGGGAATATTTATCTAGTTGGTAATTATATTCTCTTTATAAATTTTTATCATGGTCAAGGAGAATGATATATTTTCCACTCCAATTTTAATGAATGGTTTTTAGCAACATGGGGCACTCAAGACATGAAGTTTTGATTTTGGTTTGATATTCTTAGAATGTTGATAGAGGCCCCCCATTATTTGGTTGAACTATGTCTTGAACTTCTGGTCCTTCGATAATGAATGATGATGGGTGATGTCCTACACATTTTTACCTCGTGTAGTAGGAACTTATATATTGTGAAAATTGTTTTCAAGTGACAAGGACAATATATATCTAGTTAAATTTCATGCAGTAAAGATATAAATATGCCATATAGATTAATGTCTGGCTATTTGGACATATTTCAGACGTACAATTAGTGGTGTATTTTTATCATCTTATATGTTTTAAGTAGATGTTCTCTATGAATTTATTACCTATACATATGGATGGATAATTATTAATGTATATATTGTGGTTGGATCTGTGGTCGATGATCCGAGAATGACTATGTATCCTTTGTTGACATGAATAAAGCCACACATAGTCCATACATTTGAATCCCCACATAGAGGTATGACCTATACATAGAGAGGGTATTATTTTTATTGATAGTTATAGCAAGACCCATTATGGGATATCTTGGTTTCAAAAATATCATAGGATAAAAAAATCAATGCTTACATATTTCTTGAGAAACATTGCAGTTTAATGTAATGTGGAAAAATATAGGTTCCCCTATGTGAAAAAAGAAAAATTATAGTTACACCCATTGCTAGAAATCTTGGTGTACCTAAATATATTATGAATATAGGAATCATGAAAACCATATTTCATGAATTTAGTTGTAATGAAACACCAACACCAATGATAGTGGTCCTCTCGGGTGTGGTCAAGAGTAATGCACATTTTATGTCAGACAATAGACATATACATTGCAGTTTAATATCATGCTTCAAGGTCATAGGGAATTACATTTTCGGCCATGAATAAAATACAATGTAAACACTATCACAAAATGATAAGTCCATATAATTTGGGGAATCCATTACAAAAAATTCTAAGGTCGTGTGATCTATGATCGGTCTAAGGAACAAGGTATTGAAATGGCTTCCCTCAAGACAATGAGGTAATTTAGAGAGAGGATTGGAGTATTTTGTAACATGTGGTGTCCATTCCTAGTTATTGGATTTAATATTACCTAAAAATGTCATCAAAATGAAAATACATCTATGTTATTTTCTGTCAAGATAAGTAGAATTCATCCATAGAGTTTAACAACTTCGGGTAAGGGTGTAGGTGACTTGACATGAATAAATATCACGAGTGGACTAAAGAATATTAATTTTTGTATCAATACATATTAAGTATTGGATGGAGTAAATCCTTAATTATTTCTTGTGAAAATATGTATATTGACCTCATGTGATATGGATGACATCTATGTGGTTTAATGTCATGTGGTAAGGATGAAGGTTGCCCAATGTGAAAAAGAAGGGTTGATCTCTACTGCATAGTCTGATGTCTTCTAACCGGGATGAGGAAATTTTCACTTGGAATAGGTCATATGATCTGGGAATTACTATCTATTCTATGATAGTTGTAATGAATTAATATGTAGTTCTTAGATGGGGAATTACATATGTGCATCTTACTCACACACAGAGTCGAGGATCTTCATTTCTTGTTTTCACAGATCTAAATCATGTGCGATGAATTTTTTCTATTAAAATTATTATAGTATATTTTAATATCATGTTGTGAGGACCTATTCCATATAGTTTAACATCATGTGGGTAGGACGTATTGTTCAATCTAACATCATGTGACCAATTTGAGAGATTTGGTATGTGTTAAAGTGTTCTTTCACTGAACTCTTATGTAGAATTTAACTATCATGTAGTAAGGATGCATATTTTCATTTCAACATCATTCATATGATAAAAATTCTAAATAATTAAACATATTTGGTTGGTAAAATTTTCATATCTTTTAATTTCATGTGTTTAGAACGTGTTCTATAAAGTTTATTTTTATGTGTTCAAGATGTTTTTCATACTGTTAACATTACATGGTCAGGATGTGTTCAATATATTATAACATATAGTGGTTATGATGTATTAATTAATTTAATTTCATGATACCGAGACAATAATAACTCGGGATGGATGCTATGTAAAATGTTTCTTAAGAAACCTCACATTGGTGGGGGCATAATTAATTCCCAATCCAATGTGTCCAATATGTATTATACATTGTAATAGAGCTTGTCTATAATATAAGGTGCTTCCAATTTTTTCCATCATTGGAGGTTTATTTCATAGAATATTTGGGGCTATGAGAGCCAATACCATCTCAACATAAAGGAACAAATGGAGTTGAACCTTTTTATTGAATTCCCATGATATCTAATTATGAGTTACTTTAAGTTTGTGCATTACACGCAACCATTTCTCATCCAGAATCTTCAATTAATTGAAACTATTTTGTGATTTTTCATCATCTGATAAAATTCAACATATTTATATACATAGTGACGTAAACTATACTTGTATAATAGAAATTCATCAATTCTGTACAATAATTAATATAGGGTTTCATTTTTTGTTGTGTGTGTGGTGGTACAATATGCCCATAAATCCAAGATGTTCTAGTTTGTCTAGGACATTTTTCAAATATTGACCATTTTTTAAAGTATGTTTTATAGAGACCAATTGAAGTTCTCTATTTTTCCTTTTTCAACTGCATGCTAGTGGGAAGAATTAATGGACTATATGTTGTATTCTGGGTCAAACTTCTATTATTCTGTGGAACAAAAGCTGGTTCTATTATTTGTCAATATCATGTTAGAGACTCAAAATCTAGGGATGATATTTGAAAATATGAATTTGATGGTATTTTTCATTCTAAATTCCTTGAAGGGTATGGACTGATCCCATCTAGAAAATAAATTAGTAGAACTACGGATATATTTAAACTTCAAATTTTTCATTGGGGGATATGGCCCCACATCATCTATTCCCCATATTGAAATGGATATGAATATTTTTCCATATGTACTTATTATGGGGGTTGATGGATGAGTTTTTTTATTCTAGAATGCCCGACATTGTCTAGTGAACTCCACACAGTCATACATAAGAGGATTTCCTTCACCAACTCATTCATGATTTGAGGGTGGGGAAGATTTGACTAATATTCTTTATATGGCATTATGATACAAATAATCCTGACCCAAAAACAATTGTTTCATAGTGAGAATGGATTTCAAGATTTAAATTATGGGACTCCCATGACTGAACTAATGAGGGTTGATTTGTAGATATTGGATAAGATTCATCAGATAATCTATTTGATTCATTCCCAGTTGGACTCCATGACCATAGAGATAACGAAACAGGAGGTGATCATAATTCACTCAAGGTATGACATTTGGTGGTATGACCCTAATTAGATAAAACTAATAAAAGAGTTTGGGAAATGTATTATTACATATATAAAGTTTTTACTTATGAACTAGTTGAGAAAGTATGGTGTTCGACACTTCTGTACTCAATAGACATGTCTCTTCAAACTCTCACTGATTTAGAAAATTCACCCCACTGAATTTTTTTGTGGTATGATCGAAAATGTTTCCCTTTTTGATGGAATCCTCACAAAGTCTTTGGAATAAGACTGACTGAGGATCCATTTTTCTTATTTTTTAAAACACTATATGGTTAAGTTAAAAACCACATAGTACACACCAGCTGCCTATGGAATAAGGATATCATTATTTTTTCACATTAATATTCTTTAAAATTACATATCATTGTTAAATTTCCATTATTTGTGTGGTGTATTCAATTTCATTGACCCGATGACTCATAAATCAATAATAATATCCATTATTTTCATAATATCATGTTAACATGAATGGTCGTATTTGAATGATTAAATCAAAACACATTTCCCTTAATAAACTCTCATTAATTCCTACCAACATGAGATTATTTGTTGATGTATTTCCTATTGTTTTCCTGAGTTCACAAAATTTAAAATGATAATTTGGATAAAATATATATTCCATATATGAAAAAATCTCAAATGTTTTATGATGGTAGTGGACTTAGTGAGCATAACATGATTTTTTCCTTTTCCATTTGGGTGGCCCCATATTATTTGTTTCACTTTATTTATAATTCCCTAACATTATAAAAAGAATCATATAGAGGAAGGATTGGTAGGTGTGGAATTATATTTTTCCCATTCTCCCATCTTATGGATATTTGACCTGACAAGTGTTTTACCTTTTCCATTATATGAATTCACAATATTTACTAAATCACAAAAAAACATTCTGGTGAGTAGATACTCGACATTTTTCCATGATTCCCTTATCAGGTTTCATCCACTCAAGCACATGAGCCTCATCCCAGTTGGTGAGGTCTCATTATGTGCATCCATGAGACCCGAGATCAAATCAAGGCAGAGGCTAATTTATTGGTGGTATTGTAGCAGGTACTATAGCAGTACTGTAGCAGGAACAGTGTAGTACTTTATTAGGTACTATAGCTGGAACTATAGCAGGCACTGTTTGGCACTCTAGAAACTAAGAATATTCCCCCGTTTGGGCCTTCGGGCCACCGATTTGGTCCTTGAGTCATTTATGGCCCTCAAGCCACCCAGGAATTCGGGTTAGTAAGGCCATCAGGGCCCCTAAAGTCCTTTAGGACACATTAAGTGCAGATGAAAACCAGACAACCTACAAGAAACATGCATCAAAAGGAGGCGAAGCAATGAGCTTTAATAAGAGAAGAAGCTAAACAGATTGCTAGTTTGAGAGTTTATGGAACCTGCCATTGGGACATGCCGGTGCATGCATGGGAATGCCTAGCCAAACATCCATGCGAAGGTGGAGAGCTGATTTCACGATGAACATGCTGGGGAGGAGCAGTTCCAAGTAGTTAGTCTTGGATGTATTTAATGTTTGAGGACTACGGGAAATTAATTCTACTAAGGCCTACAGGCCATGTAATACATATGCCTACATGAGTTGTAAGGGTTACACCTCACACCTTGAATGGTGAATTATCGAAATCAATAAAAAATGAAGGCCTTTGGGCCATTGGAGGTGGAGGTTTCATCCTTTCATAATTTTGTTTATTTTTTTTGGTTATATTATGGTCTCGAAAACTATAACATTACTATATTTTATGTGCTTTTATTTACGACATCCTTTTGCTTCATTTTAGGGTCTCTTAACTCGGATTTTTTATTTATATAGTTTTGTGTCTTTTTATTGGACTTGGAAATGCCATGTAGATTAATATATTATTTCCAAGATATTATTGATGAATATTGGATGGGTAAGACACATTGGAGATGAAAAAAAAATCACCCTAATGTGAAGAGTGATTTCATTTATGGGTCTCATGAGGTTAGAATTTCCCTTCATACAATGAGGAGATTGCAATAGTTAGTTGGTAAAATCCAATATCTATCGATAGTGAGGTGAAACAGAGGTGTTCACACTCTATTACAATGTCCATAAATGATTATAATGAGCCACATTAGTGGATAATGATATATTAGTAAAGATAAGTCAACTTGGATAGTTTGAGTATGGGTGGTTTAAGTCAAAACCCAAAATATTGAATCGATTGATATGGAATGGGGAGGAAACAATGAGGATGACCCAAAACAAAATTCATTGTTGAGATAATCCCCAATGTTAATAGGGCTAAAGAGGATCATATTCTTTTCCTAAATGTAGGATATTCATTTGTTAGGTAGGTTAAAGGTCTTATTCATCAATATCATGGTAAAAAATACGAATCCCCACATTTTTTGGGGTAACAAATGATTTATGATGACTTAGACAGCTGGTTAATGAAGTGGGAAGTGAATAAAAAGTTATCTATGAAGAAGTTTTTCACCATAGGGATGTTTATTTGTAATTGGAATTATTTTTCTCTACAACCCATTGTTTTGAGTCACATGGTGTGGGCCATCAAAATGTATTGAAATAGAGTATCACATTCCTACTTTGAAAATGGTTACAAAACACAGCAACAAAATGTCAAATATGTCAATACTTATTGAATAATATGGTCATGGTGATTGTAAATCACATCCCAATGTGCTCGGGTGATGATAATGCAATGGTAAAATCATGTTGGGGATATCCTAAAACACTATATGGTGTTTCATTCCACCATTGTGATTTTAGGGATATAAGGATCTAGAATCAATTTTTAAGTTAATTAAATATTCTATTAAGGTTTGATTTCTAATATAGAGGAGTAATTGGATTACATTCATAGTTAAAAAAATCATATCTTCAAAATCAATAATCCTATTATGTTGGATAATGATGGTTTAAGGTTATCCAAGATATAAAATCATGAAGTGTGATTCGTGGAACACATAAAATTCCTGAAGGGTTTAAACACCCGAAATGTTGTTTGACATCCTATTGAACATGTTATCATGGATAGAAGAAGTGATGAAACATATATATTAATTGTTCCCATCCAAGTGGTTAAAGGTAGTATGTATTTAAATTTACTAGGGCCAAAAAACGGGTCTTATAAGTATTATACCTCATTCATTCCCAATCTATAATTTTCATAAACATTGGAGTTAAAAGAGAATATTGAGTAGAGACATGAATTTTAAAAATGTTCCCTTTTTTGGTATTTAACATAAATAGATTTATTTCTACCTCAGTGGTATTTTAGTATATTTAAATTTGGACCATAAAAAACTAATTTTTATTTTCATACATCTTAATAAAAAATGGTAAAATCTTATGAGTGTGACCTACCTAAACATAGTATGAGGGGTGTGTTTCATAATTGCGAGATTAAGATATCCCTGGTAATGAGTGTTAAAAATTCCTTTTGATTTGGAAATAGAAATTTTTAAATCATGGATCATGGTTTTCCGAATATGGGTAATTATATGGTAAAATCATATTGTGGATTTCCTAGAACACACTAAGGTGATCAGTTCTACCATATTGACATCAGGCTCACAAGGTTTAGAAATCACTTCCTTTCCGATGAATATTTCTCTAGTTGGTAATTATATTCTCTTTATGAATTTTTATCATGGTCAAATAGAATGATATATTTTCCACTCTAATTTTCGTGAATGTTTTATAGCAACATGAGGCACTCAAGACATGAAGTGTAGATATTTGTTTTAGATTCATAGAAAGATGATGGAGGCCCCCAATTTTTTGGTTGACTACTGGCATGAAGTTATAATCCTTAGATAATGAATGATGCTGGCTAATGTCCTACACATTTTTACTTCATGTAGTAGGAACATATATATTTTAAAAATTATTTTTAGGTGACAACAAAAATTTACATACAGTTAAATGACATGCAGTAAAGATATAAATATGCCATGCAGATTAATGTCTGGCTCTTTAGACATCTTGCATAAGTACAATTAGTGGTGTCTTTTTATCATCTTATGTGTTTTTGGTAGATGTTCCCTGTGAATTTATTACCTATACATATGGATTGGGAATTATTAATGTATATATTGTGGTTGGATCCATGGTCGATGATCCGAGAATGACTACGTATCATTTGATGACATGAATAAAGCCACACATAGTTTATAAATTTGAAACCACACATAGGGGTATGTTCTATACATAAAGGGTGGATTATTTTTATTTATAGTTGTATCTATACCCATGAAGGGATATCATTGTTTCAATAATATCATAGGATAATAAAAATCAATGCACACATATTTCATGATAAACATTGAAGTTTAATGTCATGTGGAAATATATAAGTTCCCCTATTTGAAAAAGAAACATTATAGTTACACCTATTACTAGACATCATTGTGTAACTACTTATATTATGAATATTTGAATCATGAATACAATATTTCAGTAATTTAAGTGTAACGAAACACCAACAGCAATGACAGTGGTCCTCTCGAGTGTGATCAAAAGAAATGCAAATTTTATGTCAGGGAATAGACATATACATTGTAGTTTATTTTCATGATTTAAGGCCATATGGAATTACATTTTTGGCCATGAATAAAATACAATATAAAACCTATCAAAAAATTATAGTTCCATATAATTTGGGGTAGCCATTACAAAAAATCTAAGGTTACATCATCTATGATCGGTCTAAGGAACAAGGGATTGAAAAGGCTTCCCTCAAGAAAAAGATTTAATTTTTAGAGAGGATTGGGGTATTCTGTAACATGTGGTGGCATTTCCTAGTTATGGGATCTAGGATTACCTAAAAACATCATTAAAATTAAAATACATATATGTGATTTACTATCAAGTGAAGAGGAATTAATCCATGCAGTTTAACAACATTGAGTAAGGGTGTAGGTGACTTGACATGAATAAATATCACGGGTGGACAAAAGAATAATAAATTTTTGTATCAATCCATATTAAGTATTGGATTGAGTAAATACATAATTATTTGTTGAGAAAACATGTAGATTGACCTCGTGTGATATGGATGATATCTGTGCAGTTTAATGTCATGTGGTAAGGATGAAGGTTGCCAAATGTGAAAAAGAAGGATTGATCTCTACCGCACAGTCTGATGCCTTCTAATTGGGATGAATATTTTTCACAAGTCTAGGTAATATGATATGGGCATTACTACCTATCATATGATTTTTTAATCAGGTAATATGTAGTTCTTAGATGGGGAATTACATATGTTCATCTGACTAACATACAGAGTCGAGGATCATCATATCTCATTTTCACAGATCTAAATCATTTGTGATGAATTTTTTCTATTAAAATTCTTATAGTATAGTTTAATGTCATGTGGTGAGGACCTATTACATATAGTTTAACATCATGTGGGTAGGATGTATTGTACAATATAACATCATGTGACCAATTTAATAGATGTGGTTTGTGTTAAAGTGTTTCTTCAAGGAACTCTTCTTTATAATTTAACTGTCATGTCGTAAGGATGCATATTTTCATTTCAACATCATGTGTCGGAGACAAATTCTAAATATGTAAACATATTTTGTTGGCAAAATTTTAATATCATTTAATTTCATGTGGTTAGGAAATGTTCTATAATGTTTTTTTATGTGTTCAATATGTTTTTCATACTATTAACATCACATGGTCAGGATTTGTTCCATATATTATAACATCTAGTTGTTATGATGTATTAATTAATTTAATTTCATGATACCGGGACAATAATAACTATGGATGGATGTAATGTAAAATGTTTCTTATGAAACCTCACATTGGTGGGGGGCATAATGCATTCCCCATCCATTGTGGCCAATAAGTATTCTCTGCTGTTATAGAGATTGTATATAATATAAGGCCCTTCCAATTTTATCCATCATTGGAGGATTATTTCAGAGAATATTTGGGGCTGTGAGAGCCAATACCATCTCCACGTAAAAGAACAAATGGATTTGAACCTTTTTATTGAATTCTGATGATATCTAATTTTGATGGACTTCCAGTTTGTGCATTTCACGCAACTATTTCTCATCCCGAATCTATAATTAATTGAAACTATTTTGTGATTTTCATCATCTGATAAAATTCAACATATTTATATACTTAGTGAAGTAAAATATACTTATATAGTACACACTTCATCAATTATATACAATAATAAATATAGGGTTTCATTTGTTGTTGTGCGTGTGGTGGTACAATATGACCATAAAGCCTAGATGTTCTAGTTTGGCTAGGACATTTTGTTAATATTTTCCATCGTTTAAAGTATGTTTTATAGAGACCAATTGATGTTCCCTATTTTTACATTTTCAACTACATGGTATAGGGAAGAATTAATGGACTATATTTTGTATTCATTGTCAAATTTCTATTGTTCTGTGGAACAAAAGCTGGTTCCATTATTCTTCAATATCATGTTAGAGACTCTATATCTAGGGATGATATCTGAAATAATGATTTTGATGGTATTATTCATTCTCAATTCCTGGAAGGGTGTGGACTGATCCCATCTTTAAAAGAAATTATTAAAACTAAAGATATATTTAAACATCTTTTTTGTCATTTGTGGATACGACCCCACATCATCCATTCCCCACATTGAAATGGATAGGAATATATTTCCATATGTACTTATTATGGGGGTTGATGGATGAGTTTTTTTATTCTAGAATGCATGAAATTTTCTAGTGAACTCCACACAGTCATACATAATTATTCTCAAATATTTACCAAGCCTCCTGATTTGATGTGACATCCTTGTTCCAAATTGATGATCATGACAAGATCCTGTATGTAATTCTTCCATTATTGTAAGAATCTCTCCTCATTCTTTGAATTTTTAGAAGATTCCAATGAATAATTTCTTACAGAGATATGTTTTCTCATTTGGACCATCCTAAAGGCTAAAAGTTTATACTCATCTTGAATTTTTTCTGTCCTAGCATGTTCTATCTAGGGAGACCCTTTTAATTGATAATAAATTATCTCTATATATCCAAAGGTAGATATTATTACATCATGATCTGGGGTGGTGTTTATCTAATTGATTTATTCCATGTCCTAGATGATGATAGATGGGACTAATTATTCTTTCATGTTGTCATAAATCACTTACTCATGATCAAGGTTTGATAAAACTATTATTGCACTAGTCGAAGTTCAACACAAGTACTTTATGACATAACAACATGATTCAATGTGGGTTAAAAGGTAATTGTGACATTAATCCTCTAAAAAGTTTGGTGAGAGGGGATAATATTTATGTTTTAGGGCAATATTCACCATTTATCTACTTTATCACTAATTTTGAATTCCATTTTATATCCAGGTAGGCTATATGCAGTTATAGGTCTAATTCCATTTAAGCGATGAATGATTTTTATTTGGCCTCAATATCTTCTCAGCCTTTAGATAGTGTGAAAGAGTAAGGAAATTTTTTGAGAAAAAAATACAATTTTCAAAACAACACAGTTGAGATTTGTATTTTCTATAATTTTCTTAATAGGAAATATGGATTCACCATTAAATTACATCTAACATGTATGGGGAGTATTATGGGATTACAAACCCTTATCATCTAGTGGTTTGATATCCACTTATGTACATGGAAGGTCAGGATGATCCATGAAAAAATTATCCAGGGCCCTCCCAATCACTAACAGTTATGACATAAATAAGATGTCATATTTTGGAAGAATAACGTTCCATTGGGATAAATACATTTTCAACATAGTACAACCCTGAATGTAAATTAATATATCTATATGAGAGAATATATGGACTTCACAGTGCTTCATGTAATATCTCATATTTTCAAATGAAAATATGAGTGTGAGGTAGTTCTTCTCAATACCAAAATATTGAGTCTTAGTTCATAGAATCACATGGAAAATGTAGTAGTGACTATTATCATTACCCAAATGATTTTTCATTTCTAGAAGAGTGTCAAATAATAGTTTCATTGAATACTCATAAATATTAGTGGATTTACATCCACTAGATGCATTAAAACTGATGGATAAAGTAGTTACTATTTGAGAAATTCAATTTCATCTTATTATCCCTCATCACATCAGTAAGTGGCTACCTCATTCATTTATTTGGTGAAGGGGATGTTTTTTGGACATGTTTTCTATGAAAACATGAATGTTGGAGAGGATACCTTTCATCCACTACAATTCATTTAGGTTATTATGGGTGATCATTCAACAATTACACTTGTATTTTTTGATTCAGTATCAATACAATGGCAAAATACCACAAAACTGAGAAATTTCCATAACATTTCCCTAAAAAAGAATTTTTGGTGGATTTAAATTCAGACTAAGATACCATTACTTTTGGTTGACTATTTCATGATCTATTAAGTTATCACACCCCTAGCGTGATTGGACCATCAGGTCATCAATATATCATTATTATATTCTGCCCAACAAGGGAATAATGATACGATGCATGTTGTTTTGATAAATAGGACCATCATTCTTTAATATAATGGTTATTACCTAATATATGAATATCCCCCTGGGTTATTTAAATTATGTGGATTACTCATCCATGGGGGATTTTTTTTTTGTTTTACCATGAATACCCCTCTATGAAGGGAATGTCGTCAAAGCTATTATTTTCATCAATATTTCATTATGGGGTCAGTAATGAGAAATAAACCTCTAGGAAGTGCTGATTGAGGTCTCTAAAATCAATGGTGAGCCAAATCATCCTAATATGTTTGTTGATAAGGATGATGTTGTATAGTCATCATTGTTATTTTTCTCCCCAAAAAAGTTCCATTTGATCAATTCTTTAGATTATAAATATAGGTTAGTATTTTGAGAATGGTTAATCATCTTGGCTACCTTACTAAAACCATGATGGTCATTATGTATTTCATTATGTTTTGTGTCCATAGTACGGTTCAGTTCAGGAAATTATTTGTAATTCCATGAGAGCATATAGTGTTTTTTCATTAAAAGGTAATGTATATCTCATTCTCATTTCGAGGCATGTAAGAAATAATTAATATAAGATGTTGTTCTTCTTTGGTTTCCATATGTAATAACATGATCTCATTAATGGTGGTGGAGATGCTTTCCCCATATACATGTGTGGTATTCCTAATGTAATACTTTTATTATTCCACCTCTGGGCATATTGAGGAATTTTATGAAATAATTGATAAACCATGGGTATATGTATTACTATAATTATAAGACAGTCAATGGGAAGATAAATTATCACCCATACTTCTAAATTCATTATAGGTAGATTTCAGAGGTTATTTGAATTTTCCATACCATAGGGGGCATAGTGATAATAGACATCTAGGATTAATCCTACCACATCAATAATATTTATGGGTTTTTTAAAATCACTATCTATAAAAATCAAGGGATTATAAATGGTATTCCAGCATTAATTTTGAGATTCAACCTATATATTGTGAACCACCATTTTTTTCCCTACCATTTTTATAAACCTTCCTCAGCATATGTGGCTTCACTACTAAAAAGGGGAACTTTTAGTATATAGTATGTATTCCATTCCATCAATGGGTTATTTCAGGAATTTATGTATGTTTTATGTTATCAACATGTGGGATTGAATCCAAGGCCTTATGATAAGGACAAAATATTTTGTGTCCTATTGAATTACTATAAACACGACATTAGATTACAAATCCACAAAATTGGGCATTGAGTGTGATCGTCCTTATTTATATTTCCTCACACTTATCATACACATGAATGTTCATATTTGTGGGATATAATGTGACTTCTCTATATCCCAAAAATCAAAGGGTCTACATCAGGATGGGTATGATCCTTAAACCATTCGTAAACAAATCTCCTACAATGTTTACATTTTTATATCTATACTAAGAAAAAAGGAATCTGATGTTTCGAGGGATGAAATCTTCCAAATCCTACTCTATAAATGAGATATCAATATGGAATTTTGACGGAATAGTTTCTACTCAATTAATCTAAACTATAGTGTCTTTTATGCTGAAATCCTTTATATTTTGGAGGGATTTAAAGGGTTTCTCCCTATGGTCTTTTGAAATGTGGAGAACATCTTGGATTGAGAGTTTAGGAGGGAAAATTTCCAACTTTTTTCCAATGTCATACATTTAAACACAAGGTATGCTCACCTTATGGTGGGGTTTTCTGTTATTATTTATTTTAGAAGGTGAGTAATTTATAGTGTAAGGAAGTTGTTCTTGTGCAATGATTGAGGGGGCATATGTTTCTTATATCATAGGTCATGATGTCCTTCCCTGTTGTCTTTCTGGGTTGGACAATCACACCCCTTCTAGACAATCATGTACTATGATTTGGATTCAGATAATATTAGAGGGCTTTCAAGAACCCCCATATTCTAATTAGAATTTATGGATTTCTTTTCTAAGGATCTCAACTACATTTATTTCCTCTTTTGGGATTTGAACAATATATTTGGTTTGAATACTTCCGTGGTGTCCTTTATAACATCCACTACGAATTCGGTATCCAAATCCCCTGTAATGAATGGGGAACAAATAATAAATGTCTTACTAATCGTCAAGGAACGTTTTTTACATTTGTATTAGGTTAACAACCCCAAGTTTTACCTCTTTTTAGAATGAGGATTTCGCATGGTGGGGTAGTTCACATGCATCTGTCATTGATAGAATGAGGTTTGCAAGAGACCATGTTTTTTTGTGGGAGCTAAATTTGACTCTTCAACATCACAATAATTATTTGTCTAATGATTGTGTATACGCTTGAGAGGTTTATTTGATATCACCATAATATGTGATGGAACTATTTTGAGTTTGCTAATATTTCTGTTCATGGTGGAATGATCTCAGTGATATGTATTTTGAGTCATCCTATTTTCAAACATCTTCCCATGCCGAGCTAGAATATTTTCTTAACTAAAAACAGTTTCTTTCTAGTAAATGGATATAGAAGTCACCTTCTCAAGGGAGTTTTCAAACAACATATTTCCATAATCAACCATTATTTGGATGAAAATATTTAAATATGATACAATCCATGATGTCGTGGACAAGTCTTATTTAGAAAGGGTAGTGGTCAATATGATTAGTGAGCTTAAAGATGTTGGGTTTCCTAGGATGTGAATTCTTGAGAATGTAATTTTATTAGGATGCAATAAAATAAAAGGGGACCATCTAATATCAAAAGAAATGTGTTTTATTCATCCATTACTCAATCCCCTGGTGACCCATAACTATTTTTTATTCTAATTGAGGGATATTTTAATAATACGAACTCCTTATTGGAGAAATTGTGTAATTCCAGACATGTCATAATGCTTGAATGGGAACTATTACTAGTTTGAGAGAAATAGTGGTAGTATCTTCTTTACTAATCATTTTTCATAGGGATGAATGAATTGGTTGAGATTTAACGTAGGTATGCTAAATTGAATCTACCAAATATTGTTTTATATTTTTAAATTCATGTAATCTCAATGGGTAATTCATAGGGATTAGAGGTGTCTTTAACTGATGATGGATATTTTATACATATATTTACATAAATAACTTCTATAATAGATGGATTCTGATTGAATATGATAAATATCTCTACCAAGCTATTGAATCATACAACTTATCATTTTCAAACTTTTTTACAGTTTTTGAGGAAAACAATTGTGATTTTATTTATTGTAAATATGAATTGATAAAGAAATTGATGACAGATGATTACACGTCCTGTCAAAAATCTTATATAAAGGGTATTGTACCAAAAAGGTTGGCCATATCATGGTCTATACAAGACAAGTAATCTTGTTCTTCAACTATTGATCTTAAAGGCCCATCATCAGACCACATTAGGACATGAAGTGAATCAGATACTATTACAGATCTCCCACATCAATGAATTTGGAGAAGGTGGGATTTCATAAATTTATAGGGGGAAATGTTACAACCTCTAATTTTGATTATGGATTATTATCAGTGTTCACACATTTTTATATCCCTTACATGGATTCTATTCGAGCATGTAGAAGCTCACTGGAATTGGGATATTTCTGAGGTTTAACTATCTCAACCGCATCCTATCTGTATGAAGTATGAGATGATTGATGAAGAGTCTACTTTTTATTTTTTTCAGATTAAATATATGTTATATGACAAAATTATTTTCCTAGAGGGGGATAGGATTAAATCATATTGGAGGTAATTCACAACAATACATGACATCTTTATTTAGTTATACTGGCTGTCTAGATCTTGAACACGTTTAATGAATAAATGCATCCCTTGCAAGAGGAACATCATTTTCCGGATATATGTAAGGGGTGATATTCTTCTCAACCTAAAAATGATACCCATTAGTAATGTTTCTTCTGTGTATCTCCTCATTTATTTTTTTCGAGATTTTGTTTCTCATTCCCATATTGTGCCAATTTATATTTTGTGGACGAATGTTTGACTCTTATGGGTGATGAATGGGATATAAAGACATAATTAATTTTTTCCCATTATAGTTTTCCATCATAGAGGTGGGAGATAAATATTTATAGGTGCTATATTTTTTATTTTTCTCTAGTTTCGTCTGAATTTACCCTTAGTCGGTAGCCCCAGATCAGACACCTTTAGAGGTATGTTTTCAAAATTACATCCCTTTGGTATTTTAATCTTGATCCAAATTATTATTTGTATGGGATATGGTGAAATCAATAGATTTGTATTGCAAAATAGAAGTTGTCTCATTAACCTCAACTCAATAGAGTGATTCAAAATTTCTTGCATCATTTTTTTCTAACCCGTATCCATTGGGAAATTTTTTCTTACGAACCATGTGTGGTTTGATTTCCTTTATCGTTCAATCCACCCATATGAGTATATGAAAATTAACCTTGAGGATCTATTGGGTCATTTTGGATGAACGAACCATAAAAGCTATGGATTTGTCTTCTAGTGGACGGAACATATTGGTTGCTGATAGTTGAGATTTACCTCCCACCATAGAGAAGATTGATTCCCACTATGTTGATGATGATGACGATGAAAATTCATTTATCCCTATGGGATAGATATCATTTGAGGCATCCATTTCCAATTTTGGTACTCTTGTAATGATATGATGATTAAGATACTGTATTTGATTAATCATGCCTTGTATATTGAGATATAAATAATGAAAACCCTACAGTTTGGGATTGATCTCAAACATTCACTGATTTTTCTAAAACCCTATTAGGGTGTAATGACTCATTTTATTGGTATTTAGAAAACAATTAACACATATTTTTTTTCTAGGATAGTTTTAATCTACATCATATATGTCATGAATCATCTCATGGATTTATGACCTGAGGATTGGTGGTTGTAGTAAATATTCCCCTAGCCTATTGAGATAGTATTGCTCATGGATGGTTGTTTTAGTTGCCATATCCCACCATTTGTGCCATCATGGCATCGTTAATGTGGAGGCATTCCATTTTAGTGACCAACTGGCTGATTCGTTACTGGGTCCCTTAATTTCTATGGATTCTATGATAATACATGATTCTGTATCATGGGAGTTATACTTTTATAGGGGGATGTCAATTGTAATTATCTCTAAATTCCCCATCATTAGATATAAAAACCTGATGAGGCATTAGCAAATCATTTTTCAAATATTTTTCTATCATTGGGAGAAATGGTGTGGTAAATTTTCACTATTTTTTTCTATTGTGGGTTTGGGGCCATGGTGATAGCCAAAATTACTAGCTGATAATAGATATATTGAATGTCATATGTTCTCACCCTATCCTAGAAAGGGATGTATCTATCATTTATTTCTTATTGAGTTGATAACACACTTTATTGTAGTTAAGGAATATAATCCTTCTCTATATCAAATCGTATGTCATAATCATAAGTGTCAAGGATCTATAACATGGTTGTGATGTTTTTTTAATATAACACTATATATGTTAATGAAATATTCCTATAAATTATGCTTACATTCCTCTACTAGGTCAAACCACAAAATGTTCATCATTTGGTTATATGATAACTATGGTGACGGGATGTTGGTAGATGACAGGGAACAATATATGATTGTACTTGTTGTTCTGAGCACTCCTATGTTTGAATGTATTCATTTTTCACGAGCTTATCTATACAAATGTGTCTAAATGATGGTATGATATTAATATCCAAGGGATATATAACCATGGTGAGGTTCACCATGTTAAATATCAAGAGTATAGTCCCTCCAATCCATCTCCACAATATCATGTGGAGGACTATCACAGTAATAATAGTCTTCTACTTAAATGAGGAGTCGACAAACCTTATAGGTGTTGTGGATATGTGTTGAAAATCATCCTTGATTTCGGAATAGTGAGGATTAGGGATATGCTCCCCATTCTACATTTTTGATGTATTATGTCAACCTTTTTTATTGGTATGTGTAGGGATGAGGCCATGCTATATAATAGCTATCAGAGTATGTTGATAATATTATAGAATTATGGGAATATAATCTCAATAATGAGAATTTGTTGGATTATGTTGGTGAGGATCTATATTTTTTATGATAATATGATAATTTCCATGGTTGGTTCCCATAATATTCTGATCATCCCGTTAGGAAGTGGAAATATGAGTCGCATATAAATTTTCATTCAACTTAGTAATTTTCCTATGGATCATCAAAATTGGTGAAGGGGTATTAACCTCGCGTACAAAGTCTAAAGGATTTCAGTGCAGCCATTAATCAGAATAAGTATGGGTATGATCCTATAATCCAATTGCTACTGAAATATTTCATATAGCACCCCTAACATGAATATGAGCATGTCTTAAGGCATAGGATTCTCTCACTTGGGGGGGGGGGCTGGATGGAGTAGGGATATGTTCCTAATCCTATTACACTGGAATATATATCTAGAATTTCGTTACAATAATATGATCTTATACTTAGGATTGTCCCTATAAAGCATTGCGAATTGAGGTTGGAATGGGAATATGAACCTTGTTTGGTGGTCCTTCCATTACCAGAATATACCGATAATTCTCCATGTATATAAGAAATATTGTGTGATTTCACCAGAGATGCCACTTGCTCACTCTCATCAAAGTGTTTTGTTTATATAGATGTGGGGATATGAATAGTGTTTTAACACTACTCATAATTATTCTAGAATATTCCGGTATTTTTAAATATATGTTGAGAGAACATTTTTAAATTTTAGCAATGTGTACATAGTAATATAGTTCTTTACATTTTCTATCTCCATTATATAATTGTATATATCTTCGATTATGGTGAGGATATGATACAACATCGTTCCTCCAGGTGTAACCAGAATATTCTGATGGGATTCATATGTGGGTTTAGGGATATTTCCCTCCTCCATGGTTATTGTAGGAAATTATCACAATCTTTATTGGAGTGGTAAAGTATTTGTGCCTACTCAATGGATACATCCTTAATATTTTTGAAGGATTAATCTTCTCAAACATGGATATGATCCAATTACCAGTTATTTAAGTTTTGGTGCATGATATATCTTCTCTGGTTCCCATTTATGAGCATTAGAGGTGTCAATGTTTTGAGTGGTGCACTCCGCAGGAAGCTGAGAGGAACTGCTAGGAAGAAAATTGTGATTATGGCTAATAGGATACCTCATCGATGGCTATTTAACTAGAAGGGTGTCCTATGTGACTACTCACTCCAAAATCATTATATTTTGATTGGGGTGATTGTCATATTCAAGGGACAAGATCCTTAAGTTATTAGGAGTGGCAACAACTACCATTATTTCACTACATTTTTTGTAGAATGAGGGTGACTTCAATGATTCACTGTTCAATGACCCTTGTATAGATCCTCAGTTCTTAGAATTTTACTATATAAGAGGTATTAATAGAACATTCCATTAACCACTTGATGTTGAAGGTTTTTCTAGGACGACACTATTCTTTGACCGGTACGGGTTTTTTTTGTAATTGATTTTCCCAAATAGTTGCTAAATGAATCCATAATATTGGGTAAGGGTGTATTTTTTTAGAGTGTATCCATAGTTATGATAATAATAAAAAACAAGCACACCAATTAGTTCATTATTATGGGCATTATATTGCACAAGTAAACAAGCACATGTAACAAAATTTTATTTTCTTATTATTGGTTTGGCCATTCTGGTCATGTTGACCTGTTGAACTAAGGATGGACTTATTTCATAAGGAAACTGGATTTAAGGGATTTTAAAACAGTTGTTAACTATTCATTTTTATATGACTCTTAAGATATAATGTTTTAATTCTTGTTCAATAGACCATTTTTATTATTTGAGATATTCATATTTGGTTATCCATTTTTGTTTCATATATGGAAACAACTAGAGTTTTACCAACAGTTGATTGGGGGGGTTCAATGTCATGTACAATCATTAATGTCTGGTTCACCTGTTAATTTTTAATAAAAACACCCAAAAAAATTATATTATCTAGAAAGGATTAATATTATGATTTCTAAAGGATGATGGTCAATTAGGGTTTGAGTACCAAAATCTCTTAGAAACTCACATCAAGCAAGTGTATTGGTGGTCAGGATTATCACACCATTCAAGGGGGTTATTTCCTACATTGAGTCTATATTATATATTTATGATTTTTGGGAAACTATTTATAATCCAGATACATATTATATAACCATAAAAAAATCAATTATTGAATCCTTCCTTTTCTAAGGGAGTATATTAGTGAGTCCATATATATATATATTTTAGGTTTATCATATGTTCCCCATTAATGGGTAAAATATTATATTTTGAATAATTATAGATAGGTAAAATATTATGACTACCTTCTAGGGAGGTCATTAATATTTTGGGGATGGGATTAAACCTTTATATGGTATCCTACATATCCTGCATATAATAGGAATTAAAAATGAAATTTTACTTTATATATAATGTTAATGGTCATGAAAAAATGACATATTTAGGGGAAGTTACCCAACATTTATTGAGTGCAAGACTTTGGAATACATCAAATATATCTTGGTTATGGATGAAATATACATCATCCTAGTTTCATTGCACCATATGGACTTACCCTAAGCTGGTTTCCCCTTTATAGGGGTAATTATATTAGGTCACTAGTCATGGATTACATTATAATGATTCATTTGATAGTGGATATTCATGATGAAAATTATTTTATTTCCGAAAATTCCTATGTCCACATTCATTATGCTCGGTGCGAATAACGAGGGGTAATAAGTAATCAGTCTCACACCATAAAGGTGCCTGGCATACAGAATGGGTATTTCTTATGGGATTTTGTGTATGGGTCTCAAGCCCTAGAAAGGACTCCTTTTTATCCTAGTTATGGAATGAATTTGTGTTCCCATGGTTCAACTGACTTCTCATTATTCTCATGGGTTGGTGGAAATGGTGCACCCGTAGGTGGTTTTAGATCCCATTGGTTTGAATGTTGGAGACATGAAAGTTCCTACACAAAGCTCGATTCCCATTTGAACATGGGTTATAGAATGTTTTCCTATAAATTAACTTTCTTCATTAAAGATAGTTCAAATAGTTCAGTTTGTGGTATTCTATAATATGTCTATCGGGAATGGTTATCATGTCCCAGGGTATATGCATAACATGTGATGATTGTCTTCCTAACATTTCTTGAATTTATGTACGACCTATTTAGGATTCCTAATAGATATTTACAAAGAAAATCACAAGATCTAGGTGACATTTCTAATGTAATGTTTATGACCTACATGTCATTTTTGGAATACATCAAATGAGTATGGATTAGATGTCTGAAGGACATGACACTATTTGTCTACCATGAACAAATAAATTCATAGAACATGTTTGAAATATCTATGAGGCTATTAAATGATCAAAAAATCCATGTGTTAGTTATACAGAATGAGGTAATTGATACATTTTGAGGACATCTTGGGACATTCTTGAAATGATCAGAGTCATATAGTTACTTGGATGGAAAACCAATTGGACTGTATGAGGCTTGGATAATCATTTTTGTATGGTTCTGTATAGATTGGGTGACATGTCTGGAGGATATCACGTGACCTCGATTACATTCCCTGGTACCACTTCATAACATGGGTGACATTTCTGGAGAACATCACAAGAACTGAAGGGAAATCTTTGTGTACTTCAGAATACTTGGGTGGCATGCATGAAGGATTCCACATGACATAAATGTCATCTCAAATAAACATAACATTATTCGAATGGCATGTAGAGGGCATGCTGTGTGACTTGGGTGACTTGTCTTGGTTCCATCACATGATATGGGATGTTCATGAGGAACGCACGAAGATCGATGTATCCATCTTCAGATAATCTTCCCAAATATTTTGAGTCTTTATCAAATCCATTATTTTATATGTTCTTCAAGGTTCATCAATTGTTACCTTATCAAATATTTTGTGTGACCGAGTTGACATGTGGTGCCTCATTTTCAAGATTTGGATGACATTCCAAAACTAATTCACCCATTGTTTAGATTAATCATATGATGTACATATCCATGACATGTGATCCCTTATGTTGTTCCCCTGATTTTATATGAGGGAGGGCCTTTGTAATCATGTGAATATCCACTAAGAGAATTCAACTATTATGCTCCCATGTAGTAGTTACACATTATCATGGTGTTTTTATTAAGGGGAGTAATTTATAGGCCTCATTTCCATAATTTTATGATTTGTTTCATTGAATGTATCTAAAAAATATTATCAAGATTTCATTGAGTGATTTTGGTAAAACTAACTTCACAAGATCTTGTCGTGGGTCTTCCATGGAACCGCATGCTGTCTAGTAACCACAAGAATGTACCATAATCACCATGTTCAATGGACCCAAGATAAAAATATTTATTTTCCGAGCCATGTTGATGTGTCAATGAGATTTCACAATGTCAGGATAACATGTCTTGACGTATTTGAGGGATCAAGGTGTCTCTAGACTGTCTTTCACATAATCGAAGTTAACATTTATGATCCCTTCATTAGATAAATGTTAATTGTCAAGGTGGATCCTCAGAATCACGATGACATATCAGGAGCCTCTTGAAAGGGAATTCTATCTTATTGATATAAATTGTCAAGGGAAACAATGATCACCCAAGTATTATAACCCCATATATCACAAGATCAGTATATCTTTCCCTGACAAGAGGGTTATGCGTTTTTCCTTTTTATTTTCTTCTTTATTTAATAAATACAAGAGATCTCATGATGCCATGTTATTATTGTTAAGAAAACCCACTCTCATTTTGAGTGGTGTGTCACATGATCAATGATAGGACATGTAGTGACATGAGAGTTTTGTTATAGATTATCCTTCCACTTGGATTTTGTACTGATACTAGGTCTCATAAAATAATGGATATGTCAGGGTCCATCACATAATAGAGGATGCATGATAAAATGATTCCCCATGACAAGGACAAAAATATCTTAAAGGGAATTATGAGGTATTTCATTTTTTGGTTGTACATCAAATGAATATCAATGTAACTATCATTCACATAAGGCTTCTTTATTTTTTAAACATTATTTTTTAAAGAGGTTCAAGATTATTTATTGGTATCCTTTGATTGAAATGATGCATGATTGGAGAAAATGGTCTAAAATCCTATGAATGATAATTAGTGCTTATCTGGATGACTTTACAAGAATATATAGGATTTAAAATATTTCACCATGTGATCAATAGATGATAAATATTTTTTCATGTTCCATTCACATGACCTTTCAATGGACGTGTGATGGGGTTTCTTTCTAAATGTTACAGGATCTAGGTGATTCATCCACTTTCAATTTCATTGTTTTGTCGAGAAAACAATACACATGAATCAAGTATTTCATCCCTTATATAGTTTTTTGTTATCATTTGGTTAGAATAAATAATCTTATATGGAAATTTATATAATTTTAGGCTTATATCATGATAGTTTTAGTCATGAATCAAATGGTTAAATTTTAAAATAAATATGTTTCATTAATTTTTTACAAATGGTGGAATATCAATCACACATTTAATATTATAATAAAAATAAAATAAATAATAATTAAAATATTATTTGATCATTTATTTCTAATAATACGATTATTTATCTTCCAATATTAATCAGTGATATAAATTTATTACATTTTCATATGGGTAATTAAATAAAAATAATAATAACAATATATAGTCATTGGATGAGTATTGTAATGAAAAATATAATTTTGGCATGAATTTCTTTTTATGTATAATGATATTAGTTATATATTTTTTTATTGTTTAATAAAAAATAAAAATAATTTTATAATGAATTATATTATTGATCAAAATAAAAATTATTTCTTTATAATGGAGGTAGTCCGTAAAAAAATGTGCACCATTATTATTTTCCAAATATTGTAAAATAGGTAGGAATTAATTTAATTTATAATTATTTTAATTATTTTTTAAAAATCATTATTATTCACTAAATATCCCCATTAAAGTCTTCTCGTAAGGATGATATGAAAAGTATAAAATGTCACTTATGGAGGTAAAAGCTCGCATGAAAAACAAGTGCAATTTTCCTTTTCCAAATGGTTGAGTATAAGGTAAAAAATAATTTTTATAAAAATTAAATAAATTAGTAAACATATGATACATGTGTAAATATTTTGATATTTTAAATATTAAATTTCATGGAGGAATATTTTGTAAACAAATAAAAGTAATGAAAATGTAGTAATTGATAATTTTACTTTACCCCTAGAATGTTTCATTTCCAAATTTTATTGCGGATTTGGGATTTTGTCCTTTATGAATTGTGAAACCTATAAGATATTTCTTGGAGTGATTTAGAGTTATTTAGTAATATTTTGGTTCAATATAGAAGGATTTATGTTTGAGAGGAAGAGTAATACTAATGGATCCTTTAAATGAGAGAGAAGTATCATCACTGCATTAATATAAATTGTAAACAAACTATTTATGATTAATATTTATCAAATAATGTAAAATAATTTATTTATGAATGGTTATATTTATAAATAATAAATAATAATTTTTAAAACATGTATTAACATTTTCTATGACATTTACTCATTTCTATTTCTCTTTTACAAATTTTTTTATTTATTGTGGTAGGAAATTTGTTTATTGGTATTTTAAATGTTTTTTTAAAAATAAATTTAAAACAATTACATAATTTGAACCCAATTATTACTAATATTGAATTTATGTTTCAAATAAAGTTTTATGGTTGATAAAAATACTTTTTATATTAGCACACAAAAGTGTAGAACCCAATTTAAGATAATGTATTTTTATTAATTAAAAATTATGGTTACTATATAATTAATATAACACTTTATTATATTGATGTTTAATTTAATATTTTTAACTGAATAAGATTTATTTTTCATTATAGACATAACAAAATTGAATTTCACCAAGTGGATAATTATTCCATGTAATGATATAAAAAATATTTTATTAGAGTAAAAAATACTTGTGTTTACAAAAAATTGAAATTGTTTTTTTAAGTTAAAATTTTAATTTATAAATGAATTAATATAATTTTTAAATTTATATTTTTTAGAGAAATTTGTTTCATGAAATTATAATTCAAAAATTTATTGTGACAATCTCATAAAAGTGAATATATTTTTTACAAATTTTTCTTTTTCCAAATTCACCACTTTCTCAAATATTTCAGTAAATCATCCTCATTCATATTTTCTTTGATGAATTTAAAAATTAAGTTCACTTCATAAAATTAATATTATAAAATATATAAAAACATCAACGTGAAAAATCATATAAATAAAATGTTTCCTTTTTGAAAAAAATGAGGTTATAAATTGTTATTAATATAATTTCATATACATTAACAAATTATTTAATTTTTAATTATAATTTAATATATAATACATTATTTAAAGTATTTAATTTAAACTATTATTATAAAATTTAAAAAACATTTAAAAAATAAATATTTTGGAAAGAAAAATCTTTTATAATCATAAATCATTTTAATTAATTATCTTCAATTTTAAGAAAATTTATTTGATTAATATCATTTAATTTAAATGAATTTTTATTATTCTTATAATTTTATTAATGATATTCATCTAATATTTCATGGCTCATTTTAATTCTATGTTACATGTATACCATGTAAGAAACTCATTATATTTCTCTAAATATAAGAGATATAGAAATATAGTACAACATGACATTCTCCTCACTTAAATAAATTGTATTCTCATAAATTTAATTATCATTCACAATTTAATAAAAATATGGGATCAATAAGAAACAAACATTATATTTCTATTAAGATGTATATCTGTTAAGATATAAACCTCCAAATCCTATAGACTAAGAGTCTCGTTATTTTTATAATTTTTCTCATATATTTATATTTTCCATTATATCAACAATTTTCATCATCATTTCTTTTAAAGTTCATTATAATTGTTTATGGGTACATACATTTCAATGATTTATTTTTATGATTATATTTTCAATGTAATACTAAAAAAATGTTTTTAATAATATGAAATAAAATTATATTAAATGATGATATTAATATCAATACTCCATTCTAATATGTCTTCTCCAATGGCACATTCATTTCATTATGTCGTTATTTTGGTTCTACTATCATATAATTGGATCATCCTATAACTACAAGGTTATCCCTAGTAAATTACTCATTAGATCTCAAACCTAAATATATTAAAATTTAATATAATACTCAAAAATATTGTGTAAACAACTAAAAATGTCCCTCAAGAGTGTTAAATATGATGTGTTGTTAAGCATCTTTATTTTTCACCATGTAATTAAATAGTCAACTTTGTAACATTCATTTTACGGTTACTACCCCCAACTGTAAATCTATTCCAGAAAATAAATCCCCATGTTCTTATCTAGAGAGGTTTTTTATTTCCAGGAAACCATATAATTGAAAAACAATAGAATATTATCCTATAAATAGACATATTCCTAGGTATTTCCCTAATTATGTCTCATCAAAATACAAAGAAATATATAAATAAAATAACATTCAATAATCACTAAAACATTCTCTAAGGCCTTTTGATTCACCCCATACCAATACTCCCAGTTCTGATTCTAAAAAAGTATATATTACATATAGGTTTTAATAGTAAGTGAGACAAAACAAGATAAGCACATAATTATTTTATGTCATTTCCATAAGTTAAAAATAATATATAATAAATAAAAACATAGTACCAAGAAGTTAAGGATTAGTTTATTTGAGGATCAGTTTTATAACCAACATATGTTTCCATACTTCTTAGAATTCATCTATAATCAAACTAAACTATAATCTCTCTTATACATCACAAATGTTACACTCATATTTGAAACCCGAGGAATATATAAATAATAAATGATTACACTCAAACCATGAGTAATGGGAAAATTTTATCAACATTTCAGTAACGAAAATATGATAATAATATGAGAACACATAGGTAATGAAAAAAATAGAATAATTATAATTGACAATAATCCCTGATTGGAGGACATTTATTCTCATATGAGCATACATGTTTCCATAAATAATAGTTTTGAAATAAAATATTATAAACAATATCCATAGATCAAAACATAAATAAAAAGTTTCTTTTTGATTCATTAGTATAATAATATGAAATCGTAGAATCGATAACATAGTTCACAACATTTATCATTCACCCAATCCTACGAACATATAAAACCCTCCTCTTGTTTAAAAATAATCTTGTGATCCTAGATAATTGACATCATGTTCATACTCAATACTCTGAATATAGATAATATATTTCATCTCTATACTCAATCACATGAACGTATCTAATTAACAGGATATCCAAAATCAATATTCTGGTTGTATATATTACACATCATGACCATACTCAATATTATTAATATAGATACTTCACATTGTAATCATTCTTAATATATTAATCTCTTAACTGATTCATTAGAGGGTGATATAGGGCTACACCTGAAATCATTCAAAAATTAGTCTTCCACATGAAATCAATATTTCGTATTTCAAATATTAATTAATAATCCCATTGAAATGAGATGGTATTCATGATGAAATTACTATAAATGTTTCTATGAAATACAATGAAAAAAGGTGGATAATACTATAATAACATATCATAAATATTACATAAATAATGTTTAAGATTTATTACAATGATGTCAACCAAAATTTTAAAATTATAGGATAAAACACATTGAAAATAGTAAAAAATATTCCTATATAATATCGTTGAAAACTCTTTAATAATTTTATAATTATAATAAAAACATTAATATAGAAAACAAATTTTAAAAATAACCATTAAAAACAAATAAAAATCCTTCAGAAAAGAAAAATTATAAACTAAATATTTTTGTCAAAAACACACCATTAGATAATTTAAAAATAGTGAAGCTTTCTTTTATAAAATAATCATTTAAATAAACTTTTTCAAAACTATTATTTATCTTTAATGAATGAAAATATTAACTATTAGAAATATTAAAATATTTCCTTGTCATATAAAAATCATTAGGAAAAAAATGTAAAAACTATTTAATAAATATAATTGATTCTTTATAAATAATAATTCTCATAAAGAAATAAGATTCAATAAAATATATTTTAATAAATTTTTTCCATATTCATAAATTTCTGTTTTTTATCACATCAAAGATACATTTTCAAAATAGTTAAGTAAAAAAACAGATAAATTTTATTTTTAAAAAAATATTCAATAATATATTATTGAAATATACATAAGGGTTTTATGTATGAAATATTTAGTGGAAGATAAATCATATTGTCATGAATTGGAAAAATAAATTTTTTAAAATACTTTTAGTTTAAAAACCACATTAAAAAAGGGTTAATAAAGGTTTATTTTGAAGAGAAATAAATAGATATATTATTTTCACATGTGATATAAAATTATTAGGTTTCCAAATTTAATGAATACCATTCTCTAGAAGATAATATTTGGATATTTAAGAGAAACCATTGTTAGAGAGGGTGAGAATTATTCATAAAAAGTTATAATTTTTGAGAAAAAAATTATATTAATTGAAACATTTATGTAGTAAAAAATGTAACATTACATATAGATATTAGTATATATATTATAATAAAATAATAGGAGAAATTCTCTTGTGAAACTATATTTAATGAGTAATCATTTTTACATAAGAAAAAAAGTTGATTCGTGAAAAACTCTTACACTTTTTATCAATTTTTTTTTAAAAATAGGTTAAAAGATGAAAACCTTTTACAAGAATTTATATAACGTTATTAAATAAATATTCAAGCTGTTATATTTCAATGGCCTAACAAATACATAAATAAAAAAGAAAAAATATGTTTCAAGTAAGGGAAATTTTATTGGAAAACATACCTTAATTCATGGTTTCCATGAAATAACGTTAACAAGTAGTATAATAATAATTAACATATTTTGAAACCTTTTTAAGAGCCTTATTCATGTAATTAATTATTTTTAATTTTTTTATAATCATTTTTTATTCATTAAACTATTTTTCATCCTTATATTTATTTTTGGAAGATAAAACATTTCTAGTTTCATACATGTCTTGTAGCGTTGATGGTGATCCATATTATTTTGCTAAGATTATATAATGTTCCAGAATATTAATTTTTTTATAAAACATGTTTCATGATTATTTATTATTTTTTATTATAATCCCATTATTGTTTAATTTTTCACTCAAAAAGTTAAAATTCATAATAAGCTTGTTTTGGTAATATTTATTAATAATAAGGTGTATATTAGTAATGCATTAATTATTAATATACCCATTCCATAATCATAAAAAAATAATTTTATTATTTATTTATTATAATTATAGTGTTTAACGTCCCATTTCCCCCCATGATATATATATATAATAATATTCATGTAGGTTGTAAAACTGATTGAAATAATAACATAATATAATCGAAGTGTGAGTGTGGTTATGAATTTTTGTATTTTATAATAATAAAATTATTTTTTAACATTATTAATATTATTTAGATATTTTTATGGTGGATAATTAAATTTTAATTGGATTTGGTAATGAAGAAATGTCTACATGAAAAGAGTAATTTTTGACTTTATATAGGTGGGTGACTACACGTACACAAGAGGGTCGTTATCATTTTCCATAGATAGTAAAAGAGGTATAAATTTATTGATAATTATATCAAAATAATAAATGTTTAAAAATAATATTTATTTATCAAATGTACCAATTTAACCATCGATGTATGGTGGTTATTAAAATTTGATCATGTAAATTATTGTAGTAGAAGTCTTCACGTAAAACAGGCGAGTGTTTTTTTTCAAATTTCGTAGTGTAAGCTATAATGTTTCTATATAATAAATACGAGAAATATTGTACCTAAGAGTGTTATATTTTTATTTCTGATGTTTTTTTGAAACTATGTTAGGATTAAAATGTGGGTAGATATAGAGTGGTGATTGCTCCTTTTAAAAGGGAGAGGATTGGAATTTTTTAATATTATAAAATATAAGGTCATTATTTTAAGATCATGTTCATAAAATAATGGACTATAAGGGATTTGGGTAAGGGTTTTTGATGATTAAAATAAATTAATACACATTAATACATGTTTTAATATGTTTCATAGTATTTTTCTCTTATATATTTAAATTTTATCAATTTTTGGTTTTTATCGGGTTAAATAATTTTTACCTTGGTAATATACCGTCAATGAAAAAAATAAGATTCAAATTATTAAATTTGTTTACCTATTTATTTTAAAATGGAATCCAATTTACCAAGGAAATATAAGTGGAATAAAAATAATATTTTTATTAGAATACTAAAATCATAATAACGGTTTTTAAAAACAATTTCTTTATTTTTAAAATTTATGATTAAGATGAAATTATCAGGAATTTCAAATATATAAAATAAATAGGTATAAAATTATCCAAATATTAATTTTGTGAATATATAAACAAAAAAACATTCTATATTATGGATTCATAGTTAAAATAAACATACCAAAAATAATATTTATTAGAGTACGATAATACATAATTTTCCAAAACTGTAAACATCCGTTATATAAAGTCAAAAAAAATTTCTGAAATGATTACCAAAAATTGATATGTATATAATTTTATAGTGAAATTGATTCATTAAATTTGGAAATATTTCTTGTATTATGAAGATTTAATAAAATTTTCCTATTTTTAAAATTTAGATCATTCACTATAAAATAAAAAATTAATCATCTCAATGAAATATCAGAACATCATCCATGATTATTTCTTATAAAACGAATTATAAAATTAATTTCATTGAATAAAAATAATTTTTAAAAAAATTTATACTATGTTTTCAAATGAAAATAACAAATATAAACAGTAATTGATTATTGGAAAATGACTTTTTATGTGTTTGTATTATTATTTCATATCAATTTATAATTGAAATAATATTAATATATATTTTTATATATGAAAATATTTTAAACATTTGTTTCATGATGTGTTAGGATAATATATAAAATAAAATTAAAATAGTTACAGGAGATACAAAATTATTTATTAATATTAAATAATTTTTAATACCTATCGTATAAATTTTTGAAATTTTAATTGAATAATAAATTTTTAATTAATATAGGATTTTTAGTTCTTAAAATTTTCTTATTTTTTTTAAATATCATGGATTATTTTAGTTGTGAGATTCATGTGGAAAAAGTTATCAAATACAATAGATTAATTTTAGTGAATGATATATAGAGAAATCATTAGTCATTACATTATCCCCATTAAATAAACTACATACTGAAAATATTATTTATCATTAACTAATGAATAAATATATGGGATCCATACGAAACTAATTGTATTTTTTATATTGAGAAATCAAACATTATATATTAGATACTATGAGACTCATTTTTTCCATCTTAGTTGGCATGTATATTTATATTTATTTTCTTTATAATTTATTCCAAATCATATTCCCTAGTTTATTATAGGAGTTTCATGTTATATACCATTCACATCATCATTTTCTAAATCTTGTTTACATCATAATATTATTACCAAAATGGTCATCATAATATCCTTTAAAATAAAATTAGACGATCATATAAAGATTAATACTCAATCCTTATATGACTTCCTCAACAAAAACATCATTTCAACTTTTTATACATTAGGTTATACTATGATATAATATGATCAAATTAAAACTATAATGATTCACATAGTCATATTCTTATGATTTTATCATGAAAAAATATATTCAAATATAATATAATGGTTTATAAAGTTATTAAAAAACACCAAAGAATATCCCCTATGAGTGTCAGACTAGGGGTAAAGTTAATCTCCATTATTATGAACCAGTATAAGATCAATTTAATATCCAAAAATCCCATTCATAGTTATTACTCCTGGTCTTTACTATTTCGGAGCCTATATTAACCATATTATATCTAGAGTGTAATATCATTTCTATTAAAACACACAATATCTTCATTTAAAATACAATAGGATGTTTTCCAATTCATATACTTATCACTAGGGTATTCACTAATTATATCACATCCTAACATTTAAAAATTAATTAATCCAATAATCAAATATAAATAAACATTTCAATGAACCAAATTGGTTTATTGAAGATCCAAACTCTCAGGTTTGGTTCTTAAAGCACAAACATTATATATAGGTCGGAAAACAGAGTTATATGACCCAAGTTAAAAGTATATTTATTTGACAAAAAATCATAGGATCAAAAATTATTATTATAAATAATAACACAATCCAAAAACTGGATAGTTTAGAGATATTGAATATTTTCTATATAAGAAACTCTATATGGAAAAAACTTATCCAAATTACATTTGGGTTCAGATTCTAAATATATGATAAAACATGATAATGGGATAAATATGTAATAATATGAGACTTCCAAAATCCAAGATATGAATATATGCAGTCTCAAATGAAAAATTATTAACCATGGCATAATATAGTAGAAACATGATAAAATATGGTCGATATAGAGGGAATAAAAAATAATATTACATATAATTTATTTATAGTCCTAAGTAAAGGAGATCATAAAATTTTATACATAGAATACTATATCTATTTCTAGATGAATCTTGTGAATTTAGCTAATAATTATCTTACTAAAATTATATACTATAAACATAGATTATCTAAACCAATTTCTTCAACAAAGTTATGAATTTATTTAATTGGTATTATTTTCAAACTCAATGTCTTCAATTTATCATACCCACATTATGTCCAATCAATCTCTTAAATTTAACTAATATGCATCATTTCCAGTCTTAATAGTTCAAATATAAATAATACACATCATTTTCACACTCATAATCATTATATCATAAGGTATAAAACATTTAATAAATAATTGAATGTAAATAAGGGACCTATACAGTAAATTATCTAATTAAATGTTCTCTTCTTCTAATCGATCAATCATTATTCAACCATTACATAATTAACTAGTGGGAAACGATGGTTTTAGACAATACATTTGAATAATATTTCATAATTCATTCTAATAAAGAAAGAGGATGGTATCATATGAACATATACAATCATAACATAAGAAATTTCTACGGAAGTTGAAATAGATAAAAAACACCCTTTAAAAAGTATTGGATAAGTCACATTGAAAAATAATACAAAATAACCCACATTAAATGATTTTAAAAATCATAAAAATGATTTTATTAAAACAAAATACATTGATCTTGATTATATATTTTAGAAATTACCATTCAAACCTGATAATAAATTATCTTTATAAATAAATGTTTATAAAATAAAGATTATTTGAAAAACATTAACTTATAATTACTATTAGGAATTATTATCATTTTGAGCAATAAATTATTACTGGTAAAATATATTAATTAAATTTAATATTTACTCTATGATTGGAGGAATTATAATATAATTATTAAATAAGATAAAACCAACTTGTGAAAACATATTCAATGTAGAAAAATTATTTCATAAGAAAATAAGTTCAGTTAAAAAAACTTAACACTCTTTAAATATTTTATTCACAATATACTGAAATTCAAAATAAATGAATTGATAAATTAAATAAAATTAAAATGTTTATAAGATGATATAATATTTGAAAATGTTACTATATAACCATATATACAACAATTGGTTCATTATACAATATATGTCTCAAAGAAGGGAAATTTGAGATGAAACTCTAATCATAATTCGATGAATCTATAAATGAATTTTAACAACATATATAATAAAAATAAATAACTAAATAATCTATTTAAGAACCCTAATAAAATATATAACTTTTTTACTCATATATTATAATAATTTTTTCCATATTCATTAGTTAGTTATGGATTAATTGAATTATCATATATTGATTTTTTATTGTTTTTTAACTCGATTGTAATTTCAATGCGGATACATATTTTATTGATATAAATTAATAATTTATTTAAATATATAAACTAATATAATATATTTTTCATCATACAATGAATAATATAAATCACATCATATTTCATGATTTGACATTTAAAGGTAATAATTATAATAATCTGGTTTTAGTAATTTTTAACCAACAAAGGGTGGTTTATTATTAATTCATTAAAAATTAATTTTTCAAAAAATAATGTAAAACAAAATATTATTTGATAATATATTTCTAAAAATATCATTATTTATGTTCCCATTGACATACATGTTAGATATTAATTGAATTGTTCACATAGGTGGTTAATCTGACCCAAACAACAGAAAACTATAATTTACGAGTGTGTGTGTATAAGAATGTTATAGTTTTATAATATTATCAATATCAAAAAAGTATAATGATTTTATTTAGATTTTTTTTCATGGGAATCATATTTTAAGGTTTTTTATATGTAATAAATTTTTTGAGGAAAAATTATATTTTTTCTTTATGGAGGCTTATGTTTTAACAAACTCACGAGCATAATTATCATTATCCAAAGCAGATAATTGAGGTAGTAATTTTATTATATCTTAATAATATAAATGGATTTTTAATTATTTAATTTATCTTTTAAATATCCCCTTTAAAATATCCAATTAAGTATGTTACTAGAAAGTAGTAATGTCGCTTGAGGCGGTAATATTATTAACATAACACAAACATCAATTTAATGTTTTGAATGGTTTAGAGGAAGGTTGAAAACAATTTTACCATTAAAAAAATAACATTTTATAATATTAATTATAATAAGGAAATTATTTAAAAAACTGTATATAATATTTGGAGTAAATTGAAACTGTTGGAATGGAAAATTAATGAAAAAGGAGTGATTGATAAATTTACATTACTAATTAAAATATATCCCTTGAAAATAATATAAAATATTTAAGAGATGGTATTTTGAGAATAATAAATACTTTAAATTTTTTTATAATAGTTATTTTATGTTTTTTCATAGATGTTGTTCTAATATAAGAGGAATGGGGTGTGAGGAGAAGTGGGCTGTTGACGACTCCTATTATAAGGGAGAGGCCGGGAATTTTTTTATTATAATATAAAATATAGACCCACAATTCATGGGTAAAGTGTATCAAGTAGTTGAAAAAATGGGGTAGTGAGGTTTTATGGTCGATCAATAGTCAAACATACATGAATGGACACTTTATTAACATTTTTTAGATTCTTCTCTTAGATCTATCATTTTTATAATTTTTTGTTTTACCTTGGGTACTAATTTATTTATAAGTGATTTAATTATAATGTATGTAAATAAAATAGTCCATATTATATAATTTGACACTAATTATTCCAAATATAATATATTTTTTAAAAATTGATATTAATACGATTGATAAAATCTTTTTTAATATTACCACCCATGAAGCAAAGAAACAATTATTAGAAAAGATGTATTTTAATGATTAGAAATTAAAATTAAGGGATATTTATCAATGTTGTAGATATATATGTAATTAATTAATTTATAATTAACCAAATAATATTTATGTGTTTTAAAAAACCCAACCAAATTCTTCTTTATTGAAATTATTTTAAATAAATCAACAAAAATTAGTTTTTTCTAGAATAAAATATTATTTATATTTATAAAATTTTAAAAACTGCTGTTATAAATTTAAAATATTAGTTTTAAATGATTTAATTTAGTTTTGAAATATATTCTATGACTGAAAAATGTTTTCCAAAAATCACAAATAATACGTGAATTATGAAATTTTCATCAAATTGGCCATATTTTAAAAATTTATATACTGAAACTTCAAAAAATTAAAACTTTTTAGAAAATTATAAAATATTTCTGTCTTTTTAAAAAATCCATATTGAAAACTAATTTTATTTTCATAAATTAAAAATTATAATATATATATATATTGATAATTTAAGTGACAATACAAAATACAAAGAAAATTTGTTTTTAATGAAAAATGTTGTTTTTAAGTGTTCATTAAATTATTACCATTACATTTTTAAAGTAACAAACGTTAACAAATTTTCCCATATATAATAAAAAAATCAAAATAACAATCATATATTAATTTTCATGGTACTATATACAACCAAATAAGAAAATAGAAATGATAATGATAATATCTAATAAAACAAGATGAAATGTACTTGTAAATTTGAATTCTCAACCCTAATATTTCTTTTCCAAGGAAAAAAACATCTAACCTTGTTATATTTTTTGTTCTACTATGATTTATTCGTAACATCATATAAATACAATGTTATCCAGGTTGATTTTCCTATTTGTTTCTCCTACCCAAATATATTCAAATCCCTCATAATGGTCCTCAAAGGTCATGCAGATCATGAATAACATCATTCAAGTATATCAAAAATAAGATAAGTAAGGCCACAATGTAACCCAATAGGTGAATATTGAGATAATACCCAACCATTTATTTTGTTATTACCCCGATGTGCATTTGTGAAAAATCATGCATATACTTGTTTCTATATAGAATAATAATTCATTTTTATTAAGCCACACAATATAAACATTAACAAATCAATTGGATATATACATGTAAAATGATTTCTCTATGGAATTTTTAAAAATTATTAATAATCCTAAACAAAAAAATAATTAGACAAATCATTAGAAGAGACCAACATGGTTTTAATCCCAATTGAGGTTCCCAAGACCACACACCCAGTTCCGGTTCTAACATCACATACATTATATATAGGTTTTAATATAAATTTAGATATCCCAAGATATATATATATATATATATATATTACTTCATTTCTATAAGTTAATCATTAAATCTCACAAATAATCAGTGAACCCTTGAATGGAAATATTTATAATAATTTTTGATAAACAATATAGAAGAAATATTTTATTATAAATGGAAACATTTCTACATAATCAAACCACAATATCCCACCTTATTAGGCTTCATATAACTTATAACTAGCTTCATTACCCATGTAATATAAACATAATAAAGGGTTGTATAAATACCATAAATTCTCTTACATAACTGTCACATTTAAATAAAATAATAATAATTACGTAAAATAATTTTCCATGAAATAATAAATTATTTTTAATGCCTTTGGAAACATGGAAACATAAAAAACAAGTTCATAGGTGATCTATTTCATCTCAAACAATGTTCTCCAGAACTAGAAACCTTATTAGATATATCATACACAATACCTTTCATCACATCACGAGGATAAGAAACACATGATAGGGTAAGACCATATTTCTAGAAAGGGTAATAAAGGGAGATATAAATGAATATATTGGAATAATATTAGAATAATGGTATATGAACATATTCACAAAATTTGATATCTATAACCTACATAACAAATATCATAAATAGGATTCATGGCACAAGTCATGGATGTTCAACAGACATAAATCATCAATTAATAAGAGAATATAATCCAGTAGATCATAACATTGGAATAATATATACATTGTTTCATACACAATAGCATTGAAAACAATCTTAATAGTATTTCAATTCTCATTTCCAAGACAATCAATGTGAAATGTGTTCACTCCCCCAAACTATTATAGTAGATAAGGTTCATTCCCAATAAAATCATATTTTAATAAGTCCCTTACTAAACTGGTTTCACATCTCTATATTATCCTATTTATCACATAAGATATGAATATTTACCCTATCAATTATAGATAGATATAGGCCCCACCAATCCCATAATGCATATTATAGATATTTGTTCCACAAGATCATTAAACATTATTATATAAGACCACATGAAATAAAATGGATTTGAAAAAATTTCATAATAGATTAACATATGGAAAATAAATATATTTTGTAATCCTTTCATCATTTCATCGTACCATAAACAATAAATTTTTTTTTCTTAATGCTTTTTATCCTGGTATAAACTTTGGATGATAACAATATTTCTTTAACATTTTGTCATCATTAAAATAAATCATCTAGTGAAAGAATAATAAATGTATACATGGATAATATCTCTAGTAAAGAATAAGTAACGTCAAATAATTTCATCATAGATGGGAAATTATTATGAAATATCAGATGGAAATTTCTTAAAAAATATCCATTCCTCTTTGAAAATAACCTTTAAAAATTAAAAATTCGTAACAAATATTTAAAATTATTTTCTTTGAAAATATCATAGGAAACTCATAAAATAAACATTGATGAAAATATAAAAAAATTGTGTAAAATATAAATATAATTAATATATATATTTTAAAATCTATTAATTAGAAAAAATGTTGAAATATTTTTCATTCAAATAAACATAAAAATTTATAATGGAATCTATAATCATAATTTAAAACATATCTAGAGGAAAATATACTTTATTATTTTAAAACAATTTAAAATATTAGAATGTTTCAAAATAATTTTCTTTGAAAATAAATTTAAATCAATATAAGGTAATTTTCAAATAAACTAATGGTCATGACTGTGGGACTTTTGTTTCAAGATTTACTTGTTAAAACAAATATTCCTCTAACATTTTCAGTAAAATGTAAATGGTCTATGTTTTTAAAAATTAAAAGAATATTATTTTAATTTTTTTATTGAAAAAACATAAAACCTAGTTAAAAATTCATTTCATAAATAATGGGGATACATTTTAAAAAATTATCATTTTTAAAAAACTATCATATTGAATGAAAAAAGGGTTCTTGACTGAATAGAGAAAAATATCAATTTTCATTAAATTATCCCGTAATCATGGGAAAAACAGAGGAAATGGATTGAAAATATGTATTCTAATTAAATAACCTAAAGATAATAGATTTTTTGGTTTTCATGTGATATGGACTAAAATATTTCATCAAAAAAGCATTATCATACACAATAATGAAGTACAATGTGATCGTAACGACAAAACCCGAATACTTTTGTAAAATTAGAATCATAAGACCAATTAATGTGTAAAATAAAAAGAATATTAAATATAATGAATATAAGGATATTTATGATATAAATTTTCAAAGGATTATTACATATAACACAAAAAATAAATGAGGTTTTAATTTTGAATAAGTCTCCCAAAAATAGAAATGATACTAGAAATACCATACATTGAGTTCTCATATGATGTACTTATACCCATTATTTCTTATTTAATAACAGTTTCTTATTTTAATTGTCTTATGGGAAATAACTACTTCGATTTTTCACATATATCTTGATTTTATTTTATTTTCAGTAATAATAAATTGATATTAGTTACTAAATCTCTATAATTATAAAAAATATAGAAATATCATATATATTCATAATATATATATTTTGTGTAATCTATTAAAGTTAATTATAGAAAATGAAATACATCGTTCAAGGGGACAATATGTCGTAAGTACGTGTGGATGTTATTTCCATTTAATAAAAGGATAATTAAAATCATGTTAAATATTATATTTTCCTTCAAGAATCACTTATATAACAAATAAATCTCTTATATCCATTACATTTATCCTTAATTATTTTCCATGAAATATTTAAGGGAAGAATGAATTATATCAATTCATGAGGTCGTAGTTCATTATACACAACATTAATGTTATCGAATCCCTCACAGAAAAGAATCTATGAAATTTTATTTGAAAACATACATTAAAAAAATTATTTTTATGGTAAATATATCATATATATGAATTGTATATGTCAACACACCCAACTATTAGAAGTTTTTTAGGGAAAACATGTCACATTGGTTTGCGAGGTGGTAGCATGTCATACATAAGAGCAACATTGTCATTTACCAATTGAGGGAGGAGGATATGGAAGTATAAAATTAAAATATATTAATAAAATCTCATTTTATGTGTGACAATTAGTTTACAATATTATATTTTTCTTATAATATTTTTAGAGGGTGGAAGGAGAAATAAAATTATAATGCTTGTTGAAGAGCATTACATCTTCTTCGGGTATCCCACTTAGGTTTTCAACGATGTATGTCCTAGGATATATTTATGATCACAATATAATGATTATAGGACAATGTGTTGTAAGTAAGGAATAAATTTGGTCAGTAATGAATCAATAAAAATGGTTTTGGAAGTATGAAGAAGATAGGAGAGGGTGTAAATTTATAAGTGGGGTGAGTAGGAAACTAGTAATATTTGAAAATACAATGTAGTAAAAATATGTTTTACATGAGAAAAGTATAAAAAATTTATAATTATAGAATCATATAAAATATAGGTTTGACATATGTTCATAAAATGTGTTTTGGATGCATTATTAGTCATTTTAACACTTATCATTTTTATTTAACCCTCAATAAACCTATTATTTTCCTTAACCATGGTAATGAATTAGTACTATTTTTCCTACTAATTGTAGTCAAAAATTTATTTTACATTATTATAAATTATAAATTACTATGATTAAAAATATGGAATAAAATTTACCAAATTACATGCACAAAAGTGTCAAAATTTTATCTGAAATTAATTTCACTAATGTGATGGGAAAGTTGGTATTCAAAGTGAAAATTTATATAAGTAAAGAATTTTTTAATGTAAAACATTGAAGATAAAATAGACTTTGATGACATAAACGTGATACATAAATATATAACATAACTTTTTTAACTTTTAAACCATATTAATTTATTTTTTTTTTGTTTCTAAAAGTTATATACAAAATGAAAACTCTTAATTAGAACTTGTATGTTTTACTATTTACTGAAACATTTATCTTTCCAAAAAATTCACAAAACACCACTATAAGATAATTTATATTGTAAAATTAAAAAATGATTTTTTTTGATACATTATCTAAATGGGAAAATAACTAAATTCATTATTTTTTTTCAAAAAATCCATATTTATATTTTTTAGAAAAATAGGATTTTCAAATCATTTAAATACATCTCTAAAAAAGTGTACATTTTATAAATGTGTTTTTTGTTATATAATACCATTATAATTAATTTTGAAAAAATATTTATTACTAATAATATTTACAGTATTTTCTTATAGGATTTAACAGTTGTTTTTAAATAAAAATATTAATAATATATCCATCTTTTTTAAAACTCTTTTCCCTGTGTAACACAAGATAAACATGTTATTGTGGGAATTGAAATTTAAACACAACGTTTGGTGTAACACAAGATATCAATAAAAATCAATTTATCTTAAAAATAATAATACATAAAAACTCAAGGTGTTACATTATACCTCTATTAAAATTAATGTCTCTCTCAAAATTCATCACTCCATTACAAAAAATTGAGGATACTTTTTCTCATCCTTTCCCCATGCCCCCTATAACTTCTTTTATGTTGATGGTTATTCTACAAAAAATTGAACATTAGAGTGGAATATTTTAAAATATATATCTCTCTATAATCTAGTATCTATATTGTTCATTCACCATAATAATGATAATGTTTTAGAATTACCACCTTTGAGTTATGTACATGTTAATGATTAGTTATGCACTTCTACATGATTGATATATAGAATACTTAATTAAATTGAGAGAGATTTGGTTGTAATCATAAATGATAAGCTACTATCTTGATAAGATCAAGAATCTAAAATTAACTAATGTATATAGGGTGGTAATTTACCATCTTTATATACCTCATAATCTTCTTCCAGTAATATATTTATTTGAATTCATTTTTACGAAATTCTAATTATAAATCACACTAATAATTATTAGCATAAATTTTATTCAGACTCTGAGTGGCCATGATTTGTTTCTGAATTCCTAAAAACATATCTTCTATTTAATTATTAATCTCTTGTCCCAATTTCATTCCTTATCAAACATCCAATACATTTTAGTTCTACACATCTTTAAATAGATAGATTCATAATTATACATTTGATTAATTTTCTGAAAGATATTAACAAATTAAAAAAAATTATAAGGAGTTTCTAATAGAAAAACTTATATTAAATAAAATATAACAAGATTTCACATATCCTCTAGGGTATTAAATTTTCACTAGGATTGAATATATCTACGAAGATGATACGGTGTGATGAAACATAACTTTTTATTTAGAGCCTATTGAATAATTTTAAATATAATTATGGTAAAACTTATATCCAAATCATATATTGTAGAATGTTTTATTCTATTTAATATTTCATATTTTTCAATTTATATCCTTTAAATATGATCTAGATAGAAATAATCTGTGACAGTGATGATGTATAGTGTCTTTTTAAGGGGATCAACTATGACCCATTAGCATTTGCCTGTTTTGATGTTTTGGGGAGTCCGATAATAAAATCGACATTGATATTATCAAATTTCTATTTTGATATGTGTAATGGCTATAAATTAACATTAAATATGTTTTCATCACCTTTAAATTATGAAATAAAAATAATCAAGATGAAAATTCTATGTTATATCTGTACATGTGATCACACTATAAGTAGTATTTCAAATGACTATTGATATTTGTACATCCAATGTGAATATATAATAAAAAACTATGTTCTTATTATACCAACTCCATATTAAATTCTATTTTTTTGGAAGAAATCCATGATTGTGAACTTTATCATTCTATCATTATCAAGGTTAAAATCAGGAACATTTGTAACTTTTTTTGAATCTCTAAATCCTTTTTATATTCCTATATAATTGTTACATGGATAGATAGTTGAATATTTAATTGACAAATATAATATTTCAACACATAATATAGTTTTATTGTATCCCTCCAATTCAAATATAGAAGAATTGGATATTTATTTATCCTCTTCAAAAAAATTTGGCATTGTCTTTTAAACTCAAATAATCATCCACCATGTTTGCCTTCCTAGAATAGTAATGTATTGAGAATTCATAATCATATATCACTAAAAATCAACAACTTAAGAATATATTAAACTCTTTTTATATGAATATTTTCATTAATATTTTTTTTTTGATATGTCTATATTTTATAATTTTCCCTATAAATATAATTTATCGATATGTTTAATTAAGAAAAATTACCAAACCAAACTCCAAATCATCAGTTCGGTAATTTTTTTCATAAGCCTTAAATTGTTAAAAATAATATGTTATAACCATATATTTCTTCATAATAATGCTTATAAATCCCATATTTTTTGAATAAATATATATTACAAACACTTATCAACTACATGGTAATATAAGAACTCGTACAATAACTAATATTCTCTTCGGTTCTATGATATTGTTGTCACACTCATTTTTCTAGATGAACATGTTGCCATTTTGAGTTAATTTGGTCAGTGGATTAGATATTCTTGAGAACATCTCCACAAACCATCAATAATATCCTACTAAACAAAGAAAATAATATATCTCAGTCATTAAATTTAGTTTTTACAATAATTTAATATGCTTTATTAATTGTTGGATCTAATAATCTACCCACTATTGATACCATATGAAAAAAATTGAAATCTCTTACAACCAGGATTCAAAATTTTAAACGATTTAGAAAATTTATCCTTCTTTAGGATCATTAGTACTATTATCAAATGATCTTCATTATATTACATTATCATTGAATATATAATTATTTTTTCAATCAAGAATACCAAAAAAGTTGACATTTATCCCAAAATAATATATTTATTAAATATATGATGATTTTGGGAGAATTAATAAGAATTAATAGAATCTCATTTTGTTTATACAATCTATAACATGTATTGAATATTTAATTGTGTATGTAGTTATTCTTTTAAATCAATTAAAGATATGTATATTTATGTTCCATCTTTAAAAAATATTAAACTCCACATAGTTGATCAAATTAGTCATAAATATATGGTAAATGATACTTGATCTTGATCGTGATCTTATTTAGCTCCCGATAATCAATGAAGAGTAACATTGATCCAACATTAGTTTTAACAAAAAACATAGTTTCACCACAATGGGGAACACATGGATGGATGGATCAATTTTAATGTTTCTCCTATAGTTAATTTTTAATTTCCTATAACTCAATTGGGTCCATTCTATTTGGATTCTTTGAAATAGGTAGGAGAACAGTTATAAGTTCTATTAAGATCTCTACATAATGTGGTTGAAAAAGATGTAACGCCCCAACCCCATTTACCTAGAGTCGGTGCATTATTACATAACATTGTCATGATCACAAAAGATCATATCTCGAAAGACCAATTAGTTTAGTAGCATTGGAATAACTAGATACATTTGTAAATTTACATTACATCATAACATAAAAACTACAATGACCTGTTGTCTCTAAAATCATATCCCCTTGTACTATCCCTACTGGTCATTCATAAAATACTTCATCACATCCTGGGAAAAATAAAACATAGAAAGGGGTGAGCTCAAATTCCCAGTAAGGATAACAATATAGCAGAAATTTTTATAAATATATATAAACATTTAAGACAATGTATAACTAAAACAAAAGCCTTTTAATGTTTAACTTCAGAATAATATAGAAAAACTAAAATGAAATAATGCAATTTACTTATTCACATGGATATTCTACTAGTTGAATAATCACTTTCAATATCAATAACCACTTTCATAATGATAGAATGCACAATGCCAGACTATCATAACCACATAGCCAAGGCCTCATGCCAAGACACTAGTTTGTCTCATAATCCCTACCAATGCATCAAGGAGCTATAGTGGGCTCGACCTGCCACTTACTATGTCCAATTCATTCCTCATATGAAAAGTTTGAATCATAACATAAACATTCGTATTAAAAATATCATACGAAATGTAAATACTTTAACCACAAACCATGAATGGTATAAAAATAGCACATGAACAGTCAAACATAACTCATTCTATACAATATAGAAAATTGTATTGTATTAGATTAACCTCAATCGAGAATACTGAAGTATATCGACATATATGAAAATAATCATAAAAAATATTTGAGATAAATGTCCCCCTTTTTTCTTGAAAAAGTTTAAAAGTCACACTATTTTTCAAGAAGTCTTTTAAAATATTTCATTGAATCAAAGTGTAACATAACAATTTGAATCTTTTAAAAGGAATTATTAATTTTAAAACATTAATTTACATATAAATAAATCCTTAAAACCATTGTTAAAACATGGACATTAATGAGAAATATTTAGAATAATAAATCTTTAAAACATTTTAAAATGATATCTTCGTTAGAGTTACTAACCAAAAGAGATACACTTGAATGCAAATAATTGAGTTATCAAAACATTATAATATCATTATAATAAAGGAATTCATCATATACTATGTCAATGTACATTATATACACCATATAATAGTGAATTGGTGTATAACAACAAAGAAGTCTTAATGGAATGTAAATTGAGATGAAATATCTTATAAAGACCGTATACATAGGTTAAGGGTAAATGCCCGACATAATTATGTGGTAAAAATATAAATAAACTCAATATGATTATATATTAAGTGTAAATAAATCAGAGGACATTCACACATATTCTTGTAAAAACAACACTAATGAATTAGATATTTAACTCAAAAATGGATATTGAGTTATAATTACTCATTTAAAGATCATATCTATGACTTGAGAATTTATCAATGGATTGATTATGTGTATCAAAATTATCCCCATATAAAGGGGAGTGGAAAATATTATATAAGAAAATAAATAGTGATTCCACAAATTCTCTTGGTGTAAAATAATCACTGATGTATGCGTAAAGCCGAATGAGTGGAAATTGAAATTTCAAATTCCCTTATCAATTTGGTCACATAAAAAACATACACCGTTGAAAGAAGAATCATACAATGATGATGTAAATTTCCATAAATTAATTCATATTACACAATGAATACAATCATGTGCTGTACACACACCACATGTAATAAATAAGTGGCGAACAATGGAAATCTAACAGAATTAATAGTGAGATAAGAAACCCCTTACTTTGTAATTTTTCCTTAGTCTAGGGTCATTTAGCCTCTTTTATAATTTTTAAATAATTATTATTGAATTATAAAAGGATCTTATACATTAATATGATATCATATATTATCTTTTATCATTTCCTTATTAATAATATCTTATTGTTATCGTCGTTTCAAGTGTTAACTTACTCATTTTCTTTTATATATTTTTTTACATAAGTTATGTTTGTTATGGGTAGGTTGTATCATATTTATATAAATAATGATATCAAGTCCTCAAAAATTATTTTTAATCATCAAATTAGAATAATAATTGAATGGATATGATGGGTAATGAATCTCATCGCGTTCGTGGAGATGGTAGTCCATACGTACGCATGAGAGATAATATCATTCTTTTGATATTAAAATAATATATAATTGGATGTTATATCATATATACAGAATAATTACCATGTTATATTTATTATTTACCATAATTACACAAAATTATTATATCCATCCAAATAATAAAGTATTGAATAACAATTATACCACGACGTGGAGACGGTAATCCGTACGTATGCACGTATGGTGACATGTCATTCAAAGGATGGATATAATAATGAATATGGATGTACCATATTTATTTAAAAAATCAAAGTATATATATGATACTAGATTTATTATTTTAGAATGGAAAACAATAAATAAGAAGAAGTGGAAGAAGAAAAGAACTTGAAAGAGGGTGGTGAAATTATTACCTCTTCTTCAGGTTCTTCCATTTGATTTGATCAAAATGGCTCCTTAAGATGGCCTTTTGACCAAAGGAGGGCCTCTAGGATGAAGTGAGGGATGTTTATAGAATAATTGGGTAGGGTTTGGAAGAACAAAAAGGCTCTGAATGTGTGAAGAATTGGTTAGAAGTGGTGTCCTTTTATAAGGTGGAGGAGGGGCTCTTTATAAAACAATTAATGTATTATTTTATAATAAATTAATATTCGGTTAATAATGGATCCAAAGTTTATTATTCAAAGTATAATGTGGGTATGGGTCTAAAAACTTTCATCCAATATATTTTAGACAGTTTTGGGTCATTATATTAACCTTATCGTTTAGTTTTTATCTCTCAGTTAATTCGTTTGACATTTACCATGTCACTTTTTATTTTTATATTATATAGTTAATAAACATAAAATATACATCAAAGCTACCCCAAGTGGTCCATTAATGATAAAAATATAATGATATAAGTCCTTTCGCAGAACCATATATTTTTAATAATTGAATATCAATTAATAATATAATATTTGTTTTAAAAACTTAGTTATGTCAATTTTGACACTATTCAATAATTAATTTTTGTTAATGTCATAACAACTTTATTAATTCTAATAAATTTAATTTAAGAAATAATAAAATGTAATATTAACCAATAAAATTCTTTTATGGAATCAATACATTCAAATTATATTTATTTTAACTTTTATAATAATAATTATTAGATTCATTCATTAATAATGAAAATACTGCTTCATTATTCTGTCATAAATATTTTTAAATATTCAAATTATAAAAATTATAAATAAAATACCATTATGTAAGAAATCTTTTTATCTTTTTAATGAATATTTATAGTCTAAATTATGACATATATAACCCTATGTAAAAATAAATGTTTCTAAAAGATATATACTTTTGTCATTTTTGTATTTACTTTAACTTAATTAATATAATTTTTTATTATCACATACAAGTGCATCCATTCTGTCCAAAAATCGATAAAAAGATGACCCTAGTAGGAAATGTATCAAAAAATTGGGTTAGGACACGTTTTAGGGTAATTTATTATTATTATAATATTATTTGTTTACCCTGATTTAATAGATTTACAATTTAACCATAGTAAGTAAAATATTTACCGAAGTTATTATCCAAAATGTCTAAAAATAAAATTCAATTATTTACACAATTTTGACATCATGATTCCAAATATGGAATCAATTTTTCTAAATTCAAAACACAGAAGTGGCAGAAATTAATTTAAAATTGATTACCGTTGTCAAAGAAAAAAAGCGTGGTTTTAAGAAATAATAACTATCATACGATTGACACTTGTTTATGTCCGGTATAAATGTGAAATTATGTACAATGAACAAAATTTAATTAAATGGTAAAAATATATTATAAATATACTTTAAGACCACTAAAAATAATAATTTATCATTATTAATTATTTCGATTAAAAAAGTAGTTTTTAATTAAAATTTATTGATTGTCACTATTCAAAAAAAAATTAATGTTTTCAGAAAAATACCAAAAATTCACCCTAAGATAATTTCGATATAACGAATCCAAAAATGAGGTCCATTTTTAATGATAAAATGTATAAAATTTCACAATGTGGGTATTACTATTAATAATGGCTAGTTTGATTGGTTGTGGTGTGTGTTAGAACTCGAAGTTGCTTACAACACACGCTACTGTATTATTCAAAGAGAAGAATATCATGGAAACATGGGGTGTTACATTCCCCCATCCTTCAATAAATTGCATCCTCGAAATTTTTAAAATTGGGCTTGCGAATATAATGTAAATTCCCACATCAGAAAAGGAGCCAATAAAAGTATCACTATAAAAGAAATAAATGGAAGTAAAAAGGTCTCCTGAGATAACCTATACTAGGATTCCATGTCTAAAAACATGGATATGGATGATAAAATAAGTGTCAAGATCTGATGGAGAGGGATAAAAAACATGATCAGGATAAAGTTAACAATAAGAAAATCAAAATCTTGTGATGGGACAAACGGTCATGAGTTTCCCAGTTGGAAAAGTAAACGGACAATTTTTTTTTAAGTTATATTACATAATAATGAAGAATTAATTTCTAAGATTGACTAAGAAAATAAAGATATATACTTACTATTTATGTAGAGTTTCATTCTTTAATAAATTTCCACCACTAACTCATTTTATTTAAATAATGAGTATTCAAGAAGACATGGTCACACTGGAAGAGATAGAATAATATTTTATAGAATCCCATGATCCACAAAGGATAAACTATATATTTAACTTGTCTTTAGAGATTATCCAAAACCAAAAACGGTTGGTAAAAGATCTGATGATCCCCAAAATGGATATTCCTTCAGAGAAAGAAAACCTAATCAAATTTCTAAAATCAATATCCCCAAGATAAATAAATACCATTCGATAAACAATTGTCCTTAAAATCCTTCGATATAATCCAAAATAATATTAAAACCCAAAACATAGAAGAATTTGGTTATGTAGTCTTCCATGAAAAATTGTATCTCCAAATGACATCAACTACTCATAGAGTCACAAACTTAAAAGTAATTAACCTAGTCACATATTCTATATTATAGTTTAATCATTTCCATAAATAACCCAAATCACTATAAATCCACAATAAAAACGTAGATAAAAATCCACCATTACTCCTCAAAGAAACCCCATAGTGTTATATTTTCCTTCGGCATATATTGTTCCCAACAAATAGAACATCTTCCAAAATAACATTTATCACTTAATCACCAAATCATTTTCCATTAACAAGGGTATTAATTTCATTAGACATAAGAACACAAATAAACTTATTATTGATCAATAAAACCATTTAACTAAAAATAATTATTTACAGTCACCAGGGACTTCACGTAGTCTAGCGGTAGGTGATAAATCCCAATCGCACTTTGGTGTTGGGATTCCCACAGCTTTGTCTGACGTGACAGGTTGTCACATGGTCTACGTGTTGTCCTTTTTCAAAAACTATATTTTATAACATTACAAAAATGAGATAAATTCCTCAAAATAACCATAGAATAATTTATAACCAGAAATTTGATCTCATACCTTACATTTTCATCCCAAAATATAATAACTTCTAATTTCCTCAGTACCAATTATCATATAAAACCAAATGGTTATTTATAACTATATCCACAAGGGAAAATATACGACTTCCCCAAATATCATTCTCACAAGGAAAACAACGGGGTTACAAATAAAGAGAAAATTATTCCAAAGTAATCCCATCAACAGGGAGCACTATTAATTTTAAAAATTTCTCCAACCATTTATTTCTACATAGCTTCTTCTTTGACCAAGAAAATATCCTACAGAATAGTGAATTCACTCGTGTAATGGCTAGTTCCCCTATATTTACGGAAAATTAATGTAAATGGATTCTTGCGACCATTTTTATTTTCTTCCATAGTACTCTTCATTTTTTCTTGAAATTCTTCACTTTATGTCCTTCTTTCCTGTATGTAAAGCATTTCTTTGTTCCATTGAGACACTTTCCTGGGTGTCTCTTTCCACATTTCCTTCCTTATGGAAATTTAATATTCTATTTTCCATGTTCTCCACTACTGGAGCTCTTATAATTCATCACCTTTCTATTATTTGTTGAGTATGGGAGTTGGTTAATATATATGTTGTTGATCATATTTTTGGAAAACTGATTTGGCATGAACGTGATATCTTTTACGCCTATCAACATTCCATTTAGTTGCTTATTTCCACAACCGTTCCCACCTTGTACATCATTATCAATGTTATTATGACTTCCTTGGACTCCAGCCATTGACTAAAACTAGAAACCATTGTGTGTGAAATAGTAGTCATAAAATCATTTAGAGAATATCATGACACCATATTCTCAATTTGAAACACTTTAGGATTAACATAGGTCATTTATTATCATCTTATATTAAAATACTTCAAATTGGTTTTTAAAGAAAATGTAAATTATCCTAAGCATATCCCCTGGGAGTGTCGTAACCAAGAGAGCTGCAAGGCCCGTTGTCATGCACCACTTCCCATTCAAGTTTTGCTCAAAGCGGTGTTTTTAGGTTTTAACCCTAGGCGCATCTGTGCTAGAGCCGCCTCTACCTACTCGTATCCAAATATGGATGTATTTCTTGGAAAACTCACAAAATCTGTACAATACTAATATTCTAGAAATTTCTTCTATATTAATCGTCAATGTCTATCTTAGGGCTATGTGCTCTAATCAGAGTTTATCCAAATCTAGTTTCCAAGATTTGTATTAAACTTCCTCTGATACCATCTATAACGCCCCAAACCCAGAAGCCCCGAGTTTGTGCATTATTACATATCATTAGAATGATGACAAGATATCATGTCTCGAATGACTGATTAGTTTAGTAGACTTGAAATAACTAGATACATTCGTATTGTTTACATTACATCATAAAGTGAAAACTACAATGACATCTGATCTCCACACTCATATCCCCTTATACTATCCATGCAGCTCATTCATAAAATACTTATCACATCATGGGAAAAATAAAACATAGAAAGGGGTGAGCTCAAATGCCCAATAAGGATAATAATATAGAGGAAACATTCATAAATAAGCATAAACATTTAAGGAAATGTATAACTAAAACAAAAGACTTTTAGAAATGAACTTCATCATAGAATGGAAACAATAAAATGAAATAATTCCATTTACATGTTGACATAGATATTTGACTAGTCGAATAGTCACATGCAATATCAATAACCACATTTATAATGATGCAATGCATATTTCAAGACTATCATTACCTTGTAGCCAAGGCCTCGTGCCAATACTACAAATAAGATTTTGTCAAGGCCTCGTTCCAAGACACTAGTTTTTCTCATGATACATAACGATGCATCGAGGAGCTATAACAGGATCCACCAATCACTTACTAAGTACAATACATTCCTCATATGATATTTTTGATTTATAACATAAAAATTCATATAAAAAATAGCATACGAAATGTACATACTTTAACCATAAACCATGAATGTTATAAAAATAGCACATCCATAGTCAAACATAACTCATTCGATATAATATAGAAGAATGTATTGTATCAAATTAACCTCAATCGAAAATTATGAAGGATATCGACATAGATGGAAATAATCATCAAAACTATTTTTGAGAAATATCCCACTTTTTCTTGAAAACATTAAAAAGTCACACTATTTTTTAAGAAGCCGTTTAAAATATATTTTTGAATCAAAGTGTCCAATACCACTTTGAATCTTTTAAAAGATATTTTTAATTTTAAAAATTTAATGTCCATATAAATAAATCCTTAAACAATTTTTAAAACATGGACATTAATGAGAAATATTTAGAATAATAAATCATTATAACATTTTAAAATGATATTTTAGTTCGAGTTCCTAACCAAAATAGAGACACTTGAATACAAATAATTGAGGTAATCAAAACATGATAATATCATGAGAATAAAGGGATTCATGATATACTATGTAAAAGTAAATTATATAAACCATATAAAAGTGAATTGGTGCATAACAACAAAGAAGTCATAATGGAACGTAAATTTAGATGAAATCTCTTCTAAAGACCATATCCTTAGGTTAAGGATAAATGAACGACATAATTATGTTTGAAAAATAAAAATACACTCAATATTATTGGATATTCAGTGTAAATCAATCAGAGTACATTCACACATATTCTTGTAAAAACAACACCAATTAATTGGATATTTAACTCAAAATTGGGGATTGAGTAAAAATTACTCGTATCAAGTTCATATTGATGACTTGATAATTTATCCATGGAGTGATTATGTGTATCAATAGAATAACCACAGAAAAGGGAGTGGAAATTATGACATCAAAAAATAAATAGTTATTCCACACATAATCTTGGAGTAAAATAATCACTGAAGTATGTGTAATGCCGAATGAGTGGAAATTGAAATTTCAAATTCCTTTATCAATTTGGTAACATACAAAACATAAACCCATGAAAGAAGGATCATACAATGATGATGTAAATGTCCATAAATTAAATCATATTACACAATGAATACAATCAAGTGCATTACACACACCACATGCAATAAATAAGTGATGATCAATGGAAATCTCACGGAATTGAAAGTGATATAAGAAACCCCTTACTCTGTACCTTTTCCTTGGTACATGGTAGTTTATCCTCCTTTATAATGGTGAAATAATTGTTCTTGAATTATAAAAGGATCATATACATTAATATGATATCATATATGATATTAAACATTGCATTGTTAATAATATCTTAGTGTTATCATCTTTTTAGGTGTTAACTTACTCGTTTTCTTTTATATGTTTTGTTACATAAAGTCGTGTTTTTTATGTGTAGGTTTTATGTTATTCATATAAAGAATGATATAAAGTCCTCAAAAATTATTTTTAATCATCAAATGAGAATTAAAATTGAATTTATATGATGGGGAATTAATCTCATCGCATTCGTGGAGACGGTAGTCCGTAAGTACGCACGAGCGATAATATCATTTTTTTGAATAACAATTACACCACGACGTGGAGATGGTAATCCGTACGTACGCACATATGGTGGCATGCCATTCAAAGGATGAATAGAATAATGAAGATGGATGTACCATATTTATTTAAAACTTCACAATATATAGATGATACTGGAGTTATTATTTTATAATGGAAAACAACAAAAAAGGTGAAGTGCAAGAAGAAAAGAACTTGAATGAGTGTGATGAAATTATTACCTCTTCTTCAGGTTATTTCTTTTGATTTGATCAAAAGGGCTCCTTAAAATGGATTTTTTACCAAAGGAGGGACTCTAAGATTATGTGAGGGATGTTTAGAGAATAATTGGTCTGGGGTTGGCCGGACCAAAAGGCTTTGAAGGTGTAAAAGATTGGTTAGAAGTGGTGTCCTTTTATAAGGGGGGGGGGGCTCTTTGTGAGAAACTTAATGTATTGTTTTATAATAAATTAATATTAGGTTTATAATGGCTCAAAAGTGAATTATGAAAAGTATAATGTGGGGATGGGTCGAAATCTTTTGAACCAATAGATTTTATACCGGTTTGGGTCATTATATTAACCTTATCATTTAGTTTTAACTCTTAGTTAATTAGTTTGACATTTACCATGTCAATTTGTATTTTTATATTATACAGTTAATCAACATACTATATACATCCAAGAGACCCCCAAGTGGTCCCTCAATGATACACCTATCATTATATAAGTCCTTTGGTTGAACCATAGATTTTTAGGAATAAAATATCAATTAATAATATAATATTTGTTTTAAAAACTCATTTATATCAATTTTCACAATGTTCAATAATGGAATTTTCATAAATTCTTAATAAATTGTTTAATTCTAATAAAATTAATTTATGAAATAAAAACATGTAATATTAACCAATAAAAGTTTTGGAAGGCATCAAAAGTTTCAAATTATATTTATTTTTACTTTTATAATATTAATTTTTTGATTCCTTCATTAATAAGGAAAATACTATATCATTATTGTGTCATAAATAAATTTAATTATTCAATGTGTAAAAATTATAAATAAAATACCAATGTGTAGGAAATCATTTTATATTTCTAACTAATAATTATAGTAAAAAATATAACATATATATCCCAATGTTAAAATTTTTTCTCTAAAAGATATATTCTTATGTCATTTTTGTATTTACATTAACTTAATTAATATAATGTGTCATTATCAATTACAAGTGGATCCATGTAGTCCCCAATTCGACCCAAATATGCCTATGGTAGTACATGTAACAACCAATATGGTTAAGACACATTTTAGGGTAAATTATTATTTTTATAATATTATTTCTTTACCCATATTTACCGGATTTACCCTTTAACCGTGGTAAATAAAATATTTTCCGACTTAATTATTGAAAATGTCTAAAAAATAAAAGTTACCTATTTACACAATTTGGACATCCTGATTCAAAATATTGAATACATTTTTCTAAATTCAAAACACTGAAGTGGCTGAAATTACTTTAAAATTAATTCCCGCAGTCAAAACAAAAAGTGTGTTTTTAAGAAATAATAACTATCAAAATATTGACACTTTTTTATGTCTGGTTTAAATGATAAATTAAGTCCAATAACAAAAATTGTATTAAATGGAAAAAATATATTTTAAATATGATTTAAAACAACTCAAATTCATAATTTATCACTATTAATTATTTTGAATAAAAAAGTTGTTTTTAATTAAAATTTATAAATTTTCACTATTCATAAAAATTGAATGTTTTTAGAAAAATACAAAAAATTCACCCTAAGATAATTTCAATATTATGAATCCAAAAAAGGAAGTCCATTTTGAAAGATAAAATGTATAAAATTTTGGGTATTACTATTCACAATGGCTAGTTTGATTGGTTGTGGTGTGTGTTAGAGTTCGAAGTTGTGTACAACACACGCCACTGTATTATTCAAAGAGAAGAATAATGTGGAAGCTTATGGTGTTAAAAATTCCTTTGTATCTCTTCTAAACATAGATGGAAAAAATTCCATTGTAAAAGTATAATTGATGTTAAGTTTCACCCAATCCATATTAGATAAATAAATATTGAATATGAATCAAAACCCATAAAAATTTTTTGATTCCCATTGAAATATTATATTAATCATCATACTGCTAAAAGAACATTGGTCACTTTGGAATATAAAAAGTCACATCCCTTCCTTATAAATTTATTTTCGATTTATGTAATGAATTATAATTCATTCCTATGATAAAATAAAATTCAATAGTTTAAGAATGAAACAATTATTAAGTAGCATATTCTCACAAACATAAAATGGAGATGAATCATACACTTGTGATGAAATCATTTTGACATTATAGATTTTCACTGCTAATTCTACATTTAATAGTTTTAGTGGAATATTTATAACCATATAAAAAATTATTTAAGAAAAAATTAGGGGATATAGAGTCAAATAATACATTAATATTTGTAGACTACACAGAATATTTACCTTTCACTATGACATTATTACACCATTTATCAAAAATAGTGAATGCTTGAGATGTAACTTTATCTCCCAGCAAAAGAGGGTTATTACATAAATCATCATCATTAACAATCATATTTTCACATTTTATTCTATAACGACTCTACTCTTTCCATTTAAATCATTGTATTGCGGGTGGTACAATCTTTGTAGCTATGTCACTATTCACATCATTTGTTAACTTCATTCCATCACATCTTCATTAGATTACCAGGTGACCTACCCATGCACGCTAAAAAATTTAACTAGTACCCTTAATAAAAAATTCTATGTGATTCCTTACAAATTTTAGGCATAAAAAATATAATATTATTTTCTCTATTGTTTGTAATGATTCCTTTATACATCATCATCCTTTTTTCATCCCGATGCTATCGATTGATAAATCTAATCTGTGTTTCCACATTCAGAGAACATCGAATGATTCTTCCAATATACTGATATGTATTATGGATAACAACCCTAGGATACATGGTTTTAATCTACAAATTAATCAATAAAACTAAAATTCTGGTTTCGTGATAATTCAAAAAACCTACGTTAGAAGTCTTGAAAATGTTTTATAATAGTTTCTTACAAATTCATCCTCTTTCATTGTTAAATCAAGAAATTCATTTTTAATTTATATAAAAATTATAAATGTTATGTACTTGATGAAAAATAATAACTTTAAATCATCCCACTATAGAGATTCAATTTCATTATGTTCCCTTATATTCGTGATGAGATTCTAACATTTATATTCTTTACATTGTAAATGATATAAAACCAATATTAAATTTTCATGTTCATAACATAAGAGAATTGAAATATCATTTTATTGGTGTTGATACATTTCTCAGTACGTATTTCATTATAAAAACCATAAAAATAAGGTAGACATTTCCTCAAGAAGGAATCACTAGAACATTGTTTCCCCCTTCACATGTTTGGATATTCAATATGATTCATGGATTTAAAATGTTGTGTGACAATTGAAATGAGTTTATTCATTATGACTACCGTAAATTGTGTTATATCATGTGTAAAATCAATTCATTATCCATCTCACTTAGCATTAAAACAATTCCTTAATTTTCTATCAAATGTCTAAATCCAAAAAATCAATGGTTAAGAACTCTAATCATTCCAGGAAATTAATAAATCATAAAAAGTAGATTATGGGATGTATAAATCGGGAAACCATATTTATAATCGGGGGAAAATAGGTTTATCCATGTCCATTCATAGTAAATATCAATATAAATTATTTTTGATGTTTCATAAAGGGTTTTATATATTCAAAATCACATCCTATATGAGTTTAAATACATGTTTGTAGCTGGGCATGTTGTCATGATCTAGATAACAATCAAACCCAACACAATGCACCATTTTCAATGTTATTACACCTAATTTCCAATATTTTAGATCTGAATAAACTTGGGGTATCCATAATAGGATGGAATTTATTTGAAACCCCACTCTATCATTTACCAAATCTATAGAAAATTTTCTTATACTAGGACACATCCATTGAATTATCCTTATACAGATCCTAAGAAATTTCACAAATTTTTTCTCATCGTTGATTCAAAAAGTATAACTATACATTATTCTTTTACCTGATGTAATCATAAAAGCAACTCATACATAAATTTTATATCATAATACAAAAATATTCATTACATAACATAATGATCCACAATATAATCATTTAGGTATAGTACATTTCAAAACATGGAAACTTGAAAAACTTGTTCATAATTGAGACACATCATCTCATAGTAGGTTCTCTATAACAATCACCCTTCAACGACATATCATACATATTACATTTCATTATATCCTCGGGAAAGGAATAATAATAAACAATGAGCCCATATTCTTAGTAATTATAATGAATGTATATTTTAATGAATATATAAAATTAATACAAGAATAAGGGTATTAGAACATGATATTAAAATTTTATAACCACACATATCAAATAATATATCCCAAACATGAGTCATTTCATTGATCATGATTACTTATAATACATGAATAAAAAATGAATCATGGACCATTAGTAATGAGATCATAACATTTTCATATGATATTTATTTGTAGAATACACATAACCAAAGGAAATAATTTATTTAGAAGTTCATGGATCAATTAAAAGTCTATCATGGTTGGATGGGTTGAATTACTAAACCATCATAGAAGTAAATGATTACTCCCAATACTATCATAGAAGATAGATTCTATTACAAACATGGTTCCCTAACCATTCCATTTATATATTTATCTCATTTGATATCTATCATTACCAAATGAATTGGAGGAAGATATAGGTCCCATCCAAAAAATAATAAAAAACATACATGTGAGTTACACAAGATCATAAAACATTCATCATATTAGAATCAAGGATATAATATAGGATTTGTAAAATGTTGAACATTGATACAATTGTATAAAAGAAATATGTTTCATAATAGATTCATCATTTCATCACAACATGAACCATTAAAAAATAATATCTTCTATAATAATTTAATGATGGTAGAAACCTTGGAGATTAAATGAGTTTCCTAAAAATCATTTCATCATAAAAATAGACCATCCATAGAAAGGATAATAATAGTATCTCATATTATATCCCCATTGAAGAATATATAACATCATTGAATTTCATCAAGGATGGAAAATAATTTTGCTATAATACATGGAACATTTCTTGAATAAAATTTACATTCCACTATGAAAATTAATTTTCAAAAATAAAAATTCGTAAAACATTTTAAAATTACTTTGAATTAAAAATAACATTGGAATTTTATAGAGGAAACATTAATTATTTTCTAAATTTATTGTAGAAAACAATCTTTCATTTAAAATCACTTTTTGAAAAATAGACATCACAAAATATTATTTAATTCATTTTATTTGAAAAAACCCGTTGAAAACATATAACGGAAGCATTAAAAATCATTTAATACTTTTCTAGATTAAAATATATTTTCCAATTTGAATAAATATTTTTAAAACTAAAAAAATTTGAAAATAATTTTCATTGAAGAAACATAAAAAAAATTATTGATTATTCTATGAAAATAATATTAATGGTGGAATAAATTATATTCAATCCATTGATTTTTAAACATATATACATTTCACATTTTTGATAAAATCTAAATTAAGATTATTTTAAAAAAAAATATAAATATTCATCTTAAAACATATTGTATTATGGTAAAACATGGGTCATAATTTAATTAATAAATAATTTGAATAATGTTAATTTTTTTATATTTAAAAAAACATTGGTTTGGTAGAAAAAAAACTTTTTCACAGAACAGAGAAAATGAATTGGATTTAAATATATTTTTTGTAATATGGTACAAAATGGGTTATATTTTAATTAAAAAATAATTTTAATAATGGTAAAAAGTAATTGATATTTTTTAAATAAATCATTGGTTTGAAAAAAAAAATGTTTTTTCACTAAAGAGAGAAAATGAATTGGATTTAGTTAAATATTTTTGTAATATTGTGTAAATAAATAGAGTAAAATAAATAGTAAACATGAATTCTCCTGACATAATTGTATTAGAATAAATGTAATGATTTTTTTGAGATATGAATCCAAATATTCAATCATTACAAATATAATCATAAACACTTCCAATGAAAATTGAAATGATAACATCAAACCATTACCACATTGATAAAATTTGAATCATAAGCCCCAATAAATAATAACATCAAAATAAAATTTTAATATCATAAATTTTTTTGTATTAGTGATATAATTTGTAAAAGGTGTAGTATATAAACCACATAAGAAAAATAAGTTGTGAATTTGGAAAAAGTCTACCTGAAATCAAAGTCAAACTATATGTAAATTATAATGAGTCCCTCTTGGATCAAAAGTTCTCCATAATCATGTATAATAAATATAAAAATATTATATTTATATGTATATATTTTTTATAATACCATAATCATATATTAAAAATCATATATGATGTAATTATACCATTTGTTTATCTTTTATTAGTAATTCTATATTATAATTATGTTCCATGTAATAACTCCTGTGTTTTTTAACATATGATTTCTTTTTTAAAATTTGTCCTCATAAATAGATAATTGTTTCATAATTTTTACCGTGATATAAATATATTATATATTTAATATTTATTTATTAATATTAATAAAAAAATATTAGTAATATAAAATGAAATACACTGTTCGTATATATTGTTAGTCATTTATAGACAAGAACATTGTTTCCATTTTACCAACGGATGAAGTTAAGAAATTTCAAAAAATATTTTACCATTAAAGATTAATTTTTATGAAATATATATATAAATTTATGTAACATATTCAATAAATGTATCCCTTTCAAACCTTAATTTAAAATTCATGTGAGAAATGAATCATGTCGCTTCATAAGAAGATTATCCACAGTACAATTGATAAATTTTATCATATCTCCCAAAGAATAAAAATTAAAATAGATTATTTGATAATATATTTTAGTATGTATATTTTTGATATCAATCTAAAACATATATATCATATCCATCATCATACCAAATCATGATAGGTGTTGATGGAAAATATGTCACATTGGTTAATGCGGTGGAAGTCAATCATACCCACTAGTGAATTTAACATTTCCCATTTGATGGAATATTAGATTGATGTAGATCGTTATCATAAAATAATGACGTCTCATTATATTTAATATAATTATATTTTTATATTATCATCATTTAAATATATTTAGAGGTGTCATAGGTAGAAACAACAAAAAAATACTTATGTTGAAGAACGTTGCCTCTTCTTTGGATGACCTCCTAATATTTTCATAGAAATAATTTATTTGTTGAATTTATATTACAAATATTTATTCTCAAATTTTTTAGTGATTTATTGAATAGATTTGGGTAGGTATTTTCCGAACCAATGGGTTTTGGGTCTCTAAACGAGGGTATTCTCGTGTATAATTAAGTCCACTAATAGGGGTGAATAAGTGGTTTCTTATTATATTATAAGAATGTTTCTTAAATTATATAGTTAAACATTCTTAAACTCTAAATGATTTTAATTTTATGATCCAGCAAATAAAACTTCACAACCTAACCACCTGTATTCAAAAAATGGAAGGAAAAGGAATCACACCATATTCATAATATTTTGTACAAAGACCTAATTCTTTCCATTTTGGATAGTTTCACTAACATGGATTCATTTACTATATAGTTTTATGGAATTAAAATGGTAAAGAAGTGAAAATTTATGAAATTATAGTTGCAATAATCCTAAAATATTTAGTTATACCCCAACTATCCTTTTCAATATCCAATTTTCCATAACTTGTTATACTACCCAAAAAAATGCCTTTTCAACAACTTATATGTATGCACTATTTCAGGCATATATTTTCTTATTTTTTCTTATTATCATCAAAAAAATATTCACATCATACACAAGTAAGATTAATCAAACATTACATGTGTATAACAATCATGATGATAAAATATTCCACATGTAAATTGTAGTTCTGGAAACTACTTCTAGAAACCGTGTCTAGAAATATTCATCGCAATGATTCATTTTGAACTAACTAAATATAGTAACCTTAGTATGAGGGTCCATATCCAATTGTACAAGTTCTTATTTCCTTTTATATCAAATTTCTACAATTTATTAGGAAGACAGTTGATATCTTATAATTCCGTTCTCTAGTAGAGCATAGCCTGATGAAACATTCTCTAATGTATGTCACTCTGATGTTCTTACTCTAATGAAGCATCACCCATTGGAAGTTTCATTGATTATCAGACTGAATATTAATTGGATGAACAAGTTCTAGTTGATGTTCCTCATCATCATCCTGAAAAACAATTTTTGGTTGAAAACTCAATACGTTAAAAATTGTTGAAGCATTTTGTGCAAGTTAAAAATTCATGTTTCACACGCATTACAAATGTATTATTCTCTATATTTATAGGAACCTCATAATTTTTATGGTGAGAAACCCAATTTTACTTCCCAATCAATAAATTTTTTAAATATGGAATTTATCATTAAATAATTATGACAACATTATCTTGTTCAAATCTTATCAATACTTCATGGATATTCTAAAATGTTTTAAAAAATATTGTCTTTATATTTTTTATAAACATTCATATGTCTCGTTATTTAATATGATTCCTTTTTATGATTTTTTATTATATTGAAACCATACATAGAAATAATGATGGAAAATGAAAATGACCACTTCAAAAAAATTAAATTATTCACATTCTGATTCTTTATACCAAATAGTTAAATGAAATACTTTGAAAAAAATTATGAAATATCTTCAATGTATTTATCATTTCAATAAATTTATCCGACCAATGATTTCTGGTCCAATGATTTTTTCAGTATCAGTACCCCTTCAAGGGATCATCCTTGACATCACTCTATTGAATGTTATCAGTGCATGTTTGAAGAGTCTTCACCTCTTATTTAGAATTAGTCAATGATTTTATTCATTTTATATTGATCCAACTGTAACATAACAATGTGTTAAATTAATTTTATTGACAAAATTTAAATAAAATTAATCCTTCTTCCACTATTCTTCCTCTGATAAAACTCTGCATCGTATATTAAAAGGATACCAATAATATGAATTAGTGTTAGAATACATAAATATGGATCAGTGGCATGCCGACTCTAATGAACTGGTGTTGGAAAGGGATTATTTTCTTCAGAAATAATATTCTTCTTGCCTAATATAATTTTCACACAATTTAATATCATATCGATGATCTTTATCATTCTATGTCTGGGGTTCCTCACACTGTTGAGTAGAAACTATCATTTTCCACATTGTATTATCATATCTTTCAAAAACACCACCTGGTATTATGACTACCTCTCAAATTTGAATATGTTTTGGATCTGAATTATGATTATATAAATTCTAATGTAATTTTTTGATACTTACCATTCCTAAACACATTATTATTTGAAAACAATTTTTAATAGTATTAGTTAAACCATCCTTTCATCTCTTATTGACTTCATACATATTTCGTCTCATTACTTCAGAAAAATTATATCTTTTGTGAATAACAAATCTACAAAGCATCTTCCTATTTTCATCAGATCTATTAAGACTCTCTAACTCTTCAACATTATAATCACCACTTTCATTCCAAACATAATGTGATTTCTATAAGCTTATATAATTATATCATCATTGTAATTTGATGGATCTTATTGAATAACTCAATCATATGGTTGATGTCTGATAGTCTAGTATTGATTTTCATGCTTATGGTTATGAATATGATTGATAACTTCACACACACAATTCCTCAATCCAGATTTCCACTACCTTAATAACTATCAATCTTTCTTCAACATAATAAATAGAATAATTTTCTAATTAAAAATAAAACCTAAACGTAATGTGCTAATATCAATCTCTAATTTTGTGTTTTCTTTTCAATACCCACATTAACTCTTTCAAAAATAATACCACTAGTTTTTAACTTTTCACACTTTTTCATCACCCCATTACATTTATCCTTCCCCTACTTCTGTACAATCACCATTTATTTTATCTATCCCACTTATTGATAATCACATTCAATGGGGCCACTGTGAAACGTTTCACCCTTATTAAAAAATGATATCACTTACATGGCATGGAATGTTTCACCAAAAACATGAAATTCTTTAGTAGGAGAACATAAGTATCATTAATGTATCATAACAAAATTTCTTTAACTAATCATCTCTTAGTATATATGGGAGAACCTAATGTAGAAAACAAGGGTGAATAATAATGGTTTTAAATGTTGTCCATTGAATAAAATTCATTTAATAACCTTTTCATTTTTATTTCAACAGACTTATTTCTAGGAGAATCATTAAATGATTTTCTTAAGAAAAAAAGTGACATGCACAATCTCAACAATCATACCGGAATGATTAGGTGTGTGGAAAAATGTTTCCAAAACTCATATATTGTAACCTCATTAATTTCTTCTGAAATAATATTAAAATTCTCATAAACATCATCATCCTTATTTAAAATCAATCAATTTTCATCAAATACGTGTATGATAGTGAAAAAAATATTTTTTTTAAATAAAGATGAACCACCATTTTTTCATTAGAGAATATTTCTGACTGAGATTATTCTCTCAACCTTGTAATTTTGTCTTCTTCATATGTTTTTAATTGGATGTATTTTCTTCCAACATTTAATCTATATTATATTTTATAACTAGTTTTGTTCCTTTATATGTTCTTCTAAAAAGGTTGTGAACATATTTTTTAATTTTTAACGCTTTTGTTATAGTAATATTATAAAAAGTATTTCCTACATTATACTTACTAATACAGAGTAATCATTCAAATTTTTATATAATTCCATTCTTGTCCAAAACTGTTTCACTTTTTCAAAAAATTAAAATCTCCATCTATTGAATGTATTTTATCATAATTTTTCTCAACAATAGAAGTATTATTCTATCCCTTTTTCATCTCTTTTTTATCATATTCCAACTTCATAGCCAATTCATAATTTCTTTTCCAGATAACTCGTCACAATTTCTTTTCAGACTCAACATGTTTTTTCTACCCTTTCATTACACACTCATATTTCATCGCCTTCAAATTTTTCCTTTTTGATTCCACGTAATTTTTTGAACATATGTTATTATTTTATCATCATTGACCAAACATGATTCATACCTATTTCTAGTTATAGAAATTATGGTCCATTATGAATAATCATTCTGTCCAAAAAATACACAACACCACCAGTGACCTCTGAATCATTATTTTTTGGAATTATAATAAACGTTTTAGGTCATTATTGTCATTTTTGTTACATATTTAGAAATAATAGTTCATTGTGCTCTAGAGGTTACTTAATTTAAGAATTATTATCTTTCTTGATGAAGGATGTTTTCTCATAAAACATATTTTGTAATCCTTTATTTTTTACTTTATTTTGATGTTTTACCTTTAAAATCATCTTCCTTGGTAAATTTTTCCCTAAAAATGATTACCTCAATTTTTGTCAAATGGATCATTCATTGCATTTCTAAAAAATCGTCTTATTTCAAATCCAAACTTATTTTTAGAACATCTATGGATTTTTTGGATCTATATAGCTTCAACCTGTTTTGATTACCTTATTATTCTTGTCATTATGAAATGTTTCCCTATGTTTCTTAATATTTTTTTATGTTTTTTATCATCTTCCCCACAGTCATATTCTTCAATAATCTTAAAAGGACAATTTTATTCTATATGTTAGTTCCAATCAAAATTGCAACATCCGAGGGGTTTTATTTTTAATTTTACCTTATTGAATTTAATACAGTGCATTGAATCTGTTATGTTGAAATATTTAACTTCTTAATCTTCTTCAAAATCACTATATTATTCTTTATTATATTTATCATTGTTGTTTTCTTTAGAAAAAATATTTTAAGCACATTTCTGGATAAAATTTTTTATTATGTTTCATAACCTTATCTCTTATCATTTCAAATGTAAAAGGAGTAATGTAAAGATAATTTGAATATATAGTTTCATGATATATATATTTCAATGATGGATCATTTGCATCCAAAATATCTAGAGGAATTATCAAGATCATTTCAGAAATAGTTGAGTCTTCAGCTTTCTCACCAAGATATCTTATGGTTCTAACAATATCATTTACCCTTGAACAAGAGTCACCAATATATTCACACTCATCAACATTAAAATCTCCATTTATAATCCTCTAAAGTTGTAAATTTTATTTTTTGATATTTTAATTTTCATCATAAATTATTTTTAAATTATCATAGATACCATTTTTATTTATAACTAACTTTACCCTAAGAAACTCACATTTAGTTAGTGTTGAGAATAAAATAGTTTTATCTCATCCATCATTGTTAATATTTCTCTTTTCCTCAAAAGTATGAGGATCATTATCAATCTGAGGATATCCATTTGTAGTAGCTTTTAAAAAATCATATCTGAGATAAATAACATATGGAAGCATTCAATAATTCTAGATATGATAATTATTGATAATGAAATTTAGAATAGCATTTTAGTTTATTAAATTAAAATTATCCATTCTTAAATATGGATCATTAAGAGGGAACCTAGTCACTGATACTAATTTCTGTTCCCAAGTAGGTTCATAACCGATAATAGGTTGGGGAATTATTGGTTACAATTTATTTTATCAAAAAAATTGTAAACTAATTTTTTAAGACATTATTATCCTTGGATACCTGTTTAATTTATGATCCAATACAATAAAAATTATGACCCCCACCTTCCGTATGTAGAATATGTAAAGAGATGATAACACTTGATATTTAAAGGGTTATGTAAAAATTCCTACTTCTTCCCATGTAGGATATTCAAAAAATCATTTATTCTTTCATTATAACCATCCTAGAATACAAGGGCATAAGGAGTGAAAAATTATACAATGTTAGTAGAAATTTTCCTGTCATAGTTGGCTATACCCCCCAACTATAAATTTCAATAAAAACATTCTAGTAGCTTGTTATAGAACCTAGGAAAACTATCCTTATCTGAAAATGGTATGTATCCATAGATACAAGTTTCACATCTCTACTTATTTTCTGATTGAATTCAAAAACTCTTAACATCCTACACAAGTTATTGAAATGAAAGATTACCAATACACAACCATTATGAACAAAAACATTATTTATGTAAAATTATGTTCTTGAATAATCATCTATATTCTCTTTCTAGAAATAATCCTCAATAAGAGTCAGTATGATATGCCTAATCCCTTTAACCTTAGTCTAATGGTCTCTGCCTGATTGGCCCCGGTCAAATTCTACTTCTTCTATTATTTCTTCAATTGTGTAGGAAGTCAATTGGAAGCAAGAGATTCTTCAATCCAACAGAACTCGGTCAATTGAACATTACTCAAAAGGATTTTTCTATGATGGGATTACTATAATGGAATTTCATCGATGAAGCATCAAAAGTTGAAACATGCTTCAAATATTAAATTGAAAATTAATTTGATGAACTTCTTATGATGAAATTTTTAGAGAATCGGCCTAAAACATTTCTACTAGGAAACTCAAAACCCTAAATAAATAATTTTTAGAGCTCTCAATGCATGTTAAAAATCCATGGTTCAAGAAATTTAAAAATGCATTTTTCTCTCCTTTTATAGGAAGCCAAAAAAAGTAAAGGTGCAAAAACACGTTTCACCTCCCAGTCAAAGAAATTTTTAAATCCTGAATTTATTGCCAATTTATGTGTTTGTCTTTAAATTCATCAACTACGATCAATAATTCTAGGATATTTTCAAATACTCTCAACACTTTTTACTTCTTAATGTATACAAAAATTATTCAGTCTAATTATTAAATAAAATTATTCATTTTAATTCTTCATTATGATTAAAACATACACATATCTGAAGGCGAACCATTACAAGGAACTCTTGTAAAAACTAAATGTCTTCTTATAAAGATTATATGTATGAAGTTATCAAATTTAATACATTAGAAACCATTATGAAATCTATTCAAATAATTTATCCATTTTATAAATTCACCAGAATGATGGTCTAACATTACATGATTTTATTTGTGTTAGTCCACATCTGATGGATCAGTCTCAACATCTCTCTAATGTACAATATTAGATCCAGTCCAATGAGTCATAAACTTTTCTTTAAAAACATCAAGTACATTATTTATTTTTCTACTTACCAAATTGTATAATAACAATACACTACTTATTATTTTTTGGACCAAATTTAAATATAATCAACCTTCCTAAACAATTATACCACCAATAAATCTCTGAATCTGATATACAATGTATACCAAAAATAAGAATTTTTTTGACAATCAATTATGATGGATTAGTGGCTTGTCACAACTTATTGACCTGTGTCAGAAGATGATTCTTTTCTTCTGTAAGTCCAATTCTCTATCGTTCTGATATTTTTACAAAAACAATTCACATACTGATGAGTTTAATCCTTCTGTATATGTTGTTCCTTAAACCGATGAGCAACATATAGAATGATTCATATCATATTCTCGTCTCTTTTAAAAACTCTAGACTTTATCATGATTTCCCAATGAATTTTAATATGTTTAGAATCTACAAAAGAATTATTTGAATTGTAATGGAAGATATTTTTACATTAAATTCCCCATTAAATTTATTTTTATCATAAAATCGTCAATATGATTTTCAGAAACATCTTTAATTTGGTTTTTTCCTTAACAAGGAATGCATCATAGGTCTCCAGACAACTTATACCTTTTTTCAATCACAAAAAAAACAATTCGTCGTTAGATTTTCATCGAAGATATTCAGAATCGTGGAACAATACATCATTACAATCACCACATTAATTAAATGATAAATATGAGTTTTATTTTATTATAACATTTGATAAACATCCTAATACAATTGATTTTATTCATTTCCACATGTATATCATTTGAGTTTCATAGTCTGGATATAAATTTCAGGTCATTGGTTCTGCATCTGTTTGAAATCATCATACAAACCTTTATTAATTTTGGATTTACATTACCGTATCAACATTGATTATTTCATAAACATAATCAAAATATTTATCTATTTACTATAAATTCAACTAAAAAAATTGGTCCTATCAAATATGAGAGGAGGGGGTGCCCTTTTATATGTTGTGTGACTAGTACACGAGTAATATTTTAAAAGGAAAATGTATAACCATGTTTTTCACGTGTCACATGGACAAAAAAGGGTCATTGTAGAACCTCATATTTAATAGGATATAAATATTTCAATACAATTGGGTTTGGAAATGTTTTAAGTCATTTGTAATCATTATCTTTTTAGTTTAACCCATAATAAACAAATTTTTCCATTAATCACGTTAATTATTTTTTATTATTTTTAATATTCATTATAGTAAAGAAATAGGTTTAACAAATTAGGTAATATATAATATAATTATTCAAAATAAAATTTCTATTTTTAATATTTAGCACATATTAGTATAAAAAATAATCTAAAAATAATCCCATGGACCTGATGAGAAAACATGATTTCAAAGAGAATTTGTTTCATAAGAATAAAAAATTTTAATAGAAATATGTAAAATAAAAATGATTTTTATGACATAAATTCAATTAATAAATGAATTATAAAATTAATTTAACATTTAAATCAATATTGAGTCAATTTTTAATTTCTCTAAAGTTGTAAACAAAAAGATATTATTAGTAAAAAAATTAATTTTACAATATTCATTGAAATTTAATATTATTATAATATTTTTAAAAATTTATTCAATGAAAATATAGACTTGTAAATTTAAAAAATAAAGTTTATTATTGATTTTTTTTAAATTAATAAAAATTACTTATATTATTTTTTTATAAAAATAATCAAATATTGTTTTGAGAAAAATATTATTATTTTTAGAATGAATAAAGGCCTTTCTAGAAATTCATTATTTTTATCAATATATTATATTTATATAAAATCATTATATTTCATATTTAAAATATTATTATCAAAATTCATATCTCTATCATTAATATATATATTATAATAGTCAAATTTAAATAAAAATATTAATAATATATAATTCTTTCTAAAACCTCAAGATCACATGTACCATAATCTAAACATGGTGTTATATTTAATTTTTTTAAAACATGGTGATGAATATAATGATTTCTATCAATGAAATATTATTTTTTAAATAATAATTTAAAAAATAGGGTGTTTCAAGGTGAACATAAAAACTCAGAAATTGGAAAACTGATCCACATGACAACCTGAGTTAGATCATATGAATATACGAAAAACACATAAGGGGATAAATATGGGACAATAATAGTTTTCCATAATCTATGAAAATTATCCATATAATATTAGTGATTAAACATGTAACATAACAAAGGATTATGGAAACATGAAATAATAAACTTGATCCCTAGAACATAATATAATAATATAATATAAATTTATTTCATATAAATATGTGTAAGAAATCAGAAGCTTTTGGACGTAGATAATCACATCTAGTTAACACTAAATCTTTTGAATTTAGCTACCCCACAATGTGTTGATGCTTAAAATTTTATCAATGAATTATATATATCATGTTCATGCTCAATAATTTTAGTGTATATAATCTAAATCGTGCTCATTCTCAATCGTGGGAATGTCACTACTCAAAATTATGTCCACAATCATTATTGTGGATGCATATAATATGCATCATATATATAATCAATCTTTTTTTAATAGCTAATACGAATAGTTTTCATAATCAATATCATTATATCATGAGTTATAAAACATTAACTAATTCTTTGGAGTGAGATACACATTCCCACCAATAAATAATTAATACATTTTTGTCTCACTAAAAGTCAATCATTTTAATTTTAAACTTCACATATGTAACACATAGAAAATATAAATATTTCATTATTACATTCACATGAAAATAAATTGAATACCGATGGATGATATCATAAGAACATAACTAATTTTTTACATAAGGAACATCAATGGATGTTAACGTGGTTTTAAAACACCCTTTTAATATTATTGGATATATAACATTGAAAATAAGATAAATTTATTGTTTTAAATATTATCATATGTATGTGAAAATGTTTTCATGGAGGAAAAATAATTCAATAATGTTAAATAATTTTAAAAATTACTATTAAGAACATAAAAATGTTTCTAGAAGATAATTTTTTTAAAATAAACATTTTCTAAAAAATTAAAATTAGAAGACACAAAAAAACGAAAGACTTGTTCCAAAAATCATGCACTTAATATCCATTTTCATGAAAAGGAATTTACCATTTAAAAAATACTTTTACATTTGAAAATTGTAACAATATTTATATTTCTATTCAAAAAAATTTTGAACAAAAAATATTTGTTAAATAATTTTAATCAATGCAATGGAATATTTTTAAATAATAATTATCATGATGGTGAAAAATATTATACAATCATTATTCAGATACCATTTTTACTAGTTTCAAAAAATACAAGTTATAAGTAACATTGAAATCTCGTTTACAAAAATAATAATAATTTTTTTTTCTAAAAATTAAATTTTAAAAATGGTCTTTATTAATGGTTCATCGAAATGGACTCAATGGTCTTACATTAAAGATTATAAGTGGATGATGAAACATACAATCCTGAAATAATTTTTTTTTAATATTATCAAATACCAATTTTTAGAATCCACATCATTAAAAGGGTTAATAAAAAATATACTTGAAAAGTGAAAAATTTAAATATAAATATCACATGATATCACACATATTTTGCTTTCCAAATTTAATGTTAAATAATGGTGGAATTAGAAAAGGAGTATATGGATGTCAAAGTATCACTAAATATAAAGAATGTTATTTATAAGAAAGACCAAATTTTTTAAAAATATTTTACTCAGGGTAAAATATTTGAATTAAAATTTTCAATTTACTCTATGAGAGAAGGAATTATAGTATAAAATTATAATCGAAGAAACATATCTTGTGAAACATTATTCATAGAAGAATCATAAATACTCAAGAAAATAGGATGAGTAAAGAAAAACAAATATTGATCATATAACATTGATTTAAAATAATTTGAAAGAAAAAATGTTACATGAGACCATAAAATAAAATGGATAAAAATTAATACTGTTATTATATTTCAAATAGGTTTTATATAAATCTTATAAAAAAGGTGTCTAATAAAAAATATCGAATAAGGAAAATATTAAATTGAAAACTTAAATTAAAACTTCAATTCCATGAAATCCATTTAGCCAAATCGATAATAAACATAAAAACATTAATAACATATTCTAAAAAACATATTAATTTCTAAAATCCTTGTAAATATTTTTTAAAAATCATAATTTAAATATCCATTAGTTATTTATCACCTATTTGCAATATCTAACATTGAAATTTCGTTATTTTCATAGTGGATTGAAAAATTGATAATGATATATATTGTTTTTATATTATTTTATTATTTAATAAAACATTAATTATAATATAATATATTTTTTCATAGTTATATATAATTTTTTACCTTCATTAAATGATAGTTTTAGTTACGACACGTGGAGTTAAAATTTATAAAAATCAAGTATCGATAATTTTTTACAAATATTTTCTAGTATCTTAATATAAGTATTAAAAACCCTAAAAAATTATAGTTTTAAAATTTATTTCTAATAACTCATTTAATTATATTCTAATATTCATATTCTATGTAAATTTATATCATTGAACATTTTGGAGGTTAAATTATACCAAACAATAACTTATTCTAATCGATGCTTCAGTATGGTTATGAATATCACCTTTTCACCATCAGATCAGTATTAAATAAATATAATATTATTATTTATAGTTTTATAATTTTTCAATAATATTTAAATATAGTTTTTTAAAGATAAATTTTTAATTTAAAAATGAAATATCTTATCTCTTAGAGATGGTTGTATTCAAATAATGATCTGCATAATTATAATTTTCCATAGAATTTAAAGAATGTAGGAGTTTTTTTATATATTTAAAATATTTATAATTTCATTATTATCCAATATATTCATGAAATATCTCCATTAACCTATATTTTTAAAGTTATTACAAAAAAGAGATTACATCACTTACAGAGGTTCTTATATGCGTATAACATAAAAAATATTTTTATTTTATGAATGGTTTGGATGAATGTGTAAAAAGATATCAAAATGAACATAATAAAATATAAATATACCCATTATAATTATCTAATTATTTGAAAAACTTTATATAATATCTATATGGGGTAGAATAATTAATAATGTAAGAGTAACCAATTAATAATTATTTAAAACTCCTCTTTACTCTAAGAATAATTTCCTTGAAAAATGGGTTAAGGATTTGAAAGGTGGTATATATAGAGTATGATGATATCTTAGATATTTTAATTAGTGTTGTCTATTTATTATTGTAGATTTTGGAATGATATATAAGGATTGGGGTGTAAGAAACCTGGATTATTGAAGACTCCTTTTATAAGGGAGTGGAGTGAAATTTTTTACTAATATAAATAGTAAATTCACTACTGAAAGTTAAAATGGATCCAATAATTTAAAATTTTGTAATAGGAAAAGGGTACGATTTAAAAACCCTTAACCATATATTTTAACAAAACTTTTATGTATTATGATCGTAGATGTTTCACTTTTACCCATTTTGGTATTAAGTATTCTAAATAATTTTTACCAATGTAATTTAATTTTTATGAATAAACATAAAATGGGACATATTACATAATTTGGGAATAATGTTTCAAAATAATAAATACATTTTTTTAAAAAAAATATCTCTGTTTGATAAAGAAATAAATTTAATTTTATCCAACCTAACATGTAATGTCATTTTTTTAAAAAATGTATTTTTTGTGCTGAAAAATAATGATTTAGATAAAAATATTGGATATGTTAATTCTAATGAATTATATCATATTATTGTTATCTAAATAAGTGTTATGTCTCCTAAAAATGAATCCAAAACCTAATTCCACATTGTGAGTTGTTAATAAAAACGTATGAAAATTTGTTTTTACAATAATAAAATATTATTTTTCCTTTCAAAAACATTGTTTTTGTAAATTAAAAATTTTATTCATTAAATTATTTGTTTTAATTTATAAATATATATATATATTTATTTAGAATGGTTTCATGAACATTAAATTTATTATTTACTTATAATAATTTCATAAAAGTGATATTATTTGAAAAATATGTATTTTTTCCCCATTAACCACAATTCAAACCTTCTCGAAAAAATTAAAAAAACATTTTATGGTAGTTTTTTTACTATGAATTAAAAAATTATTACATTTCATAAAATTTTAATTATAAAATTTATAATTTTAATTTTTTAATTTGTTATGAATAATATAAAGATATATTTTCTATTAAAAATGATGAGTTTATGTGTTCTTATCATTAATTCATTTATAAATATAATTTAAAATAATTAATATATAAGTTTATATATAATAATGTTTAAAAATTATTTAATTTAATATTTTAGGATAAAATATAAACTACTTTAAAACATTTTTTGAGAAAAAAATCCTTTTTTACATTAAATAATATTAATTGTTTATCTTATAAATGTAACTAGTGTTTTTAGATTATTATATTTTTATATATTAGGGGATTTATTATTATTATAATTTTCTTAATAATACTGATATAATATGTAATGAATTTTTTAACATTAATGTTTCTTATGGATAATGTTATCAATAATAATAGACATATTCAATGGAAATATATGTAAAAAAATATGGGAGTGTTGCAAGACTAATCCATATACCACAAGGAAACCATATGCATTTAGAAATGAGAAGTCGAATCATTTATTTATATATAAATACTCATCCATAATGGATTAAATATTCCTATTTCAATTAATATTTAATTATTTAAATATAATAACTATATTTTTGAGTGAAAATTAGAGATTTATTAAATCATTGCTTTTATGCTGATTACAAAAAATTATTTATGGTTTTCTTCCCCTAAATATTTAGATAACAGTTCTCATTAATTAGTAAAAATCAATATCACTCGTGTATTTATTTTCTGATAAACTAGTGAAACAATCATATATATTATAAATTTATTGTCTAGTATCGTTCAATTTTCTACACATCTCTCGAAAAACTGAGAAATAATTTTCTAAAGATGAACATTTTTTTAAGATATTATATAAAATTATACAAGGGGAACATAACATTATGGATTATCCAAAATCTATTATAGAAGATATATATTAAATATTTCCTTATATTTATCTCTACAACCATTTATATTTACATTATATTTGATTCTTTTTTCGGTTTTTATGTCTCTTTATCAAAATCTCATAAACTATACTAAGGAGTAATATGATACACTATCATTACTTATACTATTCCAGTTCATTATTTAATAACTATGGAAGAGGCTTTGTGATTATCTGAGACTACCAGTGTGTAGTAGAAAGATTTTTTAATAGAACTGAGTCGTGGGTTATTTATATGAATTAATCAACATCATTGGTATTGGGTTTACAGTCAAATGGGGAGGACAAGGTTTTGACATGGAACTAGACCTATTATTTTATTATTAAGTTTGGTGTTTTAGTTGCTATTCTTTCCTTGTTTTTTAACTAAAACTATTAAAGGTTTATTTTTAAAAAAAAATTAATAGTTCTCATATATATGTGATATATATACCATTCTTTTATATTAGAATAATTTCAATGTTATAATTATTTCACTTATTTTAATTTGATATTCATCAATTCTATTGATGATTTATTTTAGAACATAAAATTATATATACATATTATCTTGGCCAACTAGGTTGTATTTTACTAAGGGATTTTTAAATAATTTTTAAGAATGATTTTTTTCGATTCCCAATTCAATACCCCTATGGATAAATGTGCTTGGAAAATCAATTAGTATCAAATTTGTTTACTATTGGATATTGTTTTTCCAATTTTATATCATTATTACTTTTTATATTGATCATGTCTTCAGAAAAATAAATCTATTTCAGTTTATTTAATACTTATTTAATTAGTCAATTATACATAAAGGAATTTATCCAAATAAAACTCCTTTATTTAATGGTTAAACCAATACTCAGTAGAAAATAAAAATGAATTTTTTTTTTGTAATATAAATATTTGACAGTTTTTAAATATTAGAGGATAAATATGAAATGCCAAAAGTACCTAGGAAATAATGGATTGTTGAAACTAATATGATGTATAACTGTAATTACAATGCATTGAATTCCTTGTTTTCTTCAATAATCAGTGATGAATTTACCCATATTTTTATATGTGTTATTTATTATGAAATTGGTGATACTTTATTTCTATCACAAGATGTCACGTTAAATTGTAATGAAATATATTTAAATATAGACACTATGAAATATGTTACCCTTAATATGGATTATAGTGAGTCTATTTTTGAATTGTATTTCAATTTTATATATATCATTAATAATTTAATATACATTTGATACAAAATTGATGAAAATAAAAAGGTGTAATGAATAGTGACATATCCATATAATATTTAGGGAAATAAAAATATATTTATTATAAAATTATATGATATTAGAAATTTTAAATTCAAGTAACTAATTATAAAATTTGTGATGTGAAAAAAATATCTCAATGAAGACATTTAGGACATTGAACCACTATATATATATGTAATTATTGAAATATAAGTATTAATCTAATGATGTAATTGGGGGCGATTAAAGTGGCAGTGAATCAAATTCTAAAAGTGATAAAGATATTACTCATCTACCTATGATATTTTAAAAATTATATAATAATAAAAAAATATAAGATAAGATTACTTGGGAAAGTATGATAATAAGGTATTCTAAAAGAATCTAGTATATCTATTGATCTTATCAATTATTAGTAAATATCCATGGGTCATAAAAAAGATGATAATTTTAAATTAAAATATAATATAAATCCTGATGATATGAATACAATATAATAAATGGAGATGATTTATACATAGAATTCATCATTAGAAAACTCTAGTGATTATTATTATTCTAGATAAGTGAACAATTAAATTTTATGTTTCACATAAAGTGTTTCTAGAGTTCTATTTATGTAATTCTTCTAATTATTATAAAAATAATATTTTAGTTGAATATGAAATGAAAAATGATCACATTGAAAAGTATTAATCAATGATTAAACAAATTATCAATGAAATTAATTTTAAATACACGAATTGTAATATATTTCATGATATATATGTTAAGGATAATTATACTATTACTATTTAAATATAGAATAAAGGGATGTAACAAAAAATAAACAATGATTTAAAATAGAAAATGGATATATTATTAAACACCATGAAATGTTTATTGAAGGTAAAAATACAATAAATATAATTCAATTGGACTAAAAACATATAAATATGGAACAATTATTGGTTAAAAGTATGTCTAATAAAATAAATTTGATATTAATAATTTCCTTCCAATAAAAAAACCTTCATTTTTAATTAATATGATACAGTAGGGTGTAGAAATAAACCATTTAAATCTACAACAATTATATATATTTTCTAGAAAGAAATTGGTGTTATAGTTATTAATCATTTAATATATGTCTAGATACATAATGTCTTGTCTGCAAAATTTTATAGACCTGAAAAAGCATTGGTACCTTATAACATCCTAGATGGTATAAACTATTATATGTTCGATATATTACAATAATCATATAGAATAAAAGCGATCCCATTATTACTAAATGTTTAGTAATCCTTAATGACAAGATATATACAAAACAGTCATTTAAATAAATAATATGAATCATAAACACATTGTGAGAACATAATTATCCCTTCCATGTTATATTAAAAAATTAGACATAGATCTGATTTTAATTTCATAGAGAAAGGAAAATAATATGGTTGAGCATATATTCTCTAATAAATTATATAATTCAACAAAATCAATCATAACTTAAAAATGTCACTGGTGATATCGAAGGAAAAAATAAACAATATGTTTACATAATTAATTAATACACAGGGAATGTTATATCCATGAGAATAAATTAGTGCATAGATGACATAAATCATTGATCTCATACTGATTTAATGCATAATTTCAGAAAAAACATATTATTAATCCACTTTCTAAAAAACTATATGGATATAGGGAAAGTTATACACAAAAAAACAAGATGTGTTTTCTCCTGGGATATATCAATTCATGATGGGGAAAAATAATTTTTAATCCCCACACATCACCTAATTACGTCCAATACATTCTCAATAATAGTCATCATGAAATTCCATAACATTACCTATGTAATATAAGGATGAATAAATACATATCTATCAATATAATGAGAAATAAATTAAAAAATAAAAATATCCACATTAAATAGAATAATGTGGATTTATAGGATTGTATATATTAATAAACTTTCATGTTTTGGGGTATCATCCAAGTAAAATGTAGTAACCTTATCAACAGTATATATTGGATATGTTATAAATAATGTTCCGGGATATCCATGGATGATAATAATTTATTAAATGGTTTTTATTGGTATCATATGAAGGAAATTATAGAAACAATCCTTCATCATGGTTCTCTATGATCATGTGAATATTCCCAAGCATCTCTATTGAGTGTTTCTATCTAGTATTGCAATCTTATGCCCACTCATCATTTATTATGGTGATTATTGATTCAATTATCAACCAAACCTTTTTTATGTGATTACCCCATGATCCATTTGTGTTATATCCAGATCCACCTTCTAGTATCCATAAAGGGATGATTCTCTTATAAATTACTAACACTTTTACTTTTCCAAAACATGGGATTGGATTTACACCATGGGAAATATTTAGTTTTATAATAGCATTGATAATTATTGGATAAAAATAATTTGTCAGTGGTATAAAAATATAGACATTTAAACACCTAATAATCATGAATAATATGTAAAAACATATTCTATGGAAACATATATAGTAAAAAATATAAAATTAGAAATTAATATAACATGAGACACAAAGAATAACATTTTGGATAGAAAACCCACCTTTATGTCTTGGGTAGTAATAAAATCAAAACCCCATAAAATACAGAACATAGTTTTTTTAAATACCATTGTTAAATGAAATTCATGATATAAAATATAATATTTTTATTATATATATCATATAAAAATAATTATAGGTATAATACCAAATATAACATAAACTAAATAATTTGATATGGAAGCCCCATCTCCCATGTCATAATTTCACAGATGTACCTTAACATCTTGTATCAAAATATTCATATCCTATTTAATTAATTCAAATCCATAATTATTTCCATTTTCATTAATACACTTCATTTGTGATCATTCTCTAAAAGATTTCAACCCATTTTTCATATTTTGTGTTTATAGTTTTGATCATTTATAGTAGTTTCATAAGAATGGTTCCTATATCAATTATTCTTATAAAGATCATAATAAATATGTTACTATAGTTCATTTTATGGTTTATTTGTAGTAATTAATTGGGTTTCATGTTCCTTCAATCATGGATTAGTCTATATCATTAATAATGAAATTGATAACATGCTTTTTTCAATGATTCATGATAGTCGTAGTGTTTTTATTAAAAAATGATTAAATTATAAATATTACATATCCAATAAAATAAAATATTTAAAATTTTATATCAAATTGATTTAGTAAATAATATCTCATTGTTTTTATAGTGTTTTTCAATTATGTTGTTAAACTAGCCCAAACAAGAACTGACCATGATTAATGGATTGTAATAAGATGGTTTAATTGTAATATCTATAAAAAATAACCATAGTGATCTTATATTGGTTTTATGAGTGTGATATATTATAAATTTAAATAATTATATAGATTATATAATTTATATAAATTCATTACCTAAAACAATAGATTATTTCCCTCTTAAGACCTGGGTTTTTGACAATTGAATTAACATTAACTTTTCTTAGTAAAATCCTTAAAAAGTTCACCATTTTTTTTAAATCATATTCTTATCATAAAAATGACATTTACCCTTTAGTATCATCTTTATATAAAGTCTTTTTAGTCGATAATGTAAAATTAAACATGTTGCATCACAGAGATGGATACATACACCCCATAAGATTAATAGTTTCTTTATTCTCAATGGAAATGTGAAAAGTGATTAATATTAATTTTTATGATATATCAAAATTATTATTCTATTAATAAGAAATTAATCATATAATATTGGGAAAAATAATTTTTTTACCAACTGATAAAAAATGAAAGATCAGTGAAAATAGTGAACTTAGGTTGCTGAATGGCCCTAAGGCCTTCTTTTTTTATAGATTTTCTGATAACACCCCTTTTAGGGGATGATAGGGAACCCTTACAAGGATGGTAGGCTAATAGATTAAATTTACTATTGGCTTGGAGACATTACATGACTCGTAGGTCTTAAGTAAATCATATAGATAATGACTACTTTAAACTGCTCCTCCCCAGCATCTGTATCGTGATCAACTCTCCACCTATACGTGACTGTTTGACTAGAATCTCCATGTGCAAGAGTGCACATGTGCAGTACTGATAGAAAATGAAAAACCCTCTCATTCTTCCAATGTTCGTTTAGCCCTTCTCAGGTGGATGTGATATGCTCTTCCATCCTCTGGAGTGGTTCCTTGTAGAATCTCTCTGTGCAACTACAAATCAGGTGGCCATAAGGGCGTTGAGGTGGAACGAAGGCCATGAGGTGGCTTGAAATCCTTACAGACCTGAAGTCCTTGGGTGGCCATAAGGCTATAAGGACTTCAAGCCCACTCTAGTGGCCCAAGGTGAATAGTTCTGGCTACTACAGTGCCGAACAGTACCTGCTACAGTACTGCTGCATGTTTAACATGTCATGGGGCTCCAAAAATAAGAAATAATTGAATAAAATAAAGTTAAGGGTCTATAATATATCTACTAATATATTTTTTACATGTTTTTATCATGTTTTAATTCAATTAACCCATCAATTATAACTTTTACAATCATAGATTTCACATGGATAATTGTTTTTTTTACCAAAGGTAACATAATATTTATTCCAAAAAATACAATGATGATTATTAGATAATCTGGTACTATAAAATCCAAATATTAAATCCGTTTTATTTTTAATTAAATATGTTTTTAAAATTAATTTTTAAATGATGAATTTATAATATATTAAAACAGTATTTGAAATAAATACTACTTGAGTTCTAAAATACCAATCAATGCTATGTAATTTATAATAAATATTTTAAAATATATAACACAAATATAAAATATATTTTTTTCATAAAAATTGATTAATAAATTTCCAATTCATACTTCTATAATAATTACTTCCTAAACATCATTTTATTAGTTGAAATTGAATATTTCATTATTATCCTAAAACAATTTGTAAAATAAAAAAATCACAATATTATGATTATAATTAATTCAAAAAACATGTTTATATTGTAAAAATACAATTCCAAAATTTATTTTTTAATCATTTGAATATATTATAGAATAATGGATCTATATAGTTATTATTTCGTGTTAGATCGACCTAGAGATTTTACATTCTATAAAAAGTTATTGGGTATCACAATATCCAACCCCACCCCCTAAATACATTCATCCGTGAAATACGGGTACACATTAACTAGTGAAAAAATAGGCAACCCTCACACATCATTATTAAAGTTCTCAATTTGTTTCTTCTAGAATTTGATTTTGACATTAAACTTTCACCAATATATTTTAATAATTCTTTAAAACCATATCTCTTTTGTTAAGAACATAGAGAGACTCCTTAAAATAATATAATCTAACCTCCATCATTATTTCCTCTAATATGAGAACATGTGTTTAATTTGTAACCTATTACCTCAAAAAATGAGATATATAAGGCACAAATTAATTTAAAATAGTTGGGATAAATATCCAAAATATAAGTTAAAGCTTAAATTATTTCTAGTATTTTAAATGGCATAGTATAAAAAATACATATCATATTCTTTTTGAAAAATCACATAACTCCATTCTATAAGGATTCAATCAAGAATATATGACCATCAACTCCAAATTGATAATATTACCTTATATTTTCATCATATAAATTCAGTCTCATATTGTATTCATTGATATGATATTTAATAGGTCATACATTAACCATCGTATCTTCTTGATGATATAGAATAACATGCTTTCTATCACCAACTTCTTACCATAATTTTAGTGTTTAAAACTATTCCCATATAATGCTTCATCTGGTTCTAGATGGGCTCTATGATGAAATTAATTGTTTTATGAAAATTACACCAATGTTAAAAACTAGTTCAACATGAATTTAATGTCATGAGAACAATTTCTCTGTAAATCATAAAATATATAGATATTTCTTATAGAGTGCCCACCAATATTAGAATGATTGGTACTGTATAAATGTAACGCAGTGTCAAGGGGGATTTGAATAATCTTCATGAATTTTTATGAGAACATAGTTTCATGACTATATATAATGGATATAGGTTCCCCATAAAGCCATGTAATTTCATTTATGTAGATCCTAGAATGGTATGTTAGGGGTAAATCATATATTCCCACTATGAAATGAGCTGACATAGAAAGACAATCAATGATTTCCTATATAAAACCATTCTTACTTGGATTCATTTTATGTATAGTTAAAATTAACATTTTAATATTTTGAAACATCTATATATTTATAGGAAGAAGTTTGATGAATCACTTATAATATTGGATTTCATTTTTCACCAACTAGTATACTAAGAATATGGACACATTGTAAAAACACAGGCAATGATAGAATAATAATTTTTCATATTTATTAAAATTTATGAATTACATAGTAATTTTATATCAAAGGAGACCCTACATACAGTATAATACCTAACAAGCAATAAAGATTTCATCATAATATTGTGTTGCCTGTATGACTGAGTCAACGAAGACAATATTATTTTATTAATTTTTTATATGGATGTTATTGCATAGATGTTGTATCAATGGGAATGAAAATAAATAAATGTATTATGTTTAAATAATTTAATAAATATTTTTTACATTAAATTAATATATTTTATTGGAATAATATAAGAATAGATCATATTTTATGCTTAAAACACAATTCTATTTCTAGAAAATAATTTACCACATTATAGTGGGTCTCTAATTTTAAAATAGAATTTAGACAGTTCTATAATGAGTATATTAAAAAATTAAATTTTTTTAAATTTTTGATATAAATATTAACAATGTGTGTATTTTTCTATTCTTGTGAGAACATTCATATTTTTTAGGAATATTAAATAATACAGAAGTTTAATTGAAAATATTTTTTAAACTAATGAATATGTATATTTAAATTGTAATTTTAAGCAGATTAAAATAATAATTAGATCAATTTTATATGAGTTAAAAAATTATAGGTCATTGAATAAAATTTCACATTGAATTTAGATAAAAAACATAGCACACTATTGAACATTATTATTTTAAATACCTTTTTTGGTCAGAGTAGATCACTCATGAGGGGGGGGTGAATGGAGTACCAATAATTTTTTTGTTAAAAACGGTTATTTGAAAATGTTTCCTAATAAAAATATAATCAAAGTCACTTTTAGTGAATTTATAAATGTTTAGAATGTTCAATTAATATCTTAAAAGATTGATTAGTTCTCAACTATACAAGTCACATGATTATTATAACAATTGAAAGTGACCTAATGGTTCATAACAGATATAAACACTTTCTAAACTAACTATCAATGATCAATTAAGTTTTATGTAAAATGTAATAAACACAATTTAAACTAAATGGAAAAGGAATGTTATAAATAAACAAAAGGATCGGTCTTTAGCTGAGACATAGTCCTCTCTACATGGTGATCACTTGCAACCAAACAATTCAATTTAATAAATAGTCTCATCTATAACCTAGATCGGGGTTCACAATAGCACACAAGGTTCTCCCGGTCACACTCGACCTCTACCACCATTATTTGTGGAAACAAAAACAATCATTTAAGACATGATATCTTCCCCAACTCTATGTGGGATACCTGAGTAAAATAATGAGTGAGTTTGAGGATATAAGGTATCCTCTAGTTATACATAATAGACAGTGTGTGTAACAAAAAGATACACACACTGCTGAAAAATGTAAACAAAATAACACAATAGAGTTAAACAATTATAATAGTTTTGAGAAGTCTCTATGTGTTTTAAATGAAGCTATGGACTTTATTGATGTAGTGTAAATGATGTTTGAGTCCTATTTTGGATGTTAAATTCAAAATTTATTATCTATTCTTTGTGCTCTCAGTTCTTGCTGTGAAAAATTCAGCTCCTCAATGTTAGGATGTTCGGTGAAGTTCAATAGGTTTTTCATGTCTTTTTGATCTCAATGTATATGTTTTAATTGAGTTCATGAGAGTTAGAAGAATGGTCAAGAGTTGTAAGAGTTCGATTTTCTCCTACTATTTTAACTCTTCAGCATATTCCTCATGTCACTCTCCTCTTTTTCATGATCCAGTTTGTAATTTTTGTATACTTAAAACTCCAATAGGCATGAATATCTCCCCACATGAATATACCTCATGCTTTTTATAGATTGTCCTACATATAACATTAAATAATGTCAGAAACATTAATTTGTATAATTATGACTGTTATATATAAATTTGAAATAGTAAATATAAAAGTAGTTTTTTTATGATTATTGGTGAGTCGTATGTACTAGTGACTGATTGGTATCACTCTGTCATAATCAGTCTATCATAATCGGTCTGCAACATCGGTGGCTCTGAGTATCAGTAACTCCAAGTATATGTGAGTCCTTTCCATCAGTATCAGTGACTCAGTGTATCAGTGAGTCATTTTTTGTAATATATCTATTAGGGAATTAGTGATTTTTCATCATTGAGCCTTTGTTGGTGTATCATTTTGAACTATCTGTGTGTCAAAAATCTATGACTCATTCCTTAGTGATTGTCCATCGATGACTCATCTATTGGTGAGAAGTCCATCAGTGACTCATCCATCAGTGATTCATCCATCAGTGACTCGTTTTGAACTATTTGTGCCAGAGACTCTGAAATACATACAATGTGTATTCCATACACATAACACTACCAGATCAAGTGAAATTCATGAATACATATAAATATACACTTGTAGTCACATAGAAGAATAAATATTCAAACTTTATTTATTTATTGAAATGAAATGTATAGTATGACATAATTGATTTACATAGATTATTCAATGTCATGATCAAGTTTATATATTACATAATATAAAAATTAATTGGATTTGTAGATTGACATTATTTTGTATTATGAAAAAAACATTTCATAAATGGTCCATAAATCCCCCCTTTTCATAATAAAAAATTATGGCATAAACATGATGTTACTGAATGAAAATTACTTGACTTAGCATACCATAGTGAATGTGAATTTTAAATATTACAAAGGAATTTATTTTTAAGGCTCACATTCTATTATATAATAGAGGAAATATAAATTAGAGAGTTTATATCAGAGGGTTATTTGTATGAGAGATGATATATATATATATATATATATATTCTATTGAGTACATTCCATGTCTCCTATACTAATGTTTCTCTCCATGGGATTAAAAAATTATTCCTATCTCTTCTTTTTAGGATTAGAAAAAATTTTATGGGAAGGAGAATGAATAAAGAGAAAAACACAAAGAAAAAGTGAAACATAGTGAAGAAAAAACGGATTTTCATTAAGGTTCAAGAGAGTATAATCAGCAAAATTAGGGGAAAAATCCATATCATAAAAACAATACCAAACTATGGGTTTGGGTTCTACAGCACATTTCCTTTTTCTGAAGGACCAACTTGATGTGCTAAAGGTGGTGCTGTGGATGTAGTCATGGCTATTTGAAAGACAACACTAGGAAAGGAATCACCAGTAAGGACATTTTTTAAGGCTATGTATTCTTTCTAACAACATGCTACTCCATAGATTTTCTTGAATCACTGGTCAAATCTGAGAAATATCCTGAGATACATTCATCTGAGCATGAGGCTAAGAACTAGTTATAATTAAAGCAGCATGGGGGAATACTATATATTTAGCTTGAACATGAAATTATGGCTTGAAGATTTTGATAAAATCATTTCTGTTTTCACTTTAAAATTGCATAGTCTTATCAAAAAAATCATTATTCTCCAGGAAATTATTTAGGAGAGGAGTAAACGCCTTCAATTGTGACACTTTCTTCTTAAAAGATTCAATAACTAGGGGAATCGTTATATTTTCATCCAAATACTTGATGTTACTGATGAGATCATACGTGGTATAGATTTTGAAAAAAATAGTTATCTACATTCACTCTAGTATCCTTCTGAAAAGTAGAGGCTTCATTTGGTCATTACTTTACCATGTTGTAAACATGTTTGGTATTTTTATGCACCTTGTAAAGAGTTTATTTGTCTGAATCACTCTGGTGAATCTTGAGTTCTTCTCTCATCATCGCTCAGAGAGACTCTAAATCATCAAAAGTAGCTCTGCCTCCTTTAGAACATGATAGAACAGTGATAATATTTCCAATTTCCTCCTTCAATTTCATCAAATATAAACTAATTAGATGTGTCACTAGGTTCTTAAGAAACTCCAAAACACAACTAATAGTAGTATTGAAATAATTTTTTAATGAGTTCATCTCATTGATCATCATCTTCACTTATTATCTCGATAATTAATTGTTTCTAATGATTGTATCGACTATAGTAATGAGATTAACCTGAATTTTATTAATCACCATCATTAAAATTTTAGAATCATCAATATCTAAAATTCTCATGGAAGTAGATTCTTCACATCTAGATCCATCCTAGGCTCTCACTGACTCAAGTATATTAGATTTACATTTCTCTAAACCATCCTTACTGACATATTCTCTAGGAACTAGTTGTTCTACTGGATCAATTGAAGGTGGTGAAACCTATGTAACAGGTGCAATGGGTTTAACTTCATTTTGGGCTTGTGGAGAAAGATTATGAGACTAGATTTCCTAAGAGGAGACATAATCCAATCCAAAAAAATGAGTCATGGATTCCTGTTCCACTCACTAGTACATGTCTAGTCTATTTGATCAACTATATCAATCCAAAATCTTCTTACCTGAGGCTCAAGAACAATATCATATTCATCATCTTCTTCTTCCAATAATCTATCTAATATAAAATTTCTATGTAGAGGTACCAATTAGGATTGAGGCTCTATATGTACTCTAGCCACTTCAGATTCTCCACACACTTCTTCAGCCTGACGCATCTATGCAACTTCATCCTCCGCCTCTTCGTCTGGTCCACCAGATATAATTTCAATATTATCATGATTGATTTATTGATTCTCAAAATCATGATGGTTAGTACTGTCCTCATTAATACAATCTCCATGAGCATCTTCCTCCTAATCAACAGGTTCTGCACCACCTTATCCATCAGCTCTATCAGCAACTCCATCTATAGATTCCTCACTGGATATGACAACCACTTATTGACCCACATTTAACGAATCACTAACATTATCATTATTATTTTCATAATCATCATAACTATCAGAGTCCTCATCTGACTTACATACATAGCCTTCCACACCAGTGAAATCTGTGTCTTCCTCATACTCACCACCTAAAGAAGGTTCCCTTAAGGGTAGATCCAATAGTGTTCTAGAAAGTCCATAAGACATTCCTTTTTGGATCATAGGAATATCAGGATCACTCCTCTCATCATTAAGAGATCCTTGTTCCCTTGGAAGCTTATGATCAACTTCCTCATCTCAATAGACAGCTTTTTCGACTGTTTTTTTGCCTGGATCAGCATGATACATTGGTCTCGTAGGATAGTCAATCATATTGTAATCCTTATATAGTATGTGCTCATCTCGAACAAACATTTTCATCCAAGGGTTCCATAAAGTCATCATTCTCTTGAAAATTTCATTATAAAGGAATTAAAAACTGTAGGAACTAATCATTTCATCTCCATATTACAGACAACCAAACATCTTTTCATTTCGTAGATCATCCCAAGATAGTACAAAATTGATTCTTTTTTGGAGGGTTTTCTCATTTCATAAATATGTACCATTAGGTAGCTACATAGATTCCCTTTTATCCCATTATTCAATAGGTAAATCAAGAATAAATCATAATACTTTACAGTAGAGAAGTATCACTTTTTTGGGCTGATTGTATGTTGGATGAACATAAAGAGAAATCTTGCCTCTCCATCAATCTCACTAGAAGTAACACAACACGATTCTTTACGTTCAGTCACCTCCATTAGAGAATCCTGATATTAAAACAGATAAGAGGTGGGAGGATTGTTACCCTGATAAATAGCATAGATACCTTCATGAGTCATTTCCAAGCATTAATCCAATTTATTTGATTAAAAAGAAACCTATTTTCCCTTCACCACTGACTTCATTCTTGCTTTTGAATCTCCTTCCAGGGATATTTTCATGTTGAGATTAAATTAATGCACGATATCGGGAAAAAGGAATGTCATTTTTTGTGAACCTAATTAGACAACCTTGAAATTCCATCACTCTAAAAAAAGTCTTTCTTGACAAAGGCCAATCAGCAGACACTTCCTTCTCATCTGTATCAACATGGCTACCTAATACCGGCTTTGAAGTACCACAAGAGTCACCCTCATGATGCATTGCTGATAAAGATTCACTCATATCTTCCATCATGCTCTTCATACATGCCATTTATTAATATTCGAATCTAAATGGAGTGAAATGGTCGTGGGTAGATAGGTAGAGTTTAGAAAAGAAGATGGATCAAAGGCAGAGAGTGAGGTGAAATGTCGAAGTGGATTGAATTCATTTTATCATCTAGGGATTGTAAATCGTAAAAAACATAAAACTGGAAAATGATAAATTGAAAAAAAAAACTGTGTTGTTTTATTTTAATTAGATATAATTACAAGAAGTTTCTAAAGGCATTGATTTCACACCATCAGAATTACACAAATGGTTTGATAGAAGAGTTTCACTGATTGGTTTAACCTACAACAGTAACACAGATAAAAACCCTATTCCTAATGGGAATGTGGTTGAATGGACATCATAGGTTATTCATTCCTAGTTCATGTTTGATGCAGTTTATTCTCTCAGAGTTTAATGGTTTGGTGAAAATTTCTGTAAGTTGATTTCTAGTCCTAGTAAACTCAAGATTTATGTCACCATTTTGATAACGATCTCTCAAAAAGTGATCTATTAAATAAATATGTTTTATTATAGAATGATTGATTGGAATTTAGGAAATGTTTATAGAACTTGTATTTTCATAGTTTATGGGGTTATGTCTAAATTGAAATCCATAATATAATAAATTGTGTTTTATCCAAAAAAATTTTGCATAGAAACTACCATCTGCAATGTACTCTGCTTTAGGAGATGATATGAAAGTGAATTTTTCATTTTTACTACACCATGATATTAGAGACTTTCCTAAAAACATGACATGTTCTAGGGGTACTCTTTTTATCAAACATAAATCCACATATGTCATCATATGTATAACAAACCAAAGAAAAAGGTTGTCCTATAGGGTATAATAATCCTAAATTCGTTGTATATTTGAGGTACATGAAATCTATTTCAATAGAATTTAAATGTGATTCTTTTGGGTTTTATTGAAATATTTCATACATACACAAACTAAACATTATATCTGGCCTATTAGCATTTTAGTACATCATGCTCCCAATCATTCCTCTATGAGCAGTTTGATCAACAAATTTCCTATTTTCATCAATATCTATGTTAAATATTGAATTTATAGAGTTTTCCCTAATTTTAATGTTATCATAGACATATCTTTTCAAAATATCATTAGTGTAATTACATTGATTTATAATAATACCTTCATTATTTTGAAATAGTTGAAATCCAAGAAAATATTTATGTTCACCCATCAAACTCATTTAAAACCGAATTTGCATCATGTTTGAAAAATCATTACCTAATGAATTTTTAGGTGATCCAAAAATAATATAATCTACACATATTTGGGCTATTAAATATTCTTTTGAAATTATTTTTATAAATAGTGAAGGATCATAAAATCCTTTTGTAAAACATTTAAAAATAATGAAATTAAATAATATTTCATACCAATCTCTTAGAGATTATTTCAAACCATATAAAGTGTTGGAGAACATGAAAACTTGATTTGTAAAACTTGGTTTTGTAAACATTTGGTGGTAATATAGAAAAAAATTCATTATTTATATATCTATTTAATAATTCCCTTTTGAAATCCATTTGATAATGTATAAAATATAAGTGTGATGCATAGGCATGCAAGATTCTAATGGCTTCAAGACTAGATACTGGTGCAAAGGAATTTTCATAATAAATTCCTTCTTAATGATTATATCCTTGTAAAACTTACCTTGCTCTGTTTCTAACTATATTTCCTGCTTCTTCAACTTTATTCCTAAAAACCAATTAGGTTCATATGGTCAAATTATATTTTGGTCTATCTATAAGCTTCAAATCATTATTTCATTCCAACTGGTTAAGATCGTCTTGCATAGCCATTTCCCAAAGTTTATCATTGATTGAATCATTGGTATTTTGATGTTCATGTTGTGACAAGAATTCTTGATGTTCAACCCAGTTTTCCAAAGAGGCTCTTATTTGCATTCCTCTATCTAAATCTACAACAACATCATATAGGGGGTGGTTTTTAAGGGTCATAATTGGTCCCGTAAAGGTGGGACTAGTTATTTTGGGTTCATCATTTTGATCTAGTTCTTCATTGTTAGATTCTAGAGAATTACCGGAATGGGAAGTTTTCACTGATTCATTCAGAGGATGTTTTGAGGTCATAGAATTAATGTCGAAATTGGACATATCGTCCTAAATATTTTCTCGTGAGGTTCTTGGATCATGTTGATCTGTTTCACCAAACATGACATGTATTAATTCTTCCACACATTTTGTTTTCATATTAAAAACACTATATACTTTTATTGATGTAAAATAACCATGTAATATTCCTTCATCACTTTTAGAGGAAAATTTATATAAAATTTCATCAGTTTTCAGAATATAAACTTCACAACCAAAACATTAAAATAACTTATTTGAGTTTCCTATTATTCCAAAACTCATAAGTTGTTTTATTATGGATGGGCTTGGTTGAGAAAAAGTTTTTTATGTAACAATCAGTATTAATACCTTCAACCTAGAAATAAATTGGAAGGTCATATTAGTTAAGCATAGTCCAGGCAATATCTATTTGGGTCCTATTTCTTCTTTCCACAACACCATTTTGTTGTGGTGTCCTAGGGGCATAGAAGTTGTTCCTATTAAAATATTTTGAGAAAAATGATTCAATGTTTTGATTTGATTTAAAAAGTCGCATCCATGGTCACTTCATTAGAATTTAATTATAAGTCCACTATTATTTTCTACTGACCTAGCATACATTGTAAAGTGAGAGAATGCTTCACTATTGTGAGATAAGAAAAAGGACCTAGTAAACCTAGAAATTTAATCTAAAAAAAACTAAACATAGTTCTTCCCTTTGATACATGAAACTATAGTTTGTCCATATAAATCTATGTGATACAAAGAGAGTGGTTGAGAAGTATTTACTTGTTTCTTTCGTTTGAAGGGGATTTTATGTTGTTTTCCCTTTTAAATAGTTTTTCACAAACTATTGTATGGAAACTCTAATTTAGGGATATCTTTAACTAAATTTTTCTAGTCAAATTCTTTTGAGTGAGTACGTTGCAATGTTCTAATCTTTTGTGCCAGAGCCAAGACTCTTTGTGAAAGGCACGTAGATAAGAAACATTATGTGAGGCTAGTGTGTCTAAATTTATATCATATACATAATCAATTATATGATTATTAAATACTAACTAATTATTGGAATAAAAAACATGGAATGAATCATTTCTTAATTTTAAATTAAGTCCATTATCACACAATAGAGATATGCTATATTGGTTATACTTTAGTCCATTGATATAATGTTATATAGAAATTGAAATAGAGATAGGGATACCAATCTTTCCTAGACCAAAAAATCATTTTTTACCATTTTCTTAAATAGATAAATGTCCTCCATCGATTTTGACTGGACATTTGAAGCTTGACTACTCCCATGTCATGTGTCTTGAACACCCATTGTCCAAGTACCATAGATTTATTGAGTAGATCTTTAGGCAGTTTACCCACAAAATATTTTATCCATGAAACAATTTTGGTACCCATATTGGTCTAGATCAAAAAAACATTAGTAATAAAAGATTTAGGAACCCAAAATTATCTTATGGGTTTCTGATATGCATAATATATAGCATTTGATAAATAAAATCTCTTTGGTTGAATAGAATTGGATGCAGTTGAAGAATCTTTAGAACTGGAACTTTCTATAAAATTCTATTTTATGAAGAAGGAATCACAATTTCCGGAATTGGATATCAATTCTGTTTTGGATAAATTCCTTTGACCCGGTGGATATACTAACCTAGAAGTGTACTTAGGAGATATTTTTTTAACATGCATTTGAGTAAGGGTATTTTTATATTGGTAAAAATTCCTATGGCCTTCTTTATTTCCCAATTAGGAATTTTTTATGCATTGTTTTCCTTGGGTAGTTGAACATTTTTCTATTTTTATGTTGTATGTTCAGATTTAATAGTTAAAGTAAGAACATGTTGTTTCTTTAAATATTTATACTTATCTTTTATCTCATTACATGGTTCTTCCTGCATGTTGCAATACTCAAATTGTTCCCCTCTTGACATATTTTTATACTCACATCCATTTTTAGAATAATAATAATTTATAACATAAGAGTCTATGATTACCTAAGACATTTTTCTCATAACACACGTATTAGCTACATCATCTTTCTTATCTTGAGAAACAACAAAAACATTGGTGTTGTCCTCAGAGGCACTCTAGGTGTCCTTCATTACTTTCTTATGTTTTCTATCATTATTCTTGTACTTCTTTATGTATTTAAGCTTAAGACAGTTAGCTTTGATATGTCCTTTCATTTTAAATTTATATAAAATTATATATTATGATTATTAATTTCACTTCTAATCCTTTATCTAATTTCCCTTGTAATAATACTTTCATTCGTAATTGGGATTTTTGAGAAACTACCATTTCCTTTTAAATTTTGTGAATCTCCTGGATAGTTTGGTCATTTCATCATCATTATCTGAAGCTGATTCTTTACAACTAGAGTATAAAATAAAATCTTGAATTTTCTCATTGTCTTTACTTTTAGAAGAAATATTATTGAAATCTACAACCATTCTTTTTGGGTTTATTCTCTTCTTTAATAAATTTTAATTCCACTTCATACATTATTCATTAAACAATCAATTCTTTCACTTGAATCTTTTTAATGTCGCATGATTATTTAATAGATACAGATTTTCTTGCCATCTCTCTGGAATGCATCACACAATCCTTATAATCTTATCTTTGGTTGTAACATCTCTTCTTAAAGATATCATGTTTTTAAATATTTCCCTGAACCAAAGCTACATATCATAATTAGATTCATCATTATTCATTATAAAATTAAAATATTTAAGATTATAAGTATTTAATCTCATTTCCTTCACATTAGATACTTCCTTGTGAGAAACAAATAATGTTTCCCAAATATCATGTATAGTTTTATATGAAGACATATAACTAAATTATTATTCTTCTAGTTCACAGTATAGAGCATTAATTGCTTTGTAATTATTATTATAGGTGGTCTTGTTAGGATCATCCCAAGTGTTTCTAATAGTTTTAGGAATTCTATATTTACTTTTAATAGAATTCTATATTTCAAATCCAATGCATTCTAGATGTATTTTAATTTTATTCATCCACTGAGAATAGTTGATTCTATTGAAATCAATGGTTTATTTTTAAGAATATCATTCAAAAATGTTTTCCATAAAATAAATTGTAAAAGAATATAAATGAGAAAAATTTAAAATAAACTAAAATTGATGATCTTTGAAAGACAACTACAATCACAATTGAAATTTTTTTTAAAAAGAATTTAAAATGTCCAAATTTCTATGATACCAAATGTTAGTCAGAATAGATCACTCAATAGGGGATCAATTGAGTATCTATAAAAATTTCTTTTAAAAATGATTCTTTGAAAATGATCCCCAAATAAAATATAATCAATTTAATTTTTTAGTGAATTTTTAAAATTATTGAATTTCCAATTAATATCTAAAATGATTTATCAGTTCCCAGCTATACTAATCTATGATTAGTATAACTTTTGGAAAAAACCTACTAGTTCAAAAAAATATAAAAACGTACTAAAATAACTATCAATGTTAAATTTAGATTTATGTAAAATTAAATTAACACAAATTAAAAATAAAAGGTAAAGGCACAACATAAATAAACAAGAGGATCAATCTCAAGTTGAGACATAATCCTCTATAGTTCATGAATACCTACCACCATGAAGTTTAATTTAATAAACTATCTAATCGATACCCTACACTGGGCTTCACAATAGTAGAAAAGGCTATCCAAGTCACACCTATCATCTACCATAGTTATTGGAGGAAAAAGAAATTAGGTCACACATGACCTCTTTCGTTGTTCTACATGGGATAAAAGAGTAAAATAGAGAGTGAGTTTGAGGATATGGAGTATCTTGCTGTTATGAATATGAAATAGTGTGTCAGTAAAAGTCAAATATACACACTGGTCAAAAATGTAAAAAAAAAGAAAAAAACAGAGTTAAAGAAGTTAAATAGAGTTTAGAAGTCTATGTGTGTTATGAAATGATGATCTAGACCCGATTAAGGTAGTAAAAATGATGTTTGAGTCCTATTTTAGAAGTTGGATTAAAAACAGAGTATTGTAGTCTTTTTTACTATACCATCCAAATGTTATTAATTCATCTCCTCGATGATAGCAAGTTCAGTGATGTTCAACAGGTTTTTCTTTTCTTGTTGATCTACCCATATATTCTTGCGTTGAGTTCTTGGGACTTGGAAGAAATATCGAGAGTTGCAACAATTTATAGTTCTTCTATTGTTTTCACTTTTCAACATATTCCTCTTGTCACTCTCCTATTTTTCACGATACATCTTGTAGTTCATTTTTACTTCATGCTACAACAGGCATGAAGATCTCCCCATGTGCATGTACCTTGTACTATCTATGGATAGTCCTACAGAAAAAATTAAATAATGTCAGAAACATTAAATTGTTTAAATATTACTGTTAGATATAAAGTTGAATTCATAAATTTAAAATCAATTTTTATGACTATCATTGATTCATTTGTATCGGTTCCTTATTGTCCTTGGTCTGTCAACATCGATCTATCATCATTTGTCACACACAGTTGTTTTTGTCTTTGTATTGATCTGGTCCATTGGAAATCCCGATCCTTTTCATGGGTATTTGGTGAGATGAATCCTGAGTTTTGAAGTTTCATATATGTCTAACCGCCCTAATTTTGGATCCATATTGTTTTATAGTTTTATAAGAATGGGTGGTTACTTCATGATTTTGGCCAACCGTGAGCCCATTCCCAGTTTGAAAAACCAAATTTGTTTCCTTTATAACTATTTTTTTCATCCTTTTTCACACATTCAACTTCCCACTTGTCTTATACTAATATATTAAAACTTATTTATCATTTTGGACCCATTAGAAATTCCTAAGAAGGGTGAATTTGGGTGACTTATTTAGGTATTGGGCCAGCCCATGGGCCCATTTCTTGTTTTAAAAAAATAATTCGTTTCTTTTAAATTGTATTCCTTTTTTAATATTTCTCGGCAATTCTAACTCCCCCACAAATCCAATAACCCTATCCTAACCCTCATAATCTATTTTACCTCTTTGGAGCTCATATGGGTCACGGATTAGGGCGATAATTCTCAGGATACCTCAAATCATCCAGAATTGACAAGGTAAAGTTTAACATTCATAAATCAATCAATTAGTACTCTTTTGGACACCAATATTCTTTCCCTGATTCTTCCTGACCTTATTAGTGTCTCCAAGATATTTCAATCCATTCCCTTCTCTATAGGGTTGCAGATCTAATGGAAGACGAAGAGTTTTCTAGGGTGAAAGGTGAGATTCCATCTCCTTTCTCCATCCTCTTCCCCCTCCTTACATTATTTCTTGGATATATATTGTCCCCTAGTATTGAAAGACCTAGGTTTTTGTTATACCATGTTTTTTTAATGGGTTTTCTATTTGTTTAGGTCTGGCCTTTATAGTTTTAGCGTTTATAAACCTACGACGGGTGATTTCGGGTGTGCGTTTCAATTACGCCAAGGATTTGAGGTTGGATATCCCTTTCACATGCCTTTATCATTCATGTTTCATCATTTTAATATTTTAAAAAACAGATATTAATGTTTATTATTTTTTTTATTCCTTTTGATAATTTTCTTGGTGTGAAAAGTGGTTGTTTAATCATTGTATTGTGAAAGGTAGTGTTGTTTTATCATGAAAGTGCTCAACAAGTGTTTGATTAAATGTTCCGTTATCATTTTGATAATATTTTGTGAGGTTGATAATCTTTTTCATTGTATTTTTAACATTTTATAGTATCTTGAATGAAAATATGGCTTTAAATTGGTGTTTTATTCCTTTTTACATACTTAAAATAAATTGTTTTGTTTAAAAAGGGCATGTCATGTGTTCGGTAAATTGCCCGGTTGTCTTTTATGTGTGATGTGTGATTTAGAAGTTATTTTATTGGATTTATAAATGAATTGTAAGAATGATAAATTGTATTTTTGGGTCCTTATATGGATTTCCAATTTGGATTTGGTTTTACAAACAAGTGGGTTTTGGTTTACAACATATTTTGTCCCGAGTTGCCCAAAAATGGAGTCTTACACATCTTTATGAAAATGGTTGTGTTTCGAATATGTAACCTGAGTATTATAATAGATTTATGAATTTTTTTTTCAGCTGTAAATGGTTTTTATACACATCCTTAATAAAACTAAAATTCATACCTTTGTCAAACGTTAGTTTTGAGAAAATGTTTAAAGGCCCGTTTGGCATTTCCTAGAAATGAAGGAGTGTTTTACTTGTGTATACCAAGTTGTGCAATTAAGATTGTTTTATGGTCCATTAAATGATTTTATTAAATGTTTCTAGGGCTTCTAAATATGATTTGGTTTGGTTGTTATGTGTTTTTATAATTGAATGAGTGTTTTTGAATGAGTTTTATGTGAAAAGCCTCAATACACTTCATGAAATTATTTTACCAAAATATTGAGCAGTTTGTTGATCCATGTAAAAAATGTGAAGAATGATTATAGGATGTTTTTGTTTTTATGGTTTTGGAATGGAATGTGGATGTGAAATGTTTATTTGATAATATGTGTAACTTGATTGAGCACTAAAGGGAATCCCGGGTATCTAGGTGGGCAGACGTGTACAAGTATGCTTGGGATTCTGTGGGGGTTGGCCTCTGTTTCACGTAGCAAGTTTGACGATGAAAAAACTAACTAAACTATTATGATGAAGATTATTGGGTACCACTAGGTTATGGGTATGTTCCCTACTAGTGGCTCGTGCATGAGAACAGATATTTATTATGTTTACTTTCACCGATATACGAGGTACCTCGGGCTCACAACTAACTAGTTCTTAGGGGTGTTCCCGTGAGTAGTGCTCATTGTCTATTTTGTACTCACCATTGGAATATGGTGTCTTTGGTTTGTAAATTAATTATTATTATTTATTTATTTAAAATATAGAATTCTTTAATGTATCCCTCTTGAAATCTATTTTCATTTTGAAGTTGCACCTCTTTGAAAAAAATTGTTACTTACATTTTTATTTATTAAACATGCATGTTTTTGTCTGATAATTATTATAGCATTGAACCTCATTTGAAAACCATACTTTCATATCTTGAATTTATAACTATAAATTGATGTTTCTTTTATTTTAATGGAATGTTCATTGGGAATTGAATATCGGGCTAACCTAATGAGTTTTAATACTCACGCTTATAGTCTTCTTCTTTGTTTTATCCCTTGTGCAGGTTTCAACTTTAGTTCGATCACCTTGGGTGACATTTGATCATTGTGTTGGAGAGTGACCAGAAGTGTCACATGGAGTTAGTTGGTCATCGGGATTTTTCATTTGAGTTGTTGGTTTTGTTCTACTTTTAGTTTCTTGTACAAATATTATTTAGTTCAATTTTTATATAAATTCATTTTGGGATGTCTGTTTATTTTCGATGTTTGTTTGATTGTTATATATGGGAAAAATCATTCCCTGTTGTACTCTATTGATGCCCTTGGTGCTTGTCACCATCCCGGGAGGATCGGGAACGCCTCTCGGGACTGGTCGCGGGATGGCCTGGGTGACCGGTTCAGGGTCGACTCGGGCTGGTTCGTGACAAAATGCTATCAGAGGAGGTCGGCTCTTATCAGAACATTATTTTTAGAGCACCCTTGTTATTTTGGGGATGTCAAGGTATATAGAGTAGGATTTTTTGGACTTGAGGGGTATGTGAATGAAGTTCGTCACAAACTCTTTCTTGTTCTAATCCTCAGGTTTCCATGGGAAGTCCGGTTTTATTAGTGTCCTTTGTTCTGGTTGATTTTTTTGGTGTTGGGATATGAAAAGGGGAGTTTGACTAATGGCCTCCGTGAGCTCACAAGTCCTATCAGGCCATGTAGAGCTGGGGAATGGTCCTAATAAGTCTCTCTGTGTTGGTGTTGTGTTTGGCATATGGACGCCAACCATATGGTCAAGTCACCCACTGATACTAGTTCCCTTTTTTTGGGTCTCTTGAACCTTTCTTGAAATTATGGATTTATGTTTTTAAAATCCTTGTGTGAGATTTTTGGAAATGGGTTTTAAAGGAAGGATTAGATTTTGAAAAGGGAAAAAGGGGGTTTTCAAAAATTAATCATAATAATGGTTTTATAAGGATGAGTTTTTGAAAAAAAAATGAGGGAAGTGATAATGATTTAAAGGGATTGAATTATCCATAATCTAAACTTGTGGTTTGTTGAAATAAAATGTTTCGAAATTGTGAATAATTTTAATGAAATTCTGGATCATTGTTTTAAATTGGGTATTTTGGGATGTTAAAAAGTTTTTGAATCGGATAAATTAGTTTTGGAAATTGGTTTTGATCTGTTTGTGTTTTACTAGAAACGGTATTGGTCTCAATGGACCTCGGATTATGAAAATATACCTTGCTGATTTTTTTTAAAAAAATGGGAAGGGGTTGTTTGGAGTGGCGTGGTGATTTAAAGTTTTTATAAAAATGAAAAGGGGTAGGTTTTTTCAGAAAATGGTTCTTAATTAATTATGGTTTTTTTGTGAAATATGAAAATGTTTTTTGACTTGGTGGTTGGTGTTCCTTATGAAGGAATTTTTTTGGAATGACGTTGTTTCGTTTTAGCCTTTGGTGTTTTCATGGGTGCTCACATGGATGGTTTTATTTATATCTGGAAGGATGGCCTATATGGTATGGTGGTTGGGTTCCTGGGGTGGCATGGAAGTGTGCATGTGGGTGAGACTTGATGAAACACTATTGGTGAATGTGGAAACCCACCAAGTTAGTTTGTTTTTTTTTCAAAATTGTTTTGAGCTAAAAATTGTGGCCTTTTTTAAAACCAATGGTTATGTGTCATGATATTTCTATGTCTTAGAAGAGTTTTTTATTTGGTTATCTTCCTTGTGATCTAGAATTCAAACTCTTGTTCTATCTAGAGTTGAGATCTTGTTGGTGGCACGATTTTGGAGTAATTTTCATTGGGTTTCTAAAGACTTGTTTGATGTTGCGATGTGGCCATTGATAGTTCTTTGTTGGAAATATTTCCTGCTGATCAACCTAAGTATTCTGTTCAAATTTTAAATACACCTCTTTTGATGATGCCTCAACCTGTTTGTTGGAATAGAGCGCTATTTGGGATCTATTAAAAGTTTTTCTAGGTCGTGATAATTCTTTTGGAAAGAGTAGTTGTGTTCGGTGATGTTGATGTGTTTCATTGTATTCCTTGTCCATTCTGCCCATCGTTTGGAGTGAGATAGAATTTTGATATGTATCTATGAGTTCAAATTTACATGATGGTTTTTTTGGTGATCAGGTTAGGTTTTTTTAGTGTTGTGATCCTTATCACCTGACTGTGGTGCAACAAATGCTTCAAGAATCAGGGCTCCAGCCATAGGCCTCAGAGTGATGCTTTTCACATAGTCAGGAAATTGATAGAGGTGTGGAGTGATTGATTAGGATACTTACTCCTCTGTTTTGGTAAGTTATTTTCTACTTAATTGTTTTGGTTCCTCATTTCTGTTAATTTCCCTTTTCCGCAACAAGAATGGTGGACTTCACCCCTCACACATTTTCTATGGTTATTCCTTCATGGAAGTGGGTTTTCAATCAATGTACCTGTGTGGACCGCTTGTAAAAATCAGGTGCAGTCTTTGTGTAAACTATTCATAGGTGGAGAGTTTTGGGTATATTCATTGTTTCTTTTGTGGTTTCAGTGGCCAAATTATTGGGACCCCTTCCCTCCCATCCCCAAGTGGTGGGGGTCCATAACTGTGCAGAATGTTTTGGCCAAGTTCTTGTCTCTTCTATTCGGGAGTTGGTGGTTTATATGTTCTTGTTGTAACCCTATTAACATGGTATAGTCGGTTTTTGTAGGAGGGTATTTTTGGGATTGTGTGATTGAGGCCCAATTCTAGATCATGTTGAATTCTTGTCTGTTCGTTGCTAGTTGGTTTCTAATGGTGGGGAGACCCACCATGGGTCTCCTAGATTTTCATCCTAATAAAATTTGTAGTGTTAGTTGCTTCTTAATGGTCGGGATTCTATTATGGACTCCCCTAGAATATTTGGTTTTTATTAGTTCTCTTTGGTTTGGGTGATGGTTGTGTTCATTGAGAGAAGGCCCAACAATCGGGTTCTTGGCTTGGTTGTGGAGGTGGTGGCTTCATCTTTCCGTTGATTCTCCAGATGTGGTTGTGTGTTTTGTTTTGTGTGGGAAAGAGTATTAAGTTCCATTGGTGGTGATTGATATTTCCTTATCTTTAGAGTCTGGATTATATTGTTATGGAATCCTTAGGTATTGTTTTTTTCAGTTGGAAAGTGTTATGGCTTTCAGGGGGTGGAAAGCATTAATAGTGGGGAGAATTGTCACACACAATTTTTTTGTCTTTGTATTGATCTGGTCCATTGGAAATCCAGATACTTTTCATGGGTATTTGGTGAGATGATTCCTGAGTTCTAAAGTTTCATATATGTCTAACCACACTAATTTGGGATCACCATTGTTTGTTTAGTAGTTTTTGAAGAAAGGGTGGTTACTTCATGATTGGGGCCAACCGTGAGCACATTCCTAGTTTTAAAAATTGAATGTTTTTCTGTTATAACTCTTTTTTTCATCATTTCTCACCCATTAAACATCTCACTTGTCCTATACTGATATATTAAAACTTATTTATCCATTTTAGCCCATTAGAAATTCATAAGAAGGGTGAATTTGAGTTACTTATTTAGGTATTGGGCCAGCCCATGGGCCAATTTCCTGTTTAAAAGAAATAATTCATTTATGTTATATCGTTTTCATTTTTTAATATTTTTTGGTGATTCCACCTCCCCATAAAATACAATAATCATATACCAACCCTAGTAATCTATTTTACCTCTTTTGAACTCATATGGGTCACAAATTAGTGCAACAATTCTCTAGATACCACAAATCATCCAGAATTGACAAGATAAATTGAATCATTCATAAATCAATCGATTAGTACTATTTTGGACACCAATATTCATTCCCTGGTTCTTCCAGACCTTAGTACTGTCTCCAAGATTTTTCAGGACATTCCCTTCTCTATAGGGTTGTAGATCTAATGGATGACGAAGAGTTTTCTATGGTGAAAGGTGAGATTCCTTCTCCTTTCTCTTTCCTATTCCCCCTCCTTTCATTATTTCTTCGATTTATATAGTCCCATAGTATTGATGAACCTAGGGTTTTGTTATAACATGTTTTTTTGATGGGCTTTCTATTTTTTTAGGTCTGTTCTTTATAGTTTTAGGGTTTATAACCCCGCGGCGGGTGATTTCGTGTGTGCGTTTCAATTACGCCAAGGATTTGAGTTAGGATGTCCCTTGCACATGCCTTTATCATTCAAGTTTCATCATTTTAATATTTTCATAAACTGATATAGATGTTTATTATTGTTTTTAATCCTTTGGATAATTTTCTTGGTGTGAAATGTGGTTGTTTAATCATTGTTTTGTGAAAGGTAGTGTCGTTTTGTCTTAAAAGTGCTCAACAAGTGTTTTTTTAAATGTTCTGTAATCCTTTGAAAATATTTTGTGAGGGTAATAATCTGGTTTATGGTATTTATAACATTTTACAGTATCTTGAATGAAAATATGGCATTAAGTTAGTGTTTTATTCCTTTTCACGTACTTAAAATTAATTGTTTTGTTCAAAAAGGGCATGTCATGTGTTCGGTAAAATGCCCGGTTGGATTTTATGTGTGATGTGTGATTTTGAAGTTATTTGATTAGATTTATAAATGAATTGGAATAATGATAAATGGTATTTTTGGGTCCTTATATGGATTTCCAATTTGGATTTGGTTTTACAAACAAGTGGGCTTTGGTTTGCAACATATTTTGGCCCGAGTTTCCAAACAAATGGAGTGTTTCACATATTTATGAAAATGGTTGTGTTTTGAATATGTAACCTGAGTATTATAAGAGATATATGAATGTGGTTTTCTATTGTAAATGGTGTTTATACACATCCTTAATAAAATTAAAATGCATACCTTTGTCAAACGTTAGTTTTGAGAAAATCTTTAAAGGCTCATTTGGCATTTTCTAGAAATGAAGGAGTGTTTTACTTGTGTATACCAAGTTGTACACTTGGGATTGTTTTATGGTTCATTAAATGATTTTATTAAATGTTTATAGGGCTTCCAAATATGATTTGGTATTGTTTTGATGTTTGTTTATAATTGAAAGAGTTTTTTTGAATGAGTTTTAAGTACAAAGCCTCAATACACTTCATGAAATGTTTTTACCAAAATATTTAGCGGTTTGTTGATTCGTGTAAGAAATGTGAAGAAATATTATCTGATTTTTGTGTTTTTTATGGTTTGGGAATATAATTTGGATGTGAAATGGGTATTTGATGATATGTGTAACTTGATTGACCACTAAAGGGAATCCCGGGTGTCTAGCTGGGCGGAAGTGTACTAGTATGCTAGTGATTCTGTGGGGGTTGGCCTTTGTTTCACGTAGCAAGTTTGATGATTACAACACTAACTAAACTATGATGATGATGATGATTGGGGACCAGTAGGTTATGGGTATGTTCCCTACTAGTGGCTCGTGCATGATAATGGATATTTATTATGGTTACATTGACCGGGATACGAGGTACCTGGGGTTCACCACTAACTAGTGCCTAGGGGTGTTCTTGTGATCAGTGCTGATGGTCTATTTTGTAGTCACCGTCAGCATACAGTGTCTTTGGTTGGTAAATTCAGTAGTATGTGTTATTTAATTAAATTTTAATATTATTTAAAGCAGACCTCTTGAAAACTATTTTCATTTGGAAGTTGCACCTCTTTGAAAAAAATTGTTACTTGCATTTTTGATTATTAAACAAGCATGTTTTTGTCTGAAAATTATTATAGAATAGAACCTCATTTTAAAACCATACATTCATATCTTGAATTTAAATCTATAAAATTATGTTCCATTATTTTTAAAGGAATGTGTATTGGGAATAGAATATCGGGCTAACCTACTGAGTTTTAATACTCACACCTATAGTCTTCTTCTTCTTTTCTAGCCCTTGTGCAAGTTTCATATTTAGTTTGATCACCTTGGGAGACATTTGATCGTTGTGTTGGAGAGTGACCAGAAGTGTCACATAGAGTTATTTGGTCATCGGGATTGTTCATTTGAGTTGTTGGTTTTGTTCTACTTTTAGTTTCTTGTAGAAATAATATTTAGTTCAATTTTTATATAAATTCATTTTGGGATGTCCGTTTATTTCCGCTGTTTGTTTGATTGTTATATATGGGAGAAATAGTTACCTTGTGTACTCTATTGATGCCCTTGGTGCTTGTCACCATCTTGGGAGGATCGGGAATGCGTCTCGGGACTTTTCACGGGCTAGCCTGGGTTACCGGTTAAGGGTCGACTCAGGCTGGTTCGTGACATCATCGGTCTGTCAGCGTTGGTGACTCAGCATCGGTGACACTGAGTATAGGTGACTTCGAATATCGGTGAGTCATTTCCATCGGTATCAGTTACTTGATCTATCAATGAGCTATTTTGTTTAATCGGTCATTCATATCATCGAGGAGTTATCATCAATGACTCAGCATCTGTGAGTCATAATCGATGACTCATTTTTAAATATCGGTGTATCACCCATCGGTGACATGTCCATATTTTATTCGTCCACTAGTGACACATCCTCCAGTGACTCGTCTATGGGTGACTCTTCCATCGGTGACTCATTTTAATCTATCTGTGCCAGAGACTCTGAATAATTTATAAAGTGTATTCCTTACATAGAACACTATCACATCAATTGAAATTCATGAATATATGTAAATATACACTTGTAAACATATGAAAGCATAAATATTCATTATTTATTGATATATAGAATTTAATTGTACAACATGACAAAATTTATTTACATAGATATATCCAATGACATGATCAAGTTTATATATTACATAATATAAGAATTAATAGGATATATAGATTGAAATGATTTGTTATTATGAAAAAAACTATTTCATAATGGTTCACTAATGGAAAGTTAAACTATACCAACAGTTGAAAACAATTGGTATAGAAGTGAAAACCATTGGTATACAATATACCAATGGTTTGGAAAACCATTTGTTAGTCCAACTTAGGGATAGATATATTCCAAAAGTTTCAAAATAATTAATTGTGTAAGATGCACAAAATCACAGATTCCCATTGGTTACCAAGAACCATTGAAAAAAATCTATACAAAAATTTTAAACTATTGGTTTACAAAGCATTAAATGTTTTACCAACGGTTGAAATTACCTAGGTATTGTTTTTGTCAAATGGTTTTAAGAAACAATTGGTAACATTCATAATTCCTTTGATATACCAACACTTTTGTAACCATTCATATACCTTTAACGTTTCTTTCACCCCTATACCAATGGTTTTTAACTATTGCTATTTTATTTAAAAAATTATTAGTATACCAAATGTTATAAAGTGTTGGTATATCCTTTACCCATATTTCATAGTAGTATGAAAAACTCAACACCCAGAAAGTATGCAGAACCCAAGACAAATATATTATATAGAACCCAATACCCCTATAGGGAAGCCAATTCACATAAGCCAATACACCATATAAAATCAAATATCACATTCACACAGAATCCAATATGCAGAAGCCTCCAATACTGTATATAGAATAATCAAATACACATGCAGAAAATCAAATACACCTACAGACACAAGTCAATACACCTTCACACATAATCCAATATTGCATACAAAAGACTACAACACTGTATACATTGTTCAAGCTACCTTCCATATTCAAGAAAAGATAAACCTTTTTGAATAGTCCTCCATGTCCCAGTAGGTACATTCTAAACCATCAACTTCCACATTGTTAAATACTCAAACTAGGTAATATATGAATGTTTTATAATTAATTTTTTCCATATTTTGAAAATAGTGTTTCCCTATATTTTATCTCCATTATCCTATTCCTTTGGGATTATTCATTGTTGATTGTAGACAGAACATTCAGAATATTTACTAGTCCTTTCATTTCATAATTTTCCATTATATAAAAAATATCACATTAATATGAAAAAAATTTATATAGAGCATTCTAAATCTCTATCATATTAACTCTATATCATAACAGAACCAACATCCTCTAATTTATACATATTATACTATAAAAATCATGTTGAAACCTTCTTGTTGTAACACTATCATAAATAAACATTCATTTGATACTGAATCTAAAATGTGTAAGTGATTAGAACATTGTTCCATGAATTAATTAGTATTTATCAACTAACATCCATGTCACTCAATTATTAATGGAACATTATACTTGAATAAAAAATCATTAAAAATTAACATTCAAACCCAAAGTATTTAATAACTCTACAGTTTTTTGGATTATATCCTTTCAGAAACATTAAAAAAAATCCTGTCCTAGAGAACCCATTAGTCTTCCAACCAATATCAAGTTTAGTGTCTTGGTAATTTGGTCATCTAATAAAATATAACCAAGAATTGATACAACTTTTGGGGCCATGTGGACAATATCAATTTATGGAATTTATATATTTCAATTGATAAAACTACCATGATTCAACATTTTAGATAGCGTAGTCGAGGAACTACATCTGTCACTCTAATCCAACCCTGCTTCCAATTTTTTCACATCAATTTTGTTCCAAAAGTGATTCCATTTGTTGAAATGAACATGAATGAAATAATTCAAGATATAAAAGAGAAAACGAACAACGCTGGGAAATATTTGGTTTAAATTATAGTAATATTTTTTAAGGGATGGGTGAGGGATGTTTGGTGGGGCTTTTTTGGGTTGTCCGGAAGGGGATATCCAGGGGTGGGGGTGTCCATGGGGGTAGGCGGTGTCCAGGACGTGGGGTGGTATCTAGGCGGTGGGGTCTGTCCAGGGGGTTGGGGCTGTCCAGTGGGGTGGGGGTGTCTTGGGGTGTCCACAGGGGGGGTCGGTCTAGGGGGTTAGGGGGTTGTCCAAGGGGGAGGGGTGTCTAGGGGGAGGGGTGGTGTCCATGAGGTGGGGGAAGTCTAGGGGTTGGGGACGTCCAATGGGTAGGGGTGTCCACGGGGTGGGGTTTTGTCCAAGGGTGGTGGTGTCCTAGGTGTTGGGGGCTGTCCAAGGTGGTAGTCGGTGTCCAGGGGTGGTGGGGTGTGGGTGGTGTGGGTGTGGGGAGGGGGTGGTGTGTCCAGGTGGTGGGGTACTGTCCATGGGGTGGATCATCAGTCTCTATGGTACTGTCAAATCTTCAACAATTATTTCTATATGGAAGGTCCATTTGTACGAATCATCGATGTACAATAAAATTAAAACTACAATGATGTTTCAGTCTTACAGATCATGTATTCATTATAAAAATAAGAAATAATATTTTCCCTTCATACTCCATCCATACATTAGTCCATAAGATGTAATATCATTGATCGTCCAGACAAGTGCATCACAGATCTCAAATGTGTCTTTCTAACATGCATCGTATGTTCACACACCAACATCCCAAATAATATGGAACTATTTTTTAAAGGTTGAATATATACATCTATATCATTTTAGGAATCATAAGGGCCTAATATGATTATACTCATGAAAGTGAATGGTTTTTTCATACACAACCTTGAGGGAAGGTTATAAATATGTATAAAAACCGGCCATGTGCTATGCGAAGTAAGCGTATGCCCAAACGAATTAATAGAATCACATGAAAAAACCAACCTCACATTACACACATCACCCGCAATATCAAAATATCAAGCATCAAATCTCAATCATGAAAATTCATCTATAGGGTGAACCAACTCATCATTAGTCTACTTTATCTCGGTATCATGTCATCACATTTGTTTTATATTTCATCAGACATTAAAATATTCTAGAGTCTGGGGATCAATGAAAAGTGCCACATTACATTATGTGGAAGACGGGATAGTGTTCCATCTACTTTTGGCTTCTGGCAGAATGTGCCACAATTTATACAATCATTTCTCTGAACAGTTTCCTCCTAGAATAAACCGCAATATTTCATGAAATCATGATTTTTTTCTTTAAAATCCATGTTGGTCAACTAACATCCATAATATATAGTGGTTTGAGGTAATATTTACATCACATGGTAGTAAGTACTTCAAGAAGGTAATAATGTAATCGATGGAAGTATTATAAATCCCATTAATAGTTTTCCCATTAAACAATAAGATTAAAATTTCTAACTTTTTCATTTTACTGCATTTTCGATTTACTGGAGTCGTGGAAACATCATACAATTTTTTCACCTTGAAAACATCATCATTATCATTAGACAGATCATATGTGCCAATATCAATTTCTTCTTGGTCCAAATAATTTATTTTTCAGGATGAAGAATAAATGTAAACTAGTCATATAACACATTCTCCAATCCAGTCCCCTCATTTGGATCAACATCAATTTTAGATTTCATTTTCTCCCTATTGTGATACAACATAGTAGTCTTCTTGAAAACCATATTTGGTTATTTGTAGCTGACTTATTCATGGATCCTCCAAGGTCTTCCATCAAAATTGTTACATGGGTACGGTATGCAACCAGTATTAGAAGAATTTTGAAATAAAAAATATTAAAATATCTCCAAATAGATTTGAAAATCAATTGAGATCTGATCAGTTTCATACATCCAACTTCTATCCATTCTGTAAAAAAATTAGAAGTCATTTCATCAAACTAAATTTAATAAGATTGAAGTTTCATAAAATAAATATTTATGTAAACTAGAATTGTTCAATTTATATGAAACAATATCTGACACACTACTCTATATGAGAATCATAATATAAAAGATAACAAAATACTATATTTATAACAAAATATCTTTGAAAACTATAAATGAATCTACATGATCATGTACACTTATCGTAATAAGTCTCATAAAACAAGGTGTTATGTGGATAATTAACATAGTACCCTTATATGGTCCACAAACCCATTTCATTTGTCTCTTTATCGAATATATACTCAACTACTTAAAAATTATCCATTGAGGAACCATAAAAATTAATCATATTGATAATTCCACTAACATGTTATATAAGAAACCCATAAAAAACACTTTATGGAAACATTATACAACTAAACCCTATGTTATTAGAAAATTCAGTCACACATAAGAATATAAATGTCATTTCAATCCTACATGACACATATGATGGATGTACAGAATCCTTTGTATTTTATATTCCAAGTGCCAAAACCATAACTTACAATATCACATCAACATATCATACGTGAGAAAATATCTCAACTGTAACATTGATAATAATTAAAGGAAATTTTGTAACCCTGTTAACCTATAATAGAATCTAATCATGTGCACAACAACACCTTAGGTGCATCTCCACAGACATAAAATACTATCAACTAGGAGAGAATAATTAGCTGCACATGACCGTGCTATTTTCCTTCATGATGTATATCATCCTATGATATGAAAGACAAATAAATGTTATATTTTGTAGATTAATTGTAAAATCCAATTAAAGTATTTTATATTTCTTTAAAAGTATAATTTATGTTATTTAATTAAGATAATATCATACTATATGTAATAAAATGAAATCCCTGTTAACCAGTATAGAATTTGATAATAAATATGGTATAAATAATGTTATCTAAATAAATAGATATCCACAATATTATGTGTAACCATTTTTTGAAATTTAGAGTATTTATAATGATTATGAGTTTATAATCAATAATCATAATCAATAACTAGTATACCCAACACAACAATGTTACAAATGGAATACATTGTTCTAGTGTTACCTTAATTAAACGCACACACACACATGAATGTATATATATGTGTGTATTTAATTATTTTTCAAATACATGGATTATATCCATTGTATGTAGAAAGTGTTAAAATCAGTTTCTGAAATCGATCCATTCTCTATTTTCATAGTTATGTAAACAAAATAAATGAATATAACACATGAAATTTTCTATGCCATTTAGTATATGAACCATCCTTCACCCAATCAGGGCCATGAATTGTCTTCCTTCTTTAATCAAGGGTCCAAATGTTAAATAAATAAGATATTAGAAATAATTATAAAAAATCCTTTTATATGATTAAAAACAAATCCGATAAGAATTTACATGGATTATTCTTAAGAATATCTCTATATGAGTGTTATAGTATGATGGTTTACATGTTAACAACCTTAGTAACCTCAATCATATGATAAATATGTATTATAGCCTCCACGAAAAAATAGATACAAACATAATATTATACATAGTTAAGATAAAGTATACTAAATCACAAAGAAACTACCATATCACCCTAAAAAATGGAAAACCACCTACACCACTACCCTAACTAGCCCTAATCCCTTCACATGGTTCAATAATTCTATATAGTAGTGTCTATAAATACTTCAAATAAAGAATATTCACACAATCATAAAAGATGATGTGTAGAACAAAAACAGAAAACAAATACAATTGAAATTATTTGTTATACCATACCGCAAATACCTCTAGTTTTAGCCAAATAAAAAAACAAAAAGAATAGATGAAAAGCATAAACCAAAGTTACCACTTACATATGTGATGTGTAAAGCATAACAAGTTTCCAATTGAATTTGGATCCGGTGGAATACTATTTTGAGTGAGAGAGCTCCTCTTTAGGTCTCCTCTTTAGGCCTAAAATCGTGCATATGGGGGATTAGGTCTACTGAAAATTTAGTGTAAAACATGTCGAATGATTTAGAACACTATTGGGAAAAGAACGATTTTCCAACGGTTTGAAAAACTATTTAGAAAGCCTATATAAAACACATATATTACATTGGTTTAATAAAACTGTTGGGTAAAACTCATCTAAAACTCACATATTCCAATGGTTTGATGAAGACAATGGGTAAAACTCGTCAAACAATCTATATTCCAATGGTTTTAGAAATCCTTTAGGTAAGGTCCTCTTGAAATACCTAATCCAATGGTTTTTGAAAACCATCGGAAAATTTCGGTTGGTATAGGATCTATTTACAGTAGTGGGTCCAATAACCTTCTATGTCCTCAAATCTACTGGATTAATTTTCAATTAATTTCCCCCAATTATATTATTGTAATTTTAAAAAAAAAATTAATTAATAATAGGAATAATTTCTAATTTATAATACGGTTAACTTAGTTCGAGACTAATAATATTGTTGAACATAATTAAAAATAATTATAGTGATTAACGTAAAAATGTTTTTACTTAGTGGTAAGATATTAATATTAAGATTCCAAATGACATAAAAACATTTCCAATACCAATTTTATGGGATTTATTCGACCATATACCAAAATTTATAAAACAAATTCATTATTAGAGTAACATTATGTAATAGAGAACTCATAATAGTGTTTACCTTTTAATATTTACAAGTATGCCACCCCATCCACATTAAAAATGAACTCACCCCTAATTTTTTAACACCAATCAATCCCCTTTGTATCTTATAAAATAGGATCATCAAATTTAAATATATCTCTCCCCTTACCCTAGAGGACACAAATTTGGAAGAAATCAAACCAATGAGTCATTTCGTGACAACCAAAAGGAGTTACCCAAAGATGAGGGAAGTTTTATCAACATGCATTATTATCTTGTTTCCTTTTCCACTAACTTAATTTAAAAATATATAATGGTTATATAATTACCTAAATATCCTAAATATACTTACATGTTATTATGTTAGGTTTTATATCTAAATCTGCATGTACATCCATCACATGGGTAACAAACATACGTTCATGTCTACCACATACTACGCATCATAAAATGATGTTGTTCATTTTTTCTTTACCACCTATCATGAATGGAAATTTAGATGGAAACACTATTTTTTTGTGATATATATCAAAATATATATATTATTTATTATGTTTAAATTTATATGTAATTTACATATAACACATTCCATCAGGTTCACCATTTTTTGGGATTATGATAACATCATTTTTGCAGGTGTGGACAACCACCTCCTCAAAGCGATGTGATACAATAATACATTACATGAACTATTTAGGGATTGATTTAATTAAAAATATTTTACATATATTACATATCTATGATATTAATTACATAATTTAAATTATTTAAATATTATTTTTCATTTACTTTAACACCCTTTCACACACTAAAAAATGTGAAAGCATCATTTGTAGATGTGTGGACTGCTTCCACCTCAGCATGATGTCATTCCCTTTACAACAAAATAATATTATATATAAGTATATATGATTAAAAAAATTTATTTATGATATAATGATAATTATGTAATGTAAAATGTTACTTAACTTCTTCTGATAATGATCATTGAAAAATTGGATCATTGCTCATGTATAAGTACGACCTATCAACTCCATGATTATAAGATTAGTTCATTTTTCATAAACACATTCCATGATTGGTTTTAAAAATATAATTTATGTATAAATATGATAATTATTTAATGATTAATATTCTACCTATTTTAATATAATGACACCATTGACAGTATTTGACCTACCAAATATTTTTTGATACACAAACTAAATGTGGTCAAAACACCCAATGTAAAGTTAATTATTTATGTAGTTGAATACAAAATTATATTATTGTAAATAAAAGTAATGATAAAATTGATTTATTTTTTCTTTTGAATTTATATAATTAAAATAATTATATTATTTTATAATCTAAAAAAACACATTAGAATTCATAGAAAATGTAACGGATTTTTTCTCAATACCAATTCATTATGGAATATTTTGATATTATACAAACACATTATTTTAGGATCCTTATATACATCCGATTTAAAATATTTTTCTGTTTATTATTTATTTTAATGTTATTTAATGTTATTTAAAAAGTTATTCTTTCATGGGGATTTTGATTCATGATTTACTATGTTGCATGGGACACCTTGATTTAAAAATCTGTTTTTATGATGTTTTATGATTCAATTTAAAAATATTTTCCACCATTCCAATATTATTGATATTATTTTATATTTTTAATTATATAATTTTATTATAAATAGGATTTTATGTCTATTTTTTATTTAATTTTAATGTTTTCCAAAATGATCCTTTTTCTGTGTTTTATAAGGGACTTTTTGACAAATGAAAAAATGAATGTTCCATTCATACCATACACATTGATAATGAATTTTCTGATGCCAAGGAAATTATTATTTTTTTCTTTCCATTTTAGGATTCCATATTTTGTTAAATGATAACACATTTCTCATTTTTTTGTTATTTGGGTTTTGAAAATGGTCCTCCAAAAAAGGATTGTTTTGTATTGAAAATTGATTTTTTGAAAGAAAATTTTATTTTAATATCATAAAGGGATTTTCATATGATATTAAAAGATTTTTTTAAATGATTTCATTTATTCATTCATACTATGGTTATTGGAGAATATTAATTATGTTTTCACCAAAATTGAATTAGATGTTCTTGTTATAGCTTATACTATGGGTGCTCCGCAATAGTGATCCAATGTATTGGGTAATGATTATATTCTTCCAGAAATTATATTGGATGTTTGATATATGATAATTCTATTCTATAAGGGTTATATAAATATTAAATATAAGGACTTTCCAATGTTCCTACATCAATTTTATCTTTTTTCTAATGAATTTTAATGGAAATAATTTGTTTTAAATGTGTAAGATAAATGATAATTTGAAAAATAATTATATTTAATTTTTTGGATAAATGTTATGTTTTAAAAAAATGTTATTTTATAAGAGTATTATTCATCAAAGGAATAACTGTTTCAGTTTTTCATATAAATAATTGGGATTTTTATTCTTATCCTACGTTTTAGAATGTTTTTAAAGGGATTTAATTATGAATACAGGATTTAAAGAGGTCATTTTGAAGTTTTTGATGATTTTTCATCGAATAGATCGTGCTTTATTTTTAAATTTTTTTATATGGTGAAAAAATGGATATTTAATAGAAGTGTACAAATTATAATATATAATTTTTTATGTAATATATATTGCCTAATTCTATAAAACACTAAACTAGAAAGGATTGTTAGTGTCAAAGAATGTAAATTATTAGCTAAAAAAATAAATTATATAATTTTTGTGCTTGGGGATTTACATTCGGTCTGAAAGCTCGGTTTAGATTACATTAACAGTTTGTTTAATATTGATAACATTCCCATCGAAGAGTTTACAATATAGTCAAGTTAAAATGTTTATGAAGTTTGAAGATTACCATCATTATTCATCTAAATATTTGTATTTAGAATTGTTTTTCATAGAGGAAACATGTAACCATTAGTGGGAAGGAATGGAGAGGAATATAGACTTCTAAATCAGCATCTTGAAATAGTTTGAATAATAACAGAAAAATTTGATTCAGTAATGGAATAGTTTACTTAGGCCTTCAATGGGTGGTGGTATCCATGATAGGGAGAAACCCTATCTACTTATATTTAACATTTATTTTATGGAGCATTTTATAAGGTAAAATCCTTCATTATTTAGTAGATCATCTAAACTAATAGTAGATGAAGGATGGATCAATTCTTTGGAAAATATATTTGATGTCTTGGGATGTTTAGAGATTAAAAAGGTAACCCTTTTCATTTATCATTATCAAGGAAATGATGATAGACAATGGTCTTGTGTCATGATTACAAGGGAGATATATGATCATGATACCATGGAATGAGATACCTTCATTTAACTATTCTATGAAAAATATCTCCCTAAGGTTGTTCGACTCTGAATAAAAAATAAATACCTTTAAATGAGGTAAAAATAAGATAACAATATTGGTGTATATTAAGAAAACATGACAATATTGTCTTGGAATTTAAAATATTTTATTCTAGAAACTGATAGAATAATTAATCGATTTTTCTCCATATTGAAACCATGTATATGAATAGTTTTGGCCAAATAAGAATTTAAATTATTTGGGAATTTTTTTTTGTTCACAAAAGGTTGAGATGGAGTTTGATGATTCTTATATTCCATATGATGATGAAAATAATAATATCTAATGATGGTATGTTATTGGGAAATACAAAACAAAGAAATAGAGAGGTATAAAAATTATGTTCCAGTATTGCAGTATGTGTGATGAAAAGAACCCTTTAAAATGTCATCGAAAGATAAAGAATTGTTTCATATGTTGAATGGTTTGCCACCTGTCCTGCGAATTCAGGAACAATAATTTTATGGGATCAGTGAATTTGGAATATGATATCTATTTGATGATAATATGTTTTAACTTAAATGAGATGGGTAATTATGTTAATTATTTTCTGATGATAGATGCTCAGGATTGAAATCGTCAAGATCAAAAACAAAATGGTGTAACGATCTAATTTTTTTACTAATATACATGATGGTGGGTTGTCAATTTATGTGTTTATAGGTACTATTATTATGATTATTGTTTTAATGACCTAAAAAAGAATAATTATGAATGATACTATTTTGGCATTTCATCCAGTAATGATGAATTCTTTATCAATAGGGATTCTTTATTAGAAGGAATTGGTTGTGTCCAACTGTAGAATAATCATGTAATTTATTTTTCTTCGTAGTATTTGAAACTTCATTAGCTAAATTATACAACTCTCGATTTGAAATTTTCTACTACTGTTTTTAAATTAGTGGAAACATTTGTTTGTAGTAATTTTTGAAGTATATATTGAAAAAAAATTAAAGTATATAATCACTCAGAAATAATTGAACATGATGCAGAGAAGATGGTTGGAACTAATAGATGACACTAATTTTAGGATTAATTAGAATAAAGGAAAATCAAACACGGTAGTTGTAGAGACTCGTATCTTGTCGTACATTGACATTACATTACATTTGCGGAATACTTAGTACATAACAAAAACACACACACAAGGATCGTAACAGTTTAGTGTCTTTGGAAACTCAGAACGTAATCTTCTAATCGTGGTTAAAGATCTTCAACATCTCCTATAAAGATCTTCCCTTTTTTTTACCTAAAACCTTTCTTTATATCCTGGGGAAAAGAAAACATAAAAGGGTGAGCTCAAATGCTCAGTAAGGTTAATCAAAATAAATATCAATCACATCGTATTCGTAAGAACATAACATTTTGGAAATCTTAACCTGCAAAAGAGAGCATAATTTCATAACATGGGATAAATCATGGAAGTGAAATGTAATCACAATAATCATAACTTAAAACATGAAACTTTGTGGCATTCACACATAATCCTAGAGAATCATTTCTTGTTAGTCAAGACTCATTGCCAAGACTATCTTAGTGGACAAAGTCCCTTTCTGAATCGAGTAACCCTCGTTTCAGTCCTGTTTCACTAAACCAGTATAACCTACCGTTCCAGCCCTGTCTATCTCATGAGATATAAAATCTTTACCCAATGCATTGGAGGGAGATATAGGTCCCACCCATCTCATAATGATACCATTCTTATGTGTGCCACAAAATCATAAATCATACATCATTGCATAACCCATGTAATAATAATGGGATTCTTAAACATCATGACGTCATAAAACAATTCATATAAGATAAAGGAATTCATAAAAATAATTCCATCACAACATAATCAAATCAATGTAATAATAGGGATAAAACAGAACCCTTTATTATCTTAGATGGAAAATAATTTTGATAAAACACTTGAACTCCATTCTTGAGGAAAATATCCTTTCTTCTTCAATTTTTTTTTCCTTTCATAACATGTCATACGACTTTAAAATAAAATAATTTGATTAAAAATAAACTTGAAAACTTGTAAAGGAAGCTTCTTGGAAATAATGTCTTAAAAATCCATTCATGCCGTATAAGTTAAAAAAACATTCTTCGTACTTTTGTCGGAAAAGTCAAAAAGTACCTCATACGAAAAACGACAAAAGATTCCTTTCATATTCTTTACTAAAAATTCACCGAAGGGTAAAATTGGATTTAAACTATTTTAAGTGGATGGAAAAAATATTACATATTTAGGGAACATGGATGTGGATGATAAAATACACCCTAGTAAATGCCAATGTAAAAACAATCTCGGATAAAAATGAGATTGTGATATTTTCCCTTACCTTAGGTCCGATTTTCTTCGTATGTGTCCGAAACTCCTGTATAATGATTTAAATAATGTCATTGACTTATTCCAGAATCATACATATTGATATGATATCATATATGGTCATATTCTTAGCTTCTTGTTAGTAATATTTCATTGTTACTTGTTACTCCGGTCTTTATTACCATTTGTTCTTATGCGTGTTTTTCCGAATAAATTCTTATTCTTATTTTAAGGTTATAGATACCTTATATACAGAATGGTATTAGTGTAACATATATCATATTTATTCATTCAATTCATTTATATAATTACTATGTAATTATGATCATGTAGAACGAGTCGCATCACATCGTGGAGACGGTATTCCGTACGTACGCACGAGTGATGATATCGTTCCTATGATCATAGAATTGTATTGGAGTATATATATATATATTATTTCAGTATCAGTATTACATTATAATAATAATAAATAGTTACTCATTACACCATTATACCCATCCTTGTAAGGTGATGGTGGAAAATAGATTACACCACGGCGTGGAGACGGTATTCCGTACGTACGCACGCGCGGTGATTTCATTTTTCCGTAGGATGGATAGAAGGTGAATTAGGGTTGTTTCATATTTATAATAACATATCAGTATGTATTTAATACTTATGTTATTACTTTATCATGAAACAACTAAAGAAGAAGAAGTAGAAGAAGAAAGAAATTGAAAAGATCGGTAATGGATATTACCTCTTCTTTGGAACGCTTCTTTGAATCCTCCACTTAGGGAACTAAGATTGGTCTTTGAAGAAGACCAGGACCTCTAGGATTATTCTAGGGAAGTGGAGAGGAGAAACTGGCAGGGGTTGGCCGAGCTTGAGTGCTAAAATTGGTGTGAGGAGGAGGGGGAGGAGGTGTCCTTTTATAAGGGAGGAGAGGGGCACCTAAGGAATACCTCAAAATATTATTTTATATTAAAGTCAAAATCGGTTAATAATGGTTCCAAAGGCTCTTATTTCGGAGCTAAAGTGGGGATGGGTCGAAATCCTATCAACCAATAAGATTTAGACAAGTTTAGGGTATTATTTTAACCTTATCAATTAGATTTAACTCTAAGTTAAATAATTTAACTTTTACCGTGTCTTTTTGTCTTCTTTCACTATATGGTTAATACACTTACTATAACATGCCAAACGAACCCCAAATTGTTTATTATTAATACATATATCCTTATCTAAGTCATTTGGCCGAACCATAGTTTTTTAGGAATTAAATAACAATTAATAATATAATAGTTTATTTAAAAACTATTTTGTGTCAATTTTGACACTATTTGATATATGATTTTTGTGAAAGTCATAACAGAATTATATGTTCGAACCAAGTTGATTAAATCAACACTAATATATCATAGTAACCTAGAAAATTAGTGGAATTCATAAAAAGTCTCAAATTACATTCATTTGAGCATTTATAACATCAATTATGTTAATATTTCCTTAAAAGGGTAATTACTGCATCATCGTTGTGTCATAAATAAATTAATTTATTTAAAGTCTAAATATTATAAATAAACTATCATTATGTAGGAAATATTTTTATCTTTCTAATGAATATTTATAGTCGAATTTATCTTATGTATATCCCCATTTTAAAAATGTTTTATTTATTAAACATTGATTTTAACTATTTTAACTATTCATTAAATAAAATAATATTAAATGTCATAATCTAATCCAAGTGGACCTAAATGGTCATATTATATTCATAAGGTTGTTTTTGTTCGAATTACACTTATCCAATAGAATTAGGACATGTGTTAGGGTAATAGTAATATCATATTTACCCTTAGTTACCATATTTACTATTAACCGTGGTAAAAAAAAGTAAAAAGTTACTATTCACCAAAAATTATTTTTATCTCATTGAACCACATTTTAGTCCTTGATATTAACCGTGTCTGTCGGATTTTCGAAATTCCATTCACAGAAGCGGTAAAATTATGTTTTATGCAAAATTCAGTTTTTAACCTACCACTTAGTGGTTTCACTATTCATCAAAAATTGAAAGTTTTCAGAAAAATACCAAAATTTCATCCTAAGCTATATTTCATATTCCGAATTCAAAAATGAAGTCTATTTTACCAAATTCATAACATAGAAGTTACATTAATTAATTTTATAATTAAATCCCGCTGTTAAAACAAATACCGTGTTTTTAAGAAACAATATCAATCAAAAGATTGACACTTGTTTATGTCTGGTTTAAATGTGAAATTACATCCAATGACCAACATTGTATTAAATTGTAAAAATATATTCTAAATATACTTTTAAACAACTCAAATAAATAATTTATCACTATTAATTATTTTGATTAAAATAATTGTTTTTAATTATAATTTAGTAATTTTCACTATTCATCAGAATATGAAAGTTATCCGAAAAGTACCAAAATTTCACCTTAGGCTAAATTCGATACTCTGAATCCAAAAATGAAGTCCATTTTGAGAGCTAAATTTTCTAAAATTTAAAAAGTGGTTATTTCTATTCATAACGGCTAGTTTTAATAATAGCATATCGTTGTTTCGTGAAACTCGGTATTGCGTACTACACACGCTATCGAGGAAGGTCGCGATTGCGTGTAATGCAAGGCAAGTCAAGGATGCATGTTGTGCAAGATCTTTTTGGTGTAGCGTACAACACAAGACATTAGTGAAATAAAAAAGAATATTTTTCATAAAATCTCGGGCTGTTACATTCTACCCCCCTTAAAATGAATTTCGCCCTCGAAATTCGTCGGGGTTATAAATGGTTTACTATTTGAAATTTCTTTAATAGAAACCCACATTGTAAAAAGGAATACCAAAACATGGCTTTAAAAACTAAAGTATGAAATGTAACGATTACCCAAATAAACTAATCACTGGGTTTCCACATAGGTGAAAATATGGATATGGAAGAGAAATCTAACCATCATGTTCTGATTGAGAGTGGTAGAGAACATGGATATGGAAAATCCAGTAATCACAAATCCATAAATTTGTGACGATCTAAGGTAACATCTGATTCATCAGGTATATGATCACTAGGACAACATTTTTGGTTTTCAAGATCATTTCCCTAAAGTTGAAAATTTGAATTAGAATAAATACATTCTTTATTTTGGTACAATCTCACTGTTGTTCATGCCTTGAACAATTTCCACTTCATCTCTTAAATAAATGATGTTGAATTTGTTATTCGTGAAGTGTTAGCAGATCATGTGATAGAATGACGGGTCATTCCATCTGTCTCAAACAAAAGGTTAGCAAAAATTATATACATAAGTCGATCTATAGTGAGATTAATCACATATGGACTTATACTTCATATATTATACTGCTTAATATAATAAAACTAGTTTCTACTAAACAGGGACTTCCTGTAGGCCAGTGGTAGGCGATAAAGGCCAGTCGCGCTTCGGTTGTGGGTTCGATTCCCATAGCCTTGTCCGATGCGATGGGCTGTCACCCGTCCTGCAGGTTGTCCTTTTTCTAAAACTATATTACTATAACATCCCATCAATAATATCGAAAAAAAACTTCTATCCTTAAACAATACTAACTTATTCCAACATAATCCATTCCAATCTTTAGGCTTACCCATAATACTGCAGTCAACTCTCATAATATAGTGAAAACAATTACCAGAGATTTAATACCATCGTTGATCCCCATAAGATATGTCTTGTTGGTCACATTTTAAACATTCAAAGTCCTTAATCATGTATTCTCTTGAATACCTTAGTGAAAACATGAATGCAGTTTAAAGTTAACACTTTCCACATACCAAAATCCTCAAAATTCTATATACTCAAACCATGATATCACTTAGTCCTTATATCAATCATGAGCTCATGAATACTATTAAACATTTCATTTTCTCGTTTTCCCTTCATTATGCGCATATCATCTTATTTCCAAAAAATATCTCAATCACTTTGAATATCACATCAATAAATATTGCAATACTCAATGATACAACATTATTTTGGATTCCCTTTACATAAACACTTAATCATTCCACCACATCGTTGTCATATTCAACATTGCCAATAGTGATCGCATGTGACTTCCCTTTGTCCTTTGCCTTCAGTGGTTGCTCATGTTGATCATCACTAACCCTTGGATTAGGGCATTTATTAGCATAATTCCCCATTTCCTTGCACTTGAAGCATTGAAGTGTTGGTGGTGCGTTCTCTGCAGTGTTTGCTTTATTCACATCATTAGAAACCTTTTTTCCATTACTTCGACACTCAGCTGCTCTATGACCTTCTTTTCAACACTTAAAACATTTTCTAGTCCCTTTAAGACAATATCCACCATGCTTCTTTCCACACTTTGTGCATAAGGAAACATTCATCTTCTTTTCACCATTATTCGGAGATTTCTCCTTGAACTCCATCTTTCGTTTCTTGTCAAAACCATGAGATGGATATGTAACACCAACTTCCATTTCTACCTTGATAGCACAACGCACAATTTCTTCATAGCTACTGAAGTCTCTTATAGCTATTTCCCTTCGAAGAATTGGTTTTAAGCCACTGAAAAATCGATCAACTTTACTTTTAGGTTGGATGATAATACCAGATGCATACCTTGCAAGTCTTGTAAAATTCGCTTCGTATATACCAACAGATTCATCATCCTTTTTCTTTAGTTCAAGAAACTCCTTCTCCATCTTTGTTCGAAGAATACGAGGGAATTACTTACTGAAAAACATGTTATTAAACTCGTCCCATTCCATGGACTCAATTTCATCTCTTGGCCTCGTATTCTTGATAAGATTCCACCATTGATCAGCTTCACCTTCCAAATGATATACTGCTAAGATGACTTTATCATGTTCAGAACATTGAAGAACTAAAAATATCTTTTCAGTGGTACTGATCCATTGTTCAGCAACAAGTGGATCGGAAGTCCCACTGAAAGAAGGTGGACGTTGCCTCATGAAGGACTCAAAAGAATATTGTTCCCTTTTCTGCTCATTTGGAAGTCCAGAATGATTCATAGCTTGTGTAAGGATAGCAATAAGATTTTGCACTCCATCTCCCATAACATTGGTTTGTTCAGGAGGACAATCATTGCATTGTCCATTGCATTGATCAACACGGTTCCTTCGGGTTCCAGCCATCGTCTAAAACCCAAAAAGAATAGTGTGAGAGGAAAAAATCATGTTAGGGAGAACAACATAATAAAGGGGGAGTACCTTCAATATCTAACATCTTAGGTTTAATTCTATGATCGTTAGCGTAGTTATAGTACTATAACCTATACGTATACTTAACCTTAGGGACATCCCTAGACATACCGTAGAAATATCTCTAGGGATCTCACTAACGTTTTCGCATCCTAGTTTCCAAAGGTTGACTAAACCTTTCCTTTGATACCAACTATAGCGGTCTGGAATTACATCCAGTGGACTATAATTGATAACTATCAGGGCACTCCATGGGCGGCTACACCCCCTGGGCGGGACACACCACCATCCCCAGTGGCAGCCATTTCCACATGAAGCCCTTGGGCGGAGAGCCATGCTTCGTCCAACGCTCACATGTGAGAGTTCCCAAGGATCAGATACATTCCTACCTCCTTTGCCTCTGATACCAACTGTAGAGACCCGTATCTTGACGTACATTGACATTACATTAAATTTGCGGAATACTTAGTACATAACAAAAACACACACACAAGGATCGTAACAGTTTAGTGTCTTTGGAAACTCGGAACATAATCTTCTAATCGTGGTAAATGATCATCAACATCTCCTATAAAGATCTTCCCTTTTTTTAACCTAAAACCTTTCTTTATATCCTGGGGAAAATAAAACATAAAAGGGTGAGCTCAAATGCTCAGTAAGGTTAAACAAAAGAAATATCAATCACATCGTATTCATTAGAACATAACATTTTGGAAATCTTAACATGCAAAAGAGAGCATAATTTCATAACATGGGATAAATCATGGCAGTGAAATGTAATCACAATAATCATAACTTAAAACATGAAACTTTGTGGCATTCACACATAATCATAGAGAATCATTTCTTGTTAGTCAAGACTCATTTCCAAGACTATCTTAGTGGACAAAGTCCCTTTCTGAATCGAGTAACCCTCGTTTCAGTCCTGTTTCACTGAACCGGTATAACCTACCGTTCCAGCCCTGTCTATGTCATGAGATATAAAATCTTTATCCAATGCATTGGAGGGAGATATAGGTCCCACCCATCTCATAATGATACCATTCTTATGTGTGCCACAAAATCATAAATCATACATCATTGCATAACCCATGTAATAATAATGGGATTCTTAAACATCATGACGTCATAAAACAATTCATATAAGATAAAGGAATTCATAAAAATAATTCCATCACAACATAATCAAATCAATGTAATAATAGGGATAAAACAGAACCCTTTATTATCTTAGATGGAAAATAATTTTGATAAAACACTTGAACTCCATTCTTGAGGAAAATATCCTTTCTTCTTCAAATTTTTTTTCCTTTCATAACATGTCATACGACTTTAAAATAAAAGAAGTTGATTAAAAATAAACTTGAAAACTTCTAAAGGAAGATTCTTGGAAATAATGTCTTAAAAATCCATTCATGCCGTATAAGTTAAAAAAACATTCTTCGTACTTTTGTCGGAAAAGTCAAAAAGTACCTCGTACGAAAAACGACAAAAGATTCCTTTCATATTCTTTACTAAAAATTCACCGAAGGGTAAAATTGGATTTAAACTATTTTAAGTGGATGGAAACAATATTACATATTGAGGGAACATGGATGTGGATGATAAAATACACCCCAGTAAATGCCAATGTAAAAACAATCTCGGATAAAAATGAGATTGTGATATTTTCCCTTACCTTAGGTCCGATTTGCTTCGTATGTGTCCGAACCTCCTGTATAATGACTTAAATAATGTCATTGACTTATTCCAGAATCATACATATTGATATGATATCATATATGGTCATATTCTTAGCTTCTTGTTAGTAATATTTCATTGTTACTTGTTACTCGGGTCTTTATTACCCTTTGTTCTTATGCGTGTTTTGCCGAATAAATTCTTATTCTTATTTTAAGGTTATAGATACCTTATATCCAGAATGGTATTAGTGTAACATATATCATATTTATTCATTCAATTCATTTATATAATTACTATTTAATGATGATCATGTAGAACGAGTCACATCACATCGTGGAGACGGTATTCCGTACGTACGCATGAGTGATGATATCGTTCCTATGATCGTGGAATTGTATTGGAGTATATATATATTATTTCAGTATTAGTATTACATTATAATAATAATAAATAGTTACTCATTACACCATTATACCCATCCTTGTAAGGTGATGGTGGAAAATAGATTACACCACGGCGTGGAGACGGTATTCCGTACGTACGCACGCGCGGTGATTTCATTTTTCTGTAGCATGGATAGAAGGTGAATTAGGGTTGTTTCATATTTATAATAACATATCAGTATTTATTTAATACTGATGTTATTACTTTATCATGAAACAACTAAAGAAGAAGAAGTAGAAGATGAAAGAAATTGAAAAGATCAGCAATGGATATTACCTCTTCTTTGAAACGCTTCTTTGAATCCTCCACTTAGGGAACTAATATTGGTCTTTGAAGAAGACCAGGACCTCTAGGATTATTCTAGGGAAGTGGAGAGGAGAAAATGGCAGGGGTTGGCCGAGCTTGAGTGCTCAAATTGGTGTGAGGAGGAGGGGGAGGAGGTGTCCTTTTATAAGGGAGGAGAGGGGCACCTTAGGAATACCTCAAAATATAATTTTATATTAAAGTCAAAATGTGTTAATAATGGTTCCAAAGGGTCTTATTTCGGAGCTAAAGTGGGTATGGGTAGACATCCTATCAACCAATAAGATTTAGACAAGTTTAGGGTATTATTTTAACCTTATCAATTAGATTTAACTCTAAGTTAAATAATTTAACTTTTACCGTGTCTTTTTGTTTTCTTTCACTATATGGTTAATACACTTACTATAACATGCCAAACGAACCCCAAATTGTTTATTATTAATACATATATCCTTATCTAAGTCATTGGGCCGAACCTTAGATTTTTAGTAATAAAATAACAATTAATAATATAATATTTGATTTAAAAACTATTTTGTGTCAATTTTGACACTATTTGATATATGATTTTTGTGAAAGTCATAACAGAATTATATGTTCGAACCAAGTTGATTAAATAAACACTAATATATCATAGTAACCTAGAAAAGTAGTGGAATTCATAAAAAGTCTCAAATTACATTCATTTGAGCATTTATAACATCAATTATGTTAATATTTCCTTAAAAGGGTAATTACTGCATCATCGTTGTGTCATTAATAAATTAATTTATTTAAAGTCTAAAAATTATAAATAAAATATCATTATGTAGGAAATCGTTTTAGCTTTCTAATGAAAATTTATAGTCGAATTTATCCTATTTATAACTCCATTTTAAAAATGTTTTAGTTATTAAACTTTGATTTTAACTATTTTAACTATTCATTAAATAAAATAATATTAAATGTCATAATCTAATCCAAGTGGACCTAAATGGTCATATTATATTCCTAAGGTTGTTTTTGGTCGAATTGCACTTATCCAATAGAATTAGGACATGTGTTAGGGTAATAGTAATATCATATTTACCCTTAGTTACCCTATTTACTATTCACCGTGGTAAAAAAAGTAAAAAGTTACTATTCACCAAAAATTATTTTCATCTCATTGAACCACATTTTAGTAATTGATATTAACCGTGTCTTTCGGATTTTCGAAATTCCATTCACAGAAGCGGTAAAATTATGTTTTATGCAAAATTCAGTTTTTAACCTACCACTTAGTGGTTTCACTATTCATCAAAAATTGAAAGTTTTTAGAAAAATACCAAAATTTCATCCTAAGCTATATTTCATATTCCGAATTCAAAAATGAAGTCTATTTTACCAAATTCATAACATAGAAGTTACATTAATTAATTTTATAATTAAATCCCGCTGTTAAAACAAATAGCGTGTTTTTAAGAAACAATATCTATCAAAAGATTGACACTTGTTTATGTCTGGTTTAAATGTGAAATTACATCCAATGACCAACATTGTATTAAATTGTAAAAATATATTATAAATATACTTTAAAACAAATCAAATTAATAATTTATCACCATTAATTATTTTTATTAAAAAAATTGTTTTTAATTATAATTTAGTAATTTTCACTATTCATCAGAATATGAAAGTTATCTGAAAAGTACCAAAATTTCACCTTAGGCTAAATTCGATACTCCGAATCCAAAAATGAAGTCCATTTTGAGAGCTAAATTTTCTAAAATTTAAAAAGTGGGTATTACTATTCATAACGGCTAGTTTTAATAATAGCATATCGTTGTTTCGTGAAACTCGGTATTGCGTACTACACACGCTATCGAGGAAGGTCGCGATTGCGTGTAATGCAAGGCAAGTCAAGGATGCGTGTTGTGAAAGCTCCTTTTGGTGTAGCGTACAACACAATACATTAGTGAAATAAAAAAAATATTTTTCATAAAATCTTGTGCTGTTACAGTAGTTTATATATTTAGTCGATAAAATAATGATATGTCAACAAGGTTATGTTAGGAATTTGGAAATATAATAAAAAAATAATGAAATGTTTTCTATATTTTTTGGATGTAGGCACATAAAATATTTTCATTCATGTTTATGTGAAGTTTAATTTGTATGAAAGAATTAATAGGGATATGAAGCTGGATCATTCATTTTATGAAGATGTATAAACTGTTAAGAATGTTATGTTTTATAATTTTTATTTTGATAAATAAGGTGTATAACAATTTGTTAAAACGTTATGGGTGCCTTTTGATTCCAAATTAAGGACAGTGTTGTTGATTGATGCTCATAGTTAGCCTTTTTTCATTCATCTATGACGCACTATGATGTATAGAGAACATCAAGAGTATTACTAGTGTGATGTAATGAAAAGAGAAACTTCTCACAAAACCATGATGTGTTTCACTTTTTATCAAGTTAAAGAAGAGGAAAATTTACTGAATGGGATGGTTCATTTGATTCTAGTTCTACAGATGACATGGGGGAATATATCAATGGATTTTTTTATTGTATATCCAAAGACCACTAAAGGTAAAAATGTGATTTGGTTTCATGTTGATCAATTAATTAAATTTTCTCTATTTATTCTGATTTGATATATGATGTATTGAGAAGAGCTTTCTAGACTATTTGTAAAAGTTATTATAGAGTTACATGGGTTCCTCTCTCCGTTATATCATAAATTGATCACATGTTCACATCTATTATTTTGGAAAGGGCATTATTATTTTTTGGGTACTGAATTAAATTTATTTATAGCTTTTCATCCTAATCAGATGGACTGTCTGAGCTGATGAATCAGACTATAGAAGATAAAATTAATTATTTCTCAATATATTACCTTAGAAGTTGGGAAAAAATATTTCTTCGTTTGAGTTTTATTATAATAATTTTTTTAAATCCAATAAATTGATGAATCAATCTGAGGAATTATATATAAAGTGGTGTCTGTAATAAATTTTTTGGATTATGTATGAGAGAAGAAGTTAGTAAAACCAGAGCTAGTTAAGGATATATTATAGAAATTTTAGGTGATTCAATGAAACATTATACCATATCAGTAAAGGCACAAATTTTATGTGTATTACTCATCAAAATATAATTTTACCAAGGTTCATCCTGAATTTCTCAAAGTTTCTCCGCGGTGAAGCGTGATTTTATTGGTAACAAAGGGAATATGAGTCCACAGTTCAATAATCTATCTAAAATCCTAGAGAATGTTATATTAGATTCATACAATTTAGATTTATCTATTATTTTATCATACATACACATGTATTTTATTTTTCAATATTAAGGACATATTTTCTTGTTTCATAAATTGTTTTGAGCCATATTGTTGTTCATCTAGAAAAGAATATTTCTGATGAGGATCTACAAGGTAATGTTATTGAATGAAGAGAGGAAGTGCTGAAAAATACGGTTACTCATCTGGTTAACGATTAATGGGAAAACCATATATTGTAAGAGGCAACCTGGGAATCTGAAAATTTTATAATTTAAAAATATCCACACTTATTAGATATGTGAATAAAATTTTACGGATGTAATTTCCCAAATGAGAGAATGATGTAACCACCCATGTAGTGATAGAATAATTCCATTTCAAATTTACTAATAGTTATGAATTATATAGTAAATTTACTTTAAAGGGGAAACAACTTCAAATATTGTTCCCAAGATGTAAAAATGAGTTCATAAAAATCATTTATTGCATGAAATTCAGAGTTTTACCAAACAATAATATACAGTCAGAATTATTTTTTAATATGTAAGTTATCACCTTAACATTACATTAATATGAATTAATATGAGTTACTATATTAATTTTAAATATTTTTATATAAATTAATTACTTTTATTCAATATATTTTAAAGTCATTAGATTATAATTAATCCATTTATTACAGATAAAACTCTATTTAAAAAAAATATTTTTACCACCATATATTGGGGAACCTATTTTGAAATTAAATTTTGGAACACTTATAATATTTTTGTGAATGAATAAAATTCATTTTTAAAATGGGTATATCAAAACATAATTTGGGTTTTTAGTTATTTTTCTGAGAATATTAATATTTTGATAAATTGTAATTAATATAAAATATTAATTAAAAATGGGTTTTTCATATAATTAGTATATATATATATATTATTATGTTTTAAATTAGTTTTAAATTATAAATAGATCAATTTTATATAATTGGAATCAATGTTTTAAATTTTAAATAATGTGACAATGAATTTAGATATAAAAAACTTTACTATCTTTTGAAATTTTTTTCTTTAAGACTAGTTATGTTTTCCCATATCAAGAATTAATTTGAAATTTGTAGGTCTAAACTATTTTTATGATTCCAAATCATGATTCATTTATGTGATAATCATGTTTCTACTATATAATAATCTTGTTTCAATAGTATTTATAATCTCTATCTAGTGATACCAACTTATCTTTAATCTCATTATTATATTATTTATTCTTACAATATAATATTTATCTATATAATGGTTACCGATGAAAAGGTCACTGATGCAATGCTTACCGTTGCAATGTTCACTGATGAAAATTTCACCGATGCAAAGGATACCGATGCAAAGGTCACCGATGAAAACATCACCAATTCAATAGTCACTGATGCAAGGTTTACACTGAAAGCTACCGATACAAGGTCATCGATGAAGGTCACTAATGAATTTCATTGATAAAAGGAGACTATAGAGGGTTCCCATTGAAGGCTACTGATAAAGGCTACTGATGCAAGCCTACTTTTGAATCCTACCATTGTAAAGTGTACCATTACCAGTCATTCAATTCGTACCCTTCCATATTTTGTAAAATTTTTAAGATTATTATAATGGTCATATTTGGTAAATTTAATGCTTCTGACATTAATTAATAATGAATGTAGATATATCAAGAGACAATATTTGGGGACAATATGAGGTTCGAGGAGGATCACATGTGGTTTACTTATTCCTATTATCTAATGTCAAATATAAAAGATAAAACCGAGGAATAGAAAATGGAGATAAAAAAAAGAAATGATAAACAATAAAAAAATGCATGAGAACGAACTTACTCGCTAGATCAAATAGAACAAGGAAGAACCATCCCTCACTTACACTTTGAACCCAGGAGTCTCCATAAGATTATTTCAAGAGAACAATTTCAAGGCTGACTCTTGTTCTTCATCAACTCTCGATCAACCTAAGAAGCAGAACACTCATTTTTTGGTAGCTAGAACCTGGATTTTTGACACTCTATTTTGAGAACCATTTTTAGAGAATGACTCAAACTGCAATTTCTTCACTCCAAGGAATCAAGTGCTAATTGCAAACACATAGTTATTTCTATAATCAATATCATAATATTATCTCTAATGTTCTCTTTTATTTTACATTCATGAAAAATGTGTGTTTATTTGATACACACAATATCTCATATGCTTAAACTAAAGGATACAAAAAATCCACACATAAAACATCGATTACATTTTATTCCCATGTATAACTATGGAAGAGACCATGTGTGGTCTGTATTTATTTTTCCCACGAATAAATATGGTAGAGGGTGTGAACCCTCAACTGTTTTGGAAAACTATTGTAAAGCCTGATACATGTTTTGTTTCATGACTATCAATTATGTAAATTTCATGGTGGTATGTGATCACCATGTGAAGTGTATTAAATATCTTCTTGAGACTAAACCTCTTGTTTAACTCCTCTGTGCACTATATTTTTGTTATAATTTTTTTTGTCTATTTTCCGCTGCATATAAAAACGAAAATAGAAAACTATTTTGCATTGACCTTGATAGTTAGTTTTGGTTAGGGTGTGTATGTGTTTAATTCAGTAAACATGTTTCAAATGTTTACAAAGTGTTTTACACTAATTCAACTGAGGACTAATGACCCTTTGAAAAACATATTGACCAACTAAACATTTACATCACTAGTTCCTTAATTAACTGAGCCGTTGAAAAATTAGGGGATCTTTATCATAATGTTTTTAATAGAAATTTTATGTAGGAACTCAATTCACCCCCTCTTGAAATTCCACTCCGACCAACATTTGGTATCTGAGGTCTATGTTTATTGATACTATCTGAACTATTGTGTAAGTTTTCAAATTCTATTAAACTATGATTTATGTTGTATCTTAATGATCTTATGATTTATACCATATATAAATTTTCATTAATTTAAACTTCTAATTGAATAGGGATAACAGAGTTGAGGGTGTTGTTATAAACATGACAACTTTCTTTAATGGTAATATCAATCCTCTGTGGAAATTAAATATGAAAATTTATCTGGAGACCATGGCTCTGAAAATCTGGGACACAATTGAAGAACAACATGCATTGACTTTTAAGGCTAGAGTCGCATGGTCCCAGTTGACTAAAACTACATAAATGAATAACAGTAAAGAAATGAAAGCATTGTACTGGTCCCTAGGTGATGTAGAAAAAAATAGAATATATTCCAGTAATAATAATTATGAATTTTGAGATTCTTTGGCTGTTTCTCATCCAGGAACAACCAAGGTTAATGAAATGCAATTAAATACTTATACTGTTAAATATGATAATTTTAAAATAAATAATTATGAACTTATATCTCAAATGTATCTCATGTTCAATGAAATAGTGAATACCATGAGTCTTCATTCGAAACTAGTGGACAACAAGGTTCAGATTATAAAATTGCTTCAATGCCTACCTGACAGATGGACAGAAACTTTTGTTTCTATCCGAGAATCCTGTGACATAGGCAAGCTACCATTGAAGGATTTAATAGAAAAACATATGATGTACCAAGAAGAGATTATGGTAAATCAAGAATTATATGAAGAACCAAGAAAAATTCTATTCCATTCAAAACAACTACCTATATGAGAAAAGTTAAAGAAGAAGTTCAAGCTCGTGAATACACTTCAACCTTTGGAGACTCAATATCTGATAGTGATGATGAGAAGGATCATCTTTCTATGAGATTCAAAAAGTTCTGCTGTATGAATATGTTAATTAAAAATTAAAACAATAAAGGAAGGTATGATAAAAATTGACTGTGTAAAAGTATACAAAATTAAATAACAACATAAATGATATAGTCTTCTATGAGTGTAAATGAAAAGGCCAAGTGATGGCTGATTCCCCAAGATGAAATTTAAAAAGAAATACGAAGTCAAGGGAAAGGGATATAAAAAGGATATGAAATCATCTTGGAGTACATCGGATGATTTCTCGAGTGGATCTGAATCTTCTGATATTGAAAAGAGAAAAAATGAAAACATGTGTTTCAGGATAGAAATGTCTGAGTTAAAAGCCACTTCTCTTATACATAATTCTTATTATTTGTGAAATTAAAGTGAATCAAATAATTAAAAGAATATTACTAAGTATTATCGTATTGAATATTATGGAATTCCTGAGGAAACCTTTAATGAACTCAAGTATAAATATAAATTATTGAAAAGAAAACTTGCTTTAAATTATAATTATAAGTCTGATCTAGATATTTTAAAAGAAAAATGTGCTCAAATATTAAAAGAAAATACTGAACATAAATTATCAAATGTGAAATTAAAATGGGATGTTAAGAAGTTTGTTGTACGTAGAGATCCTTTCACATAGTTTTTAAGAAACAAATTACTCCAAAATATACAACTAGCCTATGATATCAACCAGGATAGAGAATTTTTGTTAGAATCAAATTTCTCCCATTATCTATAAAGTTCATTGATAGCTCATGTTTTGGACCGTCTTTTGAAAAATAATTCTATAAAGGACCTAACAAAGTGCTCATGTCTCAAAACATATCGATTGATTATAGGAAAAATGTGAGAGAAGTATGGGTTCCCATGGTTTTACATACTAACCTCTCTAGACCCATGAAAAACTGGGATCCAATGATACCATATACATAATCTATTTTGAAAGAATAATCTTCTAAAGATCTGCTATAAAAATCTATGGTACATGGATAGTGGATGTTCAAGACATATGAAGGGAGACTATTCATGCTTCAAGAGCCTAATTAATGTTGATGGTGGACATGTCCTATTCGGTGATAAATCGAAAGGGAAGATCGTCGGCTTATGGAAAATTGGTAACCATAATACTATATTAATTTCATAATATCTTTTTTTTTTTGATGGGTTAAAATAAAATTTACATAGAATTTATTAGTTGTGTGATGATGGTTTTAAAGTTGAGTTTGAAAATGATTCATGCAATGTAGTTAATTCTAAAAATTATTTAATATTAATTGCTCTTAGAAAACCAATTTATATAAAGTTGATTTAAACTCTTTAGCTATGCACAATGTTTCTTGTTTAAATGCTTTTCATAAGGAATCTTGGTTATGGCACAAATTATTAGGACACCACAATGTGCACTAACATAGAAAACTAACAAGGAAAGGTTTAGTTAGAGACTTCCCTAAACTAGAATTCCCACATAACAAAGTTTGTAATCATTGTCAAAAGGGAAAAGAACAAAAAATTTCTCCCAGTCCAAATAAAGACATACTTACTTTTCTTCCATTTGATTTGGTTCACAAGGATTTGTTTTGACCATCTAGATTTTCATGTTTAAGTGGGACGCACTTTTTTTATGTTCTTGTACAATATTTTTCTTGATATACTTGGGTATTCGTTCTTCCTGATAAAAGTGAAGTATGTTATTACTTCACTGAATATTCCTTTTTTGTAAAAACTCTTAGTGTCCATATAAATAATACCATAAAAAGTGATCATGGTAGTGAGTTTTAAAATTAGGAATTTAAAATATTTCCACAAAAAATGGCTCCAATCATAGTTTCTCTTCTCCTAGAACACCACAACAAAATAGATTTGTAGAAAGATGATCTAGGACACTTCATGAGATTTCATGAACAATACTGAATGAGTATAGTCATCCTATCTAGTATTTTGTCTGAAGATGTTAATACATCTTGTTACATTATCAATATAGTCTTAATTATACATTTTCTTAAAAAGACCCCTAATTAGATTTGGAATAATAGGAAACAAGGTAAATTAATTTTGAATTTTTTGTTGCAAAGTCTTTATCCTTAACACTAAGGATAATCATGAAAAATATTCTTCTATGAGTGCTGAAGGAACTTTCCTTGGATACTCTGTATCTGTTAATTCTTATAGAGTATCCAATAAGAGAACCAAATGTGTGGTAGAATCCGTTCATGTCTTATTTGAATTGACTGATCCATATAAACCCAAAACATTCATTGATCATCTTGAGGAAGATATTTCAATACTGGACCATAATGATAAAGATAGTGAACCCTTAGTGAGAACACCTAATTCTAGGAATTTTCCAGAATCTGATCATGATGAATCGGAACATATAAGAAACCATGAAAAGTGTAGTTCAACTCTATCTAAAGGTATTAGAACTCTCATGAATCATCCATTATATACTATAGATGGTGATCTATATAGAGGAACACAAACTAGAGCTTCTATGAGAAACCTGGTTGAATATCAAGCTTTTCTTTCACAGCTTGAACCCAAAAAATAATAAAGATGCTATTAAGGATTAATTTTTAGGTGATAGCTATGAAAAAAGAATTAAATATGTTTGAAAGAAACAAATTTTGGAATTAATATAAAGGCCTAAAAGCACTCTGACCATAGACACTAAATTGGTGTTTATAAATAAAGTTGATGATTCTGGAAACATAGTTAGAAAAAACGAAACACTAGTTGCACAAGGATATTTTCAATAATAAGGAATAAACTATCAGGAAACATTCTCACTTGTAGCTAGAATATATCCCATTTGATACAACTTTCCAATTTAGATCATTTTAATTTCAATATTTATCAAATAGATGTCAAAAGTGAATTCCTAAATTGGTATAAAGTTGAGGATGTATTTGATGAACAACCCCTTAGTTTAACAATTGTCCATTTTTGAAATCATTTTTTTAAACATTATAAATCTCTATATAGTCTAAACTATGCTCTAAGAGCGTGGTATGATAGACTTAGTTCTTATCTTATTTTAAATGGCTTTACTAAATGAATTATGGAGCATACTATTTTTATTAAAATTATTTACAAAGTTGTTTTAATAGTACAAATTTATGTAGATGATATTATTTTTGGATCCTCAAAAATTTCTTTATGTATTGATTTTTTAAAAATTATGAAAGATGAATTTGAAATTAGTTTAATGGAGGAACATAAATTTTTCCATGGATTTCAAATTTTTAAAAATAAATATGGTATTATTCTAAATCAAAGTAAATATTATAAACATCTTTTGTAACATTTTGGTTTGGACAGTAATAATGGTAGTGATACAACTGTGATTACAACCTATAAATTGGATGCTGATGAAACTGATAAATCAGTGGATCAAACCAATTACAGAGGAATGACCGGGAGTCTACTCTATCAAAAAGCTATCATAACTAATATTATGTTCAGTTTATGCATGTGTGCATGTTTTCAAGTCAATCCCAAATAGTCTCATTTAATTTCTAATAAAAGGATTTTAAATATCTCAACTATACTACAAAATTAAGACTATTTTATCCAAGAGGATAGAAATTTGATTTAACCAGTTATTCGGTTGCTGACATTGGTAGTTGTAAGTTACATAGATATAGAACCTCTAGAACATGTCACATTTTGGGAATGTTACTTGAATCATGGTGTAGTAGGAAACATAATTATATTTCATTATATACTACTGAAACTAAATTTATGGCTGCTGGTAGTTGTTGTCATCAAATTCTGTGGATGAACAACACTTTATTAGACTATAGATTTCAATTCCAACATGTCTCTATAGTCATTGATAATAAAAATGCTATTAAAATATCTAAAAATTCATCATGTCATGCTTGAAAAGAGAATATTGATGTGAGACATAACTTCTTGAGATCGTTATCAAATATGTGATATCAATATTGAATTCATTGGCACTGAACATCAATTGGATGATATATTTACAAATCCTTTGAATTATGAGAGGTAAAATTACATCAAATATGATTTAGGTATGATAAAATGTTACAGTTGGAACCTTGCTGTTAAACCTCACCATTGTATGCTCACCCTTATACCTCACAATTAGATCTCACCGTTGGAACCTGTCTGTTAAACCTCACCATTAAACAGCACCATTAGAACTCACTGTCAGACCTCACCATTGGAACCTCACCGTTTGACCTCGCCGATTAGACATCAACGTTGGAACCTCACCGTTAGACCACACTGTTGGAACCTCACCATTAGACCTCACCATTGGACCTCAATGTTGGAACTGCACCATTTCCACCTTACTGATAGTATACTTTTCCAAGACATAGCTTTTTCTATGCTGGAATCTAAAATGTTTTCAGTATTACTTATTTCTTTTTTTCTTGATTTAGTTTTATATCTCAAAATGATAAAAAATACAGAACACACCACATTTTGATCCACTTCAAACCTCTCCTAAACTTCTTACTCCTTAACCTCATAACCTCACATTCTACCAAAATTCTCCAAACACTCTACATTGAAATGGAAATATTGAAGATACTGATGGTCAGTAATGAAGGATATCCAACAAATCCTAAGTGACCTCTATGTGGGTCTAGTAGTGGAAGCCATGTAGTGTAAAAGCTTATCAATCTGCATCTTTCTAATAAGGAAATCATGGTTGATAATTAACTGATCTTGGAATGGCTAATTTCGAGCAGGTCATTTGTGCTAAAGGCACTTGAAGCTAAGGGAGGGTTCGAATGCTTTGCAAATAAAAATGGACCTTACTACTCGAAGTCATTTAAGGAATGTTATGATTTTATGAGATTCTAGCAGTCTGAGAATGAGAATAGAATGTATTCAATGGTAAGCGGAGTATGTGTGACCTTTTCCACTCATGAATGGGTTGATTGTTTGAGAATTCCGCATGAAAGTATTTTTTATCACTACTCAGGAGTGGTGCCTCTCACTAGAGAGTACTTATGCTATGAAAAATCCTTAGAATAACTAATAAGGAATGTGATCCCCAGGAATGTAAATGGTACTGAAATGGAAGGAGAATATATATTTTTGTTTAGGTTTGTTCACCATGTCTTGAGTCCTGGGAGAGGGGAATTTTATATCTTGATGTATCAGGATGTATTCTTTTTTATATCTGTTGAAGCATGGAAATAAGATGAATTTTTTATATTGCTAATGATTCAACTAGAGGATATGATAAAGCCCATCACCAAGTCCAATTACTTGATTTGTGTGTGATTGATATCCTTAATGTTTAATGTAAAATGAGTTACTGGAAATAAAGAGGAAACATTTTTTGTGGTAGGAAATTTATGCCTCACCAAGATAATTTGCATGTTTATGATGATTAGTTGGAACCCTTTCATAGAATATGGGTAAATGATGAGGTTATTCTATATTACAAATTCAACCTAGTTAATCCTCCTACTAGGCCTAAGGATAAGAGAGACGTAGACTGAATCCTAATGAAGTAGAGATTTCATACTTAGATGAACCAGAAGAGATTTTTGTTATGCCGGTCAGAGAGGATTATCTTATAGATTATATGAGTGATCTTGGCCTTCCTCATTCCAATATTGTGTCTTTTGGTGATCCTAGCCCACCAAAAAGGATACCTATAAGTGAGAATATCCTAAGGGATAGTGATGATGGAAAAACCAGTAAAAATAAGTATATAAAAATGTATTAAGAGATATTAGAGAGACCATAGAGGAGGAAGATGACACTGAATATAGTCATGATGAATTTGAGACAGCTGCTGGTTAAAGTGAAGAAGAATTCCTAAGTCTTTGTCCTCTAATATTACATACATATATGGTAGAAAACGTGAATTAATAGTTTGCTGATATAGTTGAAGTTGGAATAGCAATGGAAGTAGTTGATGATTCGGTAGAGGATGTGGCTGTGGAATCTGATATTGATGTTGTTGATCAATGAGGTATATTTGAGATGGATGTAGTTATTCAGAAGAATGTTCCATCTGAGGGTGAGGAACATGTTACCACATGATCAGTATTTGTTGCTTAGGGAATAGAGGATTAGTCAGAAGACCCTGGATTTTTGGTCTTGGTCATAGACTATGGAATCTCTAATAATGACCAACCTATTAGAAGTCCTCCAATTCCATCAGTTATAGAGAATACTATTATGTGGCTAGTAGTAATTTTACCTCGAGGATATGTGGAGACGAATGATTTGGAAATTTGAAGTCAGGATTGAAAATATTTTTTATGAGAAATCTATTGAGATATAGAGAATTGTGGCCCTTAATCAAGAAGTTGTAGCATCTTCCTTAAGGATAGTTATTTCTACCTCTCACTCAAATATTCTACATGAAGTGAAGGATTGTAAGAATCAGTTCAAAACCATAGAAGATTCTATTAAATCTATGAATTAGTTAATTTCCAAATTATATTCTTATATGGTTTCAATGGTGCTAGTGGACATAGATCATATATATGTTAAAAGTTTGGTTTATCAGATGGTCACTATGTTCTAGGACATTAATATGTATATGAAGATACGTGTGAGTGGCTAGGATGATGATATTAAAAGGATGATTAGTGAGATGATAAAATATTTTCAAGAAATAGTGGCTTTCACTCTGCACCTTTGTGTGCATCTAATTCCTCTTCAGCTGCTCTTCATGTTGATCTATAATCCTTTAGGTCAGTTGTTAGAGAATAAGTGAATAAATTCTCTTGTTCTAGTACCTCACACCCTCAGCCTATGACTCATGTCATTTCCACAACCAGGTAAATTCCTAAACATCTATGAGATTATCTATGGGAATCTGTTCAAGATCATAAGGCCATCAAATTGAATGTAGATTTATATTACCAAAGGTTGTACACTATGCATCATATGAATGGTCACATTAATGTACTTTTTGAGAACATGAGGATCCAACCTATCACTGGGGAATTTCAGGATCAAGTTAGATAGCTCAGAGAGCTAACTCATGCCTTAAAGAGATTAATGGAGAATATATAGGACTTTATCTCAGCCATGGAAAAAGGATGAAGCATTATTATGGATTTCAGAAATCATCTTTTTTCTTTCCTCCCCATGGACTGCACTCCCATCATTGTTCCTGTAGGCTTACCTTCTTTCTCATCTTTTTCAGGATCTACCGGTTCCTCACCAATGACAACTCTTGAACAAGACATTATAAGCTTGAACCCTATGATTTTTCATATCTATACTCAATACATGTTTACTGATGCCTCTGTAGCAGCTCCTCCAAGCCTGCTGACTGCCATAAATAGGCATATCCCTCCATCTTCAGAACTTAACTCCTCAAAATCAAAATCCAATGCTCTCTTAGACAGTTCGAATGTGTATTGAATGTGGGGTGTCTTAGATGATATGGATATTTTGTAAACATTTTTTATCTTTTAATATTTCTTCATTAATAATAAAATCCTCTTATGTCACTTTTTCTCTTCTGTTCATTTTGTTAATCACAATGGTGGTGAAGTTTTAAATTTCCCAATGTTGCCCAAAGGGGTGGAAGTGTTTAAGTTTCCTATAATTTTTGTTTATATACAATGTTTATATTTTCCACCATAACCATGGTTCAGTTCTAATTATACACAACTCTGATGATATTAGAAAATGTGCTTAACCCTGCTTGAGAAGATAATGAAATAAAATATGATTATCAAAATGGGGAAGATTTTAGGACTCAACTATTTTGATAATCCCAAATCATGTTTCATATATGTGATAATCATGTTCTACTATAGAATAATCATGCTTTTGATAATATTTATAATCTTTATCCAGTGATACCTATGTATCCTTAATCTCACTATTCTATTGGTTAAGCCCACAGTAGAAAATTTATCTACATAAAGGTTACCAATGAAAAGGTCACCGATGCAGAGGTCACTAATGCAAAGGTCACTAATGCAATGGTCACCGATGTAATGGTGACCGATGTAAAGGTCACCAATGTAATGGTCACCGATGAAAAGTTCACAGATGAAAGGTTACCACTGAAAGCTACCGATGCAAGGTCATCAATGAAGGGTATCGATGTAAGGATATTAATGAAGGCTACCGATGAAGGCTGCCGATGAATGATACCAATGTAGGATACTGATGCACACCTACTGGTGAATCCTACCATTCTGAAGGCTACCATTACCAATGTACCGATGCTTACACTTACATACGTTTTCAAATTCATACGATTATTATAATGGTAATATTTGTTAAATTTAATGCTTCTGATATTAATTAATACTGATTGTGGACATATCACGACAACGTATCTCGTGACATTACTGGGTATTTGGAGGATCACATGTGGGTTAATTATTCCTATTTTTATATCTCAAATATAAAATAGAAGACCAAGGAAGAAACCAATGAGTTAACAAATGAAGAGATAAACAACATAGGATGAATGAGAATGAACTTACTCTCTAGATCAAATAAAACAAGGAAGAACCATCCAGATCTTACAATGTGATCCCAAGAGTCTCAAGAAGATCATTTCAGGAGAACAATTTAAAGGCTAGATTTTATGGTTCATAAACTATCGATCAAAACAGGAAGTAGAATACATAGTCCTGGAAGCTTGAACTGGGAGTTGTGACACTTTATTTTGGGGAAAACTTCTAGAGAAAGACTCAAATTGCACATTCTTATTTTCGAGGAGTCAAGAGATGAACTAAAAAAACATAGAGCTTTAGAAACTCTATATCATCATATTAGCTCTACTATGTTCTTTTATTTTACATTAATTAGAAGTTTGTTTATCTGATACACATATTGTATAATATTTTTGAATTGAATGATACTGAAAATATTTACATCAAACATTACTTACATTTTTTTCCTAGATATAACTATGGAAGAGACATTGTGCTATCTGTATTGTTTTTTTCCTATGAAGAATTGAGGGAGAGGGTGTGGACCATAAACAGTTAGTGAAAATGGTTTTAAATTCTAATACATGCTCTGTATCTAGTTTATCATTTATATAAACTACTTGGTTGCAGGATATCACAAAGTGAAGAGGATTAATTCTCAACTTGAGAAAGAAACAGTTGTTTAAATCCACTGTTCACTATATTTTTGTAATACGATATTTTTTCTATTTTTTGTTTCTTTTAATTTCTAAAACATAAAATTGTTTTGCATTGACATTGATAGTTAGTTTTGGTTATAATGTGTTTGTGTTTAATTCAGTAAACATGTTCAAAAGTTAAAGAAGTGTTTTACACTAATTCAATTGAGGACTAATCACCTGTTGAGAAACATATTGACCAACTAAACATTTATATCTCTACTGCCTTAATTAATTGGGCCATTTTAAAATTGGGGGATCATTATCATAACGTTTTTAACAGAAAAATTAAATAAGAACTCAATTCACGAACCTCTTGAGATTCTACTCTGACCAACAAAAATAATTTTTGAAGATTAAGAGACTGAAATTTGGAAAATTGGATATTATATGTTAATGATAATAATTTATAATTTATAAAATGATAAAATTAGTTTTTGATGAAAATTATTCATGAATGTGATTAAAAGTAATTTTAATGATTAATGTAAAGATGCCTTCACTTAGTGTTTAACCTTTAATATTATGTTTTGAAACTAGCTAGAAACAAGTCCAAAAAAAATGTTATATACATTATTAGACTATATCCACACATTTCTCAAATTGGATTCATTATTGGGGTCACAATATTTAAGGTATACCTCTCAATAGTTTTTAACTTTTTGTATTTAAAATAATGACACTCTCCCTCCACTATAAAAGTGAACTCACCCCTCACTTATTTAAACCTATCAGGCCTCTTTGGCACATCCAACCCTTGAAAAAAGAATCTCACAACATGCATTCCGTATCCTTTAGGCATCAATGTTGGCATAATTCCAACCAATATATAATTTATTGAAAACCCAAAGGACTCACTTTAAGAAGAGGATACTTTCATCAATATGTGTTTCTGACATTATTAACTTCTATAATCATTTCATTTAAGTTTATATCTTTATTATATAATTACCTAAGTATCTTAAATATTCTAATATGTAGTTATTTTAATTTTTTTACCTGCACCTATACACAATTCCATCAAATTTTTAGCGAACTAATTGTCTGTGTGTCCAGAGAACAACCTCCTCGCGAAATGATGTCATTGTATTTCCATTTACCTCCTGTCATGAATGTGAATTCATATAGAAACAATTATTTTATATGATATATATATATATATTATTTATTATTTCATCATACCTCTATAATATTAATTTAACACATACCTTCATTATCTTCAATTTTGGTAAGACGATAACACTGTATGTGGACATGTGGACTACAACCACCTCAAAGTGATGTGATATGTTTATACATTACATTGAATGTATGAAGGATGAATTTAATTAAAAATATGTCACATTAAAGTCATATATATGATATTCAAGACATAATTACATTCCTATTAAAATAATATACCATTTTCTGACATTCGTCAAGACAATAAAAAAGTGATTACTCCATTCATGGATGTGTGGACTACTACCTCCTCGACGCGATGTGATTCCTTTTAAATAAAAATAATTATATATATAAGAATGTATAATTAAATAAATATTTATTTATGATATAATTAAAATTATGGAAAGAGAAATTTTACTTACCTTATTTCCATTATTATTTTTGAAAATGGGAACGTAACTCTTACGTACGTATGACTTACCGTCTCTATGACTATAACGTTTGTTTATTTTTTCAAACCAAAATTTATTAATGTTTCTTAATAAATAATTGTTTTATAAATATGATAATTATTTCATGCTTATGATTTTTTATATTTTTTTATAATGACCCCTTTTACCATAGTTGACCTACAAAAGTTGTTTCTAATACACAAAATGAATATGGTGAAAAAAACCCGACCTAACATTTATTGTTTAAGTAGGTGTATACAACATTATAATAGGGTAAATAAAATTGTTGTTAAACATGGATAATATTTTGATGAAATTTAATAATTAACATATGTTTATTATTCAGCTTGATGAAGAGACGTGTGTAAATTCTGACTCAAGGTAATCGATTTTTTCTCAATGTAATTACATTGAGGCCTATTTTGATACTATAAAATGACAGTATTTTTTTGAGATGAATATACAAACCCTTTAAATTATCATATTATGAATCTATTTATTATCATTTTATTTAATATATTTTATAATTTTATTATTTTATGGGTATTTTTATTCAAATATTACCTATTGGTTTGGGACAATTTGATTTAAAATATATTTTTATATGTTTTTTGATTTAACTACAAAATATTTTGCTCTATGTAATTATTCATTATATTATTTTATATGGTTATTTATATAATAGTGTTATAAAATAATCTTTATGTGTATTTGTATTTTCAATAAAAGAATATTAAAGGATGTTTTTATGATTTTTTATGGGACATTTTGAAAAAAGGAAAAAAGAGTTTTCTATTCATAGAGAAGAATGAGAGAATAAATTTTCATCCACCATGTCCAATGTTTTATTTTTTTCTACATTTGTATGATTTAATGTTTTCTTAAATCTAAAAAAATTATTTCCGTTTTTTGGATATGTTGGTATAAAAAACAATTTTGAAAAGAATGAAATATTTTTTATTAAAAATAATATTTTGAAATAAAAATTGTATTTTAATATTTGAAAGTGATTTTAATATTAGTTTAAAAGTGTTTTTAAAATGACAAAAAGTTTTCATTCATATAATGTTATTTTGGAATTATAAATGATGTGATCACCCAAATAGATCTAGTTGAGTCAGTTATTACATAAATTATGGTTATTCCCACATAACACACTAATGAATCGAGTAATTATTATATTCTCCACATAATTATATTCGAATGTTTGAGATAACGTTATTACAATATGTAATGGATCTTTAAGGTTTTATAATAGTTTAATGTGATGATTTCCGAAGGTAACTAGATGGATTTTTTATGTTTTATAATGTGTTTTACTTGAAGTATTTTCTTTTAAAAAGGTAGAATAAATTAAATTTTAAAAAATAATTCTATGTCAATCTTTGGGAAAAATGTTTCTTTCAAGAAAGATTATTTTTATTGTTTTAATATATATCAATGGACATGTAGTTTCATTATGTTTATATCAATTTCTAATCTATTTATTCCCATCCCATGTTTTTAATTTTTTTTAATGGGAATTAATTTTGAGTAAGGGATTTGAATAGTTCATGTTTAAATTTGTGAATACTGTTCGTAAATGTGTTCATGAATATATTTTGAAATGTTTTATATGGTGGAAATAGTTGATACAGTTTGAAGGTGTCAACTTTCTATTATATAGTTTCTTATGTAATGGATATAATGTAATTATCTAATGCCCAAATACTGAAGAGATCCTCAATCACTACAACAATTTATGCCTTTTACATCAATAGTTCAAAGGTTATATCAACAAATTAAGAGTCTAGATATATTTATGGATTTTAAAATGAGTGGTATTTAACAGCACTAAAAACAATTTTGAAGAAAGCCTTTGACATCACTAAAAAATGAGCTTCTAAAGGGTTCCTTCAACAATTCATTCTTTTTCTTTGTTAATATTTTCCTTTAATATCACTTTTTTAGCACAATTAAAGGGTACCATTAATAGATTTTAGTGTTTTTAAAGGTTTCCACATAATAGTTGCTAAAAATGAACAATTAAAAGTATTTTAACATTAAATTAAATTTTCATGCACCCCAAAAACACCATTTTTCAATTTTTAATCCCCTTTCTCAGTGCATTCCTGTTGGGCAAAAATCCCTCAAGGTAACATTGCAGTATTTTTGGGTTGATTGTGTTTGTTGACAAAGCAGGTTTCCATGGAGAATTGTCGAGTTCTCAAGATGTTGTTGACAATCCATGTTGACAATGAACCATGACAAATGAAAGGACAATCTGGAGGCGGTACAAAAAGAGCAGTACAAGGTGGCATCGTTTCCCAGTGTTTGCCAAATTTTTGAGGTCCAAAATTTGGAACTTGGTGAGCATCGTGAAAATAGGATTTCCATGAAGAGAATAATTTAATATGGAAAAGGCAGGAATATCGCGAAGATAGGATTCATTGTTTGGAAATCGCGAAGACCAGAAGAATGGAGGCTGTGAGTCTTCGTGATTACGTCAAGCTTCGCGAACGGCAGAGGCTGAAGCACATCACCGCGGTGAAGGGCTTTACGAGGGAGCTTCGCGGCGAAGGCGTGAAGGTAAGTTGATGGTGATTCTTCACGACTACATCAAGCTCCTCGAACGGATAATTGCCGTGGTGCTTCACGATCTGGACAGAATTCTGGCGGAAACATCAGAGCTTTGCGATTTGAGATGACGTGGCGTTGACTTCGCGTAGAAAGTTCGAGGGTCGGTGAAATCGCCTATAAATAGAGGTCGACCCCCTCAAGGGAAGTAAAGAGATTTTTCAGAGAAGATCATTTTCTCTCATTTTGCGAAGGTAGTTCGCGGAGCCAGTGTGATTCGCAAAAGAGGAGCTTCGCGGCGGCTATTGTAGCTCCGTGAATGTTTTGTGCTCCGCGTTGTCTCAGTGAGATTCGCGAGAGAAGTTGCTTTGCAACGAGTTGAGCTTAGCTGGAGTTCTTCGTGAGAGAGATTCGTGAGAGAGCTTCGCGAAAAGGCTAGAGCTTCGCGAAGGCTTGTTTGAGCTTCACGAAATTGGGAGCCTAGCGAAGTAGGGTTCTTTGAAAAGGCGTTTCCAAAAGAATTTCCCAGTGGTTAAGAGGCAAAGTGATATTCATCATTGGATGAAAGTTGGACTTTAATAGAGCATCTATCTACAGTTAAGGATTCATTACTTCATGGAAATGAAGATACCTACAGGTCTATAAATTGTGAGTGAATCCCTTCACAGAGTAGTGATCTTAGGAAGAGGAAGAAGGTGATCCTCTCCACCGGCAGTGAGCCAGAGAGAGAGAAAGAGGGAGTGACCCTTGGGAAAGTAGTGAGATGACCCTAAAAATTGTAAAGGCAGTGAGCCTGGGCATAGAAGTGATCTAGCCCGAACATTGTAATCCACAGCTAGTGATGTTTAGTGGACTTGGTACGACTGGAAACCTGTCGGCGTATGCTCCTTGGATGTAGCCCTTAGCGGTAAACCAAGTAAAATTATTGTGTCCTGTGCTTGCTTTACTTTATGTTTATTTTTTGCAGAAGGAAAGAGAGAGAAGAGTGTTTTTCTTAACAGCGAAACAAGATCAGAACAGGATTTAATTTTTTATTAGTCATACCCTTATTCACCCCCCCCCCCTCTCAGGGTATTCAGCTTAGTGGAACTAAGAAGTTGTATTAGAGAGAAAGGTTTAGAGTTGTTCTTCTCTCAAAGGGTGGTCACCAATCCTAGAGGGATTCTGATCTTCGACAGATGTAATTTTCAGATATGGATGAATCGAATGCAACACTATTTCCGATCATTGGGAATGGATGTGTTTTCAGCAGCTATGCATGGTATCACAGCTGATATTACTAGTGGTGCATTATCATAAGCTGAGCATAAAGAGTTGGATGCTGATTCCAAAGCAATCATTGCCTTAGGGGGAGCCCTTTAAAATCCCATATATACAAAGGTGATGTGATGAAAAACATCCCATTCCATGTGGGAAAAGCTTTTGAATATTTATGAAGGGGATACAAAAGTCAGAGAGGCAAAGCTGCAAGTATTGTGGAACAAGTATGCAGATCTGAGAATGAACCCGAATGTGTCTGTTGATGCATTTTTTGACAGGGTAAATGCTGTGGTAGAATACATGCAAGGCCTTGGTGAGATTATCGAAGACATTAAAATCGTAAAGTGCATCTTAATAAGGCTTCCACCTCGGTTCAATCCGAAAGTTTTTGTTTTGGAAGATAACGATCTGAAAGAGCTGACATTGGATAACCTACACATCACTCTTGTTGCTTATGAAATGTTGCTTATGAAATGAGAAATGATGACAACGATGATGTGGAAAAGGGGAAATCCAAAGAGGTAGAATTTAAGGCCATGAAGAGGCTCACTATTGAAGAATCTAATGAGGAAGAAGAGTCAGATGAGGTGATGGTGTTCCTTTCTTCAAATCTGCAAAGAGTAAAAGGAAAGTTTAAAGGAAAACTTCCACTAGCATGCTTCCGATGCGGAAAGGTTGGTCATCTTGCTACAAGATGCCCCAAAAAGTTTCAAGAAGAAAGCGATGAAGATGAAGTTGAGATTCCCATGAAAAAATCATCAGCCTATGTGAAAGGTAAGAAGCAGTTCAAGAGAAATTTATTTAAGAAGAAGTATATTCTTTCACAAGAAATAGACAGTTCAACTGAGTCTGAGGGTGAAGAAGATGAAGAGATAGAAAACTGCAAAAATCGTGGACAAAATGCTATGGTGGCTATTTCCAGTAGTGCTCTTAAAAAGAATCAAACTGAAACTGGTGATGAAGAAGAAGAAATTTAAGGGAGAGTTGACATGGAAGCTGAATTAGAAGCATCTCTTGAAGAGATAGATGTTTGGAGAGCAAAAACAAAGAAATCCAACAAGATAGTACGTGATGCCAAACTCTACATGCAACAATAAGAAGAAGTGAAGTCTGAGCTTGAGAAGAAATTTAAAATCTTAAGTCTTCCAGGCCAGAGCGTATAGAAAAGGTTGATGAGCATAAGCTCAAGATTGAAGAGAAGAAAAGGGAGATCGATTGCTTCAGTCAAAAAGTGAAAGATCACGTCAAGCGTATTGAAGAGCATGAAGAGGAAGTCGTCGGTCTGTGGAAAAAAGTTAAATACCAGGAAAAACCTTTGAATCCCAACACATTCTTGGGAAATCAGGTCATTACGAATACTGAAAAGAAGAAAGAAGAGCCCAGTAGTTCAGCAGGAAAGAAGCAGCAATTGAACTCAGAAGTTAAGGCTGATTCATGGATTAATCAGAAACAAAAATCTGTGGCAGTTGAAGTTAGACCGCAAGCACCTGTTCTGAGATTGAATGTGGATTTAAGCACAATGCAGAATCAGAATACTCAGAGATCACAAGGGTAAACTCGTAGTGCTGAAGTAACATGAAGGAATGCACCTTATATCAGGTTTTATTATTGTGGAAAGATGGGGCATTTACTGTATGTGTGTTCCATAGCCAAAAGATATCGAAGGGAACAAGAACAGAGATGACAGCCAAATAGAGAACAATTTTCCAAAACATATTTTGAAGGACACTATTTTTGGTGCGGAGGATTGGGAAACATGGCTAGGTACTGCACTCCGACCATTCAGAAAAATGTGCCAAAGCAGAATCAAAATGTTCGCAAGCAGCAGATCAGTAAACTGACAAGTGAGTTAAAAGTTCAGAACAGATTTGCAGTTTTGCAAGATGAAGCTGATCCATCATACTCTGAGAAAGAACATAAGCCTCAATCTATGTCGAGTATGAAAGAAAATGTATGGACCAGGAATAAGAAAATCGAAAAGGCCGTAGTTGCTGAAATTTCCCTTAAAGCATCGGATCGTTCTGGTGTGTGGATCCTTGATAGTGGTTGCACATCCCACATGACAGGCAACAAGGATCTGGTTACAGGCATAAAATATGACAAAGAAAGAGTTGTAAAATTTGGAAATGATGAAGGCCTGAAGATTTTTGGCTCAGGAAAATCCACGTTTGGGGGCAAAGAAATGAGACATGCTGATGTCTTGGTGGTAGAGGGTCTTAGTCATAATATGCTTAGTGTCAGTCAACTATGCGACTCTGGGCACTCTATCCTATTTACCAAGAAGATGGGTATTGTTAAAGGAAAAGATGGAATAGAAATTCTACAGGTAAAACGAACAAAGGGGAATCTTTACCTGGTATGTGGGGAAGAAGATTCATACCTTTTATCCAGAGAAGAAGAAAATCAGCTGTGGCATAAGCGACTTGGTCATCTATGTCAACCATTTATGGAAGATCTGGTAAAGTTTGATGCCGCTAGAGACCTTCCCAAACTATCACATGATCGCACTCATGCATGGGATGCTTGTCAACAAGAGAAGATCATCAGGAATACATACAGGCCAAAAGAACAAAAAGCAACTGGAGTGCTCGAATTGGTGCATGCTGATGTATGTGGACTGTTTCCCTCGGAATCCGGGGATGACCTCCTAGACGGGAGATTCAAACGTTCTGATCGGTTTCTAGTGGGTGCGTTCATAGAACCGTAAACATCCAATGATTCCACATCCGTTTGGACCTACTTTCCAAAGGTAGGCGTTCATTATCTTGTGGACTGATGAGGCTTAGGAATTTGCATTGGTCGAGAGGATGGGAGGTCGGACTCATCACAGCTTTTTGAGGGGAATTATTGTCTACTCTGGGACTCTCATTATAGATTTATGTTATGTTCGTGAATACTTATTAAATTACCAAGTATAAAATGAGATTTCCTTTAGTTTTAACAATAAATGATTAAATATGTAAGAAATTTAGAGAATCTTTTATATGTATTCGAGGTTCTTCATCAATAGAGAATCATCTGTATCTATTTAGAGATTCTTGGTCAATGGTTTTCTTAAAAACATTTATAAAAGTATCTTGGTCATTATGATGACCAGGCTGGTACTTGAAGTTTATCGTCATTCAGAAGGACATGGATTATTTCAAAATTGGGATCGAACCCATAAATGGGCTACCTACATATCCTTTGTTTTGGAAAAGGAATCAGAACCCACGTAGTTCGAGTAAGGGAGTATGACGTTTATGATTGATGGATCAAAGAAGGATTTCATAATTACTTTTACACTCTAAGCTCACGTGAGTCATGCTTGGTGTGAGAAACAAGAGGTATTGGTAAAAATTAGACAATTGTGCCATGAAATATGAAATCATAAGAAATTGTTTGGGGCTTATGTATGTATGACTGCCTAGATAGATGAAGTTTTAGGATTCACTTTTAGGGAGAAAAATCCATGAACAGGGTCCATAAAGGTATATGTGCTTCATGGAGATTTGAATACTATAATCTTGGGGCTTACTCATAAGGAGGATGCCCAAGTTAGGAGGGGACATATGATTGGGTTTTACTCCTGAAAAAGAAACCCAAATCAAGGGTAAATTAGGACTGGTTAAGAGACATTTAAGGGATTTGGGGCTTACTCTTGAAAAGGAAGCCCAAAATTATGACTGGGACTTATTCCTGAAAAGGAGACCCAGTTTAGGGGACTTGGAGCTTACTCTTGAAAAGAATCCCATGATTATGACTGGGTCTTATTCCTGAAAAGGAGACCCAGGTTAGGGATTAAGGTTTGGGGCTTAGTCCTGAGGAGGATGCCCATATTTGAGATTGGGGCTTATTCCTAAGCATGATGCCCAAATTAAGGGACTCTGGGCTTACATCTAACAAGGATGCCCAAATTTGAGATTGGGGCTTACACCTAAGGAGGATACCCAAATTAGAGGACTTGGGGCTTACTCCTATGAAGGATGCCCATATTAAAGGATTTATGATTGGCGATTACTCCTAGGGAGGATGCCCAAGTTAAGGAATTAAGGTTTGGGGATTATTCCTAAGGAGGATGCCCAAATTAAAGGACTTATAACTGGGGATTATTCCTAAAAAGAAGACTCAGGTTAAGGATTCTCTCATCTTAAAGGATGAGGTTGAATGAATGAACTCTCAATCATTGGTGACATAAAGATGTGTAAATCACTAAGTTTTGAGATATATTCCACCGAATTCCTTTTAGATAAGGAAGTAAAATCAAGAAATCATGCCATAAATGGCTTTGAAGAGTATCTTGAAGACTAAATCTTGAATAGGAAAGGTGAAATGGCTTAAGAGGGGTAAAATGGGCAAGATGGGCACCCAAAAATGTAGGGGTGCACAAGTCTTGAAAGGTGCGCATGTCTTGCGTGGGCGCGCAAGTATTGGTCGTGCAGGTATACGTGCGCGACATGTGGGGTACTTGCGCGATTCTTTCTTAAAGCTTTTAGAATCCTCTTGAGGTTCTCCCAGAAAAGGGACACGCAAGTTCTATCGAAGGAATAAGGCGGCGTGCAAGTGTGACCAGTTCCCTTAAGGGCTGGCCACTCAGACACGCAAGTGTTGATGAGTTTCAACACTTAGGCCTTCCTCCCTCTCTTTAGATCTTCCGTTCTAGGTACGAAATTACCTTAGAAGTGTTCCAGAAGATTTGAGAAGAGACTTGGGCGTCGGGAGCATCAATCCGAGTTTCTGGAAAAAGATCCTCTCGAATGGGGGGCCCACAGGGTCTATTTATAGGCAGAAGAAGACCCCGAGCGGTTACCAGGCGGTTATCACTTAGGTCGCGCAAGTCACTTGCAGGACCATAAGGTGTCACGCAAGTAGACTTGCACGACCACTAGGCGGTGCACAAGTGTACTTGCGTGACCATGAGGGAACTTGCACGACCTATGGGCAATGTTCTCCTTTTTCATCCCTTTTTCGATTTTTGATGTTTCTTCAAAGGATGAATCACATTGGACTAAAGTATTTCCCTTTTTTTAGTCGTTAGACTCTGTGACGGAAAGGAGAATCAACAAAAATCTCCCCTCAGAGTTGGATCCAGAGAGAAAAGAGGATTTGACTCTGAGGTGAAAAGAAAAACAAGAAATATGGTAGTTTAAAGTCATGCATGTGGGACATACAAAGGCTAATGTTTAAGGTCGAAATAGCTTTGACCGGAATGGATTAGAATTGACTCAATTCCTTGACAACATATTTGAAAACATAGTACCATACTCAAGTATGAGGGAAAATATATAAGCTATGGATTAAGAATATTTGAATCTGAGGAATGATATGAAAAAGAGCTAAAAGGCATTAGAAGAAGTAGTTTCCAAGAATAAAGTTACTATTATTTAACAAAACCCGTTAGGGGGTTGAAATATGCAGGGCCACCTAAGGGCATTGGCTGCATGGTTAAATAAATAGCATCTTTCGGCTGACAAGTCTGTTATGTGGACTGTTTATGCAAGGCCACCTATGGGCACGTGCTGCATAGTCAGGAGAAAGAACTCTAAAAAATTTACTTTCCTAGTGCTAAAAGCCAGTGAACGTTTATGGAGATTCAAATTTTCTAAAGTATAGAGTTTGTTGTATGGAAAGAGGTACTTGAATATGGAGAAGATATTTCTAAACAAGAATATCGAAGGACTGGATGAATATCACTCCTACGAAGGTCTGACCCAAACGTAGGGAAGAAGAATAAACCATAGACTTGAATACTTTCAGATCATGAAAAAGGATATGGGACAAATATGTTAAGGATGGCTATTTTTTGCAGATCTCTACATACTGTCGTTTATGACAAATAAGGAAAAAGAGGAATTCTTCTCAAGAATGAAGTTACCATTATTTAACAAACCCATTAGGGGGTTGAAATATGCAGGGCCACCTAAGGGAATTGGATGTATGGTCAAATAAATAGCATCTTTTAGCTGACAAGTCTGTTATGTGGACTGTTTATGAAAGGCCACCTATGGGGACGTGCTACATAGTCAGGAAAAAGAATTCTCAGAAGTTTGACATTTTTGTGACTAGAAGTCATGAAAAGGGTTATGAAGATCTGAAAATATTTAAGGTTAGGATTATAACACATAAATATGGGTATTGTCCAATGTATATAGAGATACATAGGTCAATGATAACAATAATCATGTTGTGGCTGGGTCCAGAATTGAAACTTGGACTTCACTACGTATCTCATAAGAATGAGAATCAAGCCATATGTAGTTCTTGAAATGTAGTTTAACGTCTTGCAGGACGAAAGTATGAGAGATCTTAGTTTAGGGTCATAGAATTCAGACCATAATAATGAATACACAGTGTGTGTTTTCATGAGGACTTTTCAGCAAAGGGACTGAATGTGAAATTTGGGGTTAGGCCCAAAAGACTTGGGACTAGATTCGGGGGACACTCGAATGTTCCTACGTATCCCATAAGGATGGGAATCAAGTCCACGTAGTTCTAGAACTACCCTTTGTACAAATTTTGTTCGTACATGTGAAGGGTGAAAGGGGACTTTAGTACAATGATGGTTTAACCCGAGATAAAAAGTTTAGGTATTACCATGTATGCACGTAGTCTTTTGAAATGAAACATGATTGAAAAATCAATGTCAATAATAGTTCTCTCTCAAATGAGGAAATTTAAAGAGTATTTTAGTTTATTGTCGTACCGGAAAAAAGTGTTTCATAGTTTAACGTCATATAACAAGGACGAAAGTGAATCAATGTAAAGATATTGATTCCAGGGGCGGTTTCATGAATCAACATCATATGAGATGGTGGTGAACCGATGTGAAGAGATTGTTTCTGGGCTTGAACCTTGGGAGGGTGCCTACATACCCAGCCTGGAGGGAAAGGATCAAAGTCCGTGTAGTTCAATTAAATAATGAATTAATGATCAAGTTGTTCTTGGGGACAACGATCTAATAAAAACGTTGTTGGGACTTACACTTGGTTAGTGGCCCAAAGAGAGTGTTATGGTTGAGGTTTGATCTAAGCTCATGTGAGTCATACCCAGTGTGAGAAATAAGAGGTAACAACAACCTTAACGATGCACAGTTTAATGTCATGTAGCAGGGACAATATGAAGGGACTATGCAGTTTAAAGTCTTGCAGTTAAGACTATTGGTGCTGCACAGTTTAGTGTCATGTAGCAGGGAAAAAGTACAGTTTAATGTCATGTAGGACTTATCAATGACTTTTGGTACAGTTTATCGTCATGTAGTTAGGACGATGTGGACAATACAGTTTAACGTCATATTAGACGAAAGGGGGACTGTATAGTTTAATGTCATGTAGTGAGGACAAAAGAGTGCACCATTTTAACGTCATGTCGGATGCATTGGGGATTTTGTTTTTCCACAGTTTAATGTCATGTTGGACGAAAGTGCAAATAGTTTAAGGTCATATGAATGGATCGTGATGATTATATAGTTTAACGTCTTTCCAGACGTAAGGGACTTTTATACAGTTTAGCGTCATGTAGTTAGGACGTCACAGTTTAATGTCTTGCTGGACATAAGGGATTTGCAAATAGTTTATGGTCATATTCATGGACCAGGGATGATGCATTTTAAGGTCATGCTGGACGGTTTAAGGAATTATTTTCACAGTTTAACGTCGTGTGGGACGAAGTTGTAGTTTAAGGTCATACTGGACCATTGTTGTATAGTTTAACGTCATATAGCAAGGACAAACTGGTGCTGCACAGTTTAGTGTCATGTTGCGGGGACATCTTCTTTTCTACAGTTTAATGTCATGTTGGACAAAGTTGCAAATAGTTTAAGGTCATATGAATAGACCATGGATGATGCAGTTTAAAGTCATACCGGACTTTTAAGTGCTTATGTAGTTTAACGTCTTTCCGGACGTAAGGTACTTTCCTATAGTTTAACATCATGTTGGATGAAGTTGCAGTTTAAGGTCATACTGGACCATTGCTGTATTGTTTAACGTCATATAGCAAGGACAAACTGGTGCATGAACCAATTGTAAGAATCTTGGTTCTGGGGACCATATTTTGTGTTTATACAAAATATTTCTTCAGAAATCTGTCATTGGTTGGAGTCGTGATGAGTTCTCCATCCATTGAGATTAACGAATAAGCTCCATTGGAGTAGACTTTATGTATTGAATAAGGTCCTTCCCATTTTGGCTCATGCTTGGGAGGTTTCAATCCTGGTATCATTGGAGTTCTGAGAACTAATACCAATTCTCCCTGAATGAATGAACGAAGATGAACTGTTTTGTTAAAAGATCGTGCTATTCGATTCTGATAGATTTCTAGGTGGTGCAAAGTGCACAATCTTTTCTCATCTAACTGTTCCAATTCATTCAATCGATTTTGGGATTGCTCATCTGTAGATAACTAATCACAAATGGCTACTCTAAGTTAGGGCAATTGAACTTCAATTGGAAAGACTGCTTCTGTTCCATATACCAATGAATATGGAGTTGACCGCGTTGCATTGCGGGTGGTAGTCCGATAAGCCCATAAAGCATGAAAGAGTTTATCAGGCCATGATCTCTTATCTCTATCCACCATCTTTTGCAGTATATTTGAAAGAGTCTTGTTAAAGGCTTCTATTTTTCCATTGGCCGCCGCATGATATCGAGATGAATGGTTGGATTTAATGTTATATTCTTGATACAATTTCTTCACCTCAGAAGAACAGAAGTTGGTGCCATTGTCCGTCAATATGGCATGATGGACACCAAATCTAGAAATGATGTTAGACTTGATGAAGCTAACAATGAATTTAGAACTGACTTCTTTGAGAGGTACTGCCTCTGCCCATTTGGAAAAGAAATCAGTATCAGTAAGAATGTACTTAAACTGCTTGGCCGTAGCTGAAGGGTAAGGTCCCACCACATCCATTCCCCATGTGGCAAATGGACACGAGTATTTAGCTGTATGAAGCAACTCTGGAGGTTGATGAATGAAGTTGGCATGTAATTGACATGAATGACACTTCTTTGTGAAATCAACACAATCTTGTATCCTTGAAGGCCAAAAGTATCCAAGCCTTCGAATTTGATCAGACAGTCCATGTCCAGACTGGTGGGCACCACAGACTCCTGCATGCACTTCTTTTATGACAACCATTGTCTCTTCACCATCAATAAATATGAAGAGAACTCCATCAAAACCACATTTGAAGAGAATTTTCTCTAAGTGGTTTGGGCCATAATAAAGAGTAAAATTGACCACACGTCGCCAGATTTGTTCTTTCTCGGCTCTATTAGGTGGAAGTGTTCCATTTTGAAGGTATTTCCTGATAGGTGACATCCATCCTATAGTATGACCATACGGTTCAGGAATGGGACTAATTTCATTAATTTCCTCTCTTCTGGCTTGAACATAAGGTGAAATTTCATGACGGTGGGCAATACTGGTGGTTGTCTCGTCTCTATTTGGATCTGCTAAAGCTGTGGCTATATTAGCTAGTGAATCAGCTTGAGCATTTTGTGATCTTGGGACATAAGAAAATGTCGGTTCTGAAGGGAATTACGCCATTAACTCTCTGACGTAATCATACAAAGGGATTAATTCTTCTTTTTTGTTGGCATAATCCCCATTGACTTGTTTGATTACCAGGTCTGAATCACCTTTCACCTTTAAGTGATTCACTTGTTCTTGGAGCGCTAACTCCAAGCCTGTAATGAGAGCTTGGTATTCGGCTTCATTATTGGTACCACCTTCCCATAATAAAAAGGAATAAGGTAACAATGCTTTATTTGGAGAAATGAGTACAATTCCTAAACCAACTTTGTTGAATTTAGGATTTTCCATTTTCTTCCCTGTTGGACTTCTAGAAGCACCATCAAAATACATTTCCCATGTTTGAGGATTCTCTTGAATAGAGAAAACTTCCTCATCCGGGAGTTCAATATATGAAGACATGTCTTCTACTGAAGGATGTTCATCCAGGAAATCAGCCAGAGCTTGGCCCTTTATTGCCTTTTGAGACACATACTGAATGTCGAACTACTGCAAAATAACTTCCCACCTTGCTAGATGTCATGTAAGCATTGGACGACTAAGGATTAATTTGAGTGGATTATTGTGAGATACCAATTGGACCTTGTGATGTTGCAAGTAGTGTCTCAATTTCTGAACTGCAATGATTAATGCCAGGAAGCACTTCTCCATACTTGAATACTGGGTTTCTGCTTCAAGTATAGTTCTACTGAGATAGTAGATGCTATTTTCATTCCCAACATCATTCTTTTGAGTGAGAAAGGCACCCAATGATCACTCTAGAGCTGTCACATAGAGGATAAGTGGTCTACCTTCAACAGGTGGCGTGAGTACTGGTGGACTCAATAGTTATTTCTTGAGAACATCAATCACTTCTTGACATTCTTTGGTCCACTGGTAAGTGACTTCTTTCTTTAATAATTTGGTAAAGGGTAAACTTTTGCCTGCCAAATTGGCGATGAAACGCCGAATATAGGCTAAGTGTCCTTGAAGTCCTCTTAATTCTTTCAAATTCTGAGGAGGTGACATACCAAGGATTGACTTGGTCTTCTCAGGATCGAATTCAATACCACGATGGCGTACAACAAAGCCGGGGAATTTTCCTGAGGTTACCCCAAAAGAACATTTTAAGGGGTTCATCTTCAAATTATGTTGTCGAAGCTTGTGGAATATGACTTCCAAATCAGGCAAGTGATTAGAACGTTGTTTGGATTTAACCACCAAATCGTCTATATAACATTCAAAAAACTTCCCTAAGAAACGTTTGATGATACGATGCATGGCGTGTTGATATGTTGCACCTGCATTCTTTAAACCAAAAGGCATCACCCGATAACAGAACACACATTGAGGGGCTCTGAAGGCTGTAGATTCCTCATCTTCTGGGGCCATTCGGATCTGATTATATCCGGAATATCCATCCATAAAGGAAAGTACTTCATAGCCAGCCGTCACATCAATTAAGAGTTCTGTAATCGGAACTGGGAAATCATCTTTAGGAAAATACCGATTAAGATCTCTAAAATCGATGCAAACCCTAATTTGTCCGTTCTTCTTCTTTACAGGGACAATATTAGCCAACCACTTGGGATACTAAACTTCTCTAACGAAGTTAGCTTTGATCAGCTTATCCACATCAGCTTCAATTTTGGAAGCATAGGTTGGGTGTGTTCTTCTCGCGGCTTTCTTAAATCCTCGATGTTCTTTTGGTAATCCCAAATGATGAGTAGCAACATCAGGATCAAGCCTAGGCATTTCTGTATAATTACAAGCAAAAATATCTTTATTTTGATTTATAAAATTAATATACATCTCTTGCTCTTCAAGGGTCATAGCCGCACTAATTAAAGTGGGGCGTGGATCTTTCTCTATACCCAGATTTATTTCTCTGAGTTCATCCACAGTTGTAGAGATACCTTCCTCAAATTCTAGAGGAGCATCTCTAAGATCTTCATCTTCCTCTTCATCACGTGCTATTTCTTCCATTTCTACTTGCATAGTAGATGACAAAACGAAATTCTCATGATCATAAGAGATTTCAAAATTTTCACATTTTGAAGAAGAAGCTTCCATTTCCGACCCTTTTGATAATAAAGGGTCTTCTTTGGGAAATAAAGAGGAGATGATGAATTGAGAATCGACATCATTATTCACCTCTGATGTTGCTATAACTTCTTCTGGCCTGATTGGCAAAGTATAGACTCGTTGGACTTCAGTAGATGAAATGAAAACGTCACCACTTAGGCTTTCATCACTCTTTGGTAGGATACCAATTTCTCCCATGTTTTCTGGCTTGATTGTCGTAATTGACATTATGGATCTTTCCATAAGTGTATTTTGATTTGGGCCTATTTTGTCAATTTGACTGATAGGTAGCACATAATCTGTACTCACATATGTAAATGGATTTATTGCAATTTTCTCCAAACCATATGGAGCATTAACTTTGGTAATTTCCTTCATTGTAGATTTTTCTCTTCCCTTCATGTGATAAAATTCCGCCTTAATGTATTGAGACTCACATGTATTGAACGGGGCCTTATCACCATACAATGTTCCAACTTCACCATTGAAACAGTATTTGAGACATTGATGGTATGATGAAGGAATAGTTGCATGCTGATGTAGCCAGGGTCTTCCATGCAGGACGTTGAAAGCTGAGTCTTGATCGAGAATCATGAAATCCGAATTGGATAAAAGATCTCCAAACTGAGTTCTGAGTGTAACTTCTCCCAGTGGTTCTTGTTCATTTTTATCATATCTTTGTAACATCATGGTAGAAGGAGATAAATCAGATTCCGTGAGGCCCAATCGACGAAGTGTACGAATGGGCATGAGGTTGACTCCTGAACCATTGTCAATGAAAGCTCTTCAGATATCTACACCATTGACTTTGCCAGATAAGTTCAAAGGTTTTATGTGCCCATGCACAACATCATCTTCATCTTTATCAGTAAAAGATATCACTTCATGGCATTCTGCAGGATTATTCTCTATGTGATAGACTTCACCTGCAGCAATTTCAGCTTCAAACTCCTGAGGACTTGACAAAGCTTCGATGAGTGCTTCCCGAAGATCTTTTGACAGATTCAAAGCATCCAAAAGTGATAACATGGCTGGTACTTGGGACAAGTGTTTCAATATATCATACTTTTGATCTAGAGGTCTGCGTTTCCCAACAGGAATATGTGGTTTAGCAGGTACCTTGGAAGCATATGTTTTGGAAGCGGATGCATCTTGTATTGGGATAGAAGTTGGAAATATCCTTGGTTTCGGAATATTAGACCGATTAGATCCATTTACTTGCTGAGATAAAGAAGGTGGAATTTTCAATCGGTCTTCCAAAATAACTGTTCCAAGACTGAGTTGACTATTGGAAGAAGAATTTGCTTGTTCTTTTTGAGCTCGCTAAAGGGATCTACCACGAGTTTCTGCTGCATACACAGTGCTAGCAGGGGTAGAATTGGAGTAGTGGATTTGGAAAGATCCGCGTCTTCCCCTGTATCCTGAACCTCTGGAACTTCCTCGGATTCCCTTATTTGATACAGGAAATTTAGGCTCATCTAGACTGGAATATGGATCTGTTAATTGAATCATATTAACAGAACCTAAGATTAACTCTTCCTCTGATAAAGACTCTTCCTGATTAGCCTGTTTAGGCTGTGCAGTTTGATGGGGCGGTGCCTGTTGCTTTGAAGTAGATGGCATGAAATCTGCCAGAGTCAAAGACAACTTAGGCCTCGATACATACTCATCTTCTTCTGATTCCTCTTTCTTCTTTGAATTGCGCTGCCCTTTTGAGGATTTGTCTTTTGATGGAGGCTTCACTGCAGCTTTTGTAGGAGACACAATTGGCTTCTTCAATTGTGTTCGCAAAATGGCATGGGTCCGATTGATTGTCTTTCTGACCATCCAATCATCATATTTTTACGCAGTTTTGCTTTTGACTTCCTGCCACTCGCCTCCTTCCTTTGGATCTGTAGCAGTAACACACGCTACATGAGCTAAAGAACCCTTCAATTTTACATGTCCCAAGTCGACCATATTTTGCAGGAGGTCATTAAAGACAAAAAACTCCTGGATGGGATGCCCCAACATTTGATGAAAGGGAAAATAATTGGGACGGTCTTCATCTCCTTCCTTGTTTGGCCTCTTGGGTACTGGTAATTGAACTAAATTATTTTCCAAAGCTGAAATGAAGTAACCAGGAACTTGCTCACTTCGGAAAGAGTATGTTTTACTCCTCAAATCATCAAATTGTTTTCTTTGTTGATCTCTTTGATCATTTGGACGAAACAACCTTTGTTGTTGGCGTTCAGGAGGTGGAGCCCTTCGAGAAGATGAAGGTTTTCAAGTAGAAATAGGTACAGGTGCTTGTTTAAGAATAACTGTAGCAGTTTATACATTACCCATTCTCCTTCCTTGATCTGATGGAATTACACGAGATTTAACCTTATTCTGTATAAGGGAATCTTCAATCTGCTGAGCGATTGAAGTAAGGTCTCGAAACCCTCCTGTGTATTTCACAGGGATCAATGGCATGCGTAATTCGTCACGCAAATTTGCCACACAGATTGGCAATAGTTCCTCCTGAGGGAGTGCTAAACTCAGAGAATATGTTAATCCCTTCCAGCGAGCAATGAAATCAGAAACTCTTTCATTCTCCCTTTTCTTGCAGTTTGTATGATCGAAAATAGTTGTTTTTGGCAAAGTTGAGCTGAACTGAAGAAGGAATTTTTGACGAAGATCCTCCCATCAGATAATTGACCGGGATTGCAAGCTTGTATACAAGACAAAAGCTGGTCCTTGCAAGGTTCGCACGAAGCATCTGAGTTTCACTGCTTCTTGCTGCTCTGTAGTTCCCATCATAGGATCACAACAAGACACGTAATGCGTCAAATGTTGTTCAGGGTCACCTGATCCATTGAAAGTAGGGAAATCAGGGTTTCCAAATCTAGATGGAGGAGAAATTGAATCTACCCATTCAGGGTAAACATTCTTTTCAGGTTGAACTTGCACTCGTTTCCCTTCCATAGTTTCTAACCGAGCTGTTAATGACTCAATAGTAGTTATTAACTTTTAAGAAACATCAGGTTGAACTTGGTTTTGGGTAGGTGAAATGAATGGAGCTTGGAAAGACGTGGTGGTTGGTGCTGCAAATGATGGTAGTGCTGCCAACCATTGTTGCATTTGACCCATAGGATTAGACCTCTAAGGGTGTACTAATAAATGAGGATATTCTTGATCCATCTCAGTAGTTACAACAAATTCCTTCGGCTGTCGGACTTCAGCATTCTTTTGAAGAAGACTACTCTGAAGTAGTTCTGCATTCAGCCTTCTTAATTATTTCATTTCTTCCTCCTGTTGTGCAAACCTTTGTTCTAATGAGAGCGATTGACCTTCTCTAGAGGAAGGATATGTAACCTGATTCTTTCCCTTCCCTTTGTTGGTTACTTTTTGGAGAGAAGGAAGTGGATTACCTCGGTTCTGAGTAATCCTTTGACTTCGTGTACGCACACCTTCTTCATTTGTATCGGTGCGTACATTTTCTTGAGCAGGACACTCTTTATCTGAGTCCCTTGAGTGAAGCTCCTCTGGTGGATTAGCAACAACGACATTGATGACATTGATTGATATATAATGCATCACATCCCTTCTATCAACATTTCTGTGATATTGTCTTCTTTCATGCCTTTGATGAGACATTGCCTTTTGTTGATTCAATCATTTAGGAACTTATTGACGAGCAATAACTTGGAGGGAATCTCCTGATAATTTGGCTCTTCATTCCTCTTGTGGCTTCTTCCCCAATCGAGAAAAGACTGATATTCTCTGAGGAGGGGATTGATGATTTGAAAGAGTCCCCAGTCTCGAGAACTGGGGATGTTCCTCCTGCTTCCGCTCAACTCCTCGAATCCCATTTGTTGAATCTGAGGGTTGGGTTAAAGAAGTCCCCAGTCTGACAAGATGGGGTGTCTCTTGTCATGCTATGTCTGAGATCTTCTTAAAATCTCTCTTGATCTTGCGAACCTTAGTTCGGAAATTAGCTGGATGCATTAGACTGTATCCACTTTTATCACCTGGTTCAACAGACCGTTGGATGATTTCCGAAACTTCTGTCATTTGATGACTTGTTTGCTCCATACGAGAGGCTTGTGCAATATTATCGCCTTCTTGATGTAGGAGAAATTCAACAACTTGCTCTCTATATGATTGATTTTGAGAGGAACTAGTTGAAGCCTGTTCTTGAGCAGGCTTTTGATTACGAACAAAGCCCATTGACTGTGGCCGGCCATGGGCAATAACATTGCATGAGACCATTTTCAGCGGGCTTTGCTGACAGGAAAGCACTGTGAAATGTAGTGCACCGTGAAGACCCCATCCTCCGATATGAACATCAGATGGAGCATTGGAAATTAACTGACGCAATTTTCTTAGTGCGCCAAGGCATGAACGTTGAAGGGTTCTCTGCTACTTTTCAGCCTTCGGATACCGAGAGACTGATAGAGATGCCAAATCAATCTGACGTTGTAGCCCTTCTATTATCTTAAGATGATTTTCGTATTCATCAAAAGATAATACCTTCTTCTTCAATTGACAAATAGTTTTCCATATGTTGAGATGAATATCATGGATTCCATCATCCGTCAACATCTTTGGAATGTCGTATTGGGAGTCAGCCAAAGGCCAAAACATAACTGGTACCTCACCTTTTGCTATTTTTTTCCTCATGTTCAAAATTTCATCTTTATCATTAAATGAAGATTCTTCTACCTATTTTGACCAGAGTTGGTGTTTCCTTGTTGCTTTATCGGATTCAACAAGATTGGTAGAGAGATTGTTGATCAAACTAGAAGATGCATGACATAGGGGTGGTTCGGAGAATGACCTACACCCTGGGCTATCTTCTGATTGAGATAGTATTTCACTTGTTAGCGATAAAGCATCAGACATGACTGGTTTCGCATTTGAAAGTGCCTCAAGATAAGAGGGCTTTCTCGGCACTACATTGTCCACTAGAGTATTTTCCAGGCAATGTGAATCACTACTGCGGAGAGGAATTTCGCAGCGAAGTTCATCATCATGGGGAGGACCACCATAATGGGTTACAGAAAAAGATGAGATCTCTTTCTCCTTGGTCTTCTGACCACACAGAGGGTTCCTGTGGCTCTCATCTGAAGAAGAAACTTCAAGATTGACCGAATTTTCATGAAGCAAGCCTTCATGAGGAAGTGTCTTTTGAAGACCTTCAGAATTAATGTTCCTGTTATTGGGAACTGAGGGAGTAGAATCTTGAATTCCAACAGATAAATGTCTGAGGGCTTCAAGAACTCCAGCATCGAGCAAGGCCTTGTTAGAGATTGGCCTTTGATCTCTTGACTATGGTGGGTGGATCTTTTTCATAGATGCCTTCTTACTCGCTTTGGAAACCACTTGCTGACGAAAGTGGTTACTCTGAGCAGGTGTATGTGCCTGATCAGGAAAGATGTTCAGGTTAGGCTGAAGATCTCCAATCAAATAAGGTGTATGTGCCTGACTTGGTTGTCCATATGATATGGGGGAGTATGCCCCATAACCCTCTTGGACTAGAATAGATGTGTGTGTCTGTTCCGGAGTGAATCACTGATGTGTCACTCCACTGCTAGGGATTGATTTATGTGTATGTCCCTGAGGTGATGCTGAAGCTGCTATGATATCCTGGCAAGCATCCAGAATACGAGCAGGAATTTGCTTCGGCTCTTTCACCATTGACAAAATATGTTTGGTGACTTCAGCCGCCAAAACGGGGATATACGTCCATTCCGGGCTTGGAGTAGGTGTATGTGCCTACTCCTGTCCTCCTTTTCCTGTCAGTGAATCCTGACAATACTCAAGTGTGGAGGCAGAGAGTTGAGTCTGCCTCCTGTTTGTCGTCGGGGCTTTCCGACTGACTTCTCTGTGCGCTACCAAGCGAGACTGTTGGTAGGTTTGATTAGTAGTAGCAGGTGTATGTGCCTCGTGATTACACTTCGCCAAACGCAGTTGAAGAGATCCATCATATGTAGTCAGGAGAGCCTGCTGACTAACTGGTGATGTATAAACAGGTGTATGTTCCTGCCTATAGTACTCCGCCGGAATTGCCTGGCGGGATTGGCTTGATGCTGCTAGACGAGTCTGCTGGACAGCGGAACTAAAACGGGCAGGTGTGTGTGCCTGCTCGTTGTTCACCACCAAGTTAGGTTGGTGGACTCCATCATATGTAGTCAGGCGAGCCTACTGACTAACTGATGATGCATAAGAAGGTGTATGTTCCTGCCTATAGTATTCCGCCGGAATTGCCTGGCGGGATTGGTTTGATGCTGCCAGACGAGTCTGCTGGACAACGGAATTAAAACGGGCAGGTGTGTGTGTCTGCTCATTGTTCGCCACCAAGTTAGGTTAGTGGAATCCATAATATGTAGTCAGGAGAGCCTACTGACTAACTGATGATGCATAAGCAGGTGTATGTTCCTTCCTATAGTACTCCGCCGGAATTGCCTGGTGGGATTGGCTTGATGCTGCCAGACGAGTCTGCTGGACAGCAGAATTAAAACGGACAGGTGTGTGTGCCTGCTCATTGTTCGCCACCATGTTAGGTTGGTGGACTTCTCCGGAGATAGTAGGGATGATAACCTGCCCATTGTTAACCGGATTCCGTCTCTGGCGGTTCATCTTGCCTGCTCGGGTTCGAGGAACCTGAGCTGAATGCCTGGAGTCGGTACCCTCATCATGTTGAGGGTGCACTACCGCACGAGTCTGGTGGCGATTGTTGATGGGAGACCTCGAGAAGGACTCCTATCTTTTTGAATTAAGGCCCCGAGGGACCTTCTCATTCACTTCCTTGGAGTAAGGGAGTGAATGGAAATTGCGTTTCGGGGATAACGACCTGAAACGGTTGGAGACGGTAGTCAGCACCGCCTGCTTCTTGATCGTTGGCCGCCGTTGTTCGGATGGCCAGGTAGAGTTGTTAACATGGAGGGATTGAAGAAGGGCCTCCAGAGTTGGGATAGTACCGTTGCGACGGTACTCCTTAACCAGTGCATTAGAAACCCAGCGTTGAAGACGCTGAGTTGGTGATGTCATCCTCAGAGCGGATGGCGTTCCAGCAGGAGTAGCAGCATTGGTTTTCACAGTAGCAGACCTCACAGTAGAGGTGTTCACAGCAGCAGTATTCACAGGGGTGAATTTAAGGAAAGCCATTTTGCAGAAGATCTTGAGAAAAGAGTGCCCGTTCCATATAATAGACATAATCAAGATGAATCCGGCCACTGCATCTTTTGGATGAGCACATATGTCAATGATTTTTTTGTTAGCCTTCCTATTTAATTTCAAATAGGGGCTTAACAAATAGGTAAAACATCATTTTAACTTCGTTAAGGATTCACGTTGGGTTCACCATTTTTGTTTCCCTCGGAATCCGGGGATGACCTCCTGGATGGGAGATTCAAACGTTCTGATCGGTTTCTAGTGGGTTTGTTCGTAGAACCAGAAACATCCAATGATTCCACTTCCATTTGGACCTACTTTCCAAAGGTAGGCGCTCATTAGCATGTGGAATGATGAGGCTTAGTAATTTGCATTGGTCGAGAGGATGGGAGGTTAGACTCATCACACCTTTTTGAGGGGAATTATTGTCTACTCCGGGACTCTCTTTATAGATTTAAGTTATGTTCGTGAATCCTTATTACATTACCAAGTATAAAATGAGCTTTCATTTAGTTTTAACAATCAATGATTAAATATGTAAGAAATTTAGAGAATATTTTATATGTATTCGAGGTTCTTCATCAATAGAGAATCATCTGTATCTATTTAGAGATTCTTGGTCAATGGAATCCTTAAAAACATTTATAAAAGTCTATTGTTCCTTATGATGACCAGGCTGGTACTTGAAGTTTATCGTCATTCAGAAGGACATGGATTATTTAAAAATTGGGATCGAACCCATAAATGGGCTACCTACGTATCCTTTGTTTTGGAAAAGGAATCAGAACCCACGTAGTTCGAGTAAGGGAGTATGAAGTTTATGATTGATGGCTCAAAGAAGGATGTCATAATTACATTTACACTCTAAGCTCACGTGAGTCATGCTCGGTGTGAGAAACAAGAGGTATTGGTAAAAATTTGACAATTGTGCCATGAAATATGGAATCATAAGAAATGGTTTGGGGCTTATGTATGTATGACTGCCCAGATAGATGAAGTTTTAGGATTCACTTTTAGGGAGAAAAATCAATGAACAGGGTCCATAAAGGTATATGTGCTTCATGGAGATTTGAATACTCTAATCTTGGGGATTACTACTAAGGAGGATGCCCAAGTTAGGAGGGGACATATGATTGGGTTTTACTCCTGAAAAAGAAACCCAAATCAAGGGTAAATTAGGACTGGTTAAGAGAAATTTAAGGGATTTGGGGCTTAATCCTGAAAAGGAAGCCCAAAATTATGACTGGGACTTATTCCTGAAAAGGAGACCCATGTTAGGGGACTTGGAGCTTACTCCTGAAAAGAAGCCCATGATTATGACTGGATCTTATTCCTGAAAAGGAGACCCAGGTTAGGGATTAAGGTTTGGGGCTTACTCCTGAGTAGGATGCCCATATTTAAGATTGGGGCTTATTCCTAAGAAGGATGCCCAAATTAAGGGAGTCGGGGCTTAAATCCAAGAAGGATTCCCAAATTTGAGATTGGGGCTTACTCCTAAGGAGGATGCCCAAATTAGAGGACATGGGGCTTACTCTTAAGAAGGATGCCCATATTAAAGGATTTATGATTGGGGATTACACCTGGGGAGGATGCCCAAGTTAAGGAATTAAGTTTTGGGGCTTATTCCTAAGGAGGATTCCCAAATTAAAGGACTTATAACTGGGGATTATTCCTAAAAAGGAGACACAGGTTAATGATTCTCTCATCTTAAAGGATGAGGTTGAATGAATGAACTTTCAATCTTTGGTGACATAAAGATGTGTAAATCACTAAGTTTTGAGAGATATTCCACCGAATTCCTTTCAGATAAGGAAGTCAAATCAAGAAATCATGCCATAAATGGCTTTGAAGAGTATCTTGAAGACTAAATCTTGAATAGGAAAGGTGAAATGGCTTAAGAGGGGTAAAATGGGAAAGATGGGCACCCAAAAAGGTAAGGGTGCGCAAGTCTTGAAAGGCGCGCAAGTCTTGGGTGGGCGCGCAAGTATTGGTCACGCATGTATACTTGCGCGACATGTGGGGTACTTGCACGATTCTTTCTTAAAGCCTTTAGAATCCTCTTGAGGTTCTCCCAAAAAAGGGACGAGCAAGTTCTACCGAAGGAATAAGGCGACGCTCAAGTGTGACCAGTTCCCTTAAGGGCTGGCCACTCAGACGCGCAAGTGTTGATGAGTTTCAACACTTAGGCATTCGTCCCTCTCTTTAGATCTTCCATTCTAGGTAAGAAATTACCTTAGAAGTGTTCTAGAAGCTTTGAGAAGAGACTTGGGTGTCGGGAGCTTCAATCCGAGTTTCTGGAAATAGATTCTCTCGAATGGGGGGCCCACAAGGTCTATTTATAGGCAGAAGAAGATCCCGAGCGATTACCGGGCGGTTATCACTTAGGTCGCGCAAGTCACTTGCAACCACCATAAGGCGACGCGTAAGTAGACTTGCACGACTACTAGGCGGCGCACAAGTGTACTTGCGCAACCATGAGGGAACTTGCGCGACCTATGGGCAATGTTCTCCTTGTTCATCCCTTTGTCTATTTTTGATTTTTCTTCAAAAGATGAATCACATTGGACTAAATAATTTCCCTTTTTTCAGTCGTTAGACTCTATAACGGAAAGGAGCGTCAACATGGACCTATCTCACCACGAGCTATAGATGGGCAAAGGTACTATGTTATTTTTATTGATGACTATAGAATAATGGCTTGGGTATTCATCATTACCCATAAGACAGAGGTGTTCGGTTGCATAAAGCAGTACAGGAGGGAATCAGAAAAGATATTTGGGAAGAAAATTCTGATGTTTCATACTGATAACGGTACAGAATTTACAAACAGTCAGGTTGAAAACTATCTCGAGAAACATGGGATAAGGCATCAAGTTTCATCAGTAAGAACTCCCCAACATAATGGAGTGGTTGAATGGAGAAATCAGATCATCAACAACATGGCCGGAACAATGCTTATTGATAAGGACCTACCAGAGAAATTTTGGAGGAATGCAGTTTTGACATCGGTCTATGTTTCAAATAGGTCCCTGTTATGTCCGAAGCAAGGGAAGACTCCGTATGAACTGTGGTACGGAAAGAAGCCAACGTTGAAATACTTTCAAATCTTTGGAAGTAAGTGTTTAATTCTCAACAAAGAACATCATAGGATGTTTGAGGCACGAGGAGATGAAGGGATATTCCTTGCCTATTCAGGGAAAAACAAAGAATATAAATGCTTCAACAAGAGGCTGGGAAAATTTGTTGAGAGTAATGATGTCACTATAGTTGAAAATGAACAGACTGCTCAACGAACCAGTGAACAGGTTCTGGATGAAAGTGATGATGAGGTAAGAAACACAGGGGGAGTAGAAGTTGAAAAGGCTGACTCAGAAGAAGATACTGATGATGAACAAGAAAGTGTCAAGTCTGTATCTACAAGGAAGCCAAAGAGTCGAGCTGAAATTGATAGGCAAAATATCATTGGTGATCAGACAGATCCAGTTCAGACTCGAAGAATGAAATCATTACAGCAAACATCGTTTTTATCTCAGGTGGAGATGAAATGTTTTTCTGATGCAGCTGAAGATGAAAACTGGGTTCAGGCTATGAATGAAGAGCTTGATCAAATTGAGAAGAACCAGACATGGGAGATTGTTTCGAGGCCAGCAAACAAGAATGCCATTAGGGCCAAATGGGTCTATCAAAACAAGATGAATGAAGAAGGCACAGTGATTCGGAACAAAGCACGTCTAGTGTGCAAGGGGTACTCCCAGATCGAGGTAATAGATGTTGATGAGACATTTGCACAGGTTGCAAGGCTGGAGACGATCGTATTATTTTTTTCCATAACAGTGCAAAGAAAGTTCAAAGTGTTCCAGATGGATATCATATCTACATTCATGAATGGTGTTCTGGAAGAGGAGGTGTATATTGAGCAGCCAGATGGTTTTCTCATTCATGAGGATGAGAACAAAGTTTGCAGGCTGAAGAAGGCATTGTATAGGCTGAAGCAAGCACCAAGGGCATGGTACTCAAGCCTTGATCAGTGCTTGAAGAAGCTTGGTTTTCAGCGTGGAGGAGTTGATTACAATCTCTATTTCAATAATGACAGTAATAAAAGGATGATGGTGTTAGTGTATGTCGATGACATAATATTTGGCAGATCAGATGAAGCTCAGTGTAGACAGTTTTCTGAATTCATGAAAAATGAGTTTGAAATGTAAATGATTGGAGGGATAACATTTTTCTTTGGTCTACAGGTGACAAAAAAAAGGAATGGAATATTCATTTCTCAATCTAAATATGCCAAGGAGGTCCTGAGAAGGTTTGGAATCGAAAATTCCATGGAGATGAAGACTCTGGTTGCCACCCAGATGAAATTATCGAAAGATGAAGATGGAAAGGCAGTTAATATCACAGAATACAGGAAAATTATTGGAAGTTTGTTGTACTTGACTGCAACAAGGCTTGATATTGTTTTTTCCACATGCAAAGCAGCGAGATATCAGAGAAATTCCAAGGAAATCCACATGCTTGCAGTAAAAAGAATAATTCGGTATATCCAGGGCACAGTGGATTTCAGCTTGACATATACTGATAAATCTCAGACAGAGTTATTGGGTTATACTGATGTAGACTATGCTGGTTCATCGGATGATAGGAAATCAACATCAGGTGGTGCTTTCTATCTTGGTGGATTGTGTATTTCTTGGCTAAGCAAGAAGCAAGATTGCATTTCATTGAGCACCGCAGAAGCTGAGTATATTGCGGCCACTCAGGCATGCACATAATTATTGTGGATGAATCAGCAGCTTGAAGATATATGAGTTGAAGTGAAGTCTCGATCGGAATCCAGTGTGACAAATCAAGTGCTATAAATCTTATAAAAAATCCCGTCCATCACTCAAGGACAAATCACATTGAAATTAAGTATCATTTTATCAAGGAGAAGGTTGAGCAGAGAATTGTGAAGTTGGAGTACGTGCCTACAGAACTACATGTTGCAGACATCCTGACAACGGCCTTACCCAAGGTGGCATTTGAGAGACATCGACTGGCTCTGGGAGTTCAGTCGACTCCCCGCACTTGAAATAGTGTGGATGTGGAACCCCCCCCCCCCCCTCTCCCCGAGGTATGATGTGTTTTTCCCTAATGTGTTGATATGTGTTCTCTACTATGTTACAGACTACAAAGGAGTGACCTTTGGGTTCGTTGACATATGGGGAGAAAATAGTGTTTATTAAAGGGGGAGAAAATTGTGATTGGGAGACAGTGTGGCTATTTGAGAAATCCAGAAAGATGCATGGAGAAGCTGACAGGTGGAGCAGCCAGAAAGGGGGAGCAATGATTAAATGGAAGAGTATTAAACATGACGATTCTAGAAGTGATCGATCAAAGCATAGAAATCACGACAGCTGAGGATCGTGATAAAAGTAGAAAAGTGGTGTTGGAATGGTGTGAGACGGTGACCAGTTATCACCAATTGGTATTAGTGTGGTTCAACAATTGGTATCAATTTAAGAATTGTTATCAGGGTGGAATCGACAATTGGGGTCTGGCATGAAGTGATTCATTGATGAACTTTTCATACTACTCTTTTTTCTCACGCCGAGCATTGCTCATGTTGGCTTAGTGTATGTGTTAAGTGAATCCTTGAACGCTATCAAAATCGCAAGAGGCGAACGGTGGTAGCAACTAGAATAAGACTCAGTGAGGTATCAAAATGAAGAAATTCATTCTGAGCAGAGTTGTGAAGAGTATTCAACAAACCCAAAGGGGGAGATTGTTGGGAAAAAATCCCTCAATGTAACATTGCAGTATTTTTGGGTTGATTGTGTTTGTTGACAAAGTAGGTTTCCATGGAGAATTGTCAAGTTCTAAAGATGTTGTTGAAAATCCACGTTGACAAAGAACGATGAAAAAGGAAAGGACGATCTGGAGGCGGTACAAAAAGAGCAGTACAAGGTGGTATCGTTTTCCAGTGTTTGCCAAATTTTTGGGGTCCAAAATTTGGAACTTGGTGAGCATCGTGAAAATAAGATTTCCAGGAAGAGCATAATTTAATATGGCAATGGCATAAATTTCGCGAAGATAGGATTAATGGTTTGGAAATCGCGAAGACCAGAAGAATGGAGGCAGTGAGTCTTTGCGATTACGTCATGCTTCGCAAATGGAAGAGGCTGAAGCACATCGCGGCGGTGAAGGGCTTTGCGAGGGAGCTTCGCAGTGAAGGCACGAAGGTAAGTTGACAGTGATTCTTCGCGACTAGGTCAGGCTCCGCGAACGGATAATTGTCGTGGTGCTTCGCGATCTGGACAGAATTCTGGCGGAAACTTCATAGCTTCTCGATTTGAGATGATGTTGCGTTGACTTCACGCGGAATGTTCGAGGGTCGGTGGAATCGCCTATAAATAGAGGCTGACCCCCTCGAGAGAAGTAGAGATATTTTTCAGATAAGATCATTTTCTCTCGTTTTGCGAAGGTAGTTCGTGGAGATAGTGTGCTTCGCGAAAGAGGAGCATCGCGGTGGCTATTGTAGCTCCGCGAAAGATGTGTGCTCCGCGTTGGCTCAGTGAGCTTCGCGAGAGAAGTTGCTTTGCAACGAGTTGAGCTTCGTGGGAGCTCTTCACGAGAGAGCTTCGTGAGAGAGCTTCGTGAAAAGGCTGGAGCTTCACGAAGGCTTGTTTGAGCTTCGCGAAATTGGGAGCCTAGCGAAGTGGGGTGCTTTGCGAAGGCGTTTCCAAAAGCATTGCCCAGTGGTTAAGAGGCAAAGTGATATTTATCAGTGGATGAAAGTTGGAATTTAACAGAGCATCTATCTACAGTTAAGGATGCATTACTTCATGGAAATGAAGAGTCCTACAGTTCTATAAACTGTGATTGAATCCCTTCACAGAGCAGTGAGCTTAGGAAGAGGAAGAAGGCGATCCTCTCCACCGGTAGTGAGCCAGAGAGAGAGAAAGAGGGAGTGACCCTTGGGAAAGTAGTGAGATGACCCTAAACATTGTAAAGGCAGTGATCCGGGGCATAGAAGTGATCTAGCCCAAACATTGTAATCCATAGCTAGTGAAGTTTAGTGGAATTGGTACGACCGGAAACCTGTCGGTGTATGCTCCTTGAACGTAGACCTTAGCTGTGAACCAAGAAAAATTGTTGTGTCATGTGCTTGCTTTACTTTCTGTTTATTTTGTGCAGCAGGAAAGAGAGAGAAGAGTGTTTTGATTAACAGCGAAACAAGATCAGAACAGGATTTAATTTTTAATTAGTCATACCCTAATTCACCCCCCCCCCTCTCAGGGTATTCAGCCTAGTGGACCTAAGAATTCCCCTGGCCATCCACCATCACGCACACCACCCCCATACTGAACGCTATAAGGATACAAAAATACCCGATCATTCTAGGATTTGATCTAAGGACCTCCCTCATTCGACTAAATTTACTTTATCACAATACCATCCATGTTTTGTTTTATATTTAACGACTAGTATATTTATATGTATATATTTTGATAGGGGTGATATATATATATATACAATTATATTTATTTAAATATTTTGATAATATTATTTGTATATATATATGTGAATATATATGTTTGTGTGTGTTTATTATATAGACATATATGTATATATAAAATTATATATACATCTTAATTTATTTATTTATGGTAAATAAAATGAATAATAAACATTTATTTTATCTATTTAAACATAAATTACTATATAAATCTATTGATATATGTATTTATATAAGTTATTTATAATATGTAAATATAATAAAATATGCATATATTAAATTATAAATATAACTACTTGCGAAAAAAGATAAGACATAAAAATAATAATATCACAATGAATGTAATACATTGAATTTTTTTTGTCCCCATATAAAATCCAATAATACCACTTCAAACGGGGAATAAATCAGTACGACTTTTACAATTTTGGGATTTCCAAACTAAAAACACAGTTTTAGAAGATGTATTGGCCTTGTTTCACCTAACAAATAGTGAATGGTCCCTCCTGATTATGACGGTGTAGAAATCATTACATTATTTTATTTGATATGTGGTATATCCAAAATTGAAAGTAAGATCAAAATTTATGGACATTTGATGTCAGAGTTTTGTTTTCAAACTATTTTAGATCTTTTATGATTTTTTTGATTTTTTTTCTCTTCATATTATTATTAAGATACTATTTATCGATAATAAATAAAAAATGTGATTTAAAAAAATTTGTTATTTGTTTAATAATCTGTTTAACAAAATATCTTATATATTCTATGTATATTCTTATTCAACCATATATTAAGCATATTTTAGAATATATATTATAAATATCATTATATTTAAATTTAAATATTTCAATATTATTTTTAATGAATTGTGATTTTTCTTAAAATAAAACCACTATAATCAAAAGTAAAAAAGGAAATGATAAATGGGTCATTTATATGCTCATTTTAAATGAGATGATAAATACCCCCTTATTAGCACTTTTTTACAAGTGCTAACAAAGGTTCCCCTTTATCAGTGCTTTTATCTTGTATTGTAAAATGGGGTGATTTATCAGTGCTTTTTGACAAGCCCTGACCAAGGACCTCCTTTAACAGTTTTAAAAATGCATGTTTAAAGACCCCTTGTAGAAAAACATTTCTAGAACTGTCAAAGGGGTCTTTAAAAAATGATTTTATCTAATGTTGTTAAAACCCTAACATTGGATAAACCTAGTATTGTAGTAGTAAATATGATAGATAGTACATTCTTAACTAAAACTCAATATTATGCAATTTTTAGGGTAGGGACCTATACACATAGTCCTCAATTTCCCAATTCTTAATATCCCTCTAAAATATTCTCTTAAATATTAATATATCTTATTAATACCATGGTTGTAACAGCCCAAAAAATAATTAAACAAATTATATTTAAATAATTAAAGTTTCATAATATTTAATTTAAGAAAAATAAAAATTTGATGTTCTTATTTGTATTAGATTTCCAAAAATGACACTTTTTAGTGTAAAATAAATATATTGGTAAATAATAATTTTTTTATGAGTAATATATTAATATATTTGTTTTCAAATGAAATGTTTTTGCATGTAATTATAATTATTTTGAAGTATAAGTATGTGTTTCTACATTGAATTATATATATCGTTAAAATTTTTAATTTTAATGTTTCCAACTTATAAATATTTTGTACCAATTATGATAATGAATATATTTTTGAATTATTAATTTAATTCATACCATATTAAATATATAATATAATGTGTATATATTTGTTTTATAAATAAACATGATAATAAAAATTGAATAAATATATTTTCAGATTTTATGAATGTATATTTATATATTCATATATTTGATTAGTTTCTTTTTTATAAAATTATTAATATTATGTTTTATAAAAGAAATGATATGATACATAAATACAAAATGTAAATATTTTATAAATACCAATAAAACAATTTAATCAAATAAGTATTTGTTATAAAACAATTATATTATGATATAATAGTATATGTTTATAAATTTAATAAATAAAAATATTATAGTATTTGCTTTTAGAAAGTAATGATTATTATACACAACCATAACTTTTTAATGTATGGTCATTTTATTTTAAATTGGACTTATTAATAGGATATAATAATGATTAACATTAAATAATAGATAACATAGGATATTTGATATAATAATGACAAAAATACAATAAGATAATGATATAAAATAAAAAAGTAACAAGAGGGGAAATGAGTTGAGTTTTCACGGGTGGAATAATTCGGCGAATAAGATTAGGGTTATGGGGAAGGATCAATGTGGCGCTGCGAAGGCAGAGCGAGCCATTGTGGAAGGTTGAGCGCAACCGGAAGTCGCAGCCTGCGGGGGGACTCGAGGAGGGAGAGCTCGAGCATGATAGAAGGTTTCAGTCGGGAGGCGTCGCACTGCTTCAACACGCCGTCAAAGCCGTGCGAGCTGAGGGAGTCCGAGCCGAGGTCTTCGTCGCGAGCCGATGACGAGCCAATGGAGTCCGAGTCTGAGTTCATGAACGTCTATGAGGGATTTTCGAGTTCGTGTTCCGCCCATGGTTAGGGTTTTGTAATGGTCCAGTTTCAAGGTAGGTTCTTTGTTAGGGTTGTAGGTTCTGATTTTCTCCAATTTCATTTCGATCTGTTTTGTATTATAAATTTATTAGTTCTCTATTTTCCTGTTTGCTGTAGTTCTATAACGCTTTTTTCGTGGTCAATTTTGACCTTCTTAAATTGTATATTATTGTATGTTTGGATATTTTCCATAACAAGGTCATTTTAATAATCCAATTTAATTTTTTCTGCTTGTTGACTCCTTCCTGTGAAATCGTCGTGTTATGGTTGGGTTCTATAAACTTGCCATGCGTTGCTATCTGGTTATTTTTTTAATTGTTTCTGTCTTTTCTTTATACACTGTTTTGGATGTATGGACATGAGATAGCATGAAAACCTTGTGGGGGTTTGGGGTTATAAATATTACACTGCTTTTGTTCTGCCTACACTTCAATAGTGTCTTGCAAATGATTGATCACTGATGTCCTCTGCTGGTGTTCTGCCTGTGTCTGAATATTGTCAGCTCACTGGTTCTGGTTATATTTATGTAAGGGACTATTTTCAACTATATATATTTTATAAAACATTTATTCCATAATTCTATATATGCAATTTTATGTATACTCAAGTAGTTTTCAATCCCTCCTATTTTAAAAGTTTCAAAAGAGTATTTTATGTTATGTTTTGTTAAGAAAAAACTATTTTTATATATACCTTGATTTATACATATATATATAAATATTTATATGTGTATTTCAATACCAAAAAAATATTTATATTTAATTGTTTTTTTGGACACTTTTTATATAGAATTTATGAAGGGTGAAAACATTGTTTTAAAGTATGATTTTTGTGTCTTAATTATGTTTTTTTCATGGCAGTACATGTCCATATATATATCAACGATATTGTGATGTTTATAATTTTTTCAATTATCGTCAAGTTTCAAAAAAACATATTGCATACCATCTTGTTTTATCAATATAACGGGCATCGAATTTTCATAGATACATGGCCATGCAATTATGTTCATCATCGACACTCATGGTATTATAATTAACACATGAATTTAACATATGTAATGAACATTATTTTTTTTAATGGAATGTCATGCACGTCGGTTTTACTAATCACGCATGGATAATTAATATACATATTGTGTGAAATATATATATATATATATAAGATGTTTGGTTTGTTATTCTGTATGAATGACTTTTAAAAATAATGATTCATTAATGGGAAAAATATGTACGACAAATCATGCAGAGATATATTGATGCGTCAATCAGAACAAGCAGATGATATCCTATGAAAGTATATATATCTATATATATATATATATTTGCATGAATATATGAATATAAAAATTTATACACATGCATACTTTTGTATCAAATTATGTTTACAAGTTTTAATATATGAAAACCCAGTGCAAATGTATACATATTTAACGAATGATTAAAAACGTTTTTAGAAAACCCGACTATTGAGTGTGTGGTATACAGTAAGGGATTGGGAATGGAACCATCATGGCCTGTAATTGGTCGAGCAGTCTCAGAATTAGTTATTTTGTTTTCAGAAACATATCTAATGTTTTTAGAAAAACACTGGAGTATATTTGAGCAATTTTAAATGTAAGCATCTTCTAAAAATTGTTCTAGTATTTGGATACTGTAGTTAATTTCAAACGATATTTTAAAAAATTGTATTTATAAATTTTTATATATCATTTCTCAAAGAATATTAATCGTGGGGTTGTAAACCCGTTACTGGGCATCTTTTTTACTCACCCCAAGATATTTGAAATATTTTTCACAGTTTGCCAAAATTGGTCATCGTTGTTGTAGCAAGCAGAAGCAGAGATGATCCTGTAGTTTGTTTAGTTTTTTGGTTGTAACTCTAATATTTTAGTCATGTATCTATTTCGAGAACCCAGACCGGAAGAAGGTCCTCTTTTATGACATGTATAAGGATGGGTCCTTACACTTGGTATCAGAGAAACAGTCTAGAAAACTTTGGAAATAGATGTTTTCATTTAACACGAGTGTTTAGGAATCTAGTGGTCCTAGTTTTCTAAATTCTAAAGACGGAAATTCAGAATTGTTTTTAGTCTGATGATCAAAATGTGAGGACGCAATTCTTTTTAAGGGGGGATAATATAACATCATAGAAAACAATTAAACAAATTATAATTTAAATAATTAAAGTTTCAAAAGATGTCATTTAAGAAAAATGAAAATTTTATGTTCTTATTTGTATTAGTTTTCAAAAAATGAAACTTTTTGTGAAAAGAAATTTATTGTTAAATAATAATTTATTTATGAGTAATATATTAACATATATTTTTTCAAACAAAATGTTTTTTCATGTATTTATTATTATTGTTAAGTATAATGATTTGTTGCTACGTTGAATTATATATATTCTAAACATTATAAATTTTAATGTTTCAAACATATAAATATTATTTACCAATTATGATAATTAATATATTTTTTAATTATTAATTTAATTCATACCATATTAAATATATAATATATTTTATATATATATTTTTTATAAATAAACATGATAATAATAATTGAATAAATATATTTTTAGATTTTATAAATATATATGTATATATTCATATATATGATTAGTTTCATTTTTATAAAATTATTAATATTATGTTCTCTAGAATAAATGATATGATACATAAATACAAAATGTAAATACTTTATAAATAATAATAAAAAAATTACTCAAATAAGTATATGTTATAAAATAAATATTTTATGATATAACAATATATGTTTATAAATTTAATAAACAAAAATATTGTAGTATTTTCTTATATAATGTAATGATTATTATACACGACCTTTAATTTTTAAAGTATGGTTATTATATTATAAAATTGACTTATTAATTTGATATAATAATGATTAACATTAAATAATAGATAACATAGGATATTTGATATAATAATGATAATAATAAAATAAGATAATGATATAAAATAAAAAAGGAAAAAGAGGGGAAATGAGTTGATTTTTCACCGGTGGAATAATTGGGGGAATATGATTATGGTTTTGGGGAAGGCTTCACACGGTGCTGCAAAAGGAGAGGGAGCCGCTGTTGAATGTTGAGTGCTACCGGAAGTCATGGCCTGCATGGGGGCTCAAGGAGGGAGAGCTCGAGCACGATAGAAGGTTTCAGTCGAGAGGCCTCGCAGGGCTTTGAACCGCTGTGAGGGCTTTGCGAGTCGAGGTAGTCCGAGCTGAAGTCGTCATCGTGAGCCGAAGACGAGCCAGAGGAGCCCAAATCCGGGGTCGTGCACTTATGTGGGGGATCATGGACTTCATGGTCCATCCGCGGTTAGGGTTTCGTAATGGTCTGGTTCCAAGATATGTTCTCTGTTAGGGTTGTAGGTTCTCATTTTCTCCAATCACATTTGGATCTGTTTTGTATTTTAAATCTATTAATTGTCCTTTTTCCTACTCACTGCAGTTCAATTACACGTTTTTCTTGCTCGATTATGACCTGCATAAATGGAATATTATTTTCTATTTCGTGATTTTCCATAGAAAGGTCATTGTAATTATCCAATTCAATTTTTTATGCTTGTTGACTCATTCCTATGCAATCGTAATGTAATGGTTGGATTCCAAAAACATGCTCAGCATTGCTATCTGGTTGTTTTTTTAATTGTTGCTGTCTTTTTTATACACTGTTTTGGCTGGCTGGACATGAGGTTGAATTAAAAGCTTGTGGGGGTTCTGGGGTTATAAATATTACATTACTTGTGTTCTGCCTACACTTCAATACATTCTTGCATATGATTGATCACTGATAACCTCCGCTGGTGTTCTTCTTGTATCTGAATATTCTCAGCTCATTGGTTCTGGTTATATTTTAGGTAAGGGACTATTTTCAATTATCTATATTGTACAAAACCATTATTTCAAAATTTTGTATATGTGTTTTTATATATACTCAATTAGTTTTCAACACCTCCTCTTTTAAATGATTCAAAAGAGTTTTTTATGTTATACTTTGTTAATAAAAACCTATTTTTATATATACCTTGTTATATAAAGATATATATTTATATATATTTATAATTGTATTTCAATACCAAGCTAAATATTAATTTTTATTTCTTTGTTTTGGACACTTTTTCTATAGAATTTAGAAAGGGTGAGAACATTATTTTAAAGTATTATTTTAGTGTTTGAATTATGTTGTTTTTCATGGAAGTGGATGTCCATATATATATATGGATGATATTGTGATGTTTATAATGTTTTTAATTATCTTTATGTTTCTAAAAAATCATATTACATACCATCATGTTTTATCAATATCATGGGTGTCACATTTTCATAGATACATGGCTATGCTATTATGTCCATCAGCGACACTCATTGTATTATAATTAACTCATGAATTTCATATAAGTAATGACCATTGTTTTTATAAATGGCATTTCGTGCAAATCAGTTTCCCTAATCATGTATGGATAATAAATATTCATATTGTATGAACTATATATATATATTCATGATGTGTGGTTTTTTATTTTGTATGAATGACTTTTAAATAAAATTATTCATTAATTGGAAAAATATGTACGAAAAATCATGTAGAGATATGTTGATGCATAAATCAGAACAAGAAGTTGATATCCTAGTAAATTATATATATATATATATATATATCCACGAATATATGAATATAAAAATTTAAACACATGCATACTTTTGTATCAAATGTTGTTTACATGTTTTAATATATGAAAACCCAGTGCAAATGTATAAATATCTAATGCATGTTTAAATACATTTTTAGAAAACCTGACTCTTGAGTGTGTGGTAGACATGAAGGGATTGGGCGTGGACCCAAAATGGCATGTATTTACTTGATCTGTCTTGGAATTAGTTATTTTGTTTTCAGAAGCTTGCCTAATGTTTTCCAAAAAACACTGGAGTAAATTTTTGAAATCTTAAACGTAAGTATCTTATAAAAATTTAACTAATATTTTGATACCGTAATTAATTGCAAACGATATTTTAAAAAATGGTATTTCCAAATGTTAATATATCATTTTTCGAAGAATATTTATTGGAAATTTTTAAACCCCTTAATGATCATCTATTGTGCTCACCCAACATTTTTTGAAATATTTTTCACTGGTTGCCAGAATTGGTCATCGTTGTTGTAGCGCGCAGAAGCGGAGATGATCTTGCAGTTTGTTTAGTTTTTTCATTGTAACTCTGATATTTTAAACATGTATCCATTTCCAGAACCTAGACTAGAATAAATTCATCTTTTATGACATGTCTTTAGTTGGGTCCTTACAATGGTTTATAGATGAATTAGACCTATGTGGAACACTGGTATGTATGGAATACCTACCCTATATTCAAATAATGATAATTCATACATATATATGATTTTATTAAACATATAAAATTTAGTGCGTTAATATTCATTTTTAAGTCATCTTAATCTTGTATGGACTTCTATATATTTTTTTATAAAGGATTGTTTGGTAACAAAAAGTAAAATAAATTATATATCTAATATACTAGAAATCACCAAATCTATCTTTAATAGATCTCTATATATATGATCATCCTTAATCCCCCTCATGGAAGGACCTCTATTTTCCCTCCTACAAAATACATAACCCCCCTTGTTTTGCATCCCAATAAGGTATAGTGTCAAGAAATCATAGTCCTTGAGTGCATAAAACCATCTTCTCTGTCTCTTTTTGAGCTCCTTATAGGGGAAAATACACTTTTAACACATATGGGTTGTGTACATATCATATCTTTCTCTATATATTTAAATTATTAATATTTTAAAATAAAATATTATATATTAGTTCTCATGGTCATGAATTTGATAGTTCATTTAATGATTTTATATTTCCACGATGCATTCGAAATCACCTTTTCATTCTGTGTAGTGATGATACAAATTACTTTCTTCAACATATCACTATATATTAAATATAATTCTATATATAATGGTAATGTTAATTTTTATTCATTAATTATTATCCTCTTAATTACATCCCAAAATTTAAAAAATTTAGATGAACTTATAGATTTATCACTTTTATGTGATAAAATGGTTTCTGTGCTGGCCAAGTAGTCAAAATATTAAACAAACAACTAATGGTATCCTATTAAACCTAGGAATATTTGGATATATGTTCTGGTCGTTGGTGTTGTAAATTATTTATATCCTTTTTCTTTTAATGATAATATGATGATTTATTATTGGAGACATTAGGGCTGAAAAATAAATTTGTATTGATCAAATATTCACACTTAATATACTTCTCATATAATTCCTTTTTAGGGTCTCCATAATTATCGAAAAATGAAACTCATTATCATTATAGATCTGTGTATATCTATTTATCATCAATGAATACCACCAAAATGTTATTAATATAATCCTTGAATTAACTATTCATTATATTTATATGTATATAATTTTCATTAGATAATACATAAAGGGTGTCCATACCGGGTAAGAAGTGGAATATTTCATATATCATCTTTATTCACCATTAGTTCATGAATACTAGAGAGAAGGACCATCATTGAAAACTAATGGGCTCCATTAATTTGATAAAATAGACCATAAAGTTTTTGTAAATATTAATTATTATTTATATTAATGAAATTAATCACCATAAAAGCTATGCACTAAATCATAGACCCATAATACTTTTTCATGAATAATAATTGGGGATTCCTATAGTGAAACCCTTGGGAATAAAAATACAAAATCTCTCAACTATTTCTATTGATTCTTCAACTCCACAAACAACACTAGTTCTATTCATTTTATATTCCTGATATTGGTCTTTTATTTGGAATTATTTCTATGGATAACTAAACATTATTCTCTAGTTGATAACAAGGTAATTATTTTGAAAAACAACATCCATGAATTTTAATAGTATAGTTTCATCCTCCATTCATTGGATATCATCCTTTTCCATTGAACATTCTTAATCATCCTCTGATACCAAATTATCATTACTGAGATTAATTGTGGGAGGATATAAACATGATTTAGATGGTGAGGTTTCCCCTACAAAGATAGGATGTTCCAATAATGCACTTTATAACATAAACTCATACTCTTGGGAAAAAATTATATTATACCTTAAAAAAAATCACTAATAAAGATTATATCACTTAAACCAATAGGATTACTAACAATTATTGAAAATAGGGAACACCCCTTATATCTTAATTCGAACATCCAAACACATACTTAATTCAATAATATTTTCACTTGGTACCTTAATTGTTATCATGTTTAATTTTTTAAATACTTATAGTATGATTTATGATTTTAAAAATAATTTAGTTAGTACTGCTTTAAAGAATGTAAATATTTATGATGTAGTTTTGGATACATTGTTGTCTAAAATATTTCTGACATGAGTTATTTTTTGATGGAATATTGGTTTTAAAATAGGATTATAGGTTATTATAATATCAACTATCGTACGAAGCTAAAGAGTAACATTATAGTCAAAGTACTTTTCAAAATTAAATTCCCCAAAGATAAAGTGTTCAATCCATGTTAAAAAGGAAAACCACAAAAAATTTATTTCAAGGAAAATAAATATTTTTGTACCTAAAAACCCATAAAGTTGGTCAGCATGGACCCTTTTTACCATCTAGATGTTATAGTATTTTAGTAAATTAGTATCATTCTATCATTATTGTTGGTTTTTCAATATTTTATTAAGTGTTATTCTTAGCTTATAGAAGTTTATCATTTTATTATATTTCAAAATATTAAATTATATTTAAACTATAGTTGACATTCTATTAATACACTAATATGTTATCACACAATTAATTTGAGAATCAATATTTTTGAATCTTTATGTTCACAATATGGATCCATACCCAATTTCCCTAAACCATAAACACCTAAACACAATGGGGATATTGAAATTATAAATATAAATATATAAAAAAATTACCCAAAATATTCTTAATGTGTATTACAGACTTGTTTATTTTTTGGATAAATTTGTTCACAAAACATTTTATATTAAATATAGGGTTCGTATTTGATTTATTTTATAGAAAAAATGTTATAAATTATACAATTATGAAAAAAAATTGTTATTCAAATTATAGTATATATATGTAAATTCATTATTTTAAATAAAAAATTAAATTTAAAGATGTTTTCACTAAAAAGTGATGGAGTAATGTTTCGTGGATATTCATCCATCAGTGTATCCTATCAAGTATTTAATAAAAAACAATGTTATTAAATAGTTATATTAATGATAAATTTGATGAGATAGATTTAGATGATACTAATACAACATTTGAAGATGTTGATGATGATATAATAAATTTTAATATGAATAATACCCCTCAAAACTACGATAATACTACTAAAAACCAGATAAATCCCTCATGAGAGTCAAAAAATACCACAATGACATTGAATATGACTAGGAGGAATGAATTATATTTACTACATAAACCATTATCACTCAAATAATTATCATTTTGATATTGTTTTATGATATTTTTGAATGATTAACAAAAACAAGATCATCAATGATAAATTATTTTGGCCATAATACTTTCTTTTCTCAGTTAAAACCAAATAACATCATGGATGAAATTGAAAATAAATTTTGTGTTATGGATATATAATAGGATTTTAATAAATTTTTGATAAATATATTCATGGAATATGTTTAATGGCCTAAATGTTATCTCACTATTGAATCTAAATGGGTTTAACGAAATTTCAATGAATCATACAATATAGTTAGTGGAAAATCAGGGATCTCTGTATAATTTTATAGTCAAGAAGAAAATATTTATGATATATAAACCATTTAACCTATATCTAGACATGAAACTATTACTGTAATTATATAATATGAATATATAATTAATTTAAAATAATATCAATTGTATGTTAGTAGTTTAATCCAAAATATTTATATTTTTGAGTATGATTTTGTCGAGAAACCCCATAGATTTTCTATCTCATATTTCTCAAATCATGTTTTGTAACATTTAAAAGATATTTATACATTATAATTGTCTCTAAGAACTTATTATATTATTATATATTTGTTTATTTTAAATGGTCTTTCATAATTTAAATAATTTTCAATAATATTTATGAAAATACTTTTCAAATATAATTTAGTTTGAAAATATATGTTAATGATATTTTATTTAGTTAATCGAACAACTAATTTTGCATTGGATTTTCAAAACTAATAGAAGTTTAATTTGAAATTAGTGTAATGGGTATGTTAAAATTCATTGTTATATTTCATGTTTATCAAAACAAAAATGGTACTATTTTAAATCAATAAAAATAAATAAAATATTTTACAAAATATTTTTGATTGAATAGAATTAAAATATGTGATACACTTATTATTACTACCTATAAAATATATTTTGATAAAAATGGGAGAAAAAATGAAAACAATTCTTATGAAATTCGATTATGAATCTTATTGTACCTAAATTATATCTGAATTAATTTTATGTTTAGTGTTTATCCATATACTCACTTTCATTAGATCCAAAATGAATCAAATTTAATAGTTTTTATGAGAATTTTTAAATACCTAAAAAATAAAACTAATTTTCCAATGTTTTTCAATATAGAACATGAATTTTAATTAGTCAGTCATTCAATTAAATAGTTTATGGTTGTTAGTTATATTAAAAAGAACATATTTAACATGAAATGTTTTGGGCATGTCTCTAGCACCATGCTATAGTAAAAATGGAATAATATAGTTTCATTATCCACTACAATTGTTAATTGTATAGATTGTGGAAGAATATTTTTATAAATTATATTGGTTAAATACACTCTAATAGAATACCTATGTCGATTTAAATATGTACTAAACAAATTGTGAAAATAAAACTGATATTAACATTATAACGATTCCTATATCACATTCCGGGTAAAATTATATTGATATAGGATATACCGTTTTTTATATATAATTTTCAAAAGGTGATGTATCTGATGAATTTAAAGATATTATAAAATGAATATTAGATATTTCCACAAATATTTTCATTGTAATGACATTAATATACAACACACATGAATTTGAAATTACTAATTATATTTAGTTATTTTAATGTAGAATTATATTATTTCCCTATATTGATTTAATCATTCCAAATCCATGATGACTCATTTTATTCAGTCTACATGGCTATTTTCATGTTTATTTTAACATTATATCTAATACATCCTATTATTTTTGAGTTTTCATGTTTTAATGTTAATATTGTTTTTTTATTTTTGAAGGATATAAGTGACAATAAGTCTCAAAGAACCCACATGAATTAATATATAGTGCCATTTTCATATAATGCAAGTTGATTTATAGTGACAAGTAATTGGATATTGGTTATAAAGTAGAAAAATTGACCATGAACCTTCATGAAATCTTGTATTCCTTATGTATTGATTATCATGTCATATGGTCACACAATTTATAATAACAACATCAAATTAGTCATTTCAGCATTCAAGTAACCATGCCTTTGGAAGAAGTTTTCAACTATTTAAATTTTTGGTTGACAAATAGATTCAGTCTAGGATACATTCAAATCACTTCCATTTTTACTGAATCTAACTTATCTGTTTATATTACTCAATTTCTATAGACATATATATTTATTCATTTTTTCCTTTTATTTTTATTATCTCAATTTAGTTTAGTATTTTCATCCCAAATTTATTACAAATATGCTACAATAAATTATAATATTTATTATTTCGAAACATGAACCCTCATGAATACCAAAACCCCACTTCGTTTCTCCCTTTTGATATCAAACAATAGATTTTAGATGTTTGAAATCTTGATTTCTATTGAGATGGTATGAGAAAAAAGACCACTAGTTTTCTAATCTCATTAGTTTTTGTATAAATTGAAAAAGAACCAATGTGAGATCTATTATATCTACAGTACATCTGAAGAAATATATGTTGAGTATTAGGGTTGTTCATGAAAATAAAGTCGATGAAAATGAGTTAAAAATCAGATATTTGGATTGGAAATTATTATATAACTGAAGTTGGAATCATTGGTCTAGGGGAAACGTTATTTCATTTTATCTATGTCATATAAATTATTTTTATTTTATTATAGAGATTGAGCTCAGTGAAATAAAAAATTTGTTTCATAATTATTCAAATGTGGAGTAGATATGTTTTTTATAAATTAGTGGGAAATTTTTTTGAATGTGTTGGTATAAGGATAGTTTAAATACTGCGAAAGCTACTATCGTATTAACCATGTAAATTTTTAGATAGTGAAGATAGTGTAATAGGTACTTAAAAACTAAAACCCCAAAAGTTTGAATATTATAAAACATGACTGAAAATGTTGGTAGTTGTTTATATTTATTATGAACTAATATTTCCTTAGAAAATAAGACATTACTTTACAAAAAATTTGTATTTTAAATATTTTTTTGATGTTTTGTATAAATATTATACTTCCATTATATTGGATGAGGAATATGGGATAACTATGTAATCTCTAATAATTGATGAAATCTATACCTTATCCCGTGTTTTTCTCTGCCACAAATGTGTCAAAGGGACTTATTTTTCATAGATTGGAAACGCAAATATATTATAAAACTTGTTTCCATAATAAATCTATATGAAAAAGGTTCAATGTTGGATGGAATTATTAGAGGAGTATATGGGGAGAAAATGATGAAAATATATAAGAGAAATAAAACCCATTAAAATATCCCTTGAGGTTTAATAAAAAAAGTTGACATGGGAATGGAACATGAGGAGGTGGTATAATATTATTATGAGGATAAAATGGATGATCATAGAAATAAATATAAGATCATTTAAAATATATACTGGGCTAAAATTAGTGTAGAATAATTGAGAAACATAGAGTAGAATATAAATTTCTCTTGATCATATAGTGGGAAATATTCCATCAGATAGTGGAATTTCCCGTGGTCTACTTGACACTCTTGAATATTAACATCTTTATGAAGTAAAATATTATTTTGAAGCAGAGAAAATTGAGTTGTATATGAATGATGGAAATATAATATATCCAGTCCTCCAACCACGATATGTTTTTATGTAAATTTTATTATTCAACCTCATAGTGGTATGTTGAGTTTATCCATATCATACTACTCATTTGTGATAAATTTTTTGGGTAATGTACTAATTCTAAAACATTTTATTCTATCGTTGGTGCAATTTTTTGTGATTGTTGGCAGTGTAATTATACCACCAATATAAAGAATATATTAATTTTTAGGATAGGGAAATAATATTTTTTTTCTAAATCAACTTATGACCATTTATTAGATCCATGATTACCCATTACACCCTTTAAGAATTACTTCCATTATATGGGTTTCAATTCACAATCATGTGGGGTGTTTAGAAATATTTTTTTCGGAAAGAATTATATTTAATATAATCTTATTATGTAAAAGTTTTTTGATTTATCTCCATAATTATTCAGTGGTCTTCTTCAAAACCATGCATTTTGATTTTTAATAGAACTCTTACATAGTTCTATGACTATATCACAGACTCCAAATAGAATATTCAAAAATTGAATTTGATTATTTCAAGAGGCTTAATAAATTATTTTTAGACATTTTTTTTATTCCCAACTACTTCAAAATTTGTTACACCAACCCTTTATTCCAATAATATTTATGGATATCCATTTATTGATTACAAAAAACATAAAAAATCATTAATCAATAATAAATGTTTACTACACTATACTGGTGATACTATTGATTACGTGTTAGTGGATCAATACTTCTCAATGATTTAAAACTGATATCAATATCCCATATTATGGGTGTAAAATAGAAAATGTAACCAAGAAATCCTTTTGTACAAGATATGGGCCCAATGGATTCATTATTATTCCATACAAAATTAAAAATTCACATGGACTATTCATGGATCCAATGAATATATTTTTTAGAGATAACCTTAATCAATTTTTTTGTTTCTTTTTATAAGATATGGTCATATATTCAAATATTAACAATGATAATAATGATCATTTGTCAATTTTTAGGCATACGTTACAGAATGGGAAATTATTATCCATATATAAAATGTCTGAAATATAGACGTAGAAATTATCATTTTTGGTTCATGTAATCATAACCATTGGTAGATCAATGTATCATCCAAAGATAATTTTTAATTAATAAAACATATAACTAACCACTATAAAAGAGATCTTTAATTTTTAGGCTTGATATTATCAATTCCTTTTGAGTAATTTACCTTGAAAATAAAATATACTGAACAAGTTACCTTAGAAGGGATTCTTGTTCCTTTATAAATTTTAATTAAATTATTTTTTTGATCTCCAGAGAAAATTGGTCACCACATCAACACTCACACTCCAGATAGTATAAATGATTTTTAACATATAGTGATGCATCAATGAGGTGATTAGGATGTTTCCTCATGAACAAAATTCACAATGGAAGCCTATGGGTTACTTCAACTAATGATTCATTGAAAAAAAGTACCTAATGCATGCCTTATAGCTTGTAGTGGAAATATTCTCATTGAATATTTTGAGGTTTCATCTCTATAGTAAAATGTATGAAATGTAGACTAATCATAAAAGAATAAAATATATATTGACATAGAATAAAATTATCAAGGTATATGGATGGATTTTATAAAAGAATCTTATTTTATGAAAAATTACTACCTTGGGAAGGAAACAAATGTGGATGATTCTCTCAACATGAAGGATCAAGATACTATATCAATGAAAAGGATTGAAAGATACCCAGTAGTAATTGATTTTCAATATACTGACCTTAAATTCAATTAGTAAGGGGAGAAATAATATATTTCCAAAATTATATCTCAAACATCCTTTAATCTTTTGATAGAGGAATAAAATGAGGATATATAGTATGAAAAGAAGGTTGGAAATATTCCGAAGTTTGATTTTGAAAATGATGGAATTATATGAATTAGTATATGAATATTCATTCTATCAATGATGGAATTGATGTACATGTTATTATATATTTCACATAGATCTTCATTATCTATCCATACTGGAAGTACATAAATGTATAGAGATATAAACCATCAGGTTTTTGGGACAACAGAAACAATGATATTGTAGAGAGTGTTTCATTATGATTTGTATGCCAATAAATTGACGTATGATAATATATGTCTAATGTGGTGATGAAATTATTTCCAAACTGATGTATAAATAAAAGACCATCACCATAAATGTTTTGGTATGTATTCTAAAAACATGTGATGGTTATAAATAAATATGGTTTATATTTCATCACCCAATAAAATAAAAACATTTCACATTTTATTCAATAATATTGATATCTTGATCAACATTCCACGATATTCATAAGGATAGTGGTAAGAATTAATGGAGTTCCACTCTCAGAAATATATGATTGATATAATATGATTACCTTGATCTTTTGGATAAATATTCAACAGATATTGTATATAAATATAATCATGATAACAAAATATCATCATTTGGATGGTGGTTGGACTCAGAGGAAAATTATAACTCTCGAAGACGTGTTGAGATCATATTTAATGGATATCAAAGGGGGGTTTTCAACAATATTAGACCTTGGTAAAGTTTTCAAATAATAAAAGATTCTATTATACCATTTAAAATGAACAATATAAGGATCTATATAGTAATAGATATATAACTCCATCATTTTCAAGTGAAGTTAAAGAGGATAAAATACGATGAGAATATCTTTCTCATGAAATGGAATAGAATATTCAACAAATCAATGGTATATTAAAACATACAAGAGATAAAAGAATATTTTTATTGAGAATCATTAATGCGAAATATAAATAAAAGTACATGATAATTTATTCCTCTAAATATCACTATGTAAGACAGATTTGTGATTCATGATGAATGGAATGTTGATCCCTGTATACATTGACCCCTTTAATATTATTGATTATCTGGGAAAAATATCTCATCATCATGAATTTTGAGAAAACCACTCCAATGGGAATGATTATTCCGATGTATTATTTCCTAAGAATCGATTACGAGATAATTAATATGTACTAAACATAGATGCAGTATGACTAGAACATGATTTTTCTTCTGAGTAAACAATAGAATAAATCAATGATCAGGGATGTAATTTTCTAATAATAAAGATAAATCACTATGTTAAATTTATATGACTGTTTCATAAAATCGAGGATTAAATAGGGAAACTCAAATAAGAAAATGTTATATAATTAACCATATTTGTTTTCATTATAGTTATGAAATTTAGATGGAAATTTCATTTATATGGGGTAGAATTTAAAACCGCATGGTTTTATGTAGTATTTATTCATTAAAAATTATATTTTTTATGATCATTTTTCTCACACAATATTGAAATAGAATGAACCACAATTCATTTTGTTCATATAAAATCATAAAAAAATATACAAAATTAAGCATTTCTTAAATTTAATATTAAACAATATTATGAAATCAATAAGAGGAAAAACATGAAAAAATACCAAAAACATGTAATTTTAATCATCATGGATTTCATTAAAAATTATACGATTGATAGAAAGTAAGGAAATAATTCTGAGAATTTGATATATAAAAGATCTATCAAGATAAAACTAATTGATTAAGATGATTGATTCAAAAATAAATTTATATAATGAAATGTATCAAAATGTAATCATACCATTGGATATATGGCCATTAGAAAATCGGTTTTTAGACCATTTCTCATTGTGTATATTTAATGGATAATTTTTTTAATTACTGGCAATATAACATTGAATTAATAAAAAAGGATAATTATTAATTAACAAAATTTGTTATGAAAATTTATTTTTATGTGTTACATATATTTATTATTGTTTAAAAATGATTTCATGATTTTATAAAACTAAAATAATTATTATAATTATAATTGAATGATAAAATAAATATTTATAAATTGAATAATTAATTTTAATCAGATTTCACTAATGTAATTTAATGATAAAATAATGGTATTTACTATTTAAAGTATTGTGTATTTTTTCATTAATAAATTAAATTGATCACTTTAATGTATGAAAATAATGTAACTATATATTATGAATCATTAACATAGTGATTTATATAGAATAATATTACACATAAAATATAAGGTATATATTTTTCAATAGAATACCTTTATTATATATTTTTTGTTTTCATTTAAAATTTAAATATTATAGATTGATAAATTGAAATAAATTAAATATATTTCAAATTTTTATTAATTTGGTTGAAATTAAGTTAATAGTTTTATTGTTTTTCTAAAAATTTGATACCGAGGTAAAAATTGAGTTACAAATTTAAATTCCAAATAAGGTAACGTTTTGCAAAACTAATTAATAGTCATTAAATGTCATAAATATCTATCTATATATGTGTGTATGATTTATTTATAACCAAAAAGTATACTAAATCCATTTTATTACCAGTTCTATCTAAATAGATTTTAAATTTACAACTTACTCCTTAGGAAATTATCATTTTTAGAAATACCACCCAAAACTCGGTTAATGGGACACCTTCTTCACCCCTTCCAAACCACTCAAACCATTCAATTATCTTCTATATATATTACAATTTTTCCTTCTTCCTATTGTTTCTTATATATTTTATATCTTCTTGATATTATGAAGAATATAAAATCGATCATTGAAATGAACATGTGTCGAGATAGAGTGAATTCATCATGTAAGTATTAATACCCTCTTACAAAATTTTCAATTTCATTCTCTTGCTAAGTCTTTATATTTGTCATACTAAATTTTAATGATTTTATATTATAAATATTATTTGTTTTATAAAATTATACTACTATTAAATAATACTACACACTAACTTACTAATTAATATATTGTGTTATTTCCTGGGTCCGTTCAACAACCTACACTAATGATGCAATACTAAAGGAAAAATTTTGACCATGAATAAATAACCAGAATTTAATAATGTGTGTATTAGATACTAATGAGAATTTAAGAAATGAATATGGATACGTATGGTTGAAATTAAAATAAACATCCATTATAAAGTAACTCAAGATTATAAAAAAATTACCCAGAAATGTTCAACATGCATTCAATTTTGGAATACCCAACAAATAATTTATATAATATGATAATGGGGAGTCACAAATCACTAAAAAATAATGAACTTTACAATATGAATAAACTTTTAGTTATTAAATTGGTATCAATGGATGAATATTTTTATCACCATTATGAAATGCGTATAAAACTATCAAAATTATTAACATTTGAATATTAAAATAAACAATAGACCTCTATTAAATGTCTACTGAATGATTGAAATCTACTAAAAAAATATAATAGTTATTAATAATGTTTTGAAATAACTTATTTAAAATTTTATGTTTGTAATATATGAGGTTAATTCACATTCATTGATGTATCGATTAAATGTTAGCGTTTACTTTCCAAACACATTTCTTAATTCGATATTCTTATGGATATGCTTCCATCATGGTATGGTTAAATATTTATCGCTAAAAAACCCTTTATTTAATTCTCTATATATTTTTCAATAGTGTGACTTATCCTCCTACCATTTCACTTCCCATTTGGTTCATAGTTTAACAAAATACATTCTTGTAATAGAAACAGACAATACAACTTATTTTGAGTTGAGAAACCTTCACTTCTATATGAATTTTATTTATTATGTTTTATTGATGTCTTCAAATATTATTCTATTAATTTTCAATGTATTATTTTAATTAATATAACATTCCAAACAAAAAAACCTTATTTTTATCATTTTTTAATTTTGTTTTTCTAAAAATGATGACACTCTATATAAACTCTTGAAAAGAGTCTTCTATTTTTATAATATTATACATGATCCCATTTTATAAATTTTATAAACATTTTTATTAAGGATTCATCTCAATGATTTATATGTTTTAAATAAATAATATCATAATTTTTATTCTTATCATTTTGTAATAGTATTTTATCAAAATAAATGGATATTTATTCATGTTTTTTAGAAAACATATAATTATCATACAAAAGGGGTTTTCATACATATCTAATTATTTATGCTTTTTATTCATCACTTGGGATATTCTCTATTGATATCATTCATTTAATCTTGTTATATGATTTATATAAAAACCCAATCGCTAGTATCCTAGAGTTGGAGGTATCATTATTAAATTAGAACTAAATATAAACAATTTAATCCTAAAATAGTAAATTTTATAGAAGCCTTGGTAAATAAGATACATAAATGAAATTAACATTACATTCTAATAATAGAAAAAACTATAAGTGTTTTATTTTTGAATGAAATTATTCCAATTATAATTTCTCTGCATAGAAATCACATAACGCTTCCAGGTATCCTAGTGAAAATAAAATATTATAAAGTGGTGAGATAATATGATTAGTACGTGTATGAATACAATAGAACCAGTAATGAACAAATATGCATAATAAATATTTCATGGTGAATAACTAAATCAATTCAAATTAAATAATAATGTGGTAAAAATTAAGATGAAATGGTTGTAAAAATAAAACCATATAATGTAAAAGGGTGCATGTTCGAGTAGAGGGTTTCCCTCTATATCGTAACATGTTTATCCTAGTACAAGAAGCACTAAAAAATGTTAATATGTAAATGTAAGAGGGGGTATTAGTATGTATTAGAATGAGACATGGGATTAGATTATTTCCCTATATATGTTTTCAAATGAAATTTTTTCTTTATCCTCGGTAGGAGTAAGATAATCATATCATGAAATAAGATGGTGGAGGAGTATAGAATGAAAAATTAGTAGAAGATTAACTTAGTAAATAGTAATTATTATAACTCAAAGGGTGTTTCAACCATCACATAAGGGATATTCAGAGTAGGCTAGGTATGTAGGAGAAATAAAATCCCTTGGTGAATATTGGGGATCCAACTTCAAATGGTAGGATGAAGTAAAATATGTTTGAAGGTCTCTTAAATAAAATCCATATCCATATACATAACTATAATTTTTTTCAATTTTGGCGATTATATTATGATGATCAATAGTGTGCTATCCAATATAGATATGCACATTCGATCAGTTATCAATGTTATGAGATGAACCATTGAGTAGCTTGAAAGACTATTTATGAGGTTCATTTTGGTTGAAAATGAGGCTGGATATAGCCCTGGTATGTATAGAAGATATTATAGAGGAAAATTGAATAAGGTGGTATCAACATAAAATAAATCTTGGAGGCCATGCATTGTAGAATACTAAAATGGCATAGAAAATTAATTATGGGAGATTTATCTACGAAAGTACTACACGACATAGATATTGTGAACTTTTGAAAGAGTTGGTTCTCAACGTGAAGGAGATGTCGAGTCTTGCAATGAGTTTTATCAATTTTTTATAGGTTATAAGTGGAAAATATTGGTGGGTGGCGGATTTTGAGATATCATATTTTTGAAAGAAAATATGGATGGTTTTATCCAATTCATTCATAGTTTCATGGTTCCTTACATTACCTTAAGAGACACTTTTTGGTTTTTGTTCCTTATCAATGTAACACATGATTTAAAAAATAGCAAATGTTATGATAATATCACAAAAATAAAAAATATATAGGGTTTAATTAACTACTTCAACATCCATGGACTCTTTTGAGAGATATAATCAGGAATTTAGACATGTTAGGAATATACATGATTATTTGGTGGTGTACCTGTGTTGATAATGGATCTCATTGAAGATGGATTTTCTTAAATAGATGTTAAGGAACTGTAAATTTCCTATAGAGGAAAATATATAGATGTAAGGAATTTAATTTGCCTCCTATTGTTGGAGAAGAACCATTCCATGCAATGATTCTACATGGAATTTATTCTACAATAGTGAATGGGCTTTGAGAATGTGGAATACTATTACACAATGCATTAACAACATTGGGGAGGGTAGACCATTGATGAAATTTAGGAACCTTGGTTCTGGGGGTATATCACATCACTGAATAGGAAAGTTCATGTCGCATGGTTTTATCTATTTCATGCTAGGTTTTTGTGGGAAGATAGGATCAAATAAAGGTGGTGATGGTTTTTTTGTCATATTTTCATATAGGGATGGTTATTCTCTATGGTGGAGGAGGTGGGTGTGATACAAACATGGTGGGTATATCTTAACCAATATAAGGTTGTTTGTCCCATTGGTGGTTCTATATTAATGGAGGGGGTAATAGAGGTAATGTGTAATGGGTGTGTTGGAATCCTTTGATGACCAGTTTGTAGGTAATGGTTGATTTCTCATGTATATGAGGGACCATGAAAGGTAAATGGATATTTTTAATGGGAAATAATACATAATTTTGACCTTTAGAACCATTTTTGGAATATGAAACTCCCATGGACATGAGGTAAGGTAATGTACTAGTAGAATTTATTTTAATATTTGTACAAAAACACACTCCATTAAGTGGAATAAGATTCAATGGTGCTACATGGAATGTTGTAAGGAAGGAAAAAACCACTATGGAAGTTGGCATATTTTATTAAGGATGGGAAGATAATTTTGACCAAGGTATATAGTTTTTCCACACATAGAGATATGAGAACATTTATGCTAACTCTTTATCTTGTAAAAGTGATTAGTAAGATCATATCGTTTTATATTTTTGTATGGTATCCATCTATGTGATTTTAATTTTTTTGTAAAAGCTGACATACTATGTCATCGGTGATTCTATTTTATATAACTATTGTGATTTAAATATTATTTATTCAATAAAAATTTATTTTTCATCTAAATAAAACCAAATAATTAATCACATGAACCTGAATCTTATCAATAGATATTATAAATAATTGAATAATCACATGGAAATAAATAACTGATCCCATAATGTTTTAATTCATAATGATGGACATCATTAACATACATTCATGATCATTTAAAAGGAAATTTTAAAATATGGGTAAACAAAATTAAATCTAGATAACTGATTTGTATCATGCTTATTAATGGTGCATTAAGCGACTATGTGATTCTGGTCCCCACCCATCACTTAATAATTCCAATGAATTCCATATATAAAGGGTGTGAGTCATAATCAACATATATATTTTCAATGAAAAACTAACATATGAAATGTTGTTACTTACCCAAATTTATAATTATAATACTTCTGTGGTAATATGGAAAATGGTAACAAAATACTACATACCTATTCATAATTATTAAAAACCATCTATAAATTAAAGGGGATGATGTCCTTAAAATATATCCACATTGGATCCTAAACATAAGAAAGGTTGTTGCCACTGATGAATATAAATTCCATAAAAATTTCATAAAAAAAATCTTAGGGAAAATATTCTTATCTCTTTGAAAAAGAAATATTAAAACAAAAATTTTACGAAATATTTGGAAAATAAATTTTTAAAAATATATTGGGAAATTTGTATACTAATCTTTTAAATATTGAGTAGTTATAATGGCGTTAAATTCCATACAGTTCATATAAATTATATAATCATTCCTTTCACACTATTTAAAAAATGTTTAAAATACATCATTTAAAAAAATTATAAAATAATTTATTTTAAAAATATTGAAAAATTAATAAATGGGTAAATATTTATTTTATATATCATTTGGGTAATCTAAAAATAAATCTTTAAAACCTTTTTAGAGAATATAGGTTTGTTAAACATTTGCATAACATGAATGATGAAATAAATTACATAAAATGAAAGTTTATGAAAATAAATATAAAATTTAATTGATATGAAATATAGAAATAGGTAGTATATATACCCCCCAATGTAATAAGTGGTGAATATGGAATATTTATCAATGAAGTAAAAGTGAGGCAATAAACGCTTACTTTAGATTAAAATTCCATTGTATGTTTATGAAACCCTTGTGTAATAAATATAAAATTATTATATATATGTGACATATCTATAATCACATATCTGAAAACATATATGATTTTATTATGGTCTTATCTCTTCTGTTTGTTAATAATTATTTTTTAAAATCAATGTTTTATGTGATTATTGTTTCATTTTTAATTTTTGTTTTGGTTCATGAATTTTTTCCCTTATGTTGATCCAGGTTGAAACCTATAATGAATGTTAGAAAACATGAATATATCATATATTTTAATAAAATATTTATTTATATTAAAATATTAAATTTCGATATATAAATTGGAATACACCATTTATAGAGATGGTTAGACATACCTACGTATTAATAATGTCTCTATTTTTCTCAACGGATAAAAATGAAAAAAGGTAAACAATTATAACAAATTAAATATTAATTAAGATTTCTTATATATTTTATATATTAAATAAATTAATTTTGATTACCATCTATGAAAAATGTTTGTGAAAATGAGCGACATCGCTTCGTGATGCTATAGTCCACCATAAACATCAGGGGTATTATTGTATCCCCACAAAATGAAATGTAAGAAGATATATGTGATATAATTGTTGAATATGTATAATAATTTTTTAAATATGATATATATTCCGTTAATCAATCCTTATTATAATCCCTTTAAAATTGAAATGGGAAAAACACATCACACTAGATCATAAGGCGGTAGTCCACCTTACACACAAGAAATGTTATTTCTTTTCAAGGGGTTTGAAGGTAACAATTTAGATATGATATTATAATTTCAGAGATATATTAATTTAATAAATTTGATAAAAATAGGTTTAATAAAGTATTAATCTTTATATAATTTTATGGAAAATGAACTACATCAGTTCATGAGATGGTTATCTATCATACACATGATAGATTATTTCGTTTCAGAATTGATGAAAGAGGATATAGAAATATGTAATGAAATTAATTTAATAAAATATTATAATATTTAATTTACTATGTTTATTATATGATCATGTTTTAATAATATTCCATGAATGTAGTAGAAGAAACAAAATACAGACACTAGTTTAAGAATGTTGCCTCTTATTTAGACAACTAGTTTAAGATTGCATCAAAATGATTACTAGGTTGGTGTGATGATCCAAAAAAGGCCTCTCAGATGTTGGTATGGATTTATGGTATATTTTATTTAGTTATTTTCTTAAAAATTGAATTTTTAATTTGTATACGAGAGGTCATGGGTTTCCTTTTATATATTGGGTAGAGAAAACACTAATTTTTTTTAAAATAATAAATTATACCAATATTTTTATAATGCTGAAAACATACAAAAATGGGTTATTACTGAACAATTAAAGATATAAACTCTATATATGGCCATAAAATAGGATTAAAACATGTTTCGGTAATTCATAAATATTATATTAAAGATTAACCCCACAATAAACTCATTTTAACCATGACTATGGGAAATAATTTTATTGGTTTTACTATTCAAAGTGAAAAAAAATTATGTTTCACAAATTATAAAATATACATTGTTATATTTCCAAATGTTTATTCAATTTTAACAAATTAAATTAAAGTAATTAAATGAATTAATTGTTAAATTAAACCCACATGCGTGTCGAAAATAGTGTTTTTCTAATGAAAAACATTTAAAAGATTAAATGATTTTTCTATCAAAATTCAATATGAAATTCATTAAAATGACCTAAATTAGTTAAATTGAAATATAATCCAAATATATTTATTTTATAACAAAATTGAAAATTAATATTACATGGGAAATAATATAAATGTAAATAATTTATCAATAAATTTCAGTATTTTTCATTATTCATCAAAAAAATTAATCGTTAAATAAAATTATCAAAATTTCACCAAAGATTAATTTTATAAAATAGTTTTAAATTTTTTTTAAATAATATTATGTAATGTTTTAAAAATTAATTATTTTTCAAAACATGACTAATTTTTTTAAAAAAGATATTGTTTTTAGAAAATATTTCTTTTTCATTCAAATGGATTATATTTTATTTATAGTCATTAAATAACTATTTAATTGTTTTTATACTTGTGTAAATCATATAATTTTCATAATTTATATAGTACTATACAAACCTTCCAATTTAACACCTCTGTTATAATGGTCATATAATAACATAATATTTTTATAGATTCTTATGTTTCATTGAGATATAATGTTGCATGCATGACAATATTTTCATTGATTAAAATCATTGAATGTTACATTTTTCCCATATTAAGAAAATTATGTCTTACATATTTAATATTGATCTTGGAAATCAAGGGTTTGAAATTTTAAAATACAATTATTGGAAAAAAAATGTTGTAAAAATGGTTAATAAAACATCTTCTAGAAAAGAGTGAAGTGAAAGTATTATGAAAATCTAGATTAACTCAATACTGGGTTTTGAAGTATAAACAAAAAAGTGTGAATAAATATATATACAAAGAAATAAATACTCATTTTTTTCCAAGAGTGATGGAGATGAATTATCAGAAGAATGTTAATGATATAGAAAATTTAATGACCACAAATCCATATATTTATAATCTGTTAAAAACTATTTGATTTAAAAAAAATAAATTTAATAGTATAAATTGTTTTTCAAGATATTTTTCTAAGTGTTAGGGATTTTATTACTATTTAGATTAATAATATAAGAAAATATAATTACTTAAAATATTTCTATTTCATTAGAAAAACTAAATCTCTTATTAGTGATAAAAGCAATTATCACTACATTTATTACACTCATAAATGGATATAGAAAATCAATTTTTATTCTTGAATCACTAAAAATAACTCTTTATGGATCATTAAAAAAAGAATGTTTTCCCTTCTCTCTCTATATATATTACCTGAATAAATTCTTAGAATAAGTTAGCAAATATTAAATTAATTTTTATAACCTCAATAACTAACCCAATGACCAAAATAGTCTATTTTATAAATTATTATCCTGAATAATCATCCAAAATATGTCTATAAAAATAAATAGTTTAAAGGAATTTCACTAAATTTATAATATCAACCTGACATTACATTCCCAAAAAAAATAATACAACTCTTGGTGGAACATACTAAATATTTGAATATATTTATCACCATAAAACCATAATGAATCCATGAATACTTCATAAAATTATTTTTATAATTATTCCATAAATACATTCTCAAACTATTAAATTTATTCTGTAATTACACAAATGTAATCAACACTCGAAAAGATAACATAAACTATCAAATGACTCAAAAATTTCAAGGTCACCAATAGAATCCCATAATTGTATCTTTATAATTATTTTCTCCACGTTGGGGATATATAAAGGGTTATCCTCCCTCAATCATGAGTATTCAAAAAAGTTTATCTTTTTATTGTGTCACATTTTTGGCCATCGGTCCCATTCAACATACAACTTCCAATCACAATTGAAAATCAACTATTGTAAAATCCTTATATTTTTAATTATTCTTATAATAATAATAAAATTTATAAAATAAATCGAAAATTTAATTCTTGAAATCAAATAGACATGATGTTTTTAATGTCTAATTGCGTAGTATTAATTTCATAAGACTTTCACTGACCCATTATATTTTTTTGGACTATATTACCTTGATGATATGGAAATTCATTTTCCGAGAGATCCACCCCCATACAGTTGAAGCATTGAAAGTTGGTAACATATTTATTTCACTTTCAATCAGAAGAATGTTTTATTTTCTCGCGACACATGTAGAGAAGTTACATTCTCTTCAAGAATGTACCAATGTGTTTCTTTCCACAATTATCACATGGGGAAATTATTCTTTGCCTTCTTCCATTTATCCATCTATTGATATAGCATCCACTTCTTATCATTCTTCCCATTGAATCTATAATAAATTTATAGTTTTTTCAGTGTCTATATACCATGTGATACTATGTCCTCATATAATGAGAATGTATGGGAGGCTAGTGACATTAAAATAATTAGATTAATATAACCAAGGAAACAGTTAGTATTTCCCTTTGGATTATGTACATATCCTGATGTATGAATTGTTAACCTTGTAATGTCAGCATCATAATTATATTCAATTACATCTTATTTTTTCTTAATCATTGGAATTGTATCTCTATATTAATTCATTGATCGAAAGGATAAGACATTACCATGAAGAGTTTATTAAGATTCATTCATTCCTTGTTTTCTATTTCTTCTCTATCCATATTGGTTTAATAAGTGACCATTACTGATCTATATCTCATGATAGATAATAAAAAATGACGACATATTTCTCTTTTCAAAACTTCAAAAAGATAAAAATATCTTATCTATATAAATTATCTATTTCTCAACTAAAAAAAAAATTTTAGACCCATTAAATGATGGAGGTTTATGCCACGTAAATTGGTATAATATTGTTACACCATATTATGGATTTATTATCTATTTCATACAGTCAAGTCTATTCGTTGCATCCTATTTTAGCATCCCCAATATGTTTACAATTTGAGTGGTTCCAGTTTTACCTCCAACTCCAGCTTCATTAGCTTTCCAAGGATGTAAATATTTACACGGGGGTCATGAATTGATAATGATTACATTTCTTATGCTATTAAACCTTTTTAAGAAAGTGGTACACTATAAGACATCATAACATTATGTTACATAAGGTATAATCCGTAAAATAATGAAACACATAACATATATTGAAAATTCTATGAATGCATAATATCGTAACAATAAAATTGGATTCACTAGGAATATATTCCAATAATATAAATATTTTAAAATCATTCATAATGGATTGTAATGAAAATGTTATTTAATCCAAGAATCTAACCCCATGATTTCCAATCTAGGTTTGGAATAATTACCATTTCTATATATCAGGTATCATTAGGTTGTCATCGTATAATTAGTTTTATCCATAATTTATATTATAGGGTTATATTATATAATATATGTCTTCTAGAAACTAGTTCCCAAGGATTCTACTAAACTTTCAATGAAACCAACTGTAAAGACCCCAAACCTAGTTTCCCATAGTCAAAGGTAACATTATTACATTGGAACAAGATACATAAAATAAAATCCCAATGGATTGAATAAATTAGTAGTCTTAGTAAATAACAGTCATTCATGATTTTCACATAACATTTTAAAAACATAAAATAAAACAGTTTTTTGATATTAGAATTCTATTATTAAACTTTTAGTATCCCTACATATCAATCAAAATACACTTCTTAGTAACATAATGAAAATGAAACATAACAAATTGAAGTGCATAGATTCTAAATAATGGTATGTATATAGTGGAATCTATCGTGAATAAAAAATAATAACACATATTGAAATTTAAATAACGAAAACACCTCATACTTATTCAATAACATGATCATAATATTGTAGTTATAAATGATGATCAGATAAATCCGTACAAGTAATCACATGATCTGAAAACATATCTATGTATATTCATTCTAATAAAATAATCACATAGACATAATAATTTGATCTAAAAATTATGGAATTAATATTTTTAAAAAACTAACATATCCTTTCTAGACATTCCATATGATATTTTAAAACTATAGGAAAACCCCATATAATTTGGACAACTGATATGTCCCATAAGACCTAATGATGAATCTAGAAATTATGTAATTTTATGACCCATACATCACATAATAAATATAATGTAGTCCTCTAATTAAATGGTTGAACATAATCAACATAACTATTGATATTGAAACAAAAACATACAAAATTTTATTACCAACCTCAATAAGTAATCCTAAACTATCTAAAGTAATATTTCCAATGGTAATAAATTGTACATCCTGAATAAAAAATAACACAATCCATCAAGAAAAATAATATTTATAGTTTCATTATAACATATATTTATTATTTAATATGGATAGTATGGGTTTTGTTCAATGATGAATATAAATTCCTTGAGAATATCCTTAAAACATTAATAATGAAAATAACCATTTTATTTTGAAAAATACAATTTAAAACAAACAGAATAAATAATTGAAAATAATTTTATTTGAAAAAAAACATTGAAATATTTAAAACAGTCATTAAAACCTTGATTAGTCATGATGGATAGAAATTCAATAAATGCAACATAAGTTATAAAATCATTCCTTTTACACTATCACAAAAATGGTAAAATATAACATGATGGGATAATTACAAGAATATTACTCTCAATGCAATTTATGAACATTAAAAATGTTTAAAAATGTATTTAATAAATCAATTATTAAATTTTAAAAATGTTTTTGTATACTTTTTTAGAGAACATCATTTTGGAAGAAAAAATAATTCTGACCGAAAAGATAAATGAAGTCATCTTTTCTTATAAACATTATATCAATATTTTTAAGTACCAAATAGATAAATATTGATTATGTTACATAAAAGGTTAATGAATTTTCTTAATATAGAGTCCAATATTTTTTTAGTATTTAAAAAATAATAATTCCATCAAGGGGGAAGAAAACATAAACAATCCCAACTAATGATGAGATTGTGAAATAAACCATTACCACATTAGTGAATTTAAAATAATTATTCCTATAAAGGAATTATAATCAAATTAAAATTTAAATACCAATAATATAATTATATTCATTATATAATATATGTAATATTTAGCATATAAAAAACAAAATGGAATAACTTGTGGATATGGAATATGTTTCATGGATGTAAAAGTGAGACGAGGAACCATGGTGTTTTGTTCGAATTCCATCACATGTGTTTGAACATAATTTATAATAAATATAGGTTTATTATAAACCTATTATATAAGAATAATAATATATACATGTATATTATAACATATATTATTAAATTATTATCTATTATCAGTCGGTTATTAATTAGTCTTCTTTAAAATCATGAATTAGATTGATATTTTCTTCATTTTTTATGTATGTTTTGGTTTGGTAATTTTGATCCATTTATTTATATCATGTTTATATAATATCAAGAATTTTAACCTGGCAATTTTTTTATCTAATATATTCATTATAGATGTATTTATAGTAATATATTAATTATTGAGATATAAAATGGATTACATCATTCATGGAGTTGGTAGGTCGTGCATATGCATGAATTTTAATTACATTAATATCGAAAAATATAATTAATTGAAGTAAAATAATTTACCACATTTTATAGATTCATTTTTATTTCATAAAAACTTCATATGTTTATTAAATTTATCCTTATCACCTTCATGTAAATTTATAGTGAAAAACTTAGTCACATCGCTTCGTGAGGTGGTTGTATTCCATACACACATAAGACATTATCATATCCCCCACATAATGGAAAGTTAGAATGTGTATGTGATATAATAATTAAATAGGCTTTATTATTTTACATATACCATATATATTAATTTAATATATCATTATATATATCCATGTAAAATAGTAATTGAAAAACACATTACATCGGTTTCTGATGTGGTCACCGACCGTACACAATTGAGATGTTATTTGTTTCCAACGAGATGAAATTTAAAAGGTTATAAATTATATTATTATTATTCTATATGTCTAATATTGTTGTAAATATTCTATTTTATTTCAATTTCGTCGTTATATTCAACTGTTTGAGGTGGTGATCAAAAATGAATTACATCTCTTCGTGATGGGGTGGTTTATTTTACACATGATTGATAGTTTCATTTCCAATTTAAATGAATATTATAATCATATCGGTAATTTTTATACCATAATTATATCTATTTTTTGTAAGATACTTATTTTTTTTATAAAGTAATGTTATAATGTAATTTAAATTAGTTTTAACATGAAACAATTTAAAAATCATCATTTAATAACATTGCCTCTTCTTGAGACTACTTCAATATGGTTGCACTAAAACACATCATAGGTTTCCCGTTTTTGAATAAAAAAGTATTATATGAAGTCGGTATAGACCTAAGAAAGATAATGTATTAGTTATTCTCCATCCCAAATGTCATTTAGAGTTTTAATATGATATGTTATGAGGTGATCTTTTAGAAGAAGGGGAGAGGACACACATAGAGTTTTTGAAAATAAAAAGCGACACCCAAGTTTTTATCAAGACAAAATCCTAAAAAATAAGAAATTAATTTCCATGGAATATAAAAGGGTTCAACATTACTATATAAAAGCATAAATATTTTCATATCATTTTAAACCTTATATTATAGTTTAACCCACTATAATTATGTTTTAACCCTAATCCTAGATTATTTTAAAAGTTTGTAATATTAATTTCCACCAAAAAATAATTTCAAATTTTTATATAAGGTAAATTATTATAATTATAAATATAGAATTATTTTTTTCAAATTAAATTCATATAATTTGTATAATTCAATTTATAATTAAACTATTAGACAAATAGAAAAAAACGATTATTCCAAATAATAAAATTTATAAATTTAAATGGGGTTTAAATATAAAATCTATAAAATATTTATCAATATAACCTAAATTATTTAATTATTAATAAAATTGAACTAAAATTAATTTAATACCAATTTAAAATAAAATTTGTCTTTGTAAATAACAAAAATAAAAACACAGTTTTTAATAAACATCATGTTATCCATATTAATAAAAACTCATTCTTTCTTGCATTATGTGCTTTCAATGAGAATGATTTCATTTAGAATTAAATATTTTATAATGTTTATTGGGGTTCAATTATTTTTTAAATTAATTTTGGTGATTCATATACACTATCAAATATGGCGCTTCTATATTAAAATCTCATGGAGTTATAGATTTTGTTCAAGTTGTTGATATGATTTCATGATTCCCATTTTTTCACAAATTAATTATGTTATCATGGAATTAAGAATTTTTTCATGATCATATTGAATATATATATATATGTGTGTGTGTGTGTGTGTTTCAATTATGTTGTACAGACCTCCAATGAATTTGGTAATGATTTTTACCTCATCGTATCAGAATGAGAAAAGGTTTTTTTTACCTCAAGTCGATTATATAAGAGGGAGAAGGTGGTTTTCCCATGTGTACAATGCTATTAGACGGTATTTGTTCTAACCCGTTATGATATAATCATACTGGTAGTTAGAATTATCAACTGTTATGATTTATATACTTAAACTTTTGAAATATTATTATGTTATAAAATATACAAATGATATGACATCACGGTTCATGATTAGGGAGTCATGATTCCACTCTATAATGCCTGAAGAATATTTATGAAAAAATGAATATATTAAGTATCATGTTTTGTGATATTTTTTTGGGTATGTTTATTTATCTATATCCATGTTCATTGATTACATTGTCATGCCCATATGTTTATCTTATGCTCACTTAGGATCTTCAATCGATATAACTTATTTTTAATTCTACTGAGCTTTTAAGCTCAATGTTTCATTTTTTCAATTCAATATATTATATATCAGTTCAAGGGTTCCCTCTCACCATTGCCTCCTTCCTTCATCTTGGACCGACACAGCTTCCCTATTGCTCGACTGTTTGTGGTGGTGGATCCCCTTCTGCGGTAGTGTCATGCGACTAAGGGCCTCAGCGATCTCAACATCTCACACCATTTCTGTCTTCTCTCACCCAACTACCCTTCAATGGATAGGGTTTTATGGAGGCTTAGAGTAAAATGAGATGTCGAGGTCTAGTTATAGCTATTGGGATCGCCTATTCATTTTAGGATATGTGCATCTGGTGGTTGAGCGTGGCCTTTATGGGTGTTTTGGATGGAAGTGATGGGATTTAGATTTGGTTTGCGGGTTGGATTCCTCCTGGAATTCATGTGATGGTTTGTTTTTGTTATTCTTTTTTTCATTTGTTTTTGTATTGGATGGATTTATTCTATTCATGCTCAAGGGATTGAACTTTGTGTGATGACTCGGTAGTAGTGATTCATCTGAATCTGGGTTGAGTTGGGGATCATTTATCTTCCACTTGGCTCCAGTGAAACCTTATGAGGGATTCCTTTTTTTGGCGTTGTTTGATGCCCTGTGCAGTCTGCATGGCTAGTGTGCGAGGCTGGTGATGGAATGAGTTAAGTGGAAGGGATATAGGGATGAAAAAAGTTTACTAAGGTTGGATAGTTCTTCTACGGTTTGCTCAATTCTGTGACTGGATCTGATGATGGGAGATGACGATAATGGTTTCCAAGGTGTTTATGTTTTTTATGTTTTGGTAATGTTACGACAGTTGTGATGGTGTATGGGGAAAGGCTCAAGGAGACTAATTGTGGATCTATGTCCTGAGGTTGTTCGCTGGCCACGTTTTTTAATTTAGAATCAAACATGAATTTCGTCTACATGGTTTTTTGATTTTGGTTATCTATTAATATTGTGTATCGTTCCCGCTAACCCAAAAAGAGGTTTTCAAAATCAAATAAAAATTTAATTATTAGTCAGTGATAAAACTATATTTTCGATATATTAGAAATTTTTTAAAATAAATTATTTATGAATGTAATCTACAAATTCATTATACCCTTTTGTTTTTTGGTGTGATTTTTTAAGATTTTTAATGAAAATATAATTTTTCATATAAATGTATGAATTGTTTGGGCCATGTGACTAGAAGATTGGTTCTTTATGGTAATTAATATGTATGTCCCTATATTTACTATATAGAACCTTGTGGCATGAGACATCCTATAGCTTAACAAAAATGAATTTCCCTGATAAATTTAATATATTAATAAAAACATATATAGAATAAAATATTCTGATTTCTATAAAAGTTTTTTCTCTGGACAAATAGGATTTCTGTAGTATTATACATGGTATAGAACTATATTTTAAAACATTATTGATGTACTGGTTTATATATAGCTCAATAATTATAAAAATAATGGATTATAGTGGATCACCAAGCTTGAAACCCTAATATGAATAGATAAACCTATTAGGGGACAACATATAGTGATATAGATTATAGAGAAAATATAAACACATCTCAATAGATTCAAAAAAATTTATAGAAAGAATAGAAAATTACTAAGACTGTAAATATTAATTCTTCCATAATCATTCCAAAACAATTACTAATTTATATATTTATAGGAACAAATCATTATTTGGAATTTTTATATATGAAATTTACCCCCAAAAAATATATTTAGATACAATCATGTACCATTATACAAGGAATAAAAAAATAGAATACAAAATATACTTTTACTGGAAGAAATTCCTAATCTCAAGGAAATTATCATTCCAATAATTTAATAGAATGTATTACAAATAAAATTGGATTAATTTATTAAAAATATTGATCTTTATAAATATGTATAATATAGATAGTAAGATATGATTTGGAACATTTTGGTATAAAATAAGAAGAAAACAAATTCCATGACAGGTCATGCAAATCACCAAGAAGAACATTATAAATGTATATAAACCAATTGGTTGAAATCACATATTATAGACATGAAATATCACTATGAAGAGAAAATATGGAAACCTTTAAATCATCCTCAAATAGAATATCTATTATCTTATAGTGTTGTGTTTCAAATTTTAAATGAGATATAGAATCCATGAGTTTGGTATTATATATAAAATAATGAAATTAATTAGTAAAATAATTTAAATATATTATCTATACTAATCTTGGCTTTCTTCTAGTTGACATGTCACCCTCTCATGCTTCCACATCACCCAAAAACTTCTAATTCTACCTCCAAATCAACACAGAAAACATGGTATGTCTCCCCCTGCTCGGGATTTAGTTCTGCTTCTGCTAGGGTTCTCACTCCCCAACTCACCTAACCCACTCCCCGACTCCCCTATCCCACTCCCATTCCCGACCATCCCCTCCAGTCCCACAGCCGCCTCTGTGTACTCTGCCTCCACATGCTCTTTAGCTTGCTCCTCTCCCTATGCTGCCACCAATCTTCCCTCCATATTAGGGTTCTTTTAGTGATATTTTTGCTTCTCCTATGGCTAATGAATTTCCATTGTTCTTATTAGGTTTCTTGAATATCCTCTCCCTCCTCCCTAAATCACCTCTCCTACCATGCCTCTACCAACACCTCCACCTTCAATCTTCCTTATCATTGATTTCCCTGCCCCTTCCTGACTCTGTCCATCCTTGACCCCCCCCCCCTCCACACAAATGACTTCCCTGAATCCCTCCTCGACCCCTCTTGACACTTCCTTACTCCACGCACCCTTCTTTAACCCCCCTCTCCTTTAGCGTCTCACATTACATTAAACCACCCATGACCTTGCTGGATGGAAAGAAGATGAATCCACATCTCTGCAATAGGTATATTATCATAATGTTGTAGAAATTTTCAACCTTCTATCCATCATGATTATTTTGTAGTAGAACCTGATTTGTTGATACATTCATAGTATTCAACTCTTATTCAGAACCATCATTATTATGATTTGTGTTAAATATTTATTTTGAATCTATGTAGTTTATCTTCATACAAGGTTCTATATAGATGCTGAAATCGGTGTTGGTCTTCATAGATATATAGTCTTCACTTACCATTGTTGAATCATCAATTCATAACATTGTCACAAGGGCAGAAACAGATCGAATTCATTAGAGAGATGATGTTTTCATAATATTGGATTCTTCCCTTGGTGATTTTCTCTTCTTTCATTTATAGATTTCATGATTTTCAACTGGTATATCTTGAGATTATTTTTGAAATTAAAAATAGTTATTTAATTTCCATGCATGATCATTGGCATAATTACTCTATTATGAAGTTGATTTTTTAATAATAAAATTTGGAATTTTTTTAATTATCAACCAGAGAAAATTTAATATGAAATTGGATTTATTATAAAAAACTCATTCCCATTTTATTCATGTGATTTAAAGTTTGAGTTGTTATATCAGTTATATTTTATTCAAAGGTTTTTGGTTTTTTCTCTAAATGTATAGGCCTGTAATGAATTTGTCTCATTAACTTGTTTCATCATATTTTGTAGTATATTTTCCTCCACCTTCGCTTACTCTGTCTATGCCTGCTCCACCAATATTTGATTTACCGCGTTTGCCCTCAGATTTTAGTCAAATGATAGGATTTCTAAATTTCAGAATTTTAAACTCTTACCTCTGATTTCCATCATCTAGGGAATGATTGACCCCATTCCATATCTCATTTCTTCTATAATTTACCTTTTTTGGGATTTTAGTTTTTTTATTTTTTCCTTTGTCTACGACCATGTCATTATTACATGTATTTTAGATCCTTGATTTAATTGTTATATTTTTTAAGAAAATGGGATTGTTGAAATGGAGGTTAAAACATTATAGAACCCACATTATGAGGGACAACTAATTTATTTTGATTTTAAATATTGGATTGTGATTTATTTACAATTATCTACTCATGCCCCTTGATCACATTTCTAGAATATGATGTGGTTTCATGTTTTTTTTACTGTTTTCTCTATTGGGTTATAATATTTGGTTCAGCTAATGAAGATTCATCTTCCAAAAACACTAGAATTTTGATATCAATTTATTTTCAAGAATAAAATTTATATATTTATTTTTTGCATCAATAAACCACTTGGTATTGTTATAATTTTACTAATTTGATTTATGATTTCAGGTCAAGCATCATTAGAAAAAATACGGACAATGATTTTTCAATGTTCCTTAGAGAATGGTTGGGTAGAAAAAATTGTAAACAAGGTGTGTAATTTAAACATTTTTTAATTTTAAATTTATATTCATAGTAATTCAATCCATCAAAATCATTAAAATTTTCAATATTTTTATGGATCTTTTTCTCTGATAGAGGTTGATGAATTATAGAACCCACTTTTTGAGTGAAAGGCTATGCAATTTTCATTTCTTGAGTGGAACGTTCTTTTTTTAGAATTAGCTACTCATACCCCAATTTCAAATTTTCAAAATATGATACAGTTTCGTGTTTGGATGTATAAGTTTTTCAATTTAGGGGTGAAATATCCATTTTAGGTGATGTTTCTTCATCTTCAAACATCAATGGCATTGAAAACTGTCAAATAACAATATCTTTTTATTTTCAAGATTAAAATTAATTTCTTCACTCTTTACATTAAGGAATCACATGGTGTAGTTATCATTTCATTAAATTAATTTATGCTTTTAGGTTAAGCATCATTGGAAATAATATTGACAACAGTATTGAAATTTGATTTACAAAAGGGTTTGGTGGGGAGAATTTTGTAAAACGATTGTAGTTTGACTACAACTCAATTATCAATTAATATTTATTGTAATTTCATCCTTCTTAGACATTAAAATTGTCATTATTATCATAGACTCATTTATTATTTTAATTTCTTCCATTTTTTATTTTATTTATTTAATTTATGAAATCTATAATTTTCATGTTTAATTCTTCAAATTATTAATTTATATAAATAATTTTTCAATTAGTTAAAAATTTTATTATGTGGTTTCCATGTTTTTTGTTGTCTGAAACTTTTAATTTTTATATAAAATACTATTGTGTGTCCTATGTTAATTTTTTTACTTCTTATTTCATTAAAAACATATATGAATAACCCAATTATTTCAATAAAATGTGTGTATTCATTGATTATAAACTCTATATTAAAATATTCATTGTTTTAATGATGCCACTTTGACATTCTATTCAAAAAAATCATAAAGATGTGCCCAAAAATCAGAATTCTGTACCTATTTTTGCTACTTCTTGAGGTTTGGTCACATTTTTTGATTGTATATTTATTACTTTGGGTTCGCACTGTACTAGAAAGTGTAGATATTAATATCTATGTATAGATATTGTTTAATGTCTTTGTAAAAATCTTGAAATGTATTTCATCTATTTACATAATATCTATATAGATATTAATATTGTAGGAATGTTGGAAATGAAAATCATATCTTTGTAGATAATATATGGTTCCAAATTTCCCAACCAATGTAAGAATTAATTCACTACAGTAGTAGTGTGGAAGAACCACTATTAGAATGGAATAATTGTAGTTAGGGTTCTCCCTATATTTTATACGGTTTTATTTCCAGAGGTGGATTCATTAGTGGAGTAGGAGATGTTACATGATTACGAATAGATACTATATGTGTTTAACTAGAAACAATGTATTATATATATTATCACTTTTAAACTGAATTCTCTTACAGTGTGGTTTTACTATAAGAAAATAGAGGTTCTATATGTGTTCAACCATCAATGATTTTTTCCTGCCTCTTTCCATGCAGGGATCAAGAAATTTTGAATCAGATTGCAGTTGCAACTGCTCTTGTAGTTAGAGACACCTCAATTCGATAAACATTTGATTCATATATAGGTGTAATTATCCAAATCAAATTATTCATCAAATTTCATAGAATCTGGGATAAATCTATTTTTAATTGGGGTTTTTTATAATTAGATTCCTCTTCACCCCATCTTTAATAGCGTTCAGCAGACACCCAATATGGGGTCGATGCTATGAAATCTACAGTGAAGATCCACTACTGGATATACAATCTTTCCTAATGGTTCTGAACCATTGGGAAAGGTTGCAGAACCATTGTTATATGTTATACCAATGGTTCTACAAACCGTAGGGAAGTAATCCGTTGGGAATGATTTCCCCAACGGTTTACTGTGAACCTTTGGTATAGGGTGGGGAAAGCCTAACCTATCCCAACGGTTGTGCGAAACCATTGGGATAGTTTTTCCCAACGGTTTCGCTTGAACTGTTGGGAAATCCCAATGATTCTCCTCTTTCCCGAGGGTTTCTAAACCGTTGGGAAAGGTTTTTTCCAACGGTTCATTGAACCATTGGTAAAAAAGAATCTGAGAGCTATACCAACTGTTTGAAACTGTTGACATAGCCTATGTTGTGCAAATTGCACAAAAGCCTATAATTTGAACAATAGCTCTGCAATTTGGATAGCATGCCTCATTTTGTGCATTCGCTCCCATTTTCAATCTAATTATTGTAACTGCAATAAACTAACACATACATATACAATTATTGTACCTTCAATAACCAACTAACACATACATATAGAGAAAAAATTCATACACATTTAACTTATAATGCATCGTGGAACAATACACATCCATAATTAAATTAGAATTCATAACGTAATTATATACATACATAATTCATTTAGAATTCAATTTAAAATTTAGATTAAAATTATATGTGGAATCCGGAATTCAATTCATAATTTGATCAGTTTTTTGTATACCATATATTTTTACCTAAAATGATGTCCATTTTAAACAAAATACATACACCTGGAGTGACACTGGCCACACCATGCCTCAAATTGAGGCAAGGTTAACTCGTACATGTCACAATTGACCTATCGATCGTTGTCCTAACCTATAAACATATTCTGAAAGTATTCTCTTGGTTTTCCGCATGTTAGTTGATGTTTTTCACTTAAATGATGTCCTTTTGAAACAGAAGACATACACTTTGAGTGGTTCTGGACACACCATGTCTCAGATTGAGATGGGGTTGATTTGTACACGTCACATATGACCCATGGATTGTTCTCCAAATGTTTCAATGGAAACTGAATGTGTTTGGTTAGTTTTCTGTATGTAGATAAAATGTTTTCCATTTTAAACAAAAGGGAGAAACTTAGACTGATCCCGGCCACACCGTGACTCAGATTGATCCCGGGTTGGCTCATATAGGTCACATATGACCCATGAATCATTCCGATAAATTATCAATAGATTCCTAATGCGTTTGGTCAGTTTTCTGTATGCAAGTTATACTTTTCACTTATAATCCAGTCCATATTAATAAAAGAGACACAGTTAGAGCGGTGTCGGCCACACCGTGCCTCGGATTGAAGTAGGGTTGACTCGTACACCTAAAATATGACCCATGGATCGTTTTGATAAAGTATCAACACAATCTGAATGTGTTTGGTCAGTATTCCATATGCCGATTGATGTTTTTCACTTAAAATGGCGTCCTTTTGAAACAAAAGACAGACACTTTGAGTTGTGTTGTCCACACCACATCTCAGATTGAGGAGGGGTTGATTCGTACACATCACATATGACCAATGGATTGTTCTCCTAATGTTTCAACGGAAGCTGAATGAGTTTGGTCAGTTTTCCGTATGTACTTAAAATGTTTTCCATTAGAAAAAAAGGGAGCCACTTAGAGTGATCCCGGACACACCATGCCTCAAATTGAGCTTAGGTTGACTCGTACACGTCACATATGACCCATAGATTGTTGACCTAAAGCATCAATAGAATCTGGATGCGTTTGGTCAGTTTTTTGTTTGTTAGTTGTTCTTTTCACGTATAATCTTGCCCATTTTAAAAAATGAGAGACAATGTGAACGTTGTCGGCCACACCGCACCACATATTGAGGCGGGGTTGACTCGTACACATCACATATGACCCATGGACCATTGTGCTAATGTATTGACACAATCCGAATGTGTTTGGTCAGTTTTCCGTATGACAGTTGATGTTTTCACATATAATCATGTCCATTTTAAACAAACGAAAGACACTATGAATGGTGTCGGCCACACCGCACCTCAGATTGAGGTGGTGATGACTCATACACATCACATAGGACCCATGGATCATTGTTCTAAGGTATCAACACAATAAAAATCTATTTGGACGGTTTTCCGTATGTACTTAAGATGTTGTCCTTTTTATAAAAAAGAGAGCCACTTAGAGTGATTTTGGCCACACCGTGCCTCAGATTAAGGAGGGGTTGACTAGTACACGTCACTTATGACCCATGGATCATTGTCCTAAAGCATAAACAAATTTTGAATTCTTTTGGTCAATTTTCTGTATGTCAGTTGTTCTTTTCACTTATAATACTGTCCAATTTAAACAAAATACATAAACAAGGAGTGATGCTACCACATCGTGCCTCGGATTGAGGCGAGGTTAACTCGTACATGTCACAAATGATCCATCGATAGTTTTCCTAAAGTATCAACACATTCTGAAAGGGTTTTCATGGTTTTCCGTATTCTAGTTGATGTTTTTCAATTAAAATGACGTCCTTTTGAAACAAAAGACAGACACTTTGAGTGGTGTCGACCACACCGCATCTAAGATTGAGTCAGGGTTGATTCGTACACATCACATATGACCCATGGATCGTTCTGATAATGTTTCAACAGAAATATAATTCGTTTGGTCGGTTTTATGTATGTACTAAAAATGGTGTCCATTTTAAACAAAAGAGAGGCACTTAGACAGATCCCGTCCACACCGCAACTCGGCTTGAGCCGGGGTTGGCTTGTACAGGTCACATATGACCCATGGATCATTGTGCTAAATTATCAACACATTCTGAATGTGTTTGGTCGATTTTCTGTATTCTAGTTGTTCTTTTCACTTATAATCCTGTCCATTTTAAACAAAAGAGACATAGTTAGAGTGGTGTCAGCCACACCATGCCACATATTAAGGCAGGGTTGACTCGTACATGTCACATATGACCCATTGATTGTGTTGCTAAAGTATCAACACAATCCGAATGTGTTTTGTCAGTTTTCTGTATGCCAGTTGATGTTTTTCAATTAATATGACATCCTTTGGAAACAAAAGACAGACACTTTGAGTGGTGTCAGCCACACCATGTCTCAGATTGAGGTAGGGTTGATTCGGAAATGTCACATATGACCCATGGGTCATTATCCTAAAGTTTCAACGGAAACCAAATGCGTTTGTTCAGTTTTCCGTATGTACTTAAAATGTAGTCCATTTAAAAAAAATAGAGCCACATAGAGTGATTCCGACCACATCGTGCCTCAGATTAAGGCGGGGTTGACTCATACACATCACGTATGACCCATGGATCATTGTCCTAAATCATCACCACATTTCAAATACATTTGGTCAGTTTTGCGTATTTCATTTGTTCTTCTCACTTATAATCTTGTCCACTTTAAATAAAAGAGAGACACTGTGAATGGTGTCCGCCACACAGCACCTCAGATTGATGAGGGGTTGACTCGTACACAACACATATGACCCATGGATCATTTTGATAAAGTATCGACACAATCCGAATGCGTTTGGTCTGTTTTCCGTATGCCAGTTGATGTTTTTTAATTAAAATAACGTCCTTTTGAAATAAAAGATAGACACTTTGAGTAGTGCCAACCACACCACGTCTCAGATTGAGGCAGGGATGATTATAACACATCACATATGAACCATGGATCGTTCTCCTAATGTTTCAATGGAAACTGAATGTGTTTGGTCAGATTTCCATATGTACTTAAAATATTGTCCATTTTAAAGAAACGACTACCACTTAGATTGATTCTGGACACACCATGCCTCATATTAAGGTGGGGTTGACTCGTACCAGTCACATATGACCATGGATCATTGTCTTAAAGCTTCAACACATATCGAATGCGTTTGGTAAGTTTTGCATATGTCAGTTGTTTTTTCACTTATAATCCTGTCCATTTTAAACAAAAGAGAGACACAGTGAATGGTGTCGGCCACACCGCTCCTCGGATTGAGGCGGAGTTGACTCGTACATGTCACATATGACCCATGGATCGTGGTGCTAATGTATCGACACAATCTGAATGCATTTGGTAGGTTTTCTGTATGCCAGTTGATGTTTTTCAATTAAAATGACATCCTTTTGAAATAAAAGACAGGCACTTCGAGTGGTTCTAGCCACACCATATCTCAGATTAAGGCGGGACTGATTTGTACACGTCAGATATGAACCATGGATCGTTCTCCTAATTTTTTAACGGAATCCGAATGTGTTTGGTCAGTTTTCTGTATGTACTTAAAATGTTTTCTGTTTTAATCAAAAGAGAGTCACTTATAGTGATTCCAGCCACAATGTGCCTCATATTAAGGCGGGGTTGACTCGTACACATCACATATGACCCATGGATCGTTGTACTAAATCATCAACACATTTCAAATGTGTTTGGTCAGTTTTGCGTATGTCAGTTGTTCGTTTCACTTATAATCTTGTCCATTTTAAACAAAAGAGATACATTTTGAATGGTGTCGGTCACACCGCACCTCAGATTGAGGTGGGGTTGACTCATAAACGTCACATATGACCCATGGATCGTTGTTGTAAAGTATCGACACAATCCGAATGTGTTTGGTCGGTTTTATGTATGCCAGTTGATGTTTTTAAATTAAAATGACATCCTTTTGAAACAAAAGAAAGACACTTTGAGTGGTGATGGCCACACCACATCTCAGATTGAGGCGGGGTTGAATCGTACAAGTCACATATGACCTATGGATCTTTCTCCTAATGTTTCAACGGAAACTGAATGTGTATGGTTGGTTTTCTGTATGTACTTAAAATTTTGTCCATTTAAAAAAAAGAGAGCCACTTAGAGTGATTTCGGCCACACCGTGCCTCAAATTATGGCTGTTTTGACTCGTACACGTGACATATGACCCATGGATATTTTTCCTAAAGAATCAACACATTTAGAATGCATTTGGTCGGTTTTCCGTATATCAGTTGTTCTGTTCACTTATAATCCTGTCCATTTTAATCAAAAGAGAGACATTGTGAATGGTATTGGCCACAACGCACCTCTTATTGAGGCGGGGTTGAATCGTACATGTCACATATGACCCATGGATCGTTGTGAAAACGTATTGAAACAATCCGAATGCGTTTGGTTGGTTTTCTGTATGCTAGTTGATGTTTTTCAATTAAAATGATGTCCTTTTGAAACAAAAGTGAGACAATTTGAGTGGTGCCGGCCACACCACATATCATATTAAGGCGGGGTTGATTCTTACACGTCACATATGACCCATGGATCGTTCTCCTAATGTTTCAACAGAAACTGAATGCGTTTGTTCATTTTTCAGTATGTACATAAAATGTCGTCCATTTTAATCAAAAGAGAGCCATTTAGAGTGATTCTGGCCACACCGTGCCTCAAATTTAGGTAGGGTTGACTCGTACGCATCATCTATGACCCATGGATCGTTTTAATAAAGTATCAACACATTTTGAGTTCTTTTGGTCTGTTTTGCGTATGTGAGTTGTTCTTTCCACTTATAATCTTGTCCATTTTAAACAAAAGAGAGACACTGTGAATGGTGTTGGCCACACCGTGCCTCAGATTGAGGCGTAGTTGACTCGTACATGTCACATATGACACATGGATCGTTGTTCTAAGGTATCGACACAATCCGAATGTGGTTGGTAATATTTCCGTATTCCAGTCGATGTTTTTCAAATAAAATGATGTCCTTTTGAAATAAAAGAAAGACACTTTGAGTGGTTCCAGCCACACCACGTCTCAGATTGAGGCGGGGTTGAATCATACATATCACATATGACCCATGGATCGTTCTTCCAATGTTTCAATGGAAACCGAATGCATTTGGTTGGTTTTCCGTATGTACATAAAATTTTGTCAATTTTAAATAAAAGAGATCCATTTAGAGTGATTCTGGCCACATCGTGCCTCAGATTAAGGCGGGGTTGACTCATACACGTCACATATGACCCATCGATCGTTGTACTAAATAATCAACACATTTTGAATGTTTTTTCTCAGTTTTGCATTTGTCAGTTGTTCTTTTCACTTATAATCCTGTCCCTTTTAAACAAAAGAGAGACATTGTGAATGGTGTCTGCCACATCACGCCTCATATTGAAGCGGGGTTGACTCGTACACATCACATATGACCCATGTATCATTTTTCTAAAGTATAGACACAATCTGAATGCATTTGGTCAGTTTTCCGTATGTTAGTTGATGTTTTTCAATTAAAATGACGTCCTTTTGAAACAAAAGTTAGACACTTTGAGTAGTGCCAGCCACACCACGTCTCAAATTGAGGCAGGGTTGATTCGTACACGTCACATATGAACCATGGATCGTTATCCTAACGTTTCAATGGAAATCGAATGCATTTGGTTGGTTTTCCATATGTACATAAAATGTTGTCCATTTTATTAGAATCCCCATGTGTCTATTAATTGAATGGTATTTACTTAAAATCTTGTGGACATTCATATAAAATAAATTTATATCATTCTTAGTATGGATTAGATTTTAGTTTATCATGCTATGAAACATTTCAGAGAAAACTGAAGTGCACTGTGTTGCATTTGTTGTCAATGAGGCATGAAGTTGTCTTGGAATGAATGGAAGTCAAGGAATGTCAAGATGTGAATGACAAAGGTTGTGATGGTGTTGGTGATGAAGAGAGAATGGCCATAGTACTAAGATGCATGTCACTTAAGAGATTCACTAAGTGACATAGGAGATGATGGTTGAAACATTCTCTAGTGAAATCTGACGATTGTTGAGCTGATCTTTAAGTTCCAAGAACTTGTATCAACTGGATACAATGTCACAACACTGATTGAAGACCATGCATTGTCTTCACAATGCATGAGGAGTTGAAAGGAGTTCCATCCACAACTACTAAGTGGATGATGTGCATTAATGAAGTCCATGCACTATCACTCAGTGCATGTGAACATGAAGATGATCCAATTGATCTCTGATTAGATCAATAAAGAACATTGAAGAAATTATGTGATTAAGGAGCTCAGTTGAAGATGAAGACCCTTCGTGAATTCCATTACAAAGTGATGAATAAATGTTGAAGAGGAATGAAGGAATTCTTAAGAAGAAGAAGAATAGAGATGGGAAGAAGATGGCTTGAATGGCACTTGGTTTGGCAATTTTTATATGGAGTACTTTGTTTTTATACAAAGGATTCATTCATGCCTTTGCCAAAAAATTGGCCAGCCAAGGCACCTTGGGGGTTCAACCCCAAGGCATGGGCACTAGGGCACCACGCCCGGGGGAACCCGTGGGGCGAGCCAGGGCGGCAGGGCGCACCCAAGACACCACATGGGCGCCTGGGGCACGCCTGAAGGAGCGCGGCAGGGGCGTAGGAGCGCGCCCCCAGGAGTATCAGTGTGCATAGTGGGCGCCAGTGGCGCGCCCGCAGGGAGCATAGTGGGCGCAGAGCGCGCCCGCAGAGAGAACCCGGTGCAGGGCGGCACCGGGAGGGGAGAAGTTCAACTGGCGAATAGCGGGCAACGCCAGGGTGATAAGCCACGTGAAAATCGGCCGCCATTTCGATGTTGGACGCGCATTTTTCACCGGGAGCGAATCCCAGCCGCTCCTCTGATCTCGCGGACGATCGGCGCCGCTCATCTAATCCGCCGCGCCCCCGATCTGATCCAGGCCGTCCGAGATCAATTGAATCGCCGATCCAACAGCTGCGAGACCGTCTTCAACCCCGAGCTCGGCTGAGGCCTCCCCGCGCATTCCCGCAGCCACCTTCAAACCAGGCGCCTCCCGAGTGATGTTTTTGAGACTCCGACCACCTCTGAAGAAGCCGAAGACACCAATGAGTTCGTATGGATCCAACGAACACAACCATGCATAAAAAAGGCATGCATGCAACAGATGGAGAATTTCGATGTTTGGCCGAGGCAAGCAAAGCTGCCGAGGCCATGTGGTTGGTGTTTTTGCATGGGATGAGCCTAAACCGAAGGCCGTGCATGCGTTATGAGTCGTATGCACGTAGAGGAAAAAAAATAAATGAGCCCGCGTCAAACCGAGAATAAATATCAAGATTTGGAAAGTTTTTAAAGATCCGAAGATCTCGGGAGTCTGAGATTTATCCCACGCGGATGAACCGCCTCTGCTTCGCCTATAAAAAGAGCCCGAGGCTCTCAAAAAGCTTGCTGATGCGCTGAATTTTTGAAGTCCCGTGAGCGCATCTCTCTGCCTCACGAAGAGTTTGAAGCCCCGTGCAAGTATCTTGCGCGGCTGAAGTTCCTTGCGCGCAACACCTTTGCGCGACAAGAAGAAGGGTCCCCTGCGCGCCTCACTTGAGCAGCAGGAAGAACCGGGGTCGCACCAAGCCTTGCGCGCCCTTGGTTGGAGCCCGCAGTGGCAGCACTTGCGCGCCCCGCGGCAGGAGTACCTTGCGCGACTGAACCCTCGCGCCCGCGAGGCTGTCCTTGACACCCCGCGCGCCCCCGCGGCATTTGCACCTTGCACCCGAGGAGATCACACCTTGCGAGCTCTGTTTGAGGCAGAAGGTGTTGTGTGTTCAAAGGAGAAGTCCGAGTATTTTGTGTGCAAGAATAAAGAAAGGCCAAGTGTGTGCAAGAAGTGGAACGAGGCTTTGCCTCTTATGTGTGCAAAGTAAAAGTTGAAGGCCGATAGGAAGTGTGTGCAAAAGAAGAATGCAAGTGGAGGCCGTAGCCCTTGTGTGTGCAAAATGGAGTACCAAGTGGGTGCATTAGAGGAGTGCACACTTTGAAGGAAGTTAAAAGAACAAGGAAGTGTGTGTGCTTTTCAAGTAAAGTAGGACAAGCTCAAGTGTGTGCCAAAGTGAAGAAGTTTTGTGTGCAAAGAGACAAGAAGGCCGAACCTAGGTGTGTGCACTAAGAAGTGAACACACTTAGAATAAGGGAGAAAGAGGAGACCCTCACACTAAAGTACAACACACTTGTGAGTGTGTAAACAAAAATAACAAAGTGTGAAGAAGGAAGAAGTGTGTGTGCTTAAAGCAATTGCACTCATTGAGTGTTTATCACACTAAGAAGAATAAGGGGAGTGCATGCATGCATGCATGCACGTGCACACGTGAACAGAGCCAAATCAGTGGTGTGCATTTGAGTTGTCCAAGACCAGGAGGTTCTTGAAGAATTGAGAAGGCCATGCTATCAGTGCATGAAGATGAAGAGCTACCATGCACTCAGTGCATGAAGTTGAATTGAAGTGAGACTGGACCAGACTAAAGTTAAAGACATCAATTGTCTGAGTATTCAGTAATTGGAGAGAGGCCAAGTCATCCTTAGAAGAAGGAGATAAATCCTGAGCAAGACGAGAAGACCTGTTCACCACAAGTGATCAGAAGAAGAGCAAGGCCAGCAGCCTTTATCCCAGGCTTCTGAGGATACTTGAAGAACTTAAAGTGAAGAAGAGCTACTCGTGCGACTCGAGGAGCCAGAGAAGACCCTGTGGGACTCAGGGAGAAGAAGTCTTCAGTGGGATTCTGGAGCAGGCCAGTGGGACTCTGGTAACACTGTGGGACACAGTATAAAGACCCTCCTGTGGGACTCAGGAGAGATACGGTGGGAATCTGTATCGACCATTGTAATACTAACCGATTATAATGGGAGAATCCATGCTGGGAGAGCATGGCAAGGATGTAGGCCTTTGGTGCCGAACCTTGTAAATCCTTGTGTCCTGTGCCTTTTCATTACTGCATCATTCGGGAAAGGTTGAGAGATACAAGAAGAGTGGATCGAGGCTTTAACCAGCCATAGAGGTTTAATTGATTAAGAATCAATTAGTAAAAAGTTTTAAGGGATCACTGATTCACCCCCTCCCCCTCTCAGTGATTCACACTGATCTGGGCACTTCAATTGGTATCAGAGGGAGGTTACCTCTAAAAGATCCAAGGGAGTCTTTATGAAGTGCAGATTTGAGGAAACGAGCGACCAGCCTCAAATGGAGATATCTGCCAAGACTCAGAAAAATAGAAAGAAGAAACAGGCCAAGAAGATGAAGAAAGCCTGTCCTAGCTGTGATGAAGTTGAAACAATGAATGATCTTCAGAGTGCACTCAAATATCTTCAGAAGACAATTCCCATGGAAGTGGCAAAGTGTATAGCTACAGGAATCCATGATCTTCATGAAGAAAAATCACAGTTAGAAGAAGAAGCCAATGCAATGGAAGATCAATTGGCTAAAAGGGTTGGCATAACCAACACTCTCAGAAAGCTGGTGAAGGCTAAAGATGAAACTGTTTCTCTTTGCAATGAAAGATATGAAGACACTGCTGAAGAATTGCAAAGAAGCCTTTCTGAGAAAGAATTCTTTATGATAATAGTCAAATATGTTGTCCATGCACTGGAAAAGAGGAACAAAGTGTCAATGGTTGTCAGAGATGCTCAACTAGAAGACAAAGTCAAAATGGTGAAGGAGCTTGACAACTCATTGCTTCAAATGAAGCAGGTGCATGATGACCAGATGAATCAGTTGAAAGAAAGTTGGGAAGGAAAGCTAAGAGCTGTTGAGGATGAGAAGAACTCCCTTAACATGAAGTGCTTGGAACTAGAGGTGATATTGACAAATCTGCAATCACCCAAAGCTGAAACCTCCCAGTCAGCTGGTAGAAAACATGTTGCTACTCAAGTATGCTTTGATCAGGATAATTCTAAGAGAAAGACATCCTCTAATAAAAGTGCAACATCTTCTAGAATGAAGGTACCATCCATACCATCTTGTACTGATGCTTCTAATTGTGTTTCCACAAAAAGTGCAGGATGGAAGAATAATTCCAAACAAGTATGGATGAAGACAATGAAGAAAGAGAGCTCTCCTGAAACAACACAACTTGTCAAGAAAAGTACCCAGCAATCAGAAGTACACAAGAGGTCAAGATTTGTGGGTCAATGTTGGTGTTGTAACAAGTATGGGCATTGTGCAAAGGATTGTTGGTACAATCCACTGAATGCCAAAGCACAGAGGAAGCCCATGCCTAGGGGGAGCAAGCCAGAAGAAAAGAAGCAACATCCACAGGTCCAGAGACATCTGTTTACTGCAAATAGATTTGGATTACTTGACAACATCTGGGATGATTGCAAAAGTGGTCAACAAAAAGATACATGTCAATCTCCAACTGTATCCAGAGCTCAAAAGAAGAAAAGATCACAGAACCTGGCTCATAGAGAATCCTTGGGAAGCAAGCAGAAGAAAGTGGAAGATGCTCCCAAGAAGATTATGAAAAAGGAAGAGAAGACCTTGGAGTCTAAATCCAAGAAGGGTGATGCATCCAGAAGGACCACCAAGAAATGCTTCTACTGTGGAAAGAAAGGACACACCATGGATCTTTGTGAACAATCCATGGAACTAAATAGAAGCAGACTGAACTCCAGAAGACAATCAATCCAGAAGAAGAAGGGATTGATTGAAAATAAGTTGCATAAGAGAGGTAGCTTAGCATCATCCAAAGAACCATGTGGAACTTCCAAAACTGGGGCCACTCTTCCAAATGATTTACTTGTCATATGGCCACATCAGTTACAACTTGCCAGAGAACTACAAAGAGCTGAAGATGAAGCTCTGGAATTTGCTAAAGAAAAAGGGAAGAAAAAGATTTCACATGAAGATGGGTTGAGAACCACACCAGCACAATCATCATTGAAGATCAAACATGCAAGTGTGAAGAATGGTGAAAATGGGACATCTCGGTTGAGAGAATCTTCTCAACCTTGTTGTTCACATTGATGAACCAAGGAGGTTCCATCTTATTCCCTTACACTTGTATTTACATGTGCTAACATTGTAGGGAATTGAAGATGATGGTCATTCTCAGCTGGAGGATGGTTTGGATTGAATGGAGTGCACCCCTTGAGGGGGAGCAAATCTTAAGAAGATGATGTTTTGAGATTAATATCATTTTAAGAAAATGAATGAATGGGGGAGCTTTATCTTTGCACCTGAACTTTTTAATGTGTTTTGTGAAGTACGTGTAGGATTCAACAATTCATTGAATAACTGAAAAAAAATTCAACCCCTAAGCATGATCTCACATGTTTATAGTGAATGTGGACAGCATTGAGTTCCATGGTTATATCACTCTTTTTTTCTACACCGGGTTAGCCCAAGTAGACTTAGAGTTGATCAAATAAAGGTTCTTTGCTAAAGAAGAACATGTGACATCATCCCTCTCCTAGTGTTTTTCAAGAAGATGCTATTCGAAGGGAGGAAGAGATTTTTGAAAGAGAACCACACCACACCTTTGCATTTGATTGCCAATAAGGGGGAGAAAATATTGGCACACATATTGACCCATTCATATGTGCTGAAGTGGTGTATTGACAACAAATACAAAGGGGGAGATTGAAGTGCACTGTGTTGCATTTGTTGTCAATGAGGCATGAAGTTGTCTTGGAATGAATGGAAGTCAAGGAATGTCAAGATGTGAATGACAAAGGTTGTGATGGTGTTGGTGATGAAGAGAGAATGGCCATAGTACTAAGATGCATGTCACTTAGGAGATTCACTAAGTGACATAGGAGATGATGGTTGAAACATTCTCTAGTGAAATCTGACGATTGTTGAGCTGATCTTTAAGTTCCAAGAACTTGTATCAACTGGATACAATGTCACAACACTGATTGAAGACCATGCATTGTCTTCACAATGCATGAGGAGTTGAAAGGAGTTCCATCCACAACTACTAAGTGGATGATGTGCATTAATGAAGTCCATGCACTATCACTCAGTGCATGTGAACATGAAGATGATCCAATTGATCTCTGATTAGATCAATAAAGAACATTGAAGAAATTATGTGATTAAGGAGCTCAGTTGAAGATGAAGACCCTTCGTGAATTCCATTACAAAGTGATGAATAAATGTTGAAGAGGAATGAAGGAATTCTTAAGAAGAAGAAGAATAGAGATGGGAAGAAGATGGCTTGAATGGCACTTGGATTGGCAATTTTTATATGGAGTAATTTGTTTTTATACAAAGGATTCATTCATGCCTTTGCCAAAAAATTGGCCAGCCAAGGCACCTTGGGGGTTCAACCCCAAGGCATGGGCACTAGGGCACCATGCCCGGGGGAACCCGTGGGGCGCGCCAGGGCGGCAGGGCGCACCCAAGACACCACATGGGCGCCTGGGGCACGCCCGAAGGAGCGCGGCAGGGGCGTAGGAGCGCGCCCCCAGGAGTATCAGTGTGCATAGTGGGCGCCAGTGGCGCGCCTGCAGGGAGCATAGTGGGCGCAGAGCGCGCCCGCAGAGAGAACCCGGTGCGGGGCGGCACCGGGAGGGGAGAAGTTCAACTGGCGAATAGCGGGCAGTGCCAGGGTGATAAGCCGCGTGAAAATCGGCCGCCGTTTCGATGTGGGACGCGCATTTTTCACCGGGAGCGAATCCCAGCCGCTCATCTGATCTCGCGGACGATCGGCGCCGCTCATCTAATCCGTCGCGCCCCCGATCTGATCTAGGCAGTCCGAGATCAATTGAATCGCCGATCCAACGGTTGCGAGACCGTCTTCAACCCCGAGCTCGGCTGAGGCCTCCCCGCGCATTCCTGCAGCCACCTTCAAACCAGGCGCCTCCTGAGTGATGTTTTTGAGACTCCGGCCACCTCTGAAGAAGCCAAAGACACCAATGAGTTCGTATGGATCCAACAAACACAACCATGCATAAAAAAGGCATGCATGCAATAGATGGAGAATTTCGATGTTCGGCCGAGGCAAGCAAAGCTGCCGAGGCCACGTGGTTGGTGTTTTTGCATGGGATGAGCCTAAACCGAAGGCCGTGCATGCGTTATGAGTCGCATGCACGTAGAGGAACAAAAAATAAATGAGCCCGCGTCAAACCAAGAATAAATATCAAGATTTGGAAAGTTTTTAAAGATCCGAAGATCTCGGGAGTCTGAGATTTATCCCACGCGGATGAACCGCCTCTTCTTCGCCTATAAAAAGAGCCCGAGGCTCTCAAAAAGCTTGCTGATGCGCTGAATTTTTGAAGTCCCGTGAGCGCATCTCTCTGCCTCTCGAAGAGTTTGAAGCCCCGTGCAAGCATCTTGCGCGGCTGAAGTTCCTTGCGCGCAACACCTTTGCGCGACAAGAAGAAGGGTCCCCTGCGCGCCTCACTTGAGCAGCAAGAAGAACCTGGGTCGCACCAAGCCTTGCGCGCCCTTGGTTGGAGCCCGCAGTGGCAGCACTTGCGCGCCCCGCGGCAGGAGTACCTTGCGCGACTGAACCCTCGTGCCCGCGAGGCTGTCCTTGACACCCTGCGTGCCCCCGCGGCATTTGCACCTTGCACCAGAGGAGACCACACCTTGCGCGCTCTGTTTGAGGCAGAAGGTGTTGTGTGTTCAAAGGAGAAGGCCGAGTATTTTGTGTGCAAGAATAAAGAAAGGCCAAGTGTGTGCAAGAAGTGGAACGAGGCTTTGCCTCTTATGTGTGCAAAGTAAAAGTTGAAGGCCGAGAGGAAGTGTGTGCAAAAGAAGAATGCAAGTGGAGACCGTAGCCCTTATGTGTGCAAAATGGAGTACCAAGTGGGTGCATTAGAGGAGTGCACACATTGAAGGAAGTTAAAAGAACAAGGAAGTGTGTGTGCTTTGCAAGTAAAGTAGGCCAAGCTCAAGTGTGTGCCAAAGTGAAGAAGTTTTGTGTGCAAAGAGACAAAAAGGCCGAACCTAGGTGTGTGCACTAAGAAGTGAACACACTTAGAAGAAGGAAGAAAGAGGAGACCCTCACACTAAAGTACAACACACTTGTGAGTGTGTAAACAAAAAGAACAATATGTGAAGAAGGAAGAAGTGTGTGTGCTTAAAGCAATTGCACTCATTGAGTGTTTATCACACTAAGAAGAAGAAGGGGAGTGCATGCATGCATGCATGCACGTGCACACGTGAACAGAGCCAAATCAGTGGTGTGCATTTGAGTTGTCCAAGACCAGGAGGTTCTTGAAGAATTGAGAAGGCCATGATATCAGTGCATGAAGATGAAGAGCTTCCATGCACTCAGTGCATGAAGTTGAATTGAAGTGAGACTGGACCAGACTGAAGTTAAAGACATCAATTGTCTGAGTATTCAGTAATTGGAGAGAGGCCAGGTCATCCTTAGAAGAAGGAGATAAATCCTGAGCAAGACGAGAAGACCTGTTCACCACAAGTGATCAGAAGAAGAGCAAGGCCAGAAGCCTTTATCCCAGGCTGCTGAGGATACTTGAAGAACTTAAAGTGAAGAAGAGCTACTCGTTCCACTCGAGGAGCCAGAGAAGACCCTGTGGGACTCAGGGAGAAGAAGTCTTCAGTGGGATTCTGGAGCAGGCCAGTGGGACTCTGGTAACACTGTGGGACGCAGTATAAAGACCCTCCTGTGGGACTCAGGAGAGATACGATGGGAAGCTGTATCGACCATTGTAATACTAACCGATTATAATGGGAGAATCCATGCTGGGAGAGCATGGCAAGGATGTAGGCCTTTGGTGCCGAACCTTGTAAATCCTTGTGTCCTGTGCCTTTTCATTACTGCATCATTCGGGAAAGGTTGAGAGACACAAGAAGAGTGGATCGAGGCTTTAACCAGCCATAGAGGTTTAATTGATTAAGAATCAATTAGTAAAAAGTTTTAAGGGATCACTGATTCACCCCCTCCCCCTCTCAGTGATTCACACTGATCTGGGCACTTCACAAACAATGTCATGCCCAATGAATACATCACTTTTATAACATTCCAAGAATATATGATATTGATTAGATGTGTAAATGTGATTTACATTGATTATCATGATGAAAATAAATAAAATATATATTATAGATTTTCTAGTATTAAATGAAATCAAAGATGGTGTGGGGGGATGTCTGGCGGGGCTGTCCGGGGGGCTGTCTGGTGGGTGTCCGGAGGGCTGTCCGGGGACCAAGGAAGAGGGTGGGGGCTGCGCGGGGGGCTGTCTGGGGGGTGTTCGGGGAGTTGTCTGGGGTCCAAGAAAGAGGGTGGGGCTGTCTGGGGGGGCTGTCCAGGGTCCAGGGAGAAAGGTGGGGGGGGATGTCCAGGGGGCTGTTCGGGGGGCTGTCTGGGGGGTGTTCAGGGGGTGGTCTGGGGTCCAAGGAGGAGGGTGGGGGTAGCTATCTGGGGGGTTGTTCGAGGTCCACAGAGGAGGGTGGGGGCTGTTCGGGGGGGGGGGGGGGGTATACGGGGGTTGTCTGGGGGCTGTTCGGGGGGTTGTCTGTGGTCCAACGAGGAGGAGGGGCTATCCGGGGGCTGTCTGGGGGACTGTCTAGGGGGCTATCCGGGGTCCAGGGAGGAGGCTGGGGAGGGGGGCTATCCGGGGGGGGGGGGGGGGGGGGTGTTCGGGGGCTGTCTGGCGGCTATCCGGGGGTGTTCGGGGGGTTGTCCGGGGTCCAAGGAGGAGGGTGGGGGCTGTTTTGGGGGGGGGGGGGGGGGCTGTTCGGGGTCTAGGGAGGAGGGTGGGGGTGTCCTTGGGACTGTCTGGGGGGGATGTCCGGAGGGCTATCCGGGGTCCAGGGAGGATGGTGGGGAGGCTGTTCGGGGGGCTATCTGGGGGCTGTCCGGGGGGCTGTTTGGGGTCCTAGGAGGATGGTGGGGGGTTGTACAGGGTTCAGGAAGGAGGTGGGTTCCCATACAAACAACCAATAAAAGACAACAACATCCATAAAAACAGATAATATATAAAAATAACTCAACTCCAATACTATACTATGAGTCTAGATAAAACCATCAACTAGAATAGATTAAATATCAAATCTCAGTAATATTAGTAAAAAATGTGGTGGATCAATTTTTCCCACATCACCATCTCCATCATCACCATCATTATCACCTTATTCTTCATCCCCATAATTATCCTTGCCCTCCTCAGCTCCCTCCTCCCCACCCTCACCATCCTCCTCACCCTCGCCACCTGCCTCGCCCTCCTCCTCTCCCTCCTCTTCCGAATCAGACTCCTCGACATCATCATCGTCAAGCTGGTCATGTTTTTGACCACCACTAGAACTGCCACCTGGTGCACCATATATAGAACTTATGGATGACATATACTAATCAAAAGCTGGGATGGCCTCTATTGGAAGTGTTGGACATAGAACTTCAATAAATTTCACAAACGCACTATTTTCCCTAGAAAAATATTTTTCCATCTCTATGTCCCTTTTCTCAGCCTTTTTTGCATGTGCCCTAACTTCCTGCAGCTCGGTGGCACTACATCTCGTACCTGAGGAGGGCCTATACCTCATCAGATCTATCCTAGGTCAGCAGTGTACTCTGCCAGAATGCTCCTCTCCCAACCCCTGATGTAAGTGATCTGTTGGCCCAAAATTGTCTGGTTCTTCGGCATTGAGGGCCTCTAAAGCAAATTGTTACAAATATAAATATATTATTAAGTTACCAAATATATATTAAAATATAAAATGAATAGATTGAAACTTACAATATGCTGCTGAGTTGCTTCATTGATGGTATATCCATCCTTTTTCTGTCTACTCGAGCAAAATTGTTTTGCTCAAGGCACACATCCTTCAATATTCTGTATTTGCCTCTACAATGACATTGAAAACTAATGTTATATGAAAACTTTAAAAAACGATTAAATAATTGAGAAAAAAAAAATTGAGTCGTAAATAAAACTTATAAAAAAATTTCATACCTGCTTCCTCTCATGATCCGACATCATCGTACGTCGTAGTGTGTGGAGATATTTTTTTGCATCAATGTTTTTTTATTTTTTCTAGATTATTCCTAAATAAAATTCGATAATTCAATGGATAATATTAATGAAAAACATTAATGTTATTATTTAAATACCTCAAATGTAATTCATACCTTAAACTGGGCACTCGCCCAATGAGTAATCATCTGATGATACTACTCTATAGGACAATCATCCATGATTGGTACCACCTCTAACTCAGTGACAACTTTATCACACCAGCCAATATATGACTCATTCTTGTCGTCTCTCCAATGCTTGCCTAAATCCTTTAGACGTTCCGTTCGAGCACCCTCACCAACGAGAAAATTAAATCAAAACTGACATCAAAATATTAATTCATATAAATACAAAAATAATTCATGGAATTAAATACAACAGATTGTTTTACCCATATCTCTAACCATGCTCTATCCATGACCTCATGTGGAAAATGACTCCATTACAGCGGCCTGATGGGAATGATGTTGGAGTATTTGGCAAGCATCACCAAAAAACTCTGACATTGCATCCTTGATTTCTCAACCATTTGGTTGTCTTCATTGTAATCCACCACAACCAGTGTATGGAAGTTCCACACAAAATGCATGCGTGTAAGCCCCCGCCGCTTCCTCCTATCAGTAGATGTATCTTTCATGGAAGAAAAACAAATATTTTTTCAAAACATGTTACAAAAGAAATAAATATTTCTATAAAAATTTGTTAGGGTTTTATAAATATACATGCGCCAGTCTGATCACTAAGCGCCGCCGGATCCACAGAAATTGATGGAACATCCTATGGTGGAACAGGAGTCAAAGAAGATGGAATATAGACGCTCAGAGACACAGAAGTAGATGGAAAAGAAGATTGGATAGCAGTACGACCGGATTCTGACTGGGGAGTGGGAATCATCATGGGATGTGAATATGATGGGGCAGAAGATGCAGAAGGTAGAAAAAACATGGGAGGCCTAAATATCCTGTGTGTACCTAACGACACACCAAGATCAGAATGTGGGATGGATGACATGTCAGTGGGAGGGGTTGGGTCTAGTCAGACACGCGCAGCTGATCGTCCACCTATGGTACGAACCCTCCTCATACCACCGACCTGAGAACTAGGACTAGTACACGGCTTCTTGTCGAATAACTGTCAACATATATGTGGATTATAAAAAAATGCTTATAAAAACATTAATCCCATTACATTATATATTATTTAAATATATATATATTTGAAATAAAGTACTCACTGTAGGAACTAATGGTGGAACACCCATCTCTTCCATCCGACGATTGTTCTCCATCTTTTTTTTCCTTAATTTATCTTCAATTGGATTCATTTTCTGCTTTTGAAAACAAATATGTAATTAATTAGAAAATGAAACTAATATGTAAACAAAAAAACTAAATATATGAGGGAATGGGGGGATTAATTGATAATTTATCAATCAATTGTTTTAGAAGATCTTGAATGAATTTAATAAATCATACAAGTTGTAATGTTCACCATGTTAGAAATATTTTTTTACTAGGTTTGAATACAGTTCAATTCCAAATTATAAAATTAAATTCAAATAAAACAGTAACCAATAATCATTGAAAATTCACATAACGGTAAATTCAGATAAAACATATTTTTGATCAATACAAAATCAATTTGAATATTTCCAACCTTTACAACCCAACTCGATGTAAACCAAAAGAATTCAGAACATGGATGAATGATTCTATATATTTTCAACCACAAATTAAGGTTCACAATCAACTCTGACAATTGAGCTATTGGATTGATCGAAATAATTAAATGTATTGGTTCCAATGGCAATAGGGACATCGTCAATTCCATCATCACCATCATCAAAAATATGTCTTGGAATTACTTCAACTGTGACACCAAATTCATGTTGAAGTTGGTCTTTGACATAAAGAACTTGTTTATCCATTGATACCAACACATATGGTTCTTTGGTAGCAAGATTGCAAGTCATATTAATTACTCGTAATCCACAATCATCAATAAATGTTCCATGTCTTGTCATTGAATCAAACCAATGGAATTTTATCATTGTGACTCGTCCATGAGGGTAATAATCCAATATTATTATTCTCTCAACGACTCCATAATAACCCTCATTTTCAAATCATGGTCTAATATCTGATGCATTGGAATAATAAGTTGTTGTGGTAGTAACCATAACACCATCATGTTGTGTTCTCATGTTCTTTTCTCATTCAGTGACAATAAATTTGTACCCATTGATAACAATTGAATTATAGCCACGAACCATGGTATTAGGACCAAAAGCCAAAGATCTTATTTCCTCAGAGACATAATCAGCAGACAACCTCAATACATGCAATATAAATGACTATTAAACTTAATTAAATATTGAAATAATTAATTTAAATAGTAATATTTTTACCTTCAATTTTAACCAAGCAGAAAACTCTTTTCTATACAAAGTCTCTCTCCTTTTCAAAGATAAAGAATGATGCTTACTATTTATCATTGTTTTATGTTCCCTATAGATAAATAATATGAATAGTTTAACATATATATATGTAAGATATATATAATCAATTTATATACCTGATGTAGTCATCGAACAAATCACAGTTGATCAAAACTGTGCGATATGCTATCTCCCGCTCTTCTTGACATAATTTCTTCAATGTATATGATCCATGAATTCCTCCTGTTTGAGGAAGTGATGGAAAACTAGGATCAATTTTCTCATAATGTTTTTCTTCATTTCTCATTTGTCTATTCAATCTTGTCGTAAGATCAGGAAAATACATCGAGGAAAAATCCATACATTCTTGAACCATGTAACTGTTCACGATAGAACCTTTGGGATGATTTATGTTTCAGAAATAATACTTTAATGTGAACATATTTCTTTCAGTTGGATACATCAAACGAAAAGAAACAGGTCCTATGAGAAGTATTTCAGTGGGAATATGGACAATCAGATGCAACATGCATAGGAAAAATGATAGAGGAAATATTTTCTCCAACTTACACAAAATTAATGGGGAATCTGTCAACATTTTTTGCAAGAACGACTTGGGAAACTTCTTAGCACAATGATCTCTAAACAAACGGCACAACCGAATAACATCCACCCTTACATTATTGGAAAAAATATGACGGATTGCTATTGGAAGCAACTCATGTAGTAGAACGTGATAATCATGAGTCTTCAATGATTTTATATTAAACTCTATTCTATTGCCCGTTTAGATATGTCGCTTGAATATCCATCAAGAACACTAATAGACTCTAATACTTCCAGAAATTTTTTTTCCGTAGGGGTCATCACATAAGAAGCACATGGAAGTTGCGATTTATTTTCACTGATACTCACAGGACGCAATTCTGGTTTGATGCCCCAATCTACCAAGTCACTTTGAGATCATAAATCATCTTTTGTCTTCCCCTTGACATTTAGAAGAAACAAATGAAAAATTTCACATATATTTTTTTCAATATGCATTAAGTCTAACAATGAGGTAACAAATTGGTTGACCAATAAGGCAAATCAAAAAATATACTTATCTTCCTCCAATTGTAATAGGTTTCAGTGGAAACATTCTTTCTCATTCCAGACTTCATTTGACACTTCCCGAATGAAAAACTGAAATATTTCAATTCATTAAGTACATTAGTTCCAGACATATGCTATGGTGGATCATCTGTCTCTATGGTATTATCAAATCTTCGATGATTCAATCTATATGGATGATCCTTTGGCAAGAATCGTCGATGTCCCATAAAACTGAAACTACAATGATGTTTCAATCTTCTGGATTGTGTATTTTTCATACAAACTGGACATGACAGTTTTCCCTTCATGATCCATCCCGACATCATTGCATAAGCCAAAAAATCATTGATCGTCCACATAAGCGCAACACGCATCTGAAATATGACTTTCAAACACGCATCGTATGTGTGCACACCCACATCCCAAAGAACATTTAACTATTTTTTTAAAGGTTTCATGTATACATCAATATCAATGTCGGGATCAGAAGGAACAGATATGAGTATACTAATGAAAGTGAATGGTTTTTTCATACACAACCATGGGGGAAGATTATAAATGTGTATAAAAACTGGCCATGTGCTGTGCGATGTAAGCATATGCCAAAATGGATAAAAACAGTCACATGAAAGACCCAGCCTCACATTACACACGTCAGCTGAAAAATCGGGATATTGAGCATCAAATCTCTGCCATCCAAATCCATCTGCAGGATGAACCAACTCATCATTAGTCTTCATTCTCTCACTATCATGCCATCTCAATTTTATTGATATTTCATCAGACATAAAAATATTCTGGAGTCTGGTGATCAATGGAAAGTGCCACATTACTTTCTGTGGAACGCGGGATGGTGTTCCATCAGATTTTGACTTCCAGCGGGATGTGACACATTTTATACAATAATTTTGTTCAGTGGTTTACTCCCGGAATAAACTGCAATCTTTCAGGAAAGCATGAATTTTATTTCTTGAAAATCCATGTTCCTTTACTAACTTCCATGCGATATAGTGTTTTGAGGGAATATATGCATCATATGGAATTAAATCTTTCAAGAGGGAAAGAGTGTAATCGATTTCTGCATTAGAAATCCCATAAATAGTTTTCCCATGAAACAATCGGATTAAAATTATAGATTTTTCATTTTATCGCATTGTCGATATACTAGAGTCGTGGCAGCATCATTAAATTTTTTCACCCTATCAATATCATCATTTTCACTAGATACACCAGCTTTCCTCATATCTATGTCTTCATGAGTCGAAATCCATTCTTTTTCATTATAACGAATAAATAGAAACTGATCATCTAACACATTTTCCATTCCTGTCCTTTCATTTCGATCATCACCAATTTGAGATTTCATTTTCTCTCCATTTTGATACCACACAAAGTAGTTTGCTGGAATACCATTTTTGATTATGTGGTAGCTGACTTCTTCATGGCTCAAATAAGGTCTACCAACACAATTGGAACATGGGAAGTTTATGTGACCACTATCTGAAGCATTGTGAAATGCAAAGTCTATAAACCTCTCTAAATTGTTTTGAAAATCGCCTGAGATCCGATCAGTTTCATACATCCTACTTCTGTCCATTCTGTAAAAAGAATTTATATAAGTAATATTGTCATAAAATATTCAATAGGATTGAAAATTAATAGAAAATACATTTATGTAAATGATAAAGGAAGAAAATAATAAAGGAACCAACTACACATGTGAAAAAAACATACTAATGTGTTATTGAGAAAAACGTAAAACCAACAAGAACATAATGTGTTATCACATCATAGAATGCCTCATCTCATAACCATATTAGTAGGGTATCGTGAACATGAATAAAATCAACCTTGTTCCATCCTCTTACCCTACATGACCCCAACCACATTCCACCTCTTTTTATAGCCTTATAACATCGCACCTCACATAAAAACACTAGGGAAATCATAGGACATCTCACCTGAAGACACATGGTCAATCACATCACATCTTGTCTAAAAACACATGGTCAATCAGTTATTAATAAAGAGTAGGGAAGACATGGTAGGTATCCAAACATATAACCACCATCATAGATATTAGAAAAAATATCCATGACTCAAAACCTCTGATCGTTGGTATGTTTTTCCAAATCGGGTTGGGAATGTGTAGAAATAACATAAAATACATGATATATAGATAGCACAAAATACCCAACCTATGGGTTCACATTAACGACATAATCACACACTTCACTACTACCATATAACACATAAACCATCACAACCACTTTCCCTATTATATGCAACACAATCCACCACCACCACACAAGACGGATAGCATTTACCACTTTCATTTATAAGGCACTTCATTCACACTTACATTGTCCATTAATTTAATGTTAAATTAATTAAATCCATTTACCACACATCTATTTCTATTCCATCGTAGTTATTTACTATCTTGTTTTTTTGTTTTAACAGCATAATTTATTCCATAGATAACCAGGAAACTAATAAAACCACCACACAACACTCACCATCTCACAATAACCATCATCGCCATGTAACATCGGCCAACCATCTCACCAAAACAACCACATATCACAACAAAAATATTTTACATCACAAACCACCGCACAACCAAAACCACCTCACCACATCATACACCACAACCTCATCACACAACACCTCAACATGACACAACACCACCACACATCATCATTATCACACAACTTCACATGTCACATCCATGACCACTAACCATCACATTACAACCACACATATCACAAAGCCCAACTGGTCACCTCAATCACCATACAACATCTTACAACATACAATGAAACACAACAAAAAACCTGTCATAGAAGTAAAATAACACAACTTCCACAATTTATTCAAGGTATTTTATTACATTACCCCTTTATTTAGCATGGACATTATAACACAAATGATATTACATGGGAATCTAATTAATTAACAAAATATTCAATCATTTCCCTATTTTTCACGGTGAAATCACAACAAAATCCAAACATAAAACTAAAATATTAGTTAAATAACAATAAAAACAAGGTAGTATATGTGTATAAAGAATAAAATACCTGATTTGAGATTATTCAGATGGTTTTTCACCTATTCGGATGGGGGAGTTCACAAGAGGAGAAGAGTGCCAGATTGATTTTAGGGTTCTGTCATGAATGGGGGACAACAACGACCCAACTGTATTTGGGGAAAACCTTTACAAATGGTTTTTAAAAACTATTGGCAATGGGTTGTTCAGGGTACCCTTAACCAACAGTTCAATAGAACCTTTGGAAAAGGGGTACCCTTTCCCAGTGGTTTCATAAAACCATTGGGAAAGGGTAACTTAAACACCCCTTTACCAACAGTTTTATTAAACCATTGGCAAAGGTGTACCCTTTCCCAACGTTTCTAGTGAACCGTTGGGAAAAGGTTCCCTAAACCTACTTTACCAATGGTTTAAGAAAAACATTGGTAAAGAAGTATTGGTAAAAACCACATTTCCAATAGTGATCCAAAGATCATTCAGCAGATGACTGATATTATAATAGTTTTACATGGAGAAATTCCATCCAGTTACCCCAAAATCATTCCTTATATGGATGGAATGAATGCACATTCCACACTACTTTATTAAACATGTTGAATTTTTTTAACATAAATTCTTTGGTTTTTTAAAATTTGCTATATTGATCCTTAGATAATCATATATTACATATGTACTAACATAATTTGTATCATTTTTCACACATTACTGTGGAATGTTGGAAAATATTTCTCCAAAATTGAGTTATTCCTTTTGGCCATAAGATACACTTTGTAAAGGGACGTTATATAGAAATCTTTGGAGGGATATTCATAAAAACATGAGAATGAAGAATGATATATAAGTAAAGTCCACTAAAAGGTATACTGATGGGTTCTTTATTTAGTATACATCATGGTGTTGGGTTTCATGCATGGTGTTATTAGGATTTTTGGATTCTTATGGTTTCCTATATGATAAATTGGTTTCTTTTGATCATGTCAACTCCCTTAGTGGTATCAAACCTCTTTCATGTTCACTGTTCACAAGTTCATGTTCTAAAACGAAGAAATTTCATGAATAATTCATGATGTAGAAAAATAGAGCCCCGCATTTTATAAGAGATGGTTTAAATCGTTAAAAATGACTTGAAGATGAAATAGTTAGTATTATGATATTATCATAGGTTCTTAATTAATATTACATTTTATAAACACATACCAAACATAAGATTAACCTATTGTTAATGGCACACAAGTTTCCTAGAAAACATTTCCACTACAATAGTTTAAAGCTCTGGGTAAAACTATTTTCTATCAGTACACACATACACTTATTTTTATTCACAGTGAGTTGGCATTCAATTTTATTGGACTGCTTTTTGGTTATCCTAATTACTCAAATGGACTTTTCACCCATGTTGGAGTACCTTACCAGGATCGGGTCTGAAATAGAATAACTGATGGGCATGAAAAAAAATATTTCATGTTCAGAAGGATACAAATATTGGCATTTAGAAGGGTTATATAGGTAAATATATTAATATTATTTTAATTTTAATTCATGTTCATGTCTTCATGATATATATTATATTTAATTGATCACCTGCATTACATGTTTACCTATTACCTCAACTACCTAACCTTATGATTCTCAAAAAGAAACATCCAATTCAAATATGGGAAAGGACAACCATATACATGCAGAACTAATGACTTAATCAAATCTTTTATTAAAATAGAATATTAAATAATATCCATGTATTGTTTATATCCTCCATATATAGTGACATAGTTTATCTAACAGTTGTATTTGAATAAACAAAGTGTTTTGGAAAACTTTTCCCCTACTATATTTTCAAGCACTAGATTAAAATATTTGTTATTAGGACATAACAACTATTATTTGTATTTATAGCGAGTTGAAATTTAGTTTTTTGGACTGATTTTTGGGTATCCTAATTACTCTAAGAGAGGTTTCTCCTAGGATGCAGTACCTTACAAGGATCAGGTCTACAACCGAATATGGTATGGACAAGAAACAAAACTCTTTCATGTTATAAATATGAGGCTATTATTAGCAGTTATAAGGGTTCTATCTTTGGCAGTTAAGGTGATAAAAAATGTGACGGAGCTACAGTTTTAAAACCATTATTCACATACTCTAAAAAAAGAACCCATTTTAACTATCAAGACCCAATTTTTTACAATGCGAACAAGCTATAATAATAGTTTCTACTTTAAAATATGCTCTTTTATTAAATATTGTTTTTTAATCATATAATCTTCCATGGAAATTATTATTGTTCAATATCTTATCTTATTAGTGTAGATAGAGAAGTCACACCATCCAACAATAAAGATACTTACATGAAAAGTAGGCTGGAAATAGTATTATTTGTATCTAGAGGTATGTATTTTATTATATTGTTAATTTTATTTCATGTTTCTGTCTTTATGATATATTTTCTGTTTAATTGATCACCCACATTACAAGATTACCTATTACCTCAACTACCTAACCTTCTAATTCTCAAAACCAAACCCCCAATTGAAATATGGGAAAGGATAGACATGTACTTGAAGAACTAATGACCGAATCAAATCTTTTATGAAAATATCATATTAAATAATATCCAAGTATGGTTCTTATCATCCATATATGGTGACATAGTTAACCGAACAGTCGAATTTGAAAAAACACATTATCCTGGAAAACATGTCCTTTTCTGCACTTCCATGCACTAGGTAAAACACTTTTGTATCAGTACATACTAACTGTTATTTGTAATTAATGTGAGTTTTCATTTAGTTTTTTTGGACTTCATTTAGGTTATACTAATTATTCTAATGGACTTTTCTTCTAGGTTGGAGTACCTTTCCAGGATCGGGTCGGGAACTGAATAAGTGTTGGGCATGAAACCAAAAACTCATTCCTATTTAGAAGGATCCAAATATTGGCATTTTGAAGGTTTCTTGCATTGGAAATTAAGGTTCCAAAACATGTGATGGAGTTACAGTTTTAAAAATATTATACACATAATCTACAAACATAACCCATTTTAACTATTAGGGCCCATGTTTTTGCAATGAAAACCACCTCAAACAATAGGTTCTACTTTAAAATATTATTTTATGACTATTGTTTTTTAATATTAGGTTTTTCACTGGAAATTATTATTATTGAAAATCTTATCATATGAGTGCAGTTATAGAACACACACCTTCCAACAATAAATAAAATTTTATGATGAGTCGGCTAGAAAGAGTATTATTTCCATCTATAGGTATGTATATTATTATTTTTTTAATTTTATTTCATGTTCTTGTCTTCATGGTATATTTTATTTTTAATTGATCATCAACATTATAGGTTTACTTTGTACCTAAACCACCTTAACATTATATTCTGAAATCCCAAATTCTAATTCAAATATCAGAAATGATAGCCATATACTTGTAGAACTGATGACAAGTCGAATCTCTATCAGTAACTAAGGTTGTGTTCTTACTGTACATCTTTATTTTAATTCAAAAGTAAAACAATTCATTAATATTATTATTTTAGTATCCATTTTAGACTCAAAAGATGCACATTATATCACTTTTATCTTAATATATTTTCTAAATACATATATGATGAATTAGATGTTTAATAATATGGTCGAAGTTGGATTTCCCCTTTTTAAAACATCACCTTCTATAAGAGTATTCAAGATAGATGTTCCCACATATCAGGTATTGTGTTTTTGTAAAAATTTGTTATCATATTCTATTTCCTTTCCATTAATTCATTATTTGTTGTGGAATCCAAAAGAAATTTTTCTGGAATCTGTATGCACTTATGTGTGTGCATATTATATATGCACTTATAATTTTTACAGATTCAAGTTTATATATAATGGTGATATTATCTCTCATTCTCTATCAAGATTCAATTTGTTTTCATATTTTTTTTATTCAATTTCATTTTTAGGTCTTCTGAAGTTGTTGAAGGCTCTACTTACCCTATATTGGTTTCTATTCATGTAGGGTTTAAAACCAACAATCATGTTTCCATTATAAATTTCTTTATATTATTTTTTCAAATGTAAACTATGAATTTCCTATGTAACTACCTTCATGTGTTCATTAGGCTATGATTGGAATAAAATTGGAATATTTATATGGTTTGGTTGATAGAAAGAAATGTATTATCTGTCTAGTTTTAGTTGTTGGGAAGCGATGGGAAGACAAGATGGTTAGAGGGGAGGGGAGGGGAGGACCTGGGTAGGGTGAGGAGGGGGGGAGGAAGAGGGGGGAAGCAAGGGTCAGAGGATAAACTGGATAGTGGGTCGGGGAGTGGAGGAGAGGGGTTGGGTAGGTTAGAGGGGAGGGGAGGGGAGGAGAGGGGATGATGATGGCAGGGGGAGGGGCCTGGTGGGGGAAGAGGTTGGGCAGGGGGAGTGGTCGAGGAAGGGACTGGGCAGGGGGAGGCTGAGGTGGGAGGGGAAGGTGCTTGGACTGGGTCGGAGATAACCAGAGGATGGGGAGGGGAGGGGTAGAGCCTGGTAGGGGGTTGGAGGAGGTGCTGAAAAATTGGGGGGGGTGGCAAGCTGGGTAGGGGAGGGAGGAGGAGGGCGGGGAGATGGTTCAGAGGAGATTTTGGTTAGTGTATTGGGCATGTGGGAGGGGATGGTAGGGGTTGGGAGGGGAGGATGAGGGCAGAGTGGAGGGGATGATGAGGGTATGTGGGAGGGGACTGCTGAGGGAAGTGGTTGGTCAAGGGGGAGTGTTGAGTGAAGGGGTTGGGCTGAGGGAAGCTGAGGTGGGAGGGGTAGCTGCTGGGATTAGGTGGGAGACAAGTAGAGGAGGGGGAGGGAGGGGTAGAGCTTGGTAGGGGGTAGGAGGAGGTGCTGTAAAATTGGGGGAGGGGGTGAAAATCTGGCCAATTAATTACTTTTTCTCTTTCAATTATTACTAATATTTCAATTCATTCAATTAGTAGTGATTTTTCATTTTCATATTAATAATTTCTTTCATTTAATTTTTATCAATCTTCTTTTCATAGATGAATAATTTAAACAAATAAGACATTTTTTATGACATGTTTTTTTTCACTTCACTACATTACCCAGTTTCTTTTCATAGTAATATATCTCATTTACTCACATTAATGTCATATTATATATTATAGGGATCAATATAACTGTCAACAATCATGAAAAACTGCAACTCTAAAGCAATGATACATGGTAGTACTGGGAGGATGTTGACTTCACATTCTGATAACATGAATTGTAATCTGATCTATAGACCCGCTGTTGTTGAAAATCATGGTTCCTGTAACTATTTTCAAACATGTATCTGCTACAATGTTTATTTATGTTCTCACATCATGGTTTGATAGCATTCCATAGTTTCATTTCACAGGTGACATGAAAATGACAACTAATGGTTGTTTCCAATTTCAGGTTCTCTTTCCATGATTCCGTTTCACTGTTTACCTATTACAAGTTTGTAGAAATTAGACTTTCAAACTTAGTTTCTATGAATAGATTTATGATTTCAATACATTATTTATTAATTTCCATTGATCATTTTTCATATTTCTAAACCATTTTGTAGTTCAGATATCATTTATGACGCTGTGTGGATGCATGGGCGATGTACTCATAATGAATGAAAGTAGAGAAAATATCATTATCCCTTGAAAAAATTTAAATATAAATAGAGAAACAATGATTTTTTCTTCATTTCATTATGAATTGGATAAACCACTCATAGTTTATTTCATCCTCAATTTTTTCCCAAAATCAATGCCTCTAAATAATTTTGTCCCTAAAGGTAATGAGCATATCTATGTTACCATTCATTTTATGTTTCGTCTTAGAATTTAATTATTGTTTAATATATCAATTTCTAGGAATATTTAATGTAGAATTAGAACATTTTATATCAAGGCCTAATTTATTAAACTTCTAATTACTGTATTTTTATGGAACAATTTGTATAGATTACTATTTTATGTAATCCTTTCAATGAAATAGAAAAATGTACACATTTTATCTCTCTGGTGATAAATTATTCACATTCATTGAAGTTAATATGTTAGTTAATTAAATGGAATGAGATGATGTCTGGTTCATTTTTAAAAGTAAAATTAATTTACATGTGTGATCAAGATGAATTACGGGAAGGGAGTTGAATGAAATAGAAGAGTAATGACTATCATGAGTATTCGAAATGAAGGATTGATCAATTATGTTACCCTTCATAAAAATTATCGTTCTTATATACCACATGATGTTTGATTCTATTATCCTTTTTTAGAAAAAAATTATGGGTCAATAAATTTATGAAATTGTTATGAAGAATGTATTATAATATATAGACTATTTTTTCATGAGGATAAAATATAATGTTAAATTATATTAATGAAAATTTATGTAAATTTGGGTTATGGTTATCTATTAATAGGCCATGTTATTAGAAATGTTAAATAATCATTTTTCATATCCCAAAATAAATAGTAGATTCTAATATAACATCTGATAACCTACACTCAAAAAGCTTCTTTAGAAATCATGAACATTACATTTCTAGACATAATTTATAAAATAGATTCACAAGTTTTTAAATTGAAATCATGCATCATTAAAAGGAATAAATGGGTCAAATTAATTCATATTTTCCTTTTAGTTGACAATGATATATAATTTTCAAAAATCCTACATTCGAAATAACGAATTCCTAAAATGTACATTCATCCCATTTAACACATATTTAATAATTTCTCATTAAATCATCATCATCATCTATAAAAAATGACATCATGACATAATTTGATTAATGACCTTTTTTATAACCCTAGGAAAATGAAAACTAAGTGTTATTAGCTAAATGATGAGTAATTATAAACATAATCACTAATAATTGAAATTCATAAAAGAACAGAAGAGTACATAAGGGTATAATAAAATAAATAAAGTGAATGAGCGAATCATAATGGAACACATACCCATCAATATCTGGATCATCACAAATGAATAAATGGAACATGAAATGTCACCAGAATAAATAATCTTGAGCTATAAAAAATTAAAAACCCATAGATATTAGAGATAAAACATTTTGGTATCTTATAACAGAATCTCCGAGAACCTATATGAAACCCTTACAAAACCATTACAGAACACTTACGTAACCCTTATAATTAGAATAATCATTTCGATTCCATCCTATATAATTCACTGTAGAACAAAAACAATACCCCATGAATTGGATAACTATCTAGGAGTACCCATTGTATATTATTTCCATGAACCTTGATATAAAAAGATTACTTTTTTCTTTCATCATAAAAATAACAAAATCAATCATTAACCAGATAAAAAGTTGGAAAAGAAATCGGTTTCACCTTAATCTATATTAGATATGATATACTCATTGAAATTAATTGGGTACCATAATTATCACATTGAAACATGATTAACCTTTGGATACGAAAAAGGTTGTATCATGATCTCTTTTAAACATGGTTATCTTATAGAAAAGAAATAGGTTCCAAAACAATCTCATTAAAAATTTAGTAATCCATATAAAGAAATAATTTGGATGGTATCAAAAGAAAACATACCATATAGAGAAAAATAAACAATTGGGATTTCTAAATCTGATGAATGAAAATTACATTAAAATATCATTCAAAACATTTTTGAAGAAAATGACCTTTCATTTTGAAAATCAATTTTTTAAACATTGAACATTAAGAATAAAAATTTATTTCAAAATAAAATTGAAAGATTATAAATGATGATTTTAAAAAAATTTCCAAATTTTCTTGATGAAAATTAATTTTTGGATTTGGAATGAAATTTTTCAAACATATTCAATAACACCTATAGAAAATATGTTTTTGGAATAAAAAGTGTTTCTGATCTAAAATATGATTTATCCTAAAAATAGCATAAAAATTAGGTACATAAGTAAATGAAAATGAAGGGAAAATATTTATTATCATGAAATAATAAGTGTATAATATTCATGATAATTATTTATAAGTGGATCATATGATCTCATCTTTGGAGACTTAATCACCAAAAATCTGGATAAATGAAGACATTGTAGCATGAAACTATTACTACATTGGTAACATTGAATCGAAATCCCCATAAATGAATAAAAATAAATGAATCACATAATATCATGAAATATATGATTTCCATTATATAAATTGTAAAAGGACTAGTATATATTCCTCATTAAATCATATTGGTGTATAATATAACATATAACTCAACAAAGAAAAATTGGGACAATATTCCCCTACGGATTTGGTAACATTGAAACCATAAAACAAATGAAATAAGGATACTAACCATGATATGTAAATCTACATAAAAATAAGTGTAATAATTTCTTATAAATGATAAACACCACAAAAATAAATGAGTGCTGAATATTGATTATATCTCACATAAATAAAAGTTATATGTGAAAACAGTCACCTCATTCTTTCTTTTGGCCAAACGTGATTTAAACTTTAATACAGAGGATTTAAACATTTTACTAGATTATTTTAGAACCATATTAAAATTTTTAATTTAATATATGACTTTCTTATGACCTTTAATTATCCATTTATTAACAGTTCCATGTTAATGTTCGGTTCTTGGTAAGAACAACATTGTTTTTTCTTATAGGTTTTGAATTTCTATTTTTTGGTCCACATAATTAAATAATTTTATAATAATTTAGAAAATATAATAAATAATATTAATAGAATAAATTATGGATATATTTATGTAGATTAATTTAGAAATATATTACATATACTAAACATAGCTTATTTCCTACTTACGTGTCACCTTCCCATGATTCCACGTCACCCTAATACCCTCAAATTCTACCTCTACACCCTAAAAAATCGCTGCATCCCACACCATATTGTGATTTACCTCAGGCTTACTATGGTTCAACTCTCCTCCCCGACACCCAAATCCCACTGCTATTCCCGGTTCTCCTCTCCAGAAGCTAGCCCCGCCACCTCCTACTCCGTCTCGGCCTGATACGTCAACGGTTGCTCTGCCATGGGCTCCTTTGCCTTCAGCTCCTCCTCCATCGGATCCTCCACGTTTGGCTCCTTCACCTCGTAGATTCTTAGGCTTCCCACTGTGATATATTCACTTCCTAGGGTTTCGGCTCCTCCTTCATCGGCTTCTTTGTGTTCAGCTCCTTTTCCATGTAGCTTCTTAGGCTCCCCGCTGTGATATATTCCCCTTCCTAGGGTTCCTTCTACCATTTCACCTCCACCAGTGCTCCTATGATTCCCACTCCCATTGTTCCCGTACCCTTTTTAGATCTCCATTATTATTAGGAATCTTACTCTTGTTTCCCCTATGTTTCCCCTCTTATGGTTCAAGCTACTGTTACCTCACTTGCGCTACACCTAGGGTTATCGCTAAAATTTCCCCTCCCATCGCCAGTACCCAAAAAACACCTAATTCATCGTCCTCGCTTATTTTTCCATCATGTACTGTGGTTCATTATATCGAATCATGTCATCTCCTAATAGGTTTCCTTCTGCTCCTACTCCTTCGAAGAATTTTAGTCAGAAACCCTATAGATTCACTTTATATCATTTCATAATTCCCTCATGATCACGATTTCTATCCTCATCTACAACTGTTGACTATTTCTACCCAATCAAATTTCTACTGATGTGATGCTCACCTAGAAATAGGTATGTTCTACTAAATAGTTGAAATAATAACCTATTCTATATTCATTATTTCCCTTCACATAAAAATTCTTCTTATGTTATTATAGTAAATCCGATTTTTGAATTCACAAATTAGGGCATCTATTTCATTATGTTATCTGGTATTTATTCACCAATTCATTGTTTCATGACTGATCTGAAAAATGAAATATTATTCTTGATCTGTACTTTGATTCTACATTTTATGATTATTAAACTATTGATGAATGACTTTACATGTTTTCATTGATTCTGGTATCTATATCACCATCTCTTGACTGTCAAATTAAGTGTATCAACGATTAAATGTATTTTTTCTCACTAATATTTCTACATACATTTATATAATGTTTCATTTTTTGTTTTTTTTGTTTGACATCAATATTAGTTTGATATATAATTCTGTGTCATCTACTACTAAATCATTGTTTCATGTACTTCTTATTATGTATATTTGTTTTTGCTGTCTGTTATTAGTATTTTTATTTGTAATAATGTTTACTCAAATTTTTAATATTTTTTATTTCATTTCCAATATCATTAATTAAAAATTAATTATTTTTGGGTTATATCATTTTAACAAATTTCCAGAAACATTGTTTTAATGCCTCCGGTTTATATTCTCACCGATTGTTCCTACATTTCATATTTTATATGTAATTTTTCCAAATAGTCTTTGTAGGCTTATATTCTTTGAGGGATTTAAATTTTAAATCCCATGTATTATTTTCCATTCAGTTTTTATGGTCATAATTAATTCTCTTGCTTTTATGAACTTCAAACACTAACAATCAATGAATATTTAAATAAAAAAATTGTAATAGTTGAATATTTGTATAGATATTAAAAGAAGGTATGAAATTTCATTATATGTTATTGTATTTTACTTCAAGTGTTTTTTATCCAAATTTTTTTAAAACACAATTTCATTTTTAGGTTATTTCATATTAACAAATTTGAAATGTAATTTTTTTAACTCCAACTATATATATCGTTTCCCTTCATTCCATTATTGTATATAGAATCTTTATTTGATCTTAATATATTATGTTGGATTATTTTATTTACCCTAGAAAAATCATATTAGTTAATCCCCTTCTATATACTATCTTTGAACACTTGAAATCTTTCAAATCATACTAAACTCTATTACTTTGAGCTTAAAATTGTTTCAAACCATACTATATATATTGGTTACCCTAGCTAATTCTATTTAGAATACTTTGATTCTCATTAGATTTTTGAAAATACAAACCATTACGGTATGTTATATTTCTGAAAACATACTACATCCAAGTGTATTTTTTACTGTAGTATTTCTTTAAATGATTTAAAACACTGTGATGTAATTTTATATTTCTGTTGAACAAAATTTAAACACGACATTATGTTTCTATTTGTAGTTTACCAATTCATATGTTTCACACATTCAGTATGATCTTCATTGATATTTACAAGAGGTTTTCACTTCATTGAGTTTGCAATGAAACTGTTTTCTATCTGAGTTTCTAGAACAGACAAGGTTTGTTTAATTTTTGATATCGACTAATAAATATCATTTGGTTTAGACTAATATGAATTATTTACCGTAACATAATTGATGGTGTAATCATTTGTAATGTTGGTGGTGTATGTGACTGAATCAGGCCTGGAGTTGGCCTCCACAATTCTTGTCATACAGAAATGGTATTTTGTAAAGATCTCATACACCATCACATGAGGTATGGTAGATCTTCTCGTTGAATTACATGGATTTCATATCTGATAAAAAATGTACAGATTTTAGCATCATTGAATTTTGATAAAGCCATAAATTATTTTTAACATTTAAATTTTCCAATGATGAAATACTAATAGCCTCTTAAACTATAATGATTTTAGGATCACTATTGTTTGATTATTTAAATTTTCTACCAACTTTTATGTTACTCACGATTTTTACATTGTTTGTACATTTAATGATCATTGTAATGGTTTATAATGAGCTTACATGTCTACTTTAATTTAGTTTTATTTATCATTGTCTGCAGTTTTTTAATGAAATGGTAACACAAATTCAAGATTATTCACCTGATATCTTTTTTTATTAATTAAAATTTAAAATTTTGTCACTTTTTCTACTTACTCAGGTATGTGACATGGAATAATTATGTTTTTAAGGATGTGTGACATCGACAATGAGTAAATATTGGCTAAAGGATTCAATGTCTTCTTGACGGTATAGTTGAATCCTGCTAGAATGATTGATTGGAAAGTATTCATTATATTTTTCATTTCCCTAAATGATTTCTTTTATAAGGATATGTATGCACATGTTTTCAAACATTCTTTTTGTTTTTCAAACCTCTTTATATAGGGCTGTGAGCATGTTTTGAATCCTTTTTTAAATGTACTGTGAACTTCATCTCTTTTATTCCTCCCTTGTATGATGAAATTTATCCATATATAATATAATTGTTTACATGATAATGTTTATTGTTTATGTTTTCGGAAGAAGTTAAATAGTTTTATATTTATTTTCAAATAGGATCATTGATTTTGTTCATTGAGTTGTCAAATAACAAATGGAGATATGTGATTCTTAATTTTTTGTCTCATTTTCTTATTATTTATATTTTGGAATCCATGAAGCATGAGATAGATACTTGAAAGTCATGATTTGTAATCGGGTAACCTGGAATTACTATAACAACCCACTCTTGAGTTGCATATAATCTGGTCGGTGTACTTATCCATTTCTTTTAGAGTTATATCACTCTACCATATTGAGCATTAATTCAGTAGGTACAGTGTAAATCATATCTATCAACAATTATTATATCTCTAAATCTAACTATGGTATCGCTATATTTTCCCATGCCAATTACCAGGAAGCGGATACACTATAAAAATAACGGGGAGGATCTTTTGGACTTGATCGTTGCCAGTTGAAGTAGTTAGACAAGTGTCTCGATAGCAAAATGAGCGATGTGATTGACAATAAGGTTGACTCTTCAACTTCTACCTATTCATTCCATTTCTATTTCCATTTCCTTATTCATTTTATTTTTCAACTCCTACTATATACATTATTTACCAAAGAAAAATCTATTTATAAAACTCTAATTTTGGTCAAATAGTAGGAAATGCTGACTATAATGGTATGTTATATTTCTAAAAACATACCACATCCAAGATTCTTTTTACTGTAGTATTTTTTAAAATTAGTTGTAACATTGTGATGCCATTTTCAATTTGTGTTCATAAAAATAACAACATGACATGGTATTTTTTTCATTTTACCAAACCATATGTTTCACGCATTCATTATACTCTTCATTGTTATTGACGAAGGGGATTCACTTCTTTGAGAGGATATTCAATTTGGTTCTCTATCTGAGTTTCTAGAACAAACAATGTTTGTTTAATTTATGAATATATCATAAATTAAATATTTGACTTGGAGGGAAAATTTCCCATATAAGTGCATTTTATGTCTTTTATGCCTGGTAAATGTTATGCTTGATAGTAACATGCACGAAATAATAACATGAAACTAAATGAGCTTTTGAAGGTTTTAATTATACATTATTGTTTGATAATACCAAGGTGGTAAATGTAGCTTTATTTTTTGTCCTTTGATCAAGTCTCATATAATATCCCAATGAACCTTGTCCTTAATGCCTTTGTTCTTAACTATTCCAGGGTGTTGTGTTGGTAAACAATTTTCATGGTGAGGAGCCTTCTACACTTGGTTTGGATAATTTATAACAATAAATATTTTCTTTTCTTAGTTGTAGTTGCAACAATCATTTAATGGTACTAATGTATTAATTCCTTATGAAAACTATACTGGGGACCAACAATCTTGACGCTATATATAATTAGGCAGCATTGTACACTGTAGAAGAATCTCTATATTAGTTAATACTTTTGAATTGAATAATCACAAGAAACAAAATGAGCTTTTACATGTTGTAATTATACATTATTTTTTTATGGTACCTAGGATGTGATTGTAGCTTTATTTTTTGTCCTTTTTTCAAGTCTCATATGTTATCCCTATGCACCTTGTCCTTATTTCCTTTGTTATTAACTATTCCAGGGAGCTGTGTTGGTGAAAACAATTCCCGGTAAGGAGCCTTCTGCACTTGGTTCAAATACTTCATCACAAGAAATATTGTCCTTTATTGGTTGTAGACGCAACAACCATTTAGTAGTACTCATGTATGATTCTTTATAAAAACTATACTGGGTACCAAAAATCTTGATGGTATATATAATTTTGAAGCATTGTACATTATTGTAGAATCTCTGTATTAGTTAAAAAAATTTACAAGTTTGTTGAGTTTATCATTTCACAGTATTTATTAATTTGGCCTTTGTTTAATTAATTTTTTTTGAATCATAGAAGAAGATAATGTTGTCATAATTACAAACCACTCATTACTGGTAAGTACATTGTTTAATATGTTTTTATTCACAAAATCAATGAATTAGAGGAGTTCAAATCTCTATATCCAACTGAATTTCTATACTTTAATTATCAAATATTTTTAAAAATGTTGAGTTAATATGCATGTTTTTATCAGTGAAGAATACATTTTCATTACAATTCAATCTCGATGATAGAATGTTTCAAATCCACACTCATGTAGTGTAGTTATATTAAAACCCTAGAATTGTAGGAATTATGGTTCTATTTCAACCCTACTCGATTGTTGTTCTATTTTAATCCTTACGAATATTAAATGTCATATTTTCCTTGAATGATTTCATCTGTCACTTTCACTTTCTACTTAATCAATAAAGTCAATTATTTTCAAGAAAGAATCATGAAGTGGGTGGTAAATTAATAATATTTCATGTTCATGAGATGAGGATATTTTCATAAATTTTTTTCTCTTTAGTTCATTTAATTCTTATATCATCCCATTACCCCACCCCTCTAACATCTGTTGACAGGGACACTGAATTTGGAGGGGATCTACCTTTCCGGCCTACTGACAACTATGATGCCCAGAATTGATCAAATAAGCATATTTGGGAGAGATAATCTGAAGATAACTGAAGCAGGTACTCAAGTTATGTATTGGAGAGATTCTATGGTGTGCCATTCACTGAATCGTTGAGGTTTTTTCATTTAGAATTTATTTCTTCATTCATCTTAAATATTTTCATATTGATTCAAAAAAATTATCTAATACATATTTTGTGTATGTATAGTGGAGATTCAGTGTGGCTGATATTAAAGGGTTCACTAGAATTGAAATGATTTCTTCAAAAGTATATGGTAACAACACCACCAAATCATTCTTACATGAAAAATGCATCCTTATTGCCTTTAAATATGACTTGTAATTCATTTTTTAGATCACTACATCATGTACTAACTTATTCCTATATTTATAGCTCTATTCATTTAAATATAATCCCATTAACATCATACTTCATTGTGATAGATATATCTATCATTTGTAATTTGATTGTTATATATATACCATGTTTTCCATTAGCTGAAATACATTTTCAGTTTTGACCACATTCTTTCCAAAACAAGTTTCCTCATTTGACACTTCTTAGAGCATCTAAACATTCCATGATATCCCACATTAGCATGCAGAAAACATTTTCTATAATATTAGAATATTTAGCATGGATATTTTTTATTAATTATTTTTATATTTATACATAATCTATTTTTAAAATAGTATATTACATATTCATTAAAAAATTAATTTAAAACATGAATATAGTTTCTGTATATAGAAATTTATTCTATTTTGGTATTCTGATGTGTTTTATAACTTCTCACATGTTTGGCGATTAAAACATGGTAGAAATAATTTAATTAATGATTATGCTCAAATTTTCATGTTTAGGTATTATAGCATGGTATATCAAGATTACAATTATTAGTTTATGGAATAAAAAACACGTATTTTCAATTCTATCATAAACCATTCATGAATAAAAAATAACATCTTCTATTTTAAAATATTACAACATAAAGTTTCCATAATAATAATGGTTTATGTGTTGTTGACATTATTTACAGAAGCATGTTACTGTTTTAGATTGTGGTGTCAACAGATAATAAAATTCTATAAATAAAGAGAACAATATTTTTTTCATCAGTTTTTATTTCATTGTAAGATCCAATGTTTTTGTGAATGCTATTTGAAATATACTTTCATTCATTTTTTTCAATGATTCATTCTCAAATTAAATTCTAAATCTTTTAAAATTTTCCTTGATGTTTTCTACTATTTTCATGATGTCTCAATAGTTCTTCCGCATGTATTCCAATATTGTGTACCATATTTTTCTGATTTAAATAAATTCAATATTACTGTTCATTATTAACTTTGAGAACCAGTATTTTATTATTGAATATATGAATTTATTGATAATTACATTCATTCTAACAGGTGAGTACTAGATTTATTCATATGAAATGGAATACATAGTTCATGGATATGGTAAGACGTACACATGAATTAAATATGTACCCATTTTGATGCCACATTACATGAAGGAAATGTGAATGATATATATATATATATATATTTCCATTATAATATAATTTTATATCATATATAACACATATGTTTATTAAAATTTTCATTAATATAATAAATTTAAACTGTGAAGAAAGAACATCACATCATGAGGCTCAAGTTTGTCATACACACGAACGATGATATCATATTCCAAAAAAAGGAAAAATGATGTTATGTATTATATAATAATTTATGAATTATAATAAAATAATAAATATAATAGTTATAATATATATATATAAATAGTGTTTCCATTTTTATCCCTAGTCTAGAAAGGTGGAAATAGAATAAGGAACGACATAGGTTCGCGAAGTGGTAGTCCACCATACACATAAATAATGATTTCAGAAACCATTTTTTAGATGTGTGCGTAGGTTTAGGTAGTAACATTAACATTAAATTATAATTAAATTTTCTATATAAAGGTTACAATATAAAAAATATATACAAATAATTAAAGAAGGTGGAGAAGGAAATGAAATAAAAACACCTTTTAGAAGAATAATAACTCATCTCAGGTATCCTCTTTATGTTTGAACAAAAAACTTAGAAGCATTTCTAAATTCCCAAAATAAGTATTCTCGGATGAGAGAAATAAATTTTTGAAGTAATTGTTTTATGTCTTTAGTGTGTCAAAATCCTTGAGAGGTGATAGGACATGGGAGTGAGTGCCTTTTACAGTTAATGAGGACTTTAATTAATATAAACACTCAAATGTATTTTTGTAATTTGGAGCTAAAACTAAACTAATTTTCCAAAAAAAAAAGAATAATAATAAAGTAGAGATTTTTTTTGTAAATATAAACCTTTGACACGCGTAAGTAATATTGTTTTTCAAACACTTGTTTCCATAAGTCTTATGAATCCATAGTTTTTCTTCTTGGTTTCTCATTAAAGTAACTAGTTTTATAACATAGGTATTTAATCCATTAAAAATAAATTAAAGTGAAACATTTTAGATAACTTATACCACCTTATTTTAAATATTATATCAGAGTTATGAAAAAACTATATATGTTGTAAATTAATTTTAACAAAAGTCCATGTAACACGAAAAAACGCTTCATTAACACTAAATATGACAATAATGTATTTAAATGTTATTGGAAAATATATTATTTATAAATTTTCATTTTCTAAATAAATGGAAAATGATTTTTATTTATTATAATTTTAAAATGAATTTTTAGAAGATGGAATTTCTCATAATTTAGAATTGTTTAATAAAATTAAAATTATTATAAAATAAAAATAATGCCAGTTCTAAAATTATTTATTTAATAAAATTTTAAAAAATATTAAAATAATAATTTAATTAAAATATATTAATTTAACATATTTTTTCATTATATATTTATCTAAAAAAATAACTGAAAAAAATCATTCTATTTACCAATCTTTTAATATTGTTATTATCATTTATTTTATTTAATTTAAAACTAAATAATTCATGTGATGGTGTTTCTTAAGCTTTTAGAGTAACTATATCATCTATAAAAATTATATCAATTTATTATGACAATAAAAGTAATTTTTATTTCAAAATAAGATCTATAATGGAACCAATGTACTTTTTTACATACCTCGAATGTAACACCCCCTGTTTCAAGTAGCACTTAATTATGATGTTTTACTATATTAAGTATATAGATGATGTCTACGGGAGTTTGGAGAACATTTGGGGAGTTTTTTGGCCTTTTCTATAAGTCCGGGTGTTGTTCATGGTTTGGGAGACCCAAAAAACACCTATAAAAAACCATGAATAGTGAGAACACGAAAAAAGAGAAGGTGCATGGGTGGTGCTTGGTTTGTTTAAACCAGACAGCAGCCAAGTAAAAAATATGCTCATTGAAAATTGGATTTGGTCTTTTTGATGTAGTGTGTTCAACATATTTGGCACAAGGATTTGAGACTTTGGAGGAAAATGTGTTATTTTTCATCCCTAAAGTAGTGGCTGGCACATGGTTAGTGTACGGTTTGCTTAATTAGTTGACTAAACTATGCTTGGAAAAGTAGTTAGGTCATAAATAATTTGATCTAGATCGGTCATGTGATTTAAGGCCTCATCATTTCCCAAAAAGTCCATAACTTGTGATTTTTCTCTCCCAATGGTCAATGATGGTTTTCTCATCAATCTAAAGTCCGTCCAAATGCATACATTGTTGAATAAAAAAGATTCTTTTTTGTAAATGATAATTTTTAGTCATTTTTTGTTTTTTTCTTTAGTCTACTTTTCCATCTCTCTCAGGTTCATAGATCCATGCCTGTAGTGGGTATATATAACGCAGTGGAGGTCAAATATGATTTGTTTTGGATGTTTTTATGATTGGGGATATCTATGGAGTTTTTGTGGATATGCAACCTTGTTTTGTGACATTTTTCCTATTGTTTACAATTTGTTTCAAAACTCTAAAGGTAGGTGGCTTCACTGTTGACTACTCGAACATTAATTCTTATTTTCAAATTTATTTCTCTAACTAAAATTGATTGTGAAATTGTTTCTAATTGATTGTTGGAAACCCTCTTTGGTGACAGTTATGAAAATTTTGGAAAATTTTGTGTTTTGCAAAATGTTATTTGGTTTATTGGTTTTAAAATATTGATTTCTAAATTTTGATTTTTTGGAATTTTTGTAAATTGTTTAATAAGGAAATAAATAAATTTATTGTTTTACTAATATTTATTGAATCATTTATTATGAAATATTTTTAATAAAATAACGGTTTTATAAAAACATTTGTATTGGCATGGTTTTTGGGAAAATGTGGTTCTGTGTGTTCATGTGAATTTGGGATGGATAAGGATCAAGAGTCTCCCCCATAATTATAAATATACATAGGGGCCATGTATATCCCCTTTCAAACATTCATGTGAATTTGGGTCAGATAAGGTTATGAAGCCTCCCCTATCATTAATGGGATGGATAGGATTTAGTAATTTCCCCTCATTCTAGGATTCCTGCATGGTTGGTTATGGGGATATATGGAATGGAATGTTTACACTATAATAGAATGATAAATCAGTTAAATAATTTTTTATATTCATTTCATGGAAAAAAAATTTAATGAGAACTTTTTTAGCTTTGATATAAAATGTTATAGAAATTACATTGTATAAATTTATTAAATAAATGTTCTTAACAAGTTCCATCATAGGGACATGAGTTATGAAGCCATCAGAGAAAACATATTGTGTTTTATTACTCAACCCTTCATGGTCACATTGGTGATTTTGCAGATATTGTAACGCCCCGACCCTAGTTAATCAGAGTCGGTGCATTATTACATAACATTGGAATGATCACAAGAAAGATCAAATCTCGAAAGACCGATTGGATTAGTAGCCTTGGAAACACTAGATATATTCATAAGTTTTACATTACATCATAAAATGAAAAACTACTAAAACAACATAATGTCTCCACAGTCCACACTCTTATACCCTCATAATATCCCTACAGGTCATTCATAATTTACTTCTTCACTTCCTGGGAAAAATAAAACATAGAAAAGGGGTGAGCTCAAATGCCCAGTAAGGATAACAATATAGCGGAAACTTTCATAAATAAGAATAAACATCTAATGCAATGTATAACTAAAAAATAAGCCTTTTAAACTTTAACATCAACATAATATGGAAAAAGTAAAATGAAATAATGGCATTTACTCATTCACATGGATATTCTACTAATCGAATAATCACATGAAAAATCACTAACCACATTCATAATGTTGGAATGCATAATGCCAGACTATCATAACCACATAGCCAAGGCCTCGTGAGAAGACTACAAATAAGATTTTGTCAAGGCCTTGTTCCAAGACACTAGTTTGTCTCATTAGACCTACCGATGCATCAAGGAGATATAGCGGGCTCCACCCGTCACATATTAAGTCCAATGCATTCCCATATGAAAAGGTTTAAACATAACATAAACATTCGTATTAAAACTAGCATACGAAATGTAAATAATTTCACCATAAACTATGAATGGTATAAAAATAGCACATCCACAGTCAAACATATCACAAAACCTTCAATACAATATAGAAGTTTTGTATTATAATAAATCAACTTCAAATAAGCGTAAAATCCATCAAAGGATGTTGACATAGATGAAATCAAAACACTTTTTAGAGAAATATCTCTTTCTATTTTTGAAATCATTTAAGAGCCATATAAAACAAAAAAATTTCTTGAAAATATTCTTATAAGCATGTAAGGAAATCTTTGAAGATTTTATAACGGCGGAAAATAACCGCACCCGCCGTATAAGTTAAAAAAACATTCTTACCTTAATTCTGTCGAAAAGGTTAAAAAGGACCTTGTTTTGAAAACGACGGAAAGATTCCTCTTATAAAAAGTCAAAAAGGGTATAAATTACTTTAACCCATATTCTTGTAAATAATAAAAATGTTTTGAAATACATTTTCAAGAAACATGGATGTGGATGATAAAGAGATCCCAGTAGATTATTACGTATAAACAACCTCGGATAATGAAGAGATTGTGAAATAACCCTTACCTTGTAATTTTCCTTGGTTGGGGTAGGTTAACCTCCTGTATAATGGTGAAATAATTGTTATTAAATAATACAAGAATCATATACATTCATATGATATCATATATGATCTTTTAACATTGCTTCGTTAACAATATCTTAGATTTATCGTTGTTTCGGGTGTTAACTTACTCGTTTTCTTTTATATGTTTTGTTACGTAAGTCATGTTTTTCATGGATAGGTTGTCTCTTATTCATATCCAGAATGATATCATGTCCTTAAACATTATTTTTAAATCATCAAATGATAATTAGACTTGAATTGATACGACGGAGAATGAATCTCATCGCGTTCGTGGAGACGGTAGTCCGTACGTGCGCACGAGCGACAATATCATTATTTTGATATTAAAATAATATATAATTGGATAGTATATCATATATACAGAATAATTATCATGTTATATTTATTATTTACTTGAATTACATATCATTATTATACCCACTTAAATAATAATATATTGAATAACAATTACACCACGACGTGGAGACGGTAAGCCGTACGTACGCACGTATGGTGACATGTCATTCAAATGATGGGTAGAATACTGAATATGGTTGTTCAATATTTATAATAACATCACAGTATATAGAAGATACTGGAGTTATAATTTTAGAATTGAAATAATAAACAAAGAGGGAGTGGAAGAAGAAAGAAGCATGAAAGAGGGTGATGAAAATGTTACCTCTTCTTCGGGTTCTTCCTTTTGATTTGATCAAAAGGACTCCTTAGGATGGCTTTCTGACTAAATTAATGCTTCTAGGATGAAGAGAGATAAGTTGGGAGAGTATTTGGGCAGAGGTTGGCCGAACCAAAAGGCTCTAAAGTGTGAATAAGGTGGTAGAGGTGGGGGCCTTTTATAAGAGGAGAGGAGGGGCTCTTTTGGAAAGATTGAAATGTTACATTATTATACAATGATTTTCGGATTTTAAAGGTCCCACACTTATATAATTCGTGGATAAGGTGATAAGGGTTAGAAATATCTTCATCCAATAGGCTTTGGACATGTGTAAGCCTTGTATGTTGCATTATCTTCTCATTTTATTTAAATCGTTAAATAATCAGGTCATCGCCGCATCATAATGATGTCATAAATAATTTAATTTATTTAAGGTCTAAAAATTATAAACAAAATACTATGATGTAGGAAATCTTTTTATATTTCTAATGAATATTTATAATCAATATTTGTACTTGTGTAACCCCACTTAAAAACTATTTTAGTAAAACAACTCATGTTTGTGTCAATTTAATTTTAACATTAAATAAATATATATTAATGTCATTTTCCAACTAAAGTGGCTCCATGGGGTCCCCAAGTTGACCCATGGGTTGTCTTGGTCGGCCATTACTCATCCAATAGGATTAGGACAAGTGTCATGCTCATCTCTTATTATTAAAACATTATTTGTACCTTAAACTACACTAATTACCTCTAATCGCGATTAAGAACTTAAAAGTTACTATTCACCAAAAATTTATTTTAATCTCATTGAACCACATTTTACTTCTTAATGACAACCATGTATGTCGGATTTTTGAAAATCAAATCACAGAAGTGGTAATATTTCATTTAAATGAAAAATCAGTTATTTAACTACCACTTAGTGGTTTAACTATTTATCAAAAATTGAAGTTTTTCAGAACAAAGCCAAAATATCACCCTAAGCTATAATTGATATTCCAAATTCAAAAATGATGTCTATTTTACAAAATTCCAAACATATAAGTTGCATTAATTAATTTTATAATTAATTCCCGCTGTTACAAAAAATGGCGTGTTTCTAAGAAACAATTTATATCAAAAGATTGGCAATTGTTTATGTCCAATTTCAATGTTAAATTAATTCTAATGCCACCATTGGATAAAATGGTAAAAATATATTCTAATTATAATTTAAAACCACTAAATAGTATTATTTTTCACTATAAATTATTTTGATTTAAAAAGTTGTTTTTAAGTATTTTTCACTATTCATAAAAAATTAGAAGTTCTCATAAAAATACCAAAAATTCAACATAGGCTAATTTCGATATTCCGAATCCAAAAATGAAGTCCATTTTGATAAATAAAATTTATAAAATTTCAAAAAGTATGTATTACTATTCACAACGGCTAGTTTAATTAGTTGTGGTGTGTGTTAGAGCTCGAGGTTGCGTACAACACACGCTATTGCATTATTCGAAGGGAAACGTACTGTGGAAGCTTGGGGTGTTACATTCTCCCCTCCTTCAAATAATTGCGTCCTCGCAATTTCTAGGGTATTACTACATAAAAAGACTCGGGTGGTTCTTCATCATAAGTTCCTCAGGTTCCCACATTGCCTCTTCCATTTTATGATTTCTCCACAAAACCTTTACCAGACGAGTCGTCCGGTTTCTCAGCACCTGCTCCCTCACATCAAGAATCCTGACGGGCTCTTCACAATAGGAAAGATCGGGTTCCAGTTCTAATTCCTCATAGGTGAGTACATGCGTTGGGTCGGGCATGTATTTCCTCAACAGAGATACATGGAACACATCGTGAACTTTGGAGAGACTTGGCGGCATTTCCAATCGGTAAGCTACAGCCCCAATTCGTTCTAGAATTTCGAAAGGTCCGATGTACCTGGGACTCAATTTACCTTTCTTACCAAAACATATGGCTCCCTTCCATGGAGATACCTTCAGGAAAACATGATCACTGACTTGAAATTCCAAATCCTTCCTTTGATTATCGGCATAGCTCTTCTGCCTACTTTGAGCTGCTTTGATGTGATTTTGGATTACTTTCACCTTTTCCACCGTTTCCTCCACCAGTTCTGGGCCTACAAGTTTTCTTTCACCAACGTCATCCCAACAGGTTGGTGTACGACATCTCTTTTCCATATAACGCTTCATATGGTGCCATCTGAATACTCGAATGGAAGCTATTGTTATAAGAAAATTCTACCAGTGGTAAATATTGATCCCACATACCCTGAAAGTCAAGTGAGCAAGATCTCAACATGTCTTCTAAGGTCTGAATAGTCCGTTCTGATTGTCTGTCTGTCTGAGGGTGGTAAGCAGTGCTCAAATGATGTTCAGTATCCAAGGATTTCTGAAGACTTTTCCAAAATCTTGAAGTAAAACGGGGATCATGATCAGAAACGATCGATAGGGGTACTCCATGAAGTCTCACAACTTCATTAATATATAGTCTTGCTAGACGTTCTAGGGGTAGATCTTCTCTTATAGTAAGAAAATGTGCTGACTTGGTAAGACGATCAATAATTACCCATATTGCATCGTTCCTTCTAGGAGTCTTTGGTAGCCCCAGGACAAAGTAAATCGTAATATTGTCCCATTTCCACTCCGGTATGGGAAGAGGTTGCATGACTCTTCCAGGCTGTTGCCTTCCAACTTTCACTTGTTGACAAACCATACATCTTGACACAAAATCAGCAATCTCCCTCTTCAGGTTGTCCCACCAAAAATGTTCCATCAAATCTCTATACATTTTGGTGCTCCCAGGGTGTATAGAGAAATTGGAACTATGAGCATCATCCAGCAATTCCCTTTTTAGATCAGATATATCGGGAACACAAAGTCTCTTCCCGAATTTCAAAATTCCATCCTTATACACAAAGTCCCTCAATCTTCCATCATTCACAACTTTAATCTTCTTCTGAAATTCTTCATCATTGGTATGAGAACTCTTAATCCTTTCTAGTAATGATGGTTTGGCAACCATTTGAAAAAGCATTGATGTTTCACCTTCCTTAGTTATTCCCATGTCCATCTTCACTAGATCCATGAAAATTGGATCCCTTTAAATTCTCATCACATTCAAAACTCCATGGTCTTTTCTACTCAAAGCATCTGCCACCTTGTTTGCCTTCCCCGGGTGGTAATGTATCGTGCAATCATAATCGTTGAGTAGTTCAATCCATCGCCTTTGCCTCTTGTTGAGTTCTTTTTGTGAGAAAATATACTTCAAACTCTTGTGATCAGTATAAATCTCACATTTTTCACCATAGAAGTAATGTCTCCATATCGTTAAAGTGAAGATCACAGCTTCTAACTCAAGATCATGAGTAGGATAGTTTTTCTCATGAATTTTTAGCTGTCGTGATGCATAGGCAATAACCTTATCATTCTGCATAAGGACAAAACAAAGTCCTTTCTTCGATGCATCACTATAAATAACAAACCCATCATTCCCGGATGGTAGAGTCAATACATGGGGCATTTACTAATCTTCTCTTCAGTTCTTCAAAACATTCCTCACACTCTTTTGTCCAGAAAAATTTAATCCCTTTACGTGTGAGCTTTGTCAATGGGTTAGCCAATCTGGCAAAATTCTGGACGAAACGTCGATAATAACCTGCTAAACCAATAAAACTACGTACCTCAGTTATACTCGTAGGTGCTGGCCATTCTTGGATTGCCTTGGTCATAGAAGGATCAACAGAGATTCCATCTTTATAGACAATATGGCCAAGAAAAGAAATCTCATGAAGCCAGAATTCACACTTGCTAAACTTCCCATATAATTCATGCCTCCTCGGAGTCTTCAAGATAATGCGCAAGTGATTTTCATGATCTTCGTAGGTTTTGGAGTATACCAAGATATCATCAATAAATACCACCACAAATTCATAGAGATACTCCTTGAAAACTCTATTCACCAGATCCATGAATACATAGGGTGCATTAGTCAAACCAAACAGCATTACAATAAACTCATAATTCTCGTACCTGGTTCGAAATACTGTCTTCGGAATGTCTTCCTTCTTCACACACAACTGATGGTATCCAGATCGAAGGTCAATCTTTGAAAAGTATTGAGCTCCATGCTGTTGGTCAAATAAATCTTCAATGCGAGGTAGGGGATACTTGTTCTTTATCATTATAGCATTGATCTCCCAATAGTCGATACATAACCTCATAGATCCATCTTTATTTTTAACAAAAAGAACAGGGGCTCCCCATGGAGAAACACTAGGGTGAATAAATCCTTTATTACTCAACTCCTCCAGTTGTTTCTTCAGTTCAACTAATTATATAGTAGCCATTCTATAAGGGGTCTTTGATATAGGCCTTGATCCCGGAATTAAATCAATGGAAAACTCAAATTCTCGTTCTGGAGGATGTCCAGGTAAATATTCCAGAAATACATCTAAAAATTCTTTCACAATAGGTACATCCTCTATTTGAACATTCCTTTCCTCACCGATAGTTATTCCATTCTCTTCCTCCCCAATAATTGAATTTAGTTGAGCTATTGAGGGTGGATCTAAATAAGAATTAGGTGGTGATGATTCTGCTCTAAAGATAAGGTGTTCCTTATCATTATCATCATGAATCGTAACCTCTTTCTTCTTACAATAAATCTTCGCATCATAGTCCGAATGCCAGTCCATACCGAGGATTATATCAAACTAAATCATAGATATGACGATGAGATCAGCAGATAAAGAACATTTATGTGCTCTAATGGTGGCTGATTCACAAAACATTGTTGCAATGACACTTCCCTTAGGAGTTTTAACTGACAACTCCCTTATTAAATCAAATTGGAAATATCTAATTTTCGTAGAAAACTGGGAAGATATGAAACAATGCGATGATCCAGAATCAAATAATGCATTTGCTAAACTTGAGGAAACCATTAAATTACCTTCCACCACGTCTTTCGAAGCTTCTACCTCAGTAGTAGTGATAGCATAAGCCTGGCCTTGATCCCTTGGCCTATTCTGAGGTAAGTTCTCCTGACGCTTAGGACATTCATTTTCATAATGCCCCATCTCCCTGCAATTGTAGCACCGAAAGTTGGTAGCTTCCTTCTTCCCCTTGCAATCATGAGCTTGGTGGCCTTTTTCACCACACTTGTAACAGACTCCCATTACCTTCAAGCAAGTACCAGGATGTTTCTTCCCGCATTTACCATAAGATGGATATTCAACCTTTCCCTTCTTCCCTTTATTTCCATTCCCAGATTGATCATCAGGTCTCTTCTTCTCTTGCTTTGCTTTAAAGTCATAAGACTTAGAGAATTCCTTTTCTGTCTTGATAGCACATGAGACAATGTCTTCGTACGATGAAAAGGATTGTGAGACTAATGCTCGACGAAGAAATGGTTTTAACCCATCAAATAAATAATCAATATTACTTCCTGGGTTACGTATATAATCTCTAGCATACCTTGCTAACCTTGTAAAGTTAGCCTCATACTTTGTGACATTCTCATCCTCCTTTTGTCTCAGACTCAGAAATTGCCTTTCCATATCTGCTCGATGGTCGCGAGGAAAGTATTTTTCTAAAAACAGATCTTTGAACTCCCTCCATTCCATATTTGATACTTCATCATCTTCCTTCATGTTTTGAATCAATGACCACCATTTATCAGCATCTCCAGTGAGGCAGTAAACTTCCATGATAACTTTTTCCCTTTCACTGCTCCCCAAAGCCTGAAATATTTTCTCTAGGGAATTTATCCATTGCTCGGATACTAAGGGATTTGTACTCCCATTGAACGTTGGTGGTTGTTTCCTCATGAATCGATCTAACATTGATCCTCCACGCTGTGGATCAGGGTGATCCATACGGGTAAGGTTATTATTCATAACCTGAGTATGTTGTCCCAGTATGGTGATTAGCTGATCGGCACCAGTTGCATCACCAGCCCCACTATAATTATCTTGAGCAGGAGGGAAATCCCTACATGGAGTGCGTGCATTGATACAGTTTCCATTTCTTCCACTAGGTGCCATTTCTAAACAATGGCATAAACTAGATCAGTTTATGAGTCAAAATACATAATCCCATACTTATAAAACACTTAACATAAATTGAACTATTTATGGATATAATCCATAATCATAAAAATGTTTTCTTTGAGGAAGTATATACTCATAAACCCTTAATAATGATTTGTAATGAAAATGAGAGTTATCCTAAGAATATCCCCCGGGAGTGTCGTAACCAAGAGTGCAGCAAGGCCCGTTGTCATGCACCAGTTCCCGTTCAAGTCTAGCTCAAAGCGGTGTTTTCAGGTTTTACCCCTAGGAACATCTGTGCCAGAGCCGCCTCTACCTGCTCGTATCCAGACAGGGATGTATTGCTCGGAAAACTCACAAAATATCTACAATACCAAAATTCTAGGAAGTTCTTCTATACTAATCCTCAAAGTTCATCTTAGGTCTATGTGCTCTAATCAGAGTTTATCTAAATCTAGCTTCCAAGGTTTGTACTAAACTTCCTCTGATACCAACTGTAACGCCCCGACCCTAGTTACTCAGAGTCGGTGCATTATTACATAACATTGGCATGATCACAAGAAAGATCAAATCTCGAAAGACCGATTGGTTTAGTAGCCTTGGAAACACCAGATATATTCATAAGTTTTACATTACATCATAAAATGAAAAACTACTACAACAACACAATGTCTCCACAGTCCACACTATTATCCCCTCATAATATCCCTGCAGGTCATTCATAATTTACTTCTTCACTTCCTGGGAAAAATAAAACATAGAAAATGGGTGAGCTCAAATGCCCAGTAAGGATAACAATATAGTGGAAACTTTCATAAATAAGAATAAAAATTTAAGGCAATGTATAACTAAAACAAAAGACTTTTAAACTTGAACATCAACATAATATGGAAAAAGTAAAATGAAATAATGCCATTTACTCATTCACATGGATATTCTACTCATCGAATAATCACATGCAAAATCACTAACCACTTTCATAATGTTGGAATGCATAATGCCAGACTATCATAACCACATAGCCAAGGCCTCGTGCCAAGACTACAAATAAGATTTTGTCAAGGCCTTGTGCCAAGACACTAGTTTGTCTCATGAGACCTACCGATGCATCGAGGAGCTATAGCAGGCTCCACCCGTCACATATTAAGTCCAATGCATTCCCATATGAAAAGGTTTAAACATAACATAAACATTCGTATTAAAACTAGCATACGAAATGTCAATAATTTCACCATAAACTATGAATGGTATAAAAATAGCACATCCACATTCAAACATATCACAAAAACTTCTATACAATATAAGAAGTTTTGTATTATAATAAATCAACTTCAAATAAGCGTAAAATCCATCAAAGGATGTTGACATAGATGAAATCAAAACACTTTTTAGAGAAATATATCATTCTATTTTTGAAATCATTTAAGAGCCATATAAAACAAAACATTTTCTTGAAAATATTCTTATAAGCATGTAAGGAAAGCTTTGAAGATTTTATAACGGCAGAAAATAACCGCACCCGCCGTATAAGTTAAAAAAAACATTCTTACCTTAATTCTGTCGAAAAGGTTAAAAAGGACTTTGTTTTGAAAACGACGGAAAGATTCCTCTTATAAAAAGTCAAAAAGGGTATAAATGACTTTAACCCATATTCTTGTAAATAATAAAAATGTTTTGAAATACATTTTTAAGAAACATGGATGTGGATGATAAGGAGATCCCAGTAGATTATTACGTATAAACAACCTCGGATAATGAAGAGATTGTGAAATAACCCTTACATTGTACTTTTCCTTGGTTCGGGTAGGTTGACCTCCTGTATAATGGTGAAATAATTGTTATTAAATTATACAAGAATCATATACATTCATATGATATCATATATGATCTTTTAACATTGCTTTGTTAACAATATCTTAGATTTATCGTTGTTTCGGGTGTTAACTTACTCGTTTTATTTTATATTTTTTGTTACGTAAGTCATGTTTTTCATGGATAGGTTGTATCTTATTTATATCCAGAATGATATCATGTCCTTAAACATTATTTTTAAATCATCAAATGATAATTATACTTGAATGGATACGACGGAGAATGAATCTCATCGCGTTCGTGGAGACGGTAGTCCGTACGTACGCACGAGCGAAAATATCATTATTTTGATATTAAAATAATATATAATTGGATATTCTATCATATATACAGAATCATTATCATGTTATATTTATTATTTACATGAATTACATATCATTATTATGCCCACCTAAATAATAATATATTGAATAACAATTACACCACGACGTGGAGACGGTAAGCCGTACGTATGCACGTATGGTGACATGTCATTCAAATGATGGGTAGAATACTGAATATGGTTGTTACATATTTATAATAACATCACAGTATATAGAAGATACTGGAGTTATAATTTTAGAATTGAAATAATAAACAAAGAGGGAGTGGAAGAAGAAAGAAACATGAAAGAGGGTGATGAAAATGTTACCTCTTCTTCGGGTTCTTCCTTTTGATTTGATCAAAAGGACTCCATAGGATGGCTTTCTGACTAAAGTAAAGCTTCTAGGATGAAGGGAGAGAAGTTGGGAGAGTAATTGGGCAGAGGTTGGCCAAACCAAAAGGCTTGAAAGTGTGAATAAGGTGGTAGAGGTGGGGGCCTTTTATAAGAGGAGAGGAGGGGCTCTTTTGGAAAGATTGAAATGTTACATTATTATACAATGCTTTTCGGATTCTAAAGGTCCCACACTTATTTAATTCGTTGATAAGGTGATAAGGGTTCGAAATCTCTTCATCCAATAGGATTTGGACAAGTGTAAGCCTTGTATGTTGCATTATCTTCTCATTTTATTTAAATCGTAAAATAATGAGGTCATCGCCGCATCATAATGATGTCATAAATAATTTAATTTATTTAATGTATAAAAATTATAAAAAAAATACTATGATGTAGGAAATATTTTTATATTTCTAATGAATATTTATAATCAAAATTTGGACTTTTTTAACCCCACTTAAAAACTGTTTTAGTAAAACAACTCTTGTTTGTGTCAATTTAATTTTAACATTAAATAAATATATATTAATGTCATTTTTCAACTAAAGTGGCTCCATGGGGTCCCCAATTTGACCCATGGGTTGTCTTGGTCGGCCATGACTCATACAATAGGAGTAGGACAAGTGTCATGCTCATCTCATATTATTAAAACATTATTTGTACCTTAAACTACACTAATTACCTCTAATCGCGATTAAGAACTTAAAAGTTACTACTCACAAAAAAATTATTTTAATCTCATTGAACCACATTTTACTTCTTAATGACAACCATGTATGTCGGATTTTTGAAAATCAAATCACAGAAGTGGTAATATTTCATTTAAATGAAAAATCAGTTATTTAACTACCACTTAGTGGTTTCACTATTCATCAAAAATTGAAGTTTTTCAGAACAAAGCCAAAATTTCACCCTAAGCTATAATTGATATTCCGAATTCAAAAATGATGTCTATTTTAAAAAATTACAAACATATATGTTGCATTTATTAATTTTATAATTAATTCCCGCTGTTACAAAAAATGGCGTGTTTCTAAGAAACAATTTATATAAAAAGATTGGCAATTGTTTATGTCTGATTTCAATGTTAAATTAATTCTAATGACCACCATTGGATAAAATGGTAAAAATATATTCTAATTATACTTTAAAACCACTAAATAGTATAATTTTTCACTATAAATTATTTTGATTTAAAAAGTTGTTTTTAAGTATTTTTCACTATTCATAAAAAATTAGAAGTTCTCAGAAAAATACCAAAAATTCAACATAGGCTAATTTAGATATTCCGAATCCAAAAATGAAGTCCATTTTGATAAATTAAATTTATAAAATTTTAAAAAGTATGTATTACTATTCACAACGGCTAGTTTAATTAGTTGTGGTGTGTGTTAGAGCTCGAGGTTGCGTACAACACACGCTATTGCATTATTCGAAGGGAAACGTACCGTGGAAGCTTTGGGTGTTACATTCTACCCTCCTTCAAATAATTGTGTCCTCACAATTTCTAGGGTATTACTGCATAAAAAGACTCTGGTGGTTCTTCATCATAAGTTCCTCAGGTTCCCACGTTGCCTCTTCCATTTTATGATTTCTCCACAAAACCTTTACCAGACGAGTCGTCCGGTTTCTCAGCACCTGCTCCCTCACATCAAGAATCCTGACGGGCTCTTCACAATAGGAAAGATCGGGTTCCAGTTCTAATTCCTCATTGGTGAGTACATGCGTTGGGTCAGGCATGTATTTCCTCAACAGAGATACGTGGAACACATCGTGAACTTTGGAGAGACTTGGCGGCATTGCCAATCGGTAAGCTACAACCCCAATTCGTTCTAGAATTTCGAAAGGTCCGATGTACCTGGGACTCAATTTACCTTTCTTACCAAAACGTATGACTCCCTTCCATGGAGATACCTTCAGGAAAACATGATCACCGACTTGAAATTCCAAATCCTTCCTTCGATTATCGGCATAGCTCTTCTGCCTATATTGAGCTGCTTTGATGTGATTTTGGATTACTTTCACCTTTTCCACCGTTTCCTCCACCAGTTCTGGGCCTACAAGTTTTCTTTCACCAACGTCATCCCAACAGGTTGGTGTTCGACATCTCTTTTCCATATAACGCTTCATATGGTTCCATCTGAATACTCTAATGGAAGCTATTGTTATAGGAAAATTCTACTAGTGGTAAATATTGATCCCACATACCCTGAAAGTCAAGTGAGCAAGATCTCAACATGTCTTCTAAGGTCTGAATAGTCCGTTCTGATTGTCCGTCTGTCTGAGGGTGGTAAGAAGTGCTCAAATGAAGTTCAGTATCCAAGGATTTCTGAAGACTTTTCCAAAATCTTGAAGTAAAACGGGGATCACGATCAGAAACGATCGATAGGGGTACTCCATGATGTCTCACAAATTCCTTAATATATAGTCTTGCTAGACATTCTAGGGGTAGATCTTCTCTTATAGCAAGAAAATGTGCTGACTTGGTAAGACGATCAACAATAACCCATATTGCATCATTCCTTCTAGGAGTCTTTGGTAGCCCCATGAAATAGTCCATCGTAATATTGTCCCATTTCCACTCTGGTATGGGAAGAGGTTGCATGACTCCTCCAGGCTGTTGCCTTCCAGCCTTCACTTGTTGACAAACCATACATCTTAACACAAAATCAGCAATCCCCCTCTTCATGTTGTCCCACCAAAAATGTTCCTTCAAATCTCTATACATTTTGGTGCTCCCAGGGTGTATAGAGAAATTGGAACTATGAGCATCATCCAGCAATTCCCTTTTTAGATCAGGTATATCGGGAACACAAAGTCTCTTCCTGAATTTCAAAATTCCATCCTTATACACAAAGTCCCTCAATCTTCCATCATTCACATCTTTAATCTTCTTCTGAAATTCTTCATCATTGGTCTGAGAACTCTTAATCCTTTCTAGTAATGATGGTTTTGCAACCATTTGAAAAAGCATTGATGTTTCACCTTCCCTAGTTATTCCCATGTCCATCTTCACTAGATCCATGAAAATTGGATCCCTTTCAATTCTCATCACATTCAAAACTCCATGGTCTTTTCTACTCAAAGCATCTGCCACCTTGTTTGCCTTCCCCGGGTGGTAATTTATCGTGCAATCATAATCCTTGAGTAGTTAAAGCCATCGCCTTTGCCTCATGTTGAGTTCTTTTTGTGAGAAAATATACTTCAAACTCTTGTGATCAGTATAAATCTCACATTTTTCACCATAGAGGTAATGTCTCTATATCTTTAAAGTGAAGATCACAGCTGCTAACTCAAGATCATGAGTAGGATAGTTTTTCTCATGAATTTTTAGCTGTCGTGATGCATAGGCAATAACCTTATCATTCTGCATAAGGACACAACCAAGTCCTTTCTTCGATGCATCACTATAAATAACAAACCCATCATTCCCCGATGTTGGGTTGGAGAATGCAAGGGAATGATGGAAAGAGGGGGGGTGAATTGCCTTTTAAAAAATGATTAACAATTTAAAATCAAAGTGAAAGTGCAGCGGAAAATAAAGAGGCAAGACACACGAAATTGATAACGGAGTTCGGCCAAAAACCCGGCCTACGTCTCCGCTCCCAACTCAACCGTTGAGAGATTCCTACCGCTTGCTTTTCAATGGTTTTAGCAAGAAACCCACTAGGCTTTGAGGTAGCACTAGGACCTATTACAGCTTGCTTTTGTGGTTTAGCAAGAACCCACTTGCTTTCAATGGAATAGCAAGAACCCACTAGCCTTTTTAACGGGTGAAGGCTAGCTCACCGAAAACTCAAGCCTTTTTAAAAAGAAATGATTGAAGAAACCTCTTCACACCTTAATGGTGGTGTGACACCCAAAAGAAAGAGGAATTGAAAAGGAGTTGGGGTTTGTAGGCACAAACCCAATTTTAAGCTCAAAAAGAATAAACAATAAAAACCGTATTGGAGGAAGACTTGGGCGCCAATTGGATGATGGAGTTGATGTAGCGTGCTCTCCCAAGCTTCTTGAGGTGCTCCTTGGATTGGAAGTTGGTTGGAGCACTTGGGGTTCCTTTGAGGAAGTCCGCCGGAGGATTGTCGAATGATGGAAAAAGTGTTCGTTGGCTTCACAATAGTTCCGGTAAGTGTCCGGGGCTTCCTTGGCCTTCATTTATAGGCATAGAACCCTTGGGGAGTCTTAGGAGCCATTGGGAAAGACCTCGGAGCCGTTGGAGGCCAAAAGAAGGTTGATTGGTCAAAGCCAACGGCTAGTTTGACTGGGCTACCGGCTGGCCGATACAGCTCCACCGGCTGGCCGGTGCCTTGGTAGAGAAGAAGAGTCTTGATCCAGGCTCTACCGGTCGACCGGTGGAGGAGCCACCGGCTGGCCGGTGGCAAGACAGTAGCAAACACTATTTGGGCTGGGTGCCACAGGTCGACCGGTGACAGAGCCACCGGTCGACCGGTGGAACCTGGCAGTGGGCAATCCCTCTGCCAGTTCCACCGGCTGGCCGGTGCTATCACACCGGTTGGCCGGTGGACTGAATTTCAGTCCATTTCTTGTCCATTCTTGGGCCAATCCTTTGGCAATCTTTTGCCTATCATCCACAACACTTAAAAACAAAGTTAAACATATATGAAAGTGATTGTGATCATGAAAATCAAATAGTGTGGAGTACAACAATCTCCCCCTATTTTGATGATCACAATCACTTATCTAAGCAATGTAAAAACTTAAATGAAGGCATGCTTTAAATGAAAAATTGAAAGTGAATACTAAGCATGAGAGAAAAGATTCTCCCCCAATCAATCAAGAAATTTCCCCCCCTTTGTGATTATCAAAATAGCGTGGGGCATAAAACTTGATTGAGGGAATGCTTTGAAAAACAAGATAGAGATTTTTAAACCAAATGAAATTTGAAATTTGAATTGAAAGTTTTGAATCAAAAAATTGAATAACAGTTTGAATTGAAAGTTTTGAATCAAAATTGAATAGAGAATTTTGAATTGAAAAATTTGAAACCAAGAGTTGAAATTGAAAGTTTGAATAGAAAGTTTTGACAAAAACAAAGCTAACTCCCCCTAAATAAAAACAGTGAATCACCGGGGAGAGGTGTTTGAAACCGAAATAAACTTTGGGCCGGAGAGACTCGCTAATAGGGATTTTTCAATCCAAACTTGTCTCATAGCGGGTCTTCTCCTATAAAATTCGTCGGAATAGAAAAAAGATTTGGGTTGACCGTACCGGGCGTTTTTACAATTACATTCATAAATAAGGTGCCCGGGTTTTTTACAATAGTTACAAAATTTATAACTAGAGCTCCCCCTTACAAAAACAGTGGGTGCATGGAAGGAGGAGGCTTGGTTGGTATAGCCAAGTCCTTGAGTGGTCCTAGAAATTCATTGGGAACCTAGGAGATTGTTCAAATTTTGTTCCCCTTGGGTGAACTTAGCAAGGGTCTCCCTTAGGTCTTTGATGGTTGATTCCATGGAATCAACATTTGGGAAATTTGGGATTTTGAGGGACAGTTCCTCCTTCTCTTTGAGAAGTTGGTCTTTTTCGGAGGAAAGTTTTTTGAAATTCTTTTTTAAAGCGACAAATTTTGAAGAAAGTTCATGAAAACCATTTTCAAGTTGGTCTCTAGCATGTTGGAGTTCTTCATAAGAAAGATGATTAAATGAATTAGAAGAACTAGAAGAGGAAGAGGAGGAAGAGGAGGAAGATACCTCATGTTTTGCCATTAGGCAATTATTACCTTGGTCGCTCGAGGAAAAGGAGGAGAATGAAGAGGTGGAGCTATCACTCCATGTTGCCTTTGAAGCCTTCTTCTTTCCCTTCTTTTTCTTGGACCTTTTCTTGTGAAGTGGGCAAACGAGCTTGAACTTTTCGTCGGGTTCTTGCTTTTTGACGGGTTCTCGCTTTTGATCGGATTCTTGCTTTGGAGCCTCGCTAGTACCTTCATAGGTTAGTTCTAACAATTTCCAAATATCATAAGAGGTAGTGCAAGAAGAAATGCAATTAAAAACATTACGGTCAAGACCACAATGAAGAGCGTTCATGGCTTTGCCATCAAGCTCAAAATAAGCAATGTCATTGGGAGTCCATTTAGACTCATCGGGAGAGGAGAGGGAAAATCCTTGCATAACAATTTTAAAAATTGGATAACCAATGCTTTTTAAAAAGGTTGACATGCGGGTTTTCCAAAAAGTATAATCGGCTCCATCAAAGAATGGAGCACGATCCAAAGAATGTCCTTCGAGAGTTTGAGAAGAAGAAGCGGTAGAAGCCATCAAAAAATAGGATCTTTAATTTGAAACCGGGTAAGGAATTATTCAAATACGTCCCTCTAATACCAATTGTTGGGTCGGAGAATGCAAGGGAATGATGGCAAGAGGGGGGGTGAATTGCCTTTTAAAAAATGATTAACAATTTAAAATCAAAGTGAAAGTGCAGCGGAAAATAAAGAGGCAAGACACACGAAATTGATAACGGAGTTCGGCCAAAAACCCGGCCTACGTCTCCGCTCCCAACTCAACCGTTGAGAGATTCCTACCGCTTGATTTTCAATGGTTTTAGCAAGAAACCCACTAGGCTTTGAGGTAGCACTAGGACCTATTACAGCTTGCTTTTGTGGTTTAGCAAGAACCCACTTGCTTTCAATGGAATAGCAAGAACCCACTAGCCTTTTTAACGGGTGAAGGCTAGCTCACTGAAAACTCAAGCCTTTTTAAAAAGAAATGCTTGAAGAAACCTCTTCACACCTTAATGGTGGTGTGACACCCAAAAGAAAGAGGAATTGAAAAGGAGTTGGGGTTTGTAGGCACAAACCCAATTTTAAGCTCAAAAAGAATAAACAATAAAAACCGTATTGGAGGAAGACTTGGGCGCCAATTGGATGATGGAGTTGATGTAGCGTGCTCTCCCAAGCTTCTTGAGGTGCTCCTTGGATTGGAAGTTGGTTGGAGCACTTGGGGTTCCTTTGAGGAAGTCCGCCGGAGGATTGCCGAATGATGGAAAAAGTGTCCGTTGGCTTCAAAATAGTTCCGGTAAGTGTCCGGGGCTTCCTTGGCCTTTATTTATAGGCATGGAACCCTTGGGGAGTCTTCGGAGCCATTGGGAAAGGCCTCGGAGCCGTTGGAGGCCAAAAGAAGGTTGACTGGTCAAAGCCAACGGCTAGTTTGACTGGGCTACCGGCTGGCCGGTACAGCTCCACCGGCTGGCCGGTGCCTTGGTAGAGAAGAAGAGTCTTGATCCAGGCTCTACCGGTCGACCGGTGGAGGAGCCACCGGCTGGCCGGTGGCAAGACAGTAGCAAACACTATTTGAGCTGGGTGCCACAGGTCGACCGGTGACAGAGCCACCGGTCGACCGGTGGAACCTGGCAGTAGGCAATCCCTCTGCCAGTTCCACCGGCTGGCCGGTGCTATCACACCGGTTGGCCGGTGGACTGAATTTCAGTCCATTTCTTGTCCATTCTTGGGCCAATCCTTTGGCAATCTTTTGCCTATCATCCACAACACTTAAAAACAAAGTTAAACATATATGAAAGTGATTGTGATCATGAAAATCAAATAGTGTGGAGTACAACAACAACCAAGTCCTTTCTTCGATGCATCACTATAAATAACAAACCCATCATTCCCCGATGGTAGAGTCAATACAGGGGAATTGACTAATCTTCTCTTCAGTTCTTCAAAACATTCCTCACACTCTTTTTTCCAGAAAAATTTAATCCCTTTACGTGTGATCTTTGTCAATGGGTTAGCCAATCTGGAAAAATTCTAGACGAAACGTCGATAATAACCTGCTAAACCAATAAAACTACGTACCTCAGTTATACTCGTAGGTGCTGGCCATTCTTGGATTGTCTTGGTCTTAGAAGGATCAACAGAGATTCCATCTTTAGAGACAATATGGGCAAGAAAAGAAATCTCATGAAGACAGAATTCACACTTGCTAAACTTCCCATATAATTCATGCCTCCTCAGAGTCTTCAAGAAAATGCGCAAGTGATTTTCATGATCTTCGTAGGTTTTGGAGTATACCAAGATATCATCAATAAATACCACCACAAATTCATCGAGATACTCCTTGAAAACTCTATTCATCAGATCCATGAATACAGAGGGTGAATTAGTCAAACCAAACGGCATTACAATAAACTCGTAATGCCCATACCTGGTTCGAAATGTTGTCTTCGGAATGTCTTCCTTCTTCACACACAACTGATGGTATCCAGATCGACGGTCAATCTTTGAAAAGTATTGAGCTCCATGCAGTTTTTCAAATAAATCATCAATGCGAGGTAGGGGATACTTGTTCTTTATCGTTATAGCATTGATCTCCCTGTAGTCGATACATAACCTCATAGATCCATCTTTCTTTTTAACAAAAAGAACAGGGGATCCCCATGGAGAAACACTAGGGAGAATAAATCCTTTATTAGTCAACTCCTCTATTTGTTTCTTTAGTTCAACTAATTCTATAGTGGCCATTCTATAAGGGGTCTTCGATATAGGCCTTGATCCAGGAATTAAATCAATGGAAAACTCAACTTCTCGTTCTGGAGGATGTCCAGGTAAATATTCCGGAAATACATCTACAAATTCTTTCACAACAGGTACATCCTCTATTTGAACATTCCTTTCCTCACCGACAGTTATTCCATTCTCTTCCTCCCCAATAATTGAATTTAGTTGAGCTATTGAGTGTGGATGTAAATAAGAATTAGGTGGTGATGATTTTTCTCTAAAGATAAAGTGTTCCTTATCATTATCATCAAGAATCGTAACCTCTTTCTACTTACAATAAATCTTCGCATCATAGTCTGAAAGCCAGTCCATACCGAGGATTATATCAAACTCAATCATAGGTATGACGATGAGATCAGCAGATAAAGAACATTTATGTGCTCTAATGGGGGCTGATTCACAAAACATTGTTGCAATGATACTTCCCTTAGGAGTTTTAACTGACAACTCCCTTATTAAATCAAATTGGAAATATCTAATTTTCTTAGAAAACTGGGAAGATATGAAACAATGCGATGATCCAGAATCAAATAATGCATTTGCTAAACTTGAGGAAACCATTAAATTACCTGCCACCACGTCTTTCGGAGCTTCTACCTCAGCAGTAGTGATAGCATAAGCCTGGCCTTGATCCCTTGGCCTTTTCTGAGGTATGTTCTCCTAACTCTTAGGACATTCATTTGCATAATGCCCCATCTCCCTGCAATTGTAGCACTGAAAGTTGGTAGCTTCCTTCTTCCCCTTGCAATCATGAGCATGGTGGCCTTTTCACCACACTTGTAACAGACTCTCATTCCCTTCAAGAAAGTACCAGGATGTTTCTTCCCGCATTTACCACAAGATGGATATTCAACCTTTCCCTTCTTCCCTTTATTTCCATTCCCAGATTGATCATCAGGTCTCTTCTTCTCTTGCTTTTCTTTAAAGTCATAAGACATAGAGAATTCCATTTCTGTCTTGATAGCACATGAGACAATGTCTTCGTACGATGAAAAGGATTGTGAGACTAATGCTCGATGAAGAAATGGTTTTAACCCATTAAAGAAATGATCAATATTAATTCCTGGGTTACGTATATAATCTCCAGCATACCTTGCTAACCTTGTAAAGTTAGCCTCATACTTTGTGACATTCTCATCCTCCTTTTGTCTCAGACTAAAAAATTTCCTTTCCATATCTGCTCGATGGTCGCGAGGAAATTATTTTTCTAAAAACAGATCTTTGAATTCCATCCATTCCATATTTGATACTTCATCATCTTCCTTCATGTTTGGAATCAATGACCACCATTGATCAGCATCTCCAGTGAGGCAGTAAACTGCCATGATAACTTTTTCCCTTTCACTGCTCCCCAAAGCCTGAAATATTTTCTCTAGGGAATTTATCCATTGCTCGGCTACTAAGGGATTTGAACTCCCATTGAAAGTTGGTGGTTGTTGCCTCATGAATCGATATAACATTGATCCTCCATGCTGTGGATCAGGGTGATCCATACGGGTAAGGTTATTATTCATAACCTGAGTAAGTTGTCCCAGTATGGTGATTAGCTGATCGGCATCAGTTGCATCACCAGCCCCACTATAATTATCTTGAGCAGGAGGGAAATACCTACATGGAGTGCGTGCATTGATACAGTTTCCATTTCTTCCACTAGGTTCCATTTCTAAACAATGGCATAAACTAGATCAGTTTATGAATCAAAATACGTAATCCCATACTTATAAAACACTTAACATAAATTGAACTATTTATGGATATAATCCATAATCATAAAAATGTTTTCTTTGAGGAAGTATATAATCATAAACCCTTAATAATGATTTGTAATGAAAATGAGAGTTATCCTAAGAATATCCCCCGGGAGTGTCGTAACCAAGAGTGCAGCAAGGCCCGTTGTCGTGCACCAGTTCACGTTCGAGTCTAGCTCAAAGCGGTTTTTTGGGGTTTTACCCCTAGGAACATCTGTGCCAGAGCTGCCTCTACCTGCTCGTATCCAGACAGGGATGTATTGCTCGGAAAACTCACAAAATCTCTACAATACCAAAATTCTAGGAAGTTCTTCTATACTAATCCTCAAAGTTCATCTTAGGTCTATGTGCTCTAATCAGAGTTTATCTAAATCTAGCTTCCATGGTTTGTACTAAACTTCCTCATATACCAACTGTAACGCCCCGACCCTAGTTACTCAGAGTCGGTGCATTATTACATAACCTTGGCATGATCACAAGAAAGATCAAATCTCGAAAGTCCGATTGGTTTAGTAGCCTTGGAAACACTAGATATATTCATAAGTTTTACATTAAATCATAAAATGAAAAACTACTACAACAACATAATGTCTCCACAGTCCACACTATTATCCCCTCATAATATCCCTTCAGGTCATTCATAATTTACTTCTTCACTTCCTGGGAAAAATAAAACATAGAAAAGTGGTGAGCTCAAATGCCCAGTAAGGATAACAATATAGCGGAAACTTTCATAAATAAGAATAAACATTTAAGGCAATGTATAACTAAAACAAAAGCCTTTTAAACTTGAACATCAACATAATATGGAAAAAGTAAAATGAAATAATGCCATTTACTCATTCACATGGATATTCTACTAATCGAATAATCACATGAAAAATCACTAACCACTTTTATAATGTTGGAATGCATAAATCCAGACTATCATAACCACATAGCCAAGGCCTTGTGCCAAGACTACAAATAATATTTTTTCAAGGCCTTGTTCCAAGTCACTAGTTTGTCTCATGAGACCTACCGATGCATCGAGGAGCTATAGCGGGCTCCACCCGTCACATATTAAGTCCAATGCATTCCCATATGAAAACGTTTAAACATAACATAAACATTCGTATTAAAACTAGCATACGAAATGTCAATAATTTCACCATAAACTATGAATGGTATAAAAATAGCACATCCACAGTCAAACATATCACAAAACCTTCAATACAATATAGAAGATTTGTATTATAATAAATCAACTTCAAATAAGCGTAAAATCAATCAAAAGATGTTGACATAGATGAAATCAAAACACTTTTTAGAGAAATATCTCTTTCTATTTTTGAAATCATTTAAGAGCCATATAAAACAAAACATTTTCCTGAAAATATTCTTATAAGCTTGTAAGGAAAGCTTTGAAGATTTTATAACGGCGGAAAATAACCGCACCCGCCGTATAAGTTAAAAAACATTCTTACCTTAATTCTGTCGAAAAGGTTAAAAAGGACCTTGTTTTGAAAACGACAGAAAGATTCCTCTTATAAAAAGTCAAAAAGGGTATAAATGACTTTAACCCATATTCTTGTAAATAATAAAAATGTTTTCAAATACATTTTGAAGAAACATGGTTGTGGATGATAAAGAGATCCTAGTAGATTATTACGTATAAACAACCTCGGATAATGAAGAGATTGTGAAATAACCCTTACCTTGTACTTTTCCTTGGTTGGGTTAGGTTAACCTCCTGTATAATGGTGAAATAATTGTTATTAAATTATACAAGAATCATATACATTCATATGATATCATATATGATCTTTTAACATTGCTTTGTTAACAATATCTTAGATTTATCGTTGTTTCGGTTGTTAACTTACTCGTTTTCTTTTATATGTTTTGTTACGTAAGTCGTGTTTTTCATGGATAGGTTGTATCTTATTCATATCCAGAATGATATCATGTCCTTAAAAATTATTTTTAAATCATCAAATGATAATTATACTTGAATGGATACGACGGAGAATGAATCTCATCGCGTTCGTGGAGACGGTAGTCCGTACGTACGCACGAGCGACAATATCATTATTTTGATATCAAAATAATATATAATTGGATAGTATATAATATATAAATAATCATTATCATGTTATATTTATTATTTACATGAATTACATATCATTATTATACCCACCTAAATAATAATATATTGAATAACAATTACACCACGACGTGGAGACGGTAAGCCGTACATACGCACGTATGGTGACATGTCATTCAAATGATGGGTAGAATACTGAATATGGTTGTTCCATATTTATAATAACATCACAGTATATAGACGATACTGGAGTCATAATTTTAGAATTGAAATAATAAACAAAGAGGGAGTGGAAGAAGAAAGAAACATGAAAGAGGGTGATGAAAATGTTACCTCTTCTTCGGGTTCTTCCTTTTGATTTGATCAAAAGGACTCCTTAGGATGGCTTTCTGACTAAAGTAAAGCTTCTAGGATGAAGGGAGAGAAGTTGGGAGAGTATTTGGGCAGAGTTTGGCCGAACCGAAAGGCTTGAAAGTGTGAATAAGGTGGTAGAGGTGGGGGCCTTTTATAAGAGGAGAGGAGGGGCTCTTTTGGAAAGATTGAAATGTTACATTATTATACAATGATTTTCGGATTCTAAAGGTCCCAAACATATATAATTCGTGGCTAAAGTGATAAGGGTTCTAAATCCCTTCATCCAATAGGCTTTGGACAAGTGTAAGCCTTGGATGTTTCATTATCTTCTCATTTTATTTAAATCGTTAAATAATGAGGTCATCGCCGCATCATAATGATGTCATAAATAATTTAATTTTTTAATGTCTAAAAATTATAAAAAAAAACACTATTATTTAGGAAATATTTTTATCTTTCTAATGAATATTTATAATCAAAATTTGGACTTGTGTAACCCCACTTAAAAACAGTTTTAGTAAAACAACTCATGTTTGGGTCAATTTAATTTTAACATTAAATAAATATATATTAATGTCATTTTCCAACTAAAGTGGCTCCATGGGGTCCCCAAGTTGACCCATGGGTTTTCATGGTCTGCCATGACTCATCCAATAGGAGTAGGACAAGTGTCATGCTCATCTCATATTATTAAAACATTATTTGTACCTTAAACTACACTAATTATCTCTAATCGCGATTAAGAACTTAAAAGTTACTATTCACCAATAATTTATTTTAATCTCATTGAACCACATTTTACTTCTTAATGACAACCATGTATGTCGGATTTTAGAAAATCAAATCACAGAAGTGGTAATATTTTATTTAAATGAAAAATCAGTTATTTAACTACCACTTAGTGGTTTCACTATTCATCAAAAATTGATGTTTTTCAGAACAAAGCCAAAATTTCACCCTAAGCTATAATTGATATTCCGAATTCAAAAATGATTTCTATTTTACAAAATTCCAAACATATAAGTTGCATTAATTAATTTTATAATTAATTCCCGCTGTTACAAAAAATGGCGTCTTTCTAAGAAACAATTTATATCAAAAGATTGGCAATTGTTTATGTCCGATTTCGATGTTAAATTAATTCTAATGACCACCATTGGATAAAATGGTAAAAATTTATTCTAATTATACTTTAAAACCACTAAATAGTATAATTTTTCACTATAAATTATTTTGATTTAAAAAGTTGTTTTTAAGTTTTTTTCACTATTCATAAAAAATTAGAAGTTCTCAGAAAAATACCAAAAAATCAACATAGGCTAATTTAGATATTCCGAATCCAAAAATGAAGTCCATTTTGATAAATAAAATTTATAAAATTTCAAAAAGTATGTATTACTATTCACAACAGCTAGTTTAATTAGTTGTGGTGTGTGTTAGAGCTCGAGGTTGCGTACAACACACGTTATTGCATTATTCGAAGGGAAACGTACTGTGGAAGCTTGGGGTGTTACAGATATCATCTATCGAGATACAAGAAAAGGTAATGTATCACACATATTTATTACTTCTTCATGATTCATGGGATGTTAGTTGGAGCTTTAGCATGGATAATTTATAGATTTTGAGTCATCTATTTGTCATTGAGTTTTAATAGTGTGTACTGTGATATTTACATTGATGACAGTTTTGTCTTCTATTGTGGTACATGGTATTAGTTTGATTCAGATAAATGAAATGATTTGTTGCCTTTCATTTATATCATGCATCATATAGTTATTTATTTTGATATTTCTTGATTGTTTAGTTGTTTTATTTTAAATTGTAAAATCACCCCCATGTTTATTGAATCTATTTGTCATTAATTATCTTCCTTTGGCATCTTGGGGATGTCTCTTAAGGCCTAGTAGCTAGATTTTCTAACTAAAAAGTAGGGGTGGGACGTTATAAATTGTATCAGTTTCATTCTTTCCAATTGTATTATTAAGGAATATGGTTTTAAAATTTCCCTTTCCTTTTGGAACAAGAAATCACCTATTATGCAAGTCTTGGAATTGAATTAAATTCTTTTCTATTTCATGGGTTGGTATCATTAGAAAGTGAATAATTTTCTCAAAATGATGTTTATAGTATAAAAAGACATAGACAACATTTTTATTTTGATAATCATGTTTCCAGGTTGAAGGGTACATAAGTGTTTTGGAAACCCTTATATGATATTGAATCTTATTTTCGTGGGTTTAGACAATGAAATGACCATGGAATGCATTATAATAATGACTTCCCACAAAGAGTGCATACAAAATATTGAATTATGATGTATGATTTTGTGCAAACGTTTTTATTTTGGAAAATATTGAATATGTTCTCAAATGAAAAAGTTTAAAAAAGGGCATGAATTATGGTATTTTTAAAATGGTTTTATTTTCAAAAGCAAGTTTAAATTTTTAAAAAATTCTTGAATGTGAAAAATATATTGATTATGAAATGAATTGATGTGATAGAATGATGTGATATAATATAATATTTTAAATATTTATCTCATAGATGGTGGGACTTATGTTGTTTCATTATATTTATAAAAAACTAGAACATAGGGGATTTCATAAGAAAGAATCACTATAGGCCATTAAGAATGTGGTTGCAACATAACCATAGGTGAACCAATAGTTGGTTCAAAGCATCTCCTAGGATTTTTCAAACCGTTATGTCAGCAATACATCCGTACACTATTTTATGATATTTTAAACTATTTTAAATAAAATTGACGGGAGTATGATTTTAATCATGAGAAGATATGATCACTCTAATTCTATGAGAAAGTGAAATAAGAACACCAATACTGAAAAATGTGGAACATATGAGAATCGGACCACAAGGTCAAGTTACAATCCTTCACAAACAATGTAAATAGAAGGATGGTTCCAATGTGGTTCTCTTTAACACATAATTAAAGAGTGTACCCCACCACCAGGAGGATGCCATAATTGCAATAAGATAGAGTATCTTCAGTGCTATTGTTGTTGTGCTCTATGGTCAGGTGTTTGGAAAACTCCCCTTCTATCGCATATGTCTCATTCTTCAATGGAATGAGTGATGTAGAATAATCCTAATTATAAGAACATCCTCATTGACTCTAGTTATTACAAGACTCATAAGTAAGGGAAATCTGAATAAGGTAATAGGGAAAAAAAAATTATGAGATAATGAAATTATATGAAGCTATAGTAGTTATTTTCATGACTGAGGATGTTTTTGAGTATCTCTTTAGAGGAGAAAAGAATGTGATGATAGGTGAAACAATATTTTTGGAAGCATTAGTTGGAACAATATCTTTCTACATGGTGCAATTGAACTTGGAATCGATTGAAAATATTAGGAATAGAATTTATCGATCAATAAATGACTAGTTTCTTGTTGTGTTTCTAGGGTATTTATTTGGGTTACAAATATGGGAAGTGAATATTAGGACTGATCTCATTTTGGGGACAAGCCCTATTTCACATCCATTTTATTGAATGGAACCAATATAATTAAGGGATTTAGATGTGTAGTTGGATGATTTGAAAACAAAAGATTTCATTTATCCAAACATGTATATATGGGAAACACCAATCCTATTTATAAATAAAACATAATGAACTCTAACATTGTGTGTAGATTATCGTAAACATAACCAATATATGATATGTAACATGTATCCTCTTCCATGCATTGATGATCTATTCAACCAGTTAAAGGAGATCAATAGTTATCTATGGTTGAATAGTGATCTGGATATCACCATTTGTGAGTTAGTAGAAAGTATATTCCCATGAAATCATTCAAAAGAATATATGTCCATAATGAATATATGGAAATGCCTTTTGGTCTTACGAATTCACCATCATTTCCTATGGAATTAATGAATCATATTTTTTAGTGATATCTGGATTCATTTGTTATGATGTTTGTTGATGAAAAATTGGTATATTCAAGGGCAATGGTTCATCCTGAGAAACACGTGGTTACATTGTTCGAAATCATGAGAGACCAACATTTTTATGCCAAATTATCAATGTGTTATTTTGGGATAAAATAGGTACACTCTCTTGGACATATAAATTATTATAGAGGTGTTTCAAATGATCTAGAGATTGTAAAAGCTATTACCTATTAGCAACAACCAAATAATTTCATTAAGATAAAAAAATTTCTTGTTCTAGATGGTTTTTACTAACACTTTGTTCATGACATCTCACAACTAGCATGACCTATGATAAAAGTAACAAATAATGATGTTCTATTCCAATCGACTGATTATTAAAAAAATATTTACCAGAGTTATGGTTTTCTTTACGTTATCACCTATCTTGAGTTTTTAGAATTAGGACATGGGATTGTGGTGTACTTTGACACATCGAGATCTGGGTTGGGGTGTTTTCTCATGCTAGGAGACCATCTTTTTTTATTATGGCTGACGGAGGTTGAGGATTCTTGAGATCAGATGGTTATACATATAGATTTTCATGAATAGGTTATTCATGATTAAAACCACTTAATATGGGTTGTTCTTCTGAGAATATTGAATATTTTTAAGGAATTGGAAGCTCACTTTTCGTGGGTTGGCAATGAAGTAAATATGGATAAGTTTGTTTCAACATGAATTACTTGTCAGTGAGTTAAGGAAGAATATCAGTGAATGGTTTTCATGTAGTATTCATTACCTATTATAATGTGGATATGGGAATATGTAGCTATGGATTTTTTTTATAGTTCTCCCAATAATGGTTTGGAAACATGATTCCATATGGTTGATTTTTGATCATCTTACAAATCGGTGCACTTAATCTCTATTCATGGAACTCATATGGTGGTGGATATGTCCAAAATATATATATGATAAGTGGTAAAGATACATTGCATAATATTTTTAATAGTGTATGATGGAGATATAAGGTTTATATCTCCTTTTTGTAAATCCATAAAGAGATCCCTTGGGACTCTATTAACAATGAGTATTATGTATCATACATCGATGTATGATTAATTGAAAAGGATAACACAAACATTAGAAGATATATTATAGGTTGTGTAATGTATTTTGGTGGCTCATGTGATGAAAATGTGCCATTATTGGACTTCTCAAATAACAACATCTATAGGTCCTTGAAACATAAATCTTCATTTGAAGCAATGTATGGTGGTCATTTTCATTATCCATTTTTATTGGTAGAAATAGGTGATACTTCACTAGTTGGGCCAAGCCAAGTCCATGAAACAATGGGGAAGATACTATTGATCATTAAATTAATGGAGATACCTCAGAGTCCTTAATAATCATATGCATATCATTTTTTATGCTTATATTCATTCAAGATGACTAATCACTTGTTTTTTGGGACATCCCCAAGGCTTGGACATCATCTTCTTGGGAAGAAGGGAATGTAATCTCCTAGGTATAGATTCTCTTTTTAAATAATGTCTTAGGTTTTAGAGGTGGTATATCGATTACCATTGATACCATGATTCATTTTGGGACACATTTTTTATCATTTAACTGAGTTGAAAAAGTACAACCTTGACCATATATATTTTAATCTTATTGGATCACATTAAACAAGATCTAGATTCTTTGTTGGTATATATCTTAGAGTGGATTGTGGATAGGCAAGATTAAATTTTTTTTGGGAAAATCGTCAGTCTAGTGCAGATTTTTTGAAAAAATGTCCAGAATCAAGAAGACATATTGGAACACTAGAAGGAAAGGAAAGAGTAATTCCCATCACACTTCTATAGAAACCATGGTTTTCTACTTTTTGGGGATGGAAAGTCCAATATTGGGGAGAATGTAACACCGTCGATTTCATGCAATTAACCTTTTAAATAATCTTTTTAAGAATATAATGTATAGTGGTGGTGTTTTGTGTATTTGAGGAAATTTTGGAGACTATTATAGATTTTATAATATTCATGTTTTGTGCATGGTTTTGGAAAACTACACAACACCTACGGAAAACTGTGCACAAAGAGACACGGGAAAAAAAGATGGTACATGGGTGGAACAATATTTTTAAAAATAGTGTGGCTACCTAGATGAAAATGTTATCTTCACCCCAAATCATTTTTTTATATTCAAAAGCTTCTTTAAGGGTTAGTAGGAACCTTACATTTTAGATGGAATGTTAAACAAGATTCTCCTGAGACCACAAAATTCATATTCAAATTTAAAAAAAAAATATCATCACCCATCTCTCGAGACAAGCGCATGTCTCGTGTCACGCACATATCTCGTAAAATTCCATGTCAATTCACATCTCCATCATCTCAATTCAAGTGATACCCACTAGAATCCACATCATCATAATCTTCATATTCATTGTCATCAATCATACATCACCAACATCAAAACACAATTCCATCATCTAGAATCTAGCACCCACCACCACAATGAGAAACAAGAATTGCTAAAAACCATCTCACATTGTCATAATAATTATCATCCCTTCACCGATGTGAACCATCATAAAAACTAGGATACCATCAACGTATATCTATGCCCATTCAGAACATCACAACCTTATCATCAAACCCTATCAAACAATAATCAACCAGACCACCAAAATAGAATAATCTCACTACAATGGAAATCATAAGAAAACTAAACATCACCATCAAGAGAGACATAAATGACCACAACCATAACAAATAATGAATGAAATAACACCATCACCACCAATCATAACACTCGTGAATAGGTATCTTATTGATCAATCATTGAGAATATGAAAATAATCCAACACTAGTGGCTTGAAGAATAGAACAGAAAATTTATAACCCTCAATGAAGATCGTGCGGTAAGAACACATGCCACTAAACCAAACCTCCCAAAATTACAATGAATCCACTACTCTAGATATGACAGAGAGGGGAGAATCTGAGATTAAGTATGGGGTAGTGGTAAAAGCATATGAGGGGTCTAGATAATGAAATCATCAAAGAACAATAAAACTATTAAAAATCAAAGTAATATAAATCTAGACCAGGAAGTGAATTGAGATATATAGACCACTGAGAACCAATCCATAAAACCTCATTAAAAAACTGATCTATAATATAACTATAGATTCAAATTGAAACCTATTGTCAATGCTAAAGAAAACCCGACTAACAACTTCAGAGAAAACAACCCTTAACGGGACCCCAAGATCATAATGGGAAGTTATAAACACAGAATTTTTGTTGAATCACCATCACAATAGAAAAACTTAGGGATAAGACTGAAGAGGAATAAGAAAAAAACATGGGGTTCTATAAACCATGAAGCTATGTGTCTCAAGAGGAAACCATAGGTGAAGCCATGAGCATGAGGATAATTAGGAGCGAAACGTGCCATTAGAAACTATTCTCTTTGAAATGTAAATTTGTTCTTTTTAGGCAGTGTCTTTGGCATGGTTGGTGCATAGTTTGGAGATCATGAGAGGAAGATTTGAGATTTTCATCCTTAAGCCATTTTCTGGTACATGGTTAGCCCACTATTTCCCTAACCGTGCGACTAAACCATGTGTTCCAAAGAATGAAAATCCTAAAAAATGGATCTAGGTTGACCTTTTGTATTCCTGTCTTGTTTTTCCCCAAAATTGACGTAACTCGTGATTTTTCCCTCTAAAAGATCAATTAATGTTCTCCCATTGATCCCGAATTTATGTTATGTCTTTCTATGGTGATTATAAGCTGATTCATCATGATAATTGATTGTTCTTGGTTGTTCTTAATTTTTTCTATGATCCACAACACCATCTCTCTCAGTTTCTTTGATCTACACCCACTGTGGGTATATATATGGTTCTGGATGATAAATAGGATTAGTCTCGGCCTTGTTTATATAATGGGGTTGTACTTTTAAACATTTCATTACATTATATTAAACATAACTAAACATCATAATACATTCTAAGGAATGTAATGTATTTTTTCTTGTAGTACAAGGTACATAAAAATTACGTCATAGAACTATAGAAAAAATTAAATTATTTATCATCTATTATGAGCTCTTACCTTCCTTTGATTCATTCCAACTATATAGGATATCCTAGGGATAACATTAACAATTCGATGAGCTAAAATTAATAGTAAGGGAATAAACATAAGTATAACCCTCATCACATGGGTCAAAAGGCATACCATAATGATATAAAAATTCATGGAACATGAATAAATATAAATAATAATAATATGGGATCATATAATCATAGAATAATTGTAATATTACCACTACCTAAAAAAATTAGCATGATTCAATGATCTTTTCACATAGTGGAGCACGAGTCAAGCCTTGTTTAATATAGAGGATCAAAAGTCAAGGATAACAACCAAGATAGTTTCACATAATGTGACATTATAACAAAAATTACCCAATGCATCATAGAAATATCTTTTTTCACCTATAATAACATGTTTCTAAATATTTTTTCACCATTAAGAATCATACATAAGTAATAAAACATAATCATAATGGTTACTCACGGAAAGAATTAGCTATGATAAATGTGTCAAAAGGAATATCAAAAGGAAATATCATATTGGTGTCCCTAAAATGGTGGATCTAAATCATCAAAGTGTATTAATAATAGAATATAGTAATATATATTGATAATTGATGTCAAAATGGAGTTAATAGAGTGTTCATTAAACATTATAAATAAATCATTTGATTTTGGATAACAAGAAAACATTCATGATTATTTAATATGAAAAATGATTAATTGTTTGTATAACTATAAGCCTGAAACAAGTTTATTTTTCATGAAAAAATGTGTTATTTTGAATAAATAATAGTTTCTTATAATATATCCACGAAAAAATTTAAAAATGGATAAGAATTTGGGATGTTCTCTTAAATCGGGTATCCTTATGATGAAGAATTTAGTTGGGAACCTTATAAAAACATGTATATAATAGAAAAAAGAATGGTTAATGGATAATGATACATGAGTTATAAAAATATAAAAATAATATAGATTATATACATAATAATAATAGGGAATTTCATTTGGGTAATAAGAGAGAAAGAGTAACCAGATGGAATAATGGAGGTTCAGGTGGGGTCACTTACCTTAAGTCTGAAGGTGTTCTTCACAATATATTATTATCTTGGATAAAAAATTAGATTCATTAATTAATAATTCTAGAACTTGTTATAATTTTAATTTATTTATTATAAACTTCTTATGTGTATTTATGTTCTTTTATGGGTTAATAGGTTCAATTCCATTATTTAGGAGCATTAGTTTCCTTTGTTTTCATCATCAGTTTAATTGTATATGTGTATGGAAACTCATGCAGAATGAGGATAGATAGTCTGAAATGAACTTATAGGTTATTAATGAACCTATATAATATTAAAATACCATTTTTTATATCTGATAATGATTCATTAGATAATTCATTAATGATAATCATTTAGACTAATCTAGTATTTTGTATGACAATGAACTTATCTTGTTTTATAAATTAATATCATATGAAAAAATGATTCTAGAGTAATAAATAATATATAGTAAATATATTATAATATGTATCAACAATAAAAATTGGTTTAATGACTATCCTTGTAGAAAAAATTGAATGATGAAAGTATGTCATCCATGAAGGTTCTAAATCGACAACTCATGGATGCTGATTTCATTCTAAAAATAAAAGAGAGTGGAGAAGAGAGTTGATGAATAAATTTTCCATCAACAAGATAAAATTAACTTATATATAAGATTCTATAATATTGATTCAACTTTTATAGGGGATGTGGTGAAAATATAAGAAACTAAAGGAACCTGAAAAGTTATTGAAAGAAAACAGAAGAGGGGTTAACCTCTTGATTCCTTCTTTTTGAAAACCTCCTTAGGGGATTGTTTTTGGTCTTTTTTTGAGACCAAAATCTGTTGCAAGATGGGTAGAGGTTTCAGAAGATTATAGAGAATATTTTTGATATGGATATATTCTTGATATGTGTGGGGGTAAGAGGCGGTTAGGTGTGGTATTTATAGTGGAAGAGGGGGTGTTTTGGAGTATTTTAATCATTATTTTTTTATTTTTCACAGTACAAGAATGATTTTTGTTTCATGATACTAAATATTGAAAATTGGTCATTTGAGTTAGTTATAATGGCCTTACATATGAACTACATAACCTATGACTCCATAATTCATGTATTTACCATTTATTGTAAATTATCAAATTTTACTATTCACTAAAAATTTACGTATTTCATAAAAATCCAAAACTTTATCCCTAAAAATACTTCAACATGTATAATTCGAAAATGAATTCAATTTTATGAAAATAATTTTCTAAATATGAGAAATTTATTTTTAATTTAATATCACCATTTACATTAAAAATGTAAATTTTAATATTGAAACTAATTTTTCTAACACATTGAAATATTTATTAGGTTCACATAAAATTATCGCATAGTTATAAAAAATAAAAATACTAATTTATAGATAAATTTTTTGAATTTAAATTCTATTTTAAATAATTAAAATAGTTATAAAATTGCAAAAAATATTTATGACATTCAATAATACCAACATATAATTTATAATTGCTAAAATAATTATTTACTCATACTATGATATAATTATATCATATTTTCACTTATATGAAAGATAATATTTAATCATACTATTATTGGTGAGGTTACTATTTAGTTAGTCGGTTTACTAGTCATAAGGTCCACATTACTATTCCAAAGGTAAGGTTACAATTTCATCAGTATATTTTCGTTAACTTATATTAATTCTTATTATTTCATTTATTCATCATTTTAAACCTGGTATTTTCTTCTCATATGTGTTTTTACCATATAAAATGATTATATAAATAAACTTTTGTAGATAAAAAATTGGGTCATTAAATTCTTCCCCCATATGAAATTTCACCTTTGAATTTTTTTTTACATTCTACGTTGAAAATAGGTGTGGGTTTCTTTCATTTATCACTTTATCTAGTTCCCATATTGCCTTTATGTACTTTTGGTTTCACAATATTTGTTTTCCTAGGTGAGTAGTCTTTTTTTGTTGAACATTATCTCTGCAACCCAAGATCTTTACATGCTTCACTACATATAAGAGATCATTTTCTATCGGTATTGTCATTATATTAAGTACATGTGGGGGATCTCGTATGTATTTCCATAAGAGTAATATGTGGAATATATTGTGTACATGATACATAGATGGGGGAAGTGCTAGTTGATAGACCATAGCTCTGACACGAACATGGATCTTGAAGGGATTATATACTTGGGACTTAACATCCCTTTATTTCTAAATATCATGATTATCTTCCTTGGATATATGCAGATAATACCATGTCCCCAACCTTAATTTCAAGGTCTAGTAAAAAATTGTGTACATTTATTTTTTTTTCAACTTAAGGGTACATTGATGTGCAACTGGATGTTATTCACCTTATCTGTAATTTCCTTGACCATTTTAGGTCTTAGTAGCTTACATTCACCAATTTCATCCCATTATGTCGATTTTATTCACATTTTCCCAAAAAGGGTTTCATGTGGATCCATTTGGATGATTTAGTTTAAGCTCTTCTTATAAAATATCTCATCCAATGTAAGATATTGGTATCATCCTCCTATTATGTCCATAGAACACGCTCTCAACATGTCATCCAGTGCCTGGATTTTTTTCTTATATTGGCCTTCAGTTTGTGGATGATTGGTTCTACTGAATTTTATCCCATTCCTTAGAGTGCGTACGAGACTCTCCAAGAATGTCAAGGTGAATCATAGATTTCAATAAGATATAATCTATAGTGGTACTCAATGAAGACTAACCACTTTATTGTTTTATATCTATGCATGTTTATCGAGTGAGAAGTCAACTCAAATTGTGATAAAGTGATCTACCTTGGTAATATTATCTATAATAACACATAAGGCATTGTTTTATATGAATTTATTGGGAAGCACAATGATAAATTACTTGGTTATGTTTTCTCATTTCCATGTGTGTATGGATAATTATTTCATTATCCCTTTATTATTTTTCCTTTCATCCTTCACATTCTGATGTACCATACACTTTTTAGTATATTCATTGATCTCCTTTTTCTTATTGTCCTACCAAATGTTCTCCCAGAGATCATGATACATCTTTATCATCCTAGGGTGAATATGGATGGTTATGTTTTGTGTGTCAATCATATGCACTTTATTTATCTCTGTATTTTATGGTACATCTATTTGTGACCCAAATCGTTTGACATTATCCTTTCTGATCATGAAATCATAGGATTTCCAATTTCTGATAGCTTCCATATTTACCAAAATTTCCACATCATTTCTTTGAGTATTAATTATTTTCTCCATAAGGGTATGTTGAGAAATTATTTAAGAAATTATTGATCGTGATCCTTACATAACAATTACCATGTCCTTACATTTTAAATCTAAGAAAATTGGATCCTTATCAATTCTCATCATTGTCAAAGATGCAATATCCTTTCAACATAGAAAAACTGAAACCTTATTTGCCTTATAAGGATGGTAGTGGATTGAGCATTCATAATCCTTGATGATCTCTAACAATATTTGGTGGTTCATATTATTATCTTTATGTGTCAATATATATTTGATACTCTTGTGATTAATATATACTTTGCATGTCTCCCTATAGAGATAATTCTTCTAGAAATTCAATGCAATGATTGTAGCCCCCAACTTGAGATCATTTCAGGATAGTTTTTCTAAATAATTTTCAACTTCATTGCAGTTTATGCTATAAATTTTATTTTTTAATTATTAAATGTCCAAATCCATTATTTGAAGCATTTTTGTTCACCAAAAAGAGTTCCCCTCTTTTCCAGAGTGTGAGTGCCAGCGTAGTGATAAGACTATTTTTGAGCTCTTTAATGCATTCCAAAAATTCTTGAGACTAGAAAAACATTAATTCATTATTTTTTCATTTTGGTTATTGGGTTTTATAATCATGATATATTCTTCAAAAATCATCAGTAATACCTATGTAGACAAATAAAGTTGTGGATCCAGATTACAAATGTTGTCCTATGCCATTCTTCGATTTCCTTTTTCTTAAAAGGGTCCATAGATATTCCATTATTGCTCATAACATGCCCCAATAATGATAATTCCTATATATTTATCTCAAATTTACTTTATATTTCTTATTTTTTCTCCATTCATAATTATTTTTATCATACTATCCAAATTATCCTCATTCTCCTCCTTTCTCTTGGATAATATTAAAATTTAATTGATAAAGACTACAAAACATATTTTTACGTAATCTATAAAGAATTTATTCATTAATTCCATGAAAATGGATTAATCATTAGTGAGTCAAAAGTGAATCACAATGAACTCATAGTTTCTATACCACGTTCAAAAGAATGTACAGGGGAATATCTTCCTTCCTCTCATTTAATTTGTGATATCCCAACTTAAGGTCCAAATTAGAAAAATAATTGGCCCTACAAAGCAGATCAAACAAGTCATATATACAAAGGGGTGGAGGAATTTTTCTTTATCATGATTTTATTGATCTCATGATAATCAATAAATAGTCACATCGATCCATCCTTATTATTAAAGAAGAGGCATGGATCACCCTATAGTGAAGCACTCGGGCATATAAAACCCTTGTTGAAGTTCTCCTATAATGGCTTCTTCAATTCTTCCTGCTCAATGGTGGCCATTCTATAATTTTTATTTGATATATGTAGAGATACATGAATAATCTCAATTGAGAACTAAACCTATCGATCAGGGGGACACTAAGCTACTCTTTGGGGAATAAATTATTGTAACACATCACGATAGGCATGTCTTCAAGCATGATCATATCCTTTCTCTCAATCTTTGGGTAATACCAAATGTTGAGACTAAATAATTCGATAACCATACATCCCAAATTAACTCAATAACCTCAGAATTAATGATTTTTTTAATATCAATGTTTACCTCATACCATCTAGATTTCTATATAAAAATACCAGGATCATATTCTAATGGATTATTAATCATTTAGTCAGCCAATCACTTTTTAATCATGTGATCATATATAAGATAATAATTGGGTGCCATTAATTACCATAATTTTAAAATCATATAAATCATAATGGTTCTTAATACCTTAATACATATTTCCATGAAAAATAAAATAATTCATCACACTAAATCAATGATTCAAATATACTTCGACCTAATAAAATTTCTCCTTAAATTTATTTCAAAAGCTCAAAAAAATACTATATAAAACCCTCATATATGTTCTATAAGATTATGAACATATGACCACACATAATATTATATTCAATTTATGGTATATATAACTCTTAAGATAGCCTCTCATGAAAACATCCTAATATAATAATTTATCCAATCCGATATTTCATTCCAAATAAAATAGGGTTGGACCACCACTCCCCGATCATGTGCTGATATCATGAAGATTAAACGTTGGGTTATGATCTAAAAAATTAGGACCCATATTTTTTATTCAATACATAAAATATTAAATGTAAAACATGGATCAATTTCATTCTCACGGACGTATTATGTTAGTGTTTTAAATAATTAGGAATAGTTGTATATAAGCAATACCCAAATATTCAAATGAATATTTCTCACAGTTAACCCATCATTTCTTATTTAACATTATGTCAACACCATATTCCATAAGAAATAACATCATGAAATAATTTTTTCAACCTTATTAATTATAAAATAGGTGAAATGGATACATAAGATGGGTGACCTCAAATGATCTTTAAAGGTATACATAAGCATAAACAATTTTATGTCATCAATGAACATTTGTGTTGATAATGGTATAGTGAAAAAATCAACGTGAATGAGAGAATTATAAAGGAAATCATACGCATCAATACTTGGATAATTACATATGAAAACCTGGAAAACGAAATAGTCATCATAATATATGTTCATGATCCAAGTGAGATCAATCCGGATCATGTGAAACTGAATAAATTCATAGAAATAATAGATAAACCATACTGGTATCATAAAACATCATCTCATAGAACCCTTACAAAACCCTTTTATAACCATTAAAATCAAAATTACTATATGACAGAAATAAAATATAATTCTCTAAAGAACACAATAACTGCACAATGAATTATTTCATTATCTAGGAACACCCATCATATATAATGTCTGGTAACCACAACATGAAAAAATTACATTGACCCTTCATCATAAAACTCATAAAATAAAACATTAACCTAATAAACCCATATAAAATAAATGGGTTTCATGTAAATATGATTGAAACATTATTAACCTGTGAAACATAAATGCGTTTTATCAAAATCACTTTGAATCATGATTGAACTCTGGAAATGAAATGGTATCCCTAATAATATATTGAAAATAAGGTAATATTATGGATATGATGACGGTTCAATAAAATTATCATTGAAACAATATTAATCCATAAAGATAAATAAAGAGTATGAAATAAATACAAAATATCACCAATTTACGATAAGTGAATACATGGGTTACTAAATTTGTTAAATGAAATTACTATTAAAATAACATTAAAAAGTTTTTAATGGGAAATAAAATTTTCATTTATAAAATTAATGTCTAAAATGATAAAAGTTATAAAAATAATTTTACATTAAAATAACCATGATATATTATAAAAGAATATTTTAAAATAATTAAATTATTTCATGAAGAAAATATCATTTCTTAATTAAAAAATTTCAAACAATTACAGAAAAAATGGATTTGGTTGAAAAATATTTTTCATTATAAAATTGATTTTTAATAAAAATATTCTTTCAAAAAATTCAATACATTAATAGAAGAATAAAAAATTAAATCATTAATGTCCATGACATATGTAAAGGCCAATAACATTCATGATAATTATTTATAGGTAGATAATAATATTTAAACATTAATGACTTGATAATGAAAAATCTCGATAAATGACGAGGTTGTAACATGAATCTCTTACCACATTAGTAACATTGAATTATAATACCCATGAAATAATTACATTAAATTAAACATAAAATATCATAAAATTATTTATATTCATGATATAATATGTCAATTTAGGTTTACAAACACATCATAAAATAATATAAGTGAATAACAAAACATATATCTCAAATAAGGAATATTGAGGAAAAATTACCTTACTTCTTTGGTAACATTGACACTATAAGCCCCATGAAAGATATATCCTAAAATGGATATGTAAATCTACATAATGTGTTGTATAATAATTATAAAATACATTCATGGTAATTATATACACCACAGAACAAAAATAAGTGGTCAATATGAAATATATATTATAGAAATAAAAGTTATTGAGAATAACTCTTAAATAATGCTTCCTTTTGGTTGAACATGCATTAGCATATTTTTTGTTGGTTTCAAAAATGTTACTAACTTATTATATAACCATATGAATATTTTTAATATCATATTCAAATTATTTTGACATATTTTAACCTTTTATTAATAATTCCAAGTAAAAGTTACTTTTTGGGTCAGAACGACTTTGTTTTTCCAATATTTTTTGACATGATATTTTTGGTCCAATTAAATCAATAATAAGAATATAATTTATGATATTAATATAATATATTTTCAAGATAAATTTATTTAAATTAATTAACAAAAGTTAGTGTATATAAATAAAACTCACTACTTATGGAGACGGTACAACAAATGCAGGAATGAACGTTATTCCCAATTATATGTCATATTGAATGAAGGAAAATAAAATGATATATATATATATATTATAATTTTAATACCATATATATATCACATATTATTATGTAATCTATCCATAATATATTCAATTTAAATCTTAAACGAATAACATTTCTTCGCAAGGTAGTAGTATGTCATACACAGGAACCAAGTTATCAAATTCCCACAAAATTCAATGAATGAATAAATAAGATGTATAAAAAATTATAAATTAACAATAAAAATAATAAAAATCAAAATAATATAATAATTATAATAAATATCATAGATAATTTTTTTCTATCATTATTTTCAACTTTAAATGATGTAATTTAAAAATGAACAACATCGATTCGCGAGGACGTGGTCTTCAATACACACGAAAGATGATTTCATAACCCATTGGATATAAGTATGTGTGTGTTTGTTTGTGTAGGTATTAACCGTCACATAAATACATTAAATTATTTTTAGTACACTTATGATATTATATAATCATGATATAAAATAAATTGGAATAGTAAGATAATGAAGTAAAATAAAAATTATTTTTAGAAAAACATTACTGATTATTCTATTATCCTCTTTGGGTTTTCAGTAAAAAATATAAAATATTCATTCTGCCCAAACTATGGATTCTAGTATGACTGGAGAATGTAAAGAAGTGATTATGGAAGGCTTTGAATGACACAAAAGGCAAGATAGAGGTGATGAAATAGGGAAAGTGGGGTCCTTCTTATAGATGATAAGGATTATAATTATTGTAAATTCTAAATTGTATTTGCTATTGGGAGGTCTCCCTTATCTCATGTGCCTAAAAATAGAATAATAATATAGTGGAGGGATGATTTGGTTAAGAAAAACGTCCACCAAATAAAATCAATTCATTTTTAAAATCATTTTCATCCTTAAATCCGTTTTTTGCTTATTTTTTTATTTTTTTTTCATTAATGTAACTAGTTTTATAACCACACCTATGTAATTTTTTACAATTCCATATAAATGAAATGATTTTTTTGAAATTATTTCGATAAGTTATTATATGGGTCACTTTTATAGAATAATGTCCTAGAAGAACATACATTTTGATACAAAGATCATAATGGTTTAAATACATCTAAGAATCGGTTTTGGAAAAGTGTTGCATCAATTTTACACCTTATATTCTATGTTTAGAAGCAATTAAAACTTATTTTTACCTTAATTGCTATAATTAATTTACATTTTTTCACTAATAAATTTAGTCACAATTTCTGTTGACCATCTTATAAGTTATAAATAACTTTCATTTGAAATATTGTCTCAATTTATTTCAAATTTAAATATTATTATTAAAAATGATCATTTAGTATTAGTCATGTTAGCATGACATGAAAGAGGGCTTTTTAAGTGAAACACTTCAAATTATTTAAAACAAATTATATCTAAATATAATACGAAATGGATTTACATGATATTCATTTGATAAAATATGTATTATTGATCTATCATTACTTAAAACCCAATTTTAAAAATAATATATCACTATAAATTATTTCGATGAAATTTATTATTTCAATTAAAATAATTTATTTTCACTTTTTATAAAAAATGAAACATCCCAGAAAAATACCAAATTTTAAACCTAAAATAATTTTTATCTTACAATTCTAAGGTGAAGATTATTTTTTCAAATAAAATTTATAAAATTGTCCAAATTCTATTGTATAATATGCAACCCATCAAATGGCTGTAAAACTGCCTTGAATAATATATATCTTTTTATACATAAAATTTGAATTATTATTTTATCATGTATATAAAACACATAGGATAAATTTTAAACTTTTCACTGAATATATTTTATATATATTTATTTATTATAATTACATAATAGTAATAAATTTAATATATTAATAAAAATTACATTTGGTGATATATATTTTTTTAGAAAAACTTTTTCATGATTTTAAATTAGTTTTTATTTTCATTAAAAATTTTCTGTTATCAAATTAATTAACGCTATAAACATTTTTAAACTATATTTTTATATTTTATTTAATATTATTAATTACCTCCATTCAAAAAACTATGTGATTCCTATAATCTTAAATAATAATATTAGAAGTATATTCTTGTCTGTTCAGACACAACTAACCATGTGACACTTCTTATCGAAGAAATTCGATGTTATGTTTAAAGAAAGAATAAAATTGTGTTCTTTATAATAAAATATAAACAATGTATTATGGTTAATTATATATATTAAATAATTTAGGTAAATTTGAAAGAATCTATTTCATAAAATCTCATGATGTTATGGTTATCCTCAGGGTTAGTCTCAATGAAGTTGAATTTTTATTCTAGTGGAACATCTAAAATTATTATTAATTTTTATTTTATTGAATAAAAATGAAAATAACATGAATATAGAGACAATAAAATGAAATTTAATTTAGTGAAATAAGAATATACCCCATTTTTAATCAATATGAAAAAAGAAAATAATTTCTACATGAATACTGCTTGTTCTAGGTCAATCCAGTCTTAAACAAGCAATTGTGGATATACTAAAGAATTATATAATCCAATTTAAACATCATTAAATGTAAATTTTATCCCATGAATTATAAACCACTCTCACCCAATACATTTTTACTTAATATAGGGAAAATAACCCACTAAAATAAAGCTCTCTCAAAAGTGATCTCAGTCTTTTTATTGAATACCCTTAGTCATGAATTTCCCCCTATCCAAGGTGGTTTTGAAGAGTATAAAAAAATAAATAACCTATGATAGTCACTACAAAAGGATGAACTGGGAGATGTATCATGTTATAAATACAAGAAAAATATTGGGGGATAATGAATTGTTTTTGCTACAATTCACCACCGCATTTGTCCAAGAGAGATGAAAAATATGATGATCAATATGGTATTCCAATATACAAGTAGCCTTTAGCTTCCCTCTCAAGTTCTTGACTCAAAAAATATCAATGATTTACTATTATTCATATTGATTAAGTCTCAATGATTATAGTAGAGATCCTCTCGCTAAATTCTAGGAACATCATTAGGGGTTACATTATTTATCAGTTTCTATCACCTAATCACTTAACCTAGATCAATGAATCCCTCAAAACATTCTTTGAAATAATTGGTAATGTACTTCTAATTTTATTTATTTATGTAAATCTTCTCTTAACATTACTTTTATATTTAATAATGTTTTCAATTTTAAATACATTTTCAATCCATGATGTATCTCCCTTCAAGCCAATATTATCCTGACATGAGTTTCCATCTACCTTGACATAGTTTATTGCACATTGAAATACCTTTATATAGAATCTATAATCTACATGGTACCCCTAAAAATATAAAACCATGGTTATCTACACAACCTTATGTATCCCCATTAAACCCTATGACACCCTTATATCAGATACATTGTAATGGAAGTAAATATTCAGGCTTGATGAAATTCCTTTTTATGGGAATTGAAACTCAAAAGATACCACTCTATATTTTGCCTTCCAACACTTAAAATTCCTATATTATATTTTATAACCTTGATTTAGGTAGAAAAACTTATTAAAGTAAATTACATAGGTCACTTGAAACAAAATTAAATATAAACATAGTGAAAATATTAAATCAAACTATCAATTTAATAATGAATATGAATATTAAAAAATATTCCCTCAATTTGATATTAAACCTCAAAATAATGAATAACAAATGAAATTAATATAAATACCTTAAAATTGTATTTTCCATGAGTTATTACTCCAAAATAATAGTTATTTGTTTCTAAAAAGTATAAAATATAAAATTAATATTAATAAAATAAATAAATATCAATAATAATAATAATTTCCATAAAAATATTCAGTGAAATTCATATTAAATAATGGATTACCAGAAATTCTTTAATTATAAAATGATAAATCATTCAGGCACTCAAAACACATCAAAACCATCAAAACTATGTGGGAAAATGTTTTAAAAATAAGGCCACTTATGTTCTTTGACTCATTATATAAATCAAAACACCTAATAAAACTAGTAATTGTATATATAATAGAAACAATTGACAAATAAATCATTAAATGTCATACTAAATGTAACATATTATTGGAAAAAAAAAATGAATAGAATTATCCATATTAATTAAGAGCAAATAGAAACTTCACATAAGCAACATAATTATTTTAGTAATTGAATTGTTAACCAAGACTATTCATGTATGAAAAAGATAAATGAAAATATTTTACCAATGGACTTGTTAATTAGATTACTATGATCATAGTATCACTAATCAAATGTATAAGGGTTGGTAAATTACTAGGTTTGTTTGACCCTCAATAGATATTATAGAATTTATTCATTAAAAATAATAATTTCCCCATATTTGGGGACTTTATTAATCCCCAATTGTGTTTTCAACATGTTAACATCTCTATTATATTACTTTTTTTAATTTCATTTCCTTTCATAATATGGAGAATAATGTTCATTTTATAATTCCTCATACTTGTCTTACTTTTAAATGGATATTCCTCTTTTAAATAAACAAGAAATTAAAAATTATTATAACCATAGAGATCAAAATATGTGTTCTCCCTAGTAATATATTTATTTATTCCCAATTTACCTGAGAGGATAACGATAAAACAATTATCTTCATTGACATTATCCTATTATGTATAGAAATTTTACATTGAATAATATTCCACAGCATGTAATACTAACTCATTAAAGAGTGACGTATTGGTCCCTAGAGCCTCATCTTCAATGGAATTTTCACTGAATGATTAGATACAACTTATATATTAAAATCATATTTCTCATGAGCTAGAGATGAAATTTAATTATCTTTGTTTTATCATAATACCAATTTATTTAAAATTAATTAAATCATCCACTAAATATAATTGATTGAAAACTATATCCTTTAAAGGAAAATACTCATGAATATGTTTTGGGTTTTTTTATTGACAACGGATGTGGATATTCATCAACAAATGTTCAAGTATTTATAGAGAATATGATCCATGAGGTTTAGAGATATTTTTATGTTGTATGAGGAAGAAAACTTAACCAAAATGGTGCTATGAATGATTCATAATTATTCAAGGGTTAGCTAATGGTTTGGGGTAATGTGACAACACTGGAAATCATTTTATTGAATGCATTCTAACATTAGGATATAAAGATAGTAAAATTATAGTGTTTTAATGGATGTAAATTTCTTATATATTTATATTTGATTACACTCTGAATGGTTGTTCAAAAAATTTACTAAACTATCACCACACCAAAAAATCAGAGTTTAATCCTGGATTCATATTAGAGAAGGTAATTTCACCGAAATACTCTTCAACATTCCACAGTGATTACAAAATTAGAAGAATCGTAATTTGGAGTTTTCTAGTGTAGGAAGTTTGTGAAAAATGTCCGAATAGGCCCTATAATTAAGTAATTATATACCAAACTATTTTCATGAATTCAATTTTTCTTTTTTTTAGGGATATTTTGACGTCTGAATTAAAATGATTGACTCTTATTTGAATGGTGAAAATAAGATTGTTTTAAAATAAGTTTGAATGTTACTTGATATCTAAAAATGGGATTACCAATAATTTATTATTATAAAATATTTTTAATTATTTAAATATATGTGAATGCATATACTAGATTATTATTCATGGGTATTACAAGGAATTTCATGTAGAAGATTAGAGAGAAATTTCTTATCTTTTGGGGAAGTAAGGATTATATGAAGAAAGATAAATTTTAATATCTATATTAAAAAAACTTTGAGGTCTAAAATGGTTTAAAGGATTCATGAATCACTAAAACAAAATTAGGGTAACCTAAATTCTTCATTCATGTAATAATGAGGATTTCCATAGAATACTAGGGAATACATTCAATGTGAGATGAATAGTTGTATTTCTACCATTTTGATGTTTGAATTCCAACTGTGTTAGTGTAATCACAAAAAATTATAAAATTCTATGTTCATAGGAAATTTAATAAAAAAAATTATCACTATTATATTGTACAATGATTAATATGGGTGAACCATGATAAAATATATTCTTTCCTTTGTTGGATTCATTTTCAAATTTAAGTTGTTTTGAGGGAGATAATATATGTTATGATTATTTAAAAAAAGAATACTTGGAAGGATAATTTATAATAAATATAAAATAATTAATCCCATCTATCACGTTATATTAATTATTTTGGACCAACACATTTTATTAGAACTAAGAGATCAATTTGAATGTGTTTTCTCCCTTGAAATCCATGACTGTGGTTCTCAACCACTAATGTGTTCTGATATTAAATTATAGGAATTTATATATATGTAATATTTTAATTCATCAATGATTTATAAAATTGATATAATATATCTATAGGGATACTATACATAGAATATTATTAGACATGGAAATTGGATCTTTAATAAAAAATGGAATCGAATGAGTTGGATATCGATTCTAAAGGGATCATCGTATTAGAGGGAGCTCAATCATGTATAATCTACATGAATGTGATATCATGTAAATACTAAAACTAAATGTATAATATATGTCTCATAAACAATTACATCTACTTTATGATATATGTATCAAAATTATATATTTCTGATAAGTAGTGTGAGGAATTTTGGACTAACCTGAATACATATTTTGATATCTTTTATTGCGTTAAAATGATTGAGGAAATATGTGTGGTCATAGAGAAACCCTAAATTGAATAATAATTATGAAAAGAATCTAAATAATATTTTCACATTTATTTAAGTCAGAAGTCTAGTTTCCTATGTAAAAAGATATAAATGATGTTACACTAGATATTCTTCAAAGCATTATTGTTATATACAATTTTTTGAATAATGAAAACAAGTATATGTAATAGAGAATTACTATGATGCGAAATATTAAGAATTATGTAATATCTCAATGTAGTATGATAAAAAATGAATGATGTTTTGAAATACATGTATTTAATTTTTTTTATACTTGAAATAAGGGAATATAAAATTACAAGTTAATGTTACACTCAATTCCTTTTAGTGAGGAAAGGAAAGAAAACTCAATGAAAAAAGTCCTAAACAGTTATATTATTATAAGGATGATTATGTTATCATGAATAAATCATAAAATGATGTTAATTAATGGTTTACATAATACACTCTTCTGATTTGTACCATGTCGCACTTTTCATATTTGTATCCCCTCTCAACAACAGATTGTTCATATATCTAGAATAAGGTTAATTTTTGTCTCTCCATCTTCAACAATGGATTGATGAGATGTAATTTTTTATGTAGTTTAACATATATAATATTGAAGATTAGGGAAATTTTATTGTTTGATATTCTAAGTAAAAGAATATATCTAGTTGTATCATCGTGGATTAAATATTATATGTTTTATTGATAGTCAATTCTGGATGATGAATCAATAAGGTGGGTTCCCTTGTGTATGGTTGGATTTTTCCTCTACTCAACACAAATCCACTGGATCTATTAATATAAATAATAAATTTTAAATCTAATATTTCAATCTACATACTATTTTTCTTTAATCATTTCCCTCTAATAGTTTTTTGGGTTGATGTTTGTTATTTATTATTGAGTATTTCATTCTTTTGATGAATTGGCATATTGAGAGAGATGGTATCTTCACACGGAGTTAAAAGAAGCTATTTTGTTGATTTTTTGTGATAATGGAAATGATATATTTTTCATAATAGTCATTATTAGTTGAATATTTTTTGGAGTTCATTTTGTTATTCTATAGGATTAATAATCTTTCGTGCTCCATTACTAGTGGTTTGTGGCCTTGGTGATGGTAGAAGATATATATGACAATAATTTGTTCTACGATATGGCACTATCATATTTGTTCAAATATCATAATTTATGGTTTTTAGTGGTCAGGATCCATGATTAAATAATACTTATGGTTTATGATAAACTCCACATTTATAAGTGCATGTACCATGAGGTTTCATGTGAAATTTGGTATCAATTCATGTAGATTGTGTCGAGGTATTTCATGGTTGTTTCATTGTAAAACCATATGTTGTATTCTAGGTATAAATTTTATTTAATTTTAGTTATAGATTATATTTTTCTAACTAATTCGGTGGTTCTAGGGCAGAATAATTTAAACAAATCCCTATTATATGTTTTCCCACTAGACCATAAATATTGTAGGTTTTTTTAAATAAATAATATATTTGAAAATAGCATGAAAAAATAAAATAAACAACTAGATTATATCATAAAAAATATTAAAGAATAAAATATTTTAACAAAAGTATATTAGATCATATTAGATGAAGGTGGACTGTAAATAAGATTAAAATGACTAGTTTTAATAATTATTTATGTCTTTCATATACAAAACACAAATGGATGTGAGCTATGGTGATACTAAAGTTGAGATAGTTATAGAACTCAATATAGACTATATGGCTTCCATGTATACAATTATTATTTGAAGACCAGAAATGATAAAATCCAATAAAGTGGGTTCTGACTAAAAACACTACATATTACTATATGAAATTTAAAAATACATGTTAAAAAATTATATTGTATTTATTAAATATTGAAATATAAAAACCATAGAAAAAAGGGTTGAGTAATGAATCAAAATTGATGAGTGTGCTCATATTATCAATAAGTTGACTCTATCTAAGAAAGATTCATTCATACGTATTAAGAAGCTCAACGTATAAATCATTGGGAAATGGTGATTGTTTGAGGACCTAGATTGTCTCTTGAATCCCAAAATTTGATAGAGGTATTTCATTTTTCTATCAACTAAGAATGTGAATGAAAAGTATGGAAATAAAATTGAAAACATAGAGGACATACAAAAAATTATTTAATTTAAAATAAATAAACTTGCATGGTTGATGATAAAAAGAAATAGGATGTTCTGGTTAATACTATGTTTAATTTTCATGCACTTCCAAATGATATTGATTTGGGTTTCTCTCAAAATACCCAAAATTAGACTGTTTATCCAATTTATACATGCATGAATATAAATAATATGATGTGTTATTGATTTGGAATGTTGAGGTATAAGTAGTATGCGTTTTTCAAATCCAATATGAACTTAGAGAACCAAAAATGGATATAGTGAGCTAGTATTTATATCATTAATATATTTTAAATCCATATTATTTATATTATGAATGGTATAGAAAAAATGTGGTGTATTTCATATCATTAATGAAAAGGAGTGTGCTAAACGAAACCCAAGAAATGGATTTTCATTAGCTGAAGTCAAAATATTGTGAGATGAAAATGAAAAATCAATTTGTATCCATCTAATAGAAGGATGGTAAAAAAATTATTTTGGATATGTGATCATATATGCCACAAAAATATGTGAGTTAGTGGAAATGTATCAAAATGAAAAAAATATATAAAGAAAATATAGTATATATTTCGATAAAATTAATATATGGATGTAGAGTATTGTTATATATTTGTGGGAGTATACACCATATCATGGGAAGCAAGAAACATATCAGGAGTATTAATTAGGAAATGAAATATGTAGTTTCAAAATGATATGATAAATTATTTATGATCATTTAATCTTGGAATGGAAAAAATTGAGTTTAATATATGAGGTGCATTAATATCTACGTGGTAAATTTTCTTGGTCAAGTATGTTATATGTAATCTAAATGTCTGATTCTGAGAATAGGATCAATTTAATTAATAATTATTGAATTTTAAAGTGAATAAATATTGAATTTTGTAGAATGGGATGTGTATAAAATGAAATTTCTACCATATTATTGGATAAGAATACACATTCACTATTTCCAAGGAATTTGATAATAAGTTATATAATAATGAGTTTCTCAGATCAATCTAAAAATACAAAAAATTATTTGATAATAATGATAAAGTTAGTGATATCCAAAATATTCCATGTGATCACACTCATATATGAGACACATGAGAAGTTGGATTCATCATTTATAATAGTTAAAAAATGACGGATAGGTATTCAACATTGTTTCTTGAGTTGGTTAACAATGATGATTGAGGACATATATTACCTAAATACATTTATGGAAAAGGTATTAGTTCATATTAATTAATGATATAAAAATTGTAATTTTTAATGGTACACTCTCACATTTCTAAAGCATTCAACTCTATTGCCCATTATTGGTTATTAGAACATAACATTTATATTGTGAAAATTAAAACATTACAAAGTAATAATTTCATAATGTATAAAATACCAAATTTTAACATTATCTCGTTATAAAATGTATAAGGAACCATGTTCTAATAGTATGTAATCCTAAATAAAATTATATAATTTAGATATGGAATTAGATAATTATTAAGAAAGATCATAAATTTCCCAATTAGAAATACCTACAAACATTGTTTTAGAATAACTATTTATTTATATCAATATATATTAATAATTACTATTATTATGTCCATGGACTGAGAAAACATTTATACAATATTTGGAAATAAATGGATCAAATGTTGAGACACATTCAAATATTTAAACTTTATTTATTCCCAGTAAGATGATTTTTTTCTCAAGTTTCAAACCATATAGAGATGAAATTATTTTTTAAATATACACATCATAGAGAAAGGTATAAAAATATTTTAATAATTAGTTAAAAATTAATTCAAATTAATGATCTCACATTTCTAATGAATGAGTAGACATTGGAGAAAAATATTGTCCAAATGATTATTTAATTTAATAATAATGTGGTAATTCTATGCGGAGAATAGAAGGACATAGAAAATTATAAATATGTATCTAAGAATGAGGACAATTACATGATATCATTGGAAGTGAGAAAGATAATATGGTTGTATAAAATCATGTATGTGAATATTCTTGGTCACTAGATTACATAATTGGAAATAATAATGATTAAGTATCTTTAAAAAAATAATTTCAATCTCAACTAAATCTAAATAATTATGAATAGGATACTAAATATTAGTGTTCTGTAATTGTTATTCATGAAGAGCATATCCAAATTAAAAAAATGAGCATTGGATGATGTCTCAATCTGATATGGAAAGAATGTTATAAAAAAATGGGTTTTCTTTAAAATATTAATAATGAATGATATGTAACTCAAAATAAGAAAATAATATTATCTAGGGGGTATTCCAAAATTAAAAGAATATATGTGAACAAAAAACTATTCTGATGGCTCAGTTATAGATATTTTAACTATTTTTAGCTATGGTGGAGAAAAACAGATTCAATATTTTCGAAGTGGATCTCTATTACAAATTCATTAATGGATTACATGGGAAAAAATATACATTAAAAAATATATGGATTTTTTTCATTACATTAGATGAAACATTTTTTTCTGTTGAATATGGTTTTGTATGGACTAATGTAATAAAAAATGTCTTGATATTCATTATAAGATCAATAATTTAGAATTCATGGATTCTAATATGAAGATATTGATCAAAACCTATAAATCAAAACTATTGTGATAAAATAATGATCGAACTAATTTATGTTAATAACATAATATTTGGAGGCTAATATAATAAGAAATATAAAAAGTTTTCAGAATTCATGAGGTGAATCCTATATATGTTAATGATTAGACAGTTTAATTTTTTTACTTTGATTAAAAATATTATAATGAAGAAATATAAAATTTATTTTCCAATTGAATTAGGATATGTAGGTTTCAAAATTATTTATATTGGATTATTCCAATGTCATGAAAACATTTTATACCACCTGGAAGAAGATTTCAAGAGATGATGATGGAAAAGAGTTTAATGCCATGGATTATAGATTGGTCCCTTGGAAACATTAAATTACTAACAATAATAAGAACTGATAATTTTTTTCGCCTCTCACGTATATTGGTATAAAATAAATCCCAATGAAATCCACCTGAAATAAGTGTATAGAGTTTTACAGAATATTAATAGAATTGTTTATTCAAGTTTGTTATACACTACAATATCACAAAAAAATTATTAGGATTTATAGATATAGACTAGGGTGAATTATTTGATAATAGGAAATCAAAATTAAGAAAAACATTTTTATAATAATTTATTTATTTAATGTTTATTTAAAAATAATAATTATATATTTTTCAGAACTATAGAAAATTAATTGATTAAAACATCTCATGTGTGTACCCAATTTCATTGGATGATGTAATAGCATGAAGATGAGGTATTTTATGTCAATCTAACATTACAATCAATTTTGATAAATGATGTTCTATCAAGCATTGTAAAAATATGGTCCAATTACAAATGAAAAATTATATCATCATCATATTTGACCATACGAATAAGAATATTGAGAAAGGGACACTTTAGTTTTAGAATGTGTAAATGAAATGTCTTTTTGTGATACAAAATGTACAAAATAACTCTCTAGGGAGGGTTTTTAGAGTAATTAGTTGAGTATTAGTGTTTGAATATCTATGTCATCATATACATTTTTAGAAAGATACATAATCTTTTTTATAATTGTTTTTATCCCAATCATATATCAAAAATGGGGAATCATCAAAAAGATGTTCATTAAAAGGTATGACATCACTCATTGAATACTAATTTGTATATTTAATCCTTTTTGGAACATTCTGAAAAATTTTCTTTTTGTTTGTTGGTAAGTGGCCAGAAATTACACAAAGTAATGAGAATATTTTTCGAACCGGGGTGCTGATGTTATTATAATTAATTGTTTATAGGGTGGGATATATTTTTCCACCAATGGATTTAGTTTTTTGTGTAGATAATATGACATTCAACTCATGGATACTATTTATAACTGCTTAAGAATAATTATAATCCATAATCATAGAAAAATATAAATTATTTTAAATAGGAATCAATTTGTGTTTTAAAAATGGAAATCCCAAAGTGAATGGCGATAAATGAAGCGTTCTAATAATTAACATATCATTTAATTAATTTTTTTCGTGCCAATATTGACTGTTGTGAGCATATAGTAACCAATTTTAGAATCAACTATATACAAAATAAATAATAAAGTAAAAAATAGAAACTAGTATGAGAATACATAAATTATTTTAATGATTTATTAATTTTTTATAAATATAAAAGTGGGGTATTTTCAGAAAAACCCCTCATGATACATATTTCTATTTTTATATAAAATTTAGTTGTATGGTCTTACAAAAACATCATTGAGTATGGGATTTTATAACCATGAATAATTTTGGGTATTGATGTTTTTTTGGAAGGAATGCATGTCACAATGGATATACATAAAATTAAATGTTTCAGATGTTATGTATTTAAGGCATAGTTCATGATAAAACATAAGATATTATGTTCGAAAGTGGATGTTTGCACTGTTTTATAAAGACTAATATATGATGGTGTTGTACTATGAGGTAAAACATTAACCAATGTTATTGGATTATTTGATTAAATGGTGGTCACAAAAATTCCCAAAAGATTTCCATTATGAATATTACAATGAAGGTGTTATGATTCTTGCTAGAAAATGTAATCACACTGAAATTCAAATTATCATTTCATGGTGCTAATAAAATTATTGTTGAATTATTTTCTATTTCTAGGTAGAGGAAGGAATTTAATAACAATTGAATTAACCATGTCATGATGGGTTCAATTAAAATAAATTTACAGCATTCAATTTTTCTATCCTTTAGGTATATTAGGACATCATAGTTTATAAATGTAGGTTGATAAATAATTTGGGGTCATTGAAAAACATTCCAATAATTCTCAAAGAGAGTTTAAAATCCAAGGCATCAGAAATATTTTCATTATTTAATAAAAAAAATGTCTAATTTCTAAAAATGTATAATTAATATATCAATTAATTTGATTGTGGTTTCCATATAATTACACGAAGAATATGAGAGAGGAAGTTTTGAATTTGTTTTAATTATATAGATAAATAATATAGATACATTCAATGTCATATCATGGTTATTCATATATATCCAAAACATTTAGAAAGTAAGAGAAGATTATTGAACAACTACTTATGTGTCCTATATTATTGGTTTTTGGAAGATTATAGAAACACATAAAGATGTAGTAAATTGTCTTTATGTGAGGGAATAAATGATATTTCAACTTTCATGTTCTTTATAATCGTAAAGTGTTTATTAATCTAATTTAATATTAATATGAACTGTGATTAGTGAATTTGGTACAAAATTAGGTCACCATTATATACTCATTTTATAGAGTCCACTATGATTAAACCAAGTAAAAAATTATAATGTTTGTATTTAAATTATTTATCATTTCTGTTTTAATTATAATTTTGTGAAGAAGTTTTTTTATAAACTATGTATGAATATTATTATAAAGGTCATTTTTAATTTATATACAAATTTTCATTATCACTCATAGGGTATATTTATAATAACCCTGCTCTTTATTACACCCTTAAAAATTATTTATTATATTAATTTTCACACAATACACCATTGAGGATAGATAGCTATATTGTATTGGTAAATTCGGAACACAACATAATAACTTAAAATCTGAAACACAAAACTTTATTGAAATGTTCTTTTACATGACCACACACAATCTTTCATAATTATCATTGCAATGGATAACCGAAGGACATGAATAATAAAAGGGTGATACATAAATCCTAGTAAGAGAGTAAACAAGGAATAACATAGAGAATACAATACATGTTAAGAAATAGGAATATTAATGTATCATAACAAAAACTTGAATATAAAGGCGTTGTATAACATGATTATTATAATATGGAAGTCTAGAAACAACACTTATAATGATATTAGATTGAAACAATGCTCATTGCACAAGGATCATGAGTAATCCATCATTTCGCATGAATTTGAATGAGTAAAGCCTCATTTCACTTGACGTATCAGGATACAAATCTTGAACCTATGCATTGGATGGCTATCATTTCACACCCTTCTTAATCATTTCATTTCAGGCATAAGTGTGCCACATGGATCATATAACATAGATTCATTAAACATTGTTTTTTATTCCTCAATAAAGAAATATGGAATTAATACATGAATCTATGTAATCAATATGTAAATGTGCATAATGGTTAATACCCTTGAAAGAGATAAATGGGCATGGTATTCACAACACAATGACTTTGGCTTGAAAAATCATGGTGCAATTTCATCATCACAACAACATGACAAAAAAATTCATAAAAATGGTTGTTGAGAGTGAAAGGGGTTTCTCATAATATATACATGAATTAGAAATCATGGGGGTAATATAGGTACATGTATCAATATATGTAATGTAATTTAGATTCATAATACAAAATAATTGCAGGAATGCAAATGGAGAATGATAAATCACATATAGAAATTCAGCATAGTAATGACTGTACATGGGAGGAATTAATGAGAGAGAAAGGGGTATCTCATCATTTAAAAATAATGATGACTATGTGTGGAGGTGTTAAATCATGCACCAATTTTTTTAATTTAAAATAAAAGGGTATAACAACATAATGAATGTGGGACAATATTTTTAAGGGATAAAATCCCTTACATGGAAGTCTGATCCCAAAGTCTTGAGAGAGGCTTATTGGGAGCTTGGGGCACCTTGGGAGGACTCTATAGAGAAGTGGGAAGAGGTTAGTCATGCTATAAATGCTTTTATTGATGAGGTAGTGGGATATTGGGTATGATTATATAGAAAAATAGGGGGAATTATTTATTATTTAGGTTTCAGACCCCACACGTTAAACTAATAAAAACCACAAACCAACCCGTCATTTTTTCCATGGGTTTTCCACAGATGAGTGGAAAAATTATTTTATTAGTAAAATGGGAGAACTTATTTAAATATTAGGCTTTCATATGTGGATGTGAGTCACACTCTCAAGGAAATAAATTTAAAAATATAAATTTTTTATAAGTCTTGGAGGGTCCACTAAGGCACCTTAAAATTTACGAAAAAATCTGAAATCAAAATATTTAAAAAGAAAACATATATTGTTCAAAAATATCATTTATTGTATTTATTACATTAATATTGGGTCTCTATGATGTTATAAAACATATTATATAATTAAATAATATTTTATTTTTATGCAAAAATTTGATTGTATATGAAAAATATGAAAAATTCACTATTAGATAATTTCCACATCCTAATTCGAAAAATAATGCTAATTTTATCCAACTAATTTTATAAATATGATAATTTTTACTATTAATATAATAGCCAAAATTTATAAAAAAATCATAGGATTTTACAAATAAAGTATTACAAAATAAAATAATATAACAATTGTATTCATAAAACATATATTATAATTTATATTTAAAAAGATGAAATTTCGTAATAATATTTCATTAAAATAATATTTCATTAAAAACATCACTAATTCATCAAAATAGATTACATAATTTAATATTAATTAAAAATATTATTTGAGATTTAAAAACATTTTACCAAGTAACAATAAAAAAATAAAGGTATATTATCCATACAAAAATAATGTACATGATCATAGTGCTATGGTCTTCTTAAATATTCCTTGATAACACCGGAATATTATCTAAGTGTAAGATTTGTGATGGTGATAGACACTTCGGGTGGCTCGGATAACATGACTTTGGTAGTAATATTTATCAACATCCACTTCTCCCTTAGGCGGTTCCATTTGTGATTAATGTGTTGGTGCTTTGAATAGGATTGGTCAAGAGTGAAGCTTTGTGACACCACCCCCTTTATGAGCTCCGAAAAATGGGCTTCGTACCTAGCAATTATACTAGATGAGGCCATCTCTTCCTTTTTCTGAGTAAATTAGATTTGTTAAATCCCTATATTTAACTAATAAAATGAAAACTATTAATTGACTATATTAGCAATTGTACCAATTCCTTAGGGTATTTTGAAATCCAATAACATAAAACCAAAGAAGAGCATATGTTATACAAAATTTTAAAGAATAAGAAATTTAATTATATCAAGAGTATTTTTCATTAATAAAATTACGGTTATCTACTATCTTCACCCCTTAAGAAATATCTCCCTCAAAATTTCCTTTTCCCACACTAAAAAAGATTTGTTTATTTATACATCATCATTTCCTCTAATTCCCATGTTTCTTCTTCAAACGTTTTGTATCTTTATAACACATTCACAAGGAGAATTTTCTTATTTCATATATCTTTTTCCCTATAATATATGATATTCACAAGCTTATATTCATAGTAGAGGTAATTCTCCAATTATACCACCTTTGGATTGAATACATGCGATGGGTCGGTTATGTACTTACTCAAGACTGATACATGGAATAGATCATGTATTTGAGATAGGTATGGTAGGATTTCTAGTCGTTATGTAATCGCTCCAATTTGATCGAGGATCTCCAAAGGGTTGATGTACCCCGGACTAAGTTTTCCCTTCTTCTTAAATCACATTACCCTCTTCTAGGGCGAAATGCATAGGAATGCCATGTCTCTGACATAAAATTCAAAGTTTCATCGATGATTATCAACATAGCTTGTTTGTCATCTTTGAGTACCGTAAATGTGTAGTTGTATGGTCTTAACCTTCTACACCATTTCATCGACCATTATTGGACAAGATTTTTTCACTCCCAGACTTCATCCCAACATGTCGGTGTTCTTCACGTATTCCCATAAAGGGCTTCATAAAGAGCCATTTGGATGCTTGAGTGTAAACTTTTGTTGTAAGGGAACTCAACTAGAGGAAAATGTTGACCCTATCCCCCTCTAAATTCCATTGATCATGATCTCAACAGATCTGCAATTTTTTGGATTTTCAACTTATATTGGTTATTAGTTTTAGAATGATAATTCGTATAGAAGGTTAGCTCAATATCTAAAGCATATTAAAGACTCTTCCAAAACATAGAGCTGAATTTTGGATCTCGATTGGATACAATCAATAGTCGTACTCTATGCATCCTTACAACTGTTCTGATATATGTATGTTCTATTTAATCCAATGTGAAATACTCTCAAATTTAAATTAAGTTTGTAGTATTTAAAATGGGATCCATAACAACCCAGGTGGAATTGTTTCCATTGGTTTTCTTCAGATGTCCGGTGGAAAAGTCTATTGTGATGTTATCCCATTTCAATGATGTAATGGGTAATCATTTCATCACCCCCTTAGACTTCTTCCTCTCGACCATCACATGCTGACATGCCAAGCACTTTGATTTATATTTATAGATCTACTTCTTCATGTTGTCCCACCAATAATGTTCTTAGATATCTCAATAAATCATTGTGTTTTTTAGGAGAATGGATAAATCCACCATATGTGCATCATCCAAAATTTCATTCTTTAACTCTAGATTTGATGGAACACATAGTCTTGTCCAAAATCTCAAAATTCATCTTTTATTAACATTGAACTTTGAGGATTTACCTTTTCTGATCATTTCCACTTTCTTTCTAATTCCCACATCATCCTTTTAATAATCCTATAACATTTCCAAAAGATCTGGTTGAGCAACCATTTTTGAAAATATTGATGATGTTCTATTATATATTATTCCCATATCCATCTTCATCAAATCATAAGAGATTTGATCCTTTTCAATTCTCTTATATGATATAATGGATGGGTCCTTTCTACATATAGCATCATCCACCTTGTTTAAATTCCCATGTTAATAATGGATTGAACAGTCATAGTCATTGATGACCTCTATATTTTTTCCTTTGGTGCATATTCAACTACTTCTGTGTGAAAATATACTTTAGAATTTTGTGATCTGTGTATATGTCACATTTGTCCCCAAAAAGGTAATGTCACCAAATTTTTTAAGAGAAGATCACTACAGACAACTCCAGATCATGTGTTGGATAGTTTTTCTCATGAACATTCAATTGCCTTAAAGAATAGGCAATGACTTAGTCATTTTGCATCAACACACATGCCATGTCCTTCTTGAAATCATCACTAAAGACCAAAAAAGGTTCTCCCCTTGTGGGTAGTGTGATCATTGGCACTGTGATAAGCTTCCTTTTCAACTCCTTGAATCTCTCTTCACATTCATCACTCCATGAAAAATAGACTCCCATTAGAGTTATCTTGGTAAGAGGGTTTGACAATTGTGATAAATTTCTCACAAATTCGCGATAATATCTAGATAACCCCAAGAATCTATAGATATACATTACTAATTTTGGCCTTCGCCACCCCTAAATTGTAGTTGTGCTGGATGGATCCCTAGATATCCCACTTTATTTGATGATATGGACCAAGAATGAGACATCCTTTGACCAGAACTCAGGCTTTCTATACATTGTATAGATAATCTCCTTTCACAAGTTCTCTAGTACAGTGCTTATATGCTCCTCATGATCCTCCATGGATTCCGATTATATTATAATAAATTTTAAAAATCGTACTACAAATTTCTCTAGGGAATCTATAAAGACTATATTCATCATGTCCATAAAGATTTCTGGAGCATTAGTGATTCAAAAAGGCATTACAATGAATTCATAGTGCCCGTATCTTGTACAAAAAGCTGTCTTGGGGATATCCTTTTTATTCACCCTTACATTGTAGTATCTCGACCGCATATCCTCACTGGATAATTATTGCGCTACATGTAGCTGATCGAACAATTCATCAATTCCAGGAAGAGGATACTTGTTGTTATTTTTATGTTCCTAATCTCATGATAATTAATAAATAAGAACATTGACCTATCCTTCTTCTCGACGAAGAGGACTCGTGCACCACATGGTAAATCACTTGGGAGTATAAAGCCTTTATCTAGATTCTCTGGTAGGTGTATCTTAAAATCTTAAATATCTACACCAACCATTTTATACAGAGTATTGGATTTCGAAAATGTCCCAAGTATTATATCATTTAATAATTCAACATCACTTATAGGAGGAAGACCTGAAAGAACCATGTGAAAGACATCATTGAACTCCCTCAAAATAAGCATTCCATCATGGGCGGTTTCTTTCTTCAACTCAAGCATCAGTTCCAGATACACATTCTAATAGGGTAGTAATATCCATGTTTGTAATGATGGTTCTAAAAATGATTCATCCTCTTCTTTGAACTTCTGATGAATCAGGGGATGATGTGCGATATGGATAGTCATTTCCATCTTATGGAAATATATGGTGGATCTATATAGAGAAATCCAATAAATTACATGAATTGCATAAAATTACACCAAAGTGAGAATGACGAGGTTATTTGGTATGTCTAATCAACAAATTATTAAAGGGGAGGATTTATATTCAAGGGATGCAATGATTTCCCCAATAATCATTCCCACCATCATATCTACTTCCACGATTTGTGGTGGTGTAGGGATTTATCTAGTAAACTTTTGGGATATAAAAGAATGTATACAACCATATTCAAAATCTATGTTTGCTATTATTTTATGAATAAAAAGCATACATGTCACCACTTCATTCTTGGGGTAAAATTTGGATGTAGTGACGGAAAAATATTGCCCTATATTATATGGAGGTTGTTGGTTTCCTCTGAAAATGCATGGGTTTAGAAATTAATTTCCAAAGATACCTGGTTATTTTAATTTGATGCAATGAAGAACACATTGAGGGTCGAACGAAGAATTCCCCTCCTCTATCTCAGTCGGGGGTTTCTCTTGTCGGTAGTTGATATCCAAGTTCCATTATCTTCCAATCCTAAATCATTTCTTCATTCCCTTCAGGAAATTTCTAGGCTGCTTTTTTATGCACCTATGGAGTGTGAGATGCTGGAGTTTCTTAGTACCATTGCAATTATACATCGGTTTTCCAGAATGGAATTCCACCTATCAATTCTTATCCAAATGATACCCCTGAGATTCAATGATCTCTGTTTCGAATTTGAGGGAACATTAGAAAATTTCCTCATAGTTCTCAAAGTAATCGATTTCTAGGGCTTTACTTAGGCTAGGATTTAACCCTCCAATGAAGCGGCCAACCATGAATTTGGGTGTAATGACAAAGCCAGAGGCATATCAATCAAGACTTGTGTTTTTTTCCTCATACGCTCTGACATATTTTTCATATTTGTTCATGAAGGAATGTAAGATCATTTCCATCTTATGTTGGAGGGTGTGAAGAGAATATTTTTCAAAAAACTTTTTCCGAAAATCATTCCATTCAGACGCCACACTCTCCTCGTCAGGTTTCTTATTTTTTTTTCATTGTCTACAACTGATCTTCTTCACCCTTTATATGATAAGAATATAGAATTACATTCTTATGTTTAGTACATTAAATGATGGAGATGATCATCTCAATGAAGTTAATCCTTTGTTCAACGATTGATGGATCTGATTATCCATTAAAAGTAGGAGGCCTTTGTCTCTTGATGCTATCGATTGTGAATTATTCATTCTCAGGGGGTGGGGGTTTAATGTTCCTCTTGACCCAAATTTCTATTAAAAATTTGTGTTATCTAAGAGAGTATAATAAAAAAACTTGATTCGCACTCCCATCGGATTGGTCATGTCATTAGAACAATCTTCACATTGTTATTCACATTGGATGTTTACTCGAGTCCTCCTATTACCAAACATTGTCTAGTATAAAAGGAATGTTAGGGGTAACACATAAAGGGTAATCTAGAGAAAAAGGGATGAATTATAAATTACTTTTATTTTCATAACATATGAATTTATAGGCTTCAATCTATGATATCCTGGATCTACTTCTCAATATATATATTTTGGGGAATTTTTTTTATTCCCTAAATAATGGTTCGTACTAATCATATTTATTTACCAAATTATATCTCATGTGATTTAAAAAAAAGAGTGCAGCAAGGACCATTTTCGTGCACCAGTTCCTATTTGAGTCTAGCTCAAAGCGGTGTCTTCAGATTTTACCTCTACATAAAATTGTGCAAGAGCCACTTCTACCTACTCGTATTCTGATAGGGATGTATTTTCATGATAAGACACATACTCAATAATAACCAAATTTAGGGATATTTTTATTATACTTAGTCTTATCTATAGGGCATTCCCTATGGTGTTCTAGTCCTAATCACAAAAATAACTATACCAATCCTCTAACACCAACTATATCAACCCTAATATTTATTACACACATAAACATTATTTATTACATAAAATTTTACTTAAGACAACTATGAGGATTGAGGGGACTATTGTCTTCAGAAATAAGGGACATTTCAAAATAGTATAAAACATAAAACACACTAATTTATTTAAAACATCGTTTGCATGACCACACACATTATTTTGTACATATAATTTCATGGAATAACGTGAGGAAATTCCTAAAAAAAGAGTGTGCTATAAATTATAGTACAGGAGTAAACAAGGAATAACATGAAGAATACAATACAAATAAGGAAGTTGGTTGTGTTTTGAAAGGTATGTTTTGTTGTGTTTTTATAAAGGTATGTTCTGTTGTGTTTTAGGTTGAACCCTTTTCTATTGGGGCATTAAAAGGTTTCATGGAAATGTGAGAGGCCTTGGGGGTGTTCTGGGGGCTAGGGGCATGGAAGAAGGGAAGTCTGGGAAAAGTAGACCAAGACGCACGACCTCTGCACGGTCAGCCAAACCGTGCGGACTTCCCAGACTAAGCCGTGCGACCCTCCCTCCTCTGGACAGAAGCGAGCGCATAGTTTGCGTATGGTTTTCCAAACCATGAGGATAAATCGTGCGACTCCCCCTCCTCCAGGCAGTGTCGTGCACATGGTTTGCGCACGGTTTGTCAAACCGTGCGGCTAAATCATGCGTCCACATAATTTTGTAAAATTTATAAAATTGTCACTCCAGGATTTATAACCCCATCACGGTATTTTCCACCATTTCACCACCCTTCATCCTAAGAACAAACCGATTCTCCCAAGAGCTCTAAGAGATCTATCTCCCTCATTTCTAAGGAGTTTTTGGTGCTGTTGGTTGCGTATTGAAGCTCCGGGTAAGGTTAATCTCCTCCTTTGTTCTTTTCTTGGTTTAGGGTATGTGTATTCTCTCCCTCTTGTTACGAAACCCTAGAACCCTATCTTTTGGGTGAGTTCTGGGTTGATGCTCCAAGGGTTGGTCTAATAATGATCTAAGGACTCGATTGAGGGTGCGTTCAACAGCGGAATCGAGGTAGGTGGTCAAGAAATTATATCCCATGGTTATTTGGGTATTTTTGTGCATGTTAATTTGTGTTCTAGCTTTACCTCGTTTATGTAGTGAATAGCCTTGGCATGTTTACTATAAAGATGTTTTAAATGGAAAATTGGAACCCTCACGATCCCCATGGGATGTAATGGGAAGGAAATTACCTAATTGGGGCCATCCATGGGATGTTCCGGCTTATCCCGGGTATAGGGATTGTCATTAAACGAGCGACCATGTTGTAATGAACTTCTGAACACTTTTTAAACATGTTTGCATGAATGGTTGCTCCATGGAAATGATGAATGGGTTAAATGGGTAAATGTGAAAAATGATTAAAGACCATAATGAAATAGATTATGGGTCTAGGATGGAATGCATAGTGAGATAGGCATAACACATGGGAATTGGGTGAAAGGATAATTTTTGTGAAATGGTAAGGTGTTAATGGGTTAAGGTATGATGTGGTTTCCCATGTGGGTTTTTGTGAATGATGGTTGTCGGCGGGAAATGGTTGGATGTTTGATGGTTACTTCTATATAAGCATGTGCGCATGGCTTTGTAGAGTGGGGTATGACATAAGGATCTATGCCCACGGGTCGAGTGAAGACTAAGGATCTAAACTCCACCCAAAATGAACGAGTTAGGAAAGGGGACTGAGGTTCTATTCTCCTAACGGTTTCATCCACCCAGACTGAGGCTTCGAGGTGAGGATACATTTTCTATGAAAGAGTTAGTCCTAGTGAGATAGGATAATGATGTGTTTACCCTATTTCTTGTGATTGATGGCCTTATACCGATGTAACATAAGGTCTGTGATTAAATCATGGAGATGTGATGAAAGGGTAAGTGATGGTAAATGGTAATAAATGGATGGTAATGGAATGTCAAGGGATTTGGCTCTAAACTGGTTATTGGAACCCTAAATAATTACTTGGCATTTATCATTCATTTTCCTTTTGCATGCACAACTGTTAATACTGGATATTTTGTAGACATAGTTGGTGGTGTCCTACTGAGTTGTACTCACACCCTGCTCGTGTCGCCGATGGGTACGCGAGCAGACTTCATGTTTGCAGGTTAGGACAAGGTCAAGGGTCCTTGCTACCTAGCTGAGTGGACATGGGTAGCACTTGGTGGAGGGTCCGGACTTGGGGTCGGAACCATTTTGTGGATTTGGTCATTATCTTATTTTGGGATTTGGTTCACTTTTGCACTATTAGTATGAAATGGCATATTTATTGTTGTAAATGGTTGTTGTACTTTTTTCATGGTTTTTGATTATTTTTTTTCGCTATTTGGTTGTTTCTGTTGTGGATTACTCTAATAATAATGGGATATAGTCTCCCCACTTGACTACATCGACCCCCACTGCTAGTTGTCAGTCTTTGGCGTACGGGGAGGCGCACTTAAGGTTATGTAACCACCTGGCTCGGAGCACTGGTTTAATGGATTCTGGGCTAGGGACGTTACAAAGTGGTATCAAAGTAGGTATTTCTTCTCCTTCTCTGAGGTATTGTTATTTGGGATTGGTAGCCAATGGTTAAGATATTTCGGGCCTCAATAATGATCTTGTTCTTGGGAGTAGCTCACCCAGGTACGGGGGGCACCCATGTCACCTTGTGTGGGAAATGTTGTTCTTGGTTTTGTTTTATTACAGTTGATGATATTCCACCATTGGGTGATGCACATGTGGTTTGATGAGACAATTTTATGATATTTGGATCGTGGCCTTAACAGCACAAGGATTTGCATTCATGCATCACTGTAGGCACCTAGGGAGATAGGTGAAATGAATTGTGTTGGGAACACGCACATGATAGGTGTGTGAGTTAGAAATGTAGGGTGCATCATGAATTTCATGAAACCAAGAAATAATGAGAAGAAAGAATTAAAACATGTGGGTAACTGATATTAATAAAATATAAGGGTTTGAAATGAAGTGGAAAATGTTGTGTAAAATGTTGTGTGAATTTGGTGGTAGTGCATGGTTGTTTACCCCATATGGACCATGGCTGCGGTAGGGAAGGTTGGGGAGGTTATAGCTAGTGAAGAGATTTTGTTGCAGTTGTGATGTTTTATGGTACGTGTTCTAAATCTTGTGCTTGGCATTGTAGAGAGATGACACCACGACGTTGATTTCCAGTTGGTAAAAGGGAAGATGTTGATGAGAACACTCCTCCAATAGAGGAGCAAGATAATGAGGTAATAAATGAAGGTAGAGAATACCAGTTCTGAGAGAACTTGGCTTGCCTTATATAGATTATGGATCAAGACCGAGGGTTGGTTGCATCGAGTATGTTTTAGCTGACCAGGGAGTTCCAGTTGCAGCACCCTCTAACATTCATCGGAGAGGGTGGTCCAAAGGCAGCGGAGTTTTTTTTGGAGTCTGTAAAGACAATAAAGAACCATCTAGAAACCCCTGTTGAAAAGAGAGTGAAGCTGGCCGCTTATAAGTTACGGGGCCAGGCTAGGCATTGGTCGGACATTCAAGCTCAAATCGAGCAGGCTGAGTGAATGTCCTGGGAGTGTCTTCAGGAAACGTTTCTGGAGATTTTCTACCCAGAGTGTTTGAGGAAGGATTGGGATATAGAGTTTATAAGCATGACTCAGGGATCATTGTTGGTGATGGACTATGCTAGTCGCTTCACTGATTTGAGACGCTTCATCCCAGTGTTAGCAGAAGAGGAGGCAGCAGTAACAAGACGTTTCCAGGATGGGCTAAGGCATGAGATCAGGTCTCAAGTAAATATCATCGGCTTGAAGAGGCTCATAGAGGTATTATATCAGGCATTGATCTCAGAAGGAAACTAGAAGGGAGATTCAGGTAGTGGGCTTGTGGTGCCAGTGGGGCAGACAAGTAGTGTAGCTACTTAGGGTCAGAAGTGACGCCATTAGAGCTCACAACATGGAGGAAGTGTGCAAAGTGGCTGGAAGAGAGGGTTAGCCTCTCCGAGTGGAAACCAGGTGTTCTTCTATCAGTGCGGTAGGACGGGGCATATGTGTGGTCAGTTTCCTCGACCTCCAGTTGAGTGCCATTCATGTAGAAGGATGGGACATGTGTAGAGGTTCTGTAGGAAACCTCCGCAGGTGGCCGAGTTTGATGGTGGAAGGAAGGTACCAGATTTGGGAAGGGGATCAGTTGCACGGTATCAAGTAGGCAGTTGGAGCTCCATGGGCCGTACTGGAAGTGGCGGTGTATGTGGAACTCCCGGGAAAGATCGCTCAAGCCAACAGGGCAGTGCAGTGCAGGGCGTTCAGGCTGGAGCCCAGGGTAGAGGGGTAAGTCATCTTCCAGCAGTTCAGTTTGCAGCTAGCGATGGCGTGGCCGGACCCTCGACTATTCGAGGTACAATCCTTTTAGCTTCTATGTTTGCAAGTGCGTTGTTGAAACATGTGCCACACACTCTTTTATATCTTCTAAAATTGAGGTATTTCTATGTTTACCTATGGAAAGGGTGTGTGGAGTTAGGTCAATTGATACCCCGTTGGGTGTGAGGGATGATGATATCAAGCAGTCCAAGGGATGTGCCTTGTAAGTTAGTGGGTATCATTTTCTATGGGATTTGTTCATTCTCGAGATTTCAGGTTTTGACATAATCTTGGGAATATATTGGATGGTGTTGAATCAGGCGCACATAAACTGCTATAGTCCGAGAGTATTGTTCTGGTCGCTTAAGGGTGATGCCTACGTTCATTGTGGTGCATAGGATGTTCGAGCAGGGTGTTCGGGGACGTTTTGTCAACAGATGAGTGGACTGACAGCCCAAGTGACATGTCTCATTCTCTATGATGATGAAAGAGGGGAAGAGTCTATTTTTCTTCCTATGGTGGATCAGTTTCAGGATGTCTTTACTGAGTATTTCTCTTATTTTCCACCTGAGAGGGATGTTGAGTTCACGATCGAGTTGCTGCCGGGAGGAGAGCCAGTATCCATTCCGCCATACCGATAGCACTAGAAGAACTCCATGAACTAAAGGTTCAGAATGAGGAGTTGTAGCATGAGGGGTTTATCCGTCCTATTACTTCTCCTTGGGGATCTCCAGTGCTTTTTGCTAAGAAGGCTTGTGGGTCATTGAGGTTGTGTGTTGACTATCGATAGTTGTACCAGATGATAGTGAAAAATAAATACCCTCTTCCTAGAAATGAGGAACGTTTTGATCAGTTGAGGGGTGCATCTGTGTTCTCAAAAATTGATTTGAGTTCAGGTTATCACCATTTGAGGGTGAGGTCTTCTGACATACTGCAGACCGCTTTCTGGAGTCAGTACGAGTTGTTTGAGTTTGTGTTAATGCCTTTCGGCTTAACCAATGCACCAGTAGTGTTCATGGATTTGATGAACGGGATATTTCATCCCTATCTAGATTGGTTTGTGGTTGTCTTTGTTGAAGATATCTTAGTGTACTCAAAAACTCATGACGATCATGCTCAACATCTTGACATTGTCTTGGGTATGCTAAGAGAGAACTGGCTATACGCCATGATATCAAAGTGTCAATTTTGGATAGGTGAGGTTCATTTTCTAGGTCACATCATTTCGGAGGTAAGAGTGTCTGTGGATCTAGAGAAAGTGCAAGCAGTTGTATCTTGGGAGCATCCCAAGAATGTTTCTAATGTTCGGAGTTTTCGGGGACTGGCCGGGTATTACCGAAGGTTCATTCCAGATTTATCTCACTTGGTAGAAACACTCTCAATCTTGAACAAGAAGGGAATCAGGTTTGAGTGGTCTGGGGCTTGTGATAATTCCTTTTAATAGTTGAAAAATCAGTTGTTTACCGCACTTATCTTGATCTTACCCGAGCCGAGTAAGAAGTACGTTGTGTTTTGTAACGCATCTGGAATCAGACGTGGGGTTGTGTTGATGCAGGGTGAGAAGGTTGTACCTTATTGGTCGAGGGAGTTGATACACCATGAGCTGAACTATCCCACTCATGATCTTGAGTTGGCTGTAGTAGTGTATGCCATGAAGTGCTGAAGGCGATATCTGTTGGGGGAACGGTTTACCATTTTTACGGACCATAAGAGCTTAAAGTACATCTTCCCACAGCTGGATCTGAATCTTTTGCATCGATGATGGGATGAATATCTCCAATATTTTGACTTTGAGTTGGTGTACATTCCGGGAAAGGGAAATAGTGTTGCTGATGCTCTGAGCAGGATGGTTCAGAATCAAGCAGTTCAAGAGTCCAGCACCGAGTGGAAGGTGCTGGCTTTGTTTGCAGAGATGCACCTGGAGGTACAATAGGAAAGTGGTCAGGTCACTCTTTCTTCCTTAATGATGGAGTCTACTCTTTTGGTTCGAGTTAATGAAGGTCATCTTGATGATCTTAAGTGTTTGTCCATGAAGTAAAAGCTTAAAGGTGCGGATCTACCTTCTGGTTGGGCTATCGATGCATAAGGTGTTGTTTGCGTTCATGATCGTCTGGTTGTGCCAAGGTGTGTGCATGAAGAGTTGATGTTTGAGTTCCACGTATCAAAGTGGTTAGTTAATCCTGGTTTGACCAATATGTACCATGATCTCCGAAGGCAGTTTTGGTGGCCTAGAATGAAGAAGGAAGTTGAGGGCGTTGTGGAAAGGTGCCTTACCTGTCAGTAGGTGAAGGCCGAGCATCAACACCCAGGTGGTTTGTTGCATCCATTTCCTATTCCAGAATTGATATTGGATGATGTAACAATGGATTTTGTTGTGGGTCTTCTGAGGACGCCGAGGAAAAATTATACAATATGGGTGGTTGTGGATCGGTTAACGAAAGTGGTTCATTTCATACCGATTCAGGAGACCTTTACAGTCGACCAGTTGGGCGACCTGTATGTTTGAGAGATAGTGCAGTTGCATGGGGTTCCAGGGACCATAGTTTCGGACCGAGATCTATGTTTCACATCATTTTTCTAGAAAGGGTTTCATAAGGCACTTGTTATGTAGGTGTTTTTGAGTACGACTTTCCTCCCGCAGATGGATAGGCAGTCAGAGCGTACGATCAAAGTGTTGGAAGACATGTTGAGAGCTTTTGTCCTAGACTTTGGTGGATCTTGGGAGAGGCACCTATCATTGGTTGTGTTTGCCTACAACAACATTTTTTAGGCTACAATTTAGATGGGACCATTTGAGGTGCTTTATGGGAGACCATGTAGGTCTCCGTTGTGTTGGCTAGAGGCTGGTGAATCTGAGTTGTTAGGGCCAAATCTCATGCAGGAGACTTCTGAGAGAGTGGAGTTGATCAGGAAGTGGATGGATATGGATTAGAGTAGGCAGAAGTCATATGCAGATCAGAGGAGTAGACCTCTTGAGTGTCAGGTGGGTGATAATGTATTCCTCCGGGTGTCGCCAAGGTTGGGTCACTGTCAGATTCGAAAGAAGGGTAAGTTGGCACCCAGGTATGTGGGACCTTTTGAGATTATAGAGGGGATCAGACCAGTGTCTTACCGATTGGCTCTTCCACAGTGGTATGGTGGGATGCATGATGTGTTCGATGTATTGTAGCTTTGACGGTATCACCCTGATCCATCTCAAGTGGTTGGTGTTGAAGATGTGGAGCTTGAGACTGATGCGTCCATTGAGGAGCATCTGGTTCATGTGGTGGATCATAGTGAAAAGGTATTGCAATGAAAGGTTGTGCCATTAGTTCGAGTACTATGACAGAATGGTAAATTTCAATAAGAAACATTGGAGCGGGAATTAGATATGTGGGCTCAGTGGCCCGAACTCTTCTCTTAGGTGGAGCAATGAGACTTGGATGCTCGGCTCGAGGACGAGCCATTATAATGTGGGATGGTTATAAGATATTTGTTTTTGGAAAGGTATGTTTTGTTGTTTTTTGGGATGAAACCTTTGCATTTGGGTCTTTAAAAGGATTCTTGGAAGTGTGAGAGGCCTTGGGGGTGTTCCGGGGGCTCGGGGCACGAAAGAAGGGAAGTCTAGGCAAAGCAGACCGAGGAGCACGACCTGCGCATGATCCTCCAAACCGTGTGGCCTGCCTAGACTAAGTCATGCGTCCCTCCCTCCTCTGGAAAAAAGAGACTGCACTGCTGGCACACGGTTTGCCAAACCTTGCGGCTAAATCGTGCGACTCCCCCTCCTCCCGGCTGTGGCGTGCGCACCGTTTGCGCACGGTTTTACAAATTGTGCAGCTAAACCGTGCAGCCACTTATAGTTGAAAAATTTACGATACTGCATGTCTGGTCTTTATAACCCCAACTCAGGATTTTCCCCCATTTCATCCCTCTTGACCCTAGGAACGAACCGATTTACCCAAGAGCTCCAAGAGATCAATCTTCCTCATTTCTAAGATGTTTTTGGTGCCGTTGGTTGTGGATTGAAGCTCCGGGTAAGGCTAATATCTTCCATTGTTCTTTTCTGGGATTAGGGTTTGTGTCTTCTCTCCCTCTTGTTCCGAAACCCTAATACCCTATCTTTTGGGCTTGTTCTAGTTTGAAGCTCAAAGGGTTGGTCGGAACGAGGTCTAAGGACTCGATTGAGGGTGCGTTCAACCGGGGATTCGAGGTAGGTGGTCTACAAATTATATCCCATGGTTATTTGGGTATTTTTGTGCATGTTAATTTGTTTTATAGATTTCCCTCAGTTATGTAGTGAATTTACTTGGCATGTTTGAGAATAATGATGTTTTAAATGGCTAATGGGAACCATCACGATCTCTGTGGGATGTGATGGGAATGACTTGCCCTAATTGGGGCCATCCATGGGATGTGCCGGATTATCCCGGGTTTAGGGATTGTCATTAAACGAGTGTCCTTGTTGTAATGAACTATAGAACCCTTGATAAACATGTTGAAATGAATGATTGATTAATGGAAATGATGAACATGATAAATGGGTTAATGTGAAAAATGATTAATGACCATAATTGGATTGATTAGTGGTCTAGGATGGAATGCATAGTGAGATAGGCATAACACATGGAAATTGGGTGAATGGTTAAATGGTGTGAAATGGTAATGTGTTAATGGGTTAATGCATGATGTGGTTTCCCATGTGGGTTGTGGTTAATGATGGTTGTCGATGGGAAATGGTTGGAAGGTTGATGGTTACTTATATATAAGCATGTGCACATGGCTTCGTAGAGTGGGGTATGACATGAGGATCTAGGCCCATGGTTCAAGTGAAGACTAAGGCTCTAAAATCCACCCAAAATGAACAGGTTAGAAAAGGGGACTGAGGGTCTATTCTCCTAATGGTTGCATCCACCCGGACTAAGGCTTCAAGGTGAGGATATGGCTGCTATGAGGGAGTCAGTCCTAGTGAGATAGGATAACAATTTGTTTACCCTCTTTCACGTGGTTGATGAACTTATACCCATGTAAAATAAGGTATGTGATTAACTCATGGAGATGTGATGAAAGGGTAAGTGATGGTAATTGGTAATAAATGGATCGTAATGGAATGACAAGGTATTTGGCTCTAAACTGGTTAATGTCACCATAAATAATTACTTGGCATTATAATTCATTTTTCTTTTTCATGAACACCTGTCTATAATGGATATATTATAGACACCATTGGTGGTGGCCTACTGAGTTTTACTCACACCCTGCTCGGGCCACCGTTGGGTACCCGAGCAGACTTCATGTTTGCAGGTCAGGATAAGGGCAAGGGTCTTTTCTAGATAGCTAAGGGGACTTGTGCATCACTTGGTGGAGGGTCCCGACTTGGGGTCAGATCAATTTTGGGGATTTGTATATTGTCTTATTTTGGGATTTTGTTCACTTTTTCACTTGTAGAATGACATGGCTTATTTAATGTTGGAAATGGTTGTTGTACTGTTTTCTTGGATATTGATTATTTTTTCTGCTATTTGGTTGATTTTGTTGTGTCTTGCTCTGATAAAAGGGGGGTATAGTCTCCCCACTTGACTACATAGACCCCCGCTGCTAGTCGGCAGCCTTTGGCATACGAGGAGGCACACTTAAGGTCATGTAACCACCCGGCTCGGAGCACCGGTTTAGTGGCTTCTGGGACGGGGAAGTTACACATATCAATGTTTCATAAGGGAAACATGATCATAAATCCATGGTATAGCATGATTATCAAAATATGGAAATGTGGCAACAACACTTAACAAGGTATTAGCATAAGACAATGACCATTGTAAATGGAGAATTAGTAAACCACCATTTCACATGAATTAGAATTTGTAAACCTTTTTTGTACTTGAATTATCATGATACTAATATTTACCCAACACATTGGAGCGCTATTAGGGCACGCCCTTCCTAATCATCTCATTTCAAACATAAGTGTTCCACTTGGATCATATAACATGGATTTATTAAACATCATATTTTATTGCATGATGATGAAATGTGGAATTCATAAATGATAATATATATTCAATAAATAAATGTGCATAAATTAGAATAACCTTGATAGAGAACTGGGCATGGTATTCACTACAAAATTTTGTTGGATTAGAGAATCGCAGTGCAATTTCAGTAGCATAACGACCTGACATAAGAATTCATAAAAACAGTTGATGAGATTTGAAGGTGTGAATCATAACATGTGCATGAAATAGAAATTAAGGGGGCATATAGATAAAGTCTAAATTAATTTTATGTGATTCAGATTTATAATACAAAATAATTTCATAAATGCAAAATAGAATAAATAAATCCATTACGGAATATCAACATTGTAACAGGTTTACATGAGAAGAACTAATGAGAGAGAAATGGATATCTCATCATTAAAAAATATGGAGGGTAGTATGGGGGAGGTTCTAAATCATACCTCAAAATTTTTAATTGAAAATAAAAGGGCACAACAACATAAATAAATTTGGAAAATATTGAGAAAAGAAGAAATACTTTACTTGGAAGTGTGATCCCAAATGCTTGAGAGAGGCTTGAGAGAGGCCTCATCATAGCTTGGGGAGCCTTGGGATTGTTCTAGAGAGAGGAAGGAAGAGTTTGGTCGAGCTCCAAAGGCTTTGAGTGAAGAGGAAGTGTGGGATTGTGTAGGTCTATATAGGAAAAGATATGTAATTCATTATTATGTAGGTTTTGGACACCGCACATTAAACTAATCAAAACCACAAAACAATCCATGGTATTTGAACAAACATTTTGCCAAAATAGATTGGAAAACATTACTTTATAAGTATTTTTTTACTAAATTCTTAATATTTATGGCATTCTTATGTGGATGTGAGTCACACTCTCAATGAAATAAATTTAAAAAGATAAAATGTATTATAAGACATGGTGGGTCGACTAAGGCACCCTAAAATCAATAAAAAAAATTGAAAAACACATTATTTTAAACATAAAATATATATAGGACGAAAATATAATTTATATTATTTTATTACATCACTATTGGGTCATTTGGATGTCAAAAAACACATTATATAATTAAACGATATTTAATTTTTACCCTAAAATTCGACTGCCTCAGAAAATTATTTAAAATTCGCCGTTGGATAATTTCGACATCCTGATTTCAAAAATAATATTAATTTTATCTAATTTTTTGTTATTTTATGTTACATTTTACAATTAAAATAAAAACCAACATATTTTTAAAATTCATGGGGTTTTACAAAAACATATTTCAAAACATAATAAAAATTAAAATTGTGTTCATAAAACTTATACGATCATTTATATTTAATGAAAAATAATTTAGAAATAATATGAAATTAAAATATTATTTATTTCAAAATTCCATTAACTAATCAAGATATATTTATTAATTGAATATTAAATAAAAATAATATTTCATCTTTAAAAACTAGTTACAATGTAACAAAAATTAAATGGAGGTATATTCTATTTAAAAAAAATACTGTAAATAATCAGAGTGTTAGGGTCATGTTACATTACCCCTGATAACAACCACATATGACCTAAGGGTATGGTGTGCGATGGTGATAGACACCTGGGTGGATCAGGTAAAACCACATGGGTGGTAATCACTATCAACTTCTATATATCACATAGGTTGTTCCGTTCTATATTAACGTGCTGCAACTCAGCATGGGATTGTATAAGAGTGAAGCTCAGTGATGCCAAATCCATTACATTCTCTAAAAAATGGGATTTTTATAGAGTAATTCTATTAGATGAGGTCATATAATCCTTTTTCATAGAAAATTGTATTTGTTAAAGCCTTATATTTATACTAATCAATTGATCGTTGTTTAATGGATATATTAGCAATAGTAAGAATTTATAATGGTATTTCCAAATTCAAAAATATAAATCCAAAGAAGTTCATATGTTATATAAGCATTTTAAATTATAAGAAATTAAATTAGATCAAGTGAAATTTTCATTAATAAAAGTATGGGTTGTTACGATATTCCTAATATGGGACAATAAACATCATTATATTCATTATTTTTAAGAAACTAAAATCATAAAAAAATATTATAGTACATAATGATTATAATTAAATTTTAAAAAAGGATAAATTGATTATGGTAATACTATATTTTTATAAAAGAAGTCTTATCCCCAAAATTTGATCAAAGGTAAACCTCAACGAGAATCATTGAATGTCACCATATCCACCCTTTAATATATCCTTGTTTATTTTTATAGTAAAACATACGACATATAAAATGTTTCAAACTATTTTGGAAGAGAAATAAATCTACATGATACTAGAGATACAAATTGATTATTTTTCATGTTAATTAGTGACCTTCAAGGTAAAAAATATTATATCTAATTTTTATAGATGTAATAAACCTGTTTTATGTGGAAGAGTTCCCTAAACACAAATATATTAACATTAAATCATCCTAATGTAAATTAATGTGACAGTATCCTCACCCAGTTGTAGTCCAATTTTATTGGTTAAATAACCATAATTTATATATTTTATTAGAACCAATAAATGATTGAAGAAAACATTGGTACATATGAACTCGAATTATATATACATTTAACCCAACATTCGATATTATTACTATTTCAAGATTCATCAAATAGAGTTGTTATTCATAACAAGGAAATTATTCTTTTCATTATTATTTTTATATAAAAATAATTTTAATATTAAATCCACGAAATAAAATCTTTAGGTCAATTATATTACCCATAAAATATAACAATCAATTATTACATGGAAATTCAAGATAAACATATCAATTAGACAGATATTGTACTACTATTTATGGGACACCATACCAATAACCTCTATAATTATCACTTTTATCTCCATCTATCGTCAATATTGATAATAATAATAATAATATAACAATAATAACCATAACAAAAAAAATAAATACAATAACATGAAAACGACAACAACATTGTTTTTATATCACAAAATATTGACCCTTATGAGTGGAATATATAATTAAGTAGGATATACTACCTCCTAACTCCCTAATTAATCAACCAAAAATGATACCTTCCACACATCATACACTCTCTCCCACTCACCTCTAAAATATAATTTATTTTAACATATATATTGTTAATAATATAATTTTTTAACCAAATCATCACTCACGAAGTGTGTTGGAAAAAATAAGGAATATACAATTGAATCTATGAGTCTAGTTTTTTAGATTTATTTTATTTTATTTTATTTGAAAAAAATGATATCGTTTATTTTTTCATGATTTCATAATTACATAAATTTTTTACATATTCTTGTGGTCGTATCTTGGGTAAGGATTTGGTGTTTTTTTGTTTGTATTCCCTAATCAATTAAAATATATCATTTATGAGTGTGGGTGTGTGATCATATTATTAATTAGTATGGTAGGTTAAGATTACCAAACTAGAAGCTAGTTCCACTATATTTTGTGGTGAAATATATATATATTTACTATTTATATAGTGGTGTATTCCATGTATCATTAGATGGGGTTTCTAATTACCTATAGAATTAATTACCTCTCATTAACAAATGAAATTATGATTCGAAAATAATTATTGGAAAATTTATTAATCAAAATACAACATGATATAAATTAATGAATGGGAATACCATGTTTTACTTTTCTACCTATTAATTTGTAAAATTTATTAAAATTATTTTTGATGAATAGTGTAATACGAAGAGTTTTATAAAAAAGAGAATCATATTTGATTATGTGTATGAAAAAAACAACAAATTTAAATGAAAATATAAAATCTTAATTATTTATGAATTTTTTTAAACAAATTGAAACTATTTGATATCATATCACTCACACAACACCACATTTTAATAGAATATGATTCTACATAAAAATATTATTATTTTAACATTATCATTATTACCTATAAGTTAAATTGGAGGTTATGAATAGAAATAAATAAACAATGAAAATTATATAGTTGAAAAAGAATAAATTACATATTAATGATATTTACCAATTAGATAGAATTGTTCGAAAAAAAATTCTGAATACAAATTTTTTTGAAAAGGCGGATTAGTCATGATTTTTGAACTTATATTTTAAATAATTTTTACCACATTTGGAGAAAATATTTGAAACAATATACTTCATGTTTTGAAATAACATGATTTATAATTATCTTACAGTAATTAAGTTTCACTTTTTTGAAAAGGTTCATTTTTCAATGAATTGTGTAAAGAGTTAATTGTATTTGAAAACTACCTTTTCGAGTACCATTTTTATAATATTAATCTAAATTATGAATATTTTAAAAAGTGATATTATGTAAAATATATATCTAATAATCCAATTAGGTTCATTTGAATCTATTTTATAATGAATTTGATTATAAAAACATTGAAATCTTATGAAGATTTTTTCTTTTAAAACAGACATTCTCATCGCGTCTATAAGATTAAATTTAAATTGTTTTTTACTCATTAAGTGAATAGAATTAAGAAAAATCTATTCCATATTTTAAATATAAATAATTTATATTACCTAATAGCATAAATTTTTTATCACCTTGAAAATTATAAAATAGTTACTTTTATTTGATATAGTGTGTGACACACAACACCAAATGTATAAATGAATATAGCCAATCGAGAAATTGTGTTATGTTTAAAAATTTTAATATATTTAATATATTAAATATCATGTAATTAATTCAACATTTAGTTACTATTTATTACACACAACAAATTATTTCAATGTTATCTTACATTACACAAAATACCGAGTTTTACTAGGAAACAATATATTATAAAAAATATTATTAATTATAATAATATATTACCAACCATTTAAATTATTAGTTATTAATTTTACTAACTAAATTATGAAGAAATTGTTTACAAAAAAATATAATATTAATTGATTTCATAATAACTTATTATAAATGAATATAAGAACAAATTGAATATATAGGTAATGTTTTTGCAAGAAACTATATTTATTATCATATAGATGTTTTATCCTAATAAATTAAATTATTTAAAATTAGTTAGTGATATTAATGATTATATATATATATATATTATTTCATAAATTATTTTATTCAATCATCCTTTTTAATCGATAGTCGTAAAATAAGATAAAACACATTATTTCGGATAAAAATCAAAAACAAATTAAGGGACCTTCTACTGACTTAAAATTGAGAATCTATTTTGTATATTTTTCTTGAATTTTTATAAATTTAATATGTCAAAATAGAATTCTTCTGAAATATAAACAACACAATTTGGTTAGGGTTAATGTTTAGTATTTTCCACTGAAGATTCATTTCTTGATGAATAATGATCAATACTAAATTTTAATTCAAATCAGTTTTTTAGAAAGTTTGTTTATAAAGATAAATTATAGTTTTTATTTTTTTTTAATTTTTTGAAAGATAAATTTTATATAAATTAATCTAATTTCGATCATTGGAATAAATTTTTATTTAAAATATAATATAAATACATATCAATAATTAGGATATTTTACTTCGAAACCCTGCATTATCACCTATTCTATGGGTAATTTTTAAATTACATTCTTAACAAAATGTGATATGATTTTTTAATAATGGTTTAAATATTTTTAATAAAGAAAATTTATAAAATATAATGAATTCAAAATATTTTTCTTCAAAAATTGTTGGTGGATGTAATTAAAATTAAGTACAATGATTAAGATAAATATTGGCATCACAAGGAACAAAACATTAACCTAAGGGATACAGGGAACTATAACCTTTCAAAAATAAATTGGATGTAAATATTTAGTTTTTAAACTCCCATGGATATAGTACGGTTTATTATTTGAGCCACTTTCATATCAAACACAGCTGTGGAATTCCCTTTCAAATAATTAACAAGCACGCCACTCCTCCTCCACTACAAAAAGGAACTCACCCCTCCAACTTACTACCACATATAATGCACATTAAATAAAACAATATATAACAAAATAGATCAAAAACATGTCGCCCCTCTTCCATGATTCATGCCCTTGGTTAGTGGTTTTTCCAAGGAACCCTTTTGTTTTAATCCTATAGGATTTAACCAAAGAAGATGTAACATCTTTCCTCATGATATTTTTCTTTATTTTCATTATCCACCCCATCAAATCTAGTTATATAATTATTATATAATGTGAAAAGTATCCTAAATATACTGATATATTTTTATTCCTTGTTTTATACTTACAAATACACACACTACCATCTAATGGGTAATGAAAATACCATTTATGTGTACGAAGAAATACTAACTCACAAAAAAATTGTGTTTTTTTTCAATTACCACATTTTGTGGATGGGAATTTTTATGGGAACACTATTTATATATGATATATATGGTATTTATAATTATTTATTCTCTTTTAATACTTATATAATATATACCTGTATTATTTCCATTTTGTGGGAGTATAATAACATCATTGGTGGAAGTGTGGACTGCCACCTCCTCAAAGCAATTTGATTCATTCACAATATATGTGGAAATTATAATGGAAGGTTTTATTAAAACAATGTAGAATAAATGAAATAATATATAATATATATGTTCATGTATATCAATTAATTTTAATTCTTTTAAACAAGGAAATGATATAAAATTAGCGCTCATGCGTACGTATGACATAGCGCCTCCATGAACAGTGTATTTCAAGTCCTCTCTCCAAATATTATGGATCATTATAAATAAATATATAAAAAATATATATTATATTGAAATATTTTTTTACATTATTTATATTCTATAATAATAATATAATTAAGAATATAGAAAAATAACAAGTCAAATCATACTAAAAACATGGAAATTAGCACTAATAATAGATAAAATAATAAAAGGTTGTTAACACAAGGGTAATAAGATATTATAAAAGAATAGTAAATGATATTATAAATATAATTATGTTTCTTTAATATGTTATTAACATGTTTAAAAATATTATATATGTTGTTAAAGGAAATTCAACTAAAAAGAGAATGCAAGGTAAGGAAGTTTCATCTCACTTTTTACAACTACGAGATAATTTTCCTATTCACCACATACATATTTTTGTGGTGATTCATTGTAACATCCCAATTCATAATTTCAATCAACTAGTGCCCCATACCTGGTAGGACACATGGCCTCAAGCACATTTCCCCAAATTCTAGAGGCTACCAACTAAAAACATGGGCCTAGGGTCAGATATTGGGGAAACTATACCCTCACTGGCAAAGTGTAACACAAAAAAATCAATGATAATACAATAGTGGAATAATAGACAACATAAAAATGAAATAAACAATGGAATAATTATAATATAAAAAACCAAGCTTCATTCAACATAAAAGATGATGTTGTATGTCACATGTTCATGTAAAGCCGCCAAAACAAGATACAATACCAAGGTATAGAAATAAAATAGAAATATTTAAAGCATTAGAAGCCTCGTCTTTGTCCCATGCTATCAAGATCTTAAATAGAAAACCAAGTACCCATATAAGGGAGGTTTCCCTTATCAACAACTACAAAAATTTAATCTATTTGAACCCAAAACCATGACAAAAATAGGGTGTGAGAAATAAATCCCAGTAGGCAACCAGCCATGATCCATGTCTATCCGTCAGTGAGTATATTAAAAAAAGTTTACAACAATGAGAATATACTAAACTAAAAAGTACTCAAAGGTAAACTATCCAATAAGTAATTTTTCCATTTTCATTCATTATGTTCTGGTCAACCATTAAATTAAATTGTGTTATATAAGTCTTGAGATCCATCATATGCCCGTAAATCCACAGTATAAGGGCCACTCACAAGATACATCAGAAGGATATATAAAGAAGTAAATGCGAATAATAAATCTAATATTGTGATTTAGCTTGGCATGCACATCATAACTAATTCCATTTCAATATTGAATTCAACTCCTCACCGACATGCATAACAAAACACCACTTATAGGCATGAAAATGCACCACCCACATGCATTAAAATCCCTGTCCCACTGGCATTACAAATTCTCACATGTATGAATAAACAATCCTTTCCTATAGGCATAAAATTCAAATATGGTTAACTTCGATATATCGGGATTTTACCCTAATAGACAACACATGTAAATTACCCTATTACACGGTTAACATAATAAAACTCATGTGGGAATCATACATAAAAACCAACAACTTGATTTTATGATAAAAAGGGTTAAATAGTAGTAAAAATAATATTGAAAAGTGAAAAAACACTAAAAACCTGACCTTAATCCTTTAAATCCCAATATATTCTAATTTTAATCCCATTATAATTCAATTCTTCTTTAACAAGCCAAAAAATGAAAAAAATGACTTCCTCATAGGAAACATAGTCCAAACAACCCTAAAATACAATTCAAGGAAAACAAACCAATTGGGTGGACCTAATTAAATGAAATCAACTTTAACCAAGAATAACAACACACATTCAATTATATAAACATTTTTAGGCAATAACTTGTGTGAAAAATAAATCTAAGTGAAACCAAAAAATGGGTGCACAGGAATTTGGCTCATATATTTATCACAATAATTAATGAGAGTCATAGGACCACTTAACATTCCCTTGTGTGACTCTCATCATCCAGAATCAGCTTATAATTAAATATAGAACAATGTAGACCAGAAAAACAAGGTAAAACTCTCAAGGTATGATTACTTCTTCGAGAGAAAAAATAATAATTGAAAATGTGGAATCATGAGCATACTGATTGGATTCAAACTCAAATGGCAACGATCAAAACAGAGTTCAGATAGAAAATATGAATAAAAAATGAGCTATATCAGTGCTCTTTATGATACCTGGTGATCCCTATGTCCATATGATAGAAAAAAGATGTTACATCCAATTTTAGTAAAAAAAAAGAAACAACATGACATGTACTAATTGGATACACAATGTGTACGTACTAAAACCATCCCCCTATACCGAATCCCCATACATTCCATGTTCAACCATACACAGGTATGTTACATGGGTTATATTAAATAGTAAACCAAGTGTAACCACCATGTTTGGTCGTGTATGTCATGAAGCTAGAACATATTCCATTGTAATCTTTCTTCACTTATATGAAAAAAAGAAAATATTTTTATCACAAAAAAGCATTATGTTATTAAAAAAATCGCCCATAAAACAATTCATCAATGAATTTCCCTTCCAAGGGTGGTGAAGAAATATCTAAGAATAATAATAGCCACTTAGTATGTACATTGGCCTCCTACTCCTAGGTCTCAACTTTCACTCAGCCATGCTTCCATAGAACCTATACTAGGTGAATTGATATGATTTTTCAAACCTTCATTCTATGATCCACAATAAAAATTGGTTTCTCTTTAAAGGAAACATCAACTTGAAGAATAACCTCCTCTGGAAAAATACACATGACATGGGTCTGAGTGACAGTGATGTAGTTGATATACATGGAATACATCTTGCATGGATCAATACCTTTTAGGTAAATGAAATTGATTGGAAACTGGCCCGACTATTCTACATTATCAAATTCCCTTATATATCACAATGAATGTTTACCCTGTCCCTTGATCATCGGATGTCCCAACCTTGGTGAAACACATGAAATACTATGATCACCATCCTCAAACTATATAAGTTTTCATCGGTTATTGACATGATATTTATGATGATACTACACTATAGCCATCTTCTTCTAAATCAATTGGACCTGATAATAAGTCCCTTGCCGGATATGTGGTCCCAGTAAAATTTTCTAACTTGTGTCCTTCCAGCATAGGGGTGATCACCCTGGCCAACTGTATAAATTATCATAAGGGACCATCTCCACAATCACCTCAAAACTGCTATTGTTGGAAAATTCAACTATGTGAATATGCTTTTCTTCAGATCCCCCATAGTCTAGTATGCCTACTCAAAGGATTTCCTCTACTACCAGTATAATATACTATGACGGGCCATCGGTATGAGTGTGGTATGTTGTGCTAAGAAGCACCTATGTACCCAACAACCTCTGAAAACACTACAAAGACGAGATGTAAAGAGGTCATCCCTATCTGAAATGATATAACAATGGAATACAAGAATTCATGACCCCTCTTGAATATAGAGATTCCCAAGCACATCAACACAAAAGGTATCCCTAATCGGCATGAAGTGAGTGGAGTTTTAAGTCTTCCTACCACCACACACACATACTTATGGGTGACCACGATAACCATGTCACAAAATCCATCATGACATCATCCCATTTCTACTCTGGAATAGGTAACAACTGTAAAATCCCAAATAGCCGCTGATGTTCCTCCTTCACTACTAACAGCTCGAACAACTCATAATAAACCAATACATATCTCTCTTCATACCCGGCCGAAAGTACAGACAACGCAATTCATGGTACATCAGGGTAACTACGTGATTCACTTCCCAAGCAGAATCCAAAAACTCCCACATCAACACCTCATGTTTGTCCACTGAAACCCATACACATCCATGGATACACAAGATCTCATCATCACCTACTGTCCAACAAAAAATTAGATCCTCACCCGTCTATGATCTCCCACAGGACAAGGCCCTTAGTATTTGATAGCTACCTCATCCTCACTTTATCCAGGAGGGCTGAAGTCAACGCTATAGAAGACAGAAAATTCTATCATTGATTATCATGCACATTCAAATGAATCTCAGTGAACAAGGACATAAGCTACCAATCACCACTAGACATATGTATTACCTATATCAGTGTCCTCCACAATGAATCAGCCACAACATTTCATTTTCTAGGTGTGTATTAAATCTCAAAATTGAAAGACTAAATTTATTCAAACCACCTTCGTTATCTCAAATTCAGGTCATGTTGAGTAAATATGTATTTAAAACTTTTATAATATATGTAAACTAAAAAAAATTCCATGTAAATAGTGTCTCCAATAGTGCATCACTTGTACAATATTTGTTATCTCTAAATTTTGCGTATGGAAATTCCTCTTGTGAGGCCTCGACATCTGAGACCCATAAGCCATGACTAGATCTACCTGCATCAGATACGCCCCCATCCAAATACATAAAGCATCACATTAGACTATATGACTCTTTACCTTCTCTACTAGTATCATGAACATTTTTTACTTCAATATACCCTTCATATCTTCAAACGCTGTCTCTCAAGAATCCAACCACGAAAATATCACACCCTTCTTAGTCAAGCGCACCAATGGGGCTACTAAGTGTGAGAAGTTGTGTACAAATTACACGTACAATGAATATAGCCCCAATAAAATCTGTATTTCAAAGAAGTTTTTGAGATTTTCCAATGAAACTACTACCCTCACCTTCTCTAGGTCCACTAACACTCCTGTCTCGAAGATAATTTGACCTAGGAATTGAATATTTTCCAACCAAAAGTTGAACTCAATGAGATTATCATATAACTGATTATCTCATGGTTTATTCAAAATAATGTCATGGTGTTTGGCATGGTCATTATAATAGTAAAAATACACAAATATATCATCTACAAAAACCACCAGAAACAAATCCATCTAAGGATGTAATACTCATTTCATCAGTACCGTGAAAACTTATGGTATGTTCGTGAGACTGAATGACATAACTAGATACTCATATATACCATTCCTACTATGAAATGCAGTACAAGGTATATATGAAGGTCGAACACGTATTTCGTGACAACCAAATCTAAAATAGATCTTCTAGAAAACCTGAGCTCCTTGAAGATGATCTAAGAGATCATCTAATAATGGAAGATGTTACCGGTTCTTCATCATCAAATAGTTCAATTTTTTAAAATCCACACATATTCTTATGGTACCATCTTCCTTTTTCCTAAAATGGAGCTAAGAACCCCACACAGAAGTAATGGGTCTAATATAACCCATTTCCTACAAATCATGTAGCTTCCTGTTGAACTCTTGTAATTTCATCGTATCCATTCTATAAAGATGAATGTAAACTGGTGTAGCTCCTAGTTATAACTCGATAGATAGATCTACCTCTCTCACTAGAGTTTGGCCAAAAGACATATGGGAAGAAGTCCCTGAAATGATCTACCATCGGAGGCAAATCTATTTGACATTTCCATTGGTCATCCAGATATACAACCACAATCCGGGTTATCATTCCACTTAACCCATTATTATATGGTCTAGCTCTTCTAGTCTAGACATCCTATTAACCATTGTGTATAAATGATTCTACCTCTGGTGATGTGAAACTCACCCTGCAGTGATAGGTATAGAAAAAGGGTAAAAAATGAACCAACTAGTCCATTCTAGGAAAGAAATTAATGCATGTCCTATCTAATACATATAGATCCCATATGAAGTGATTCTCACATACCTTAAGGGGGAACTCCTTACAATGAGACACGCATGTCATTCTTATCCCTAACGGAGTGTCTAGCATCAAAACAACATCATAAGAGAAAAAACAGATCCTAATGATCTCTACAACAGGAACTGATATATAACTATGTGAAGCCACTATATCCGAGAGTCTAGAAGATAAAAATGAGGTTACAATAATAGTGCCTTTGACAGTAGAGGGTTTGACCTCCTTCTTCTATTGGTCCAGTTTCACTTCAAAATTCAGACTGTTTCCATGACCCTATTACACTATCTGAATCCAATGAGCAGATCCACCCTCTTTTCACTAATACACTGAGGTCGGCCTACCCATCCATGACAACTACCTCTACTTGAATGCCCTAACGCACCCCAACTACCTGTCTGATGAGAAGCCACTGAACCTGCTCCTCACCATCGAGTCAATGAAAAACCTCTCTCACTAGAAGCAGGTGGAAATTCCCAGCTAAAGTGTTGTAGGTGGCCCATATTTCCACAATCTCGGCACTCAAATAGGTCCGTTGGAAACTGCAATCTAATACGACCAGCTCTACCACAATGGCCACACCTTGCCTGGCCACCAGTAGAATCATTTTGACAACTCAAATAACTGCATGAAAGTGTCATATGATGCTTCTGTACCCCAGTTGAGACAGTACCATATCTCAATGCTAAACCACCGTAGTTCACACCTCTATCTTCCTACAGATTATTCTTGGACATTATCACCTGATTCACAATAGAATATACATAAGTCACCTGGAAAATATCCACATGCTATTATATGTTGTACCTATGACCATCATCCAATTGCCTAACACATAATTTCACATCACTCATTGGAATATGTGTGAATATATTAATATTAGAAAAATGGGAAAAGGAGTCCATCACTGGCATAGTGACCTTATCTAGGATCATGAAATCCCAAGCTCTATCGGTCTTCAGCATCTAGGAAAAATAGTAGTCATAGAATACTGTCTGAAAATATCATCATCAAATATCTTAATGTTGCTCTTTCTTAGGGGTAACATCCCACAACCTCTTGGATGAAAACATAGAATATAAATTTATTTATTGAAAATAATCTTAGGAGTTGTCTCAAGAAGATTGAATATATAAATAATGGTTTTCATCGATGACTTTGAAGCATATGGGCCACCATACCTTGAAAACGTAGAAGGATAAAAGTGCTACAATACTCAAGTCAATTTTCTATAGATATGAAGGGATGAGGTAGTCCCTAGATGGTCATACTAAACCTCATTAAGCCTTCACGGAATTGGGAATCCCCACCCGTGTATAGTATAATAGCATGTTCCATAATATGCACATATATATAAACCTCTAGTAGCCCATGTCCTACCATCTCTGAGGTACAATCATTGCAGCTTTCTAGGAAAATAGCTAAAGGTTGTTGTGGTGTCATGACTATGCATGAACAAGAAAACGTTATATTTATTGTTGTGATCAAGGTTTCTAGTTCATGAGTGATAAAAAATGAAAGCATAAAACCTATAAAATTTTAAAAAGATGAGTACATGGTATGTAGATACCATATAGGATATGTACACTTAATCTCTTACATGGTCATGTACTTCCTCCATCCTGGGCGTGTAAACACCCCAGGTACAAGGTGTGTTAGTCAGCTACCCAGTATGTACTCATGTCCCCCCATGTCCAAGTATTGTACATGACCAGATTCACATGGGGTCTATCTGAGTAATCCCTCACTGCGTGTATCGAAAGAACACATTTCTATACTATCAAAACCCACCATCCAGTGGACCCTCCCACAAGACAAGACACACAGTGAGTTACTACATGACATTTAATACAATTACACGAAGTGTAACCATGAAAATACATCTTCATTCCCTGAATAAGAATAACACACGATGTGTTATGCTAAAATACACATTTAAATTGGGGTTTTCATGACACAAACTCCAGATTCCCAGAAACCCATGTTCATTAGAAAATAAAATCTGGTGGTATGATAAATTCCAATCCAAGAGGGACCATACACCATGAAAATAAAATTTGGGATTCTAAATATAATAGATCATAATACAATTCTATACAAAAGGAAGAAACATGATCCACTAAATTGTGATCAAAGAGGGACCATACACCTTAGGGACCAAGAATTGGCATCCATCCAATTGAACCTTAGCACGTACCAATACTCCAATCACAATAAAAGTTATCTCTCATGAAGTACCTATCACAACATCGTGCATATCTAAACAACATCAATCACTACAACATGGAATCATTAATTCCCTTAAATTGCATGGCAATAATACTTGACTTTCTATTTTTAACAAGTGACTATATGTTTAATGAGAGGGAATACCCTCATCTCATCAATTTGAAACAAAATAAAACCACAATAATATCAATAATAATTTCATTAAACAATTATGTCACCCAATGGTTAAATAAAATCAACTGTAATAACAGAAAATCCAAATATAATAAGTCATTTTAAGGCAATTTGTCTTTTCCCTATACATAGTGTAGCTACTTCTAATAATAGTTGATTATCGGACACATTTCCTAATTATACTTAACTATTTACACTAAACAGTAATGCAAACCAGAAAATAAAATTCCTCTGATAATAAATTTTAATGCCCATGATCCAGAATCCACTCAACTGGTCCCCCATACCCAGTAAGCCACATGGCCTCAAGCACATTTCCTAAAACGACAAAGGCTACCGACTAGTAGTGAGGGACAAGGTTGTGGTAGAGGGGAATCTATGACCTCATTAGCAGAGTGTAACATAGTAGAATAAATAATAACATAATAGTTGAATTGAAAATAACATAAAACTGAAATAAACAATGGATGATTGATAAGAAAAATAACAAGGAATAATTCCATTGAAAAGATGATGAAACATGTCACATGTTCAAGGAATGAAGAAAAAACAAGAATCAATACCAAGTTTCAGAAATAAAATATAAAAATCAGAATCATCACAAGCCTTGGCCTGGTAACATGCTCTTCAGCTCCTAAATATAAAATAATTTACCTATAGAAGAGATATTTCCCTTATTGAAACATGCAACAAAAAAATCATTACGGACCCAAAAGCATGACCCAAATAGGATGTCATAAATAAATCATAGTACAAAACCACCCAATATATTTTCCTATATGTTTGTGAGTATATGAAATAGGTAGTGTACAAAAAGGAAAAATATAGTAAACTATAAAGTACTCAAAGGTAATGAAATCTTAAAAGGCCTGTTTTTAATTTTCATTCATTATGTTCTTGTTCGAACATTCAATTATATGTAATTATTTATGTCTCAAGATCCATTTTAATCTCATAAATCCCCTTATATAAGAATTTTAAACAGATCCCTCATAAGTCTATCAAAACAAGTAAACTAAAAACTCTATCAAAACCGGTGCTTTGGCATGTAATATGAATCACAAGTCATTCTGGTTCAATATTCAATTCAAAAACATGACCACATGAATAGAAAAAACCCTTTCCATTGGAATAACCAATCCTATCTCATATGCATAACAAACCCTCTTCCATATGCATAATAAATCCTTTCACGTAGGCATATGAGTCAAATAGTTTCAAGCCATGTATATCAGCATTTCAACATAATAGAAAATTCATGTAAATTGCAATATTACATGGTTAACCTAAAAACAAATCATGTGGGAATCATTCACAATAAGAATAAATTGAATTAAACTATTATAAGACTTAACCAATAATAGTAATAACCAAGGAATAGGGTAAAGGCACTAATCATGTTCTCATATTCATTAAAATTGAAATATTATCCAATTTCTATACCATTGTAATTAAATTCTTTTTTAACAACCCAAAAACGGAAAAACAAGGCTAGTCTCATAGCCAACCTTGTCCAAACATCCATAAATGAAAATTCAAGTGAAACAAACCCATTGGGTGGCCCTAATTCCAGGCATCAAACATTACGCAAGAATAATAAGACACATTCAATTACATAACCATCATTAGGAAGTAACACGATTAAAAAAATTAAGTTAACCCAAAAAATGGGATTATGGAACATGAACTCATATATTCTTCTTGACTTTGGTGAGGCACAAGACCACATACCATGTCCTCATGTGACTCTCCACATCCAGCTAGTGCTTCGAATTAAATCTATAATAAATTATATATACAAAATGAGTTAAAAATATTAGAGTATGATAAATTATTTGAGAGAGAAAATCACGATTAACAGTTCAAGAGGAATTGAGAGATTATCGATAGGGTTCAATTGTATCTAATGGAAATCGAAAGAGAGTTCAGATGAACACTCTGGGGCCAAAATGGGCTCTGATAGTGCTTCTCAGGATACCCGGTGAATCCTTTCTCCAAACGATAGATAAATGAATCTTACCCATTTTTTCTTAAAAAAAATAAAATACATGGTGTGTACCAATATGATACATTTCATGTAGGTACTAAAAATACCCCCTATGTCAATTACCCTTAAAATACATGTTCAACCATACACAGTTATGTTACACAGTTTGTATAAATAAGTACATGGTTTGTATCCACCAGGTTTTTTTGGGTAAGGCTTGAAGCCAGAATCGAACCCCTCCTTCATATAAGAACTGAATAGAACATATTATTACCTCAAAATAATAACTAGGTTATTAAAATCTACTTCCAGTTTTGAAATATTCTATGATCATTTTTTACATTCATGCTATTTTTAGTTTCAATTTTATTTATTTCTTATAAGGGGGTTTGAGATCAAATTTGCCATATTGTAATGAATTTCATAACATTATTCCTTTTAGTTGGTTTGTATATCATCATCTTTGTCATTGATATTATAATAATATAAATGTAATCACTTTTTCACTATCTATTATTGTATATAAATTTTTTTGTGGATTTAAAATTGACACAATAATATTTCCATTTATTTATTCTCACATCAACATTATTCTCTTTTCAAGGTTTTACATCACAATCTATTTTTTTTGGGTTGTTTTAAAAACAAATATCCATCAGATTAAATTAATGAATAATTTTTTAATAAATTATGTAATTTTCTTCTCCTATAGTTATTCATTACCTATTAGAATTTGTAGTACCATTTTTCTACTCTCCAGTACGTAAAATGCTTTAGAAATTCTTATTTAGAAAGACCAACTTCATTTCTCTCGTTAGTAAGAGAATCCATTTTCCCATCAAACACTATTTTCTAAAAATGTTTTAAAAAATTCTTTTATAATTTTCAAAATGATTCATTATTGAAAATTTTACCCTTTTATCCATTAAAAGTTTTTCAATGGAATCAGGTTAACTCATTCTAAAATAGGAATTATTATAACCTTTTTACATTGAAAAATGAATTTTCTTTTTAACATTATACATTATTTATGTATTTACCAACCATCTTTTCATTAATGGTCCCTTTGAATTTATAAAAGGTTAGAATTTAGTGATATTTTTTGTAAATTTGATTTTCAAATAAAATTATTTGTAAAATCTTTTAAAAAATGAAAGTTTATTCTCGTTAACAATATTTTTAAATGATATTTTTATAATATTTTGCAGTAATAAATGAAATATGCCCCTTATTATACTGCACTTGGGATATTTTTTATAGGTACCATCCTTATTATTCAACTGGATAGTTTTTGAGTGATTCTTTAATGAATATTATACACATTCAATTCCATGATTCTTTTTTTCACCCCATTGAAATATTTTAACTCTAGTGATCATTAAAAATTTTGTTTCCCCTGAATATTCATATCATTTTCATGGGTATTATTATTTCTAAAACCATAAACCATTTTCTATATGATATTTACTTAATATTTATTTCATTAACAGTGGAAATATTGATAAATTTTTATCTTATAATGCATATAGATCTTTGATAAAGAGCGGTGTTAAATTGGTTATTAAAAAAATTAGAAATAATTTGGATAGGCACAGCACTGGTGGGTCATAGTTATAGATATCCACTTTAGGAATTGATAGTCTCCTGGGATGAGTAATTTTTCTAGAAATAGATGTCTTTTTACCCGATATTCTAAAGACTGTTTTGAAATGTCTTGACAGTAAATGTAACATATACCTTGGAAACAAGGAATACAATTATTAAGCATTCCCTTCATTTAGATTCATATATTTTTTATCAATGAGACATAAAATCAACTTATCTATGGAATCACATAATTCTCATCTCATAGATTAGATATAATGTGTTTCAATTTCATACCTTATGATATTGATTGTGCTTATCCTATTATTTGGAATGTAATTTTTTTTACTTATGTTTCATTATTTTTTGTACACTTCCCTAACATTTTAGTGATTATATGGAATGTTTCTCTAGTTATTACTGTAATCATCCAGAAATTTCCAAGTTAATTTTTTTTATTATATGGAATATTACGAGTCTGCAAAAATTGATGGCCCTTAATTCTGAGGCCCGGTGCGTAAGAACTCGGATCTCTTTTCAGCTACGTTTTTGCTTTTTTCTGGAGTTTTTGAGAAAAATGATTTTAATGGAAATTTCAGAAGTACATGCCGTGTACTTTCTGAGTACACGTCGTGTACTCTTTCACAGGCTCGAAGCCGTGTGCTGGCCGTGTCTGGGCCACACACAAGGTGTGTAATTCTGAGGTGGAGGCTGGTTATTTCGGAGTACGGAAAATTCCAAGTACACGCCGTGTACTCAAAAAGTACACACCGTGTACTGTTTTTCATTAAACGGACCGGGGTCACGTCTAACCCCCATATTTGTCTTCTTATTCTATTTTAGACCGTCCGAGAGTGACCGTATGGCCGGATATTCGACGAACTCCTGCCCCACCGTCTGTTCTTCGATTCGAGCATGGTCAGTTGCATTGGAATCGCAGCGGTGAGTTCTTCCTTCTTCTTTATCCTTGTTTCTTGATTCCTCCACGTTTCCAACTTATCGTGGGATGAACGTTTTGTGCATTTTCACAGATCTACATTTTTCTATGTGGAATCTGTCATCGAGGATCGCGTATATCGATCTCCTCGGATCGAGGTAGGTGGTTTGTGCCTTCTCATAGAAAGTTTATGAATATTATGTGCAAATTCCACCAATACCCTTGAACGGGGTATTGCGTGTTTCCTGTTTTGCCTTTGTTTTTTTCTTGATATGCCTGATTTCTATAGTAGAGGTTATTGCTTGTGAGTACTGTAATTTATTTTGTGCTCAGGTTTCTTTTCCATGCTTGTTTTCTTGTTGGGCGTTTTACCAGTTTCTATAACTTATTGTATGATAGTGGAAATATCTCTTTTGTTATTGTTGAGCCTTAGTTGATCTCCAAGTAGTTCTTGAGGTTTACATAGACGTTACGCATGCGGTGAGCATGTTTAGTTATACTCATGACTGTGAGAACCTAGAGTAGTAGACCAATGGGAGAATTGATGGAAGGGATTCTCCAAAGTGTCTTTTAATTATGATGCGAGACTATAGGGGGAATTGAAGTTGAGTGCTTTTCCAAAGAGTCTGTAGATCCATGACACAAGCCACAAGAGGAATTGACGTTGAGTGCTTCCCCAGAGAGACTTTAGCATGATACAAGATTATAGAGAGAATTGACGGTGAGTACTTCCCCAGAAAGTCTGCTTAATTACGTAGCTGAACCAGAGGGGTGAGACTGTGTGTGCCTCCCAGAGGGTTGCTTGTACTTAGAGGTTGAACCATAGGGTTTAGACTGTGGGAGAAACACAGAGGGTTACCTGTTTTCTTCTTGTTGTTGACTACTTACTTGTGTTCTTTACTTGTTAGAGCTGTGGATTGTAGCTGCTTGTTCTTTCCTATTACCGTTTCTTCTTGTTTATTTACTGCCATGTATTCATTGTCTATTAGGCACAAATGATTGCGTGATTGCTTACTGGAATTGTATCTCACACCCTGTTTGGGCCATGCTTTTGGGACCAAGAAGACTATGTTGATGTAGGTATAGATAAGGACAAACACCCTTCTACTTAGGGATCTTGACTACATCAGGAGATGGGGAGCATGGGAACGAGCCGTGGTTCGCGATGCTGAGGAGCTTAATTTGTTTTTATTTTTCACTTGGTTTCAGTTTTATTTCGTCATGTTGTTTTGTTTGCTGTTTTCCATAGATACTTGTACCTACAGCATCATTGTCATCATAGTTATATATATACATTGCTTCCTTTATTTGGTTTCTGTTGGTATGCATGTCGTTACTACTTCCGATGTTTTTTATTGTTTTCTTACCTTTTATACCTTACCGAATGAGGGCATAGTTTCCCAACCGACTCACTAAGGCCCTCACTGCTAGTCAGAAGCCTCTGGCGTTCGGGGAAACACGCTTGAGGTCATGTGGAGAACCGGGTATGGGGAACCAGTGGAGGGGCTCCGAACTCGAGACGTTACAAAGTAGTATCCGAGGAGTTCTTTTCTATTGCTTTAATGTTTGGAGACTTTAGCCAGGGATAGGACGAATTTGGTACTTGGTATTAAGCTATGCTCCGGAGTAGCTAACCCGTGTATAGGGAAAAGCCATACTACCTCATTAATTGTAGTTGTTTGGTTCTGGTATTTTGTAGTTGATCTAATTTCACCTAGAGTGATTCACATGACTTGTGCAGATATTGTTATGATATTTTGGTTCTATTTTTGTTGCAACCCGATGAGATGAGGGTATGTCATCTCATGCATCATACATGCACTTGTAAAAATCACTTGTCATGCATTCTTTACATGCCATCTAGTGTGCTTTATCGATTGCATGCTGTTGTGATAGACTTTGTGTAGATTATGCATGCCATTGTGATAGTTGCTTGATATATTCCTTGTGGATATGTTAGAAACTATTGTTTTGTTCTTTTTTTAAGGTGAACTTCCAAAAGTGTGGTTCTTGAGGTGTTATGGGCCCTCACGGATCGGATTTTGGCATCTTTTCCCTCATTTTAGTGTTTCTGGAATTCAGCGCAGTTTCTGAGCTATTGCCCAGAAAAACCCAGACTACAAGGCATGTACTTTATAGATACACGCCATGTAGTTTTCAGGCTGTGTCACTGACCATGTGAGCAGAACACGATGTCGTGGGAGTATCTTCGGGAACACGCCCTCTACGATTGGTACACGTCGTGCAAGTTCAAAGCCGTGTACCCGGCTGTTTAACTAACAACACAGGCTGGGGAAGATTGGGCAGAACACATCGTGTCCTTAGGGAACCTGCCGTGTAGTAATGTCCAGGTATCGGGCTGTGTCACAAACAACACGGGCCGATGTTACCTGCTTTTACATACGCCGTGTTTATTCGGAACACGCTGTGTAGTCTTGTCTAGGTACCCGGCCATGTCACGAACAAACTGGGACGGGGTCACCTTGCCTATACACACCGTGTTTGATTGGAGCACGCCGTGTAAGGTCCATCCGTGAAGATGGCCGTGTACACAACAAACCAGACCACCGAAGCCTTGTCTAGTGCACGCCGTGGTTTTTTCGAACGTGTCGTGTAGTCTCGGGTTGAGTTGGGCCGTGTGGGTTAGCCGTGTAAGGAGACTCCGACATGGGAATAGTTTCAAGTACACGCCGTGTGTGGGGGTCAACACGCTGTGTAGTTTGATGTGTACATGAATTTTAGGGAAGTAGTACACAACCGTGTCAGTGGTTTAAGAAGACACGCCGTGTAGTTTTATACATTTCGTGTAGTCATGTGTTGCAAACTTGTGTGGTTTTCTTCCCCTGTTCCCATTTTGTGCTCTTGTTTTCTCTATCCTTGTTTTCTTGATATAAGGTGTGCTTTTTATCTTCAGAGCTATGCCTCTGAGACATCCTCTGGTCATACGTCTCTCGTTAGGCAGGGATCAGAAGCCAGACATGGCTGATCAAGGACTTCCTGTCGATCCCCAAGCTGAGCCAGCCTTGGCAATATAGAGACACAAAGCTTGACGTACATGGATATTACCTTACTTTAGCGGAATACATAATACATAACAATAATATACACACAAGGATCTTAATAGTATAGTGTCTTTGGAAACATGGAACGTAATATTCTAATCGTGGTGAAAGATCTTCAACATCTCCCATGAAGATCTTCCCCTTTTTTTCTTGCCTAAAACCATTCTTTATATCCTGGGGAAAAGAAAACATAAAAAGGGTGAGCTCAAATGCTCAGTAAGGGTAAGAATGGATAAAATAAAACATACCATATACATTTGAACTTAAAAACATGAACATAATGTTTAAACATCAAAAGTTTGAGCAATGACATAAAACATGGAAGTACGTAAGGCATAGATCATAAAGAAACATTAAGAATGATAAAATAGCAAGGGAATAAAACATGTAATTGTGGCAACTATTAAGCACATGATATGATTTCCATAGTAGCCAAGGCATTGCTTCCAAGACCATCTTAGTGGACCAAGTCCCTTTCTGAATCGAGTTCACTCCTCGTTCCAGTCTTGTATTACTGAACCGGTTTAACTTGTTGTTCCAGCCATGTCAATCTCATGAGATATAAATCTTTACCCAATGCATTGGAGGGAGATATAGGTCCCACCCATCTCAAAATGAAATCATTCTTTCGTGTGCCACAAAATCATAAATCATACATCATAGCATAACCCATGAAATAAAATGGGATTCTTAAATATCATGCCATCATAACATAATAAATAAACAATTGATATCATTTCATATTAAGAAAATTGAAACCATTTAAATCATAGAGACATTTTACTTTAAACACACACATATGAAATAATGTCATCTTAGATGGAAAATAGTTTTGACAAAACACTTAAAATGAATTCTTGAGGAAAATATCCTTTCTTCTTTAAAATCATTTTCTTTTCACAAAATTCCATGCAATTTTAAAAGATAAGGGTTTTGTTGAAAATAATCATGAAATCTTGTAGAGGATGCTTCTTGAAAATTAGGCATTGTAAAATCGTTAAAATCCGTTCACGCCGTATAAGTTAAAAATAACATTCTCCTCGTACTTTTGTTGGAAAAGTCAAAAAGTACCTTATATGGTAACCAAATGAAAGATTCCATTCATACAATGTGGTAAAAAGTCAATAAAGGGTAAAAACGATATTAAACATCCATGGAAGAATGGGAAACATTTTATGAAAGAATATTTAGAAAACATGGTCATGGATGATAAACGCAACCCTAGTAAATACTTACGTATATGCAATCTCAGATAAAAATGAGATTGAAAATTTATCCCTTACCTTAGGTCTGATATGCTTCGTACGTATCCGATCCTCCTTCATAATAATTTAAATAATGTCATTGACTTATTACAGAGTCATACTCATTGTTATGTTATTATATATGTTTCACTTATGACTTTATATTACCCGTTCTTTTGTAAATTCCATGTTAAAGGAGCGTTTTGGGTAAAATCATTTCATTTATCATATGTGTTTCGACTTGTTGTTCTTGATATTAATACTTATATCCTGATTTACATAATTTCATAATGTAAAACATGATTTACATATATTCATCATATTCATATATATATTATTGCTCGATAAAAGGAATGAAATACACCGTTCATGGAGATGGTAGGCCGTACGTACGCATGAACGTTGTTTTCGTTTCCATATTGAATTGAATGAAAATAATTAGACGACATACATATATATATATATACATAAGTCGAGTAGCATTATTATTTCATATATTTTATTATTATTCAATAAATAAACTTTATGATCATTCATGTATGGTTAACATGGAGAATGAATCTCATCACGTCGTGGAGACGGTAGTCCGTACGTACGCACGAGCGATGATATCATTTCCATAATCATTGAATTGCATTGGAGTGGATGATACAATATATCAGAATTAGTATGATGTTATAATAACTATGTATAGTTATTGTTTACACCATTATACCCATCCAAGTAAGGTGGTGTTGGAAAAACAGATTACACCACGGCGTGGAGACGGTATTCCGTACGTACACACGCGCAGTGATTTCATTTTCCGTAGGATGGATAGATGGTGAAAAAGGGTTTTTTCATATTTATAATAACATATCCGTATATTAGTGATACTGATGTTATTATTTCATAATGAAACAACTAATGAAGAAGATGTGGAAGAAGAAATAATGTTGAATGAATCGGTAACGAACATTACCTCTTCTTTGAAGCGCCACTTTGAGACCTCCTTTTAGGGCACTGAAATTGGACTTTTAAGAAGACCAGGACCTCTAGGATTTTTCTAGGGAAGTGGAGAAGCGAATTTGGCAGAGGTTGGCCGAGCTTGAAGGCTCAAAGTGGTGTGAGGAAGAGAGGGAGGAGGTGCCCTTTTATAAGGGAGGAGAGGGGAACCTTTGGAAAAGCCAAATTCGGTTTTAAATAGCTCCAAATTGATTTATTTTGAAGCTAAGGTGGGGATGGGTCGAAATACGCTCATCCAATAGAATTTATACAAGTTTAGGTTCCTATTTTATCCTTATCATTTAGATTTCTCATTAAGTTAGATAATTTTACTTTTATTGTGTCTTTTTGTGTTCTTACACTATAAGGTTAATAAACTTACTATAAGAAGCCAAACGAACCCCAATTTGTTTATTTTTAATATATATAACCTTATCTACGTCATTTGGCCAAACATTATATTTTTAGGAATAAAATAAAAATTAATAATATAATATTTGTTTTAAAAACTATTTTATGTCAATTTTGACACTATTTAGTAATAGATTTTTGTAAAAATTATAACAGACTGATTAGTTCGAAAAAAGTTAATTATATCAATACTAACATGTCATATTAACCTATAAAATTAGTTTAATTCATAAAAAGTCCCAAATTACATTTATCTTGGTATTTATAACATTAATTGTGTCAATATTTCATTAATAAGATAATTATTACATCATCTTTGTGTCATAATTAAATTAAATTATATAATGTCTAAAAATTACAAATAAAATACAATTAAGTAGGAAATCTTTTTATATTTCTAAGGAATATTTATAGTCTAATTTATCTTCGGTATAACCCTATATTAAAAATGATGTACTTATTGAACTTTGAATTTAACTATTTTAACCCTTCTTTAAATAAATTAATAATAAATGTCCTAATCTAATCCAAGTGGGCCTAAATGGTCATATTTTATTCCTAAGGTTGTTTTTGGTCGAATTAAACTTATTCAATAGAATTAGGACATGTGTTAGGGTAATAATAATATCATTTGTACACTTAATTACCCTATTTAATTTTAACCGTGGTAAAAAAAAGTAAAAAGTTACTATTCACTAAAAATTATTTTCATCTCATTGAACCACATTTTACTTACTGACATCAACCGTGTCTCTCGGATTTTTGAAATTCCACTCCCAGAAGTGGTAAAATTATGTTTTATGAAAAATTCATTTTTTTAACTACCACTTAGTGGTTTCACTATTCATCAAAAAATGAATGTTTCCAGAAAAATAACAAAAATTAGGCCTAAGCTATATTTGATAATATGAACTGAAAAATGATGTCTATTTTACCAAATTCAAAACATATCAGTTGCATTAATTAATTTAAAAATTAATTCTCTTCGTCAAAACAAATAGCGTGTTCTTAAGAGATAATAACTATCAAAAGATTGACATTTGTTTATGTCTGGTTTATATGTGAAATTACAATTAATGACCAAAATTGTATTAAATTGTAAAAATATATTCTAAATATACTTTTAAACCACTCAAATTAATAATTTATCAATATTAATTATTTCGATTAAAATGGTTGTTTTTAATTAAAATTTAGTAATTTTCACTATTCATCAGAAAATGAAAGTTATCCGAAAAGTACCAAAATTTCACCCTAAGATAATTTAGATACTCCGAATCCAAAAATGAAGTCCATTTTGAAAAATAAAATTTAAAAAATTTCAAAAAGTGGTTATTACTATTCATAACGGCTAGTTTTAATAATATTTTAATAGCATATCATTGTTTTGCGAAACTCGGTATTGTGTACAACACACGCTATCGCGAAAGGTCACGCTTGTGTGTAATGCAAGACAAGTCAGAGTAGGGTGTTATGCAAGAATCCTCCATTGTTTTGTTTAACATAATCCAACCATATTTCATTTATACTTTGAATATATATATATATATATACTCAATGTTGCGTAGAATAACTATTCTCAAAATTGTGTGTAACACGATCCAAAAATAGTGTTGCGTATACTGCAAGCTAATACGGTGTTGCGTATAGTGAAATGTAATCTTGGTGTATCATACAACATAAGACATTAATGAAATTAAAAGAATATTTTTCATAAAATCTCAGGATGTTACATTCTACCCCCCTTAAAATGAATTTCTCCCTCGAAATTCGTTGGGGTTATAAATGGTTTACGACTCGAAAGTTTGTTTAATAGAAACCCACATCGTAAAAATGAATACCCAAACATGGCTTTAAAAACTAAATTATGTAATGTAATGGTTACCCAAATTAACTCATCACTGGGTTTCCACGTAGGTGAACATAGGTGAAAATATGGATATGGAAGAAAAATCTAACCATCAAGTTCTGATGGAGAGTGGTAGAGAACATGGCTATGAAATTGCCAAAAATAAAAAAGCCATAGATTTGCGATGATCGAAGGTACCATCTGATTCATCAGATATTAGGGCACTAGGAAAACATTTTTGGTTTTCAAGATCATTTCCCTAAAGTTGGTGAATTAAAAGAAATAATTACATGATTTTGGAACAATTTCACTATTGTTTGTGAATTGAACAATTTCCCCTTCCTCCCTTAAAGAAATGATGTTGAATTTTTTATTCGTGATGTGTTAGCAAATCATGTGATAGAATGATTGGTCATTCCATCTATTTCAAACAAAAGGTCAGCAAAAATTATAAGTCCATCTTATTGTTAGATTAATCGTATATGGTTCCAAAAATTAACTTATAATCCATATATCATACCGCTTAATAAAATAAAAATAGTTTCTACTAACTAGGGACTTCCTGTAGGCCAGTGGTAGGCGATAAAGGCTAGTCTCACTTCGGTTGTGGGTTCAATTCCCACAGCCTTGTCCGACGCGATGGGCTGTCACCCATCCTGCAGGTTGTCCTCTTTTCTAAAACTACATTACTATAAAATCCCATCAATAATATCGAAAAAACTTCTATCATTAAACAATACTAACTTATGTACAACTTAATACATTCCAATCATTAGGCTTATCCAAAATACTGCAGTCCACTCTCATAATATAGTGAAAATGATTACCAGAGATTTTATATAACAAGCATGTTAATACCATCGTTGATCCCCATATATAATAAGATATGTCTTTTTGGTCACATTCCAAATATTCTAAGTCCTTAATCATTTATTCTCTTGAAAAATTAATACCCATTGAATCTTAGTAAAACATGAGTGCTATCAAAAGTTAACTCATTCCACATACCAAAAACCCAAAACTCTATATACTCCAACCATGATATAACTATTTCCTTATATCAGTCACGCGCTCATGAATACTATCAAACATTTTATTTTCTATTTATCCCTTCATTATGAGCATATCATCTACATTCCAAAAATATCTGAATAACCTTTCATGGATACTGGTACCATTAATCATACACTTTAAAAACTCAAGGAAAGACAACAGTGTAACAATCCTTAGATGTCTCTTTATTCCATAGTACCATGAGATTATTTATACAACATTACACATGATAAACATGTAATCATTCCACTACATTCTTAAACCATTGACCGAGCTTCAACAATTCTTTCATCTCACATATCATTTGTAGTCTCTTCATCATCATCAAAATAAATACTACCCATACGACCATACAGATCCTCTTCATGAGACTTTCCCTTAGGGAATCGGTTTACATAATGCCCGTACATTCCACATTTAAAACATTTAACCATTGTTGAGGTCGTAGCAATACCATTATCCTCATCCCTGGTGTTAACTGAACCTTTTCCTTTGCACTTACTTGCTTTGTGTCCTTCTTTTCCACACCCAAAGCATCTTCCAGTTCCTTTGAATCATTCTCCTTGATGCCTCATCCCACATGATTTACATAGGGGAAATTGAACTTTCTTTCCTCTATTATCATCATGAAACTCCATCTTTCTCTTAATAGTTGGGTCAGGAAACTTACCAAATTTTACTTTATTGATCATATTATGAGATTGCTGATTCGGCATAATAATGATGTTTGGACTTCCAAATCCAATTTCATTTGGTTTCTCATGAAGAATATCATTCCATTGTCCATCATATCCTCCATTATCGCGAATCATCTTGTTTCTAGACATTTTATAAAACCCAAAAAGAATAGTGTGAGAGTCAAAAATCATAATAAAGGGGGAGTAACTTCAATATATAACATCTTTGGTTTAATCTAATATCTTTACCATAGTTCTAGGACTATATTGTATACGTATACTTATCCTTAGGGACATCCCTAGACATACCATAGAAATATCTCTAGGGATCTCACTAATGTTTTCGCAACCTAGTTTTCAATGGTTGACTAAACTTTTCCACTGATACCAACTGTGGAGTCCCAAAGCTTGACGTACATGGATATTACATTACTTTAGAGGAATACTTAATACATAACAATAACAGACACACAAGGATCATAATAGTTTAGTGTCTTTGGAAACTTGGAAAGTAATCTTCTAATCGTGGTGAAAGATCTTCAACATCTCCCATAAAGATCTTACCCTTATTTTTCTTACCAAAAACCTTTCTTTATATCTTGGGGAAAAGAAAACATAAAAAGGGTTAGCTAAAATGCTCAGTAAGGGTAAGCATTGATAAAATAAAACATACAATATACATTTGAACTTAAAAACATGAACATAATGTTTAAACTTCAAAAGCTTGAGCAATGACATAAAACATGGAAGTACGTAAGGCATAGATCATAAAGAAACATTAATAATGATAAAATATAATGGGAATAAAACATGTAATTGTGGAAACCATTAATCACATGATATGATTTCCATAGTATCCAAGGCATTGCTGCCAAGACCATCTTAGTGGACAAAGTCCCTTTCTGAATCGAGTTCACTACTCGTTCCAATCCTGTATTACTGAACCGGTTTAACTTACCGTTCCAGCCATGCCTATCTCATGAGATATAAATCTTTACCCAATGAATTAGAGGGAGATATAGGTCCCACCAATCTCATAATGAAATCATTCTTTTGTGTGCCACAAAATCATAAATCATACATCATAGCATAACCCATGAAATAAAATGGGATTCCTAAACATCATGCCATCATAACATAATCCATAAACAATTGATATCATTTCATCATAAGAAAATTGAAACCATTTAAATCATAGATACATTTTACTTTAAGCATACACATATGAAATAATGTCATCTTAGATGGAAAATAGTTTCGACAAAACACTTAAAATGAATTCTTGAGGAAAATATCCTTTATTCTTTAAAATCATTTTCTTTTCAAAAAATTCCATGTAATTTTAAAATATAAGGGTTTTGTTGAAAATAATCATGCAATATTGTAGAGGAAGCTTCTTTAAAATGAGGCGTTATGAAACTATAAAAATCCATTCACGCTGTATAAGTTAAAAATAACATTCTCCTCGTACTTTTGTCGGAAAAGTCAAAAGGTACCTTATATGGTAACCAAAGGGAAGATTCTATTCATGCAATGTGGTAAAAAACCAATAAAGGTTAAAAATGACTTTAAACATCCATGGAAGAATGCTAAACATTTTATTAAAGAATTTTTAGAAAACATGATCATGGATGATAAACGTAACCCCAGTAAATACTTACGTATAATCAATATCGGATAAAAATGAGATTGAAAATTTATCCCTTACCTTAGGTCTGATATGCTTCGTACGTATCTGAACCTCCTGTATAATAATTTAAATAATTTCATTGACTTATTACAGATTCATATTCATTGTTATGATATCATATATGTTTCACTTATGACTTTATATTACCCGTTCTTTTGTAAATTCCATGTTAAAGCAGCGTTTTGGGTAAAATCATTTCATTTATCATATGTGTTTCAACTTGTCGTTCTTGATGTTATTACTTATATCATGATTTACATAATTTCAGAATGTAAAACATTATTTACATATATTAATCATATACATATATATATTATAAGTCGATAAAAGGAATGAAATACACTGTTCATGGAGACGGTAGGTCGTACGTACGCATGAACGCTGTTTTCGTTTCCTTATTGAATTGAATGAAACTAAATAGACAACATAGATATATATATATATATACATAAATACAGTATCATTAGTATTTCATATATTTCATTATTATTCATTAATTAAACTTTATGATCATTCATGTATGGTTAACATGGTGAATAAATATCATCGCGTTGTGGAGACGGTAGTCCGTACGTACGCACGAGCGATGATATCATTTCCATAATCATTGAATTGAATTGGAGTGGATGATAAAATATATCAGAATCATTATGATATTATAATAACTATATATAGTTATTATTTACACCATTATACCCATGCAAGTAAGGTGGTGTTGGAAAAACAGATTACACCACGGCGTGGAGACGGTATTCCGTACGTACGCACGCGCGGTGATTTCATTTTCCATAGGATGTATAGATGGTGAAATAGGGTTTATTCATACTTATAATAACATATCAGTATATGAGTGATACTGATGTTATTACTTCATAATTAATCAACTAAAGAAGAAGAAGTGGAAGAAGAAATAAAGTTGAAAGAATCGGTAACGGACATTACCTCTTCTTTGAAGTGCCTCTTTGAGACCTCCTTTTAGGGCACTGAAATTGGTATTTGAAGAAGGTCAGGACTTCTAGGATGTTTCTAGGGAAGTGAAGAAGTGAATTTCTCAGGGTTTGGCCATGCTTGAAGACTAAAAGTGGTGTGAGGATGAGAGGGAGGAGGTGCGCATTTATAAGGGAGGAGAGGGGCACCTTTGGAATAACTAAATATATTATTTTATTATAAAGCCAAATTCGGTTTTAAATAGCTCCAAATTGATTTATTTCGAAGCTCAGGTGGGGAAGGGTAGAAATCCTCTCATCCAATAGAATTTAGACAAGTTTAGGTTCCTATTTTAACCTTATCATTTACATTTAATAATAAGTTAGATAATTTTACTTTTTCCATGTCTTTTTGTGTTCTTACACTATAAGGTGAATAAACATACTATAAGAAGCCAAACGAACCCCAAGTTGTTTATTATTAATTTATATAACCTTATATAAGTCATTTGGACGAACAGTATATTTTTAGGAATAAAATAACAATTAATAATATAATATTTGTTTTAAAAACAATTTTATGTCAATTTTGACACTATTTAGTAATTGATTTTTGTGAAAATTATAACAGACTGATTAGTTTTAAAAAGTTAATTATCGCATTAATAAAATGTCATAGTAACCTAGAAAATTAGTGTAATTCATAAAAAGTTTCAAATTACATTTATTTTGGTATTTATAACATCAATTATGTCAATATTTTATTAATAAGATAATTACTACATCATCTTTGTGTCATAAATAAATTAAATTATTTAATGTCTAAAAATTACAAATAAAATACCGTTATGTATGAATTTTTTTAGCTTTATAATGAATATTTATAGTCGAAGTTATCTTATGAATAACCCTATATTAAAAATGATATACTTATTAAACATCGATTTTAACTATTTTAACCCTTATTTAAATAAATTAATAATAAATGTCCTAATCTAATCCAAATGGTCCTAAATGGTCATATGTTATTCCTAAGGTTTTTTTGGTCGAATTACACTTATCCAATAGATTTAGGACATGTGTTAGGGTAATAATAATATCATTTTTACCCTTAATTACCATATTTACTTTTAACCGTGGTTAAAAAAAAGTAAAAAGTTACTATTCACCAAAAATTATTTCCATCTCATTGAACCACATTTTACTTACTGACATCAACCGTGTCTCTTAGAGTTTTGAAATTCCACTCACAGAAGCGATAAAATTAAGTTATATGAAAAATTCATTTTTTATCTACCACTTAGTGGTTTCACTATTCCTCAAAAAATGAAAGTTTCCAGAAAAATACCAAAAATTAGGCCTAAGCTATATTTGATATTATGAACTAAAAAATGATGTCTATTTTAAACAATTCAAAACATATCAGTTGCATTACTTAATTTAAAAATTAATCACCGTCGTCAAAACAAATAGCGTGTTTATAAGAGATAATAACTATCAAAAGATTGGCATTTGTTTATGTCTGGTATAAATGTGAAATTACATCCAATGACCAAAATTAAATTAAATTGTCAAAATATATTATAAATATACTTTAAAACCACTCAAATTAATAATTTATCACTATTAATTATTTTTATTAAAAAGGTTTTTTTAATTAAAATTTAGTAATTATCACTATTCATCAGAAAATGAATGTTATCGGAAAAGTAACAAAATTTCACCGTAAGCTAATTTTGATATTCCGAATCCAAAAATAAAATCCATTTTGAAAAATAAAATTTACAAAATTTCAAAAAAGTGTTTATTACTATTCATACCATATTGTTTTAATAATATTTTAATAGCATATCATTGTTTAGCGAAACTCGGTATTACGAACAACACACGCTATCGGGGAAGGTCGCGCTTGCATGTAATGCAAGCCAGGTCAGGGTTGCGTGTTGTGCAAGAATCCTTTGTTGTTTCATATAACATAATCCAACCATATTTCATTTATACATTGAATATATATATATATATATATATATACTCAAAGTTGCGTAGAATAACTATTATCAAAATTGTGTGTAACACGATCCACTAATAGTGTTGCGTATACTGCAAGCTAATATGGTGTTGCGTATTGTGCAAGGTAATATTTGTGTAGCATACAACACAAGACATTAATGAAATTAAAAGAATATTTTTCATAAAATCTCGGGGTGTTATAGGCACCGGTTGTCGTACCAGTTGCAGGTGCTGATGCGCAGTTCAGGGAAGGTTTCATGAGGATGATGCAGGCCTTCCAAGGAGCACCTCCTCCTGCCACGTCTATAGCAGACTTGATGCCGGTTTTTCAGAAGCAGCATCCTCCCACGTTCTCGGGGGAAGGAGGACCTCAAGCTCCAGATTCATGGCTAGAAGCCATGCTGACTATCTTCGAGCATCTGAAGACGACTCCAGAGAGTATGGTTAAGCTCGCCACCTTCATGCTCCGAAACTCCGCCAAGAGGTGGTGGTATGTGATCTCACAGGCGGGTCAGCAGCAGGCTATGACTTGGGAGGAGTTCCAGTGTGTGTTCTATGACTACTTCTACCCGGAGACCCTGAGAGCCGATCGAGCCCCGGAGTTCATGAGCTTAGATCAGGGTACTCTATCAGTCATGGAGTATTCCTCTTGTTTCACTGATTTTCAGCATTATACACCCCTTCAGGATGGGACTGGGGTGTTCATGGCAAGGATGTTTGAGGATGGACTCAGGCGGGAGATCCACTCGCAGGTGAACATCTTCCAGCTGACTTCCATTACTTCCATCGTCAACCAGGCACTGATTGCAGAGCGCAATCTGAGAAAATCTAGACCTGCGAGCCAGGGTGGTTCTGCTTCAAGAGTTAGCTTTCCTTCAGATGATAGCAAGAAGCGCCGTAGTGAGCCTACACGCAGTGATTCGAGGAAGCGAGACGCTTCATTAGACGGCCATGTGACATGCTATCAGTGTGTTTGGCAGGGAACACGAGGCCGCAGGGCTAGTGGGACCCCGTGGAGTGTCGATCTTGCGGCAAGATGGGTCACCTTCTGCATTTCTGCCAGGTTTTCTCACTATCATCCGGTGACCGGGGTTCTTCCATGACTCCCCGTTCAAGAGCAGCACTGCCAGTTTCTCACAAGTTAGGGAACTGGAGTTCTTCCGGCTATTCGGGCTGAGGTGGAGGTCGAGGTCGTGGCAGTCATCCACTAGTTCCTCATCACTAGCAGGGAGGTTCAGTTCAGAGTGGTCAGCCAGGGGCGCAGGGCTGCGACACAGGCCAGTCTTTCGCCGTGGAGCAGACTTATCAAAAGCAGTATCTCGGCCCTTCTACTATTCGAGGTACGATTTTATTAGCCTCAGTTTTATCTTCATCCATTTTCGATACTGGTGTTACACATAGCGTTATCTCCATTGATGTTGTGGAGATCCTTGGACTCCGTGTCTTTTCTTCTGCCAACTCGTTGACACTAGACAGAGGGAATGAGGACATCTAGTGTACACCAGTGTAGAGAGTTCCCTCTCTAGATTGTAGGGTATCACTTCTTATGGGAACTCTATGTCCTAGAGATGATAGTATATGATGTCATCACTGTCTTGGAATGGTTGATTCCCTTTCAGGAAGTCGTCGACTGTTATTTCCACAGAGTGAGTTTCGTTTCACCAGAGGGTGAGTCCTTTCTTCATAAAGGCGAGTGGGATGTTTGGGCGAGTCGGGAAGGACTCGAGCATCTTGGTCTAGGAGGGGAGATAGCCCAGATTGCTAGTCATTATCTGGATGATAAGGGAATCTACAGTTGGACTTTCCTCCAGTCTTGGATCGCTTCAGGGATGTCCTTCCAGAAGAGTTTTCAGGTATGCCTCTGGAGCCTGAGGTAGACTTCTCTATTGATCTTGTGCCAGGAGTGGCAATAGTGTCCATTCCTCCCTATAGGATGGCTACACCTGAGTTGCAGGATCTCAAGAAGCAATTAGAGGAGCTACAAGCTAAGGGTTTCATTCGACCCAGTACTTCTCCTTGGGGTTCGCCTGTTTTGTTTGTGAAGAAGGCATACGGTACCCATCAGCTTTGTGTGGTTTATCAGAAGCTGAACCAGTTGATGGTCAAGAACCGATATCCCTTGCCACGGATTGATGACCTTTTCGATCAGCTTGGAAGAGCCTGGGTGTTCTCAAAGATCGACTTGAGATCTGGATATCATCAGTTGCATGTTAGACCATCAGATATATCTCTAACAGCCTTTAAGAGCCGGAATGGTCTATATGAGTATACAGTCATGCTGTTCGGTCTCACGAACACACCTGTAGTTTTCATGGAACTGATAAACCGAGTGTTCCATCCTTACTTGTATTCCTTCGTCATGGTCTTCGTGGAAGATATCTTGGTGTACTCTCACTCTCGACATAAACATTCCACACATATTGAGATCGTTCTGGGTACATTGATAGAGCATCGACATTATGCTAAAATCTCAAAGTGCCATTTTTGGAAGGATCAGATTCAATTCTGAGGTCATGTCATCTCAGAGGTAGGAGTATCAGTGGACCTAGAGAAAGTGAAAGCTGTAGTTTCCTGGGAGCATCCGAAGAACGTAATTGAGGTATGGAGATTCCTAGGGCTGGCTGGATACTACCGACATTTCATTCAAGACTTTTCGCACCTAGCAGCGCCTTTGACAGGACTGACCAAGAAGGGGGTGAATTTCTCATGGTCAGATTCATATGAGTCAGCCTTTTAGGAGTTGAAAGGGAAGTTGACGTCATCACCGATACTAGTCTTGCCGGATCCAGGCAAGAGCTACACTGTTTACTATGATGCGTCAGGTATCGGGCTGGGAGATGTGCTTATGAAGGGAGATGGATTCGTTGCATACGGGTCTCAGCAGTTGAGGCCACATGAGAGGAACTACCCTACACCCTATTTAGAGTTAGCTGCTGTTGTTCATGCCTTGCACTGTTGGAGACACTATCTTTTGGGAGAGTGCTTTGTGTTCTTCACTGACCACAAGAGTCTCAAGTATATCATCACTCAGCGTGATCTGAATCTGAGGTGGCACAGGTGGGTCGAGTATCTTCATTCCTCTGATTTAGAGCTTGCCTATACGCCGGGAAAGGGCAATGTCATGGAGGATGCGTTGAGTAGGATAACTCAAATTCAGGCAGTTCATGAGGCCAGTAGTGAGTGGAAACTGATGAGTCTATTCTCTGAGATGCATCAAGAGGTGCACGACAGACAGGGAAAGACTTTTATATCTTATGTAGCTGTTACCTCCATGCTACTTGATCGGGTATGGATGAGGCAGCTATCAGACTCAGAAGGCTTAGTCTTATGGGAGAGTGTGTCAAGAGGATACCCTCTTCATGGATGGACAATGGTTGAGGATGAGATCTTGCATTTCCAGGGACACATATGGGTGCCAGGAGACATACGCGAGGAGCTGATGTGGGATTTCCATTCCTCTATTTGGGCCATTCATCCTGGCATCACCAAGATGTATCGGGACCTTCATCGCTAATACTGGTGGCCAGGTATGAAGAAGTATGTTGCTGGTTTTGTAATGAGATGTTCTACTTGTCAGCAGGTAAATGTAGAGCATCAGTGACCAGCAGGGCTTTTACAGCAATTACGCATTCCGGAGTGGAAGTGGAACGATGTTGCGATGGACTTCGTGACCGGGTTTCCGAGATCACCTTGGGGGAACGATGCTGTTTGGGTTATTGTCAACAGACTTAGGAAGGATGCTCACTTCTTACCGATTAAGGAGACCTTCAATTTTGCTGATTAGGGATGACTTTACATCAGATAGATCATTCATCTGCATGGAGTTCTGCGCTCTATTGTTTCAGACAGAGATGTGTGATTTACCTATTGGTTCTGCCAGGGACTTCAGAAGGCCTTGGGTATGCAGGTACTTTTGAGTACAATATATCATCTCCAGACTGATGGCCAGTCCGAGCGCATGATCCAGGTGCTTGAGGATATGCTTTGAGCTTGCATCCTTGACTTTGGTGGTTCTTGGGAGAAGCATATTCCTCTGGTGGAGTTCGCCTACAACAATAGTTTCTAGGAAACCATTCAAATGGTTCCATACAAGGCTTTTTATGGTAGGCCATGCTGATCACCATTATGCTGGTTGGAGGAAGGAGAGGCAGCTTTGTTGGGACCTGGTCTTGTTCAGGAGACTTCAGAGCTGATAGAGCTGATTTGGAGGAGGATGGCTACAGCTCAGTCTCGACAGAAGTCTTACACTGATCAGCGGAGAGGACCTCTAGAGTTCGAGGTCAGTGATCAGGTTTTCCTACGTGTTACACCGAGGTTGGGACAAAAAAGGATTCAGATATAGGGTAATCTTTCACTACGGTACGCCGGGCAATTTGAGGTCTTGGAGAGAGTGGGGTCGGTCGCCTATCGATTGCAGCTACCTCAGAGGTATTGGGCCATTCACGAAATCTTCCACGTCTCTCAGCTCCGACATTACTTTTCAGACCTGTCTCACGTCCTTCATCCTGAGGAAGTTGATCTTGAAGCGGAAGCGTCGTTCGAGGATCATCGTATCCGGATTGTCGATCGTAGTACGAAGGTTCTCCGTGGGCAGTCTGTTCCTCTGGTACGAGTGTTATGGCAGCATAGGCGAGTACAGGATGAGACCTGGGAGATGGAGACCAATGTACGATCGCAGTGGCCAAAGATGTTTGGGGTTTTTCCTTCTTCGCCTCGTTAGGGAAATTCGGGGAAGAATTTATTTAAGGGGGTATGTTTGTAAGAACCCAGATCTATTTTCAGGTATTTTCCCCTTTTTTCTGGAGTTTTTGAGAAAAATGATTTTTCAGGAAATTTCATAAGTACACGCCGCGTACTTTCTATGTACATACGGTGTACTCTTTCCCAAGCTCGAAGCCGTGTGTTGGTCATGTCCGGGCCACACACATGGTGTGTAAGGCTGAGTTGGTGGCCGGTTATTTCAGAGTACGGAAATTTCGAAGTACACGCCGTGTACTGAAAAAGTACACACCGTGTACTTTTTTTTCATTAAACAGACCGGGGTCACATGTAACCCCCATATATGTCTTCTTCTTAAGTTTTCGACCATCCGAGAGCGACCGTACATCCGGATCTTCAATGAACTCCCACCCCACAATCTGTTCTCTGATTCGAGCACGGTCAGTTGCATTGGAATCGCAGCGGTGAGTCCTTCCTTTTTCTTTAACCATGTTTTTGGATTCCTCTTCATTTCCATGTTATCGTGGGATGAATGTTTTGTGTGTTTTCTCAGATATACGTTGTTCGAAGATGCATTTGTCATCGATTTTGGCGTATATCGATATCCTCAGATCGAGGTAGGTGGTTTGTGCCTTCCCGTAGAAAGTTGATGAATACTATGTGCAAATTCCACCAATACCCTTGAGTGGGGTATTGCGTGTTTCATGTTTTCCCTTGTTGTTTTCCTGCTTTACATTATTTCTTTAGTAGAGGTTATTTCTTGTGAGTAGTGTAATTTATTTTTTGGCTTAGGTTTCTTTTCCATGCTTGTTTACCTGTTGGGTGTTTTTCCAGTTTCCATACCTTGTTTTAGGATAGTGGAATTGTCTATTTTGTTACTGTTGAGCTTTAGTTGATCGCCAAGTAGTTCACGAGGATTACTTGGATGTTACGCAAGTGCTGAGCATGTTTAGTTATGCTCAAGACTGTGATACCCTAGAGTAGTAGACCAAAGGGAGAATTGACAGAAGGGCTTCTCCATAGTGTCTTTTAATTACGATGCGAGACTATGGGGGGAATTGATGTTGAGTGATTCCCTAGAGAGTCTGTAGATCCACAACATGGGCCACATGGAGACTTTACGTTGAGTGCTTCCCCAGAGAGCCATTAGCATGATACGAGACTATAGGGGAATTGATGGTGAGTGCTTTCCTAGAGGGTCTGCTTAATTACGTAGCTGAACCAGAGGGGTGAGACTGTGTGTGCCTCCTAGAAGGTTGCTAGTACATAGAGGTTGAACCATAGGGGTTAGACTGTTGGACCTACCCAGAGGGTTACCTGTTTTCTTCTTGTGTTGACTACTTACTTGTGTGCTTTACTTGTTAGAGTTGTGGATTGTAGCTGCTTGTGCTTTCCTGTTACTACTTCTTCTTGTTTATTTACTGACATGTATTCATTGACTGTTAGGCACAAATATATGGGTGATTTCCTACTGGGATTGTATCTCACACCCTATTTGGGCCATGATTTTGGGCCCAAGAAGACTATGTTGCTACAGGTATAGATAAGGGAAAGCACCGTTCTACTTCGGGACCTTGATTGCATCAGGAGCTGGGGAGCATGGGACCGAGCCGTGGCTCGCGATGCTGAGGAGCTTACTTTTTTTATTTTTCACTTGGTTTCAGTTGTATTTCAGCATGTTATTGTGTTTGCTGTTTTCTTTAGATACTTGTACCTGCTGCATTTTTGTCATTATATTGATATCTATACATTGCTTCTGCTGTTTTGTTTCTGTTGGTATGCATGTCGTTACTGCTTCCGTTGTTTGTTGTTGTTTTCTTCCCTTGTATACCTTACTGAATGAGGGCATAGTTTCCCCAATGACTCACTAAGTCCATCGCTGCTAGTCGGCAGCCTCTGGTGTTCGGGGAAACGTGCTTGAGGTCATGTGGCGAACCGAGTACGGGGCACCAGTGGAGGGGTTCCGAACACGGGATGTTACACAGTGTTCCCTAAAAGAATTTATGAACTTTTTTTATGTATGTTCAGTAAACATGCGAGCTGGTTTTTGTAACTTTTGAACCAGTTCTCGGAATTCAAATTCGAGGTCATCGTTAAACTCGCAGCACCGATATTCTCTTATGGAGACCTTCACCTCGACTATAGTAAGTCGAGGGTGGAAGTTATTTTTTTTATACTTTTTTAAGGGAGAAGAAAATTAAAATTACTTAACCTTTTTTTTGAAACCTCTCTATTTGATTTATGGAGGTGGGGACCTCCTGTTTTTAATCCTTCCAATCGAATTTAGTGGTGGAGACCATCAGACCCCTTGAACTCCCTCTATATTTTGGAGTTAACCCATGGACTTCATCCAAATTTACTCTTCCAACATCAACTTTAATTTTCCCATCAATTGTAACAACATTTAATTATTCCAACATAAATATAATTAACAAAACCTATTATTATTTATGTTGGATCCTCGCTTGATTGTTGGGGGAATCATTGGAAAGGGAGAGAAGTTGTAGGGGTGATCTTTTGGTGTATCATTCTCTGCAAAGAAGAACACCTCATAACAATGATAATTATCTAACAAAGAACACACATCTCCAACGAAGAACGCACCATCTCCAATGAGGGACATCTTCAATGACAACGAAACAAAATTTGTCCTCCCCTTCTCACCAACGTCAACAAACCTTCGAGGTAGGGGTGTGATTTTGTTTTATCTTTGTTAATTTTCATTTATGTTAAATCCCACCCCATGAGTCGCCTATTACCGCTCAAACGTGGAGGGTGTGGGCCAAATGAATAAGGCCCGACCTCTCCGAAAACCTTTTAGTTTTTTTTGAATTCCCCAAAATGGAGGAGGAAAACAACCAGTGCTAGAGATTGGCACTGGTGGGACTCGGGAGCGGTAGATAGCACCACAACCAGCCGCGATGACGGTGGCAGCATGACAGCGCCACTGGAGAAGGGCCACAACCTGTCAGTTGCAACGGGGAAATGGCGGGGGCTGGCACGCCGTTCGGCCACACGATGGGGATGGTGGTACGTGTCCATTCCGGTCGGCGTGTTGGAACCGTGACCTTGTGTTGTAGTGGCGAAGGGAGGGCGGTTGGCTAAATCGGCCACCGAAGATGGTGTGATGTGCGATCGCGCTGTGCGAAGGAGCAGCTGGCCATCTAGCCCGTCGGGGGCCACCCAGTAGATGCCCTACCACGGGCCGCCACACTAAATGCCACCCATCCTTCCACTCCATGAGCCACCCAGTAGGCCTCTCCATCTACCAGACCTAGTTTCAGACCTGGGGTGGGCTGAGTCGACCCGAACCGGGTCAGGTCGGTCGGACTGCGTCGGGCCGGACCTGGACCAACATTGACCCTTTCGTTCTTTCAACCACATCATGAGCTACTGGTTACCATTTGAAAAACCATCTATGGTTCCAAAAACATTGGATGGAGATGGTCCTTTTGGTATACACCACATGGGGTTTCGATAAAGTGGGGGTACGATCGAGTTGGATTGAACACAAATCCAACCACGCCCTCGAGACTTAAAGGCTGATAACATACAGACTAGGCATCCGATTGAATCACTGCCTATTGTGTTGAGACCCATTTTTTGTGGTGGTCCTTTGCGATACATCATCATGGGACATCGTGGAATTTAAAGTATCAACATGTGTCTTGAGGAGAAGACCCTCTCAGATTCAAGTGATCTTAGTACGAGAACATTGTAGCTAGCTGCAACATGAGAATGGGATCCTATGTGCGTCTGTGATTTGGGATACTTTGTGGGTCTGTGTTCAAGTGTATCACTTGGATATGCTCTAGGAATCCATGTGGAACTACTCTAGGATACTATGCGGATCTGTTGTACTAGGATTACATGTGGGTCTAATGTCGTACTATGATCCTATGTCGGTCTGATGATGTACTTGGAATCTATGTGGGTATGATGATTTAGGATCCTATGTGGGTCTGATGATTTAGGATCCTACATGGGTATGCCTCTTAACAAGGTAAGATGATTCAGTAGTTACATCTAATCATCTTTACTGCCGTACCGATGTTATACCAGGTGTGAGATGTGTCTAAACCTTTGTGGTAATATTCGGTGCGGTGTATCATTGTGGTACATACATTCATGGGGATACGTTTTTGATAATTTTATATATGGTTTAACTTTGTGTTAATTACCATTGTGGTGATACCTTTATGGTAATCTCTTGTGTGTAGTACCTTTGTGGTACTTACCTTCATGGTGATACCTTTGTCGTAATATTCTGTGTGGCGTACCTTTGTGGTACTTACCTTCGTGGTGATACCTTTGTGGTATTCTTCTATGTGGCATACCTTTTTGGTACTTACCTTTGTGGTATTCCTTCTTTTGTGGAACAATTGATCTTTGGTCTTTTGAGTTGTACCTTGTGTTCCTCAAGATTGAGATGGGTATACTTGATAAATTAGGTATATTTATGGGCATATACCTATATAGGGTTTTATGTTTATTCAATTATTTTTGGTTTATCCATTGTGATTTTTGTGAGTCCTTTAAGGGTCTCAGGATCCCTAAAGAGTATTTTTATACTCACCACTACATTGGCAATGCCCGAACCTTGTTTTGTTTGGTGCAGATGATGGATAGAACTGACTGAGGATAAGGGTACCAGGATTGGAGCTATCTCTGAGGTAGAAATTAGACGAGGCATACCATAGAGACAGTTGTTTGAGAGCTTTACCTACTCTTCAAGTAGGGTCCTTGGCAGGAGTTCATAGGAGTTGTTCCATTTTACTTGTACTTTTTAGTTTCATTTTAATTTATAGTTGGGTTGTATTCTGGCCCCATTTTCTTACTGTACACACTCTCTTTACAATTCAGTTTACTTGTGTTCATATCTTGTGGTGTGCTTGGTTGTGTGTGTTTAGAAGATTTAAAGGCAATTCCTTATTATTTTAGGGGAATATGCTTTTTAGTGCTAGTCTGCATCCCCATACCAATGGAAGGCAGGCTTGGGGTAGTCACAGCATGGGCCCCGTGGTACGGGTCATGATAAATTGGTAACATAGGAGTCAGTTCTACAATAGAACATTGGACTCTGATATTTTTGACGACAATGGTGTTAAGTGGTATGAGTTTGGTTATCAGTTTATGGAATCCAGTATTGGTGTAGCGGCCGATGTATCCATACACAACTACCCTGAAATCTGATTCCTGACTCAGTGCATGAAAATAATTATTGCACGGATGTTATAGAGAGTTTTCTTTGTGATCTCTTTGAGTTAGATCTCTAGGAATAACATACTAATAGTGGCACACCTGTTTAATTTCAAGATGCCTCCACGTAGACAAATAGCTAGGGTTTCGGGTATAGTACACATCGATAGCCCTCTGAGCGATGAGGCCTGGGTTCATTGCCCTTTATCAGTAGGGGAACTAGTGGAGGCACTAGCAGTACCATTAACTGTGGTGAAACCGATGCCAATTGCCCCATTATAAGAGGTTGAACGCTGCTTGAGCGCGTTTCATGAGTTCCAGTGCCATAGGCCACCCAGGTTCAAGTGTGAGATGGCCCCACAAGCTGGTGAAGATTGGTTGGAGGCTGTGGTGAGTGTCTTCTGACTGGTAGGGACACCGGATTATCTCTTGGTGATTCTTTCGGCCTGTATTCTACATGAAGTAGCAGGAAGATAGTGGAGCTTGACGCTCCAGGTTCACAACGTGGTGTCACTTCACTAGGCATACTTTGAGATCATGTTTCAGGTAGTGTTTGTTCCAGCGACCCTTCGCACATTGTGCATAGAGGAGATTCTTCACTTGTATCATGGCAGCATGAATGTGGCTCAGTATTCAATTTGGTTTATCATCCTCTCACGCTACTCCACTGATATGGTGTGGGAACCATTCTTCAAGGCCTATAACATCGACCAGGGACTTAGGAAGTAGAGTAGCTCTTCAATGATATCTCTCAAAATCCTGACGCAGGTGGGGCTGTTAGAGTAAACCCTATTAGTGTAGAGCTTTCTTTCTGAGCTGTCGCCAGTAGCAAGACCCACCGACTAGCATCACATAGTAGAGTCTTCTATAGATGGTAGCGGACAGATTTCACAGAGGTGTAAGACAACCAGACCTATAGGTGGACGACCGCAAGATTCAGGGTCAGTTGTGTGGGGCACCAGAGATAGAGCCAGTCACATGAGGAGTAGGCACTGTTACACATGTGGTGGCAGGGTCACAAGGCTCAGTACCATCCGACCCGCCATATGGATGATCATGAGAAGGTTGAAAGACCACCCAGGAAGATATAGAGGTTCGACCGAGGAGGTCTATAGGGTGCTGGCGGGCGTGGTAAAGGATCTGGTAGTGGGCAATGATTCGAGATTGTATTGCCACCTCTATCGGGTGGTCCACCCGGCCAGAGAGAGTGGGTGGACAGGGGAGGGCTTAGCTCCGGGCAGTTGAGGCCTAAGTCCATGGTGCTCTGGAGATTATACGAGGTACGATTTGTGTCTATTCCAACTTAGCTTCATTAAGTATAGACACAGTTTCTAGTCATTCATTACTGCCACTCCCATCGTTTGATGCTCGATGATTCTGATGGAGACGTTGCCTCGATCCTTACGGCTAGAGACTCTGATGGGAGAATATTCGATGATTACACACTAGATCCAGAAGTTTGATCTTACTCAAGGAGGTGAGAGCCTCGGCTGGGATGCCCTAATAGCGGCGTCGAGGACTTATGTTGTCATCTTTGGTATGGAATTGGCATCTATTGTCTATGTTTATATTGACTATATTAGGTGTAATGTGTGGTTTTTCTGTATGGATGGGACTAGTTTTACCTTCAACAGTAAGAAGGGAACCTTTCCAACACAAGACAGACTTACTCCTAGGAGGGTGTAGCCAATCACTCATCAGTTTTCTAGCCTTACCCTCAAAGTGGTTGATGTGAATAGTCTGAGATATCTGGTAGTGGTGGAACGGTATGTGAATGTCTTCCCTGATGATGTTCTAGGTCTACACCCTCACTGATAGGTGGAATTTTACATTTACATATCCCCTGGGATGACACCGATATCTACACCAATGTGTTGGATGGCTCTCGTAGAGCTCCATGAGCTGCTGGTACAGCTGGAGGACTTACAGAGCAAGGGGTTTATTAGGCCCAGTGATTGTCCTTGGGTAGCCCCGGTTTTGTTTTCCAAGAAGACAGATGTGAGCTTCAGACTTTATGTTGACTATCGGTTCTGAAATCAGGTGACTATGAAGAACAAGAACCCACTTTTGAGTATTGATGACCTCTTTGAACAACTGAAAGGAGCACTATGGTTCATGAAGATAGACATTAGATCAGGCTATCACCAACTCAGAGTACAAGTTGAGGTTGTGCAGAAGACGTATTTCAGATTTCGGTACGCCCATTATGAGTTTTTGGTAATGTCATTCGGCATGACCAATGATCTAGCAGTGTTAATGGGACTCATGAACATGATCTTTCATCTATACATTGATTGCTTTGTAGTAGTCTTCATCGATGAAATTTTGATCTACTCGGCTAATAAGTAGGAGCATGCTTATCATTTTCAAATAGTTCTAGACACACTCCGAGAGAACCAGATTTATGGTGCACTCTTGAAGTTCCAGTTCTGGCTCCAATAGGTTCACATTATGGGACATGTCATCTTGGAGGTGGGATTTTCGGTGTATCTGGAAAAGAATGAGGAATTAATTGCATGGGTGTCCCCTAGAAGTGTGATGGAGGTACAAAGTTTCTTGGGTTTGGTCGGATACTACCGGAGGTTTGTGATAGCTTTTTCCAGAGTTGCAGCACCTTTATCAGCATTGACATAGTAGGGTGAACCCTTAGCATAGTCGAAGAGATTCCAGTAGAATTTTAAAGAGCTAATGTGGAGGATGAATAGTTCCCCCATCTTGAAACTTCCAGAGGAGGGCATTGGATACTTAGTCTTTTGTGACACATCTGGGACCAGGCTCGAATGTGTCCTGATGCAGGAGCTAGTAGTTAGCACTTATGATTCTAAATAGCTGAGAAAACATGAGAAGAACTATGCAACTTATTATCTGGAGTTAGAAGCAGTGGTCTTCACCTTGAATATATGGTGACATTACATGACAATCGAATGTTTTACATTCTAATCGGATCACAAGAGTCTCAGGTATATCTTCTCTCAGAAGGACCTGAACCTGAGACAACAATGTTGGCTTGAGTTCCTCCATGACTATGACTTTGATATAGTCTATACTCCTGGGAAGGGGAATGTTGTAGATAATGCACTCAGTAGGAGAACTGGTATACAGCTACTAGGAAAGGTGACAGATCATCTTGCCGCTTTCTAGATATCCTTTGTGGATCGAGATGGAGCTTCTTTTCTTCAGACTCTTATAGTCACTCACCCACTTCTTCAGCGAGTCAGAAAGGCATAACATGTGGACACTGACTGTGAGGCTCGACATGCTCAAATATCCACAGGAAATGAACCTGATGGATTTTTTGAATGTGGGGATCCCACCATCCTCTTTAGAGGACGTACCATGGTACAAGTGTCACTTCAGGAAGAAGTTTTGAGGGGGGTCCACACATCCCCACTAGAGGTACATACAGGAGTAGAAATGATGTACCATGACCTCTGAAGACATCACTGGTGGATGAAAATGAATAAAATAGTAGCTTTTTTGTCTCTCAGTGGCTAACTTGTCAGTAAGTGAGGGCGGAGCATCAGGTACCAACAGGATTAGTTCATCCTTAAGAGGTTCCTGAGTGGAAGTGGGATGAAATATACATGTAATTCATGATAGTAATTCCATGTACATTTTGGGGTGATGATTATAATTGGGTGTCCATCCACCGACTCACCAATTCATCCCACTTCCTTCCGATCAGAGGGCATGGTTCACTACAGAGCTTGTGACACCTCTATGTGAATGAGATTGTATGGCTACATGGAGTACCCTAGTTAATTGTCTCTGATCGTGATGCATGTTTGACTTCCCATATATGGAAGGGGAAGAAATAGGATTTTCGGACACAAATTCATTTGAGAACTGCCTTCTACCCTCAGATAGATGGCCAGACTGAGTGTACTATTCAGACCCTCGAGGACATGTTGCGTGCTTGCGTCCTCGACATTGGTCGCAACTGGGAGGATTACTTTCCCTTGGTGGAGTTTGAATACAACAATAGCTATCACTCTTCCATTGGGATGACAAATTTTGAGGCATTGTATGGATGACCTTGAAGATCGCCTTGGTGTTGGACTGGCCCTGGTGAGTAATCACTCATGGGACAAAAGATGGTACGAGCAACCATGGAGAAGTTCAGATCATCCTGGAGTGGATGAAGACTACACATAGTAGGCAGAAGTCTTATTCCGACAAAATACTGAGACCTATGGAGTTCGTGGATGGTGACCACATCTTTCCATGGGTCTCACCTCGATGAGGTTTGCAGAGATTTGGCAGGGGTGGCATGTTATCTCTGAGATTCATCTGACCCTTTTAGGTCCCCAAATGTGATGGTGAGGTGGCTTACCACCTAAAACATCCCAATCGGTTGCACTATGTGCACTATGTCTTCAATGTATCCAAGATAAAGAGATAACTGCATGACCATTTTCACATCGTCGACCATGACGAGCTAGACATCGAGGATAGTGCGACGTTTATAGAGGTTCTAGTAGAGATTTAGGATTGACAAGAGTGGGTCCTATGTGGGTGGTCGATATATCTGGTGCGCATTCGCTGGTAGCACAGGAACCTCCAAGAGAGCACATGGGAGCTGGAGCCTTAGATTCGAGCTCAATAACCCCACTTGTTTTAATAGTTTGGTGATGTGGATTTCGGAGACGCAAATCCATGAGGTGGGGAGAATGTAAACACCTGGAAATTTCCATGTAATTTTTTATATATGGAATATTAGGAGTCCGCAATAATTGACGACTCTTGATTCCAAGGCCTAGTGTGCCCGAAATGAATTTCTGAACTCTGATTAAGTACGTTCAATAAACGTGTGAGCGGGTTTTTCTAACATTTAAACCAGTGCTCGAAATTTAATTCTGAGGACACTGTTGAACTAACAGTGGCAGTATTCTCTGAAGGACACCATCACCTTGACCGTAGTAGGTAAAGGGTGTACGTTTTTTTCACTTTTTCAAGGGAGAAGAAAAATAAAATTATTTAATATTTTATTTTTCTTTTGAAACCTATTATTTGATTTATGAAGGTGTGGACCACCTGAGTTTAATCTTCCCAATTTGAATTTAATGGTTGCGACCACCCGACCCCTTGAACTGCCTCTTTATTGTAGAGTTTACCCATTGACTTCCTTTAAATTAATTATTCCAACATCTACTATAATTGTGCCAAAATATGTGCCTAATTTAATTTTTCCAATGTAAATTAAATTAATAAAACCTATTTTATTTATTGTCGGATCAACACTTGATTATGGGGGGGAATCGTTGAAATTGGGGAGGAGTTGTAGGGGAGATATTTTGGAGGATCATTCTCACCAACGAAGAAAACCTCCCAACGAAGATCATTCTCCAACAAAGAACATGCATCTCCAATGAAGAACAGACCATATCCAATGAGAGAATTATTCAATGACAATGAACCAAAGTCCGTCCTCCCCTCCTCGTCAAGATCAACAAACCTTTGAGGTAGTGGTGTGATTTTGGTTTATCATCATTAATTTTATTTTCCATTAAATATCTCCCAAGGAGACGCTTGATACTGCTCTAATGTAGAGGGTGCAGGCCAAACAAACATGGCATGAACTCTATGAAACCCTTTAGGTTTTTGTTGCATTCCCTGCGATGGAGGAGGAAGGCAACCGGTGTTGGCTATTGGCACCAGTGGGACTCAGTAGAGGTGGCCAGCACCACCACCGATCATGATGACGACGATGACAAGACCGCGCCACCAGAGAAGGGTCGCGGCTTGTCGGCTGCAGCGGCCGGCACACCTACCATCCATGCGAAGGAGACGGGAGCATGCATCCATGCCACCCAGCATGCAGGAGCCGCGACCTTGTTCCACAGTGGAAAATGGTGGGCAGTCAGCAGAATCAGCCACTATAGATGGCGCGACGCGTGATTGCACTGCCCAGAAAAGCGGTTTGCCATTCGGCCAGGTGGGGGCCACGCATCGAGCCATCGCACCGTGGGAAACCTAGTGGGCTGCCCTCATGGGTAGCCTAGTGGTCTGGACCCAGCGGGTTGGGTCAGACACAGGGCCGAACTCGGGTCGGTCCGGGTCGGACCGGACCCAGACTAACTTCGACCCTTTTCATTCTTTCGGGCATATCATGAGCTACAGGAACCCATTTGATGAACCGTCTATGGCTCCAGAAGCCTTGGTTCAAGATAGTCCTTTTGTTATACCTCAATTGGGTTTTCGATAATGTTGGGGTATGGCTAGGTTAGATCGAACACAAATCCAACCAGGCCCTAGGGACTAAAAGGCTAATAACATAGAGATTAGGCAACTGATTGACGCACCGTATATAGCATTGAGAACCCCTTTTCAGGGTGGTACTTTGGGATAATTATTCATAGGACTTCGTTGTAGTTGGAGTGTAGACATGTGGATTGATTATTGGACCCTCCCAGAATCAAGAGATCTTAGTGCGGGAACCCTATAACTGACAATAAGATGAGAAAGAAATCCTATGTGGGTTTGTGATTTTGGATCTTTTGTGGGTCTATGTTCGCGATTCTCACATGGATCAACTCTAGGAAACCACATTGGACTACTCTAGAATCCTATGTGGGTCTTCTATACTAGAATCCTATATGGGTTTGACGCTGTACTAGGATCCTCTGTGGGTCAGACGATGTACTAGGAACCTATATGAGTCTTATGATATAAGAACCTATGTGGGTCTGAGGATTTAGGATCCTACGTGGGTCTGCCTCTTAACAGAGTAAAATGATTCAGTTGTTACATCTAATCATCTATACTACCATATAGATGTTATACCTGGTGTGTGCTGAGTCCATAACTTTGTGGAAATCTTTTTTGTGGTGTACCTTTTTTGTAGTTACCTTCATGTTGATACCTTAGTAGTAATCTTCTGTGTGGAATACCTTTTTCGTACTACCATCATTATGATACCTTTGTGGTAATATTTTGTGTGGTGTACCATTGTGGTACTTACCTTCGTGGTGATAACATTGTGGTAATCTTATACGTAGCGTACCTTGGTGTTACATACCTTCATGGTGATACATTTGTGGTATTCTTTTGCACAGAATACCTTTCTGGTTCTTAACGTCGTGGTATTCCTTTAATTGTGGAATAGTTGATCTTTGGGCTTTTGAGTTGGACCCTGTATTTCCTCATGATTGAGATGGGTATACAAGATAACTTAGGTATATGTATTGGAATATACCTATGTAGGGTTTTTAGTTGATTCAAGGATTTGTGGTTTATCCTTTTTGGTTTTTTTTGAGACATTTGATGGTCTCATGGTCCCTACTAAGTATCATTATACACACCCCTACAAAGCTAATGCCCGCACCTTATTTTGTTTGTTACAGACGATGGACATTGATGACTGAGGATGAGAGTACTAGGACTAGAGGTATCTCGGATATGGATGTTAGATGAGTCGTACCACAGAGACGACCATTTGAGTGATGTACCTACCCTTTAGGTAGGGTCCTTGGTAGAAGTTCACATGTGATGTTCCAGTTTACTTGTACTTTTCAGTTTTCTTGTACTTTCCAGCTGGTGTTGTTTTCTTCCCCCTTTGTCTTACTGTACACACACTTCTTACTATTCAGTTCACATGTGTTTATATCTTGTTGCATGCTTGGTTGTGTGTGTTTACCAGATATAAAGGTAGTTCCTTCCCGGTTTAAGGGAATATGAATTTCAGTTATAGTCGCCAACCCCTGGCCTATGAAAGGCGGGCTTGGGGTAGTCACATCACGGGCCCCAGGGGATGGGTCATGACAATTTCCCTTTAATATTTACTATTATAAATGTTTCATTATTGGTTTGGTTATGATTAACTATTACAGATCATTGGGCTCACCCTTACTTTATTTTCTTCCCACAAGATTTCATGATGTGTTTTAAAAAGGATATGCAAGGATATTGTATATGGAATAATGTTGTACTATAAGAAAAACATTTCATTTTAATTAGTGTTTTCATTTGTAAAACGACACTGAGGTATGTAAATGGTTTACCAAAACTACTTAACTATTCTATCCTTGTTTATTTGATTCCTTGTAATCCTGAAAATGTAATTGTAATTGGAACTGTCTCTAGGTATACATGGGTCAGGTAGCTATTGGTGTTATCAATGGAAGATTATTAACAAACACTGAAACTATATTTTGGAAAAAATAGATTAGAGAACAGAACACTATGGTAGAATTTTATGATAATTATAGAACAAAATGTTTAGAAATATTACGATTATATGGGTAATCTTAGAAATAAATCAATGTCTAAATACTACATGTAGATGTTGTTCTGGAAAATATCTACCTAGGGGGAACAAGTCTCACAAGTTGTGCTGGGTCTGATTCAAGTGTAACTAGATACATGACAATAGGCCTTACTACGCACTTGGATTGATACTCTCAGGGTATATTCTTAGGATAATTCAAAATTTTGTTAGATGTCGATTTAAAAGATTTGAATAGGTGATAAAAATTAATTACCTAGGTGGAACCTAAGTTGTTTTGGATTGAAAATGAGTTTTCATGGTTTAGATATCCTATAAATGATAATAAATTTTTCTCACTATGATTATTATTACTCACACTATTCTTTCTAGTTTTAGTCAGTGGTTGGAACCTGTAAGAGTCATGTTGACATTGAATATTAGGGATAGGTGGTGAAAATTGTAAACCAAATGAGGTTTTTATAGGAGTGAATGATATTGTGTTTATTTATAATTATATTTCCTGAAATATTATTAACAACATATAATTTAACATATTAACTCACCAAAGAAGTGAAGGATGGAGTTTGATAAGAGATCAAGTGGTGGATACCATTAAGATAATATTGTTTGATTTACATAATTAAAATAATTAGGAAGGAGTAACCAAGGAAAACCTCTTAATAGACCAACGAAATGCTTCTTATATAAGAAATAACGAAATAAAGAAAAGAATGTTCGAGGAAAAATGATGCATGTGATGGAAGGGTATATATCTCATCCTAAGGATCCATTAATATTTTTTTGCCTTAAATGTGGGGAAACTAGGCATTACCCGAGTCAATCCCTCTTCAAAAGGATAATCCTTATACCAACTAAGGACCCATGAGTAAATAAATATATGAAGTATTTATGTATTGTGCTTATATTTAAAACCTTAGTTAAAAGGATATTTAAAGACTAAATTTCTAGGATGTTCATAGTATTTATTAATATGGGGTTTTAGAGGTATTACATGTATTCGGGATAAAACCCATCAATTCTGGTAAGGACATAGGACACGACCCTTGTAGAAAAGGAAGATAAGGTTTTAATTCCAACCACATAACTACAAAATATCCATGTTAATATGTCATTTATTCTAGTTGAAAATTTTAACTAATTTAAATTATGATGAACTATTAGTATCAATTTATAGTTTTGGAGATTTCTATATTAACAATTTTAAAAATTGAGAATATTTACCGAACAATTACTATACATGTCACTCTGTTATAAGATTTAAAATCTATTAAAAGTGTATTATAGTGTTTCATGAAATCAATGTTAATTTTTGGATATCCATTTCATGATGTTTTGGATGAAGTAGAAATTTATCAAATCATAATGAAATGAATTAATTTCTGTTTAAAGAAATATATTCAGAATATATATTTCATTATATTCAGAGGACATAAAACAATTACTCAATATTAGGAAAGGATATTTAAACAAAAATGTTTCCTATTACCTTAGTGTTCGGCGAACCGATGGTCTTTTGAATCATCAATGATTTATGGTTTTGAAGCCCTCAACATTCCATTTATCATTCAATAGTTTCTGACTGTTGACCTCAATAACTCTTTATAAATATCTATTCTTTTCTTCTATGTTTGTATCTCTACATTCAATTAATGTTCTTCTATTTAGATACATAGTCATACGTTATTCAATGGGACATATGTACTTAACAATCTCTGTTTTTTTATGATGTTTTAAAACCCCATATCATGATGTGTGATTTCAACATAGGGAATATGAAAATATATATTAAAAATATCAATTTTAAATTCCTATAAAAGAATCTATTTATGTTGGGGAGAATGTAACACCATGAAATTTCATAAAGAGTCACTTTATTCGATAACGTTATGACCCGGAAAACCAAATGTAAATAGGAATATATCATTTTATGAATTTATTATATATATAATATTTTAATTAAATTTAATATATTATATATTTTTTAATTAACAAAATTATGATTTATCTTTAGCGACACACAACAAATACATTAATTTATAGCTCCTGTTACACGCAAGACCGAGTTTTACCGGGAAACAATAATTTATTAAAAATATTGTTATTAATAATAAGATATATACTACTCATAAAAATATAGGTTCTAAATAGGATTGAATAACTTATTAAAATAAATGGTTTACAAAAATATAATAAGAATTAGTTGGTTACAACTTAATTGAAATTGAATATAAGATCCAAATTAATATAAACGGGATGTTTTTATAGAATACTATTTTTCTTCCCACACAGTTGTTCTACACTAATAAATTAAATTAATTAAAAATAGTGAATGTTATTAATGATATATATATATATATATATATATTATTTATTCAATAAAATATTTTTTACAATCATTAAAAAGATTCTATAATCATAAGATAAGATCAAACTCAAGTTTTCTCATAAAAGTAAATAGTTCTCTAAAGGGGCTTTTATCACCATTTAATGGATAACCAATTTAACTAAATTTTTTAATACTCTTATAAATTTAATATTTAAAAATAAACATTATTTTTTAAATATAGGCATCCAAATTTTGATATGGTGAATTTTTTGTATTTTTATATGAAATTTCATTTTTTTAAAACCTTGAAAAATACTACATTTTAACTCAAAATTGATTTTTCATATAATTTATTCATAAGGTTATATTATATTATTGATCATTTTTAAATTATAATTAGAGAAATTGTATACATATTAGTCCAATATATCTAATTATAATCATTTTATCTTTGAAATTTAATATAAAAACATAGAGAAATTTTTGACATTATACATTAAAAACCTCATTTGTCATACCATCTGTTGGAATAAATTTAAATTTATTTCTTCATCTTATCTAATTGGAATTTTGAAAATTTTAATATATATTTTTAATTAAAATAAATTATAATTTCTATTAAGTTAAACATTGTTTTGGACCATATATATTAGTGAATGTAATTATAATTAATTACAATGAGAAATAGAAAAAATCATTTAACAATGGACTAAACCAAAAACTTAATAAACCAAATGACCTAGAGACTTGTCAAAATTTAATTTTATGCTTTTAATTTAAGCTTATCCTCCCATATATTAAACACATTTCATTATGTGAGCCACATCTTGTTGGAAAACATGGCTGGAATTCCCTTTTTAAATATTTACATGAATTCCACTCCTCCCCCACTATAAAAAGACACTCAACCCTCACACCTCCAAAAACATATGAATCAATTTGAATAAACAAAAATCAAACCAAATTGATCCTAAATATACATTAATTAATCTTATAATCCTCGTTTTGGGTATGAATCTATTAAAGGATTCCTTTTGGTGCAATCTAACATCCAACTAATGAATAACCAACATATTGTTTATGTGTACTATAACTTAAGGCCTCACAAAATGATGTCATTCATTCTTATTTTACAACCTCCCATGATTGAATATTATGATGTACACTCTATTTTTATTTAATATATATTAAATTTATTATATAACTATGATTCATTAATTTTTATATACGGAATTATTTTATGATTTTTATTTTTTGGGAATAAGATAATATCATTTTTGGAAATGTGGAATACTGCCTCCACAAAGTGATGTGATTCATTCACACTATCCGAAAAATGTATAATAGATTTTTTTATTAAAACTATCACACTTATATGAAAACAATAATTATATAAATTTACATATATATCATATACATTTCATTTTGATAAATATGGAAAATAAATGAAAGTAGCATCCATTCATACATATAGACTATCATCTCAATGGTTTGTGCAATTAATTTCTAATTTCCAAGTATTATAGATTATTGAAAATATATAAATACTCTATATTTATGATTATTTCATCATGTTATGAATTCATTATATGTTTAAATCATTAAATAATTATAAAATAATAAAAATAACATGTAATAACAAACTTCTAATGCATGGTAATCAACACATAAAATAGTGTAAATAATGAAAGTTTATTAATAAACAGGTAATAAGATAATATAAAAGAATAAAATATGATATTATAAATATAATTATGGTTCTGGTAAAATCTGTTGTTAAACCCTATTATACTGAATGTTAAATGATGTTCACCCTAAAGGAAATGCAAGGTAAGGGATTTTCGTTTAACTTTTTACATCTATGAGATACATGTCATGTTCACCACCTACATATTCTATGTGGTGTATATATTGACTAATTTGATACATTATATATGAATTTTATATTAATGGTATGTGGAGTTTCAATTTGAAATATTTCTTATATGGGGACAAGAATAAATATATATTATGAGGTAAATAATTTTATAACCTGATTCCTTTCTATCGGGTTATATTACTTCAACATTATTTTTATCACTATAAGATTATTTTTCTAATCATTTCTTACAATATATTCTTGTATTTAAAATTTTTGTGTGTATTAACATTTTGAAAAAAATAATCAAATCATTAATACAATCACATATCATTGTTATGGTCTTTTCAATGGTTTACCTCACAGTTAAATTTTGTTTGAGATTGTTTATACATGAATTTACAACATAAAAAATTATTGAATCATTTTATAATAAATATTTGAATTTTTCAATACTCTAGTTATTCATGATATTTTGTAACTAATAGTACCATTATTCAAATATTGTTTACTTAAATGTTTTTAGAAAATTATTTTAATTAAACCTAACTTCTTTTTCTCTTTAGTCGGAGAACATGCTTTATTCTAAAAACATTGTTTTATAAAAATGTTATTTTAAAAACCATTAATTTTTATAGAATTATTAATTAGATAAATTTTACCCTTTTTTAACTTTTTTTCATTGGAATATTTTTCTCTCTTTTCAGACAAGAATATTTCCATCCGTTTAACTGTAAAAAAAAATATTAATTTCACCTTGTACAGAGGGCATATATTTAACTGCCATTATTTCATCAAAGAATACATTTCATGTTTAAAAGGATAACAATTAAATAAACAAATTTTGAAAGTGATTTTCAAATAAAACTATTTTTCTTTTTTCAAAATAGAATGTATATGTTTTTCAACAATATTTTAATAGATATTTTCATAATATTTCCATTATTAAGAGGAAAAACCCATTATTTTATTCCAAATGATGTATTTTTTATGGACACCACCATTGTGGTTTCTTAATATTGTTTTTGTTTGATTTTACTAAGGATATAATTAAATTTTTTATCCGTGATTCCTTTTTCATTCCCCTTGAAATATTCAATCTTCAATGATTATTGAGAACTATGTTTCCATTAAATATCCATATCATGTATCGTCGATATGATTATTTCATATACCATATAAAATTTTCACATATTGTATGAACATGAATATTATTTTTTTATTTGGAGAAATATTAATAAATATATATGTTCTACTCCATACAGATATTTTATAAGGAACATTGTCACATAAATTATTTAATAGATGATGTAAAAATTAGAGGGGTACAACATGGGTGTGTCCGATTCATAAATATCCCCTTAATGCATCTGTATTCTCATGTGATGAGTATGTTGGATAGGAATAGATTGGTTTTTACCAAATATTACAATCCATCCTTTGAAATTACTTGACAATAAGGGAGCCATTTACCTAGAAAAAAATGGAATCCAATAATTAAGCATTGACTTCATTTAAATTCAGTTATTTTTATCCATGATTTTTTCCAAAAAAATATCTTTGGATGAATTTAATTATCCTCTCATTGATTAAATTTCATGTGTTTTAGTTTCATACCAAGACATATTTACTATTCTCATTAATTCACTATTATTTTAGTTATGCTTAATACATACTAAATGTTTGAGCTCACCCTTATTTTCCTTCCATTCCCTGGGATTCCATGAGGTGAAATAAAACATATTTAAACTAATATAGTAGAAAAAATAAATTTATCATAAAAAAAAATTATGTTTTAATTAGATTATTTATTTTTGAAACTATATTCTCATATGTATCTTGTTTACCAAGACTACTAAACTATTTGATTATTCGATATTTGATTCCATTTAATCATGAATAGGTAATGGCAGTAGACAATTTATTTGGGATTACTAGGATTGTGTCACTACATACTTAATATTGTACCATAAATAATAGTAAAAACAAAAAAACATGGTATTGTGGTTAAGGTAAAAACAGAATTACAGGGGGTTAAACTAAATATATCAGTGTTAAAATGACCTAAAAATTCAACAAACCATATCTTACCGATATATTTAGACCATAAAATTCCTAATTATCAAGATGAATATATTTTCAAAACCTTTTCATGTGATCAATATCAGTATACCTTTTTATTTTAAAAAATTATAAATGTGTCAGTCACCTCAAAAACCAAAGGCCACCCCACTCTACTCTTCTTCACGCTTTCAATTTATTCTATAAAATCCAATATCTACCCAAATTTCTTCCAAAATTCCCTAACCACATAGTATATGTCTTATTTTAAGAAACAAATACAACCACAAATGGCTTTCGTTTCACACATATAGAGGGTACTCAAAAAAGACACAATGTTCTTCAACAAGCATTTTAATTTTATTTCCTACCCCACCACCATCATTTCTTATTAAATCATGGTAAGGTAAAAAACTCTGTATATTCAAAATAATCATATTATTTATTTTAAATTAATTCCCTACAAACATCCCCAGTTCCCTCAAATGGGTTATGAAGTCATTATTCATGGTTACAACATAATACAACCTTATGAACTGATGTCATACATATTTCGATTACAACCTCTCACGATTGGGTATGACGATGGATCTAAAGTATATATGTGATATTTAGGAAATAATTATGTCTATGTAGTTATTATATTTTATATATCCCTTTTACATCCATTATTTATGGGATATGATAATGTCCCCCTCGTGTATGGAAGACTACCATCTCCCAAAGTGATGTGATTAGTTTGTCAACAATGCATTACATAAAAGTTAATAAGGATACAGTTATGGATTATATGTAATATAAATTAAATAATTATGCCATTAATGGAATAATTTTTATTTTCATAAGATAATATTTCATTTTCATTGTTACATTTTAACTAACATAAAGATGATAACGTCATTCATGTATGTGCGGACTATCGTCTTCACGAAGTGATGTAACCCTCATTTAATAACCACACCACAGGGAAGTATATATATAAGTTTATTGAAATATATAATATGTTATATATTATATTAATTTAATTTAATAATGTAAAAATGTTACTATCATTATTTCTATAATGATTATTGAAAATTAGAGGCATTAATCATGCGTACGTACAACCTATAATCTCTATGATTCCACTATAGTTCATTTTTTATAACCATAAATAATGATTGGTTTTAACAATATAATTTTTGTATAATGTTAGTTGTTATTTCATGATTATTAGTCGTTATATTTTTAAATAACAAACTATTTGACCATATTCTACCTACTAATGTCAATTTTTACACATAAGCCAAATTTCACTAAAATATCCCATGTAAATTTAATTGATTAAGTAATCATAAAGAAAATGGTAATATCTGAAATAAAAGGAATAATAAATCTAGAAAATCTTATGAATATATTAAATAATTAATATAAAATTATTATTTTAGATGATAAATAACATACATTGTGAGACATAGTCAATGTAAGTGATTCTCATCTAACATTTAATTTTATGGGACATACACCGGATTCGCCGCATAATTCTTTGATGTATTGTATATACTACTATATTTTATGATATATCATTAAATAGTTTATCTTGACATAATTTCATATTTAATTAATTGATTTTTCATTCATAGGGATTATGATACAGAATGTACTATATTGGTAATAGTGTATTTCAGTATATCGTCATTATCTAAGATTGATTTTGTTTAAGAATCACATTGATGAATTATTTGATATTTAAATCCTCAAATAAATATATTTTCTTCTTATCTAGATACTAATTAAATTTTAAATAAATAAAGTCATTTTTCATTTTTTGTTAAATAAATGATTTGGAAAATGTTTTTATGAAAATAAAACATTATTTCTATATACGGATGAAGATCATTTTTCATTAAAACTAATGTTTTATAAAATTATATCAAATTTTCATTAACCATATTAAAATTATTTTTTAAATACATTTTTATACATTTAATTTTTTTTAATGGAATATTCATGTCATTTAAAAAAATGAATATTTGGATTTTAGTTGAAATATAAACAGAATCCTTATCTTAACGTACTCAACATGTAAAAAGTGTCCTACTGACATGAAAACTAAATATTTTAAAACATAAAATATAGGTTTAAAAAGTTATTTTCAAATAAAATTATCTTTAAAATGCTTTTTATTTTAATTTTAAATGGAGTTTTTTAAAAATAAAAGGATATTTTCCTCAATAATATTTTTATTGAATTTTTTATTGTATTTCTATTCATTAATAACAAAACCCCTTTATTTTATATAAACTACTCTTGGGAATGGTTGCCTAAAATTCATAATTATTATTTATATGGATGTTTTATGATCAATTTGATTTACGATGTAAAAGTTTATTACAATTCACTATATTATATTGGACGGTTTATGATTATCTTTATCGATTTTGGTATGTATTAACATTATTTATATTAGCCTTTCAATACATATGATTATTTTTATTATCATCCACCTATTTCATATAAGGAATGAATTGGACATAGTTATGGATGACTGGGGATCTCTATATCACATATATGCATCTTTTTGTACCATTATATAAACTAGGATGTGTTTTGACTATGGAAATAATAATTTTTATAGCTATATTGGAATAAAGCCCTGATGGTATTTGATATAATAGAACAAGGCGTCAATGGTATTATAGTTATTGGAAGAAGGCCTCAATAATAAGTTTTGTATTTCAATCATTATTCACTACATTATTATGAATTTTTTTTCAAATATTCCATGTTATTAATCAATTAGTTAGAATGTATGTTGTTATTTTTATGGTCATTTTATCTCTTATATTTCATTATTTGATCATAATTTTTCCTTCTATATTGTTTTCATGTTATTTATTAAATGTAATATTTCTAATTTATTTACCTTACCATATTAGAAATTCTTTATATATTAATAACTATTATTGTATTGTTACACATTATGAGAATTTTTGATCAGTGATTTCTTGTGGTTTATTTTTTCTCTGATATGAGAAAATTTTTATGATTTATATATAAATATGAAGATACACTAAGGGGAATAATTTTATTCTAAAATATTTTTTTTAGGTTTTTAAATTTAATGCAAACATCAAGTATGTATCTAGTTTACTTATATTACATAACTATTCGGTCATTATGGATGTGATTCAACGTATATTATTACAATTAAATATTATAGCCACCAACTCTAGGATATTATGGTTGGGGAGACCGAATTATTAATAGAGAAAATTTATTATAAACCATATGAACTAGACATAGTAAATCATAGTTTACAGAACATGAACCTATGAAAGATTTTGAGGATAACTATAGAATGAAATTTAAAAACATTTGGTAACAAATAATTTATGTTGTTTTCCTAGAAACTATACCCCTATTTAGAAAATATATGTGTATGCAGTTATAGAATATATTTACCTAGGTGTATCAACTCTGAAAAGGGTGCATCAGACATCACCTGATCATCACCTGGTGTATGAAAATGGGCCTTACAATGCATGTGGATCGAACTACCCTTGGATACTCTTAGGATAAATGAAATTTCGTTTACAAACCATTCTAAAGGAGTTCAGAATAGAGTTATCTCCAATGAAACCACGTCTATTATTATGAGATTAGTTATGCCTAAAATTTTCAATTTATGTTAATTATTTCACTTTTATTGAGATTATACATTATGTCTATAAGATTATGATCGGGTAAAGTGTATTCTGTCATATTAAAATAGATCCTAGAAGAATTAATGATACCATATAAATAGAAATAATCAAAATAGTTATAATGATCATTTATTTTAAGGGTTTGACCAAATATTTAAAATATAACGCATCTCATAAACACTCTCATCATTCGAAGACATCGTATCATGTGATTACAAGATAGATATGGAATTGTATATGTGTCATTACTTTATAGAGGTTAAAGTTAAGAAGAGGATATAAGATAAAAGGGTGAAAAAAATAAGAAGCGAAAAGGGTTTTCTCCCATGAGATAATTGTGCAAAGAATCACCCAAGGACATTATTAAAGATAATTGAAGTTTACTAAAATTATTGAGAGAAAGAAAACCATGCTCATTATTCCATATAAAATAAAAATGTTTAAAATTTTTTATTCCTAAAATAAAATTATATGTGGAATTACACAAATTAATTACCCAATAATCAATCGAATATACCTCAAAAGTTACTAGTATGTCATGGATAAACATGTTATATTACCATAGATGAAGTGAAATGATTAATTTGATTGTGTTTACATTCATGAATTGTGTAATTTTAGTATCTTATTAATGTCACTATGGTTATATGAATTTTAAAATGTATACATATTTTAATGAACTATATATTCAAAAAGAAGTTAACACGTATATTTAATGGTGATAATGGCCAAGAAAAATGATTTAGTGGAAAACTAAACATCATGGAAAACAAAACATTTATGTAAATATAACCCTTAATATTTTCCTGATTTAGATATAATTGTTTTAGGATAACATAATGTTTGGTATGGATAATGTAAATTGGATAGTACTAACTACCTTGGAAATGATTCATGATTCTTTTAAAAGGTGGGTTATTATGTCATAGATGGAGTTTAAATCAATTTTGGATTTAATTAATATATCCAATAATATATTTTTTATTTATTTAATAAGGAATCATTCATTTTTTAAATATGGTTTTCTTTTAATTCATGTTTTTATCATGGTTCAATATAATAATTTATTGAGGTATTAACATGGTTGGTAAATATTCTCCCAACCTTAAACATTACTTAATATTGAGTTAATTCAATAATTCATATTAAGGATATTTTAAAGTATAGTGTTTGGGATAATTAAACCATAACTATTACATAACATTTAAAATATTAAAATTTAGACAATTCTACATTGAATCCATTTTTTCAAAATTTAAAAAAATTATAAAATAAAACATGAATTCTTTTCCTTGATAAAAATAATCATAACATTCATTGGGACTTATTCCTGTCTATTATCCATACTTTTAAAAGGTGGAAATATTTTTAAAAATAACATGGGATGAGAAAAAAATCTCAGTAAGGTATACATGATAAATAGTGAAACTATTATTTAATGAATATTTTAAAATAAAGAAAAAAAATCTCAAAATCACAATTTTCACCCATAAAAACATAACCTATTTATCATACCTCATAAAATCATAAGATTTCAGAAAATACATCTTAAAAATGATAAATAATTAATTTAATATGTTTCCTAAATATAATATTTACATTGTAGATTTCATAGAAAAATAGGTAGTAACCATGATGGTTATGTTTGGAATACTCATCACCATATATTTCATAAATCTCTTAGGAGAAACCCCATCATTTAACAATATCTCAGTACCCAATGCATTGGAGAGTTATCATATGATCACATTCCCATGGTTTGTCATGTAAAATCATGTAAACATAAGTAATTCCCATTACCAAATAATAATCATAACACATAAAACAAGCATAAAGGAAAAATAACATTTTCATTTTGAAGTCACATTTAATAATTTTGAAGCAAAACACTAAAAAATGAACATATTACTCGAAAATAAAAGATTAAACTATTAAATTAAACATAAAATCATTAAATAGACATAAAAGAGAGATATTCAAGTCATGATGTATATGTTAAACTAACATTTCATGTTATTGAAAAAATCCACCCATTTTTAAAACACAATTAAAATTTTTTAAAATAAAAATAATGATTCAAAATGTCCTATACCACATTGAAAACTTTTGAAATAATTTATCATTTAAAAAAATCATTTACATATAAATAAATAGATGAAAATTCATTTTTTAAAACATGGACATGATGGAGAATGATTTATAATATTAAATCTTTAAAACTTTTAAAACAATGTCTTTGTTAAAGAGTCCCTTACAATGATCATTTTGTTAATAAAAAAGAACGATTATGTGTATTCAATATAAATCCACATAAATTGAGTATAAATACAATATAGGATATTAAAAACGCATTTCCCACAAAATCATTTCATGACATAATCATGAAGTTGAAGATTAACCCGAATAATAGAAATTGGGTTAAGAGATTACATTACCACTTGTAATCTGTCAAATTATAACACTCATAAAATTAATAATCATCAGATGAAACATTTATTTATTGGAGTATAAATATATTTTTGATATTTCTTATCAATTTTCTTTATATATACACAACACACACAAAAATTATTTGTAAATAATGCATATATCTCACAGATGAAAAAAGTGGGATGAGTAAGTCCTTAAAAGTTCGTAATAATGGCATAAAAATTTATCAATGGGGTGATTATGTGTTTAAAAAGTATATCCAATCAAATATAAGTGGAAATAAAAAAACAAAATTTTATTCCACACATAATCATGGTATAATAAAATCCACATTGTGGATGTATATCCCAATGAATAAAAATGAGTTAGAGATTTCCCATACAATGTTCGTATCACTAAAGTTATGATAATTCAATAAAATAATTATATGTGAAAAATATAAATCCACCTAATATAAGTTAATATTCAGTATAATTTCATTAGGGGTCATTACCATATATTCGTGGAATAATATAATCAATGACACAATTGTTTAACTCAATGAATAAAAATTGTGTTAAGATTTCCCTTAACATGAGTACAAATCATCTCATAATTTCATAATTCTTATTGAATAATAAAATTAGGATAATATCTAATTTCAAAAAGAAATCATGTCTATTATTATTATTTTATTATTAAATAACATGTTACAATAGTAATATAATTATTTATCTTCATGTCGAACGCTTTACCAATATTCGGTTCTTGAGTTGAAAATGAACTCAACATCATGTCAATAGACCAAAAGGTTATAAGTCCATCAGTTTGAGAATATAAAACATGATATAAATTTTATATAAAATAATTATTTATGTATATATAATAATATTTTTAAGGAAAAATAATAAATTGATCATGGAGATAGAAGGTTGTACGTACTCATGAACTTTATTTTTGTTTTTATTGTCGTATTAAATGAAAGAAATTCAATTAAATATATGTAAATATTTATAAATATAATATATAATTATAATATAATTAAAATTTCATTTATATAATAATTTTTTACTAAAATTTATTTAACACATTCAATGTGATGTGTGAACAAATCACATTATTTTGAGGTGGCGGTAGTCCACACGTCCCCAAATGATTTTATCATATAACAACAATAAGAAAAGCATTAAGGTTAGTTTATTATAAAATTTACAGAAATTAACTACGTTATATTATACATATTAAAATATTATTTGACCAAAATTTTGGTTTTATGACCATCCATGAAGGAGATAAAAGAAAAAAGAACAAAAACATTATTTACAGAGGCGATTAACCAGCATAACTTGGGCAAAAATTTCGTTTATTTGAATAAGACATGGTGAGAAATTAAATTGATATAATATATCCCATTATAAGAATAAAAATATAGTATATACATTATTTTGGAGTTATCATGAATTAATTTATGAATGAGGTTAAGATAAAGTTGAAAAATAAAAGAAATTAAGAGAGATAATTTGGGAAAATTACCTCTTGAATATTCCCTCCTTGAAAGACCCATGAGGATCTTGTATTTGGTCTTTTGGTAATACCAGTAGAACTCATATGTGAGGAGAGTGAATATAAGAGGTTTGGGTAGATATTTGACGATATACATGGATTTTTTGTTTTAAAATGGGAGGTGGAGTGGTTGTATTCATACTTGAGGATAGGTGGGTTCATGTGATTAGATTATTGATTAACTAATATTAAAATACAACCATAGAGATGTGGCATTAAATTACAGGACATAACTGTTTATGTACTATTTTATATTCTAGGTAGTGTATATCCCAAACTCGAAAAAATATTTAAATTTTGTAGTTTTAGGTTGGATAATCATTTAATGTTTAATTTTAACCCTTGTCAAAATATTACTTTTACTTGGGTAAATATTTTTATTATCATTTTAACTATTTTATACATAAAAATAAATAGACCTTTAAAAAATAATTTTCATCTTTTTATTCCAAATATGAAATCCTTTTTCCCAAATTCAATTTACATAATTTCGAAAATTATATTTAGATCTAATTCTAGATACAAAACAAAAAAGACGGTTTTAAAAGTGAAACATTCAAAACATTCAAATGTTTTTATATCGAATTTAAATATAAAATTTATTAAAATTACCATAATTATATAAAGTGATAAAAAATTAATCTAATTATAATATCAAAAAATTAAATGTTTAATATTAATATTGTTTTCGATGCTTTCGCCGGGGCGCGCGCGCATCCGTCCGTCCGTGGAGAAGGACGCGCGGCTTTGTTGCCCCGCATTCCCACTTTCCAAAGGCGGGTGGCATTCGTTCCTTTTTCAGGTACGTCTGCTCCTTGATCGAAACGGGATGATGGGATGTCGGTTCTTCCCTCTGTGGATCCCTCCTCGGAGCTCATTACCTAGTCCGGGTCTCCCTCATAGATTTAATACGTAGTTCGTGAAACTCTTCCCAGTGCCATATTTCCATGGACGCTGGTTAATTACACTGCTTCTGTCGGGACATTCCAAAGGGTCTGGTCAGGGCAACAACCTTCATTCAGGGGAGTAGTCACGTTGAGGCATTAGTAGCATGTCTCGATGCTGGGGAACCTGGCATGTCTGTCTAATGTCCCTGGTCACAGGGATTCTCAAGGGCGTGGAAGACCGAGGAATCCCACATCGAACGCAGGGAATTATATGTCATAGACACTTATCTGAGGTTTTCCTCAGCTTCCTGTGTTTAACACAGGGTATGCCGCGAGTTTAACATCCAGCGGAGAAGGATCAGCCCGATCAGAGCATTAGCTAGGATAGATTGGACTGAGGGATTTCCCTTGATGGGATGCCGATACCGGGGCCAGCCCATGGGCGACTATGAAGAGGAGCATACCAACATGGTCTCACCGAGATATGACGGTCTGGGCGAGAATCGGGATGGGTTATAGGTGGGTGAATGGAGTGGAGGGGGAGTGAAACGGGACTATCGCAGGGGCGATGGTGAGATTGTGCTTGGTCCATGGAGAGGCTTCCTATGTATCCCCGTGGCAGGGAATCAAAGTCCGCGTAGTTCGGGATGGTTCCGGTAAACCGACATGAAGGTGGACCTTGGCCCGAGGGGGGGTGGCATCATCAGCGTACCGACGTGAATGTGGAACTTGGTCCGATGAGTGGTGGGCTTGAACCTCTGAAAGGCTTCCTAAGTACCATGCCTTGACATGGATCAAAGACCTCATAGTTCAAAGGGTTTCATCGGTGAACTGACGTGAAAGTAGACCCGTGGGTCCACTAGTGGTGGGATTGAACCTCGAGAAGGTTTTTTACTTACCATGCCTTGACATGGATCAAAGTCCTCATATTTCAAAGGATTTATGGAATACAGTTTAATGTCATGCGGGACAAAAGTGAACCATGACGTGAATAAACGACGGGCGGTGGGTGTTGGAGAACCGTCGTAAATGAGGGACCTCAGTCCGATGGGAAATGGGCATGAAAATTGGGGCCTGGCACACCGACTAGGAGACGGTTTGGGGCCAATAATTGTTGGGCTTGAACCTCAGGGAGGCTTCCTACGTACCATGCCTTGACACGGATCAAAGTCCTCGTAGTTCAGATTGGGGAATGCAGTTTAACGTCATGTCGGACAGAGGTGAACCGATGTGAATGACGATGGGTGGGCTTGAACCTCATGGAGGCTTCCTACGTACCACGGCTTGACATGGATCAAAGACCTCTTAGTTCATGTGGGGCTTTGTCGGCGAGCCGACGTGAAAGTGGACCTTGGTCTAATGAGTGGTGGGCTTGAACCTCATGGAGGCTTCCTACGTACCATGCCTTGGCATGGATCAAAGACCTCGTAGTTCAAATGGGTGTGCAGTTTAATGTCATACGAGACAAGGGGGGGGGGGGGGGCATACAGTTTAACGTCATGCTGGACGAGGGCGAAACTCGACGTGAATGAAAGACCGATCAAAGTTTCTTGAACCTCATGGAGGATTCCTACGTACCATGCCTTAGCATGGATCAATGTACTCGTAGTTCGCTGTTGGGTCACAACGGCTTGCCGTCGGAATGGAATGCAGTTTAACGTCATGTTGGACGGGGGCGAAACTCGACGTGAATGAACGACCGAGCAAAGTGGCTTGAACCTCATGGAGGATTCCTACGTACCATGCCTTGAAATGGATAAAAGTCCTCATAGTTCGCTGTTGGGTCACAACGGCTTGCCATCAGACTGGAATGCAGTTTAACGTCGTGTTGGATGGGAATGGTGGGGGTTAGGGTCAGTGCTCACTCTAAACCCACGTGAGTCATGTTCGGTGTGAGAAACAAGAGGTTGCAAGGACCTGACGATCACGTCGCGAGGGATGCGTCCGTGAGAAACGAAGAGGGGCTTACGCGTTAGGCAGCCCATGGTGTTGGGACTTACTCTAGGATGGAGGCCCAGGGTCGGGTCACAGTTTAACGTCATGTGTTGAGGACGTGGTGCTTGGCAGTTTAACTTCCTGCAGCTCGGACGAGGTGGGTCCACTCCGCACCCCTAGGACTTACATAACTGGTACCCTCTGGTCCTTGGGGAAGGGAAGGTACCAGTAAGGCCATGGTCAAGGGGGTTTGTGGAATGAACCATCAAGGGGTCCACATTAGCATGGTTATGCGAAGAAGCAATATCAGTTAGCGTGCCTATGCGAAGAAGGATTAGGCAAAGCAACACTACGGGTGGTATTGTCGATGGGACTTTGAAATCACATCGTGAAAACCTGGAGGGTTGCACGGGAAGAGGAATTGCTAAGAAAAGGAGTGTGATTCGTGAAGTGGAGTGCATTGGCCTTAGCACGGGGCATGGGTGTGAGTGGAAGGTGCTTCGCGAAGTGGAACAGTGTTCGCGGAGCACTGCCTCACGAAGAGGGGGTGCCTCGCGAAGTAGGGTCCTGCGAAGTAGTGTGCTTCGCGATGTGTAGCGATCCTTCCATAGCATAGGGATCACTAGTATGGGTTGGGTGTTTCGCGAAGCATAAGTTCTCTTCGGCTGCCCGTGTTCCCTTCGGAATCCCCTTCCTTTGCGAATGCCCTTGAGCTTCGCGAAGGGCATCCCTCTCGGAAGAGGGGCTCAAAACGAGACAAAGCAGAGGCGTCTCGCGAAGTAGGAATACCTCTCGGAGCTCATGATTCCTGGGGCAAAGAGTGTTTCGCGATTCGGTAGAGGAGAAGCTGAAAGGTCGAATTGTCCGTCATCCTTTTTTAGGACTCAAGGGGAGTCCAACATTTATAGGGAAGGGGCGCCGTGAAGCAGAACTCGCGCGTCGCCTCCGGTGCTTCGCGACGCGCTCGCGAACGTCAACGTCGTCCGCGGAGGGCACCGCCTCTGGAGCTTCATGGCGGTTCGGGAACGTCAAATGCGTTCGCGGAGAATTACCGCCTCTAGAGCTTCACGGTGGCTCACGAACGTCAAATGCGTTCGCGGAGAATTACCGCCTCTGGAGTTTCGCGAGGCCGTGATGGTCGGGGCGCTTCGCGGCAGGGCTTCGCGGGGGTGCTTCGCATCGGGGCTTCTCAAGGCAGCGCACCCACCATCCTTTTTCGTTCCTTTATTTCGGGCCATATTTTGGTGCCAAAAAATGCCCCCCCTCAGACTTGGAGCCGCGGAGGGCGAAGGGTCGAAGTCTGAGGGAAAATCGACAAAAGTTTTCGGTTTTTCGCAATGCCCCTACGCGAAGGGGCCCCACAGTGCTCACCGGGGCCACCAATCCGGGCGTGCCACGATGATCCGCACGGATGAGGTGCGCCGAGATGCTCTGGGGTCGCCGCCTATAAATAGGGGGGTCGACCTCTTTTGTCTTCACGTGCCTTCCTTGTCTTTTTGTGCTCTCGACTTCGCGAAGCTCCGCATACTCCGCGACAGCCCTCTGCAAATCGAGCTTTGCGGCGAACCGCGGATCTCCAGCTCCGCGTCCATGCCAAGTGAACCTCGGCTTGTCGGACTTGGCCAGACTTTGCTGCTTGGTCTCGCGACCGATCTTCGCGATCCGACTTCTCGATTCAGCTTCGCGGTCGAGCTTCGCGATCCAGCTGAAAAACAATTCTTTTCTGAGGGCCAGAGTTAAAATGGCCCATCAAGAGGTTGTATTGGGGGTGCTTGCAGATGCTGCTCGTCGGGATGAGATGGACAACTGTCCAGGCCTGGGGGAGATGTTCCGAAGCCACTCAGACCACAATTATTTGACAGATCTGCTATCGGAGGGTCAGAAGGATTATCCGCAATGCAAGAAACTTCCATTGTACGGCTTTGGGATGAGGGATGACGTCTTTATCCGTGAGGCGAGTAGGGACGAACCAGCTTACTGGTTCAGGAGCACACCATGCCAGCACCAATGGTTCAGGGCGGCCGATGGTCACACACGGGAGGAATTCACACCCGTCACCGCTGACTGTCTCTACAACCATTTGAACGATATTGAAGGGAAGCCACTGCAGCCGGAGACTTCCCCTCCCCTCTACCGTACCATGCTGAAGGCGACTTTGCGAGATTCGAAGAAGGGATGGTCCGATGAGTGGTACCTACGCCAGGGCGACAACTTTACTGATGACTGGGCCTGGGCCTACTAGGTAGGCGCCTCGTGCGAGGAGTTCGGGGATGATATGAGGATAGTGGGGTTGTATGAGGCGGCATGGCCCTCCCAATTCAACATTTACCAACCCAAGAAACTGATGCCGGAATTACTGAGCAGATGGTCATCTAGGACCAAAACGTTTCACCTGCATCACGAGGATGTGGGCATCAACCTGTGGGATGTCCACAAGATTTCTGGGGTTCCGATCTTGGGGGCTATGTATGAAAAATTCCTCCCCGTCATCAGCACGTGGGAGTATACGAAGCAAATGCCGCGACTGGCGTCAGCGCTGATGGCACTCGTCCCTAGAGAGGACAAGGAGGCAGTGAGGGATGTCCATTTTAGGAGAAGGTTCAAATGCTTCCTGAATTTCCCAGAGAATCGATAGTTCCCTCCGAGGCCTCGAACTTGTCCGAGAGCGGCCCAACGGGGCAAGGGGCACTCGTACTGGCGGGTCTTGGAGGACAGCCAATGGAAGACTTGGGGTTTCAGTGTCAGCACTGAACAACAGCCGATGGTCAGGCTGGCAGCATTCATCGCAGCTCTCATCTGTGGTTGGATCCTACCGGTGAGAGATACAAGCATGGGGTTATGGCCCAGCTCGTTTATCATGGCGTCGATGTTGGCCATGGTGCAGCGGATCAATCTGTGGATTCCGATGCTCACCAAACTGTACAGAATGCTATGGCACATTAGCGAGGGCAAGAAGCCGCCAAGGATATGTGGGCCCTTCCACCTCCTGTATGGGTGGATCACAGTTCATATCAGGTGGATTTACAAGTATCCAAACCCCATTTTTTCGCAGGGATCGAACATCCGCCCCTCCATCCTGAACGCGGTCTAGAGCGTCCCGTTCAAACTGGTCGTTCTGATGGTACTGAATCGGGTGTGGAGGGCGGACGAGTTTAATTTCCACCCCTTCCCCTTGCCGATGGGGATACATACTGATGACGGGCAGGGAACGGAAGAACATCGAGCCTACCTCATGGCCTTTCGAGGTGGAGTTTTGGTGGCACGGATAGATCATGAGCCACTCTGCGAACCGTACACCCCGCATCGGTTTGCGAGGCAGTTTCGGTGCATCCAGTGGCTGACCCCGTAGGTCTACTGGGAGGTGCATCATGAGGAGAACCCGTGTGTGATGAGGCAGCTGTGGCTCATGTTCACATGGGAAGATGGGAAGATGCATATTGCATTGCCTCCATCCACCGCCGCTTTCGGATTGGTGAAGGAGTACTCCATCAGTTGGGAGGCTGCTTACCCAGCGGAGATACTAATGCAACCAACTATCCGGGTCGGTGACGGTGGGCCTCCTCTATCTCGAGGTCGGGGTCGGAGGGCATCTAGGGCTGCTCGAGGCAGCGGGGCTGCCATGGCGGCGAGACCTGCACCGACCGAGGGTATGGCAGCAGCGGTGGATCCGGTGATTTCGGAAGAGCAGGGTCATCCAGAGGGGCGGCCACCGAGGGGATTTCATAGGATATCCACTCAGGCTCCGAAGAAGCATCTACGTCATATTAACATGGAAGATGATGCCATCTTCCCAGAAGCTTGGGACATTTGGGATGTCAACCGGCAATTCCTCATCCCACCCGAGATATGGGACCACCTGAATCGCCTAGGGATGGAATTACCGGGCATAGGCCCAGTTCAGGCTGGATTCATGGCGTCTCTGGCGGAGGCAAAACAGTACCTGGATGAGCTGAAGGATTACGTCCACTCTAGTGGTGTCCCTCACCCAATGACAGACCGGGCGAGGGTACTGTTGTATCAGACGGTCCCCCCACAGTTATCAGCTGCCGATCTGAGGGAGCGCTTCCCCTTGCCAGAGGAATCAGAGGACTCCTCTCTGGAGGATGAGGCTGGAGGAGGGAGCCCGTTGGAGGAGGGCGAGGTCGGAGACCGAGGCTCAGAATCCGATGACTTCACGGAGGCTCTCGAGGTAGCATTCCAAACTTCTCTCCTTACGATCTGTTCTTGGGTCACTATGGACTTCCCACCAATGCTTGAGCCATACAAGAGGAACTTGTTCGTAGGACTCGTTCTCTCTCCTTGGCGGGGGATGATGTCGGACCTTCAGAACCCGCACCTATGGCCGCGTCCAGTTCCGTGTCTGGTGGGACCAGGGCACCCGAGGAGGCTCCTCCGAAATCTTCAGACCTTCCAACAGTATACGGAGGGCCTCGTCCCGAGGTCCCATCAGCACCAGCTCAAGAGCTGCGCCAGGAGGTCGATCTCCGTAAGTCTCATCTACCGGTCTCCTCATTGTCACATGTAGGCCATTCCAGCTAACGTTTATTTTCCTCTCTGTCGTACAGTTCTTCGACTGGCATGGGCTGCTGTGGCAAGACTGGTCGGGATGTCTGGTGGTGCCCCTCCTAGGGGCATGCCGGTGATGGTGGCGATAGTCCCCCCATCTCCTCAAGCTGCGACGCACACCATCACTGGTGGGACCATCAGTAAGGTCGTACCCGAAGTCATTGAGGTGGACTCCGAAGAAGAGGATCAACAGGTCGGTCCCAGTCCTGTCGCGCCTACTTCGGCGTCAGGTGTTGTACCAGATTCAACACCAGATGTAGATCCTTCCGAGGATTTCTTGCGGGCGTATCCCGCGTACAAGCCTGCCAATCGCGCGGACTGGGACGAAACGGCCTCCGACGAGGAAGACAACAGCATAGTCTGCCGCCAGTCGTGGAAGCTGATCACGCGCTTTATCAAGGACACCCCCAAGCGCAATGGTTGGCCGAAATGGATAGACTCTACTCACGGTTGCGCGAACTGTGTGATGGGGGAGTGGATGCCCAATGTCCTCACGCACTCATCCGAGATCTTATGGCTGAGAAGATCCGGTAGAATGATCATGGGCCCAGCGTGGGATGGCAGCGGAGGAAGGCGACCAGCATCAAGGAGCTCCAGGAGGCTGAAGGCGAGGTCCAACAGATGCAGACCCGGGCAGACGAGCTTTCAGCCTCTCTTGATGCACAATCTGAGCTGGTCTCACGGTTGAAGTCCTAGATGGCAGAGGCAGAAGAGCATATGAGGCAGACCTCTGGAAAGATGGCTTCCGTTCAAGCTGGCATAGAGAGGGGCAAAGCCAGGACTGACGAACTGCGCCCCGCCACTGCTGAGGAGGAGCGGGAGCTGACTCAGCGGCAGCAAGCCTTGGATGTCGCAAGTCAACGGGTGGCTGACATGCAACGCTCTTTTGACGGGGTCAACCCGTCCATGGGTGGAGTCAACCCTCGGGTATTGTAACAAACCCCAAACCCTTTTATTGGTACTTTCATGCTTCAATTTCTTCCTTTCTTTGTTTTGAATGTTGTAGAGTGCATGATTTCCACTGTTTGAATTGCCCTGTTACATCCCTACAATGTTTGCGGGAAGTTCGACGACAATTCCCCAAGCCCACGTGGGTCTAGCCCGATGTGAGAAATAAGATATAGTTTCCCTCTCCTCCCACCTAACATGGGAGTGGGGATCATGCTCCGGGCATCCGGGATTCAGATTACCAGTCCGGATTTCTAAAAGACGGGGGAGGATTGATCGGAGAAGGAACTGTCAGGATAGCCGAATTACAATTTCTTCAGTATGCTCTTATGCACGAACGGGGCAACGCCAGGGGTGCTGAAATCGGTCCAAACAGATGAAACTGGGAAGTGTGAATCACGATACCCAAAATCCAGAACACTGTGGGGATGGCGTGACAATAAGGGACAACCGTTAACCTTGGAGGAGAAGCAGTACCCTTACTGCGTTAGCCTGTAATGGGGACAACAAATGAGGGTCAACCGTTGACCATGTTCAAAACACGAGACCATGTCACAAATGTTGTTGATCAATCCTTCGGGACGTTGGCCCTAGACAGTTGGCGGACCATAGGTCAGACATCCATACTGTTAGGGGGTCCTTCCAGACATGACCCGTCTTCTGGAACATTGGCTTAGGATGGTAGGTGAGCCGATGCGGCATGAGGTCTGGCCGTTAGGGGGTTTCTTCAGACATGAAAGGGGACGAGGGACCGAATAAGTGGTATGGAAAGCGTGGAATATGGAGTGATGGTTTGTCCAAACAGAATCCAACACTTATGTAGTTACACCACCATGGTGGGAGCACACCAGATGGGCGCATCGGTCTGATCATGGATCATTCCTTCTTTGGGACAGGGCCTCTCTAGCGAGGGGATCTGTCACTTCCCAGTGGGATCTTGGGGCATCCTGAACTTGTTCAGGGTAGAACCGCAGTTTAGTGTCATGCGTTGAGGACACACAGAATCCTGCAGTTTAACTTCATACCATAGGACGTGGAGCAAAAGGAAAGATCCCAGGGAGCATGTGGCGCTGTAGATATGAAACCGACGTGAATAAGGACATAAAGTCCAAATCATACCACATACCCCCGGAAGAAACTCTTCAGGTCGAGGGACAAAGAGTGAGGATTGGGCTGGGCCTGAAGCAGAGTGGTCGGGCATCCTACGTACCCCATGAGGATTGGAATCAAGCCATATATAGTTTTGGAAGCACAGTTTAACGTCATGTGGGATGATGAAAAGCCTTGCCGCGTTGGTACACATCCTACAAAAACTACTAAGCCCATGTGAGTCGTGCTCGGTGTGGGAAACAAGCAGTAGTGGTGGGAATTTCCCAACACAAAAAGGGGCAGGTTAGGGCAAAGGGATTCTCGGTGAATACCAGCCCAATGACACTAGCACGATCATATAGCGCACCTAGATGTGCGAAGAGTAAGAGCCGAGTATGATGAAATTCCACTTGAACATGAGGAAGTGGAAATGTGTGAATCATAGTGCTCGCGATTCAGATCACGATGATGGCGGTGTGACGATGGAGGATAACTACTGACCATGTTCGCAACACAGCATCCTGTCGCGTTAGCCTAGAATGGGGACAGACAAATGAGGGTTGACCGTTGACCATGTTCAAAACACGGGACCATGTCACAAATGTTTTCAGATATCCGTATGGACGTTGGCCCGAAACGATTGGAGGAACCTTAGGTCCAGCATTCATGGAGAGCCCATAAGCCTAGTATAAATGTCTTCCGAGGGTCCTTTTGGATGTGGAAGAGGATGAGGATCCAAATAGTGAGCTCACTAAGCTTGGTCATGGGATGATGGGAATGTCCCTATGAAAATACCACACTTCGGGCTCTCTGTCGAAGCACATCTGAATATGGCAACGAGACGTATCAGATAGATGGAGCAGATTCCTTTCCCATTAGGGTCGTAGAATTCGAACCATGGATGGGTAAGGGGAGTAGGGGATACATGGCAAGGTGGTTACAAAACCCGACTTGAATGAGGACCTAATCCCTACTTACCATGCATTCTCTGGGGAAATGATTGAGTCAAAGGACTGAACACAAAGGTTAGGTTGGGCCCGCGGGGAAGTTCTCGGGTGCTCCTACGTATCTCATAATAATGAAAATCAATCCATATGTAGTTCTGAAGGGTGGAATAGTAAGGTACCAGTGCCAGGGGAAAAGGGAAGTGTGGGCGTGGCCCTTGCACTAAAAGAAGCGGAATTTGATAAATCTTGTTTGTTCTTTAAGGCGAATGGTTTTTTTTGTGAAGCGACAGACATAGAATAGTAGGTCGTGATGTAGCCACAAGGATCAATCCGTGATGGGCATTGACAAATGGCATGGCACGTGACCAATACCCAACGTTATGTCCTCTACAACGAGGTCATCACAATGCAGTGCTGTTTTTTGTCGTGCAGCCAGGACGATAATGTCACAGTTTAGAGTCATATGATAGGACCAAGCATGCATTTTATCATCATGCAGCATAGACGTAGCAGGAATGATGCTAGGTGGGAAATGTGCGCAGTGTTATAAAACACAATTGACGGAGACATGATCCCACATCAAATTGTATGCCAATCGAAGAGGGAGACCTTAGGCCGAGGGGCCTATATAGGGGTTAGAGGTGAAATAGGGGGGGAGACTGGTTCCCAAAATGGGCTGTACCTGATGACAGGGCGTCCGGGCGGTCCTACGTATCCCATGAAGATGGGAATCAAGATACACGTAGTTCTAAAGGGTGCCTTTTAATGTCGTGCTGGACAAGGAATAGGAGGGTTAACCCTCAGAACGGGGGTGCACATGGTGCGACCATTGCAAACCCGACGTGAATGAGGACATAATCCCGCACCACGCTACGGTGTCCCGTAGTCGGGGTCCTGAAGGCAGGACCAGAGAGGTTAATTTGCTGAACTCAAGCTGGGCCCAGAGACAAGGGGTCTGGGCATTCCTATGTATCCTATTAGGATAGGAATCAAACTGAACGTAATTCCAGATGGGAATCTTAGTTTATGGTCTTAGAGCTCGGACCATGGTTGGTGACCACTTCCCGAGTAAGCACAGATGTCAACCCGATCCCTAAGCCCACGTGAGCTAAACTCGGTGTGGGAAACAAGGGGGGTATCTTCATCGCAATACTTGGGGCGAGTCAAACGGGAATTTGTAGAGAGCCCCGAAGGACATCCTCGACACGCCTTGTTCCCCCAACGCACAGACGTGCACGGAGGAAAAGTACCAAAGGTTCTGAGACTCTACTTGGACACGGTGAAGTGATGAAGGGCGTGAATTGTGCATTCGACATTTTGGGCCAATGGGTTGGCGTGGCGAGAGAGGACAACTATTAACCATGGTGGAAACGTAGAGTCCATATCGCGTTAGCCTGAGGTGGGAACAACAAACGAGCATCGACCACTGACCATATTCACAACGTTGGATTTTATCGATTTGTTGTCTGAAAACCCTCGGGGGCGTTGGCCCGTAATGGTAGGAGAGCCCTTGGGTGTAGTACCCAGGCCGTTCTTGGGGGTCCCTCCGGGTGTGAAGGATGATGAAAGCCCTGATGCAGGGATACACAAATCCTAGAAAGCGGGTGTGGACATGTCGGAGTAAAGCTTGGCATTCCGGGTAATAAACCAGAGTACTCCCAGGCGCATAGGTGGACTACCGCAAAGGGATCGACGAAACAGCTCAGTAGGGAGAGGTACATGGTGGTCATTACGAGACCGATGCGAATGAGGAAATAATCCCACACCACACCATATAATCCTATCATGAAGGAAGGGTAAGCCAAGGGGCCTAGATGGGATGAAGATTCCCGAGGGATGGGGCTGGACCCGAATCCTAGACATTCGGGTGGTCCTACGTATCCCATTAGGATGGGAATCAAGCCACATGTAGTTCTCCAAATGTAGTTTAACGTCATACGGGACGAGGAGGGGAGTAATATACCCCTAAACAAGGGAGGTTTACGGTATGGATAAGAAGCCGTCGTGAATGAGGAAATAGTCCCACACCACACTATACACTCCTATAACGGAGGACCTGGGTCGTGGCTCAGAAAGGCCAAGGGACCTGATGGTTAGGCATTGGTCAGGAAGGCCTGACCTACTTGTAGTTTAATGTCTTGCAATGAGGAAAAGGGTCGGGGACCCACGAAGGCCAAGGGGCCTGAGGCTGGGCCTCGTAATGGGAGGGCGTACGACATGGTACATGATCCCGACGTGAATGAGGACGTAGTCCTACATCACACCATACACCCTGGGTAAGAGGGGACCTGGGCCGGGGGGCCTAAGAAGGCATTGGGGCCTAAGGTCAGGCATCAGTCAGGAAGGCCTGACTGGTTTGCAGTTTAACGTCTTACATGAGGACGGGGGTCAGAGACCCAAGAAGGTCAAGGGGCCTGAGGCTGGGTGGTTGCGCCCAAATTTACCCTACTGGTAAAAGCGGTCGATGTAGTACATGTAGGGGTCGAATCCACAGGGACCGAAGAAGTAACCTTGAGACGCTATGATTTGGTGAAGGATGGGCTATGAAGTATCCAACTTTGGGTTTGATTTTGGATGGTTTAAAGAACACTAAGAAACCTAAGTGAATTCAATTCAAAGAAAATGGGTTGATCTTAGGATTTTGCTCGGGGTGGATTGAATGAATTTTACTTCCTTAGACAATTTTGGTTTAATTAATTCTTGATGAACCCATTCTTCATGAATAACACTACCTTCATAATTTTCTAGTTTGGTGCTTACTAAACACAATTACTAATCCCCTATACACTTAGAGAACCAAATTCATGATCTCTCCTAGGTATATGGTCATTTAGTAATTGAATTTAGTTTGCTCAAACACAGTAAAGATGAAGAGTAGAAATAACTGAAGAAGGGATGTCTTAAATTAATTATCCAATTAACAACAATTCGTTCATAAAATAACATTCAATCCATCCTTTTCATCCTCCTAAGATCATCCCATTAATGGTTTAGCCCTCCATTGATGGTATACTCTGAATGGTTGGCGGAAGATGGCTAACAAGAATTGGATTGAAGAAATTAAAACCGTGGAAATAAAGAGCACTCCTCCGTGTGTGTGAATAAAATTCACACCTATGTGTGAACTAATTCCCAACAACACAGAGATATCACTGTGCTTTGTGATAATAAATTTTTAATAAAAGAAATGGAAAATATAGACGTGAATGAAGTTTATTAAGAACATAATGACACAAAAAAGAAACTTACATGGAAATGGAAAACATTACAAAGGAAATTTGAAAGCATAACCTTACAATGAAACAAGCAACAAAATGATAAGAAAATTTTCAACCCCATTCACTTCAACTATAGCTCCTTATATAGGAATATTAGGAGCCTTAGGTACATCCCCCAACAATTAATTCACACCCCAACAATTAATAGAGTCAAATGGGTGGTGAATAATCAAAAGGAAATTGATGTTTCGAATCTGACCCGGAAAACTGTCCAGATTCGTCCACCACATTGACGTGTGAATTCGAAATTGAAGAAGGCCGAATCCGGAGGGTCTGTAGAAGAGAAATATCTTCATCCATCTGTCCTATATGAGCTTTAAGAATTTCAGGAAATTTCTATCATCCGTTTGGATGTTATTGTCGAAATGGTGGGACGGATTTTTGATCATTAATGTCATGTCCACCATTTAAATCTCAACTTCAGATCACTTTATCATCATGATAACTTCAGAATTAGCTCTGGCCACAGTTGAATAAAATAATCATCATATTTTTATCATTCTACTGTATAAAGTTTATCTTCATTGGGCTTGGTTTCTGGGCCCCACATTTGTTTGATGGGCCTTAGGCCCATTATGCTTTTTCCAGCAAGTTTCTGCCTTCAGGCGCAAAATTCTCCATCTTCCTTTGGGATTCATCCATCGGATCTAAAAGATAAAATGTTCCAAAAAAAGTGATCAATAATATCCAAAAACTTCAAATTAAAATGATGAATATTGTAATTTCCACAAGCAAATTATTGAGTGGGCCCAAATTTACATTTTAAGCATGAATTGCACAATGATGGGAAATGAAGTTCAATTTCTGAATTGGACTAAAATTGATGTTTATGAACATTTAAACACATTAATATTAAGAACTTAACAATGAATATTATCCACATTAAGTGACTAATCACACCCCCCCAACTTGAGTTTTCCTAGTCCCGAGCAAAATAAATTACAATTATGAAATTGAAATCCCCTTTTCCAAAAACATTTTAAATACACATTGCTCACCCAAAAGACCTCATACCAAAAAAATTATGGAACCCATCAAAATCATTTAAAACAAGCTAGGTCCATAAGCATATCTCAAGCCCAAGCCCATTCCTTTGTTCAAATTCATTTCCACATTTCATCCAATTCCAATTAAGCATGATAAAGTGTTGTGCATCATAAAAGATATGGGGCCCATTTTACTGTTCAAGGGGAAAAAATGGAAGCGCTAGGTGGGAATCACATTAAACCTTAAGATGAGTATCCCTTTTTTATTTATTTTTTTTATTTTTTTAACCACAACAGATATGAAAAGACTAACTCTGGGCATGACAACTATGGAGTCACGATCCCCAAGTGCCGGACGCCACACATATTGTCAATTTCATGCTCTAAAATAGAGATATAAAGCCTAACTCTAGGCAAGACAACTATGGAGTCATGATCCCCAAGTGCCGGACGCCACACATTTAGACAAAACATTGCTCTATATGGTCATTATTATTATTTTCAATCATTTTTTTTTGTTTTTTTGTTTTTTTTTGTTTTTTTTTGGATACTCAAATTAAACTAAAAGTGACCCCAGAACCCTATGCTATAATGAAAGGGACCCAAGAACTCAAATTTACACCCACGATCCAGTAGACGTGCATTGTGGCATTTTTATTAAGAGGATGAAATTGTAAACATTGAAAAATCACATCGGACAACCGCACTTTCCAAAAACTATGCTCATGAACTTAAACATGCATTAAAATCAGAATCAAGGCATGAAAAATTTATTAGATATTCAATTTTAGAGTTTTCAATGTGTGTTTATCATGTTTATGGTTAGTGGAATTTTTCTTTTCATGCATGTTTTTATTCACAAAATTAAAAAATCAATTTTTATCTCCCCCCAACTTAGAATGACATTGTCCCCAGTGTATAAAGAAAAGAAAAGTTAGAACGGGGTAGGAGAGGAGTTCAAAGAAGAAATTTAAAATGAAAATCATGGAATGAAGTCACATGGTGGTTTATGATGATAGCATATGCCATAGTCTCCCTTCAATCCTGGATTTGAGTCTCAGTGGATTGGATGGTGGTGAATGGATTTTCCTTATGGATTTCAGCATGTCCTTTTATTTTTTAACCTATAAAAACATAATAATAAACAAAACAAAATAAACTGATGATACATTGTCTTCTTTTAGATTTCTGGGTAAGGTATTACTCAGAGATCACGCCACGTGACACAGATGAATATGGCGCTCCCCTTTCATACCCATCCTTACTCATAAAAGAAGAACAGGTCAACAGTCTATGGTAATTTATTATATGAAAAAGAAAATGATTCAAAATGATTAGAAAACATGAAAACCATGGGTTGCCTCCCATGCAGCGCTTTTGTTTAACGTCATTGGCTCGACTTGTACCCCCCAACTTATCCAATTCCAACTTTCAAAATTTTAATTAATCCATCTTTCTCCACGTCAACAAGATTGAGATTGATTATTTTTTTGAAATTTGTTTCGTATGAAATCCTATTTTCTACAATGATTGGTAAAATCCAAGGAATATCTAAAATGGTTGATCGTGTTTTATCCGGATTATTTCCTATGATTTCAAGGTTCATTCCTACATGGTGAGATTCTTGATGAAGAGTGATGATAATTGAATGGTCTTGATTATCATAAATAGAGGGATTATTGAGTAGGTAAGGAAGTATTAAAACATCGAGTTCAGTTTGATTGAAATTTCCTAAAGAAGAATGATAATTTGAATCAAAATTTTTTTCTTCTTTAAAAACATTTGAAAGAATTGGTTCCTTTTGAAAAGATGATTCATCCACAAAATTTTCCATATGAATTTCATGAGTGGGTATAGACACAATATTCGTTATATATCCCAATGGTTCAATGATCGGTGATTCTAAAATATTGTTATTGGAGAAATATTCCGAACACTCAATCCATGAAGACAAATTTTCCCCTTGTGAATTAATTTCATCCTGATTTAAATACCCTTCAACATTTCTTTGATCTTGTTCAGTTATCCCATATCCAAAGGTTAGTTCTTTTTTCAATTCATGGGAGGTTTTTGGGATATAAGATTCATCTATAAATGATGAGGAAAGAACATCTTGAGTTGGAACGGGTTCCTCAAATGTCTTAAAGCTTTGTAATTCTAATCTGAAAGATGAAACTTCTGAATTCATTTTATCCATTTGTTCACAAAATTGATCAAGAATATTTTCAGGATTAGGGTTGATATATGTTTGTACATCATGTAATTCCTCATTATTTATCTTTTCAATCATTCTTGATAGGTATGGAAATTTATCTTGTAAACATTCAGCATCCCATTGATTGTACATCTCATCTGGTGTGGTGTATTCAAATAAGGATTGGTCAATGAAATTCCCTCTGTGAGGTGTTTCCCAATATTGATTTCCAACTTGATTACAACATTGATTTATGAATGGGTATTTTGGAGGATAATCCATTGGAATGGATTAAAAATTGGTTTTGGGGTTTTTTTGGACACACAGAAATAGAAAGGGGAAAAGAGAAGAGAAATTAGGGTGAGAATAGAGAATTTGGGGTGAGAAAAGAAGATTTCGGTCTAAGGTACTTACTTGGGTCCCCGGCAACGACGCCAAAATTTGGTTGCGCCCAAATTTACCCTACTGGTAAAAGCGGTCGATGTAGTACATGTAGGGGTCGAATCCACAGGGACCGAAGAAGTAACCTTGAGACGCTATGATTTGGTGAAGGATGGGCTATGAAGTATCCAACTTTGGGTTTGATTTTGGATGGTTTAAAGAACACTAAGAAACCTAAGTGAATTCAATTCAAAGAAAATGGGTTGATCTTAGGATTTTGCTCGGGGTGGATTGAATGAATTTTACTTCCATAGACAATTTTGGTTTTATTAATTCTTGATGAACCCATTCTTCAAGAATAACACTACCTTCATCATTTTCTGGTTTGGTGCTTACTAAACACAATTACTAATCCCCTATACACTTAGAGAACCAAATTCATGATCTCTCCGAGGTATATGGTTATTTAGTAATTGAATTTAGTTTGCTCAAACACAGTAAAGATGAAGAGTAGAAATAACTGAAGAAGGGATGTCTTAAATTAATTATCCAGTTAACAACAATTCGTTCATAAAATAACATTCAATCCATCCTTTGCATCCTCTTAAGATCATCCCATTAAGGGTTTATCCCTCAATTGATGGTATACTCTCAATGGTTGGCGGAAGATGGCTAATAAGAATTGGATTGAAGAAATTAAAACCGCGGAAATAACGAGCACTCCTCCGTGTGTGTGAATAAAATTCACACCTATGTGTGAACTAATTCACAACAACACAGAGATATCACTGTTCTTTGTGATAATAAATTTTTATTAAAATAAATGTAAAATATAGACGTGAATGAAGTTTATTAATAACATAATGATACATAAAAGAAACATACATGGAAATGGAAAACATTACTAAGGAAATTTGAAAGCATAACCTTACAATGAAACAAGCAACAAAATGATAAGAAAAATTTTCACCCCCATTCACTTCACCTCTAGCTCCTTATATAGGCATATTAGGAGCCTTAGGTACATCCCCCAACAATTAATTCACCCCCCAACAATTAATAGAGTCAAATGGGGGGTGAATAATCAAAAGGAAATTGATGTTTCGAATCTGACCCGGAAAACTGTCCAGATTCGTCCACCACATTGACGTGTGAATTCGAAATTTAAGAATGCCGAATCCGGAGGGGCAGTAGAAGAGAAATATCTTCATCCATCTGTCCTCTATGAGGTTTAAAAATTTCAGGAAATTTCGCTCAGCCGGATGGAAGTTATAGTCGAAATGGTGGGACGGATTTTTGAGCATTAATGTCATGTCCACCATTTAAATCTCAACTTCAGATCCCATTATCATCATGATAACATCAGAATTCGCTCCATCCACAGTTGAATAAAATGATCCTCATATTTTTATCTTTCTACTGTATAAATTTGATCTTAATTGGGCTTGGTTTCTGGGCCCCACATTTGTTTGATGGGCCTTAGGCCCATTATGCTTTTTCCAGCAAGTTTCCGCCTTCAGGTGCAAAATTCTCCATATTACTTTGGGATTCATCCATCGGACCTAAAAGATAAAATGTTACAAACAAAGTGATCAATAATATCAAAAAATTGCAAATTAAAATGATGAATATTGTAATTTCCGCAAGCAAATTATTGAGTGGTCCCAAATTGACATTTTAAGCATGAATTGCACAATGATGGGAAATGAAGTTCAATTTCTGAATTGGACTAAAATTGATGTTTATGAACTTTTAAACACATTAATATTAAGAACTTAACAATGAATATTAGCCACTTTAAGTGACTAATCACTGGGCCTCGGAAGGGAAGGCGTACGGCATGGTACATGATCCCGACGTGAATGAGGACGTAGTCCTACATCACACCGTACACCCCTACGGGGAATCGGGGCCGTGTGCCCGATCGCTAGCACCACCGGGGGGAAGTTTGTCACCACGGGATGAGGAATAATGAATCACTGCACTTGATGTCTGGGACATCTCGGGTTGGACCCGAAGATCTAGGACACTGTTGACCATGATCGAAACACATCGTTCCTATGGTGACCCGATATGGGAGCAACAAATGAGCGTCGACCACTGACCAACTTCGCAATGCGGGACTTGTATTGGCTTGTTTCTTGAAAACCCTAAGGGGCATTGGCCCGTATCGGAAGATAGCCCTTGGGCGTAGTATCCAAGCCGTTCTTGGGGATCCCTCTGGGTGTGAAAAAATGATGGAATCCCAGTCAAAGAGTGGGTGAAGCATAGCTGTATCCATTCATGAAAGAGGCAAACATCTCCAGGGGGGATGTACAGCCGGGTCGAGGCTTGCTCGATGTGAGTTGGGGAAAAAGTGTGCACCCTGCCATATCTTGATCGGAGGGGAACATCTTGGCTTTTGGGCTGGGCCAACGGACAAAATGTTCGGGCGTTCCTACGTATCTCATGAGGATGAGAATCAAGCCATACATAGTTCTTGAAGGCCATGCAGTTTAGCGTCGTGCGGTGAGGACGTGGGAGGATATAATAACGGGAGTGGGAACATGGTGTGACCCTTACAATCCTTGTGTGAGTGGGGTTGTATGAGCGGGGCTAAGAAAGCCTACTCCTTGATGCACAAAGATCCTCCAAGGAAACTACCCCCAGGGGGATAGTGGAAGAGAAATGCTTGGGGCTAGGATAAGGACGAGGCGTCCGAGCATTCCTACGTATCCCATGAAGATGGGAATCAAGACACACGTAGTTCTTGACATGCATTTTAACGTCATCTGGGACGAGGGGCGTCTCATTTGGGGATATGTATGGTACGACAAGTAATCCGACATGAATGAGGACGTAGTCACACACCATACCGTACAATCCTGTAAGAGGGTAAGTCGGGGAAAACGAGGGGGCCTGGGGCCAGACCGCGGTCAGGGAGAGCTGACCAACTTGCGGTTTAACGTCTCGCAGTGAAGACGGGGGCCAGGGGCCCAAGGAGGCCAAGGGGCCTGAGGCTGAGCCTCGGTCAGGAAGGCCTGACTGGCTTGCAGTATGACGTCTTGCAGTAAGGACGGGGCCAGGGGCCCAAGGAGGCCAAGGGGCCTAAGGCTGAGCCTCGGTCAGGAAGGCCTGAATGGCTTGTAGTTTAATGTCTTGCAGTAAGGACGGGGATGCAGTTTAAGGTCATGCGGGACCATCTCGCAGTTTAGGGTCCTGCAGGACCCTTTTTCCCTAGGCAAAGTATCGCTTGAGGAATTTGGCATTGGTGGGAGGGGTTATACACTCTCCATCTGTGGTCACCAAGGAGTATTCTCCATTGGGGTAAACCTTATGGATGATATAAGTCCCTTCCCATTTGGGTTCTAATTTGGGAGGCTTCCTACTGGGAATCATTGGCACTCGAAGGGCCATTACCAGGTCGCCCTGTAGAAAAGAGCAGAGACAAACCTTCTTGTCGAAGGCCCTCGCTATCTTTTCCTGATGCCTTTCCAGATTGTGTAGGGCACAAAGCCGGTTCCTGTCCAGTGCTTCTAATTCGGCTAGACGGATCTCGGCTACCTCATCTAATGTCTGGTTATCAAAAACTGTAGTGCGTAGCGACGGCAGCTGGATCTCAATGGGTAGGATGGCCTCAGCTCTGTACATCAGGGAATATGGGGTCACCTGGGTAGAGTTGCGAGTCGTCGTCCGGTAAGCCCAGAGGGCGTTGGGGAGCTTGTCTGGCCAACTTTTCTTGTTCGGACCAACCATCTTCAGCAGAATTTTAGAGAGGGTCTTGTTGAACGCCTTGATCTGTCCATTCGCCTGCGCGTGGTAGTGGGAGGTATGGTTTGACCGGATGTTGTACTTGGCGTACAATTTCTTTAATTCAGTTGCTCGGAAGTTGGTTCCGTTATCGGTGAGGATGGCGTGAGGTACCCCATACGGTTAGATAATATTGGAGCCCACAAAGTCAAAGATGGAACGGGACTTGACCTCTTTGAGTGGAACTGCCTCTGCCCACTTGGAGAAGAAATCTGTAGCCATCAGGATGAACCTACACCGGTGGGCTGTTTCCGGTGGATACGGTCCCACTACATTAAGCCCCCATACCACAAATGGCCAAGAGTACTTGGTGGGGTGGAGGGGCTCCGGCGGCCGATACAGGAAGTTGGCGTGAACTTGGAACGCGTGGAATCTCTTGGCATACCCAATACAATCGTGGATCATAGAGGCCAAAAGTACCCTAACCTCCAAATTTGATGGGACAGCTTCGACCCATCTTGATGGCCGCCACAGGAACTGGCGTGAACCTCTTGCATAACTTGAGGTATCTCTACTCCTTGGATGCAACGGAGGAGGACACCATCGAAACTCCGCTTATAGAGGATCTGTTCAAGACTGGGGCTGCTCTGGAGGGTAAATTGCAGCGCACGACGTCGCATTCGCTTTCGCTCGGCCCGGTCGTTCGGGAGGTGACCATTTTGGAGATACTCGACAAAAGGTGCCCTCCAGTCGGGAGTGGATTCAATAACTGCGTCTGACGAACCCGGGACCCCTGACGTAGAGGGTCTTGCAGTGAGATGACTTACCCGCAGTCCATCATTGTCCTCTTGGGTGATGGGGGAAATGACTCTCCAGTGTTCCACATGTATGATCAAATCATCTTTCTCGGGTTCTGTGAGCGACGCGGCTAAACCAGCCAGGGCGTCCGCTTGGCCGTTCTGCGACCGTGGGACATTGGTAACCTCTGGTCGAGAAGAGAATTTGGCCATTAGGCGGAGGGTGTACTCCAGCAACGGTGCAAGCTCCGGCTTCCTGACGACGTAGTCCCCATTAACTTGTTTGATTACTAGCTCGGAATCTCCCTTTACATGTAGATGGGGCACATGGATCTCAAGGGCCAACTCGAGGCCGGTGATGAGAGCCCGGTACTCTGCCTCGTTGTTCATGAAACCTTCTGACAATAGGAACGAGTATGGCAGGACGGACTATGCTGGGGTAATGATGAAAATACCCAGGCCCACTCTATTGAGCTTGGGATCATTGAGCCTCCTACCGGTGGGGCTCCGGGAGGCGCCGTCGAAATGCATTTTCCAACACGGGACAACATGATCGACTGAGAGGATCGTCTCGTTAGGGAAATCAATGTCCAGGGATTGATCCGCGGAGGTTGGATGGGCAGCTAAGAAGTCTGCCAACGCCTATCCCTTAATGGCCATCTGAGGTACGAACCTGATATCAAACTGCTGGAGAATCACCGCCCACCGTGCTAGTCAGCTAGTCAGCATAGGGCGGTTCAGGATGTACTTTAGTGGGTCTACCCGGGAGACCAATTTCACCTCATGGTGCTGCAGGTAATGTCGTAACTTCTGCACGGCTAATACGAGCGCAAGGCAGCTCTTTTCGATAGGGGAGTATCTTACCTCTGTATCGAGAAGCATGCAGCTGAGATAGTAGAGACTGTTCTCAGTACCCTCGTTATTCTTCTGGGTGAGCAGCGCACCGAGGGATTTCTCCAGGGCGGTAACATAAAGGACCAGTGGCTTTCTAGAGATGGGTGGCATCAGGACCGGAGGTTGGAGCAGATACTGCTTGATTTCCTCGAAGGCGGTCCGACACTCCTCATCCCATTCATAGGTGGTGCCCTTCTTCATGAGCCGGGAAAAGGGCTTACACTTTCCGGCCAGATTCGTGATGAATCGGCGTATATAGGCTAAGTGGCCATGAAGGCCTTGAAGCTCCTGAATGTTGCTCGGGGGAGGCATTTGGCTGATGGCCTTGATCTTCTCTGGGTCGATCTCGATACCTCGGTATCTGACAACAATGCCCAGAAACTTCTCGGAGGTGACCCTGAAGGCACACCTCAGCGGGTTCATCTTCAGGTGACGGGAACGGAGGAAACCGAACACTTTCTCGAGATCTTTGAGATGGTCCTGGCGCTAATGTGATTTGAATACGAGGTCATCCACATAGCATTCCACCAATGTCCCGAGAATCGGCTTGAATATGCAATGCATGTCCCTCTGATAAGTGGCACCTTCATTTTTCAAACCGAATGGCATTACCTGGTAGCAAAATGTACCTTGGGGAGCTCTGAAGGTAGTGGACTCCTCGTCTTCAGAGGCCATCCAGATCTGGTTGTACCCGGAATACCCATCCATGAAAGAGAGATCTTGGAACCCGGTTGTGGCGTCAATCAATAACTCCGTCACTGGGAGTGGGAAGTCATCCTTTGGGCAGTGGCGATTAAGATCGCGGAAGTCGATGCAGACTCTAATCTGCCCATTATTATTCCTGACTGGCATAATGTTGGCAAGCCACTTGGGGTACTGGACCTCCTTAACGTAGTTGTCTTTGATTATCTTGTCAACTTCGGCCTCAACCATAGCACCATGAGAAGGGTGCATTTTCCTAGGAGGCTGCTTAAACCCACGATGTTTTGCCAGGAGGCCCAGATGGTGAACGACCACCTAGGGATCTAGCCCTGGCATCTCGTTGTAACTCCAGGAAAACACATCACGGTGCCGTTTGAGGAAGTCTACGTACTGCTGCCGCTCCTCGGGGGGCATGGCTGTAATGATCAATGTGGGTTTCGAATCTGCCTCGCTACCAAGGTTCACCTGTACCAGTTCATCGACCGTGGTAGAGATGCCTTCTTCAATGGTGGGGGGAGCATCCTCCAGGTCTTCCTCCCCACCCGTGGGGGGACTTCCCACGACGGGAGATACTTCTGGGCTATCAATATTCGAGGGGAAGCTGGTGCTGGCTCGGGAAGCAGTGGTCATCACATCGGGAGACTCACTTTCCATCGAGACCGTAGCAATGAAGGCAGTCGACCCTATCCCATATGGCCTTCGGCCTAAGGGGCCCCGTTTGATGATATCAAAGCAGTGGTGACGTGTCGGCCTGAGTCGGTTAATTCCATCCCGGCGGAAGAGACATGTATGGCATACCGCCATGGTCATAAGCTTGACATTCCGGTACCATACAGGGGTAGGAGGTTCCGGGATGACCTGAGCCTGGTTGATGTAGGAGTACGAGGTGATTTTCTGTCGTCTTTTGGAGACGGGAACATGCCTTCCTTGTGTACCCGAAACAACAAAACATTGCCACATGTTGGGGGTCGTGGCCTCCAACCGGTGGATCAGGAGGATGTAGGTGTCATCCATGTTTGCCCAAGGATCACTTGTGACCGGGGCGGGTTCATCCTCACTTACTAGGATCTGTTTATCCTTACTTTTGTAATAACCCACATCCAGATAGCAGGCCTCACAAGAAGCGAAAGGGGACGCATCTCCTTGGAGCACGCCTACTCGACCGTTGAGCGAGTACTTGAGGCACCGGTGATAAGACGAAGGGACCGCTGCATGCAGATGGAGCCATGGTCTACCCATCAACTCGTTGTAGGCGGTGTCCTGAGAGATGACCATGAACTCGGTGCTGGAAATTAAGCCACCGAACTGAGTCTTCAGGCAGATTATGCCGACTGGGGTTTGCTCGGTCCTGTCGTACCCCTGGATCCTGAGGTCAGAGGGAGTCAAATCACCTTTAGATAGACCCAGCTTTCGCAACGTCCGGGTCAGAATTAGATTGATTCTGAAACCCGTGTCAACGAGGCAGCGGCGGATTTCCATGCCATTGAAGTGGCCAGTGATGTACAACGGGTGAATGTGCCCCTGTATTGGAGGGTCCTCATCTTCACTGGAGAAAGAGATAACCGCCTGACATTCGGCGTTTTCAATCACCTCGGTATGGAAGGCTTCTGCAGCTGCTACCTCCGTCTCAAACTAGAGGGGTCTCCTTAGGGCCTCGTCAAGTGCCTCGTGCATTTCGGATGATAGGCGAAGGGAATCAATGATGGAGAGCCTCACCAGAATGCCAGACAGGTGCTTCCGGACATCATACTTTCATGCCAAACGCGAACCTCTGCTTACAGGAGGTTGCTCGGCACTTGGAGGCACAGCGGGTCCTGCTGGTCGAACCGGTGATCGGCTAGTACTGGGTACATCTTTCTGCCTACTAGTTGAAGCCTGGAGAATAGTCGCCGGACTAGGATTGGACGGAAGAGGCTGGCCTGTAGCTGGGCAAGACTGACTGTGATACGAACGAGGCAGCTCTCCCCGATCCAGTAGCACGAACGGCGGTGGAGGTAGAGCCAAGGGCGTTAGATGGGGTTGTGCGTGCTGAGATCTGCGCTGAGCCTACTGCCTGGTCTCAGTAGTGTGTACGGCTTGGCCAAAAGTGCCTGCTGACGTAACTCGATGACCGACACCATTGCGATTCTGCTGACGTTGGCGCCGGCTGGGAACTTTGGGGAGGTCTGCCTGGCGTTCCCCCTCATCGGGGGTCATATAGGGCTTTACCAGCTCCACGGTGTTAACCGAAGCGTACCCCTAGCTATCGCTCGAGGAGTCATCCGCCACTGGGCGGATTCTGGGAGGAATCCCCATTTCAGGGGGCATAAAATCGCCGAGAGTGCGGGATGACAATGGAACCGGCGGTGCGCATTTCTTCTTCTTGCGTCGCCGCTGCTTGCCCTTTTGGGAAGATGCCGACTGTGAAGATGATGCGGAGGCACCGACTACTTCTTCTGAAGGTTCTGACTGCTTCAGGTGCACCCGAATGATACCATGGGCACGGACGACAGTTTTTTGAGCCATCCAGTCGTCGTATTTCCAGGATCCGCAGCTAGGGACCTGCTACCACTCACCTTCGTTGTCGCTGCCGATCTCTGATCCTGCAAAGACACCCGCCACTTGTGCTGGTGCCGGGCCCAACTTGACTATGTTTTTATTGACCTGGTCTTGAAGACAGTCTTTAAAAACATATCATTTCTTGAGGGTGTGCCCCAAAATCTGATGATAAGGGCAGTAGTTGGGGTGATCGTTGAGATTTGGCTCTTCCGACCTTCTGCACTCGGGCAGGTGCACGATCCCTTTCTCTAGAGCACCTCGGAAATAGCCATGGACCTAATTTTCGTTAAACGAATAATTCTGGTGCCTTATTTCCAGATAGGGGGCCCTAGGGGCCTACCCTGACGAGGGGCCGGAGGGGCATGCCGAGGAGGTGGCACCTGATTGTCTCGCCTAGGTGGTGGTGGCGCATTGCGCGGGGGAATCTGTCGGTTCTGAGGCGGTCGCTGCTAGGCAGGAGCCTATGCTTGAGGTGGAGGACCTCTGCGGGGTTGCGGGGGTGGTGCTGCCGGCAGTAACTCCAGCTGCCTCGGGGCTTCTATTTGGGCCACCACGGCAGGTTCATCCCTGGCGGTCCTCCTGGCTGGGATCATAGGGGGCAACAACCGTGCCTGACTAGCCTGTTGCAGGGCTTCCTCAAGGCGCTGAGCCTTATCTGAGAAATCTCTAAACCCTCCAGGGTAGTTCTGGGTGATCAGGGAGGGTACTATCTCTGTCTTGACGTTCCCCACACACATCGTCAGTAATTGCTCCTATGTCAGTGGCATATCGAGAGAATACGTATGTCCCTTCCACTGGGCGATGAAATCTGCGACTCGCTCATTAGGCCTCTACTTGCACTTGAAGAGGTACGCAATGCTGGTCTTCCGTGTGGTGGAGCTGAACTGGTATATGAACTACCAGCAGAGATCCTCCCAACCGGTCACCGATCCGATAGGGAGCTGGCTGTACCAAACGAACGTTGGACCTTCCAATATTTGTACAAAACATCGGAGTTTGGCAGCTTCTTGCTGAGTCGGGGTCCCCAACATGGAGCCTCAACTAGAAGAGAAATGAGCCAAGTGCTGGGGCGGGTCCCCTGTCCCGTTGAAGGGCGAGAAAGTGGGGTTCCAAAAACCCGGAGGTGCGGGCATATCATCCAACCACGCTGGATAAGTCTTGCCATCCGGTGGGACCGCCACCTGCCGCGTTTCTAACGCTTCAAGGCGGGCTGTGAGTGCCACAATAAGATCATCGGGGCGGGGGTCCCTATCTTGACGGGGATCCCTAACCACAAGTGCATTACCAGGTTCTTCAACACTGTAGACGGCTTCGACGGCTCGTGGGTCAACTGGCTGGACGACCTGCGGGAAGACTGGGGGAACCCGGACTGGATTCTTCAGATTGCCCCATTGCTTGGGGGGATTTGGCGAGATGTATCGCACCCTCCTGCCATACGTTCCGGCTTCCGCCCTGTCTGCGGAATTAGCATGATCAGGGTTTCCCAAAAGCATCTCACTGGGGGGAAATTGTTCCTGCCCCTACTACCCCGACCTGGGATCACCATAGTCGGGTCGCCGCTCTACGGAGCGCTCAGCCAAGAGTTCATCAACCGGCCTCTTCTGCTCAGAAATATGTTGGTGTAACGTGGCCTTCTCAGGATCTTCGCCTATTTTCTGCACAGAGGACGACGGGTCGGAGTGCTTGACAGTTCCGACGAGCTCCTTACCCTTGCCGGTGTTTCGACCGAGTGCCAGCGACTCGGTGGGTACGGGGAGGCCCAGCAGGTTCCTCTGCTGACGGGTAACTCTCCCTGATGGGTCCAGCAGTGGCGGTACGCCCTCGGGGGGTAAGTCTCCATCAAAGAACTCAAGCTCGTCTTCATTTTCCACGATGTCGTCCATGTGGACCGCGACGCCTCTCGAGGGCATGTCCTCGATGTCGCATAGCGAATCGGGCAGTCGTCGTATAGGGTCGAAGAGGAGAGTGGCATAGTGTCCCCAACCACGGACTTGGACATGGGGGGTGGCTTCTCTGACGATTCTGCGGAGTTCTTTAAAACTCTGAACGCATTTCCGTTGAAGGGCGCTCTGGCGGCCTGGTGACTCAGGGTGCTGGGCCACAAGGAGTGCGGCCACATCGATCTGGCGGCACTGCTCGCCGATTTATTCGAAGTGCTCTCGACTTCTGGGGTACACCACCTGTTCGTAACGGAGGTGGAAGTGTGTCGCCCATAGGGTTTGACAAAAGCACCCCACTTCTTCAGGGGTAAGAGACTCCGGTACACAAAAATTCAGCGCCGCCGTCGGCCAGAATTTTTCTGGGAAGTAATCCGCTGCGAGAATACTCCAGAAGCTCCTGGGCTCGGACTCGGGGTCTGGCCATGTATTGCCCCACTCGCCAACCGGGGGCAGATGAGGGACCGGTAGCGGTATCGAGGCAGACATCTGGGATAGCAAACTCGGCGGTGGAGAATACGGCGAACGAGCAGACTGGCCGCCGAATTCCGGGCCATCCTCCGAAGAGCCAGGTGACCTGGCCATAATGTCACGGTACAATGGGCTGATAGCCACAGCTCCCAGCACAGGATTTGCGACTACCGGTGACCGGTCATGTCATCGTTCTACCATCGTCGGCCCCCAAAATAGCTTTTTGTGATCTCTGGTAGAGGTAGAGGGCGCTTCTGGTGACGATGGAGATGATTGTGCGGTCGAGACTTGCAAAATTCCCAAGATTTCTTCCTCTTGGATGTACCTGCTGAGAGAGACAGGAATCTTGTGGACCTCATATTCCGGGAGAATGAGGTTAACGCGTCTGGTTCCTGCCCCAGTCCTCGATACGGAGGAGCGGGTAGAAGGTTCCATCGCTGAATCGAATTCCGCTTCAGAGTCGGAGAAGCGGGCGGGTTTGATCCCCACCCGGGCTTTCCTAGGACTCTTCTTGTGGTGGCGACGACCTACTCTCTAGCCCCGGGGTGGCTATTCGGGACAGGGTTGATCCCTATCATGGAGTCTCGGGGCGGCGCTGGCGCTGTGGCGGAGAGTGCCCCAACTCGAGATGGCCGAGGTGCGAGGGGCACCGGGGAAAATATTGAAGGGTACATGGGGAGGGCCTCCATGAACAGCACCTGTGTAGGCGGGGCCTCTATTGGAATTGGTAGGAGCATGGGGAGGACCTCCATGGTCGCTATGGGTGGAGCGAGGATGACCTTTACTCCTCGAGTTTCTAGGGCGAGGAGGACCTTCGCCGGTTGCAGAGAGGACGTAAGGAGGGCCCCCACTTTGGAGAAGGACTGGATGGACGACTCCTTCAGATCGATGGTCTGGGGGAGGAGGATGGGCTCCATACCCTTTATAGTGGGTGCGGGAAATATTTCCGCGCTGAGCGTCACTACCGCGGGGCAGGTCTTCCTTCGGGATGGGGGTAGCACGAGGCATGCCTCCATGATGGACTTCGGAGCGGGGAAGGCCCACACTCTGTGGAGTAGTGGTACGGAGAGGACCTCCGTATGGGGTGACATCACCGTGGGTTAGTTTGCGGCGATCACCACTTGGGCTTGCAAACCGGAGAGTCAACCCAGCCTGCCCGTGTGGCGGTTGGGGTCTCCATCCTGGTTGGGTAAAAGAGTGCCCCTTCTTAGTGTATGAGGGGGCTTCATGATGCACGTCGGCGGTGGCTCGGGCCACTGTAGCTGTCGACGTCGACGCGCCAGGGTGGGCATCCTCAGCCCAGGCCCGGTGTTGACATCGTGTCAGGCGAGCTGGTGCAAGTGGTGCAGGGACATGTCCTGCCTGCTCTTCCTGTGGAGCTAGACGGCGGTGCTGACGCAGCCGGGCAGGAGCTCTCGCCTGGAGCCCATGGGTCGGGACCCTGAGCGGGCTGAGCCGGACGGCGCCCGCCTCATCAGATTTAGGCGAGGAGTCGTCAAGGTGTTCCGGAGACAGGCTCCTGAAACGGTTGAACGTTGGGGTAGGGAGCAGGGGCTCCCTGCGCGGCCTGTTAGGGCGGTGTTGATGGTGAGGCATGGACGCCTCCAGGTCCAGGCAGGCCACATCCCGAGTTGGGATGACCCCTTCATCCTCGTACCTATGCATGAGGTTATTGATCACCCTTCACTGGATGACCTCTGATGGGGAAAGGGGACGTGGGCGCCCCGTATTCCGCGATGTGGCGGCCGTTGTGGCGGTAGCGGCACTACGTGGGGTGGCCGTGGCGATGTTTCCCATGCCCCTGCGTAGGCTAGCGGGTGGTGACCGTGTCTCTGTGACAACAACCTGGTTCCTGAGAAATGAATGGATCAACTCATCAGCACTTAGAGGAAAAGGATTGACAACCATTGCCCCAGCATCCTTCCATTATCCACGTCTGTAAGAAGGATCCATGCCAACACGCTGCAGAACGGAGTGCCCCACGTTCTACTGCCCCAACTTTCGGTGAGTTTCCTGAAAGGCCCGCTATTTTCTTTGTCGGACCATGCGCCGAATATCTAGATCAGGTTACATGTCAATCTACTGGTGTCTCGAACGCTACTAATCTCCATAATGAGGAGAATAAATTCACGTCGGGTTCACCATTTCTGTTTCTGACGCTTTCGCTGGGGTGCGCACGCATCCGTCCATCCGCGGAGGAGGACGCGCGGCTTTGTTGCCCCACATTCCCGCTTTCCAAAGGCGGGCGACATTCGTTCCTTGTTCAGGTACGTCTACTCCTTGATCGAAACGGGATGATGGGATGTCGGTTCTTCCCTCCGTGGATTCCTCCTCGGAGCTCATTACCTAGTTCGGGTCTCCCTCATAGATTTAATATGTAGTTCGTGAAACACTTCCCTGTGCCATGTTTCCATGGACACTGGTTAATTACACTGCTTCTGTCGGGACATTCCAAAGGGTCCGATCAGAGCAGCAACCTTCAGTCAGGGGAGTAGTCACGTTGAGGTATCAGTAGAGTGTCTGGATGCTGGGGAACCTGGCATGTCTGTCTGTTGTCCTTGGTCACAGGGCTTCTCAAGGGCGTGGAAGCCGGAGGCATCCCACATCGAACGCGGGGAATTATATGCCATAGACACATATCTGAGGTTTTCCATAGCTTCCTGTGTTTAACACAGGGTATGTCACGAGTTTAACATCCAGTGGAGATGGATCAGCCCGATCAGAGCATTAGCTAGGATAGATTGGACTGAGGGATTTCGCTTGAAGGGATGCTGATTCTGGGGCCAGCCCATGGGCGGCTATGAAGAGGAGCATACTGACATGGTCTCACCGAGAAATGACGGTCCGAGCGAGAATCGGGATGGGTGATAGGTGGGTGAATGGAGTGGAGTGGGGGTGAAATGGGACTATCGTAGGGGCGACGGTGAGGTTTGGCATGAGCCTTGGAGAGGCTTCCTACGTATCCCCGTGGCAGGGAATCAAAGTCCACGTAGTTTGGGATGGTGCCGGTAAACCATCATGAAGGTGGACCTTGGCCCGAGGGGGGGGCATCGTCAGCATACCTACATGAATGTGGACCTTGGTCCGATGAGTGGTGGGCTTGAACCTCTGAAAGGCTTCCTACGTACCATGCGTTGACATGGATCAACGACCTCGTAGTTCAGAGGGTTTCATTGGTGAACCGACGTGAAAGTAGACCTGTGGGTCCACTAGTGGTGGGCTTGAACCACGGGAAGGTTTCCTACGTACCATTCCTTGACATGGATCAAAGTCCTCATAGTTCAAAGGATTGATGGAATACTGTTTAACGTCATGCGGGACAAAAGTGAACCCTAACGTGAATAAACGACGGGCGGTGGGTGTCGGAGAACTGTCGTAAATGAGGGACCTCGGTCTGATGGGAAATGGGCTTGAAAATGGGGGCCTGGCACACCGACTAGGAGACGGTTTGGGGGCCAATGATTGTTGGGCCTGAACCTCAGGGAGGCTTCCTACGTACCTTGCCTTGACACGGATCTAAGTCCTCATAGTTCGGATTGGGGAATGTAGTTTAACGTCATGCAGGACGGAGGTGAACCGACGTGAATGACGATGGGTAGGCTTGAACCTCGTGGAGGCTTCCTACATACCACGCCTTGACATAGATCAAAGACCTCGTAGTTCAGGTGGGTCTTTGTCGGCGAGCCGACGTGAAAGTGGACCTTGGTCCAATGAGTGGCGGGCTTGAACCTCATGGAGGCTTCCTACGTACCATGCCTTGGCATTGATCAAATACCTCGTAGTTCAAATGGGTGTGCAGTTTAATGTCATACGGGACAAGGGGGGCATACAGTTTAACGTAATGCTAGATGAGGGTGAAACTCAACGTGAATGAACGACCGAGAAAAGTGGATTGAACCTCATGGAGGCTTCCTACACACCATGCCTTGACATGGATCAAAGACCTCATAGTTCACTGTTGGGTCACAATGACTTGCCGTCGGACTAGAATGCAGTTTAACGTCATGTTTGACGGGGGTGAAACTCGACGTGAATGAACGACCGAGAAAAGTGTCTGGAACCTCATGGAGGCTTCCTACGTACCATGCCTTGACATGGATCAAAGTCCTCGTAGTTTTCTGTTGGGTCACAACGTCTTGTCGTCGGACTGGAATGCAGTTTAACGCCGTACTGGACGGGAATGGTGGGGGTCAGGGTTAGTGCTCACTCTAAGCCCACGTGAGTCATGCTCGGTGTGAGAAACAAGAGGTTGCAAGGACCTGGCGATCACGTCGTGAAGGATGCGTCCGTGAGAAGCGAAGAGGGGCTTACGCGTTAGGCGACCCATAGTGTTGGGACTTACTCCAGGATGGAGGCCCAGGGTCAGGTCACAGTTTAACGTCATGTGTTGAGGACGTGGTGCTTGGAAGTTTAACGTCCTGCAGATCGGACGAGGAGGGTCCACTCCGTACCCCTAGGACTTACATAACTGGTACCCTCTGGTCCTTGGGGAAGGGATGGTACCAGTAAGGCCATGGTCAAGGGGGGTTGTGGGACGAACCATCAAGGGTTCCACGTTAGCGTGGCTATGTGAAGAATCAATATGCACTAGCGTGCCTATACAAAGAAGCATTAGGCGAAGCAACGCTATGGGTGGTATTGTCGATGGGACTTTGAAATCACATCGTGCAAACCTGGAGGGTCGCACGGGAAGAGGAATTGCTAAGAAAAGGAGTGTGCTTCGCAAAGTGGAGTGCCTTGGTCTTAGCACGGGGCATGGGTGTGTGTGGAAGGTGCTTCACGAAGTGGAACAATGTTCACAGAGCACTGCCTCGCGAAGAAGGGGTGCCTCACAAAGCAGGGTCCTGCGAAGCAGTGTGCTTCGCGATGTGTAGTGATCCTGCCTTAGCATAGGGATCACTAGTATGGGTTGGGTGTTTCACGAAGCATAAGTGCTCCGCGGCTGCCCGGGTTCCCTTGGGAATCCCCTTCCTTCGCGAATGCCCTTGAGCTTCGCGAAGGGCATCCCTCTCAGAAGAGGGGCTCAAAACGAGACAAAGAAAAGGCGTCTCGCGAAGTAGGAATACCTCGCGGAGATCATGATTCTCGGGGCAAAGAGTGCTTCGCGATTCGGGAGAGGAGAACCCGAAAGTTCGGATTGTCGATCGTCTTTTTTTGGGACTCAAGGGGAGTCCAGCATTTATAAGGAAGGGGCGCCGCGAAGCAGAACTCGTGCGCCGCCTCCAGTGCTTCGCAGCGTGCTCGTGAACGTCAACGCCGTCCGTGGAGGGCACCACCTCTGGAGCTTCACGGCGGATCGCGAACATCAAATGCGTTCGCGGAGAATTACCGCCTATAGAGCTTCGCGGCGGCTCGCGAATGTCAAATGCGTTCGCAGAGAATTACCACCTCTGGAGCTTCGTGAGGTCGTGATGTTCGGGGCGCTTCGCGGCGGGGCTTCGCGTGGGTGCTTCGCGTCGGGGCTTCGCGAGGCAGCGCGCCCACCGTCCCTTTTCGTTCCTTTCTATCAGGCCATATTTTGGCGCCGAAAAATATATAAATAAATTTGATAAAAATCCAGTTTTGAGTTAAAATGCAGTATTTTTTCACTATTCATTAAATAAAATTATCTAAAAAATTAAAAATATTTTCTAAAAAATTAAAATTATTTATCCAAAGTAAAATTTTAAACCCCACATCCACATAAAAATCATATTTGGTCTTAGATAACATATAAAGGTTTCAAAAAATATTTAAAAGGAGTTCTCTATCAAAAGGGGGTACAAAGGTCTTTTTTTCAACACATCTATCATGCATAAAATTGATTATGTTTTTATATGTTGTTTAGAAACATATAATATGAATTTTAAAAATCAAATTGTGCTTCTATTTGATTAATATAATCCATATAGAGTGATTTCATTATTTTATAGACACAATGATTTTCATTTGAATAGGTTTTCATAAAAACATATCCTTTATATTGAATTTGTTTCTATTTCCTATTATAGTAGACATTGTAACAAATAAATAATTATATAAATATGTGTAAACCATATATTCATAATATAGTTAATAATTTTATTTCACTCCTTTCCAATAGATCGGTTATAACAGTAACATATAGAAAATAAAATTTATTTGTTCATTTTAGCTCGATGTAGCGTATCATGATCACTATCAAATATAGTGTTTTGTTACTTAAAAATCAGAATTCTTCAAGGTATGGGACTATTAAGAGATATTTATTATTTATTGTTTTATTAATGATAATTTAACTCTTTAAATTTACTGATATTCCTTATAATTTTTGGTATCTTATTCTTTTATAAGGGTCAAATGGTTTACCATTTATGAAATGGTTAAAGTTGAACACTAGATCCAGTTTATGGTATCAATGTATTACATCACCATATGAATATTTAAGGAACTTTTTCTAACCATTTTTTATGATAAAATATACAGATTTACGTAATAACTAATTATTCTATTATGGATTTTATGACCCATTAAAAGATTATTTTAGTTCTTCCACCATAAAAATTTATTTTTGGATATTCATTTCATGGAGTAAGAGGTGAATTGGAAATTTATAGATGCACAACCAAAGGATGAAATTGTGATTATGAAATTGAACTATATCAAATCATTTTATTTCCTTATATTCTTATATAGTAAATAATTCTCCATAACATGTAAATTGATATTCAAACAAAATGATACCCGAATAGATCATTTTATTTTACACCAAGGGTCTCTCACATCATAAAAAATTTAATTTTTTGGCACCTTCATATTCCACTAATCATTCACATGAATTTTATCCATTTTCTCTATCACAATATAATTATTTATGCTTTTTCTTTCATGTCCATATCTAAACTCTCCACCAATGTTATACTAAATAGAAACATAGTTATATATTATTCAGTGTATCATTTTTATTTCACTTATTTATTTTGGAGAAGATTTTCTATTTTCACTTCTCATTATTTGGGAATTTAAAAAGGTTTTTTTCAAATGAAAATCCCCCTATTACCAAGATCAATGCCAATTTGTGAGGACATAATTTATTTAAGGGGTATAATATACCACCCTAAGATTTCAAAATATAAACATTATATTTTTTAGCATATATGACACATAAAAACAAGAACAGAAGGTTATATAACATCCCAAACATTAAAATATAATTATTTTAAATTAAATTCTACCCTTTTTATATCATTCAAATCATGAAACCCCAGGTTTGAAGAAAACATGATACTCTATTAAATTATAATTATTTAATCATTACCAATACAAAATAGTCAATAAATAAGTTGGTATAAATAGTAAAAATAAAATATGAAAATTATATATTTACATATGTATTAAATAAATCAAAATTGATATCTATTTATTATATATTATGTTAGATCAATTTGAAATAAAAATAAATGTTTTTTTAACAAATGTATTCTTATGAAAGGAGATTTAGTCTTGCTTGGTCAATTTAATTAATAAATATTATATTAAATTTAGAAGTAAATTTTATAAAACCAATATAATTTTTTACATAATAGAATAAAAATTATATTAGGGTGATTTTTTTATTTTTCTAGAATGTTTCATTTCATGATGAATTATGAAAATTGTTGAATTTTGATTAAGAACTGAATTTTTGTTTAATTGTTTTATATTTATCAATAATATTTTGAGTTTTTTAAAGTAAAATTAGTTAAATTATATATCTGTTAATCCAATTTATGACATTGGAATAAATTTCATATTAAATTTTTTTATTAAAACTATGTAAACATCAAAACATTTTCTCTATAAAAACACAATCTCTCATTACAACTACTATATTTATTTTATATTAAAAAAAATTAATTCTACGAATGGAATAAAGAAAATGGATTAAATATTTTTAATATTATTAAATTATATTACCTAATACGTTCAATAAATTTGTTTCATATTAAATAGAAAAAATAATAAAAATTATTTAACATATATAATGTACAAATTGATTTTCAAGGAGTTAAAATAAATATATAATGGTGAAACTCACATAAAACATATTAAAAACCTATTTTATGTCTATATATAAATTATATTATCTATCATATGCTAATATTCTATTTTTTAACCCTTCCCATTGGAAAAACATTAGTATACATATTTCTTTTTCATAACATACATGTGTGACACTCACCTAATCTTTAAAAGGCCATCCACTCTTATCTCAACTGGACACCATCATACCCATTTCAATCAGCCAATACCTGAAAACATAGCTTATTATAGTATCTCCTATCATCCTAGGAGCCTCATTTTTTGAACAAATCTATCGTAGAATTGCTTTTGGCGCAATCATGGGGAGGATACCCGAAGAAGAAGTAATGTTCTTCAACAATTATTTTTATTTTATCTCTTCCTAAACCGCCGAAAATTATTATCAACATGTGATGTGGTATGAAATAAATAAATTACATATAATTATATTTTTGATGTTTAGTTCATAATCTTAAACAATCCCCACATCCATCAAATAAATTAAACAATCATCATTCGTGGGTACAATAGTGTACTAACTCGAGCACCAATTTCGTTGATTGTTTTATTACCATCTATCACATTTGAGTATGATGTTGTATCTAATGTATATATAATATATAAATAAAATAATAATACCTATGTAGTCATTATTTCATAAAGTACTTCTTTTACTTTCCATACTATAGAGATATGGTAATGTCGCTCGTTTGTACGTGAAATACTACCTCACGAAGTGATATCATTCATTTTTCAATAATACTTTAAACATTAGGAAATTAGGATATTTTTAATAATTATCTAGGACATACATGAGATAATTATTATGATAATGACATATTAATCCTTTTTAAAAGATAATATATAAATTTATTTCATATCTTTTCCCTCCTTTAAAATGATAACTCCGTTCGTGTACGTGTAGAATACCACCTTGAGGAAGCAATGTTACTCTCATTTCATCACAATACTACATGGATGATATATAAATATAATTATACTTAAAGAAATAATATGGTAAAAATTATATTATTATCATTCATGAAAGATAAAATATTACTTAAATTCTTTCTATAATGATCATTGAAAAATGGAAATGCTTCTTTTGTGTATGTACGACATATCATCGACATGATTTTAATGTAGTTAATTTTTCATAATAGTCAATACTGATAATTTTAAAATTAAAATTTATATTTAAATATAGTAATTATTTCAATATTATTATTATTATTGTGGTGTTTAAATAATGTCTATTTTGACCATATTCATCTAACTAAATTCATTTCTGACACATTAGAAAAATATAATTGAAATATATAACAAAAAAATTGATTAAATTATCATAAATAACATATTGTTAAATTAAGTAAAATGAATAATAAACTCAAAAGTTTTTATTAACACCAAAAATAATTATCGTATATTTAGTATTTTGGAAGATAAATAACATATGTGATGAGTCTGACTCAATGAAATGGTTCATCGTCTAACTTTTACTTCTGTGAGACATATGCCATATGTTTGGTATGTATTGTCACAACAATACTCTATATTTTATTATGGGGTTTTTGTTAAAAAAATACCTTTATTTATTCTGTAATAATGTTTTATTGAGTATGTTTTATAGGAATTTATATTCTATTTAAAAGAATTTAATGTTATAAGAATGATTATGGATACACCATTTTAATCCTTATATTATGATGGAATGCTATCCCTTTCACTTGGTATCAACCCTATGTTCTACTGAATAGTTTTAATTTGGATAGGCATCCTTTATTTCTTAAATTTGACAAGTGTATTGATTTAACTACCCTGCGTTGGAGTTTGAATTTACTGTATGTACCTTACATTTTGGAAAGTTGAACGTATGCAAAATTAATTATACGTTTATAATTTTATATTGAAAAGTAAATTCGTACGGATATTCAACCCTAGACTACACAAAAGAACCCTGAAATAAATAATGTAACCCTACACTATGAAATGGAAAACTATGCTATTCAAAGGAACCCTACGCTAGGAAAAGGAACCTTACTTTTTTTATCAATGGTGATATTTAGCAAGTTGTGTTTTTAATCTGATATTGCTATAATAGTAATGTCAGAATTAAATAATGATTCAATAATAATTTTGATTATGTTAATGAACTGAGTTAATCAGAGAAAATATCTCTTATTTTGAAGTGAATTTTCAACTCTCCTAGTCATTTTTAATTTTAATTGTCATTTTCAATCAAGCTATAATGTTGGATCATGAATATCATAGAATTTGTTCTATTCTGTATATTTTCTCAGAGTATCCCTTTACATGTGTTTGATAAGTGATTCTCATATACTACTTCTTTACTAAAAATTATTTAATTTTCTACTACAAAGAATGATTAATTATAAAAGATTCTATACTTTTGAGATATACATGTTCAATAGTTTACTTCTCATTAAGTTTCTACCTTATTTTTGATATTTTTAAACTTGATCACTTTAGACTATTTCTTTCTTAATGATTATCATTTCTGAAGAATAAGATCTATCTACTTTCAATTGTGTGTTGTTGTAGTATTGAAGTTAAACCTATTTCAACAAAACATTATATTTTGATTTTTTAAGAGTTTCAATTTATGGTACTCTGTTCTGGTGGAGTATCAGCTTCCCAATTTAAGATGTGGATAATCAGTTATCTGATATAGGAAGTTGATGTATTTATAATTTTTCTTGTTTGAAATGTATCAACTACCTGTACTCATTAGTGGAATCTTGTTATTGTGATATGAGGTCCATTCTAGTGAAATTTACTAATCTCTATGAGAGAGTTATTTTTTGAGAGAGCTATGGGATATTCGTTCCTGAAACCACTATAAATATATTTTTTAATTATTTATGTTATTATGCTATATATTTTTATAGAAAAAACACCTTATATCCATATAAATTATATAGGGTTTAAAAATAAAGAATTGTTTGACGAATTTGAAAGGAAAAAATTCACCCATTCTTGTGTGTAACTTTGTATATTCTGACCTAACAATTGGTATCAAAAGAAAAAATTTCTGATAAAGCTATATCAGGCTAAAATGTAAAGTTCTACAAAAATATGGAAATGGATGATCCAATATAAGTAATTTCAATGTTATTTGGTCAATATTTTAATAGTGAATGTTATGGAAGCCTGAAATATCGAATGATTATCTATATGAAGAATCATGGATTCAGAGTCTACATAAAAATTATTACTCTTTATCAAATTCTTGAAGACAAAAAACATGGGATGTTATAACATAAGATGAATATGATATAAATTCAAAGGCAACGAATGATATTACTTTACGTATTGGACTAGATGAATTCAATAGTGTGTCTTAATTCCTACAGCCTATGAAATGTGGATTACTATTACAGTTTCTTATGAAGGAACAAATAATGTAAGACATGTGAGATATGATAATGAAAAGATAAAATTAGATACATATTGAATTTTTAATGGTGAATGCATATAATTTTTAATGGAATAATTACAGAAATTTCTGACAATATTACATCTTTAGGTGAACTGAACAAAAAATATGATCAAGCATTAAAATTACTAAGAGTATTACATTTAAAACAGAATATAATATCTAATGTGATTCATCAATCACCTCTTATCAAATATCTGACAATAAAATACCTAATTGTGAAATAGATGATGTATCAATATGAGATGCAAGATGATGCTAAAGTTTCTAAAATTATAGTGATGAAATAAAATATTGTTATAATGGTGACATCTAAGAACCACGGTAGAAAAATAATTCTGTAATTAAAATAAAACAATAATTCACACTAATCTACTTCTGAAATGGAACAGAAACAATTAGCCAGAAACATCAAAATGTTATACAAGAAGAAACACAGATTTAGAAAATCATTCAGGATTGATGAAAAAGAACCAAGAGAAGTGTGATGTTATTAATGTAAAAAAATGAGGACTGATTAGACTAGACTGCACTCAAGTAATAGATGAAAGAAAAGACTAGAAAAGAGATATGATAAAAAAGATGATTAAGAGCAAAAAGGAAAAAAGAGAAATTAATTCTACATTGAGTGTATGTGATGTCCCCAAAAGTCATTCAAAGTCTGATTCAAAGGAGTAATCATCTCTAAAGGACAACATGTTATTATGGCCAACTAAGATGAATAAAATGTACACACATATTATTCCACTAATTAAAACACTATTAGTTACTAAAAAAATAAACTAGCACCCTATTATTCTATTTTTCAAGGAAAAGAATATTTTCTAAAACAAATTCACAAGAATTTAATGAATATCCATAATTTTGTTTTAGATGAAATAGATACCATGTTAATACATCATCACAATCTATTTTAAAAATTCAATTTCTTTATATTAAACAGTATCAATAATGAAAATAAAATCTAGTAATTACATGATGAAGTAGAATCCTATAAATGATGTTCTCTTTGTTTACTAAAGGATAAAATAACTTAAATGAAATTCTTGAAAATAATTTCATTAAAATTGAATGATAAGTAATATGAAGGGTGAGAAATAAAAATTGTATAAAAACTATTTTATACCTAATTATAGAAATGTAACCCATTATCATTATGGAACAAAATTACATGTAACAAATAATAGGTATGTGAAAAATCCTAAATTTAGATGAATTAAAATAGCTTTTGTTTCAAAATGATTGTATGAATCAAATTCTTTTAGTTATAGAAAAATAAGAATGATTTGGATTCCTAGATAATTTCTAGCTATCATTGAAGGACCCAAAAAAATATCGGTACCAAAAGGGACATCTGATTAAATGAATTTGCAGGAAAAAGGACACAAGATTAAAAAAAATATATGGTATATAGATAGTGGTTATTCTATGAATATGTGTATGAATATATAATACATTCATATTATAACTCAAATGGATGGAGGATTAATCACTTTTAGTGATAATTCCAATATAAAAATAATTGTAGTTGGAACTGTTAGAGATATGAAGACTATATTATTAAACAATGTATTGTATATCCAAAGGATAAAGAAAAAACTAATAAATATCTCTCAACTCAGTGATGATGATTTATTGTTTTTTTTTTCTAACAAATATTGCCTTGTGTTTAAAGATTGGTTTCTTATGTTTAGGTATCCATGAAATGACAATGTTTGTACATTGGATTTAAATTCCTTATCGAAACAGAAGGTGAATTGTTTAAATTCTAACAAAAAATGAATCATGGATTTGAAATAGAAGACATAGAAAATAAAATATATATGATTTACATAAACTTTCCACAAAATAGTTAGTTTTTGATTTTCCCTCACTTAAGTTTTATAGAGACAAATTCTATAATGCATACCAAATTGTTAAGAATAATAAATCTTATTTCAAATATATTATCAAAATTTCTACATTTAACCATTTTAAACATATCCATATGGATTTTTTTGGACCATCAATGATATAGAGATTTTATGGTAAATTATATTTGTATGCTTTAGTTAATTATTATTCATGATTTACATGGGTTTATTTCCAAAATCATATACGTGATGTTTTCATTATATGTTAACGTTTTTTATAAAATTATTCAAAATTAGAATGGTTTTATAATAGTTCCATTATAAGTAATCATGGTGGAGAAGTTGAGAATCATGAATTCAATTATTTTTTCTCCCATTTAAAAATTAAACAAACCATTTCTACACCAATAATACCTCAACAAAATTGAATTTTTGAATGAATTTATAGAACTATTTAGGTAATGGCTAAGAAAATGTTGATTGAGTATAGTCTACCTACATATTTTTGGGTAAAATATGAAATCCCATCCTACTATATAATGAATAGAGTTTTAATATGTCATATTTTAAAAAATCATCTTTTTAACTATTCAATTACATAAAAACTAATGTAATTAACTTTAATGTTTTTTGATGAAAGGTGTATATCTTGAATACGAAGAATAACCTTATCAAGTTTGATCCAAAGGCTATTGGAGGACTATTTTTTGGATATTTTACTACCTCAAATGTTTATAGAGTGTTTAACAGAAATTCATTTCTTGTTGAAGAATCAGTTAATGTGAAGTTTCATGAAACTGACCATTTCAATAAAGAGAATGATCAAACTAATCGAGTCACTGAATCATTATACAACACGAGACATGAAAACCGTAAATATGATTTTAAAAATTATATTAATAATGTTAAGTATAGTACAAAATAACACGATAGTAAATATCTTGAATCTGTCTTTCCCATATAGAATAGAATCGTAATGAACCATCCCTAATACGGTATCATAAAATATATAGCCATAGGAATTAGAAATAAAAAAATGTAAAAAGCCAAGCTAAATTTTGAACATTTTTATCTCAGCTAGAAAAAAACTATAGAGGAATCCTATGTTGATTAAATATTTCGGTTATCTATACCATAAGATCTAAATCAATATAAAAGGAATGATGTTTGGGAACTATTATAGAGACAAACTAATTATCCAGTCATAGGAACCAAGTGGGTGTTTAAAAATAAACAGGATGATAAAGGGATCATAACCCAAAATAAAACAATATTAGTAGCTAAATGATATAATAAAGAAGAAGTTATAGATTTTGATGATACCATTTCCCATTAATCTTGATTAGATGGCATTATAATCCTTTTAGACAATGCATTTCATAAAAGTTTTAAATTATATCTGATAAATGTTAGATATACCCTTTTAAATGGTTATATAATAGAAAAAGTTTATGTTGAACAGACCCATGGTTTTGAAAAAACAGAAAAATCAAATTCTGTTTTTACACATAAAAAATCTCTATATGTCCTTAAATAAACACCTAGAGATTGTTATGAAATAGTAAGTTTTGTTTTATTGAAAAAGGGATTTATTATTATATTAGAAGATCCAATAATTTTTATGAAACCCATTTTTCCAATATTTTATTAGTTCAAATTTATGTTGATGATTCTATTTTTTGTTCAACTAAAAAACGATTTCCCATGATTTTTCAAATTTGATGAAAAATTAATTTGAAATTAGTATATTGTAAGAACGAATTTGTTTTTTGGATTTATAATTTATCAATAAAATTATTTAAATGTGTTAAATTAATGTAATTATATTTATGATTTATTGAAAATGTATGGACATCAAAATAACATGACCTTTAAAACATCAATGTGTACCAATTTAATACATGATTTGGACAAAGGTGGAAAACTAGATGGAAACAAGTTATATGGAAGAATGATTGGTAGTTCTTTATATATTATATCTAGAAAAAAGGAATTATGTAATCTATATGTCTATGTGATAGCATTAAATAAAATCTAAATGAATCCAATCTTACTATTGTTAAATTAATTTTTAGATATTTATAGGAAACTATTTTTCAATCTGTTATTTACGCTTAAAATTAAAAATAAAATTTCATTTTATTTTTAGATACTGAATTTGGACGTTTTATATTAAATAAAAATGTACATTAGGAACCAATCACTTCTTAGGAAAATCTTTAGCATCATGGTCTAGTAAGAAACAACACTCAGTTTCCCTGTCAATGTCTAATGTATAATAAGTCTTCAATGGTAGTCTTTGTAGACAATAGTTGTGGATTAATAACACTTTACTTGACATTGGACTAAAATTTAATCGTATACATATTTAATTTGATAATAAATGTTCTATAAATATTTAAAAATTCTGATAAGTTATTATAGGAAAAATCACATTGATATACAACATCAATTACTATGATATCTTGTCCTTAAAAAGATATATCTTAAGTATTTGTTGATACTGAATATTAATTTGCTGATATATTTAGTAGACCACTTCCTTGGGATTGTTTTGATATTATTAAGTGGGAGTTATGAATATTTGAGTTTAATTAATATTTTATTAACTAATATTTAGGTTCCTAATATATATTTTACAAACATATAATATTTAGTTTTATTTTATTTCATCATTCAAATTTCATTTTGATTTTATTTTATTTTTCATTTCAAAACTAAAAAATAATAAGTAAATATTTAATTTGAGTGAGTAACCATTTTCCTTCCCTTGCTCTATTTCTCCTATACTATACATGCATTCAACTTACAGGGTAACTATAATTCAATTCCCCATCTATTGAAAACCCTAAACCATCAATCCCTTCAGTCTTGAAACCATCAGAGATTGAAACCCCATGAATATCCATGGATGCTATGTTGGATAAGAATTTATATACATTAGGAAAATCTTGCACGGTGTTTTAGGTAAATGTAATAGTTTTTCTCTATAAAGATTCTACAAATCCGTTGCTAATGGATGATATGAGTTTTCATAGTCTGGGATTCTCAATTGTTGAAGATAAACTATTAGTGAAGTATAATATTGTGTAATGGCATATACCCTCATGGTCCATCCCTTTACCAAATTCTGGATCATAATGGTGACTTCTTGGTGGTAGGATGTCATTTTGGTGTATGATCGATCGGTGTGACATGATTGGCGTGTCATCGATCGGTGCGACCGATCGGTGTGCGACTGATCGGTGGGACTTGATCAGTGTGGCTACGATCAGTGCGACCAATCATTGTGTAACCGATCGGTGTGACACGATTGGTGTGTCACCAATCGGTGTGACCGATCGGTGTGACATGATCGGTGGGACACGATCGGTGTGACATGATCACTGTGGCACAGATCGGTGTGACACATCAGTGGGACATGATCAGTGTGCCACCGATCGGTGCGACTGATCCTTGTGTCACGGATCTGTGCGACAGATCGGTGGTCGACCGATCAATTGGACAAGATCATTGTGTTGCTACTGATCGGTGTACGACCGATCGGTGTGACATGATCGGTGTGTACGATCGGTGAGACACGATCAGTGTGTCACCGATCAGTGTGACCCGATAGGCATGGCACCGATCGGTGTGACCAATCGGTGTGTCATCGATCGGTGTGACACAATCGATGTCACACAACCTTTTTAAGTTTTCTTCTATATTTTTTCATAACGCTACATTTAAACCCTTTTAACAATTTTTAAATGGTTCAAGGCCGTTTTAGCCCCGTAATCATTGTTTAAATTCTTAAGAGTGGGGCGACCCTCAACAGACCCAACTGTGTGTCTGTGTAATGTTCCCTCTATTTATATAAAATCTTTTAAAGTCACAGATGTTACAACCTTTTTCCGATGGGAGTTGTTAAATAACCATTAATCATGTCGTGTTTAACCACCCAACCACGTGGTGAAACCACGATCCACCTTTAAAACAACTGAAGATCTTGATATCCAGTAATGCTCGGGCTCATCTTTTTATCGCATGATCTTTCCTCCCTTTCCTCTTCTTGGCCGGGATCACTCTTCCCTTGTAGCATTTGGAGTTCCCTTCCTGAGGTAAGTGGTGTGTGTGTGATGGATCCCTTACTACTCTTCCGTGGAGTCTCAGATGCTCTTCCCCTGCAAGTTGCGCATCCCCAGTTCTTGGCGCATCGAGAGAAACAACGATCTTTGTTAATCCAAGACGGGTTTTTCCTTCGTCTCTCTTAATGTGTATTATGCATGCTGAGGATGCTATTGATTCTATGGGAATGGATGAAACCAAACATTAAATGAAGACAATAAACAGAGCTTTAAAGAAAGGAGAGGGGGTGTGATCAGTGTTTCAGTTGTATTTCTTATTCTTAATTATATGTTGTGAATTGTATGGGCTCATGAATGCTAAAAATCATCATCATTGGTTGTTCTTCCTTGTGCACTAATGAACCTCTGTGCTTCCAGATATTTACATGATTAAATGACTATAACATGGAAATTGGTTAATCACCTAACCTCGGTTGGTTAAATGGATGCCCAATGAACATCAATCCTTTTGTGGTCCCCTCCAGTTAACCAACAGAAAGAAGAACCAAATGAATGATGTTCTTGAATCTGGATGTTTCCCTACTCATTTTTGGTAGTAGCGGTGTTATTTTGATAGATTCTTGTGTGGTTATGTGGATGGGGATGGTATTCTTTGTTGTGGTAATATTGTTTGTTGTGAATCTGAAGCCATGTGGGGTTGTATCTCGAGGCTTGGTTTGGTTCCAGTACTTTGAGGGATCTCACGGATCCCTTTGTTTTTGTTTTGACTTTACAAGAGAACCAGGCGTGAATGCTTAAATTTCTATTTGGTTGTGTCTCTTTCTCTAGCTAGTGTTTATGCCTGTTAGTTTCCCATTAGTGTATAATTTACTTATATGGGACCACCTGATCATGAAATCATGAATGAACTCATTAGGGATTTTTTTTTTGGGATCAGTGGTGACATGGTCGTGGGTTTGGTGCTTCTTATGAATGAATAGTAATGAGGGTGTTTGTGATTAAGTTGGTTTTGGAACTCCTAGGTTGAGATGAGTGCTTGTTATATATATTATATAATTTTATTTCTTATGTTTCTTACTAGTTCCCACAAAAGTTGAGAACCTAGTTCCGAACAGGACCATTCAATGGTGGTGGGTGTTTTTCCAAACACTCCTATGAGTGGCTGGTTATTAACTCCTTTTCTGCTCCCTTTCTCGAATATCCCAAGACTCATTGGGCATGATGTGATGGCCTGAGGTCTAATTTAGCCCCAGATTCTTTGGGTAGGGTAGTTGTAGTGGTTTCCCAGGTGTGTGCGGGCAGGTTGTTTCCCTAGTGTCGTCATGATGAGGCCCAGGTGTGTTCGAATATGGAAGTAGTTGTGCTGGCCCATGTGTTTTTGGGCATGCTTACACGTGGTTGTTTTCGCTCAGGTGTTTGTGAGAAGGATGTGTGGTTGTGGACCAGGTGTGTTCGGGCGGGGTGTGTGTTGGGAAAAAATCCCTCAAGGTAACATTGCAGTATTTTTGGGTTAATTGTGTTTGTTGACAAAGCAGGTGTTTCATGGAGAATTGTCAAGTTCCCAAGATTTTGATGACAATCATTGTTGACAAAGAACGATGACAAAAGAATGGGCAATCTGGAGGCGGTACTAGAGAGCAGTACAAGGTGGCGCCGTTTCCCAGTGTTTGCCAAATTTTTGGGGTCCAAAATTTGGAGTTTGGTGAGCATCGCGAAAAGAGGATTTCCATGAAGAGCATAATTTAATATGGCAAAGGCATGAATTTCGCGAAGATAGGATGCATGGTTTGGAAATCGCGAAGACTAGAAGAATGGAGGCGGTAAAGCTTCGCGATTATGTCATGCTTCGCGAACGGCAGAGGCTGAAGCACATCACGATGGAGAAGGGCTTTGCGAGAGAGAATCGCGGCGAAGGCACGAAGGAATGTTGGGCTTCGCGAGGGAGCTTCGCGGTGAAGGCGCGAGCCGCGAAGGTAAGTTGACGGTGATTCATCGCGACTACGTCAAGCTCCGCGAACAGAAGATTGCCGTGGAGCTTCGCGATTTGGACAGAATTCCGACAGAAACTTTGGAGCTTCGCGATGTGAGATGACGTGGCGTTGACTTCGCGCAGAAAGTTCGAGGGTCGGTGGAATCGCCTATAAATAGAGGCCGACCCCTTCAGGCGAAGTAGAGAGAGATTTTTCAGAGAAAATACTTTGCTCTCGATTTGCGAAGGTGGTTTGCGGAGCCAATGTGCTTCGCGAAAGAGGTGCTTCGCGGTGGCTATTGTAGCTCCGCGAAACCTGCGAGCTCCGCGTTGACTTACTTAGCTTCGCGAGGGTCGTTGCTTTGCGACGGCTTGAGCATCGCGAGAGTGCTTCGTGAAGGAGCTTCGCGAGTGAGCTTCGCGAAAAGGCAGGAGCTTCGCGAAGGCTTGTTTGAGCTTCGCGAAATTGGGAGCCTCGCATTGTAGGGTGCTTTGCGGAGGTCTTTCCAAAGGTTGTTTGCCCAGTGGATAGTGGCAAAGGGATATTCATCTACAGGTGAAAGTTGAACTTCAACAGAGCATCTACATACAGGGAAAGATGCATTCCTTAATGAAAATGAAGAGACCTACAGGTCTATAAACTGTGAGTGGATTCCCTTCCAAGAGCAGTGAGCTTAGGAAGAGGAAGATGGTGATCCTCTCCACCGGCAGTGAGCCAGAGAGAGAGAAATAGGGAGTGACCCTTGGGAAAGCAGTGAGCTGACCCTAAACCTTGTATAGGCAGTGAGCCTGGGCATAGAAGTGATCTAGCCCGAACATTGTAATCCACAGCTAGTGAAGCCTAGTGGAATTTGGTACGAACCGGCAACTTGTCGGCGTATGCTCCTTGGACGTAGCCCTTAGTGGTGAACCAAGTAAAAATCTCTGTGTCTGCCTGCTTACTTTCCTGCATTGCATTCAAAGCATCATCATCAGGTAAATGAGACAAGTGATCACAGTAACCACACAAGTGCAAGCAAAGTGACCCTTGTAACAAAGAGGTCAAGATCCAGTGGGGCAGAAAGAACTTTGAAAAAGAATATCCATACCCTGATTCAACCCCCCTCTCAGGGTATATAGGCCCCTATTGGCCCTAACAATTGGTATCAGAGGGAAGGTTGCTGTTATCAGATTTGTTTGCTCCAACTTGGTGTAGTCGATCTGTGTGCATAAAGAATCAGTCTTCTCTTATCTCAATCAGCCATGGCAAAGGGAAAAACATCCAAGAACAAGCAGAAGTCAGGTGGTACTCCTCAGTGTGGAAGTGTATATGGAAAATGTGTTATTCAACTAAAGGAATCAAACAACTTGCTGAAGGAAGGCTTGGATGAATCAGAAAGGGAAAAGATTGATTCACTCAATCATGATGTTGGAATGAGTAAAGTACATGAGCATCAGAGTGATACTGAAACAGAAGAAGAAATTGAAGGAAGAATAGATATGCGAGCTGAGTTAGAGGCTGCTCTTGAAGAGATAGATGTTTGGAGAGCCAAAACCAAGAATGCTAACAAAGTTGTTCGTGATGCCAAACTCTATATGCAGCATCAGGAAGAAGAGAAGTCTGAGTTGATAAATAAAATTGAGAATCTCAAGTTATCAGCACCAGAGAACTCAGAATCAGTTAGTGAGTATAAGCTTAAGATTGAAGAACAGAAAATGGAGATCGATGGCTTGAATAGAAAAGTGAAAGATCAATTCAAAAGCATCGAAGAACCGAGTATTCCAAGTGACGTTGGAAACACTGAAGAAGCCAAATCTAAAGATATCCGGATCAAGGGATTGGAGATTGAGGTCAACAAGCTAAAATGTTTAAATCAAAGGATTATTGATATAGTTACTGACCTAACAGAGAAGAATGATTCACGTGCTGAAGAGCTGCGGAAGATGGCCAGAATGAAAGGAAAACAAAAGGCTGGTGATTATGAAGAGAGTCAAATGTCAGATGAAGCACAGAATATTAAAGCCAGAAATAATGATCTAGCAGCACAGTTGTCTGCAGAAGTTCAGAAAAATCAAAGGCTACAACAAGAGAATGCATGTTGCTCTGACTCTGTCGCTCAAGAAAAATTGAAGGTAAAGGAGAAAATTGACATGGTTGATAAGCTGAAGCATGAACTGGAAGATGAGGTAAGTAGAGGGAAGCTTCTCAAGGAAAAACATGTTGTCCAACTTGAATCAAGGGATATGAAGATTCAAAAGTTGGTAGAAGAGCTCGAATCAGTCAAGCAGGAAATAGAGAAGTCTAAATCCAAAGATAAGCCCAAGTTGAAGGATGCACTGCACTTGCTATTTGATCATCCTTCGACAAGTGATGATAAAATGAAGAAAAGATATGCTGTTTCTGAAGAGAAACAACATAATATTTTCTCAGCTCAAAGACCAGCAAGTTTTGGAAATGCTGGCATTGGATATGATAATTCCACTCCTATGGATGATAAGAAAAATGCAGTGAAAATTTACAAAGGTAAGAAAAATCCAGTAGGTGCTGGAGATAGGCCTATGAGGATAGTTTCAAGGAGTGATGATGTGTGCTATTTCTGCGGAGTTCATGGCCACACATCAAGCTTCTGTACAGAGGCTCTGAAGTACATTTCAGGCTGTGAAAAGAGAGACATTAATAAATCTGAGAACAGGAAGAAGCATCATGAGAAATTATAAAGAAGAGATTCTCAGAGGAAAGCATATATTAGATGCTATTACTGCGGAAGAATGGGACACACCATGAGCATGTGTCAGGAAGCTCAGGAGAACAATATCAGAGGAAGAACTCAAGGTGCATCAACATCTCAGCAGAGAGATGATGAAATGAGGTATGCCTTTGAGGGAAAATGTTTTATATGTTCTCACTATGGGCACATGGCGAGACATTGCAGTAAGAAGAAAGCAGGAAAGGGAAAGGAACAAGAAAAGATATCTCCACCACAGGAAGTGTACAAGAAAGAAGCCTGTACTGGGAGACTAAGTGGTAAGGAGAAGAATAGGCTTCGAGCCTCAGAGAAATCACGTGGAGCTGAACGAAAGGTGTATCAGTCACCTCCTATGTCATACTCACAACAGCTCTCAAGGAGAGAATGTGAGCAAACCTGAAATATTAAGGGGAGATCTACTCCAGTTGTGATAAAGAAGAATGGACGTTCAATGGAGGACCCACCACCAATGAAAAATAGGGCGGTGACTCATAAATCTGATAAAAGGCCGATAAGAAAAGAATGCATCGAAAAATCCACATGTCGTGTTTTGCAACGAGAAGTGGAAGAAAAAGGCAGATCCCTACAATGGACAAAGAAGACAGGGAAGATGACAAGAAAGGAGATTCCTGCACTGAGAAACAATCAAGGGAAATGGAATTTAGGTAGAACATCAAAGATCGAAATGTGTACCAGTTGGTCTAAACCCCAGATTGTGAGAAAGGCCAAGTCTGCAGAATCTTCATATCAGAAAAAGGATCAGAATGTGAGCAAAGAATGCCTAGTCATATGGCCAGAACAGTTGAAGTTGGTCAGGCAGTTGCAGGAAGCAAGAAAGGAGTGTGATGCGCTCCAAGAAAGAATCAAAGGGTTGACCCATCAGGATCAACCATCATCCTCATGTTGAGGAATCTAGAAGAAACACCCCTCTCCCTATGTATATAAATTCTATTAACTGACGATTCTTGTGTTTCAGGTTTTAGGGAGATACAATCCAAGGGGAAGTGGCATCTAAGGATGCGAAGTGGAGAAATGATATGCTCTAGAGTTTCAATTGATTCAAATCAGATACTAGAGTTGAAGAAGAAGGAGAGCAACAGAGCACAATAGGAAGTGATTGTGTTATTAACTTTATCTCTTGTTTCCTACACCGAGTTTCAACTCCGTAGGCTTAGAGATTTTGTTAGTGTCTCAAATCTGATTGGAAGATGAGAACGAATGATGCAGGAGGAAAATACGTGTTATGGGTCTAAACTGTTGGGCCTAACCCCAGGAAGTGTTGCATAACATAGGGGGAGCATTCAACAACAAAATCAGATGCCAGATCCATCAAGGAAATAATTGGATGACCCAGCTCAAGAGTTGTCTATCGAGAGAAGACATACTATGAGAGAAGCAGCAGTGATCAAGCATTTCATGCTTATTTATTTTGATCTAACATTGTGGTATCAGCTGACTGTTTTTCAGGATACCAAGAAGCTGCGAAAAGTAGCTGAAAGAAATGAAGCCACTGAAAAATGAGTCAGTGAACAATTTCCTGACGAAAGTGTTGAGGAAGAAAGCAACACAGGGGGAGAAGAAGTGGCTGAGGGTGACTCAGAATAAGATACTGATGATGAGTACAAGGATGTAAAATCCTTATCTGCACAAAATACAAAGAATCGAGCTAAAATTGACAGGTAGACTATCATCAGTGATCAGTGAGATCCAGTTCAGACAAAGAGAATGAAATCACTACAGCAGACATCATTACTATCTCAGGTTGAGTCGAAATGCTTTGCTGATGCAGCTGAAGATGAAAACTGGGATCATTCCATGAATGAAGAGATAGGTCAGAATTGAGAAGAATCAGACCTGGGAAATTGTTTCGAGGCCAGATGATAAAAACGTCATCAGGACAAAATGGGTCTATTTAGACAAGACGAACGAAGATAGCACAATGGTTCGAAACAAAGCACGACTGGTGTGCAAAGCATACACCCCAAGAGAATGGTACTGAAGGCTATATTAGTATTTGAAGAAGATTGGTTTTCAGTGTGGGGGATTTTATTACAATATTTATTTCAACAACAATAGTAATCAAAGAATGGTGAGGCTGGTCAAGGAAAAAGACATAATATTTGGAAGATCAGATGAAGCATAGTTACACAAGGCAGGAATAGAACATTCATTTCTGAATCCGAGTATTCCAAGGATGCTTTGGAATGATTTGGAATGGAAAATTCCAAGGAGATGAAGACTCCGGTTACTACCTGGATGAAATCATCAAAAGATGACAGTGGCAGGGCAGTTAATATCACAGAATACAGGCAAATCATTGGAAGTCTGTTGTACTTAACCGCAACAAGGCCTGATATTGTTTTCGCCACATGCCAAGCAGCGAGATATCAGAGTAATCCCAAGGAAAGTCACATGCTCACAGTGAAAAGAATACTTCGGTATATCAAGGGAACGGTGGACTTCGGCTTGACATACAACGACAAATCTCAGACAGAGTTATTGGGATATACTGATGCAGACTGGGCCGGTTCAACAGATGATAGAAAATCAACGTCAGGTGGTGCATTCTATCTTGGTGGATTGTGTATTTCTTGGCTAAGCAAGAAACAAGATTGCATTTCATTGAGCACTGCAGAATCTGAGTATATTGCGGCCACTCAAGCATGCACACAATTATTGTGGATGAAGCAGCAGCTTGATGATATGGGAGTTGAAGTGAAGTCTCCGATCGGAATCCAGTGTGACAACTCAAGTGCTATAAATCTCAGCAAAAATCCCGTCCGTCACTCTAGGACAAAGCACATTGAGATAAAGTATCATTTTATCAAGGAGATAGTTGAGCAGGGGATCGTGAAGTTGGAGTATGTGCCTACAGAACTACAGGTTGCAGACATTCTGACAAAGGCCTTACCCAAGGAAGATTTTTAAAGGCATCGACTGGCTCTGGGAGTTCAGTCAATTCCCCACACTTGAAATAGAGTGGATGTGCCCCCCCCCCTCTCCCCGAGGTATGGTGTGTTTTTCCCTAATGTGCTGATATGTGTTCTCTACTATGTTACAGACTACAAAGGCGTGACCTTTGGGTTCGTTGACAAAGGGGGAGAAAAGTGCTTGAACAGTGCTTGACAAAGGGGGAGAAAAGTGTTTGTTCAAGGGAGAAAATAGTGCGGAGATTTGATAAATCATACTTGTTACGGGGAGAAGCTGACAGGTGGAGCAGCCAGAAAGGGGGAGCAATGAGAAAGGGGGAGTGTATGAAATCTGACGATGCTAGACGTGATCGATCAAATCATAGAAATCACGACAGCTGAGGATCGTGATAAAAGCAGAACAGTGGTGTTGGAACGGTGTGAGACGGTGTCCAGCTATCAACAAGTGGTATCAACTTAAGAATTCACCAATTGGTATCAATGTGGTTCAACAACTGGTTTTATTTTAAGAATTGGTATCAGGGTGGAATCAACAACTGTGGTCTGACATGAAGTGATTCATTGATGAACTTTTCATACTACTCTTGTTTCTCACGCCGAGCATTGCTCATGTGGGCTTAGAGTACATGTTAAGTGAATCCTTGAACGCTATCATAATCGCAAGAGGAGAATGGTGGTAGCAGCTGGAAGAAGACTCAGTGAGGTATCAAAGTGCAGAAAATATTTCTGAGCAGAGTTGTGAAGAGTTGTCAACAAACCCAAAGGGGGAGATTGTTGGGCAAAAATCCCTCAAGGTAACATTGCAGTATTTTTGGGTTAATTGTGTTTGTTGACAAAGCAGGTGTTTCATGGAGAATTGTCAAGTTCCCAAGATTTTGATGACAATCATTGTTGACAAAGAACGATGACAAAAGAATGGGCGATCTGGAGGCGGTACAAGAGAGCAGTACAAGGTGGCGCCGTTTCCCAGTGTTTGCCAAATTTTTGGGGTCCAAAATTTGGAGTTTGGTGAGCATCGCGAAAAGAGGATTTCCATGAAGATCATAATTTAATATGGCAAAGGCATGAATTTCGCGAAGATAGGATGCATGGTTTGGAAATCGCGAAGACTAGAAGAATGGAGGCGGTAAAGCTTCGCGATTACGTCATGCTTCGCGAACGGCAGAGGCTGAAGCACATCGCGATGGAGAAGGGCTTTGCGAGAGAGAATCGCGGCGAAGGCACGAAGGAATGTTGGGCTTCGCGAGGGAGCTTCGCGGTGAAGGCGCGAGCCGCGAAGGTAAGTTGACGGTGATTCATCGCGACTACGTCAAGCTCCACGAACAGAAGATTGCCGTGGAGCTTCGCGATTTGGACAGAATTCCGACAGAAACTTTGGAGCTTCGCGATGTGAGATGACGTGGCGTTGACTTCGCGCGGAAAGTTCGAGGGTCGGTGGAATCGCCTATAAATAGAGGCCGACCCCTTCAGGCGAAGTAGAGAGAGATTTTTCAGAGAAAATACTTTGCTCTCGATTTGCGAAGGTGGTTTGCGGAGCCAGTGTGCTTCGCGAAAGAGGTGCTTCGCGGCGGCTATTGTAGTTCCGCGAAACCTGCGAGCTCCGCGTTGACTTACTTAGCTTCGCGAGGGTCGTTGCTTTGCGACGGCTTGAGCATCGCGAGAGTGCTTCGCGAAGGAGCTTCGCGAGTGAGCTTCGCGAAAAGGCAGGAGCTTCGCGAAGGCTTGTTTGAGCTTCGCGAAATTGGGAGCCTCGCATTGTAGGGTGCTTTGCGGAGGTCTTTCCAAAGGTTGTTTGCCCAGTGGATAGTGGCAAAGGGATATTCATCTACGGGTGAAAGTTTAACTTCAACAGAGCATCTACATACAGGGAAAGATGCATTCCTTAATGAAAATGAAGAGACCTACAGGTCTATAAACTGTGAGTGGATTCCCTTCCAAGAGCAGTGAGCTTAGGAAGAGGAAGATGGTGATCCTCTCCACCGGCAGTGAGCCAGAGAGAGAGAAATAGGGAGTGACCCTTGGGAAAGCAGTGAGCTGACCCTAAACCTTGTATAGGCAGTGAGCCTGGGCATAGAAGTGATCTAGCCCGAACATTGTAATCCACAGCTAGTGAAGCCTAGTGGAATTTGGTACGAACCGGCAACTTGTCGGCGTATGCTCCTTGGACGTAGCCCTTAGCGGTGAACCAAGTAAAAATCTCTGTGTCTGCCTGCTTACTTTCCTGCATTGCATTCAAAGCATCATCATCAGGTAAATGAGACAAGTGATCAGAGTAACCACACAAGTGCAAGCAAAGTGACCCTTGTAACAAAGAGGTCAAGATCCAGTGGGGCAGAAAGAACTTTGAAAAAGAATATCCATACCCTGATTCACCCCCCCTCTCAGGGTATATAGGCCCCTATTGGCCCTAACAGTGTGGCAGTGGGATTGCGATGAGAATCGCGAGAGAGGTTCGATGCGTTGGACGTTTCCAATAACCAGTGGGAAAGTGGCGCGAGGTACCCAAATATCGATGTGCTATTACAATAATTTACTTGACTTGCATTATTTTAGGAGTGTTCCTTGGTGAGGCTTGGGTGGATAGTTTTTCTTTATTAGGTGATTTGGATATCTCCTTTCTCACGGGGCATTACAGTGCCTCCCCACTTGTGCATGAGAGCTTTTGGTTTTCCTTACTGACTATACTTGTATGCTCACCCTACGTATATAAAACCATTTTTAGGTTTCCAAGAGAACTTTAGGGATCGTGCAAGGTCGTACTAGTTCAGACGTTGGGACAGTTGCTGTTTCTGTTTTTATTTCATTGGTATTTTCATTTTGGGGTTTTCTTGTACCTTGTAGCTTTTACTTTCATAACATACAAATGGGAATGATTTGTTTTGCCTTTACCTATACATAAACATTTGGTGTTGTTGGGATTTATTATCTTATCTCTCGATCCTATTAAAAAAGGGTAATTCCTTCCATCTTGTGTGTGATTATATACCCTTGGTGCTAGTCGCCACTCTGGGACCTATTAAAGGTGGGTCTCAAGGGTTATTATCTCTCATTCAACTTGAAGAAGGAAGGGTATGGCAACCTATTGTCCCTTCTCTCATCTTGGTGAAGGCAGATCATGACATAATGGTATCAGAGGAGTGAAGTTGAGAGATAGGATGGATTCTGGGGTTAGGCATAGTATCGATTGCATGGGATGGTAGGGAAACCGTGTTAGGTGATCATGGGTTATGATATATTCCAGGGAATACTATCATGGACATGGGATTTTAGGTCCCCCCCCCCCCCCCCCCCCCCCCGCGATCTGATGCAAGGACTATGGGCTTGCCGAACAACCATGTAAGGCTATACTGTTTTCAGGGTAGATAACCCAGAGAAGGTAAATGAAGCATAATGACTTGTGTTATTGTGTTTTATGGGTATTTAGGAAATTTAAAATGAATAGGAAGTCTAAGAAAATTTAAAAGCAATCTATTGCACTACTGAGGTTTAGGCGTTCCTTGTTTACCTTACAGCTATGTTACCCAGACGGTGACCAAGGGTAGTGTGGGTGATTGAGGCCCCAATGGTTGATTTGGTAGATCTAAAGAGGGTTGACCAAGAGGAGGATGATGATTAGTGGTAGAGGATGCTTTGTGCCTTTCAGTGGCAGACCCCCAGGAAGTGTGAGGGTAGCATCACAGACATGGAGACAAAGAGATAGCTAGACGATCCGGTGATAGCTTTTAGCTTGATCTGGTCTCCGATGGAATACTGGGTTCCTCTGGCTGTAAGCCAAATGAGGGGAGAAACGCGTCAGTGGTGGACGCTTTATCTTGGGCAGAAGAGGGAGGCTGAGGTTATGTGGGCTAACATCGAGAATAAGTTCCGGGAGGAATTTCTCTCTTCTAAGATGAAGGCTGAGAAGAGGCAAGAGCTTATCTCCATCCAGAAGGGGATCATGTCAGTGAGAGAGTTGGGGATAAAGTTCAAGGATATCCTGTCCTTTTCTATGGACCTCATTTCAGATGAGGAGTCTCAGGCAAGATGTTCCGATGAGTAATTTTGACCTTCTCTTTAGTATGTGGTTACTCCATTTTCCTTACCGACATAATTGGAGGTCCAGAATAAGGGTGAATTGGTGGAGAGGATGTACACATTGGGTGGTATATCGTGAGAGGGAATCCAGTTGGACTCGTCGAAAGGGAAGTCCGTCAGTAGCAGGTCTCCAGTGTCCGGGCCCTCTAGGTTTCGACTAGTATGGAGCAGGCCTCAGTAGTTCTTGGTCCAATATCCCGGTCCTTGCCCTTAACTTTCAGACCCAGGACCAATATTCCTCATCTGTGGAAGCCATGGGAACCTTCAGAATCAGTGCACGGACCGAGTATAGTACAATGGGGGTGGGCCGGTGCAGCACCGGCCCCATCCGTAACTGTTTCCATCTAGGCCTTTTCAGAAGCAGTAGTAGGGATAGTGAGATCCCACTCCACCAAGGGAAGACACCATAGGAGGAGTCCGAGCTTAGGGAGATCATCAGTGACATCGACTAGGGTGCGGTCGGGGAGGTGGCCGACATCCAAGAGGCAGATGAGTTGGGCATCTGCAATTCCATGCCACAGAGGCTGTAGTTCCAGTAAGACCTGAAGACGTTCATGGTACAATCAGCTTGTTTAGTACTCTTTCTTATGCCTTTTTCGATATAGGAGCTTCACACTCTTTTGATGCCCCCAGTCTGGGCCGTGATCTGGTATTAGATGATGAGAGTCATCTAGTTCCCTTGGTGTGGAGCACGCCAGTCAGAGGTCAGACCGACTTGTTTTATGTTTTTCAAGGGTGAAGACTGATGATAGGTCCACATCAGTCTATATGGGATCTTATACTATTACAAATATAGCCATACGATTTCATCCTAGTCATTGACTGGATATTCTCGGTATGTTCCATCATTGACTACTTCCGAAGAAAGAACATGTTTTTGGATTTGGGCAGTCGACGTGTAACTTTCATCGGTGAGTGGGGTTTCTAGAAAAGCAGTAGGCGAGAGGATCCCCTCCTTTCATTGTTAGCTGAACTATTAGTGGAGTCGGTGGATTTAGAAATTTTAGAAGTCCCAGGGATAATCAGTGAGTTTATGAACGTCTTCCCTGAAGAAGTGGAGACTCTACCCCCTCGACGTGATATTGTTTTAAGGATAGACTTACAACCAGGTGCACATCCAATTTTGATCGCTCCTTACTGGATGGCTCCTTCTGAGTAGCGGGAGTTGCAGATTCAGATTGAAGATCTGGTGAAGAAGGGTTTTGTTCAACCAAATGCGTCACCTTGGGGTGCTCATGTCTTGTTCTCAAAGAAGGCATATGGTGGTCTCAGACTATGGATAGAATACCGAAGAGTGAATCAGGTAATGGTAAAGAAACATTACCCTTTCTTGAGGATAAATGATTTCTTTGACCATGAATGGGGAGAAGGTTGGTTCTCTAAGATCAATATGCAGTCTGTATATCACCATTTTAGGGTGAAAGAGGGAGACAACTCAATGACTACCTTTAGGTGTAGGTATGAACACTTTGAGTTTGTAGTCAGGTCGTTTGGTGTTACGAATGCACTAGTTGTGTTCATGGGACTCATGAACTCTATCTTATAGAAATACCTAGTTCGGTTCATAGTCGTGTTTATTGATGACTTCCTTATCTACTCAATATTAGAGGAGGATCACGCTGAACACCCGAGAATGGTTTTTGAGGTCCTCCGATATCACCAAATCTATGGGAAATTTTCCAAATCCAAGTTCTTGATGCGAGAAGTACACTTCCTTGTGCAGGATTTTTCCGATCAGGGAATAGCGGTGGACCAATCTAAGGTTCAGGCGGTTGTTTCTTGGGCAGCACCCAAGAGAGAGATAGAAAGTCTTAGTTTCCTAGGTTTGGTAGATTACTACTGGAGGTTCGTGCCCAACTTCTCCCGAGTTTCATCACCTTTAACAGCCTTTACAAAGAAGGATTAGGCTTTGGTGTGGAGTGGTCAATGTGAGGCAGCCTTCATCTATCTAAAGGGAATGTTGGTTAGTGCACCATTGATGAGGTTTTTAGAATAATGGGTAACATATGAGGTGTTCTATGATGGTTCCGAACAAGGCCTTAGATTTTTGTTTATTCAATGACAAGGGGTAATCTATTATGGGTCTATACAGTTACATCCCCATGAGCGTAGCTCTACCACCCATGATCTGGAGCTTGCGGCGGTTGTGTTTGTACTATGGTTGTGGCTACATGACCTCGTCTGGGAGAACTTTGTGGTCTTTACTGATCACAATAGTTTGAAGTATATCTCTTCCAAGTGGGACCTGATCTTACGGCAGTGAAGCTGGATGGAGTTACTTCTGGACTACGACATGTAGATTTACTAAACCTCAGGAAATGGGAATGTGGTGGCTGATACCTTGAGCCGGAAGTCGTAGAAGAATGTGGTTCGAGAGTCGACAGATACTTGGAAGGTGAGGGAGGAGTTGGTTGCCCTGCACCTGGATGTAAGGGAGGATAGTGGTAGAAGTTGTTTGTTTCAGATGACAGTGAAATCCTCTCTCCTACAGTAGGTGGAGGAGTCTCTGTGGGGAGACATAGAGAGTGATGTAATGTGTGACCGGGTTAACCAAGGCGATTCTCCAGAAGAGTGGACAGAGGATGGTCAGAATCAGATTCTTTTTTGAGGGAAGTTGTTTGTTCCAGAGAATTTGCGCGAGAGATTTATTGGTACGTTTCACAACTCACCCCTAGCAGTTCACCCGAGAGTTTCCCAGATGCACAAGGATCTGAGGAGGCAGTTTTGGTGGCCCATGGTAAAGTGGGAAGTGGCAGAGTTCATGGTCAGGTGCCTAGTGTGTCAGCAGGTGAAGTCTAAACATTTTGTTCCAGGTGGTCTGTTTCAACCTTTATATTTCCCCGAGTGGATGTGGGACGAAATCTCGATGTATTTCGTCATAGGACTACACAAGTTTCAAGGAGTTTGTGATGATATCTTGGTAGTGATGGACCGATAAATGAAAGCGGATCACTTTCTGGCATTCAAGGAGACGGGTGTAGTGGATTCCTTAGCTCGGAGTTATGTGGATGAGGTCATGCATTTGCCTGTATTTATGAGATCCATAGTCTTGAATAGGGATGCATAGTTTACCTCACGAGTCTGGAGAGGATTGCAGAATTCTTTTGGAACCCAACTACGTCTTAGCACTGCTTTCCACACCCAAATAGAAGGAAAAACATTACGCACTATCCAGACAATGGAGGATATGATACGGGCATGTATTCTGGACTCTGGGGGATTGGGGGTGCGACAATTGCCTCTGTTAGAGTTTTCCTACAATAATATCTATCACTGTACCATTGGTATGGCTCTGTTTGAAGCATTGTATGAAAGGCCTTGTCGCTCACCTGTATTCTGGAATGAGGTTGGGGAAGTAGATGTTCTTGGACTAGAAGTGGTGCATAGCACGACTGAGAAGGTTCATCTTATACAGGAGAGGATGAAGGCGGCCTATGACCGACAGAAGTCATACGCCGATAATAGGAGGAGACCCATGAGTTCGAGGTCGGGGACCATGTATTCATGATGGTCTCCCCTCGGCATGGGCGATAGAGGTTTGGAAGGGGGAGTAAGATTTCTCCTAGGTTCATCAGACCATTCAATGTACTATAGCGGGTCGACGAAGTGGATTATCATCTAGTGCTAGCACCACCGCTACTGAGAATGCATGATGTATTCCATGTGTCTAAGCGCCGCCAGTATCTACACAGCGACTCACACATCCTCGACTGGGAAAAGCCAGATATTGAGGCCGACATAATGTTTGTAGAAAGACCAATGAGGATCGAGGATCATGAGTAGAAGTTGATCTGTGGACGGACCATTCCCTTGGTTCGTGTGTTATGGAGGCATGTTGGGATTAGGGAGTGTACCTGGGAATGGAATCCATAGATGCACGCCCAATACCCAGAGCAATTTTGAGTTATGTTATGTTTTGTTTTGTACTTTTTTGTGATTTAGTGATGACCTTTTTGGGTTATGAGGTGTTTTGTTTCCCAACCTTGTGAATGTTATGAAATGTGCTGATATGTGGGGAAGGGAGGACTTGATCCCTGTTGACGCTCCTTTCGTCACAGAATCTAAAGATCGGAAAAGGGGAATATCTGAGCTCAATGTGATTCATCCTTTGAAGAAACATCAAAAATCGACAAAGGGATGAAAAAGGAGAACATTGCCCAGAGGTCGCGCAAGTTACCTCTTGGTCGCGCAAGTATACTTGGGCGCCGCCTCAACACTTGCGCGACCCCTCATGGTCGTGCAAGGGACTTGCGCGACAGATCTGGTAACCGCCCAGTAACCGCCCGGGGTCTTCTTTTGCCTATAAATAGACCCTGTGGGCCCCCATTCGAGAGGATCTCTTTCCAGAAACTCGGATCAAATCTCCCGACGCTCAAGTCTCTTCTCAAAGCTTCCGGAACACTTCTAAGGTAATTTCTTACCTAGAGTGGAAGATCTAAAGAGAAGAAGGAAGGCCCAAGTGTTGAAACTTATCAAACACTTGCGCGCCAACTTAATTCCTTCAATATAACTTGCGCGTCCCTTCTCTGGAAGAACCTCAAGAGGATGGAAAAGGGTTTAATAAAGAGTCGCTCAAGTAATTCAACTCTGGTTGAAAATCGCGCAAGTATCCCTCATGTCGCGCAAGTATACTTGCGCGACCAACACTTGCGCGCCGACGCAGGACTTGCGCGACCTTCAAGACTTGCGCGCCCCTAGGTTTTTGGGTGCCCATCTTGCCCATTTTTACCCCTCTTAAGCCATTTTACCCTTCCTATTCAAGATTCAGTCTTCAAGATACTCTTCAAAAGCCATTTATGGCATGATTTCTTGATTTGACATCCTTATCTGAAAGGAATTCTGTGAAATACCTCTCAAACACCCAGTGATTTAAACATCTCTATGTCACCAAAGATTGAGAGTTCATTCATTTCAACCTCATCCTTTAAGATGAGAGAATCCTAACCTGGGTCTCCTTCTCAGGAATAAGTCCTAGTCATAAATCTTGGGCATCTTTCTTAAGAATAAGCCCCAATCAAGTCCTTTAATCTTGGGCATCCTCCTCAGGAGTAAGCCCCAAACCTTAATCCCTAACCTGGGTCTCCTTTTCAGGAATAAGACTCAGTCATAACCTTGGGCTTCCTTTTTAGGAGTAAGCCCCAAGTCCTCTAACCTGGGTCTCCTTTTCAGGAATAAGACTCAGTCATAACCTTGGGCTTCCTTTTCAGGAGTAAGCCCCAAGTCTCTTAAAATTTCTCTTAACCAGTCATAAATTACCTTTGATTTGGGTTTCCTCTTTAGGAATAAAACCCAATCATAAGTCCCCTCCTAACTTGGGCATCCTCCTTAGGAGTAAGCCCCACGATTAGAGTACTCAAATCTCCATGAAGCACATATAACTTTGTGGACCCTGTTCTTGGATTTTCTCCCTAAAAGTAAATCCTAAACTTTCGTCTATCTGGGCAGTCATCTATACATAAGCCCCAAAACAAAATTCTTATGATTGCATCTTTTACGGCTCAATGGTCTAAATCTTACCAATACCTCTTGTTTCTCACACCGAGCATGACTCACGTGAGCTTAGAGTGTAAAAGTAATTATGACATTCATCTTTGAGCCATCAATCATAAAACATCATATCCCATTCCTCGAACTACGTGGGTTCTGATTCCTTTTAAAGGATACGTAGGTAGCCCATTTATGGGTTCGATCCCAACATTGAAATAATCTCTGTCCTTCTGAATGACGATAAACTTCAAGTGCCCCACTGAGTGGCTTTAAAACCAGCCTGGTCATCAAAATGACCAAGAGACTTTTATATAAATGTTTTGAAGGATACCATTGACCAAGAATCTCTAAACAAATATAGATGATTCTATATTGATGAAGAACCTCGAATACATATAAAAGATTCTCTAAATTTCTTGCATATTTAATCATTGATTGTTAAAACTAAAGGAAAGCTCATTTTATACTTGGTAATGTAATAAGGATTCACGAACTTAACTTAAATCTATAAAGAGAGTCCCGGAGTAGACAATAATTCCCCTCAAAAAGGTGTGATGAGTCCGACCTCCCATCCTCTCGACCAATGCAAATTCCTAAGCCTCATTAGACCACAATCTAATGAGCGCCTGCCTTTGGAAAGTAGGTCCCAACGGATGGGGAATCATTGGATGTTTCCGGTTCTACGAACAAACCCGTTAGAAACCGATCGGAACGTTTGAATCTCCCGTCCAGGAGGTCATCCCCGGATTCCGCGCGAAACAAAAATGGTGAACCCGACGTGAATCCTTAACCAAGTTAAAGTGATGTTCTTCTTATCTGTTAGGCCCTTTGGGCCAACAAGGCAATCATTGACATGTGCTCATCCAAAAGATGCAGTGGCCGGATTCATCTTGATTATGTCTGTTACATGGAACAGGCACTCTTTTTTTTCAAGATCTTCTACAAAAATGGCTTTCCTTAAATTCACCCCTGTGAATATTGCTGCTGGGAACACCTCTACTGTGAGGTCTGCTGCTGTGAAAACCAATGCTGCTACTCCTGCTGGAACGTCATCCGCTCTGAGGATGACATCACCAACTCAGCGTCTTCAACGCTGTGTTTCTAATGCACTGGTTAAGGAGTACCATCGCAACGGTACTATCCCAACTCTGGAGGCCGCTCGTCAAGCCCTCCAAGTTAACAATTCTACCTGGTCGTCCGGACAACGGCGACCAGCAATCAAGAAGCAGGCGGTGCTGACTACCGTCTCCAACCGTTTCGGGTCGTTATCCCCGGAACGCAATTTCCATTCACTCCATTACTCCGAGGAAGTGAATGAGCAGGTCCCGCAGGACCTTAATTCAAAAAGACAGGAGTCCTTCTCAAGGGATCCCATCAACAATCGCCGCCAGACTCGTGCGGTAGTGCGCCCTCAACATGATGAGGGTACCGGCTCCAGGCATTCAGCTCAGGTTCCTCGAACCCGAGCAGGCAAGATGAATCACCAGAGACGGAATCCGGTTAATAATAGGCAGGTTGTCATCCCTGCCATCTCCGGAGAAGTCCACCAACCTAACTTGGTGGCAAATAACGAGCAGGCATACACACCTGTTTGTTTTAATCCCGCTGTCCAGCAGACTCGTCTGGCAGCATCAAGCCGATCCCGCCAGGCAATTCCGGCGGAGTACCATAGGCAGGAACATACACCTGCTTATACATCAGCAGTTAGTCAGCAGGCTCGTCTGACTACATATGATGGATCTCGTCAACAGCGTTTGGCGAAGTGTAATCAGCAGGCACATACACCTGCTAATACTAATCAAGCCTACCAACAGTCTCGTTTGGTAGCGCACGGAGAAGTCAGTCGGAAAGCCCCGACGACAAACAAGAGGCAGACTAAACTCTCTGCCTCCACACTTGAGTACTGTCAGGATTCACTGACAGGAAAAGGAGGACAGGAGCAGGCACATACACCTACTCCAAGCCCGGAATGGACGTATATCCCTGTTCCGGCGGCTGAAGTCACCAAACATATTTTGTCAATGGTGAAAGAGCAGAAGCAAATTCCTGCTCATATTCTGGATGCTTGCCAGGATATCATAACAGCTTCAGCATCATCTCAGGGACAGACACATAAATCTATCCCTAGCAGTGGAGTGACACATCAATAATTCACTCCGGAACAGACACACACATCTGTTCCAGTCCAAGAGGGTTGTGGGGCCTACTCCCCCATATCATATGGACAACCAAGTCAGGCACATACACCTGATTTGAGCGATGATCGTCAGCCTTACCTGACCATCTTTCCTGATCGGGCACATACACCTGCTCAGAGCAATCACTTTCGTCATCAAGTGATTTCTAAAGCGAGTAAGAAGGCATCTAAGAAAAAGATCCGCCCAGCACAGTCAGGAGATCAAAGGCCAATCTGCAACAAGGCCTTTCTCGATGCTGGAGTTCTTGAATCCCTCAGACATTTATCTATCGGAATTCAAGATTCTACTCCCTCAGTTCCCAATAACAGGAACATTAATCCCGAAGGTCTTCAACAGACACTTCCTCATGAAGACTTGCTTCATGAAAATTCGGTCAATCTTGAAGTTTCTTCTTCAGATGAGAACCACAGGAACCCTCTGTGTGGTCAGAAGACCAAGGAGCAAGAGATCTCATCTTTTGCTGTAACCCATCATGAAGGTCCTCCTCATGGTGATGAACTTCGCTGCGAAAGTCCTCTCCGCAGTAGTGATTCACATTGTCTCGAAAATTCTTCAGAAGGCAATGTAGTGACGAGAAAGCCCTCCTATCTCGAGGCACTTGCAAACATAAAACCAGTCATGTCTGAAGTTTTACTATCGGCAGGTGAAACTCTTTCTCCATCAGAAGATAGCTTGGGGTTCAGGTTCTTCTCCGAACCTTCCCTGGGTCATTCATCTTCCAGCATGAATAGTGATTCCTCTACCAATCTTGTTGAATCCGATGAAGCAACAAGGAAACACCAAATCTGGTCCAAACAGGTAGAAGAATCTTCATTTAATGATAAAGAGGAAATGCTGAACATGAGGAAAAAACTGGCAAAAGGTGAAGTACCAGTCATGTTTTGGCCTTTGGCTGATTCACAGTATGACATTCCAAAGATGTTGACGGATGATGGAATCCATGATATTCGTCTTAACATATGGAAAACTCTTTGTCAATTAAAGAAGAAGGTATTATCTTACGATGAATATGAAAATCATCTTAAGATAATAGAAGGGTTACAACGCCAGATTGATTTGGCATCTCTATCAGTCTCTCGGTATCCGAAGGCTGAAAAGCAACAGAGAACCCTTCAACGTTCATGCCTTGGCGCACTAAGAAGGTTGCGTCAGTTAATTTCCAATGCTCCATCTAATGTTCATATCAGAGGATGGGGTATTCACGGAGCACTACATTTCACAGTGCTTTCCGGTCAGCAAAGCCCGCCGAAAATGGTCTCATGCAATGTTATTGCCCATGGCCGGCCACAGTCAATGGGCTTTGTTCATAATCAAAATCTTGCTCGAGATCAAGCTTCAACTAGTTCCTCTCAAAGTCAAGTATATAGAGAACAGGTTGTTGAATTGCTCCTACATCAAGCAGGCGAGAATATTGCGCAAGCCTCTCGTCTGGAGCAAACACGTCATCAAATGACAGAAGTTTCGGAAATCATCCAACGGTCTGTTGAACCAGGTGATAAAAGTGGATACAGGTTAATGCATCCAGCTAATTTCCGAACTAAGATCCGCAAGATCAAGAGAGATTTCAAGAAGATCTCAGACATAGCATGTCAAGAGACACCCCAGCTTGCCAGACTGGGGACTTCTCTAACCCAACCCTTAGAATCAACGAATGTTATTCGAGGAGTTGAGCGGAAGCAACAGGAACACCCCCAGTCCACCGGACTGGGGACTTTTTCAAATCTTCAATCCCTCCCTCAGAGAAAGTCAGTATTCTCTCGATTAGGGAATAAGCCTCAAGAGGAACGAAGAGCCAAGATGTCAGGAGATTCTCTCCAAGTGACGGTTCACAAAGAAATTCCTGAGGGGTCAAGTCAACGTAATGCCATGTTTCATCATGAACATGGAAGAAGACAATATCACAGAAATGTTGATAGAAAGGATTCTATGAAATACGCATCCATTAATGTCATCACTGCCGTTGCTGCTGATTCACCAGATGAGGCTCAATCAGAGGGATCAGATGAAGAGGTTCCTGCTCAAGAAGTTGCGCACACAGACCTAAATGAAGAAGGTGTGCGCACACGTAATCAAAGGCTTACCCAAAATCTGGGTATTCCTTCAAGTAACCCACTTCCCCCTCTCCGAAAAGGATCCAATAAGGGGAAAGGAAAGAATCAGGTTACTTATCACCCTTCCTCTGAAGGAGGTCAATCGCTCTCATTAGAGCAAAGGCTTGCACAACAGGAGGAAGAAATGAAAGAATTAATAAGGTTGAATGCAGAACTACTTCAGAGTAGTCTTATTCTTAAGAATGCTGAAGTCCGACAGCCGAAGGAATTTGTTGTAACTACTGAGATGGATCAGGAATATCCTCCTTTATCAGTACACCCACAGAGGTCTAATCCTACGGGTCAAACGCAACAAAGGTTGGCAGCACTACCATTAGTTGCAGCACCAACCTCCACGGCTGTCCAAGCTCCATTCATTACACCTACCCAAAACCAAGTTCAACCTAACGTTTCTCAAAAGTTAATAACTACTATTGAGTCATTAACAGCTCGGTTAGAAACTATGGAAGGGAAACGGGCGCAAGTTCAACCTGAAAAGAAAGTTTACCCTGAATGGGTAGATTCAATTTCTCCTCCATCCAGTTTTGGAAACCCTATTTTCCCTACTTTCAATGGATCAGGTGACCCTGAACAACATTTGACGCATTACGTGTCTTGTTGTGATCCTATGATGGGAACTCCAGAGCAACAAGAAGCAGTGAAACTTAGATGCTTCGTGCAAACCTTTCAAGGACCAGCTTTTGTCTGGTATACAAGCTTGAAATCCCGGTCAGTCATCGGATGGGAGGATCTTCGTCAAAAATTCCTTCTTCAGTTCAGCTCAACTTTGCCAAAAACGACAGTTTTCGATCTTACAAACTGCAAGCAAAGGGAGAATGAAAGAGTCTCTGATTTCATTGCTCGTTGGAAGGGATTAACGTATTCCTTGAGTTTATCACTCCCTCAGGAGGAATTATTGCCAATCTGTGTGGCAAATTTGCGTGACGAATTACGCACGCCATTGATCCCTGTGAAATACACAGGAGGGTTTCGAGACCTTACTTCAATCGCTCAACAGATTGAAGATTCCCTTATACAGGCTAAGGTTAAATCTCGTGTAATTCCATCAGCTCCAGGAAGAAGAATGGGTAAAGCAGAAACTGCTACAGTTATGCTTAAACAGGCACCTATACCTATTTCTACTTCAAAACCTTCATCTTCTCGAAGGGCTCCACCTCCTGAACGCCAACAACAAAGGCTGTTTCGTCCAAATGATCAAAAAGATCAACGACGAAAACAATTTGAGGATATGAAGAGTAAAACATACTCTTTCCGAAGTGATCAAGTTCCTGGTTACTTCATTTCAGCTCTGGAGAATAATTTGGTTCAATTACCAGTGCCGAAGAGACCAAACAAGGAAGGAGATGAAGACCGTCCCAATTATTGTCCCTTTCATCAAATGTTGGGACATCCCATCCAGGAGTGTTTTGTCTTTAAAGACCTCCTACAAAAGATGGTTGACTTGGGACAAGTCAAATTAAAGGGTTCTTCAGCTCATGTAGCGTGTATTACCGCTACAGATCCAGAGGAAGGAGGCGAGTGGCAGGAAGTCAAAAGCAAAACTGCGAAAAAATATGATGATTGGATGGTCAGAAAGACAATCAATCGGACTCATTCCATTTTGCGAACACAATTGAAGAATCCAATTGTGTCTCCTACAAAAGCTGCAGTAAAGCCTCCATCAAAAGACAAATCCTCAAAAGGGCAGAGCAATTCAAAGAAGAAAGAGGAATCAGAAGAAGATGAGTATGTATCAAAGCCTAAATTGTCTTTGACTCTGGCAGATTTCATGCCATCTACTTCAAAGCAACGGGCACCGCCCCATCAAACGGCACAGCCTAAACAGGCTAATCAGGCAGAGTCTTTATCAGACGAAGAGTTAATCTTTGGTTCTGTTTAATCTCAATGGATGGAGAACACATCACGACTCCAACTAATGCCAGATTTCTGAAGAAGTATTTTGTATAAACACAAAATATTGTTCCCAGAACCAAGACTTACAATTGGTTCATACACCAAGGTCCGGTATGACCTTAAACTACACCAAGGTCCGGTATGACCTTAAACTACACCAAGGTCCGGTATGACCTTAAACTACACCAAGGTCCGGTATGACCTTAAACTACACCAAGGTCCGGTATGACCTTAAACTACACCAAGGTCCGGTATGACCTTAAACTACACCAAGGTCCGGTATGACCTTAAACTACAACTTCGTCCAACATGACGTTAAACTGTGTCACCTTCAATGTCCGAGATGACATTAAACTAAATTTTGTCCCTGCAACATGACATTAAACTGTGCAGCACCAATAGTCCTAACTGCAAGACTTTAAACTGCATAGTCCCTGATTTTGTCCTACATGACAATAAACTGTATAAGAAGTTCCTATATTTTGTCCGAGATGACATTAAACTATATTTTGTCCTAGCGACATGACATTAAACTGTGTGGCACTTTCATCATCCAGCATGACGTTAAACTGTGTTAAGTCCCTTATTGTCCTACATGACACTAAACTGTATTCTGTCCGAGATGACATTAAACTATATTGTGTCCTAGCGACATGACATTAAACTGTGTGGCACTTCCAACGTCTAGCATGACGATAAACTGTAAAAAGATCAGAACTGATATCCTCATATTGATTCACCTTAGTCTTAACTACATGACTTTAAACTGTACAGTATCAGTTCTTCCTTGCTATATGACGCTAAAACTATACAGCAATGGTCCAGTATGACTTTAAACTGCAACTTCGTCCCACACGACATTAAAACTGTGAAAAAGTTCTATAAACAGTCCAGCATGACCTTAAAACTGCATCATTCCTGGTCCATGTATACGACCATAAACTATTTGCAAATATGTCCAGCAAGACGTTAAATTGTGACGTCCTAACTACATGACGCTAAACTGTATAAAAGTCTCTCACGTCCGGAAAGACGTTAAACTATATAATCATCAAAAGTCCAGCATGACATTAAAACTGCACAATCCCCCTTTCGTCCAATATGACGTTAAACTGTATTGTCCCCATCGTCCTAACTACATGACGCTAAACTGTACAGAAAATCCTTGATATGTCCTACATGACATTAAACTGTGCATCGTTAAGGTTGTTATTACCTCTTGTTTCTCACACCGAGTATGACTCACGTGAGCTTAGAGCGAACATCAACCATAACACTCCCTTTGGGCCACTAACCATGTGTAAGTCCCAACAACATTTTTTTTAGATCATTGTCCACAAGAACAACTTGATCATTAATTCATTCTTTAATTGAACTACACAGACTTTGATCCTTGCCCTCCAGGCTGGGTATGTAGGCAACCTCCCAAAGGTTCAAGCCCAAAAACAATCTCTTCACATTGGTTCACCACAATCTCATATGATGATGATTTGTGAAACCACCCTTGGAATCAATATCTTTACATTGATTCACTTTCGTCCTTGTTATATGACGTTAAACTATACAACACTTTTGTCCAGTACGACAATAAACTACAATATTCTTTGATTTCCTCATTTGAGAAGGAACCATTATTAACATTGATTCTTTTTCAATCATGGTTTTCATTTTCAAAAAGACTACGCGCATACATGGTAATGCCTGAACTTTTTATCTTAGGTTAAACCATCATTGCACTAAAGTCCCCTTTCACCCTTCACATGTACGAACCAAATTTGTAAAAAGGGTAATTCTAGAACTACGTGGACTTGATTCCCATCCTTATGGGATACGTAGGAACATTCGAGTGTCCCTCGAATCCAGTCCCAAGTCTTTTGGGCCTAACCCCAAATTTCACTTTCAGTCCCTTGGATGAAAAGTCCTCATGAAAACACACACTGTGTATTCATTATTATGGTCCGAATTCTATGACCCCAAAAACTAAGATCACTCATCCTTTCGTCCTGCACGACGTTAAACTGCATTTCAAGAACTACGTATGGCTTGATTCTCATTCTTATGAGATACGTAGTGAAGTCCAAGTTTCAATTCAGGACCCAGCCACAACATGATTATGGTTTTCATTGACCTATGTATCTCTATATACATTGGAAAATACCCATCATTATGTATTATAATCCTAACCTTAAATATTTTCAGATCTTCATAACCCTTTTCATGACTTATGGTCACAAAAATGTCAAACTTCTGAGAATTCTTTTGCCTGACTATGCAGCACGTGCCCATAGGTGGCCTTGCATAAACAGTCCACATAACAGACTTGTCAGCCAAGAGATGCTATTTATTTGACCATGCAGCCAATGCCCATAGGTGGCCCTGCATGTTTTCAACCCCCTAACGGGTTTGTTAAATAATAGTAACTTCATTCTTGGGAAGAATGCCTCTTTTGTCCTTATTTGTCTTAAACGACAGTATGTAGGGATCCGCAAAAATAGCCATCCTTAACATATTTGTCCCATATCCTTTTTCATGATCTGAAAGTATTCAAGTCTATGGTTTATTCTTCTTCCCTACGTTTGGGTCAAACCTTCGTAGGAGTGATATTCATCCAGTTCTTCGATATTCTTGTTTGGAAATATCTTCTCCATATTCAAGTACCTCTTTCCATACAACAAACTCTATGCTTTAGAAAATTTGAATCTCCATAAACTTTCACTAGCTTTTAGCACTAGGAAAGTAAATTTCTGGGAGTTCTTTTGCCTAACTATGCAGCACGTGCCCATAGGTGGCCTTGCATAAACAGTCCACATAACAGACTTGTCAGCCAAAAGATGCTATTTTATTTGACTATGCAGCCAATGCCCATAGGTGGCCCTGCATATTTCAACCCCCTAACGGGTTTTGTTAAATAATAGTAACTTCATTCTTGGAAACTACTTCTTCTAATGCCTTTTAGCTCTTTTTTCATATCATTCCTCAGATTCAAATATTCTTAAGCCATAGTTTACATTTTTTCTCTCATACTTGAGTATGGTAATTTGTTTTCAGATAAATTTTCAAGGAATTGAATCAATTTTTTCCATTTTGGTCAAAGCTATTTCGACCTTAAACATTAGCCCCTTTATGTCCGGTGTGCATGACTTTAAACTGCCCACACAAAAGACAAAGGAACTTTGAATAAAATTCAAGTTCCAGCACACTTGCGTGCTGCCTTCTGTGCCCTGAAGACTTGTGCGCCCCCTTTTCCTTTGAATGAATTCAATTTCCTCAGAGTCAAATCCTCATTTATTTCCGGATCCAACTATGAGGGGGGACTTTTGTTGACGCTCCTTTCGTCACAGAATCTAAAGATCGGAAAAGGGGAATATCTGAGCTCAATGTGATTCATCCTTTGACGAAACATCAAAAATCGACAAAGGGATGAAAAAGGAGAACATTGCCCAGAGGTCGCGCAAGTTCCCTCTTGGTCGCGCAAGTATACTTGCGCGCCGCCTCAACACTTGCGCGACCCCTCATGGTCGTGCAAGGGACTTGCGCGACAGATCTGGTAACCGCCCAGTAACCGCCCGGGGTCTTCTTTTGCCTATAAATAGACCCTGTGGGCCCCCATTCGAGAGGATCTCTTTCCAGAAACTCGGATCAAAGCTCCCGACGCTCAAGTCTCTTCTCAAAGCTTCCGGAACACTTCTAAGGTAATTTCTTACCTAGAGTGGAAGATCTAAAGAGAAGAAGGAAGGCCCAAGTGTTGAAACTTATCAAACACTTGCGCGCCAACTTAATTCCTTCAATATAACTTGCGCGTCCCTTCTCTGGAAGAACCTCAAGAGGATGGAAAAGGGTTTAATAAAGAGTCGCTCAAGTAATTCAACTCTGGTTGAAAATCGCGCAAGTATCCCTCATGTCGCGCAAGTATACTTGCGCGACCAACACTTGCGCGCCGACGCAGGACTTGCGCGACCTTCAAGACTTGCGTGCCCCTAGCTTTTTGGGTGCCCATCTTGCCCATTTTTACCCCTCTTAAGCCATTTCACCCTTCCTATTCAAGATTCAGTCTTCAAGATACTCTTCAAAAGCCATTTATGGCATGATTTCCTGATTTGACATCCTTATCTGAAAGGAATTCTGTGAAATACCTCTCAAACACCCAGTGATTTAAACATCTCTATGTCACCAAAGATTGAGAGTTCATTCATTTCAACCTCATCCTTTAAGATGAGAGAATCCTAACCTGGGTCTCCTTCTCAGGAATAAGTCCTAGTCATAAATCTTGGGCATCTTTCTTAAGAATAATCCCCAATCAAGTCCTTTAATCTTGGGCATCCTCCTCAGGAGTAAGCCCCAAACCTTAATCCCTAACCTGGGTCTCCTTTTCAGGAATAAGACTCAGTCATAACCTTGGGCTTCCTTTTCAAGAGTAAGCCCCAAGTCCTCTAACCTGGGTCTCCTTTTCAGGAATAAGACTCAGTCATAACCTTGGGCTTCCTTTTCAGGAGTAAGCCCCAAGTCTCTTAAAATTTCTCTTAACCAGTCATAAATTACCTTTGATTTGGGTTTCCTCTTTAGGAATAAAACCCAATCATAAGTCCCCTCCTAACTTGGGCATCCTCCTTAGGAGTAAGCCCCAAGATTAGAGTACTCAAATCTCCATGAAGCACATATAACTTTGTGGACCCTGTTCTTGGATTTTCTCCCTAAAAGTAAATCCTAAACTTTCGTCTATCTGGGCAGTCATCTATACATAAGCCCCAAAACAAAATTCTTATGATTGCATCTTTTACGGCTCAATGGTCTAAATCTTACCAATACCTCTTGTTTCTCACACCGAGCATGACTCACGTGAGCTTAGAGTGTAAAAGTAATTATGACATTCATCTTTGAGCCATCAATCATAAAACATCATATCCCATTCCTCGAACTACGTGGGTTCTGATTCCTTTTAAAGGATACGTAGGTAGCCCATTTATGGGTTCGATCCCAACATTGAAATAATCTCTGTCCTTCTGAATGACGATAAACTTCAAGTGCCCCACTGAGTGGCTTTAAAACCAGCCTGGTCATCAAAATGACCAAGAGACTTTTATATAAATGTTTTGAAGGATACCATTGACCAAGAATCTCTAAACAAATATAGATGATTCTATATTGATGAAGAACCTCGAATACATATAAAAGATTCTCTAAATTTCTTGCATATTTAATCATTGATTGTTAAAACTAAAGGAAAGCTCATTTTATACTTGGTAATGTAATAAGGATTCACGAACTTAACTTAAATCTATAAAGAGAGTCCCGGAGTAGACAATAATTCCCCTCAAAAAGGTGTGATGAGTCCGACCTCCCATCCTCTCGACCAATGCAAATTCCTAAGCCTCATTAGCCCACAAGCTAATGAGCGCCTGCCTTTGGAAAGTAGGTCCCAACGGATGTGGAATCATTGGATGTTTCCGGTTCTACGAACAAACCCGTTAGAAACCGATCGGAACGTTTGAATCTCCCGTCCAGGAGGTCATCCCCGGATTCCGCGCAAAACAATCCCTAACTAAGATGCATTAAGGTTGATGCAATAAAACCAATTCAGGTGAGTCAGTGCCACACAAAGCGGACAATACCTTAACATGGAAGAAGGAACTCTCGGAACCGTGTGTTGGGACAATATGGAACATGAGTTCGGCGTGGCTGTTTGGGGATGGTTTGTCCCCGAGTTGTATGTTTTGAGGGTGGGGGGTGGTTCAGACCCCTCTCTTCTCTTCAAGTCTATCTTTGATTCTCGAGGACAGGAATAGTTTGAGAGGTATCTAATGTAATGACACATACCCTCATAGTCCATCGCTTTTCCAAATTCTGGATCCTAAGGGTGATGTCTCAGTGGTATGACATCATTTTAGTGTACGATATATCGATGTGACACGATCGGTGTGTCACTGATCAGTGAGATCGATCAGTTAGACACGATCGGTGTGTGAACGATCAGTGCGACACAATAGGTGTGTCACTGATCTGTGAGACACGATAGGTATGTCACCGATCGGTGCGACCGATCGATGTAATCGATCAGTCTACGACCGATCGGTGCGACCGATCAGTGTGTGACTGATCCCTTTGACACGATCGGTGTGTCACTGATTGGTGCGACTGATCGGTGTGTGACCAATCGGTGTGACACGATCAGTGGGTCACCGATTAGTGCGACCGATAGGTGTGACACGATCGGTGTGGTGCCGATCAGGGAGACCAATCGGTGTGTGACCGATCGGTGTGATGTGATCGGTGCGACACGATCGGTGTGTCACCGATAGGTGTCTCAGCGATCGGTGTGATGTGATCGGAATGTCACCGATCGGTGTGTCACCAATCAGTGCGACACGATCGATGTCACACAGCCTTATTGAATTTTTCATCTATAGTTTTTCTCGTAACTCTACTTTAGAACCCTTAGAACCTTTTTGAAATGGTTCAAAGCTATTTTTATACCCATAATAAATGTTAAAATTCCTAAAAGTGCGGCGACCCTCAACGAACCCAGTTGTGTGTCCCTTAAAATTCCCCTATGTTGATATAAAATACATTAAAGTCATAGTTATTACCACCTTTTCCCGAAGAGAGTTATTAAATAAAAATTAATATAATTGTGTATAACCACCAAACCACATGGTGAAACCATGATCCGCCGTTAAAACCACCAAATATCATGATATCTAGTAATCCCAACACATCTTCTTATCATAGGAGATTTCATCCTTTTCTTCTTCTTGGCCGGGTACACTCTTTAATTGGAGTGTTTGGAGTTCCCTTCCCAAGGAAAGTGTGTCACCTGTATTGGTGCCCTTACTGATCAACCTTGGAGTGCCAGACACTCCACCCCTGCAAGTTGTGCATCCCAAGTTCTTGGTGCATTGAGAGAAACATCGATCTTTGATCATCCAAGTACGGTTTTTCCTTCGTCTCTCTTACAGTGTATTATGTGGGGTGGGTATGTTACTGTTTATATGGGGATGGATGAAACCAAACATTAAATGAAAATATTAAAAAGACCTTTATAGAAAATATAGGGGGTGCGATCGGTGTTTCTATTGTATTTCTTATTCTGAATTATGTGTTGTGAATTGTACGGGCTCATGCCCGCTGAAAATCATGGATGTTGGTGGATTTTACTTGTGCACTAATGAACCTCTATGATTCCAGATATTTACATGATTAAATGACTGTAACATGGAAATTGGGTAATCACCTAAACTCAGTTGATTAAATGGATGACTAGTGAACATCAATCATTGTGTGGTCCCCCCGGTTAACCAATATACAGAAGAACTAAATGAATGATGTGCTTCAATCTGGATGTTTCCCTACTCTGTTTTGGTAGTAGGTGTGTTATCCTGCTAGATGCTTATGGGGTGATGTGGATGGGGATGGGATCCTCTATTGTGGTACGATTGTTGGTTGTGAATATGAATCCATTTGGGGATGTATCTCAAGGATTGGTTTGGTTTAATTACTTTGAGGGATCTCACAAATCCATTTGTTGTTGTTGTGACTTTACAAGAGAACCGGGTGTGAATGATTAAATAGTTTTATGGTTGTTTCTCTTTCTCTGGTTTGTGGATATGCATGTGAGTTGCCCAGTAGTGCATAATGTTCTTCCATGGGATCACTTGAACATTAAATCAATAATGGGCTCAATGGGGAATTGTTTTCCAGGATGAGTGGTGAAACTATCGTATGTTCAGTGCTTCTTGTGAATGAATAGTAACAAGGGTGTTTGTTCTTAAGTTGGTTTTGGAACTCCTAGGATGCACTGAGTGATTGTTATATATATTATATAATTGTAGTTCTTGTGTTTCTTATTCGCGCCACACCCATGTTTAGCACCTAGTCCCGAACACCCCCATTTCATGGGGAGGGTATTTTTCCAAACACTCCTATGAGTGGTTGGTTATTAGATCTTTTTCTTCTCCCTTTCCCGAATATCCCAAGACTCATTGGGCAGGTTCTGATAGCCTGAGGTCCATTTTAGCCCATGATTCTTCAGGCATGGTAGTTGTGGTGGTTTCCCAAGTGTGTGCAGGAAGGTTGTTTTCCAAGTGTCCTTGGGATGAGACCCCGGTGTCTTCGGGCATGGCAGTAGTTTCTATGACCCAGGTGTTGGAGGGCGCAGTTACTTATGGTTTTTGTGGCCCAGGTGTTTTCGAGCGAGACGTGTGGTTGTGGACTAGGTGTGTGTGGGCAGGGTGTGGCAGTGGGACTGCGGTGAGAATGGCAGGAGAGGTTCGATGCATAGGATGTTTCCAATAACCCGTGGGAAAGTGGTGTGGGGTACACAAATATCGATGTGATATTAGTACAAATTACTTGACTTGCGTTATTTGGGGAGTGGAACCTAGTGAGGCTTGGGTAGATAGTTTTCCTTGTTTAGTACTTTGGTTATCTCATTTATCATGTGAAATTAGAATGCCTCCCAACTTGTCCACGAGAGCTATTGGTTTTCACTACTGAGTATACTTGTATTCTCACCCTACGTATATACAAACGTTTTTAGATTTCCAGGAGGACTTCAGGGATCGTGCAGGGTCATACTAGTTCAGACGTTGGGAAAGTTGTTGTTACTGGTTTTCATTATTTGGTATTTTATTTTGGGGTTATCTTGTACCATTTATCTTTTACATTTGTAACATGCATTAGGGAATGGTTTGTTTTGGATTTACCTATACTTCTAGTTTTTGTGTTGTTGGGATTTACTATCTTATCTCCGAATCCTTTTAAATAAAAAGTGTAATGCCTTCCATCTTGTGTGTGATTCTATACCCATGGTTCTAGTTGCCACTCTAGGACCTATTGAAGGCAGGTATCATGGGTCATTATCTCTTCTTCGACTTGAAGAATGAAGGGTCTTGCAACCTGCTATCCCTTCTCTCATCTTGGTGAAGGTGGGTCGTGACATATAGATGATAAATAATTTTGTTCAAATTCTTTATTTAGACTTGGTTTTAAAAAATACATTATTATGTCCTCGATTGATAATATGGTTTTTTTCTTATCATCTATTGAAATGAAAAATATGCTTATGTTTCACCATGAGGGGGAGTTTCACATTGATTTAAGACATATTGTTAATGGAAGACATAGTTCTGAGGAAATATTGTTTTATTTTTTTGGAACAATAATTGTGAACATAGAGATTATGAATAAACTTTCTCTTTACCATCGCATGAGGATGATGTTTATTCAATATTTGATTTTACCTTGGACCGATGAGCATGAGAAAGTCCATTAACGAGACATGTATATCATTTTTCTACTTCTAAACAATGTTATTTTTTATTTTTATTGATTTATGATGTGATATTTAAACAAATACTGTCATGTGCATTCAAAAATGGGATATTATCCATATGGTAGGATTCATTCATTCATTATACGAATATAAAGAAATATTGTAAATTTTTGGATTTTGGAAGAAACAATCACCACCAAAATACTTTTAATAATGGAATAGTTATGAATCATGTTTTTTCCAGGAGTAATTCACTCAAAATTTTACTGCTAGATGGTGAAGAACAACAACAATAGTTTTAAAAACTACTCTGGGGGAGAAATGGGTTATCCCATTAGTTGGATCAGTATGTCAGAGGCATGGTGGTAAAGTAACATCAAGGATCGAGGAACCTATAGTTCAGAATAGAAGAACAATTTTAGTTAATGTTCCAGAAGCTGGTGTTGAATCCCTTATTGGTGGAGTGGATACCACTCCACTTCGAGAGAATGTTGGAGCAGGGGTAGAGGCTCATGTAAATGAGCATGTTCTGTGGGAGGATAAAATACAAAAACTTCACATGGAAGACATCCCTTACCGTGGAAATCAAATTGTTCGTGATATTGTTGTCTTGGGAGGATCTGATTTGAGGAAAAGACTAGAAAGAGGTGGTGAGCCAATACATGATTTAGTTGAATGTGATCAAGAAAGAGTTAATTAACTAGAATCTTCTAATTATATGGACACTTCCTATTTTATAAAGATAAACCTTTTAGATTATCATAATAATTTTTGACGATAAATATTTGAAGCTAAGAAGAAAATATTTGAAGAATACAAGGCTTCTTCTGTGCCGATATCAGAGTATGAAGTTCAAAATAATCAATTAAGAAGATTCAAAGGAAATATTATTTCAATTGGATATCTTAAAGAAATAATAGGAATAATTTCAGGATAATTTTGTACATTAAATAATGATTCTACCAAGAAGTCAGATTTTGATGACTTCAGGTAGATAATTGGGACAGATTTTCAGTTCCACGGAGTTAGAAATCAGGAATCTTCTTCTTCTAAATAGTCACCACTAGAATTTCATCAGATGCGTGAATCAATTTCTTCTATAATATAATATTTTAATGATAGACTGCACACTCTTTAGAGTGATATAATTTCATTAAATGTTCTATTGGACAATGAAAGACATTAGGTGAGTCAACTGACTTGAAATGTATCCTAGTTAGGATTACTACTTCACCAAGTCAAGGATAAGATGAACTCCTTCATCCAGCTTGGAGAGACTGTAAATGAGATTTCTAAGATAAATTTCGTTGAAAATAAGTAGGTTGTAAATGAATCAAAGAAGCTGCTTTAGCACTAGTAGGAAGTATTCAACAACCATTTTCATATTATATTAAGGAAGCTGATTGATCTTAGCAGTGTAGTCTAAGGTATTCCTTTTCCGGATGAACCCTTTCTCCTTATCAATACTGAACACTAAACATTCATTTGTAAGACATGTTTTTATTATATATTCTACTCTAACATTTCAAAACCTTTTAATGTCTGTTTAACTTAAATTTATACTTATTTAGGCTTATTTTTTTTATTTTTGTTTAATAATTCACTGTCAATATTAGATTACTTTTCTTATGCCTGAATTCATAACTATTCATTTATAGATTTATGCTATATCAACTTTGGTTTATTTAATTTATCCATTCACTACCAACTACATTATATCAAAAATGGGCGGGAATAATTGAGTTTATGGAATGAAAACTATCTATGGGGGGTATTGGGATGATTTTTTCAACCACAACATTTTTTTAAAAAATCATTCATTATCAAAATAACATTGGGAAATATAATTTTAAAAAACATTTCCCTATAAATTTATATGCTTTAAAAATAACATATATTCTATAATTTCTATAAATGATTGTGTTTTTGGATTTTAGATCCTCAAAAAGGGGGAGATTATAGGGAATTTATTGTCTCCAAAATAATCTATATTTTTCAATTATTTTTATGTTCACAATTACTCATGATTTTTTCTAATGAAATTTTGTTTAGTATATTATATATATATATATATTCTATTAAAGTAATTTAGCATTATGGGAATGATTATGGAAACATTTTTTTCATTCCAACATTATGTTAGAAAGCTATCTCTTACATATGGTATCAACCCTACATTGCGCAAAATAGTATGGGTTTGGATTAACATCATTTCATTTGGAAATTTGACACATGTATGGATCAATGACCATACATTAGAGATTGGATTTTTGTCCATACCCTATGTTTGGTAAAATTGAAGTTAAGGTTAATCAATGCAACATTTGGGATTTTATAATGAAAAAGATAATCATATGGATCTTCAAAACTATGCTACACAATGTAACCCTGTTCTATTCAAGGGATCCCTATGCTATGTATAGGAACCCTACACAATGCATAGGAACTCTATGCTGCACAAAGGAACCCTATTATGCGTTCTCAATGGTGCAATTTCTCAAGCAGCGTTTTAAATCTGAGAATGCAGCAATGCTCATGTCAGAAATAAAATATGATTGAATAATTGTTTTTATTGTTTCAATGAACTTAGTTAATCAGATAAAATCTCTCTTATTTATAAGGGATGTTACGACTCTCCTAGTCATTTGAAATTTGAATTTCTATGGTCAATTAGGCTATTCATTTTGGATATGAAATAACAAAGAAGGCTTTCTATACTTTATATTCTATCTGATTATCAGATCATATGTGTGTGATGTGTGATTATATTATTTGACCGCTTTATTGAAAATTCATTAATCTACAACTGTGAAGATCAATCAATTTGGAAAGTAGTTACACCATAGAGACACTACTAAAATTTGGACCAATAGTGACCATCGTTGGAGGTCGCTATTGATGTTTAAAGACTACCTTGATAATTTCAATGGGGTTTGCTTTTGGCTTGTCGCTGTAGGTGATCAATCGCTCGGATAAATAGTGGTTGATATTGGGTTGAGCTATAGTGAAGGGTATTTGAGGTATCCATAGGTGGCCTTAAAATTGACCTACATCGAACACAATTAGTGGTTTCTTGGCTTTGAAAAATATCAATCCATTAAAGACCACCATAGGCAGCCGCTAAACTAGGAATTTGTTTTTAAAATTAAAATTCTACTTCTCAAAAAGTTGAAAAATGGCTAAAATTAGAAAAAAAAACAATTTGTAATAGCAAAAACACCAGGATCCTCAAAACCAATAAATGGAAGTCATACTTCTTTCACATATCTGATGATCCATATAGGTCTAATACTTTTTATTTTTCTTCTTCAATAAACATACAATAAGATACAAACGAAAATTCTATATAGAGAAAATGAAAATTGGACTTATTTATTCAGCTATTGTATATATATATAATACTCAAATTGGGTTGTTGGGCCATTTGGGAATTTCGCCAATTGGCCAGTATACATTTAGCCAATTGGACATCAAAACATTTGGTCATTAGGCCAATAGGATGATTTTAAAATATTCCAATATCCTAAAAGCTCATTTGGCCAATAGGACATTACTTGATTAGGACAATAGTCCATTAACCCAATTTTCCCTTAGGCCGTTGGGCCATTGGGTCGTTGTTCAGTTGTTGGGCCATTGTCAATCCGTTGGTCCGTTATTTGGTTGTTGGACTATTTTTAGGCTATAGTTAGGTTATTGGGTCATTGTTAGGTAGTTGGGCCGTTGTTAGGTCGTTGGGCCATTTGTTAGGCCATTGAATGGCCATTGTGTCGTTGTTTGGTCGTTGGGCCATTGTTACGTCGTTGGGCCATTTTTAGGTTGTTGGGTCGTTGTTATGCAGTTGGGCCATTTTTAGGCCGTTGTTAGGCTGTTGGTCCATTGTTTGGTCATTGGGCCATTGTTAGGTCATTGGGACGTTGTTAGGTCATTTGGCCATTTGGTTGTTTGGGCATTAGGGCATTATGTTGTTAGGGTGTTTGGGTGTTACATTATTTGGATGTTAGTGTAATAGGTCATTTAGGGATTTGGCCATTTGGGCATATATAAAGTTGTCCAATTGGCCATGTCTCCATTTAGCCAATTGGTCATTGGGCTAATAGTCTAATATGTCATTAGGCTATTTGGTCATTAGACCAATAAGCTAATATTCCATTCATCCAATAGGATAGTAGGTAATTAAGACATTGGGTAATTAGGAACGTATTGCATTTTTCCAATTGTCCATTTAGCGTTAGGCCGTTAGAGCATTGGATCATTGGGCATTAGGGCATTATGCCATTAGAGAGTTAGGACATTAGACCATTATGGAGTTTGGCCATTTGGATATTTGGCCAATTCTCCACGTCTCTATTTACCCAATTGACCTTTAGTCCATTAGACTCACTACTCTACTCTATTATGGACCTAATGTGTTGCTCGTACATGATGAGGTGGTTTGAAAAGAGTCTTGGACAACCATTCAGCTGCATTCATTGGACATTAAACTATATAGAAGAATGTTTAGTACTGAATAACCCCTACCACCCCCTACAGCCACCACAATCCCCCCTAAATCTCCCCCAGACAACCCCCCCACCACACCCCTAAAAAACCCCCACTCCACCCCCCCATACAACCCCTCCCCAACTCCCAGACATCCCCCACCTAAAACAACCCCCCTCCCACATCCTGAAAACCCATATACTCACCCCAAACATCCCCCTTTCCCCCAACCCTGGACAGCCTCCCCAAACACAGTCACATCGGACAGCCCCCCCCCCCCCAAACACACTCACACCGAACAACCCCCTAGACATCCTCCACTGCTAACTTCCCCATGGGAAGCCACCAACCCCAAGACAACCCCACCCCCCAAAACGCCCCCACTCCACCCCCCCCCCCAGATAGCCCCCAACCTCTATACCCTGAACAACCCCCCTACTCACCCCAGATAGCCCCACCATCCCTCTACCATTGGACAACACCCCACTCCCCCATAAACAACACCCCCCCGAATAGCCCCCCCCCCACTCCCACCACTTGATAACCCCCTCCACCTAAAACAACTCCACAAGGACAACCCTCCCACCCCCACCCCCACCCCACTCACCCCCCGACAACCCCCTCCCCCCAAATTCCCCCGAGATATCCCCCACCTCCAAACTGCCCCCACTCCCCCCATACATTCCACACTCCCCCGAGATATCCCCCCACCACTCCCCCTAGATATCCGCCACTCCCCTTGGACATCCCCCACCATAAACACCCCCATCACACACATACACACCCCCCCAGACAGCCCCCCCCCCCCCTTCACACCGTGAATCCCCCCCCCCCACTCCACTAGGACAGCCCCCACCATAGGAAAATTCCCCCCAACACCCCCACCCCCCAGACAGCCCCCCAGCTAGACAGCACCCCACCCCCACTCACCTGGGAAAATCCCCCCCCCCCCCACCCCTAATGGACTGATATTAAATTTATAGATCTCCTTGTGTAGAATAGTGGCCAACAAGGGTCTTCTCCAATGAGTACCGATATTAAATTTACTGTAATTCCATTTTATTATTTTATTTTTGTATTTTTACATTACAAATTATTATATGTATAATAGAACAAAAGGTTTAGTTGATTGTGGTGAAGTAAAGATAATGAGAATACATGTAGTCTAATCTAAGATATTATGAAAATAATAAATATATCAAAGGTGTAATTACCCATTTCATTATTAGATGTGAAAACCTTATAAAATTTGGAAAATTTACTCCCATAGAGGGATTTGTTTTGAGAATCGTGATTCATATCAAAATTCCAAGGATTGGAACATCATTGTTGGTATTTTGGATATTTATAGAGGAACGAGAGGTGTTATGAGTTCTTATGTGGAAAATGGAGTAGGGTTGGGGAGGTCCTAGTGTTAAAATTTTAGCAATAGGAACCAACCCACCAGGACAGCCCCCCACCTACCCCCACACCCCCCATCAGATAACCAACACTCATAACCCCCCCAGATACCCCCCCCACAAACACACAAACACAGCCCCACCCCCTCCACCCAACATCCCTCAAAAAACAGATTCATTTTCAATTACAGATTTTCAATTTTTCAATATGATTATAATCAAATTATAACCAACACCCGATTCAGTAAATATTACTCTTAATGGGAAAAAAGGATAAAATTGGTCATTCAGTGATTATGTCATTTTTACATTCGGTAAACTGTCTATTTGGCCAATTGGTTATTAGGCCAATAGGTTATTATTACATTAGTCAAATAGGACATTTGGTAACTAAGACATTAGTCCATTTAGACAATTAATTCAATGAGTTGTTAGACCATTGGGGTGTAAGGTCATTGGGTCATTTGACCATTGGGTTGTTGGGTAATTGGGTCATTAGGGCATTTGGGTATTGGGGTGTTTGGCTGTTGTGGTGTTGGGGCATTGGGCCATTGGGGTGTTAGGCCGTTGGGGCGTTTGGCCATTGGGGCATTTGGCCATTTTGGCCTTTGAGCTATTAATACATTTGGAACATAGGACAATAGGCCACTACGCAATTAAACCCTTAGTCTAATAGGCCGTTATCCAATTGGGCCATAAGTCCAATGGGCCATTAGGCCATTGTGCCACCTAGCATAATTATTATCCTTTAATGGGGAATTGAAGAAATTATCTGTCAAAATAAAGTATCCAATTGCGGACTGTTTCCGACGCTTTCGCCGAGGCGCGCACATCCATTCGTGTGAGAGGACGCGCTGCCTGTTGCCCCGAATTCCCGCTTTCCAAAGGCGGGCGACATCCATTCTTTGTTCAAGGATGTCTGCTCCTTGATCGAAACCGGGATGATGGGATGTCGGTTCTTCCTTCAGTGGATTCCTCCTTAGAGCTCGTCACCTAGTCCGGGTCTCCCTCATAGATTTAAGACGGGTTCGTGAAGCTCATTCCCGGTGCCATATTTACATGGATGCCATTTAACTACGCTGCTTCCGTCAAGACGCTCCAAGGGGTCTTGTCGGGGCAGCAACCTTTGGTGAGGAGAATGGTCACGTTGGGGCGTCGTCAGCATGTCTGTCTTTGGTCCCTCATCACAAGGCTTCTTGAGGGCGCGGAAGCCCGAGGCATCCCACATCGAATGCGGGGAATGTGTACCATCTGAGGTTTTCCTCAGCTTCCCATGTTCAACACAGGTTATACCACAAGATTAACGTCTTGCGTAGACAGATCGGGTTGAAGGGCCCCTAGGGGGGAACACCGATGTTGGGGCCAGCACGTGGGTGGCTTCCCGGATGCTACGAAGTGGGATGGGATGGAATGATCTCACCGAAATGTGGCGGCCCGGGTAAGGATCAGGATGGATGGTGGACTGAGACATGGGGCTTACGTTCTGAGATGGACCAAGAGGGGGAATACAGTTTAACATCATGCGGGACAAGATACAGTTTATCATCATGCGGGACGAGATACAGTTTAACGTCATGCAGGACGAGGGGTTTAGGACTTACACTCTGAGGTGGCCCAAGGTGGTCAGGGAACCGACATGGAGAGGTCAGGACGACCGGGTGGTGGGCTTGAACCTCGTGGAGGCTTTCTACGTACCATGCCTTGACATGGATCAAAGTCCACGTAGTTCGGGGGAAAATGGGGTCTTGGCACACCGACAAGGAGATGGTTTGGGCCAATGATTGTTGGGCTTGAACCTCTGGAAGGCTTCTTACGTACCATTCCTTAACAAGGATCAAAGTCCACATAGTTCGCTGGGATGGGGCTTACGCTCTGGGGCGGCCCATAAGAGGATGTCATGGTCGGTGAGCGCTCTAAGGCCATGTGAGTCATGCTCGGTGTGGGAAACAAGAGGCATAAGGGACCAGACTATCACGTCACGAAGGGTGCGTCCATGAGAAGAAAAATGGGGCTTATGCGTTGAGCAGCCCATAGAGGAAACAAGGGCTTAAGCGTGGTTAGCGGCCCTTGGTGTCGGGGCTTACTCCAGGGTGGAGGCCCATGGTGCGACAAAGCGTAGTGGGAAAAGGACCCACCTGGCCTTGCCAGGGGGAAAGTACAGAGATGAATGGGTGAAGTCATCCGCAAGAAAGGCTAGGGGCTTACGCTCTGAGGCAGCCCTTCCCCCGCGGACAAACTCCGCTCGGACAAGGAGGATCTCATTCCATGTGAGGAAGAGTCCATTCCTGTGGAGACGAGTGGCGTAAAAAATGTCCGAGCTGAGGGGACCCTGCATGCAAAGCACGGGGTCGGACCAGAGTTTAACGTCTTGTGTTAATGATGATATGCTTAGCAGTTTAACATCCTGCAGCATGGACGAGGTGGGTTTTCTCCACACCCCTAGAGCTTACATGCCCAACGCCCTCTACCCCTTCTTGGAGGGAAGGCATCGGCAAGGCCGTGGTGAAGGAGGGATGCAGGGAAAACCACCGGGGGTCCACGTTATTATGGCTATGCGATGAATCAATAGCCGTTAGCGTGCCTATGTGGAGAAGCATAAGGCAAATCAATGCAACCGGAAACACGGCCCAAGGGAACTTGAGGTTACTTCGCACGGGCCGGGAAAGCCGTGCGGGAAAACAACACATGGCACGCATTCCCGGAACGGGAGACATCAGGTGCCGTTGCAGGGGGCCACCAAGGGGCGTCAAGGTGAGAGGTCCTGGGCTTTGCGCACAAAACACCGGGACGGCGCGCAATTGGAACAATGGAATTGCATACTAAGAGGCAATTACACGCAAGGTTTTGTGCGCAAGGTAGGGCATTGCACGCACAGACCATGGATTGCGTGCAAGGCTGGAACCCGGGGGAGGGGGAAAATTCACTAAAGCCGGTGGAGTCACGCGCAAAGGCAAACTCTGGGGAAAGGTTGCGCGAAATGAGGGATTACCTAGATGTCATATTTCACACGAGGGGAGACGAATTGTGTGCATGAGAGTCGCTTCGGATTCCTCAACCCTCAAACTGTTCGGGGTCACCTTCTATTTATAGGCGACGGCTGGCGCAGAATCCTGGCGACGTGTGAAATAATTGCGTGACAGGGATGGCGGCGTGAAAACATCAACCGCGCAGGACACGAGCACGAAATAATTACGTTCCGGCGCAGGGACTTTTCGCGAATCCCGAGTGCCTTTTGCACGAGACATTTTTTTTCACGCAACTCACCCAATGTTTCCTACACCACTTCCCGGGCCTCCGGATCAGGCCTCTGATTCTGAATATGACATCGCTTATCCATTTCAAAACTTCCTCCGAGAGTTATGGGCTTTTTTCGGTGTCAAAAAATTTCGCCCAATGGAATTGGATCGACAAGAGGTCGAAACGATCAGATTCCAAGGGAAACGCCGAAACACCGAAATGCTAAGTCACCTGATCAAGTTGCGCGCAAAATTCCGGAGGGGCACACAAAACCTACGGACGCGCGCAGAATCCTCTTTCCGCATGGCGCAGAACCCTGGCCTCGCCTATAAAAAGGGGTGCTGTGTCCCAAATCCGTACATCCGCTTTTTCCGCACGATAAGATCATCTCTCTCGTGTGCGAAATCGCTTCCGCGGCTATGACTAAAAATGCTCTGGCAGCGCGGAATTCATTCTGAAATTTGGCCGTGATTTCACGCCAGACCGGGATCTTCCGCGCTTGTCGTGCCGATTGCACGCTCATCTCCAAGATTTCGCACAACTCCGTCAGATTTCTCACCAAACTCCCCGATTCCGTGCACTGCATCTTGATTCCGCCCAACTTCTGAAAAATTCGAGATGGCTGCAAACCGAGTCGATGAGGGGGAAGCTGCTGCCCGTAGGATAGAAATGGCAACGAACGAGGAGGTTTATGGTACCAAGGTGATTGTCTCTAACAATCTGACCTTCTTCAATCTATTGACTCCGGCCCAGAAGACGTATCCCCTCTCTGACAACCTCTCGCTCTGGAATTTTGGAATCCTAGAGGAGGTGCCACTGCCGGGCTTCGAAGTGGACACGCCTCGGTCTTGGGTGACTCGGGAGGACGAACATCCTTGCTACAACATCACCAACAATGGCCATCCTGCCAGGGAAACTAGACATATGGATGTATATGTCCTGAACCCGAGGACTAGGACCATTATCGGGGACGAGCCTGTGGCAGAGGATTCTCCAGCCCTCAATGGGAGCATGTTCCGTCAGAGCATCATGGATGACACGAAGGGCTGGCTGAAGGATTGGGACCTGCAGTCCGGGGGCAACTTCACCAGCGAATGGGCCTGGGCGTTCTAGGTCCGCCATACCTGTGACCAGTTCGGGGACGAACTGCGGTATATCGGCCTGTTCGAGGTGGTATGGAAATCACAGTTCCATTTCCACCGCCAGCCTGAACTCGGACCAGATCTATTCACCCGGTGGTCTCCTGACACCAACACATTCCACCTTCATCATGGGGAAGTCAGCATCAGTCTCGAGGACATTCAATGCATCAGCGGTATCCCACTGTAGGGTTACCATTACGATGAGTTCGTTCCTCCAAAGAACACCTGGGGAGACAGGATGCGGATGCCTATGCTGATGTGGCACCTGTTGGAGCTGGCCAAAGAGAGGCTAGGGGTCAAGGACTTCCTGAAGGACATGGCCTTCAAGGGCTGGTTCAGCCTGTTCCTTGAGAAGGATCCGACCATCAAGATGTCGGGACAGGGAAAACAATGCCCAACCGCGACTCAGAGGAGCAGGGATGGGTCATACTAGAGGACCCTGGAGGCGGGGCAATACCAATCATGGGGCTACCGCGTCAAAGAGGCCCGAGACCCGAACGTCCGGTATGCCGGGTTACTTGCCGCCTTCTTGAGAGGGTGGCTCCTACCGGTGCGGGACGCGAGGTTGGGCGTCTGTCTGGCTACATTGGTGATGGCGGGCTCCATGGCCGCCAACAAACAGCTCAACTTGGGCATCCCCGTATTGGCCAAGCTATATACCATTATGGGGTGCATCACATGAGGGGGGTCGCCTCGGAGAGTATGTGGTCCCTTCCAAATATTCCATGGATGGGTGGCGGCGCATCTTGGCGGGTATACTTTCCCAAACGTCGTCTGTCCTCCGGGAAATGGCCTGCAACCGTCCTTGCTAAATATCATAGGGGTGGCGCCGATGACGCTCAATGAGGAGGGCGTGAGGATCCGCATCAGCAACCATACCAACTTCAACTTCAGCCCGTTCCCCACCCCGGTCGGCCAGCTGGTGGACAACGGTCGAGGCTCTCTAGAACAATAGGAATACTTCCAGAGCATTCAGGGCGGGGTGCTCATCGCTCGGATCGATGGGAAGGTGATCTGCGAGCCGTACGTGCCATCCCGATTCACCATGCAGTTCGGGTGCCTCCAATGAATGCCAAAGAAGGTATTCACGGCTGTCTGGAAAGAGAAAAATCCATGTGTCCTGAGCCAGATGTGGTTGATGTTTACCACCTTTGGCTCTGGAGATGTCGTCACTCTTCCCCCTGTCGGGGTCGATGCCGGCCTAGCAACCGAATACGTCGAACACTAGACCATTGAGTACCCTGAGGGGATATTACGCAAGCGCGTCCCACAACTCGAGGTCACTCGCACAGAAACCGGGCGACGAGAGAGAAGGAAAGGTGCCGTCCGAAGTGTGGAACTAAGGGCGTGTCTAGCAGCGAGGCCTGCGCAGGCCGGGACTTCGGCAGCGGGGACATCACATGGTGCCTCCATGTCCTTGTTACCCATAGGGGGGTCACATGAGGCTGCCAGGGAACTGCCCGGGAAGCAGTTAAGATATCTACTCGAACCTTCTCAAGACGCAATTCTCCCGACACTGTGGTCGTCCTGGATGACCCTGCGGCAATTGCTTAGTGTCAAAGCCATATGGTAGAAGATAATGCAAAATGGGATTCAACTGCTAGAGGTCGGGCTCGTTCGAATTACCGACCGAGTAAATTTCCATCAGCGTCATGCTTATCTGACAGCCATGGATGCATACGCACGCCAGGAGGGGCGGCGTGCAGAGCCAACTTTCCTAGTGAAAGTGATGCTCAGCCAGGAGCATGATCCGGAAGCCATGTCGCCGGGAGAAGGCGACAGTGACGAGGAGCCGGAGGGGGAGGAGGAAACCAGAGAGGATGAAGGCAAGGGAGAAGACGAAGAAGAAGAGCCCGAAGGTGAGGGGTCTCAAGGGGAGACCTACCAAGGGAGTCTCCAAGAGAGCAGCGAGATTTCCAACTCTGATATCGACCTAACCGAGATTCTTGAGGTTTGTCTCTATCTTCATTCATTTCCCTTATTCATCCATTCTCATTTCCAACTTCTGACTCACTTCCCCATCCTACTCCGATGAAGTTGAGCATTGGACGGGCGTCCCCACCAAAGGAGGGAGGAGAGGAACTGGGGAGACATGACGGAGATCCGACACCCATCATTTAACTAACAAGCGCAGAGGGTTATCCCGTCATGGCGGCTCCTGCAGCGGCTGAAACACTGGGGACCGATGCTCTGGATTCTTGTAAGTCTCATGCATCACTACTAGTGCATGGTGGAAAAAGATCCCATCTAACCAGTGTATGCCTTGTGCAGTGATCTCAACACTGGAGGCACGTCAGGCTGCGGAGCCTGGGCCGTCTGTGAGTGGACCAGCGGCGGACATACCACCTCATTCAGAACATGCTCTCTGCACTGAGTAGGCCCCGACAATTGATGAACAGGGGGCGGCGGACATCAGCGGCGCTATTCTTGAGGCAAGGTCGGAAGCTGGTGGAGGCATCATTGCTGCTGGGGCGAGAGAAGAAGGTCACCCGGACGTCGAGGATTCTATCCCTCATGAAGACATCCATGGGGCAGATCCTGCTGGCAGCCTTCCCCATATACCGACCCGATGACCCTTAGGAGGTAGATGACTCAGACTCAGAGGCAGCCGAGGAGAGACGGATGACATGGCACAAAGGGTGGAAGTTTATCTAGCGCTTCCTCAGGAATCCCCAGTTGGATTGGCTGAGGCGGATGGGATCACTTCAAACCTGGATGTGCTTCCTGTGAGCCGGAGGGGCTGACGCTTAGTGTCTTCATCTGAGGGTCCGTGATTACATGGCCGAGAAGATACGCGAGAGCAGCTGGCGCAGTAACATTTCCCTATGCCTGGAAGGATCGGTGAGCGCTCAAGCGTTGCTGATGGCGGACCAGGAAGTCCGGCACCTCGAAGGGCAGGAGGCAGATAAGGAGGCCTTCATCGCAACATGCTCTGAGCTTGTGGAACAACTGATGGCCCAGCTGGCTGATGCACAAGAACAACAGGTGGAGGCGAGTCACCAGATGACCGTGCTTCGAAGCGAGCGGGCACATGCACAAGCTAGGGCTGGCGAGCTGTGCTCTGTGGTGGCCAATGAGGAGAGAGTCTTCAAATAGCAAAAAGTGACCCTGGAGGATACCAGCCAGAGGGTAGAAGCACTGGAAATATCACTTCAGCATGTGGATCCCTAAGGGCTTTGTTTATTACCATCTCATGAAATTTTTGCTTGTACTGCTCATCGTCTCAATCCAATATATGGCCAAATCCACTCATTTGTACCCTTGGCTTAATATGCTCAACCATAGATTCGAAACGAATAACAACTCACCCCTAGGCTCTCGTGGGACATGCCCAACGCGAGTCGCAAGAGATGCTCATACCATCATTCCATTCAACTATGGGGCATTGACCAAGCTTCAGGCGTCCAAAATCGGGCTTGGACTTCTGAGGAGACCCCGAGCCGATTGATGTGTCGAATTCTCAATATGCTTTCACACACGAGCGGGGAAATGTTGAGGGCATTGAAATCCATCCGGACACATGGGGATGTAGAGAAAAGGTGAATCATGCTGCCCAAATTCGGAACCCAACGGGGCACAGCCATGGAGGATAACTATCAACCGTGGAGGAAACACAACATCCATATCATGTTGGCCTAGAATGGGGACAATAAATGAGGGATGACCGCTGACCATGTTCGCAACATGGGGCCTAACTCAAATATCATCGGCCAGTCTTCCGGAATGTTGGCCCAGGACAATAGGCGGACCATAGTCCTGTCATCCATACTGTTAGGGGGTCCCTTCAAACATTACCAGTCCTCCGGAACATTGGCCTAGGACAGTAGGTAGACCATAGGTCGAACATCCATACTGTTAGGGGGTCCCATCAAACATGATTGGAAATGAGGATCCGAATAAGGGGGAACGCAAAGCGTGGGAGGTGGAGTGGTGGCTTGTTCGAACAAATTCCAACACTCGATATTGCACCACCATGGCAAAGGCACATTAGGCAGACATACCGATTTGATCATGGGTCGTCCCAATTTCCAGGCAGGATCTCTTTAGTGAGAGAACTACCGCTTCCCATTATTACCATGGGGCATCCCGAACCTGCTCGAGGTAAATGTCCCGATTACACCACTTCTCATGAAGTCGGGCCGAGGGGCCGACAATAAAGAAGGACGGGGTTCAGCAATCCCTGGGGCTGGACCCAAGACGAAATTTCTGGGCGGTCCTATGTATATCATTAGGATAAGAATCAAGCCACACGTAGTTCTTGAATCATAGTTTAACGTCATGTTGGACGAAATACAGTTTAATGTAATGCGGGACAGAATACAGATTAACGTCATGCAGGACGAAATATGGATCCTAGTTTTAGGTCTTAGAGCTCGGACTATGAACGGGAAGGGGGAGAAACGGACACATCGCAAGGAAGTTACAATACCCGATGTGAATGAGGACCTAAGCCCTACTTACCATTTTCTCTCCGAGGAAATGCTCGAGTCGAGGGACCGAACACAAAGGTAGGCTGGATGGGCCCGCAGGGAAGTGCCCCAGGCGCTCCTACGTATCTCATAAGGATGAGAATCAAGCCATACGTAGTTCTGAAAGGTGACATGGTAAGATACCAGTTCCAGGGAAAAGGGGAGTGCGGGTGTGGCCCTTGCACTGAAAGAAGTGGAATTTGATAAATCGTGTTTGTCCTTTAAGGTGGGTGGTTTTTTTTGTGAAGCGACAGACCTAGAGTAGTAAGCCGTGGTGTCGCCACAAGCATCAAGCCGTGATAGGTGTTGACAAATGGCATGGCATGAGACCAATACCCAACGTTATTTCCTCTACAACGAGGTCATCATAATGAAGTTCCATTTTTTCGTCTTGCGGCCAGGACGATAATGTCATAGTTTAGGGTCATGTGATAGGACCAGAAACATAGTTTAAGGTCGTCTGGTTTGGACCAAAAAAAAAGTTTAAGGTCATATGGTTTGGACCAATAGCACAGTTTATGGTCATATGGGTTGGACGAACAACACAGTTTAAGGTCATATGGTTTGGACCAACAACACAGTTTAAGGTCATATGGTATTGACCAGCCGAGAGAGGAGCCTCAGGAAAAGGGGCCTACGAGGGTTCAACAATCAGGGAGGGGCAGGAGATGCTAGCTCCCAACTATGTTGGGCCCGAAATGAAATTTCTGGGTGACTCCTCATTTCCCATGGGGATGAGGGTCAAGCTGCATGCAACCTGTAAAGAAGAGACCCAAGCATATACTCCAGCGCTCAGATCACAGGAGCCCAGAGAGACACCGTTACGCAGCTCGGTCTGTCTGATGCGTGGGGGTGTACTGAGGGTTAGTACAAGGAGTGTTGAGATTCCACCATGACACAGTGGGGCGGAACATTACATGAACCATGCCACCAACATTCAGGGCCCGTGGAATGTGGCGTGACGACTGAGGATACTACTGACCATGTTCGCAACACAGCATCCTGTCGTGTTAGCCATGGGGACAAACAAATGAGCATCAACAGCTGACCATGTTCGCAATGCGGGATTCATATCAATTTGTTTTCTGAAACCCTCGGAGGCATTGGACCATGACAGTAGGAGAGCCCTTGGGCGTTGTATCCAGGCCGCTATTGGGGGTCCCTCCGGGTGTGAAGGATGACGGGGGCCCAAATGAAGGGGAGAACGATGCTTGGAAAGTGGATGGAACTTGCCTAAGTCGAATCTCGCACTCCATGTCCTAGACCAGAGTACCCTAAGCACATCAATAGACCACTAGAAAGGGTCATAGGGCTTAGTCCGAGAGCGACCAAAAGATGGCGGATCCCCAGGGAAAAGAGGGGGCATAATGCCAAACACCCTGGGAACCGGGAGATCATGTTATCTCCGAAGAGATGGGGTTGGACCTAACATCTAGGTGTTCAGGCAGTCCTATGTATCCCATAAGGATGGGAATCAAGCTATATGTAGTTCTTGATGGCGTCTTTAAATTCCATTGGACACAGGACGACTAAATCCTAAGGACAGGGTGCGCATGGTGCAGCTATTACAAACCCGACATGAATGAGGACATGATCTCACACCACACCACGGGATCCTGCGGCTATGGTCCCGAAGTCGAGGCAGACACGACAGCGGACCTCAAGTTGGACCCAAAGACGAAAGGTCTGGGTGTTCCTACGTATCCCATTAGGATGAGAATCAAGCTAGATGTAGTTCTCGCAATACAGTTTAGCGTCATGTTGGACGAAATATGGATCGTAGTTTTAGGTCTTAGAGCTCGAACCATGAAAAGGGCAGAACCAAAAGAGGATCTTAGTTTTAGGTCTTAGAGCTCAGACCAAGGTGATCATAGTTTTGGGTCTTAGAACTCGGACCAAGGTGCAGTTTAGGGTCATGCGGGACCCCACAGTTTAAGGTCATTGAGGACCATAGAGCCCAAATGTAGGAAAAAATGCAGTTTAAGGTCATGTTGGACTGTAGAGCCCAAATGTTGGGCAAAATGCATTTTAAGGTCTTGCTGGACTGCAGAGTTTAGGCAAAGTACTTCTTGAGGAACCTGGAATTGGTGGGAGGAGTGATACGCTCACCATCCATAGTCACCAGGGAGTACGCTCCATTGGGATAGACCTTATGGAAAATAAAAGGCCCCTCCCACTTAGGTTCCAACATGGATGGTTTCCTACCGGGAATCATTAGCGCTCTAAGAGCCAGCACCAAGTCACCTTGCAGGAAAGAGTGGAGGTGAACTTTCTTATCGAAAGCTTGAGCCATCCTGCTCTGATGCTTTTACAAGTTATGTAAGGCGCGAAGCCTACTTCCGTCCAGCGATGGTTTTCCGGGAGGCCATGGTGGTGGAAGACTACCTGGGGATCTAGTCCCAACATCTTGTCATTACTCCAGGAAAACACATCACGGTGCTATCTGAGGAAGTCTATGTACTGTTTTTGTTCCTCAGAAGGCATAATGGCACTGACCAATGTGGGTCTTGGGTCTGCCTCACTACTGAGGTTCACCTGTACTAGCTCATTGACTGTGGTGGAGACGCCCTCCTCAAAGGTGGGAGGAGCATCTTCAATGTCTTATTCTCTACTTGAGGAAGTATCATCCACGGGGGGAGCTATTTCAGGGCTGCTCGACCCTGATGGGGAGCTGGCACCGGCCTGGGCGGCGGAGGTCGTCACAACGGGAGACTCATGCACCGCGGAGATCATGGCGATGAAGGCGGTCGATCCAATCCCATCTGGCATTTGGCCCAAGGGGCCACGCTATATGACATCAAAGTAGTGGTGGCGTGTTGGCTTGAGCTGGTCGATTCCGGCTTGGCGAAACAAACACGTATGATGTACTTCCGTTGCCATGAGCCCAACGTCCCGATATCGTACAGGGGTAGGATCTCGGGGATCACCTGAGCCTGTTTGGTATAAGAGTACGAGGTGATTTCCCGCCATCGCTTAGACCCAGAAATATGACTTCCTCTGGTAACCGATTCAACAAAGCACTCTCCCATATCGGGAGTCGTGGCCTCCAACCGATGGATTGGGGAGACATATGCCTCATCCAGGCCTGCCCAGGGATCACTTGCGACAACGGCAGGCTCAACCTCACCTGCAAGGATTTGCTTGTACTTTCTCTTGTAATAGTCAGCGTCCAGGTAACGGGCTTCACAAGAGGCAAACAGAGATGCATCTCCTTGGAGCACACCCACTCGACCCTTAAGGGAGTATTTGAGGCACTTGTGGATAATGAGGAAACCACTGCGTGAAGTTGGATCCACGGCCTGCCCATCAATGCATTGTAGGCATTGTCCTGAGAGACAACCATGAATTCAGTATTGGCAGTTAAGCCACCGAACTGGGTCTTCAGACGAATCTTTCCAAGTGGAGTTTGCTCGGTCCTGTCATACCCCTGGATTTTGAGGTCGGAGGGAGTTAAATCATCCTCGGACAACCCCAGTTTTCACAGTGTCTAAGTTGGGATCATGTTAATCCCAGAACCCGTGTCGACAAGGCAGCGATGGACATCCACGCCATTGAACTGACCGGTGATGTACAACGGGCGGATGTGCCCCTGTATGGGAAGGTCTTCATCTTCAATGGAATATGAGATAACCGCCTGACATTCGGCGTCCCCAATCACCTCGGTGTGGAAGGCTTCTGCGGCCGATACCTCCGTTTCGAACTGGAGGTGGATCCTTAGAGCCTCAGTGAGCGCGTCACACATTTCAGATGACAGGAGAAGGGACTCATGGATGGAAAGCCTTGCCGGAATGCCAGAAAGATGCTTCAGGACATCATTCTTTCATGCAAAACGCGAGCTTCTGCTTACAGGATGTCGCTCTGCGATTGGGGGCATGATGGGCCCTGTTGGCGGGACCGGCGACTGGCTGGTACTAGGCACGTCCCACAGTTCACTTGCTGAAGCCCGGGAGGTGGCTGTCATGCCAAGAACGGAAGGCCGTAGTCAGCCAGTGGCAGGGCTGGGATGGTTGCGATGCGGGCAAGGCGGTTCCGCCTGATCCAACAACAAAAATGATGGTGGAAGCGAACCTTTTGTCACCGGGTGAGGGAGCCGCGAGTGCTGCTCTCTGTACCGGGCCTGCTTCCTGGTCTCGGTAGTGTGCACGTCCTGACTGGAGTTGACGACTGCCGTCCCCTAGAGATTTACGTGGCCACGGATCCGTCGACGTTGGCGACGGCTGCAGACATTGGGGAGGTCCACCTGGCGCTCCTCATCGTCGGGAGCCAAAAAGGGATTTACCAACTCTACAGTGTTAACCGAAGCGTACCCCGGTCTCTCGGGGAGGAACACCTAGCACTCCTCATCGTTAGGAGCCCAAAAGGGATTTACCAACTCTACGGTGTTAACTGAAGCGTACCCCGGGCTCTTGGGGAGGTCCACCTGCCGCTCCTTGTCATCGGGAGCCAAAAAGGGATTTATCAACTCTACGGTAAAACCCAAGCGTACCCCGGGCTCTCGGGGAGGTCCACCTGGCGCTCCTCGTCGTCGGGAGCCAAAACAGGATTTACCAACTCTACGGTGTTAACTGAAGCGTACCCCTGGATATCGGGGAGGTCCACCTGGCGCTCCTCATTGTCAGGAGCTAAAAAGAGATTTACCAACTCTACGGTGTTAACCGAATCATACCCCGGGATCTCACTCGAGGAATCATCAACTACTGGATGGGATCTCGGAGATATCCACTTCTCTGGGGGCATGAAATCGCCAAGCGTGCGAGAAGATGACAACAATGGAAGGGCGCGTTCTTTCTTCTTGCGTCGCCGCATGCTGTTCTAAGAAGAAGTAGGCTGGGACGACGAAGCCAAACTGGTGCTCGCAGACTCCAAGGGCTCTGGCTGACTCAGTCGGGCACAGATGATGCCATGGGAACATGCAAACATCCTGCGGGCCATCCAGTCATTATACTTCTGGGACCCCCAGTCGGAAACATGTTCCCACCCATCCCCGTCGTCACTGCTGACATCTGATCCTACGAAGACACCTGCCACCTGTGCCGGAGCTGGGCCCAACCTGACTATGTTGTTTTCAATCTGGTCTTGGAGCTAGTCTTTGAACACATAGCATTTCTGGATGGTGTTCCCTAGGATCCGGTGATAAGGGCAGTAGTTAGGGTGATCAGTGAGACACGCCTCTTCCGGCTTCAGGCACTCAGGCAGCCGCACGATCCTCTGCCCCAAGGCGCTATGGAAAAAACCGGGGATCTGGGCCTCACCAAACGTGTAATCCCGGTTACTTCTATCTGGAAAGGGGAATCTTGGGGGCTGACCATGGCTAGGGGTCAGAGGAGAAGGCCGAGGAGGTGGAGCCAGATTATCCCGCCTAGGTGGTGGTGGTGCGTTACGCGGAGGCGCCTGCTGATTTTGTGGCGGTCGCTGCTGGGCCGGAGGCTATCCACGTGGGGGTGGACCCCTACGAGCCTGTGCAGCTGGCCTCACTGGCTGCAACTCCAGCTGTCTGGGGCCTCTATCTGGGCCACAGTAGTGGGCTAGGCTCTAGCGGATCTCCTTGTAGAGATTACAGGAGGTAGCGGGCGTGCATGACAGGCCTGTTGCAGGGCTTCTTCCAGGCGCCGAGCCTTGTCCGAGAAGTCCCGGAACCCTCTAGGGTAATTCTGCGTGATTAGAGAAGGAACCAACTCTACCTTTACGTTCCCTACACACATCGGCAATAATTTATCTTGAGTCAGCGGCATGTCAAGGGAGTACGTGAGCCCCTTCCATCAGGCGACGAAGTCCGCGACTCGCTTGTCGGGCCTTTTCTTGCACTTGAAAAGGTATGAAATGTTTGTCTTCTGGGATGTGGAACTGAACTGGTAGAGGAATTTTCAGCAAAGGTCCTCCCAGCTACTCACAGATCCAACAGGGTGTTGGCTGTACCAGGCGAATGCTGGTCCTTCCAGTGTCTGAACGAAGCACCGGAGCTTGGAAGCCTCCTGCTGTGCCGGAGTCCCTAACATAGGCCCGCACCTCGAGTTGAAGTGGGCCAAGTGTTGTGGCGGGTCTCCGGTCCCGTTAAAGGGGGAAAAAGTGGGGTTATCGAATCCTGGCAGAGCCGACATGTCATCCACCCACGCTGGGTACGGCTTGCCATCTGGCAGGATTGCCACCTGCCGAGTTTCCAGGGCCTCCAAGCGGGCGATGAGTACTTCCATCAGGTCATCCAGATGCGGATTCCTATCCTGACAGGGATCTCTAACCAAAAGTGCATTTTCAGGCTATTCGATACGGTAGTCACGCTCAGCAGCTCGTAGGGCAGCTGGCGGAGCGACTCTCGGAGCGGTGGGAGGAAACCGAACAGGGTCCCCCCATGTTGTCTCGCCGTTCGGGAGGGTTTGGCAAAACATATCGCGCCCTCTTTCCATGGGTTCCAGTATCTCCCCTATCGGTGAACACGACACGATCACGGTTGCCCGGGGGAATATCAACAAGGGGTAGATGCTCCTGCCCCTACTGTCCTAGTCTAGGAGCACCGTAGTCAGGCCGCCGCTCTGCAATGCATTCGACCAAGAGCTCATCAACCAGCCTCTTTTGCTCAGCTAGCTGCTGGCACATCGTGGCCTTCTCGGGATCTTCCTCTGCCGTCTGCACAAAGGTAGATGGGTCCGCGAGTTTCACAGACCCAACAGGATCTTTACCTTTTCTGATATTTCAGCCTAGTGTCAGTGCCTCTGTGGGAATATGAAGACATAAGAGGCTCTCTATTGGAAAGTAATCCTCCCAAATGGGTCTAGTAACGACCTATCCTCGGGGGGGTGAGTCCCTATCAAGGGGCTCCACAATGATTCCCTCATCTGAAAGGTCAGACATGTTGACCGTGACTGCCCTTGGTGACGTTCCCTCAGGGCCACCCAGTGGATCGGGCTGTTGGCGGATCGCACAGAAGAGGAGAGCAGCGTACTACCCCCATCCACAGACGTGCGCGTGGGGGGTGGATTCCTCGATAACTCTGCGGATTACATGAAAACTCTGGACGCATTGTTGTTGGAGGGCCTCGTGGTGTTCCAATGACTCGGGGTGCCGGACCGTGGGGAGTGCTGCTAGGTCGATCCGGCGGCACTGCTCACCAATCTCCTCGAGATGCGCTTGGCTCCTGGGATAAGGTTCTAGATGATGGCGGAGGCGGGAGTGAGTCACCTAAAGAATCTGGCAAAAGCATTCAAACTCTTCCGGGGTGAGTGAATCCGGCACATCAAAATCCGATTCTGCAACCAGCCAATACTTCTCAGGGAAGTGGCCCGCTGCAAGAACGGTCCAGAAGCTCGATGGCTCTGGTTCGGGGTCCAGAACCTGCCTCCCCTGCTCGTACACTGAGGAAAGTTAGGGAATTGGCAATGGAACAGAGTCAGGCCGCCGGGGCGGTGGGCTAGCCGACGTGGAATACGGAAAACAGGCCGACTGGCCGGCGATCCCTGGGTCATCCTCCAAGGGTCGCAGTGCCATTGCTGCCACATCGCGATGGGATGGGCCCGCAAATGGGCCCCCCGTCATAGCATCGGTACTCGCCAAGGGTGTATCTCCTCGCAATTCTTCTGTCGGTCCCTAGAAAAGCTCCTCACCCTCCCTAATAAGGGCGGGTGGTGCTTCCGAGGATGCCAGTGGCAACTGCGAGCTTGACCCTCGGTGGTACGCCAAGTCCTCGTCCTCCTGGATATACCTTCGAAGGTAGGAGGGAATCATACAGATCTCGCATTCGGGGAGTACGAGACTGACGCATCGTGTCCCCATCCCTGCCCTTAACTCGAAGGGATGGGGGGAAGGTTCCATCGTTGAGTCGTACTCTACCTCAGATTCCGAGAAACGGACTGGTCTAATTTTTGTCCGGACTCTCCTGACATTCCTCCCACGGCGACGATGCCCGGCCTTCTTGCCCATGGGTAGCTCCTCAGGGTAAGGAAGTTTTCCGTCATGGGGTCCCCCGACCACAATAGAGCTGGGGCAGAGGGGACTAAAGACAGGGGTGTGAGGAGCACCGGGACAGATGTCAAAAGGGACATGGGGAGGACCTCCATGTGAATGTGTGACTGGATACACAACGACTCCATGCTCGTGGCCAGCGGTATGGGGAGTGACCTCATACCCCATGCAGCGGGCGCTGGAAGGAGTCATACAAGGAGCGTAGCCGCCGCGAAGAAGCTTTCGGCTTTCCAGATTGGACGCACAGAATGAGACTTCATGGTGAGCGGCCCTACCGTGGATTGGTCCGCAGTGGCCATTTCCAGTGTCTGTGACCGGGAGATTCGACCCAACTTCCCTGCAGCGCAGTCGGGGTTTCAATCCAAGTCGGGCACATGCCTTCCCCTTCTCAACGTGTGCGGGGATATGGTAACAGGAGTAAGCAGTGGCTTGGGCCACAGTGGTTGCTGATGTTGATGCCCCGGGACGGGCATTCTCTCCTGCTCGCACCCGACACTGGCGTCGAGTCAGATGGGCCGGAACCGGCTGTGAGGGCATGAATATTTCCTTCTCCTCGGCTCGGGGAGTCGGGCGGCGGCGTCGACGCAGCCTGGTGGGGGTTCTTGCCGCTATCCCGTGGGTTGAATCGCCGATCGGGTGGACCCGGACATCCCCCACCTCATTGGCGTAGGGGAGTGATATGTCAAGGCGCTCCAGGGATAGGCTCCCGAAGCGGTTGAACGTCGGCGTGGGGTGTGGCGGCGCCCTACACGGCCCTCGAGGGCAGAGATGGTGGTGAGGCGCAGCCGCCTCTAGATCCAAATAGGCCATGACCCTAGTGGGGATGACCCATTCCCTGTCATACCAATGAACCAAGAAATTGATCACCCTCCGCTGGATGATTTCCGATGGGGAGAGGGGGTGCAAGCGCCCAGCTGCTATGGCGGTCGAAGTCCGAGCAGCCGTGAAATGGGCGGGACCACGCGGGGTAGCCGCGTCGGTACTGCCCCTGCCCCTGCACCAGTGGCCAGGTGGCGATCGAGCTCCGAATGCAGTGATCTGATTCATGGAAGCAGGGAGATGAACCCATTAGCATCAACATGAAAGGAGATTAACAACCAAAGCCCAGCTTCATTCCGTCTTTTATGGTCGGTAAGAGGGATCCACGCTGACGACGTCGCAGAACGGAGTAGTCAACGTCCTGACGGCCTCGAACCTTGGTGGGTTCACATCCTGTTGAGGGTTACCCAGTCCTGGTGACATTCTATTCTTCTGACGCCCCTACGGCTACCATTCCCTGTGTTTAGGAGAAGAGCTTCACGTCGGGGTCACCATTTTGGTGTGACCCGACGCCCCGACGGCTATCATTCCCCGTATTTAGGAGAAGAGCTTCACGTCGGGTTCCCCATTTTTGTGTGACCCGACGCCTCGATGGATACCATTCCCCCTATTGAGGAGAAGATCTTCACGTCGGGTTCACCATTTTTGTGTGACCCAACGCGCCGACGGCTACCATTCCCCGTATTGAGGAGAAGAGCTTCACGTCGGGTTCACTATTTTTGTGTGACCCGACGCCACGACGGCTACCATTCCCCGTATTGAGGAGAAGAGCTTCACGTCAGGTTCACCATTTTTGTTTCCGACGCTTTATCTGAGGCGCATGCATTCGTTCGTGGGGGAGGATATGCTTTCTGTTTCCCCATATTCCCACTTTCCAAAGGCGGGCGACATCCGTTCCTTGTTCAGGGACGTCTGCTCTTTGATCGAAACTGGGATGATGGGATGTCGGTTCTTCCTTCCGTGGATTCCTCCTCAGAGCTCGTCACCTAGTCTGGGTCTCCCTCATAGATTTAAGACTGGTTTGTGAAGCTCATTCCCGGTGCCATATCTACATGGACTCCGGTTAATTATGCTGCTTTCGTCAAGACGCTCCAAGGGGTCTTGTCAGGGCAGCAACCTTCAGTGAGGAAAATGGTCACGTTGGGGCTTCGTCAGCATGTCTGTCTTTGGTCCCTCATAAAAAGGCTTCTCAAGGGCGGGGAACCCCGAGGCATCCCACATCGAACATGGGGAATGTGTATTATCCGAGGTTTTCCTCAACTTCCAATGTTTATCACGGGGTATGCCGCGAGTTTAACTTCTTGCGTAGATGGATTGGGTTGAAGGGCCCCTAGGGGGGAACACCGATGTTGGGGCTAGCACGTGGGCGGCTTCCCAGATGCTACGGAGTGGGATGGGGTGTCATGATCTCACCGGAATGTGGCGGTCCGGGTAAGGATCAGGATGGATGGTGGAGTGAGACATGGGGATTACGTTCTAAGATAGCCCAAGAGGGGGGATACAGTTTAACGTCATGCGGGACAAGATGCAGTTTAATGTCATGCGGGACAAGATACAGTTTAACGTCATGCGGGATGATGGGTTTGGGGCTTACGCTCTGAGTCAGCCCAAGGTGGTCAGGGAATCGACATGGAGAGGTCGGGACAACCGGGTGGTGGGCTTGAACCTCGTTGAGGCTTCCTACATACTATGCCTTGACATGGATCAATGTCCTCGTAGTTCGGGGGAAAATGGGGGCTTGGCAAACCGACAAGTAGACGGTTTGTTCCAATGATTTTTGGGCTTGAACCTCAGGGAGGATTCCTACGTACCATGCCTTAACATGGATCAAATTCCAGGTAGTTCGCTGGGATGGGGCTTACGCTCTGGGGTGGCCCATAAGAGGATGTCATAGTTAGTGCACGCTCTAAGCCCACGTGAGTCATGCTCGGTGTGGGAAACAAGAGGCAGCAGGGACCAGATGATCATGTCACGAAAGGTTCGTCCGTGAGAAGCAAAATGGGGCTTACGCGTTGAGCAGCCCAAAGAGGAAACAGGGGCTTACGCGTGGTTAGAGGCCCTTGGTGCTGGGGCTTACACCAGGGTGGAGGCCCGTGGTGCGACAAAGCGCAGTGGGAAAAGGACTCCACTGGCCTTTATAGGGGGAATGTAAGGAGATTCATGGGTGCAGTCATCCGCAAGAAAGGCTAGGGGATTACCCTCTGAGTCAGCCCTTCCCCCGCGGACAAACGTCGCTCCGACAAGGAGGATCTCATTCCGTGTGAGGAAGAGTCCATTCCCGTGGAGACGAGTGGCGTAAAAAATGTCCGAGATGGGGGGACCCTACGTGCGAAGCACGGGGTCGGACCACAGTTTAACGTCTTATGTTAAGGACGATGTGATTAAAAGTTTAACGTCCCGCAGCTTGGACGAGGTGGGTTTTCTCCACACCCATAGGGCTTACATGCCCAACGCCCTCTACCCCTTGTGGGAGGGAAGGCATCGACAAGGCTGTGGTGAAGGGGGGCCGCAGGGCAAACCACTGGGGGGTCCACATTAGCGTGGCTATGCGAAGAAGCAATAGCCGTTAGCGTTCCTATGCGGAAAAGCATAAGGCAAAGCAACGCAAAGGGAATCATGGCCCAGGGGACCTTGAGGTTACTTCGCACGAGCCTGGAAGGCTGTGCGGGAAAACAACGTATGGCGCGCATGCCCGGTAGGGGAGACATCAGGTGCCGGTGCAGGGGGTAGCCAAGGGGCATCAAGGTGAGAGGTCCTGGGCTTTGCGAGCAAAAGGGACGATTTTCCCGCAAACCACCGGGACGACACATAATTGGAAAAATGGAATTGCGCGCGAAGAGGGAATTACGCACAAGGTTTTGCGCGCAAGGCAAGGGATTGTGTGCACGAACCACAGATTGCACGCAAGGTTGGAACCTGGGGGAGGGGGGAAATTCACTGAAGCTGGTGGAGTTGCGTGAAATGGCGAACTCTGGGGCAAGGTTTCACGAAATGAGGGATTACCTGGATGTCATCTTTCGCGCGGGGGGAGCTGAATTGCGCTCACGAGAGTCGTTTCAGACTCCTCAACCCTCAAACCATTCGGTGTCACCTTCTATTAATAGGCGACGGCTAGCACAGAATCCCGGCGACGTGCGAAATAATTGCTCGATAGGGACGGCGGCGCGAAAACATCAACCGTGCAGGACGCGAGCGCCAAATAATTACTTGCCGGTGCAAGGGAATTTTCGTGAATCTCGGGTGCCTTTCGCGCGGGACATTTGTTTCGTGCAACTCACCCAATTTTTCGCGCACCACTTCCCGGGCCTCGGGATCGGGCCTCTGATTTTGAATATGACTTCATTTCGCCATTTCGAAACCTCCTCCGAGAGTTACAAGCTTTATTCGGCATCAACACAGACCATACTCTTAAAATTAAAAAAAACTGTTGAGTTTTTAAAAACATAAAATTTTCTATTCTAAAAAAATGTACAATTAATGTCTAGGTGTATATGTAACATTAATTAAATAATATCTGTAAAGGAAACAAACCTCGTGAATATGATGGGTCATGCGTGGTCATGGATGCTACCTCCATCTGGTGTGCCAGGGGGCTATAACAAATAAAAATTAAAATGTTTTTAATAAAAAGATAATATGAAGTAAATAAATAAATTTAATCTAAAATTGCATCATATGATCCCCTGCATTATCACTCAGATGCACATATTCCCACGATGTTCTAACATTAATGATCAATTGTGAATTTACCTCATCAGAAGCATGTGACCGTGCCTTGAAATCTGACAGATTTTGTGTCATCCGAGAAAAAGAAGTTCCTAAAACCACATTGCATGGTACTATAGAATGTGGAATCCTCATTCCATAGGTCATACTATATCGATGTCCATCACAAACAATAATGTGATGGAATATCACATCCCTTCACATCAGAAGCTGTCACTGGTCCTTTGAAAACTTCTCTAACATAGCATCAAATTGATCCTGTGCAATATTTAAATATATATACAGATATATGTTTATATACAGATGCATGTATGTATTGGTAATGAGAACAAACATGTACTATAAGAGCTGGAGCCTCTGGATCATTTCGATCACGAGTTCTCATCCACAATGACATTTATCAGTTAGTCCACTTTTCTACCATAACTGTATACCAATAAAATATAAAAAATAATATAAAAATATATTAAATAATAAATTAAAAAATTAATAATAAATAAATCATGTCGGAATTGACACATGTGACTAGTCCTGTGCCTGTGAGGTGGTCCCTGCAACACTCAATTCTCAAAATGGCGTGCTGACACCTCCAACAATCAATTAATTCAAATTTCAAAAAAACTATAATGTCACACATTCTTGAAAATATATATAAGAAAATAAATATACTGACTACAATGGCCTCATAAGACCAATATGCTACTATTTTGTGCTACTAAGATTGGAGAACACCTCTCGATACTTTTTCCAGGGTTTCTAGGGCACCGACATTTAATACCGAGTGCTCCTTCTTGATTTTTATTATAAAATATTTCCACATGTTACAAAATGTACCCATACACACCGGATAAAATTCATTGGGGAATACTTTTAGATTATTCTATTTAAGAAAAAAATCACACACATTAGTATTTTTTAAACGTAGGAACATAACTAAAATGGTCTTCTTAGCTGAACCTCCCTCCAAAGCTGATCTAATTTATCTTAAGGGATGGAAGCCTAGTCACATGTGGTCAATTGAAACCAATGTGAGTCACATATGATATGACCCATCTGATGGATAAATTTAGGGGTAGTCATTCTCACATAATGAAATCTCTCATCAAATGAATCATTAAAGGTCTTGTCGGAATTCCATGATGAAATTCCAATGACTAGGGTCACTCTTAATAAAGGAAGAAGTAGTCGTGTTCAATCCTGTTGAAAATAATTTTATACATAATTTGACAGATGTGAAAATATATTTATATAGAGAATTCATAAAAATATAAACACAGATACATTCAAACATACCCTGTCCCTAAGATGTAGAAGGATATAATGGATGATGTGGATGTGTTGCATGTTCCCCTGACATGCCTACAGTCATTGAAAAAATTAGTCAGGGGGGACCATACAAAGGGTCAAAAAGATTAATTGGATTGATTTTAAAAAAATAAAACTTGTATAGTTTTTAATAAAACAAAAAATAATATAATAATTAGATGTTGATGGATTTTAAAAAATCAGAAACATAATAGAATAGAAATAGAATATTGTACAAAAAAAGACTTGTATTTAGAGGGTTATTTTAATGTGAATTGATTTACTATAGTGGAATATTTTATGTACTTATTCAACATTCATATAATATAATACTACTACGCTTTTCCATTAGAATTATTTTTCTAACAATACAGTAAGAAGTTAAAAATTATTTTATCATGGTTTGGTGTGGGGCTCTCCGAGGGGGGGGGGGGATGTCTGAAGGTGGCTATCTGAGGGGAGGGGTTATGAGTGGGGCTGTCTAGGGGGCTGTCTAGGGGGGAGTTTAGGGGTGTGGTATGTCTTTGTAGAGTTTTTTTGTGGGGGGTGAGGCTGTCTAAAGGGGGGTTGGGAGTTGGAGGGGATGGGTGAGGCATTCCAGGCAGTGGGGGCTGTCTGGGGGGATTTTGGGGGGGGGGGTGGGATGTCCTAGAAAAGAGGGGATGTCCAAAAGGATTGGAGTGGGGGGGGGGGTATCCAGGTGGAGGGGTTGTGCCAGTGGGGGTGGGAGGGGGGTGGCTGTCTAGGGGGCTGTCTGAGAGGGTGGGGGGGTGGGGGGGGGGGGGGTTGTCCGAAGGGAGTGGAGACTATCCAAGGGGGGTGGGTGTTGTCTAGGTAGAGGGGGTATGTGCATATGGGGGTGGGGTTGTTCGGGGCTAGGGGTTATCTGTGTGGAGGGTGAGGGGAAGGGCACTTGGGGGTGGGGGGTGGCGGGGGGGGGGGGGGGGGGGTCAATTCAGGAGGGGTGTCTAGGTGGAGGGGGAGGGGGTGTGGGCTGTTCGGGGGGGGGGGGGGGGTCTGTGCTATCCAGGAGGGGGTTTGGAGGCTGTCTGGGTGGAGTGGGAGGTTTTGTGCATATGGTGGTGGTGGTGGGGTGGGGCTATCTGGGGGAGTTCTGGGGGTGGGATATCCGGGAGGGGGTTGTCCAAGGGGGGAGGGGGTTGGGAGTGGGGGTTACCAGTGCTAGGGGTGGGGGGCTATCTAGGTGGAGGAGGAGGGGCAAGGGTGGGGGGATTTTCAGGTGGAGGGATTAATTCTGACTATTAATAAATAAAATTACATATGTAGTAAAATTAGTTTTGGGTTGTTTTAAAAATTTTAAAAAATGGCATTAAAATGAAGAGTTAGAAAAAAATTATACCTTTCATTAAACATGAAAATTGACCATTTTTCCTTCAACGTACGCTCTACCCAAATAAATATCTTATTCACATTGAAGTATTTTATGTTGATCGAGTTGTTGGGAAACAAAGGGAACAATCTCATGTTCTTCTTGTTCAAATAAAAACACTCCTCCTGAGGACATTTTTAGAACAAATTTACATCAATGATTCGAAGGAAAAGTAATGATGAATACTTGTTCTACTTGTGATGTCAAAATAAAAGGTTCATTATCAACTCATTCATTTCGGTATGAAATATATTTAAAAATCACCAATATAAATAGATATTGATCGACTTTACTTCCACACACTAGATCAACCCATTTACACTTTAAAAATATGTACCTCAAAATGTTTCCATATATAAAATCAATGATGTCTATCAATTGACCATAACAATAAACATAATTGGAAAATGGACAACCGAAGCCACTGTTTTTTGTTTCTCATTTGTCTTCAACATCTATAATGTGAAATCAAATGCCATTAGAATATAGAGATTTATAACGATGAGAAGTTATAGATAGAACCTCAACTAGTTGGATAAATTCTTCAGTTATTGTCGGGTCACCTACCTCTCTTATGTTACGAACCAAAATAATCCACACAATTCAATAATGATTTCAATACAAATAAATTTTTATAATAATTTACTCATAATTATAATCAATTTATACATAAAAAATCCTTGAACCAATCATGAAAGGACGTGTAATGATATTGTCGAATTTGATACTCAGTCACATGTGAAATATATTCATTCATTAATGTGTTTCCTACAAATTATAATATGATGTTTAAATGGTCAACTTATGCAATCAAAACATGTAAAATTTAAACAATAAAAGTGATAAGACACATACTATATAAATGGTACAACTTATGGAGTATTGATCAACATATATCTATTCGCATGTATCCACTCAATGTTTTCCATATCAAATACGGTTTGTTCTCAAATTGGACCATCATGAATCCCAGATGGGTTATCTAATTTCGTTTCAAAATACATAAGATATTCTGCACAAAATGTGTTACACTCATCCATCAAATTACCATTGGCTATCGATGCCTCCGAATGAGATTTGTTGCATATAAATTGTTTCAATGTATTCATATACCGCCCAATAGGATACATCCACCTGAATTTCAGTGGACCAGCATCCATTATGACAACAGTTAGGTTCACTGTCAAGTAAACCATACCATCAAAAAATGAGGGGGAAACAGTTTCTCAATTTGAAATTGTATATGTAAAATTCAGTCATGAAATATTTTTAAATCACTCATTCATTGATTTCCTAAACAAGGTTGTCTAAATAAACTACCCATATCAAACAACAGTTGAGAATAATTGGGGGATAAACAATAAAAAATTGTGATTGGAATCAACTGCTTCAGTAGTATGTGATTGTCATTATTTTTAAACCATGTAATGTGCTACTCTTCATATTCACACTCATTGAAATATTAGAACAAAAACAATATGGCACCTTGAGCATCTTCAAAATGGGAAGAAATGTCTTTTTCTCCTTTGTAGTCTTCGTATACTGTGTTGTATGCAAATATTCCTTGTTTCAAGTAGCTAATTATAAATGAAACTATTTCCATATACCCATTTCATCCAAATAACAATGCACATTTACTTAGTCCTTTTATTTTCCACTGACACCTAAAATGGTCCGCAATATATTATCACAAACATTGTTTTCAATGTGCATGGAATCCAAATTATGAATTAGCATGTTAGTTTTCTAATAGTAGAGATTTCAAAAAAAAATTTCTTTTTCTAACTATGAATTCCCTGTCTAGGCACACCAAGAATATTGGGTAATGGATGGGCCACCAAATCCTAAAATTAATATACCATGCAGATGGTTTCTTCCTCAATTTGTGATGAAATTTCGACTCTTGTCATGATCATTGGTGCTGGGATGAACTCTCTAGAACCATAAAATGTCACTCTATCCATTCTAAAATTGTTTTGAGGGGGGAGAAAATGTCTGTGACCCATGTATTCCCATTTTATAGATTTTTTAATCCATACATATTTATTAATTTTTTTCAAAAAGGTCAAGAAAATTATATAATGTACTCCATCCGGATAAATTTTCTTAAGCCAGGAAGTCATTGATTTACCATAGTAAAGAAGCCTATAGTTTGAACATTAAATTCATTTCACAGTCAATAGTCATCACACCGTCGCCCCAAAATTAATTCAACTCATCAATCAATGGCTGATGGTAAACATAAATCTTATCCCTCAGACTTTTACATCCATCAATAAGAGTGAAAAGTAATATAAATTATTGTTTCAATCAAAGACACGGAGAAAGATTATACGGAACCAACACCATGGGCCATTTTCTATGAGATGCACTAACCATAAACTTGAATATATTGAAACCATCTACTGACAATCCCAATCAGAAATTATAGTAATATTTAGAAAAGTTGGGGTGTCTTTTATCAAAATCCATCTATGCATGAGATTCTGTGAGGTGTGTTAACATATCACTTTCCTATTTTTTTTCTGCTTTCCATCTCATTAAATAAGAAAAATTTTATGACATAAAATATCCTTTCAACCTCAGATTTAGGGGAAAGTAACACATTTTCATTTTGACAAGCAATTTTCTATGTTTTGCATTCTGACATGGAGGAGTCTGATTTACCTTTTTCTCTTTCAACTTAAAAGCACCTCAAACTATACAGATACCAAAATGGGAAGTTTCTTTTTTGAAAAACATACATTTTTTCACATGAATTTACAGAATCATATGTAAAACCTCTATTCTTTGTCATCTTACAAGAATGTTAATACAACTCAGAAATCTTAGCGTCGAAAGGATGAACGTTTTTCAATAACACCACAACATATCTCATGATGTGTCTAACCACAGATTCAATGTCTTTAAAAGAAACAACACAATGATAAAAACAATTATTGTACGAAATACATCCAGGAAATAATTCCTTTTTTGGATCATCATTTACTTCATTAAAATTCATCAAATCATGATCTGCACTAGAGCACAGATATATCTCCCCGGTCTCAACATTTTAGAAGTCAATGCCTTCAGTAACCAACCCACATACCATTTCAATATGAATTACCTTTATTGGAACATTCTTCCTCTCATCAACATCCACTTGATCTATATCTGAATTTTGACGACGAATATATTCTTCCCCATGACGAGTCAAAATCTTATAATTTTTCCGATATCTATTCAAGAATAGGTTCTCCGTGTAAATTGATATCTATTTTCATATTTACAACACGTAAAACTAATCTAGTCACTTGGAAATATTCCAAAGAACCAAATAAACTATATAATTTCATTGAAATATTCTTCAGACATTCGATTTGGAAGATCAATCCAACTCTTATCCAGAATAATATTTGTATAACAAACATTTAATCACGACTTCATATTATGTTCATTTTTTATATCAAACGTAATTAAGATAAATACTAGCCAATTTCATGTAGACTATTGATAAAATAAATAATTTGTATATTTGAATAATATACATGATAATAGATAATGGAATGGAATTTAAAGCCCAGTTCATCAACAATATGATGGTATGGTAAATAAAGATATGATTATATATTCAAGAAAGTATATTGAGAATGAATTTGTTTTATAATTTGAATGAGTAATCATTTTTAATGAATGAAATATTATAACCTGTATGCTTATGTGGTATAGGAAAAAATTCATCAAATACCAAACATAAACTATTCACCTTAGAGACTAAGTTAATACTTATCGTCAAACCAACAAATATACATTATGAATAATGTTCCCAAAATCAATTAGTGATGAAAAATCGTCTCCAAATCAGAGAAACTATATCTTTGTTCAAATAATTTCTCACTGGTAATTGGATTCACACTGCCTTTCTGCCATCAGAGGCAGTAAAGATTAAACATCAAAGATAGAAATAAATATCTAATTTATGGAAAAAACTAATCTATATCAAAGATAAAACTAAATATATATAAGTATGGAAAAAATATTTCTTGAGTTATGTTATCAATAGGTAATATGTTGGACAATGAATGTGATTACCCATGCTGAATCATATGGACCAAGATAGTGTTCCTAATGGATTCAAGCAGGTTTCCTTTTATACAAGATATTTGTTTCTATTAGTAAGGGTTTGAATTTAATTAGTGAAAAAATATACCCATGGTATCAATAATTAAAAGGATTAACAATAACATAATAGAGTCAATAACAATTAAAAATCATAATCCATGGTTGCTATCTCATGTCATATAGTAAAAAACAAAAATATACTTAAAGTGTTTGTTCAATAAAATTGTGGGAAATAACAATTATGTTAAGAAATATTGATACATCACCATAAATTCCATACCAATTCTTCCATTAAACACCATTATATGTATCCTAGCCCCTATCATCGGGGACTTTTCCTTGTATCCCAGACTATAAAGTCTCCACATGCATCGAGATGCCCATGCATGGTGTGAATATGAAATTAATTGGAAATAATAAATTATTCCATAACACATGTGCAATGGTATAATATTTTATGTTGTGATAATAAATAAATGTGTTGGACATAAAACACATAACCATGTTTAGAGTGGTCATGCAGTAAACAAACTTTGGTTCCATGACCGAAATGTAGTTATAAAAAAATTTATGAACATAGTAGAATACAATGTAACGTCATGTATTCCAAAACATAAAAAAGGTATGAGTATCAATTCAAAACATATAAGGACATCAATACCCATATCTCTCTTATTTAATATGTAAGGTTTACAAATTCTTAGACTACCTTGGGCCTTCATATCCCTAAACTACGTCTCAAGTCTTGTCCTCGAATACTATCTTTCCCCATTGTCACATCAATGTTCAGATCACCTAAGTCTACCATGACCCTATATAAGGTTAAAACAATATAATATACCCCATGATATAACTCAATCCAATCATCATAGAAGATAAATCATCTTATCATGCTCCCCCTTAAGGGATACTGAGCCACAAAGAGTACACTAGTAACATTGATACTGTGCATAGAACAACACAATATTAAATATACAAATTATGTCACAATGAAACCCAGAATATCATATAGAAGAACATAATATAATATTAATAATAACATATAGTATCAAAACACATGCGATAAAAGTCAAACATGGGTCTCATGGGCTATGGAAGCACACACTTGTGGTCAAACCTCAAACATTTTCTCATTGGATACAGAGAGAGAGAGAGACATTTGATAAACTCAAGAATGGTATAAATAAAATAACAACACAACATATTATAAATACAATAATCATATATGTAGACTATGTATTATATGTAACTTAAATCCTCATGTAAATTGTTATGTATTCTCATACACAAACTATCAAGACACGTTGTTTCATAATTCTTCATACAAAGAAATCTGTATACATAGGAAATTTCCTTTCTACACTTTTTATTCACACACAATATTCATAAAATATTCATTCATGTCAAATTTTTGTTGTAAAGTTCCCAAAATTAAACCATTAAACCAGAAATTATGTAATACTTGATAGCTCAAAAAATTTAAAACCAAGGTGATCTGGAGGTGGTGCTATGAGGGAGAGGAGGGGCAGCAGAGGGGAGTCAGAGTCAAAGGTTGTATGGCGAGGGAGGGGATGGTAGGCGATAGTAGCGGGGAGCTGAAGGAGGATACTGTGACATGGTAGTAGTGCAGCCAGGGAGGATAATGATGGTGATGTGGGAGAGAGGATAGGAGACGTCGTTAGTGGGGAGGCAGAGGCAGAGGTGTTGCGGTGTCGATAGTACGACGCCGCCAGTGCAGAAAATGTGGGGAGGCGGTGCGGGGGAGAAGGAGGTCGAGGTGGTATGGAGAGGTAGGGGATGGGGGGATATAGGTTAGGGTTCGAGATGGGGGGAGGCACAACAAAGTATTTTTTTAGAATCTTTGCGACCACCATTGGCGGTTGCCTGTGTAAGGGGCCTACAAAACCCCTTTTTATAGTAGTGAGATTTACATTTACGATCTTTCAATTTTTGCTTAATATTATACCTTATTAAAGATATTTTTTTAGACTATATCACTTATGAATGTTTCATTATTTTTGGTTATCATTTATGAAGAAGAATATCTATCAACTGTCAGTTGCGTACTGGGGAAATTTTGATGTTTATCCTGTTTCAAAAAATCATTCACTTTTGATTAATTGGGATTTTTAACAGATCATACTAAATTGTGGAGGTTTATCATCTTCTAGATCTCTGCTATGGATAATTGATTGTCTCTCATAAGAACCAGAAGGATTTTTAATTTTTCTATTTTTGAAATGTATAAAGTCCCTGCACTAATTTGTGGATTCTTGGTCTTGTGATAAGGGGATCATACTAGTGAAATTTATCAATATCACTAAGAGAGTGATTGGTAGAGTGTAATATGGTATCATTGTGCCAAGAACCACTAAAAACACGTGTTCTTTATTTTTGTTTTCCTATTGCATACATTCATACAAAAGAAAATAAATGTATAGACAAATAAATTAAAGAGAGTGTCAAAATCCAGAATTGATGGAAGAATTTGAAAACAAAAAATTCACCACCTTTATGTGTCTTACATTGTATATTCCAACCGAACACCAAATTCACCACATATTTCTTTTTTGGTCTTATATTTCTATTTTTTATTTTATATCATAATTCAATTAAATTTAATGTATTTAATGTTTTGTTTAATGTTACATATTTTTCGATTCCAATGAAACTACATTTATCAAAGTGGTAAATATTTATTTCACAATCACTTAATTATTCTATATTTTTTTAAGTCAAAATTGGGTAATTATTTGAAATTTATATATTAAAATCAATATATATTCATATTATCTAGGTATTCAAGAAATTTATATGATGTTGTACCATTTCTTATCTTTTTGAAATTTAAATGACCGAGAAAATGTTTATTTAAGGATGTTCGTCTTCATTTATCTCTTCGTTTGGAAATCATTTTTCATCCAAACCCATGTCTTTTAAAATTGTTTAGAAAATGTTTTTAAACATTAAAAAATGACACACTATATAAATTTTAAGCAATTAATTTTTCTAAAATTATTCTTCATATATGTTAAAAAAATCTGATTTGGAATTTACCCAAAATGTTAAAAGAATCATTGTTTTAACAGAAGTGGTATCTTTAGAATTTCATACCACCCTGACCACTCTAGTTATTAAAACTTCATTTATATGATTCAATTGTTATTAGAATGGAATTATTTTCATAAAAAATTTTGAAAATTTATTTTTAAAAGGTAATTTTCAAAATGAAAAAAATTATTTCATCAATAATTTTTCAGATGATATTTTATGGTATTTCTATTCATCAAAAATAACAAAAATTTATTTTTAATATAATTATAAAGTAACATGATGAACTAAAATCATCATTATTAATTCCATGGATTGTTTTATTATCATTTATTATATATATATTAAATTATTATAAGCCATCATATAACGCTAGATGGTTAATGATTATGATTATTTTTTGGGTATGTATTTACATTTCATATGATATTTTTTCAATAAGAATGTTTATTTTAGTTATGTTATACCATTTTCATTTGATTAATGAATTATACAAAGAAATAGATGTTTGGGGGAATTATATCCCACTGGTTCATTGGTAGGTATCATCAGACCAACTATTTTAGTTTTATCATGGAAAACCAATTTTTATAGACTTTAAGGTACCATAACTTAATGGTATTAGATGCCTTTTCCCATTTCCTAGAAAATATTTGATCACTTATAAAAATTCCTAAATGATATGTTTTAGATGTCAATGTTTTTGAATTTAATCAATGTGAATTTTTTTTATTGATATTCCATGTGATTATCCGATTAGTTGTCATACCCACAGTTAGGTTTCATTATACTGAGCTTATTTATTTGGTATTATTTGATCATTATTTATTTCAAACATATTATTCACATGTAATTCATTAAATGGAATGTATTTTAGTTATTTATATTACCATATTGATTTATCCTTATTTATTCTTATCTTCTATTGTACTCTTACCCTTACTAAACATGAGAACTCTCTCTATTATTATATATTATTTTCCCCATGAAATTATAATGGAATTTGTGGTTGATTTGTAGGGATATAATAAGGGGAATAATTTAATTATAAAATAAAATCCTTTATTTTTTTAATATTTGATAATGTAATGTGAATATCAAGTATGTATGTTTTTTATAAAGAATACTAAACTATTCAGTCCTTTGGGATACGATACCCTGTAACTTATTCCAATTTAATAATGTCGAAACTAACTCTGGCTTCTAGGGATAGGGTTATTACACATAATACTCATGATTTACTAATATATATCTTATGATTTATATTGATTATATATTTTTATTTTTTCTCATATGATTTTCATTGATGGATTTCTTGATAATATTATTACCATAATGTTTTTTATTAACATCAAAAATGGTTAGTATGTTCTATCATATTGTTAAATTTATTGGGAAAATATAATTATTATTTTCAATCTAAAAAATACCATTTTGGAGGTTATCTTAAATATTGACGAACATATTCCCCCATGGTATGCTAATGGATGGTTCAACATATAGACATTTCCCTCAATGTAAAACCCTAATAATTTGTTTTTATGAAAACGTAATCTTCTTTCGAAAAGATAAGACCAATGAAAATGTTATCCATAAATGTTTCTATGTGATATAGGTTTAACACTCCCCTCAATAAACCATTTTCATGTTTGGATAAAATATCTTATTTTGGGAAATGATGGACTAGTTATAACCAAATTAGTATTTTTATATTTTATATTATTATAATTTTCTGAAAAATTAATTTCTAATATACATATTTCGTGGAATATTTTATTATTTATAAAATATATTTATTTACCATCATGGTTTAAATTCATGAAAATAGATCAATCATAGTGTTTTTGGGATGATTAGTATCCCCCTTCTGCATATAATATAGTCAAAAAATACACATAAATATCATAATCATGTAGATATTATTTTTCACAAAATTTTAAAGGAAATGGGCATGTCATCATTGGTTGATCGAGGGAGTTATGGTGTAGTAGATGGGTAGAGACCTTTAGCGATTTCATGTTCCTATTAGATTGTATAAAAAGATAACATTTTCATAATTGTATTTGGTTCACTTTTATAATTTTATAATTAATCCATAATTTTTAATTCAATTAGAATCATTTGTTTCATTACATTGTTTTATGGTATTTTTGGAATTTATTCAATATGCATCATGTATTTTCTAGTATTTCTTTTCTATAGTTTTTTTTCCATTATTTATTATTATATGTTTTTTCATTATTTATATTGCTTTTGTGTAAAATAAATAAGTACATATATTCTCTAGCAGTTATTGGTAGCCCTCAACATTATTTATCAATAACAAGTTATCATAATGTTAGTTTGAGGTCCTATGAACATCATGGTTTGGTCTCTATATTATAGTATCCATGAATAGTTATTCTATTACCTTCATCATAATCATCAAATAGAAGATATTTTTTTTACAAAATCTATTCCTTCCACCTTTATTGTTTATTATTTTATCCCAAAAAGGGTGGGAAAAATTTCCATTTATCATATGGTGAAGATAAATGAACTTGATAACTATCAATATTTCCAATGATCAAAATTCTAATTTATAACTATTTAACATATGAATGGTTTTAATTTATATACGAATAATAATAATGGTAATATCTTATTAGAAGACACCAAACCAAAAGCACTATCTTAAAGATGTTTATATAGAAAAATAAATAGAAAAAAATACAAACATCACCTCAAGATATTAGATATTTATTAATAAAAAATATTAATAAATGCATATATGCTTAAATATATATTTATATATATTATTAAAACTCTAATAATAATTATATATGATTCACTAAAAATTTCTCTCTATAGATTTATTATTCACATGTAAAAAAACATAATCAAAACAGATTTATTACCACATGTATACATGTAATTATAATAAACAATAATTTGTATTTGGTTTATTACTATTCAAAGAATTTATATACATACAAACAGTTAATGATCAAAATAAAAATAACTTCAAAAAGATATTTCACTTTAGTGACAAATTTTTCTGATTAATTATATATATCTCTCTCTATACAAAACTAGTATGTGAATTTAAATTTTCACCAAAATATCAACTAATGTGATCTAAAAAAGATTAAAAAAAAGAATCAAAATATCAAAAATGATTTAATTTAATAATTATTAAATATATTAATTTATTTTTAACCAAAAAAATTTAAAAAAAATTCCAAAACATTAACAATTATAGAATTTAAAATTCGACCAAATTTACAATTAAATTTGAAATTAAAAGATTATTCCAAAAATTATTCCTTATTTGATTATTTTTTATTTGTCGATATTTCTAAACAAACTAATGTCATATAATCAGGGATATATATGGTTTTCCTTTAATATTTTTACCGCTTAGTTAACATATAATTGCTTTGAAATATACGTAATAAAATTAACCACAACAACCTCCTCTCTTTAATGTCAAATCATGATTATCATGGATTTTATTTCTTATCCAAATTGAGGAACATCCATTTCATGTTAAATTTATCTAAAATTTGATATAGGTAGGTTATATAATTCCTTTTAACATTATTTTTTTATAATTTTAAATCTAATTAATTTTCTTAATAATTATAGGCAAATAATTGTTTTGATTCAATAATTTTACAAATTAAATGGTTATTTTTTATAATGTAATTTATTTTAAAATTGATTTATTTATCCATGTATTAAATGAAATTTCAATAAATTTATAAAATTAATATTGAATACTGTAACACCCCGAGATTTTATGAAAAATATTCTTTTTAATTTCATTAATGCCTTGTGTTGTACGCTACACAAAAATAAGCTTGCACAACACGCATCCTTGACTTGCATTGCATTACACACAATCGCGACCTTCCTCGATAGCGTGTGTAGTACGCAATACCGAGTTTCACAAAACAACGATATGCTATTAAAATATTATTAAAACTAGCCGTTATAAATAGTAATAACCACCTTTTAAAATTATATAAATTTTATCTCTCAAAATAGACTTCATTTTTGGATTCGTAATATCGAAATTAGCTTAAGGAGAAATTTTAGTACTTTTCGGATAACTTTCATATTCTGATGAATAGTGAAAATTACTAAATTATAATTAAAAACAACTTTTTTAATCGAAATAATTACTAGTGATAAATTATTAATTTGAGTGCTTTTAAAGTATATTTAGAATATATTTTTAAAATTTAATACAATGTTGGTCATTGGATATAATTTCACATTTAAACCAGTTATAAACAAGTGTTAATCTTTTAATAGTTATTATCTTTTAAGAACACGCTATTTGTTTTGACGACGGGAATTAATTTTTAAATTAATTAATGCAACTAATATTTTTTTAATTTGGAAAAATTTACATCATTTTGAGTTCATAATATCAAATATATCTTAGGCATAATTTTTAGTATTTTTCTGGAAACATTCATTTTTTGAAGAATAGTGAAACCACTAAGTGGTAGTAAAAAAAATGAATTTTTCATAAAACTTAATTTAAGCGATTCTATGAGTGGAATTTCAAAAATCTGAGAGACATGGTTTATGTCAGTAAGTAAAATGTGGTTCAATGAGATGAAAATAATTTTTGGTGAATAGTAACGTTTTTCTTTTTTTTACCACGGTTAAAAGTAAATAGGGTAATTAAGGGTAAAAATGATATTATTATTACCCTAAAACATTTCCTAATTCTATTGGATAAGTGTAATTCGACCAAAAACAACCTTAGGAATAAAATATGACCATTTAGGCCTAATTGGATTAGATTAGGAAATTTATTATTATTTAAATCATAGAAGAGTTAAAAGAGTTAAAATCAATGTTTATTTAGTAAAACATTTTTAATATAGGGTTATACATAAGATAAATTCGATTGTGAATATTCATTAGAAAGCTAATAATATTTCATACAGAATGGTATTTTATTTATAATTTTTAGACATTAAATAATTTAATTTATTTATGACACAACGATGATGCAGTAATTATCTTATTAATGAAATATTGACATAATTGATGTTATAAATACCCAAATAAATGTAATTTGAGACTTTTTATGAATTACACTAATTTTATAGGTTTATTTGACATGTTATTATTGATTTAATTAACTTTTTTTGAACTAATCATTCTGTTATGAGTTTCACAAAAATCAATTACTAAATAGTGTAAAAATTGACATAAAATAGTTTTTAAAACAAATATTATATTATTAATTGTGATTTTATTCTTAAAAATATATGGTTAGGCCTATTAACTTAGATAAGGTTATATATATTAATAATAAACAACTTTTGGTTCGTTTGAATTGTTATATTATGTTTATTAACCTTATAGTGTAAGAACACAAGAAGACACGGTAAAAGTAAAATTATTTAACTTAATGTTAAATCCAAATGATAAGGTTACAATAGGATCCTAAACTTGTATAAATTCTATTTTATGAGAGGATTTAGACCCATCCCCACCTTAGCTTTGAAATACATCAATTTGGAGCTATTTAGAACCGAATTTGTCTTTATAATAAAATAATATGTTTAGTTATTCCAAAGGTACCCCTCTCCTCCCTTATAAAAAGGCACCTCCTCCCTCCCTTCCTCACACCACTTTGAGCCTTCAAGCTCGGACAAACCCTGAAAAATTCTCTTCTCCACTTCCCTAGAAACATCATATAGGTTCTGGTATTCCTCAAAGACCATGTTTAGTGCCCTAAAAGGAGATCTCAAAGAGGTGCTTCAAAGAAGAGGTAATGTTCGTTACCGATTCATTCAACTTTATTTCTTCTTCCACTTCTTCCTATTAGGTTGTTTAATTATGAAGTAATAACATCAGTATCACTCATATACTTATATGTTAATATAAGTATGAAACATCCCTATTTCACCATCTATCCATCCTATGGAAAACGAAATCACCGCGCGTGCGTACTTAAGGAATACCGTCACCACGCCGTGGTGAAAATTATTATCCACCACCACCTTACTTGGATGGGTATAATGGTGTAACTAATAACTATATATGATTATTTTAAAGTGATATTGATTATGAAATAGTATACATACACTCCAATACAGTCCCACGATCATGAGAACGATATCATCGCTCGTGCGTACGTACGGACTACTGTCTCCACGACGCGATGAGATTCATTCTCCACTTTAATCAATCATTAATGATTAGAAAGTATATATAATAAGTAATCATGAAATATATGACATAATAATGATACTAGATTTATGTGTACATATATTCATGTCATCTACTTAATTCCATTCAACTCAATAAGGAAAAAAAACAGCGTTCATGTGTACGTACAACCTACCGTCTCCATGAACGGTGTATTTCTTTCCATTTACTGATTTATTATATATATGTATATTCTGAATATATATTATATATAAATCATGTTTTATATTCTGGAATTAAGTAATCATGATCTAAGTAATCATATCAATAATTACAAGTCAAAACACGGACCACAAATAAAACAATTTTACCCAAAATTCTCTTTAACATGGAATTTACAAAATAACGGGTAATATAAAGTCATAAGTGAACCATATATGATATCTTAACAATTAGTATGATTACATAATAAGTCAATGACATTATTTAAATCATTATAAAGGAGGTTCGGACACTTACGAAGAAAATCGAACCTAAGGTAAGGGAAATATCACAATCTCATTTTATCCAAGATTATTTATACTTTGGAATTTACCGGGATGTATTTTATCATCCAAATCCATGTTTCCTCAATATGTAATATTATTTCCATCCACCTAAAAGTGTTTAAATCCAATTTTACCCTTCGGTGAGTTTTTAGTGAAAGATATGAAAGGAATCTTTTGTCATTTTTCGTACGAGGTACTTTTTGACTTTTCCAACAAAAGTACGAGAAGAATATTTTTTTAACTTATACGGCATGAATTGATTTTTAAATCATTATTTCCAAGAAACTTCCTTTACAAGTTTTCAAGTTTATTTATAATCAACTTATTTTAGTTTAAAATTTCATGAAATGTTAAGAAAGGAAAAATGTTTTTGAAGTAGAAAGGATATTTTCCTCAAGAATGGAGGTCAAGTGTTTTATCAAAATTATTTTCCATCTAGGATAATAAAGATTTCTGTTTTTTATCCCTATTATTACATTTATTTGATTATGTTGTGATGGAATTATTTTTATGAATTCCTTTATATTATATGAGTTGTTTTATGATGTCACAATGTTTAAGATTCCCATTTTTATTACATGGGTTATGCAATGATGTATGGATTATGATTTTGTGTCACACATAAGAATGATATCATTATGAGATGGGTGGGACCAATATCTCCCTCCAATGCATTGGGTAAAGATTTTATATCTCATGAGATAGACATGGCTGGAATGGTAGGTTATACCGGTTCAGTGAAACCGGACTGAAACGAGAAGTGAACTTGGTTCAGAAAGGGACATTGTCCACTAAGATAGTCTTGGCAATGAGTCTTGACTAATAAGAAATGATTCTCTATGATTATGTGTGTATGCCACAAATTTTCATGTTTTATGTTATGATTCTTGGGATTACATTTCACTACTATGATTTATCCCATGTTATGAAATTATGATCTATTTTGCAGGTTAAGATTTCCAAAATATATGTTCTTATGAATATGACGTGATTAATATTTCTTTTGTTTACCCTTATTGAGAATTTGAGCTCACCCTTTTTTGTTTTCTTTTCCCTAGGACAAAAAAGAAAGGATTTAGGTTTAAAATAAATAAGATCTTTATGGGAGATGTTGAAGATCTTTCACCACGATTAGAAGATTATATTCCGAGTTTCCAAAGACACTAAACTATTACGGTCCTTGTGTGTGTGTGTTTTTATGTACTAAGTATTCCGCAAAAGTAATGTAATGTCTATGTACATCAGGATTCGGGTCTCTACAGCTGGTATCAGAGGAAAGGTTTAGTCAACCTTTGGAAACTAGGATGCGAGAACTTTAGTGAGATCCCTAGAGATATTTCTATGGTATGTCTAGGGATGTCTCTAAGGTTAAGTATATGTATAGGTTATAGTCATAGAATTGTGCTAACGATCTAAGAATTTAACCTAAGATGTTAGATATTGAGGGTACTCCCCCTTTTATTATGTTGTTTTCCCTAGCATGATTTTTTCCTCTCACACTATCCATTTTGGTTTTTAGACGATGGCTGGAACCCAAAGGAACTGTGTTGATCAATGCAATGGACAATGCAATGATTGTCCTCCTGAACAAACAAATGTTATGGGAGATGGAGTGAAAAAACTTATTTCTATACTTACACAAGCTATGAATCATTCTGGACTTCCAAATTAGCAGATAAGGGAACAATATTCTATTGAGTCCTTCATTAGGCAACGTCCACTTTCTTTCAGTGGGTCTTCTGATCCACTTGTTGCTGAACAATGGATCGATACCACTGAAAAGATATTTGCAGTTCTTCAATGTTATGAACATGATAAAGTCATCTTAGCAGTTTATTGTTTGAAAGGTGAAGCTGATCAATGGTGGAATCTTATCAAGAATACGAGGCAAAGAGATAAAATTGAGTCCATGGAATGGGACGAGTTCAAGAACTTATTTTTCAATAAGAACTTCCCTCGTATTCTTCGAACAAAGATGGAGAAGGCGTTTCTTTAACTAAATCAAAAGGATGATGAATCTGTTGGTATATACGAAGTGAATTTTAGGAGGCTTACAAGGTTTGCATCTGGATTTATCATCCAACCTGAAAGTAAAGTTGATCGATTCTTCAGTGGCATAAAACCAAATCTTCGAATGGCATTAGATATAAGAGACTTCAGTAGCTGTGAAAAAATTTTGCGTTGTGCTATCAAGGTATAAATGGAAGATGGTGTTACATATACATCTCATAGTTTTGACAAGAAATGAAAGATGGAGTTCAAGGAGAAATATTAGAATAATGGTGAAAAGAAGATGAATGTTCTCTTATGCTCAAAGTGTGGAAAGAAGAATGGAGGAGATTGTCTTAAAGGGACAAGTAAACATTTCAAATGTGGAAAGGAAGGTCATCAGGAATTTGAATGCCGCAATGATGGGAAGAAGATGCCTAATGATGCAAACAAAGGAAGGGATACACAGAATGAACCTACTACACTTCAATGCTTCAGGTGAAAGGAAATGGGGCATTATGCTAATAAATTCCCTAATCCAAGGGTTAGTGTTGATTGACATGATCAACCACTTAAGGCAAAGGAAAAAGGGAAGTCACATGCGATCACCATTGGTGATGTTGAATATGACAACGATGTGGTGGAATGATTAAGTGTTTGTGTAATGGGATTCCAAAATAATGTTGTATATAGTATCGTGGAATATTGGAATATTTATGTATTGGTCTATTGTGGTTTCAATAATTTTATGGTACTTGTAACAAAGGAAAGTGATTGAGATATTTTTGGGAAAAAAGATTATATGCGCATAATGAAGGGAAAACGAGAGAATGAAATATTTGACAGTATTCATGAGCTCATGATTGATATAAGGACTAAGTGATATCATGGTTAGAGTATATAGAATTTTTAGGATTATGGTATGTGGAAAGAGTTAACTTTTAACAGCATTCATGTTTTCACTAAGGTTCAATGGGTATTCAAGAGAATACATGAATAAGGCCTTTGAATGTTTGGAATGTGACCAAAAAGACATATATTATGATATATGGGGATCAACGATGGTATTAAATCTCTGGTAATCATTTTCACTATATTATGAGAGTGGACTGCAGTGTTATGGATAAGCCTAAAGATTGGAATTGATTATGTTGGACATAAGTTAGTATTGTTTGTTTTATCGATATTATTGATGGGATGTTATAGTAAAATAGTTTTATAAAAAGGGCAACCTGCAGGACGGGCGACAGCCCATCGTGTCAGACAAGGCCGTGTGAATCGAACCCACAACCGAAGTGTGACTGGCCTTTATCGCCTATCACTGGCCTACAGGAAGTCCCTCTTTAGTAGAAACTAGTTTTATTATATTAATCAGTATGATATATGAAGTATAAGTCTATTTTAGGAACCATATATGATTAATCTCATTATAGATGGACTTATGTATTTTTTTGATAACTTTTCTAACCTTTTGTTTGAGACAGATGGAATGACCCATCATTCTATCACATGATCTGCTAACGCATCACGAATGACAAATTCAACTTCATTTCTTTAAGAGATGAAGTGGAAATTGTCCAATGAATGACCAACGGTGAGACTATACTGAAATCACCAAAGTATTTCTTTTAATTCCAATTTCATCAACTTTAGGGAAATGATCTTGAAAACCAAAAATGTTGTCCTAGTGATCTTATATCTGATGAATCAGATGGTACCTTAGATCGTCAAAAATTTATGGCTTTGTGATTGCTGGATTTTCCGTAGCCATGTTCTCTTCCACTCTCCATCAGAACGTGATGGTAATATTTCTCTTATATATCCATATTTTCACCTATGTGGAAACCCAGTGATTAGTTTATTTGGGTAACCATTACGTTTCATAATTTTGTTTTTAAAGATTTGTTTTGGTATTCCTTTTTACTATGTGGGTTTCTATCAATGAAACTTTTGAATAGTAAACCATTTATAACCCCGATGAATTTCGAGGGCGAAATTAATTTTAAGGGGGGTAGAATGTAAACCCTCGAGATTTTATGAAAAATATTCATTTTAATTTCAATAATGTCTTGTGTTGTACGCTACACCAATAGGAGATTGCACAACAAGCATCCTTGACTTGCTTGGCATTACATGCAATCGCAACCTTCCTCGATAGCGTGTGTAGTACGCAATACCGAGTTTCACTAAACAACGATATGCTATTAAAATATTATTAAAACTAGCCATTATGAATAGTAATAACCACCTTTTAAAATTTTAGAAATTTTATCTCTCAAAATGGTCTTCATTTTTTGATTTGGAATATCTAACTTAGCTTAGGGTGAAATTTTGGTACTTTTCCGATAACTTTCATATTCTGATGAATAGTGAAAATTACATAATTTTAATAATTTTTTTTTTAATCGAAATAATTAATAGTGTAAAATTATTAATTTGAGTGGTTTTAAAGTATATTTAGAATATATTTTTACAATTTAATACAATTTTGGTCATTGGATGTAATTTCACATTTAAAACAGTTATAAACAAGTGTCAATCTTATGATAATTATTATCTCTTAAGAACACGCTATTTGTTTTGATGACGAGAATTAATTTTTAAATTAATTAATGCAACTAATATGTTTTGAATTTTGTAATATAGACATCATTTTGAGTTCATAATATCAAATATAGCTTAGGACTAATTTTTGGTATTTTTCTAGAAACATTCATTTTTTGATGAATAGTGAGACCACTAAGTGGTTGTAAAGAAATGAATTTTTCATAAAACTTAATTTTACCGCTTTTGTGAGTGGAATTTAAAAAATTCGAGAGACACAGTTGATGTCATTAAGTAAAATGTGGTTCAATGAGATGAAAATAATTTTTGGTGAATAGTAACTTTTTACTTTTTTTACCACGATTAAAAGTAAATAGGGTAATTAAGGGTAAAAATGATATTATTATTACCTTAACACATGTCCTAATTATATTGGATAAGTGTAATTCGACAAAAAACAACATTAGGAATATAATATGACCATTTAGGCCCACATGGATTAGATTAAGACATTTATTATTATTTAATTCAAATATAAGTTAAAAGAGTTAAAATCAATGTTGATTTACTAAAACATTATTAATATAGTGTTATACATAAGATGAATTCGATTGTAAACATTCACTATAAATCTAATAAGATTTCATACATAATGGTATTTTATTTATAATTTTTAGACATTAAATAATTTAATTTATTTATGACACAACGATGATGCAGTAATTATCTTATTAATGAAATATTGACATAATTGATGTTATAAATACCCACATAAATGTAATTTGAGACTTTTTATGAATTTAAATAATTTTATAGGTTAATATGACATGTTAGTATTGATTTAATTAACTTTTTTCGAACTAATAATTCTGTTATGATTTTCACAAAAATCAATTACTAAATAGTGTCAAAATTGACATAAAATAGTTTTTAAATAAATATTATATTATTAATTGTTATTTTATTCCTAAAAATCTATGGTTCGGCCAAATGACTTAGATAACTTTATATATATTAATAATAAACAACTTGGGGTTTGTTTGGCTTGTTAATGTAAGTTTATTAACCATATAGAGGAAGAACACAAGAAGACACGGTAAAAGTAAAATTATTTAACTTAATGTTAAATCTAAATGATAATGTTAAAATAGGAACTTAAACTTGTCTAAATTATATTGTATGAGAAGCTTTCGACCCATCCCAACCTTAGCTTCGAAATAAATCAATTTGGAACTATTTAAAACCGAATTTGGCTTTACAATAAAATAATATTTTTAGTTATTCTAAAGGTACCCCACTCCTCCCTTATAAAAGGGCACCTCCTCCCTCTCTTTCTCACACCACTTTGAGCCATCAATCTCGGCCAACCCCTGAAAAATTATCTTCTACACTTCCCTAGAAACATCCTAGAGGTTCTGGGCTTCCTCAAAGACCAATTTTAGTGCCCTAAAAGGAGATCTCAATGAGGCGCTTCAAAGAAGAGGAAATGTCCGTTACCGATTCTTTCAACTTTATTTCTTCTTCAACTTCTTATTCTTAGGTTGTTTCATTATGAAGTAATAACATCAGTATCACTGATATATGGATATGCTATTATAAGTATGAAACAACCCTATTTCACCATCTATCCATCCTACGGAAAACGAAATCACCGCCCGTGCGTACGTACGGAATACCGTCTCCACGCCGTGGTGAAATCTGTTTTCCACCACCACCTCACTTGGATGGGTATAATGCTGTAAATAATAACTATATATGATTATTTTAAAGTGATATTGATTCTTAAATAGTATACATACACTCTAATACAGTCCCACGATCATGAGAACGATATCATTGCTCGTGCATACGTACGGACTACCGTCTCCACGACGCGATGAGATTCATTCTCCACTTTAACCATTCATGAATGATTATAAAGTATATATAAGAAGTAATCATGAAATATATGACATAATAATGATACTGGATTTATGTGTACATATATGTATGTCATCTACGTAATTCCATTCAACTCAATAAGGAACCGAAAACAGCATTCATGCGTACGTACAGCCTACTGTCTACATGAACGGTGTATTTCTTTCCATTTAATAATTTATTATATATATGTATATTCTAAATATATATTATATATAAATCATGTTTTATATTCTGGAATTATGTAATCATGATATAAGTAATCATATGAATAATTGCAAGTCAAAACACGGACGACAAATAAAACAATTTTACCCAAAACGCTCTATAACACGGAATTTACAAAAGAACGGGTAATATAAAGTCATAAGTGAACCATATATGATATCATAACAATGATTATGATTTTTTAATAAGTCAATGACATTATTTAAATCATTATACAGGAGGTTCGGACACTTACAAAGCAAATCGGACCTAAGGTAAGGGAAATATCACAATCTCATTTTTATCCGATATTGTTTATACTTTGGAATTTACTGGGATGTATTTTATCATCCAAATCCATGTTTCACCAATATGTAATATTATTTCCATCCAACTACAATTTTTTAAATCCAATTTTACCCTTCGGTGAGTTTTTAGTAAAAGATATGAAAGGAATCTTTTGTCGTTTTTCGTACGAGGTACTTTTTGACTTTTCCAACAAAAGTATGAGAAGAATGTTTTTTACCTTATACGGTATGAATGGATTTTTAAAACATTATTTCCAAGAAGCTTAATTTACAAGTTTTCATGTTTATTTTTAATCAACTTATTTTAGTTTAAAATTGCATGAAATGTTAAGAAAGGGAAAAAAATTTTGAAGTAGAAAGGATATTTTCCTCAAGAATGGAGTTCAAGTGTTTTATCAAAATTATTTTCCATCTAAGATAATAAAGGGTTCTGTTTTTTATCGCTATTATTACATTGATTTGCTTATGTTGTTATGGAATTATTTTTATGAATTCTTTTATATTATTTGAGTTGTTTTATAATGTCACGATGTTTAAGATTACCATTTTTATTACATGGGTTATGCTATGATGTATGGTTTATGATTTTGTGGCACACATAAGAATGGTATCATTATGAGATGGGTGGGACCTATATCTCCCTCCAATGAATTGGGTAAAGATTTCATATCTCATGAGATAGACATGGATAGAATGGTAGGTTATACCGGTTCAGTGAAACAGGACTGAAACGAGGAGTGAACTCGGTTCAGAAAGGGACTTTGTCCCCTAAGATTGTCTTGGCAAAGAGTCTTGACTAATAAGAAATGATTCTCTATGATAATGTGTGTATGCCACAAAGTATCATGTTTTATGTTATGATTATTGGGATTAGATTTCACTACTATGATTTATCCCATGTTATGAAATTATGATCTCTTTTGCAGGTTAAGATTTGAAAATGATATGTTCTTATGAATATGACGTGATTGATATTTCTTTTGTTTACCCTTAATGAGAATTTGAGATCACCCTTTTATGTTTTCTTTTCCCCAGGAAATAAAGAAAGGATTTAGGTTAAAAAAAGAAGATCTTTATGGGAGATGTTGAAGATCTTTCACCACGATTAGAAGATTATATTCCGAGTTTCCAAAGACACTAAACTATTACGGTCCTTGTGTGTGTGTTTTTGTTATGTACTATGTATTCCGAAAAAGTAATGTAATGCCTATGTACCTCAGGCTCCGGGTCTCTACAAATACAGTATGAGACAAATAGTGGTATGTTGTGTAAGGATAGGACTCTTCTAAACCATGTTATGAATTATTAATGATTGTTAATGATTGAAGGGAAATTGTAGAGAGTTGGAATGTTTTTAAATATGTTATGATGTATTAATTTTTTAATGGTGTAAATAAAAACCTCGAATGTGTAAAATTAATGTTTGAAATCATTTTATCAGGATATGAATAAAAAACATTAATTTATAGTTTATAATAATATTTTATTGAAGTAGTTATGGGTAAAATAATACTTATAGGGTCTATAGGATTATTATATATGATTCCTAAGGAATAATTTAAAACAATCCTTGATTTATAAATATATTAAAAAGCTGAAAACTTATTTACCAAGGTTGTGTAATATTGAGTATTAGCATGCATTACATTGTATTTAGATTTTAAATTACAACAATATACTAAGATAGAGTAACATGAGTGATATTTGTTTAATATATTTAATAATCTTTATATCGATGTGATAGTGAAATAAAATATTAATATGTTGGATAATATTAATTTTATAGTAACAATATGATAAAAGATGATTATATAAAACTTACATGTGATTTAAAAGTTATTTATAATGTTTGTGTGGGATTTAATTTAGTATAAATATGTGATACATAGTTTTTTATATTAATTATACTACTACATAATTTTCAATATCCAAAAACCTACATATCAGCTGATATATTTAGAAGACTTTGTAAATAATAATTTTTTAGTTATGTGTAAATACAAATGAAATGGAATATATTATCAAATAATATAATTGATGATATAATTCATTTAAATATGGTGTTTTTAATATATTATTTTAAAAGAATATCATGATAAAAAAGATCTCAATACATCAAAAATATATATGGATTTTATTTTTTAAACAATTTCATATATTTATAAGATAAATTTGGATTGCTCTCTGATCTATGGTAAGGATATTGATAATATATCCCATTTTTATAAATTTAAATTATATTATAAATTTAATATATTGATAATTAATTCATACAATTAAAATTATATTATTTTATAGAAATAGAGGTAATGAAAATAAAATATTATAATGGTGATGTGAGATATTGTTGTTTCATTGAGAAATTTAGTGAGTATGTGTTTTTAAATTAGATTTATAGTATCAAAGTTAATACTATGTTGATAATTTAATGATCAACTAATGATATTTATAAAATTATCAATTCAAAACAAAAAAAATTATCGTTGTTGTTGTGATATCATGGAGATAAAGTAAGATATTTTCATATAAAAATTTGTGTTAGTCAAAAATGATATTCCTATGTGAATATATCATGGAAAAAAATTATTTTTCGTTCAAAATCCTTGATATTGAAAACTATAATCTCTATATTATATAAATAATATTCTCAATGAGATTACATTAATATTGATCTCACTTGGTGATGAGTTCCAATTATTGTTAGTAAGTAACATGTATAAAAATTTCTATAAGATAAGTTGTGGTAAAAACTGATGTAAAAATACCATGTACGAATATTTCAAAAAGGGGTTTGTTATAGAAATAAATAAATATTTTCAACATGTATTGGGTTGATTATGTTAGATAGTGCCTTTTATCCTTGAAATAGAAGTATCATCTTGTTTGATTAATAATAAATAATACTATCTATAAGGGGGAACATGAAACTATATTTTTTCCATGAATGATTTCTAGGTAAAATGATCAACATATAACAATGGAATATATTATTAGAAATACATTTACTGAGGGAAAGGGATATATAATTTTATGTGTAATTTTGTGAGATCTATTCTTATAATTTTCAATAACATATATTATAACATAATATAGAAATAATATTTATTTATATTCAATTAATTTAGTTAAATATTAAATATGAGTATCATTTTTCATAATATTATAAGGTAACCATCATTGAAGAATCAATTGAGTTTTAAAAATATTTATCTTTATTTATACAAAAAAGTTTAATATAATTTTTTTAATGAATGCATTGGAATTATTTTATGTATTTTAAGTATTTTGAAAATTATTAATTTGAAAGATAATTATTATAGTAACATTGATAAAGATAATAATTTATTTTGGGATGTTTTGAGTTTCAAATTTGTAGAAAAATTTAAAATTTATTTCATATGAAAATTTCTAGAGTTTATAGAAAATTTTAAAATGTTATAAGAGTTTTACACTGTTATTTTAAAAAATTAAAATGGTAAATATGTTTTTCCTACTGATTCATAATATATAGCAATGAATATAGAAGATTTATGGTAAACATAATACTTAAATGAATTAATGTTATGAACACACTATGATATGTCAGATATTGTAGAGTATATAATTAAATACATAAAATATCCCAGTCAGTATCTAAGATAATTTATGATATGTAATATATTTTATAATTATGATGTATAGAAAAGGAAGATTAGTCACTATTATATATAAAAAATCATGAATGGTACATAATATATTTTATGTGAAATATACGAAATTCCAAAGAATACATTAGATAATTTAGAACATATTGAACATATGTATTGAGGAAAAAACTGAAACAATTTTACTAAATAAATACTCTCTGATACATAATATAACATTGTAATATTTGTTTTCTCTCACATCATTTGTCTCCTGATACGCAAGGTTATGGCAGCTTTGGCACCTCACCTCCTCAGCCACTCCTGTCTGGGGGGGAGATTCTTCATCCTCCCCTCTCACCCCTTCTACCCTCATCATTCATGACTATCACAAATCCTTTTACTATCTTTATTTTCCCATCCATTTATATTATCCACAAAGGTAACTCCATTTTAATGGCATCCCAATGGCTCTGATCTCTTGACTAGAGTTTACAAGCACCTTTGTGATGATGAATATTCCTATTGTCACTCTCTTTGGAAAGGTATGGCATGTATTTGAAATCTTCAACAAATTTATCTCAAATCAGTGGAAGGTTCAGGACTAGGAAATTGTGGGACTACTGGACTCGAGACACCTTCACATTCACTTCCTGTCAGAAGAAGACCTTTTCAATGATTTAGAAAACTCTCCTCGTGTTACCTGAGGATTGTGCTTCTTTATTTTTCAATGGTCATTCATCTTACACATAATATGAGACCCACCTTTCTTAGCGATTTGGATCTCACTACCTAGCCTTCCCCTACCATTTTATCATGTAACGATTCTTAATTTTATAGAAAAAAAATTTGGGACAATTCTTATTCTCGAAGAAACAATCAAACGTCAAAAGACACCTGATTCCCCCTACAATCTGCATTGAAGTTGACATATCTTTGAATAAATTGGACACTAGAGGCATAGAGGGTGAAGTTTAGATTCGGTGGTATAAAATGTTTTCCTATGAATATTGCATCCTATTTTGGTCACCCTGAAACAATCTTGTCCATAATATCTCTAGTTGTAGGAACTAATCGATGCGGGTATCTCAAACGGTCCTTTCTTCTACTTTAGTAGATGTGGGTCTCTAAATACAAGCCATGAGGGATTTTGAAAAGTTCAATTATGATTCTGAATAATTATGTAAATGATTTGATGAGGGAAACCCATGAGCGTGTGTGGTCGCAAAGGTTCCCTTGGTTACTGAAGAAGGTTCGGTTAGAAAGAGGAATGTTGTCTTTGACATAGTTCTGGAGAAAGATGTTCATCGTGAGTCTTTCGAGAGTAATCAATTGGTTTTTGAGGTTTTAAAACATTTGAGGAGAGACTTGGGTATTCCAACCCATGTAGTAAAAATTCTTTTGGGACAAGTAGAATATGGTTTGGCTTATCTTACTGCTACAGTGGTTCTAGCCACTATTAATGGTTCTAATGTAGTTTTGGAAATTCGAATTGTCACTGAGGATGGTCTAAAGGCCACTAAGGATTATTATTATATTGAGGATGTTCTTAATGTACTCCATAATAATGGATGTGAGGGTACCCAGGATGAGCCCTTTCTAGTGAATAGTTAAATCCTGAGAAGAGTGTTGTAAACTATTAATCTATATAACTGCTTGGAGTGCTTGCAGAATGAACGAAATGACTAGGAGGCAGACATGACAGAACTTATCAATAAAGATCATGGTATTCAGAAGGAGGAGTCCGGTGAAGAATCTTCTAGTCAATTTTCAGGATTCAGTGCTCAAGAATTTTATAGTGGTGACATATAGTGTCTTAGGAGTAGGAGGGCCTGTGTTCAGTAAGGAAAAAATGCAAGGATGATTCATATTTTCTTTCAACTATTGAGACACATTCATACAGAAGGTGAAGGGCTATGTGATGGAAACATTTATCAACATTTATGGAAATGTTTTTCAATCATAGCTTGCAGACGATGGGGATGATACCCTAAGAACTTTCTAATAGAATACAGACAAGGATTCTCAGAAACTTTTGGAGCTACTACAGCATTCTTGAGAAGAACTAGAGTAGGAATCCCATTTGAAAATGATTTATTAGAAGATGGTAAAAAATGTTGGAAATAACCATTCAATTGTACACCAATAGAGAACATAGGTATTAGGTTGAAATGCACAATGGTATCCTAGAAAGTGGTTTCAATGTGGGGAAAATCAACCGAGATTTATATATAAAAGCGTGGGATAGACTGGTGCGTCAATTTGAAAACCTTATAAAGGATGATCCAGAAACATCGATAACTGCATTTTACTAGAATATTATTAAGGATAAAAATTCCAATAGTCTTACGTTTTCCTTTAATAAATATGTTTTCCTATGGGGATTCACACATGTTTATTAAAATTTATTTTTAGATAATAATACCAAATGAAGTTATGATGATGGTGATGCCTAATATATATTAGATCAAGTAGAATATATTTTTATTTTTTATAGAATTAATATGGTTATGTTATTTGAATAAAATGAAAAATTTATAGAATATTTATTTAGAATGAGGGTTAAATATTATAATGTTGTTTTGTTCTTAAAATCACTAATATTTTAATATCGATAGATATTCTATAGTGATTAATGACTTGAATATTTTAGTAATAAATGTGGAAGAATGAGAGGATTATTGAACTTTCAGGATTGAATAATTAATTACCATTTATAGAGGTCAAATGAAATAATTCTTCTAAGGAATATTCATAACCAGCTTAATTAAAAATGTCATGGGTAATTTTGGTTGACCAGTTATAGATCATGGGGGACTACCAAATAGAGTCACTAAGAGTCTATCAGTATAAGTAATATTATATGATCATGAGGAGTGATTTAAAATTAATGAATTGATGGATCATAATTTACATACCCACATTATTCTTTTTAAAATATTTGTATGATATTTATAACAAATATCATGATACTGTTGTATTCCGAACATTGAAAATATTTCGATGAACTATTGAAAGGTTGGAGATATAAAAGATGATTATGGAGAAGAAAACTACATCGATAAACTGAAACAACTATAATTATGCGAATACTATGTATTAATAAAAAATTGAGATAGTATTGACCTTTTGTCTAAGGACCCGACCTTAGGCACTATATATTCTAGTGATTTGAAAATATAATTATCTTCCATATAATCATAATGATATTTTTTTTGTTTATAGTATTATATAATTAAGGAAAAATATTTCAAAGTAAACTTGTATATTAGATGTGGTGGAATATCGTCAGTGTCCATTATTTTTAGTAAAGGGATAAATTTTTAAATAAAAAATGTTTTCTTTTTATGAACCATATTTGATAAATTCATCATAACATCTTATTTCTCTATACCAATCATTATGATCTATGAAAATAATTTTAAAATCATTGGAAAATAACAAAATTCCTATTAAGGGATATAAAAATTAAGAATATCATTAGATATGTAAAAAGATAAAAACCCATAACCAACACTTTTCTTTAAAATATAACAATTTTCTAAAAAAGGGTAACATAATTCCTTAAAATAGATCATTTATTTTACCTTGTGAAAATGATTTATTTCTATAAAAACATATTTCAATGAATAGATAATTCATTTATATTCCTTGTAAAATCATCATATAAAATCCTAATAGAACCATTACCGATTGGAATAAATATAATAACAACATCCCATATAATTGTTCATAGAATTATATAATTAACTAATAAATTGGGGTGCAATTTGAGATCACAAAAATCTATAATGAAAAAAATGTGAGCTCTAATGGGGATTAACCCTTTTAAAATAATTTAAAAGGACCATATACTGATTAAAACCACTGAAACCCATTTTAATCCAATGATAAAAACACTTACAAATTTCTTAATACCCATTTCTTATAAAAATCACTTTAATAATATAAATAACCACACATATAAATATGATACCATTTCCTTTGAAAAGGACATATAAAACATAAATAAGAGACATTATTGAAATAAAAAGTCATGGAAGGGGATAAATTAATTAATAAAATATAAGTTAAGAAACATTACATTTTTCTTTTTTAAAAATATTAGAATGAGTAACTTTAAGTGATGATTTTTAAAATAAATCCCCTACATGAATAATTAAAATATTTATATTTGGAAATATTTGAGATAAATTTAAAATGTATATTTATAAAACTTTTATATCCATATAAATATATTCAAAAAAGAAACTTTTTAAGCATGTAAATAAATGATAAATATTTTTAATAATATATCTTTGAAACATGTAAAATGTTGTTTTTGTTGTTGAGTCCCATAAAAGTATCATATCATTGAAGTGATTATTAGTAAAAAGAGTTTATTATGTGAATCTACTAAAAATAGAAGTAAAAATAGTGGAAATATAAAATAATGTATTCAAATTTCATTTCACACATATGATAATCATGAATAAATAATTAAGTATATGTTTAAAACATGGAATGGATCTTCAGTTATGCATTCCCTTAGTACTTTGTAATCAATAGAATTGTATTACATATAAAGACATAATGTTTCTCAAATACTTAAATATCATGAGAATAAATAAATTCATGAAATAAAATATAAAAGGAGAGTTATACACGACATATAATATAATATATGTTCATAATATCAAAATATTCCCCAACCAGAGAAAATTGAGATGATGTCTCATACCTTTAGTTTGTCTCATCACAAACTTTTTTTATTTTCATAAAAAAAATATATCAATTTATAACATCCATTGAAACTTTTTCTATATATTAATATTTTAATAAAACATATTAATTTTTTTTAAAATTACTTAATTATTTAAATTTATGTCGGATGTTTTGATGATATTCGGTACTGGAGTCTGAAATTTAATTGTATGATGCCAATAGTCGAAGTGGTCATTAGTCCATCTTTTAAAATATAATAATAAATAATTATTTATAATTTTTATACATAAATTATAATTTTAAATCCACTCATAAAAAATAGATATGAAAATGAAATACGTTGCAATCATTGATAAGATATGTCATACGTTAATATAGTAAGGTTTTCATTTTTCAATGATCATTATGAAAATAATATAAGTATTATTTTACTTTAATATAATTATAATTAGATAAAAAATATATTTTTAAATAATTTCATATACTAAAATATATCATTAATGTGATGTATGTTTGAAAAAGGAATCACATAGTTTCATGGAGGTGATAATTCATACGTATTCATGAACACCGTTATCATTATACTAGGCCTAGAAATGTATGAATATAAAGAAATATTATCTTTTAATAATGATAAATATGTGATTAATATCATATTTATTCATTAATTCCACCATTATAACTATTCTCTAGATATGTTTATGGAAAATTAATTTCATTGGTTCATTCGGCTGTAGTCCACCACACACATGAATGATAACTAATTATCCCATTTCATAGAAGTGGAGACAGATTTATGTTATGATATTACTATAATTATATATCAGTATATTTGTGACACTTTATTTATTATTTTTTTCATGTATCATGTATATTTAAAGGAAGTTCAATCATAAATAAAACTAAAATAGATGACTAAAAAACTATACAATTTTTTTACTATCTCATTTGATTAACATATTAACCCTTATAAGTGTGGTGTTATTCCTACAATAATATATCTAGAATGTGGGGATGATTTCTAATAAGTGATTTCGTTATATTTTCTATGATGCAAAATATTTTTTATTTGGGTTTAAATGTGAAGAGGATAATATATTTCATAAGAAAGGGAGGGGCACTCTTGAAAATTCTCAAAATATTAAATAACTAGTAATTACTTTTTTATTAAAAATAATCATAAATTTTTTAATTTTAATAATGGGTGATTATGGGTCAAGATACCTTCATCCAATTGTAAATAGATTAGTTTTTTCTTCTTTTAAATATTATCTTATTCTTTTAAGATTTATTTATCCCCTTCAACTCCTACGATTACAACATTGATTTTTACTTATTCTGTGTTAACATAGTTACCAATGAATTCAAAAATACCATAAATGGTTAATTTATAACAATTTACACATTATAAAAACTAGTTGGTTAACTTTAATTATTTTAATAAATTTATATATTTAGAAAAATAATATTTATTTTAAAATGTAATTAATGATAATTTTCACATTATTTATTTCATTAACATTTAAATATATATATATATATACCATAAGATATATTCCAAAAAAATATTTATTACATCTATAAAATGTCAAAGAAATCTAGAAAAATTTTGGATTACATTAATTAACTAATATAATGTTTATTTAAAAATTTCTAATATCATTTATTTGATATTTTTATTTGTAAAATAATTAGTGCATCATTGTTGTGCAAGAATTAAGGAAATTATTCCTTTACTAAAAATTAAAAAATAAATTTTCATGATGAATATATATATTTTTTCTTTTCAAATAATATATATGTTTGTTTAAACCATATTGATGAATGAATATTAAAAATTATATACACCTTAAAAATTGTTTTGTTACAAGTGTTACTTTCCTTAATTTAAAATACATTAAGGGTATTACTATCAACCAATTATAAGAGTTATAAATTCCGACCAGATATGATTTTCTCAAACCTAAATCATCCAATAAAATTAATTAAATTATTAGGGTAATATTATAGTCTTTATAATAACTAATCCTACCCTTAATTATAGGATTTATCCTTACCATGGAAATAAAGATTGCTAGGTTTACTAATAATATTTACCAAAAATAATAAATTCATATTTTATTAATATTTTATTTTCCTTTAATAATATGGAATAATTTTTTTAAAATTATAAAAAAGTATTTTGATGAAATTAATTTAAAATTAATCTCATAAACGGGATGATAAAGTAGGCTTTAAAAGTGAAATTTTTTAAAAGCATTAAATATTTTTATATAAAAATTGAGAATAAAAATTATTAAAAGGACCTATTTTGGAATAATATATGTATGATATATCTATTTATAAATTAATCACGAAATAAAATATTATGTGACATTTGAAATTATTTATATGAAAATCCATTTTTAAATTAAAATGCAGCATTTCTCACCATTAATAAAAAAATGAAATTTATCCAAAAAATACAAAAAAATAAACCAAATAAAATTTTGATATTCATATTTCAAATATAATTATTAATTTCTCAAATAAAATTTATAAATTTTCCAAAATTTAGTATTAAAACTATAGTTCAATTAAAATAAAGCAATACTTCCTTAAAAAATACAGCTCTTTATACGTAAAATCTAATTTATGTTTCTATCAAGACTAAAAAACACATAAGATAGATCATAAAAATTATAATGAATATTATATATATATATATATTTCAATAATATAATTCAAAAAAACTTGTTTTCTTTATTTAATAGTTATAATGTACACTTCTTCACAATAAAATATTTTTTCAAAAAAAGAATTTCATTTATTTTTAAAGTATATTTGTATTAATTTAGAATTAAATTTTCACTAAATAATTAAATATATATACATTTTTAATCCTTTTTTATAATTTATTAAATAGTGTTCATACATGGCATTCTAACAGTAAGGTGACAATATTAACATTTAAAAACAATAATATTTAGTTGTTTATTTAAGTGTGATGTGGAGGATCCTGTTTACTATCAAAAAATGTGTTTCTTTCATAAAATCACATGATGTTACATCACCCCTTAATAAATATCACACTCCCAATTTTAATATCAGATTGAAAAAAACTGGTTATAATTTTCAGAATTCCATTTTTGAAATACCACATCCAAAAAGGACTAGTAAAACATAAAATATAAATAAAATAAAGGGATATAATAAGGTAATTTAGAATAACACAGAACTAGGATTCCATGTAATAAAATGTGGACATGGAATATTAAATTTCTATCATGTTTTGATGGATAATTATAGAGAAAATGGTCATGAGAATGTTGAAAAATACTAGACCATGAATCTATTATAGTTTAATAGTCCATGGATTTCATGATAATAAAAATAAATGGATAACATTTTTTTTTCAAAATAATTTTCCTAGATTTGAAGAATTTGTTTCTACCTAGACTAAGAACATAATGATAAATTCATATGTTACAAGTACAGTTTCACCCTTTAATGAATTTCTACTAGATTCTCATATGTTCTCCAAATAAAGAGTGTTTAAGAAGAATTTTTCCCGAAAGTGTTAGAATCAAATTCATGGAACCAGAAAAACCACAATAGTATAACTATATATTCCTCCAATTCTTAGATACTAATAAAAAATGGATGGTATAAAATTATATAATTACCGTATGGAATAAATTATTTAATGATAAAAATATATTTTAATCTCCAAAATTTAATTTTAATAGAAAATGTTAAAAATCAATCATTTAAAAAATAACCATCCTTAAAATTCCTCTAAATAATTATAGATTAATTTTGAAACCAAATAATTATTTGATCACCTAAAACTGAAAGATACATTTTAACATTAATTTACAAATAATATACATCACACTTAATGTCTTATACTAGAGTGTAATTTTTCTAATAATTTATTCTCTATGATATTCCAACCAATCCCAAAAATAAGATAAATCATAATGAATCAAAAATAAAATCATAGATGCTTCCAAATTATAATTTAACCTTATTCCTAATAATATTTAATTTACCAAAATATTATTGTATTCTTAAAATAGTGAACTAATCAGAATAAAAGTAGTTTCTAAATCACTAAATAAATTTAAATACCATGGAAATCTATCCAATAAATCATATGTTAGGAAAGGTTACTAATTCACCGTTCCTAAAATATTTTGACTATTAAGAAAAATTACTAATAAACATTATCTCACATAATATGTTGGTAGGTGATTCACAACTTTCTCCCTTCAGTTGTGTGTTAAATTCTCATAACCATTACAGATGCGATGGGTTGTCACATGGGATGTGGGTTATCCTTTTTCTATAACTATATAATCCTTTAGACTATCCCATTAATATTATAAAATCTTAAAATATTACCATAATATGGTTTTTTCTTAGAGGTGATCTCATACATTTCATTTTTAATCCCAAAATGTTACAACACATAATTACCGCAAAAATTAATCTCTCTAAAATGACCATTAGTCACCTTAAAATTTCATAACATAAAACCTCAAAAAAGTTACATGAGACATTGGTCATATGATAATACTTATAATAATAAACCCATGATGTTATCCATAACTCTTAGTATACCCTCACAGGAAGACATAATAATCATCTATGTTTTCTAAACCATACTCTGAAACCAACTATAAAGACCCTTCCTTAATCATTACTTATTCTAGAGATTTTAAACAGAAATTACATTTCTTACAATCCTGTGGATATTTTAATTTAATATTGTTAGAGATTTAGAACTAAATATTCCAACATAAACTCACATATTACTTGTGGATATGTATACTCCATTTTCATTCTTTTTAGAGAAAATAAAACCCATTAAAAATAATACATATTTTATTTTCATAAATTATCTTCAATAATCTCATCATAACAAATTCCTTTTACACAACAATAATTAATCCTTTTATAAATATTTTATAAACATAGAATGAGCAGAATAATCATAGTAAGGTATAAAAAATGAAAAAAAACTCGTATTTCAAAAAAAATCTAAAAAATGAAGAAATACATTTTTCTTGAAAACAAAATATTTCCCCCATAAATGGGAATATAATTTCATAGGAATATAATTTAATTTTCAAATTGAAAATATATTATTTCCAAAAAATAATATTTATAAAGTATAATTAATTCATATAGGTTACTTGAGAAATCATTACATAGATCCCTTATAAAAACCTTACAGAACCCTTCCACATTTCAATAACCATTCAACAAACCTCAAATATAGTTCCATGGAAAACAAAATCATTACCCAACAAATTAGAGCACTATTAATTCACTCCTAAAGATATAACAGGATCACCAATGTTCAATAATGGGGATTAAACCTTTTTAAATATTATAGATATACCATATCAAAAATAAAACCCATTAATAATTTTTAAATCCTATTGAAAAACACTTCCGGATATCAAAATACCCCTTTTTATTAATATCAATTTTAAAACATAAAAATCTATGAATAGAAAAATGATATCAATTTTAATGAAAATAATGATTAAAATATATAAACTAATAATTATAGAATAAATTAATTATGAAAGTGGGAAACTCATTTCATTATTTAAATGTTAAAAAACTCCCATTTGACTTCGGTAATGATATTTGAAATAGTAAAATTAAAATAGTTTTTTAAATTAATATACCTTATATAAAACCTTAAAAATATTTAATTTATAGATAATCTAAGAGAAATTATAATATCACCTTTTCATAAAATTCAATTACATATAAATTCATTCATAAAATACATTTTTAAAACATGTGTTTTAAAGAGAACGATCTTGAAGAATAAATATTTTGACCATTTAAAATAATGGTTTAGTCAAATATTCCCTTACAAATATAATGTAATTTGAGTGAGAATTAATAAAATGAATTAGTTATATGTATCATAGGTAAATTAAATATAAAAAAGTGGAAAAAAGAAATAATATATTAAAAATTCAGTTCAATCAAAATCATCACATGACATAATCATGAATTAGATGTTTACACCAAATAATAATAATTGGGTTAAGAATTCCCATAATAGTTTGTAATATATCAAATCGTATGCTACATGAAAAAATAAAATTTATCAAAACATTAAATATCATGATATTAAATAAATTCATTATTTAACATGTCAATATAATGTTATATACACCTCAAAAAATAATGTAGGTGCATAAAATCAAAATATACCTCAATGAATGAAAATTTATATGAAGTCCATTAGCTTTTGTCGGACTCATCACATACTTTATTAATATTCATGATTAATAAAAACAGATTAATTTATTATTAATTTATAACCTTTTACATGTTTATTGTTCCTTTTATACCAATTATAACCTGGTTTTAACAATTACATAATGACTAAATTTTATATTGAATGCTTTGATGATATTGTTTACAAGAGTCTAAAATTACTTCGGTATGAAGTATATAATCAAAGTGTTAAATTGTACATCTTCTCCAATATAATACTCATGAAAAAATAATATTTTTTTACATAAATATTACTACTAAAAATATTCTTTTAAATATTTATGTGATAAAATAAAGTACGTTATAATCATGGAAATAATATTCCATACGTACACATACGAGACATTTCAATTTTTCAAAAAACGTTATGTAAGGAGTGTTGCTATTATTTTATTTTTAAAGAGTGGTAATAAATTTATTAATATCACATTTTTATTTTAAATTTAATATATCATTAATTTAATGTGGGTTATATAACAAATCACATCAGTCCGTGGAGGTGATAATTCACAAGTACACATAAACAACATTATAAATTTTATATACAGAAAATGGTACTATTATAAATGATATATTATCAATTAATAATAATTAATAATTAATTAGTATCATATATATCAATAAATTACATAAATATAACTAATCTATAGAGATAGTGATGGAAAATAATTTTCATCGTTTCGTGAGGCGGTAGTACACCATACACATAAACGATAACTTCTTTTCTAATTTCGTGGAAGTAGGTAAGGGTTTAAGTGATGATATTAATATAATAAAATCTATATATATGGTGGATACCTGTTTTAATTATTAATTTTTCTATAATAACATTTTAATAATTTGTAAAATGAAATAAAATTGAAATACTTGATTAAAAACTATACATCATCTTTGTACAATAATTTTTGATCATCACATTCAAACCTCTAAGGGAAGTGTAATACCTAAAATAATACATATATAATGTGGGAGGTATTTATGGAAAGGTATTTGGGTAGATATTGGATGAAACTATTTTTTTATGTGTGTAGAATGTAGAAGAAGTTTTCCCCTTTTTAAGAGAGGGGAAAGTCACTATTGAAAGTTCTCAAAATATTAAATTAATATAAACAAATTTTCTATTCCAAATGGAACCAAAATGACTTATTTAGAATTTATGATGATAATGGGTACCGATACATTAATATAATGAAAATTATTCATATTTTTATTGTTTCTTTAATCCTTATCTTTGTGCTTTATCTATTATTTAAACTCATCAACTCTTAATGTTACAAGTAATGTTTTTTACTTTGTAAGCATTTATACAGTGCCATAAAATTGAAAAGGACCATAAATGTTTTATGTATGAAATGTTAAACCTTATCCCATTAATATTAATTAAATTAATATTTGAAATAATTTCATGTCACTTAATAAAATATTATTTAATTCAAAATATTATTTGTTTAAATCATGACACTATTAATTACTATGACTTTTAAAAATTTTAATACTACATGATATATTAGAAAAGAATCTTTTAATAAATATTAAAAATTATATTTTATTCATTAAAATTCATTAACTATATTTATTCTCCCCAATTATATTTAACATAACATTTTTTAAATCATTTATTTGATATATCCATTAGAAAATAATTAATAGTTCACTACTGGACAAGAATATAAGGTAATTATTTATTCAATAAAAATTTAAAATATATTTCAAGTATGAATATAAATATTTTATCATTTTAATGTCTATTTATTTTCAAACATACCTTCTTGATGATAGCATATTGAAAATCTAATACTTATTAAAAATATTATTGTGACATGTTTGACTTCTCTTAAAATAAAATACTACAAGGCGCTTCAAGTCATCCATGTGAGTCCAAGAGGTAATAAATTAGTCATATGAATATGTATTGTGGAAAATAATTGATAAAATAATATTAGTACATGTGAAAGGGTAATTTTATAATCCTTTTCATAATTATTTTTACCCATAATTACCAGATTTACCCTTTACCATAGTAATAATAATTACTATGTTTATTATTAATATTGTTCAAAAATAAAACTGAACTATTTTTTAATGTTGTAAAATATTATTAAAAATATGTTATACATTTAAAATAATTCAAAACAAATTTTGAGCATAAATTAATTTAAAATTAAACATTTATATGGGGTCTGAAAGTGGTTTTTTAATATGATAATGTTCAAATGATTGAAATGATTTTATATAAACAATTATTATAAAAACGTTTTAAATTAACAAAATTGGATTAATAGATATATAATTTTTGGAATGATACTTTAAAAAAAAATTAAAAATATAATATTCCATTATAAATTATTTAAGTAAAAATGATCTTTTCAATTGAAATGTAGTATTTTTCACTATTCGTCACATAATGAAACTTATCAAAAAAATTACAATTATCTAGATAATGTTAATTTTGATATTAAATTTTAAAAATATGATTTTTATATTGTAAAATATAATTTATAAAAATATAAAACTTTATATTTAAAACTAGTGCACCATTATAAGTTAGAAAATATCATTTAGTCAAAAAACAACTTTCTATGGATACAATTAGTTTTATTTTTCTGTCATGTCTATAAAACACATAGAATGATTGTAATAATTAGTTTGAATATATATATATATATATTAAATAAAAATATCCAAAATGTTTGATTTTTTATTTAATTGGCATAAAAAACCCTTTAGCGCATTTAAATAGTTTTTTTATAAAAAAATTCCTTTATATTTTAAAATGGTTTATATTTTCATGTATAATTAAATCGTCACCATATAATTAATTATAAATATAGTTTTAAACTAAATTTTCATTATTAAGATAATAATATTTATACCCACCATTCTAACTGCAATGTCATAAGTATAAAATTTAATAACAAATTTTAGATTTTCATTTAAGCTTGATTTGGTTTATTATGATTGTTATCGAACATTGTGTTTATTTTTTAAAATATTGGGATGTTACATTTTTTGAATGAGATAATGTGGTCTTCTAAAAACATAGTGGTCCAATATGTAATATAAGAAGAATATATTATGTGTTGACAATTTAGGAGAAGATAAGGTAGAGACTGACATGCATATCTTCTAAAGAATATTATACAAAAAAAAGAGAATGATTTTGAGAAGACCATAATATGATATTTGTTTATCATAAGGATTTAATATCAATTGATAAATTTTCAAGTGATTTTAGTTTAGAATATGCATCCTTGAAGATATCTAAAATATTAGAAAATGATATCAGTTCTACTAGGTTTAGTGAATACCCAATAATACCTAGAGATCATACTAAAAGAGGAGAAATCCAAATCTGAGTATTAAAGTAAAACACCAGCATAGTGAATGTGTCCAAAAATATTAATTTAGTTCTTTCATGTTACCTATTTGGTTTTATAAATATATTTACATGTATTGGAATTTTCCTATTATTATACTTGATAATAAATGATATACAATGTTTTGGTGCGACAATAACCATCATACAATGGGGATTTAGTTATCTATCATGGAGGAAGAAAGAGATAACAAAATAATATGTGATTTTTGTTTCCATTATTATTTATCATTGTATGCATAAAGTGAGTGAAAAGGTTAGGGATATATCCATTCACTGAATATGTTTAGGTGTTAAATGAAAAATAATTATTTAAAGGATTGTTTTGTCACACTTCTTCACACAAAATCTGTGTTGATCCTATCCCAAACTAGTTATAAAATTTACCATATACAATAACAGTATATTCTTTAAAACAATTATATAAACATTAGATAAAAGGTTGTGTATTTTTGTTGTTGTTTATTTCTTTACATTTTATGTGATTTAATAGAATGATTTTCAAATACAAACCATTAACTTTAATATATACAATGGTAATCAAAAATTAATATTTAACATTAGAAAACATGTTTTCAACCACTTTTATTCCCTAGAATTCCTACAATATATTATTGGGACAAATTAATCGATATTTGGGCATCTAATTTCTAACACATATCTTAAAAAAATAATATTTTACATTAATCATGATTTGTAAGAATAATATATCTACTTGCACTCCTTTCATGAACATCTATTATTTTTTGTCTATTTATCAAGACAATATTTGCAAGGTTTCTTGTACTAAAAATTGTATTATTGATAGATATTTTATCACCTTTTTATTCTTGATATTTATAATAAAGAATCATTTATATTTCTTAATAAATCATGAAATTTTTGTTTTATAAATAATTTTTCAAATAAATGATCAATAAAGAGTTTGGTCAGTACGATAAATTAATAATTGTTTAACTAATCTCAAAATATATATTGATTTAAATTTTTGGAATGTTTATTATGTGTGATCATGGATATGAAAAATATGTTTTGGAGACTACACTCTGGCCATGTGAACCTTTACTCTTCCCAAAAATAAATTCTCTCCATGTTAAATAATTTAAATAATTGTTCTTGTTTTTTTAGAATATTTAAATTATTTAAAATCAATGATTCTTTGTCTGTAGGTATCTATGTGTGAATTAGATAATTTTAATGTGAAATTAAACTATTCATTATAGAGTATTCCTAGAAATATATGTTTAATTCCCAACACATCTATTCAATTGAATTTATGTCAATAGAGATACTATATTTTAGAAAACAATTATTACTAAGGTTAATGGGATACTCTTGAACACTTATGTCTTATAATGTTACTCATATAAAAAAATTTATCTTAGGATATTATTTAAGGGTTTAATTTATTAGTTATAGAATTTATCATGGTTCTTGGTGTAGATAAATTAATCATTAAATATGAAATTCTAATTTTGAATAATGAAATATTATAAGATCTAAATATGGGTTACTCTCACCTAGACATAAAAATTATTACATCCATGTTGGGGGTAATGATAGAACATTACTTTTTGAAAAAATTCTCAATCATGATTCAAAAATATATTAGGACAAAAATTATTTTAACTTATAATATAATCCTATTATTGATTTTTTATCATTCACTAGGAATAGTGAAACGGGATTCAAAATTTTATGGTTTTTTTATTATATATTATTTATTTCTTAAAATACTCAGCAGTGGATAAAATCATTACGTTACTATTTTTTATCAATCATTCATCTTATATTTATGAATATTATTTTTGGGCCATATGATAAGTTATACATCATATGATAATCAGGTTTTAAGTCTTATAGACTATTATTTCAGCATTATTTTTTCTTTTATAGTGTAATATATGACTTGTTGACCGTTTTAATAATTATTTTTAATAAATAAATTACATTTAGTTATTACCATTTACTATGTTACCAAAAGATTCAACACACTAAAACCATATAATTAATATATAAATTATATTATTCCAAAAACATTAATGATCTAGTAAAATTAAACACATGATTATTCTAAATAAAGAATTGAAAAATTATTGAAATGTAGTGATTCATGAATAATTGAGGTTCTTGGGATTATTTATATATCATGTTATGTAAGAATATTTACATAATGGGGGATAAAAAACTAACATGAAATGAACTGAACATGCCACCCTATCTAATTACCCAATATTGTCATCCATGAGGCCTATAGAACACTTCTAATCATCATAAGATAATAATTAGTATCATAATAATTAATGAATTCATTGGGAAATATTTTTCCTGATAAAAAAAACTACAAAATACGTTTTTTTTCTAGTGAGAATACATGACAACATGATATATTATAGTAATATTTCTAATCCAAAGAGAAAATTTTGAGGAAAAGAAATAACCAATAATATAATAAAATTATTTTATAACATTGTAAAAAAAACACCGTGGTATATAAAATTAAAGAAACAATAAATGTTATTCATAGTAAACCATCACATATATAATTAAAATGTAATACAATATCGATATATAAATTGTATAGGAAAATTATAATCTTGAACACATATGTGTACCAAAATAAATAACTAAAAGAATATTCAAATATACTATTTTATATGAGAAATGTCTATGTCTACCATTTTTCACCACCTTCAAACCAGAAATAATACTATGGAAATATATATTTTTTAATTTCAATTTTTCCCATTACATTTTTCTAAAAAGAAGAAATCTATATAAACGTTGTTTTTTGTAGGTTGTGAGGAAATATTCATGGCTAGATTTCACTGCATGATGTAACAACCTAAATCTAGTGAACTAGAGTTGGAGTTTAAATTATTAATTTGGTATAAGATACAAGGGATAAATCAATGTAGGTGTTGGATCATAAGAGAGATGTTTTCCGTCAAGAGGGATTGAATTTTATTTTATAAAATAAAACACACAATTTACTTAACCTCAAAGAAATGTTTTTTCATAAAAATATTAGGTATGACTTATAGGATTATAATTATACAAATTTTTCTAATGATTAAATTTTCCCAGCAGAGTTGAGAAATTATTATTAAAATTATGAGACTTTCCTTAAAATAGGAACTTGGGGAAATATATAACACAAGAAGGAAATAAGAATAAAAAAGTAACACAACAATAATCATTACTGTAAGAAAAAAATAAAATAAAATTTCTTAATAATGTTACCAAAAATGATCTTTCAGTATAAAGGGAGTTGTAGTCGAACATATGATATCAATGATTGTAAACAAACCACCAAGTTATACCTTCCTAACATAAGGAATTATATTATAATTAATATCAGATAATCTTCTACTTCCCTAGCCTTAGAAACCCTCAATCAGAATATTGGGAATTATCTTTTAATTCCTAAATAATAAAATCCCATAATGACATAATATCGGGTAGAAAAAAATTAAAAAATAATTGCATGTAAGGAATTTAAAAATATCCTCACGAATAGATGCCAAAAGTAATAACATACTAATGATAAAAATGAACAATTAACTCAAAAAATATTTCATAAAATCTTTAAGAAATACTTACTTCACATTGGGCATAAAAATCACCCTCTTCCTCGAAAGATTCATTACTGTATATAAATCTCTATAATGTTTATATTCTATATTCTATTGAGCAGTTAGCAAATAAATTATTTGAAATAATATTTATATTTTATTTTTTTAGCACAAATCTTTCATATTCTATTTTTTAGAACTATGACAAGTATTATATATACAATTATTTTGAATAAAATTTCATCATCTGGTGTAATTAAATTATTTTTCTAGTATATTTTATCAGGGTTCATCTAAAAAAATGTATTCCTACATTAAAAAAAAATTCTTGTATACTAGATAAAACATTGTACAATGTGTCTTTGTCATACCTTATTAGTTAGATAATACAAATATATTTTGTGATGTGATTTTATCTATTTGACGTAAAAAAGTACATCCTTTTCTTATTATGGATGTTCCATCTGATTAAGGATGTTTCTTTATCCAATAAAATTAAAATCGTATAAAAACTTGTATAAGAAAAATTTTATGTATAAGAAATTAAAAGTCAAACCTCTATATAGATAATAGTGATTTTCAAAACCAAGTTATGAAATTTTTGAATTTAAACATTCAACTCAATAATCTACCCCTTTTTAAAAAGCCAAAAACACAACATATAAAGGGAAAAATTATAATTTAAAAATTTAAATACATACTCCCAGTAAATTATATAATTTCGAATATTCCTCATTTAATAAATGTATAGAACATTAATATTATCTCTGAAAGGTTTTATAAATATTCTTAAATTTCTCTAAAAATTTAAAGTCTATAAAATCTCCACATTTATCCTCCTTTCTAATTTTTGAAATGGTTTTAAAAAAGTAAACAATATACATGAAATTTTGGGAAAAAATAAATACAAATCAATTCATATGAAAAAACAAATCCCTACCAAAATTATATTTTAACACATCAATCCTATGAAAATAGCAAAAACAATCAATAAAAAAATTAGACGAATATTAATTCGAATAATATATATATAGAAATTATAATTATGATTATTAAAACAATTCAAGAATTAAAAAAACTAGTTATTATATAAACATATTAATGATAATTATAACCATCTTAATTATATATTACATTTATATCTAGCATTCATAAACTACAAAATTTATATTTTCCACTTCCTCTTGAAGAAATAATCTCTCATTGTTTTCATATTTTGTTTTTGAGACTTATTATACTAATTCTTGAAAAGTGTTTCGTTATTCGGATATTTCATCATCTTGAGTCATAATAAGAGACTTCATAATATAAATTCGTCTTCTTTTCTAAAAAACTTATTCATTTTCACTAGTTGAAATTATTGAGGTAGTCTTTATAGAAAATTGGATTCTTTCTTATTTCACATCATAAATGATTAGACTGTTCTCCATATGGTTGGTGCATATTAAAATAAATTTTATCATTTTCAATTCCACTTTGAAATTTAAATTTAAATTTTTCAATTATACATCATTTGGAATCATTGTCTATAAATGATATTTTTATGAATTTGATTTAAAAAAAATTAAACTTTTTCATTCTATGTGCTTATATCATACTTTAATTTAGTTAAATAAATATAATTCATAATCACAATTTTTTAAAATTTCATTGAAATAATATATTTTCATTTTTATTAACTGAGAACCAGTACGATGAAAAAATTGGTTAAATCAGAATAAAATTTAGAAACATATAGAGTGGGGTATAGAAGACCTATCATCATATTTTCTTTTATCATATTGCTATTTAAAAAGTTTCATGACATAAATTTCTTTACCATATATAACTTTTTTTGATTCCTTAGTCTCAAAAGTCTTATTTTCTTATAATAATGATATTTAATGTTTTGAAATAGATATTATTTACATCTTATTGTGATTTAGTTTTTATGTAATGAGATGTTTCCCTTAATATTTCTTTAAATATAAATGATTTGAAAATTGAATCATTAATTTAGAATCTTTTTTATTATTTTAATTTTTTTAACTTCATTATAAATATATTTAAATTGAATGTCATCAACAACAAATTATTTTTCATTTCCTAATTAAAAATACAAAGCTATTCAAAAATAATAAGCATATTAGCATTTTAATTGAATGGATTTTTTTTCTTTTGGTTAAACAATTGAAAAATGAGGAACATACAAAAGAACTTATCCCTTATTTATGGATTATTATCTAGAATAAAATTCTAAAAAAACTATAAATTTTTTTCCAATATTGGATTCTCTATCATTCAAAAATTTAATCTTACACATATTTTACTATATAAGAGATTTATAAGATTTTTCTTTTTAAAATAATATTCAACATTGTCTAAACACAAATATAAATTATCGACCTTATTTTTTAATTTATTTTTTATTAAATTATAAAAAACCTTACGAGACATAGTCTTGCGTTTTATTATATGAAAATTAAGAGAATCTTTTATTTCATTTCTCCCCTCCATAAATATTTTATCATGTATTTTGTTCTCAATAGTTTTGACTAATTTATCTACATTAACCATGACTTTAATAAAATTTGGATTACATGTAATTTGTTTCTGGTTAATTTTATCTTAACCATTAAAATATTATTTTTCACTCATTTGAGTTTCTTTAATTTGTATTTTATACACTTTGATTAAGGTAACTAATAATAATTTTTTAAATGATAATAAATAAATCCTAATCATTAAGGACACTCTCATTACATTCACTATGAAAATAATTGTATATAACCCAATATTATATTTATTCATATTACATATAATAAAATTATATTTAATTAACATTAAATATATCTATATAACCATTATGTGGAATGTGGAAATTGGGTTCCCAAATTTCAGCAACCCTCACATATCGAGGAAGATAATGAAATTTTTAATTTTTTATAACATGAAAATGCAATTTTTTTCAATTGATTTCTCCAATCAATCTATATTATCAAGAATGCCATTATTAACTAAATTTTCCTCTCCATCAAGAGATATTCCAATTAGTTCAACCACTTGTTGAATATTTAATTTGTATAACTCTCAAAATAGAGAAAATTTTGAAACCTTAATATTATCTTCAACAGTAAACTAATTAGTTGAATAAAATTATCTTAAAAATCAAGAAACTAAAGATAAAAATCATCCTTATTGACGCATATATCTTCCAATAATTGAAAAATAATAAATGATTGAATGAAAGAATATTATTTTTATTCCAAGATTATTCTATTCTCCTTTAATTTATAACAACCTTTCTTGAAAAATCCATAAAATAATAAATATTTACTAATCAGAATATGTAATTAAAACGAAACATCCATGAATTAATGGATAAACTGAAAACATTATAGTGAGTGTGTTTCTTCATGTTGGGAGTTGTGGGAGTGGTTACCCACCACACATTATATATTTACAAGAGAGCGATAGTTCATCTTCACAATATATAGTGATTATAGTTGATACCGTCTTTTTTATCAACAATATTAATAATTTCCAAATGGTTAAAAACATTACAATTTGAATTTAAAAAAAATTATTACGTATAATTTTTATTGTATCATTCAGATAAAATAATTAATTTTTTAAAATTGTTTTTTATACAAGATAAAAACAAAATTATACAAATTATAACAATAAATAGGTTAAAATAATAAAATTTGAATTTAACAGTTGGAGAAAAAAATTATAAATTTTTTTTATGAATGGTTTTTGGGAAAATAGAAATTAAATATCTAAGAGAAATAAATAGTTTCACTTATTTGTCAATTTTATTATTTTTATTATAAAACAATTTGTATGAAATGTTTAAGAAATACAATGAAATAAAAAAATTATTAAAAAAGTATCTAAAATAATTTTGAGGAGACATTACCCAAAATCACTATAAAAAATCTTTTTCCAAAACAATTTAATTAAACCTTTTCCAAAAAATTGTTAGGTAAGTTTTTCTAAAAAAATCAAGGAAGAAATTAAATTTTTTATGAAAAACTAATAGATTTCATGAAAATAAAATAAACATATTCATTTTTTAAGAGTTATTTTTTGTGTAACAATAATATTTATGGTAAGGTGTTCATTCACTCCTATATGTTATAAAAGTGAATCTATCTTTTAGTGTGATCCCAAATGAAATTATGACATATAACTACATGTTTTTATCATGAGTTATGTCTGGAGTGTTTACCAACATTTATGTACAATGAAGTTCATTTTTTATATAGATTACTTAATAGTATTGTATGGATTATTTTTTTATAAAGGCACTCTGAATATGTGATAATCAAAGGTCTGTTGAGATCGAAATTAATTTTTAAAAAGTATTAAAAATATTAAAACCGTGCATCTTCAGTTTTCCTGAAAAAAAGTGTAATAAATATTAAATAGTGGGATAGAACATAAATCAATGGTCATGTGTAAGTTCAAATCAATATCACTGCCTAAGTGTGACATTATCTTTTTTAATGTCTTGTGTTTCAGAAATTTCATTATTTATTTATTTTGATGCAATAACCTTTAATCCACTACTCAAACACAAATATTTATTCCCCCTATGATAATTTTCCTAACATTGGGATTGAGATAAGCCATTAGAGAGGAGTTTTAGGGTATTATTTGGAGATTACATCAGATAGAGATCAGATTGAGAATCGTCTGCCGATAGTTCTCAAAGATCTCCCAAGAAAAAGAAAAATTGGTTTTTTATCATCATTAATCGATCGAAACACATGGTTTGATTTTTGATTATGTGATTCCATCCCAATATTTTAACCCAATAGAACATGGATCAATTCAGTAAACAATAATTGATTCATGAAACAATAATGGATTTATATACGGTAAATTTATTTGTTTGTTGATAATTAGTCCTTTTTTACTTCATTAAATTATTCTACAACTGATTGAGGCAGAAATAAAAAAATACTAATATTTGTTACTCAATTATGTGGTTTGTAGATTTACCTGTAATTTCACTGCATGTTTTTCATTTTAAATTTCTTTGGCTCACAGTTCAATAAATACCGATTATATGATTATTATACGACTCTTCTTCAACATAACCTATAAATACTACTATTTTGGATCATGAACTAGTGTACGATAAAGGTTCATTGATGAATTATGATCAGTGGTTGATATGATGAGACCAATGATTATTTTTTTTTGACTCATGGCGGTGATGGTGTTAATTGACAACGGTGTTTTCTAAGAATATTACAGCCAAGAGCCTGGTAATAATTTACAGAAGGGTTTGGACGACCTCAGATCTCAGATTCATGGTTGGAATATTTGTGGAAGTATTACGTATGGTAATGTGTAAAGTAACCCAATGGTTCAATAATTTTCTAGGTTAATAGTTCATTATCCATGATCGCATACTAAGTGGGGCCCTGACTGTGATACTAGGGTTTCCATAGAGAAGAAAATATCACACACTGTGTGAAACCTATCACAAGACGAATGAACTTTGATGGATGCTCATTGATTATCATCAAGGATAATTGGCCATGTGTGATTAAATGTACACAAATATGGTAAGATTACATGGTAATAGTTCTCTACCTTGAGAAGGCCAGGTGTATACAAGAATGGCCTAGTGTAAACAGAATGGAACATTATAACGACCTGAAGTACACAGGAATGGTCTAGTCATACAGGAAGTGTTACATCTCAACATAAACATATCATGTAATAATATTGGGAACATCGTGTCATTTAACGATTGAATATTATGTTAAATATTGACACACAAGCATACTAATGATGGATAAACACACCATATACCCCATGTACACATTGTGTACACCCCCCCTTATATGGGTATTGGGAGCCTTTTTTTCTTCATTTCAGAACCGTATAATTTCATTAGGTTTCCTTAGTCCATCCACTCAATGGTACAATACATAATTATGTACGAAAATTTGGATTATTATCCCCTCTTTGGGATGAGTCTTTGATAGAGTTTGTGGTGTCCCTCCGTGAGACCATAGTGTTATACACAATGATTTCTTATTATACTCAATGTGGGAATTGTGAAATTGACATGACCTTCATACAAAAGGCCTTGATCCTCCTATAAATTGTTATTACTAGGGTTTATGGTATTTTTTTAATATAAACATCTATGTAAGAGGTTAATTTAGATATTCTCTATGATGTCCTTTAGTGGTCCTCAGTGATTTCCACCATCTGAGTATCGATATCCTCTGAGGGTAAATGGATTTATTGGGTGGGTCCCAATGATAAAAAACTCTTGTATGAGTGTCATTAGTGATAATATGTCTCATAGAGTGTGTTCACCAAGAATAATCATTTACTAAAAGCTTCAAGAAGAATCATGTGGCTGGTTAATTATTTGAGTCCACCAAGAAGTATGATGTTATTCATAAGTATATGTTGGATTTTCATTTTTTATTATATAATTATTATAATATCATTTTTTATGATTTTGGGTTATTTTATTCATCTGTTTATTTTGGATATTGTTATGCTCATGCATATATGTTCTCTAACTTCACATGTCATGTCTAATTAAAATGGAAAAACTTTAGACAGTGTCATGGGTGGTTAGGGAGTCGCTGGAGATTTATTTAGGCTTGAAATACCATGTTTTTTTGGGTATTTAAATTTTATAGTATTCCCCTCCTTTGGAGTAGTTTGGTCTCTTGAAGTTTTTTTGCTTATATTTTGTTCCATTATTGATATTATTATATATTTGATGAACATTGGTTGGGGGATTACAGTTTTATGCAAGAATTGGTTTTAGTTGATTTCTATTTAAGCATTTTATATTCATTGAGATGTGTGCATGATCAAATGTAAATTATGATAACTCCTCCCATCTATGGGATATTCCTAGTTGGTGCTCGTTTCAAGCCCCTAGTAAATTGGTGGTAGAATTTTTGTAGTTATAGATTCAGCCGTAGTGTGTCAGGAAATTGGAGAGTGTTACTAGAGAGATATGCCTACTCATAACAAGACTCCATCCCATGACTAATTGGATGTGATATTAGGGTTGTCACACCTCAATCCCCGGTGGGTTGAGTCATGACAGAGATGTTTAAAAGGCGTCAGTTCTACCATACGACCATAATCTGTGAGATTGGTATAGTATTTATGGAAATAGAGTCAAACATTTAGAATAACAATTTTTGTCCATGAACCCCAGTATTTGTGTGGAAGCTGGTGAATCTATTCATAAGGACTCTGACAATCTTCTTATTGACTCTGAACACAATGAAACTGATTTATGGCATAAATATAATTAAATGCATTATATAGAAATGGATTATAATTACTATGTCCTTCAAGAATCAGATCCAAAATATATTATTTCACCATCGTAAATCATGTTTTTTTATAGATTCCTATACATGGATATTCATATATTATTCCCCTCCATGATCCAAAGGATGATCCTCCATGTGAAGAGACTTCATTGTAGGGGATTTTACTTGAAATAATACCATTATGTTGTTTACCAGCTACACCAGCACCTGTTGAAAATCAGTTATCATTGTCAGTACTAGATGAAGATTAATGTAGGATAAGTTACATTCTTGGGTTTTATAGGTAGTCACATCCCATATTTGTTGGAAATACATACCCCAAGGTGGATGAGGATTGGATAGAGGATTCTAATAGTGTTTTTACATGTAAGGACACTAGTAGACCATGTGTTTTTCATTGGGGAGAGTATTCTTCAGAGATCAACTGGGGGATGGTAGAATCAGGTTACTTAGTAAAATGATGAGAAAAATCTCTCCAAGTAATACATTGATCACCTATTCAAAAATTTGTTTTATCATACAACTTTGTGATCAGTTCTCATCCAAGAGCTTCTAAATCTGGAGCAGGTATATATGATTTTGATAGAGTATTCGGTGATGTTTTCTAATAATTCATGGTACTCCCTGAATATGGTCTGGGATACGTTTTTCAGATCATAAACTTTTGATATGGTCTTACACTATGATATCAATGATTTGGGGATATATATTTTTTTCCCACCTATGACTGAGTGATTTAACATGTATTATTAGTTGGGAATATCATGTGAAAGAAGAAAAATAAAGTGGGTACTGGTAGTGGGAACCGATGATTTGAAACCTCTACAATAAGAGACCCAAGATAGTTGCAGGGATCAGAGTGTGTCATACTCTTCAAGAGACAATCCCAGGATAGGGGATCAATAATACATGGCTCTATGGCTGGAATGAGTATTTCACAGGAGGGGTAGTGTTTCTACTATGACGGTAGGGTACATCTTTTTTGGGATTGAACAACCCAAAATGTAGCTGATTAGGTAATAGAATTGCGACCAAACAGGCATAGGTAGAAGTATGATCAAAGAGGTATGTAGGGAATACTATATGGATGATGGGTAGGTAGAGTAACAAGAGGTGGACATAGGTTTCATTTAATTCCACCATGACCCCAGGTGGACCACATGAGGATCAAGGAGCTAGTGTTCATGGATGAGAAAACTGGCATCCTATGGAGGCCTATGACCCCAGGGCTCATAGAATGATATGAGTTAATACCTACTCCTTTCTACCTTATCTTTAGTATAAATATTCAGAGTTTTGAGTCATTCCATTCTAACCAAATATCTAGTTGGGTAGTGATATGTTCATATTTATCCATTTTTTGGACCCTTGTTCTTGAATTCATCGTAAAGAGGTGACCCAATGATTTCATACGTCCACAAATAATGTGGTATGACTCTTGGTTGTGAGACTATCATATGGGATTTCTTTATAGAAGTTATAAGAAATTATGAAATCAGCATAGGTGTGACCTAGATATGCACAAATTGTGTCCCTATGGACTATTCTAGGTAGATTCTAAAATGTTTTCACAATAATGGGATGAGGTTTTCTATTGTGGGTGAAATAGATGCCCTAGAAGATCATGATAGGCTTAGATATAGGAGAGTGTAGCTGATTAATCTGCATTTAGATCGCATGAATCATAGTGTAGTGATTATTATTGGCTAATTGTTTCCAATGGTGGTAGTAGAGTATGAGTAAATACTTCATAGGTACATTCTAGGCTTACCTTTCCATAGAGAGTTAGAAATATGTATTGACTTATATCCCAATAAGGACCTAATATCTGCATCATTATATCAGATGTCTCTCACATATCATCAGGAGCTTTGGATGCAGTTTTATGACTTATAAGTGAATTGATTTTTGAAACCCAATGTTTCCACTAGGGCATCCTCAGTATTGTTCACCAAGAAGGAAGAAAATATATTTAGGTTATGTGCGGATTACCAACACATGAACCAGGTGACTATATAGATAAATTATCCACTACTGAGGATAAATGATCTTTTTTTGAGTATTTGAGAGGAGTGGGATGGTTCTTGATGATTTAACTCATATATGGATATCACTAGATGCGATTACTGTATGAGGATATATCAGTGATGAAATACAGATGTCTCTTTAGCCCTTAGGATTACTCGGTGATGACATTCATCATGAGGAACACCATAGCAGGGTTCATGTTAATCAGGAAATGGATCATTCATACTTTCATTAATCTTTTTGTGGTGTTCTTCATCAATGATATGTGTGTATACTCAATGTCTAAGGATGACCATGTGATTCACCTAATGATGGTCCTCAACACACTATGATAGTATCCACATTATGGCTATCTCTTTTTGTGTCAGTTATTTATTATTGAGGTCCACGTCCCAGGACACATAATTTATGATGAATGAATAGTATTGGATCAATGGAAGTTCAGTAGAGCTAGATTAGGGTCTAAAAATGTGTGTTTTCATGGTGATGAGTTTCCTCAGGATATATGGGTACTATCATAGGTTTTTAAAACATTTCTCTATAGTTTCATTGAATTTGAAATCCCTGGTCAAAAAAGGGTATTTTTTTAATGAAAATTTTCTAGAAGTGTTTTTTGAATTTGAGGTATTGGTTTATGAGCACCCACAACATGATATTTTCAGAGGTGGGTGTTGAGTAAATAGATTTATGAGATGAACCAGGTACCTGAATTGGTTGTTCCATTATGTATAGGTAACAAAACATAGTCTATTGGTCTAAGCTATTATGAATGTAGGATAAAAACTACATGACCCATGATCTTGAGCTAGTGGTGGTAGTATTCACCTTGATGATGTAGAGACAAAAACATATGGGCTAGCTATTTTTCTACTCCACTAAATACAATAATCTCATTTATATAATAATTAATAATGATCTTAACTTCAAATAGATACGATAAATATATTTTCTCTACATTTATCACATTATGACTGTTTATACTATTGGGAAGTAGGTTTTGTGGGAAAATACTACCACTAGGTAGTCTTATTCTCAATTTTTGAATGAGGCATCAAATTAGTTAACCATAATTTAATTGTATTTAGTTGATATGGATGGTGGTTCATATCATTAGTCAATGGTTGTTACCCTATCTCTTTTACAGCATGTTAGGTAAACTCATCATGAAGAAACTGACTATGTGACCTTTCATACCTAGATATCCACTGAATGTTCTCCTGATGGATTTTATGAATATTGTGAGGATGTTATCCATTTCAAAGGAAGGATGATGGTACCCTTGACATTGTGGGAAGAGTTTATGGGGGATTTTATTAAATCCCATTTTACTATATATCCAAGTGTGTAAAGGATGTACCATGTTTTTTTCAATTAGTTATGGTCTGCAGTCTTTAAGGGATATGTCGTAATATTTATCTATCAATGCCTCAAATGTCAACTGGTAAAGAGAGAGCACCAAATTCTAGTTGGATTACTCAACTCAATGGGTTTACAAAGTAGAAGTTGGATGGTATATCCATATACATCATTATTGTGTTACCACATATGTCAAGAGGACATGATTCCCTCTGTGTTCTCATATTCAAACTCATTGAGTCATCCCACTTTCATGATATTCCCGAGAAGATTTAAGTTGAGATATTGGGATACTTGTTAGTGTAAAAGATAGTCTATATCCATGCAGTTACCTCAATGGTAATTTTAGATATTTATGATCAATTAAAATCATTATTATGGAGAGGATTTTAGTAGGCCTTTGGGAATCATTTGATTTTAGGCATGGAATTTCACTCCTATACTGATGGCCAGAATGGGGAAACCCTTCAGGTATTGGAGGACATGATGCGAGATCATATATTAGATGTTTTTTTATAGATTAGAGGAGAAAATAAAATTTTTGGAGTTTATAATCAACAATAAGTATAATTCTACCTTTGATAATACACTATTCAAGGTCTTTTATGGGTTATATTTAAAGTAACCACTTTATAGGAATGATCTAAGTGATTCATGACTCTTTTGTCCAAATTTAATCAGTGAAACTATAGATAAGTTGAAGATAATCCAAGGTTGGATGCAGACTTCATAGAGCCATCAAAATTTCTAGGTGGAATGATGATGATGTCCTTTAGTGTTCAGGGAGTGAGATCACGTGTTTGTTAGGGTGTAACCTCAACATTGATTATGGATAATTAGTTGGAGTGGCATGTCATCTCTAAGATTAATTATAAATTTTTATATACAATTTAGTGTTTGTGAGGTGGAATACCATTTAGATCTAGAATCATAATTAGACCAAAAGCATAACATATTTCACAAGTCGTATTTGATGGGGTATGTTCCCAAATCCTCACTTTTTATCAAATTTAGAGACATAGACATCGAGGATGGAGCTATCTTTGATGATTATGTGATGTTGATTGGGGATTTTCATGGGAGGATCCAATATGTGCTATAAAATGCTCTATTGAATGTCTCATGGAAGCACGATGTTCAATAGGAGTGCGACTGTGAGTAGGAGACAAATATCCTTACTAAGAACCATCATATTTTTAAGTGCGAAATTTTCTTTTAAGGACAAAAGGAACTATGGTGGTGAGAATGAAATGAATCTAGTTGTTTCATGTATTACATCATAATATCATATGTATTATTTTCAAACCTAGGATCTGAGAAAACGTGAGAGTAGATGTCCTTATGAGCCTTATAATTAAATTTGAAAAATATTAGAAATAGTAAATACATTTGTAGAGATTTACATAAAAAATGGAATAACACCTAGAAGTTGGATCACATTCAAAATCGGATTCCGTTGTCAAGTTCATAACATGGCATTCAAACAAGGTGGGATGTAATCCTTAAAGGCGTTTGAAATTTTCATAATGTGTAATAATGATTTCAAATAACAAAAAAATATTTTTTTTACAGATTTATTTCGACAGAGATATCTAGGATACTGTATTTAAACATGGATATGCCTAATCCCTAGATTTATTCACATAACATAGTGATTGAAATGATATTTTGTAGAGAGGATGTTGGAGGATCATTGGATGGTGGAACTCAATAGACATTTGATCGAGGATCATAAAGTAATGGTGTTTGTCGATCTTGACAAAGATGGAAATGTAGAACTCTTAATTGATAACAATTTATCCAAACTCCAAATATGATATTTGATTTATTTTTTCTCATCCCCTTCATTTATCCTGATCAAAAATCATTAATTTATATGAACAATAATTTATTATTTCATCGATTCTTATTTTATTTATAGTATATTTATTTATTCATATATTATTATTCACTCTTTATTAAACTAATTATTAATAAACTGATCGAGTATGAAATGAACAAAGGTAAATCTTCATTCATCACGTTTTTCATTTATATATTTGTCCCTTGTTTCTATAAATACTTATCATAGGAAATTTTATTTGTCCCACAGTTCAACAAATATTAGGTATTTGATCATTGTGTGATAGTTCATTAACTCTAAGTATAAATACCTAGATTTTTTGTCATGATTGACGGTGTGATCAATATTCGGTGATGATGAATGTACATAGGTGGACTTAATTTGATGAAGATTAATATTTTTCCCAATTTGATGTATGATGGGGATGGTGTGGTTCGATGGTGGTGTTTTTTGAGAATATCAAAGCTCGAATATCAGTGAATACAGACAACAGGTGTCTGATTCCCTTATATCCACAATTCTTATCATGTATCATAAATTCATAAGCTTATATAGAGACATGGAGAAGAACTTGGTGGATCTATATTTTTATATATTATCCAACATGTCATTTGGGATAACAATCAATGGGGGGGGGGACCTGGATGCTGTACTAGGATATTTGTAGAGAAGAAAATATCACATGTTGTGCGACACATTTCACATTCCACCATTCTCATTCTGGTAGTATGGAGTGTATCATGAAGGATACATGGTCATGGGTATGTTAGGTGAAGTTCATGGATCAGTGTGAATTGCTGAGATGGGGGTCTGAATTAGTGATCCATTTAAACTGTTTACACATTGATTATATTAATTTAAACCTCAAAGGCTATTTAAAGCCTCGATACACTATTCTTATGTCTCTCAAACATACCTCACATGATGATGTAATGGTAAAGGCACTGAATACCAATATTTAAAAAGTATGATTGAAAGTCATACTCCTTATTGTGTTGGGAATTAACACCAACACAGATTCTCCACTATAATCTTATTATCAATTACAGTGGTCGATACATAGTCCAACTATATCTATCATGATTCCCACAAGAGATTATGCATACTTCTACCCCTATTGTTAGCATAGTCCTAATGATCTGGTTTAAAGTCCCACTAAAAACTTCTTCTCATCATTGAATTACACATGGTTCTTCAAGATCTTGAGTCGCATGAGAATATTTATTCTTTGTTCCCTTATTATTTCCAATATTTTGATCTTATTCTCTTCTCACACATGCTTGATGAATCACACTTTCTTGGGTATTTCTTCATGAATCTTAAACAAAATTTAGTAAGGTTTTTTTTTTTACTCAATAGCTCTGATCATATTTCTGATCATTCCTCAATTTCACAATGCTCGAGAATTTCATTCTTCATAGGATGAAGACCATGACTCACATAGATGTGTGAAAATGATGCACACAACATCTTCAAGAATATAATATGGATGAATGATATTGCACAATATCATCACTGTCTCCCTTCATGGATTCTCAAACACTGTTAACTCAAATATAAGATCTTAATTTATTTTTTTCTAGAATTAATCTCAATACATATTCACATCATGCATGGATCTCATGGAATCCAATACTTTTTATTTTGGTTATCTCAATTCTATTCACACATTCATGTGTTTATGCATTTATGCATGCATATATGATGTGTTTTTGGTAACCCTGAGCACACACTATTCTCTTGTACCAATATTTTAGATTCAATGTGTGTGGGTAATTGAATTACACATGCACTATAATATTTATTAAAATGAATACATGCACATACCTGTTTTTTGATCTTACACACACACACACACGCACACACACAATTATCATGTTTGATTTGTGTTCAATGAATATGTGTCTTATGTATTTCCTTTTTTATGTGTACATGGGATTTCATGGGATGTATTTATATTTTAGATAGGATGTTGAGCAACATAAATCCCTCTACTTTTCTTCTTATATTTCTCTTTCTTTTCATGGACTTGGTTAGGTTTATTATGGGTTTTATGTGTGTTCTTATTCAAACCCGAATGGGTTTTCCTTATTCAAATTCTCACACATAATGAACAACATCTCAAAGCCTCTACCTCATGCATGTATTCCATTTTGTAAAAACAAGAGGCCTCTGGTTTCTTCATTTGATGCACATGTGTGTATGTGTGTATTGTCTTTTATACATGAAAAACCCATTGTTATTCTTCTTTATAAGAAAAACTGAATAGGTATAATAATGGTGTACATGGGTTCTCAGATGGGTCCTGCAAACATGTGGGGGTTATCAAATCTTCTTCGTGACACCCATGGTTTCACGATTCATTTTCATCATGTAACCCAAGGAGCTTGAGTTCTTCTTATTCACACAATGAATGCTCATGGATTTTATCCACAGGGCAATGTTGGATTTTGGATTTTGTATTTGCAAAGTACAACAAGGAGAAGAGTTAACCAGTTTCATACACATGAGATCCACCTCCCAAAGACACACGTAGGGTTTGAAATAACCTATCATGTGCTTGCGTGATTCCCTAAAAATGGGGAAAAGATGTCATCTTCCTTTGTAAGGATAATTCAAGAGTGTGTATAACTTTTTGAATGCTTATAGTTCTTCTTCGTCACATACAAAATCTGTGCGTAATACACTTTAGCACGATGCTCTATTTTGTGAAAAAAATTCCCTCTCTCAAGATTTTCAACAACCTAACCATATGTCGAGGGATCTCTATTTATAGACGAGGATGATCATTTTTTCACATTCAAATCTAGTGAGATATATCGTGAGGATATATTCTTTTAATTTAAATGATCTTCGACATTTGAAAATTTTGAAACACGAATATGATATGCCTAATATCATGGGATATTTATTTTGAATGATAACTCTTTTTTTTGTATGATCCTCGCGTGCATGCGTGCATGCATGTTGTCTTATTGACATAACACAACTTCCAAAAACTATGTTTTCATTGACCCACACTCATTCTTCATTTTATTCACATGCTTGAAAATTAATTTGAATGAAAGATTTCATAACGTTCAAATGATTATTATGCACTTAATTTGATAGACAGTGGTGTTCAGAGTTCAAAAAAGTAGGAGAGGATTTATCTATAGAGAGCAACAATGTTGGAATGATCTTCAAGTGATCAAAGGTAGGGAAAGACAACATGGTTGATTGTTGACTCTTCGATTGGCTTAGATCAGCATGTAGATGACCCTAATTAAATGGTGGAGCACAGATGATATGAGTATCATAGAATTTTAGATTGATTAGATGAATAGTAGGGATTACTTCTGTGGTTTAAAACTTGTCCCATCTCAAAATTAACATCCAGGATTCTCGTGGTCAGTATCAACTCATTGCAGCATAAGATCAAACTTCTCCCACTCCTATCACAATATTTTCCAATACTTTTTTGACACTGTGTGTCTGTGCTCTGTTCTAAACCTAAGAAGGTTTCTTCATTGAGCTTGCTCTATGCCCACTCTGCCTACACATGACTCCTTCTACTACTTGTGGGATGTCCTTGGTCAGCTTCCCTAATCCAATGTTGACCCTTTTGGTACCTCATGTGGTTTGGTTTGAGGCTTGGTTGGCTAACTCATGGTCTGGCCAATTTTTTGTTTAAATGAAGCCACAAAAAAATTCATCTAAGTGACGTGTGCATGGTAACTTACTAATCCAAACCTGCATGGAATCATAAAAAATTCTATTCTCATGCACCTTTCCTTCTCTTTTTCTTTTATTCGTTATATTTTATTCCAATAATCTCATCTTCATTCATTTTGAATTTTATTATACATGTTATCATCAATTTTAAACAAATTGATCATATCCATGCATGGCCATTTCATTAAGTCATATTGTTTCTTTGAATTGAAATTCAAATGACCTTCATACAATTTCCTTTATCCAACGATGGATGTGACTACTCTTCAATCCCTCATGCATTGAAAAATAATGAATGTAATCATTGTAGTCAACAATGTGTTCTCCTTAACACATGTTGTGAGCTTTGATGATCAACACAAAAAATATTGTCTGATTTATTTCACCAACTTCAATGAATTAGAGTATTTTGGATGTATCTTAGAATGTCATCATGGAATCATGTATTACATGGCCTTATTCAAATCTTGTAACATGGATTCATTCATTGAAACATGTCTTTGAACATGGGATCTATGCAATAAATCATCTTATTTGGTTATTTAGGATGTGAAATCATTAAATCCAATGTCATTTCATATTTACTCACCAAGAGAAATATGATTTGGAACAACTTACCCTATTCAATAATAATCATCCCTTCATCACTACCTTACCATATACATATTGAATATATATTAACAACAAATTAAACAATATTCTCTACAATCTCTCCTTTTGTATTTTGTTTTCAATATCACCTGATCAAAATTTGAAAGAGTCAATTTGTGTTCCAATATTTTCTCCAACTTATTGGAATCCAAATGTAATGGTATAATATGTTATATTAAAAAACATTTTATACTCCCTATATAAAACATCTTCTTGAATATTAATGAATGAGGGATGATGTCACATGGTTCACATAGAAAATAACTTTTAGTTAGTCAACTATATGTCTAATTGGGATAACCTACTGTAGAAAAGAAGAGACGTGTGACCATGGCATTCAATGTTTTCCATAAATAATCATGCATGTGAAATAATGCTGAGAATGTATCAATTATTGCCCATAGAGTTGAAAATCATCACATTTATCATTGAAATGAAAACTCCTACACATACTTCAAAAAATATGTTAAAAATTACAAGAGAAAAGATAAATCTACCCCTATTATCCCATATTTCCATCAATAAAAAACTCCCCCTTACAAGAAATGAGAAATACAATTAATAATAAGGGATGAAAGAGTGATTTGAAAACCTCATGTTTCAAATTATTGAGATGATATGAATTTCAAGATTTATCATGAAATAATCAATAATATCATCTACTTAATATTTTATTCCCCTCAAAGGGTGAAATCCCTTTGATTCATCATGGAAGAAAATATAATCGCATAATCATGAAGATATTCTTGTTGATAATATTCCACTATGGAACACTTCAAGTAATTATCAAATCATGAATAATGAGTCCAAAATGTTTTTCTCTACTTTTATAATTCAATTATCATCTTGATAATGAACTTCATCTTCAATTCCCTATAATTTAAGCACACAAATACAACACAAATATAAGGGATTAAGATGGAACACATGTGAGCTTTTTAATAAGAAGAATAGGGATTGAGATTTCCTCTCATCCCAAGAACTTCATTCCTTGTATCTATAATGCGTCTAGTATTTTTAATTTTATTGTATCCTATCCATTTATCATTTTAATATTTCGTTTTCAGTATGGTACCTTTACATCCATTCATCTTCATGTTGTGTGGATTGTTTGTCCATACTTCTACCAGTAGTGAAGTAGCTTCCACAAGTGTATGTTATTAAATTATCAGAATCTCCATTTGGCCTTGTGAAATAGCTATACATTTTTTTGCATCATGTCCAACCTTCTTCCACATTCCACATAGGAATTGTGAGACATGTGGGTTGTCATGTACTGAAAACCTTTCATTAAATTTGAATTTTCCTTCCTGTGTAAGGAACCATTTCCCCTATGTCTTTTCTTTATATAGTAATTAATTTTCATCTCTTTTCAGTTCTATAGGAATTTAAAATTGATTGGTCTACATAACTAAATACTCCTTCTAAATATATTCTGGTTTTGAGATTCCACATGGATTCCTCAAGGTTTTCATGTTACCTTTTTTAAGAAACTTATTTTCAATCAATATTTTCTTCTCCTAGATTGATTTTTTTTATGTTCCGTTTACATCCATTCATTTCCAAGTCTTTCGTTTGTAGGGATACACCATATGAACTTTCATTCTATGGTAGAAAACTCTTTTCATGGTAATGATTTTGGATCTAACCCCCTTAAACTTCTTGGATTTAGAATATACGGTTTTCTCACCTTTTATCCTTGAAATATTATTGCTATCATTTTCTTTTGGACTATTCTTCAACATACTTTACAAGGATTCTTATACATTCTTAAACAGTTTCTATGATATTATTTTCTTATCAGCTATGGAAACATGTTGAGATAAAAGTTTAACAACCTTGTGACCACATACATTTCATACATCACAGATATTATCAAGTATTAAAAATCTATTTGTAGTATACACACAGTTCTAGATCTGTGGATGTTTTGTCTACCTATCTGGTATGTTCCCCCTTGACATGGGATTCTTTTGTGATTCTTCATTTTGAGTATTTTACCATCATTCTTATTCCCAAGGTCAAATCTTTTTGTACTGCCAAAATTGACCCACGAACATTGAATTCTCAATATCTTATGCATAATATTGTTGGGTATTCTACATGAAGTATTGTGATTTATATGGGGAACCATCATCCAACATTTTCTTCTTCTTATACACCCTAGATATGGTGGTTGGCTTCTCATCACCTTTCCTCATACATACTTGTTTATAATTTTTCTTCCAACATGAATATCTAGTGGAAACAAATTTAAAAACATGAGTACAAGATGGTTTTGATGGTAAATTTTTCATGGATGATATTTCCATTTGACTAAAGGATAAATTGATATTACTCTTGGAATCATATTCCCCAATGAAAAATTGAGTGACATCATATCTTCTTTCAGTTTTTGGGGATGTTCCATCATGGATTGACCATTGATTCATCAATTTTAGCACTATCTCTAAATACTTCATGTTGAAGGAGTTTTTCTCATAAAAAACTGAACTCAACTTTCTTTCCCAATTCTCTTTAATATTTTTCATTTGTTCATCAGGTACATTTATTATTTTTAGGAAATGCATATCAATCTCAATTATCTTGTTGAATTTTTCTTCTAGTTCAATAGATTTAACAACCATAGAAACATTATGGATCTTTTCAAATGCATGGAAATCATCTAAAAATAAAATTTCAATGAATTATATCTCATAAATACTTCCCTAAAATTCTTCAGTAACATGAGAATGTATTTCATTGAAATGGAAAAAAATTTCTTCCCTGGGCTTCATTTGTTTTGTGAGAGCGTTGGATATTCCAACCCTTTTAGCCAATGCCTCTACCATGGCTTCAACATCTTCATCAAGCTATAATTCTTCATCACAAAGAACCCTAATTCTGGTAGAAATATTTCTAGCCACTTCTCTATGGATATTCTTTTGATTTTCATTGAGTACACACTTTGAATCCTAATCTCATATTGAACATGATTCAACCGAAGAGTCATAATAAAAAGAGTTATCACAAGTTTTATCTTTTAGATTACCATATGTAGAAGCTATATCCCTATTCGTTGGAAGCATATTCTTCATCTTCCATTCATGTTTCATCTATCTATTTTTTGATACTCAGAAGATATATCCATTTTATGTTTATCACTCATTTCATAAAATCATTACTTCATTATGAATCCCCTAGAGATTTTAGAGGTAACCTCGATCTAATACCAATTGAAGTGCCCAGATTATTATGAATCCCTAAGATGGGAAGGGGTAAATATGTGATCCATTTAAACATTTTACTAATGGATTCTTTTTCAAATAAACCTATTGGGACAGTTAAAGACTAGATCCACTCTTCTTTTTTCTCTCAGCCATGCCTTGTTTGATTCCATAAATGTAAAGGCACTGAACACAATAATTGACAAGGTTCTGTTAAAAGACATTATCTTTATTGTGTTGGTTATTCTCCCCCACATAGATTCTCCACTATAATATTATAATTAGTTACAATAATTAATAAATATCCCATTTTTATATCTACTAACTCCCATATATGTCTCATTTACTACTTCTCATAGTGATACCAATGCCCCACTGGCCTAGTTCAGAGTCCCACTAAAGACTTCTTCTCCTACCTAAATAGCATAGGTTTTTTCTATCTCTTGAGTCACTAGAGCTGATTTGTTCTTAGTAATCTATTAATTCAATATAGATTGATATTATGCTCTTCCGACAAAGTCTTGTTGATTCACTCATTCATGTGTATCACTTCCAGAATATTCAATATCCTTTAGTAAGGTCTGTTGGACTTTCTCAATAGCTCTGATAAACATTTTTATTAGTCCTCTATTTCACAATGCTCAGGAAATTCCTTCTTCTTCTTATGTATACCCTGTCTCACTTCAATGTGTTCCAATGGTGAAAACAACCTCATCAATAATATAATATGAAAGAATGATATTTCATAATACCATCATTGGGTCACTTCATAGATTCTCAAACTCTTTCAACTAAGAGATAAGATCTTCATTAATTTTATTCTGGCTTCAGTCTTAATACACATTTACTACATGCATGGATTGCATGGAATCCAATACTTTCTTTTTTTTGGCATCTTAATTCTCTTCACACTTTGGTGTTTTTATGCATTAATTCATTCAAGTATGATGTGTTTGGTGTAAAACTCAGAAAAAACTAGTATCTTGTATCAATATTTTAGATTCAACGCATGTGGGTCATTAAATTACACATGGACTGTCTTCTTTCTTCCAATACACACATTCACTTTCCTTTTCTTTTGATCTACTACACACAAAAATATCCTATTTGATTTGAATTCAATAAATATGTGTGCTATGAATTTAATTTTTTCAATGTGCATGGGAATGCATCATTTGTATTTATATTTTTGATAGGATGTTGAGCAACCCGAATGTCTCTTTATTTCTTGTTCTATTTCTATTTATTATCATGCACTTCGTTTGGGTTACTTTGTGTTTTATGTGTGTTCTTCTTCATTCCCGAATGGTTCGTCTTTATCCACATGTTCACACACACTCAAAATCTTCTTAATGCATCATCCTCATGCATGTATTCCATTTTATAAAAATGTGAGGCCTCGAGTTTCTTCAATGAATGCACATGTGTGTATGACTGTACTTCCTATCATGCATGAAAACATCGTTAATCTTCTTATTTCCCACACAACCTGAATAGGTATAATAAGGATGCATGATGGTTCTCTGATGGGACATGAAAAAAGGTGGGAGTGCTCAACTCTTCATCGTGAAACTTGTTAGTTTATGGTTATTTTTCTTCGTTAAAACCCGGTAGCACAAGTTCTTCTTCTACACATAGAGAATGCCTGTGGATATTCATCACAGGTCCAAGGATGGTTCTCGGTTTCTGTCATTACGGAGTACAACAAGGGTGCGAGTGAACAAATTTCATAAATGTGGGATAATTGATCAAGAATTAGGAACGAGGGATAGAAAGAACCAATAACATGCTCATGAGTTTCTTTGTACAGGGGGTGTGGATCCCATCCTATTTTGCAAGGACAATTCATGAGTGTGTGGAAATTTTTGAATACATGTGGTTCTTCTTCTTTGCGTAGAAGATCTGCACAGAATCCTCTTTAGAACAATGCTCTATTTGATATAAAATAGAATATCTCCCATGATTTTCAACAACCAAACCCTGGACTGAGTTCTCTCTATTTATTGGAAAGGATGAGTGTTTCCCCACCTTCAAATCCCATGAGATAGATGATTGATGAAATGAATGTATGAGATATTCAAATTTTGAATATTTTCCAAAGGGGATATGACATGCCTAATATCATGGGATATAAATTTTGAACACTAACTTTTTTATTTTGGTATGATCCTCAGATGCATGAGAGCATGAAAATCATCTTATCGAGATGACGTAGCTTCTGAGAACTAAATTTTCCTCTCCCCACATTCATTTTTCATTTTATTCACGTGCATGAATGTTTATTTGCATGAATGATTTCATGATTTTTAAACGATGCTCTTGCGCTTAATTTGATCGATAGTGGTGGCAGGAGTTCAAACATGGATGTGTGGCTTTATCTATGGCGATAAGCAATATCAGGATGATCTTCATGCGATTTGAGGTACACGAAAAATGTTTTGTTGTTCGATTTTCATTGGATCGACTTATATCAGATAAAAGACAACCTTGATTAGTTGGAGGAGAGCGGACGAGTTGTGCGACTCATATTAGTTGCGAGATTAGATGAACATCATGGATTTCTTCCTCATGTTAAAAACATGTCCCACATCGACAAGAACATGTGATGTTCTCGCAGTTTAAGTGTCAACACTCATACCTAGATTCACATTTCCCCCTCTATACCTATAAATGGATCCTTTTATCATTTGAATTCTGGCCTTGGCCGGCTTCCCTAAGCTGTAGTTGACCCATGTTGTCCTGCATGCGACATGGTTTGAGGTTTGGTGGGCTAGCTCATGGTCTTGCCGATTTTTTGTTTAAATTAATCCACAAAAAATATTCTTCTATGTGAAACATGCATCAGAACATACTAATCCGAACCATCATGGCCACCTCTTCAACTTCCATTCACAAGAACATTTCTTTCATTTTTTCTTTTCTTCATTCTCATTTAATTATATCATATCATCTTCACGCATTATGAATTCCATTATTCGTTCTCTCTTTATTTTCAATGAAATAGATCATATCCTTGAATGGACATTCCATCAAGTCATCAATTTTGTTTTGAATTGTAATTCCAAAGAACATCATTAATATTACTTTATCTAATCGTGAATGGTACTAATATTCACTTCCTCAGACATAGATACATAATCCATGGAAACATTGTATTCAAAATATGTTCTCCTTGACACATGTCTTGAGAATTCAAGATTAGCACAAAAAATATTCTGATTTTGTTCCCTGACAACATCCAATTAGAAGCTATTGGATGCATATTATAATGTAATCATGAAATTAAGTATTGTTTGGAATTATTAAAATGTAGTAAAAAAGTTAGTTCCTTGAAACATCTCTTGTAACATAAGATCAATTCAATAAATTGCCTGATTTGGTTACGTAGAATTTCCAAGCACGACATCCAATTTCATTTTATATTGATTCACTATGTGACATAAGCATTGGAACAACTTCCCATCTTCAATAATCAACACCACTTCACCACTACCTTTCTATACACATATTGAATCCTTATGGAAACAAATGAAACAATATTCTCTACATCGCAGTATATAGAAATGGTCATAGTAAACGAGTAGATCGAGGTACTTAGAAATGTCAATGTATTCTTGGGTATAGAAAAGTTTACATGGGTTGGTACATGGGGAAGTCTATAAGTACATGGGAATGGGATGGTGTTGTGGGAAGAGATATATCTTGTCCTCTACATGTGGTCTACCAAGATTTTATACATCATATATTTTCAATCTTACATGTTATTTGAGGAATAAATACACAGTAAAATCAAGGGTTTCCCAAACATGCTATGTACACCCAATACATGTCTTTTACCCCCTTTGTGAGTTTATAGATCCCTATCTCAATTTATCTTACACTAATATAATTTGATTTATTTACCTTGCTATATTTTATTTAGTGTAAAGTACATAATTACATCCACAACATTGAATTATGAACTCCACTAGAGGATGAGTCTCTTATAGAGGTTACGGTTCCCTTCCATGAGAATAGACTATTATCCGCAATCATTTATTGTTAACCCTTTATAGGGTTTTTGGAATTAATATGACCACTATAATTCGTGGGTTGATACTCTATATAAAATCATTTGTTAGTAGGGTTTTTGGTATTTTTGAAAATTATCATTATATAGCGGCTCGATCCATATTGTGATCGCACTTTCCCCTATTAGACTTGGGTGTGATAACCAACCTGAGTATCTTGGTCATCAGAGACCAATGAGTTTTCTTGTGTGAGGCACATCAATCATGAGCTCTTGGATGTTTTTATCCAATGATATAATGTCTCATTGAGTGAGTTTTCTTATAATGATAATTGAATAGAAGCTTTTCTGAGAATCATGTGGCTTTTTGTTTGATTGAGACCTCCTAAAGGCACGATGTCCTTCTTGAGTATATCAAAGTTTTTTTATTTGATTGAAATGTACCTCATATGAGCTAACATATTTTATTCTTTGTGTTTTTTGTCTTCTTGGTGTCCTACTGGTTACTTTTATACTCACTCTAGCATGTTCTCTGACCATATGTGTCATGTCTTATGCAGATGATGGCCATTTTGACAGTTTCATAGGATTATAGGGATTAGGTAAAGTATTTTATAGGATTGAAATAACAATATGTATTCTTGGTGGTTTATTATGATAGTATTTCCCTCCATAGGAGATGTTTGGACCCTCTTTAATTATGGATGGGCTTGTATTTGGCCCCTTTATCTATTTTAATGCCTATTTGACTTACATTGATTATAAGATTGTAGAATTTTCCATTCACTGGTATATTTTTTAAACAATTTATTTCTATATGGGATTGCATATGTGTACATGTTTATAGGTAATTTAGGACAATGCCCTCATGTGTGGGATATTATAACCCGAATCTAGTCGCCAGCCCCTAACTAATTGAAGGCGAGCTTGGGGTTATCATTGCTTAGGCCCTAGTGAGTTGGCTCATGATACTATGTAACTATTACCATAACAGAAAATATAAGTTGAAGAAAAAACCATTACAATTTATATGAGTAACTATGTAATCCACAACACTCGAGAATATTAACTTCTAGTTATGACATCTTCTACTTCAATAGTAGAAAGTTTAACTAATTTGTGATTCATACAAGTCCAAAAAACTAAATACTCAACCGAGAAATGACTTCTTCTAGGTGTGATTTTCCTATCCATTTTAATTCCACAAAGGTCATTGTTGAAAAAAAAATTAAACCAAAATAACTTCCTATTGAATGAAAAATTCCATGATCAATAGTTCCCTTAAGGAAGATAAAAATTCATTTGATAACATTAAGAGGGGTTTCTTTGATAATTTCATTAAATATTGAAAGAAGAATATGTAAAAAATTAAATATTATTGATAAGATGAATAATATGATAAAATTCCAATCATTAATCCAAAATCCATTGGATTAACTAGTTTTTGAGACTTATCATGATCTGAATTTTGCTGAGATTATAAAATGATTATTAATAGATTTATTATTTTTTTGTCCAATAATTTTTTATTATTTTATATACATTTATTGAGATATATAAAATATTTATAGTATTTGGGAAATTTTAAAATTAAGGAAAAAACTTAATTTACCCATATTGCTCACATGAACCATTGATTTCATAATATAAACACTGAATATGGTTGTTTTCCTAGTTTGATCAAAATATAATTCCATAAATTTAAAATTGATCAATAATAATTTCTTGAAAAAAAAATTTAATAATTTTTTTGTTCTTCGACTCTATTAAAACATTTATTTGTCACAAAACTATAGAAATACTATCATAACAAGCTTTTGGTGAATTTTTATGTCCATATATTTCCTTTATAAGTCTAAAAATATTATTTAATTTTTTTTATTCTTTAAAATATGTGGATTTTATACATAAACAACTTCCATAAAAAATATATTAATAAATTACACTTTACATCCCTTTGGAAAAGAGTAAATTTTAATAAATTTGTATAGGTTAGAAGTATTAAAATAGATTATAGTGTATATACTAGAGAAATTTACATCATGGTTTATTAATTTTTTTTGTTTATTATAACACATTACAATAATTATTTCCATATTTATAATACATAATCCAATTTCCTTAGATTTAGTATTAATAACACCATTTTACTCAAATTACAATAAAATATATAATATATTAAACTAAAGTCCAAAATTGATTATTTTCAAACCCATTGAGTTCATCTTACATCACCATTACCTAATCTTCATCATCTAAATCATCATTGGGAGTCTTTTATTTGAATTGCGAAAAAAATTACAACATTTTCATTCCATAGATAAGTTAATTTCAATTATTATAAGTTTGGATACATCAAAATTACATTATAACTTGGATGATTATAGAATAATTTTTAATTTGTTGGGTTTGTAAAACACTATTCCCCCACTACATGATTAATTTCATCTTATGGTGTATCTTTGGAAAAAGATCCTCTAGTTTTTCCTTCATGAGAATAATTTTCCCACCTGTTTTGAAAATAACATTCAGTAAAAGCATCCAAATATGTGGATAGAGGTTATTTAAAACCAAAAGGATCAGTTTCATCAAATTTCATATGTATTACTTCATCAAAAATTCTTTATTTTTTATTAAAACCCCTGTAACTCTTTATAGTTGTTTTATATCCTAGAAAAATTCTTTTATTAGATTTCAGATATATTTATAACAAATTATTTTTAGTATTTTGGATGAATACAATATTTATAAAACCTCTGAAGTATGAATGTTTTTTATTTCATCAATTGCACATCTCTTAAGGAATTTTATTAATAAATGTTCTAAGTAAATCATTAATTTTAGTATAGCAGGTCATCCTAACAGCTTCAACATAAAAATTATTATCAATTTATTATTTACTCGATATATTTCAAATAATATCCTCAAGAACTCTATTTCTTTATTCAAATACGCCATTTTCTTCTGGTTTTTGATGAGAGAAAATTTCTGTATTATATATTTTTTACATCTATAATAATAAAATTTAGAATTTACAAATTTTGTACCACAGACACAATGAATAGTTAATAAAAATAAAAATTTCTCATTTTTAATGCCACATATAAATTTTTTAAAATATAAAAATGATTTTGAATACTTTTTAGAAAATATACCCATATATATATTATGTAGTGACCAACTAAAACATATTCACTTAATTTCCCACTAATACTTATATTTTCTATAAGACAAATAAAAATATATTTACGGTAGGGGAAAATAATTATAATATGAATCTTTACTAATATATATAAAACTTGAATTTTGTTTCCTTCCAAATTGATACAGATCAAAAACATTAGAAGTATTAAAATATAGCTTATGTGGATCTATAAATAGAAATTTTATAGAATGTTTTTCTAAAGTTATAATATTAGTGTTTAATAATATTATATTCCATAAAAAATATTGGTCTTCCACAACTCTTTATGATGGAATGATATTGGTTTCTATGGTCTTAAATATTTTGTGTGTATATCTTTTCATGACTAATGTTATAAATAGTATATTTACCTTTTAAAATTTGAATAGTACATTTATCATTCAAGATGATCATAGTGTAACCTTTTTCACCTAATTGTCTTATGCTAAAGATATTTTACATTAATCATACAAAAAATTAAAAATTTGAAAATAATTATTTTGTAAAGAGAATAATTTTACCAATACCATATATCTCAACATGATCATTATCACAGAAGTGACTTTTCCAACTTTCATATTGATAACCTTCTAAAATAATTTTCATTCTCCATTCATGTGATTACAAGAGTCAATAACCATATAAAAAATAATATATTTTTTAGTAATTTTATTTATTTCCATTAAATAACAAGTTAAAATTGTGGTACCCTATCTTACTAGGGTCCATCATTATGAGAAAATAATAAATTAGGGATCCATATATATCTAATTTTCATAAATTTTATAGCTTCTAATTACAAATTAATGTATTCTTTATGAAAAAAATAAATATATAAAATTATTCAATCCAATTTGTTTTCTAGTGTCCACCACAATGAAATTTTGTACAATGGGGGAACATTTAGGAATATATCAGTTATTTTGAAATTGAGGTTCCAATTTTGTAAAATTCAATCCAGAAATATTTTTTATGTGGTCTCTTTTTTCTATATGTGCTATCCAATGTTTTATTCTTAGAAGTGAAATGTTATAGAAATTTTTTCATTCTAATAATTTTAGAAGATAGTTTTAATAAAATTAATATAAATTTTCAATGTATGAGGTAGAAATAAATATTTTATCAAATTAAATGGTAATAGTTGAAATATCAAAAAAAGTATTAAAATTATATTATTTTCTTTTATATGTTATGCCTAACCATTTTAATAGTTTTTAGAATCATTTTTTTTTCTAATAATGATCCAATTATAGAAGGATTCTCAAAATAAGTTAAATTATATTCTTCATTATAAGAAGTTAATGATTCTTATTCGGATGATTTAGAAATATTTTCATAATAATAATCAAGATAATTATAAATTAATAAAATATTGGTTTTCGATTTAGTTGAAACCTAATCTATGAATGAGTGATTAATCATTGAAATTTCAACATAAAATCCTATAATCATATGACTATCACTGATTTCTTATGAATACTCTTTGATGAACTATCTCTACCACTATAACTCCAGCTATTATAATATTTTATACATTTCATGAAAACATTCTTATATAATGTTATAGAATTTCTATCTTTCTTATCATTTTTTATTAACCTTGCATGACAATATGGTGTGATATGTATCAGTTTTTTCATTCATAACAAATACTTTACGAAGTGTATTTATTATAACCTTAATGTTTTTAAATTTAATTATACTTATATCTAAAATTTTTTATTCCAGCAATATTATTAATTATTTGAAAAATATTTTCAATCTCATTCCCACTCTGCTAAAAAAGAATGATTTTTTATTTAATGATTTACATTTTTATTTTTATAAGACATAATAACATTCTCAGCTTATTTTACATTATTGTGTATTGTAAAACAAGAATTAAAATCTAAAAAAATATTTTTATTTTCTTTCTAGAAATATATTTTTAACACAACCTATAAAATAAGGATAGTAATGATAAAATAATTTCATCTTACCTTATTCAGATATCCAGTATTATCATGGGGTTTCCTTTTATATTCCCATTGATTTGGTATAATATCAATAATATTATCATCAGGAATCACTTCTATCAAATATTTTTCACTAAGAATTTGTATAATATTCATGATTTAGAAATATATTTGATGCATTTTCGCTATTGATTCTATAGTTTTGAAATTAAAATATTGATAATAATCGCATAAGATATGTCTTCTATTTTTAATATATTTGGTTATTCTAAAGTGAGTTACTTCCAATTTCATACTAATTATATTTTTATCCCCACAAGATGAAATATTAATATAAATATTTAATACCATAAAACATATGAGTGTATTTATGACTTGGTAGTAATTTATATATTCTAACTTTTAATATTTAGTAAAATTATTGATTTCCATATCATAAATATGATAACATCCAGTTGACATAATGAAATTATCTACTATATTATAGATAAATTATTTTTCATTATATATATAAAATTTTCTTAATAATCTTTATCATATATTTTTTTCTTATTGGATACAAAATTATGAGAGTCATAATAGAAAATATACCATATTTTATAAAACATACAATCTTCCCTAAAATAAGAAATTAGTTTAATTATTTATAACCACAAGAAACTCAATTAATATCAAATGTTGGATATTAAGATTGTTATTTTACTACATAAGGGTGTGAAAGTAGTTTATAAAAAAACATACAATTTCCATATCATCTAAAATATGACATTTCAGAAATCAATTCTACTTGATTTAAAAGAAATATTAACAAAAAATATTTAAATAATATACCATTTATTAAATAAGTGAATAATATTTTTTAAAAAAGTATTAACCTTTACATAAAATATGCAATGTGGATAAATTTTAATACATATAGTTAATATGGTTAATAATGTAAAATAATTTTTACAGAATGTTTATAAGAAAAAAACTAATTACATTACTAAGAATGTTACCATGCCTTATACCTTAGGTTTAATTTATTTTCATCAATAAGAAGATATAAATTATTTTAACCAACCCATAATGGTATCCCTTTATAACTCAAGGAAGCCAAAAATCATTAATAACAAAAAATATTCTGTCTCCCTAGCCTTGAGAACCCTTGATAAGTATAAAAAGAATATATTATTCCATTATAAAACATAGAATCCCTCACTATCACTACATTGAATAGAGAATAATGACCAAAGTGAACAACTTGATTCAATTAAAAATATCCTCACTAACAGTTGAATTTAATCAAACCCCACTAATGATTGCAATAATTCATAAACTCATAATCATTTCATTCAAAATCATCAGGTTACATTAGATTTAGTATGATTGAAAAAAAACTCATCCCCTAATTATAATTCTATTAATATGAATTTATACAATTGTAATATTATACATTCATCAAATGTGTTTGAAATGACTATAATAAAACTCAACATTCTATTATAAGGTTTATAGAAACTTTCTTTCATTGTTAATTTCAAAGAACCATTAAAATGTTTTATTATTATATCTATTATAATGATTTATATTCATCCTATGGAATGAGATTTTTCACCCAATGGATTTTATAAAGTTTCATCTATAATGAATGATTACCTTTATCTAATGAATGTCTCTCCAGTAGACTTAGAAGAACATTTTTCCAATGATACTTGGTTATACTTCATTAATTGGACATTATATCTCTATTTCTGATGGAATTGTATCTTTACGATAAACAAAATTATATGTACATATAATAATGAATGTTTCTTCAGATGAGGGATATTTCTACATCATGTAATATTTACTTCCAATAAAGTCAATATTATGACTCTTAGTAATTAGATATATTATTAATGTAAAACATTTAAGGAATTTATTTGTGACATTAAAATTTATGTTAAAAAAGTGTTAAAAGTAAACACTTATCTTAGTTGTAAGATCAATAAATTTAGATGTATTGGAAAAAAATATGTACTCAATTACCTTATTACATTGAAAATATAAAAACAAAGAATAATACACATTCTTACAACCATGAAAAATTATTATATCCTTTTTCAAATATTATGGAATGAAAACCAAACAAAGGGTGAACTTAGATACCCAATAATGGATACATATAGTCGAAGTTATCATAAATATATAAGGAATAATCAATATAGTTTAGTTGATAATAAAATCCATTTCATTCAATTAATACCTTGAGTTAAATGTACATCCAATGATAATATCAACATATAAATCACACGTATAGTCAAAATTGAATTTTGAAAAAATTAATTTTGTAAATATAAAAATAATTAGACTTTTCATTATTGTTGCGATAAATTTATCATTAATCTTACAATAGATACCCCAACCAATACATCACTATTAATAAATGTGTAGGTGTAAACATGATATAAATATAATATGGTATTCCTAATAATTAGTCTCGTGATACGTTCGAATGTACTATGGGGATATCTATAACCAGCCCCACCCATCACATGAAAATCTAACGAATTCCTTATATATTGAATAATTTATACATTTCGTTCTCAGATTCATTATAAATCAACTACTATCTTGTTGAATAATGAATATGGATTAATTCCATTATTAATGAAATATAATAACATGTTATATTTTATAAAAATAAATAATTTGGATGGTATCATTAGAGTATATTCCCTGTAAAGAGTATTAATCATCAATGGGCGTTGAAGTGGATAAAAATTATCCATATTTACTTTGGTATATTTTATGTGGTCAAGAGAGTTATAAAATATTTACATCATGTCAATAATGTAAAAAATTCCTAGAGTATAATTATGATTCATTATATATAATTTTAGAATCATCAATACATATTGATAATAGATGAACAAAGTACATCTCTTCATGGAGATGGTAGTCCACACATATGAATGAGTGACATTATCATTTTACAATAGATAAAATAAGAAATAGTAATATTATATATTATATTTATAAAATCATATTTTTTTTAAAATATTATATATAATAATTACTTCCAACATAATAACCATCCAACTAAAGAAGTAATGGAAAAAGAATAACACTGCCACATGGAGATGACATGTTGTATGTACCCACGATGGATTTTTTTCATTTCCATCGGATGGAAAGGCAGTGGGAAATGGTTATACCATAATAATAATAAAAGGCTATTATATGGGAATATTTATAACAATTATTTTATGATGGATATGGTATATTTATTGGATTTATAATAATAAATAATCTTTGAAAAAGACATGTATGATGATTACCCATTCATTGGGATACCTCTTTTGGATACCATAATAATCCTTATTAGGATGGTATTATGGTTAGACTATGAGCTCAAAGGTGAAGTTAAGTAATATATGATTGTTTTTGGGTATCTACTTCCTATAATTTGCTAAGATAATAATTGCATTATTTTATATCTTTTCTGTAATCAAATAATTTCTTCTCACAAAATAGTACCAAATTTATGTTAAACTGTTGGTTTAATGTTTTAGAGTAATAGATACATCAAAATAATTAAAAATAAAGTCATCACTTTCCAAAATATAAATATTATAGACCCCCTATATATATGTCATAAGATGGATTTATCTTCATAACTCAGATAAGGTATATATTCGAAATGGGTGAGATCATATGCTCAGTATGGTAAAGACCTATGAACATGTCATTAAGGGATATATAATGATCATATTATAAAACATGAGTTAGGATAAATTCTTTATTTTAAATAATCAAAAAAGTTTGTTATAAATAATGAGGGAAGGATATGTAATCTAAATATAATAAACATGCAATTAAATGATATAATTAGTTAAAGTAATTATAAACATGCAGTGTCAACATAATATAAAAACAAAAATATCATATGTCATTGTTTTATACCAAGAACATCATCACATTGTAGATAAATTTGCATAGTGGACTAGGTTTACTCTATATTCCCCTAAAAATTCGGCAAAAATTCCATTGTTGATTAATTTCCCTCACTAATATCATTTATAATATCTGATGAGATGTATGATTTTACCCAATAAATTAGAGGGCTGTATAGTTCTTGGTCCACCCATCCCATAACATTATGGCTTTATTGGACAACCATTCACGCACAATACATAGAATATCAAGAGAAAAAAACATTTCAAAATACAGTATTCAGATATATATTTATTATACAATTCATTACATAATAAAAATAATAATATGTATATTCATACATGGGTAACATGATTAAAATAAATCCTAAATAAATCAAAATCTAAATAACACTTGGAGGAAGCAGTGGGATTCATAATATTTTCTCAAATTATTATTCAATGATGAATCCACAATTAGAAATAGTAGATTCAATATACAATCTATGACTTCGGTTTTTTATAAACCTATTGAAATTGATTCATTGGGAACATGTTGGCATCATTTTTAACATAAATTGATTCCAAAGATTATTTATATTGTCTTTTTAGAATTGTTTTTAATAAAACTATTTCCAAAAAATGGCCATTGAAAATATTTATAGCATCAATTTTTTTTAAAAAAACCATTCCATAAATTTAACAACAAAATTAATTATCGGTGAAGGTTTTCAAAAAAAATGACACCAATAATCAATATTGGGAATCAGTTTAACTATAAAATGACACCATAACAGAATAAAAAATAGTCGAGATCACAGAAACATCATTTATTGATTTGTGAAACTATTTTTCATGACTCATGATGACTCTTAATGTGACCCACTAATCCTCAATGTCTATTTTGGTTTATTTTCATTGATTTTTATCTTAATTTCTCAATCGTTGGTCTCAATTATTTATCCTATAGCATTATTTCATCTGCAACAGAAGTATTTGTTTCTTCGAAATTTCTTTTTTGGTCGATCATTGACCACGGTGCGATTTATTTCATTGTTCTTGTATATTGTTTATTTCTCCAACATTTTTTTGATCTTTCAGTGTTAATTCTTCCAATTAATTCAACAGAGGAATTTGAAATTAAACATCCATTTTCCTTGTTGAACTCATAATTTTGTATGTTTTCTAAAATTTTGAAGTTAAATTAATTATCATTTAGTATATTTTTTATTTATTTTTTCAATTATTTTTATGTAGTTGATTATTATTTATAACTATTATTGTAATGTATTTTAATCTAGATAATTTTTTTTTATGAAATTATCAAATGGACTGCATGATATAATGCAATGAACAATTATATATTGTTTCATCATTAATATATATAATTTAAATAACTTTTAATGACTCCATATTTTCACCCATTAAATTAATTATACCTTAAATACATTTTCACAGACTCGACACCTAACTAATGTAACGGTTACGTAAAATGAACTAATACATGATAGGTGATTGAAAATAATTCAATTGTAATATCAATAAATAACATGAATATAATATGAAAATAAGAAATTTAATATTTGAAAATTTAGTTGATATATAATTTATATTTCAATAAATTTTTTTAAATAAAATATGTTAACTTTTTTGTAACAGTATTTAACAAATTAAATCATCCAATTTTAAATGATTGAAAAAATATATTATATTCTCACATATAAATTTTTTTAGAATTAATTAAATTTATATTCTTTTGAAATAATATTACAAAACAATAAATGTTCATATGGTTATATTTGACTAAAACATATTTTTATTAATATATATAATACTTTATTTAAAAAATATAATTTTTTAATTTTAATTGGGTAAAATGATAATAAATTATTGATTTATAATTTCAATATTATCTTAGTATAACTTTTTGTTATTTTTTGAAATTGATGTATTTTTGTTTCAATAATAACTAATACTATTTTTTTCGAAAAGATGTTTTTGACACTAATGGGGGTCTAAAGAGTTACCATGGCATGAACATACCCCCTATTTTAGAATGGAAAACAGAAAAATAAATAAACATTTTTCATTAATAATTATAAACATTATGGTATGAAATTAAATAAATATCTCAGTACTGTAATATATGGTTTGGAACACACACATATAGTGAAACAATCAGGATTTACTACTAAGAATATCATAGATATATATATAAAGAAATAATTGAAAATAAATTAAAAACAAACAATATATTAGTTTAAAAAATCATTATTTTACACTAATAATTTATACTAGGGTAATTATATGTGATATACATTGGATCATCATGACACACATCACTTAAAATAAATACATTCAATAGAATAGTTTATTTTTTATTCCTAATTATCATTTATATTTCCTATATGATTACCAATAATTTTTGTTTAATGTGTTTATATTTAAAATTTAAATTTTTATAATTATGTATAAATGTCCAAATATTTTAATATTCATCGATTATATTACAATTTTAGGTCTTGAATTTGTCGTAATTGGAAAAGTTTATCAAGAACAACTAATGAATAAAAAAATACGTTAACGATTTCATGAAATTTACTAAATGAAATCCTTAAAACATAGATTTTATTTTCTTTCCATGTGTGAAGTGTTTGAATAAGATGATGTTAGACTCTATAGAAATCAAGGATCATAACTTTTTCTATTGTTTAATTCTTGATTATACATGTTGGATATGCCACTGTGATTGAACTAAAAATTCAACATCTAATATTGATGATAATATTCATAAAGAGGCATGGGAGCATATTAATGAATTAATTAACTATTTAGGTGATGAAAATATGAAAAAATTGAAAAAATTGAATTATTTTATTGATATTATTAGAAACCATTATTACTAGGTTTTATTAAATATACAGTGTTATCAGCAGTTTTGAGATTAGTTAACATGAAAGCAGATAATGGGTGGAGTGATAAATTATTCTATAACATACACTAAATTTTATAAAAGATCTACATATAAAAGAAAATAGGCTTCTAGATTCCAATTATGTACTGTATAAAATATTATACCCAATGGTATTGGGGTATTAAAGGATACATAATTTCCCTAATGATTATCTTTCTTGTAAGACATAATATCACTATTTATCAAATTGTCCTAAATGTGGGACATCACGATATAATATGGATGATAAAGTCAACTCTAATTAATTCTCAATTACTAAAATCTACTCTCTTGAAAAATAAATAATGTATACTTTATAATGACATCATCCAATAATTCCTTTATATAATTATGATAATTCAACAATGATTCGTTCTCATATACTAGAATCAATGATCCAACTAAATAAATTGGGTGTGTTCCAATAATATATTGTTTGAATCATCTATTTGAAAATTAAATTTATTAAAAAAATGAAAATATAGAATTTAGATGTGTGCATATCTGATGGTATCTTATTTCACCTAGATGATTCACCATGATGGACGATATTTGATAAACAATTCAGTGATTTTGGAAGTGAATTTATAACTCACATAATGGGATTGTATTATGGTTGAATGACTCTATATCAGATAGTAAGTAGAAAAAATTGTTCATAATCTATTTTTGGGTAGTTTATAACCTGTCCCAATATATTTGTATAAAGAAATAATATGTTAGGATGATCATGATGATTTATTGTCCAAAACTATCGAGAGTTGTTATCGATGTGTATCTTTCACCACTGATTTATGACATAAAACATCTATGGGAGATATGTGTTAAAAAATTTGATGCATACATGAAAGTGTATTTTCATTTTCATATTATGATAATGTTTACTATAAATAAATTTCCAATATATGGAAACTTATCTGGATATAGTGTCAAGGTACATAACTCAAGCTCAATTTGGGAAGAAGAGACTTAATATTATCAATTAAATAATGGAATAATGATAGTGTACATGGGACATCTAATATGATTTCTAATTAATTATCTTTATCATAGAATTAAAACAATCATATAATGGTTTTAAGGAATATAATCTTTCCTAATGACAATTTTAAATTGAATTATATTAAGGCAAGGTGAAAATACATATTCAACATTTGAAAAAAAAGAAGTATTGGCCCTTAGTAAAACATCTAGAAGAAAAATTCTATCCTTTTATAACTACCTTATTAATGATTTATAGAGATAAAACATATCATTTATGTTACTCATGTTGAGAAAAACATATATGAGAATTTTATTGGATCATTTCTCTGCAGAAAAGGAAAGAATATATATGGATTAAATTTTATATTGGACTTCATTAAAATGGAAATATGTTTAATGTTATCTCCCCCTATGAAATGAAATAAAACATATTTCTCACCCATTATAAAACATTAAGAAGATGAATTTTTTTCTTTTTCATAACTGTATTAAAGTACCCATTGGTTATCCATAAAATATGAAGAATTATGTTTCATAGAAGGTTTTTAAATTAATAGTTACGAAATACCATGATTTTTAGGTATTTATGCAGGAACTTCTACTAGTCATACTATGTGGAACTCTGCTGAGAGCTATCAAAAAGACTATCCTAAAGTTATGTAGTTTTTTTAATCCATTTTTTGTAATATCTATGATCCAAATTTGTTAGATATATTATAGAATGAAGATGTTCTTATGATTTGTCATGATGAAATGTATTTCTGACATAGTTTTTATATATAACAGATCATCTAACTGATTCATTTGGTGTGTGAGATTATAGTACATGGTCCTGTTGATTTATGATGGATGTATCCTTTTAAAAGATATATGAAAACATTGAAGGGATATTTTAAAAATATTTATCAATAAGGTGATTCTATTATTTAAATATATACATCAGAATAGGTGACTGAGTTATGTGAAAATTATTTGTATGAAGGGGAAAATATTTATCTCCCAACATCTCAATAGATGAAAAATTATAGTAAAGAAAGAGGGATTTAGGGAATAAAAGAATAGTACATTCCATGTGATGATATGATGAAAAAAATTTATAAATTTTCCTCAAAAAATATGAGCATAAATCAAATATATCATCATATATTGTTTAATTAATTTTAAGATATCTGAAAAGAAAAGAAAAGTGGCTGATGATTGATAATAAAAAAGAAATTTGTTTCATGGGTTATAGATAAAGTCATCACATATTTATCTATATCAAAAACATTGAAATGGTTGGATGTGGGTTGACAACATAATTTTATCACATGGTCTGGTTTTGATGTTAATGGGTAAAAATTTTATAGAAAAAAGAGATGGATGACCAGAGTACCATTCAAAATGGTGGTGTAATAGTCTTCACTGAATCACTATATTTTTGTAGGGAAAAATATAAAACCAAATTTTAGTATCAACTCCAAATTCTGAAGTTCTTGAATACATATGGTAATTTGATTATATAAAATATTATGTCATTGTGTTTAAGTGTAATTGGGTTTCAATTAATTGTTGTGTGCAACATGATGAATGTGGGTTTAAATTTTTTGATTCGAAAACATTAACTTACATTGAAGAATAATTTCTCATTGACACACATGCAAAGGAAATATTTTATTTCACAAACACATCAAATGATCAGGGGACCATAATTTTTAAAGTGAAAATAATCTATTTGGATAATGAGTATGAGGGTGATGTTATTGATTTATATAAATCTTCTTTGTCTATTAAACGATTTCTAGAAAACAACTAATATAACATAGGCATAGTGCATGTAGTACAAAATGACCATACCAAAGGGATTTGGGAAAAAACTATATTACTATCTAAACTAATCTGGTAATTACTTACATTATATTTATTTTTCAATATTTTCATGTGTAAAAACTGTATTATATAATAAAAATTAGTTATTAAATTATTTTTATTTAATTATTTATATTTTTGTGTTAAATTTTTATATTATGTTGTCATGATTAAACATTTTTTCGTTGAAATACCTGACTTGAATTATTTATTTTGGTTTATGTTATACATATGAGATCACTTTTTTATACTTTTATATTTAAATTTTTAATAGATTTTATCATTTTAAAAGTAATTTTTCTGTTTAATAGTTTATGCTTTTAATTTTTTTGTTTTACAATCTTAACATGATTGTTTTTAAAAAGTTACAAATGTGTTCCACATTTTTTACTTACATATTTCTATTTTTATTTTTTCTATTTATTTACATGTATAATAATATGAAGATAAAAAATTATTTCATTTCATTTTCATGGTTCAATGATGGATACAGATTTAGAGATAGAGGAACATGTACTAGGGTATTTGAATTTTTTTCATTTTTATTAAATATCTAGTAATATAATTATATTTATTGAAATATGACATTTAATATACAAAATGTAATTGCATTACTATTGATGATATATTAGCAGTGGAGTCTTCTACATTTAATATTAAATAATATAGTTCTCAAGATGGTAAATGTGGAATTGTATGTTTACCAAAATGGTCACATTATCAGGGATACAAGTGATTTCATATTTGTTTTAATGATAATAATAATGCAACTGGACCAAATGAAATTAATTTTTTCAACTATATCTCTATGAAGTGTCGTTACAGGATTAATGTTTTATATCCTGATTGGAAGTCTGCTACAATAGGTTGATACATCATATTTATATGCCTATAATGGAAAAATATTTCCAATGATTTATTTTATTTCATTTTTTGAATATTCTATTTTTGAAAATGACTACTATTTTTTTATTCAATTATAGATAACATTCAATTTTGAAGAAACAAAAGAAATTAATTAATGATGTATTTCTTTAATGGTGGTTTGATGGAAATATTTCAAAACAAAGATTATTTTTTTGAACGACACAAAATGAAAACCCATGGCTCAGGTATGAGTTTTTAGATGAAGAAAAATGGAAGAAATTGTTTTTGAGCTGAAAGGATGAATCATTTCGAGTATGATAATTATCTTATACTATAAAATTTCTTATATAAGAACTTTATTACTAATTATTTTAATTTTTATATAACATACCTCATGGACATCCCATATAGACATTGAGTTTTAGAATATAAACCCAAATAATTTATCGCATTGAGGGTATCATTTATTATTGGAATAAAAAATTGAGAAATTTTTTGAAGCATTAAGAGCTCAGTCATCTAGTGGTTCTAATGATGCCTATTTTATTACCCCAACTCCCCCACCCTCCATGAAAAAAGGAAGCTTTTATGAATAAGAATAAATTAAAAATATATTACATAGAAATATATTGAAGTAGATACAATAATTATAAGTAAATATATTTTATTTTTCTTGAATTTTTCATTTTTATAAATTAAAAACACTAATATACCATTTTATTTTTCAATTCATGATTAACATCAGGATTAATAGTGACATTGTACTTTTATCCATGAGGGTAAGATAGACATCCAAGCCATTATTTAGAAAATAAAAAACACCTCAGCCACATAAGAGGATATGAGCCGGGTGTTAGTATTCAAAACGATTTTGTTCATAAATGTACGCAATCTAGATATCCCAAAACCATGTCAAAAAAATATTTTCTGAAAGATATAAAACAGTACATTGGTGACCAAATTCAATCAACTATGAAGACTATGATAGAATGATTGATGATACAGTCATAGATTGTGAACCCTTTGTATCATTTCCATCCATTTCGACTGGTTGCATATCCTATATATCCCTCCTAGTTAAACTAGCCTATCGACTCAGATCCTCTACATCCTCACTTGATCCAACCCTCATACTGCGAGTTGTATGCTGGAGATCATCATCTATATATTGTAGAATTCATAATAGTGAACATTTTGGGGATTATATGAATCACCATATTATAAATATTTGTCAGGTTAGAGTTTTTTAACTAGATATTAATGATATTATTACTCTACTACCATTTCATACTGAATAGGTTGCAACATGTTGAGGTTTATGTGTCATTTTTTACATTATACTTCTATGTTTCATCGTTATATTTCATACTTGTATTGTTTTTTTATATATATTTATTACAAATGATTGAAAATTACTTATAAATATTTATTATATTTATCTAATATAAAAGTATCTAAAATAAAAATAAATGGACCATAGGAAGATAAATCTTTAGGAACAAAACACTATAGATACTTCTGATATATTTGAAAAGAAACAATGACTATCTCTGGATTTTTCTTCCATGGACAATGCCAATGTGTTTGGGATGACGTGTGATATATTTCCAAGTTACTATACGTTGAGAATATTCAGAATATATATAATGGATCTAATTGATTTTAAAGAGCTAAGCGTGCCTATGCTGTATTTGTTTTCCATGTAAGTTAATTGACGTTTAATATTTTTTCCCATAATTAAAATTGTTTAAATTGAATGTATATATTACTTTTTAAATTAGGTATCTACACACTATGCATATTCAAAATGAGTCCATATAATTTTGTGGTTTTATATATCTATGATTCATTTCATTGGATACGTAATATTTGAAGACCGTTTATAGAGTCAAATATATATATGTGAGAGATTATCAGAAACGGAGATTGGGTGTTAGAATTTTCCATTTCAGGATAGTTAGGAAAAAAAATAATTATGAATCTATTTTTATTATAATTTCATTAATTGAGAACTTTTTGTATTATTAGGGTACTTGGATGTTGGGAATATTCGACCCAAGTGAATTCACATTATATTGGGTTTACAAGTTTCTATGTGATGTTCATAAAAAATATACCACCTTTTTAAAAAGGTAAGTTTTCTTCTTTTTTATGTTTATTATATATAATTAATATTATATATACTTATATTATTAGATGATATATATGAAAATTATCTTCATGGAAAAAAATTAACAAAGATCACTTGTCAATCAAGAACCCAAACGAAATAAATTATTTGAAAGTAACAATACATATTTTTTATTTAATATATTATTATGATTTTTGATATATATATATATATATATTGGTTTTTATTAAAAATTTAATGTTTCAGATTGCAAATCTCATAGTCAACTAGGATATTTGTAATGTGGTTATTATGTTCTACAATTCATTCTTGAGATAATCAAAACATTGGTAACTATAGAATTTGTTAAGAATAGTTATATTAATTATTTAATATTTATTATCATAGTATTATATTTTTTAATATTATGTCATTTAATGTTATTATAGGGATTCAATGAAGTTGTTTCTTATATGAATAATGAACTTACCCATCTTCCTTCCTTGTTTGTGAACAATTTATTATGTATGATTATGAATTATGGTATGTATATTATAATGTTTATGATTAGTATATCATTTTCCTAAAAACAAGTGTTAATTTTTTTTTATAAAATGTATTTAGACACAATGATCTCAAAATAGTGCTTCCACATAAACTGATAATGGTTATCTTGTAAAATTCATGTATGTTTCTTTAATTGAACCTTACTATAAGAATACGTAGAAACTATTTTTCTATAACTTGTTAAAATAGAATTTATTTTTATAGATTTTTAGTCAATAGTATATGATATTTTATGGTTTCTTACATTCATTTCTATTATAGATATTTAGATTTGATTGGGCAGTAATATTTAAAATTTTCTATTTTTTTTAAAATTTGGCATTTATTTCATTGAAAACTGATGATGAGCCATTAAAAGAATTATTTTTGTTTTTATGTTCAGTTATAATGAAAACATAAACTGAAAATATATCTTATTAATATTTTTGTCCTCGGGTATCCAAAATCCAATGCTAAAAATATTATTTACATAAAATTTATAGACGTATATTAAAAATTGACATCTATATTGTAGAAAAAATAGGTTAAATCAATTTTTTCACTTCAGATAATAAAAACTCATAAAATGAAATGGAATTTGTTATTTTTTTATGTTTATATATTAGTGATGAGTTATATGTTTTGAACATTGAGTAACAATGTTGGAAAACACGTGATAAATATCAAGGAGAAATATGAATAAAAGTGAACTATATAATTGATGCATTTTGAAATGAGTATATGATCTTTTAGTAAACTAAATATCATAGAATTTAAATTTATATTATAATTCATCATGTATGTTCTTCTATAAAATAATATTGTTTTATATAATATATTCAAGGATGAAAACATTTTAGAGAGGTTTAACATTTCATTAAATAATAAATTATAAGGTTCCCATTTTATGTTTTTTAAAATCCATTATTTGAAAACCTAATCATTAAAATATAAAGATAAATGTTTTGGTGAATATGAAAAGATTAATATGATTTTAGAATGTTACATAATAAAATTAGGTTTCCAATTAAAATAGATAACATTGGTTGTAACAAAAATTATTGACAAAGATGATAATCCATCATTAAAGAGGATGTAGATTATTCTTAACAATTAAATAAAACATGAGAATTAAATTCATAAAGGAAATGATTTAAATCTTCAATTTCTTGTTAGCCTTATATAAGAATTATAACTTAATCATATAATGGAATAAATATTCTTGGGAAAACCACAGTGATAATAAATCACTATGACTTATGAAATAATTTCAATTAAAAAATTAGTTAAGGAACTTAAATGTTTTGGGTCATAACCCTGAGAGATAGTAGAAATTTAAAAGAAAATTGAATATAATTTAATATAAAATAATCCTAATAAAAAATATGAAATTTTAGAAGACACGCCATTCCAAGTAATATATTTTTTATTTTATGGACAATGTCTTAATGGAAAAACATTTTTTCACTACACCTTTTCCTATTATCTAGATTTCTATGAATGTACTCTAACATCCTATATAAAAATCCTAAATATATTAGATACTTAATTAAATACACTATTCAAAACTACTGAACATTATAAACTTCATTAATAATCATTATTTATTTTTATTTTAGTAATATTTTTTCCCATTAAATTTCATATGTGAGTAATCTTTGTGGTTTTGAACTAGTTTCATGATAGCATTGTTGATATTCATTATTCCAAAAAAAGATCATAATTTTGAGATAATTAATTTTAATATAATTTAATATTTATAATTTTTCATAAATATGAAATTTTATTATGTGGTACACTCCATAATTATCTTTAAATAATAACATGATAAAGATCATGTTTATGGTATTTTAAATAAACGAGTGGTGGTTTCTGAGTGAATGATTTTTGTTTTAGTTTTAACCCCCTAGAACCAAAAAATTTAATTTATTATTTATTTTATATCTTATTGGAAAATAAGAACTAATATTTATACATGATATTTTTTATAATACTTCTCAAGTAGGGGATTTGACCGACTCAAAATGAACACATCGTAATTGATAGATGATTATGATTATGAACGTTTTTTATTTTGAGAAAATATAATTATAATCAAATAATATAACATTATTTATATAATTATAAATTTATTAATAAATTTTTTCATAGAGTTTGATAAAAAATTAATATATATGAAAAACAATATAAGTTACCTCGCATAACCGGTAGTCTATATAACACATGATTAATGTTTTCATTACTCAATAAGTGAGAGGGAAAGTATGTGGATTATAATTTTTATATTCATAATAAATATTATTATAGATACATGATATTTATTATTAAATTTCATAGTTCTAATCAGTAGATAGTGTCAATGGTGAAAAACTGCTGTTTTTTCTTCATGGAGGAGGTAGTCCGCAAAACACACAATTGACGGTTTTGATTTACTTAATAGAAAAAGGTGAAATGTGTTTAATAATCAATCAATTACAATTATAAAAACACATATAAATAATATAATGATTTCATTTAACAGTAATTATAAAATTTCAATTTAAAATATAGTTTTATATAGAATAAACATGCAAACAATTAGTACTTATAATGAGAAATTTGTGTTTACATTCTATAAATCCATAAATATGGAGGGATTATGATAATTCCATATAAATATAATCTTATAGAAGTCAAGAAGAGTTCTAAGTGAATAGAAGAAGGTATGGTTTTTATGGTGAAATACAAATTTTGGAGTTCCTTGATTGGTGGTAAAATTCCCCATTCATAAGTGGTGAGAATTTAATTTTTGTTAATATTTGAACATTATAGAAACAGATCACTTGTTAAACATTTCATGTGGGTTGAAAAATAAAAAAAAGGAGTGTTGGATGAGTTATGGTTTAAAATACCTCATCAAAACATTTTTTAACTTGTTCATAAGTTATTTAGTCATATAATTTTAACATTCCCACATTTTTGTTTTATCAATTTAATATATTTTTATTTCTGTTATTTACATTAAAATACTAAAAATAATAGGAAATTTATAAAATAATTTGGGTATTCTCATTTTAATTTTGTATTAAATTTTATAAAATATAATTACTTTGTGTATGAATCATAATTTTTATGTTTGTATAGGTATCTAGTAAACCGATTTTTTATAAAAAGGTGTATTTTGAATATCCAATGTTATTGGTAGCGTAAATTTATCTATTTATTTTATATTAATGATATAACCTTTTTATTATAAAATAAAATTTTTTATATGAAATCAGTGAAAAATTATTTTTTATAAACGGAATTTATAATTTAAAAAATATCATAAAATCGAATTTATTAGAGAATATTACACAAGTTTTTTAAGTGATAATCATATTTTATTTTAATTTACTATAGTATTCTTATAATTTGTATTTTTTACTTCTAAAATAATATTATACAAATTAAAAGTTTTTATACACCTTTTGTAATTTCATAAATATTTATTAATTATATATTATTTTTAAAACTTATATTTTTTTATTCACTTAATAATTCAATTAATTAAGAAAAAGATACAATTTGACCCAAAATTTAGATTTCCATGTTTGCCTAATAATAAAATTTAATTTAATCAAAAAAAAATTCTAAAAAACATATATATCTATTTTAAATATGAAGTATAATGATAACTATTTATATAGAAAAATAAAAATTCATTTTCATAAAAAATCAAAATGATAAATATGGAAAATACATGTAACAAATAACATATTAAAGTAATAATTAGTCATTTTTAAAGAACTAATTTATTGTTACCTAACCCCTAGTGATCTATGTCATAAGATATAACAATAAGTTATGTCCCTTTTGTAGTCAAGGGTGATGATTCCCCTATTATAGATCTTATAAAACATTCCATAATATTGAATTTACCTCACAAATGATTTTTATCATGCTATAAAAATTGGAGTCTATATTGGGATTAGTCTAGAGAATACCCTAATTGTAAGAGATCATATCGTATTAACCCTTTATTTTTTTATGGGTTGGAATTTTCTAGGAGTATCATGGGAGTTGGATTAAATATCAGCTCCAAAGGATTCTACAAAATTGAGCCTCAGGTTTTTTCATAACGAGGACCATTACAGAGTGAAAGTCCCAATTATGGGGTAATGCTCTGGGAGTAAATATTTCATAGATACGTCTATTTTTGTAATATATAATGGATGGATAAGAGCTCTGGGGTATTCTAGATAGATGTTGTGATTTGTATAGGTCTTCTACAACATAATGTTTTGATGGATGTTCTATATTTTTTGGATTGTAAATTTATAGAACTTGTTTATGAAATAGAATCCATTCCTAGAGTGTGGGTACAATATTTTCATGAACTCTAGTGAACAATAGTTTCTCTTGTGGTTTATAGAATTTCATTTGGATGGATTTGAGTTCATGGAATAAGGATTTTCATGGAATGATGCAGCATTGTCCCTTTCTCTATGTCATATACATTTATGTGTCAGCTAGTCCCTTTGTGTGATCTAGGAGGATTCACTATGGTTCTCTAATTTTTAGTGTGCCTATAAATAGATCAAAAGCCTCTAAACATATTTTTCACTCCACTTTTCCTCTTTAAACCAAGGATTAAAAGAAATATTTTCAAAGTTAATTAAATCCCCTTTTAATAAGAGTTAATCCCAGGCTTCTAATGATTGATATTTAGTGATCTGAGGTGATTCTTCATCTTTATTGGTAGTTTGTTCTCCATTTGATATTGTTTACTTCTGTTTTGTCTTCCCATGTTATTGAGTTTCATCTCTATTAGTCTAGTGCAGTTTCTTTTAATGATGTTGGCATGGTTTTGGAATGTTTTTTTGGTGGGATGTAGAATTCATTATCAGATATGTATTTGAGATTTGTATCGTAGTGATATTCTCATTTTGAGAAAATTGAAATCTAGAGTTAGGAGATTCATTGTATCCCTTTTTATTTATGTTAAATCAAAAATTGGAAATTCATTAGATTCTTGACAAGTTGGTTGAATTAAACCTAAAAATTGATATATTTAATTATTGATATAATGGTTTGTGGTTAGTGATTGCATGTTTTTTCAACCATGATAATGTTTTTCCTCAGTTATACTAAATATTGTGCTATATGTGTTACTCTCTTTTGTCATATTTGATACACTATGTTTAGATTATTTAATTTAATGAAATTTTATAAAGAATGTTAAGCCAATAATTTATTTGTTAGATAACAAAATTAAAGAGTCATGTTTAAGAAATTATTATATTCTTGTATTTAATGGTAATAAAAATAATGCGTATTTCATGTTTATATGAAATTTTTCTTTAATGTGTTAATGAAATTTCTATATGATCATGAAGATGGAAATTATTTTTCATGGTAATGATAAAGTATCATATTAGCTGATATTTTTTCATCATTGATGTTTAAAGAAAATGGATGTTATGCTTAAAAGAATTATTTAATTAAACTGATTCTCATCATAGATGAAACCATAGGTTTCCGATAGTTTTAAGTAGTTATAATTGAATTATTTAATTAAATATGGCATAAAAATTGGTTTTTTAATAAATATATTTTTTAGTGAGTGAGCCTATTTTCTTAGATTTATAAATGAATTATGTTATGGTCTAAGTGAGTTTCATTTCATGTGAATTATAAATTAATTATTTTATGATCCAATTTCAATATTTTACTTTATTTTAATTTAATTCAATCTATGTTACACTGGATTTCGTCCTTTCAATGTGATGTGATATAATCATGGTATGGATATTAGTTTCTGGGATACGAGTGTTTAATCCAGGGGTTTGTGTCAACAACTGACGATAATGAACGTGAGATTGATAGTGATATGTACAATATTTCTATGGATGTAATTGGGATTGACGTAATGAATTCAATATGGGAATACCAATTATTTTTCCAAATATGGATCATTTATTATTATTAATCTATTTAAATGTAGGATGGTCAGGTTTCTTACATTCTTTCATTAATTTCCATACTACTTATGCCAAATAGTTATTCTTGATTTCATATCTTAACTATATATTATCATTTTTTAAAAAGTATAAAAAATTAAGGAATAATAATAAAGTTAATTAAATCACATATCCCATGGGGTTTCTATTTTCTATAATTCAAAATATGTTATTATTGAGAAATAATTGACTAGTTTTGCATAATATGGTAGGAGTGTACTTTACTATGATGGATAGTGTAATGAATTTTGAATAATTTTTATTAATGTTTATTGAATTAATTTATGTTAGTGGAAATTATAAATGTATTTAATGAAACTACTCTTTAATTCATGTGCACTTATAAGATATCTAGTTGTTAGTGATGGTATCCAGATGTCTGAATGACGGTAGTTTCTCATGAGACTATGAATCAATAAATGATCATAGTGTGGTAGTGGGATATATTACATCATGTTTGTTCTATAATTTCATATGATACCTCACCCTTTTTGTGTGATGAAAAAACACCATGTGGAATCTTAAAAGGTGTTTTCACCAACATCAAGGTTGGTAAGGGATGGATCACTAACTACCTCTGGTGTCCCCGTTCTCTTCTATTAGAAGAATAATGTGATGATAACTGTTTTTGTTAACATTATCATTTTTTTGTGTCGAAAACTATATTTTTTTGTGGTAATTTCAAACACAGATATTATAAGATATATAATTCCAGTGGCTACTATTAGAATGATCTATGTAAGTAGTGTTGGATTGGGAAAAATTACATGGTGTAGGTGTTGTGAGGGATTAAGGTTTAATACACAATGTATGATATAGGAAAACTGGCTATAGTGGGTCTTAGAAACTACTCAATTACTATATGTACATTTGGATTGGATGACGAGACAATGTGATGCATGATATGCACGTTATGATCATTTTTCTATGTTTATTGGGGTTGTCTTTTTTTTCAAGAGATAGCTCAGGATGTATAACATCAAAGAAGAGAGGAAAACCAGTGTGGAAGTGAAATTAGAGTATCCTTGTTTTATTATTAAAATATAGAAAATCTTGAATGTGTTGATTTTTGATAGATATCCGTAGTGAGGCTGAGAACTTGGTATATGTGTTTAGGTGATGAGTTAGTTACAATTTTTATTCACTTGGATTTAGTATAATTTCATTACATATTACATGAGAGGATCCAATGATGATCACACTAAGTATACCTATTATTACAATAAAAAATATATATAAAAATTTTAAGGTTGGTAGGATCAGGATTGATATCAGGATAGATATTATTATCTTTTTTTGAGTTTTATGGGGTTTTCGGTTGCTGACGAGTTTACCATTTGTTACTTATAGTTTATATTCTTGTTTCTTGTTTATATATGACATTACATGTATGCACTTGGGTTTTTTTACTATATTTATGCATTATTTTATTATTATACTTGCCTTATATCTCCCTTCTACATTTTATTTTAGAGGAAAATGTCTTTCATCTATAATTTCATTAAACTCTTATTGCTTTAGGCCAACCCATGGCCTATTAGAGGCTAGATTCGACTAGTCACTATCATCCATATCTCATTTCCTCTCAATGAGGGGTAACTATGAAGGTATGGGTAAATAAGATAGTGATCTCAGAGAACCATCTTAATGGATGGGATGGATTTTGGAGTTAGGAGTATGTGAGGACTATATGGTTTTGTAGAGAAATTGTGCCAGATGATTATAGTATGAAATATAATCAATGGAAATTTCCTGATAGATGGTTATTTAGGGACCCTAAATATGTAATACATATACATTTTAATTTACTAATCCAACTATGAAAAGTGAATCAAGATTGGGGATAAAGACCTTGGAAAATATAATTCATCATTATTTTTTATTACTATATTTAAAATTTGTATACATTAGGACTACATTAAAATTTTAAAAAATTTAATTTAATTATTCTTGATTGTTCTCTATTTTAAGTTTAAGAATCTCTGATCATCTATTCTCTTATAGTTATTGATCTAGGTAAACTTCCTCATAAATATCACATGAAATATTTCATTCAGTTTGTTCCAGTATGTCACCACATAGCAATTGTCGAAGAAATTAATATTTGGAGGAGGAAACCATGATATTTCTAGTTCCACTGTTTATAAAAGTATGGGGGCTTCATTTCACATTTTTTGAAATAGGACGAGTTAGAGAAGGTACAAATAGCATTTAGTTTGGTTTGGGATTGTAAGGATCCTTATATTTCATTGTCAGTGACAATTCAACATGAAGTAATGAAGTAATGATGCATATTTTTCCTTGATAATCACAAGGATTCAAAGCTCTCATCGGAGAAATTTTGGGGTTATCTCCATGAAAAGTTTCTTTTTCCCACTATAAATGAAAATATTCATCTTGATATTTTTACTCTTATTTATTGATGTTCCAATGTGGGGGAGTTTAGGATCTATTTCATTATTCTTAATAATTATGCCTAAAACCTTTTTTTAGATGAGGACTATAGGGTGAGGAATTTATAGGTTTTTTTACTTATAGAAATATGGTTCCAAGTCATCTATTTTATATTATATACACATCTCGAGTTGCTAGAACGAGAAGAGTTCATTAATAGTTTTTTGATTGAACTGAATCATCATGATGGAGAAGTTGTTAAGACTCTCCATTATGTATATTTATCATCCCAGGATCTCAATATCATAGACATAAGAAATTTTGAATATTTATGGGTATGTCTCAACCACAAATATCCTATTTATTTGAATGTTGGGATCTATGTAATATTCCAATGGATCACACAATTCTTTTTTATGTGCATGATGGGGTCATCAACAATGATAGTTCCCCACCTTTCTAAGATGGTATATTTTAATAGTTATTAAACATCATGTTCTTATGATGTGGATGTTTCAGATGAGGTAGTATCAATAAGATGATATATATTAGCATTTATGTAGAGGATATGGGGAAGAAATAGGACATCCCTGGGATTTCCCTCATCCTTATAGAGAAAATAATTCCAATGGTGTCATCATAATCAGGGTTAGATAGGTCATGTAGTAGTTAATGGTAAGCATCATGCACTACCTTTTCTATCTCCAAGAGATTATAATGTCATTTGTGGTTCCCTTTTAGTGTTTGTTTCTTGGGTTCATGAATTTTTTGATTTAGGAGATACATAATCTTATATATCACTTACCCTCATACATCATTTATGACATGGTGTGGAGAGGCTTTTAATTCCCTTGGAAATGACTATACTGGTTATAGTCAAGCTTATCTGTATGAATTATGTAGAGATTGTGATCTAGTGTTGTGGAATTACTTCTCTTGTGAAGACTTCCTATGCATATGGATATTGCAATATGAAATCATTATTGATTTAGACTAGTTGTAATTCAAGGGAAGATATCATGGATTTCTTTAGGATACATGTATTTATTTTATGATACTGATGGATATTATATCAAGTTTATTGGTGAGACATACTCTTGGATGGTTCAATGTCATGTTCCATCTTTATCATCAATATTGTTCGATCTGATGTTATGCTCTATGGAATTTTAGTTGATAGTGTTTCCATAAAAAGTAGAATAGTACCTTTATGCATTTCTTGAATAGGATTTGGAATTACCCCCTAAAAAGAATGTTCATGATTCCATTTTAATAAATAACAGAATTTTTTTGCATCATCATGTATCGGTATATGATGGGGCCTTCTATGATTTGATAGACTTGAGTATGCATCAATGATTTCATACATCATGGTTGTGTTCATCCAAGTGTTTCACCATGGGGTGCACTCGTTTTGGTCATGAAAAGGGAAAATAGAATATATCCCCTTTGTATATATTAACATTTCATAAATTAGGTGATTTTGAAGACCATCTATACTACTCCATAGATTTATTATTCATTCAATCAGTTGAATGGGTGAATTTGGTTAATAATTATTAATATTCGATCAAGAAATCATTATATGTAGTTGAAAATGAGGATGCTCTAAAGACCACTAGGTGATTTCATTAGGAGAATTACAAGATCATTGTGACATTTTTTAGTGTAATTAATACTCTATTCATGTTCATGGGTTTGAGGAATATAGTGTTTGGGGTGATTCTAGATCTATTCATTGTTGGGTTTCAATGAATAAATCCTTATATTATATATGATAAAAGAACATCATGTAGAGAATTTTTCCCATTATTTAGAGTTCTTCATCATTATTAGACATTCTGGATGTTGTTGAAGTGTGTGTGATATGTTCTTTATGTTCATTTATTAACTAGGTTTTTCCCAAGTGAATAGTAGTTTGGACCCTCTAATGATTGACATAGTCATTTCATGGGTATCCTATAAGATTTTTGTTGAGGTATAGAGTTTCCTTGGTCATGTTGACAATTAGAGGAGTCTTGAAACTAATTTATCTTAAATTCAGACACTTCTAACATCCTTGACAAAAAAGGATTAGTTTGTCTTATGGAATTATCAGTGTTGAGTAGAGTTTGTGTAACTAAAGGTGAATGTGGTCTTCAATAAAATTATTTATTTACTAAAGGTAGTTTTTTCACATTTTTATTTGATGATTTTGATTATGTTTTGGGATGTGTTATAATGTTGTAGAGATCCGTTGTCTTTTTTGTGTATAACCAATTACATCTGCATAAGTGAAACAATTCAACCCATGATCTTCAGTTAAAATCATTTTTATGTGATGTTATCATGACATTACCCCATTTTGTGTTTTCACTCTATTACTACTAATAAAAAATTATTAAGGTGTTTCTTCTACCAGTGTGACATAAACATGTGGTAGTGATGGTAGATAGAATTATTGTCGGATTATGACTTTGATATTTCATAAAAACTATGTACTAAAAATGTTATAGATGGTAGGATATGAATAAATTCAGTTTTTGATGTCATTTGTGGATCTGCGGATTCCATGAGGTTGTTAGAAGAAATATCAATGATTTATTATAATGAGGGAGATTTTTTAAGAAGTGGTTGTATTTTTCATATGATAGTATAGTCATATGTGGATTAGTATGTCGATCATTCCCAGCTATGGGATTTTGTGGTGGTGATATGGAGAGGCTAACGTTTCATTGTTGATTCCCTAGATGTTTGGTCTATGCAAGAACAGTATTGGCGGTTGTTCCAAGGAATTATTTTCATCCCTTTTATGATGCATGATATGTTTCTCTATGAGTTCCATAGAACAATTTAAAAATTCCTTCCTTGAATAATAGAGATCTTCCATTATTGGAGAGTTTACTTTTGGTGGCCTATGTTAAATCGTGTGTTTACAATGATGGTTTCTTGATGTTTATCCTCCAATAATGTAATGATTAGGTACCTTGTTCACAGTGTTTCTTCCATCCATTGGATGTTCGTTATTGGCTATTGGAGGACATCTCGATGGTCATTTTTACCAATATTCCTCACAAGTAGGATTTAATTTTATGTGGGTTATAGTGGATTGTTTGATTAAAAAATCCCACTATATATATGTTAAGGAGTAAATATTATTATATGTTTGGTCATGATAGTGTCCAGAATAGGTTGTGAGAATCCATAGTGTCCTAATAATTCTTATATCCAATCATGATCCTCATTTTACCTCCATGGTGTGAAGAGTCCTCTATAACTATTTTTTGTCTCATTTATATCAAATCACATATTTTTATCCATAAAAATATGTTCCTAAAGGGTGTACCGTAAACTCACTTAAATATATGGTTTATTCTATGGTAATGGATTTTTGAGAGTAATGGATGATGAACCAGCCCATGGTCTAGTTTTATTACCACAAAATTTTTTACTCCACCATTTGTATGGAACTGATTAAATCATTATATAAGTTTATGGATAGAGAGGGTTCGGGTGTTCCTCCTTAATGGAAGGTTTGGAGTCTCCATTTTCCTACAAGGTTAGAGCATGATCATTGTTTTTTTTCAAATTTACTTGGTTCTATCCATCTCGCTAGAGGTGTGGCTCCTGTAGAAGATCCTAGAGTGTGGCATTATGTTTTCACTGGTAATTTACATCACTCTGATCTTAGAGAAGCTATAGAAGTTTTTAGATCCTGAAGAGATTAGATTATGGTGGTAGCCGGTGATGGTGTTCACTGAGCCAAATATTAAGAAAACATTGTTGCAGCGGTCACTAGGATTGATGGATCTTATATATTTTCGATGGTTGACCTTATTATGGTGGATGGGTACAGTGTTCTACGAGCTCCAATGGTCATTAATGAGTCGGATTAATGACATGTTGTGGTGGAATCTGATCATGGAGTACCTAAGACAGTGGAATAATTATTTATGGCTGGATTAAAGGAGTCTTTCCCATATTTTTTCGGAGAAGACTAAGATGGACCACCCTTAGGATGAGGATTGTTTTATTAATATTGTGTGGAAGGGGATTTAGAACCATCCATTAGTGGATAAAGAATACATGTTATCTAATATCAGGGGTGATGCTAGTCCAGTGGACGTGATTATGGGTTTTCAAGGTATCTCTACATTAGTATACCCAACAACTAATTTTAAAGCTATTAGAGATTTTATCATGTAACATGAATGAATTTAATGTTAATCAAGTTGATGACATCTCACATATGTTTGTGATGGTGATATGAAGATAATTGTGAGAAAGGATGACACTAATCATTTGGTTGCAAATTTCATGGTTATCCATGAATTATTATAACTCTGTGAGCACTCCTTTATTTCATAAAATTTATTCCTAGTGAATAAATTTTTTGGAAGCAGGATAGTTTGGATTTGAAGATAATTTATATATGGGATTTTATGATTGGGAACTTATTTTTATGGGCTAAGGGTAATTTCAAATATTTTCTCACATAAGGACCTAAATTAGAGAGCATGAGGGATCAGGTCAATTGAGCCAATGATAGGTATAGTTTTATTTCAAGAATGGGACTTTCAATTCACCCCTTTTTCAATAAAAAATCACATGTCTCAAGTATGGAACAATAGTGATGTTCTTAACTAGATCTTGTGGAATCTTAAAATACCTTATGATATTTCTTCTCCTATGAAAATCCCAATTAAAATGGATTAGAATAACGAGGATATGAAATTTGTTCATTATGGTAGAGTCTTAGTGGTGGTATACCTATGTACATTCCTAATCCATAATATATATTTTTCTATAATGGATGATGGTATTTTTCTAAAAGTAAAATATGAGATATTTCATGATTTCAGTAATGACTCTCATGTTATTTTCTAAGAAGAAGATAAGTGTTGTAAAAATGTTTTATGCTTCTTTTGTTCTTTAAGAAGGCATCACAAGTCTTCCCATAAGAAGAAATTAAGGTTGCCGACAATACACAATAAGGAGGTTTTTTTAGAAGAAGGCAATCCATTATTGATAGGGGTAAAAAGTATATTAGTACTGGTGTCTCACAAGATATGGAAGAGGTTTCTCCGGAACTAGTAGAAGACACTGAGGTGCATAAGTATAATGAACAAGGATTACTAGATCATGTAATTGGAGAAGTTAGATCTTCTTTTTTTGGATCCTGTTCAAGGTTTTCTTTTTCTTTGGTTCCTGAGGATGATATGAATTCCCAATATGAGTCATGCTTGAAACTAGGAATAAATTTTGGAATGGAGAAGAAGGACCATACAATTTCAATAGCGGGGAAACTAATTCCGAGTGATAGTAAGAATCTCTTAATTATTCAAGAAAAAATTATTAAATTACAATAAATGTAGGGAAGCCATGGAAGGTGGGATGATATTGAGGATGACTCTGAAAAAAAAAACAATCTTACAAATATGATTTGTCAAAAAGAAAACAAAATATTGTTTTGGATGTTTAATATTTTCAATATGTTATTACTATGAAAGAAAGGCATTTGAAATGCTACTAATAAATGAATCCTACTATGGTTACAATGTATCATCCTTCAATAGAGTATAAATCTAATTGGTATGGTGATTATGATGTTTCTTATTAGTTTGAATGTGGCCCTTGATCGTTTCATTGGTTCTTCTAGGAATGAGGAAATTAATTCTTATATGACCACATCCATTATACAATTGTCCTTTTCTTAATTTTTTAAAAGTAAAAATTTCTCTATTATACCTTATCAAGTAATTAATTATACGTATCGACATTCCATTATTAATTGTTCTCAATTTGGGTTGTGGAATCTTCAATTCACTAGTCCGAAATATGATATAGTATTGTATAGATGGTGTAGGGTATTCATGAAATTATTAAGCCATCTCATGATCACTAGAAGTCCAAAATTGATAATTGGAGGATACCTCTATAATTCTATGTTGATGATCATGTGTTATTGAATGTCACACATCATCATGGTTGATATGTTTTAGATTAGGGAGTGATTTTTTCCCATATATTCGGTCCTTTGGATGTGGTGACTCATGTCAGAGACATTGAATATCAGATTTCACTTCCCTAAAAGATCATCTAGATACATGATGTATTATACGTTTAACAACATTGCTATCACCTTTATAATTATTCCTATATAATTCATTTGGAAAAGATATGTGTTTATAATGATTTGACCTTTCAGGAACAAATTATAGAGATCCAAAACCTCAATAAGAAAGTGTTTTGGGGGATTGTTGTTCTAAGGGGTTGTGACTTGTGTAAACATGGTGGCATTAAGGAGAGTACCCAAGAACAAGAGTCTAATATACATGCTCGTTATTCCATGATATTTGATGATTATCACTCATCTTTTATCATTTATCAGTCATGGTTGTCGATATCTTATAGTTTATGAGATGGTTTGCACCTAATTCATTTTGTGGTTTTTATAGCGATCCATGATTAATATACATGGATATTAAATAATTTCTAATGAATATTTAGAACATTATAAAAATACTTCTCTGATGACTATAATAGTTTAGTGTCTTTGGAAACATGGAAACATAATCTTTTATTGTAGAAATATATCTTAGACATCTACCTTTATGATCATCCACTTTATTACTCCTATATAAAAATATTTTCATAACATGGGGAAAGGAAATATATGAGATGGGTGATATCATATGTTACGTAATGGTATGAAAGTGTGATATGTATGAATTAAAATGGTATTATTGTATGATAACATTATCTCAACATTACAAGATCATACCTTTTATATCAATGATCAAAATAATGATTCTTATAATCAATATTCGTAGTTCATAATTAATGAATCACAATTAAATATAGATGAAAATTCACGAGGTCATAAAATAATCAGAATCCATAGAATATTTTGAAGAAACGTTATCATATAAAATTCTTTTCACTATAGTCAAGTCATAATTCCATGTCCATGTTATTGGAATAGGTTCACTCCATAAATCATATTATTAGTCAAGCTTCTCTACCAAGACCATATTTTCTGAAAAAATCATTTACTGAACTGGGTTCACCTCCCATTACATCGTAGTATTACTGAACTAGGGTAACCTCCCATTCTAGTCACATTTTACTGAATCACGTCCACTCATTTTTCAATCCCAATCATAATAAATCATGTTCATGCCTCGTTGTGGACCGGTCGTAATGAACTGAGTTCACTCCTCAATCTTTTTTCTACATACTCTTGAGATAAAAATCCTTACCCAATTCATATAAGGGAGATATATATCTCACAAATATCGTAATTAAATCATATATATGTGTTCTATAAATCATTCATCTTATCATAACACATTAAAAATAGATGGTATTCATAAACATCGTATCAAAACCCAAGAAATGAAATGGGTATCATAAAAATTTAATCATATAATAACATATGGAAATAATATAAGTTTCATAATTATTTGATTCTAGAAAAATCCCATTAAAGGAAGTAGTTCTTATAATAATTTATAATGGTATAACCCATTGAATATAAATGAGTTTCACTATCATTTATTCATTAAATTAGAAACTAATAAGTGAAATGATATAAATGGTTTCATTATAATATATCCCTAGAAAATCATAAACAATAACAAGTGATTTGATATTATTTGAGACGGATTTTATGATATCACTTAAAACATCACTATTTATGACATATAAAATTTTAAAAATCCATTTCCTTGAGTCCACATTCAGAATGTATAAATGAGTCATGAAAAAGCATTCAAAACATTTCTTGAAGAAAATAAGTTTTCCAATTTGAAAAAATTATCTTTGAAACATAAATCATTTTGAAAAAAATTTTCTTTGAAAATAGCAATACAAAAAATAAAATAATCTTGAAAAAATAATGAAATACTTTTTCCCTGAAAAATTAAAAAAGAATCTTGAAAAATAAATTATTATCGAAAATATATAAAAGAATAATAAAACCATTTTGAAAAACATTTTCCTTGAAAAGTTGTAAAACTAGATTAAAAATAATTTTGGAAAAAGTTTTCTATGAAAAAACATAAAAACTTATAATGAGATATTTATAACATATTGAAAAAAAATATATGAATTATTTTTTTGAAAACATTTATAGAAAATATTGTATTGAATGATCACTGATATCTGACTAAAAGGAGAAATAATGTCGTATTTTTATAAACACTTTTTCCTTAATCATATTTACTACAAAAGAGGGGTAAAACGAAAAATTTAATTGGATATATTATGAATAACCATGTTTTAATAAAATTCATGATTTTTATTAGCATATTAACCATAATATTTTATCAATGGATTTATATCCATAAACAGTCTCAATAAATTATGAAATTATTTAAATAAACTGTTTAAACTATGGTAATGTCGAATAATAAAAAAATTGAAAGAATAAAATTTCATGAAGTCTAAACCATAATAGAAAAATATCGAATCATGGTACGACATGACAATGTTAGTATATACACCTCATATAAAAATATAGGTGGATAAAATGGCTTGTGTCTTAATGAAGGAAAATTGAGACAAAATTACTTCACCAATTTGGTATCTTTTTGAAACATAAACCCCATGAAATAAATATCCTAAATTGTTCTATAAATATACCTAAATTTAAGTATATTAATTATTGAATATATACATGGTATGTATACAAAAATTATATAATAAATACGAGGTGAACATGGATTTTGTCTCACGGAAAATAAAAGTGAGATTAGAAAACCATTAAAATATGACATGACTCTTGTTGTAATAATTAAAACCTCATGTATAATGACAAAAAGCTTATTATAAATCTACCACATAACCATATTAATATATATAATTATATATATTCATTATTTATGTCATTATAAGACATTTTCTTTAATAACTCTAGAATAAAATTATGTTTTTGGTGATAATCGCCTTGTTTTTCATTCATGTTCGGAATTTTTATTCATGGTCCTCTTACAAAGATCATTATTCCCTTATTTAAAAAATAGAAAACATGATATAAAATTATTATATAATAATTATAAATTTATTTATAGTAATCTATAAATAAAATTAATATAAAAAACACACCATTCATGGAGACGGTAGGATGTACGTTCGTATGGACAAATTTTCTAGTTTATTGTCGAATACAAAAAACCATAAAGGAATATATGTATATATATATATTTATTATATTAGTATTATTATGTAATATATATCATATTATTTCACTAAAATCGTCTTTAACATATTCCATGTAAAGTGTTAAAGAATGACATCGCATTGAGGAGGTAGTAGTCCACACATCCACAAACGATGTTATCGTATTTACAAAAAATTGATAGAACGAATCTATGGTTTATATATTAATTAAATTATTAGAAATAGATATTAAATATCAAATATATATCAGGTATAAAATAATGTTTCTATCATACTTCCCAACCATGATAGGTGGTAATGGGAACATTATACTATGTCGTTTCGTGAGGTTGTAGTTCATCGTACACATGAATTGTTTCTTTATTACCAATTACATGGAATTGTCTATAAGTGTTGTTATAAAACTAAGTAAGAAAAAATAATTATAAATTGTTGATACAGAATATTTTATATAATATCAGAATAGTAATAGTTGATGTGGTAAAGGATGAAAATAAAACAAAGATCTTGTGGAAGGATGATACCTCTTCTTTGGGAAACTCCTCATTGTTTACACCAAAATGATTAATTGGTTTGATTTATTAACAAAGGGAAGAATATATGATTAATTTAGCTATATTGGTATTATATTCTTTTATATTTTTGAATGAAAAATGGCTTCATGTGTGTTAATAAATTGGAGGAGTTGGGCCTTTTTATAGTGGTGGAGGAGGGTAATAATTGTGAATTTCTTAAATGGGAATTTGCACCATGTTTTTACTATAAAAATGTATACAACAATGAACCAAATTCCATTAAATGTAAAAGGTTGGGTAAATAAGTCCATAAAACATATTTTATTCAATTTTAATGTCATTTTGGTCCTTAATGATAAGGTTAGTTGTTCATTTGGCTATTTTTTCTATAAATTGATGTAATTAATTTTAATTACTTTCAGTAATATTTTTGTTAAAAAATTGATATTATTATAAATTGAAAATTTTTATGATTAAAAATATTTAATCAATTATTCCAAAATATAATCATATAATTGGTTCAAATTAATTTAAATTTAATTCCACATATGGGACAACAATGCCGCCTTCTAAAGTAAAAATGTTCAAATAATTGAAATGCATTTATATCTTATTTCTATGTTAAATTATTTCCAATGAAATAAATTTTTTTAATTCATAAAAAATTTATCTAATTAACTTTTAATATCAAAATAAAATATAATTTAACTATATAAATAAATTATATGAAAAAAAATTTTGAATTAAATATTTGTGTTTTTTACTATTCATCAAAAAATGGAACTTCTTAGAAAAAACAAAAAATTCACCATATTCTAATATTTAGGTTGAGATTTAAATAATTATGTAAATTATTTAATATAAAAACTATAATACTCACCAAATCAGATTATAAATGAGTTCTCCATTAAAAGGTGTTAAAATTACCTTTTAAAAGAATACTTATTTATAATCATAAAATTAGATTTATTCTTATCATATTCCAATAAAATATAAAGGTGTATTATAAAAAATAGAGGTTTATTATAAAATATTAATTTTTTTGAAAAAATAATCACAATTATTTAGTTTAATTTTTGATATAAAATTGTGCTTTGATAGTGAAAAATAGTTTTCCTAGAAAGGTAATTTCATATTTCTCAATAAGTTCATAAATTCACTTCTACTTATTGATAACCAATAGATTAAAATTAAATACAATTATAAATCATATTTTCATAATTTAGGTAATATTATTAATCATTTTTCTTCTAATTCCTAGGTGGTACGTTTAATAATATTTTGACAATAATATTAATATTATCATCTAGTTCTGTAAAACATGATATGGAATGTAGCATATGTTATCTAAGGGACTTTGTATTCTATATAATATAAGTAAAAAATATTGTTTCATGTACCATAAACTAATATGAGTGTTTTGTACAATGTATCATTAATATGGTGTTGTGTATAACAGAAGCCTCACTTGGTTCATTCATACAAAAAAAGAAATAGTTAGTGTTATGTGAAATAAAAAATATCAAAAATTTAAATTAATTTTAAAAAAACATAGTTCACAAAATATTGGAGTTTTAAATTCAACACCCATTAAAGTTAATTTATCCAACTAAATTCATCTGGATTATCATAGATTTAATTCTTTAAAGACCCATTCATATAAAACCACATCGTAAAATGAGTACAAAACCTTCATTTGAAATGGGAATGTTGGATACATAATCATTACCAAAGTATCACATAACATGGATTCCATATTGGATAAAATAATTGGGAAGGGAAAACTGGACATAGAATAAATGTGTAACTAATTATAGTTATCTATAATGATCATTGATCACCATCACGTGAATGGTCAAAAGAATGTTTAGGGCCTCATAACCCCAAATCTATGATAATTTATAAGACCATCAGTTCAACATAAATATACGGTTTTAAGAGAAAACTTTTTCAATAAAAGTGTCCTATAGTTAAAGAATTATTTTAATATTTAAGAACTTAATGAAATATACTAACATGATTTCATTCCTTTTCATAAGCACAATCTTTTCCTTTGGTTATGAATTTCTCGATTTCCACTTCACCTATTACTCTATGAAATGAAGGTGAATATTTCATCCATGATGTGAAAATAGATCATGACATAGAGTGATAAGTCATTCTATAAATAATTAGTTTGAATCACATCATAAATTTTTGATATGGTCTATATAAAATTCATAAATCCTCATATGGTAAGATAATATTTTAATATCACAAAAATAATTTGATGGTTCACTATAAATTTCAATAAATGGATGACCTTATAATACATCTCATAGTTACAAATCCAATACATTAAATTTTAGGTTACTAAATAATCTTAAAATTGATCCACCATATATAATAAAGTTTCTATTTCTTATCAGATTCCCAAAATATTATTTCCTTCATCATATATTCTACTTAAATATGGTAATAACCTAAATTAAAAAAAGTGTTTTGGAAAACATGAAATATTACTTATTCTGAAGATTACTAGATATATTCTGTAATTCCAATACGTTTTAAACATCATCCAAGATAACATAGATTGAATTTTTCAACTGATACATTATCCATTTTTATGTTATAAATACTCTATATTATACTTTATCCACTCCATCTTATCTTTATCCATTAAAAAATATCATTTCATGATCCTCAGGAAATTGTTAAGGGTTACATCCCCTTTCATGTAACATTTACATTAAATAAGTTTTATAATATATCATTATCATTAAATGTATTATTGAAAATAAATAAATAAATAATTTTAGAAACAATCCTTATAAACATAATGATTCATATAATATAGTATTTTAATTTCAAATCATTACACATGAATCATCCAACTTTATTTTGAAACCATTAATAAGGCTTCATCAACATTTTCCTTGAAAACATATTCCTATAATATGAAATATGAATGATGTATTAACGTTCATGGACCTCAATCTAATTAGGCTTATTACATTAATGTAAAAAATACTGGAAGAATAATACATATCTTTAACATGTCTCATTTGGTCTCTTAATCTTTAATAGTATATCCTATATTGATACCACCTTCCTGATTCTCATCATGGTATTTCCACATAGTAAATCGATTTGTATAGTTCCTATACATTTCATATCCAAATCATTCAGTGACAAAAATGTTCCATCTAGTTCCATCCATTCACTAAAAATAGAAATCATAGTGTCAGAATCATTTATAACAATGGAAATCCACATAATCTATAAAAAATTTCTTATAGGATTTATAAATCATCAGTCATAGTTCATTAATATATGACACCATAAGTCTTTTATAGGTTACTGATGGTCACATTCTACCTAAATTCTTCATGATGGTTCATATAATTTACATTCATCCCCAAAAAATATCTCATTCAATTACCATACCATGTGTTCGGTAATGATTATTTTCATGTACCATGTTACACTTGTGTGAGTCCCGAAGCACCTATTCAGAGTTTTTACCCCTCATTACATTTTTTATATATCAACAACCACGTGTAGTATCCATACATGGATGTAATTCATGGAAACCACTTGTTATATCCTTTACTTAATTCCTTGGATATTCTACTATACATTATCTTATCCGAAGAATTATCCTAAGAGAAATCCCTAGACATAACCCTAGAAATATACATTGGGATATCATTAGCGTTTTCACACTCTAGTTTCCAAATATTGACTAAACCATTCCTTTGATACAAACTATAGTAAATGGAGCTTAATATATCTGTATGTTATATTAGTTTTGTTGTATATTTTGAAAATTTCAAAAATATATGCCCAATGACCATAATTGTTTAGTGACATTTGGAACATTGAAGCATAATCTTCATACATCATGAAAAATCATCAAAATATACTAGAAAGATATTCCCCTTCATTACTCGTAAATAAAATCATTCTTCATAACATAGATAAAGGAAACATAAGAATGGGGTGAGATTGGATACTTATTAAGGGTAATCAAGGGGTATATGTAATCATAATAAGATAATAATGGTATGAGAACCTAGTCATAACATTTTAATATCATACCTTTCATATCAATGATCATAAAAAATAACTTTTTCCTAAATATTAGATGTTCATTGGAATGGAATCAGAAGGATCTCAACAAAAATCCAAGAGATCATAACATAAGCATAATAAACTGAATTGTTTTCAGAAAAACAATCATATAAAATGATTTATATAGTGGTGAAGGATTTTTTCCACTGCTATCTTAGTGGATTGTGTTTACTCCCCAAACCATTTTAAAATTCATTTTTCACTCTTAAGAATATATTAGTGGAATCATTCCTTTAATAAACTTGGTCCAACCCTTATTCCTGACCTGTATTAATGAACTAGGTTCAGTTCCCCTTCCAACCCTATATTGCTTAACCGAGATCACTGCTCCTTCCAACCCTGTAATACTGAGCTGAGTTGATGCCTCATTCAATCAATGCCTTTCTGAACTCAGTTCACTCTTCATTATAACCCTATCATACTCATGAGTAATAAATCTTTATCCAATTAATATATTAGAGATATAGGTCTTACACATCTTATAATGAAATCTTACATACCTGAACCATAAAATATTTTTCACATCACGACCCATAATAATAAATGGTTTTTGTAACCAACATAACATAACCCATGAAATGAAATGTTCATAAAAAACATTTAATAATATCATAACAAATAGAAAATAGATAGGTTTTATAATATTTTCATCCTTGAATAACCCATAATTAATAGTGGGTCTGATAATATGTTTCCACGGTATAACTTACTGGAGAGAAATGGGTTTCATAAATATAAATCCATAAAATCCTAATCCACTTAGAGATGTAATATGAAGAATTTTGTTGGATAATATCCCTAGTAAAGCATGAAATATACCAAAGGATCCCTTTTTAGATGCATAAGTATTTTGACAGATCACTTAAAACATCACTTTTTAAAACATATAACATTTTTAAAAACAAATTTATTTAATCCCACCTTGAAAATGATTAAAGGAATCAAGAAGAATAATTTCTAAAATTTCTTGAGTAAAATATCCTTTCTATTCTGAAAAAAATATTTAATACATAAATAATTTTAAAATAAAATTCCTTAAAAATAGATTAAAAAAAATAATTATGGAACATCTTGAAAAAGTTTTTACATAAATACTTATAAAATAATCTAGTAAAAGAACTAGAAAACATTTTCTTTAAACACTTAAAAATTAATATTTAAATCTTTTTGAAAAACTCTTTCCTTGAAGACATATAAAAGAATTTAGAAAATCATTTTGAAAAAAAATTTATTTTAAAATACTCTGAAATATTATATTGGAAGATTGAAACCATTTAAAACAATCTTTAAAAATAATACATTTTTTTAAAACATTTTTAGAAAACATATTTTGGAAATACCATAAATTCTAGGATGAGAGGATAAATTATGTCATAATTTTATAAAATTATTTTTCTTAATTACATTAATGAAGAAAGATTATAAAAAGAGTGTCTTTTCATGGATATAATATAAATAAAAAATGGTAATAATACAAATGATATTTATTGATAGGGGATAAAATATTTCTCAATGGAATCATAATATTAAATAATCTCGACACAGGATGAGATTGTATAAATAAATAATTACAACATTATTAACATTGAATCCAAAGAAAATTGAAATAATAAATCTAAACGATGATTAAAATATAATTAAAATTATTATATTCATGATAAAACATGTCAAAGGATTTCTATAGACATCATTGATAAATATAAGTTCATAACATCATATCTGACTCAAAGAAGGAAAATTAAGACAAAATTACTTCACCAATTTAGTATATTTTTAAAATGTAAACACCATTACATAAATATCATAAAATAGATATGTAAATACCCAAAATATTACATATATGATCCATATAACACATTCATGGGCATTATAAACAAAAAATATAAGAAATAGGAGTAAAATACGTCTTCTGTCTCAAAAAAATAAAAGTAACATGATAAAAACCTTACCTTATGTATTGACTCCCATTGTATTTATTAAGACCTACTGTATAACAAGTATAATATTATTATAAATATATAGAAGAACCGAATTAATATATATAATACAATAAATTATTTAATTATGACATTCTAATATCCTCTCATTAATAAATCCATACTAAAGTTACATTTTAGGTGATATTCACCTTGTCTTTCATACATGTCTTCAATTGTTATGCATGGTCCTCTTACAAAGATCATCATTTCCTTATTTCCAAAATTTTTAACATGATATAAATATCATATATAGTTAGTAAATATGTATTTTTAATGTTATATAATATATATAAATATTAACTAGAATACATAGTTCATGGACATGGTAAGTCGTACATATGCATGAATGTTGTTTTTGTTTTATTATCATATTGAAAGAAATAATGTTAAATATATATATATATATATTATCATTATAGTAGAATTATTATTTAATATATATTATAATATTTCCCTAAACGCTACCTTAATACATTCCTGGTAAAATGTGAATGAATCACATTGCTTTGAGGAGGTGGTAGTCCACATGTCTAAAAAACAAGTTAACATATTTACATAAAATAGAATGCATTCATTTATGTTCTATATAATATATAAAAAATAATGAATTATTTTTAAATATATTATTTATCATATAAAAAATATATTTTGTATCATAATTACCATGTTGAGTGGTGGTTAATTATAAATTAACAACATCATTTTGTGAGCCGATAGTTCATCGTAAAAATGAACAGCAAGTCTATTACCCATTAAGTGTAAACATGTGTAAATGTAGGTTAAAAACATTGAATATAAAAATAAAAATATATTTATGATACATTGGATATTATATAATCATAAAATATGAATATTTTAAGGGGTGTATAATGGAAAAAAATAATGGACCTTGAGGAAGGATGTGACCTCTCCATTGGGTAACTCCTCCTGGTTTTCACCAAAATGCTTCCTTGTCATTATTAAATCCAAAAGAGAGAATTATAAAGTGAAATGAAGGATTATGGGAGATTATTTGAGAAGTTTTTGGTTGAGTCAAAGTTATTTTTTACATGTGATATAATGGTAGTGATGGGTGCCTTTAAGAGTGGAGTAGGAGTGGCTTTCTTTTAAATTTTGTAAAAAGGAATTCCACTGATGATTGTTAATGAAAAGTGGCGCCAATAATAAACCAAACTATTTAGAATGGATTATATGGTCTAAATATGGTCATAAAAAGACTTTTGACATAATTCTAGGTATTTTTGGGCAATATGTTTAATGTTTAGTCCTTTATTACACTAATTTTTCTCTTAATTGCTGTAATTAATTTTAATCACCTTTACTAATCATTTGGTTAAAAAACTATTTCGAAATTGTTTTATACTATAAATTACTATTTTTAAAAATATGGAATTACATATTCCAAATTATAATCACATAAGTGGAGGAAATTAATTTAAATTTAATCCCACATACCAGACAACAAAGAGGGTTTTTAATGAAAATATGTGAAAAAGTTTGAATTGTTTTTTAATCCAAATTCAAGGTAAATGTTTTTCAAAAGACCAAAATTTGAATAATTTATGTAAAATTGATGATATTAAGCTGAAAAAAAATCTAATATATATTTTATATAAATAAATAAATTAGATTAAAAAGTAGTTTGAAATAAGAAATTAGAATTTTCCACTATTCATCAAAAACTGAAACTTCTCAAAAAAAACCCAAAATAAACAAAATATTATTATGTTATGATTTAAAATGTAAATTTTATTATTTTCAAATAAAAATGATAAAATTGTCAAAAATTAAATTTAAAATGGGTTCACAATAAAAGTTACTAAAATTACCATTTAAAAGGATACAAAATTTTATTAATAAAATTTGATTTTTTCATATCTTATAACTATAAAATATTTTTTATGAGTATAAAAAATATTTATTGAATATATAATATATAATTTTGAATGGAAATATTACTCAATAATGATTTTTTAATTTAATCAGATTAAATTGAATTTGTTCATAGACAAATAATTTTCATAAAAAAGTAATTTTATTATTTTCCAACAGTTTTTATATTCTCTTATACTAATTGATAACAAAAGTGTTCATTTAATATACATGTGTAAATAATATATTTACAATTTACATACTTTTATTCATAAATTCAATATTAATGGAGAGTTGTTATTTATAATAATATTTTAATAATATTATTAATAGTATTTTTAGTTTGGTGAAACACGGCCTTGAGTTTAACATAAATTATCTAAGGGACTTAGTATTGTGTATAATACAAGCCAAATATATTGTTTGGTGTACCAAAATATAATCTATGTCTTTCATAGAGTTAAATATTGACATAGTGTCGCATAAAATAAAATCCAAACTTACTGATTTCATATAACAAATAAATTATTCAATTTTGTGTGAAATGAAATATATAAAAAGATAAAATTACATAAAAATGTAATTCACAAAATCATGGGGTTTTATATTTTTTTCACTTATTTACAATGTATCAATTCCCTGGAGAATAGTTATGATCATGTTGTTTTTTTCCTATATTAATCAAATTAATGTAGTTGAGATTCTATTATAATGGGAATTTGGATAGGTATCTCATGGGGTGGGTGTTCATATTAACATTTTTATGTCATTCTATTTTGGTTTGATTTTAGATTATAAAGGATGAGAATATTTTTAGAGGTATCTAATATAGGGGTCATTGATCCTAGCAGCCAATTATTTTTTGGGATTGATTAATTTTTTGTTCATAGAATTGGATTTTGGAGAATTTTATAAAATATAATAATGGATGGTTTCTATGGAATGGATCTTTAGGCTATGCCATAAGGTAGAACATTATTTCATGTATGTCCTACAAATAGCGTATGGTCTCTCGAGGAATTACTTCAAAGATACTACACTTTTTTGAATGCCTAAGACATGGTGAAGGGATATGATATATGTCATTTTCTTATTGTGTCATGTACATGTGTGAATCATTTTATAGATTCGATGGGTTTTCCTCTTTTTTGAGTTAATAGTGCCACCGAGGAGGGATGTAGCATAACCTCTCATTTGGAAAATAAATATTTTGGTGTGTTTTTCTTAACACACCATATCCAATTTTCATGTTTACGTGGATTATGTTTTGGAAGGAGTTTTATTAATCCTAAGTAGGATTTTCTGGCAGTTGGCAATGCATCCCTTGGATTTTGTTTTAGTCCACAATGTGTCAGCTAGTTCTGCGCTGTTGTCCAAGAAGATACAATATGTTCTTCAAATTTTCATTATTATTATAAATAACTCAGTTCTATATACATACACCTTTCTATACACATTCTTCATAGAACCATATGTATCGACGATTTATTTTCAAATGCCTTTGAACCCCCTTTTGAAAGGAACAAATCATAAGCTTCCTGTGTTCAATCTATGGTGATCAAATATGAGATATTCCTCTTTTATTATGTTTTATTATCTTTTTTATGTCATTTAATTTAGTTTAATCATTTCATGTTATAGTTTTTTATGAAAATCATTCTAATGGAGTTTATTTTGATGTTGTCGGCATGGTTGTTGAATAGAATTCTTGGAAGGATGTAACTTTTATTGTTGGAGAGGTTATCATTGATCTATATTTTGGTTCTAATATTGTTTGATTAAAATTTATATCTCAATATAGGGGAGTCATTTCTTTTATTTTTATTTACATTAAATCATAAACTTATTGTGATTTATCTTCTTTGGGTGATGGTGGAATTAATCCAAATAAACTATAAACTGTATTATAGAAATATTTTTTATGGTTACTGATCACATGTGTTCTTCCACCATAGTAATTTTTTTCTTATTTTTTACTATATAATGTGTTACTGATACTATTATTTTTTATCATGTTTTTTACTCTGGGTATAGAAAGTTTCATTTTATGAAATTAGATAAAAAACATAAACCCATTAATTTTTTTGGAAAAAAATTAAAGGGTCATGTTTAATGAATCCTTATATTATTATAATTTTATGGTAATCAAAATAATGATTACTTAATTTTAAAATGGATATATTTATCCATGTGTTAATGTAATTTACTTAAAACATGAAGCTGATAAAGCTTGTAAATGATAATAATATAGTGTTTGTTAAATTACAATTGTTTATCCATGAATTTTTATTAAACTATATGTTATGCTCAAAATCATTGTTTAATAAAATTATATTTCTGTATAGATAACACCATTAAATACCATTATTTTTATTATTTTATAATTTAATCAGTTAATTCATGATGAAATAAAAACTGGGTTTCTGATAAATATAAATGTTTTGGGATAGATGATCATGTTTTTATGAAATTTGTATACCTTTTTCTTGGGGATGACAGAGACTATATTCTTAAATAGGTTAGACGCCTTATATTTTGGCCGGATTTACCTTTTCTACCTTGATAGTTATTTTATATCTTATTTTTTTCTTTATATGTGTGCCTTGTAGGTTATGTGATGTGATCCTGGGATGTTTTTTGGCTAATTATAAATGCGTAGGGAGGCCTAGGATTTATGGTAGTAGTTGAAACCATTGAAGATAAGATGCACGGTGATATTCATAATGGTTTCAGGGATTGAACTGTAATTTTTTGAATGTGTTCATTCTAGTCTTAACTATTATTTTATTGAATCTATAGGATTTATTGATAATAATTTGTTTATAGGTTGAAATTTTAGGATTTTTTTATCTGAATTAATTTCTCAACTACATTAGGAAACTAGTTTTTCATTTATTCATTCCTTAATGGTAAGATATATTATTACATAAATTAATTGGAATTGGTGAATGGTAATAATGTTTAATCAACTATGTAACACATGGAGTCTGTGTTTTCAAGAATGAAAATTTTTTAATCTTTAGAATCCATGGACTTGGAAGTATTATTCTTGGAGGACATATAATTGACACAGGTGGTAATTGTATTGGAATTTGTTATAATATTAACTAATGGATAAAAAATTAATAAATAATAGGGTAAAGAGTAAATGGAATAATTAATAAAAGTATTATTAAATGATTTTGTGCTTATATGATATCTATTTTTTAGTAATGGTAGTTGAATTTCCATGTGATAGTATATACAATTGATCATAGGACTCGGTTAAATCACATGGTTTGGTTTAGAGATATATTATATTTTATATGTTTTGATATTTTATTTTCTACCCCATCATTTTCAGTATGATAACTGGAACCTAGAGGACTCTCAGATTGTGTTTTCCCAAATATCCAGGTTGGGAGGGGATGAGTGCCTGACTACCCCCTCTGGTCCCATTCTCTTATCGATGTATTATTATATTCTAGTATACACAATGGTTATCTATCCCATATTTTTTTGTATATGGATGTATTGTATTTTTGTTATTTCACACTCATGTATCACTATATATAGTGTCCCAAAAATTATTTCAGGTTTCGTGTGTATATGTTTTAATGGATTAAGGTACATTACTCAATGTGTGGGGTGTGATGTCTTGGCATACATTACTTGATGTATGATGCATGACATATAGGTTGTGGTGGATCCTAGAAACATATCAATTACTATATGGATGTGTGGACATGGTGATGAGATGATTAGGTACATGAGATGCAAGTAATTATAATTATCAGAGGTTCTTTCATGCTAGTTTCTTTTGGAGAGAAATGGATCTTGATGTACCTTGTTGGGGTAAAGGGGAAAACCAGTCTAGAAGTGGTAGTGGGGTACCCTTGTTTATTAAAAAAAATTCCTAATCTTGTTTGTGCATTTGTTGGTGAGATATAGACATTATCAGGTAGTAAACATAGTATATTTTTACAGGGGATGAGTTAGATTCCCTTCATATTCATTAGGCTTTATTATTTTTGCATTGTCTAATTCACAAGATGTTCTAGGGGTAATAGTACTTAGTATCCCTATACTAATATCTCTATGTATATATAAAATATTTTTAGTTCAATAGGATTATATTTAATATTTTTCAACATATTATAACCTCATGGTTGTTCATGAGATTTTCTGGATTCCTAGTGGTTTTTGTGTTTACATTTTGGAACATGTACTTTATGTTATGGGTTTTTAGTATGTTTTTACATTAAATTTATGTAATTTGGTTTTTTTTACTATATAAGAACTTGATTGGATTAGTGTACTTTTGTTTTCCGTCTCTTATACATGTATTTTTATAAGTTAATGCCTCACATTGGTAGATTCTCTTTATCCATAATGTTTGTCTACAACCCATTATCTATTTTAGAAATACATTGGAATTTCCATATCATCCTTTTATTATTTCTATTTTAGGATGGGCACATTTGGTGGAGTGATTCATGACACCAGTGATCATCGTTCCTTCCAAATATTGGGTAAATGTTCCTCACGAGGGATACTAATACCACATTATGTCATTTCTTTCCCTTAAGGATGTCATAATTTGTTCCCTTCATTTTCTATCATGAAATTTAATGTGTATATTATAATTGAAAAATTATTTTTACATATGAATTTTTTGTTTTATTTTAGTGTTGCGGGTATAATAAGTTACGAGTAAATAATTTATTTATGGAAAAAAACTTGGTGATGTTTTAGGTCTTTCAATTCTCCTACCCTTAAATAATTTGTTCCATTACCATTTTAAATACTACTCACTATGAAAAATCATTAACTTTATCATAGATTGTGATTTTATTTCAATTAAAATTTTATCCATACAATTTTATATTCAAGTAGTAAACTGAGATTTGGATTTTATCTAATCATTTATGCTAACTACCCTTAATATAATTAGAGGAAATTTTCAATGGTAATATATAATAAAAATTTTAAAATTAAGTGACCATGGGTTAATTTAGTACATTAATAGTTTTTTCCTGATATAGGAAATTAAAATGGTCTCATTGTATATATTTCTAGTCCATTGTTAATATAACATCAAATTTGACAATAAGATGGGTAAATTTATATTATAGTAATCATATTCCTATATTAGTATATTTGAGAATATTTATATACATGGGTAAAATTATCATACCACTAGAATTTTCTGTTAATAAACAGATATCTTATCAGTTGGTGGTAATATTGTGCCACATTAAAATTCAGTAGGATAAAATAACTTATTTGAATTAATATAAAAATACATCACCAAATTTTTCATGAGTGGATGATTGGTGATCCTCACTCGACACCATTTTCATAACATAGTTCTTCAGTTGTGGTTGTATAGGCTTTACGTGTTTGACTGGCCTTGGGATTTTAATATTCATATTAATAAGTTATTCCTATGATTAAGGAATTGTCTTTGAAAATTTCAATAGTCTCCATTTTTTAGAGATTATACTATTAGTTTTTAATCATTGTGAACTCTTTCTCCTTTCTCTATTTCTATTGATCTCTTTATTTCTCCTCATGAGATAGCTTATCTACTCACTCATTTTCCATAGATATAATATCTTATACTTTTTGGAAATAATTCCCTTGGGTGACTCTTCACACAATTTGGACATGAATGAAATTTATCATTCTTTCCATCATCATTTGTTTCACCTAATCATCTATATTACTCCATACTTGTATTCTTTATTTTATGTGGTATTCTATCCTTTCATGTGTTGTTAATCCCGATTCATGATTTTTTGTTTGGAATAATAGTAATATTTATTTACCTTACATATATCCCATAATGTTTCTCATTGGAACAATATTCACATTCTCCATGACATCTTTTGAAAACCTGAATCCATTATGATTCAAACATTACTAAAACTAAATGTTCTTATTGGTATTAATGAATATTTAACATCATAATAGACTTATTAATATTTATCTCGCATTAAAATCATCCTTGAAATTTTTTTCTCATTAATACAATTACATTAGATTTTAATTAATCCTAAATTACTCTGTGTTCAATCTATATTTTCTTATGTTGGTTAATATAAAACTTTTTATCTTGGTCATAATAAATCCTTTGTAAGGATAAAGTTTTTTAACAATAATATCTTCTAGGAGGGTCAAACCAAGTGTGCAGTTATGCCTCTTTGTCGTGCACTGCGTCAAAATTAAGCTAATACCAAATATTCCCGTTTTAGGATTAGTATTTCCCAGCAAAATAAATTATAGATCATACATTATGTGGTAGTATCTATACATAGATTTTATTCCCTATAGAATAAAAAAACCCAATATTATAAAATTCTTAGGAATTCATCATATACGAAGACCTACCCCTTTAACATATCCATTTGGTTTTAGATAATTTTCTATATTACTAATTCATAAATATAAAAAAACAGTACTATAACAAAAATAATAATTATCCATGAATAAAATCATTATATTATATTATTTCCATAATTGAAACTTTCAATCTCCCAAAACTAATCTCAAATTACATTGAACGAAATGATTACTATAATATAAGACTAATTACATTGGAAAATTATTTTTAATAACATTTATGACTTCTCAATAATTGAGTATTTCTTGACCCCCATAAATTCTTCTCATCTGTCAAACTTTTATTCATGAAATGTTGAAGGAAAACAATTATCTGGTTTGAAAAAAATCTCAATATTGTAAAAAAATATCAATATTTCATTATGTGTTAGACCATAATAATATAATCAAATATGACCTATAATAAATGTATTTCCGAAAAGAACATAGGATATTAATTGTTTTCATAAAATCATTATAGAATTACATGTTATATTAAAGTAACAAACATGTAAAATGAAATAATTTTTTTACATAAGAATTGAAATAAAACATAACAAACTGATATCATAATTTCATTGAATCACAATCATGAGGCATAAATATAATCCATTACATCATAATCATTAGTCATGGTTCACTCCCAAAACTACAATCATATATTTTAAAATGTCTCGTAGTGGATTGAGTTCACTCCATATTCACATGAACATAATGTAAAAGTATCAATGTGAGTTAGGTTCACTACACGATCCATATAGAAGACCCCATTAGATATAACTATATACCCTATGCATGAAAATGAAATATAATTTTAATCCCACCCTTCATAGAACATATTTGGAATAGAAAAAACCACTCATTCCCTATACAAGGTATCTCATTTAAAGAAAATATTTCCTTTTTCATAAGAGGGAAATATTATTTTACACCCACCAATAACAAAATGAAAATCATGATATGTTTATGCATACGTTTGAATATGTGTAAGATAATCCATAAATAAAACATAAGTGTTATAAAACCGTTGATAAATGAGTGGGCTTCAAAATCACATCTTAATGAAAAATTGTAGATTATATTATAATGATTATTATAAAATAATGAATTTAATCTTTTTATATTTTTAGGTTTTAGTAACAAGGCTTATGTCTTGAACAATGATTTTTATTTTAGGAAAATTAACAAAAAAAATTCAAGGATTTGTAGTAATAAAATTAAACCATATGAGTGATTCTTTTTGAAATAAGAATATAATATTTTAAGAAAATTAGTGGATTATATTTTACCTCAATAATAGAACTTAACTATGATTGTTTCCAAAACACAATTAATGTTTTAATAAGCTATTTAATGTGAAAAAAAGTTTTTCAAGGTGGCACATTTCATGAAATATTAAATCAAAAGGTACCATTTTTATGTTTTCAAAACATCTTTTTTTGAAATAAAAAATTGTAAAAAGGATAATAAAAATTTATTTTTAGAATATTATAATGTAAATATAAATGTTACATTTGATAACTCATAATTATATCTCCAATTAAAAATTGAGTAAATTGGTGTTATGGGAAATTGGGGATAAAGAGGGTAGATCATAATAAAAATGTATGGGAATTATTATCAATAATGATATAATTTTGAGTAATAAAATAATAAAGGTGATTATTTGAGTCAGAAATTTCAATTTACCCACTAATAATAATTAAATTATCATCATATAATGGAAAATATATCTTGTAAAACCATAGTAAAAATGAATCATTTTGACCTAGAAAGAATTTGTGTCATGAGAATATCATACATATTTCGAAATATTTTATTCATAAAACCATGAGAAAACATAATATGAATAGAAAACTGGATGTCATGAAATATAATAGAATAATTATTCAAAAATATTAAGTGGTAGTAGCTAAAATATTTAAAATAAAACATGGTGCATTACAAGAAATATGTCTTAATGGGTGAAAATTTAGACATGAAACCATTACCTTTTATCTTGATTTTTAAAAAAGCCTTGTAACCTATAATATAATAAACGATCATATTTTATTATTTATGTAAATTATTAATAACTATTACAATTTACACTCATTAATTATAGTCATTTTTTGTGTAAATTAATGAGTTATTATTAATTTCATTATCAGGTGTGAGTAATCTTGATCATTTTGTACCAGTTTCGTGATTACATTATTGGTATCCAAATATTCCAGAAGTTATTCATTTTTAGATCATTAAAGGTTCTATACATAGTTAATTATAATTATTTTTAAATATATAATTTCATTCTATGTTAGTTTCAGTTACAATAATTGATGATTAACTTGATGAAGAGCACGTTTTAGTGATTACTAAGAAACTAGTGGTGGTATCGTAGTGATTGAGTTTGATTTTAGCGTTACCATTATAAAAATATAATATTTATTTGACTACATATTTCTACTATTACCATTAAATTAGTTCTCATTCTCATTTATGATATTATATAATATAATTATTTAGGTTGTGGATGAGACTTTCAAAAGAAGAGTATGTAGTAATTAATTGATGATTATGATTATGATGTGGTTTATGTTATGATAATTTCATTATTAAATAATAATAATGTTATTATTTAGATATTTTTCATTTACTAAACAAAATATTAAGACATTTTAAATGTTATGTGATAACAAATATGAAAAATGAGATATATTACTTCATGTTGGTGATAGTTTGCACAATGCACGGTTAATGCTTTCATTTCCCAGTGAATGAGAGGTAAATATATAGGATTATAATTTAAATATTAATAATATTAATAATATTACATATCCAATATCTCTTATTCAATTTCACCCTAATTATTATTAAATATAGTTAGTGGTGAAAAGTTGAATTTGTTTGTTTATGGAGGTGGTAGTCTGCACAATACACAAATTAATGATTTGTTTTTCTTAATAAAAATTGGAAATGTGGGTAAAATATATTCCATGATAATAATAAAAGTATGTATTAAAAAATATTGATTTCATTATATAATACATATATAATAATATTTGAAAATATAAGATAGAATGGAAGAAACCTGAGGGAAAAAGTGAGTTTAGGCCATCAAAACATGAGTTTTCCTCATAGAATTCGGTTAATATTGAGGGATGAGGAAAATTAATTGTGATTATAATATTAAGGTATTTTAAGAGGGTTATTGATGAATATAAAATGGAATGTTTTTAGAGGAAATTATTTTTTTTTCTATATTGAATGGTTGGTGGAATTCCCCTTTTATAAGTGCTGAGAATGGTATTTTTTAAAATATTTCAACATAATATAAAGGAAGAACTTTTAATCAAATAAAATGTAATAATAATGTATAATAATTTACTGGTGAATAATGTGAAGTATTTAATCCCACAAAAATATATTTTAATACATTTTTTAAATATGTGTTTAAGTGCATTATTCTTATAATTTTCACTTTTTCCATTTTTAATTTTAATATGGAATAGAATTTCAACTTAAGTTATTTAATATCAATGCCTAAAACATTATGATTGTTACATAAATTAGAAATAATTATTAAAAAAATTATCTCGATTTCATAATTTAAAATATATTTTTTTCTAGAAAAATTATTTTTATATTTTCACAAGTAAAACGTAAAACCCTTTTTTTAGAAAAATGATATTTTTTAGAATAAAAATTTTTTGTTGGGTCAAATTATCATTTTAATTTATGTTAATGGTATAGATTTTGTTATTATTAAATAAAATAAATTAATATTGATTACTTTTCATGTTAAACAATTTACAAAAATCTTAATAAATTAAAAGAAAACACCGAAAATGGTATTTATTGAAAAATATTATATAAGATCCAAAAATAGTAATCACAGGTTTTATAAATTCAAAATCATATTTTAGAAATTTATTGTTATACTTTTTAAATGAATATTTTACCAGGTATAATGTTTTATACAATTTTCTATCTTCTTAAAATGTCATAAAAGTTATAATTTTGGTAAAACTATACTTTTCTCTATTAACATAAATATTGAATTATTTAAAAAAATCCCTAAATTTTCCAAAATTTATTCTTACATGAATAATATTAAAATGAATGCAAATTAATAAAATTAATATTCTATGATTTGTAATGTTATCATTTCAATAAAAAATATAAAGAATTTTTTTTAGGAAAATAAACTTTCTTTTTCATTAACAGTTACAATTAAAAATATAAAACATACATGTGATAAATAAATTATTACATTAATAATTATATATTTGAATCATTATAATATATAGTTACATATCCCCTGAATACATTTATGTATTATTTAATCATATGGTATGATCTCTTGGTAGTATAAGGTGGGGATTCTACTAGTATTGATCTTGTGTCAATTTCGATGATCTTGAATTTATCTCGCATAATATTTTAGACAAACAATAAATAATCAAGTTCTTGTTTTATTTATCTAGAGAAAACCCAGTGAGACTACTTCCTTCACAATCAAGGATAAATAATCATTATAAGGGATACTGTTACTACTTGATTCCATTTCATTACTTAAACTATTTCATAATATTGGTACATTATTTTATATATTTTAATTAAATGGTTATATTATAATGACCAAATTGTGTTTTATCATATCATGTTTTTATTTTTTTGGAGTTCCATGTAGAAAAAACAATTAAAAAATTGTTTATTTTAGGAAAACACTAAGTGCTATTTTTGTTAATTGCATATTTGAAGCTAGAAGGATCAATGCTTGTTAATTTGGTAGGATAATTAGTGCCATTTTTTAACAAAAGGATGAAATTACATAAAATATTTAAATAATATAATCATTTTCTCATGGAATTTGAACTGAATTTTCATATCATTGAAGATGATAAGGCTATAGTTGAAATCAAATCAAAAATTTAGATTTAAGAAATCACTTTTTTTATCTTTGATCTTTATCCCATAATTCTTAACCCTTTTACTTCATTTAAACCGTAACTGAGTATTTAAATATTTATCATTGTTACTATTCATTATGAAAACAATAATAATTTTCTTGTATTACCTAGTATTAAGTTTAATGATTAAAAATATTGAATATTTTATAACTGATTCAACTCATATAAGTTCAAAAAATTAATTTCATTGTGAGTTCACAAAACCCAATGAAACCCAAATATAGAAAAATGCGTAATTTAAGTATGAGAATTATTTTATATAAAAATATAGTATAATTTTGATTCAAATGAAATAAATTTGGTTATTTTAAATTAAATGAAATTTTTTTTCATTGAAAAGATAAAAAGTAAAAGTTACATTGTCAATAATTTGTGACGATAAATGAACAAAAAAGTTAATTCACCAAAAACACTACATAGATTTTTAAAATGCTAAAAATATATTTATAAGTTCAAAATTATATTTTTATATAGATTATATTAAATTTGAAATATATATTTGTTCATGAAAATTTGTCTTATAAATATTCAATTTATTCTTATATCATTGTGATTTCGTAAGTTACATTTTTTTGTACATTCTAAATTTTAATATTCACCCAAGATCTACAATTTCGAAAAAATATAAAACATAATAATGATAATATAATTTTAATTTTTAATTAATTTCAGAAAATTAAATTTAAATTACATTTAAATTTATGTTTTAATCAAATTCTTTAATAAATATATTTCTATTATGTTATCGTCTATTTAGAAAGAAATGTTTACTTACTATAATTGAAGCTCTGGTGATACATTTTTTCCTCCGATAAATATTATATATGTGAAACAACATAATTTTTTACCAATATATAGAAATAAGTATTTATTAATTATAAGTTCATTAGGTTCCCACATTTCCACATCTATTTTATTGTTTCTACAAAGTACCTTCAGCAATCGATTTGTATGATTCCTCAACACTTCTTCTATAATGAAAAGAATAAGAATAGTCTCTTTAATGTAAGATAAATTAGCATCCAATTTTATTTACAAATAAATGGAAACATTTTTTGTTTCTATTGGGTACTTCCTCGATAAATTTATTTGGAACACATCATGAATGATAGGGAGATAAGATGGAATTTTTTAATGGAAATACGTAGCTTAATTTCTTTCTGGAATTTCAAAATGACAAATATTCCTTGGATATCATTTATTTTTATTATAAAACATTATAATACCATTCCATGGTGACACCATAATGAATACATGATGTCTCATTTGAAATTATAAGTCCTTCTTACGATTATCATGAAAGATATTTTTTATAATTTGAGATACATTGATATAATTATTAACAATAATTATGTTCACCATTGTATCCCCAATATATTCTATGCCTTAAATATTCCATTCACTAATGTAAACCCAACAAAATGGTTCATGAAATATTTTCCCATATAACTCTTTGCATGTTTCTTATTTAGTTCTATAATGAACGAAATTTTTATATGTTAATTCAACCTTGGTTAAATAATGATCCCACATACAATAAAATTCATGTGATCCTTGACATAATAAATATTAAAATTGTTTAATAGTCTATTCACACTACCATTATATATAAGGATGATATATTGTGCTGAAATGTATCTTGGTGTATAGATTATTTTTAAATGTTTTCTAGAATTCTGATTTATAATTGTCTAATAATAAGATACAATTGAAATAGGTGCACCATGAAGTCTCAAAACATCATTAATATATTCTGATGAGAGTATCTCATTATTTATATCATCCCTTATGTTATGTAAATGTCAAAAAATTGTATGGCCATCAATAATAAACCATATGACGTCATTCTTTCATAGAGTATCTTGTAATCCAAATACAATTTCCATAGTAACATCATCAAATTTATGCATAGGAATAGGTGCATGTTTGATGATATCTTTATGATACAGTATCTCAAAGAATATCTATAGAAAAATCAATAATCATAAAATATAGTCCATGATTTCTCATTTCATATTATTCTAGAAAACATTTTCCTTCAAATCCTGATATATTTTTAATATTAGGCTTTATAGAAATTTTTTTCTATGAACATCATATAATTATTCACATATTATCTCAAGTATAGATTGAACACATAGTCTCCTTCCAAATTTTATTATAATATTGATGACACTCTTTTGTTTCATGTAGGATAAATATATTATTTAATGTACCTCATATTTGTAAAATAGGTGAAGAACCCCATGAATAATGAAAGAGACTTTCCCAAACTAGATTATGTGCAACCCCTATATATCAGCAACATCATGCACCCCCCTATGGTATACTAAATGAAATCCCACCCCTATACAGGAGACCTGTGCCAGGAGCCTATGATATGGACCTGTACAAGGAACCTCCTTTGACCAGGGTGCCCTATTTTCCAAAAAATAAGACCATATGACACCTTATTTGTAAAACTAAAATATTGGTAGAATCCCCCATTATCTGTTTGGGTAGCTCCTTCTACCATGTCTCCAAAACCTCCTCAGGCAGCACAAATTTACTCAAAATGAGAGGAAATTACTGTAGATAGTGGGTTCACAGTCCCTCCAATGTTATATATATATATATATAACAAATGTAAGGATCCTATGTTCCACTTGTAAACATCCACCTATGAGATTAACCTTCCCTACATAGGGAAATGTACAATACTCGTATTGGGACACCTAAGGATACCCTTTGAACCTAGGCTAAAGACTTTCCCAAGTGTTATTCATGGGAGATCCATTTCCAAAGAATTTTTGCATCTCTCACAGGCCCCCCTCCCCCCGCCTGAATAACCATCAATTCCTCACATGACCTAATTAAAAATCATTTCTTATCTAAGACATTATCTATGTGATCCACCCTTTAGGCCATCCTCCAACACACCAATAGTAGGAATCATCTCCCTTTAAATCCCTAATATGAAGGGACCAAATAAAAACATCCCCAGAAGCCTCTGAAATTTCTAAAATATGAAAATAGGAAAACATACATGTCACTTATTTGGATATTCATTCCTTTGGTTTGTGGTTTCCCACATTTTTCCTCCCTCAATGTTAGGGTCCTCGGGGTGCATGTAGATATGCATTCCCATGGTCATAGAGACCCTGAACATGGGGGATGTTACATGGAGTTACCATTTATGGATATTGGTGATTTTACCATGTTCATCCCTTATTTGTTTTCTATGATCTAGAGTATCAGTTTCCTAGTGGGGAGGGTGGGTACCATACTTTATTTTCTCTATGACAGGTATTGAGATCCTCCACACCTCCAGTTCGACAATGTTTTTGGAATCCCATGTAGAGTGTGACATTAGAAATTCATGCTGGAGGTTTCACGCTTTCTCTACATCAGCTGATGGGTCTTTCTAGAATGGTTAGTCTCATGCGACTATCCAAAATAGAAACTATTATAGGGAATGGTCACCTCAAATACATTTCTTCTTCTCTTATATCCATGGCTTCTTCCACCAGCAAAAGGTGGAGCATGTAGTTTGAGGGATCTTCCCCATACTATTTTTTCTCACATTCAATCATGACTCATCATGACTTATGTTGTATTAGAATATTAGCATGATCCTATAATCCAAGCCATCATATGCATGTTTTGTTCAGGAATATTCTCCATGATCTTCCTCATAACTTCCTTCATTTAATTTTTCTACGTGTTGGTTCTCAAGAGCATGTGTCCAATCTTGGGGAAATATAGATTTTGATGTTTCACGGAACACATATTCTCTCTTTCTTCTCACACTATGAATAAATCACATGGCCTTAAAGGAAGACCATGGCCATGAATTCCAAATGATCCCAGGGATTTTGGTCCTCATTTAATGTCTAATCTCCAATTAATCAAGGCAATCCTCTTTTAAAAGAAGCCCTAAAATTTAAACATTGTTAATCATTCAAATTGCAAGACCCAACAAGTCAAGGGAGTCAGGCTCAGGAATAATCCCCAAAATATAGAATATGGGAATCATTCAATGTGTAATCCCCAAACCAATGAATAAACCTCATACTTGGTAGAAGCCCTACCTAGTCACAACAAGGCATTCTCTTCTAGGCTAAGCCCCAAAAGAAACCCCCAAATCAACATATGTCAAGGCACTTCTCAATGCCCAAAATCCATTATAAGAATCACCCTTAGGAGTAATACCCATCACAATCCAGTCATAGGGACATAATCCCCTATGCGACAAAGATTCATAGGTCCTCCATAGGTATGGGTCTTCACAATTACACTACATGGGATTTAATTGCATTCCAAATGGGGAGCATATGAATCCTACCTAAGGTCCAAAACAAATACCCTAAATTAACCATAATTCCCTCTTGTCCACAATCCTAATATTTATTTATCAAACATGGGAATATGTATCCCCTCTAGGTACCCTTGGAAACATCAGCATAACTATAACAAAAAATATTAATTATGAACCTTTTTCCTAAAATTATTTGACATATGATGTTAAATTTTATTATTTGGTACTTATCACATGAAATTAAAATGTATAAGGTATCTCATTAAGTGTCAAAAAACACTACCGCTTCTAATTCCTTTCATTAGGATATGTAGAAAGACAATTATATGTGTCTGATCTCAACATCAAAACTACTCCTGTCTTCATAGATGATGATAAACTCTATAGTGATCCACGTCTGGCTGATAACCAGAATCATCATAATAATGAAAATAAAATCTATTATCAGTACATAAGAGGATACCATTTATGGGGAACCGTGAATACTTACAGATCTATCCATAGATGAAGAACCTCAAATACATACAGATGATTCTAAATTCTATACATACTAATAGTTTATTATTAATTAAATGGTGACCAACATCATTCATGAGAATTAATGAAGGATTCATGAACATGTCATAAATCTATAATATCATCATGGAGTAGGAAACTATTTGCCCCAAAAGGGACTAATGAGTTTGATATTTGATCCCCTTAACCAATGTGAGTACCTATGTACTATAGGTAAAACACTCCAATGAGTGAATGAAATTAAAAATAATGTAACTCATGGATATGAAACTATAGTGAGTTTCTAGTTCCACGAAAAAACCCACTGGAAATAGTTTGGAAATATTAAAACTTTACATGGATGGTTTCAAGAAACTGAACCCCGTGAAATTGATACTCAGGAGAACATGAAATTCCATAGGAAAGAAAAATGGTGCACCCAATGTCAATCCTTAACCAAGATGATAGTGCACCCATATATCATGTCATGTTTATAATAAATATGAAAAAGGTCCAAACAAATCATGAAATCATTGATGTTTTTGTTTGAATGGGATTCTACATTAATTGGGTTTTCATATTTCTTTTTGTCTCATGAACATTATTTCAGATCTCCTTTAAATCCAATGGAGTGCTTCTAGGTTATGAAAATGTATATCAGGGCTACTATTTATGACATGTGTTTAATCAATCAGAAGATTCTACAACTAAACCATCTTATTAATCATTGGGTATCAAATGAACTGGTCTGGGAGTATTCTCAAAATGGTGGAATCCCCACCCTAGAGGCCACTATACATGTCATCCAATAAATGAATCCCCACTGACCATCGGGTCAGCAATTGTGAATAGTCCAGTAACTGATAGCACATATCATCATCATCAACCGTCTTGGGATTTTATCGCTTGAACACAAATTCTAATTCTTCCCATATCATAGTTAGGTGGATTTTGATCCCACATATGTCTTCATCTACAGGACATAACGGTCCATCCAATGGTATCCTGTTAACAGTCATCACCTCAAACATCCCGCAGTAGGAAACTCTCAAAATGATGATGGTTACGTCTTCAAAAGTCCTGCCCATTTCATCTAGAATAAGGTGTGTAGGATTGCCCATTGGGGTTAAAAAAATTCTATCAAAGAGTAGGGCCACACCTATTTCTCCACAAGATAATCCAAACAATCATATTTGGTGGAAAATTATGATCATGAATATACACACACCTACCTTAATTCATCTAGACACTAGACTCAATGTGCATCACTCAAAGAATCCCACCAACCAAATTTGGAAGCAAGCCAAAATAATGAACATAAACCTTCCCACATCAACCAATCGTATTAGCTAGATCATCTCATTGCACTCCAAGAAGCATGTTACCTATGTTTAGTAGAAAACCCAAAGAAGGCGCACACACCAACCAACATTAATCAAGCATGCCAGCTATTAAATATAGAAGAATTTGTTTAAATCAGCTATAATATCCCAATAATGATCATTAGGTAAACTCAAACACTTATCCCCACATCTAAGTACTATTAGTGTCCACTAGTTGGAAATAGAGGATAACAGTATGTATATAACCCTTCTCCAAATTCATAATTGGAATATATCTTCATTCTGCAAGCTGAAATCACCAACCCTATCTAGAAAATATTGAATCGGAAGACAAAATTCCATTCCAACATCCTACATATGTTCCAAAACATCATAAAATAAAAAACAGTAGTTTTAGAAGGATGGAAACATAGCTCTTTCCCCAAAAATGTGGTGGCTCACCTAAATTCCACCCTGAATTAGGCACATACATTTAATCCTGTTAAAGAGGGTTGTCCAGAAAACTATTGTACAATATATAGACAAATAAATTGGTAAAATACACCCACTCTAATGGGATAGAATCATTATATCGCAATGAGATCTTCAGTTTTGGGACAAACCCCTGTCCATGAAAACTAATTCTCCCAATAAGTGGCCTCAGTCACTCAAAAGGAGGCATCCAAATGGAAACCTCAATAGAGAATACTGGAAAATTAAGAGATAATATTAAATCATTATATACATAATGCTATAGTTATTGATTCCCTCCTAAGATTATATATGATAGCTCAATATCTTATTCTCATGTTACCAATTTATGGAATCAATAGTAGTAATTATGAAGTTTCTACAGGGATATTTCACTATGATGGTTTGATTTATGACCATAATATAATAATTACCAAGATACTATCTCCTGATAAGTGTCAACATAACCCTCTTTGTGTCCAGAAGATCAAATATAAATAGGGTCTTCCAATTGTAGTAATCCACTATGGATGTTTTCCCCAATATGATGTTCACTTTAAGAGTCTGATTCATAGTAGTGCTTATATTTTTTATAAGGGTACTCTCCTTGGTGATGTATTAATGAGAAATAAATATTACCTTAAGGCATTTTGGAAAGAAATTCCATTAATTTCTGATTTGTTTTGACAGACCAGTGATGTTATTCACCATCTGAATTATAACCTGACTTGAGATTCATTCCCCAAACACCCTGGCATCTAATTCCTTCCTTTATGATAGAGGAAGTCCATACTGATCTTGTTATTTATGATAAAAAAGTTGGAAAACACCCAAATTGTTTATAACAGGTTGAGGAACCTCTGAAAAGAAATGAAGATTCCATTATAATCCTGAGGAAATATCTTTATAAAGAAGACATTATAGTCATGGATACCCTTTAGCAACCGCTCAATATATTGTTCCCAAAGTGTTTTAAGAAGATTTTGTGGAGGATATTAACCTCAATATATGGAAAAATATTTGTCACTTGAGAGAAAAATCATTACTCTAGGAAAAATATCTAATTCACATCAAGGTAATAAAAGGGATAAAATGAAAAATTGTTTTGTAGGATCTCCTAAATGTACAACATTAAAATATCAAGAATAAACATGGATCCATTAAATGAAATTTCCTCTGTGCATTAGAATGATTATGATAGATGATCATAGATTCCCCATCTAGTGATCATATTATATGATGTTCTAAACATGGAAAATTATATTTTACCGTCCTCCCTAAATAGAAAATCCATTGGATGGTTGTTTCATGAAATTTAAGATATTCAAGTCAAATTAAAAAAAGAATCTGTTTAAAACCCATGATATGCTCAAACAAATAACCCATGACTGACCCTCACAAACATCATCCTAAAAAGGAGAAGCTTATTGAATTAATTTTGTATCAGGAATATTATGATATGGAACATGCCTCTTTTTTAGGGTAATCTAATCTTCAGATAGTGAAAATGTTAGAAATAGAGAAACAATCATCAGAATTGGGTGATTCAGGTGTATACGAGAAGATTCACTAAGACCATATTAAAAAAAATTATAAAATCATAAGGGATGTCACAATAGTTGTATCTAAGACATTTTAGGAGAAACGCCATCCCATAGGGTTGGGGTAATTTTCAACACAACTTCTAATTATAGTAAGTTATTCCTAGAGAGTTGTAAAAGTTTAATGGGAATAGTCCCATCCCTTAGGGTCAAGGGCTTTTTTCACCTCAGCAACCTCATCCTCATTAGAAGTTAGTCTTCCCTAATTAGAGGGAAACTCTATAGAGTGGATCCTCCTAGTTCATATCATTGTGTGATTCAAAACCCTCAATAGAAATGTGCATGAATGGTCTATCTGAATTTTCTATTTTGATTACCATCATCCAGTGGGATCCTAGAGAATTAGAGTAGAAGAGGACATGCCTCGTGGAAGGAATAAAGTACACATTCTAATGAAGGAACTGATAGAATGATCATAATGAATTACAATTTAGGTAATTTCATTTTCACTGTCCCTATATAACCTTTAAAACATGATCCCAATTCAATGGAGGAATTGGAAGATGAGGTATCAGTTTAAAATATTAGGCCCATTGAAATGATTAAATGATTTTTTCATACATGGAAACAGAGAATCACCATGAATCCAAGTATTCCCTCAATAACACTAACATTACATCCTTTAAAGTAATTGATCAAGTAAAATAGAATGGTTTATTCTGAACATCACCTAACTATTGGAGAGGTTGAGACCAAATAACTTTAAGAAATATTTTACTGATAATAAGATGAGATTAAATAACTGAGGAATCTCCATGAAAAACTATATCAAGGTAACCTTCAAACTGGATATGTTCTATAAGAATAACAAAATATGCACTCCCAACCAGCATACCTCTGAAAAGAGGGTTCATTGAAGTGGCTAAAGTGGATATGAAACATCCACTCAACTTGGGATACCAACCAATAACATACATGTGCCACACAACAGAATATCAAAAACATTATCTATTTAGAGCACAAATAGAACATGACCTTACACATCTATACAATTTTTCCCCCAAAGTATACCCATGAAAGATAGTAGTTTTTCTATTATAGATGGCTTTATCGGCCATTCCACATACATAATCTCTTGGTTAGATAGCCATTCCCTTGTAATAATTACTGTTCTTACATCACTCACATCGCTATGGGATGCCATATAGGAATGGAATTCACCAATATAACCAAAAACCAATCCTTACCCATATGGGTAGATCCAACTATTCCCCATCCAAACATTAGGTACTCTACATTTCCAATTTTTAATGGTTCGAGAGACCTAGAGAATCATTTCATGCATTCCGTCTCTCGATGTGATCCCATGACATTGACCCTTGAATATAGTGAGGTAGTTAAACATAGGTTCTTCGTAAAATCACAACATGGAACATCCTTTATGTGGTATACTATCTATCAAGCACGGACATAAACGAATTGGAAAGATCTTATTTAGAAGTTTCTCTTCCAATTAAGCTCGATGCTATGGAATTCTAAAATCCTTGACCACTTGAACTGTGATCAGTGGGAGAATGAAAGGGTTTTAGATTTTGTTTCTTGTTGTGATGGATTTACATAATCCTTTAACCTAACGCTTCATCAATAGGACTTGTTTCCCATCTATATATTGAATCTTCTAGATTAGTTTAACCTGAAACATTTTCATGTGATATATAAAAGAATGTTTCGAGAACTTTCTTTAATTTATCATAAAGTTAAATACTTCCTCATAGTGTCCATAGGTAAGTAACTAGTAATTAAATCATATCAAAGAAGGATAATGGGAAAAGTATAGGTTCCTCTATTACACATAAATATGCCCTTATACTAACTCCAACTCCAAATCATGTGCAATATCATGTGGTTCCACCTCCAAGGAATCGGCAACAATTCCTGCCTTGTGAGGATGATCAAAGAGAGAAGAAGTGGAAAAGTTTTAGGAGATGAAAAACAATATATATTCATTTTGAAATGACTAACTCCGTATCTACATTATCTCTGAATTGGATAATAACATGATCATGTATCTAATGCCCATGAAACCCATCAAGGATGGTGATGAAGTTATAAAAAAATATTTCATGATCCATCATGTATTTGACCACAATATCTTGGATTGTTTTTTTAAATACATCTTTCAAAAGATTATATACCTCATGAATGTTAATATGGTCAAGCCACCTGCTCAAAAAACATGCATTTATTATATTGATCAAAAGGTGTAGAATGAATGGAATCAAATTAACTATAAGGATATGCATTTGTTTAGTGACATGATGGTCAAAAAAAATAAACTGAACTAGTTTTATTCTATAAGATTAGTCTCACCAATCAACCATACCCCAAAATGCTTCTTCTAAAACACATCTGACTCCATTGGAAGCTCAGTTCCTTGAAATCGATTCTTCTAAAAAAATTAATGGATAACAAACCTAGAAGAATACACCTGAATATGAACTAGTTATAGGGACAATTTTTTTCCTTGACTTTATTGGACTTCATGCCTGTAGTCTCAAAATCATGGGAAATGCCCCACCAAATAGTACAACATGAGTCAACCCACCACACTGAATCTCCAACAAATGAATTGTTGATTTTTTGTTTCATTAATGTTATTAAATTTATGTATCCCTAATTGGATGATGAGCGTGATTATCAGCATGAATTACATATAGTTGATTAGGTAAATGGTATGAGTGGTCAACAAATTTTAGGACACAGGTGATGTTGTAGTCATGTCCAGAGTCACTACACCAACTATATCCCTTCTTGAACAATATTAGTGGCCAACACTCAAAGGATGTCCCTCTAGCGAGCTCAACAGAAGCAAGGGGACTTCCCCCATAGACTATAGGGGCTTCCATGGCATGATTATCCTATAAGATAATATAGAGGAAACATCATCATACAATCAAAACTTTCGTGCATGCAGACCTAGTCATCCTAATAAACAGATAGTAGAAGTAACATTAGCTACTATATGATAGCTTGATTCATCAACATCAAGTACTTTGGTTCATAAATAATTTGTAGAATATTCTTCCTAGGTTCGGAAGGATAGACCATTGGATCATATGTATAGTGTTTTAATGAAACTTGCCACTATTCTATCCAATTTCTCATTCTTGGATGCTCACAATCTATAAAAATAACACTCATAAGTACTCATTGGGGCCTTATCAATCCCACAAGAATTTGATTTTTTTACTAATTATGAGGTGTATTGTGCAGAAAATGATCTTATTAATTCCACTCGATACTCTCTTTCACAGACCTGGATGATTTTTTCTTCATAAATGGGCACATCAAATCCTTGTATATATCTATCCAGATAAATGAAATTGATATTTGACAAAATTTTACTGACAATATCTAAGGATTCAAATTCATTTTCATCAAGACACGTCATCATATGGGTTTCAATGAATCTCACATGTCCCCATAAACTTTAATGATAGAGGTATATAAAAATAATGATTAAAATAATTTTGGAGAAATCATACTTCGAACTCAATTGAGGGATCTCGTGTCGACATAGAATTAATTGTATTTGGGAAGGATATGAAATTATATTTTCTTCTAAAAAACCTTGTCTACGTTATCATTTCTATGTATCTTATTTATACAATAAATCCCTCAAACATTTTATCAATTAAAAAATTGGTACATTTCACGGTGATAAAGTCCCATTAAAATTCTATGAATAAAATTAAATTTACATATGATTCTACCAAAATCATGGTTAATATTCCATGGATGAATATGATCTTCGATTCAATGCCCCGAATATATTTGGAAGGAACTTGGATAACCCTTTCATCCTGCTCTGTTCATTGTACGTGCTTCCCATCATCCAAATTAAGAATATGTGTCCAATTTATTGCACACATCCGGATACTTTTATGATGTTATTCATGATGACTGAACCCAGCAATACTAGAGAATTTTCAAATCTCTGAGCATTGATGAATGATAGGATATAAATTTCCTCACGACATCCCCCGAGCTATGAAAAAAAATTCTCCATTTGATAGGGGGACTAAGTTTTCATGTCAATGGGAGAAAATTAATATGCTCATTTTCTGTCCTTCATCTCCCCTTCAGAGCTCCAAAGAGGCCTCTCATAACATATCTATCCATAAATGGTATCTTCATCTTTTGAATGTCAAAATGTTGAATCCTCCACTAACTCTTAGAAACATGCTTCTTAAAGTACTTCCCAAGAAGAGGAAAAAGGAAAATTATTGAGGAAGAGGAATAGGTGGAAGAACACATGGATACCCCATCAAACATTCTTTAAAGTTGTCTCCAACCTAAAGGATGTACCCATCTAAATAAATATGGGTATGGATGAAAATCAACAAAATACATTGATTCGTGCGTCCATGGATTCTGATTAATAAGATGTATATACTTATTTCGCGAATAAACACTTATACGTGTTATCATATAATTGAACAGAGTTATCAGTCATCAGACATGTTGAGACCACCCATCACATGGGTCTTCCATAAGACCATCAGCGATACAAATTTCAATCCAAAAAGATCCACCCAACTCACACATCCAAAACTGAGCCTAAAGTGAACAATCTCCTCAAGGATAACTTTATCCAAGAGGTTTATTATGTTAAATGTATATATGAAATTGTCCCTATGAAAAATAAGATTGGGAAAATCATATTTTTTGTCGACTTCAGAGATATATACTAGAAATTTCCAAAATATGTCTTTCTGGTTCCAATCATAGAAATCCTAATTATTGTGATGGCTGGTTATCACGCCCTATTTATCACAGATGTCTATTCAGTGTAAAAATAAATTCATATGGACCCATTGATGATAACGACACTACCCCCAGGGCCCCCAGGGACTATTCAAATTTTTATTAATTCTCATTAGATAAAATAATTTCGTTTCCATATACAAATTCACCATACATCTCATCTTAAAACCATTCATGGTGATGTTTTTTGAATGCTATGTTTATGGTATAGAACATTAAGTCCTAAAAATATTCCAACCATTTGGTTGACCATAAGAAATTATTCCCAAAGCTATGAAAGCATATCTATAAATTGAATCCATTGATATATTCTTTTAGGATAATTTCAGCAAGGTTTCTTTGCTTCATGCTATGCCATCATGGCATCCAAGCTAACCCTGAGAAGAAAAATGGTATCCTTAGAATTTGTACTCCTCCAAACCACACAGAATTTATGAAAATTCATGGAAACCTATTCTATATGTGAATGTTTGTAGATAATCTCTTAAGAATGTTTTTTCACTTCACCAAATAGAAAATTAAAGGGTCTGCATATCAGTGGACTTATGAAATTCAATGATCATTCAATATCCTCATGAATTATCTCTTGCATACACTGGTATTTATACCACCTATTGACGTAAATCAAATAATTAAATATGTGACATCACTTATGATATCCCCATGTTCCTTCATATCATAAAATCATGATACTAGAATGAAAAAATCCTTTATTATCTCAGTTTATCCATGCTCAAGTGTGATACTTGTTATTCAGATATTGACAAATATTTCCCAATGTATATCATTGTGGTTCTTAAACTAAGAAACTACTAGAATCACGATGAATTCAATTTGGCCTCATGAAATAACACACTCATAAAAATCATCAACCTTCATGTGTTTAAATAATGTCTATCATGGTAATATATTGTTATATAGTATTTTTATATACAATTTAATCCTTAGAAAGTATTGAATGTCCAGACAGTGCTAGATTTACTTCCAGAACACCCATATTCAAAAAAACATTATTAGGTACTAAATTTTAGGATGATAAGAAATTATATATTCAGGATGGCCCCAAAATAATGAATATATTTTGATAGTGCATCTAGGATCCTAACATGGATAAATATAGAAGACACTAATCTGAACAAATATTGGTTGGTGATTGTTCCCATTTTTTTAGAAAAGGTGGTCTTTACTTACTATATATGATTGTCATAAGGTTGTAATAATAATGATTTATAATATCAATCCCTCATTTTAGGCCTATAACTAGTAGTAAGAATACTAGAGGACTACATGGATGGGAAATGTAGCTTAGAATTGGTAATCAAAATGATCTGCGAGGATTACGCAATTAGAAAATAAGATATAATCCCCCTAAAAGACTGTTTTTAAGGGTTGATGGTAGAATTCCCATAAAATCCCACATTGAATCAAATCCCATGATTGCGGAATTCCTAGACACATTCATTGGAAAATGCAGCAATGGATTTTGATATTCCAAACTAGGTCGAAATGGACATCAGTAATGCACATCAACGAATGGAATCACAATTAATTCAAAAAAAAAAGTGATTAGTGAAGTTAGACCTATTCCTAAACCATATGTTCCTACCACTGAGTGGTTAAATATGATCATGGAATACCACCAAAATACAGTGCTTCCAGTGGAAGGAGTTGTGAAGGTGAAAATATGTCGGTGAGCAGCCAACATCACTCTATATGATAGGACAATTCACAATAAAGTCCTTTATATATAAAGATTTGATGGGGTACTTCTAAAATATATAGATTTAGAATAATCAGGCTATTAAGGATGAATTACAAATTGAAACCTATGTTTCCTACTAGTTATGTTACATTATTTCAAACCTAATCTGATGTCTTGGATACTTCTGGCCTTCTATGACATAGGATTGCACAAAATTCACCATGATATTTCATTCCTTATAAGTGTATTCCGACTTCATCTTCCATCCCCTAGAGCTTCTACCCATAGAAAAATAATTATAACCATTTTACATATTATTAATGGATGTTGTGGGACCATACTCTCCTTTTAAATCTATTTAATTCAACTACATCTTAACTCATATTGATTTATTGTCCAAATGAGTTGAGGTAATACCCATCCAAAAATTATGGGAAAAATTCATTGAAAATATTATGAAATCTGACATCATTACCAGGATTGGATTCCATTAAACAATACTGATATATAAGGGAACCAATTTATTTTCTGTTGAGGTGGAAATAATGTATCAGGAGTAAAATATCAAACCCAACCATTCATCCCACTATCATAAAGAAACTAATGGACAGATAGATTACTTATACAAGACAGTGTCAAAGAAACTCAATAAGATGGTGGATAAATTTAAAATTTCTTGGCATCGTAATCTATTTCATTACATATGGGCTTATTAGACTATAGCTCGTACTCACACACAAGTGAACCCATTCTCATTGTTTTACTAAATAGAATCAGTTTTTCCCATCGAGCTTCATTTTCCATTAGTCTGTGTTTATATCATTGATCAACTATCCACAAATGTGAAATCCCAAAAATTATTGGATAAATTTTAGTAGATAAACAATAATATATCTCACCCCTTGAAATAATTTAATGTCTATAAAAATTCGATTGCGAAATCCTTTAACAAAACTCATACCTTTTTTCTGTCCTCGAATGAGAACTAGTATCGATCATTAAGAATCTAATGATACAAGGAATTCTGTCACAAATGATTAAATCAAAGTGGGAGTAGCCATTCATTATACACAATGTCCACTCTAACAGATCATATCATCTAATCTCAATGGTTTAGGAGACCATTAAAACCCCTGCCAATGCAAGGTTCATAAGGAAATACATTATGTAATCAAAAGAACTACATGTCAAATAAAGACATTAAACTACCTAGTTTTTATAATATCTATTTACCTTGATTCGAAATAAATAATGTCATGGAAGCGAGAAAATAAATTGGATAGAACTATAAATAGTCTAAGATATAAGACACTAAACTGCATAGCATAATCTCTTGAACATATGATGTTAAATTCCATGGTTCATATCCATAAAACATGGTGTTAAATGGTGTGGAATCAGCATCCCCATCACATAATGATAAATTGCAGGAAATATAGTACTATTAATATGAGATCAAACCGTAATACACCATTCCTCCACACCAGATGATAGTAAACAATATAGATAACATCCCTCTCATTTATGAAACCCCTGATATACTACAAGTTGAGATACTCCTCACAGTTCCTTAAATATGGACCTCCATCTATGGTTTAAACCCCACTCACATCATTACCAATCCATGACGAAACTTGGGGCTCATTTACAGGTACACAACACAAAATTATATCATCCTGACTATATTATGTTAAACCACATGGTTCGTTTGCCTATTACATGAAAAAAATATTGTGTAACATTTAGATCTTTATCTGGGTGGATCTACATATTCATTTCTATTACACACACCACAACTCTATTCAAGAACTATGTACCTGTTAATTTTCATTCTAATGATATACGTAGAGACACCCAAAACTCAAATTCTAGGTCCATACAATAATAAAATTCCCCATTTTTCTTGTGTATAAATCTGACATACACATGGATATTTTCAAGAACATATGGCTTGATTCCCATTAAAATGAGATTTTTATTGATGACCAGAGCTCATGTGTTGGTCCTAGCCATCGTTCTCAAAAATAAAAAAATTCACCCTTTTCTCAACATTAAAACATGATTGATGTGGGGAACTATTTTTATTAACTACACATTGCTTGAATCATATTATATAAAGATATGTGGTGACACCAAAATCATATTTTCAGGTCCAGCAACCATACTATTTTTTATGTCATCCACCCCATATCCATATATAAAGTCCTTAAACTGCCTTGGCATGATTCTTATTTTATGTTGATACACTGCATGATCTTTTCAATGTTATGTTTGGATTGATTCCCATTACATTATGATACATAGTAATGCTTTGATCTCTAATATCGGGTTCGACTAACAATAATTCTACAGTCATTATGTACATGTTAGACCAGCATAGGGATCCTTCCATGAAAAACATGTGCATTGATTCCTACAATAATAGGATATAAAGTGATGCTCGTGTTTCATCATTGGGGTCATTCATATCATTATACCTCTTTCACTTTGGATCATATTTATCCCAACTGCATGAAATTATAATAAGTTGAATTTCAATAAATATGTGTGCCTTGATTCTCATCCAAATAATATATATACTGATGCCTAGATCACACCTCCTGGACCATCCAAAAAAAACACTAAATGATCTAAACCTTCAATTATGATTCCTTTTGGTCTTGGAAAAAACCATTACACCTCATTGTTTCTTAAATAAAAAATAACATAAATGGGATTCAAAGTTAGGTAATGGATTTCCATTCATGAGTTATTTATAACAATATTCATTAGGGTTATCATGGTCCATATTTCAATACCTTCAAGGCAGACCAGATATCCTACTCACATGACGATAAACTGCACAATATCCTCAATAACTATGTGTGGTGCGATTATCCTTCCATTGAGATATGTAATGATGTCTTGATGTCCAATCCTAGATCCAGAATGAAATTAATTCCAAAAATACCCCTACTCAATTATATATGAGTCAAATCATCATGAGAAGAATCCATATGGTGTCTCACCCCATGTGTCATCCCGTATAAAATATTACCAATTATCCACACTTGGATTCAATCAACATGGGGAGTCTCATTTATATCTATGTGTGGATTGATTATTGTTTCAACAAGACATTTAATGACTCTACAGTCCTATACACTGGTACAACCATAAAAATCCCTTATTTTTTACATCAAGTAACCTTCATCCTTCCTGAATGACATTAAACTACATGAATGTTGTCATGGTCATATTACATTATAATTAATGATTTTTGTCGTCATTTTATGACATCAAATTACATGGTACCACAAGAACAATATTTTTCTTCTTTATCATCTAGTGAAATACATAGTGAAACAGAGGCCTCATGTCCATGTTAAAACCCTAGGTTGAAGAATAAATACCCCCACTCTTCTGTACAATCATAGATCTACACGATAGTTCTTAATTAGGGTCCCCTGATTAGAGGGTCCACCAAGAAATCAGTGATGTTCCCATCCTACATATGAATCATATCTAGGCAAGGTAATCTATATGTCATATATAATATCGGTTCGAACACTTATTTCTTATCATATGTTTACCTCCCACATGCCATGATCCTAATCATGGACACTTTGGAATCGTGGTAATAATTCTCCATATTTCAGTGACTAAATGTATGATACATGAGGACTCCTTTTTTGACTATATAGTTTCATCCCCTAGTTTTCTATGGATAAATCCACCCAAAAAAAGGGTTCTTTCGAACCTAGATTCCACTTGTTTACTATTAAATAACACTACCTATTTTTATTTCATTGTAGTATCTCAAAAAATTGGGTTTCCAACAAGTGGTATCTTTACCATCTAGAGAAGACTCTACTAACCATGTCTGATTTTAAGACATTATGTTGGAACCCCTGATTCAAATCAATCAATAATCATCCCAAAAATACTTTTCCCATGTCCTTTCCCCAAAAATTAGAACCCCCCAATATAGTGGTATACCATTTCATCCCTCTTTTCCAAAGTATGCCCGAACATCCTTGGTATGGTTGGAAACAAATCCATTATTGATGTCATTATTCTATGGTACTAATCATATGACCTAAAAATAGAGGTACCATATTTTCTTTATTTTGGATCAGACCTACATAGGATAACCTTTTCCCCATTCTTGAGTTATTTTGATTGGAAATTCTCCTCCCATATTCCGGTTCTTTCCTTCCACAAACCAAAATTTGTGTTTGAGGAAATTTGAATCTTCATAAACTTCCATTATGCATAACCAATAGATGTTTCGAATTTCTCATAACTCTATTGTTGTACTATTATATAAAACACCCAATATGAATATGAATAAGTCACCCCTGATATTTAAGGTCCTTTCAGCAAAAGGATGCCATAGTCTTACAATGTATTAACACACCCCAGTTGGATTTGAATAATGTATCTAAAAAAATGGGTTAATCAATCAGTGTTACTATCTTCTTTAGGATTTACCTCGTATATTGCAAAAATAACTTTCCCCCATACCAATTTTCATATTTTGAAATACCTATATTATATATATAAAAACAATATTCTCTTCTTACATGAATGTTATGGGACATTCCCATATAGATTACAATTGAAAATGGATAACTCTTAATGTTTCAGTCAAGGATAAAGAACATAAATTCTATCCCCCTAATGTAATTACTTTATAGTAAAAAAACATAACATATTTTATTTTTCTATATGATATATAAGTAAATAGCATAATTTCCTTGTTCTGTGACATATAACTACATAGTATAAAATCATAGTCCCATGATTTAAAATAGTTGAATAACATCCTCTCCATAATAAGTTAAAATACATTGTAAATGTCCTAGTCGGATGATATTAAATGTTATAATTCTTCTATCATTGTCATAAATGGTCATTCCACCTATAAAATGATCATTAAACTAAATTTTCACTTCGTCAGAAAACAATTCATGTAGTAGTGGTTTCCCAATCATGGCCAATTCCAATAAATGTGCTCACTTCATTCCCAAACATAATCATTTAGAAAAAACACCCATCTTGGCCTTGAATAATCTAATTATTTATAATAATCATTTGACTATCCGCAATAGAATGTCATCATTCCAATGAAATCCTTTTTCCAGACTATGTTGTTACATGCCCACGTTGACTTTTCATAAGTAAACCCCCAATTTTCAGGAGTTTCCAGCTAGAGGTGGATACTATTTGACTATATAGTAACACACACCCAATGGATTTTCATATAATATACCATTAAATGGGTTTTTAACTAGTTGTAACTTCATCATTAGGAGGAAAATCTATTACCAAATATAACATTTTAGATCTTCAAATGAAAAAATTATGGCCCAATATTCATGATTCATGTTTAAAAATTGATGGATCTTTCAAGGTCAACAAGCCATGTTGGTATATAATTTCAAAACATTTGGTGAATGTTATTTGACATAAAGCATCATTCTCAATAGTACATATTGTATTACTCTAAGAATCCCACAAAGAGATACATAGTACATTCCAGATTGAATACTCTCAAAGGGTTCTCTGGAAGAAAAATCAATTATCATCTCGCTGGACTTTTTCTCCCAATGGTTTAGGAAAAAATAGAGCAATGAAAATGAATAGTAACAAAACTTATTAGGTTAAAATGGTAAATATTTAGGGTTAATAAAAATACAAGTCCCGCCCTATAATCCATCTACATATTGGATATTTCCAAAAAGAATGGTTGATGTTGTAAAAACACTCAATTTTTATAAGGGATTTCATATAAATGAGGAAACAATTAAATTCAACTCACCATACCCCCATTTATTAAGCAAACCTTAGAACAATATAATTGTAATTATAAAATAATGATATTTAGTCAAAGGAGTCTTTTTCAGTGATGTATTATGATTATAAAAATGTAAAAATTCATGAAAAGGTTATTGGGAGAAAAAATTCATTTTCATTTATGTTCAAACTCATAATGAAACAACCATATATTGGAGACTCACTAAAATTTTTTACTATATTTCCTAAATATAGGCTTTTATTAGATAATTATTAGGTCATGAATTATTTGTAGCATGTCAGAGCTCAGTAAATTTTATAGTAGCCACCTCCTCAAAATCATGGGAATTCTTCTTCTCCATAGTGACAATATTTTTTCTTTATTCCAAATCCCCAAAAAGGACTGGTTGAGATGGACTACCACTTATTTTATGAAATTTAATTATTCATGAAGGCACACAATTTTGAGATATTTTTCATTGAGGTAATATTTTTTACTCTTCCACCATCATTGTCTGTCTATGATCATCTAGTGTCATGGAAGCTCCGAGTTCCTCAAATTGGTCTACCAGTTGTGTCTCAGCACTCTGTGACCTTTTCCCCTCTTCTCTTTTCTAAATGATTTACTTCACCAGATTATGGTTGTTACGGTAACATAATCCACCATATCCCAACATGTAAATTTTTTAATGAATTCAATGAAGTAATTATTTCATGTATTCAATAAGAATAAATATGATTATCGTCTAAATATCCCACATGAAAATGTGGTGGGTAGTGAAAAAATCCTCTTATATCTCCTGATTATACTCAACGATTGTCTAAGAGGGAGAGACAAAGAACAAGACTAGTACACTCAAAGATTTTCCTTGTTTCTATCCCTCCAGAATATACCGTGTTTCACCTACTGGTGTTGGTGTAACTTACATGGAATCTCACCTCTCAGGCTTAGTCTTTGATTTCAATGACACTTAATATCTTGTGTTACCTTTCATCAACATCAGGTGGTAATCATATTCAAAAGATAATGATATTACCAAAACATTTAATCAGACTCAACCTTTGTTGGATCAACTGTTGCAATTAACATCATCCCAATAGTCTCTCTCTTTTTTCTTGTAGAGTGTAGCTCGTGAAGAGGAGTATCCTTATGAGTTTCCTCAGAAAATGAGATCAAGGGATCTCGATGATATCCCACTTTGGGATTCTCATCTGTCACTCCCTCAGTAATGGGTGGAGGGTGGGCTTTGATTTTTTATTCGTGATGTTCCTTGGGAATTTTATATAGAGAAAAATCTATATATGTTGAGAATTGATGTTAATCATCAAATGAAACTAAGTAAACTGTGTTTAAAAAATGAATGAAATTGATAAATCATGTCCATCCAATTTTCTATTAAAATCTTCAAGCCCCTTGATTGGACTTGAAAAATCATTTCATATATTAAATAGATTGGCCATATCGTGATAAATGGAATCATGTATTGAAGCATATTCACTAGTAGGGGTATCCAAAATGCCTTGATTGGGACCGAAACTGGCTCCCCCATTAATCCACACTGATTGTTTCTTAGTAGGCCCCATATAAGTATGCCCTACCTAGTCATGATCGGCATGAGCACCTTCAGCAAACCATCTGAGATCCAGATCATTGACCTATAAAGTAAAAATTGGACCAACATTTAATGACTCAAGGTATTAGATTGTATAAAATAGATCTTAAATTTTTTGAAGAGGGGATATCCATATGTAAAAATAAACTCTATGGGAATACAGCTAACATTACCTTAGCCCTCTACACTCTCTCAATGAATAAAGAAGTTGCGGTTGCATCTCTTAATTATTTATCCATCAAAATGATGTATTTATCAGCATGGATCTCTTCCTTCCCCATGGAATCTTACTCGATCCATGATGGAAAAATGTTAAATCCCTTTTGGGAGGAAAGTGATAGAGATTATATGAAATTAAAGAACATTCAGAAGAGTATGTTGAGATATTCATGATTTTAAATGACAAATAAAATACATATTATTTCACATGCATAAAGAAAACATTATTTCCCTTTTTTCCTCCTCTATCGAGATGCTGATGGGCCCATATCAGTCCTTTTTTTAATGGAAATATGAGGTGGTGTTTGAGGAATTCTAAACACCATCACCTCCATCATGGTCCTCCACCCTGCTGATAGTTTATAAGTCCCAATGACCTCATCCACTACCAAAATGGGGGTGCTCAAGGACCCGTACATCGACAACTCCAGAACCATTGTTGTTTTCCTTCTTCTCATACATCTTATTCTACTCTGATCTACTATGTAAATTCTTTCAATATTAACAATATCGGATGATAGTGATAAATTGAGATGGATTTAAATACAAATACATCATTACTGTAAGTGTTGTAATCTCAAATCCACGTTGGGATTACTAGATACCCCCTCATGAACTCCATGGTCTAGCATGTTAGACACTCACTTTTCATAACTAGGGTTTTATCATCTGTTTCATAAATTCAAGCCACTATATCCTTAATATACCTCAAAACCTCAGCCAAATCATAGTTGAGGAGTAGATCAGAGGGATATATGATATCTAATCACTCTAGTATGTGGATTTTAGATTGGAGAAACACCCATGTGTCCACAATATTTTGATTTATTGCCTTCCAAGATCAGATGTCTATGGGTTGTGTGTAATTTAGATCTTATGTGGTCAAATGTGAGGAAGAATGGAAACCTTTTGACTTTGAAGCCTCCACGTGCCTCTGTTTTTCACACAGAAGAACATATGGATGGAAAAATTGTCTCCTACCAACGGTTATGTCCAGAATACCGTAGTGAAGGAGGATTTTGTCTCAAAACCATCTTTTATAGTGTCCTTTTCCCAAGATCTACTCGATGTCTTTGGATCTTCCATGTCATCACCTTAATTTTTAACCATTATATTATACATTCAATGAATTCCAATTTTGTTGGTTCAAACCCAATAAATTACACTCGTCAACTCCCATGGAGTGTATAAAATTATCCACACACTAGAATACTCATCCTCTAACCTGATTGATGAATGTGATGAGGGAATAATGATTGAAATTTTGGACACTTCCATTACAAGAAGTATCCAAAACTCTCAGGATACCATTGGAGTTTTCTCAAACATAACATGTATATGTGGAAAAGTTCATGATTATTTCCAAAATTTGTACTGGAATGTAAATTAATAAATAAAATAGGCCTCAAAGATGATTTCACTATCAATGTGATCCACTAATACACTGTCACAAAATGATATCATGTAAGAAATCAGTTTGCGAACCTTTTCCTTACCATCTTCAGTAAATGACCTTGTTTGTGGATTAACATATGGGAAAAAGATGAACTCTCCCAAAATATTCCACATCCTAGGTCCCTTGTTATATGTCTGGCTCAGAGTGTGGATTCTAGAATAATATTGAATAAGTAGGAAGAATTAGTTGTCATGGACATTAACTATAATCAGCACCATATATGAACTAATGTGTACTACAATCCACCCCCACATCACTTGAAAAATAAATGGAATTATAAAAGGAACCTTCTCAATATATGTATGCGTCAAGAATAGATAAATTCTCACTAGTACTAGAGAATAAAACCCTATATTCATATTTTACTCTATTTTCTCTACAATAACTATAGTCCTTTTTCCCCAATCCACCATGGGGTTTGATGACTAGAAACATGTATATACCTATCCACATTGTGGAGAATCCAGCTAGGAGATTCCTCGCAACTACTTTATGTTTGACCTTATAACCCCAATAGGTATATTGATCCTTATTGATTGTATGAAATAATATTCTAGGAGAACCCTAATTCTATGATGTGGGGAACCTATTTTGGAACATGAATGTGTGAATTTATACTTCAATATAGAGAAAATCCACTATCCAAATTATGGGATGTATTTCACCCATGAGGCAATGATCATTGATTGAATATCCCAAAGGCCTAAATTTTTATTAATTTGAAGATAAATTTATTTAAAAGGAAAAATGGGGAAGACCTCACATGAAATCAAAGACGGCGAAATGTCAACATATTCATTGTTCAATTCCCTGAACAAGACTACATAGAAATACCACTCCCCATCATCAACACAAGTATGACAAGCCTTTATAAATGAATGACTGTTTGGAACATTGTTCCGTGAAAAAAATGCACGGGCCTAGTAGCGATGGTAGAGCCATGCCTTCTCAAACATCCAAATCATAGTAGTCATGCACTGTAAAAGCACATGCTCTAATACTTATCTAGTGGATTTCCTTGTAGAATTTATGGTAGAATCCATCCAAAAAACCATTTCCAGAATAAAAATCCTTAACCCTTCTAATGTAGAAAACCATGAGAAATGTGGTCATATTTCACTTCACTCTAAAATCAGCTCAAGTGCTTTGGATCCATGGTAGAGACACAACTATAATCCAAACTAATTCACTGCTTCACCACTACACATTCCCCTAAAGCCAACATCTAAATAAAATCAATGAAAACCAAAAAAATACATGCATAAAACCTCATCTATGGGCAACAAACAGTCACCATAGAACAATTTACTTTCGTCATAAACAAAATCAATCCACAACCTAACGCCAGAATAAACAATGAGTAGAAAATACAAATACAATAAATGCATAACCCCCAAAACTGAATCATGAGCAGCAGAGCATCCAAATTTGCTGATAAAAGATCAACAAATAGAAAACCTTCATCGAAAAGGAAACCTACAGAGTGTCAATGGATGAAGTCATCGCTGTAAACCAACTATAGATGTAATGACCCAAACTTTCATTAATGAAAATTCTTCTTGATCTAATTAAATTTCTTATTATGGTTATATCAAATTTGAACTTCATTGACTTTAATTTTATGGATTTTAAAATATCATTATGAATTGTGACCATTGCTAATATATCTATTGAACAGTTATCACATGATTAGTATAAATATAGGGAATTAACAAATCCAATTTACTCAGACAAAGGAAGTGATGGCATCAACCAGTAGACTTTCCTCATATGAAGCCCATTTTTCTGAGCTCAGATAGGAGGTGGAGTCATTGGGCTTCGCTCTTAACCATGCCCAATCTGAGCTTGAACATGTTAATCTTGAGCAGAACCGACTACGGGATAAGTGAAAGTTAATAAAGATTACCACCTGGGCGATGTAATCTGCACCACCCTAAGAGTCTGTCACTATCGCACACCTTAACCTTCATTCTTATGAGGGTGTTATAAGGGGTTATGTAACAAGACCATAGCACTATGATAATGTAAATTATTTTTTTATAATGAATGTGCATTTATTTTATTATTGTTACTTGGTAAATAGTTTTTAATGCACAAATAGAATTTTTTTGATTAATTAATAGATTTTTTAATTAAATTATTTTTTTAAAAAATATTATTATTAAATTATTTTTTATTAAATTCAAATGATAATATAATTTTATGAATTCAATTTTAATTTTTATATTGTTTGGAAACTGTTTTTGTCAAAACCCATGAATTTTTAGTCAATGTAGGGTTTTATTTTACAAGTAAAAATTCACATATTTATAAAATTATTTAGATTAAATGAATATTATTTTTGAATTAAGACATCAAAATTATCCAACGATGAGTTTACATAATTTTCCCATATAGTAGAATATTTGGGTAAAAATTAAATACTGTTTAAATATATAATCTGTTTTATGACATCATAATTACCCAATAGTGAGGTAATAAAATACAATAAACATTATTTTCGTCCAATATATGTTTTAGAATTAAAATAATGTGATTTTATATTTGTTTGATTTATTTTAAAAATCTTTTCTGGACTGTCCAAGACTTATAAAACATTTTGTCTTTTTAAATTATTTTCCTTGAGAGTGAGACACACCTCCACATAAGAAACCCTTTTATTTTATGAAGTTCGGCCATTGTCCTTACAAAATAGTGTATTCCAAGAAAATTTGAAAAAAACCATGGGCAATAACAATGGGCTGGTTTGTGGAATTGATTATTTTAATGTGAGGTGTCCCAAACCAAAATAATAAATAATTCCTACTCTTTTCTTATATAATCCACCCCTTCCACCACTTCCTCTTCACCCAAAGCCTTTGGTGTTTAAAAAAACCCTGCCCTCATTTCACTAGAATCCTCCCAATGTGACCCAAGCTCCCATGAAGCCTCTCTCAAGCCTCTCCCAGGCCTTTGGGATCACACTTCAATGTAAGGGATTTCTTCCTTTCTCATTTATGTCCAATTTTATTTAAATTTTTATTCCATTTTGTTTTATATTAAAATTTTGTGGTTTGATTTAGCACCATCCCCATACTGCCCTCATTATTTTTGGATTATGGGAGACCCATTTCTATCTCATTAAAGCCTCCCATGTACACTCGTTACCATTCTGTGAGGGATTTCTCTCTCCTCTTTTACATTCAAGTAATTCTTTTATATTATGCATCTAAATTTCCTTACATTCATTGGTACATGTATCAATATGACCCCCTTACTGTACATTTCACATACATATTATGAGTCACCTTTTTCTATCTCATCAAATATTTTCATGAATCCTTATGTCTTTCCGTTCTACTGCTGAAATTGGACCGTGTTTTTCCTAGCCTAGATCATTGTGTAGTGAATACAATACCCATGTCTCTATTCAGTGTATTCAAATTTATGCACAAATACCTATTTAATGGATATTAAATGTTTTTATAACACATTACATATTTGTGGAATAACATATGATGTTGTTTTCTTCCATGTTATATGATCCATGTTGCACCCTTATGCATGAAATGAAATGTTTAAGAAGGGTACGCCCTGTTAGCGCTCTAATGCATTGGGTAAAGTATAGTATCATGATACGTCAAGTGGAATGGGTGTTGACTCATGATAATTCAAGTGAAATTATGGTATACTATTGATTCATGTGAAATTATGGTTTACTCATGCTTCATGTGCTATGATCCTTGGCTCATGCTAATTCCATGTTAAGTGTTGTTGCAACATTTTTATATTATGATTACCATGGTTTATCATGACTATATGTTAATTTTTTTCTTATGATCCATTGATATTACTACTATCTAACATGTATTTTATTACTTAGGTTATTCCATTTTTATTACCTTACTGAGTTCTATAGCTCACCCTTTTCTTATGCATGTCCTCAGGTTATCCCATGCAATGCTAAGTGCGAGGGAATGTAGTGGTCATGTAAAAGAAATTTTCAATTAATATGTTGTGTGTTTTATATTATAAGATGTTATGTAACATTCCTAAGCCACAAATACACTAGACCTCTCAATCTTCTATATTGTATTAATTGATTATTTTATGTAATAAATCAATTTTAAGTACGTAATAAAATGAAGGATTGTTATAGTTGTTATCAAAGGATAGGTTTAGTTATTTTTTGGGATTTGGATTAGAAAACCCTAGTGAAGACTTATAAACAATAATAATTATAAAAAACTTCCCTTTGTATTGGTGAGTGTTGAGTAAGTTTTTTATCAAGAAAATACATCCTTGTCTAGATACGAGCTGGTAGAGGCGGCTCTGGCACAGATGTATCCTAGGGGTAAAACATGAAAACACTATTTTAAGCTAGACTCGAACAGAAATTGGTGCACAACAATGAGTCTTGGTTAACTATAGGATATGACACACCTGTGGGATATTCTTTGATAAATTCATAATCTTAGTATGAAACCTTATTATGGGAATAAAAAAATGTGCATAAGAATATATTTTAGAAAGTAGATCATGGATAACATCGATTAAGGCATATGGATTCATAAGTTTAGAAAATAAAAGTTATTTATAAGTTATCAGTTTTTTACTTGGATTAACCATTATGTTTTACCCCAAAAATTACTTTTTATTCCATCTAGTGGCCGGTAATAGGATCACTCAGACTATCAACTGATGTGAAGATCAATGTGATGACTGTGCAAATAAGATTCCCTATTTTATGGGAGCGGGAAGCACGAAATTTGTCATGACTCTCTTTCAGTTAACTCAATCTCTAAATAGAAACATGGGTCAACAAGAACATTCCATACCCCCCATGAATGAACAAGTAACTATCGATATCATATTGAGACAAAGAAATTCTACTTTTAATGGATCGTGTGATCCCTCAATCCCCGAACAATGAATCAACTCCGTTGAAAATATCTTCTCCATCCTTCAATGTTTCGAACAAGAGAAGGTTCTTCTGGATGCTGATCGTATGGATGGTGAAGCTGATCAATGGGGGACGTTGATCAAAAATATGGAACCTGAGGAAGAGATCGAGGAGTTGGAATGGATGGATTTCTGGAAGAAGGTTTTTTATAAATATTTTCCACGCACCCTATGATATAAGATAGAAAGGGACATCATTTCCCTCAAGAAAAAATGATGAATCTGTCAGATTGTATGAGGAAAAAATCACAAGTCTTGCACGAAATTCCTTCAGCATTATCGTTACCCCTGTAATTCAAGGTTGACCGCTTCTTTGGTGGACTGAAACCAAGACTACAGAATGTGTTGGTGATCTATGAATTCGACAGCTATGAGTAAATTTTCCTATGTGCCTTCCATGTAGAAACAGAGATCAGAGAATCTCAGGGGTATCATGGGGACAAGAAGCATAAGATGAAATTCAATACTAGAGGTTCGAGGGATAAATACAATGGTGCTAAGAAGATACAGAACCCCACCTGACAAAGCTGTGGAAAGAAGCACCCCATAAATTTCCTGTAAGTGATGAGGAAATGCTTTAGGTTTGGAAGAGAAGGGCACCTAGATGTTAACTGCCGACAAGATAAACCAGTGGATGCAACAGAGGAGAGGAACTCTTCATTCGAACCTCAACATGTTGTTCATTACTATAACTACAATGAAACAGGGCATCATTCAAATCATTTCCCTAATACAAGGAATTTCGAAGGCAACCAAAAGCCTCCAACAAACCAAGGGAGACCTTTTTCAATCACTACTGTCGTAGTGAACCCCGACAATGAAGTGTTGACATGTACACTAGTTATTCATTCTAGAATAGTGAACGTACTATTTGATTCAGGTTCTATGAATTAGTTTATTTCATAAATGATTTGTATAACAATCCCCACACCACCCCAAATCATGTTATTAAAGATGTCAGTGAGTATTTAAAATAGGTAAATCATTGTATCACATTAATAGAACTCCTCCCCTTTCATAATCCGTGGATTGAATTTCCTGGAGAACCCTATCATACTTACTCTGGTGGAATTTGATGCAATTCTTGGCATGGATTATTTTTTCACATATAAAGCCGACATAAATTTCTGTGAGAGGAAATCACTCTCTATGTGGAGAATCGACCCCCGATTCTATACACATGCAAGGAGAAAGATGAATCTTTTTTAGCTCCATCATTTCATGTGCCGATATTACTACCCTATGAGCACGCATATCTGGCTCAGATGATTGAATATAAGGATCCAACCATCCTTGAAGACATTCCTGTTTTGATGGAATTTTCTGAAGTGTTTCTCGAGGAATTTCATGGTCTTCCTCTAAGAAGGGATATTTAATTCTCAATTGAACTTATACCTAGAGAGTTTCCAATATCCAAGACTCCATATAGAATGGATGTTATGGAGCATGTTGAGCTGAAGAAACAACTAGAGGTGAATCTATGTAAATGGTTTATACAAACAAGTTCTTCACCATGGTGTGCACCGGTCCTCTTCGTCATTAAGAAGGAAGGGTCAATGATCCTTTCCATTGATTATCGTGAGTTTAACAAAATCACGGTAAAGAACAAGTATCCTATATAAGGAAATCATGACTTGTTCTATCAGATTCATGGAGCAAAATACTTCTCCAATGAGGATTTTTAGTCAGGATATTATCATGTTTGGGTGAAGAAGGGTGATATCCCCAAGACTGCATTTCGTACAAGATATGGGCAGTATTAATTCATAGTAATGCCTTTCAGACTCACTAATGCTCCAGAAATATTCATACAATTCACGAATAGAGTGTTTAGGGATTACCTCTAAAAAAATTTGGTAGTATTTAAAGATGATATTCTGATATACTCCAAAACCAAAGAGGATCATGAGGAACATCAAAGATATGTAATAGGGACCTTAACGGTGGAGAATCACTATGCAATGTACAGTAAGTGTGAGTTCTTATTGAAGGTGGTCTATTTCATGGGCCAAATCATCACAAGCTATGGGATATCTATGGATCCCTCCAAAATAGATGAAATTGAGGGATATCTGAGGACAACATCAATAACAGATATTAGTATCTTTTTAGGGTTAGCTAGATATTATCAACTATTTTTGAGAAATTTCTCATGATTTCCCAACCCTCATACCAAGGTATCTCAGAAGAGTGTAAAGTTTTATTGGTGTGTTGAATGATAAGAATGATTCAATGAGTTAAAAACGAGTCTTATCACTATGATCGTTCTCACTTTACCCACAAGTGGAGAAATTTTTGTGGTATTCAGTGTTATATCGATGAAGGGAATGGGCTGTGTGTGGATGAGAAATGAAAATTTCATTGTCTGTGCTTCAAGGTAATTGGAAGTTCATGAGCAGAATTATCGACCACGTGATTTTTAGTTGGCTGTAGTGATCTTCACTTTAAAATATCATCCGAATTATATCTTTGCAAGAAGATTGAAATATATAGAGACTACAAAATCTTCAATTATAAATTTACATAGAAAGAGTTAAACATGGGCCAATTAATATGGTTAGAGCTGATCAAAGACTATGACTACTCAATCCATTAGCACTCTAGTAAAGCTAAAAAGGTAGCAGATACTCTAAGTAGAAAGGAACCAGGAATTCTATCACTGATGAGAATTGAGAAGGACCCAATATTTTTAGATTTGAGGAAGATGGATATTGGAATCATAAATAAGGGAACATTATCAATCCTTTCACAAATGATTGCTCATCCATATCTTTTGGAAATGTTAAGGGATGTTCAAAGGGATGATGTTGGAATTCAGAAGAGAGTGGAAGCTACTAGAAAAGGAAAATCCTCGGAGTCCAATGTTAATGAACAAGGAATTGATAGATTTGGGAAAATAAAATGTGTTCTATCACGTCTGGATCTGAAGTAGGAACTTTTCGATGATGCGCGTAGATCAAATTTCCCTATTCACCCAGAAAACAAAACGATGTATCGGGATCTCTGAGAGCATTATTGGTGGTATAATATGAATAAATAGATCACTGAATATAGATAAATGTACCTATTTTTTCATCAAGTGAAGTCAATGAGGTAGAAGTTTAAGGGAATGATGCAACCATTGACTATACCGACGTGGAAATGGGAGAACGTCACCATGGACTTTGACACCGGATTTCTGAAGACATCCAAAGGAATTAATGAAATTTGGGTTGTTGTGGATTATCGTACAAAGTCTGCACACTTCATTACAATTTTGGAGGATCTTTAATTGGATCAGTTGGAATAGATATATATCAGGGGAGTCGTCAGGCTGTATGGAGTACCACTATGTATTGTATCTGATCAAGATCCAAGATTCACCTCTATGTTTTGGAAGTTTCTTAAACATGCTCTAGATACTAAGCTGAACATCAGTATGACTTATCATCCTAACATTGATGTCCAATACTATCTATCTATCCATACACCTTAAGACATGTGGAGACCCTATTCTATGTACTTCAAAGGAGGGTGGGACCAACATCTTCCTCTGTCAAATTCTTCTACAATAATAGTTTCTACCCGAGCATCTGAATGGCACCTTATGAAGCGTTATATGAGAAGAGGTGCAGAACAATGTCATTTTGGGATGAATTTACTAAGCGTAAGCTACTAGGACTAGAAATGGTCGAAGAAATTATGAAGATGGTGAAAAACATTCCGCAGCATATCAATGAAACCTAGAGTCAACAAAAGAGTTATGCATATAACCATCGATGGGACCTGGAGTTTAAAGATGGAGATATGGTATTTATACACATATATCCATGCAATAATATCAAGTGGTTTTGAAATGAAGGGAAATTAAGTCCTAGGTACATTGGCCCCTTTGATATTCTTGATTGTGTTGGGGCTGTTCCCTATCGACTAACACTTCCACCTACCATGGACAAAGTACATGATGTCTTTCATGTATCCCTCTTACGGAAGTACATACAAGACCCTTCACATGCACTCTCTTTAAAGTTAGTACATATAAAGGATGATTTTTATTACGGGGAGCAACTAGTGAAGATCTTAGATCATAGAGAAAAAGTTCAATGATATAAGACAATTCCCCTTGTCAAGGTGTTTTGGTGAAACCACATGTTTGAAGAAGCGACATGGGAATCAGAGGAAGTGAGGAAGCAAAGTCACCCACATTTATTTTAGTGTGGGAAAAGTAAATTTCAAGGGAGAAATTTCTTAAGGGAGAAGGATTGTAATGACCCAAACCTTTATTAATGAAAATTTCTCTTGATCTAATTAAATGTATTATTATGGTTATATAAAATGCGAACTTAATTGGAACATTGTTTCTTGATTTTAAAATACCATTATGAATTTTGATCATTGCTAATATTTTCGTTAAACAGTGATCACAATATTAGTATAAATATGGGGATTTATCAAATCCAATTTATTCAGACAAAGGAAGTGATGGCCTCATCTTGTAGACGTTCCCCATATGAATCCCATTTGTCAGAGCTCAGAAAGATGGTGGCTTCATTGGTCTTCACTCTTGACCAAGCCCAAGACGAGCTTGAACACATTAAGCTTGAGTGAAATCGACTATAGGAGAAGTGGATGTTAATAGAGATTACCACTTTAGCGATGTTATCTGAGCCACCCCCGAAGTTTGTCACCATCGCCCACCATACCCTTCTGTATTATGTGTCTGTTATAAGGGGTTATGTAATAAGAACCTTTCACTATGACAATGTATATAATTTTAGTATAATTAATGTGCATTCATTTTATTATAGTTACTTTTTTAATAGTTTTTAAATAACAAAAATTATTTTTTTGGTAAATTAATGGATTTTTGAATTAAATAATATTTTATTAAAATGTTATTATTAAATAAAATTTTGTTAAATATAAATGACCATATTGTTTTCTGAATGAAATTGTAATTTTTATAAGGTTTGAAACTTGTTTTTGTCAAATCCCATGAAATTTCCGTAAATGTGAGTTTTTATTTTAAAATTAAAAATTCACATATTTTTGAAATTATTTATATAAAATAAATTTTATTTTTTGAATAAGGATGTCCAAATTATCCAATGGTGAATTGTTCATAATTTTTAGAGATAGTCGATTTTTTTGGTAAAAATTAAATATCATTTAAATATATAATATACTTTATGACATCATAATGATTAAATAGTGAAGTAATAAAATAAATTAAACATTAGGTTCGGCCAATATATGTTTTAGAATTAATATAATGTGATGTTAGATTGGTTTTATTTCTTTTACAAAGCTTTTGTGGACCCTCCAAGACATATAAAACATTTTGTCTTTTTAAATTGCTTCCCTTAATAGTGTGACTCACCTTCACATATGCAACCCTATTATTTTAAAAAAATAGGCCATTGGACTTATAAAATATGGTTTGGTACTCCCCTTTTTCAAAAAACACGGGAAAACCCCATTGGCCGGTTTGTTGTATTGAATATTTTAATGTAAGGTGTCCCAAACATAAATAATAAACAATTCTCACTCCTTTCCTATAAAAACCCTCAAAATATCCAACATACGCATCACTAAAAGACTTTGGAGTTCAAACAAACCCTATACTACTCTCTTAAGAATCCTCTAAAGGTTCCCCAAACTCCCAAGAATCCTCTCTCAACCCATTCCCAGGCCTTTGGGATTACACATCCAAGTAATTGATTTCTTCTTTTCTCATTTTTTTCCAATTTTCTTTAAGTTGTTATGATAATTAGTTTTCAATTACAAATGTTGGGGTATAATATTTCACCTTCCCCATACCCCCTATTTATTTTTTGGATTATAGGATACCCCTTTCTGTATCATTAAATTTTCCATGTACACCAGTTACCATTCCGTGAGGGATTTCACTCTCTTCTTTTACATTAATGTAATTTTTTTATTATGCATCTTAATTACATTATGTTATTTGGGAGGTGTATGAATATGACCCCATTAATATCCATTTCATGTAAAAATGATGAGAAACCCTTTTCAACCTCATCAACTATTTTTCATGAATCTTTATGTCACGTCGTTATGCTGCCATAATTGCACCACGTTTTTCCAAGCCAAGATCATTGTCATGTGAATACCATACCGTTGTCTCTATCAATAGTATTCAAAATTATGAACATATACCTATTTAATGGTACATTAATGTATTTCTTACACATTACTTAATAATCTAATGAATTATGATGTTAATTGATTTTATGTTATATGATCCATGTGGCACAATTATGTAAGAAATGACATGTTTATGAAGGGTGAACCATGATAGTGCTCCAATGCATTGGGTAAAGTATAGTATCATGATACGTCATTTGTAATGGGTCTTGACTCATTCCAATTAATGTTCATTGAGAGTTTACTTGTTCTTCATGTGAGAAGAGGGTTTACTCGTGCTCTATGTGAAATGAGCCTTGGCTCATGCTAATTCCATGTTTATTGTTGTTTCCACATTTCCATGTTATGATTATCATGCTTTATCATGACTTTATGTTCATTTTTCTATTTTACTCCATTGATAAGACTATTGTCTAACATATATTGTATTCCTAACTTTAATCCATGTTTATTCTCTTACTGGGTTTTATAGATCACCATTTTCATAGGCATGTAATCACGTTATCTCATGCAATGTTAAGTACCAGGGAATGTTGTGGTAATGTAAAGGATGTTTTCAATAAAGATGTTGTGTGTTTTATGTTCTATGATTTTATGTAATGTTCCTAATCCCCAATGACTCTAGACCTATTGATCTTATATATTGTATCAATTGATGAATATATGCCATAGTTTAGGTTTGTAGTAAAAAGTAGTGTTGTTATAGTAGATACCATCGTCACCCTCAAATCCGAACACGAAGACCAGATCCTCCCAACACACCCTCAGCCGAAACCAAATGAAGTTTCCAACCCTAGAGTGAAGCATCTGAAACCTGAAACATAGACCAACACTATTTTGCCATGTAAACACTAACCATCCTGAAAGATAGGGCATGAAAAGGCCAGCAAACAATGAGGATTGCCGAGAGGGATGAGCCCACACATCACCTCCATTGGAAGATACCACACTCTGAGGATGAATTGAGCCAAAGTGGGGATAAGAGTACCATATCTGACCAAAGACGGCAGATGATAAGGCATCAGAGGGGGAGACCTAGCTTCACGAAGCCCCATACAGGCTCATCAACTGACAATTTCTAAACTGAGGTGAGGATAATTGATTTCCAATTTCTTTACCCCCTAAAAAGCATATGGTTTAAGGGAGGTGTCCTCTTAGAATCATCCCATGTTGTATTTAGTGGGATGGATTCATCATTACCTCACTATGGATGGAAGATCCATTAATTTTTTAGACATACCATATGATAATACCAACTTCATCATGGATATTGTGAAATGAATTTTTCTATGGAAACCATTTTCTCAACATCTTGGGTATGATTTTTGAGTTCATGTAAACCTAAATTTTCCCTTCCAAAATATTCTTGTAGATATAGATTCCTCAAATCTCATTTCTAAATTATTCACAATTCTTGTGAACCCATTATTCCAACTTCCTCACGTCTTTATGTCCCCTCCAGATCATAAATGCTAGTCCCCCTTCGTTCCTTCCATATGATATGTTTTTGAAGCATTGAAAGTCAAGTTATAGAAGTGAGGCTTAAATTATTTGATATGTGGATTCATATAAAGAGTGAATATTATTTTATATATGAAAGATTCTATGGGAACCATTCATTCTTTAATTTAATCACCCCTGGAGTAAATATTGGTGGAAGTGAAGTTAGTATACTTCACAAACCATGACATTGGGAAGTATCTCTGAGTCCCAATGATAAAGGAATCCCTCAAAAGATCATGATCATATAAGAGAAGGTAATTGTTTCCTTGGTAATCCTGTTTATATGGTTCCAAATACTTCTCCAAAAACAAAAGTGTGGAATCATAAAACTCATATAAATCAATACCAAAAAACATGATCATCACCGATGCACATAAAATAGCTTTCTCGATATAATCCATCAGAGGATCCATTGAAAAAATACAAGAAGGAAACAATATTATTCCCATTGAATTATAATATTGACCAAGGGATATTATAATTTGACTTGTATGAATTCAAATCATTAAAAAAATAAATGTATCATATAGGCCCATTGAAAATATGTTGTAAACATCCCTATAACACTCCTAGCTTCCATGGTACAATTCTCATTTAATAATACAGTAGCGAGTGTTGTACGCATCTTCAAGATTATAACACACCACGACCAATCGAAGTAGCTGTTATGAATAGTAATACCTAATTTTTGAAATTTTATTTATTTTACCACTCAAAATGGACTTAATTTTTGGATTCAGAATATTTAAATTAGCCTAGGGTAAAATTTTCATACTTTTTAGATAACTTTTATATTTTGATGAAGAGTGAAAATCACTGAATTTTAATTAAAAACAACTTTTTTAATCGAAATAATTAATAGTGATAAATTATGAATTTGAGTTGTTTTAAATTATATTTATAATATATTTTTACCATTTAATACAATTTTGGTTATTGAACATAATTTTACAATTAAACCAGACATAAACAAATGTCAATCCTTCGATAGTTATTATCTGTTAAAAACACGCTTTTGGTTTTAACAATGGAAATTAATTTGAAATTAATTTCTACCACTTTTGTATTTTGAATTTAGAAAACTGGACTCCATATTTGGAATCAGGATTTCCAGATTGTTTAAAGAGGTAACTTTTATTTTTATACATTTTGAATAATTACTTCGGTAAATATTTTGTTTACCATGGTGAAAGGGTAAATTCTGTAAATAAGGGTAACAAATGATATTATAATGATATTAAATTACCATAAAAAATGTCCTAACCTTATTTGTTGGTACATGTCCGACCATGGGAATCTTTGGGTCGATTTGGGGACCAATAGAGCCACTTGTAGGTGATGATGACACTTTATATTAATTAAGTTAAAGTAAATACAAAAATGACAAAAGCATATACCTTTTAGAAAAAAAATTTTTACATAGGTTTATATATGTTATAGTTTAAACTATAAATATTCATTAGAAAGATAAATAGATTTCCAAAATAATGGTATTTTATTTATAATTTTAGACATTTAATAGTGAAATTTATTTATAACAGACTAATGATGCAGTATTTTCATTAAAAAGAAAAGAATCAAATAATTGGTATTATAAAAGTTAAAATAAATATAATTTGAAGGTTTTGGTGACCTAAACGAATTTTATTAGTTAATATTACATGTTAGGATTTCAAAAATTAATTTGGTTTCAATTAATAAATTTGTTAAGACTTTATCAAAAATCAATTATTCAATAGTGTCAAAATTGACATAAATGAGTTGTTAAAACAAGTATTATATTTTTAATGGATATTATATTCCTAAAAATCTAAGGATCGACCAAAGGGCTTATATAATGATAGGTGTATCATTAATGGACCACTTTGGGGTCTCTTTGACGTATATAGTATGTTTATTAACTATATATTATAAAAACACAAATTGACATGGTAAATGTCAATTTAATTTACAAAGAGTTAAAAATAAAAGATAAGGTTACTATAATGACCCAAACCTGTCTAAAATATATTGTTTGATAGGATTTAGACCCATAACTACATTATATTTTGAATAATCCACTTTTTATCCTTTATAAACCGAATATGAATTTATTATAAATTAATACTTTAAGTTCTTCCTAAAGAGCCTCTCCTCCCCCTTATAAATGGACACCACTTCAAACCAATTATTCACACCTTAAAAGCCTTTTTGATTGGCCAAAACCTAACCAATTATTCTATCAACTTCCCTAACATCATCCTAGAGGCCTTATTTTGATCATAAAGCCAACCTAAGGATCCCTTTTGATCAAATAAAAATGAAGAACCCGAAAAGATGTAATGTTTTTACCACCCTTTTTAAGTTCATTTTTTCTTCAACTTCTTCTTTATTTGTTATTTACATTATAAAATAATAAATACAGAATAATCTATATACTTTGATGTTATTATAAATGTGTTAAAACCATATTCATTATTCTATCCTTCCTTTGAATGACATGTCACCAAATATGCGTACATACGATCTACTGTCTCCACGTCGTGGTGTAAATGTTATTCAATACATTATTATTTGGATGGGTATAATAATGATGTTTAATTCATGTAAATAATAAATATAACATTATAATTATTCTTTATATATGTTATACTATCCAATTATATATTATTTTAATATCAAAAGAATGATATTATCGCTCGTGCGTACGTACGGACTATTGTCTCCACGAACATGATGAGATTCAATCTCCATCGTATCTATTCAAGTATAAATATTATTTGATGATTAAAAATAATGTTTAAGGACTTGATATAATTCTGGATATTAATAATATATAACCTATCCATAACAAACACGACTTATGTAACAAAACATATAAAAGAAAACGAGTAAGTTAACATCCGAAATGACGATAATACTAAGATATTATTAACAAAGCAATGCTAAAACATCATATATGATATCATATTAATGTATACGATTCTTATATAATTTAATAAAAATTAATTAACCATTATAGAGGAGGATAAAATACCACCAACAAAGGAAAAGTACAAGGTAAGGGTTTATTTCACAATCTCTTCATTATCCGAGGTTGTTTATAAATAATTATCTACCGGGACCTCTTTATCATCCACGACCATGATTCTTAAAAATGTATTTAAAAACATTATTAATATTTTACATAATATGGGTTAAAGTCATTTATAACCTTGTTTGAATTTTTATTCGATGTTTATAAAGTAATCTTTTCGTCGTTTTCCAAACAATTTACTTTTTAACCTTTTCGACAAAATTAAGGTAAGAATGTATTTTTTTTAACTTATACAGCGGGTGAGGCTATTTTCTACCATTATAAACTCATTGAAGATTCTCTTAAAATATTATAAGAATATTTTCAAAATAAATATTTTATTTTATAATTTTGAGACTCTTAAATTATTTCAAAATAGAAAGAGATATTTATCAAAAATGAGTTTTGATTTCATCTATGTCAACATCCTTTGACGGATTCTAAGTTTATTTGGAGTTAATTTATTAGGATATAAATCTTACATATTGTATTGAATGTTTTGTGATATGTCTCATTGGGGATTTTCTATTTTTATACCATTCATGATTTATGGTTAATGTATTGACATTTCATATGCTAGTTTTAATACGATTGTTTATGATATGTTTAAACCTTTTCATATGAGGAATGTATTTGAATTGGTAAGTGAGGGGTGGAGCCCACTATAGCTCCTCAATGCATCGGTAGGACTCATGAGACAACTAGACGTGGAATTGGCCAAGGCCCTTTCCCAATATGATTTATTGTTTTGGCCGAGGCCATAATCAATTTTAGACGTTTTGGATGAGGCCTTGAAAAAATGTTTCAGAATGTCCGGCATTATACATCCCCTCACTATGGAAATAATATTGATGGTTCATGTGGTCATTCGACTCGTAGAATACCCATGATTATGTCTTATTCTGGCATTATTTACTCATCACATATTCTTGCTATAAAAGTATTCATGTTTATAATTAGTAGAGTCATGTGGTTTCAATTATTTACCATGCTTAATATTTATGTCGTTTTCTTCTGTATTACTTACCCTTATTAAGCATTTGTGCTCACCCCTTTCTTATGTATCATTTTCCCCGGATATGAAAAAGGTAATTATGAGTGACCAATAAGCATAATCTAGGAGGCATGGATGTTTCTAATGAAATATATTTGTGTTGTATTTCTTTTCAAGTTGTAAAGTTGAACTTATGTATGAATATTATTTCAAAGGCTTCTAAACTAATCGACCATTCGAGACTTGATCTTTTGTGATCATGCCAATGTTATGTAATAATGCACCGACTCTAGGTATCTGGGGTCGGGGAGTTATAATCCATCTCGACCAAAATTATCATACAATACCTTCGACCAGATTCCGTTAATATACTTCTTATTGAGGTGAATACAAATAGAACAATCAATCAAGAGGTTTTAAAATAGGAAATTATTTTGGAGACAATTGTGAAATGATAATCATAGAAAGAATCAATGTATGGAATACATATCGAGAGAAAGTAGCACCATCATGGAGTGGGAGAAATTAGAAAAGTGGCCATCAGTATTTATAGACTCCACTGGTCTACACACCAAACATGTATAAGTGATCTTCACACTCCACATAATCACCAGGACTATTATGACAACCTACGTGGGTACCATATGTTATTGAACAATGTCACCTTCTTAATCATTATTCATTCTACCATTGTATTTTACCCTCTTCTTTCAATCATATCCAATACATAGTGGGGGGATTTTGTTAATAGTCCATATTTTCATGTGGGCTCAAAATATTATAATGATTCAGTAATGAATTTTATAGAGGATAAGAAACCAAATAATAATCAAATATAATTTCATAAGCCATCATATATGTTTTACACTGCACATTAGTAGGCTCGCATAGCCCCTACATGGATCTGAAAGACTGTCCACCCCTACGCGGGAGACCTGCACCATGCGCCTTCACCTAGGACATGTGTTGTGTAAATCATTCAACCAAGGACCACTATTTGACTATAAATAGAACCCCGGGGCTACACATTTTCACAATATAAAATTGGAAGAAGGCCCAAGATCTATTTGTGCATCTCTATAACCCAATTCATAAAAAACCCTTGTCGTAACACTTAACAAACCATAAGAAGAAGCAACTGAGGGAGATATTGGGATCAATGTTCCTCCAAGATATAAAATAAAAGACAACTATGTGAGGAACCTAGTTTTTTCTAGTGTACAACCACCTGCATTAGACCCCTTCCCTAACCAGGGCATTAGGATCCCCTAGGGACACCCAAGGGGACCCTATGTTCCTAGTGTAAATCTTTTACATGTTTTTGTGTGTGTGTGATGTGAATAAAATTAAAATTTTCTTCTTGTGAATACCTAACCCATGCATGAAGCACCTATTGATCATCCAATTATTTATGTGAAGCACATTTTAAGTTTAATAATAGACCTATGGGATCCACTCATTAATCCCACTTCCAAGACACTAATAGTATGTATACTCTTATTTTAGATCCCTCATTTGAGGCGGACTAGTTTTAAGCATTAAAATAAATCGTTTTAAATTATAACAAAATATAAATAGGAATTCCATTATGTCTATTATTTTAATATCCCGTTAATCAATAATAATTGCCTCACACTTATCCTGCCTGGTGGGTAGGGTCCCCTGGGTGAACGTAGATATTAATTTCCATGGTCACAAGCCCCCAATACCTGGGGGCGGAATCAAGTGGTTCCTAGTCTCAGGTAATAGGTTTATGGCCCTATCCTTCCCTAGGTATCTGAATGATCTGGAACCTCCGGTTCATGTTTGGGAGTGTTAGGATCATGATTTCCTTACTTATTATAGGGAATGAGATCCTCTTCTCTTCCTCTCAAACCAATTTTTAGGGAATCCCTACTAGATTAATCCCCTATCCATTCTTGGAGGCGGTTGAAATATTACTTTTATTGGACTAAAAGGTCATAACAGATAGGGTAGTCTGATGTGACTATCCATGATACGAAATGGGAGAGGGAAGGAGTGCATCATGTCCCTTTCTTCTTCTCCAATATCCATAGGATCTTAAACAAGCTGAAGAAGGATTATTTTGTTATTTGGATCTTCTACATCCTCTTGTTTCTCAAATACTAGAATAACTTGCCCTGAATCATGTAGGATGAATTGATATCCATGATCATGACATACACACATTAAGAGGCATGTTTTGTTAGAGAATATTCTTCTGGATCTCCCCCTTTACTTCCTTTAGAGAGTATCCAAAGGCATGGGTCCTCAAATACATGTATAAAACCTCTAGGGAAAGAAGACTGTGTGGTTTTCCATATAATCCATTCCCTTGTATTTTTCACAATGATCATGAATCACATGGTCTTAATAGATTATAGTGGCCATCACATACACATGATACCAAACTTTTTTACCTCATTCAAAGGGTAATACCCAACCAATAATGGGAATCCCACATATGAATATGCCTTGAAATCCATCCTATGTGACCTATTCAAGAGTAATTTATAACCAATCAAGGGAATACTACTTTGGAATAAGACCTGAAATATGACCCATGGTTATCATTCCATGTGTATGCCTCAAAAGAATCCATGGGCCTCCTACTTGGTATATTCCCCAAACATTCAAAAAATGGAATCCTGCATAGGTTTAATACCCAAAACAACCCTCACATCTCTACATGTCATGCCACTTCTCATGGCCCCAAAACAAATCCAGGAATCCTCTTATGAGTAATCCCCAACTTAATCATCTCAAAGGTCCATATAAGGCCTCCAGAGGCATGGGTACTCACAATAAAATTACATAGGATTTGGCTACCTACCAAATGGGATATATATGAAGCCTTGCTGAGGTAAAAACCCAAAATCCTAAATCAACCCTAATTATATCTGGGCCACATTCCAAATAGATTATTATCTATCTTAGGAATCCATATCCCTTCCACATTCCCTAGACATGTGTTTCATAAGTCCCATTCCAAACATTGACTATGAAAATTTCTCCTAAACATCCTATCCATGTGAAATTAAACAATATCGTATCACCCACACAACTTGACCTTAAAAGTTATAATTTAGCTACCCTGCTTGGGTTATGTAACCCTTATTTATTCTTTCATGTATATAAAATGATTTGATAAAAATTAGGATAGTTTAGACGGTTTTGGATGTTTTTATGGTTTTGGGGATTTTCTAAGGGTTTATAGTATGAGAACATTTAGTTAAAACCATGAAACACTTGAAAGAAACCCTGACCAATGTGACATGGGCTATATTGAAGGAACACGGTTGGAACACAGTTTTCCAAACCATGCATCCTCTGCTGTCTAACAATGCTACATGAGAGTATTGGATTTTTTACAGTTTGCGCTTGTTTTTTCTAATTCTATGGACCCACCATGTGAAGCCTTCACTGATATAGTAGCAAGAGCATAGTTAGTGCACAATTTGTCTAACTGTGAAAGATAACCATGGAAGGTTTAAACAAAAGGGTTTTAAATAATGGGGCTATATTGAGATTCACCCTAAACCCTCCATTTTTTCTTATATGTGGCCCTAACTAAGGATCTCCATCTCTCTAAGTCCATGGAACCTCTCATACACATTTTAGATGCATTTCAATTGGTTTTTGTTTTTTCAGTGGAGGTGAATATACCTTGGTACGTTTCTTTTCATGGAAGTTTCATCATTTTTCTTAGATACATTATTCACAATCTCCTAGTTTCCCATATATACTTCAGTCACATATTAATCTAGTGTTATTGATTATAGAAATGGATAGATTTGGTGTTTTTGTTGTTAAGGAAAGGTATATAAGGTAGATTTGGGGGGTTTTCACCGAGATTTGGTGAGTGTTTGTTTTGTTGGTAATTTTCACCAAAACCCTAAATGTAGGTGGATTTTCGAATCCTATTTTTGAAAAATGAAGGCTAAATTTCAAATTAATTGTGTTTTCATTAAAATATTATTAATTTGTTTTTTGAATCTTGGTTGAAATCTATTTTGTTTGTATTTTGGGAATTTTGGTAAAACATGTCATTATTTTGAAATGTTCATAGTTGTTGTATTTTATAATGATGATTTTGAAATCATCCACTTGGTTTGATTTATGTAATTAGTTTTCTAAAAGGATTTAAAATAAAATGTTTGACTTATTTAAATAATGTTGGATATAAATGGGTTTTGGTATCTTGGTTATTTTGTTTTGGAAAAAATTGGATGATATGTTGTTGAAATATTAAATTGTTTTTTTCTTTAAGTGGTTATGAATGAGTTTGATTGGATGGATAATGGGTGGTACGAACCTCCATCAAAGGATTGTAATGTGGCGTGAAGTACCAAAATAAAAAGTTTAAGTGGTCATATGTGAATTTGCACCGTCAAAGGTAATATAAATCATGTGTGGTTTAGTTTTTGTTATTGTTGTGGTGTATGTGTTGGGTCATGTGGAATGTAATTTTTTATACCAATATGGAATGGGTAAAATAGTTTGTATGGTTTCTTTGGTTTCATTCCACAGAAGTGTTTTGTTTTAGGTAAATTGATTGGTATGTATTGTTTGGTTCATTGGTAATTGATCATCTATTTTAATGGTTTTATATTAGTTATTTTATATAAATGTGACAACTTTTTCAATCCTAGTGGAATAAGTAGGTATGTTATTTGGGTAATGCCTACTGGGTATTATTACTCTACCCATCCTTTGGAACTAGGGGGATTTTGTAGATTTTTTTGGGACACTGGAAAAGGTTAAACATCTCATTTATTTAGTGGTTCTTCATGATTATTGGGTGGTCTCATGGAGTTGGAGCATGAAACCTGGCATGGATCTATAGAGTGATGTTGTTGATTCTGGAGTTTTGTTATGTTAGAATTATTCTTGGTATTTTGATTTGGTATTGGTTTTGTCCATATTATTCTCGTTTGTACGAGGTTGAATTATAATAAATTGTTGGCATTCATCATGTAGTTGTTTTGTTAATGTCACGTTTGGTTGGTTGTTTGTAATTAAAAATAGAAAGTCAACCCCCATCATTCATGAAGCCCTATTAATTAATTTACTCCCATCGGAACCATAGGGGTCTTGCCTATGGCCATCTGGAAGATCCACATATACTAAAACCAATGAGGTGGGGTGGGACATTACAACTGGTATCAGTTTGTTTTGTCCTTTGGCATCAGTTTTCAGTATTTTAGTTGGAATTCATTCTCAATTCATTCTTTCTGTTGCAATGTTATCAAGGAGCAGTATTCTAGGATCACGAAATTAATATTATAAAATATGTTGATATAATTTTTATGCTGAATTACAGGTTACTAGGGAGTTGTGTACGTAAGTGTTTTGTAGACACATATAGGAGTGTGATCTCATTCTTGTGAGTTTATCCATTAGGATGAACATGGCTAGCATGTAAGAAATTAATTCCCATTATGATTTCATATATCACATGGAGTGATGATTTATGATGAGGTATGAATGTTTGATTTTTAAAAAAATTATTAAATTGTATATGAAAGTGTGATTTGGAAAAATAATTTTTCATTAATTTTAGATGTGTGTTAGTTTTCAAATCATGGAGGATTTTTCAAAAATGATCGATCATGATAAATGTTGAAATCTTTAGAAGAATGTTTTTGATAGATGAAATTTTATATAATTGAAAATTTTAAGCCTTAAATATCTATAGAGTGATACTTATGATTGTTATTGTTCTAAAATAAATGGACTTGAGTAAGCATCGTAGAAACCTACCAGATGTAGATAGTGAAAATATGGTTGCACCTGAGAACTAGTGAACTAGAAGCTAGTTCAAATCATAGTTCAAGACTTTCTGTATATTAGTAGGGGGAATAAAGTGGATGATAAGAGGCATGTAGACCATTTGATTTAGTATTAGAGGATGAATCCACCCATCATTCGGGGTGATTCAGAACCAGAAAATTCACTGCTCTAGCTGAATATGATGAATCCTGTATTTGATTCCCTGAGCACATAGGAAGAATTTATATTCTAGTTGAAAATGAATATGTTGGAATACGTTTAATGTCATTGGTGGGAGTTAGTGGTCCATGAAAAATGTTACCAAGTTATGGAAAGATAGATTTTGAGAAATTTTTCAATAGTCAATTATATCATCAGATGATCAAATTTCAGTGAATCAAAAACTTCTTCATTGTGAAATAGGAAAGCATTTTGGTGGTGAAGTATGTGGCTAAATTAATGAATTTAGTATGGTTTTCAAATAAAGTTGTTTCTAGTGAATTGTTGAAGCCACATATTTTTTGAATCTAGGATGTGGTAAGAAATACATTTTAAAAACGTTGTTCTCTGGATAACATATTATATAGATATGGTTAATATAGTGATAGTCACAGAATGAGATATCATGGGATATATGGGTGGAGGAGGTATGTTTATTCCTATAAGAAATGGTGGGAACTCCAATGATGGAAGAATGTGGAGGAGGGACACATATTTCCAAGGTGGGAGTATGGATCATAATCGATTGGTTGGACTAGTGAATATTACAAATAAACCTCAAATAAAGGTAGTATGATTTCAGTGTGTCAATATAATAAACATGAATTTATATTTTACGGCACAACCTAGAGCATTCCATAATTGAATCTAGATGGGGAATCATTAGAATTATTATCATAGTGCTCTGAATTCAGGTGTTCGTGACACTCCTCAGGGGTTTTGGGCATCTTATGTTTTGATGGGATGAGGGACATAACATACCCCTCATCAATAGAGAGGAGTTAGTTAGGATGATACTATGAATATCATGACTCCTCAATAAGTAAAATTTCAGCAGGGTAAAAAAGAGAAGAGTGTAGTGGCTAAGAAGGTATATAGAGCTGATTGGGTTGTAGTGGATGATCATTTGGGACCATCTATGGTGTTAGGAATGGTACTTTTGAATTATAAATTTATTAAAAGGTTGTTTGATATGGTTGTGTCTCATTATTTCATTTAATCGTTTGTTGTTCACTTGTTGGGTTTAAATATGGAAATGATTCCTTCCCTATTAAAACACATACTCCTCTACGTCAAAGAGAGTGATGAACATTTATGTATATATAATGTTGTATAAAATTTGATGTTGTTGAGTTGATAAGGCACTTCTTGGTTCTTGATATTGATTTTTATGCAATAATTGTTGGTATTGATTAGTAGACGGTTCATAATGCCCATATGTATTTTTATTAATGAATGGCTAGATTTAGGAATGATAATTGAATCAACCATCTATTTAGAGGAGAGAACAAGGTAATAGTTGGTAAAATTGGCTTGTTTTCACCAGTATTTACGAAAATATAAAAACCATTTGAATATTTTTCATTCGCATCAATAGAATATGTTGATAATAATAGTTTTCTAGTAATTCTTGATGAGTTACAGGATGTCATTCCGGAATAATTCTTATGTTTCCCACACATAACATAACTAGAGTTTATGATTTATATCCATCTGCTGAACAATCCTATCTCACATCAGTTTTATTGATTGGAACCATTAGAATTGATATAATTGAAATGGTTGTTTTAAGAGGTTGAAAAAAATGGTTTATTTAGCATAGTACATTCCCATGCGCCATAATAATTTTTATTGTTAAAAAGCAGGATGGAACTATTTGGTTGTGTATTGATTATTTTAAGCTTAACTAAGATTTGATAAAGAACCGATGTAAACTCCAACACCCTGATGATCTCTTCTATCAGTTGAGTGGATCTCAGTGGTTCTCCAAAAATTATTTGTGATTTGGATATCATAAGATTCCAGTGTAGAAGGAGTTTATCCCAAAACATATTTCTTGAATAGATATAACCATTATATATATGTGTTTTTTCCCTTTGTCATTATGAATTCATGAGAGGACATAATGTAATTTAAGAATCAGATATTTCAGAAATATTTATATTATTTTATGGTGGTGTTTTTCAATTATACTTAGGTGCATTTACAGAAAAATGTTGAGCAAGAGAAACACACAAAATTAGTGATAGGAATATTGAGAGATCATCAATTGTAAGAAAAATTAACATTGTGTGATATTTGGATACAAGATATAAACTTCCTTGTCCATTTTACTTATGAGATTGGGGTTTCATTTCATCTGGAGAAGATAGAGGCAGTTTTATCTGAGCAACCTCCAATGAATATTTTTGATATATTAATTTTGCATATTCTAGTAGGGTATTTCCAATCCTTTATTTGTGTCTTATCTCAAAGAGCTTCACTAATGATAACTTCAAGAGGGAAAAATGTTCCATTTCAATGAAATGAGAAATATCAGAATTCTTTAGAAGAGTTTAAGGGATACTTTACATCATCACCGATCATGGATTTTCATAACCATGTAAAGGGTATGTGGTATATTGTGAAACATCAGGAACATGGTTTGGGGGAGTTCTTCTGCCAGGGGATAATTTTGTTGAATATGGATCAGATAATATGAGTTTGTATAAGAATAATTTCCAAGTACATGATTAATAGTTATCGGTTGTGGTTAATACATGGAAAATATCACATCATTATATATTTGGTGGGAAATTCATGTTGTTTACTGATCATAATATTCTGAAGAATATTTCTCACAAAGATATTATAAATTGAGATAGAACATATGGATGGAGAATCATAATTATTTTTATTTAATTTGATGTAGAAACTAGGTAAAGGAAACCCAATTCCATATGAATTATGTAGAATGTTATTTTTTTCATTTGGAAAAAATAAGCTTCCGATCAATGGATGTTGATGTCGGTTATAACCAACATGAATTTGGAATGTAAAGGCCATGATGAGATAATTGTTTTCTCCCTGGATTCATTGGTACTTCTTTCGGCTAGATTGGTCAAAGTCGGGTAGGAATCTGATTCAATGTCTTATCTCTGTGATGTTGAAACTCAATGGTGGGGAGACCATTTAAGGGAAAAAATCAGATGGAAATTCAGGTTTCTGGTTTCAGAATTGTATGATTGTACTATTGGATTATACATAAAAACTTCTTAGTTAATATTATCAGATGGTATGGGTTGTCCATCCTATAATTCATAAAATTTATAAGTCGTTGAAATAGAAATTTTGGTGGTCTTATATGAAAAAAAATGTTTTTGAGTTTATATATCGGTTCCTGACTTTTCATTAAGTCAATGCAGAGAATCAGTGACCAGTAGGTATGTTGCAGTCTTTAACATTCCGAGTATGTATATAAGAGCATATAGTTATGGATTTTCTTACATGTCTCTCAATAATTTTTAGGATATATTATTCTATATGGGTGATTGTGGAAGCACTCACAAAATCATCTAATTTCATCCCAATTCATGAATCTCATACATTGGACGATCTATCCAAAAACTATATCTGTGAGGTTGTAAATAGACATGGTGTACCCTTTCGATTGTATCATATAGAGATCAATGGTTCACATCATTTTTCTCAAAATCCTAGAAACAATACCTTGGGACTCAGTTTACTATGAGTATTGAGTATTATCCCCAAACTGATTAGAAATATGAGTGTAAAATACCAGATTTGGAAGACATGTTGGGGGATTTTGTGACATAATATGGTGTCTTGTGGTTGTAGAATTACCGTTAGTGGAATTATCTTATAATAATAGTTATCATTACTTTATACATATGGCTATGTATGATGCAGTGTATGGCCATACTTGTAGTTATCCACTTTGTTGGGTAGAAATGTGTGATACATAAATGTTTGGGATGAGCCTTCTTCAGAGGAAAAAAGAGAATATAATTTGGACCAGGAAGATAATGGAGACAACTAAGAGGCATCATAAATCATAAGAGGATTGTAATTGTTGGATTTTCTCATTCTAGTTGGGTAATCATGTGTTTTTAAGAATATATCCTATGAATGGAAAACGTCATTTTGGAAATCAGTGAAATATATCCCCAAGATATATTGGGTCTTTTGAGATACTTCATCAGGTTAAAGAGGTGGAATACCGATTGGACGTTCCATCAAGGTTAAGTTTGGTGCATACATTATTTCATGTAACTCGTTTGAATAAGTATCAACCAAATCTAGACCATGTGATTCAATGGAATCATGTTGAGCTAGATCTGAATGCTTCGTTGGTGGATGCACCAGTGCAGATTGTGAATAAGTAAGGGAAATTATTTCATGGTAATAGAATATGTATAATGCATGTTTTGTGAAAATATGGTCAGATTCAAAAGGATACATGGTACTGGGAGAAATTAATGGCTGAGAATTGGGCTCATCTATTGTAGGATTGTTATTGTTTTATACTTTCAATGGATTGAATGTCCAATAGGAGGAGAATGAAGCACCAATGGTTTGAGGTATGTAACCCTTATTTACTACATTTTTTATATAATGTGTTTTGGTAAAAATTAGATGTGTTTTGATGGTTATTGGAAGGTTTTGGTGATTTTATAAGGTCACATGGTTTGATCATAATTATTGAAGCCCATGATTAAATTCCATGAAACCTTGAACCAATATGAAAGGGGCCAGGGAGAAGGTGCACAGTCTGTGAACAGTTTTCCAAATGGTGAGGCCTCCCCAGTCTAAACATGCTACATGAGATAGTGGGATTCGTAATTACTGGTAAACTGTTTGTATAAATGTACAGACCAACCAAGCGAGGCCTCCCATGATATACTAGTAGGTGCACTGTTAGAGCATCATTGGTCAAACCGTGTTGGATAACTGTTCATAATATAAAAATGGGTTTTTTAAAATGGGTTTTTTTCGGGATTCATCCCAAACCATTCGTTTTTTTCTTCTATGAGTCCCTAACATTGGATTCACTACCCTATATGTCAAGGTATCCATCCCACTAATTTTTAATCATTTTTTAATGGTTTCTTTGGTGTTATAGAGGTGATTATCCCTTAGCATGCCTCCTTTCGGGGTAGTTTCATGGTTCATCTAAGATATACTATTCTATTTTTTTTTCTAATTATATGTCCATCATTGATATATAGAGGGAAATGTTTCCAATAATGGTCATATTTGGCCTTGTTGTTGTTAGGCTAAGGGATCTAAGGTGAAGTTTTGATGTGTTCAAAAAATATTTTTGAGTGTTTCTGTCATTAGTTATTTTTTCCAAACACCTAATTGTACATGACTTCACTATCCAGTATACTTAGTAGAACTAGATAGATTGATTTTAAACTATTTTCTTTACTTGAATTTTTTTATGAAATTATTACAGAAAATCTTTGTTGAAAACCATTTTGTGATGATTCAGAGGTTTTGAGGAAAATGTGTTATTGTTATGCAATGAGCTTAGTTGTGGGATTTAAAAATTTAAATTTTAAAATTGGTCACATTTATTGATTTATGTAATTTTGTGGACTTGTTTTTCAATAAAATTGTTTTTTTATTGAAATGTCATTGTGTATAAATTGGTTTTTGTATATGGTTCATTTTTCTAGAAAACATAGGTTGATATGATGTTGAAAAATTAAATTGTTTGGTTTTCAGCATAAATGGTTATGAATTAGTTGGATAAGATGGATAATAGTCATGAAGAACCACCATACATGTATTATAATGTGGTTTGATGTACCAAAATAAAAAGGGGACTGTGTCAGAGATGATGTTCCACCATCAATGGTGAGACCTATCTTGGGTGGTTGAGTTATGTGTGTGGTTCAGGTGTATGCATTGTGACTTGTGAAAAGGAATGGTTTCTTCCAATATAAAATGGGTAAAATGGTTGTTACGGTTTTTTTGTTCAATTTCCTTAATGGGGTAGTTATTTGGGTTAATTGGTTGGCATGGCTTGTTTGGATGATTAGTAATTGTTGACCTATTTTAATTATTTTGTATAAATTATTTTATATAAATATGATAACTTATTATATCTTAGTGGTGTGATGAGGGAAGAAATTTTTTGAATGCCTACTAATTATCATTACTAAACCCCTTATTTAGAACTTCGATGCTTTTGAAGATATTGAATTCTAGTACATAGGAAAAGATAGAGAATCTCATTTCGTTAGTAGTTCTTCATGATGATTGGGTAGTCTCATGGAGTTGGATCATGGATCATGGCATGGAGATTGAGATTTATGTTGTTGTGTCCTAATTTTGTTTGTGTTATTCTTCCACTTGGTGCTATGATTTGGTTTTTTATGGGTTTTATTATTGCTCTTGGTATGCGGTGGAATTATAATACATTTTTGGCATGCATTATGTAGTATTTTTGGGTGAAGAAATGTTCAGTTGGTTATTTTTCATTAAAAAGGGAATATTTTACCTAATCTTTCATTAATCCTTTTGATTTAATTTCAACCCTTTGGAACCTTGGGGATTCCCCCTAAGGCCATGTAGCACATCCACCACTACTCAAGCCAATGTAGAGGGGCGAAATAGTAGATATGAATTTCTCTATTAAGTGAGATTAACCAATGTAGGTTCTAATTACTTTCATTAGGATATGTATGAAGCCCATTTTATGGGTCTGATACCAACATCAAAACAACTCCTATATCCCTAGATGATGATAAATTCCAAATAATCCCACTATGTGGTAGAAAACCATCAACATCATAATAATAACCAAATATTTTTTGATTAGTATACTATAGGATAACATTGATGGAGAACCATGAATACATATAGATGTCTCCATTGATGATGGATCTGGGAATTATACATATGATTATAAATTACGTACATGATGTTAATTGATTATAAATTACAGGGTGACCCACATTATTCTTGGGAATTAATGAAGGATTCATGATCATATCTTAAATCTATAATATATCCCCAGAGTAGGAAACTATTCCCCTCAAAAGATTTCGATGAGCCTGACCTCTCATCCTCTCAACCAATAAGAGTTCTTAATACCATTTGTCAAACATCCCAGCAATTTACAACCCCAGGAAAGTATGTCCTAATTTGATATGGAAACATTGGATGTTTTCTACACCATGAATAAACCCATTATAAACCATTAAGAATTAGTAAAAGTTGACCTGAATTAATGAACAAAACTCAACCCCCTATAATAGATCAATGGGTTAACCTAATGTTTCCATTAGAAACAAATGTCTTCTTTAATCATACTTACCAACTTCCAATCATTCGATGCTTTGATTTTCTTTTGAATATTAATATCATCAAGATGTGACCAATTTAATTTTTCCAATAAAGAATGCTTGCTAATAATTTTTTGTAGATGTAATTTTTCTCATTATTTAGTGATTCACATATCCATTTTTACTAAATCCATTAAAATAACATCTTATTTTATCCTCAAATTTGTTAAAATAGCATGATATTTCCTACCCCATGCATCGTCCACCTTATTTTCCATACTGGGGTTTTAGTTTATTGAGAAATAATAATCCTTGAGTAATTAGCACCACCTCATTTTCCTTATGTTGAGATCATTATGTGATAATATGTATCTCACTCATTTTCCCCATATATATTTCACATTTCTCAATAAAAAGAAAATTCCTCCATATCATCAATATAAATATTACAACATCCAACTCAAGGTAAATATATTGGATAATTTTATTCCTGAATCATTAACTACTATGATGTGCAGGAAAAATTCATTCATTTTGTATAAGGATACATATGAGTACATTCTTCTATGCATCATTATATATCACACATAAATCCATTCAAAATATTAAAGTCAGCCATGGTGATTTGACTAGTATCATAATTAATTCATTATGAAAACATTATAATTTTATAAAAATAAAAATTTAATCCATTTACATGTCTACATGGTTAAGTAGTTATCTAATCTATAAATTTTTTTAACCAATGTTTGATAGTTTTAAGTCCCCAACAAAGATTCCATTCGACCAGTTCCCTAACCTAGTTCACATAAGGACCACTTGCATGTATTCGTATATAATATATTCTTTTGAAAACAAAAGGTGGTGTGGGGTAGTATTGGAGTAATAATATACCCCCAAAATTAAAGTGTGAAAATATAAAAATAAATACACGAGTACCAATATCAAACCATAACCTTTTGAGAACATCGATAAATAATGTACCAATTGTAATAACCTGAGGTTTAAAAGCTTAAATAAAATCATAAAATATTGATTGTGCACTAAGATGATGAAATATATACATAGGATAAAGAAAAGTAAAGAAAAAACACATGATTCTACATCACAACACTCATGCCTTGCATCCAGTCTCTCGGCTCCACTCGAGTTTCAGTGGCTACATCACAAAATACCAAGCCTTATCCCAACCTATACAAACATCCAAGTGTAGAGAAATGCATGTACTCCAATGAAATAAAATCCCCAAAAACTAATGCGTACATAACTAATTAGGTAACCACTAACAAATTCATATTCATAATAGAAAATGTAGTGATATGTTATTATGACATGTTCATAATCAATAAACTTCTAAAATATGAACAAACAACCATCAACTCAAACATTGGTCTGATGATGAAATTTCTCTGAGCACATATTATGGATCATGCCAACCCATATAAACAAAACCATAAAATTATTTATCTTTATTTTTGTGACCCCGATCATCCATACATACTTTACCCATTGTTGGGGTGCCTCTGAGCATGTCCGGGTGATCATGCCCCTAAAAATTACGTGATCCTATGGTGTACCCTAGGAATCCTAAATACTCAAACTCAAAAATCAAAAAAATCATCATGAATGTATAAAAGGCTATATCTAATGAATCCTAGGCATCCCTACAAACTCTAGGTTTAATGAATAGATGAATATTTATTCTATGGAATCCTAATCAATAACAAAATCAAATTCATCTCCATGTCCCAATGTCTCTATACAAAAAAGCTAGATCCAAAGAATCATGGCCATCTCGTTCAGTAATGTAGAAATTAATTGGGTTTGATTGGATATATACTAATGTTGACCTAAAATATCTAAATAATAACATTAATAATAATAATCCCCCTAGAAAAGAATGATTTTTCTGATACTTTATAGGAATCCTACGGACTTGTGGCATCTCGGGATTCCCCTATAGACTCAAGGATGAATCATGACATCTGGGTAATTCTTAATGTGGATTCATAGCCGGACCCCATGATACTCACAATTCATCCATGGGGAAGACATCACATCCATGTTGTATCATATCTGTATCACATAATTCCTAATGTTATATCTCTAAAAGATCCTCTTGGAATCTATAATAGTAACATCTCATTTCATTAGGCCCTTGAGGCATATCCAAAAACATATATCTAGAACACTACAGTTTTATCAAACTGAATAAGAGAAATCATACATAAAATATAGTATTTTGATAAATTCATGAACTCATCTCTATTTCAGCAACCCCTTTGTTTCACATTCTCTGAATGAGTTACAATGTGACACTCACTACCATCTCTATGAAAATACCAAAATACACCTATATAGGGTTGATATTTATAACGTCACATTATTCTTTTTAGGTACTCCCATATCATTCCTATTTTACCATCCTCATATGGGTGAATTTGTATGATTATCTAGGATATAGTGACTTACTAGGAAAAATGGAATAATTTTCATTGAAGCATCTTATTCTGAATCAATGGAGTCTGGGTATAACTATATCGAAGACCTTACAAGGTTATCCCTGATTTAAAACAATGGTAAATTATGTTTTGGGGATTTGTGTATGATATAGGATATTTTAAATCTACTGGGAGATTACAAATCATGTAATGGGATTACATGTTGTGTAATAATTTCGAAGTAGATGCCATTAATGTCATCCAGGGTGTGAAATCCTTACAAACGTGAATAGGGTTCATGTCATATAATGGTCGGAGTGAAGATTTTTATTAGAGGTGACTCATTTTTCAGAATTTTTTATTTATAGTATTAAAAACCATTTATAGATATTTCACATTGTATAATCGTATATCCTTATGGTTTTATGTCGATAGAACATATGATTTGTGATTCATTCGAATCACTTCCAAACCAGTTGAATCTCTTTCCAAATTTTTGTCATTTTGGATACCTCTTCTCTTTTTTATCCCTCATTTGTTTATCCATCATCAAGGTTGTTGTGGTGTGCCTCTCCGAGTAAGAGTTATTTATTTATTTTCATTTTTATTGGTTTTTTTACTAGAGTTGTTCGTGGTTATGTTTCATATTAATGGTCATATAGTTTTCTATATTGATCCTTAACATTTTCTTGATACTTATTATCTTCCAAAAGTTAATCTATTGGTTTCCAATAACCTTTTTTGAATGTTGTTCTGGTTATATTTTTTTCTATAAAATGGTTTAATTTGTTGAATTTGTTATCATTATTGATAAATTTCTTTTGAGTTTTCATTTAATTTATATCATATGTGGTTTCATGGGTATTGTGGTAAGGATAAATGTTTTTAGGGAGGTTCGATATGAAATTTGTTTTTGTTTGATTCTGAAATGAATTTTTCAAACAACTAAGTGTGTTTTCATTGCTTTGAAAATTTTTATACAAATATTGATCATGTTTCTCAAATATATTTTGACAATATTAGAATTTTTGGAACATTGGGTGCATTGGAAAATAGACATAGGAAACCTCTGTGAGTGTAGAACCACTAATTGTGGTTTTTTATTTCAATAGACAATTATATGAAATAATATTATCCTAGTCAATCTTTTGGAACTTTTTTTCATATTTTTTGTTTTTTACATATTTTTCCATAATCTGCAGCCTAGATTAAAGTGTTGTTTATTATTTAAGGATTTTTATCGCATGATTTTTTTATCATGGATAGTTCCTCACCTATTTTATAGGTGAATCTACTTCCTGGATTCACATGATGTTATTTTAGGTATATGTATTTACCTATATAACTTAGGATGCCTACATATCCGTTAATGTTTTATCATTTCTAAATTTCATATTCTTGGCATAGTGAATATGAAAGGATTATTTAAAAATGAAAATTGATTTTCAAATGGGATTAGATTTTATTAAGGTTATTTTGAAGACTGTTTTCATTTTAAAGGATAGCACTATTTCATTATTGATATTATATCATATATTGATTTTTGTGGAATCCTATAAGGATTTTCATTCACACCCTACGATTTCCATTAAGTGGTTGTAGATGTAGTATTGTAGGATCTTGGTAATGGAAAGGGTATCATGTAGCATGTGAGATTATTCTTAATTTATTTTCCTTTATTGTGGGTTAATTTTGAGTTTATGGTTGTTCACATGGATGAGTTTTATATATTCAATTATAACATGTTTTGGTAGGGATTTTATTTTTTTAATCACTTTTCTTTGTCTTAGTTCTCTGGTTGTATTTCATGGTTTCATTATATTCAAGATGTGTTTTTTTTTATTTTTTCACCTCACCATGGGACATCCATCTTGAGATGATGGTTTTATTGACCTGTGTTTGTTTGATATAAATTTGTATTAGAGATAATAACTATCCGAAAATTCATTATCACTGCCTATATTTGGTTCTATTTCTTGGTTAGACAAGAGTTACGACTATCATAATTCCAATTGTAAGTAATGAAAAGTGGCATGTGTAGCTCACTTACATGATTATCCTCAAGATACCATGGGTGTTCAGGGAAATTTACAAGGTTTGATACTATTATTATATGGTCACTGTAATGAACTATATGAAATGTTTATTTAAATTTACAAATTTCATTTTTAGAAAATATTTCATTGAATGAATTCACAATTAACATAAAATCTAGTTATTGAAATTTTTTGGTTTCAATTCTAAAAGTGGTGTTAAGATTTTATAATATTCTCAATATATAATTGTATAATTTATTTCTTTAATATTAATTTACTCATAAAATAGATCTTACAAATATGATAGAGGAATATTAGAGATAGTTTCATTAGGTGAATAATCTAGTGGATCCTTCCTTATTTAATGTATTACATCATAATACTCATACTCTAGATCATGTGGGTTTCGATAACCCATGTTGTATTTTTTATCATGGTTCTAAATTTACTATGAATAATCCACACGTCTTAAATGGTGATAAGAGACCCCATGAATCTAAGCAGTGGCTTGAGTGGATTAAAAGGATCCACAACTTCTGTAAGACTCCTGAAGAATCTATGGTGTATTTATTCATGTACATGCTCAAGGGTTTGTGATGAGAAGGAATTTCAATTTTTTGAAATCTAACTAACATAGGGAACATACATGGTCATTCTTCATGAAAATATTTAAATAGTAGTTTTATCACTATGATGATATCTATGGAAAATTCCTAGGAGTTTTTGACCTTGGATATGTGGTATCATAATGTTCTAGAGTATTCGACCTAATTTTCAATGTTAGTTCATCTTCCACTAGATATTTTCACTAATGAGTACCTAATGGATCAGAGGATTGAGTTGGGTTGGGGCTGAATATTTGGCCATGGTTTATTCCCATGTGCCTTCTTATATTTTTGGAAGTTCGTAACAAATATTCTTTGGATAAGGAAAGCATAGCTTTGAAAATATATTTAGGTAGAGCATTATTTTTTGATGTTGGTATCCATGAAGTATTTTATGACTATAAAAGGAAAATAATGATTCGTCAATTCTCTTTGGCACTAGATTTAGGGGCATCTCAATGGAAGCATCTGGTTTTCTCCTACTAGTGTGGAATGATACATCATCCCACAAATAAGTATGCATAGGCACCCATGTATTTTCATATTTGTAGACAATATGAAAATCTAAAAAGATTTTATGAAAGGGTTTATTAATGAAATAAATGCTTATATTAGTTAATTATTAGATCGTAGGACCGTTCAGATGCATCCATGTGTGTTGGGTCTTATCCTCAGGATGAGGATTATATTCACTTGGCTTGGCTATCTCAAGTAGGAGTTGAGACTGGACATATTTTTTCATTAGAGTATGCACCAAAGGAATCTTATGAAATGGAATCTAAATTTAGAGTTACCATTTATATTTCATCTTATGTGATTCTAGTTTTTCTTGATATAGGTTTCACCCAATTTTTAATATAATAAAATTAATTTAATTTGTTGGGATTATGATCATAGATTATTCCAGTATTGTTTGATCCTTCCATTACATTTGAAAAGAGATCTGAAAAGTTGGTTGAATAATATCATATGTTGGGTAATGATATATTACATTGAGGTATTGTGGGACTTCATTCTGACTAGTCTTGGAATAATCATCATGATTATCATCATGGATTGGATAATAATTCTTATGGACTAGATAGAATTTTATCATAATCGCGTACATTTGTTATATTCTAATGGGTTCACTCATATTTTTAGGGTGAGGGGGACACTAAAGAGGGAATTCTGTGGATTTTTTTTCTTTATGTAGAGGCAATCTCATGCAAGTTTTAGAGAAATTTATTGATGTAGTTTAACCTTGATTTTGAAATCATCTACCTATGGTGTTGTGTGCATACCATGAGGTATTATTGGATTATTTTTCTGGTTTACCACCCCAGAGAGATGTTGGGTTTACTATTGACCTACTCTGTGGTCGAATTCCCATTTCTATGTTATCTTATATAATAATACCTTTTTAGTGAGTGGAAATTAATGTCTAACATGAGGACATAGTTGCTAAGGGATTTATTCATCCAATAATTTCACTGGTGGATTCACATATCCTCTTTATTAAGAAGTATTAATGAAGACTTATACTTTTTATTGGCTATCAGAAGTTAAATATGGTGACCATCAAGTAGAAATATGCCTTTTCCTAGAATTGACGATAACTTTGATCATCTTTAAGGGGTTATTTTGTTTTTAAAGATTTACATGTGGGTAGGGATCCACCAGTTGAGATTCATAGAAGAAGGTATACCTAAGAAAAATCCTTGGAGAATGTATGAGTGTTTTTGGTTTATGGATATGTCATCTGGTATCACTAACACCTCTATGGTGTTTATTTATTTAATGAACTTGGTATTTCATTAGTTATTTGAATCCTTTCTTGTGGTTTTAATTGATGATATTTTTGTTTACTCCAATTCATAGGAGGATAATATAGAGAATTTGGATATTATACATAGTACATTGATGGAATATTGTCAGTATCGTAAAATTTACAAATGTGACTTGTGGATCTGAGAAGTATAATTTATAGGGAATTAGATATATTAGATTTGATACATATTGGATCCTGAAAACATAAAAGAAGTTATGTCCTAGTAGATGACCAGAAGTGTTTTTGAGATCAATGATTATGTGGGTTGGTTGGGTATTAATTGATTTTTTTTCAAGAATACTCCAAGATTGCATCATTGATGATATCATTAGGCCATAAGGTTATAATTTTTGAGAGGAATGGATAATATTAGAACTATTTTGAGGAACTAAAGGTGATATTGTATTGGGATCTATTTTTGATTCATCATCCACAAATATTGGGTTGTCCTATTTTCTATGATACTTTTGGTATGGGTTTGGAATATATCTCGATGAAGGGAAGACTAGTAGTAGACTATTTCTCCAGCTAGTTATGCCCCCATGAGAATAACTAAACTACCCTGATCTTTATTGGTTCAAAATAATGAATTAACACAAAACATAGTTTCAATATCTCATTGGGGAGATTTTTTCCATGTATTCCTTTCATAGGAGCCCGAAATATATCATTACTAATATGTATCTAGTATTGAATTAGATATGATGGGTATATTATATTTAGAAATTTTATTTTTATATTGCATACAATTTTGGAAAAATAAATGTGGTTTCTGATGAAATGAGTATAAAACTACTCATATATGTCTTGAAGGAATCAGATAACGATTAGTCTATAATGATTTTTTTCTGAGATAATCATAGGACCAGAAGATTCTATAAACAAGATATAACTATATTCAACAACATTTGAATAATTATTTTTTTGAGTGGTTTTAGATTTAGTAGACTAATAAAACTGAGTTCTAGAGTTTTAGTAAAATCCTATATGGTAGGGAGACCTTGGGTGAGTTTTAGCAGTCTCTTAGGGAAAATTTGTGCCTCTATGACATGGTATTTATTCCATCTTCCTTGAAGAAGTATTTCATGTATAGTGGATATAAGTTTTTCTCTCCTTTGAACCAAATAACTACCATGATGTATTAGAATTTGATTCATCATTATTTGTAGGACATGGATGAGGAGGTAAATTTTGGATTTCGTATCGTGATGTCTTACTTGTCTAATAATTAAGGCGGAACACTAGATACCTTTGGGGGTTTTCATACCTTACCCATTATTAAGAGTAAATGAGACTATAATTCTATGTATTTCATCATTAATTTTACATGGAAATTTAGTGGGAAGGATTCAACATGGAGGATCATTGATCGTGTCCTAAAATTGGCACATTTACTACCTATAAAGGAGATGGATTACGTATAATGTCTTGGGGTCCTATATATCAAAGGGGTTTTGAGACTTCATGTGGTTCCCTCTGTATTTGTTTCTATCAAAAAATCAACATCCACATATAGGTCGTATAAAGGTATTCATGAGGACATGTGTTCCATGGTAAAATTGGGCACAAAATATTATTTGTATATGGACAGAAAAACAGAAAGAGATATCTAATTTCATTAAGATATGCTTTGGTCATGTGTGATTCATTTTCATGGTTTTTGGGAAAATAATTTTCCTTTGGTTGATTATTCCAATAATAATAGTTATCAAGTATATATTAAGAAGGACCCATTTTAGGCTCTGTATGGGAATCCTTGTAGACATACACTATGATAAGAAGATATTAGAGACCAATCCTCGGTGGGACTAAGTCTGGTTCAGAAAATGATAGAGATGGTGCATTTATCCAGAAGTAAGTGGTCATGGTACGAAGTCATCAAAAATAATATCTATACTATTGGAGGTGGTTTCCAGAGTTTTAGTTCAGTGATATATTATTTCTCAAAATTTTACCTCAATTGGGACATCATTAGTTGGGTAATCATGGTATGTTGGCACTGAAATTTATGGGGGCCTTTGAGATTTTTGTATTTCTAGGGAAGGTGTCCTAACAGTTGGACTTTTCATATCATTTGACTTATATAAATGATTTTTTTAATGTTTCCATGTTGAGTATGTATATATAAGATCATTACCATGTGATCGGATGAGAGGATTTTTGTAACACCCTTAGATTTTATGGGATATATTATTATTTTCATATTTTGTATTGTACACCACACCATAATTACCTTGCGCTATACGCAACACCATATTAGCATGCAGTATATGCAACACTATTCTTGGATCATGTTACACACAATTTCATTAATTGGACGACTAAATTTCGACCCATATAACCTAACGGTTATAATAGATTCATTTTATGAACTTTGGACAATGAAAATAATTTAATTATTATTAAAACCAAATAAAGTGACAACATGTCACTCTCTTAAATCTTATAAGTATAATAATTTTAATTTAGTGATAAACTTCATGAAACTTATAAAATTAATAGTCTCTAGAAATAAAATAAAATTATCTACATCATGATAATTTATTTATAATTTATAGGGATTGAATAATTATTATTAACGAGGACACTATAGTGATGTAGAAATTAGTTTATTGATTGAAATATCAAATTAATGGTTTTAAAAATATTAAAATATATATTATATGAAATAGTTAATGTGATCCATTAATTTTTTAGATAAATTTTACTTGTTATGAATCTATTAAATATTTGTTTTTGAACATACATTTTGTGTGGAGTTTATTTAAATTCAAATAAATTAATTGTGTCAAAATTGACACTATTGGCATTTTATAATATTAAATTGTTCAAAAATCTCAATAATATTTTAGAAATTACAAATTAAAATTTATATGATTTATAATTTTATAATGTATCATATTATGTATAATTAAGAACACATATGCAAGTATTTATAACCATATGAAATTTATAACATTATTACCACAAATAGAATTAAATAGATTAAATAAGGATAAATCAAAATGATAAGGTTTATAATAAATTCAAAACATGTATAAATTTAATTGGTTGATGATATTACAACCCTATATTATCTAATATCCGAATTGGAGTCACTTTGGATGTTTTTTAGTGGGTTTCGGGTTTATTATAGATTAATATTTTAGAGGATTCCAAAACTTCCCCTCTCCTCCCTTATAAATGGGAACATCATCCCTCTCCTCATCACAACTTTTTGATCCTCCATACTCATCCCAAACCTTACAATTTCTCTTCTACAATTCCCTATAAACACTATAGAGGATATGGTCTTTTCAAAATACCAAATCTATTCTCTTAAGAGGAATCTTAAAGGAGGTGCGTTGAAGAAGTGGTAATATCTTCTACCGATTCTTTCAAGATTCATTTTTCTTCAATTTTTTCTTCTTTAGTTGATTAATTATAAAGTAATAACATCAGTATCAATAATATACTAATATGTTATTATATGTATGAAACAAACCCATTTCGCCTTCTATCCATCCTATGAAAAACGAAATCACCGCGCGTGTGTACGTACGGAATACCGACATCACGCCGTGGTGTAATCTGTTTTTCCAACACCACCATACTTGGATGGGTATAATTGTGTAAATAATAACTATATATGGATATTATGACATAATACTGATTATTAGATATTATATCATCCACTCTAATTCCATTCAATAATTATGGGAACGATATCATCGCTCGTGCGTATGTACGGATTACCGTCTCAACGACGTGATGAGTTTCAATCTCCATGTTAACCATTCAAAAATGATTATAAAGTATATATAATGAATAATAATGGTATATATAAAATAATAATCTTACTGGATTTATGTATATGTTATTAACTTACTTCCATTCAAGTCAATAAGGAAAGGAAAACAGTGTTCATTCGTTCATACAACCTACCGTCGCCATGAACGGTGTGTTTCATTTCATTTATATATCTATTATATAAATATATACTTAATATATATGATATATAAATCATTTTTTAAATTATTTAAGTTACTGAATCATGATATAAGTAATAATACTATAAATAACAACAATTCCAAACACGTACGATAAATGAAACGATTTTACCGAACATGCTGCTTTAAAATGGAATTTAGAAAAGAATGGGTTATAGAAAGTCATAAGTGAACCATATATGATATCATAACAATTAATATGTTTCTGTGATAATTCAATGAAAATATTTATATAATTATAAAGGAGGTTTGGATACATATGAATCATACAAGACATAAGGTATGGGATAATTATTCAAATCTCGTTCTTATCCAAGATTGTTTATTTGTAAGTATTTATTGGGGTTATATTATTTATCCATGTCCGTAAAAATGTTTTCATAAAGGGTTTAATATTATTCCTTGTATGTTTAAATTCATGTTTACCACTCTTGACTTTTACTTTGTGTTATGGAAGGAATCTTTCTTTTTTTACCATATGTGGCACCTTTTACCTTTTCTTAAAAATGTACAATGTGAATTTTTTTAACATATACGACATGAATTGATTTTGGAGAATTCATAAAACCTAATTTGCACGAAGCTTCCTATACATGTTTTCGTGGTTATTCTCAGTAAAATACTTTTCCCTTCAAATTGTGTGTCATTTTGAGAAATGAAAATGATTTTGAAACGAGGAGTGAACTCGATTAGATAGACATGATTGTAATGGAATGTTATTCTTATTCTGTGATACAGGACTGAAACGAGGAGTGAACTCGATTCAGTAAGGGACTTTGTCCACTAAGATGGTCTTGGCAGCAATGCCTTGGCTACTATGGAAGTGAAATCAAGGGATTAATGGTTTTCCACAATTACATGTTTTATTCCCATGCTATCTCATCATGATTAATGTTCCTTTATGATATATTCCTTATATACTGCCATGTTTTATGTCATTTCATAGAATTTGATGTTTATATTTTATACTCAGGTTTTTACATTCAAATGTTTATGGATTGTTTTATGTTAGGCATGATTACCCTTACTAAGAATTTGATCTCACCCGTTTTATGTTTTCTTTTCCCCAGGATATAAATAAATGTTTTTGGTAAAACAAAAAGGGGAAAAACTTTATGAGAGATGTTGAAGATCATTCACCATGATTAGAAGATTTTTTTCCGAGTTTCCAAATACACTAAACTATTAAGATCCTTGAGTGTTGGTTTTTGTTTTGTATTAAGTATTATTAAAATTTAATGTAATCTCCATGTACGTCATGTTTGGGACTTATAATGTTGGTATTAGAGGAAAGGTTTTGTTAACCATTGGAAACTAGGATTTGAAAACTTTAATGAGATCCCTAGAGATATTTCTAATATATGTCTTGGGATGTCCCTAAGGATAAGTATATGTATAGGTTATAGTCCTAGAATTACAGTAACGATATTATAATTGAACCCATGATGTTAGATATTGAAGGTACTTCCCCTTTATTACGTTGTTTTCCCTAGCATGATTTTTGCCTCTCACACTATTCTTTTTGGGTTTTAGACGATGGCTGGAACCCGAAGTAACTATGTTGATCAATGTAATGGACAATGCATTGATTTTACTTCTAAACAAACCAATGTTTTGGGAGATGGAGTGAAAAATATTATTACTATACTTACACAAGCTATGAATCATTCTGGACTTCCAAATGAGAAGAGAAGGGAACAATATTCTATTGAGTCTTTCATGAGGCAACATCCACCATCTTTTAGTGGGTCTTCTTAATCCACTTGTTGCTGTAAAATGGATTAGTACCATTGAAATGATATTTTCCATACGTTGTTGTTCAGAACATGAAAATTTCATTATGGCTATTTACCATTTAGAAGGTGAAGAAGACCAATGGTGGACTATGATTAAGAATACGATACCCCGATATGAAAGAGAATCCATGGAATGGGATCAGTTCAAGAACTTGTTTTTCAATAAGTACTTCCCTCGTATTATTCAAACAAAGATAGAAAAGGAGTTCCTTGAGTATAAGCAAAATTATGATGATTCTATTGGTATGTACGAGGCGAATTTTACAAGGCTACCAAGGTATGCATCTTGCTTTATCATCCAACCTAAAAGTAATGTTTATCGATTCTTCAGTGGCTTAAAACCAAGCCTTCGAAGGGAATTAGCTATAAGAGAATTCAATAGCTATGAAGAAATTGTGCCTTGTGCTATCAGTGTAGAACTGGAAGTTGGGGGTATACATCAATATCTTGGTTTTGATAAAAAACAAAATATGGAGTTCAAAGAAAAATCTCAGAATAATTGTGAAAAGAAGATGAATGTTTCTTTATACTCAATGTGTGGAAAGAATAATGGGAGAGATTGTCTAAAAGGTACGAGAAAATGTTTTAAATGTGGAAAAGTAGGTCATCGAGTAGTTTAGTGTAAAATTAATTGGAAAAAGGTAGCTATTAATGTGAATAGGGAAAAGACTATAGTGAATTCTCCACCAACACATCAATTCTTCACATGCAAGGAAATGGGGAATTATGAAAATCAATTCCCTACTCCAAGGGTTAATGATGATCAACGTGAGCAACCTCTTAAGTAAAAGGATAAAGGGAAGTCAGTTGCGATCACTATATTTGATGTTGAATGTGACAATGATGTTGTAGAATGATTAAGTGTTTATGTAATGTGATTTCAAAATAGTATCATGGAATCTCATTTATGGTATCGTGGAATTATGGAATATTTATTTATTGGTTTTCAATAATTATTTGTTACCAGTAACCATGAAAAGTTATTGAAATATTTTTGGAAAGAAGATGATATGCACATAATGAAGGGATAAAGAGAAAATGAAATACGGAAAATGTTACATAATGGTTTGAGTATGTAGAAATGTTGGTATTTTGGTATGTCGAGAGTGTTAACGTTTGACATCATTCATTTTTTCACTAAGGCTCTATGGTAAGAATACATGATTAGGGTATTCACATGTTTCGAATGTGATCAACAAGATATATCTTAAAATGTGTGGGGGATAAATTATGATATTCATATGTTTGTTATATGACGTCTCTGGTAATATTTTTCACTATAATATGAGATTGGACCGATGTATTTTGGATAAGCCTAATGATTGGAATGGATTATGTCAGATATAAGTTAGTATTGTCTATGGATAGAAATTTTTCAAAATTATTGATGGAATGTTATAATAACATAGTTTTAGAGAAAGGAAAACCTGTAGGACGGGTGACAACCCGTCACGTTGGACAAGGTTGTGGGAATCGAACCCACAACTGATGTGTGACAGGCCTTTATCGCCTACCACTGGCCTACAGGAAGTCCCTGTTTAGTTGAAACTTGTTTTATTTTTATTAAGCTGGATGATAGATGAATTATAAGTCCATTTTGGAACCATATGTGATTAATCTTACCATAGATGGACTTATTTATATATCTTTTGCTAACTTATGTTTGAGACATATAGAATGTCCTATCATTCTATCTTATGATCTCCTAAAACATCACGAAGGAAAAATTAAACTTCGTTTCTTTAAGAGATAAAGTGGAAATTGTTCAAGGCATGAGCAATGTTGATATTGTACCAAAATCAAGTAAGTATTTATTTTAGTTCATAAATTCTTCAACATTTGGGAAATGATCTTGAAACCCAAAAATTTTGTCCTAGTGCTCTCATATTTGATGAATCAGATGGTACCTTAGATCATCACAAATTTATGGCTTTGTGACTGTTGACTTTTTCATAGACCTGTTCTATACCACTCTCCATCAGAACATGTTGGTTAGATTTCTCTTCTATATCCATATTTTCACCTATGATCTCATATGTGGGAACCCAAGTGATGAGTAACTTTGGGTATCCGTTTTTTTTTCTAATGTTCATTTTTGAAATTAAGTTTTAGAATTCCATTTTATGATGTGGGTTTATATGAAAGAAACTCTCATGTAATAAACCATTTATAACCCCGACAATTTTATTGGGCGAAATTCATTTTAAGGGGGTAGAATGTAACACCCCAAGATTTTATGAGATATATTATTTTTTCATATTTTCTGTTGTACGCTACACCATGATTAACTTGTGTTTTACGCAACACCGTATAAGCTTTCAGTATACGCAACACTATTCTTGGATCATGTTACACACAATTTCATGTTCGTTTGATAGTAGTTATTCTATGCAACATTGAGTGTATATATATATATATATTCAATTTATAAATGAAATATTATTGGATTCTATTATATGCAACAACGAAGGAGTCTTGCACTACACCATGACTTGGCATGCATTACACGCAATCACAACCTTTCTCGATAGAGTGTGTTGTACGCAATACAGTTTTCACTAAACAATGATATATGGTTATAATATTATTATGAACTAGCCATTATAAACAATATTAACTACATTTTGAATTGTATAACATTATTATTCATCTTAATAATTTTCTAGAACATGGTATGAGAACAAAATAATTTTTTTCAGGTAAAATAAGTATTTTTCAAAAAATACAGTTTTTCCTCCTTTTCATGGCGCACACATTTGAAATATAATTTTTGACAAGATTAAAATTTAAATTTTACAAAATAAAAATCTTCTTTTGAATCAAGATATAAAAATTTACATTGGATAAAGTTATGATATTTTTCTGACAAAGTTATTATTTTGATGAATATTAATAACATGATAAATTTTTTTTAAAAACAATTTTTTTCATCGCAATAATTAATATTTTCAAATTATAATATTAAATCGTTTTAAAGTATAAATAGAATATATTTTTACTATTTAATATAATTAATGTCATTACCATTAATATTACATTGAATTCATAGGTAACAACATTTCAATCTATGCCAATTTTTTAACTTTTGAAACCCATTTTCCAAAAATGGGATTTATTTTAAATTAATTACTGCAACTTCGGTGTTTCATATTTTAAAAAATGGATTGTATATTTGAATTCAGTGGGTCCAAATTATGTTAATATGTTACTTTTATTTTTTTGATATTATGAATAGTTACTACGGTAATTTTTCTTTATTGTAGTTAAAGGTAAACAGGGTAATTAATGATAAAAATAAAATAATAAAATTACCCTAACACCAGTCAAAATTATATTGGATGAATAAAAGTAGACCCCTATCACATAGGGGTCAGAATAGATTCATTTTATGATATTTTGACCATGAAAATAATTTAATTATTTTTAAAACCAAAGAAAGTGACAACATGTTACTCTCTTAAATATTATAAGTATATTAATTTTAATTTTGTGATAAACTTCATGAAACATCAAAACATAATAGTCTCTAGAAATATAATAAAATTATCTACATCATGAGAATTTATGTAAGATTTTTAGGGATAAAATAATTATCATTTATGAGGAAAAAATATTGATGTAGAAATTATTTTGTTGATGGAAATATCAAATAAATGGTTTTAAAAATATTAAAATAAATATTATATGAAATAATTAATGTGATACATTAATTTTATTGATAAATATGACATTTTATTAATCTATTAAATATTTTTGTTCCAAAATATCTTCTGTGTGGATGTTATTTAAATTCTAATAAATGAATTATGTCAAAATTGACACCATTGATATTTTATATTATTAAATTGTTTAAAAATCAAAACAATATTTTAAAAATTACAAATTAAAATTAATATGATCTAAAATGTCATAAAGTATCATGTTATGTATAATTAAGAACAGATAAGTAAGTAGTTATAACCATATTTTTTTTATAACTTATTTACCACAAATTAAATTAAATAGAATAAATAAGGATAAATCAAAATAATAAGGTGTAAAATGAACTAAAAACATGTCTACATTTAATTGGATGATGATATTACAACCCTATTGTATCTAATATCCTAATTTGACTTAATTTTTATGTTTTTATGTGGTGTTAGGGTTTATTATAAATTAATATTTTAGAGGATTCCAAAATATTCCATCTCCTCCATTAAAAAAGGGAATCTCGTCCCTCTCCTCCTCATACTATTTTGAGCCATCCAGATCAGCCTAACCCTGAACATTTCTCTTATTAAATTCCCTAGAAACATTCTGGAGGATATGGTCTTCTTAAAATACCATCACAAGTACTTTAAGAGGATGCTTACAAGAGGTTCGTCAAAAAAGAGATAATCTCTTCTACCGATTTTTTCAAGTTTCTCTCTTGTTCAACTTCTTATTATTTAGTTGTTTCATTAAAACATAATAATATAAGTTATCAATAATATAATAATATGTTATTATAATTATGAAAAAACTCCATTCAACCTTCTATCCATCCTACGGAAAATGTAATCACCGCGCGTGCGTACGTAAAGAATATCGTCTCCATGCCGTGGTGTAATTTGTTTTTCCACCACCTCCTTACATGAATGAGTATAATGGTGTAAAGAATAACTATATATGGATATTATAACATCATACTATTTTTGAGATACTATATCATCCCCTCCAATTCCATTCTAAAATTATGGGAACGATATCATCGCTCGTGCGTACGTACGGATTATCGTCTCCACGGCGTGATGAGATTCAATCTCCATGTTAACAATTCAAGAATGATTATAAAGTATATATAATGAATAATAATGATATATATAACATAATAATTCTAATTTTTTTATGTATATGTTATTTACTTACTTCCATTCATGTCAATAAGGAAAGGAAAACAGTGTTCATGCATACGTACAACCTACCTTCTCCATGAACGGTGTGTTTCATTTCATTTATCTATCTATAATATATATATATATATTAAATATATATGATATATAAATCATGTTTTAAATTATTTATGTTTTTAAATCACGATATAAGTAATAATAATAACAAGAACAACAAGTCTAAACATATACGATAAATGACATTATTTTACGAAAATGCTTATTTAACATGGAATATACAAAATAACGAGTAATATAAAGTCATAAGTGAACCAAATATGATATCATAGAAATGAATATGATTATTTAATAAGTAAATGACATTATTTAAATCATTATATAGGATTTTCGGATATATATGAAGCATATCAGACATAAAGTAAGGGATAATTATTCCAATCTCGTTCTTATCCGAGACAGTTTATTGGTAAGTATTTACTAGGGTTATATTTTTCATCCATTTACATAAAAATGTTTTCATAAATTGTTTAATATTATTCTTTTTATGTTTAAAGTCAGGTTTACCCCTCTTGACTTTTACTTTGTTTTATGGAAGGAATCTTTATTTTTTTACCAAACGTGGTACTTTTTGACTTTTCTGACAAAAGTACAAAGATAATGTTTTTTTGACTTATACTAGATGAAAATATTTTTATATTTTTTTAACTCCTAATTTTCCCGAAGATTACTATACATGTTTTCATGGTTATTCTCAATAAAAGCCTTTTCTTTTAAAAATGTGTGGTATTTTATGAAATGAAAATGATTTTTAAGAAGAGAAGATATTTTCCTCAAGAATTTCATTCAACTGTTTTATCAAAACTATTTTCCATCTAAGATGACGTTATTTAACATGTTTATGTTTCAAGTATAATGTCTCTATTATTTACATGGTTGCATTTTTATTATTATGAAATTATATCCATTTTTTATATGGATTATGTCATGATGAGATGATGTTTATGAATCCCATTTTAATTCTATGGGTTATGATGAATTATTTATGTTTATTTTGTGGCAAAAGTAATAATTATTTCAATATGAGATGGGTGGGACCTATATATCCCTCCAACAAATTGGGTAACAATTTATATCTTAGGAGATAGACATAGATAGAATGGAATGTTATTCTGGTTCAGTGATACAGGACTGAAACGAGGAGTGAACTCGATTCAGTAAGGGACTTTGTCCACAAAGATGGTCTTGGAAGCAATGCCTTGGATACTATGGAAATCATATCATGTGATTTATGGTTTTCCAAAATTAATTTTTTATTCAAATGCTATTTTATGATGATTAATTTTCTTTTATGATCTATGCCTTATGTACTGCCATGTTTTATATCATTGCTCATGATTTTGATGTTTATATTTTATGCTCATGTTTTTACATTCAAATGTTTCTGGATTTTTTTATGCTCTCCATTTTTAACCTTACTGAGAATTTGAGCTCACCCTTTTTATGTTCTCTTTTTCCCAGGATATAAATAAAAGTTTTTGGTAAAACAAAACGTGGAAGAACATTATGGGAGATGTTGAAGATCTATCACCATGATTAGAATATTTTGTTCTGAGTTTCCAAAGACACTAAACTATTACGATCTTTGAGTGTTGGTTATTTTTATGTATTAAGTATTTCACAAAATTAATGTAATGTCCATGTATGTCATGTTTGGGACCTCTACAATTTTGATCTTTAGCATGACACCACAATGGTTGGGTACAAGCTCAGATTAGGGATCACCAATTGATGGCATTATTTAGTAAAACAATTCCTTTTTTCTAGGTACTATGGTAGTGCAGATGGGATATCCATGATGTGTGAGAGAGTGAATGTTTGGTGATCCAGTAGCATCCTTTAGTTTTTGTGCATCCATAATTTTGAGGAAATGTTGTAGACATTAATCTTTTGTGGTTGGGAGATTGTAACATATTGGTCCACTTTTCAGGTAATCCCTTTCTCATTCATTGTTTACCATCCTTATTTTTTTCTTTATAGTATTCTTGGGAATAGAGATCCTTGTTGTTTAAAATGACTTAATATTTGGGGATGTATGTTGATTTGAATCAGTGGAGTCTAGTTTCAAATGTGTTAACGTCCTTATAGGGGTTTTCCTAAGTTCAGAGAATGCCAAAGGTGGTTTTGGGCCTTTGTACAGAATCCAGAGTTTTTTCAGTATACAATGAGATTTCACATTTTGTAATTAGAATACACGTCATGTAGTGGATGTCTCATATTGGTTGGGAAACACATACATGTATTCAAATCGTTACATAACGTGGATTCGATTCACATTATGTAATATTAACAATCGTGATTTTAATCATATTTGAAACATTTTTTAATCAATAATTTATAGGATTACATGCCATGTCAAGGGATTACACATTCTATAATCCTTGATCCTAGTGGTTTTAAATGCGGTTTATTACTGATTTTTTACTCATTATATCCTCATTCATTCTTATTGAATTTATATGCAATGTTGGATAATTTGGGAGTCTATCCTCCTTTCGGATCGATCATTCAGTGACCAATCATTAGGTTTGTTGTCATATTATTCTTCATGTAATAATAATTATTATTTAATTAAAATTAGTTGTAGAAGATACGTTGGTAGTGTTTTTTTCAATTTTTTTAATAAACAGCGTTTTTCGTTGATGCATTGTTTTTTATTGATGAGCCATATCTATAAAAGGGTGATCTCTATGTTTTCCATCATCATTATTGAAAGTGATGAATTTTATACCATATTGACGTAGGTATTTCTTTATAATGGGTTATCTAAATGAATTGATTATAATTATTGTTAAAACAAATTGGGTTGTTTTTTTAAATGAAGTGATTTGTTTTTTCAAGGATCATCATGGTATGATAAAAATATTAATGTAATTTTCATTAATTTTTTTTTTCAGAAATGGATTTTTCAAAAAAGGAATTATTTTGTATTAGATTTTATGTTTTTCTATTAAGGATGAGTATGGTTTTGAAATTTATTTTGATAATCATGGAACTTTGAGAACCTTGGGTGAGTTTTGAAATAGTCTTATTAAACCTTTGTGTGGGTTGAACAATTAATGGTTTTTTGATGATATCAACACACTGTGGAATGACTCGATATTATTTTGATCCAAAATTTTCTTTATTTTTTTCTATTTTGTTGTAGATTAAATTTTGTATTCATATTCTAGATCCCAAAGGATATTTTGTTTACCATTTATGGATTTTTATCGCATGATTTCTTTTTTCATGGACAATTATTCACATCTTTATTATGAGTATGTATAACACGGATTCATATGATAGTATTTCCGGGATATTATTTTACTTTCATACCATATATTTTCTGGATATTCATTCTTATTTTATTTCATATAAATTAAATATTTTTTTTATTTTTTAATATAATTGTATTTTATGAAAAAACATATAGAAAATGATTTTCAAATGGGATTAGATTTTATGATTGTTATTTGAAAAAATATTTTCATTTTAAAGGTTTCAGATAATGCAGTATTGATATTAGAATTTTTACAAACATTATGGTGGTATTCTACATGGCTCTGTGCTTAAACCCTAATTCGTCATTTAGGTGGTTGTAGATATTTCATTTTAAGATCCATAGACAAGGAATGGAATGTTCTATCATATTATATTCTTCTTTTTTTGTTTACATCATAGAGGGATGGTTTGGAGGTGATGGTATCTCACATTGAGACATGTAAAACATTATATTTTGGCCTATTTTTGTTGGGATTGTATGTTTATTTTTTGAATTTATTTCTTCTTAATTGTGATACAAATTTAATTCAGATTTTAGTTATATTCAAAAAATATTCTGTTATCATTGTGTCACCTATCCATATGTTGGTTTCCTTGGGTGTATGGTTCAGTTAACCTAGGATGGTTCTTTAAAGTCAGTAATCCGGGAAACCAAATGGGTCTCATTGGTAATTACATAAGAGAGGCACTCCATTAGGTATCCAGTATCCATAACAAGTCATATCAAGAAGAAGTACTAAATTAATATTTATTCACCCTTCCCATATTATTTCCATATAGGATATATATATATCAAAGAATAGGATTGTTTCAAAAAAACTTTACTCTATCTACATGAAGGATATATGATTTTCCAAATGCTCATGCATGGAAAAATGCAGAGATATTCAGTCTGAGTCACCATGATTATCTTTATGGTGTTAAAAAATGTCACATAAACTAAGGGTCACTAAAATACAGTCAGTACATTTTTACTACAGGACACCCCACTAAGGGTTTTCAAGTGTTAATGCATTCCATTTAAAGGCTACAAACTCATTCCTCTATGGAAGATTGTGATTAGAAAAGTATACAATCACATTATCCTAGAGTGACAAGAATATTTCAATATGTTTTGGAATATAGTTTATTTTAATTTTAATTGAGTAATCATGTGTATCTTGGAATGGGATGTAAATTTCAATCCCTTTAACCAACAACAGTATAATGATAAAATGTGTGACTGGATGTATAGTCTTCTCTGGGTATTATAGATTCTAAATATTCTAGAATCATGTATTTTACCCCCTAATTGTTGAACATATAACCATCTATGGGGAATTGGGACACTTTTCAAGGGTACTTATTAATATAAACCAATAAAAACGTCTTCCATATAAGATTTTTTCTCATAAAAATGTCCTTAAATTGTAGGTGAAGGTTAATTATCAGCACATTACACTTTTCCCTCATTGGACCCTCATTGTAAGAATTTATTAATGTATAATATCGCCAACAAAGCCTCCTTCCCTATAATGATGTCCCTAAAAATATGGGCATACCCAGTGAGGCTTGAATGAATTGTATTTGGTTAGAGTAACACATATAATCCTATCTTAATAATACTTATTTTATCATCATTCTTATCGTATCTTTTTAATTTTAGGAGTTATTAATCAACATTATTCAAATTTATATTGTGGAAGACATATAAATGGATAAGAAAATATTGGATTCAAAAATATTCTATATAATAGGATCTTCCAGTCATGGACTAGCCTCCCAAACCCATTGATTCTCAAGGTCCTCCATACACATGGAAAGAAAATATACCAGCCACTTCTCAACCGGATAATGCAGTTGGGTCTAATGTTACATTATTTTTGTAAATGATATTTAAATATATGTTTGGTAGGCTGATGATGATAATGGGTTATTCCTAGAGAACTATTATGGATTCATTTCATAACAATGGATCTCATACTTCAATAATCCCCCTTAAAAATAATATGATTATTGAAATATTCTAAGGTTCAGATAAATATTCCAATTGTGTTTCAAAAATGCACATGGTTAGAACATGATGTAATGAATTTTCCATTCACAAATATAAATATATATTGTTCATGATGAAAATGGATAAAAAAGTAGTTGATAAGGCTGTATGGAGGGTTTTCATGGTTTTGATTTTAATTTTGATACATAGAATATTTTTAAAGAGTGTTATATAAAAAACAATCTCACCAGAGTACCAGTCTAATCCAAGATCGACCTGAGCACTTGTAAAACCAATAAGGGTCAACCGTGCCCAATGAATATCATCCCAGACCAACCTAAAGGATATAGAGATGTTGGGCCATGTATAATCCAAACTATGTCCATGCATAAGGTGGAGGAGAGGCAGCACCACTTAGTGGGGTGGAAGAGTGGTAGGAGAATCATTATGAAGTGGTACCAAGTGGGTTGAGATATTACTACCTAATTTATTACCATGATCTAATGATATATAGCTTCCCAAAACAACGTAGACCTTGATAAGGGGTAAAAACGTTTTTTATACTATTCGAGTGTCTTAAAAAGATATAGATAAGAACAACCACATTATGTAGATCATATGAGTAGTCTAATCACATAAAGTCATCATACCCTTCCTTAAGCCACCCATGGAAATCTAATATGTTATACATCAAGATGAACATAAATTTCCCTGAACCAAGATAAACATTATTACTCTGCGATCGAGTTATTGAGTGGATAATGATTTTAATCATCAGGAATTCATGTTACACTTTTCATTAATTTCATAAAAAAATATAATGAATTTTACATGGGATAAAATTATGTTACAGGACATTGGAATAACGAATGTATTTGAGCTTGGAGAAGTGAATAGCATGAGATATACCATGCACCAGAGGATATTATCCAAAAAGGGGATCTTGTTTTCAAAGAGGAGACTCCATGTTTTTTGTCACCACATACAAAATAATTAACATAAGATAATCGGATATTAAATAGGATGAGAGTCTATAGTAATTACAATATTTTAATAGTTCATTGATGATGCATGAATACCAGATCTATGGTTGAATAAGGTCGTCAACCTAACCTTGAAAATGAGTTCTCCCAACCCTGTAAAGGTTGAAATAAATTTAAGGGTTCTCATTTAAAAACCAATAGAGCATCCATGATCACTCCTAGTTCATGATGAACATATGTTATGTGAAGAAACTAATTTTGCAAAGGATTATTAGGTCATGATGATTCAAAATGTTTTAATCAGTATTGAATTTATTCTCAAAGAAGGGAGTTCTTGGATGAAAAAGGGACATTTCAAAACACATATCTCACGAGTGTTTTTGATGTTTTGAGATCCATGAATCCTAGTTGGTACACACTATTTTTTTGAGACACCCACGAGATAGTGTTTTCATACACTGTTTCTCCTGAAAAATAGATTGTGAGAATCAAGATTCCACCAATATGGGTTTGTGTGCAAGTATAAAAAAAGACGTTCATGTATAGCTACATGCATGGAAGGAACTACAAAAAAATATTATGTGTCGTGTGAAGAAGGAATGTTGTCCACAACTATTCTTTCACTAATGAAATTCATGAAAAAAATTCATCAAACACATTAATTGAAACTAAAAATGAGAGAAACAAATTGGATAGTTAGGGTATATACAATATATGTGAGAAGAAATAAAGAGAAAATTTGATACAAATGTAGTTTATGCACACATAAAGAACATGATAGAATCATGCATTTTATAACACGTTCTTGAGTTTTGATAATTTAGGATGAGATCCTCCAACCTTATTCACTAACAATGAATAGTGGAATTGGAAATAATATAGTGAATAATATCACATAAAATATTATGAATATAAAAAATTGTGCTCGGTTTTTTGTGCCCGTGAAACTCTTGCATGTAGTTTATTTGAATTATTCCAGGTAAAGTACTATTATTATATAGGATATTGAATAATTTTGGTGGAACACATTTTACACATTAATTAATGACAATACATAACTTATAAGGACAAATAGCCTGATAATTGTTAAACATATGAAACTAATTGGTTATAGGTGACTAGATCATTAGAGCCAGTCCAACATACCCAACCAATGGTTGTTGAGGGTAATTTAATAGGTACACAAGCAAGTCGGAACCTACACACTAATTGAGGAAGATCATAGAATCATTATGTAGTGGATCTATCCATCATAGGTGAATACTTATAGTTGGTTTTGGGAGTAGTTTAAGTATTCTGGTAGGATCCGAGAGTAGAAAAATTATATTGTTTGGATAAAGAATAAGAAGATATTTGGTTTGAGACAAATGAAAATGGAGTGTCATTGTGTTATTCAGATCCAATGTAATCACATATCTAATAGTCATCATTATAACGAAGAATCCATGTTAGGGGGAATACACAACATGAAAAGGTGTTTTTATTTATTCCAATCATTATAAAAATTGTGGTTATCTCTTTTTATTGTAATTACTATAAATGATGTGACATATGGAAATAAAATATAGTGGATTGTGAACCTAAACATGTTAAATAGGTGAAATTTTAAATAAAATTAATTTGAAGAAAGAATCCACTAATTCACCCCTCCCCTCTAAATGGTCAATCTGGCCTATGGATCTATAAATACAAATACGGGTCTTACAAGTTACAACCCTAATTCATGTGACATAAAGGTGAAATAATTAAAAAAACAATTAAATTGTATGACCAGTCAAAAAATTAGAATGAATAAAGACAATTGATGAAAAACAGATGGGGGCTTCACCTGTATAACTAGTTTTAAATGAAGATGTTTTTTTGAACTATAAAGGATTAGCCATCCAGGAAACTATGTGTTCCCTCAGAATATTTATAATAAACCAAAAGACTGAATTTATTGGGATATCTGATACAAAGGTAGGTTTATCTAGTAAATTTTCATCCTTTTCTAATAGTATATATGAGTTTCTTGGTATGAATTAGTCCTCCACTAACATAATAAAGTTATGGCTCCTAGATCAAAAAAATGTTGCGCATTCAACCATTGTTAGTGAAAGTGATAAGATCACAACATTTACATTCTATAGGATTGTTAAGAAACATTATTTAGTTGTTTTTTATTGTAAAATTTACTTTAACATTGGGTAACTCTATATGGAAATGATAAATATCATTATTATAATGATTGAACCTTGAATACATATTGGATATTTTAATTAAATCCTATACTCGGAATACAATCATGACCTATTTTGTCACTCTATATCTATTAATTATTTGAAAACGTTTATAGTTTATTGAAATCTACTTGAGATAAATTTAGTTAGTGAAAAATGTACTTGGTAAAATAGGAATTTAATCGATATGAAGGACAGAATAATTAACAAATACTTTTTAACTAATGAATCCTAATACATTTGGGAATCTATTTCATGTGATTCGTTGGTAAGGTATGATTTTAATCTATAACCTATCCATACTAATTTTTTATATTAATAATGGGAGACACCATTTTCCTACAGAATTAATAATCCTAGATTACTCACCCTGAATATAGTAATCATATTTTTGATGTTTGGACCTCGGTCGATCTAAAATTAAATGATCTTGAAGGCATATTGAAGTGTGAACATAAAATATTACTAATGAAATATTGTAAAATAAAAATTTTCACCTCTTTTGATAAATAAATTAATACTCTTGATCATTATATTCACCTTATTTGAGAGTCCAAAAATAAGAATAACTTATTTGGACATATTGATAAGGAATCATAAATGTCTACCAATATCCAAACCCTTATATATATCAATGGAAGTATTAATAATAGCCTCTATAAAACAATATTCCATATATTTGGTGATAAAAAAATTATAATTTTCAATTCACTATAGAGATATATAAATGTTGATATATCTCTATCTCTTTTCAAGGATCGTGATCACCTATTGGATGACATGCATTCCCTTTCCAACCTTGTTTTTCATATTCTATTTGAATCTTTCCAATATACTCCCCACTCTTGAGGATTTAATGGATGAGATATTTCCTAAAATGTTAATTGATGTTGTTAATTTAATTTTCACCTCAAATACATTTATACATTGAAATTCATGATGAAATTTTTGAACAAAATAGGAGAGTTCTCTTAAATTGGATGGATTCAAAAATAATTTTTCTTCTAGCTTATTGGGATATCATCTAGCATGATATTTTATAAACTGGTAAATCATTTGATTTATGGTGGTTCTATCACACAATATTTTAAGGCTCAATTCTATAAAATTTTTCCTAAATTTTAAAATGATAGGGATATCATTAAATTATGAATGGTTTCGATTTTCATCACTATTCATAAAATATTAATTAAAATTGCTACTAATAGGATTTCCAATAATTCAGATAAAATCATTTCTAGGAGTTAATTTGGATTAATCTAAGGAAGGCTCATTCAATATTTTCTCTTAACTGCCTTGTAGTTTTTCAATCCTCTTAGGAAAACCACCAAGGGAGGAATCATTACATTGAAGCCTGATGTCGACAAAGAATTTGATACTACAGAATGGGGTTACATTGGTATACTCTTCCCCTTCTTTATCTTTAATATGATGTTTTTTCATTTGATTAAATATTTTCATGGATATTCTCACATCTCAATTATCATTAATGAATATATATAAGATTATTTCACTTGATTATGTTGTGTCTGGAAAGGTAAACTCAACTTTTCAAATTTTTTATTGTATAAGACTATATTAGCCTGATTCATCTCCACATGGTTGATAAAGGTGATTTTATGTTTGTTAGGGGTCCAAGAGGCATATTTTCTTCTCTTTATTCATTCTATTATGATGATATTATTCTACATAACCTAGGTGATAAAAACAATATCAAAAAATATCTCCTACATTATGAAATTATTTCAATATTAGAAATCCATTAGAAAAAATAGTTCATTTATTTTGGTAGAAACACAATTTCCATCATGAAAATAAGCTTGATTAAATTATTGAGCATCAAGGAAGGTGTTATTCATTTAATTTACTTATGATTTCCCATTTTCAAGGTAATAATCCTTTCTTCTTACTTAATTAATTTTTGGTCCAATATAGAAAGCTCCTGGCCACATGGAATGTTAAATATCACTCAATTGATGAATGAGTTTTCCATTAAAATGAAATTTTGATCTCAACGTTTTTTTATTATATTATGTTTTAAAAATATACCAACTCTTTTCTCTAAATCATCAATACCTCTATGAATATTTTTTTTGAAGAGGAATTATTCTTGAAAGAATGGTTATTAAAATACCTTGGTAAAATGTTGTAATCCATATGACTTGTGTGTTCAGAAATCAAAAATAATTATCTCATTAATCAATATCTTAAAGAATATTTATATATAATAATTTCAATGATAACTCAAATTCCTTGGGATTGTCATATCTAGAAATTTGGAGAGATTAAAATCTATAAATTTCAATTATATTGATATCTCTTGTTATTATGGATTCAAATATATCCACACAAATTTTTTATCCAATAATATTAGTTGGATGAAATTAATTTCTCCCATGGAATTTGGTTTGAAAATTGGAAAAGGATTTTATTTTTGAATATGTTCAACTACACTGATTTTGTGATGGATAATAATATCATTATAAGGGATCAAATGGAAATTCTAGACACTATTATAGATGATGTAAGATCAACTATTTTCTAATATGATTTTCTTAATAAATGGGATTTTCTAATATAGGAAACAGTAGTGAATGGTATTCTATATTCTATGTTGTTTTATAGGTATGATAACCAAGGATTATATAACTAGATCAAGTTACTTAATAACAAATGGATCTTTTATTCTAGATATACCTTGTTATGGAGTCTTTCCTATTAAAAAATAAAAAATTTATTGAAACCATAAAAAAGTTATAATCTCTCTCTTATTGAGATGAGTTTTCTATAAAAACATAGGGAGGATGTGGATCATCTTATTTATGTTTTCATACAACCTCGACATTACAGAAAGGAATGATTTAAATTTTTGAGATTTCTTCTATTCATACTAAGTAAATAATGGACCATATGAAGTCTTTATTTATGATCTCAATATATCTCTAATTGATAAATTTGTTCAAGGTTTCATATGAGAAACTTATCTATGTTTTTAGGAATAACATGAATAAGTCTCTCACTGACTAGATCTACATCATCTCTCATTAGGAAATAATTTAAATCATTATGGATATAAAAAATTATAACTCCCTTTAAAATTGAAATTATATTAATTATTATTTGTGACTTCTCAGTGATGAGACAATTGAAAACATCATTTAATTTCCCTCATATCATCAGTACTTTTGAGCTTATCTGGAACCTTCCTTCCATTGTATGGTTTAAATGAAATTCTGATGGAGCTTAAATTGGAAATCATTAAACTTTATGAATTGTGAATATTAATAATTCTCATATTGGAGATTATAGGGGATAAACTTATATTCCCTATGATATTTCCACTTATTTATATACTGAGATTCATGATTTGATCTATGCAATGGACACGGGAAGTAAAATATGGTATAAATATTAATGGTATGACTACGATTCTACCACATTTGTGTCGGAAATTAGATATTGTAATATGAATATAAACATAAAAATGAATAAAATATGGGTTAAATTATTTTTTAATATCTATTTAATTAATTACTTAATCACACATGTAGTTCTTGATTCTAACTCTCTTACAGATGGCCTTGAAAAAAATGGGGTGAGTGGTTATGATTGTGTTTTTATAAAACCATACGTTTTGAATTTATACATCTTTTTTAAGATACAAATGTAAAATTACTTCATTTATTATATTTTAATATGTACCCTTATATATTCATATGTTTGGTCACTGGGACTTTGTCTAAGTTTTTAGATAACATGGTCAATTAATTAAAAAAATGAAAAACCTTTTCTGGTGAGATCACACACACACACATGTATATAAGTAGAATCATATATTTTAATGGTTTTGTATCAAGAAAAAAACCACTTTTGAATCCATTATTCTTTAATATTCATCCTCACATCATTTTCCTAGGCTCACTCAAGCTTACCTCATCTCAATTACCACTTCTGCCACTCCTGGACACCCAATCCATGATAAAAACACTAAAAAATTAATTATAACAAAATATAGTTAATTAAATAAATTATCAAAATATTCTATAATTGTTGGGAACTCATAGGGTTCTCCATCCATATTAAATTTCTCCTTAAATCCCTCCAATGGTATATCTCATGATCCTAGCCCAGTGTTAAGAAAAACCACCAACATGCAATGCCAAAAATACTTGTGATTTAAATTATTTTAACCACTACCATATCAAACAAAAACAAAAAATATTCATTGGTCTTACTGATTAATGATGATACTTGGATATCAATGTGGTCCATCCCCTCACTAGGTTGGTTAGAAATTCCCAAGTGAATTGGCTAATTCTACTATGTTATGGGTAATCAAAACAAAATTCCAAAACCTAGAAAGTAAAATTATAAATTATTTAAGGAGATATAAGTTGGGGACCATAAAATGTTGAAAAATACCTTACATATCTATAAAAGTACTAAAACATAACCCATATTAAAGGGATGTGAAGAGGATAGGAGAGGGGGAGAGCCCTTGGATGCATGGAAGAAACAAAACAAAGTGGAGGGGATTCCATGAAAAAAAACATGGGAGAAAATTTTCATTTCGTACAAATTAGAAGCCACTAGATATAAAGGAAAGGTTCAATCTCAAGATAGTGGTGAAATAAAACAACAAGATTGCATCATGTATCCATTGGTAGGATGGCGTCTTGCTACAACATATGCTACGCCACCCAGCCTACCATGTTTGGGGGACCCCCTGATCCCTTGGGATAGCTCCCAAACATCAAAATACTCTAGAAATATTCTTCTTATAATTTAAAACTATTGGTTTATTAGTTTTTATACCAATCCAAAATCAGACCCATCCACCAATAATCCAAAAATTTTAAATCGTCTTATAATTTTCATGCTTGTCGAAACAAAAAGCACTAAAATATCATCACCACAAAACTTCTCATCCCAGAGTAGACTCTTAATGAATTTGAACATCGGTCTTAACCTGCCCAGGTAATCAATTACCATTCAAACCTCTATTTTCCATTAAAAACACTTATTTTTTTTGGATCACAATTACATTATAATAAGATCAACCCATCAAAACACAAAAATCACTCAAAATAATTACCAAAACACTAATAAAATGCTCTTTATAGAAATTAAATACCTTGATACCAATATCTCTACATCTAATTTATCTCCTAGTATATGGTTCTCCCCACCATTGAACTCAAATCATAAAATAATATTACAATCTATGTAGCCTCGTATCATCAGAATCAACTACTGAACCCATGTCCATCATCCTCATGACACACTGGGTGTGGTTTCTAGCTAGCAACATCAAACTAAATGAAAAATTACCTTTTAATACCTCCACTTCCTAGCCTACCTAATATATTCTAAGCTATCCCAATTGACATGAACCCAAAAATTTCATGATCCTAAAGTGTTTTTCCAAAAACAAACCTAGTTATTTTTTCAATACACTCTTTAAGGTAAAATCATGACTCTCATTCTAATCCAATGGTCAGTTCCCCAAAAAACCAATCCCATAGTCATATTACAGAAAGATATTCAAAAAAATATCGTTCCAAATACACCCCCTGTATCATTTCAAAATCAGACTTATCCCAACACCAACATGTGGAACCATCAGAAATAACCATTGAATTAATATCCTACATCCACTGGGGAATATGGAAAAAAATCATTCATCAATAATCATTAATAATCCATAACAACCATTCAAATACTAGACCCTTACAATTACAAATGCTCTAGTAAAAATTCTATACACTGATCACTGACATCAAACTCCCTTCATATGTCCATCCCTATCATCACACTGCCAAACCAAATTATAAATCATAGCATCCCAGACACTATAAATCATATAACATGATGAAGGGGATGTCCATGATCATTCATAAATACAGGAAAATAATAAACACATGTTTCAAGCCATTCCTAAATCATATAAATTACACCCTAATAAATTTAACAAAAACAACATCATAGGGAGGTTCTTTCCCTTAAATGATTTATATTGAACTCCCCACCATACAGATTCATTTTACGATCATCAAGAATAATATTTTATGGTTCATAAATCTTGTTTTTGAATCTCTTTCCAATCCATAGTCTATATTTTATCAATACCTAATTCGGAATGACCAAAATTTAATTATTCCCCCAAACCTGATAAAGTTTTTTTATCAACTCTACCTTGGAGGGACATTTATAATTTCATCATAATTAATAGGAAACCAATACTATGGTATTTAGTCAAAACCTTTGGGGGATACTCAAGTATGTTCATTCCCTAATTCCATTTTAAAAATGACATCACATATCCAGTGCATGATCTACCTTTATCTCATCTGAAAATGAATGGGCATATTCTCTAGTAACATCCTAACTAGAGATAAAACCCTACTCATGATACCTTGAGTATCATGCCATCATAACCAAGATAACATAAAAAAATAGACAATTGGATAGGGAATGTCAATTTAGTCTAACTAGATACACCTTGTAACTATGATTCATAATAGGTCACTTCACTTGTGTCATTATTCAGAGTATGAAATATCGCCTATCGACATCAATCCCAAAATAACAAGAATTTACCCATGCTTTCAGCATAGTCCAATAACACATCCAGAGGCCGTAGGGTTAGGTACCCGAACAGTTATTCCATTTGAAACAAAACTCAATACGCAAGCACTCACGTTGTGTCCTCATAAACTAAAGGAATCATCATGAATTTGTTTCAAAACCCCAATAACCTCTAATGAATTTCCCTCAAATAAAAGAACATACTCATGTGACTGTTTATAAAAAAACACAAAAACATTACTAAACCGATCAAATGTTTCTCATCATCATACAAGTAAAATAATCACTAATGTAGGATTCATGTATAGAGGTATATAGATATCCAATAAATCCCAAAAATTCATGTCTCATATAAGGTCACATGTCATGTCAAAAACTCATCTATCTATATATCAAACATCACCTCAAAACTCACTTACTAAATGTCCACTATATGGTATTGTATTCATATTAATATCTTCATATAATAAAAATATCAACCCCATATGGAATAATTCTCAACAAACATCCAACAATATTAATGATCAATAAATAATCACAATCTCATAATCCATCACTACCATAACATATAACATCATATAGGATATTCTGTAGCACGAGAAAAATCATTTGATTCCCCATATGGAATCCCATTCCAATATATTTAGGAAAATAACATATAATATGTTAATATAAATTTAAATTAATGAACCTATATTGGAACCACATGAAAGGTGTCTAGTATTAAGGCATAATGTTTATTTTCTAACAACTACAGTCACTATTTGTCTCATAAACCAAGGGACTTTGTTGATTTAATCAATAGAATCTAAATGAAGATCCACATAACTAGATATCAGAATTAAATGCAATTATATGTTTTCCAAGATAATAATAATTACACCATATACTTATATATGAAAAGGTTTTATGATTAGTTGATGAAATATTAAAAAACTTATCCTCCCATCAATAAAAATCAAACACGGGAGGGTATACATGTCATGTAGATCTTATGTTCTCAATCATGATGCATGGGATGCAACATTCCATTATAGGACAATATAATAATTCAATATGTTTGGATTACATCCATTGATCAACGATCCATAAATATTGAAAATTCATAAATCTCATTCATCGTGTGTTTCACACAAAGTGATAATTATATATAGTTGTGACACTATAAATCTAAAACATCAATCCCATCTATGGTAACATAGAATTAGTATAGAAATATAGGTTAATGATGAACCATTATAGTATCTGTCATAGTATTCAAATAATTCATATATCTCCTAGATACTAAGACTCAAATAGTAAAAAAAGATGAAAATGCATTGATTTCACTTTGTAATTCACCATTCCAGAGGCCACTCGACCGATGCCTTGACCCAGTTTTCCAAAATACCGATGTCACATCTCCTCATATAAAATATTATTATGACTATCAGTAGGGGTCTAGGTTTATTCTATGTGGAGAATATACCACTTAAATTAATGTTCAAAATAATGAAAGAAATAACTAATTATCAGGAAAAAATCATAACCATGAGACCATGGATATAAATAACCATCCATAAAAAAATAACATGAATTGAGGACATATATATACAATCATACAAGAATAAATTCATATTGGGATGATAAAACATATATGAATGATAACAAAAAGAAAAATAAAATGCTCGAGGCTCTGTCATTATGCCCTCACCTAACCTCTAATATCATGGTCCCACTTGAGTTACACCAGACCAATCACATAATATCAGGCCTCATCCCAAAATGTACCTATATTTATATGTAGGGATGTTTGGTTACCCATATTCAATTGAGGCCTATGAAAGGTGTGAGTATAGAACATAGTAGGGAACCACAAAAATAGTACCATACCAAACAAGAAATATTTTTATATGTTCATGTGACATGCTTAGAATAAATAAACGAATGGAAAAAACAACCCACCCAAAATACCTTCTTCAACCTGATTCTAGAATTTCTATAATCACATAGTGTAGACCATTTCAATACTTGTAATCAATACCATAATTTTTTCAATCCTTATGTCTGTGACCATGATTTACCATAACATCATCAACAAATTCTAGGGTGTATTTAAGAACTTTTTGATAACTGTGTCTAGTAATAAATGTTACATCATGTGGTATATCCTAGTCATCCTAAATAAACAGACTCAAACACCAATCAACCCATCATGGAAGGACCACTAACCACTTTTCTAGAATCATATGAATCTATTCAAAATATATGTATATTGACTATCTCGAAGATGACTCTTGGGAATTTAGAGTTATCACTGAACCTGAATCATCCCCATAACACAATGCTAAACAGCCCAGCACTAGGCATCAAGGAAATCCTGACCAAGAAGACATTAAGTCATCAAGAATGATTAGATAGATACTAGGGGTGATCTATCTATATAGTAATAATAATATTAATATTAGTAATAATAATTATAATAACCCCCAAGCCTACATGGGAGGATCCTAGTCAAGTTTCGATTTCTAGGGACCCATCGAATATATGGAATCCCATTTAGACATGAGGTCAAATCTAGGAATCCTGAGGATTAGTTATATAGATTAATTTTTAGAAACCAAGAAACACATAAAAAATATACAATGATGTCATATAATCCAAGATGTATCATATCAGTATCACATGAGGTGAAAAACTAGTTCCCTGTGAATGCCTATGGGGATCTATAATTTTACAATCACATCACATCAATCCATTAAGCTATAATCTAGGGAGTTCATTTGGGCCTCCCTATTTCTATCAAAATATCAAAATTAAATCATATATAATAGATATGGGTTATTTGAATGCCTAAACCCATAACCACATCCACATCCCCTCAATATCACATGTTTGGTATGGAACCCACTACCATATCTATGAAAATTCAAAAACATGATCTCTATGGGTCAATAATTCATTGGTAAATCCACTAGATTTGTTTAAATCCTTACATAATATTGGAACCTTCCAGTAGGTTTCTTTTCTATAATAGGTCATTCAATCATAGTTTGTCTCACAAAGGAATAATTTCTCCTCAAAAAGGTTACAGCCATTGTAGGACCTTATGGGGCTCAAGGGGAAGGTCAAAAAAGGGTACAACCTAAATGGTGTCTCTTATTCTATCTCATGTCTAGGTTTTTTTCATTGGTAACCACTCCCCTAACATGTTTCGATCCTATTCATGGTATATGCATGTAGGCTCTGTATGTCTCAAGGTGAGTATGACTATCCCCATAATCAAATCAACATTCTCGAATGTTCTATGCTTTTTATGAGGTTCTAGTATAGAAATACATTAGTTAGTTCAATCCCAGTAAACAATATTATTTCTATGAAGGTACCTAAGGTATCCTATGTCTAGAACCACTACAAAAATGTTATTTTCTTGGCTAATGAACACCAATATTGGGGGTTTAGGTATAACAATATTCTATTTTTGGTCTAAAGCCTCATCTCTTGGTGGTCGTGGTGGTCTAATATATTTAGGAAAAATGAAGTTGGATAGGAATTTTGTTATAGTCACTCAAGTAAATTTTTTAAAATAATTATTTGAATTTAAATTAAGAATACAATAAATTAATTAAAAAGGTAAATGTCATTTTTTATGATCTCACGCAGCAACATGAATACAGTCATAATAATAAATGTAAAACGTTTTTTACCAAGGACCACTACCTCTCTCTAATCTTCTTTCAATTAATCTATATCCTCAGTACACTTTTCTAGCCTAACCCAAGCTCATCTCAATTCAATGGACACTTCCCACACTCTCAAGTACTCAATCAATGCCACATAATAGATTAACATTAGAAATAACCAATTATATTTTATCAATTAATCAATTCAATAAGGTCATAATATATGGGAACTCACTGGGTGACCCCGTTACACAATAATTACACCAAGCATCACTGCAGGTGTCCATCTCAAACACATGGTCCTATACTGAGAAAAAGTACCAACACGTAACATAAAAACTATATGTGATTCAGTTAAATTTATACAACACCATAAATAACATCACCAAGCAAATAACCCATGGACATATCAATGATGGATGGTATTCAGATGTCATATTAGGACATCAAAACGATTGGAGAAGTAGAAAAACAATTATAATTTGGTAACTCTACCATACATTGGTGTAGTCATCACCACATCCCTAAACTATGAAAACAAAATATAAATGAATGAAGGATAAGTAAATAGGATACCATTAGAGGTTGATACATAATTCTATTTTTAAAACCCTTATCTAAAACAATTCCTCTTAATGAGTCCTTATGATGATAGGATTTGAGGGAGGCCCTATATAAATAATGAATGTAAAAAATATCAGGGGATTCTCCCATAAAAACTCGTGGGAAATTTCTATAATTTTCCCCTCATTTAGGGACACCAAATAGCCAGTATAAGGCCACCGATAATCTGGTAGAGACAACGTCTAAGAATCTTGTTGTTTAAAACTAGCAGGTGGCCAATGGATTGTTACATCCAAGATAAACTTATACATACTAATCCATCATGGGGACTTACCAATCCCCCATGAAAGTTGTCGAACATCAATGCTTATCCAAAAAGAAATCTTTTGAGTGGTTTAAAATCATGGAATTTGATTCTGGATGTTAGTTAAATATATGACTTATCTAACAAAATATAAAATTAAAATTCTATATGAAATATTCAAACTTGTATAAACATAGGGAATTATAATAGTAACCTTCCAATTTAAGAAAACTACATACCTTGTTTACACATGATAGTGTTGTTCATTCCATCACGACATATTTTTTGAAGAATTATCTGATTTTATATCCACATAAAAAAATGTCAATGAAATGAAACATATGTAACCTAGAATTGGCATTTGACATATTTTCAACATAACATAATTTCTCTATGAGTTTAGGAATAATTGGAAAATAAATCTTATAATTATCATGAATTTTATGTTATATCAATATATCATAAATAAATACCATAATGAAATTATCAAGATTATCCTTGATTACTATGTTTATCTGGTACAAAAAACTAGAGGGTTCAATTTTCATTCCAAAGGAAAATACATTAATGTTTTTATGTACATAACTCACATCAAGTACCTTAATTTAAATATGGTCTTTATTTACACATTTGATGATTCCATTAATGATGATAAATATTTTAAAAATATTTATCTATATGTAGTTGATTAAAGAAGTCATCAATAAAGGGGAAGTGGATAGTTATTCATTATAGTAATGAAATTTATTTCTTGGAAACTGGTAGAAACCCATATAGAAAAAAAATATCTTATTAATAAATGGAATAGGGGATCCCCTCGGTGAAACACTACTATATATAGATCCCTTATCACACAAATGAGATAGTTCTTTCAATAGATTCTTTAATTACATTGTATCAATCCTATGGTGAGTGTTAGGATTCTATTTTTCATCAAGGATGAGATAAATAGAACATCAAAATCACAATATGGTTCTTGAATTGTAATTTCTTTAAAAAAACAAATCAATATATTCCTACAAAATTGGGGAATACTATTCTATAAGGATAATTTTCTCATTAATAGGCTTTTCTTTCCATTTTTCTCCAAAACAATTAACATGGAGTGAAACTAATGGTGGGTCTAGATATTATTTAAATGATTTAGTCTCCCCACTTAAGATAAGTGAATCAAAATTTCCGTCATTAATCATAATGTCCTTCTATTAGAAATAAATTATTTCATTATATTTTTATATTCATTCAATTAAAATGATTGTAACTAATTCAAATTTATGTATTATATTTAAGTATTCAAATAGGTTATGTCTATATATCATAATAGAAACTGATTGACACGTTAATGATTTAATATTATTTACACTATGATTAATTATTGATAACTCTCATTTAAAATAATTATTGAAATATCTAATTTTATTGGAAAAAATTCAGGATATAAAAGAGTGGGAAGAACTGGAATCAAATATATAACCAAATAAATTTAATGTCATTATTAAATTACTTGTCATAATATATTTAGGAAATTTAACTTTAGCTCTATTAATCACATAATCTCATCCTTCTCCCCTTGGCCTCTTCTACTGGAGGATCCATTGATGATTGGGACATTAGTCAAAATATCTCCCCTAATCATTATATCTCTTATTCTAGATTGTGGTATTTTTCTTATTTTCCATATATTCATGAGCCTTATGAACCCCGTCTCCAGATATAAAAGAGGCCCAGGTTCCCATTAATCTATTTCTTTGGTTTTTTTAATAATTATAACATGTTAGAAATTATGTCATCATTTTCTTCTTCTTTTACACAATTTTTATTGCCTCCCAGTCATCCTATTCTTTTCTTTATTTCTCTTTCTAATATAAGACATAAAAAATTATTTCCTTATCTTGACGGAATTGATATTATATAATTATATAATGAATATATTTGAGACACATTTTTCCTTTGGAGATATTGATTAATCCCATAAAATGAATAACATATTTTACTATCTAGATTTTACATATAGTTTTAATTATGTTAAGATAATATTCTAAACATAACCTCATTCTCTACAACACATGATTCATACTTTTTCTTCCAATTTAGGAAATGAATCTCTTTTTCAGATAGTTTCTCTCTTGGAGTGTATTCCATGAAGATTATCACTTTAGAAAATCATTGTTACAGACTTGTTATTTTTTCAAGATAATTATTTTTTGGGGTCATTGACAAATATTTATCAGCATCAACTATTATACAATACATTTCTATAATTAAATTTTCCCATTAATCACTTCCCATGGATAGAGTTATCTTTTCAAGAATCCAAATCCAATGTTCATCTACCAAGGGATTAGTAGTGGCACTAAAAATAGATTTTATGTCTCATAATGAGATCCAACAAAGGTGAATCTTGTTATGGAACAACATTTTTTTCCATACAAGAAATATTATTCATTATAACATGAGTCATTTGTACTAATATGGACATGATATGATCAAATCCAACATTAATTATGGTTGATTAAACCGTAGGTCAATCCCTATATTTATTTTTGGTGTTAATACCTAACCATACACCAAGAAAAAATATATAATGACATATATTGAGATAAATCATATTAATCATGTGTACTAATCAATAAAATAATGAAACCTATGATTGAAAATGTTCTAAATTACCCAAATGGATTATTATAATTCTCATTTTAGGTAAGTACATTTAAAATAAAATTTCCAGAATCCTATAAATGTTTCTCTAATACCTACTATAACACCCCATCTCCAATAATACATATTCAGTTCTTACCTCATTACATTATTACATGAAATAGTGGATCACAAAATACATGATTGATGATTTACGAAGTATTCAAACAATAGACACATACTTTATTCACATGTAAATTTTAAAATATAAAATCATAGCATAAGAAACATTTTTTCATCTTTGAAATCAATTAAAACATACTTCTATATATTATAGGGATGTTAAAAAATAGGGTGATCTCATATGATCATTTAGGGTTACATATAGGGAAATATATCATGTGAATATAAGGAATAATCAATATGACAAAGTGGTTACTTAAAACATATTCCATTAAATCAATAATTTTATATCAATGTAAATATATGGATAACATCAACATATCAATAAAATGGATAACAGAAATTGAATTATTGATAAAGGAAATTCATAAATATTAACATTTTTGGTCTCTCCATCAATTCCTAAACTATTTTATCATGAATATCACTATCAAGGCCAAATATAAGATATCAATATTAATAAATGGGTAGGCGTAAACCATATAATCATCTAATATGGCATGATTGTTATTTTTTCTTAGGATAATTAATGATGGAACAATGGGTTATCTACAAACGAACCCCTACCATAACTTATATGTAAAATATATTCATCAATTATTGAATATTAAACACAATTCATTACCAAAATATCTTGAATTAAACTATTATCGATATTTAATAAATAATAAAAAAAAATTCACCAGTCAATGAAATAAAACAACAAAAAATAAGAAATGAGTGGAAATATAGTGGATGGTAACATAAGAGTATATTTTTAACAAGGCATAAGAATCCTCAATGGATGTTATCTTTGATTAAAATATCATTATAAGATCATTTGAATATTTAATTTAAAACATGTGAAATATAATGTATTCTATTTATAACATTGTCGATGCACGAATACTAAGAATTGGAAAAATCAAAATGAAAGGAATGCATGAATATGGGTATTTTAGTTTCCCCCCAAAACAATGGAAGAAGAATGATTCCATGGTCATGCAGATTGTGAAAACTTTCCAGGGACACACAATCACATGACCTCTAGAATGTCATGCAACCAGTCATGTGCAGCACACATCCTACAGATGATCCCACGAATTCCCTTAGATAAATCCCCCAAGATCATGTGGAGACTTCTGAAAACATCTCTTATAATTCGGTGGTATCATGATAAGAAACCTTAGGTAACACTAATTGTCAGACGGTGTGATCCAAACTAGCCAACGAAATATACTTTGAGAATAGGGGAAATATAAAAAATGATTATGTCTCTTATGGTCATAAATATCAAGAGATGTGTCACTACTATATAGACAGATTTTATTCTATTGCACCCATAAAACATTAAGAGATCCCAATCCTTTTTAAAATAAATAATTAAAATAAGAAGGGGAATGGTTGAAACCTCTTATAGTTGAAAAAACTTGCATCACACCCATGCAACCTGCGAGACACATTAGAAGTCCTGATGACATGTAATCTTGGTTACGCAGGAGCCTACTAAAATGTCACTCTTGTCACCAAAATGGTTCATACATGTCCAAGAGTATCACTCTCCTCCTTTGGCCATAAAAATATGTATAAGGGTTTTTCAATTATGTTCTCACCAATCACGAACAAGACTTTTTATTAGTCACATGGAGAATCACCAATGAAAGGAGTAAATTTCCACAAAAACACTCAATCATACTAGAGAAACCCCAAAGACCATTGCCAATAAACAATGAAATAGATAAAGAAATGTTGTAAACATATTTTAGTCATAAAACACATACAACACAACTTCAAAGCCTCATAAGACCCCTTGACAAGCCAGTTTGATCTTGCATAGGCACCCTCATAAGACATCCATGTCTCATGGAATATCCTAGATAAGGCATCAAAGATCATGTGAAATCCTTTAAGCATGAATCTATACCTCATGAATTTCCTTATACATATCAAATTTACAATAAGAAATACCCTCGGCATGTTATCATGATTCATCTAGACCCCTTTAATTGGACATATTGCAATAAACGAGGCATCGATGGGATAATCAAGGTCTCTAAAAATAATGTGGCTTCGCACAAAAATATCATAAAGAAAACTCTCATGAAAACACATGAAATTGAATCCATCAACTAACTAAGTCATATATTTTCATGATACATTAAGAGAAAAGAAATGAATAATAGAGGTGGAAAATATTAGAAATCCCCCCCCCACCGTCATGAAATGTTTTGGTAATTGTTTTGGGAATTTCACACTGACGCACCCAAGCATTAGAGAAGATTTGTTGGAATAGATTTTCTCATGATTCTAAAGGATATATATCAGCTAAAATATTTGGAACAAACATGGAAATCTTGCATTAATCATATGTTCTTTATGTGTTCACTCAAAGATCACATGAATGACTTTAGGTGTGTTATATAACGGACATCCCACATATATTATAAAATACGATAATCTTAAAACAAGATAAAATTAGAAAAATATTAGGTATATGAAATAAAAGGATGGAACAAAGAATAAAATATGGGATTCTTTGAAAAAAACATATACGTTGTTCCACTTATAATTCTCATGAACCAACCGGGTCATGAGATAGCACCAGTACATGACACTTCGGTCATATGAAGATTGTTTACACTACATGGATAATGTGAAGTACCCTAGATACATCATTAAACTATAAATGGAACCCTTGGTCATACCATATACGAATTTTGAAACTATATGATCTCTCTCCATCAATGCCTCACAATGACTTCGGGATATGTCACCCAGATCATATGGAGACATTAAAACATGATAGTTGAGTCTTGCGGTTGCACTAGGGTATGAAATCAATATCTCTTTACATCCTATAAACATTCTACCATATAGTTATAATGTTTTCACCATTTTTTATATGCATTTTAATGATTTAAACCCTTTCAAAGTATCAATTGGAATTTATTTTCATCATATTTAGGTTTTTGTTGTGTTTTTTACTAAAATGAAAAACTTTCATGATACTATAATTTTAACATATTAATATTACTTTGTTATTTTATGTATATTATTTAAAATATTTATCCAAATTTAGTGATTATATTTTATAAAATTCGTTTATTTTTTTATTTGACTTCTTCTTCTAGCTTAGGAGATTATTAGAACATCAACATAACCTAAAAGGAAATCAACTTGAAAACATGTTCTGGATGAAAGTGTAGATCCTAGCTAAGTAATTTAGTCAAAACTCATGCTACACACATCCAACTAAGACGGTTATATTTATATTTTAATGATAATTCAATGGATCATTTTACCATTAAATATCATGGATATATTATATCATGAATACTGACAATGGAAGCTCTAAGTTGAGGGAAGATTAAGAAATAATTCATCCAAAAAGAGTGTAACTCATTAATTATGTAATAAATCCCAAATTTTTATATCTAATTACTGTAGTTATTAGATCTTCGGTATAAAAGATAATTTCTAGAAACATTAAAGAACAAATTGTTCCATAATTTTGGCATTAAAGTTGTCTAATATGAGCAATCATTTGGTGGATGGAATCTGTATGAGATCATAAAAGGATATTTTGATGATCATGAAATTCAATACTAATGAATGGTCCCATTTGGACTATATAATGAGGGGTTAACCCATGCTAAAGGCCATCTCTCAACGCCCTAATGAGGGAATCCACTAAAGAGGAGAGCGAGCTTCTACATGTCCCTCTTTTCATTTTTTATCTTTTTTTGTTTAATATTTATTTTAAATAGTAATTTAAATTCTTCATTTAGATAATTAAATTAATTTATCAATGTTTTTAATATTTTTTCCAATATCCTTCTCTATCATCTCTTCTATTTAAAATTCTTCATCTATTAATTAAATTTTTATTATTATTCTTAAATTCTTATTTTATATTTATATAACTAATCTTTCATATATATCTTCTTCTTTCATTTAATTTGTATTCTTATATTTTTTTAATCTCTCTATATCTCTTATCCAAAATTCTATTTATTTTATTCTCTTTATTTCCTCATCACCCATTCATATTATTAATTTTAGTACTCTTCTTCTTCATTATATTTTATTCTATTTCATCATATCTTTTCTCTCATTCCACTTAGTGATATCTTACCCTTAAAAATGAGGGGTTGGCCTTGAGGTTTGGATTTGTAGGAGGTCATGGTGTTAATGAATTTTCATTAATGTTTATTTTAATTTTTAGGTACATTTGAGTAGTATGCATGAGTGAGAATAATGTCCCAGGTGTGGACTAACCCAATGACACACAACTCAATATATTTGTATTATTTTATTTAATATATTTCCCTAATAATATTGATTAGTTCTTCACATGATGGATTTGACCTAATAAATGGATGAAACAACATTGATATAGCAAGTTCCTGGAAAATTTCACATCATAGGCGAAGGTGTGTCATTGACATTTATTAAAGGATGTGGTGGAATTTAGATTTATTAGGAATTAAATGATTTAAAAAAATTATAAATAAATAATAGTAGTTCAAACATGATATTTCATTTTTGGATTATCAAACTGAAATCATACATATAAAAAATAATTACTGAACCAAAATACAAACTGAAAACCATGTCTTCTATATCTTTATTCATTCTTTTTATAATTTTGTGGTAGTTTAAATTTAAATTTCCTTTATACATGTCAATAAAATAATAAAACCTAAAAAATATAATTTTATTTCAAAAAATAATATTAACAAAAAAAATTGTAATGGTTATTTAGAATAAGTAAGAAAAAACTGAGATGCTCCTCCAGTGAGATAACACTAGTCATCCACTATGATGCACTTGGAAAATAATTTTCTATTCTCACATCCTATGAAATTCATGCCTCAAATCTAATTAATTGACAAAACTGAGAAGTTCCTCAAGTGAGATGACAAAAGTTAGCCACTATGTTGCACTAGGAAATTAATTTTATTTTTTCATGCCCTAAGACAGGAATTCAATAAAACTAGGATCATTTCAAGGAATTTAATAAGTTATTTTCTTAATTTTTCTATTATTAAATTTTAGATATATTTTTTTCTTTTATAAAATTGAAAATCTAAAAAAATCCACCCAGTTTTCAAATTACAATGTTTTGAATTTATGGAAAATCACTCTAGAATTAAAGAAACATTATATCAAAATGTTGAAGTGGTGGACTCCTCTAAAATATCAATAAACTAAATAGTGAGAACATGTTTATGAAAAATGAGAATAACAATCTGATTTTAATTCAAGAACTAGAATATGTGGTTTATAATGTCACAATTGATTATCAATGAGGTAAAAATAATAATTCAGTGACACTGAATCTACCCAATTTCAATTACGATATAAAATAGTTTGGGGGCTTATAATGAGATGTATCAACAACATGACCAACTTATGTTTGAAATACAAAAATACCATGATGAGATAGACCTGATTCATGATGAAAAAAACATACATGTTGAGGTTATCATTGGAGATCCTTAAGATCTGGATGAATTTGGGAATGAGTATGTGGTAAAACATTGACTCCCTAATTCATACCATGTCGAAGAAATAGTGACACTGCTTATCAATATATCCATGGAATAGAAGGAATCCATCTTGGTGAGGGAATTTGATGAAAATTTATAGGATCCTCACTACATGCCTCCACTTTCCACCATCTCACTCCATAAGGCACTAACCACTAAGTTACTGATGGAACAATAACCAACTCACGAAGTTTATATTTTATTAAACTGTTTAATTTAGTATTTCACTCCATTTGAATTGATTATCACTACTTATTTATTTAAATTTTCATATTTGTTCACTTTTTAGATGCATTATATAAAGATAAAGAAACTATACGTGAACCTACTGATGAATACCTGGAGCTCCCTGTTTTCAATGAACCATCATTTGAGGAAGAGAATAGGATATCCAAATTGGTGAGATTGAGAAACTAAGAAAGGATTATTCTATTTTTTTAGAGGATAAATTTATTTTTAAATAATCAAACATAAATTTTATTCTATTGAAAATACCTCTTTACATCCCCTTAGAACAATCCATTCATGTAGGTTATGTAAAGATAACACTGGATATGCAAGGGAAGGTCCCTCAAGTAGAAACCAATGAATTGGGTGATCCATTCTTCATACTACCCCCAACATGAAATCGATACCTAATTTCAAGCAGGGGATCTGATATACTCTACCCATGGGTCATTCTCCACCAAGATGGATGAAACACAATCTGGGAAAATCCACTTGTGGTGGTTCAAGTCAATAAAGCATCATCCACTAACTGAATATGGATAATAGTTAGTATAACCCTCTAGAGGAAGTAATTGTCCCGACTCCCCTTGGTGTATAAATAGAAGACTTATCCCATTCTATTTTTTTCTCATAATTTATATTTCAATTTCATTTCCTAGGAAGTAGTTCAGTATACAACATGCTCCCTCTAATCAATTTAAACATTAATGACATGATCCTTATGATTAATTTTGTAATTATATTTTTTATGTTCATAATGGCAAATGTTAGTCACAAATTATGCTATTAAAGAACTACATATTCATGGGAAATGGAGTTCAATTTTAATGATTGCCTCTTAAAAATTGTATATTTTTATACAGAAACTTGTTTTGTGATTTAAAGGTGAAATTTCATGCCTGTAATTAAATTTATGATTTATTGACATATCTTGGATACACGAGTTTATTAAGAATCAAATGATTTCATGTTCTATATTTAAATATTAACAATGTTTAATTAGTAAAAAAATGAATGTGATGAATAATGTGAAACATTGATATTAAAACAATTACTTGTGATTTGATGTAATTAGTTGATCCATGTAAATTAAATTTCCCAAACATTTTTTCATGCATTGAATTTATGAAATTAATGTGAATTCATTTGTTTGTATTAATCATTCCTTGATTGATTATCCCAAATCATATGTCCCATTACTGAAAGTATTTCTAGACCAATTACTTCATATTTATTATTGATTATATATATTGATTGAACATGGGACATGTCATTGACCCAAAATATCATCTAAACTTATCAAATAAATGACTGTTCAAAAAACATTTAAATTTATTGAGTCATATATTAAGGAATTACATATCCCTAGAAGTCCAACTTAACAAAAATACTTCTTTAGCCTTTATAAAACATGAATGACCTTATTATAAATGAGCTAAATTTCAATGGAGTAATGGATTAAGGAATGAAATAAATTTCAAGGAAAAATTTTGGGGTTATATTTTGGGAATAATGAATTGTTTCTTATTCATTCAATGTACTTAATTGTTTTTTCCTCTGTGAAAAAAATGAATAAACATAATGAGTTGTGACATAGAGGAATCAAAAATCACTATTAGTAGGATGATCATTTTTATCATATGTGGATTGGTAGTCTATGAGAGGTTTATTCTAAGAATAAATTTTGAATACTAAAAAATGTAATATAAATAAATTGAAAAAATAAAAAATATAAAAGTATACATGAATAGAAAAATTCAATTAGGTGCACATCATTCATTATGATTTAATTATTTATTAAATTATCATTGAACGTTTGGGGGGAGTTTGAGTTGCTAATTTTAAGGGGAAATTATCATTAAACTTTTATTATTTATATCATGAATTAAACATAAAATATAAACCACCTCCTTGAGCTTTAAATTTTAAAAAAATCAAATCCTACCATCCATAAGTATCAGAGTTATTCGATCAATTATTCAAATCCACGTTATTTTATGTTTTTTTCCCTTTAAAAGTTGGATAAAGTAGTTCATTAAGAAGACTATATATATGGATAATGTATTAATGAAATGTGTATAACTAAACATAAATTATATTATGGTTGATGAGAGATAAGTATCCATTTTAAGGTAGATCATGATTTGGAATGTTTAGTAATAACTATTTGAGGAACTTGAAGGAATGGGAAGAGAAGTTAATCATTTTTCTATGGAAAAATTAAAATAAATTAGTTGATTGTTTGTTTAAAAATTAATAAATTGAATTTATATGTTATATATAATGTTAAATTTTTATTTAACATTGGAAAATGTTTAATTGTACTACAATTGAGTATTAACTATAAAAACATTTGTGCCTTATAAATTCATTGTTTAGATTTTTATGCCTGAGAGAAAGCATTTTGTAACCTTGGGGGATGGAAAGAGTTATTATTTTTATCATTTTTGATATGTATATAAATTATTTGAACCCTAAAAATTTATAAATTTGATTTATGTTTCGTTTTATATATGGTGTTTGGTGTGTTTTGGTCTAGATGAGAATATTGATTAATTATAAAATTTAAAACTATTTATATTATGTTGGCATTCCAAAAATCAATTTTAACATATTGATCCAATTGGACTGTTTATTTTTTTTATTGGATGAGTTTATTTTTGGGATTCAAATTATTCTTATATCAAAGGAGATGATTTGATCCTACATAGGACTTAAAAAATCTATCAATTTGAAAACTTTTTCTGGATGACAGAGTGGATTGTAACACTATAATTTAGTCATAACATAGGATACACACTAGAAATTAATTTGATTTTGTTTTTATTTAAAATATATTTGTATTTATAATTTGAATATTTTATATCATGGAGATATTATATCATTAATGTGTATATTGGAAGCTTAAAATTAGAGATGTATTTAGAAACAATTCATCAAAAAATATTGTGACTCATAAGTGTCTCATAACATAGTCTATATATATCCTATTACATTGATATTTTTATGTTTCATGTAAATCATAATTTGAAAAAATATTAAAGAAGAAACCATTCCCATATTCAGTCATTAAAGGGGTCGATAATGAGGAAACTCTTTATGAACATAATGCAAAGTAGATCTTGAAGGGAGATTTGGATGATCATGATTTTAAATACCGAAGTACAACACCCCCTTGGCCTATATTTGAATAATTCAAACCATGATAAAGGTTATATCTCAACACAACAAGGGGGAGCCCATCAAGGGGGAGGTCGTGCTGTTACATGTCTTGGTTTTCATTTTTTTCATTTTTTATAATATTTTTTTGATTTTTTAATATAAATTTAAATTTGAATTATTTATTTATTTAAATATATTAATTTAGGAATGTTTTTAATTTTTTTTCCACCATCATTAACTATAAAATTGTTTTATTATAATTATTCTTCTCTTATGATTATAATAATTATTATTAATATTGTTATTATTGTTATTATTATTATTATTATTATGACATCACTCATAATTTTTTTATTCTTTTCTTATTCTACCATTCCCTCTTCTTATTCCATTTTATTTTTTTTCTTATATTTTATTTTATTCACTTTCCCTCATCTCAAATTATTTTTACTTAATTCTATTCTTTCTCTTATCACATATTCTACTATTTATTTATTTTGCTTCTTCATTATATTTTATTTGAATTCTTCTCTCTTCTCTCCCATTCCACCAGGTGATCTATTAAAATACAAAATTAGGTGTTGGCCTTGAGTCCTGGAATGGGGGGAGGTAAAGGTGTTATGAAATTTTCCTATAATTTAATTATTTCATTGTAGTTATATTTGAGTAGCATTCTGGGATGAGGTGAATGTTCGTGATGTGGACTGTCAACAATGGACTGCAAATAAATCAATTTCTATTATTTTTATAATATATTTTCCATATGTCCATTGGTTGGTTCTTTAAATGATGGAGTCGACCAAATCACTAGATGAAACAGAATCAATATATATGGGTCCTAGAAAATCCAAAATGATAGACCAAGGTCTATCATCATCTTTGATTAAAGGAGAGATGGAATTGATATTCCTAAGGCATTTAATTATTTTCTAAATTTAAAAACAATAATTATAGTTAAAACATGATATTTCATGTTTTTATTTTAAAACTATAACCAAACATATAATGAAATATATTGATTTAACCAAAAATAGATCAAAAAACCTTCTCCTTTCTCTATTAAATCATTCCATTTAAAATTTCAGGGTATTTTAAATTTTAATTCCACTTCTTCATGATATTCAAATTGAAAAAATAACAAATATTGTTCTATATATATTTCAAAAAATAATAAATAAAGAAACCAAATAGTTAATGTGATTTACAATAATTAAGTGATCAAGCTGATAAGAAACTAATGTGAGACGACCCTAGCCAACTAATGTGCTGCACTAGGAAAATAGGTTTATTATACCATGCATGATGGTAGGCATGAATCACCATCCAGACCTTCTGATGTCCTCCTAGGATGTCAAATGGATCTTGAAATGTATCCCAGACATGTCATCCTACTTTCATGATGACACATGGAAAAGTCATAAAAGACATATGACACCCTCATAGACATGTCACACTCACTCTCGTGATTCCCTACAAGTGTTTCATCCATATTTCATTATGTATCCATGGGAATGTCCGCTATATCATTTGACCCCTGCTAGGAATGTTAATCAAGATCATTCAATGGATTCCAATACAATTCGGTCGAGTCTTACGATGTCCTCTAAAAAATCCATCCTTGATTATGAGAGAACCTTGAGAAATTCTTTTATGGAAATAAAATTTCCTTCAGATAATTTAACTCGATCATGTGATTGTATTTTTAAATTATAGGTAGATAACTTCAAACATGTCAAGAAGACAATCATGCCATTTTGAGTAGAAAATCAACATATTTTAGGATGACAAGTAATCTAGGAAAATCGAGCATCCAAGATGTGATAACATTGTCCATCCTTAGTGTTTATGTTCTAATCTGATGGGGGATATTATTTTATAAGCCATAATCAAGGTGAATATTATGAATCTAATTCCTACTATAACCAATATATGTAATACACCTCCATGAGTCTTGAAATCTATATTAAGTATCCATAGGGTGGATATATCACATAAGTCCAGCATTCAAAAGTAATGGGTCTGAATATTTTCCACCCCTTGTTTCTTACACTGAGAAAAGATCATGTGTTCATATAGAGTCTTAGTGATAATATAAGTCATATCATTAAACCATGGCATTTAAACATGATCAATTTATGTAATATGACACTAAATCTTACAATAACCAGAATTCAAGGGATGCCTTCTTAAGGCCCAAGATCTTTTGGGAACCATCTTTGAGGTAATTTCATCATGTATCTATCATTTCAACCATTTGGACCTAATAATTCCTATGCGTTGATCATTCTACCTCATCCATTATTGGAATGAGAGTCCAAATGAACTATGAAAACTCTAATTCCTTCCTTAACAATTATACATAGAATTCCTCCGTGACACCCGAGATTCTTATTAAAACATCTCAAGGGATGTCCCAGCACATAATCCCTATGTCCACATGCAATGAGTCTTATTACATGATTTATCTATTTTTTCATAATGAAACAAGATCACGTGGGCTTATGTAGGTCAAATAGTCATATCTTTTGAATCATTAATCTCTGACAGCTAGGGAAATCACAGTATGTTTTCCTGGATGAGTGGCGGGTGATAATCACCCCCCATATGAAGACATCGACCGTGGTTCCAGTTCCAAGGGCATGATCGATATATTATTACTATATTTCCTAATATATGTTAGTTATGTATGAATTATTTTTGAGACTCGATCTTCAATATATGATGTCTATATTCCCACACATATGTCTTTTCCATATGATGTTAATTTACATGGATTTACCAAATAATGCGAGGAAGCCTCAAAATGGTTCAATTCCCTTCTTAGAATATTATCTACCTCCATGTATGATAGTAAATTATGAATTCCCTTGTTATACAGCTCCAACTTATAAGTAGTTATTCATCACTAGGAAACGAATGATGAATCTCATATATATGTGTGTGTGTGTGTGTGTGGATTCACTAATCAGACTCACTTCTAGTGAACATAAAATGTGTTAACCTATCATAATATTTTTAGGGTAACTGATCTTATATCAAGAATCAGAAAATATTCTCAATCATATATTAAATCTATAAGAGTGTCTCAGAGTAATCAACAGTCCCCCTAAAAAGGTAGTGAAGAGTATGACCTCTCATCCTCTTTACCAATGTAGGACCCTAAGTGTAATTGGTTCTAATACCCCAAATGGAAACCTTCCATTATAAATAATATATCTACTAAGTTATGTATTGGGGAACCATTGGGAGTTTCTGTTAAAAGTGAGAATAATGACCCAACTTCAGTGAGTTTGAAATAAATTGAACCCCTCTAAATCAATCACTAAGCAAAACTGAATTTTATTCACTTATTCTATTTTCAATATATATAAATATGAATATTATATGAACTTATCTAATCAATGACTCTACTTCCCAAAAAAATTATAGACTACACATTTCCCAAAAAACAATTTAGTTCGTCCAATGTGGGTGATCAGCAATCCTTTTTTCAAACGAAGAAAAAATGGTGAACCAGATGTGAATCTATCAAATAACATAGTGATTAGTTATTCATTATTTGTGTCCTTTTACTTTTCATAATTCACACAAATATAAATTATGAGTTATACAATGAATCCTCAAATAAAAATATTATAAATTATATATATATTAGTACACATTGTCGGTCTTTCAAACAAAGATGATCACAGTGACATAAATCATAGTGTTTATCCATTTTAAATAAGTTTTACATGAAATATGTCCATCATATCATTGGAATGTCCTTGTAAATAATATTTTATATCTCATTAATAAATGGAAATGTTTTTTAACCATGAATATCTTTTTGATAACTCCTCGTGACTACAATATATCATTAATTGGTGACCTTATTACCTATGGTTTTAATGACTATAAATACTTCTATCATCAACAACATCCCGATTTGATATAATTTCTTTATCTAGTGACTATTCTTTCAAATCAGCTATGACTGAAACCATTATGGGTCACAAAGTTATATCACCTAACTGACAACATCAATGTCAAGTTGAGAACAAAATGATCTAATAATACAATCAATGTGGTATAATACTAACTCACGAAGATACCTATATGTGTATCTCTGTGTTGAAACTGATAATTCTAAATCGTCTAATGAAATATTCATCTAAGACAGTGTCCCTCATTTCCTTATCCAACTACTTTGGAAGCTTATCCTCGGAATGTGAAAATAATAACATTAATTATCAGATGATTGTCGACAAGGGATTCAATTGAAACTCCCCTCTTGTTCTAGATCCATGGAGGAGGGATCCTTTAAACATTCATCGATACCACCATCTAACTGGTACCCATCAATACCATGTTGAGGGTACTACCTAACAAACAAATCCATTTGATACCCATGCATAGGAAACAAGGAAGACACACTGGGCTTTAAAGGCCCTCGATAACCACAAATGGGATCACATCCCCACTCCCACTGACAATGCTAATCAGAATTTTTTTTTGAAACTAGTGAGAAAGCTCATATACCTACACACATGGAGTTTGTATGTGGGAATATTCTAGTAGAAGACATGGTGGGGGTTCATATATCTACACCCATGCTTGAAGACCATTGGAATATTCTAATGGCACAAGGAGGAATGAAGTGGGAGAATAACCATAATATTATCTAATATATCACCTAGTATACAGTGGAGACAAAATATGTTCACGCTTATATCCAAGCACACACATTCCTAAAATTATTATACATTTTGGAAAATATATATGAACTCTGTTGGAATATTTTGAACTGGTATATAAATAAGGATAAGCGTATATTCTTACCCATATATCTCGGGTATGCCAATAATCTAATAATTATGAAAAGGTTGTTTCTTTAGAGTAAGAGATCATTCCTAGTCCCATTCATAAGTATTATCACTATATTCTTATAGAGGATGAGTCACAACAACATTCTCATATTCTCATTCTAACTGGGGTTCACCAGGTGAGAGTAGAACATGCCTTAGAACATAGGAATAGGCATGTCAAAACTTTTTTGTGAAATATTCCAATGGCCTAGGATCGGGCTCATAACCTCATTATGTCTAGGGTTCACCATGTTAGAGGGTAACATGCCTCGTGATAGGCATATATTCTTGTTGAATAAGACTATCTGGATACTCCAAAGTCCCAGGACAAGGATCATATCCCTATTCTGGTAGGGTAAGAACAATTGGGAATGGAACATACCTAAACAAAATCACATATTCATTCTAGTGATTATACCAAGAATATTCCAGCTGATTATAGAATCTTAGAATATATTCCGACTTCCACCGATTAATGACTTCACTAGGATCCTTTAAAGGAAATACAAGAGGAGGCCAATATCCCTTCTCCCATTCTAGAGTTATGTTGGCATATTACATTGGGTAATTCCTTTTTGGACTAGGTTAATATATTGTTCCAACTAGGTCTCACCAAGTGGTAGTGGCACATGACTTAGGTAAGGGTCATTTCCTTGCCAAAAAAGACTAGAAACATACCCCTACCACTCGGGATCAAGCTCATTCTCTCATTATGACCAAGGATTTCCAAGTGAGAATGAAACATGCCTCAGGATAGGCTTATATCAATATTAATAATAAATATCTCATTGGAATATTCTAGTGGACTGTCAGTGTCACGACCCACCCTCGGGGTCCGTGCCGTGACTACCCCAAGCCCGCCTTCCATAGGCTAGGGGCTGGTGACTAGCACCAAGGCGTAAATCTCGGTAAAAAGGGAAGGCATTGCCTTTGTAAAGTAAACAAACACCACAGAGTAAGCAAGCGGAAAGTAAACACTAAGTAAAAGCAGAGTACAACTGAAAGTGCGGAAAAGTAAATGGGCCAGTATACAAAACCAAACTGAAAGTAAAGTACAACTAGAAAGGGAAAACAACAACTGTAATTAAAAGCTGCTACACCGAGCTGTCCACTGGAGATCCCACCTGAAGGATGGGTACAGATAGCTCCACTGCTCCACGGGTCCCATCGTCCGCTCCGAACACGTCCCGCCTAGTGGTCCACCTCCAGGTACCGTCCTGCTCTGCAAGCCTCATCCAAGATCAACGCTGTCCGTCGTCTGCAACCAACACAACGTAGTGCAGGCATAGCCCGTGCAGGGGTGAGTATAAGCTACTCATTAGGGACCCCGAGACCCCTGAAGGTCTCTCAAAATCCACAAAGTATAAATCAAAAAGAAAGGTGTAATCACGAAGTAACAACCGACACTACTTAGGTATATGCCCATATATATACCTAAGTCATCAATTTTAAATACGCTCCAACCTCCGAGCCCAAGTACAACTCAGTCCACACAGGAAAGTAAACGTATTACATACAGGAAAGAAAAACGTAATCCACACAGGATAGCACAACACAATCCACATAGGAAAGCAACAGGATTCAGCTCACACAGGTATACTTCTTCAAAGGACGATAAAGATGATCTCTGATCCATCTAAGTCATCGGACCCACGAAGGATCGATAGTTAACTAACCCCCGCAAGACCCACACAGGACCTGTAGGCGCTGGTTCACACAGGACCGCTAAGCGCAAAGACCCACACAGGATCGGACCCACACAGGATCGGGCCCACACAGGACCTGTAGCACTGATCCACGTAGGATCGCTGAGTGCTGTAGTCATCGTCGTCGAATCCACACAGGATCTCTGTACTGTCGTCGTCGCAGTCACAGTAGCAGTAGCTGTAGCAGTAGTAGTCACAGTAATAGTCGCAGCCAGCACTAGGGTTCCCGCACACAGCAAGCTCGTACAGGAGGGTCCGCTCCTTGAGCCGAGAGGCTGATACATCAACTGTCACAAAGTCTAGAGTTGATGTATCCAAAATATCGGTATCGTCAACAGGAACTCAACGCAACAGACGGCACGTCGATCGGACGCCCGGTCTGAGAGTTATTGGCTTTTTCGTCCTAGGGGCCCGGTTGGTTTCTAAGGCAAAACCAACTCGACCGTACTCCACCTACGTCCAAACCTCGAGAGGATTATGCCAAAAGATCCGTCTCACAAAGAGGAACACAGCAAAGCTGATGACACGTCAATCGGACGTCCGTAGCTCAACATATGAGCGTTTCCGCTCCGAAGGCCCGGTTGGTTTCGTGTCCGAACCAACCCGGCTGAACTCAAAGTGTTCTGAAACCCTGAGTGTAATATACTGAAACGGCCGTCTCGATCCAAGGATCGCGTTGCCGTAGACGGTTCGTCAATCGGAGGTCCATAGCTCATGTTATGAGCGAAAGACCAAAGTCAATTCGAAAACGGGGGGTCCGGGTCTGGGCCGGCGGCGGCGCGGCCTGGCGCTGCTGGGTGCCATGCGCGGGGGGCAAGGCCCCCTCTTATACATGATGGAGGCGCGGCTTTTAGTCGCGCCTTTGGAGAACCGGCCCCCTTCGTGGGGGCCTACTTGTGGAAAACCGGGGGGCCGCCTGCCCCCCTCAAAGAAACCACCCCCCCCCCCCTCATAAATGGGGGGGCATTTGAGTTGAACGGGGGAATTAAATTCCACCGGTCTTTGACCTTCCGGCCGGCCCACCTGGCCGGCCGGTTTTTCTTCAACGGGACCGGCAAAGCCGGTCCCCTTCCGTTTTCCGACGACGGCGGCCCGGCGAGCCGCCGGTCCTCTCGTCCCGCCGCGGCCCGGAACCAGCCGCGGTGTTCGTCGTCCAGCGCGGTGTGACGGCACCGCGCCCCTCCACCGTGGCCCCGCTCCGGCCGCGGCGCCTTCGGTTCCCTTCGACGTGGCGCGACGACGTCGCGTTCATGATAATCCATCCACGGCGCGACGCGACGGCGTCGCGTAAATAAGTCTGGCTATTCCCACGTGGTGCGACGGCACTACGCCTTCTCGTTCATCACAAGATTATATAAATAACCAAGAACAAAGGAGGGGGAATTCGGCCGTGTTTGTGCGGTCCAACCCCCCGTCTCGTTAGATTATAACTCTTAAATATTTAATCGCAAGATTATCATTCTAGAACCATGAACGAGAGTAAAGAAATAAACCAGAACAAACCCCTACCTTGGGTTCAAGTTCGAAGATCATCAACGACCCGCGGAAGACAACGTCGCGGAGGTCGGGCGTCGCGGTAATCATTCGTCAAATCCGATGACGAAGAGGTACGTCCGAAGAGGTACGTCGTTGGAGAATCTTCGTAAGCCGACGAAGGAAGTCCGAGGAGGAAGCGGCGTTCCCTTTCGTTGACACGGAAGGCGTCGTCGATCTTCGGATAGAATCGGCTACGAAGAAGAGAGGAGCGGCGTTCTTCGTCGGAGCTCGAAGGTTCTTCGCGTTCTTCGTCAATCTTGAAGAAGAAGAAGAAGAAGAAGACGAAGGAGAAGGAGAAGGCTTCAAAACTCTCAAGAGGCTAGAGAATTCAAACCAAATAAAATAAGGTAAGAGCTTATTTTATTTACTCAACCAAACCTTTTTGAATTTCAAAGGTTTGAAAAAGTTTAAACAACTCAACCCAATTAATAAGCTAAGTTGTCAATTTCATTTAAAAGGGGAGTTAAGGGAGTTTTGAGAGGATATGGAAAGTTGGGTTTCATGTGGGACCCACCACACTTAATCCTCCCAAGGGAGGTTAAGTGGATGTGGGTTCCACCTTTAAATTCCTTTGAGAGGAGTTAACCAACAAGTAAGAAAAATAAAAAGTGTTCCACATTTTTATTTAACTTTTTATAATTCTCCCAAAAACTAACTTTCATCCCGCAATAAACGCAACTTCGAAAAAGGTATCCTTAAGCGAATATCGGCGCTGCGAGTTTATCGGTGTCCTCGGATTTCAATTCTGAGCACCGGATCAAAAGTTAGAAATTCCCGCTCGTTCATTCATTGAACGTACCCGAGCCAAACTTCGGAAATTGATTCCGGGCACTCCGGGCCTCGGAATCAGGTGCCGTCAGAAACCGCGCTCTTGTAAAATTCCAAAGAAAATTAAGAAAAATTTTCCCTTGAATTTTACGGGTCTTTACATTACTCCCACCTCAGGGCTTTACGTCCCCGTAAAGATACATCAAAAACTAGGGAAACAAATGAGGGTACTGATCACGCATCTGAGCCTCCCGCTCCCATGTGCTCTCCTGGAGGTTCCCATGCCGCCATATGATGTTCACAAGAGGAATCGATCGCCCACATAGGACTCGATCCTGTCGATCCTCTATCTCCACCGGGACCTCCTTAAAAGTCGCCCCATCATCGACGTCAAGCTCCCCATGGTCAATGATGTGTGTCGGGTCGTGCACGTATCTCCTCAGCTGAGACACGTGGAAGACGTCGTGCACCTGGTGCAACTGAGGTGGTAGAGCCAGGCGATAATCCACCTCGCCAATTTTACTAAGGACCTGGAAGGGTCCAATGAAGCGTGGAGATAACTTGTCGCCTCGGCCAAATCTCCGAATACCACGTCGAGATGAGACTCGCAAGAAGACATGGTCGCCATCCTCGAACTCTAGTGGCCTTCGCGTCCTGTCAGCGCATGACTTCTGCCGGCTCTGAGCTGTCCTCATCCGCTCCTGGATTACCTGGACCTTCTCTGTCGTGGCCTGGACCATCTCCGGTCCCACAAGTGCTGACTCCCCAGGGTCTGTCCAGCACAAAGGAGATCTAAAAGGTCGGCCGTACAACGCCTCGTTCGGTTCCATCGCGATGGTGGAGTGGTAGCTGTTGTTATACGCAAACTCCACCAAGGGTAGGTGGTCCTCCCAGCTACGACCAAAGTCGAGGACACATGCGCAGAGCATGTCCTCGAGAGTCTGAATGGTCCTCTCCGTCTGACCATCCGTCTGAGGGTGAAAGGCTGTGCTCAGACGTAGCTGCGTCCCGAACACCTCCTGCAACCCCTTCCAAAGACGGGAAGTAAAGCGAGCATCTCGATCAGAGACGATAGATGATGTCACGCCGTGGGGCCGCATAATCTCCTGAATGTAGAGACGTCCCAAGCTCTCCACTGAGCCCTGCTCTATGATGGGTAAGAAGTGTGCCGACTTGGTGAGTCGGTCAACAATCACCCAGATGGAGTCGTGACCTCTGGAAGTGCGTGGAAGTCCAGTCACAAAGTCCATAGATATGCCGTCCCACTTCCACTCCGGGACCTCCAAGGGTTGTACCAAGCCTGCTGGTACCTGATGCTCTGCCTTCACCTACTGGTAGGTGAGGCCTCGAGAAACGAACTCTGCTACTGCCTTCTTCATGCCCGGACACCAGTGCTGTCGTCTAAGATCTTGGTACATCTTCGCCACTCCCGGATGTACCACCAAAGGAGAAGTGTGAAACTCTCTCAGCACTTCCTCTCACAAAGCGACTGGTACCATGGTACGTCCTCTGAAAAGGATGTCGTGCTCTGCTCCAAGGGAGAAACCATCAGGTGCATGTCCCGAGGATATCAGTACACGCCATGTCTCACAGTCAGCGTCCTCACACTGTGCCTCTCTGACCCGCTGCAGTAGTGGAGGGGTGACTGTGAGAGACTGGAGGGAGGATGATCCATCTCTATCCACGAAGGATATCTGAAAAGAGGCTATCTGCTCCGTCGCCTCCTCATGTAGCTGAATGCCCGTCCTCCTGCTGAGGGCATCGGCTACTACGTTCCCCTTCCTAGGAGTATAGACTATCTCAATGTCATAGTCCTGGAGGAACTTGAGCCATCGCCGCTGTCTCAGGTTCAGGTCCTTCTTCGAGAAGATATACCTAAGACTCTGATGATCGGAAAAGACTGTAAAGCGCTCGCCCATCAGATAGTGTCTCCATGTCTTCAGAGCGAAGACCACTGCTGCTAACTCCAGGTCATGGGTAGCGTAGTTCTGATCATGCGGCCTCAACTGACGTGATCCATAGGCGATCACTTCCCGCTCATGCATCAGAACACATCCGAGTCCGGTCCCTGATGCATCGCAGTAGACTACGTACCCTACTCCCTCCTCAGGAAACCTCAAGATAGGTGCGCTAGTCAATCTCTGTCTCAGCTCCTAGAAGCTCTGCTGACATCTGTCTGACCACACGATGGGTTTCCCCTTCTTCGTCAAAGCTGTGAGTGGTACCGCAACTCTAGAGAAGTCCGGCACGAATCTCCGATAGTATCCAGCTAGTCCCACGAAACTCGGAACCTCAGTCACGCTCCTAGGTGGCTCCCATGCTAACACAGCCTCGATCTTCGCAGGATCCACTGCAACTCCCGCCTCAGAGATAACGTGTCCCAAGAAGTGGACCTCACGTATCCAGAACTGGCACTTCGAAAGCTTACCATAAATTTGGTTCTCTCGGATTGTGTCTAGTACAACTCGCAAGTGATAGGAGTGATCCTCCTCAGTCGTAGAGTAAATCAGAATGTCGTCGATGAAGACTACGACAAACCGATCAAGGTATGGCTGAAAGATCCTGTTCATGAGGGCCATGAACACTGCTGAAGCATTGGTTACGCCGAAAGGCATAACCAAGAACTCATAGTGGCCATAATGACATCTGAAGGTCGTCTTCTGCACATCCTCGTCTCTGACTCTGAGCTGATGATAGCATGACCTGAGGTCTATCTTCGAGAACCACCGTGCTCCCTTGAGCTGATCAAAGAGGTCATCAATCCTCGGTAGCGGATACTTGTTCCTCACTGTCACCTGGTTCAGGCGACGATAGTCAACCCAAAGTCACAGCCTCCCGTCCGCCTTCTTGGCGAACAATATCGGGGAAGCCCAGGGTGAAACACTGGGTCGGATGAACCCTTTGCCCTGGAAGTCCTCCGACTGTACCCGTAGCTCTCGAAGCTCGGCGGGGGCCATCCGATATGCTGGAGTGGATATCGGGGCTGTCCCGGGGTACAAGTCTATATAAAAGTCTACCTCTCTGCGAGGAGGTATCCCTGGAACGTCGTCGGGAAAAACGTTCGCAAACTGATCCACCACTGCAGGAAAACCAGGACTCCGCACGTCAACTGCTCCAAGGATGAGGCTAGCCAACTGATGAGTAATGGGCTGTCCTCTCCTCTGCGGAAGTCCATCCTGTGTTTCTAAGGTTCCCTTCTCGCCGATGAAGGTGAACCTACTCCCGTCGGTGCATACACATCGCACCTTGCGCCTAAAACAGTCAATCTGCGCATGGACCGTAGATAGCCAATCCATGCCCAAGATGACGTCGTAAGGCCTCGACGCTGCTACAAGAAGATCCCAGCCGAAGCTCTCGCCTCCTAGAGTGAGCTCACACTGCCGGCACCAGTGCGTAATCGTCGAGTCTGCTCCCGTAGGAGTCTCTAGCCGTAAGGATCGAGCCAACGGCTCTGTCGGAATCTCCGAGCTCCGAACAAGGGCAGCGACTATGAAAGAGTGACTCGCTCCTATGTCTATAAGAACTGCAGAAAGGGTGGAATAGAAACAGATAGTACCTCGAATCCTCTCAGGTGCACCGTGGTCATAGGCCTCTACTGCCTGGAGCTGTGCCTGTCTCTGCCCGCCAGCTCCATGTGGTCGGGGTGGACCTCCTGGTGGTGGTGGTGGCAGAGCCTCAAAGCGTCACCCACCACCTGCTGCTCGGCCATCTCCTCTACCTCGTCCACCTCCTCCCTGCATACCGCCACGGTCGACCCTCTGCCTCTGCCTCGGTGGTCCCTCAACCGACTGCTGCTCCTCGGCACGGCGGGTCGGGCAGTCACGAGCCATGTGGCCCTACCCGCCGCACGAGTAGCACTGTCTGCCTCTTGAAAGACTGGCTCCGCGCTGTGTGCCCCGCACTGCTGAGCCAGTGTCCTAAGGTCATCTTCCCGAAGGTATGGTCTTCCTGAACCCCTAAGTCATCCGTCGACTGCCTGCTGCAGATGACTCTGCCATGTGCCGCCCTGCGGTGGGTCTCGGTGCTGGTGTAGACTCAGCAAGGAAGCTCTCGATCAGAAGGTCCCGCTCTAGTACTCCTGTCTGAGTCGGTATGCAGAGGGAGATCAGCGATGCCCTGATCTCATGTCCCAAACCCTGCTCGAAGGTCCGGGCCCAGAATAATGGGTCCCCTACCATGTCGGTCGAGTAGCGCGAGAGATCGGTAAATCTCGCCGAGTACTGAGCGACCGTCATGCTGCCCTGCCGCAGCTGAAGAAGCTCCTGGATACGCACCGCACGAAGGGTGGCTCGGACGAACTCCGAGTGGAAGAGGCTCTCAAAGTCCGTCCATAGAATAGATGCCTCATCGTGCATCTAGAGCATCAAGCTCCACCATCGTCCTGCTGCTGCGTGTAGTAGGCTCTCAGCGAGGATCACCATGAGGTCTGATGGTGTCCTCAATAGCCTAAACACACATACCACTACCTCCAGCCAGTCCTCGGCTGCCTGGGGATCCGTCTCCCCGCGAAACCTGGGTGGTCGCTGGTGCTGAAACTCATGCAGTGCGCTAAGGTGATGTGCATCGTTAGCGGCTGGTGCTGGAAGTATCGGTGTCTCGACGGGTAGAGCTACCGCCGGTGCCACTACTGACAAAGGGCCCTGCAACGAGGCCTCGTCGCTCGGTGGGCTTTCGTCACACTCGACTCTCGGAACCCTAGCTGGATTCCATCGTGGGGCCATCCTAAAAAGGAAACAGGTGCGCGACGGTCAGAACAATATACCTAGTGAGCTGATATAAGTAATCACAATGAAAACGTTGAAACACACATGCCATCAATGTTTTAGTGCATTAAGTCGGAAATCAGAAGTCAGGGTCCTGGTGTACGGATACGTCGGCCGCCGCACCAACACTTGACTCCCTGGACTGATAACCACACTCAATACGCTAAACATTATTGCTTCACATAGAAAAGATCAGAGTTCGCGGTAGAACCGAACTCCTTTGATACCAATTTGTCACGACCCACCCTTGGGGTCCGTGCCTTGACTACCCCAAGCCCGCCTTCCATAGGCCAGGGGTTGGCGACTAGCACCAAGGCGTAAATCCCTGTAAAAAGGGAAGGCATTTCCTTTGTAAAGTAAACAAACACCACAGAGTAAGCAAGCGGAAAGTAAACACTAAGTATAGGAAGAGTACAACAGAAAGTGTGGAAAAGTAAATGGGCCAGTATACAAACCCAAAATGAAAGTAAAGTAAAACTCGAAAGGGAAAACAACAACTGTAATTAAAAGCCGCTACACCGAGCTGTCCACTGGATATCCCACCTGAAGGATGGGTACAGATAGCTCCACTGCTCCATGGGTCCCGTCGTCCGCTCCGATCACGTCCCGCCTAGTGGTCCACCTCCAGGTACCGTCCTGCTCTGCAAGCCTCAGCCAAGATCAACGCTGTCCGTCGTCTGCAACCAACACAACGTAGTGCGGGCATAGCCCGTGCAGGGGTGAGTATAAGCTACTCAGTAGGGACCCCGAGACCCCTGAAGGTCTCTCAAAATCCACAAAGGATAAATCACAAAGAAAGGTACAATCACGAAGTAACAACCGACACCGCTTCGGTATATGCCCATACATATACCTAAGTCATCAATTTCAAATATGCTCCAACCTCCGATCCCATGTACAACTCAGTCCACACAGGAAAGTAAACGTATTCCATACAGGAAAGCAAAATGTAATCCACATAGGATAGCACAACACAATCCACACAGGAAAGCAACAGGATTCAGCTCACACAGGTATACTTCTTCAAAGGACGATAAAGATGATCTCTGATCCATCTAAGTTGTCGGACCCATGAAGGATCGATAGGTAACTAACCCCCGCAAGACCCACACAGGATCGGGCCCACACAGGATCTGTAGGCGCTGCTTCACACAGGACCGCTGAGCGCAAAGTCCCACACAGGATAGGACCCACACAGAATCGGGCCCACACAGGACCTGTAGCACTGATCCACGTAGGATCGCTGAGTGCTGTAGTCGTCGTCGTCGAATCCACACAGGATCTCTGTACTGTCGTCGTCGCAGTCACAATAGCAGTAGCTGTAGCAGTAGTAGTCACAGTAACAGTCGCAGCCAGCACTAGGGTTCCCGCACACAGCATGCTCGTACAGGAGGGTCCGCTCCTCGAGCCGAGAGGCTGATACATCAACTTTCACAAAGTCCAGAGTTGATGTATCCAAAATTTCTGTATCGTCAAGAGGAACTCAACGCAACAGACGACACGTCGATCGAACGCCTGGTCTGAGAGTTATTGGCTTTTTCGTCCTAGGGGCCCGGTTGGTTTCTATTGAAAAACCAACCCGACCGTACTCCACCTGCGTCCAATCCTCGGGCGGAGTATGCCAAAAGATCCGTCTCACTAAGAGGAACAAAACAAACCTGACGGTACGTCAATCGGACGTCCGTAGTTCAAGATATGAGCGTTTCCGCTCCGAAGGCCCTGTTGGTTTCGTGTACGAACCAACCAGGCCGAACTCAAAGTGTTCTGAAACCCTGAGTGTAATATACCGAAATTACCGTCTCGATCCAAGGATCGTGTTGCCGCAGACGGTTCATCAATTGGAGGTCCGTAGCTCAAGTTAAGAGCAAAAGACCAAAGTCAATTCGAAAACGGGGGGTCCGGGTCCGGGCCGACCCGGCCCGACCCCCCTGGGTCGGCCCGAACCCGGTCGACCCGGCCGGCGGCGGTCCGACGCGGCGGCGCGGTCCGGCGCGGCCCGGCCGGCAGCGGCGCGGCCTAGCGCCGCTGGGTGCCACCCGCGGGGGGTAAGGCCCCCGCTTCTACATGATGGTGGTGCGGCTTTTAGCCGCGCCTTTGGAGAACCGAACCCCTTCGTGGGGGCCTGCTTGTGGAAAACCAGGGGGCCGCCTGCCCCCCTCAATGAAACCCCCCCCTCATAAATGGGGGGGCATTTGAGTTGACCGGGGGAATTAAATTCCCCCGGTCTTTGACCTTCCGGCCGGCCCACCTGGCCGGGCGGTTTTTCTTCAACGGGACCGGCAAAGCCGGTCCCCTTCCGGTTTCGGACGCCGGCGGCCCGGCGAGCCGTCGGTCCTCTCGTCCCACCGCGGCCCGGAACCGGCCGTGGTGTTCGTCGTCCGGCGCGGTGCGACGGCACCACGCCCCTCCGCCGCGGCGCCTTCGGTTCCCTTCGACGCGGCGCGACGGCGTCGCGTTCATGATAATCCATCCACGGCGCGACGCGACGACGTCGCGTAAATAAGCCTGGCGATTCCCGCGTGGTGCGACGACACCACGCCTTCTCGTTCATCACAAGATTATATAAATAACCAAGAACAAAGGAGGTGGAATTCGGCCGTGTTTGTGCGGTCCGAACCCCCCTCTCATTAGATGATAACTCATAAATATTTAATCACAAGATTATCATTCTAGAACCAAGAACGAGAGTAAAGAAATAAACCACAACAAACCCCTACCTTGGGTTCAAGTTCGAAGATCGTCAACGACCCGCGGAAGACAACGTCGTGGAGGTCGGGCGTCGCGGTAATCGTTCGTCAAATCCGATGACGAGGAGGTACGTCCGAAGAGGTACGTCGTTGGTGAATCTTCTTAAGCCAACGAAGGAAGTCCGAGGAGGAAGCGGCGTTCCCTTTCGTTGACACGGAAGGCGTCATCGATCTTCGGATACAATCGGCTACGAAGAAGAGAGGAGCGGCGTTCTTCGTCGGAGCTCGAAGGTTCTTCGCGTTCTTCGTCAAGCTTGAAGAAGAAGAAGGAGAAGGAGAAGAAGGAGAAGGAGAAGGCTTCAAAACTCTCAAGAGGCTAGAGAATTCTAACCAAATAAAATAAGCTATGTGCTTATTTTATTTACTCAACCAAACCTTTTTGAATTTCAAAGGTTTGAAAAAGTTTAAACAACTCAACCCAATTAATAAGCTAAGTTGTCAATTTCATTTAAAAGGGGAGTTAAGGGAGTTTTGAGAGGAGATGGAAAGTTGGGTTTCGTGTGGGCCCCACCACCCTTAATCCTCCCAAGGGAGGTTAAGTGGATGTGGGTTCCAACTTTAACTTCCTTTTAGAGGATTTAACCATCAAGTAAGAAAAATAAAAAGTGTTCCACATTTTTATTTAACTTTTTATAATTCTCCCAAAAAACTAACTTTCGTCCCGCAATAAACGCAACTTTGGAAAAGGACTCCTTAAGAGAATATCGGTGCTGCGAGTTCATCGGTGTCCTCAGATTTCAATTCTGAGCACCGGATTAAAAGTTAGAAATTCCCGCTCGTTCGTTCACTGAACGTACCCGAGCTAAACTTCGGAAATTGATTCCGGGCACTCCGGGCCTCGGAATCAGGTGCCGTCAGAAACCGCGCTCTTGTAAAATTCAAAAGAAAACTAAGAAAACATTTCCCTTGAATTTTACGGGTCTTTACAGTCAGCATCATGATAATAATATCACACAACTAGATGGTTATAAAAAAGTTCTATAAACATTAATTGAGAAAGATTGTATCCCAACATGATTCGAGAAGGTAGGTTTTTATATTTATTCCATGATTCATAACAAGGCTCAGATCCCTAATCTACTCAATTCCAGTGTCCTTGAGGTTTTTCTAGACACATTTTCAACACCCCAAGGGTATATCAATTCTTCAATCAACATAAACTATGATGATGTCTATGATAGTTCTCATCAAGGCAGTGTGGATATGGATCTTAAGAACACCACTACTGACATCTGATGTGTTAAACCACCCCATGATAATAATATCCACAAATAAGGAAATCCCCCTCCCAATCATTTTAATATAGATAGGTTTCAACAAAACCTATGTCTTCATAAAGTTGGGAGCTCAAAACCTTGGGGAAAACTATATATATTGCTTCATCGGCTTCTAGAAGCACTACACTCTAGTCAGTATAGAACCCAAGAATCATATTTGATTGTATGTTCAAATGGAGGAATGCATGTCTCATGAGGAGGAGGCCAAATTTGAAATATAGATAGGGTTGTCCACAAACAACATCCCTACCATGTTCATGAAGCTTTGTACTTATGACTCTGAGGTCCAAGATGGTATGGAAAATGATTTCAAGCCTTATATATTCCAAAATATGTCGGTACACATCAGTTTCTAAAGGTTAGAAATCTCCCTTATCCAAGATATGAGTATCAAATTCATCTCAGAAATAAACTATATTATCAGTTAAAATGGCATCCTTTTATATTTCTCATAACCTAGGAATGGAGGATCCTAATAAATTCCTAGGTAGAGTTTGTTTCTGCACCATGAAAACTCTTCACCAAATGATTTTCATATAATCTCTAGGTGTTCATATCTGAATATGGGAAAAATGTTGATCATTTCACCTAACTATGTCCCCAAACCAACGAAAACATTCAGATATGGCATCCTCTAATGTCACAGACTTTGGAAAAATCAAGAGACCTAGTAACACATGAGATAGTTAGACAATTCAATAGAATTATCCCACATTAATGATTCCCAAACATCAAAAAATGAGGGAGAAGATAGCTAGAATGTCATTTGATTAGGTCCCTCGAAGTAGTGATAATTCATTTCGCACGTGGAATCCAGGGTCGAAATCTACCCAACGAAATCCTATAGAAATTGGCCGCCATCATTGAATTCTATTTAACCCAGCTCTTATGATAGAATAGCTATGTTGCATCAAGAAGTCCATAGTAGTATCATCCATAGAAGTCGTCCCAGAGTGCACCCAACCTTATGGGTTTGGGAAATATATACAACCACATGCACCCCTCATATATTCAATTATTTATAGGATTTAGGACATATCATCATCAACTGAAAACTATACCCAACCCACTAGGATGGGTCCATTTACATTTCAATTTCTATAACTAGATTTACCATCCCCTGAAATGATCCTGCAGAAATCAATGATGATCCCATAAGTACCCCATCCCTCTACACAAGGTGCATTTTTACCTCATAATTAATCCTAATAATTATCATATCCTCAGCTAGAAACATTAGATCCTCAAAAACATGATTGATTGATTCTTATTGTTTCCCTGGATAACCCCTCTCCTATAGGGATCATGGAATTTAAATCATCTTCATCATCACATAGTTAATTAATCTTCTATGGTTTCTGAGGTAAATATCAGAGGTCGTAAACCCAAATGTTCCACCCACCACAAATAAAAAATCTTCAATTCGGGGCACATTCCAAAATAACAACTGAAAACTCCCTCATGTTCATTACTCGTTGGCTGAGATAGAATGAGCATAAAATGTTGATAATCAGGCCATGACGAGTTTCCCAGAAAATAAGGTCCAATATTTTCAAGGGATCGAATAATGACTCCAATGTAGGTAGTTCATAATCATCTTCTTGCATTTAAAGTAATAAAAAAACAACATTCCCAGATACACCTCTATTAATGTAATAACATTCAACATGTTAGCTTTCTTTGATAAAGACACAAACTAAAAAGGTCAAAAACACGGAAAATATTCCCCAAAATTAGTGTGACTTGGATGAAACAATTGAGGTTACATGCACCTAGAACCAAAGAAAGCATCAAAACTTTGCCCATATGAATAAAACTTGGATACCCTTCCAACCTAACATTCCCAAAGATAATGGGAACTTTGTGGCCACATATCAAAAAAACACGTAGAAGAGTTTGTCTTCCTTCTATGATAGAATAGTTTTCATAATATGAGAATGATATAAAAACTCTTAAACTATTTAATTAGAATATATTTTTGAGAAATAGACCATCTAGATGTCTTCATCAGGATATGGAAAATATTCCTCCTCTAATAAGAGCAGATCCTCCATTTAGAGCATTATCTGAGTGTAAAACCTCCTTCGAATCTATGAAGTAGGTCTACATAAATGAGGAAGTTGATTATTATCGTGACTTCTCTCCATTGCGTTGATATCCTCTCCCTCACCAGGGTGATCATTCAATAGTAGTATGGATTGAGAATCACCAGGTGATAAATTTGAGGCCACCACATTGACCCCCACCCAATCTATACAGAATGTGGGAAGCTCAAACATAAATACCCCCAGAACTACTTAACTTCATTGAGTCCCTGAGTACTTGAATGGAATCCATGGAAGGGTTTCGTGCAGCTGTGCAGTCTAAGAGGAATCCATATCCTGTGTGGGTGTATAAAACTTTTCCCAAACCCAATTTTATAAATCCTACCCCCTTAACCATTGACGGTGTACGAGACCCCAAAAAACATCTCTCACACTTTTTTTCTTGATATTTTTTTATTATGGTCACTCAAGATTAATAGGAAGAAACAAAGATGAGGTTTTTTTGTATAGAATCTGAAATAGCCATCCATTGGTTAGTAAATTAGTCTACTAATTGGATCTATTTTAGGATGGGATGACCTTCATCATCAAATTATTTGTCTATTAAACTCAAATATGAGAAAAATAAAAATCATTGACTTGATGAATAAAAAAATGTGAAATCGAGAGTGTGTTTAACTTCAGAGAAATATGGAAAGGTTTATTTTATTCACTCAACATCCCTTTCCCACAAGAGAAATTATTGAACCTCATAGCTACAAATATCAAGGATAATCTGCAAATTCCTCTAATCCTAATGAAGTATTCAGGGGAATTAAATGAGTTCTTAGAAACAACACAATGATTTTAAGCCACCATTAAACCAACTCGATCAAAATTTCAAATCATTCCCTCATCACATAGTAATCATCCAGGAAAAGAGGATGTTATATGTATCACTCTCAATAAAGAATTTATGCCCATCCTAGAACTTATGTAGGTCCCAAATTTCCAAGCACCACCTATTTTGTGACAAAAACCACAAAATAACCATTGTTTAGAATAATTGATAAATTATGTTCTCCCAATATATGTGAAATGGATAAATAATTCATACTTTTTATGAAATGAATATGTACCAGGTCATTTATTTAATAGCCTTGTATAATTATCGGCTCAAATTACCATGGCTTGTGAATTGTATTGAAGTTAACCTTACCTATCATATCAACTACTACCCTTTCAATAGAAGCCTGTAATATATTATCTTGTACCACATCATCTTTGAATAAATTCATAATTGAATGGTAGATTAATGAAATGTGGTAATAGATAACTAGTTACAATAGATGGGTTGTATAAACATCGCCTTTTTATAAGAAGTGTGTGATTGGCATAATATTCTATACAGCCAGGGATGTAAGTTCAACAACTAGATGACTCAGAAAAAAATCTAACAAATATCATGACACCCAATGAGAATAGTTGGGTAGAAACACAATATCTCCGCACCCCAATAATGTTACTTCAGATATGTCTCATAAAATTGGGCATTAACCTCATATTTAGGATGAAATTGAATAGGATGAGTCATATTCTACTCTAATGATGGCTCTAACTCTTGCAGATTTCTTATATGATACACCCGAAGCATGGGAACCACCCCACCAAACAGAACCCTCATTATGATAAGATCTCATATTTTTTATACCAATTTGATATATTTGTAATACCCCTTATATAATGATGAATGCTACTTAGGGTGAGATTTCCCTTAAAAAATATGAGGAACAAGAGGTTTCTTGCGTATGATCTGAGGATATATATGACAACATGGGCATGGTTAGACCCAATATTTTTGTAAGATCCCCACAGAAAACTTATATGCAGCTAAGGCTTGTAAGAAAGAACTCTAATAAGCCTCTAAATGACATGGAGGTGTCTCAAAACCATATAGTGGTATTATATACCCATTAAAATATAATGACTGTCTAGTAGGGGTGAAATTATCTTATTATCTAATGAAATGGTGAAGGATGGAATAAACCACCCCACTAGTAGAAGGTGATTCCAAAACCTCGGCACAAGGACCTGGATAATCCAGCTCAAATTATATGATTCATGAGTTACATGTCAAGGAGAAACCCCACCTAAGGAAGTTTATACCTTTTTGGAAAAAATTAAAAAATTCTGAAATACCATGTAGTTTTCCGATCCTAGCTCCTAATCCTTGATGTGATCCATATATTAATAGAACTCACAGAGGCAGTCATGAAATCCCTTAGAATCACACAGGAATTAGAGATAGAAGTTACTGCAGTCAAGGTCTATAGAATGGGGACCATGTAATCAAAATTACATGTCATCATCTTGTTTAATTATAATGATTAGGATAAGTTCATCCATGGAAACATCATACCCCTATATTTTTTGGTAAGACTCAATAATGTTGACATCTGAAGTGCATGGATTGAAAATGACTCCGGGATCAACCTCATCCCACATAGAACCCTCCGATGTTAATGATATAGAGAAGAGGAGTTGTCTCCCACCAAGATGAATATTAATGGGTATGTTAGGAATAAAAATTGACATATTGATAAGATAAAACTCAAATTCTATATGGGGAATCTCATATTTGATATTGATTTAAGGTTATCCAAAAATTCAACATAAATAATTTCTTACATGAATGGCTCTATCTATATATACACATGGAGTACCTTCAAAAATCCATCAATGTCTAAAATATTCGATTGATTTAGTAGTCAGAATACCGCATAGAGGAAGCAACCCCTTCGATACATTCAAGTCCATAAATATTGGGTAAGTGTTCCATAAAAGGGTAGGAAAAAACCTAATGGTGGATGATTATATAAAGGTGGAATCCCTATATAGTTTGGGGATCACCCATATAAATCCCTAGAATCTTCTCTATGGTGACTATGTGCTTTACATAAATTTGGTTGACATAATAGACGTAGTCCTAAAGGTATAATTTATGTCTTTACTCAATGAAAGTGTAAGACACAATCATGTTCGATATATCTTCACAACGAATCTGGAATTAGGGGATTATAATGTCTCTTCTCGTTGCCTCTCTCAATATAATAGTTACAGAGATTCCCCATAGAATCTCATATCGATAAAAGAATAATTCCATAAAATGGATGTGTAAGAATAAGAGGATGACCGCAGGAACACCCCTATCACATTTGAGGAAGGTGTCTCCACCACCATTAATGAGATCATGCAGATGAATCTAGTAATAGAAGAAAAATTGCGGCATACACTGATTAGTTTTCCCATTCCCCTTGAATATAAATATATTTACATTGAATTTATATTGGAAAACTAATATGTGTTTTCATAGAACTATACAAATATTACCATCTTAAATATATATATATATGGTTATACACCATATCATCTACCTGATTACGATTGTGGATTTAGGATGGTATCAAGAAGAATAAACCCCTTTCATGCAACAAATATTGAGGAGGAACATGATAAATTTATCAAATTAAACGTTTTCTGAGAAGTGGAATACCCAATAGGGATCTCCAAAAATGTCCACCACAATAAATAGAATGGGAACATTAGGGTCCACAATGATTTCAGTAACCCTAATCAGAACATTCCAAATGATGATTTACCATTTCCAATTATATAAATATTGATCGATGAAACATCTAGATTCCAAGATCATTACTTCAGGGATAGGTATTCAGGGTACAATAAAATGATGATGGCCCATAAAGATGATGAAGACACGAATATAAGTAAGCCTCAGGGGATATTTTTCTCCCATGTCATTCCCTTTGTGATAGGGAATGTTGGCTCTAAATATCAAAGTGAAATGCATTATATATTTAAACATTTCTAGGTTAAAATAGTTTAATTCTATTTCAATGAACCGGTGGAAAAATCTCGATAGTGAAGTTATCACATCTCAGATCGTAAATAAATATATGAAAATTTGTGACAACAAATTTGGAAGAGGAATCTATGAAAATCCACATTTATGGTATCATCATGGATGTTCAGTGGTTTTGTGATATGCCACCGTGGCATCAATGATGAAACATAGAAGAATAATTCTCTTTTAAAAATTTTACCCCTAGAAATATCAAATATTTTAGGGGAATCCAATGGAACCTCAACTACATTCATCATTTTATATCCAACTTGGCAGGAAAATCTATCCCAATCATCATGTTAATGATGAATGTAATGACTAACCAATGGGGTGGATAAATCCAAGATGCCTTCAAATGTTTGATGTAGTATCTACTTCACCCATCTGTCCTAAATCCACTAGTGTAATGAAGTAAAATCATGTTTCATATGGAATCCATGAAACAATCACTAGGCACCCTCCTTGTATAAAAAAATGTCGGGAGTGATAAAGTTACAACATCCAAAAGTGAAATGTACTAATACCTGAATCTAAAATGCTGAAAATAACTTCCTTTCAGTCATCATTATAGTTTAAAAGTGGAGGAATTAATTATAGCATCATGAACTCCATATAGTATGTCATATTGATCTTCCCATGTACATCCTTGGTCACCCCACGCTAATTGAGAATTTTTCTTGATGGGTGGCCATTCTTCAATAATATTACATCCAATTCATATAGAAAATGATGGTGAAAAGTAAATCCCACTATTATTTCCTTGTGGTACATTATGCCCATTATAATACAACATTAGACAAAAAACTCCAAGATTGAGGTGTCTTCCATGAAAAGGAATCTTCTTTGATAGAGAATATGTATTTGATGGAACCTCCTAAAGGATTATTGGATGAAGGATTAAAAACCCAAATCTAAATCAGGTTGTCTTATGGATTGTATTTCTCAATCCATACAAATTATTTTTTTCTTACTTTTTCTCACTGTTTGTGGGATACATTAATAATAAGTCGGAAAAAATAGACCTTATTTCTCGCTTCGAGCTAGTCCTTCAACTACAGATAGCCTACCTGAATATAAAAGGGGGTTTATAATTTTTGATAAAGTATATAAATGGGTAGTATTCTATAAAATAATAATAATTGACCCTATCACTGGCTACATCAGGGGACTAATAGAAGAATTAACTTTTTATCTCACATTGTATCATGTTCCCTGATCATCTACATTAATGCATTGGCTGATAAAACCACATTTTTGGTTGGCCCTAGTCAAGAGGAATAATACATTATTATAATGCACCGAAGAAAGGTCTCATCACTCATAGAATGTCATATAAAATAAATAAATTAGTTCAATTCCACCCCAAAGTGTGATGAATCAATATCTATCTCTAGATGGATGGTGCCCATAATCAGTTATCTAGGAAATGGGACTCTCCTGACAAACTGAGTCACAATGGAATACATTCAACATTTTACAATAATAAATACCCTACGATATAACCCAAATGAGTACATATCCCTCTAATGATGAGTCTTTCAGGGAATAATCCTCATATAAATAGAATAAATATAGATTTATGTTGTCATGGATGATTTACACATGGGATCATGTGTCGGTCATCATCTTTGGACTAGGATCTCCCAACAAACTAGAGGCTATGTTATTACTAGAAAACCATGATACAGAACTATGTGGAATTATTTAGGAAATTTATTTCATGCCATATCCCAGAAAACATCATCAATTTACCCCAAATTTTATAACTAATGATGGATATTCTTGGACAATTTCCATTTGGGGAATGGATATTGTGGGATCATATCCCCAGCCAGAGCTACGTAATTCAAGTAAATCCTTACTTCTGCTGACTTCTCTTCTAAATGGGTCAATGAAATGCACCACAAGGAAGTCGGGATGAAGAATATCTTCATCTTTTTAAATTCTCATATCATCACATGGTTTGGATTCCCTCACACAATATTTACATATAGTGACACAAACTTCTATTCTACAGAGTTGAAGATGTTATTCAAGGATTAAAATATCTAGTCTAATCACCCATCTCTATATCATATATCAGTAAATTTATTGATACAGTCCATCAACAAGACTGTGTGAAATATACTCCAGAAGATGCTTTACAAGGATAATAATTAATTTCCAAAAAATCCCTTCCATGATTTATAGGTCCTATCATGCCACCACACATTATACTACAATTGAAATTCCATACTCATTGGTGTTTGTGACCAAGTCATTGTTACCCATAGAAATCCATCTATATTCAATATAAAGAGAAATTTATGGAAAACTCTTGAATGAGTAGGTATATCATAATTATCTAGATGGATTATAGGTAATTTATGAGAATAGGGTGCATACATTTAAAAACCATGAATTCCATCATAATAGGACACACATTTATCTAAAAACAATATTTTCACCCATTCATTCCTCCAATGATAACTGATGTTATCCCTCAGAAACCAAATGATATCAGGAAAGAAGCATCTAAACATAGAACCCAAATAGGAAGGGCCTTATAACATAAAAATGGTCTATCACAATGGATCATAATCACTAGACATAATGTATGGTTAATGTGTAACACCCCACACCAATGTGATGTTTTCAAGAAATTCATTGCATAGATATCATCAAGAACCCCTCATCAGAGAATCAATATGTTAATATACCAAGCATCTCTCAACCAAGAAGTAACATGTTAAACTTTACAATGTCTCTAATCTTTGAATAAAGATGCTAAAATATATAACATCACTCATCTTGGAAGTAATATGTTGAAATACACAATGCCTTTAATCTTGGAATCAAGACATTAAACTACGCAACATCCATCATCCTGGTATCTTGTCATTAAACTGTGAAGTGTCTCAAGTCCCAGTAAAAAGACTTTAAACTAAATATCGTATCATTTCCCAACCACATGAAGCTAATCTATACATAGAACATCCACCCCAAATGACGTTAAACTACATGGGAGACACCATCTCAGTAATAAATCAAGGAATAAGAGATACATCTATCTCATAGGGGGATGAAATTCCCACATCTCTATGGGCGAGTCATCTCCACATAGGGAGTCCCTCCTAAAAACTACATGTGGATTGATTCCTACCATAACTGAATATGTAGTGATGCCTGAACAACTAGTTTTTGGTGTAACTATTATGTTACTTCCATTACACATTGAGCACCCCTCATCCTCACCACATGACATTAAACAACATTGTAGATGTCCTCAAGACAAAAAATTAAACTACAAGATATTCTATAACTATGTACAACATAATTATCATCTCAATGAGATATATATGTACACCTAGATAATATATCTTAGTATAGATACCACATTATAAAAAATTCTCTTGTTCTATCCTTAAATTTCTTCTACATGGTTAGAGTAATCCTTAATATTCCTTATTTCTCACACCGATCATAGATACCATGAGTTTAGAATTTTAGTAAGGTTTTAGCCACACAAACATGTCATATATTCTAATTACATGGTTATAATGATCCTAAATGAAATAAAATAAACATAATACTATGAATCTTTTCTTCATTACATTAAATTTCACAGTTGATTTCCTTTTCATGACATTATATTGTGCCTTCAGGTGGAAATCTCCCAAGAGTACCACTATTGTTAGAGTTGGTATCCTAAACACCTCCATTCAAGATCTTTGAGAAACTTGATTCCTGAAATAATATGATACATTGTTACACTCGATCATCCAGCCCCTGGTCCTATAAAAACAAATAAACATAAACAATGCCCACATTCATGCATATAGGTTAGACATGCACATGAAGCTTCTGTTTCAAGAACTACATGTGGCTTGATACTTATTAATAAGGGATATGTAGTGATTCTTTGTTTTACACCCTTGGGTCTCACCACAATAACCATTTTCATGTCAGGAATCCAACTTACTTTCCGCATAACGTCAAACTACCTGGATTCTCAAGAACTAAAAGTGTCTTGATTCCTATCATCACAAGATACGTAGTCATGCATGGATCCCCAATATTAGGCCTATATATAACAATAAAAGTAAAATAATGCCCACTATTGTGTACATGTTAGACCTAGATATAGAGTTTCTCATTCAAGGTGAATATATGTCTTGATTCATTCCATCATAGGATATATATTGACACCCAGATCACTAATCCTAGGAACAACTACAATAGTCAGTATAAGAAATGAAACCCAAATTCATAGGGTTTGATCTATACATGATCATTTTTCATTCATATGAGGAAGACCCATGTATGACCTACTTGTGAGGGTAATATATCATTCACAAATGTTCACTTCATTTTCCACATCAATACCACATTATGATTAAACTGAAAGAAAAATGACATTACCGCATGCAATTCCACATTAAGAAATAAATTATTTCTCAAATACATGTCTTTAAAGTATAAAAACCATCATCCATTATCATCCATTATCAATGGGCCATACGTGACGTACCCTTATCTTCCAATGTGTGTGGTGGTTCTTACATATTTTATGAACCTCAATTTATTAATCAAATCTCTTTCCTCTATCACCATATGTTTCATTAAATATTTCATGGCCCTTAAGAAGGAATGATCATATATATCCTTGACCCTTATATCAATGCATAAGGGATTATGCATACCAACCATGGAAATTTTGGCTCTACAATGTGGGATTTATAATCTTTGTGAGTCTGATATCACTATGGTGGATCTCATTACAAAGGGTGTTCTGGTACATCCGTGGACTGATTGTACTGTTCCATTTCTCAGGACCTAAGAACCTTGACCCTTTATTTAAAACATTTTCATCTCCTGCTCAGAAATATGATGGATTACTCTTGACCAAGGGTCTCCTAATTAGGATCTTGTGTATATTCCCTGGTATTATGTCCATGTAAACAATGACCTTAAAATTTTTATAGTTTTGTCAATGTTGTATGAACATAAACTATATCTCATAATAGTCCCAATATCTATTAATTAAACTATTATAAAGGTATAAGAACAACCTTTTAGGATAAAAATTCAAAAAGGGAATCCTAAGAAAACGTTAATACATCTCTCATTAAACTCTTAATCTCCATATTTTAGTAAAATGTTAAGGAGAAGATAAAGAAGTCATAAATCTAAAATATAAAACATTTCATCCCTTGTAAAATTAAATCTATCCTCACTAAACCCCTAGGTATAGGAAAATTATAGAGTAATGGGTTTTTATATCTCCTCATAGTGAGAACATTCCATAAAGGCAGTGAAACAACTTTTAGGGTACTAGAATCCTTCTTTACTATTCCATTATTCATATGTCACACTTATGGATTTTAGTTCCTTAGGTCATCACATACCATTTATATCCCATGGAAAAGAAAATTAAATCTATCTTCTTGACTTTGATTTTGATTCATAAGGTCTTAGACCAAACATCTAGATACACCGTGGCCAAATTTAAAGGGATTTATTATTCATATTATCCAAAAATCACTATGGAAAAAATCATCACCTAAGAGTGTTTGGGTCATTCTTATCATTATGGTTTCATACCTTCCACATGACCTAAGCACTTTGGACATTGATTTAAAATTCCAAATAATTGGACTATTCAAGTGGATTCAAAATCCTTGACATTACATCACAGTGTTTCATACCCTTTCTCAAAGAAGGGATGTGGCATTCTATCCTTGAACAATAAATAGTCCTAAACTCATAATTTTACCCAATAGGTTTAGGTATAGAGATTAAAAATTAAAAGATAAATTAACATAGGGTCTCAAAAACATTTTTGGATACCTTTCCTTTACATCCATCCTTATCATCTAGATGTTTGAATCTTCATGAATCTTTTATGATGTTATGAAAAAAGATGATATCCCCTTTTTTTACCATGTTATTGATGCATAATGGATTTGACCTACCAAATAAAGTTAACTCCTACTTATAATAAAGGTGCCTAAATTTTATTGTGGATATATTTGCTTGAGAAGTGTCATTGTTACCATAGATAGTCTCTAAGAAAGATTATCTTGCGATTTTATAGAAGACAGATAATTGTTGGAAAATTTGATTCACATCAAATATGAGAAGGGTGCAGTTAGTATAGAGGGTAGGACATCTAGACTATAGAACTCAACTTGGCTTCACTAGCTGGCCCTCCAACATCACTCTAGTTATATTATTGGTTGTGGATCTATTTGATACTAGAAAACTAACTGGATTGGGAGGAATCTTGAATTTCATGGATTCCCTGTTCAAGATATATATTTTTCACATGCCATGTTTTATCCTTATTTTATCCATGTGACACTTGACCTCTAAGAGTGGGCAGTCATCAACCACATCATGCCCAGTTCGAAACCCGATCGACTGGTCTTGACCACCTCCTCCTCTGGGATCATCTCATCAAAATTTTATCCAGAGTTTCTTCATGGGGTTTTTGATCTTGATGTGTGGGAAGTATCCCTGTGGTGCATGTAAATTCTATCGATGCTCTCATTTTAACTTTGTCAGATCCATAATCATGAATTTTAGACTGACAATCCGGTGCGACGATGAGGTATCTCACATGACTCACAATGAATTTGTTCCCAATGTCAAAGGGATGAGTCTATCAACTATATTTTTGTAGAGGGGGAGTGGCCGGCCACTCTATGGAATGATCTTGGTGTTTTCTGTAGAATTCATAATCATGAATTGACTGGTAACAATATTCGGCACTGAAGGTTTCACAATTCATAGGACAACCCTCATGAGAGTTGGGCATGGATAATGTTGATGGCCGCATGTTTCTGGATAACATAGAAATCCAAAAAAATGTTATGAAATGAGGGGAAGGATAGATCAAATCTTGATATTCTAAATTGGTCTCATTCATTATATTTTGACTTAGCTCCTCTGTTTAAGCACTAGGAATATTCCCTTCCCTCCGTCGACTCTTGTAGTGTAAGTCCTCACATAGCACCATTCACAAATCTTCTTCACAGAATGAATGGGAGCAATGGTTTCTTCTTGTTGATGGTATGAACATTGATATTTATGGGTTTTTCATCAATGGTATGATGAGAGGGTGAGGGGTCTCCTGCAACCAGGACAGATCCGTCATCATTTCCTTTAGTGTTTATTTTTTACTGCTAACTCTCTCTGTACTGATGTGTTGGCCTTCAATAAGATACTGGAACTGTGTCTTTCTCACAATATCTTCCTTGCAGGAGTGGAGACAGACTACTCCTTTCTCCAAGGGTCTATAAAAAAGGCTATCCTAATCCCTTGGTCTATAATCTATATTATTTGCAGATGTATGAACTTGATTTCCAGTCACATGACTATTTTCAACACAAGCAGAGAGGGTAATATGGTTCCATACTTCTTGGCCTCTTGTGTATCTACAGTCAATTAATCTGTCATTTTCACCACCACCGAGTCTATTCCCCTTGAATGTGTAAGTCTTGTAATTGCCGATGCTCTCAGTTTTCACTATTTTCACCCCATGAATTTTTCAGGCTTTGGCCCCCTTTATCAATAAAATATTGTACTATTGGATGGATGGACTAAGGATCTTAAATCCTTGTTAGATCTAGAAAAACCATGGTATTACCTATATCCTCAGGCTGTTATGGGTAATCTAGGGAATTTCTTCCCCATCTATATTCATAGACAAAATATTTTAGGTTATGAATTATATCACCCATACCCCAACTATCTATGTGGACTTAGCATCCCAATTATTTCTCCCTCAACAAATATCCGCGCAATAAATATTACATGACCCTTAGAAAAAAGTGTAGAAACCTTTATCTAACATTGTTAACCATGTATAAGGTCTTGGACCCACAAATCATAGGCACCTCATCCATATAAGAAAGGGGATCTATTCCTTGTGAGCCTAAAAAACATCGTGAAAAAACAAAACAACCTAATGTTTTTTGTTTGTTCAGGGCATGTCTACACCATATTCCATGATCATCGATCAAGTCCTTCCAGTACAACTTTAATCTAAATTGAATATGGAGGCCTCAAATAAAAGACTCTAAAATATAGAAATACAAGGTCAAATATAAAATACCCTAAAATACAGTGATAGAAGGTTCGAGATAAAAGATCCTAAATGACAGTGATAGAAAGTTCGAGGTAATTGAAAATAGAATTTTGTGATATAAGGTCTGAGATGAAAGACCCTAAACTACAGTGATATAAATTCCATACTAAAAGACTCTAAACAGCGTCAATATAATTTCTGATCTAAAGAACATAAATGGTAACACACTGTGATTTATTCTACAAGAATAAAAAATAATTTAAGTCCCATCATATGGATTTGGATAAAATCATGAATCTCTCAAAAATCCTATCATATTTAGAAAAAGAAAGAGTACTCTCCCTCCCATATGTATAAGCTTCCCAAATTATCCTTTTATGATTAGTGTAATCTTATGATGACTGGAATAGATATATTAATGAATAATATCACATTATTGGGAATTCATGAGCATTTCTCAAGAATAATCATATATAATTTCATTATTCAAATCAATGAATTAAGGTTTACATGAAACTATACATGTTATGGGTATTCTTTGCAATTAATATAACATTGGATCATCAAATTGTCACATACATCATGTATGAAGGAAAAACTAGTTGATGAAATTAATGGTCTATAAATTCCAATTATTGATACCATGTAAAAGGTGGAATCTCATAATATTTTAGTCTCTCCATGAATATCATAAAAAATATATTTTATATCAACAATCAAACTACAATAATATTTGATTTGCTAAGATGGAAAAGTTGGAATGATTCTGGTGATAAGCATCAATTGAAAATTCAAGTGAGACACAACCAACCTATTCTTCATATTCATCAGGAAAGATAGACTAGACTAAATTAGTCATCTTATAAAATCTATTTTGAGTAGTTTTAAATGTGGATGCAGACACTGACAGGCCAGACCTAAGGTGAGCTATGATTTTCTCATTCTTCAATATCCTGAAAATGCAGAAATCTGCCAGGGAATGCATGTTAGAAATAAAATTTAGACTCTATAAAATTATTCTAAACCTTCCCTCATCTATTAATCAAGGTGATTCTCATCTTCATTATTGAGAAATCCCATCTTATTGGTGGAATCTTCTTTTTGAGTTTGGATAATTTTTCTAAAGATTTCATACAGTGGTTGGAAATCAAATCAATATGACACCAAGTTATTAAATAACATAGGAAGGTGTTCCCCTAGGACATGAAATTGTTCTAATGGAGCCTTAGTAATCTATATTTAAATATACTACTATAACAACATTTTTCGTGTATGAGATTATTTTACTGATGGGATGGGAATGTTAAATGGAGGAATAGTCGTATCAGCTGGAAAGGAAGAAAGAGATGAGGCTCCAAATATCATCCCCTAAATAGAGGCATCACCTATTTCTTTTGTAGTTGGGATGTTTTTCTCTATATATTCACCCACACTATCAGGATTCTTATCTCTAGTATGAGGATGCATACTCAGTTTCTCACAAAATTCATAAATCAACTCTATCGTTTTTATAGAGAGTGGGGTTGGTGAGGAAAATGTCTTGCTACATGTTGAACCCAATAGCTTAGCACAACACCTGGATAAGTTGCTACCCAATCTTGGGTATATACCTAAGTATTAATAGTAAGAGAATCAACAAATGAAATAATAATTTCATTATCAGTGTCTTCTCACACCAACATAATTTTAAATTTTTTGGATGATCTAGGCCTATTTCTCCCCTAGAACATTATATTAAGGGAGAGTTTGACCCTTTGGGTGTAGCAAAAATGATGAAAAAATATATAAGGTGTGTATATATTGAAATTTATCAGCTCATCCATCATGGTAGAAATAACCATATACTAAAGGGAGATCATGTATGAACTTTCTTTGAGATATCCACTTCCATTATCAATGATCAACTCAGTCAATGCGGGGTAAGGGTGAAAATAAAAGCTATCAAATCAACTAAACACATCAGTCACCTCATAAGATCCTAGTGGCATGTTCCAATTCCAAGATATATATAGAAACCCTGGGATGAGATAAGGCATCAGGGATCTCGGTGGCATTGTAGTATTCATAAATATGGAAATTCTACCCTATCTTGGAAAATGAAAACTATAAAGGACCACTAATACAATAGCGTAAATTTACTTTATGAATTTTTAAAGTGAGTTGGTAGAGGAATTCAAGGGTTGACGCTACCAGATTAATGTGTTTTCCCTTCACAAGTTGTGCTTCTATCACTGGTGTACAGACCCAAATTCTAGAATGCATGTCCCATGTTGGGAAAATCCACCCATTTAAGAACATGTCCCTAAAGATAGTTAGCCTATGTCTTTGAGAGATTATTAAGATCCCTCCAAATCCCCATAGAGAATAATCACTAGAATTAATAATAGCCCAATACAAGTTAGTATTTCCATGAACTTTTTCGGAAGGGCATCTATGGGTGAATATAGATTTATTCCTAACAACATTCCGATAAAGGAAAATTTTGATCCGGTCATTTAAATAGTTAAGGGGGTGAATATTCAACTAATTTATTTATTTATCCATTGAAATTGTGACGATATCCCTCACCAAGAAGGATTATGCAAAGGGTAATCCTAGAAATTTGTGGAAAGAAGTAACTCTTCAAACACATATTCGATTGGGGGGATTGAACCCTGTTGGTAGATATCAAATATAATTATTCCTCCATAACCATGTGATAGATGAAATGAGTTGGTTCCGAGACACTAAAAACTAACATATTCTTGAAGAACATAAAACTGGTGATATAAAATACATTTTTAAGTCAATACTGAATCCTAAATACAGACAATATATAATAATTCAACAGAAACTATATGTTTTTTCTAACATAGAATGTCCAAACCCATTCATAAAAAAAGTTACCACTATTTTGGATTTCCCATTTTGATCTCTATCTACTTACCTAGTTATTTAAAGAAGATATGAATATACCTTTGTAGATTTGAGTGATGAACTGATGAGTGAAATCACAAATATCATGAACCGAGGGGTCATTTTCTTACATATAAGACAACCCTTAGGATCGAGGTTTGGCCATTCATCCATCCTTATAAATTGTAGTCCTAGTAGAGTTAAGAGAAGTTTACAACCACTTAGATAGTAGACTAATTTCTGAAGGAGGAATTAAAACACCTTCTTGAAAGTCAATCCCTTATAGAGGAATCTGGTTCTTTGGTCGTTATTGACCATGGAATCTCATTTAAAAAGAAGAATACATTTCACAATATAGTTATCAAAATTCAGATGATATTGAGGGTCTGTATTATGGTTTCTAGAAATTATTTCTCTATGATTATCTATAGCAGATGAACATTGATGAGATATGGAATATATCTGAACAAAACAAAGCGGCATGTGTCGTTAAAATGAAATAAAATTTTGTAAAAGTATATATATAAAACATGAACCATCATGTGCATCACATGAATCATAAAAAAGATTATTTAATAACATAAATGACTCATGAATCCTTGAAATATCTTTTAGATCACATAAAAATACAAGGATTCAGGTAATTGTATGACACTTAGGAAGACTCATGATCACGTAAATATTAAATGGTCGCACAAGATACATAACAGTAAAGGATATAAAGATATAGACATCAGATCATACAAAACCATCAAGACAATCATGCATCCCAATTTCCAAGTTAAAAACAATTATCAAAGAATATTCATTGGTTTATTCAATTAGGTGCATGGGAAAATAAATTCCGGGAAAGTAGCTCTCGTGAAAATGGTCTAATGGCGGGGTGTTATGATGGGTTATAAGAGGAATGTCTCACGCTGACGTTATGTGATAAACCCATTAAACTTGTGAGACACTGTGGAATCCCAAGTGACATGTCCTCTTGCTCGTGCATTAGATTTCTGGCATGTCACCCTCATCATGAAAAATGATCTATACATTCCCATGCACATTTGGATCCAAAGATACATAGAACAGTTCATCTATGAGGTGATCTTTCATCATCAATTTGACCTTTGATTAGTCATGTGAGGAATCAAGAATTATGATAGTGACTCATCTAAAAAAGCCAAAAATCTTCTGAAACCCCATTGTACTGGTAAAATAAACCCATAAATAAAAGGGAGAAGGCCAGAGCCTCTTGCGGTCATAAAATTCATGTTACGTACTAGCACAACCTCGCAAGACCCCATGACATTCATGTTAGACCTTTCAATGGCCTCTTGGAAATCCATCCCTATCTCATGAAATATCCCAGATAAGACATCAAATATCATTTTAAATCCATTGAATAGGAATATTAATCTAATGAAATTCTTTAGTGATGTCGGATTAAAAATAAAAATTAACATCAGAAGGTCCATATGATTCATAAATAACCCTTTAATTTTACATAATCTTACAAATGGTGTATTGATAGGATTCTCTCAGGGTCCCTTAAAATCATGTGATGCCCTTGAGATAAACTACCACAATACATCAAGGGAATGCATGAAATCGAAAAACTCCACCAACTAAAGACTAGATTTATGTGATATGTTCCATGAAAAATGCAAATAATCATAGTGGAATGTACAATAAACCCCCCACCCCAATAAGAAAAATGCATGGAAATTTCCTTTAAACCACACAGTAGTTCATCCATGTATCAGAGAGGATTTATTAGAGAGGATGATCTCGTGATCATTGTGGTTCTCTGTTAGGTAAAATCTACGGAACAACCACGGTAATCTTGTAGAATTCATACGCACTTAGTGTGATCACTCATATATCGCGTAAAGGACTTCAGGTGTGTTACACAGAGGTCATCCCATATATTTTCTAAAACACGCCAGACATAAAACAAGATAATATTGATCAAATGCAATGAAATTCATTAAAATGATTTCAAAAGGACTAAAAGATAGTATACTTAATGAGAATCACATATACACTAATCATCATGCACTAAGCATGAACACCTAGTTCATCAGGCAACATAAGGACATGTCAACCAGGTCACACGATGCTCATTTGTTATAAAATTTGAATACATCAAGGTCCCATTGACACATAGGATAAAGTCACATGGTGCCCATATGGAATACCACCCAATCCACATGAAACCCTATGGTATTGAAAAAAAGGCATCCAAATGACCTATAAACATATCCTCTTAATCATATGGTGACATTAATACATGTAATCTAAGAGTTACGATATCACTGGGGCATGAAACTTGGCTCCTTGGACATACTTTTGACAAGACAACCTAATATTATGACACCCTCCGGGCATGATATTTGTCCCTTACAATGTATCCTTAATATTTATATTGGATTTCATGATGACACCTAGGTAGGTCATCCATGACATATAGAACAGAATGAGACATGTCACACTCAGTCTCGCAACATCTTCTATGTGTCTCGTCTATCTTTCTTGATAACACTAATAGGAATTCATATGGATCATTTGAAGCCATATAAGCAAGTTATCTATGATCATGTGTTGGTTTCCCTGATAAGTTGGGCGAGTCTTGTGATTTCCTCTAGATAGGTTATCCTTGATCATGGTACAACCTTCAAACATTCCATCCATGTTATGTGATGTCACTCAAAAAAGTCAATTAGATCACGTGACTCTATTTGGTAATGTCAGGGAGACATCCTCTAACATTTCAAGTATATTATGAAGTCCTGTTAAGAATACAATCAATGCATATAATGATGAAAAAATATATAGGTTAATCAGTAGTAATGTGACTTGATAACTATGTCTACCCTTAGTGTGTAATCCTTGGTCTAAAGGGAAATGTCTGTGTGTGAGTCCCAATCATTGGAACTATGTTGAATCTGACCCATTTCATAACTAGGATATGCTAGATTCCAAACTAAATTATAATATTTAAATTAATCCTCCAAATGGTGGTACTAGGGCACATGTCCTACATTCACAAGTTATGAGACTGGTTAGTTTTCCACCCCTTGTTTTCTATACCCATCATAGATCATGTGGTCTTTGGGAGTTACAGTGATATTATCATTTATATATGGAAAACTCATTATGTAAATTCCAATCAACTGAACTATGATGAATCTGATACTAGAAATAACTAGGATATGTAGGATGCCTTCATAAGGACCAATCTCAAGTGGTAAACCACTTCAGGGGAAGTAACTCGTGTATCATAAATATCAACCACTTGGATCCAATAGTTCCCATGAGATGATCATTCTACCTCATACATTGGTGGACTAATAAACCCACTAAGCTATGATAACTCTGATTCTACCATTACAATGATATTTATGACACCTTTTGTGGTCTGATATCCATTATAAAACGTCCCATGTGTAGACCCAGCATAGAGGACATGTATCCATATGTACTAGGGCTGATTAATTACTATCACTTGTTTCCACTTAATTCAAAACTCACATGGGATTTGGTGTGTGCAATATTCTTATCATTCCAATCATAAATCTACCTACTCTAGAGAAATCTCAGTATATAACAACTAATGATTGTAATGATATCCCCCCTGACATATGAAGAAATCTACCTTGGGGAAATTCCTAATAGAATGATTGAAAATTGGTAGCATTGATTATTTCAATCACCAGGATATGTAAGACTTCTCCTTGAGACATGGATTCAAATATCAGGTGCCTAAGTTCCTACACATATTAAATTTCTGCATGATGTTAAATTGCACCTGTTTAATGAACTAAAATGTAATTGATTCTTGAAATATAAATGATACATATGGCACCAAATAATTGATCAATCACCGCCTCAAAATATTAACTACCTCCCTATATGGTATCAAATTTTGAATTGTATGGTTCTATGACTTCATCATTTAATCTACTATTCATTACATGGAAATAGATGAAGATCCTATAATACATACTATTGGATTCACTAATGACATCCCATTTTTATACATATATAAGAGGTTAACCAATGATAATTTTGTTATGTTAATTGATTCCATATCGGGATTATGAAGATATTTCTAAGAATTTCTTAGATTTATTAGAAAGTTTCAGAGTAATAAAAAATTCCCCCTTAAAAAGGTTTTAATGAGCCCGACCACCCAACCTCTTGACCAATACATGTCCCTATGTTTCATTGGGTCTAAAACCCCAATTGACCACATGTATTTGGAAATTAGTTCTATACCATGTTGGGGATATGGAAACTATTGGTACATTCCATTAAGAATGACAATGGTGACCTAACATCAATGATTGTTTAAGAAATCAAACTCCTCACAATCAATCAGACAACCAATCTGATTTCTCATGAGTCGTACACTTTTCCATTGAAATAAAAATTGTGAAATCGACTTGAAATTTTATAATCATGGATTTTTCATCACAGTATAATAATTATAGAAATCCTAGTTCTCGTCAAACAATTTGTTTCTCCCAATGAGGATGCTTAGTCATCTTGTTTTCCAACAAAAATAAAATTTTTAAAAAAAATATCAAAAATATTTAAAAAATAAATTTATTTTCAAATAAAAAACAAAAATTGTAATGAAATATTCAAAAAAAATATTTAATAAGGATGTAAAAATTCATTAATTAAATAAATGTTAAATCATATTTTCTATTAAAACCTTTTCAAATATTTAAAAAAAATATTTGAAAAATTAAAAGAAGAATCCATTTAAAATATTGTAAATATAGTATTATGTGGTTAAAAATGAATTCAAATAATCATTGGTTTTAAAATAATTATAATCTTGAAAAATTTTAAAATAACATTGGAATGGAAGAAAATGACTTGGTAAATAAAATCAAAAAATGTTAATTTTTTAAAAATAAAGTCTTTTACACGTTACACACTGGTTGATTAGTGATTCAACATAGGAAGAAATGGAAAATTATCTTTAAAATTCCAAAAATGGCCAATATTGAATAAAATATATATATTTTAATATATCAGGGTCATATAATTTTATTTACACAAGTCTGTATGAAAACAATCCCAAAATAAAATGAAATTGTAACAGAAATCCCTTATAAATTTAATAACATTTCAATCAAAAAACAAAAGAGATTAAAAATCAACTTAAACTTAAAATAACATTAATATAGATGAATTAATGATATAATATTTCGACGAGGTAGTATATAGACTATATATAATAAATTAGGGGAATAATATAATTATGTCTCATTGAAGTCGAAATAAAACAAAATTACTATTTCCTTAAGTGTCTAATTTTCCATATGTGTTTGATACTCATAAATAATATATTTAATTTTATTAAATAATTAATTATGAATAATTTTCTAATATATTTAGTTTTTATGGTTGTTTTTTAAATGTTTTCAGAACACTCAGTTAATTTTTTTCATACATCGACAACATAGGGTTCCAAATTTACTTCTATATATTTTCTATGGTTAAAGTATTTATGAAATGGTTTCATCATGAAAAAGAATATTTATTAAAATAATTTAATATTACTTAATTATATGTAGTTTTATAATCATCCATTAATGGTGGTAATAGAAGAACAAATCACATCTCTTTTTAGAGGTGAAAGTTGGCACGCACACACAAGAAATGTTATCATTTTCTAATGAATGGATTAAAAATAATGTCAATGACATATTGTATTTATATAATAATACTTATTTCATATAAATATATAATAATTATTTCTATATTTTTAACCATCTTGGTAAACAGGTGATGAAAAATGAATCACCCCAAAATGTGGAGATGGTAGGTCGTGCGTTTTCATGAGTGATGTTTTTTTATCATTGGATAGAATAGAGGTGTAAAATGTTTATACAATAATATTAAAAACAAATTTTTCTATTTTTGATACTTAAATAATTATTTATGGATTTAAAAAATTTATTTGATGGAAATGGAAGAATAAATAAACATTGAAATGTCTAGGTATGTCAATTTACACTTCCTTGAGATACCACTTTTGAATTATAGATAAACACTACATATAATGGTATTGCGGTAATACCCGAAGATATATAATAAATATATGGAATATATAGTGGTTCGTGGTTGGTTTCTAGCTAGGATAGAGTGATCTAATTGTTTTATTAAGGGAGGAAAAGAGATAACCTTTTATAAGTGATAGGAGGGATGCACAATGAATTGTGAAAAAAGATTTAATTAATATAAATCCATTTTTTACGTTGGAACCAAAATTTTCTATATCTAATGATTTTATGGATAAGATTGAAATATATATAACCAATGAGGGTTAATCATGATTCTTTGTTATCTTTAAAAACTATCCCCTTATTTTTAACAATTTGAACTCATTTTACCATTAAGCCTTGTGAAAAATATTGATTGTTTCTAATATTCATTATGACCAAAATCTATGTTGAATACATTAATAACATTTATTATGTTTATTTAAAATATGTAATACATTTTAAATGATTCAAATCCAATGATTTTATAAAATTACATTTAACAATTTTTTACAATGCAAAAGAACCCATTTTTAGAAAAATGATTATTTTAAGGATAAAAAATATTTTATAGAAAAATAAAATTTAATTTTAATTCAAATGGAATGAATTATAATTTTTCACATTAAATTACATATATTTTCCTTTAAAATCAAACCAAAACTGGTATGTAACTTTTAAATACTTTATTAAGAGGGAAGAACTAAATATAACTTTATTTTTAAAAAACATTATTTTTATTTATAAAATAATAAGAATATAATAATAAGTATATAAATACAATTTTACATAAATTATATTACTTCTTAAATATATTATTTTACTATAAAAATTAATTTATGAAAAACAATTATTATTATGTCAATATAATGTCAAAAAATGATTATTTTTTGTAAAAATGATATTTTTCATTATTCACCAAAAAATAACATATTTGAAAATAAATAAAATAACTCCTGATAAAATAAATTTATCATGATTAATTAAAAAATATATTTAATTTCATAAAATGAAATTTAAAAAGAATTTTAATATTTTTTTGTGACATTCCAGAATTAATATATCGGTATTATGTTAATGTTTCTTTAGAAACCAAACTGTACGTACTATAATTAAATCCCATGAGTTAAACATGATATTTATATAGCCTTTATAAAAAATCAACATCATTCAATTTTGATCTATGAATATAAATTTAAATTTTACTTTTCCATGAAAACAGGTAATAATAATTTTTACATTTTACAATTTTTTATTCTTAAATATATATGATAAGATTAAATTAATAAATATATATAATCAAAAATGAAAAAATTAATAATAAATATCATGTTTACAAAGAATGAATTAATACAAAATTTCTTATTACAAGGAATTCTAGGATTATTTTATTAAATATCAAAATCATATATGTGTAGACCACTAATAATATAATAATCCTAAAATAGTGATGGGCCACAAATTAGTGCATAATATAATAAAGTAGTGGCCAAAAATAGATCTTTAGAGAACAAAATCCGACACTAATACATCGATAAAAAGATTATAATATAATCATGGGTAAATCATGGTTGTGAATATTCTTACCTATCATATATACTTATCACTAGAATTCGTCATATGTACCCAAGCTGTTACCAATATGTATTCATAATCTACAATATTAAAAATTCAAAACATTAAATAAAGTAAAAATCCATATTACCATTTTAAACCCATTAAATTAAAAACCAATTTCAAAATCATCGATTATATATCAATTAAAACATAATGTATGTATAATACATTACAACAGTGGTCATTACTCGTTTGGGTAAAATCTATGATATTAAAAATTAAAAATATAAAATAAAGTAAAACCCCATATTACCTTCAAAAACCATTTAAATAAACAAACCATTTCAATATCAACAATCATATACGACTAAAAATCATGTAATAATATTACATTACAAAATATATCCATTAATCATTGTGGTAAATCATGAATTATATACTTAAAATGATCCAAAAACCACTTTATACGTTAAAATATAATTTAAAAACACTTCATCAATTTATTATAAAACATGAAAAATCATTCCATGAAAAAATTCAAATTATATCATTGTAAAACCATAATTTTAATTTTAAAAAAAAAATATTGTGTGCACATTTTTATATTTAATAGAATTTATATTTAATGGAAAATGAATTCACAATTCCAACTAAAAATCAAGAAAATGAATTTTTTTAGTTAATATAAAGTAATAATTGATTCAAAGTACATATTAGTTTTTTGAAAACATAATTTAAATCATTAATAAAATCTTGATTTCATCCAAAAAGATAATTATATAGATCCATCAATAGATAATTATTGAATCTATTAATAAAAAATGCGATTTAGAATAATAAAGATGAAAAGAATTCTCTAAAGTATGATTAGAATCCCTAGAATTGAAAAACCAAAAAGTAAATTCAGTTAAGATTGAATTCTAGGTCCCCATTACAATATGAAAGAATGATAATGATATAATAATGAAAAATAATATGGAAAATATTAATTTTTAGGGAGTAACCATTTTTAATTTAAAACTTTTTTAAAATATTAATAATGGAATTAATGTATCGGTACGAGAACAAAATATATCAATACCTAGAGAGTAATTGAAAAATAGAATATCAAAAAATATTATTTGTTCATTTTAACACATTAATAAACATAAAAATAACTGATACTTTTAAAAGGATAAATGGTTAGGCTACACAATTAGGCAGATCAAGAGTCTAACTCTGTAGAGCTACTAGAGTTAAAATTCTAATATAGATGTTTTACATTCATCATTATGATAATTATGCACCATAACGATGAATTTTTTTAATTCATTAAAATGATTTAAATGTTTTAACGTCTAACGAACCAATAAAAGATAAAATATAACAAAATATATATCGGAATGTGACATTATACGTGTCATACTTTTCCAAACCATATCACTTTTCCCCACTAAATTTTCATATAAAAATGATTGATTTGAGAAGAAATTAGTCCATCACTCCCTCATATGAGATTCCAATTACATTTATTGATGATATCCACTACCTTTCATCCAAAAAATATGATCTAAATTTACTTATTTTATTAAAACATTTAATTATTTATCTTCATAAATTTATCTTATTTTTTAAACAATAGAGGTATCATGTTTTAATTTTATCTCTTTCCAATTGAATGAAAACAATATTAATTGGGATTATATTTCGTCATATGGGTTATATGATAGACATTTTTGATATATTTAAATTAAATAAGTAGTGATATATAGTATTCATGCTTTCAATTGTACTAAATAATTTATAAGGATCAAACATATATTGGAAAAAAGTAAACTTTATTCACATTACATATATAACCCAATCAAGGAGATAATTTAATGAATACAATATCACATATAAATAACTCCAATTTTCTAAAAATGATATCAAAATTATTTTTTGGAAATAATGATGAATCACCAAATATTTCTAGATAAGTTAAATTTTCTATGACATCTCTTGCAATATACTTAGTCCCACTATAGATATTTCACCAAATTTCATACAAACAATTTGAAACCAACATGATTAACTATATTATTATATAATGTGTTACATATTTATTAAATATTATTATTTATTTTTATATAAAAATTTAACCACTGAAAAATCATCATCCCATTGTTCCCTAAGAACCATAACAAAAACATTGATAAAATATATCTTGATTTGAATTTACCTATATATTTTTCAATTAGTTTGAGACAGGTATTCCCTTATATGTCTCAACTAAAAGAATTTTTTTTTATTAAGATAGATCCCATTTTATGAGGTGGAATGAGGGTATATTTTTGAAATGAACACTGCAGTTACCCTATACAAGTTCACAATCTCGTGAATAGAATCCTCTCTATGTCTTTAATAGTCATTTTATGCTTGATCAGAATAAAATAAGAATATATTATCAACCATTCAATGATCAATTAGATTGAATTTTTCCCACATAGAGTAGTTTTTAATATAATGATAAAATATAATTATATACCTTCCCACATCCATATAAGAATAAAAAAATTATGAATTATTTTTAATATATTATTCTTCTTTACATGTTGTAATTAAATGTGAAGAATAAATGAATATGATCAGTGGCATCCCTCCTTTAACCTTGATACCAATAATGACAATTCGTATTAATTTATTTTTCCTCTAAGATTATGTTCCCATAATGAGTTATTTATGTCATTAATCACTATCATTATCAAAAAAAATGGATCTACAAATGTTCTCTGAATTCTTTGACACCATCATTGGAAAGGTACCAAAAATTGGTGAACTCTTCACCATTTAGGATTCCTAAAATTATATAACATTATACAAAATATGATGGAAAATGAATAATCTAGTAAATAATATTTGTAATATGATCATTTTAAGAACATAAAAAATTCATTCTCCTCCTTTACATTAAGAACAATGTCAATGAAAATACTCAATAGATTTTATTCGTCACTAAATTCATCCAAATCTTGTGATGAGAATTTTTTTGTGTGAATAGGTGTGTTACTATCCATATCATAGTGTCTAAGTTTTTAAATAACGATATTTTTCTGATACATAAAACATTAACTTTTTATTAGGTTGAAATAATTCTTTGATATTTTATGTCTTAGACACTTTTCATTAGTATAAACCAATCAAACCTTTATAACCAATTTCATCCAATAACCATTCTCAAAATATATTTTGTTACCAAATGTTTTGTACCACAATAATATTTTCCAATTCCAAGTCATTAGTTGTTGGAACCAATAATGATACTTTCTGGAAATGATTTCTAATTTGTGTTTACTAACAATCCTCACTGGTTTGATCAAAAATATTCCATGAAAATGGATCTTATAGTATAATCTAACTATATAGTTGATGTTGGTATTATTTCCCATTGTTTCATAAATTGTTTTGATGAAAATAGAGATAAATATGAAAGCATAATGACAAGAGGTTTTCAAGAGTTGACTATTCATAAATATGGTAAAGGGATGGGTTTCATAAAGACTAGGTTTCCCAATGGGTGATATTCATGTATATGAGGAGAAACATGAAAAATCATAATTAATTGTGTGACATGTTGATGGATATATCCAAAGCTATGAGAAGATTTGTGATCTGGTTTAATTTCACTAGAGTTTCATGACATATTGTGCTTCCAGAATAGGTTTTTGTAGTTTAAGGATATATCCACTAGATTTGTGGGAGAATCAAGAGGTTTTGTTCTTATAATTATAATGCTACCCCCACTACATCACATTTGGAAATAATTTGAAAAAATTATGATTTACTTTTATTTTGTGAAGGCTAAGAGAATTAATAATCAGTATTCAGTGTGAGCTTGAGCATCACAAAAAAGACTAGTTATTTCTTGATTGATTCAAATTGATTTATGAAATTATATTTTCATGATGACTCAGTATTCTATGATGACATAGTATTATTTTTTAAGGTATTTTATTCAGCGTTAGTGTTTTTTCTATGAAGGTTGTGAACATCGCAAAAGATATTCTCAAACAACAGTATAGAAAATCAGGTTTGAGTGACCTATTCATTAGTGTTCATATGTTGAAGATGTCAATGAAAGAAGAGTATCATGAAATTTATGGAAAATGGATTAAATTAAAATCTACTAAAGCAAACTCCATGTCATTTAAAAGTGTAATTATCCACTTAAAGTTTTGGGCTAGTGTAATTGATGGAAGTGTTCTAAGAGAGGTAGTGTACAATCTATAAAATCATGTAAAAAATTTCCCTCTCACATAGTTACTATGAATGAAATTATTTATTTAATTTTTTTTTTAAGATTAGTGGACTTTGTTATTACTGACCCACCGTTTTTGTATGATACTTGCACTGTCACTTAGTGGTTAATCATGTAAAATTGTTATGTTTGGACTCTTCAAGTGAATTTTTAAATTACTCAACTTTACCATATGATAGGATTATCATGTTCTTACCTGCGTGGTAAACAGATCTATCACTTTTAATGAAATATTTGACACCCTAATTTAACACTCCCCTCTCAGGGTGTTCTGGGATCATACAAGTGGCATAATGGGAATGGATTTTCTATGTGGGATTCTATAAATTAAATATGTTCTATTTTTAATGATTTGAATTTATTTCTTTATTCAACAACAACGTTTTTTTATTAATATTACATATATTCTGATCAAAAGACAATATACACAAAAACCAATATTAATAGGATAGAGAAATAGGATAGAAAGTGTAAAAAACCTCTAATATATGTTTAATTACATTATAATAATGAAGATATATTTATCATGTAATGTAAAGAGAAAGTTGTTTAGGTTTCAAAAAAATATAAGGACAACGTTTCTACCTTATATTAATAATAATTTTCAAATGATCAGTATGTATTTTTTGTAAATTGTAAAAAAAATTTAAAATAAGGAACATAGAAAAAGTAGTATGATAATAAATCTATAACCTCATAATAATTTTTATTTGATAGTTTAATAATTTTTTTAATGATATTATCGAAGAAATAGAGTCCCTTATTTTTAGATTCATTCAATATATGCATGTAGAATCACCAAGATGGTAGGAGAAGCAGATGCGCAGGAAAACAATATTCAAGGAAAAATTACTAATGGTTTAAAGCACTCCAGATTGGATGAAACCTTTGAATTGAAAATGATGGAACATGAAATATGTTCCTCAAAATACCTCCATGATGTTGAAGAGAATTTGGGTGTCAAAAAGTCTCTTGATGAAAAGATCCATGTGTTTGAAGATAAATTAAAAAATAGCACTACTGTCAATTGTTTACAATTTGATGAAGTATCTAAGAAGATCAAGGAACTTGACACTTAGATTAAATATAAAATCAATCTACATGAATATAATGTTGTTATAATATTTTATAATGTTGACGAAAATATTAACATGATTGATGTTTATAAAATCATCCTCAATATAAAATTTCATGATTTGGAAGACCATTTGTCCAATGTTGATAATCTATATATTGAGACTTCAATAACGAATGAAAAAAGTATCTATGGATACTCAATGTCACTAAATGATGCTAAAGCTGAAATACCTCAAACATGTGATAAGAAGATCATGACCTTTTTTGATGATACATATCAAGAAGAATAGAAGAAATGAGTACAATCCATACAATCTTTTATTAATGATTCTAAATTTATTATCATGAAAGTGAAAGATTTATGACAAATAATGAACATGTATAGATGACAAAAAGTGATAATAAACCTAACACCATTAAAAAGGTGGACATGAAGAATATTATAGAAGTAGGTTTCCCAAAAAGAGAAAAAAAAGTCATGAATAATATCGCACAACATTATACATAAGATATAAGGAGATAGTGGTTTGTTTTTCAACGTTGTTGTTGTAAGAGATTTGGGAATTATGCATTGAATTTTGGGAACAATCTCTAAATGAAAATCAAAAAAGTAATATTATTTCAGGGTGATAATTCCATAGAGGAAGAAAAAAAATACACATGTCCCAAGGAATAAATATACTACAACCATGAGAGGTGATAATGTAAAAACGAAAGCCATCGATTCGTGAGGTGGTAGTCCACCATACAAACTAATGAAGATTTTGTAACTCATTTGATTGAAATTGTCGCTTTTTGGGCCATAAACATTGCATAAAAAAATGTAACTGTATTAAAGATATTTTTATTATTACAAAATCATGCTATAAGAATAATTTTTGTAGGTGGAGAATGATTTAAAATAAATTTTCTCGTTGAAGATCATTACATATTCTTCTTGCATCCTTCTTAGGTATACACTAAATCTTTCAAAGTTAGGGTTTATGTAAAAAATAAGTCTTATAATATAATTATAGTGATTTTGATAACATATTAGGGGAGGTATTTTATATTAAAAATGGATTCATACTTGTTATGAAATGAGGGTTGTCAGATCCCTTTTATTGTTTCAGAAGTGTGGGATTATTGTAAATATTCCAAAGTATTCACTGTCGGGATGTCAATATTACCTATAGTGGATATAAAATATTTAATTAAAGGAATATATGGATTATATGGATGATAGAAACATCCATTAAAATATTAAACACATTTTTAAACTATTTTTTCTATAACATCTGTGTTTCATTATTTTTACCATTTTGGGTTTTCACTACTGTAACTAGTTTTCTATATTTGGTAATATGTTCTTTAAAAGTAAATTAATGTCAGACTTACAAAAAACATCAGAGCCAAAGATTATAAATATTAAATCTATTTTATCAAATTATAACCTTTTGTATAGGGAATATTAGTTACAACATAAACTCATTTAATGTTAAAAAACAATGCATTAACATTAACCACACTAAAAGAGTTTATTTTACTAATTAGGGGTGAATATATTCTCTATAAAAGAAAACATAGTTCATTAATGGGAGATAGTTCATATTTTTTAGATGATAAAAATTAGTTTATAGAATATACTACTTTCATTAATTTTAAATAATTTTTTGAAATATAATTTTTATACGACATCATTAATTTCAATTTTCACATTAATCATTTAATTTGAATTCAAAAATATTAATACAATTATATAGTTTTAATATAATATTCTAAAAACATTGAAACATTTTATATTTATCTAAAAAAACAATGCATCATAATAATTCACTCAATTTTATTCACTTTCAAAACAAATTGTATCATTTATTTTATTTAAATACTACCAAAATAATTAATTCATTGGAATTTATTAAGCATTTTAAGTAATTATATAATTTATAAAAAATTTAAAAAAATTATTATTATAATAAAATTTATCATTAAAAAATATATTATATAACCGAACCTATTTTTTGTCTCTATCCCATTGTTTTTTATAAATTATATTGTAAAAAAGGTGTCTTTTTTGTCCTTTTCTTTACATAACTTATTATATGGGTCATATTCAAAAGGAATGTTGTAATTAAATTCCATATTTAAAAAAAATTTATTTCAAATGTCGACATAAACTCATTATATAAAATTATGATTATATTTCTGAATATTTTCACTCTTATCATTCTAGTTTAACCAGTAGTAATGTTATTTTTACCTTAACTGTGATAATTAATTTTTACAACATTTACTATTCATTTTGTCAAAAAAATTAATTCCACCATACTAGACATTATAAATTTTGATTATTAAAAATCTGAAGTTCATTTTTCAAAATTCAGTTCATATCAATGAAAATATTTCAATATTAATCCGACAGATGTGGATAGAAAATCTATTTTTTAGAAAAATGCTTTTTAGAAAATGGTGATTATATATTACCTCTTTGAATAAAATTAACATCATAATAAAACAAAATTAATATTTAAATATATATATTATATTAATTTAATTTAAAAAATTCTTCATTTTTCAATATTTTACATCATTAAATGAGTATGATTATGCATTTTAAAACTATTTTTAGAAAACCCAATATTTATCTCAAAGAAATTATACCAAAAGGATATATAAATTAGATTAAAAGTAATATGTGGATCATATATTAATAAATAATACTTTGGTTAGAAGAAAAAATATTAAAAACATACGGGTACCTTTAAATTACATATATTAATGAAAATAAACTACATTTTACAAAAATCTGTATTTTTCAATATTCACTAAAAAATAAATATTTTTCCAAAAATCCAAATTTTCACTAATACTAAATTTTGATATTATGCTTCCAAAAATGAATTTTATTTTATAAAATAAATTTTATAAAATTTTGATATATATAAATTAAAATATTTTTCCAGAATATAAATTAAAATCAGTTTTCACAAAAACGTATTTTTAGAGAATAAAATCAATTTATTAAATAATTTTATTGAATATTTAGTCTATATTTATTAATAATTTACATTTATTAATACATAAATATATATGTATATATATCATAAAGAGGTATATACTATTTATTACCACTAATTTAAGTTCTAGAATTTAATGGTAATATATATCATGTTTCATTTAGGTTCATTGTTACATGTTTAATATTCTATAGATCATAAAATTCTTGGGGTTATGTGTAACAAAAGCTAAAATGAGTTTTTCTTGTAACTCAAGATAAAATTAGTGGTGTGATTCCTTTATGAGATCGGTTATAGTTTTACTATTTAAAAATATTTTGGTGTTATATCCTCCCTTACCCCATTCCCATTTATAAATTGTATCCTCAGGATTTTAACCTTTATCTTGGTAATAAAAGGTAGTACAATTCAAAATAATTTTTTTATAATCCTTATTTTTAATAATGGTTAATAAAACTTCCATTTAATAATATATAATGGGAATTACAAAGTTCATATGGAATAACAAATAACATTTTTTCCAAATAGAAGAACATATACGGGAATGGGTAAAATATAATATATTATAGAGGGTTATTGTGTTCATTGATCAAAAGAAAGTGAATGATCAATGGAATGTTAAGGGACTCTAAACCAAAAAAATATGTAATGATAAAAAACACCATAGATTTATCAAAATTGAGTGTATTATAATACTAAATTTATATCAATTTCCTTTTATTATAGTTGAGGAATTCATTCACCATTTACACTAAAACTATAGTGAAATATACTTGCATAATTTGTATAATTTCATACATTAATCGAATTACACCAAAACGCCATATTTTGGTCCAAATTATGTGTATTTAGGATAATATTACAATTAATAAAGAAATAAAATAAACTTTTAAAGGAATACATAATCCCAGAAATCATAACAAGATATTCTTCATATGATTAGAAATTATTACAAACCTTGATAGATAGAACATTTCAACATAAAATCCAAAATTAATAAACCATAATATGTTTCCTTAATCATAAATATTAAAAGATAATTCCCAATGTTAAAACTAAATCATTCAATAAATAGCTATCAAAAAAATTCATCAAACATTTATGGACTGAGTTTGAAACACAATGATTATAAGTATTTGATAATATATTGTTCCAAGAAATATCAATTGTTATCACGAAAATAAAATACCATGTGTCTCTAAAATTAACATAATATTTACGCGTAAAAATTTAATACCAATCAATAAATCATGTATGCTACTGGTAGGCATGACAAACTTATCATACATTCAACATGTGTTCAAGACCCTACCACATTACTAGATGCAATGGGTTGTCACCCAGCATACGAGTCACCCTTTTATTCTTTTAACATGAAATATAACCCCACCCTAAATAAAAATTAATGTCTAACCATGGGGTTAAAAATACACCAAGCTATTAAAACATCTCAAAAAATGTTATTATTAACCTGAAAAGTTTTACTACATAAAATCCTGAAATTTGTTGTCTATCACATGGAACTTATGATAACCCATAATAATACATACATTTGATAGTATATATAACTATTAATAATATATCACTTGAAAATATCAAAATATCCAAAGTTATCTAAAATGACCTTTGATACTAATTATTACAGCCCATAACCCGGACACGTAGATCTAATATAGAAATTGTAAACATTATATTTCCGGATTTGATGTTGATAATTGTGACTAAATATTTTTCCATCCAATTCATACCACATCAAAAGGAATAATTTGATAAATTATATTTTATAGGTTATATTATGGTTATAGTTTAATAAGAACATGAAAAACTAGTATATTAATAATAACCATGCATTCAATGATTATTTCTCCTACTTAACCCATTATTTATTATTTAAATTTTTGTTATCCTCATAATCCATTTGAAATCTCCTCAAGAAATAATTCATTCAACCAAACTATTTATAAACTATGAAAATGGAAATATAATAATTATTAAATAAATTTTCAGTAAGGGAAAACATCAACATTAACCAGTCAATTTCATCGTGGAGCATAAGTAGAAAATATGTATATGATGGACTATCAATATTCCATTATTACAGAATATATTTATTTATACACATCAAGGCATGTATCCCCATTTATGAAAACATAGAATAAAGAAATAATAAATGAAAAAATTATGTGATTTAATAATCATGTACCATATGATATAAATCATGATAAAATTAATCATCATAAAATAACATGATTAATAGAGAAAATATATTTTTATCTTGGAACATCATCTTCATAGAACACTTATTGAACCTATAAAGAACACTCAAATTGGAATAACCATATAGAAAACATCCAATGTAATTCTATGTAGATCATAATCATTACCAATACATTGGGGTGCTATCTAGGAACACCCAAAACTAAATATATAATGGGATCACACTATGATATCAAAGCACACCCATTGTATATAATTTCCAAGAACCACTAGATAAATAATGTACACATAGATTTCATTTTAAACAAAAAACTCATAGAAAAAATAATTATTCACATTATAACTTGACTTGACCATGGATACAAAATTGGATCTATTTCAACATATTATTATCATCATTGACCCATGGAAAATAAATAGTTTCTTTAACAATATGTCTGATAATTGATAAAATTGTGGAAGATAAATGTGTTTCATAATAATCTATTTGAAACATGATTAACTCATAGAAGATAAATGAGTATCATCCAAATCTCTTTGAAACAATCTTATTCCATCTATGGAAAGAATGATGATGACTTCAATACAAAATATCCCCATTGGAGGATAACTAAAAGCCAGGTTTTTTAATATTGATGAATGAAAATACCATTAAAATATCAAGAAAAACATTATTGAGGAAAATATCCTCCTTATATTGAATAAAATGTTTTAAAAAATTAAAAATATTGAAATCCTTTTCATGGAAAATCACATTAAAAAAAAGATTAAAAGTAACTTAGTAAAAATGGAAATGATTATAATAATAAATTATGTCCATAATGGAATGTATTTCAATAAATTTCATAAAATAACATTTATTTTAAATTGTAAAACTTTATGGAAGGTTCCTTTTTCATAAAATGATAAGAAGATTCCTTTTACATTTTTATAAAAAAACAAAAATGCATTGTCATGAAAATTAAAGAAGATTCCATTGAAAAAAAATTAAATATTAAAAATGGGTTAAAAATCCTTTTATAAATCATATTTAAATGGTTAAAAATTAATTTTTTTAGAGAAAATGTATTTGTAAGAAAACATATTTAAAACTAAGGAGAAAAATGATGTCTTGTTTTCATAAAATCATTTCCTTAATAATTTAAATTACCAAATTTCAAAAAAAATGTAATATTACTCTTAAATATCATGATTAATCATTTAATAATAAAATTTATTTATTTATTGACATATTTATCACAATATCTCATCATTGGTAGAATAATCATAATTAATCCCAATAATGAAGGAGATTGTAAAAAAACTCTTTTCGTTTTAGTATCATTTAATCACAAGCCCCATAAAAGGATTACAATACATGAAAAATAAAATTCAATTCTAGAAAATATAATCATTATAATGAATTTAAAATTGGATTTATATAATCCTTTTAAAAGAATATTTGTTCATATCTGTAAAGGCTCCGAAATTTCAAGGAAATTTTTTTATTAATTTATTTGGAATTTTACGAGTACGCAGTTTCTGACGGTACCTGATTTCGAGGCTCGGTGTGCCCAGAATCAATTTCCAAAGTTTATCTCTAGTACGTTCAGTGAACGAACGAGCATGATTCTCTAACCTTTGATCCAGTGCTTGGAATCTAAATATGAGGCCACCGATGAAACCGCAACACTGGTATTTGCTTAAGAAACCTTTTATAGAGTTGCGTTTGCTCGGGAAGAGTGGTTTAAAAATGTTGTTTATGTGTTATGTGAATTAAGTTGTGTCACAAATTTTTTTTCTATGTGGTTTAACTTCCATGTGAGGTAATATCCAAACTCCTCTTGTTAAGATATTAGTGAGGTGGGGCCTACATGAGCCCCACACCATCCAAATTCCTTAACTCTCCATTAAACCCCACTCTTGCATTTAATTTTTAACTCCCCCCTCTCCCCTATATAATTATGCCAATACACATAATGAATTAAGTGAGATATGATTTTGAATTTTTGAATTCCTAGAATGAGTTAATAAAATAAGGATGAGCCTTATTTTATTTTGGTAGGTTGTTGTGTGAGGATAATTGAGGAGAGAGCTCTTGTGTGTTTTCCTATATAACTTCATCTTCTTCATGATGAACACAAATTCTTCGATGAAGAATGCCATCAACGCAAGGAGAGATCAACGTGTCATCTCTTCTCTCTACATCCAGTGTGTGACGCCTTTCCTGAAGAATGAAGATGCACCCTTTTTCCATCTTCACTCCATGTTAAAGAAAGGGAGACGCTGCTTCCTCCTCGTGAGATCTCCGCCAATGTATTTGGAGCCACACCTCGTGCCACCATTCTCCATGACACTGGCTTTCATGAAATACTTTGTGGTAGGGGTTAGGTTTAATTTTAATCAATTAAAATTGCACTTTAATTATCATTATGATTACTCATTCTTCGCCGCTTTCTATCGGTATAACGGGAGGAAGTCGGACCTCACAAACATGACCGACCCTCCACACCATTGTTGTTCAACATCGTTGTGGATTGGAATAGAGGCGACGCAGTGTCGTTGCACTGTGCAGGAATGAGGGAACCACGGCTGGTGCGGGCCGTGGCGAAGGAGAACGGCGCCGTCGTGCCACGCCGTTGAGGACGAAAGAGGCCGCGGCCGGAGCCAGGCCATGGTGGAGGGGCGCGGCGCCATCGGGCCACACCAGAGCACCATAGAGGGACACAGCCAGGGCGGGACATGGTAGAGGGGAACATCGCCATCGCACCGCGCAGGTCGAACAAGGGCCGCGACCCAAATCCGTTGCAGTGCAGAGGAGGGCGGTCGGGTCTGACGATCGCTGGCGCTTCAGGAGGCGGGACCAGTAGGTCCTGCGTGGTACAACCAGCTGGCCATTACGGCCAGACGGATCCAAGAATTCCGGGAGTTGTAACCCTCGGTGGCTGGAAAAGGGTTGGCCCCTCCACATGGGGGCTGCTGTTTCAAAGGCAAGGGGGCACCCCCCCCCCCCCCGCCTTACACGTCAGCTCAGCGTGCGAGAGCCCGTGAAGTGCTGGACCAACCACGCCGGGCCAGACTGTCCGCGTCGTGCCAGACCGCCGATGTCGGGCCGAACCCCCCGTGCTGGGCCGAGCTGGGCCGACCCAGGGGTATCAGGCGGGGTTGGACCGTGCCAAAACCCCCCTCTTTTCAGACAGATCCATTCAAAGGCCCATAACATGTTATACAGACCTCCGATCGACACACCGTCAGTTGCGTTGGGATCCTTGGATCAAGATTTTCGTTTTGGTATATTAAACACATGGTTTAAGAGAACATTGGGTATGACCAAGTTGGTTTGAACACGAAACCAATCGGGCCATCAGAGCGGAAATGCTTATAACTTGAGCTCCGGAGGTCCGTTTGACGTGTCGTTGACTTTGTCAAATTCCTCTTAGTTATAAGGTTCTTTTGTATTACTCTTCTCAAGGTTTGGAGGCAGTTGGAGTATAGTTGGTTTGGTTTTTACTTAAAAACTTTCCGGGCCCCTCGGATGAAAAAGCTGATAACTCTTAGATCGGGTGACAGATTGTCGGGCCGTCTGTCGCGTTGAGTTCCTATGGAAGAGATGGAACATTGGGATTCATCAACTTCATACTTCATGTACATTGATGTATCGAATCCCCTTGGCTCATGGAGCAGACCCTCCCAGAATCGGGCAAGCTGTGTGCGGGAACCCTAGAGCTGGTTGCGAAGAAGATGACTTCCGAACTAGGATCCTCCGTGGGTTCGATGAGGATGACAACCATACTAGGGATCCTCCGTGGGTTCGACGAGGATGACTACCGTACTAGGATCCTTCGTGGGTTCGACGAGGCTGACTACCGTACTGGGATCCTCTGTGGGTTCGAAGACGACGACTACTGTTCTGGGATCCTACGTGGGTTCGACTATCATGATGGGATCCTCCGTAGGTTCGACGACGATGACTACTATAATTGGATCCTCCATGGGTTCGGCAGCGAAGACTACTATAATTGGATCCTACGTGGGTTCATCAAAGGAGATGATCTTGAGGCTACATCTAATCATCTCCACCCCTCTTCGTAAATGGATACCCGTGTGAGCTGAGTCTTGACTTTCAATCATTATCTTCGATGTGATTGACTTTTTTTCCAATGTTGTTTGGGTTGTACTTTCTTGTGTGGACTTGGTTGATCTTGGGATTGGATGTTGGAGCCGTACTAGAATTGATGACTTAGGTATATGTATGGGAATATACCTAAGTAATGTTGTTTGATACATCGTGATTGTATTTTTTCTTTTTTGGTATATACTTTGTGGATTCTGGGAGACCTTCGGGAGTCTCGGGGTCCCTACTGAGTATCGTATACTCCCCCAGCACAGGCAATGCCTGCACTACATTGTGCTGGTTACAGATGACGGAAAACACTGATTGTGGTTGAGCCTTGTGGAGCGGGACGGTACCCAGAGGTGGACTATTAGATGGGACATACACGGAGTGGATGGTCGGACTCGAGGTGCCGATGAGAATATCTGTACTCATCCTTCAGATGGGAGTTCTGGAGGATGTCTTGGTTGTTGCTGCTCTACTTTTCAACTGCTGTACTTTCTTTTCGCAGTTGTACTGTACTTTCAGTTGGGTTTGTATACTGGCCCATTTACTTTCCATCACTGACTTTTTTACTCAGTTTACTTAGTGTTTACTTCATCTTGTGTATTTTGTAGTGTTTGTTTACTTATTTTAAGGCAATGCCTTTCCTTTTATCGGGATTTATGCCTTTAATGCTAGTCGCTAACCCCTAGACTATGGAAGGCGGGCTTGGGATAGTCACAGCCCAGGCCCCGAGGATGGGTCGTGAAAAATTGGTATCATAGGAGTTTGGTACTACCGTAGAACTCCAGACTATAATCTTACTTCTATGTGAAGAAATAGTGTTAAGGGTATTAAGTGTGGTTAATAGTCCAGGGAGTCTAGTGTCGGTGCGACGACCGACGTATCCATACATCAGGACCCTTATTTCTGATTTCCGACTCAGTGCACGAAAACATTGATTCCATGTGTGATTCAAAGATTTCACTGTGATTAATTTTGTCAGCTCACCAGGTATACTATGTTGACCCCGACACACATGTTTCTTTTCAGGATAGCCCCACGACGACATCTAGCTAGGGTTCTGAGCATTGTGTGAGACAACAGCCTACTGAATAAAGAGGCCTCGGTACAGGGCCCTATTAGAGCGGAGGCACTGGTGGTACCTCTACCCACTGAGCCACCGATGCTTTGACACCCCGAGCTTCCATGATACAGTTCTCTTTCAATATTGCAATAAATTGAAATGTACGCAAGTTCGAGATTCTAACTCACTGCGACCAATCATAGCAGTTATGAATAGTAATACCCACTTTTTGAAATTATATAAATTTTATATTTCAAAATGGACTAAATTTTAGTATTTGGAATATCAAAATTATCTAAAGTTGAATTTTTTGTAATTTTTTGAGAACTTCTAATTTTCTATGAATAGAGAAAATACATAAAAACAAATGTTTTAGTCAAAATAATTTATAGTGATAAATTATACTATTGAGTGGTTTTAAAGTATAATTAGGATATATTTTTTACCATTTTATCCAAAGGTGGTCATTAGAATTAATTTCACTTTCAAATTGGACGTAAACCATTGTCAATCTTTTGATATATATTGTTTCTCAAAACACGCTATTTGTTGTGACAGCGGGAATTAATTATAAAAATAATTAATGCAAATTATATGATCTTAATTTTGTAAAATTGACATCATTTTTGAATTCAGAATATGAATTATATCTTAGGGTGAAATTTTGGCATTGTTCTAAAACACTTCAATTTTTTATGAATAGTTAAACCACTAAGTGGTAGTTAAAAAACCGATTTTTCGTTTAAATGAAACATTACCACTTCTGTGATTTAATTTTCTAAAATCTGACATACATGGTTGTCATTAGGAAGTAAAATGCGTTTCAATGAGATTAAAATAATTTTCATGCGAATAGTAACTTTTAAGTTTAATTAATCATGATTAAAGGTAATTAGCGAAATTTAAGGTAAAAATGATATTATAAAAATATGAAAATACCATTACACTTGTCCTACCATTATTGGATGAGTCATGGAAGACCAAGACAATCCATGGGTCAACATGGGGACCCCATGAATCCACTTGGGTAAGAAAATGACATTAATAACTTATTATTTAAAATAAAAATAACACTGTCCCAGACATGTGTTGTTTTACTAAAACAATTATTACATGGGGTTATATAAGTTAACTTTTTTAATATAAATATAAATTAGAAATAAAAAAATATTTACTACATCATGGAATTTTTTTTATAATATTTAGATGTTAAATAAATTAAAAATTTTATGACACAATGATGATGCAACAATTACCTCATTAATTAACAATTTAAATAAAATGAAAAGGTAATGTAAAATATAAGGCTTACACTTGTCAACAACCTATTGGATGAGGGTATTTCAAACCCTTATCACCTTATACTAGAAATATATAATTTTTGGACCTTTAGAATCCGAAATTCATTTCATAATAATGTAACATTTCAATCATTCCAAGAGTGCCCCTCCTCTCCTCTTATAAAAGGCCCCCCCCCCCACCACTACAACCTTATTCACACCATAAAATCCATTTGGATCAGACAAACTCTGCCAAAATACTCTCCCAAATTCCCTATCTTACTCCTTGAAGTCTAACTTTGGGCAGAAGTCTTCCCAAGGAAGCCTTTGGCTCAAATAAAAAAGAGTTACCAGATTTTAAGGTAATGTCTTCTCTTGTGTTCTTTTGGGTTATTTTGCTTCTCCAACCCCCGAAAATCTTTTTATTCTTTTATTTTGTAACAAAAATTATCTTAAATATCCAAGTATTTTTTATGATAATTATTTGATTTATAGTTGTACACACCTTCATCAAATGGTTAAATAACATACTGTTTCTTTGGGTGGCGAATTACAGCCTCACGAAACGATGATTGTTCAATCTTCTTTTAACACCTCTCATGGTGACCATTATGAAGACACTATTTTTTATATATGATATATATTATGTTTATTTTTTCCTTATTCTTATGTATTATTCATTTATGGAATACCCTTATGATTTCCATTATGGGTAAACGCGATAATTTCATTTTAGGAAGTGCATACTACCTCCACCTCAAAGTGATTTGAATCGTTAATGTCATATGTGTGATGTATAAAGTATGGAGTAATGATATTATATATGATATTTTAGTATAATTATAATATACATTTATATCATTATTATTTAATTCCATTAAAAACAAAATATAAATGAAAGTAGCGTTGATGCGTACGTACGGCTTACTGTCTCCATGAACGGTGCATTTCATTTCTTACCTATAAATGTTATGTAATTTTATAAATGAATGTGTATAATGGATATATATGATATATATGATATCTAAATCATGAATATAATTCTGGATATAATGTATATTTTTACACATGAACATCTTGTAATTATAAGAAGTTTATTTTTGACACTAGTAAAAAAGATCGACAAAATGACCATTATTAACTTAAATAATTACATTATGTTAATAACATGGTAATAAGTGATATAAAGGAATAATGAACATGAGAATGGGACTTATGAAAATATAAATTAACTTTAGTATATTATTCAGGAGATTAAAGAACAATCGAGTCATGTCAGACACAAGGTAAGGGAACATCATAACCCAATTTCCGTTCTTTGGGTCAATTTCCTACTTTCATATTATGTCATGATATTATTATGTCCTATCATGTATTTGTACTTTTTTATGTTCAATTATAGTAAATACACATAATGGATCTATTGTATTTAAAAATTTATCTTTGTAATGGACTTCGTCTCAATCTCCTTTTATTGATACATATTTTATTTTATACACAACTTTCTTTTATACAGTGTATAAACCCCTTTAAATTTTATGTTTATTCAAAAGGAATCTTTTTTATATGAAGCATTTTACTAAATGACAAAAGGCAATGTTTCTTTGTCATACGTATGCGGCGACAATGACTTCTCCTCCGCCGTGACCATTATTTGAGTTCCAGATTTCTCTCTAATCCATAACATTTTTTAACTGAACAATAAATACAAAGTTTTATTTTTATTTTATTTTAGTATTGAAAATGGTTTTGAATGTGTATTTTTATTATATCAATGTATTTTATTGATATCTTTTGATTGAAATGTGGAAATGTTTTGTTTCCTTTATGCATGTTTTATGTGATACAATTATTTTATGGTTTATAATATATGTTTAAACCTGTTCATATGAGGAATGAATTAGACTTTATAAGTGACGTGTGGAGCCCGCTATAGCTCATCGATGCATTGACAGGTCTCATGAGACAAACTAGTGTCTTGGAATAAGGCCTTGACAAAATATTATTTGTAGTCTTGGCACGAGGCCTTGGATACGTGGTTATGATAGTCTGGCATTATGTATTCCATCATTATGAAAGTGGTTAGTGATATTGCATGTTATTATTCTACCGGTAGAATATCCATGTGAATTAGTAAATGGAATTGTCTCAATTTACTTTTTCCATATAATGTTGATGTTCAAGTTTAAATGGCTTTTGTTTTAGTTATACATTTCCTCAAATTTTTATGTTTATTTATGAAGGCTTTTGCTATATTGTTATCCTTACTGAGCATCTGAGCCCACCCCTTCCAATGTTTTAATTTTTCCAAGATGTGAAGAGGTATATTATGAATGAATTATAGGGATAGTATGAGGGGATATGAAGATAATATGTTGTTGTTGTTTTTTACATTATTATGTAATGTAAGACTTATGAATGTATCTAGTGTTTCCAAGGCTACTAAACTAATCGGTCTATCGAGACTTGATCTTTTTTTATCATGCCAATGTTATGTAATAATGCACCGACTCTAGGTAGCTGGGGTAGGGGCGTTAAAGTTGGTATCAGAGGCAGTTTAGTACTAACCTTGGAATCTAGATTTAGATAATATCTGATTAGAGCACATAGCCCTATGATATCCTTTGAGGATTAGTATTGAAAAACTTCCTAGAATTTTTTTATTATAGAGATTTTATGAGTTTTTCGAGCAATACATCCCTATCTGGATACGATCATTTTGAGGCGGCTCTAGAACAGATGTACCTCGGGGTAAAACCTAAAAACACCGCTTTGAGCTAGACTCGAACGGGAACTGGTGCATGACGATGGGCCTTACTGCACTTTTGGTTACGACACTCCTTGGGGATATGCTTGGGGTAATTCTCATTTTCATTTCAAACCATTATGAAGGGTTTATGAATATATACTTCCTCAAAGAAAACATTTCTTTTTATGAATATGGATTATATCCATAAATAGTTCAATTTATGTTATGTTTTTTACAAGTATGGAATTATGCATTTTGATTCATAAACTTATCTAGTTTATGACATTGTTTAGAAATAGCACCTAGTGGGAGGAATGGAAACTATATCAATGCACGCACTCCATGTAGGTATTTCCCTGCTTCTCAAGATAATTATAATGGATTTGGTGATACAACTGGTGCAGATCAGCTTATCACCATACTGGGACAACTCACTCAGGTTATGAATAATAACCATACTTGTATGGATCACCCTGATCCACAACGTGGAGGATCAATGTTAGACCTATTCATGAGGCAACAACTATCAAAATTTAATGGGGGTACAAATCCATTTGTAGCTGAGAAATGGATAAACTCCGTAGAGAAAATATTCCATGCCTTGGGGAGTAGTGAAAGGGAAAAGGTTATCATGGCACTTTACCACCTCACAGGAGATGTCGATCAATGGTGGTTGCTGGTACAAAATACAAAGGAAGATGGCGAAGTATCAAGTAGGGAATGGAGGGAGTTTAACAAAATTTTCTTAGAAAAATACTTTCCTCGTGACTATCGAGGAGATATGGAAAGGCAATTTTCTGAGTCTGAGGTAGAAGGAGGACGAGAATGTCACAAAGTATGAGGACAACTATAAAAGGATAGCAAGGCATGCTGCATATTATATACATAACCCATGAAGTAATATTTATAATTTCATTGATGGGTTAAAACCATTTCTCCATTGAGCTTTAGTATCCCAATCTTTCTCAACATATGAAGATATAGTCTCATGTTCTATCAAGACAGAAAATTAATTCTTTAAGTCTTATGACAACAAAGTAAAGCAATAGAAGAAGAGAATGGTGGAACAAGAGACAGATAAAGGAAAAGAGGGAAAGAAGGATTTTCTTTTTTGTGATATTTGTGGGAAGAATCACCCCGTTAAATGCCTAAAAAAATGGGAGTTTGTTAAAAATGTGGAGAAAAAGGTCACCAGGCTCATGATTGAAAGGGAAAGAAAGAGGCTATCAATGTTGAATGATACAATTGTAGGGAAATGGGGAATTATACAAATATATGTCATAAGCATTAGGGAAACTTACCTCAAAAAAGGCCAAGGGATCAGCGAAAATATTTTGTTGTTACAACAGTTGAAGTGAAATAATTAATGTATTGGTGCTTTTGGACTAAAGGATTATATTCTGGTTATAAGAATAATGTGAAATATATAAGGATTGTACTGCAGTACATGTTTTTTTCATTAAGGTTTTAATATAATGAATGCAATCATATTTTTGTATGTGATAATAAGAGAAACTTTACTTTGTATGAGGAATCCGATGATACAATTGATTTTGGAATTTAAAGACATTTTAGAAAAAGCCTGGACAGAGATATTTGGGATAACTATAAAGGTTGGAATAGATTAAGTTTAACATTTGGATAGTATTGTTTAATTTTAAAACATTTCTGAAGATTATTTTTGGAATATTACACTACTATAGTTTTAGGAAAAGGAAAACCTGCAGGTTGGGGGATAACCCATTGCGTCGGACAAAGCTGTAGGAATAAAACCCACAACCATAGTGCAACATGCCTTTATTACCTACTACTAGCCTACAGGAAGTCCCTGGTTATTACAAAATAGTTTCTCTAATCTAAATGGTTTGCTGTAATATTTATAACCTTATACAATTAGGATAAATGGAATATTTTTGAGTTTTGTTACCATTTGGAATGAATGATGGGTTTGTGGTAAAAATTTTAAAACCTACATGACAAGTAAGTATATTTCTTTACATTCTTAGTAAATCTATTAAATAAATTCCTCAACTTTATGAAAGGTAACTTAAAACAAAAACATTGTTGGTTATCTTTTCCAACTGGGGATTCAATGACCGTTTAACCAATCACAAGATTGTGATTTTCTTGTGGTTAACATTCTCCTAATCCTGTTTTGTACAACTCCCCATCAGAACTTGATGGTTTTTGTCCTCCAAATCCATATTTTCATAGAATCCTAGTATGTTCTATCCCAGGTGACCTTTGCACTTCTCTTTCTTTCTTTTAATGTTATATTTTTATTAACCCTATTTCTCATGTCGGTTTTCCAAAAAGGTAATTTCTATTTTCAACCATTTATTTTCAAAGAAAAATTTCAAATTGCGAGGACTCAATTGATTGAATGATGGAAGAATGTAACACCCCGAGCTTCCATGATACAGTTCTCTTTCAATAATGCAATAGCTTGCATTGTATGCATGTTCGAGATTCTAGCACACCGCGGCCAATCAATATAGCAGTTATGAATAGTAATACCAACGTTTGAAATTATATAAATTTTATATTTCAAAATGGACTTCATTTTTGTATTTGGAATATTGAAATTATCCTAAGTTGAATTTTTTGTAATTTTCTGTGTACTTCCAATTTTCTATAAATAGAGAAAATACTTAAAAACAACTTTTTTAATCAAAATAATTTATTGTGATAAATTATACTATTGAGTGGTTTTAAATTATAATTATAATATATTTTTACCATTTTATCCTATGGTGGTAATTAGAATTAATTTCACTTTGAAATTAGACATAAACAATTGTCAATCTTTTGATTTCTATTGTTTCTTAAAACACGAAATTTCATGTGACAACGGGAATTAATTATAAAATTAATTAATGCAACTTATATGCTTGAAATTTCTTAAAATAGACATCATTTCTTAATTAAAAATATTAATTATAGCTTAGGGTGAAATTTTGTCATTGTTCTGAAAAACTACAATTTTTTATGAATAGTGAAACCACTAAGTGGTAGTTAAAAAACTGATTTATCATTTGAATGAAACATTAGCACTTCTATGATTTGATTTTAAAAAATCCGTCATACATGGTTGTCATTAGGAATCAAAATTTGGTTCAATGGGATTGAAATAATATTTTGGTGAATAGTAACTTTTAAGTTTAATTAATCATGATTAAAGGTAATTAGTGAAATTTAAGGTAAAAATGATATTATAAAAATATGAAAATAACTTTACACAAGTACTATCCTTATTGGATGAGCCATGTCTTACCAAGACAATCCATGGGTCAACATGGAAACCCCATGAAGCCACTTGGGTAAGAAAATGACATTAATAACTTTTTATTTAAAGTAAAAATAAAATTGTCACAAACGTGTGTTGTTTTACTAAAACAATTATTACATTGGGTTATATAAGTTAAAAGTTTTACTATAAATATTCATTGGGAAGATAAAAAGAGATCCTACATCATTTTAATTGTTTTTAATTTTTGGACAATAAATAAATTAAAAATTTTATGACATAATAATGATGCAGCAATTACCTCATTAATTAACGATTAAAATAAAATGAAAAGATAATGTAAAATATAAGGTATAAACATGTAAAAACCTATTTTATGAGCATATTTAGAACCCTTATCACCTTAGCCTCGAAATATATCTTTTTGGGACCTTTATAATCCTAAAAGAATTTCATAATAATGTAACATTTAAATCATTCCAGGAGTGCCCCTCCTCTCCTCTTATAAAAGGCCCCCACCACTACCACCTTATTAACACCGTAAAATCCATTTGGCTCGGCCAAAATCTGCCCAAATACTCTCCCAAATTCCATCTCTTACTCCTAGAAGCCTCACTTTGGGAAAAAGGCTTCCCAAGGAAGCCTTTGGATCAAATCAAAAAGAGTTACCCGATTTTAAGGTAATGTCTTCTCTTGTGTTCTTTTGTTTAATATTGCTTCTATAGCCCCCTAAAATCTTTTTATTATTTTAATTTGTAAAAAACCCACTATAATCAATATACAAGGATTTTGTTATGAGAAGGATTTTATTTACACTTACACACACGATCGTCAAATGGTTAAAGAACATACTGTTTCTGTGGGTGGCAAATTACTGCCTCACGAATCGATGACTGTTCAATCTTCTTTTAAGACCACTCACAATGGCCATTATGATGACACTATTTTATATATATGATATGTATTATGTTTATTTTTTCCTTATTTTTATGTATTTTTCATTTATGGCATACCTTTATGATTTCCATTATGGGTAAATCCGATAATTTCATTTTAGGAAGTGCGGACTACCGCCCCCTCAAAGTGATTTGAATCGTTAATGCCATATGTGTGATGTATAAAGAATGGAGTAAATGATATTATATATGATATTATACTGGAATTATAATATTCCTTTATATCATTATGATTTCATTCCATTAAATAAGAAATAGAAATGAAAGTAGAGTTCATGCGTACATACGACTTACCATCTCCATGAATGGTGCATTTCATTTCTTACCTCTAAATGTTATGTACTATTATAAATGAATGTATATAATGGATATGTATGATATATATGATATCTACATAATGAATACAATTCTTTATATAATGGTTTTTTTACCACATGATCAACTTGTAATTATAAGAAGTATATTTTTGACTCAAGTACCAAAGATCGACAAAATGACCGCTATTAACTTAAATAATTACAGAATGTTCATAACATGGTATTAAGTGATATAAAAAGAAAAATGAACATGAAAAGGGTTCTTAAGAAAATATAAATTAACTCTAGTTTATTATTCAGGACATTAAATAACGATCGATTCAAGTCGGACACGAGGTAAGGGAACTTCTTAAACCAATTTCCGTACTTTGGGTCGATCTCCTACTTTCTAATTATGTCATGATATTATTATGTCCTTTATTGTATTTGTACTTTTTTTATGTTTACTTATTGTGAATACACATAATAGATCTATTTTATTTAAAAAATTATCTTTGTAAGGGACTTCGTCTCAATCACCTTTCATTGAGACATATTTTACTTTATACACAACTGTAATTTATACGGTGTATAAACCCTTTTGACTTTTACGTTTATTCAAAAGGAATCTTTTTTATATGAATAAATTTACTAAACGACAAAAGGGATTTTTATTTGTCGTACGTATGCTGCAACAACGACTTCTCTGCCGCCATGACCATTATTTCAGTTTCGGCTTCCTCTATAAGACATAACGTTTTTTAACTGAAAAATAAATACAAAGTTTTAATTTTCTTTATATTTAGTATTGAAATTGGTTTTGAAAGTGTTTTTTTATTATATCAATGTGTTGTATTAACATATTGTGATTGAAATGTGGAAATGTTATGTTTCCTTTATGCATGTTTTATGTGATACGATTATGTTATGGTTTTGATATGTTTAATCCTATTTATATGTGGAATTTATTGGAATTAATAAGTGACGGGTGGATCCCGCTAGAGCTCCTAGAGGCATTGGAAAGTCTCATGAGACAAACTAGTGTCTTGGAAAGAGGCCTTGATAACATCTTATTTGTAGTCTTGGAATGAGGCCTTGGCTACATGGTTATGATAGTCTGGCATTCTGAATTCCATCATTATGAAAGTGGTTATTGATATTTCATGTGATTATTAGACCAGTAGAATATCCATGTGAATAAGTAAATGGAATTATCAGATTTTACTTTTTCCATATTATGTTGATTTTCAAGTTTAAAATGCTTTTGTTTCAGTTATACATTGCCTCAAATTTTTATGTTTAATTATGAAAGCTTCTGCTATATTGTTATCCTTACTGAGCATCTAAGATCACCCCTTCCAATGTTTTAATTTTTCCAGGATGTGAAGAGGTATATTATAAATGAATTGCATGCATAGTATTAGGGGATATGAAGACAAGATGTTGTTGTAGTTTTGTTTTACTTGATGATGTAATGTAAGACTTATGAATGTAACTAGTGTTTCCAAGGCTACTATACTAATTGATCATTCGAGACTTGATCTTTTGTGATCATGACAATGTTACGTAATAATGCACCGACTCTGGGTAGCTGGGGTCGGGGCATTACAGATGCCACTAGCCCCAGTAGCTGAGAGTGTACATCACCTGAGTGCACTACATGAGTTTCAGCGTTAGAGACCGCCCAGGTTCCTTGGAGTGACAGACCCTTAGGCATTTGAGGATTGGAAGGAGGCTGTTGTTCGAGTCATCAGATTGGTTGGGACACCAGCCGACCTCATGTTGATCCTTTCAGTGAGTCTCCTTCACGCTGTAGTGAGGTAGATGGTGGAGTTTGATGCTCTAGGTGCACGATGAGGCATCTCTATTTTGGTCAGACTTCGAGAGCCTCTTTCTCTTGGAGTTTATTCCAGCCACCCTCTGTGCGGTGCACATTCAGGAGTTACTGCAGCTGCGGCATGGCAGCATGATGGTAGCCCAGTACACGGTGAGATTTACTGACCTCTCGCGCTACTCCACAGATATGGTATGGGACCCGTTCATCCGGGCCCGGACCTTCAAGCATGGACTGAGGCATGAGATCTATACTTTGATGATCTCCCTCAACATCCCGACATAGGCGGAGGTGCTGAAGAGATCCCTTTTAGTGGAGAGTTTTCTCACTGAGCACTCACCAGCGGCGACACCCTCCGCAGAACAACCCGCAACGGAGTCTTCTGCAGCCGGCTGTAGACAGATGACGCATATGACCAAGCGGGCTAGACCATCAGATGAGAAATCTCAGGAAACATGTTCGGTTGTGCGGGGAACACGAAACAGAGCCAGCCACACGAGGAGTAGACAGTGATATGCATGCGATAGTCAGGGTCACATAGCTCGAGACTGCCCGACCCGCTCTACAGATAAGCAGCAGATGGTAGATGGACCTCCTAGGCAGAGGTCCAACGATGGCGGTCTGCAGGGAGCAGGCGGACGAGGAAGAGGAGATGGTCGAGCAGTATGTGGTGGACGACGCTTTGAGGCTCTATCACCACCACCACAAGGAAGACCACCCCGACTACAGGGAATATGTGGACAAGGGAGAGCTCAACTTTAGGAAGCTGAGGCCTATGACCATGGAGCACTGGGAACAGATAGACAGGAGCGGGACTAGCTCCAGATGTGGTGACTTTTGTTCATGATGCTTATATCTTTGTGGATGTTTTTGATGCTTTGTGTCTTTGTACTTTGAGATGCAGTAATAAATGACACTTTTTCTTGTGACTTTTTTTCCCTATACATTCTATGTAGTTGATACTGATAGGTTATGGTTAAATCTGTTGACTTGACCCTCATGTTTGAGATTCCTACTGGAAGTCACCTAGTGACCACACACTACTGCCGATAGTGTGACTCGACTATTGGAGGTGAGAGTAACGGTTGGATCACTTGGTAGTATCGTCGAGGCCTTATGACATCGTCCATGGAATGAAATATTATAGTTCATGTCAGGATTGAATGTATTAGGCAAAGAACGTGGTTCATCTAGGGGATGAGACTAGATTTCTCATTTCGGCAGAGGAGGAATCTCAGCAGCTCTGGTAGATCGTAGATGATGAATGGTGGAGATGATAACTTACAAACAACTAGTCTCACCTGTTGTTCATCGAGAAAAATGGTTTATGATTTTCATCAAATCAATAGTCTTAGGTGTATCCTCTCTTAGAAGGACATGAACCTGAGAAAGTGGCAATGGCTTGTGTTCCTCCAGGACTATTACTTTGAGATTATCTATACTCCTTGGATGGGCAACATAGTAGCTGATTCTCTCAGTAGGAGGTTGGGAATCCAACTACTGTGAGTGGAAACGGAGCAGCTAGCCGTTTTTCATATATCCATTGTGAATAGTGTTGAATTTAGAATGTGTAGAACCGGAGATGGTTCAGGCAGCGACGAAGAAAGTGCAGATCATCTAGGAGCAGATGATGACTACACAGAGCAGACTAAGTCCTATGCTTATAAGAGATGGAGTCCATTGGAGTTTGAGGGTGGTGACCACGTATTCTTATGAGTCTCACCTCGACGTGGATTATAGAGATTTGGATGGGGCGGCAAGCTATCTTCGCACTTTATCAGACCATTCCAGGTTCTCGGGAGGGTTGGCAAGGTGGATTTCCACCTGGCCCTTCCACCTCAGTTGCACCGGGTGCATGACGTCTTCGACGTATCTGAGCTGAGGAGAAAATGCATGACCCGATGCATATCATCGACCATGGGGAGCTGGACGTTGAAGACATGGCTATATTTTTGGATGTTCCAGTGGAGCTCGAGGATCGACAGGAGCGGGTCCTACGTGGACAGTCTATTCCTTAGGTGTGTTTTCACTGGTAGCTTGAGAACCTCCAGGAGAGCACTTGGGAGCGGAGGGCTCAGATGTGTGCTCAGTACCACTTTGTTTTCATTAGTGTGTATTGATGCTTTATGGGGACGTAAATCCGAGAGGTTGGAGAATGTAAAACCCTGAAATTTCAAGGAAAATATTTTCGTAATTTCTTTGGAATTTTACGAGTATGCTGTTTCTGATGGTACCTGATTCCGAGGCCCGGTGTTCCCGGAATCAATTTCTGAAGTTTAGTTTAGGTACGTTTAGTAAACGAACAAGCAGGTTTTTCTAAATTTTGAACCAGTGCTTGGAATAAAAATATGAGGGCACCAATGATTCCACATCACTGGTATTTTTTTAGGAAGGCCTTTTCTAGTGTTGTGTTTTCTAGGGAAGAGATGTTTAAAAATGTGGTTTATGTGTTACGTGAATTAAGTTGTGTCATAACTTTCTTTTTTCTATGTGGTTTAACTTCCATGTGAGGGAATATCCTAACTCCTCTTGATAGGATATTAGTGAGGTGGGGAACACATGAGCCCCACCCCCATCAAATTACCTAACTGCCCGATTAAACCACCCTCATGAATTTAATTTGTAACTCTCCCCTCTCCCCTATTTAATTATGCCAATACACTTAATCAATTAAGTGAGATAAGAGTTTGAATTTTTGAATTCATGGCATGAGTTAATAAAATAAGGATGACCCTTCTTTTATTTTGGTTGGATGTTGTGTGAGGATAATTGAGGATAGGGCTCTTGTGTGTTTTCCGGAAGAACATCATCTTCTTCGTGAAGAATGCCAAGACTTCGACGAAGAACATCGTCACCGCAAGGAGAGATCGACGTAACGTCTCTTCTCCTCTCTACAGCTGGTGTGTGATGCCTTTCCTGAAGAACGACGACACACCCTCTTTCCATCTTCACTCCATTTCAATGAAGGGGATACGCGGCTTCCTCCTCATGCGATCTCCACCAACGTATAGAGAGCCACACCCCGCGACACCGTTCTCCACGACGCTAGCTTTCGCGAACTACTTTACGTTAGGTGTTACATTCAATTTTAATCAATTAAAATTTTACTTTAATTGTAATTGTGATTACTCTTTCTTAGCCACTTGCTATCTGTATAACGGGAGGACGTGAGACTACACAAACACGGCTGACCCTCCTCACCATTGTTGTTGTACTTCGTTGTGGATTGGAACGGAGGCGGCGTGGTGTCGTCGCACCACGCGAGAACGAGGGAACCATGGTCGGTGTAGGCCGTGGCGCTGTCGCGTCGTGCCATTGATGCCGAAAGAGGCCACGACCGAAGCCGGTCCGTGACAGAGGGGTGCGACGCCGTCACGTGGTGCCAGTCGGACAAGGGTCGCGGCCTATGGCCATGGTAGTGTAGAGGAGGCTATCCCGATCCGCCGGCCACCGGTGCATCAGGGTGTGGGATCAGCAGGTCTCACACGACACAATCGGTAGACCATTATGGCTGGATGGATCCAAGTAGTTTGTGGGTTGTAACCCTCGGCGGCTGAAAAGGGTGGGCCCCTCCATGTGGGCGCCGCCGTTTCAAAAGCAAGGGGGCAGCGCCCCCCCCCCCCCCCCCCCCCTTCCATGTCCGCTCAGCGCGCGGGCGCCCGCACAGGGTCGGACCTGCCGCACCAGGCCGGTCTGCCTGCGCCGGGCTGGGCCCCACCTTGTCGGGTCGGGACGCACCGGCTGGGTCGGACCAGGCCGCGCCCCAACGGGCCTGGTCGGACTGGGTCCAAACCCCCTATTTTCGGAAAGATCCGTTCAAATGCCCATAAAATGGGCTACAGAACTCTGATCGACGCACCATCAGTTGTGTTGGGATCCTGGGATCAAGACGGTCGTTTCGTTATATTACACTCTAGGTTTCAGAAAACATTGGGTACAGCCAGGTCGGTTCGAAGACGAAACCAATCGGGCCCTCATAGCAGAAACACTTATAATTTGAGCTCCGGACGTCAGGTTGATGTTCTGTCAACATTATTGGATTCCTCTTAGTGATATGGTTCTTCTGGCATACTACAGTTGACGTTTAGACACAGTTGGAGTATAGTTGGGTTGGTTTTGACTAAAAAACCAACCGGGCCCCTAGGACAAAAAAAGCCAATAACTCTTAGACCGGGCGACCGATTGACGCTCCCTCTGTCGCGTTGAGTTCCTATTGACGAGACAGAAATTTGGGATACATCAACTTCAGACTTCATGTCAGTTGATGTATCGACCCCCTTGTCTCATGGAGCGGACCCTACCAGAATCGAGCATGCTGTGTGTGGGAACACTAGAGTCGGTTGCGATGAAGATGACTTCCATACTAGGATCCTTCGTGTGTTCGATGTGGATGACTACCGTACTAGGGATCCTCTGTGGGTTCGACAAGGATGACTACCGTACTAGGATCCTCCGTGGGTTCGAAGAGGATGACTACTGTTCTGGGATACTCTGTGGGTTCGAAGACAATGACTAGTGTACTGGGATCCTCCGTGGGTTCGACTATCATGATGGGATCTTCTGTGGGTTCGATGACGATGACTACTATACTTGGATCCTCCGTGGGTTCGGTAGTGATGACTACTATAATTGGATACTACGTGGGTTCGGTAGAGGAGATGAAATTAAGGATACATATAATCATCTCTACCCCTCTTCATAAATAGATACCTGTGTGAGCTGAGTTTTGACTTTCAATCATTATCTTCGATGTGATTGACTTGCTTTCCTGTGTGGTTTGGGTTGTACTTTCTTGTGTGGACTGGGTGAAACTTGGTCTCCGAAGTGGGAGATGAACTGGAATTGATGATTTAGCTATATGTATGGGAATATAACTAAATAGAGTTGGTTGATACTTCTTGATTGTATCGTTCCTTTGTGGTTTATCCTTCATGGATTCTGGGAGACCTTCAGGAGTATCGGGGTCACTACTGAGTATCGTATACTCACCCCTACATGGCCTATGCCCGCACTACATTGTGTTGGTTGTAGACGACAGACAACGCTGATTGTGGTTGAGGCTTGTGGAGTGGGACGGTACCCAGAGGTGGACTATCCAGCGGGACGTACACAGAGTGGACTACCGGACTCGAGGAGACAATGAGACTATCTATACTCACCCTTCAGGTGGGAGTTACGAAGGACATCATGGTGGTTGCTGCTCTAATTTTCAGCTGTTGTACTTTCTTTCTCAGTTGTACTGTACATTCATTTGAGTTTGTATAGTGGCCCATTTAATTTCCAGTACTTACTTTTGTACCAAGTTTACTCTGTGTTTACGTCAGCTTGTGTACTCTGTTGTGTTTGTTTACTTATTTTTAAGTAAATGCCTCCACTTTAATTGAGATTTACGTCATTGGTTCTAGTCACCATTCCATGGCCTATGGAAGGCGGGATTGGGGTAGTCACGACATGGGCCCCGAGGACGGGTCGGGACAATAACACTCCATAAGCTTCAAAAAAAGAAATTTTTATAAAAAATCCATAACTTCTTCTACTACATTCAAACTGTAAACCCCATGAAAGTGAGATCCTAAATTTTAAAATTAAATCACATTAAATATAATTATAATAGTCATAAAATAAATTTATTGTCATTATATACCCTATACAACAAAAAATAAGTGGTGAACATGACTTATATGTAATAGAAATAAAAGTGAGACGAGAAAACCCTTACATTATTCCTACTTATCGTGTGTGTCATTATATTTTTTAATAATAGTATTATTTAATTTATTAATAGTATTTAGAACATTATTTAAGTTTATTATTAATTTTATTTGACTTATTAACATGTTATATAAAATTTCATAATCAATTAGTTTTACATCGAAAGGTTTGAACATATTTGTATTAGGTGTCAAAAATGTATTTAGTAGGTTTAATATTGTAAAATAGTCATTATTTAAACATATAAATAATAATAATAATTAAATAATTATCATAAATACACATGAATTAAAAATTATAAACCCGTAATGAAATATGGTTATGAAAAATGAACTGACGTTACGATCATAGAGATGGTAGATTGTATGTATGCATGAGTAACATTTCTATTTTTTAATTGATTATCAAAGAAAGAAGGTATTTAAAATTTATCATTAAACAATGGTTATAATTTAATAAATAAAACATATGTTAATTATATGTATTTATATGTATCATTCTTGTAATGTGATGATGAAAAATATATAATCACACCGCTTCGAGGAGGTCGAAGTCCACACGTCCACAAAAGGTGCTATAATTTTTATGTGTGTGAAAGTGAAAAATAAAAATGATATATAATATTTTAATAATTATAATAATGAAATAAATAGGATATATATTTCATTTATATCACATATATTTGTTATATTTATCCTTTTTACCTTTTCTGTAACACATTAGTAAAAAATGAATCACATCACTTAGTGAGGTGGTAGTACGTCATATATATATGATATAATTAAATGAGAGTTAAAATTAAATTATAAATATAATATATAAACATTATATGCATTATCACAACCAAATTTGATATGTGGTAATTGAAAAAATAATTACATAATTTCGTGAGGCCGTAGTCTATTTTACACACAAATGATGACTTTGTATCATATTTTATTGAATTGTATGTGGTTAAAGGTCATTACAATTACCCAAAAAATATGTATACATAAGATACTTTTTTACTATATCGTCATGGTATAATAACAATTCAAGGAGGTGGATAACAAATTGAATTAAATACCCTCATTAAAGAACATTGCCTCTTCATCAAGTATCCTACATAGGTTTGTACTAATTCATTTCAAGGAATTTTCATTCCAAAAAATGCTTCTAAAATAAGGGGAGTTTGGTTTTGAAGTGATTTTAGTAGGGTTGGGATGATAAAAATTGATCCACATTTGTTATTATATGAGTATATAGAGTACCCTTTTATAGTTGGGGAGGAGTGACATTCTTTTAAATAATCAAATGTATTAACTATTGGGATGTATATATAAAATAAAGTGGATCCAAAATTTTTATATCATAGTTTTTAGATATTATATGTTTTATCCAATCATGTACCACATAATTAAAAACATTTTTAAAACATTTTTGTTCTTAAAATGAATGTTTCCTTATTTTTATAATTTTAGGTTTTTACCACTGTAACTAATTTTCTAAGATGGGTAATTCTTCTTTTAGGGCTAAATTAAAGTGTGACATATTATAAAATTTAGAAACATTTATTATAAATATATATTACAATTTATAAAATGTAAATATTAAATGTTTTTGAAAGTAGTTTTAACCTAAGCACATGTAACAAGGAAAAACATTACTTAAACCATAATCACACGAATAGAGTTTCTTTTACAAATTAGCAATAAATATAATAATTATAAAAGAAAAGAAATTTCATTAATTAAATTTATATTATGTTTAATTAAATATAAAAATCCCTTGAGTTACTATATTATTTTTAGTAACATTAAAAAATTTAATAAAAAACAATTTATTATAAAATAACATTAATGTTAATTTTGACATTATACATTTAATTTGAATTTAAAATTATAAATATAATGATGGAATTAATATAAATTATTCTTTGTCCAGTTTAAAAATATATATTTATCTAAAAATTTATTTTAACACATTAATTACTGCAATTTACATCACCATTAATATTTTTAGTGTCATTTAGTTCACTTATTTTTTATGAAAATAATTAATGTGTTTTCATTTCTTACGAATTATAAGTAATTATTTGATATCTAAAAATTAAATATAATATATTGTGATAAAAAAAATAATTTCTATTTTAAAAAATCTATATCTCTATATATTTTTTCATATCCCAAAGCATTATGAAATTAATAGAATGCTAATTATGATTTTTTTTAATTTTATTACATAACATATTTGGTGGATCATATTCAATGGAAAATGGAAATTAATATCAATAATCTGTATTTTTTAGCATAAAAGGTCTAAATAAACTCATTAAAAATATTAAGATGATATTTTATGTTATTTTCACTCCTATCATTCTATTTTAACCCCTGGTAAACAAATTCTTACCTTAACCATGACAATTAATTTTTACTACATTTACCATTCAGTATGGTCAAAAAATAAGTTAACTATATTAGAAATTATAAATTATTCTTAATCATAATATGGAATCATTTTTTAATTCAATTCTCATAAGTGGTAAAATTTGAATATTAATTTCACAATCATGGTGTGATAGGATGATTTAAAAAGAGGGGTTTTTAGAAAAAAATATTATTCTATATTAAATCAATGAATAATTATAGAAAATGTATAGTACTACAAAAACATTAATGGTATATATTATATATAATTTAGATGATACATTCTCCATTAGTTATTGTTTTAATTAATTAAAAATGAGAAACATTATGCATTTTAAAACTGTTTTTAGAAAAAATTATTTTTAATCCCAAAACCGAACATAAAATAAAAACCAATATAAAGTTTATTAAAACTAATTATGTGGTGAGATAAAAATAAATAATAAATAAATTACATAAAAATAAATATTTTTTTTTAATTTTTAATAATTTTTTTTATTGAAAATTTTGTACATTTTACCAAAATCTGCATTTTTCACTATTCACCGAAAAATAAATATTTTACGAACACTGCCAAAGGTTCTGCCAAAGAAAATTATATATTCTCCATCCAAAATTGAATTTTATTTTATCCAATAAATTTTATAAGTGTTTAAAAAATTTATTATAATATTTTTTTATGAAAATAAATCAATGAAATTTTTGAATAAAATTTATTTTTGAAGAAAAAAATCACTATAGTAAAAAATAATTACTCATTTTTTACTAAACATTTATAAATATTTTATTTTGAGTAAGACATATATATTAATAATAATTATGTTAATATTATTCAATCCCACAAAATTAATCGCTATGTTATAGAAACAATATATATTGTGGGTCATTTATGTTTAATGTTACACATTGAAGATACTATTGAACGTAAAAAATTAAAGTTTCTATGTCACAAAATCTAAATTGAGTGTTATGTAAAAAATAACAAACTCAATGTTTCATGTCTTTTACATTATTGAATATAATTTTCATCTTTTAAAATATTAAGGTGTTACAGAAATTCTTGTCCAACTCACCTGATATATTTTTCATAGTTCCCAAGAGAGTATTTTCCTTCTTCTTTGATAAATATTTATTTCGGAAATGCGCTTCTTATAATATTCCAACCCAACCTCTTTATTATCTAGTCTCGAACCTATAATAATTTGGCTAGAGGTATTCAAATTTTATTTCTCCTAAAGTCTCAAATTTTTTTCTTCAAAACTAATGATTCTCCTCTTTATGAATGATATAATAAAATAATACAATAGATATCATATAAATACTTATAGATATAGTCAATGTATAATTCTATTACTGATATTCATTTCATAGCACAAATATCTCCCTAAAATATTTTAATGTATTCATGATACAACCTATTTTTTTTATATGTTTATCAATATAAAAGATTATAAAATTATATTCATTGGTTGTGATATTTATCATGAGGAAGAACATCAATTTTAGTAGCACATTATATATATCTTCTTCATTAAAACAATATACTACTATAATAGTCAATTAAATAATAACATAATAAGTTAACTAACCTTTAATAAATTATTTGTTTAGTGGTGATGACCCTTTTACATGAATCAAGTGACCAATATATAGTATTATAAAACTTCATATGACCATAACGAACCCATTAGATTAACATTATATAGAAGGAATTATCATTACACATCACATGTATGTCCTTTATTCAGCTTCTTGTAATTCTTATTTACCGTTAAATGTGTAGTAGAATCCAAGAGCCTCCATTGTGCACCATGGGAATTTTAGAATTTCACACCACTACACAATGATTAATGTCCCTTCGATAGTGAGTGTGTTACCCTAATGATATTTACACACACAAAAACTATTTAAATTTATTTAAAATTTTAATTTAAACACATCATTATGAGTCATATGTAATTAAAAAAACCACCTAAATGGTATGTTTTATCTTTTTGATTTTTCCATAGAAATCCCTTAAACCAATAGGCTTTCTAAATTATCACTATACAATGGTACTCTTTATTTAAATCCTCTAAAAAAGCTGGTAATTTTCCTTTTTTCCTAGAGTAACAACTCAAAACATCGAATTCAAAAAAAATATTTTCCATGGCTACACAGTGGAATACTGATTCCCATGATGACTACCATAGTACATAATATGGTACATTCCACAAAGATGCCTCATATGAAAATTCCTTTCTCATCATTATTATATATAAATATCATTGCTCAAAACAATTTCTGAAATTATTTTTTATAAACAATTGTATTATCATGTTGCAACAAACAGTATGCCCATTTCTAAATAGATATAAAGGGTGTTGATTTCACCCTAATATATTATTAGCACCCACCAACCATCAATATTATTCATTTATCTAATAATCATGTGAAACATCAATTATTACTTTTCTCCAAATAAATTACATAATATGACAAGTGTTTTAAAATCATTTGTATTTAAAAAACAAAACACAAAAACAAAATATATTTACACCATATTTTCTTCCATCCTTCATAATAATGTACTAAAAAATCTCCCTATTTGGTTTTTTTGGGAACCAAAGAACAAAAATTACATCCAAACATGAACCACTTAGTATTGAATCTTTATTCAATAATTATAAGCATACATGAGTAAATTGGTGTAGGGAAAAAGAATATTGAAATATAAAATATACTTTTTATGAATAATATACCAGGGTGCATCAACAAAACTAAATTTAAATCTCATTGAATGATGAAAAGCGACAAATAAAGTCATCTCAAGTGAATATGGGACTATATATTCACCATTCAATCAGTTATAATATTTTTTTGTTTCAAAGATGGAATTAATATAAGTGGTTATTCTATTAGGATTTTTAAATTTTATAAAGCTAAAAAAATTAAATTTAGATACACGAACCCAAAGGGTAAAGAAAATGTGTAAGCATTCCTACGGTGAATTATAGTGTGTTCTATAATTATTCCAATCTATTCTGAATCACTAAACTCAACGAGTATAATCAATACCATTAATCTACTCATCCATTGATTTTTGGGGGTACAAGAATAAAAAACCCGTTGAGACACCTTCAACAAAAAATTAACTCTATTGATTTAACTCCAATAGTATAGTAATTCAATAGTATTTAGGGAATATAGATGTACTACTACCACATAAACACTGCACCATCAATATGGTAATAGAATAAGATGATAAATTTCTTAATAAAGTTATACATAAATTCAACTACTCAACAATTATTCCCCTTAGACAACCCAAAATGGGATAGTGCTCCATAGACATGATGTTTGAGACAATTGGGTATATCCCAACATTTAATGAGATTGAAAAATGGGCGAAGTAATAAGAACATTTTATAACCATATGAACAAAATAAAAATTAATTTATATTAAATCTATAAAACATTATAATATATCTATAGTAAAGTTTATACCAATGTAAAGGAATAAAATAATTTACAATTGGATAGGGTACATAATATAAGAATATGTGAACCTTTTTCTTCCTCCACAAAATATTTAGAGTAGTGGGTTCCCACAATTCCTAATAAAGATATATTTCGAATATATAGCTCAAAAGTTATATATTTCATTAGGAAACTCCCTAATGAACCTAATTCTTAACCAATATTATACACATGATCAACATATTTATCATCTAATATATGAATGAAATATATAAAAGTGGGTATGAACTTCTGAGTTCTGTCAGATAAACAAAATGTGTTGTGATTTTAATTTTTTTTGGAGTATTTCCATCTTGGGAAATATAATTTTTAGTCCCCCTACAATGAAGTTAAAACCGTCATGTAGCTACCAAAATGTATCTCAATGACCACCCTTTCAGTGATTCATTGTGTGGTCATGTACCTTTATATAGCTAAATTGGTTATCCTTATATTACATATTTACATGATGTGCCATTACATAGCCTCGTAATTACCATGATACATGGGATTTAACTTTACATATCTCCTTGATACTGTTTGTTAAACATGTGTGAGAAAAATATAACCTTTACATAGTCTTATGAACTATTGAAATACCTTTATAAAAAATGTAATTTGATTGTTACCTTTATATGTGGTGATGCTGACCATTATATGACGTCCATGTTACCGTTACAAAACATGGAATGTGTTTATTACCCAAACATATTCTATATAATCTTTAGAGGTTCCTTTAAGTACTTCATAGCCACAATGATTCCCCATATGTAAAATGTACAATGATACCTTTTACACTTTTATATACATAGTATGAACTATACATGGAAACATAGTGTTGCCTTTAAAAAACTTATTGAAATTATGTGTTACCTTGATCTGTCGTTTAGATGTAAAAATGATTTTATTTCATGGAGGAATATATTTAATGGGAATATATTAATTTTATAAGATAGAGTATCAAGGAAATTTGTATGATGAGATGTCATAAAATGGGATCAATTCATTTGATACTAAAATTTTTAATTTCCTCCCAATAAACTAGTTTTAATACATATGTTTTAGTGTGGACTTAATGCTAGTGAAAAAATCCAAATGATTTAAAATAACAATTCCAAAATTTGAAATCCTTTTAAAATTATGTTTTCCACATTAATAATAAATTATTTTATTTATTAATTTACTATAAAATTAATGAAAATACTCTAAATCATGTTTAAATTCATTTAATCATTTAACTCATGTTTCAAAAAAATACTTCAAAAATTAATTACACATGTATTATCTATATTGGGGTTAATGGTCATTGAAAATAAATTATAAGTTTCAGATATATTATCTCTCATCACTCCCCTCACACTTACAATATTTCAATGTGAATAAATATAAAGATGTAATTTGAAAAAAAAAATTATCCCCCCTAGTTTCAAATACACATACTAAAATATAAGAAAATAAATATTCTTCCATCATATTAATTATTATTCCTCCTCTGTGTATTTAACCCATAATACATTCTACAATTTAAGGAAAATCCTATATTTTTGGTTTTTAAATTGAATAGATCTTAGTAAAACAATTTTTTTTACAAGTTTTAGATTCATAATTATGTTCCCGCAGTCTTCCATTTCTAATGTTACTTTTCACGATTCCTTGTTAGTTCATAAATTAAATTTGGATATATCATCTACACAATCACTATCATTTTTATGAATTCCACTAATCCATTCATATCCTTTTTCAATAATCAAGTTTCATATTCTATTTCCATCCATGATTTATGAAAGTCACTATTGGATTTGTTGAGTTAAACCTAGAACTAAACCATCAAAACAAATTATATATTCCCCAACACTAATTATAATAGTCATTTCCTAGAATAAGAACTTGTTTCATAACCACTCAATTCACTCTAACTATAATTTGATGGCTAACACACACAAAAATGTAGTTATGTTGACATAGGAAGACATATAATCCAGTTCCCATCATCATATTTTACTCATATTAATAAGATATATCAAATTATATTTTAGGGATGTTACAAGTGTTGTTAATAAGTAATAATTGAACGGTTTGTCGAGTTTATTGTTCATTAGTCAAGTTACCTCTTGTAATTATTTTTATTCCAATAAATTCATTCCATTGGAAATATTATTCCCAATTATAATGAAAATCAATATATGGAAATAGAAATAATATTCCCCAAGCAGTCATCTAATCTTAATAATGAATGATGCAATGAAATCTCTCCACACTAGAATGATACTTATTTTGTGGAAATATAATATTATATCTTAATTTTTCATACTTATAAACGATAAAATAATAAGTAAAAGAAAAAATATACGACACAAATAAATTTATTTATACATCCTGATTAAATATTGTAAAAACTTTATCGAAATATATTATAGTCCTGCAAAACATGTTGAATTCATTATACCAAATTTGTTCATCAGTGAATACTGAAATATTCTCTAATATTAAAGTGATTCAAATGTGAATGGATGGACACAACATAGATTTTATTTCTCTAATAGGTTTGAGAAATGATCCGCGCATGGTGATTTGTAGATAGTAGATTTTATCCTCTTAAATATTTTTTATTAGGATTATTAAAATAATATTTAATATATGAGATATTTGAGTTGAAAATATATGAAATGAAAAAAGAGTTAAATGGGGAATAATATTTTATTATTTTCTCCTATGTGGGGCTACATTTAAGATTTCCACATAATGAACGTTTTTTATTATCTCCAATCAATCATAGGATGTGGTTTTTTATACAATAAACCGTATTCTCTATTTTTTCATTGAGATTCTCCTTTATCTTTATGTGGATGTCATATTATTAATTATTCTTCATTTATACCCCATAAGAAATATATTATACCTTGTAAACAATAGTATAATTAGAATTTATGGTTTCTACTCACCCACTCCCCTTATTTATTTATCATCTAGAGGCTGGTTCACTTTTTTTACATCAAATTTTTCATCCGACGAAAAATATGTATGCAATTGAATGTTATTTTAATTAAAAACATATTATGTTTACAATAAAAAAATTTCCTTCATATATGGACTCTTTTTCTTCTTTTTAGTTATGCGAGGCATCTGGGAACATTTCTTCTTCTCTTCAATCCTATATATAATCTAATTGGTATATGTGTGGGGATTTTCCATTGGGAAACTCTATAAGTGCTCCCAATTATTCCCATTTTTCTATGTATTTGATGAAATAATTTTCTATCTTTTCTTAAGTAGACATAAATGGACTATATAAATACTATTCATCTAATTTTTATTTGACCATTGAAACCATTGGATATCAGGTTCAGTGATTGAAACCAACTCATAAGATAATATTATAATATGATATTTCATTAAAAAAGAAATCATCATGTTAGTGCATGAAAAATATATCCCATACATAAATTTTAGTAGGAAAATAGAGACTTACATTACATCTCCCACAAAGTTCAATTAATCATTAATGGTAGCCATTAATGATATTTGTAACACACAGATGTTTTGTGAATTATTATTTTTTAAATTAATTAATCATTTTGATATTTTTTACTTTACATGACACTGAATATATATTTTTAATATTATATTTATATAACCATGTTTCAATTGTATTATATGAAACCCCATGTTAAGTGAACACTTCACACAATATCAACATTTATTTCATTATACGCAACACCAATTTTCTATGAAACAATAGTTTACACTTATAATTATTTAGAAAAAAAAATATTTATAACATGTACACTTAAAATAGTAATATGAATAGTAATAAATTATTTCTAAATGGTATTTATAATATTTTAATATTAATAAAATATATTTATAACAAAATTTATAATCTTGGTTACTGTATTTTTATGATTAGAAATACGATTTTCTTAAAGGAACTACTTTTTATGTTAATTTTGGAACAATAATAAATTAACTTTTTGATACTTCACGAAATTGGATTTTATAAAAGAAACAAAATTTTTTAATCTGGAATTTCAAAACTAAATTAGGTTAAATTTTTTTATTTTTCTAATAAATATTATTTTTTTATGAATAGTGAAAATACTACATTGAAGTTAAAAACTGCCATTTTCATTTAAATAATCATTATAAATATCATTGATTTGTAAAGTCAAAATATATTATGTATAGATACAATAATTAGTTTTAGGTCATTGGAATAATTTTTATATTGAATATAGATTAAGAAACTTATTAAACTCTCGAACGTTCTTTCTAACCATCTTCTCACCACACCCGTAGGTTTAGTGTTAAAATTGATTTTAACACTTTTGGGAATTGAATTTAAAAGAATTAACACAAGTGTTTGTAATCAGTCTGATATTTAGATTCTCATAGGATTAATATAATATTTTGAATCTTATAAATTGTAACATTGGTAAATTGTTATTTACCTCGGTTAAGGATAAATTTAGTAATTGAAGGTAAATATAATGTTATATAATTTTAAATTATCTGAAAACTAGTCCTAATTTCATCTGATAATTTATATTCAACTAAAATAAAACTCATTCCAAAATTATAACCTTTTTAAACCACTAAGGTAATAATTTTACATTTATAATATTTTTTTATGGATTAGTTTAAATTTTCATAATCATATTTTTATTAACTATAAATTTTTTTATATATGTTAATATATAAGATAAATTCAACCATAAAGAGTAATTTAAAAGATAAAATGTATATATACATCATGATATTTTATTTATAAATTTTATTGATAAAATAATTAACTTGAATAGTTATGAAATGATGATGCATTTATTGTTTAATTAATAAAATGATTAAATAAATGATATTAAAATTATAAAAATAATTATAATTTGAATTAATTTTGGTGTTAAATAGATTATATTGGTGACTATGTCATGTTAAGAGTTTATTAAAATGTTTTTTTTTGATTTTATTTATTTTTTATAAACAAAAATATTTAAATATTGTCAAAATTGACACTAATTGTTGGGAAAAATCCCCCAAGTCATCATTGAAGCATTTTTTTGGTGATTGTGTTTGTTGAAAAAGTGGAAATATGTGTTGTGATTATTGACAAAGAAAACCATGAAAACCACATTTGTTTCTAAAAGGGATTTCATGATGGCATGTCGAGTTCAAGAGATGTAGTTAATGGTCTATGTTTTATTCCAGAACTTTAAAAAAGGAATGGTTGATATGGAGGAGGTACAAAACGAACATATACATGGTGGTGCCGTAGTAAAGGGACTTACGCGCTGTTTTCTTGTGGATATGAAACTTTCATGCCAAATTTTTATCAAGATAAAAGCATCAAAATATGGAAAAGGGAAAAGGGGTGCCCACGTTTTAGGGTTGGTCGCGCAGGTGACCTGCGCGATAGAGACTTGCGCGCCGAAACATGCGTGCCTAGGGGAGACTTTTGCTGCATCACACATGGTTTCCAAATTCAAATAAACAGAGTTCTACCCCTCCCCATTTGGTGAGAGTTCCACCCTTAGAGAATTTCAGACCTCCTGTTGTGAAGGTGTGGTGGTCACTCAAGTAGTGGTGTGGCCGCGCAAGTATAATTTGCGCGCCAATTGTTTGTTGCGCATCCAGAGTGGTTTGGTTGAGAAAGGAAGGGAGTCACGCATGTTTTTATATAAATAAGGGGGTATCACACAAGTGGATTGATGACACTTGTGTGCCATGTTTTGAAGCAATGCAGATGTTGGTGGTTGCGTGCCAAGATTGGGTTGTGCGTAAAAGGGTGTTTGTTGCACAATTGGTTGAGGTGAAATTGCACGTTAGTTTTAACTTGTGTGTCGAGACTTGTGCGTCGGCTTGGAGAAGGGTGCCAGGTATGGTTGAAGCATGGTAGTGATTTAGGGATTCATGAAAGTTGAAACATTTCTTGATACCTTCGGTGCAATGTGAGATTCATCTATGGGTGAAAGGTGGGCTTCAACCGAGCATCTACATACAACAGAGGATGCATTTATTAGTGATAATTAAGAGACCTACAGTTTTATAAACTGTGATTGGATCCTTTCCAAAGTAGTGAGAAAAGTAAGATGATGTTTTTGATCCTCACCACCGGCAGTGATCCAGTGAAAGTGAAACAGGGAGTGACCCTTTCAAAAGTAGTGAGCTGACCCTCAACATTGTAAAGGCAGTGAGCCTAGGAATAGAAGTGATATATCATGAACCTTGTAAACAGCAGTGTGCTTATATTGGATTTGGAACATCGGCACATTGCCAGTGTATGATCCTTGGACATAGCTCATGGAGGGTGAACCAAGTAAAAATTGATGTGTCCTATGCATGCTAAACTTTCTCTTCATATTGTTCAATAGGATAGATAGAGAAGAGTGTTTTTCTTAATAGTGAAAAAAGATCATAACAGACATTAATTTTAAATTAGCCACACCTTGATTCACCCCCTCTCTGGGTATTCAGCCTAGTGGGCCTAACAATTAGTATCTGAGGGAAAGGTTGATATCATTACTTCTCTCTCAATGGAGGTCACCAATCATAAAGGGATTCTGATCTTCGACGGAAGTAATTTTAAGATATGGAAGAATCAAATCCAACCCTATTTCTGATACTTGGGAATAGATGTGTTTACAGCAGCTATGTATGGTATCTCAACTGAAATCAACTATGGAGCATTATCAGAAGCTGAAAGAAGGGATCTCGATGCTGACGTTAGGGGTATTAATGCTTTATGTGGATCCCTTTCCAGTGCTATCTATACAAAGGTGATGTCATGAAAAACGTCACGTGCTATGTGGGAAAAGTTTTTGAACATATATTAAGTGGATACAAAATTCAGAGAGGAAAATCTACAAGTTCTATGGAACAAGTATGAAGATCTGTGAATAATATTGAATGAATCTATATATGCATTTTTCAACAGGGTAAATGTTGTTGTGGAAGACATGAGGGGTCTTGGAGAAGTCATCGAAGATATAGAGATTGTGAATCATATCTTAAGGAAACTTTTACCTCAGTTTAATCTGAAAGTCTTAGTCTTGGAATATAAATACCCAAAAGAGCTGACGTTGGATAACTTGCACAGTAACCTTGTAACACATAAAATGAGGAATGATGACAATGATGTTATGGGAAAGGGGAAATCCAAGGAGCTGGAATTTAAGGCAATGAAGAATCTCACCATTAAATAATCTTAGGAGAATTATGATACAGAGTAAGTGATTTCATTCTTTTCCTTGAACCTTTAATGAGGAAAAAGAATGATTAAAGTGAAACTTCCACTTGCATGCATTAAATGTGGAAAGGTTGGACATCTCGCAGCAAGGTTCCCAATTAATTCACAAGATGTTGAAGAAGATGAAGTTGAAATCCCCAAAAATATGTCTTCAGCCTATGTGTAAGGAAATAAATAGTTCAAAAGAAACTTCATGATGAAAATGTATCTTCTTTCACAAGACTATGAATGTTCAGATTAGTCTGAGTTGGAAAAGGTTGAAGAGATAGAAAACTGAAACGATCATGGGGAAAATACCATGGTGGAGGTTTTCAGTAGTTCTCAAGAAAAATAAGAAATTGACATTGTATAAGAAGAAGAAGATGTTGAAGGAAGAGTTGATATGGAAGATGAATTGGAAGAAGCTCTTATAAAGATAGATATTTGGAGATCCGAAATGTAGAATGACAATAAGGAGGTTCATGATGCCATACTCTATATGCATCAACATGATGAAGAAAAGTCTGAAATGTTAGAAGAAATTGAAAAACTAAAATCTTCAACACTAGAGAGCTCAGAAAATATTGTTTAGTATATGATTAATGTTTAGGAAGAGAAGAATGAAATTTATTGTTTGACAAACATAGGAAAGGAGTAGGTCAAACAGATCAAATAACATGAAAAAGAAGTGGCAGGTCTGCGGAAAAGTATTAAATATCAAGAAAACATCTTGAGACCCATAACAATGCTAGGAAAACAAATTATACAGAAGATTAAAAAGTTAGAAGTGGAGTACATTACTCTAGTGGAAAAGAAGAAACAGTCGTGTTCCAATGATAATACTGATATGGAGATGAACGAAAACCGAAAGTGGTTATGGATAAAGTCAAACTTAATGAACCTACTCTGATAAAGAAGATAGATTTGGGTACAAAACATAATCATAATATTAGTTGATCCCAATGGAAAACCAGCAGTGCAGAAGTGGCACACTATAAGGCTCCTTACATTTGTTGTTATTACTATGGAAACAAGGGCACTCACAGAATGTGTGTTCTATTTCCAATAGATACCGAAGGGCACAAGAACAACAGTTGTGGCCAAACAGATCACAATATTATAAAACATCCTTTGAAGGTCATTTTTTTGGTGTGGAGGATTTGAGCACATGGCTAGATACTGCACATAAATCATACAATGGAATGTGCTAGGCCAAAACTTGAGCAATCATAAGAAGCAAGTTAGGGAATTATCAAGTGAGATGAAAACACAAAATTAATTTGCATCTATATAGTAGGAAGCTGGTCTATCCAGATATAAGGAAGATAAACTTCTCCAAACCACATATATTGTGAAGTTTAAGACATGGATCAAAAAGAAAAAGAATGAGAATGCTGAAGTTTCTGGAATTTCTATTAATGATTCAGATCGCTCAGGAGTATAGATCCCTGATAGCGGTTTCAAATTTTACTTGACATGTAATAAGGATCTTCTTACAGGCATAAAATATGAAAAATAAAGAGTTTTCATGTTTGGAAACGATGAATGGTTGAACATTATTGGTTCTGGAAAGGCTATATTTGGGGACAAATAAATGAGACATGATGATGTCTTGGTAGTAGAGGGCCTGAGTCATAAATTACTCAGTGTCAGTCAACTATGAGACTCTAGGAACTCTATCTGATTTACCAATAATATGTGTGTTGTGAAATGAAAAGAGTGAGATGTTATTCGATAGGGAAAAAGGACAAAGGAAAATCTTTACCTTTTAAGTGGGGAAAATGATATATTTCTTTTTATCTAATGTGGAAGAAAACAAGTTGTGCCATAACCGACCTGGTCAACTATGCCAACCATCTATGGAAGATCTTTTAAAGTGTGATGCTCCTACAGACCTTCCCAAATTATCACGTGATCACACTCATACATGCGATGCTTACCAACAAGGGAAGATCATCGTAAATACATACAATCTAAAGGAACAGAAATCAACCAGAGTGCTCGAATTGGTTCATGATGCTGTTTGTGGACCAATATCACAATGATCCAAAAATGGGAAAAGGTACTATGTTATTTTCATTTATTGTTATATAATAATGGCTTAGGTATTTGTCATTAACCATAGTAAATAAGTGTTTATTTATATTAAGAAGTATAAGAGGGAATTCGAAATGATAGTTGGGTAGAAAATTCTGACGTTTCACACTGATAATGGTACTGAATTTAAAAATAGACAAGTAGAATACTACCTAGAGAAACATGAGAGAATTCATCAAGTTTCATCAGTGAGAACTCCCCAATAAAATATAGTAGTTGAAGGATAAATAGGATCATCAACAACATGGCGAGAACAATGATTATTGAAAAGGACCTACCAAAGAAATTTTGGAAGGAAGCTATTTTGACATCGGTCTATATATCGAACAAGGCTCTGTTGTGTCTGAATAAAGGGTAGAATCTTTATTAAATGTCTTATGGAAATATAATAGTGTTGAAATACTTTTGAATAAAAGGAAGTAAGTGTTTCATTCTCAAAAATGAAAACCACAATAGTTTTGAGTCATGAGGAGATGAGGGGATCTTCATTAGATACTCAGGTAAAAGTAATGTATATAAATGCTTCAACAAAAGGCTAGTAAAAATTATTGAGAGCAATGATTTCAATATAGTTGAAAATGAATAGAATACTCAAAGACCTAGTGAACATTTTCTGGATGAAAGTGATGAAGAGGTAAGAAACATAGGGGAGTAAAAGTGGTGGAGGTTTATTCAGAAGAAGATAATGATGATGAGCAAGAATGAACAAAATCTAAATCTTCTAGGAAGACAAAGAGTCGAGCTGAAATTGATAGGAAAAATATCATTGGTGATTAGATAGCTCCAGTTCCGACTCGAAGAATGAAATCATTACAGCAAACTTCATTTTTATCTGAGGAAGAGATGAAATGTTTTTTGATGCAGCTGAAGATGATTACTTGGATCATGATATGAATGATGAATTATACCAGATTGAGAAGAATTATACTAGGGAGATTGTTTGAAGGACAATGTATAAGAATGTCATCGGGAGTAAATGGGATTTTCATGTCAAAATGAACGAAGATGGTGCAATGATTCAATAAAAAATCAAGGTTGGTGTGTAAAGGATAATCCTATATAGAAGTTATTGATGTTGATGAGACATTTTCACTGGTTTCAAGGCGAGAGACAATCCGATTATTTTTAGCCATAGTAGTCCAAAAAAAGTTCAAAGTGATCCATATGGACGTCAAATCTACATTTCTGAATGGGTTTATTGAAGAAGAGGTGTAAATTGAGTAGGAATATGTTTTTCTAATTCATGAATATGAGAATAATGTTTTTCATCTGAAGAAGGAGTTGTATGGGCTGAAACAAGCACTATGAGAATGGTATTGAAGGCTTGACCAGTATTTGAAAAAGCTTGGTTTCCATTGTGGTGGAGTTGATTATAATCTATATTTCAACAACAATAATAATCAAAGGATAATGGTGATAGTTTATTTTGATGACATAATCTTTGGGGTATTAGATGAAGATCAGTGCAAACTGTTTTCCAAATTCATGATAAGTGAGTTCAAAATGTCAATGATTAGAGAGATAACATTTTTCCTTGGTCTACAGGTGATAGAAGGAAAGAATGGTACATTAATTTCTCAATAAAAGTATTCCAAGGATGTTCTCAGAAGATTTGGAATGGAAAATTACAAGGAAATGAGTTCCCCATTTGCTACCTATATGAAATTATCAAAGATGAAGATGGAATGGTAGTTAATATCACATAATACAAGAAAATCATTGGAAGCATATTATACAAAACTGTGACAAGGCTTGACATTGTATTTTCCACATGCCAAGTAGCAAGAAATCATATTAATCCCACAAAAAGAAACATGCTTTCAGTGAAAAGAATACTACATTATATTCATGGAATGGTGGACTTTGGCTCGATATATAATGAAAAATCTTAGACCGAGATATTGGGATATACTGATGTATATTGGGATGGATAAGCAGATGAAAGAAAATCAAAATTAGGAGGTGAATTATATCTTGGTATATTTGGTATTTCATGGCTAAGCAAGAAACGTCATTGAATTTATCTAAGCACCGCATAGGCTGATTATATTGCGGAAAATCAAGAATGCACACAACTATTATGGATGAAGTAGAATCTTGAAGATATGGGAGTTAAAGTGAAGTCTTCGATTAGAATCCAGTGTGATAACTCAAGTGCTAACAATCATAGCAAAAATACAGTTCGTCACTCAAGGACTATGCACATTGATATTAAATATCTTTTCATCAAGGAGAAGGTGGAGCAATATATTGTCAAGCTGGAATATGTGCCTACGGATCTACAAGTTTCAGACATTCTGAAAAAGCCCTCACCCAAAAAAAGATTTTGAGAGGAATCGACTAGATTTGGGAGTTCAGTCAACTCCCCGAACTTAAAACGGTGTGGATGTTGCGTTCCCCTCTCCCTGAGGTATGATGTGTTTTTTCCTAATGTGATAATATGTGTTCTCTACCCTGTTACAGACTGTAAAAGAGTGCCCTTTGGTTTCATTGACAAAGGGGGAGAAAATATTGATTGTTAAATGGAGAAACAGTGTGGTTATTTAGGATTTCATGAAAGATAGGGGGATAAGCTTACTAGCGGAGCATCCAGATAGGGGGAGTTGAAGCAAGTTCAAACTGCTTTTCCAGAGCATAGCTTGGACAACACATGCAATAGTACTGAAGAGGATTTGAAGCTGACAACTGTAAAAGATGTGAGAAGAATGGGGGAGAGTATTATATTTGACGATGCTAGAAGTGATCGATAAAACAATAGATATCACAGAATCTGAGGATCATGATAAAATCATAAGAGTGGTGTTGAAATGTGGTAAGATTATTTCCAAAAATTGGTATCATTATGGTGTCCATAGTGGGTGTCATAGTTAAAGTGATTCATTGATGACCTTTTTATTTACTCTTGATTCTCATGCCAAACATTACTCTTGTGGGCTTAAAGTATGTGTTGAGTAAATCCTTGATCACTATTTGAATCACAATAGGAGAATAGTGGCTGAAGAGTTAACGATATATCTTTTTATGGAACCGTTGTCAACAAACCCAAAGGGGGATATTGTTGGGAAACAATCCCTCAAGGAATCATTGATGCTTGTTTTAGTTGATTATGTTTATTGACAAAGTGGATATATGTGTTGTGATTGTTGAAAAAGAAAACCATGACATATAAATTTGTTGTCAAAGGGGATTTCATGGTGGCATGTCGAGTTCAAGGTAAAAGGGGTGCCCGTGTTTTAGGGTTGGTTGTGCATGTGACCTTCGTGTTTGAGACATGAATGCTGAAACTTGCAGACTGATGGGAGACTTGCACGACATTGTAAATGGTTTCCAAATTCCTCTAAATAGTGGTCAACCCCTCCCCATTCTGTGTGAGCTTAACACTTAGAGAATTTCAGAGCTCCCATTGCAAAGGTGTGGTGGTCGTGCAAGTGGTGGTGTGGTCACACTAGTAGAATTTGCGTGCCAGTTGTTTGTTGCGCGTCTAGAGTGGTTTGGGTGATAAAGTAAGGGAGTCTACCATGTTTTTAGTTGATGAAGGGAGTGTCATGCAAGTGGTTTGGTGACACTTGTGTGCCAAGTTTTGAAGAAGCGCAGATTTTGGTGGTTGCACGCCAATATTGGTTTGGGCATAAAAGGGTGTGCATCGTGCAAGTTTGGAGTTGCAGAAACTTGTGTCACGCAAGTGGTTGAGGTGAACTTGCGCATCAGTTTTAACTTGCATGCCAAGACTTGCATGCTAGCTTAGAGAAGGGATCTAGGTATGATTGAAGCATAGAAGTGATTCCAGGCTACGGGAATGCTCAAATATTACCTGATAACTTCGGTGAAAAGTGATATTAATCTACAGGTGAATGTTGGGCTTCAACAGAGCATCTACATACAATGGAGGATGAATTAATTAGTGATAATGAAAAGACCTACAGGCTTATAAATAGTATTTGGATCCTTTCTAGAGTAGTGAGTAAAGGAAGAGGAATAAGATGATCCTCTCCACCGATAGTGATCCAGAGAGAGTGAAACATGGAGTGACCCTTGGGAAAGCTGTGAGCGGACCCTAAACATTATAAAGGAATTAAACCTGGGAATTGAATTGATCTATCCCTAAACCTGTAAATAGAACTGTGCTTATTGTGGATTTGGTAAATCGGCACATTGCCTATGTATTTTCCTTGGACGTAATCCTGTGGGGGCGAACCAAGTAAAAATTGTTTTGTCATGTGCATGCTTTTCTTTCTTGTTTATATTGTGTAATGGGAAAGAGAGAGAAGAATTTTTTTCTTAACAGTGAAACAAGATCAGAACGGGCTTTAATTTTAAATTATTCATACCCTGATTCACCCCCTCCTTTCAGGTTATTCAACCTTATGGACCTAATAGTAATGATATATTATAAAAAAAATTATTTTATTAAATTAAATAAAATATTCAAAATCATGAATACTAAAAATATATTACGATATGTTTTATTATTTAATAAAGGTTACATTTATAGACAATTAACCCCATATAATTAATAATTTATAACTTATAAATATTTAGAATTTTGTTTCCACAGTAAAAATTACAATATATTAATTAAGGGTACAACAAAAGTATAAGTTTTAAAATAAAAAAACATGCCCCAAAATTATTGGATAAATTTTAGTCGACTATTATCACCTTAATAATGATTTATAGTTGTTTAATGAACACTAGTCCATGAAAATAGATTTTATACTATTTAATGTCAAGGGTAGTTACAAAATATCACTCTCGTGTATTTAATATCTTTTATGTGTGTACTTATTGGAAAAATCAAGATATTAACGAATATAAATGTCTATAATTATAATAATGAAATTAATTTCATTATATAATTTTATTTTTAATTTTTATAAATTATATAACTACCATAAATTCATATACAATGATAAAAAGATATTTATTTTATTAAGAAAAAAATAAAATAATTAATTTTAATAACACTAATATCTATATATGTTGGAAGAATTAAAGTGTATGACTAATTTTATAGATATAAAATATACAATTGATATTTTCAAAACTATTATATTCTAACTACCACTATTTCTTGATGTATTTAATGTGAAATTATAATATTAGTATCAAATTTGACAATAATGATAAATAATTGAATTAATATATTATTAAATTATTTAAAAATAAGAAAAAAAATAAAATAATCACAAATGGGATAAAAAATTGCCTAAATGTTCCTCCCCCATTAATTTATATCTCATTTATATGTTTTTGGATCTATAATATCTTTATTATATTTTAATATCTTATGGATTTTCAAAAAATTCCTTCACATAACTTATAAAAGGGAAACTCCTCGATCACTTCCTCAGACCACATTAATCCCTTTATCTCTACCATGATCTTCTTATTTATCCTCTTAACATCCCTATTGATGTTTTTTAGGTCATAGTATTCTAATAAGACACAATTTATACCCCTTGAAATGAGATTTAAAGTAATCTCGCAGAAGAAGATGTAATCTATTTTATCAACTATCTCAAGATCATTTCTTCATCTACATCCTATTACTCTGTTTTTTACATTATTAATTAATAACTATAATATATAATATATCTTTATATATATTTTTAATTATGGAATAATCATATTCTACCATTTATTCATCCTATGAAAAATGAATTTACCACGCGTTCGTAGATACAACAGAATGTATTTATGTCGTAGTGTCATATTTTTTTGTAAACACTATAATTGGATTAATATAATATTGGAAATAATAATTATATATGATTTTTATAAAATTATATTTATTCTATAAGTAAAAATATATCATCCACTTCGTTATTTTTTTCACAATTAAGGGAATGGTATCGTCGCTCGTGTGTACGTACATCCTATTGTCTCCATGATGCAATGAGATTCATCTTTCTCATTAACCATTCAAAAAATGATTATAAAAAATATATAATAAATAAATTTTAAATATATGACATAATAAATATAATTTAATAATATATATATAAATATATTTCATTTTCCTTCTTCCATTAAGAATGATAAGGAAAAAAATATCGTTCTTGCATACTTATGTGTTACCGTCTCCTTAAGAGGTATATTCCATTTGAAATATATATCATTTTTATATATTTATATACATAATATTTATGATGAATAAACCATATTTTACATTCTTGTAGTAATTAAATCATAATCCATGTAATAATTTCAAGAATAAAAGGTCAATAGACATATGATAAACAAAGCTGTTATTACTCGAAACGTTACATTGACATGTAATTGTTAACACCCCGATAATATGAAGTAATAAATGAATCATATATGTTATCATAAATACTATAATTTTCTATTAAAAGATAATAATATGTTTAAATCCACTACATAAGAGTTTCATTAACATACCAAGGGAATCACACAAAAGGTAGGAGCTTTTTTGTCTCACCATTGCTTTTATGAGAGACATTCCTTGTACACTACATGTTTATTCTATGAAGTGTGTATACTTCAAATGAATTTATTTTATAAGTATTATAAATAATATCTGGGTATTATCATTTCCATTGAATTTTCATCCTTTCATGGGCCATAAATTTCTATTAATGATAAAGTAATTTGTATTTACTTCACAATGTCACCAATATTTGGGATTGCTTTGTTTTATGACTCCACTAGGGAATATATTTATTCCTTGGCCATGTTTACAAAAAATGGATCTATTTTTTACGATATTTATATGGATTTCAATTTCATTTTTAATCACTATATAATATTTTTACGTGGTTTGAAAGGAATAATTTTATCATTTTCCAAATAATGTACTTTGTAATTTTTTGGAAAAAGTATGAAAGGAATGTTTTGTTAACTAATTCGACATGAACAAAATTTTCCACCATCATGATGATTTATGTCTATGAAGATTCATTTAAAATATTAATGGTTTATTTTCAATGAAATTTTCATCTTTTTAAATGGAACTACATTCTATGAAAATAAACAGTTTTTGAAATTAAAAAACATGTTTTACTTAATAATTATTTTCAAGTAATCTGTAAAAATTATTTTCAATCTAGGATAACATTACTGGATGTTACTTATGTTATACTAGTGATGTGATTAAATTATAAAATTATTTCTCTTTCTAATAATGGTTTATGTTTATGATTGAAAGATATTTAGAGAACCCATTTCATTTACACAGGTTATTTTATGATTGAATGATTCTTATGAAACTCATTTCATTCCTTGGGTTCTTATATGATGGATGATTTATATTCTTATGGAACAAATATGTATGTTTTTTTTATATAATGATTGGGAAATATATATCACTCTAATTAATATGGTAATGACTTATTTCTCATGAGATAATGATGGTAATTAATTCAACTGGCCTGATTCACTCCGGGAAGATGGGGATACTTGATCCACTATGGAAATATGGGGAAACCCAATCCAATATTGGAAGATGGGGAAACTTGAGCCTCTATAGAAAGAGGGGAAAATATATCCCTTACAAGGAATGGACTACTAATGGGGATGGTGGTGTTTCTTTTTCATAAGGTGGAGTCCCCATGATGTTCCCTGATATGTTCTAGAAATTCATCTTGACTTATAGAGAATGATATTACATGTTTATTTGTATACTATTATTTCTTGTTGTATTCTTATTTTTTTATGTTAGGGATTATTTTCTTTGATTCCCTCATGATTTGTGACCTACGAACCCATTTTTTTTCATGAACCCTTTATATGATCTTTCATATGTAGTTTATGATCATAAAATGTTATGATGATGTTATCATACCCTAATGTCCATGTTATTCTTATGTATCTCCCTTATTTACCCCTACTAAGAATTTGATCTCACTATTCTTATGTTTTATTCCCCCTTAGTTACAAAGAAGGATCTTTTATGGGTCTACTAAATGGGAAGATATTTGTGGGAAACATTGGATATCATTCACTAGACAAGAATATTGTGCTTCATGTTTCAAATGGGACTAAACAAATACAGTCATTAAGTGTATGTTTTTTTTAAATAAATCATTATTCTGAAAAAATTGATTTCATATCTATGTATGTAAATCCTGGGTCATTATATTATTGGTTCTAAAAATTTAAATTAGGGGGGTTATGGTTCAGAACATATTTTTTGAAATAAAATTTAAAGAAGATAATAGTTTTATCATCTCTATTATGCACTCTTGCTTGGTTCTCATTGTGTTCATAAAACACCATTGGAATTCATTATAACATCATTTAGGTTGGGGGTCTTCAATCAGATCCTCTAAATAGAATACCTATAGTATTATTCTTCATTATATAATATATTTATGGTTCGAGGTTAATTAATAAAATGAAAACTATGGATAATAGTTGATATTTAAACTTGTAAAAAACTAGAATGAAATGAGTATAGTTCAAAGGAATTTACCTATTTTGTTTCAGCATCTATTTCATTACATAAATTATATGGATCTCATAATAATTCTTATTTTGATATGTACCATAGTGGATTTTCTATATTCTCTTGAAAATACATCAATCCTAATCCTTCTATGATTTCATAAACTAGTGATTTAAATAAAGGTTCTTAAACATTGGTAAAACAATATGAGGAATCTGGTTTCAAGAAAGTTTCAACATGTTAAGAACAAAATATGTTAATGAATGAATAATTACCTTAAATGATATCAGCTTCTAAATCCTCTTCAAATTGAAAGGCTATTGGATAGTGTATTTTTACATAAAATACTGGTGGGGTCTATTCTTTCTATGCTTCCTCAACCATTACTGTTGATATAATTTGGGGGTCCACATTTGGATGATATTTTTCTACCATCACCTAATCCTAAAATACTTATATATGAATTTCATGGTTTTTTGCAACATAATTGAGAAGGTTCATCAGTTTCTAAATTTTGAACATGTGTTCCACCCATTCAATACACACTTTTGGACATAACTATCTGGAAGTGTCATTATCATGTTACCATAGGACTATGTAAATAATAACATAATCCCCTTTTAACATGGAATAATAATGATTATCCATTATGAGTTAGTAGATTACATAGTATTTATAACCCAATAGACAGAAATGATAAAATGAAGAAAATATTAACAAAACAAAAAAATAGGGAAAACAAATGAAATAATAAAAAATTAATTACAAATGTGTTAAAATAGTGAGAAACTTATCTTAACTCCAAAACAATGATGTAATATTGATGAAAATATTTTCATGAGTATTACATAGAAAGTATTGAAAACTATTGGAATACAGTACATGGAAGACCATGGTCATCTCTCAAGGAGTTGGGTATATAGATTCACATTATAATTACTTAATTTATTTTTTGTATTTTTTTGTAATTATTACATTATGGAAGAATAGTGGGGTTTTTTTGGTATTATAATTTTTAGAAAAATTATAAAAATTAAATCAGAAACACAAACTCGAAGGGTCATAAATAATTATATGAAGGCCTCTGTGAAATTCTAGTGTGTTCTATCATTATTTACATTTATTCAAGAAACCTAACTCAATGAGTTGACACAATAAAATTAATCTAATCTTATAGAATTATTGTTTTAATGTATTTGAATACATTTCTTCTAAAATACATTCAATTATATAATTGACTCTATTAATATAATTCCAATAGTATAAGGATGTATAAGTGTTGATGGAATATGGAGTGTTTAATGCATTCTATTTACACAAACATAATTATTTCACTAGAATCAGGAAAAATGGACAGAAAAATACATGTATATATTCATGGATCTCGCTTTGATTCCCCTCGAAATACACATAATGGTTCGTTTCTATATATAAAAATAGTATGATATAATGGGGTACATTATAGGGGTAAAAGAAATAAAGAAAAATGGCGGATGAAAAAAGAACACATCATAATATAATGAACAAAACCACATTCAATTAAAATTTAAATATAAAAAACATTAAAAACATACAAAACACTATATGTCATCAAAATAAAATTTCTCAAATCATATATAACGGGATATTGGAAATGAATTTATAACAATTGAAGAACCTTTATCATCCTCCCACTAAAATTTAGTGATAGAATCTTCCAAGATTTCTCTTTTAGGTTTCTTCCACATGAATAACATGCATGGTGTAGATTTATTTTGGAAGATACCCAAATAATCCAACTTTTCTCCAAAATTATTACTATGATAAGAGTATTTTTCTCTAATGTAGGAGTTTGGCATCATGTAGTGGTTTATTTTTTCATTAGTTTTGACTAAATAAGGAATGTATTTTTATCTTTAAATTAGGTTGAGTTCATCCTTTTGGGTAAAATCCTCATTTAATATCCCTATACAGAAGGTATGACTCTCATATAGATATAATTTCATAGAAAAATAATTTTCCTTATGTATAATACATGTGTGTTCTTTTACTCTTAAACAGCTACATTAGTTACAACTACATAGCAACATTGTATGGGGAAGACCATTATGTAGTCTCAAGATTAATTTGACGAAGTGGTTGTACCATTATGTAACCCATTGATAATGGTTTTTATCCTCACATGAGTTGAATCTAACATTTAAATATCCATTAATTGTATGGAATTAACATATCTCATATAAGGAATGTGAATACTACCATTACATAGGGTGAGGATGGCATTTTTAAAACATACATGTTACCATTAAATAGCATGGAATATGAATGTTACCATCTAATACCCTTTCAAACTATGTTTGTATCATTACATATCACTAAAACAAATAAGATACCCTAAAATACATTTATAATATGCCTACATAACCTTCCCTAGCCTAATATGAACCTTTACATTGTGACTTTATGTTTCATTTATATATCTCATTGAAACTAGGTGTTACCCTGATAGAGTAATTTGGACACAAAAATACCATTACACAATGGAGAAATTAATTCAAATTGAAAACATTGAATTCATAGAAATATTTTCGACAAAAATTCATAAAGTAGGAATTTAAATGATTGGATAATGTTATATGATCAAACCTTTAATATTTTTTTCCTAGGAACTAAATCTGTGAAAATAAATAGATTTAAATATTGGATTTATTTAATTCAAAATTTAAGAAATTTAAAATGATGTAAAATAAATTTGAAATATTTTTAAATGTGTAAATTTTGCATTCATAATCAATGTTTGAATTCCTCAATTTACTCTAAAATGAATAAAAAAGATAAGAATCATGTTTAAATCAATTTAATCATCTAATTTTGCATTCAAAAAAAATACGAAAAATGGATTAATTACCCATGTTTTATTTAATTTATTGAGTTTATAATGAGTTAAAAGAAATCATTTTTTAGATATATTATATCTCACCAAATGTATATAAAAATGATTTATAATAACGTGTCTTCAACCACTATAAAATTAAACATCTTAGTAGAGATAGATGAAAAAATAATAAATAAAAATTAATTTAATATGGGGTCACTTCTCCCACATATCCATTAATTGAAAATTTGTTATCACCATCATCACAAAAAAATAATCCTTTTGGATTTTTAACACATAAATTCTGCAACATTCTCTTTGAAAAAAATTTAAAAAGTTTCTCACACATGCACACGTGTTGAATTCACAAAATTTTCCTTTTAATAACTATCTTTAAATATATTCTCAAACATAAGACATGACACTCCATAAAGGTTACATGTATAAATTTATATTCCTCTTATAATGTATTATACCATTTTAAAAACATTGGAAGATAAACTTATAATAATATTTATATTTTATTTTAATTTCTTCCTCCTTTGATAACAATATAAATAGAAAATAATAGAGGTAAGATTGTAAACCACACCTGATCTTTTTAGTGGGTTAGGTTTAAATCCTCAAACAAATCTCAAATTTCAAATTGTATATACAGATAATGGCTATGTGAAACCATGAGTTATTTTATCCTATATTATATAAATTTATATTTAAAATTTATTTCTCTCCAGCATTACTTTAATAATGGAATATTTTAAATTAATATTATTTATTCATGAATGATAAACATGATATTTGGATAAATTTCTATCACATTGAATACCACCCCAAAAAGTAGTGACAATATCAAGTCAGCATTTAAATCTTTCATTGAAGTCTTCATCAAAATTTGTTCACTTGTTTCATGTGTGAAATCCACATTTTCAACCTTGGATATATTCATGGCGATTGAATTATTCTTCTCTATGCGACAACAAATACACTTTTATCCAATATAGAAAACTTCAATGGTTGTTTCCCGCTTATCATAATAAAAAACTCCCCAGTATGCATATGTGTATCAAAATTGTTCAATCTCCCATTTATATCATATTTCAAAAAAATATTATACCAATAGTGCACATATTTATATTTTTTCAAGTAGTTAAATGGGACTCTTTTAGAGAAGTTCTGAATTTTTCATGGAGAGTACAAACATAAAAAAAACTACATCCCTGATTTTGTGATATATGATAGACATTCAATCAGCCTTTAGAATTATATTTGATACATTTCCATTTCCTTTTCATTATTGTCTAGTTTTTTTCCACTTGATTTTTTTGTTGAAGTAGGCTTTTAATCATCCATGAAAAATCTTTTTAATATATTCCCAACATTAATTCCTTCAGAAAAATATATGTGATACTTCTCTTGAGGAGTTAGTTGGCCAAACAAATACCTCTTCTTTTTAAGCGTAGTTATTTTAAGGAAAAATCATTATTTCTTTGGTAATCATATTAAACATTCTTCATCTTATTATTGAAAACAAGATATAATCTCCAAAAAAAATAACTAAGAGAGATACCTTTTCATCATATAAAATTTTGAGCATTTTCTCCACTCTTCCATTTTAAAAATTCAACACCTTAAAAATGTTTCCATCTTATAATAACAAGATCATAGGGATTTTTTCATATCTTATAAATACTTCTTTATACTACAATCATAATTCTCATCTTCTCCAAGAATTGAATAATATTGGTTCCTAAGGTCGTTTCCCCTTCCAGATTTCCATTTAGTATCGAAGTATGTATAACTATTTAAAATATACAATATTGCATTTTTTACCTAATAGAAGGAATATTAGGATGTTATTAATCCTTTAAAATGGCTCAACGCACTCATCAAAGTTATATCATTCTACCTATAAATATAATTTTTACACCTAACTTCGTTTATTTGAAACAACATCCCCCTTTTTAATCAAATTTCTTTGGAACAACGAATTTATTCAAGTCAAATACTTGTATTCAGATTACAAATCTAACTCCAATATATTATTCATTTCAATTAGGTATAAATATTTATTCATATAATCATCCCAATATAGATTCTATAATTATTTTTCAATATAAATTTGTTTAACATGAGATAATAATGAAGTACATACTAATTTCCATAGAGATATCCTTTCCTATAACTAAAAATTTCATCACCAAAAATATTTTATACATGAATTTTCATTTATATACTTTTATTATATCTAATATATTGTTATTAAGCAAAATAATTGGTCAAGTAATATTCACTAAAAAATTCATTCTCAACACTTTAATCTTTGTTAGAAATCTAATTAGTATTTTTTTAAAAACTATAATCATCAGTAATTATATATCATTATCATTCATGTATAACATCCTTAATTGAATTTCTAATAATATTCACATAAAAAGTATAAATATTTTTTCTTTTATCTTTTATGTATATGTTGTATCATCTTCTATTAGGTGGATCTAAAATAAAACTTCCATCTAAACATCATTCCTCAAACATATAATGATTTTCACCATTTACATTGATAATGTAGGGGGTGAAGAAACACATTAAGATACATAAAAATGAAATATTATTTTAGTATAGATAATATAATGTCACATAAAATTTGTTCTATAAAAAGAATGATTCTATATATGAACTATATCTCTAATTGATTCCCATCAAAAATTATTAAAGGTTTCATGATAGATCAGAATGGGTCAATTCAACTATACGAATATTATATTATCACATTATAAAACAACATTTTTATGGTTTATATGGTGTACTGAGTTCGTATTTAATATGTTGATTCATAAAATAATCATTAACTTTTTTTAGCATACTCATCATAGCCTTATATCCATATTTTCTTCATAGAGTAACCAGATTCCTTCTCTATACTTCTTATGATACTATTAATGTTCATAATAATTTTTGGTTCATATTTAAAATAAATAATGCATATAATTTATGAAAAATAATGAAAAATAAATTAATAAATTAATTATTTTTAGTTGATGATTTTTTTATCATGTGATGAAATATTTATAAATGGATCATCACCAATGGATGGGTAGATTTAGTTTATACCTTCTTATGTTGTGAAGTAGTAATAATTCCCTTTTTAATGATTGAGAACTTCTAATATCTCTCACTTTTCAACATGGGAAGATTACAAACAGTTTCCCCTTGATTTATTTTACCCACATTACTTTTTTCCAAAATATCATAACCTATGGTTCAAAAATAGTTTTTACATTTCATATTATATATCCCAATATTTATTATTACAAATAAATAAATCTTTAGTGGAAGATAATTTAAAAATATTTATAACGAATTTTTTTAGTTTTAATCCTATTTTAGGATTTTTGAACCTCCTTCCACATGAGATTATAATTCTCTATCCATATTCCATGGACTATATCCTTTGAATCCTATTAGTCAAACATCAATATCTATAGTTATATCCTTCACCTTACTCTTATTATAATGATTATAAAAAGTATTAAAACAATCCATTTTTTGGTATCATGAAATGAAGATACATTCACTTTAACAGTGATTGGTCTAGTCACATGTTGAATAGACTTTTTTAATAATATCAACCTACTTTTGAGATTTCAGCCATGATTTTGAAATCTATTTTTGGATTCATATCCATTAATGTGGTTGAATCCCCATTAAAAATTTCTTCTCAATCATCATAGTTATATAAATAACATGTGAATTAGACCAAAATATTTTTTCATATTCGCAAAGGTACAGATATACTAAAATAATCCCAATAAAACATAGTTACCTTTGTAAGTAGTATGTTATCCACAATTGTTGGATGTTTTTTCATTATTATTTGGGATACTAGTTTAGGATTGTTTTTAAAAAAACTATTATGAACTACTAAAACTATTATTATTTTTACTATAATTATTATCAAACCTTCTAACGTCACCTATTTTCCTTGCTTTTTTGTCTTAAAACTATTATTCCCCGAATTACCATATTTCATACGATCACCATATTGGAATTAATCTCTCTCTTCATGAAATTATTCTTAATATTAAAAATATTTTCAGTACTGCCTTCACTATTATAATATAATGATTTTTAAAATTCACATTTTTAATTCTTCATACAACATTCTCATGGTTTTGATATTGATTTCATCAAACTAGATATGTAAGTATTATATTCTTCTTTAGATTTAACAAGATTTTAATGAATATGTAAAAAATAAATTCTATTAATTATTTAATATTTCACCAAATATTAATGAAAAATGTCTTTAAAAAATATATATGTCATTAATATAATTTATAAATTTAAATTATTCATATATAAATATATTTCCTCCCATTGGATGACTAATTTTAATTCTTGAATATTTTGATTTATTTTTCCAGTTTTGAAATATTTTTTAGATACTTGTCGAATTATTTATTTATAAAGAAATAAATATTTTTCATTTATTATTCACCATAATAATTTCATTATTCATTGGTAACTATATAAAACTTTACCTTTGTAATGGGTTATTTTTAAAATATTTCATCACCGAGAGGCTATACATTTTCATCCCCTTCACTATATTCACTTTCCATAAAAATTATGTGTATCCTTTAAATTTATGTTACATTTTACTATAAAATGAAACCATTGATAAATTATATTTGATATTATATAATAATCTATGATAAAAATATTCATAATCACTATGAATTTTTGGTTTATATTTTTTACAATTTGTAGAAAAATAATTAATTGCAACATACCTAAAAATTTCAATAATATAATTCCCTTGTACATTACGTAACCTATTATAATTTTTCATTATATTAGTGAAATAAATTCAATATAATTATCCTCTATATATTCATTAGTATTAGAAAAACATGATTATCTATCAGTATGATCCTTCTAACTCAACTTACCATTTCCAAGGAATTGATACATATATCATTTTTATACTTTCTCTTTTCTTGAAAACATTATCTTTCCTTGTCTAAAAATATATTAAAGTGGTCTATAAATAATTATATGGGTTATCGCCTCGATATTTATCATCTAAATCAGATACCTTTACAACATACATGCTACTTAAAATACCCACAATCATCTCTATAATCTTAAAGTATTTTTAATTCTCACGAAATCCTTTAATCATTCTGAAAATTTTAGTAACCATTATGAGAAACAATTAATAGATTCATCATTATATATTTATAGATATTAATATTTAAGTCACAACAATTTTAACATGTCCCACATTTCTTTTTTCTTTACTTCATAGATATTAATTTGTTTTCTTCAAATACCTTTTCGTGTTTTAATTCCATTCAATTTTAGAAATTATTTCTATAAAAAGAAGACACTTAGAGTTTATATAATGGTCATCATTATCAATATACCTTTTTTAACAGTATTATACTGTCACCCTTAGAACATGGATGGATCCATCAGTTTGAGCTTCCAAAAAATCTTTACTTTTGTAAATAATGTATGGAAACATTTCCCCCACCTCATACATGATAACCATTCCTATAACATTTTGGAATCCATTTTATATTCACCAAAATATAATTATCTAGAGTTGATACGAGAAATTATTAACTGATTCATCTTCATACGGGGAAGGCCAAAAAAAATTAAAATATCCAATCCCAAATAATGCAATCCTTACTCTAATATCACTCGATTTACCACCTATATGATCTGACTAATCCTTGAGTGCGGTGAATGAGTTATCTTTTTTACATTAATGTTTCATTAAGATAAAACATTATCAAATAGTTGGAATGAGTTATGTTTTATATCTAAAACTTTTAAAGAGAAATCAATATTAGGAGAACAAAATTTATAAATTTTACCTCTAAATATTATCAATCTAATCCCGACTGTGATTCAAAACTCACTGAGACCACATTAAACACTATAATTCTGATGTGGTTATAAAAGAGTGGGGTATAACCTTGATATTTATGTTTCAATTTCTCTTAATTATGATTTTATGTATAATTAAGACAATTGAATCTCACACATTGAAATAATCAATATTTTGGGTTGAAATTAATTTTCCTTCCCCCTACTGACTAATATCAGGCTATTGGGTGTGCTATGTTATTTTTATTCTTTATTGGGACAAAATAATGACTTATAATAATTTTTTCACACATAAAACTATATGAAACAACATAATTTTATTAGAATATTTCCTATGATAAAAGAGTTATTTAGAGTATATATATTTTAGTAGTAACTTGTCCTTCCTCAATTCATTAAATACCACATGAATAATATGCCATTAAACTATTATTCTTTTCAAATATCATATGTTTAATTAAGTAGTTATAGATATTCAAATTTAAATTATATTAAATAATTAGATCATCATCTTTTTAACTACATATTTTCAGCATAAAAATCGTTGTAATTATCACAAGAAATAAATTCCACATAACATCATGTAAATAAATTAAAAATTTAATGTTATTAATGAAATTAATTTCATAGAAAAAAAATATCACCATAAATATCACTATTTTTCTCCATTATTTAACACATTTATTTTTGACATGGATCTATCAAAAATCATCCTGAATAAAAATCCATAATTTTAATATTTATCTTTGTTTAGAAAAATAATCTAAATCTTGAGGTTTATTATAGACTTGGAATATTAAAGGATTATGATAAGGAAACTTTAATGATTGATCTTTTTCATAAACTTGTTTAGGATCAGTTCCATATTCCATGAATAAAATTATATGAGTAATTTTTCAATAATATTTCAATCAACAAGAAGGTTTTCTTGTAGAATTTTATCCACCACTACCTCTAAATGATTCACTATAACTAATATAGGAGGCACACATCCATAAATATTCATCTAAAATATAAAACATACTAAATATATTGAAATAATTTTAAAAGAATTTAAAAATTATCAATTTAAATCACACGTTCAATAATAAATAGCATATAAAATAATTATATAGAAAATTAAAAAAATAAAAAAATTTAATTGATACAATAGTTTGTCGTTTGTCACTCTATCTAGGTATAAAACCTTTCAAATTTATCGAAACCTATAAAATGGGATGAACCGTTTTATTTAAAGTTCTGAATTGAATGCCACAAATCCACATTCCAGGTAGTCTCATTTTATTTTAATTTTTAGAAGTAAATTTATAAGAAACATGTAATTAATCAAATCTCAAACCCATAAATATATATTTCTGACATCCCATTACATAGAAGGTCTTGTCAAAATATTTATTGGATCAACACTTATTCGTAACCTACCTCTTGATTATAAGAGATCCTACCTTTTTTTTATATTATTTATATATTATAATAAAATAAACCAATTATATTTTTATATTTTATAATGTTAAAACCCAGGCTACCATATAGTGATACTCACTCTAGTATTTTATGAGGCCTATATAAAATACCTTATCAATATAGTATTGAAGACAGTGTCATGGAAATCATTATATATCATAAAAATAACTTCTATTGATATATTATAACATATATAATTATTTCATTATGGGGAACAAATATGACCTCTTCATATATTAAAGAAATAATCCATATAAAATTTAACACTTTCAAAATAAAAAATAACCAATATAAGAAAACATGGAATAATAAATCAGTAGTCATAAAACAATAATGGAATAAAATTGAAAAAAACTATCAATTATATATATATTTTACCATAATAGATAAAAAAATATAAAACGAATGAAATATAAATGGGATAGCCAGCGAATACAATTGGATAACTATAGGTGAAAAATATATAATAAAAGGAAAATACCAAGCTATTAATTTCAATTTGAAAAGTGTGTATCTACCACTTATCAATATCTTTGGACCAAAACAAAAAAACAGTAAACACACACTATTCAAAATTGGGTTGTTCCACTAATATTAATATAATAATATCAAATATAACCACAAAACAATTATGTATATACATTGTGAGAAATGATATCTGGACGGATTTCATGATATGTTATGTGCATAACCATTAAAAAATAAACCATGTCATGGTTATTTGAAAAATATATAAAATTGCAATTTACATTTCGATGAAAACATATATCCAGAATTTACACATTTAATGATTTAACATTTATCTAAAACATTTGAACATGTGACTGAAAAATTTCAAGTGTATAAGTAAATTCATAAGTTAAATTAGTTTATAGTACAGTTCATATCATAGAATCATTGGTTAATTACAATAGTCTTGGGAAAAAATGTTATTATCCTCACATTCAAGTTAACATGATTTTACATGTATGCCACTAAAAAGAGAAAAATATTGAACATGTGGTGATGTTTATAGTAATTTCCTCTGATAAACTTGTGGAAAATCAAAAATTTAACAAGACTATATGATATCCTAATCGTTTCCATCTAAGCCAATGTATAATCTAGACATGGGGAATTATTAAGAAGTGAATAATATCATGTAGAATATATACCTTTCACTATAAGTCTCCTTAAGTACCAATGATATTTAATTTATGTTTTCATAATCAATGAATTCAATTATTCTATATATATGAATAGGTAAATACTCATCACTCTCCATAAAAAATATTTATAGGAAAAACCCATTTCCCAATTATCCATGATTTTTTCATAAAACATTCATCGTAGTATATATCATAATAAGAAATTGGAATAAATATAATAGGTTAAATGAAGTATTATTTCAGTTAAAAATGTAAAACACTACTTTATCAAGTAAAATACATTAAAAGTACTTTATTAATTAATTAAAAATATAGATACAAAATTCAATGAAAATTCTTAAAAATATTTCATTATAAAACAATAATTATTGTTTTTTAAAACACCATTAGGGGATTTTTTTACATAAATTAACATAATATCAATTAAAATCCTTTCATAATGAAAATATAAAAATAGAAATGGAAGATAGGATAATCAATATAAAATCATCACAGATTGAAATATATATTTTATTCGATAGAAAATGTAATGTATAAAATTATAGAATTCATGGTTTCATCAACAATGGAACTAGATAGATCCACCAATTAGTAACATATTCCTCCATAAAATGTTTTTTAATTAAACTAATAGATATTAATGGAATTCTATAAAAGTTAATTTAAATACATAAAAATTAATATTCATGTGATGTAGAACCCTAGGTCACCATGGTCATAATAGGGAAAGTGAATAAAATAATGTTGAAGAATAAGATGGAAATTGGTGAGTTATAACGACTAACCATGATGTATCAACCAAATAGATTTAATATTGATGAAGAAAAAATGTAATCCTAAGAGTGTTAAGGGGTTGATTCTGAGAGAGTATGAAAAAATGAGAAGAAATAAATTATTATTTCATTTAAAAATCATTTAAAAAATTTAAAATATTTAAAATATATTAATGATTCATGGATAGGATGGAAAATTTTAAAATTCATATATCTAACCATGTGGTGTCATATGAATAGATATATATGGCCCACATTTTACAACAATGTCTAGGGTAGTCATGGACCTTATTAGTAAATCAATAATTTCATCAAAATATTAAAAAAAATTATTTTGAACATAAAACATTAATCTTAATAACAATAAATTATTTAATATATAGTATAAAATTACATCATATGTGTTTTACGGGATGAATTGAATGGAATTATAAAAAATTATTAAATGTGTGGTAGTAAATATGTTGCGAATATATGATTGATAATTTTATTTTAAAAAAACATATTTGTGAATAAAGAAGTATTTCTAATGTTTTGGGGATGAGGAGATATGATTTATGAATAATACGAAAAATTAATCTATATTTCCATGAAAATAGAGTTACTAGATAATTATATAAAAAGGTTGTGTAAGATTAGTAAAAACAATGAATGGTGATGAAGTTGAATTTTAAATAAATGAATAAAATGAAATAAAATATATGTAAGAGTTATATTAATCTTAAGTTACAATGATTTTGATTATCTATAATAAATAACTAGCAATGAATAATGTTGTATTAGAATAAATTAATGGTTTTATGAATGAAATTACATTTCTCAAAATGATTTGTGAGATTTAATTATTAATTACATTTTTTGGAGATTTTATTTGATAAAAAATGTTGTTTTAATTTTTTTATATGTTTCCTTAGCCAAATAATTCCTTGTTTTAAGGATCTCAAATAATGATTCTTGTTATTAAAATTAATTGTGTGTTTAATGATATATTTTTATTAAATACGTGATATATATTCAATAAAATTTAAGATATAATACATTGAAAATATTATTTATGGATTGAACACTGGAAAATAAATTATCTGCATTACTAGAGTACCACGGGACACATGGAGAAGTAAAATGACCAAGAGAGAGGAGGTCAACTATGGAAAAGAAAACTATATATTTTTTTTATTTTTGGACCTATAAAACTAAGAAAATGGTTGATCACATATGGTAAAAATCACATTATATTGAAGTTAAAATAAAAAAAAATTTCTCTTATCTATTTATGAAACATAAAATACACAACAGACATCATGAGTACTTCAACTAACTGTGCCAGAAAGATTCAAAATTTACAAAACCATTGGATCAACAAAAAATTAATTCAAATGACTGTATATACTCAAGAGTCATTAGATAAAAATTCAATTGAGAATCCATGTTTCTATATATTTTTTTAATAAAAAAATTAGATCAAATCATCTCACATATAATGTATGAGTATAAAAATCTACCCTAAAAATTACAGAATTCCAATAAATATTTTTAGCATTTAATGATACCTGTTAAAAATGGTAATAGTTTTTTGTATGGTTATGATTATGTTTCAATGTTTTCTTTGAGAATAAATTCATAAACATTAGATGAATACACATAATGATATGTGGAATGTAATATTTTAATACCAATGTTTAAATTCTCTAGTACTATGGAACACTATTTCTATAGAAATTTTTGAGAAATAATTAGAAGAATGAAAACAATTACCACATCACTCTCATTCAATCATATAGTACAATAGTAAAAAGAAAATAGCAACTTTCTTATCAACCAAATTAAATTTATGATTTAGCAACATAAAATTTCACATCACCCTTAACTCTCTCAATTTATCTTTTATATTGAGTAGTGATAGTGTTTCCTACACATTTAAAAAGTACTACCCATGAAAAATAAAGGAGATAACTCTAATAATAATTTTACTCCATTACATATATTATCTTGTGCATACTTGTAGAAGAGTATTGGTTTATCTTGGACTCACATGTGTAGATTTGATCAAAGGAAAACCCATTCCTGGTTATGGATTACTGAAAAATAGATCTAATTTATTTTTCTATTTATTTTATATAATACACATGAGTGGATGTAGATTAGTTTCTTGTAGAGATATCTAAGTTACATCATTGATATAACCACATTTTTAATTATGTAATTTTTTTAATGTATTATATCTCACATAGTGTTCCAAATCTATGTTTACAAAAACATATTATTGTAGGTTTCATTTATATTTGATGTATATATTGTGTTTCATGTGAGTAACATTTTTGGAAATGTTAAATTCTTTAAAATATTATTAACTTCGTATCGATCATGCCTTTTAGAAACTATTATAAAGTATGAAATTATATATATTGATTATATTTTTAAACTAGTATGTATTTTCAATTTAAAATGTTTTGGTTTATAATTATTTAAAGTAGAAATATTTTTACTAAATGCTCAGTTCAACCCCTCCTTGTAGATTCCTCTCAGAAAAAACAATTGATAAAAAATATTTATAATTCATGTTCTCTATTTTTTTACTAGTCTAAATTATTATATAATTTTGAAACTAGTTATATATATAGGGAACAATTTTCTATTTTTAATTGTATATAATTATATATGATAGACCTAAAGTTCATACTACCAATCAATATCCCTTATTTAATAAATTAATTATGAACAACATAAAATAAAAAATAAAATTTATCTAAAAAAATAATTATTGAAATCTTAGGTACTATTGAAGATATATATAAAAAACCCCAAAGATCGTTATAAATATTTGAGGGATGAAAAAATTCATATATTTTTGAAGTAGTAATGAAATTAATGCATTTTTATGTGCATTAAGAGAATATAAATTTAATATAATTTCTTTAAGTATTAAAATACATTAAATTTTGGAGAAATTATAACTTATATAGTTTCTAGACTTTTTGTAAATCATTAGTTTTATGTGATTTTTGGTAATTATTAAATGTGCACACTATTGTTTTAGGATCTCATAATATAAGCTCCTTCATATATTTATGAATATCCATGATCAATATAAAATATTAATGGATATACCCTAAAACCCATTTAAATTGGTCATGGAAATGAATTTTAGAATCTATAAAATAATACATTACATTAAAAAATGATATAATCATAATTTTGTCACTATGAACACCTTATCAAAATGGAATTGTTAAAGGAAAAAAAGATCTGACCAGCAATATACAAGGACTATGCACAATGAATATGTATTTACTATTTATTTAAATAAATACACTATGAATACAAATGGTTATATAATTAGTAGGGTTCTAATAAGACCTATCATAAATAAGGATCCCTATGAACTATGAAATTATATAAATCAAAAGCCTATTTACCATTGAGTTTTTGAGTGTAAGGTATGTAATCATAATATGACAATGCTTTTTTAAAAATATGAACCAAATTGTTGTAATGGTTTTTAGGCTATTAAACATCCAATAAAGTATATCAATTATTTGAAAAAATCCAATATTTTGGTAGAATATGATCACAAAAGTAGTGATGATACATATCCATATGGAGATATTCCTTCTATAGAAAACCATATAAATGATATTTTTAATTTTTATATCAATAATTATTATAATAACTTTTATCATACTACATATTAATTAGAGAAATCATCAAAAAATTTATAAACAGAATACCTTGACCATAAATATGATTTGGAAGAACAAGAACGTAAATTATTATAACTGTTAGGAAAAATTAGTAACCTCCCTTATATGTTGTATATGGTTATATGGAAACATATACTAATATATAAGCCTCTCTTAGAAACACAATTGAACATCATGCCAAAATATGACAAATAGAACCAGATTACTTTACTGGACCAATTAGTGATGAAAATTGAGTAATAGTTATATAAGGGGAATTAAATTAGTGTAAAGGAAATAATGTTTTCTAATTATCAAAATGACCTAAGGATTACCTAAATGTTGTATGTAAATGGGACTACATAAGTAACGTTTATGATTCTATAAATGTTGTTAGAAACCAACACGGGTTTCATTCATCTGTTTATTGTCAATATGAATGCCTTGAATATGAAGAGAAGTTTTCACCAGTAGCTAGACTTGAATATATGATAATACTCCTAGAAAATACAACACATATAATTTTTAACTATATCAAATGGATGTCAATAGTGTGTTCAATAGTTGTTATATTGTTTTTCATTTTTTTGAACAACACCAAATATTTTTATAACCTCATTTAGTAAATCTCATTTATTTATCAGTAAAAAGTACATTATAGTTTAAAATAGGCTCCTATAACTTAGTATTATATGCTTATATTTTTATTTATTAAATTGTTTTTTCAAAATTAATAACTAATAAAAAAATATTTATTAAAATAATGACATAAAATTGAATATAAAAATATTTCTTAATGATATTAGTTTTTCCTCACCTATAACCTCCTTTTGAGATTAATTTTCAAAATATATGAGAAATGAATTTGAAATGAGTTTAGTATAAGATTAAATATTCATTCTTAAATTTTTAATTTCACAAAAAAAATTTAAATTAAAATAAATTAATATAAATACAAAAGTTACAGTTTAAAACATTTTGTATAGCACTAATGGATTTGATACTCTAATAAGTGTTACCTATAAACTAGATTTGGATAAAAATATGTAAACAATTAAACAATCTATATAATGAGCTATGATTGGGAGTTTATAGTACACAATAAATATCTTCATTAATATAATTTTTACTTTGAATATGTGTGAACATTATAAATCAAATCATATAGAATTATATTTTATTTTTGTTAAAAATATTTTTAAATACCTTAAAAATAAATCTAATTTTGGATCATTCTACATTATAGGACACTCTTTTTGAATCAATTAGTTATTCTAAAGTATATTTCTATTGTTTTATGTAATATATGTAGAAAACATATGGAATATATTAATTTTTAGAAACGAATATCGTATCATAGTGTATATAAAATTTTAATTTTGTTTCACAGTCTATTTTTTGGAAACTGAGTGTGTTTTTTGGGCTACTATTAAACATAGAATCTTCATATAAAACCCACATTACTCAAAAGTGGAAATCAATTATGAATATTAACTTTAAATTTTAATATCACAGGTACTATTAATAACTCTAATAATTATATATCAAATTCTTGAAATATACATATTCATATAATACATCTCTTTTTGAGAGACCAATTTACATAATTGGATCTCACTCTCGAATTCATAGGATTCCGAAATATATTGATGACATTTTTATGAAACCATTACATATAGACAGATTAAACAATATTAAACCTGAATATGGAATAATAAATTATTATTGACTGATATTTTAATTTTAATTCCTAATATATTAGTAATTATATCTTTAAGGTCACAAGTGACTATAATGGTGATGTTGTCATAAGGGCTGGTCATGTGATAGATCAAACTTCCATAACAATTCAATATTTCATTCGATTGATCATGGAGTAGGTCTAACTAGGAAGACTCTTCAGAGAAACTATATATTAATCCACGTGGAAGTTCAACCTATCACTGGATCATCTGTAAAGAAAATCATATCATCTGTAATGTTCTGGTATATAATTTTCTATTTTTATTTTATATTTATATGATTCATTTCAGGAATATTATTGTATTATTCTCTAAATTATATAAATATTCATAAATTATTTTTAGTTTTTCTATAATTCTAGGCCCCCCATGAATATAATCCTTCTTATTTTTCTCCATAGCCTTTTAAACCATCAAAACATAATGGTGCACAAACAATTCCTATATTCTTTTATTTTATATGATGATAATTCACATTAAAAGAATAGTAATGATATTTTAAGTTCATATGGTGATTTGTAATGCCAAAATCAACAAAATTGATTAATAATTCCCATTAAGGATGTGTATTTTGTGTGGTAGAATTCAATTATTCCACTAATTTGGGAGATTTTATAGTAATAGGGATGGTAATAGTTGTTTATTACTAATATAATGTCTTCATACCCAAGGATGGGGAAGGAGTTATTTATAAACATGGACTTCAATGCTAGGGAAATGAATAATGTCATTTGAATCCTACTAAATAGTGAAATTCTCATTTTTTTTTAAATTCTACATAGTTGACTATATTATTAAATATTTCCATGTTGGTGGTATTGATGATTTCTAGAGAATCTATCTAGTTGTTCATGTGACATTTTAGTTTGAGAAATATCTTTTGTAAATGACCAGAGAAGGTAATCTAATAATTCCAATAACTATGGAATTTTATGGATAACAGAGGTTGTTGGTCATGTTTATATAGTGATTAAATTTTCTTAGGAAAAATGATTTTATCATTCTCAGTGATCATATTCCATTTTTATTACAAATAGTGGTTTTAGGATCTTCCAACCCTAGTATTTCATGTTACATATGAAGTAATTTTTAATCCATATTCTATGTTCAACTCTTTTCCATATCTAAATCTCATTTTATCTATATATAAATTTAAATAATTTATTCTTGAGGGAGAGGATAGATCTTTATGTTCTTTTGGTATTTTTCATAATCAAGAATTGTTTAAGAGGATGATTTCTAATCTAAATCCAAGGAGGAAATCATGGGTGGACAATAGTGAAAATAATTTTGAGAAATTAAATCCAACCACACATCCTTTGAATCTAAACGATACAAATGATACGATTTTGGATTTTGATGAGATTACTAAATATTATTCCGAGGATGAATTGATTATGGGAAGAGATGCAGATATACATGTTTCTAAGGAAGAAATGGGTTTTAATAGTCTTGAATCAAAAAGGATTTTTGAGAAATTAGAAATTTGGGATATGCAATAATAGATTATGAGGTAATATGAATATGATAGGAGTCCCTCCTCTATGAAGTTGGTTCGGATAATTATTATTACTCAAAATGATTTATTTGATTGTGTTTAAAAACGTATAATTATTTATTATGCTCTAGTTATAACATCTAAGTATCTTACTACAAATACAGAAGAATTTATCTATAATGATGATGAGCCTGGACTTTCCATGACTATTATGAAATTAATAACCCTTTATGATTACTATAATGCCAAATCTAGTTATAATTTTATTTCCTTATTTGAAGGTAATGATGATCATGAAGTATAGCGTGATTCTTGTGAGATAAGAAATCCACCTGTTACAGATAAATAGGTGATGAAAATATCATTGATAATCCTATATCTAATTGTGATAATTACTATAGATCATTTATTTTTAGAGATAATTTAGAATTTGATGATGATTTTGATTATCAAAATGGAGGAAGTCCACTAGATCATTATGGATATGTCATTCTAGTTTTACCTGTATTCCATTTAATCTTAATATTTCTATAGAACTCAATCCTACTACTCTTATTTTACCATAACTTGTTTATTAATCCTTAGTCATAAAATTGATCTAAATAAAAGGATTGAAGTTTCTTTTACTAGAAATAATAGTAAAAAACATGATTATTTGGATTTAAATATGGAATATGTTATTCATATGATGTTCAGTCTAAGACCTATTAAACCTAATAATGTTTTATAATAGGATGTCATTGGTGAATCGGTTCCTACTGATCTATTTGAGTCCCAAATTGGTGGATCAATGTTTGATCCCTCTATATAGAGAAATATAGGACCATTATTGGAAGATATTGAGGTATAAAGTTGGAAATACTCCCTATTGTATTCGTATGATCCTTCTCCATCACCTCCTATAAATTCATTATATTTGACATTTTTTAACCTAAAATAATTTATGGTATATATTTTGAATCTATAGAAAGACTATTTTTTTTATTTTGGCTAAATATGTGAAGATATCAAAGAGAAAAATCAATCCATGTCCATTTATTCCAATTTTAAACACATTTGTCCCATGATATTTAAAAAATAAAATAACACAACAAAGGAATTCATATACTAGTTAAGAATATGGGGGATCTCCATACACATATTTATCATATTAACATAAATATACCTCTCTGGGATATCATTTTTTTCTCACAATTTTGGACCTACTACTATTGTATCATCGTAAATTAAACTTACACCTCCTCTTAAAGAAACTATTAATGTCAAGATTGTTGAAACATTGATAATAAAGATTATTTAAGAAGAGATAAAGGTTTTTCTTATGGTTTTTTGGCTCAAACAAATTGATTTCATGTATTATAAGACTCATTCAAAAATAACATATTCTTTAATCCTTTATGATTCCATGTCTCATAAAAAGGATAAGGAGACAATCTTGAATAATATAAAATACTAGTTAACCAATATATTTTCGAAAAATATATTATAATCATTATTTAATAATCTAGATGTTAGACTGAAGATAACACATTTAAATCAACTCAATGTACATACACTTACACTAATGATTTCTTTAGACGAAAAAAGAGAATACATTAATACTATAGACTATGGCTCCAATGTTACCGGTGAGTTCACATAAAATATAGAACCACATATGTATGTTAAATATATTAATTTTATAACCCAATATGTTATTAATATCTTAAATTATTCTTCTCCTGTTATACTAGTTCCTACAACACATTTATCTGGTACATTTGACTTCACAAATATTTAGGTTATACACCACCTTATATGTGTGACTCGTGTCATTCTCTTTGAAGAATCATCAACCATTTCTCCTAAAATAATAACATATCCTTCTACAAAAATTTAAAACAACTATATAGATCATTTCAATTAGATATAAATATTATGATTTTGATTCAGATTCCTGATAAAGAACATATTTCATTATTATTGTATTGAACTTGTGTACAATGAATGATACAAAAATATATGTTGATGATTAGTCTTTCAGTAGTAAAACTTATTATATTCAACAAAAAAGTAATTTTTATAGTTTATGTAATTCTATTTTAATTTAAGGATTTATTCTACGTTGATCTTTAGTTATAAACACGGGGAGTGTAACAACCTATTATTTTATAATTATTCATTTCAAATAAATTTTCTGTATTATGTAACATTCATTACTTGAATCCCCAATTCTAAATGAACTATGATATATTACAACATTAATAACCTGTCTATTGAATTATTGTCTACGAATATGATTAACCACATTATGAAATATATATATATTTTTTCATTTATTATAATATATTGATTAAAAAGTAAGAAATATTCATTATGGTTTTAATAAAATAATTTCATGATTAAAGGACATATTTTTGAAGGATTTTATTTTCAATATAACATGTATTTTATATATTTATCAATATATAAAATTCATTTTATTGAAACTTATTGATAATTTATAAATTATAAATTCAAAATTTTGTTATCTAATGGTTATTATTGAAGATAAAGTCATATTATGGTGAAAAGAGTTATTTTACAAAAAATTATTATTTATATGTGAAATGTGTGTTTCTATCAATAAACAAAATTAATTTTTATTGATAAATCATTTAAATGATTTTTTGATTTGATTTTCTATAAAAAATTCTACTAGTTTTTACATGGAAATTAATTAATGTAAATTTTATTTTATTATTAAAAAGAATTTGTTAAGTGATTTTTATTATATTTTGTATATTTATTTGAAAATTAATTTCCGCCACCTATAGAAGTTTAATTTGATAAAATTTACTCCCTATTTTAAATCATCGTATCTAAAATTATAATGATTACTTTTTTATTTTTTCAAAATTAATAGTAAAAAGAGTATAAACATTTGTCACCACGCTAAATGTTAAAAAAGAGTTTCTCAGGTGTTTACACAATAATATAATGGATGAAATTCCATATATAACTGTATAAATATTATTTTATAAGATAATATGATTTTTCATTTTCTTAAATTGTATTTATTATGCATTTTTAAATTCTTTCACATGATGTATTCCTTATATATTGGAACCCCTTTTTGAAATTTCATGTGTGTCCCACCCCTCACCTATAAAAGGTCACCACTTCTACTCCCATATCCACACAATATGAAACTTATTTCTCAAACAATACCAAAAAAATTTAGTTCTCTTATAATCTTTTTTTGAGATCATTTACATACCCTAATACCATCTATGGATGGTTTAAGGTTTAAGGTAAAAGAGGGTTCATAATGAATATGTTATCTTCTTACCTGAATCATTCAAAATATATTTCTTCTTATTCATCGTATAAATAAATTTCATAAACACATATGTATTTTCTAAATCATTTAAAAGATATTGAGATTCTATTAATGTTATGGTATAATCATTTTCCACCTCCTTTCTACTAAACTGAAAATGAAATATTGCTCATGTGTACATGTGGGATACCTTGTCCACAGAGGGATTCCATTAATTTTCCAACAAAATATATAATGGTAGGTCATTATGATGTATTTAATTCTTATATATTATTGTAATGAAATTATTATACTTCAATAATTAAAATATATTATCTACCTTCTTACCTTCCCATCCATGTATAAATGATAGTGTAACTTATGAAATTACATGGAATGCCAACTATACAATGTGATATGATTCATTTTTCATTTATAATTTACATTGATAATAATAAAGATAGTGTAACTGAATTTATATTATATTTATTATTTAATAATGATTCAATAACAGTTTATTATTATTTTCCTTTCATTACTTTCATTAATAAAAAATTAGAATCATTACCCATGCCTTTGTATGGACAATCTTCTCCACAATGTGACATAATTAATTTTACTTCACCTCATTATATAAATGTTATAAAAGTGTATTAATTGACTAAATATAATAATTATTATATTATTATGATTCTATATATCATTGAACCCTGATAAATAATCATTGACCATAACCATCGAATTGAATCATACATGAAAAAACAAAGCAATTAACACTATAAATGATGAATATAATGTGTGATTTTTAATGATTGGATGATAATATTTTTTATGTTAAACTCATTTGTCACTAAAATAATTGATATTTTTCGAGTATATAATTATAATAAATGTAAGTTTATTATTCTGTATGTAAGAGTGCTTACGAACCATGTTGGACTTGAGGTTAGAATTTCTCAACTAAATTTGTTTCAAAGATACATATGTCATATTCACCGGTTTTTTATTCTAGTGGTGTATATACTAACCTTTTTATTTGTTTTTTAATTAATAACTTCATTTCCAAGGTATTAAATTTTAAATTTGATTTCATTTATTTCATTTTTTATTCAATCGTTACAGAAGTGACAAGTATTTTCTGTTGCAATCTCTCTATTTATCATTGTTGTTTATATGAAAATTTTAAATGATGAAATTTTATGAGCCATTTCACATAAACATCATCAATTTTACAATATTTTTTTTTATTTATGAAAATTACTAGAATTATTTCATTTCCCTCCCTCTATGTATAAGGACATAGGCTTAAATAATCCATAAATTGAATCCTTGGATAGAAATTCATTTTCTTACATTTCAGTAGATATTTTAGGTTTATAGTATTATAAAATTATGTAATAAACTCTAAAAAATAATATCATAAATTTCATAGAATAAAAATCCAATTATTATACATTTTTTCCAAAATACAAAAAATTTAATATATAAGATGTGTTATTTTCATAAAATAGCTTTATAAGATTCATATTGATATCATCCCTACCCCTACTCATCCTTATAACCCTATGAAAAACATTTGAAAATGTGGTACGAGAATAAAAACGTTTGTAAGGAAAATTTGAAACAAAATAAATAAAGAATATTTTTAGTCCATGAAAACTCATAAAAATGTTACATTTTCAAAATTAATTTTGGGATAAAAATGATAATTTCCATACCAAAGAAAGAAAATCCACCACCTAAAAAATCATCATAAAAATTGTGATATCAAATATGAAATGAAAAAATAAAATAAAACTGGTTTCATTACAATCATAAACACTAAAGAAAATTTTCTCACAATGTTATACATTTCATCAGTAAATAGATAAACATACATTATTTTGAGCTGAAGCTCTTTATCATTCCTTGTAGAATACTATTATTTATGTGAATGAATGTAAAAATAATATATAAATAATATATATAAAATGAGACATAATTTCCATATCACCCATACAGTCACTCTTAAAAATAAAATAGATACCCAATAAATTCTAATAATATATTATGGGAAGTCTAACACATAAACTATGTCCATTTACCCAATACGTTGGAGATCTATATCGGGCTCACCCATCATTAAGAGATATATATGGATCAACCACCATCATAAGATATATTGGGATTACAATTTATCATAAATAATTACAAATAACCATAAAATAATCATTACACTTGAAATCATGAATTTCCCTCATTGTACTCATACAAATACTCATTACACACATAAAGAAATCTTTCTAGAAATCATGTTATAAAATTCATTTAAACCCATTTTTTGAAATACCTTTAACAATTGAAAACATGGTTTCTATTTTAAAAACATGAAATATAATAATGGAATAAATATATGATATAACGTATACAAATTTGAATAAAAAACGTCGACCCCATATACATAAGAATATGACATTTTTTTCCTTTTGTAAATAATGTTAAAATGGAACATATAAATTACATAAAATTATTCCCATATAAAGAATTTAAAATAATCTAAAAAGATATCTAAAATTTCCTTTATAATTAATTTATGTCTATATAAATTCATATAAAATTTATTGTTTAAGAAAATGTGCAAGGATAGAAAATATTTAGAAAATAAATCATTAATTCATTTAAAAATAGGTATTAATGTAAATCATTCCTCATCTCTAGTATGACATATCACATACATTATTTACATTTAAAAATTAAAGACATATTCAAATTATTAAATTTATTAAAAATTATTTTCATGTTAATTAAATATTTTATTTTCATTATTATAATGTAAAATACAATTATCTAATCAATTATTTCTACATCATATGTTTTGATTATTTTGGGATCATATATCATAATTGACATCAGTATGTTGATAATGGTAAAAATTGATATTATTAAAAAGAATATAGATAAATAATCATGGCATAATTATTAAATTTACACATTAATTATAATTCTAAAACTAAAAATGAATGTTCATTAAGAAAATTGAATTATGTTACAACCTCATGATTGTAGTCCTTACGTACTTATTACAACATTTCCATTTTTAATAAATAATATGATAAGAATTAATATGTTATATTTTCCTTCTGAAATTATAAATATGCCATTAATATCATATATAAACATTAAATCTATCATTATGACAAGGAATGAGAGGCATTAAAGGAAAATGATGTCCTCTATTGACCCAAATCAGTTTTTTTGTTTCTAATTTTATGGAAGAAGAAGATGTATATAGGTTATAAAGTAAATAAATAAAAATATCAGTATATGGAATATATTGGTTTCACTATTTCATTGTTTTTGATGAAGTTATTAAGGAGGTTTAATAATAAATAAAAATAAAATTCTTGATTATGAATAATATATATTTATCGAATATCCTTGTTAGGTTTATACCTAATGATATACTAGGATGTGTTTATTATCAAAATAAGTAATATAACTGTCATGAACCAAGATAGGACATTATCTAAACCAATTTTCACCTAATTTCATGGAATCTCTTGAAGGGTTTTTCTATTCCCCATAGGCTAGAAACAAATGTCTGAGTATGAAAAATATAACTTGGGAACAATGACACCTGATTAGATCAACATAACTAAAATATAATAAAAAATAAAACAACTATGAATAATAATAACTAACGAAAAGAAAAAATATATTTATTTTCATGTTTACAATTTTTAATAAAAACTGAAAAAAGATATTTCTCTTTCATAGAAACCACCATACGATAAAAAGATCATAATCCTCACACAACTACCACAACACTTGTAAGGTAAGACCACTTAAATCCCAAACCACTATCTTCAAACACCTTTCATCTAACTTTGTCAAAAATAACCAAGAATAATCACACCCAATATTGTATGTTGGGTGGGAGCCAAAGCCCATTATGATGGAACCCAACAAGAGATTTCATTCTAGAAACATTCCAAGATAAATAAAAATGAATGTTTTGTTAAAGTGAACTAGAATCATTTTTATAGAAAACTGTTTAAAGAAACAAGACTAATTTTCCAATAACCATCAACGTATACCATATGCTAACAGTGGGTAATATATCACTAGAGAGTATTAATCCAAGGGAAAATACTATAGTAACTGGATGGAAATGGGACCCTAGGTACATGGTGTCTCAGTGGAATTTGGTATTGCCACCATGACTAATAGCATTATCAGGTATGATCCTCCAGGAAACCCTATGGGCCTATTGGTGTATAATCACAATTATTTAGTAAGTTTTTTCATCACCAATCCCTCTATAAGAAATCGGGATGCTCCACTTCTAAATCAACTAGTTTACTAGTCTTAGTCCACCCACCTAGTTTCCTAGGATTCCCTTTTATTCTCATTTCTCATTCCACAAATAAGATACACTATATTTTTTCGATATAATTAAACCAAATATGATAATAGAAAAGACAAAACACTCTTTCCATATTAATGATCAATTTTTAAACCAAACTGAGGCTAAAATCATTTCAAAATATGCATCTCACCATCCAAACATTTTTTTAAATACATGAGTCTAAGAAATGAATCCCCAATGAAACACACAGGGGATACAATACATATCATTTATAAGCAATTCAAAATTAAATAACTATGAATAATTTCAAAAAAACATTTTTTACCTAATATAATATTCTTAGAACATAAATTCAGAAGAAATAATTAATATTAAATTCATCAAACAATGATTAAGCAAGTAACCGCCTACCTTGGGTGAAAAAACTCTTTCAGAATAGTTTTAATCATTAACTAAACCTTAATCACAACATAAGGAGGTATTATTTAACATAAAAAATCAATATTAAATTGAAAATGTTAGAATATAACCCTAAAAATTAAACCCTTTTTGTTGGAAAAGTGAAACATCAAAGAATGATGAATGAAACCCTATAAAAGAGGGGGGCATGAAAGAATACACTTACCTGAAGATTTAAAGAGGAATCGCAACAAAAATGCCACAAAAATGGATCCCAAGGGAGAAGATAGGAAGGGATGGAATTCCTTGGGTATAAATCCTAATTGAGAGTGAGGTTTGGGGTTTTGGTGTTAAAAACAGAGAGAGAAAAAGAAGAAATCTCAAATTTTAATGACCTAGATTGGATGCACAGTTTTTCTACATGGTTCACCAACCCTTGTGGAAACCATTATCCCTATAATATCTAATAAAGGAATGCCACACGGTTAGAACACAGGGTTTACAGACCATATTCTTACTGTGTGATAAGCCTATGTCCAAAAACAACACTTGGAAATATAGTTACCTAGGTAAGAGGGAAAGGTTTTTAATATCATGTGTTGATTGTGCGCCCCATGCTGTTTACCCAAAAAAATAAAATTTTATTCAAAACACAATGGAAAGAAAAATTATAAAAGTGTAGGCTGAAAATAAATAGAAAATACCCCAGAAAAAAAGGATAGGTGTGATAATTCTCCCAACCATGAAATTTGTTTCCCCAGATAGTCAACTGGAATCTTGATCAGAGAATAAAAATTGTTTCTCATGCGCAACCTCTAAATTATTCTCCCATGTCTCATACATATCAATACTGGGATTACAAAGAACATGGACCAAAGGAATATAATTCCCAAAGCGAAACTTCTTTTGAGAATCTAGAAGCTTTATTTGTTGTTCAAACATATAAAAGTTGGCCACCAACTCTATAACATCAAAATTTAACACATGATATGAATCTGGTTATACATTCTCAATTGGGAGACATAGAACATGTCATGAATTTTTATCAACTAAAAATTCAATGATAACTGGTATTCCACATTTTCAACCTGATCAATAATCTCTAATGGTCAGAAATATTTCTTCATTATCATCCCTTGCTATCTTAAATTGGGATGACCCAAGTGAGGTTCCACATTCTGTAACACTTGGTTACCCACTGAAAACTCAAGATCTCTTCATCTCTGACATTCATAAAATTTATGGATGCTCTGAGATATCAATAATCATACCATGATTAGCTAGACATTCACATCTTTTTCTTTCACTAAGAGTGGCCCCAAAAATGATGTCTCACCTACCTCATCTAAGTATAAAATAGAAAAACATGGACCACTATAGAGTTATTTAGATATAGACATTCAGATCGAGGATTGGTAACTATTTTTATATTAAAATTTAAAAAATCCAAAATGGTTGTCCCAAGAACTACTGAAATAAAGAACTCATGCTATAATAATGTCTTATAATAATTAATTCACCTATTCCATCTTACCATCCATTTGAGGATGGTATGTCATGATTAACTTAATTTGCAACCTCATTTACATTTGAAGGCCTTCCAAAAATAATGAGGTGAAATAGGGGTCCCTATTGCAAATGATCATCGACGGCACACCATGAAGCCTCACTATTTGAAAATCATACAATAATCCTAGATCTCCCATCATTTATGGATTTATATTATGAATGAAATTGGATGATTTGGTTGGAGGATGAATCAATACCAATATGGAATCATTCTTCAGATTGTATGAGGAAAGATGACAATTATTTCCATATATATTATGTACCACATCAATAAAGGAATCGGTAGAAACTGAAGAAAATCATAGAGCCTTTGGTGATTTGTGTTTACCTGCTGACATGTATAGCAGCGCAATATAAACTCCGCAATATCCTGCACCATGCATGGCCACAAGAACGGATGATGAACATCATTGTAAATATTTGTAGCACCTGGATTAATATCCCACTATGAATGGTGGATGTCATGCTTCACAACATTCCTTGGAGATAACGACACCACAAAATGGCCCTTAAACAATAATGTTCCCTAGGATGGATAATGAGCAATCACATTGTGTCCCCCCACCATGATGAAACTACATAGAGTGATATCATAGCTCATTGTTAGGCTACCCCTGCTAAGTCAATTCTAGAATGGAATGAGTCAACTGGATGTTAACCAAGAGCGCGCCTCCACTATACTACTCAATCTCTATGTTCAATTGGAAGAAAAGACCCATCAACATTCACTCGTCGATGGACCTCCTCAATGTCGCCACCGATACTTTTCTACCCATGGAATCTTCCACAACATTACCTTTACCTAGGATTTAAAATATATCAAAATAAAACCCCTAAATATTATTAATCCAATGACATTGTCTTAGATTACAATCCTTTTGAGAAAAAGTATAGTATAAAATTTTATTATTAGAATAAACCACATACTTTTCTCAAAACAAATAATGATTTTGTTTCTTTAGGGAATGCTACAATCCTGCTAGTTCATGTTCATGGGTCATGTAGTAATTTTCATGTGATCAAAGTTGGTGATAAGCATACACCACCAGATGTTATTTATGCATAAAAACATATCTGAGTCCCATTCCATAGGAATAAAAATAATTCACATATACCTTTCCTAGGTTATGAAATACTAACATGGTAGTGGTTGTTATCTTTTTATTTATCTCCACAAAGGATAGCTAGCATTCTGGGCTCCATTCAAAATTCACCCATTTAAAGGTTAGTTCCATCAAGGGTGTGGCAATCCAAGAGAAGTCCAAACAAATCGCCTTTAATATCCATCCATACCAAGAAATCATCTAATATCAAACAAATTATTTGTATAATCTCATTAAATCACTACACTGATCCTCTCAGGATCAACCAAACCCCCTTTATCTAAGATCACATGGCCTTGAAGCATAACCTTTTTAATCCAGTAGGTTTATATTGAAAACTGGTCCTCGATATGATGGTCTAGAAGGGTTCCCCAAACATTCATCAAGTGCCGCTCATCTTCCTCCTCAGATCAAGAATGAACTGGGATGTCATCCCTGAACAAAAAAAATAAAGGAATCAAGGTACTAGTTGAAAACCATATTCCTTAGTTTCCTAAAAACCACTGGAGAATTGTTTAACCCTAAATGCATGACCAAGTACTCAAAATGGTTGTACCTACTTCATAAATTAATTTTCGAGACAACTGATATTACATTTCTGACATAGTGGTAACTAGAAAATGATTCAATCATAGAGAGATTTATTTCCCCCATATAATAATCAAACAAGTCACTTGTTCTTGGAAATTTAGACATATATTATTTATCATCCAATAGTCAATAAACAAAAGGAGAGATTTTTCATCCTTTTCATCAAATAGCATAGGTGCTCCCGAAGGGGAGATGTTTTGGTGAATGAATCCTTTTGATTCTAAATTGTCAAATTTTACCATTAATTCCCACAATTAGTTGGTGGCCATACTATATAAGGGAAGAAATATCAGATGTTTTCACAGTTCCAGATCTATTGATAACTCCATATCCCATTATAGAGGTAGAACCAACAAATCAAATGGAAAAACATATATAAATCTAGTCAACATTGGAAGTAATATACCCTTAGGTGAGCCAACATCATCCTCCAACATGATTTATAATAACTAAAAATCATGATTACCTAAATCTGGGAGTAAGGGTCTAGGACGACATGACCAAGGATATCATTATCCATGAAGATCAAGGGTACTTTTCATCATGTCTTGTGAAGCTCACATAACTCCTATACCAGGTGATATAGGCCGGAAGAGCACCATCCAATCCATGTCATTGATTAAATCAAATAGGTGCATATCCAAGAATATGAAATCATATTCCAGGTAAAATCATGACATAGTGAGTGGAAAATATGGACACCCAAAACCGATCTCTTTCTTATTACACAATGATGTTACTAACTCCATCGCATAAGACATATGCCCAGTTGGAAAACTCAACAGAATTACAAAATTAAAAGAGATAAATGAAACTAGAGAACCAGTATACAAAATTAAATGTTATAAATGATTCAATCAGAATGGTAACTCACGATGTCAAAGGTCCCACGTCAGATCTATCTAGTTCCGGATCCACTATATAAAAATTCTACATCATAGGCTGAGCCTCACTATATCCACCCCCCTAATGAACTTAACTAAACTATATTTATCTATTAGATGATCAATTTTTTCCTCCATGACCACACAACTGAGATACCACCATCCCGGATGGCTCTGACTGGACTGACAACCCCTTAGAAGACATTGATCATGTAGAACTCTAATATGGGCGCATCAACATAAAAACGTTTCTCAAGCATCCCATACCTCTACAACAATGGAATGGTTTGGGAGGAGATTTTAATGCTAGTGGTATGTGTCCTACCCTCTTGTACGGGCGGAAGAAAACCAAACCAGCACAAAAAACCCCATAAAAATACTTCAAGGAAGGATGTCATAATCTATCACCTCCATTTTTTCCCTACACTTCTTGCTTCCTATTATTCTAGTATACAATATCACTTCCCACTATTGAGACAGCCCCATTCGAATTACAAATTCCCTTATGACCAATCCCCACTATAAATGTATGGTAAACCACCTCAGTATATGTCATTAGATTAAACAGAACGACAAGATAATAGATTTCTAGCCGCACCCCACTCTGGAACCTTGGACCTTTCATCGCCTCATTGGACATGACTTTGGTTGAGTATAATACTAGATCTGTAAAGTGATTAAAATTCTCCATCATGGAATGGACCTCCAAAACAAGATCTATAAACTCTTGTAATATGTAATATGCCAATACCTCAAGGAAGTACTGATCATTAAAAATAGCCTTGAACTATTTCCAGTTCATCTTCTTGTTCTTCCCATCTTGAACTACTGATTCCCACTACCTCCGACTTGGGCCATCAAGAAATAATGGTGCACATTGTGTCTTGACTTCCTTAAGAGTGACGAGGAATTAAAACACCCTATATATCTTCTCAACACATTCCTAATCTTTATGATGTTTTGTGATACCTCGGAATTAAGGAGGCTTGTTCTTAAGGAGCTCAAGATCTTTTATTTCTAATTTAGCTTCTCAAACCGTAAAAAGTCTTGGACCCACTCCCTATATCGAATTTTGGACAACCCAAACCATAGCTTCTACTAGTCTGTAATTATTTGTTCATAGGGATCACTATCCGATAACTTCCAGTGGCTGCATATGAAGTCTTCGTAGTTAATTTTTAAATAAGAAACAATTATCACAATGAAAACAATTAATACAACTGTTTTGAAAACTAATCATCAATAAAATCAAATTACAACATCATATAAATCTTAACAAATCAAACTCATCATAATTATCTGACAACCAAACCAATTAACCCCCACCAAGTGTCCATGTGTAGTCTTCAGCCTGCAAGTCTCTCTTGGTGGAGAAGTCAAACCATGAACCCAACATCCCTCACAACTGAAGATCCTCTCTTAGGGGTCTTGGAAAGGCACCTCACTTCCCACTATGACAAAATGTCTAGAAAATCCTAGATGTAGTCTATCTAGACTAATCCCCAAATTACTAGACCCAAAATGAGTGAGTCATCTTTGATATTTTTTTGTCACAAAACCAGTTGGGATTTCTTCTAAACTCGTACCCGACCCGATCCATGTCATGGCCCAAAGGGTATTCCCGATCACCACAGGCTGGTAACAAGTTCCCGACTATCAAAAATATCACTTGGGAATGATATAAACTGATTTTATAAACTTAAAAACCCAACAATAATAAATAAAACAAATAATAAAAATCACAACCAAATAAAGGATAACAAATTTTTAGATTCAAGTTTACAATATTTATTAAAAACAAAAGGAAACAAGTAACAATCCCAAAAACTAGCATATAATAATAAGTGTATCATCCTCCTGATACCACCACAACACCAACAAAAGAATACCACTAGAATCCGAAACCACCATCGGCAAACATCTTTCCATTACCATGTCTAAAAAAACCGCAATCAATCAGACCTAAATGTATAAGTAGCGTCTGATCCAGAGCCTGGTATGATTCCACCCAAGAATAGATTACATACTATAAACATTACAATATAAAAAAACATGCATGTTTGGTTAAAGATAAATGGAAAGATTTTTATGGAAAACATTTTATAAGAAATATGATTTCTTTTAAAATTATTATCAAAGTATATCATATACTGAAGGCTAGTATGATATCAATAAGTATTACTATGTCATGGAAAACCCATATAGGCACTATCTAGAAATGGGACACTAGGTACATCATATCTCTAGGAAATGTGGTATAACAATCATGATAAGTAGTATTCTCGTGAATGAGCCACTATGAAGGGATACCACATGGTCCTAGTGGTCTCCAATAATCATTACATAGTTAGTATTTTCATCATAAATACTACTAAAAGAAATTAGAACAAGACACATCTGAATAGACTAGTGTACTCGTCCTAGTCCTCCCACCCAGTTACCTTGTTTTCCCTTTTATATTCAATTCACATTCCATATATCACGTACACTGTCATTTTCACATACAATTAAACTAAATACCACAATAACCAAGATAAACCACTCTTTTCACATTCAAAACCCTTTTTTAAACCAAATTCACACCAAAAACCTTTCAAAATAGGCTTCACACCATCAAAACATTTTATCAAATACCTTTAATAGACAAAACAAGGATACACATATGAAACACATAAAGGGTATACCACATTTCTTTTTAAGAAAATATTTTTCAACATCAAAGAACCAAGAATCATTTTTAAAAACACATTTTTCACCTCATATAAAATCAATAGAAATTAAAAAAAGTATAAATAAAGGATATTAAATTAATTAAAAAGTTCTAAATCATAGAACCACCTTCCATAAGTGAAAAAACTATTGGAAAATGGTATAAAACATTATCTTCACCTAAATAACACCCTAAGGAGGTAGTATTGAACCTAATACACCATGATAAACCCCAAAAAATTAATATATAACCATAAAATTGATACCTTATCTGTTGTAGAAGTGAAACCCCAACGGATAAGGAAAGAAACCCAAGAAAAGAGAAGGAAAACAAGAAATAAGACAATTAATGGAATATTTGATGGGGGATCTCTCAAAAAATGCCACCAAAAGGGATCCCAAGTGTGAGTAAAGGGAGGGAAGGGCCGACTAGGGTAGAAATCCTGAGTGTGGGTGAGTTTATGTGTTTTGGGTTTAATAATCCGGGAGAGAGAGAAAAGAAAACACAAATTTTGATGACCTTGATAGGCCACCCAGTTTTCCTACATGGATTTCCAAACTGTGTGGAAACCGTGGTACCCATACTATCAAAGGAGGACATGTCACACTGTTATACTACATATTTTACAAACCATGCAATAAAAATGTGATAATATGCTTTATATTAACACTAATTTCCCGCACAGTTACTTGGGAAAGGGTGCAAGGTTTGTAAAATTGTAGACCAACCATAAGCATCATGTTCTTTACAAAGAGAAATTACATTTTTCTTCAAAACACAAGAAAAACACATTAAAAAATGTATAGACAAAAATTAAATAGAAAAATATAAAAACTGAAAAACAACGCTGTGATAGTAACATACGGAGAGGGTTGTAAGGAAGTGATTTTGTTTGTTTTAATAGGATATAGATAGCTCCAAATATGTGAGTAAGAGAGTATAATAGGTGTCCTTTTATAAGTTAGTAGTAGGGAACTCATAGAATTGATTATAGTATTAAATTAATATAAATTAATTTTCATGGAAAAATGTGACAAAATATTATTAATAATAATATCATATGATGGTAATCCAAAATAATCTCAACGAATAATGTTTGGAAACGTATAGGGTATGTTATCACTCTTATCACTCAATTTTAATCCCTAATGAATGCATTTAATGATTATATATGTATCGACGTTATTTAAAACATAGGAGCCACAAAAGATACGATAAAAGGTATAGTGACCCAAAAATGTAACATACATGATATTATCAAAACAAATTAAATTAATCCAAATGAATAAATTATTTTATGAATTTTAAACCAATTAATAAAATATAGTTTGTTATAATATATAATTAATGTCATTTTTGGAACAATTCATTTACTTTGAATTTAAATTCACCATGATAAAAATGGATATAGAATATGGTCCTTTAAAAAATGCCTATAATTTTATATTTATCTATAACATTATTCAAATATAATACCTCATCAAAATAACACTTTTAGAGTTCTCTAAATAATTTAAATTAATTTTTCACTTATTGTAAAAGCACATTGTTGGAAATTTCTAAACATTTAAGGAAAATGTTTCATAACTAAAAATCAAATAAAAAATTATCATAAAAATAAATTAATATGTTATATGGACATTTCTATCGTTCTGTAAGAATTAAAAATGAATTAGGATAATTCACATATTATATAACTCTTAAATTAATATATATGAATAATATAACCAACAATAATTCATATATATTAAAACAAAAATAATATAATTATTCCTCATCAAATTTTATTTTTTGAAAACAAATCTTAAGTGTCCAATGTTTTGCAAGAACTACAGCATCACCGGAATTGATTTACATATTTGCAATAAATAAATTATACATTATTTTTTAAAATATTTTTTACTTTAATTTTTGTTAAATTATCATAAATTTTTTTTAATAAATTGAATAAATTTTTATATCATATTTCTGTCTTGAAGATATCCTAAATTATAACATATTTTATTAAATTATATATTTTATATATACATTGAAAAGTAATCATTTTCATAAAATATATAAAAATATAACCCTAATATATTATTCATATAATGATTTTTAAAAATAAGATAATTTTTTTAAATTAAAATTATAAAACATAAAAATAAATCATTCAAATAAATTATTTCCACACATGAAAACAAATTGAATAAGAATAAAACTATTTCTTTTCATATTGAAAAATTACATATTTTTTATATACTAAATATAAATGTATAATATATAATTAATTAATATTAAAAATATATAAAATATATCTATTAATAATTATTTATTATGTTGTTGCACTAATCATTCGAAAATATCAAATAACAATTTTTAGTAAAACCAAATTTAATTTTCTTCTGTCGATATTGTTTTCCTTTTATGTACACAATATTTTAAATAATATTTCATGAATTTTTTTACTATACTTTTATGATTTATTAAGTTAATTTTTTCCATTTTTTTACTTTTTATAATAAAATATCAAAGGAATATTTTATCATTTTCCAAAGGAGAAACTTTTTACTAAAGGTGTGAAATAAACCTATGTCTAATGTATACCGCATGAACATCTTTTCCTAGTGTTCTACCTAATCCTTTTTTGAAGATTCATTAAAATGTTTCCCTATTTATTCTCAAATAAATTTTTCACCCAAATAATATATTAATATTAATAATTTAAATATGTTATTCCAAATTAAAATTTTATTTTTTTAATAAAAATGTGTTAGTGATAAATTAAATGTATTTTCATCTATAAGAAAAATTGTCTAATTATTCTTCTAATTTAATGTGGATATGATAAAATGTTACTGTCATTATTCTTTCTCATGATGTTCATCGATGATGATGATGAAATCATGATGAAACCCATTTTCATTTCCATGGTTTTAGCTCTATTATGAGGATAAAGTTTTTCATTATCTTATGGAATATATATGTTCATATTATGATTTTTTGATGGGTGATTCTATCATATATTTGAAATATATTGTCTATATTTTATTGTTTATGATATCGAAGGGTACAAAAGATGTTAATAGAATCTAAAGAAGGGTACATATGAGGTAATCCAAATCCCATAAGAGTTTATATGGGAGGTTATCCAAATCCCAAGAGAATACATGGGTGGTTCGCTCAATCCAAACATGTGGTTAATGTACTTATATATGTCCTTTAAAAAATATTCAATTATTTTAAATATTCAATACTTTTTACTACAATAACTATTTTATTCTCTTATTATTATGATATGATCTCTTAGTCCATTATTTTTTATTCCTCTATGGTGCAAGTTATATGAATGACCAAATATTTATTCCAAGATTATGTTGTATGAATTTATGGGTCTTTTTTTAAATGGTATACTTGTATTAACATATACTTGTGATTATGATAGTCTTGCATATGATCATTGAATAATATAATAAATATTTACCTTTAAAGAGCATCTGATCTCAACCTTTTTTACCATTCCTTTCTCCAGGTTATGGAGAAATGTATTAAGTAAGGTTTGAATAATATGTTTTCTATGTGGTAAAATATTTTTTGGTATTATTGAACATGAATTATTAAATAATTTGATTATGTATTTGGTTCCCAATCATGATGATCATATATAGTCCTCAGGTGTCTATTATTTTCAAATTTATTAGATATTCATTTAAAATGATGAAATATTTAGAAATGATATTCTCAATTTGAATAAACTAATATCAGAGAAGGGTTTAGTTATTAGTTAATATTAGAATGTGAAAAAACTATTGTGAACCCTTGTGATAAACCTAAGTATAAGATAACATCCATTACTATGGTAATGAAAGGTGTATGGTTTTCCAATGAAATTAATCACTATATATATATATATATATAGAAAATTAGATGTGGATCTAAAATAGATTCACTTATGGGTAAAAAATTTGAAATATGGATATTATACATTATCTAATTCATCACGGAAGCATGATTAGTGGGCTTAAGTCTACACTCCTAGCTAGACACTTAGAGAGGTTATTATTGAGTCAATTCAAATTATCTTTATAAACCATCCGGAAGGATTGAGTAAATAATGACCTTATATGACCTAGGATTATCCAAAGGTATCATATATTGATAAGAAGTTGTCATGATTTTGGTATACAATGATTGATATTTCATTATAATATGATTTCTCACCGTGATTGTTGTTTCTCATAGACTAATTTTAGACATTAGATAATGGATGAAACAATAAGGAATCATTTTATTTTTGAATGGTATGAACAATGAAATGACTATCCTCATGATGAACTAATTAAAATGGTAGCCAGAATATAAAACCTTTTGATTAATACTAATCAGCTATTGGGATTGATGATTAAAAACCTCAACATGTTTGAGTTTCCTAACACAAATAGTAAGATAAAAATTTAGTATCATGGGATTTATGTTAATGGAGAACATATATTAAATTAGATTGTGTTTCCTACATGTTTATAAACTGGGATAAATCACGTAGGGAATTGTTATTCTGGAAATGGTTGATTATTTATGTGTGAAAAATAAATACATAAACCATTTAATTTCAAATTAAAAATAATGAGTTTGATAGAGGTAAATAAATTTTATCATAATGTACCATTTATTATTCAATTTCCCTTGTGTGGGGAATACAAGAATTATCTAATTTAATTCCTTAATCCAATGGTTAACTATTATACAAAGGGAGGTTCTATAATATGTCAATTGTTTTAGTAAATTGTGATTGTTAAGGAAAATTTATTTTTCATTCTAGAGTTAGAGATGTCATGTTTATATTTTTAATAATGTTCCCTAAAAATATTATAATCTTCCTTTAGTATAAATTAATGTGATTTTGAGAATTGATTATATATATATATATATATTCAGATCCATTCTTAATTTCAAAGGAATGTATATAAAATTTCATATTTCGAATCAATATATGATCATTTATATGTGTAAGCATGAACATTAACTTCTGATGAAAATTTCATCCATTATATGGGTATTACTACCCATTCATTAGTTTTATCTATCTCAAATGTTATGTTTTAATCTAAATATTAAATATATTAATATTGTTTTAGAATATTCTAATATATTTCATGAATATTTTCTAAGTATTCATCTAAATCATGACATTTAGGTTTCAATAAAACTCACACATGATGTTTTGTATATTTTAAAGAATATTATATTACATACTTAATTGTGATACATTAATTGATGAAGAGACTCGTTCAGAATCTAGAAATGGGATACATACACTCGAGTGAGTCACTATAGCATGAACAAGCACTTTTATTAAGAACGAAATATGGGTGAATGCATCTTTTCATTAATTATAAATAACATAAAAATGTCGCTGTCAAGAAAAATTATAATTTACCTTATATTTATGAATTTTTGTATCAACAATTTAGAGCTCAAGAGTATTCCATGATTGAACATTATTCTGGATACTATAAATTGGAGTTAAAAATTGGAGACATACCAAACACATCCTTCTATATGAGGTATGGAGAAAATTAAATTGTTATGGATTCTAATTTTTATTAATAATCTTCCTATTATCTTAATGGATTTAATAAATAGAGTATATATATTATTTCATTAAATTTGGTATATGGTTTATAAACACTATTATTATGTATTCATAGAGTAAGGAAGAGAATGGAGATCTCTAATGAAATGTGTTGGAGACCCCGAGGAAGAAGAGACGATCTTCCCATTTCCGAAAGTATAAATTCTAGATGATAAATGTATCATTCTTGGGAAATGTTATCACTAGAACTTTTATATCGATATATCCTTCTGAAATGGATGTCCTTGATCATTGGCCTAGAGTAACCACTATGGTGGAGATTTATTGTTTCATTGGATTGGAATGATATTATCAAATCTTTGTAAATAATTTCTCATGGAAATAAAATACACTAAAAATGAAATTGTTGAAGGGATTTAGGTTCCTTTGTAATGATGAATGTGAACAATATATTAAGGAGATGAAGAGATTTTTAGTCAGTACACATGTACTCAGACTACCCTAAACTGGAAAATTGTCTTTGATCTACGGTACTTCATCTTAAAACAAATTATGATTTGTTCTTTTGGAGAACGATATGTTGATAACTTATGCCACACACAATAAGAAGGTTCATGAGAAAAATTAATTTAGTCATGAATTAGAGTTACCTTTTATGATTTCCTCTTTAATTATATAGAATTATTTTTATGGTGACACGTGTGATATATAAACTAATAATAGATTTTTTAACTATATATTCACCCACAAAGAGTTGAATATTCACTATAGATTATGGTTATAGTTAAATAAATATTTTCAATAACTAATAAATTACAATCTTGGTATAGTGAACAAGGTGGATAATGCATTTAGCCAAGAGTATCACACTAGATTATCTAGGAAACCAAATAAAATGCTAAACATTACAACTAGATTGAAAATATAAAATAGAATAACTAAAATTGTAAAATATGGATCACCCTAATTTTCTTGAATTATTTTCCTCATATCCAACATAATATAAAAAATTATTTGTAATGAAATAAATATCTTAATAAATGAAAATATAACCTTGGGGTGATTTAATTGAATTTGAGTGAAATAATAATGTGTTATTTATAGAGTATGATGGGAAATGTGATTGTTGGGACTAGAACATTATATTACCATTGGTCAAATACGCCCACTAGTAAATATAATCATTGTTCAATATTACTGTTGGAAAATGTACCTTTGATTTGATAATTTTACCAATATAATTAGTTTTTATAAGTTTTAATTAGAATGTATAATTAATGCAGAGAATAGATGGGCTCAACCATTAGAGTCATGTTATTTGAATCCCATTTATCAGAACATGGGTCATTAGGATTCACCTTTTTCCATGACCAATACAAGATTTAACAAGTGAATCTTAAATGAAAAAACCTATGGAAGAAATTCATGTTAGTTTAAATTACCACTTGGATGATGTTAGTTGATCCACCTCATGAAACTACCACCATTTCACACCTCTGCCTTAGGGTGTATGACAGAGTAATAAGTAGTTGCATGCCTAATACATAGTTTCCTAAATTATGATTTACATTATATTAATAAAATGGTTATTCCATCAATTCCATCATTAATAATATTTTTCTTGAATAAAATATATTTTTAATTGAGTTGAATTTGATAAATTGATTTTTGGAAGAAAATAAAACATCATTTTATTGTTTTTATCAAACATATATACATATTTATAATAAAGTCTTGTATTTCAAATAATATATTTTTAATAAAATATTATTTTAAAAAATATTATTTAATTATAAATTTTCAAATAATTTTATAATGTCATTTGAATTTTTTTATAAGTTTTTGGAATTTAATTGTGCGTTAAAAACAACATTTTAAAAAAATTGTGCATTTTTATATTAAAAATATAAAATTATCATATTTATATAATTATTATGATAAAATAAAAAATATTTTTTAAATCAATACATCAATAATAGGTTTCAATGAATTCATGATAAGTTTCTAAAAACATTAATTTTTCAGTGAATAGTAAAAATACAATTTTTTTAGTTTTCATAATGGTTCACGAATTAAAATTTATGTCATAATAATGAAATAATTAATTAACTACAATACATGACCAAATATATATTATATTATTAATATTATGTACTTTAAAATGTTTTTATCAATTTCCAATACCATATGTTATATTCCAATGTCTAAAATAGAAAATTTGATTTTTTTAGACATTAATTTGTGGAATATATAATCATCTATGCCAAAATATGTATTAATATTTTTTATTTAAATGGATTAAAATATCATAAATCATGAATCTAATTCCCAGAATCTTGAGAAAAAATATTCGGTAAGAAAGTGGTATTTAATTTTCCACAACATATCTTTCCAAGATCTATTTTTAGAAATTACTAAACAATCCACCTACTTTTTCATTAAATAGACATAAATTTTATAATTCCCCTTTCAAACTATTCCATTATAAACAAATGTATCCTTATTTTATCTCTCAAGTATTATCCTTAAGGTTCATCAAGCCCCCATGATTACATCATAAAATTTTAGGAACTAATATTCATGATAATGAAAATATCAACATCTCTTTTCCATTCAGGTTCCCTTATTATTTAGTATGTCTTGTAATTAAAACAAAATTAAGATATTTTTTAACTTTATATTATCCCATTAATATAATTAAAGTATATTAGTAATGGATGTCCTTTTTCTATCTCATTTTACCCATATCCAAGACAATTTTTTATACCTAACATGCTACTGATTTTATTTCGCAAATTTACCTCTTTGAAATGATAAATGATATTTTACTTTTTATTTGAAAAGAAATACCTCTTCTATTTTCGAATTTTTATTCATAGACTTTCAAATATTTCGTATATAATTAGATATTTACATTTATGAAACCTGAATATCATTTTAATATATAAAAAATTAAAAAATAATATTTTATTTAATCACTTTTATAAACCCTGGCTTTGAGAAGAAACCACTTATTATTTTCCATGGACTGAACATGATCCGTTTATTATGAAATAGATCAAGATAAACACATTATGGGGGGAGAAAGTTGTCAATACAAAATTCATTCCTCATAAAAAGCATACAATCTTATAGAAAAGAACTAGTACAAAAGTAGAAAATATTTGGTTCATTTGGGCCACCATTCTTTCCAATATGTCAGGTGTAAAATTACATTTTTCACATGTTTGTTTAACCTCTATTATTTAATTGATTTTCACTATAATTTTTTTTGATAAACCATATCCCAATGGGGATTTGATATACCTTGAATGTAGCATGTCAACACTTTGGAGTCAGATTCCACATCAGAGATATTGATGATGAAAAAACTACATATCGTAAATCTACAAGGAATTACCCTTGACTAGGCTCCCAAAGATGTTCCTAAACCATAAAAGAAACTGAATATGAAGACATAAGATCATATTACATCTCTAACTATACCTTCTCCTCTTGTATATTATGAAATTAAGGATCCATAAATATTTAATTTAATACCCTCTTTGGGTGGGCTCCATATGACCCATTCCCCTTAGAGCGATCCACATATTTATTCATTCTCTGTGATAGCCCTTAGAATGAGAAACCTAAGATACAATTATGTATAACTTTAGAAAATAATACCACTTAATTAATCCACAATAAATCAATCCAAGATCTAAATAGACCATTTATAGAAGTATCTTTCTTCCTTCGATTTGTTTCTTACCTCCCATAAAACCCAATAAGCTATTTAAAAAATTATGTTATGAACCCTCTATTCCACCGAGTACTCCTCTATACCCTATAGCATGCTATCTATAGCTTTTGGGATCATATTTACCTACACATATAGTCTCTTACCCAACTCAAGTGATGTACAAATACATGTATCCCATTATATTTTTAACAATAAAATCTACGTTAATTTGATGCTTGTGAAACACAACACAAACATATTGATTCCTGACTCTCTCCCCTCTTTTGATTAATTACGTATTTGGGAATGTACTGATTTCATAGCCTTCATTCTAGAAAAATGATTTTGAAGGAATCACATTGCACCATGGGTTAGTATCCCATACATCCAAGCCATTACATATATTGAACATGTCATGAAGGACCCTTCTATTGAAATGTCCTGAAATGTATCCAGTGAAAACACACATATCAGTTTTGTCATTTATTAAAATATCACTAAATAAAATCTTTTATTTATCATTAAGAAGAACACTGATGAAATTTTAAAAATCATTTTTCTCTCTAAATGTTATTTTAGACAATGGGCATCCTAGAATGTATAGAATATGTCCAGGCCAATTACTTTTCTAAAAATTTATCTCCCCACCACCCACCACCCATCTATTTTCTCTATCATATCTTATACATTCTCAACCAAAAATTTTTATATCCCTTATAAATTTCTATTATTGGACCCCCAATCAAACCAGACCTTTTTGTACCTATTAGTCATATAAATATCCCAAAAACAAATACCGTCAAAGATCTCCCTATAAAGTTTTGTTTTCATGAACTTCCTGGTTTCTAAAACATTATGAAAGTTTGTTCCTCCTTCCTGTAAAATAATATCTATCCTTTTCAATGAGTCCTATTGTCATCGTCCATTATAAATCGCATCCCAAATTTAACTAGTCAGAATTTTCTCAATTTGATAAAATGTTAACCCTAGATCCCTTAACACTGACAAAACATGCATGGCTATTGGAGTAATGGTTCTATTAATTAACATAATTAAGACACTATATGAGATGAACTTATTTTTTTAATTGAAATGTTGATGATGATTTCTTTTGAGAGATATTTCTTAATTATACCACCTGAGAAAGGAACCCCCAGATACTTCATTGGTAAGTAATGTCTTTTCATTACAAGTTTTCATTGAATCATTATACCTTTTCTTTCTAGGAATTTTTTGGACATATAAATTTTACTATTCCCATTTTTAATTCTTTTACATATTTTTTCATCATATACTTCTATATTTTTAACCATCCCATTGATAGATTTTAACCTACCATTCAGATTCAACAAGATATCATCAAAAAACCTAATGTAACAAATAATTTTCTTTCCTAACCTGATTATATATGGAAGAACGACACACTCTTACACAACCTATTAAGTCTTTATTGTGAGTGTATCTTGGGTAATTGTAAACAGGCTTGCAGACAGGGTATCTCTTTGTTTTAAGCCCCTCAAAGTCATGAAGAAGTCAAATATTGTTTACATCAGTGATATAGAAATCCGTGTGGTGGAATAGCATATGAGTCATATATCACAAGATTAATCTAAGAATAAATATCTTTTCAAGACTCTAATAATAATTCCTCATTCAATTCAGTCATTTATATTTTTTCATATGAATCTAAATGGTAACATTTTAACCAATTGTCTTCTTATTGATATATTTAACTATTACCGTTGAAATTACCACAGAACCATGAATACTCTTTCCTTAAATAAACCCATGATGTTCTATAGAGAAAAGATCATGAATTATAGGTCTAATTATTTTATTTTATTTGGTTTTCAGGATATTATAGATAAAAAAACATAGACATATTGGATGTAATTGATTCATAGATTCAAACTGAGAAATCATGGGAACAAGAATAACATTGGAAGCACATATAATAATTGGTAGGGACCCCCTTTTGTAGATATAACAAAGATTCTCCTTGATATATTCATTTATGGTGTCCCATGAAGGAACAAAAAATGATCCCAGAAAGAAATATGGTCCAAGGGTAGTTTTTAATTTCATTCTAATCACCTATTATATGATTTCCTCCTCTTCTAGAAAGTCCACCAATCAATCACTGTCTTCCACCCCCACCTGTTGAGGTATAAAAATCAGTCTATTATTATCCATAGCAAAACCCTAATATGTTCTTGAACTTGTCATGATATCCTTAAATTGATCCAAACACATATTTCTTATAACATTACTATCACATCTATAATACATATCATCAAAATTCAATCATATTTTCCAAGTTGACATTTTTTCCTTAAGAAAGGATTGAAATTATGTTGTGTTATTATATACCTCTCTTAGTTTGGACATCATTGATTTTTATCTTTAGATACATTCAATAGACAACAAAATTTTAACTAATTCACTCCTATTTTCATTGATTCTGATGAACATGGCATCATCCCAAATCTTCTGTAGACTCTATTATAAATGTTCAATATCATCTTTAATTCACTCCAAACAGGATTACTTTATTTATATAATCTTAACCCATTCCTTGAGTTCATTCTTAAATCACTTTAGCCAAAGAGTTAAATCCACCCAAGGGTTTCTGCTAAATTGATTGGCCCATGATACACTGACCATTTATTGAAATCCTTCCTATTTGGACCAATTTCTTGAGTGGTCAAATCATTCAAGCCTTATGGAACATTTCATGAATGATATCACAAATGGATTTTGATCTAAATGAGATATTGTAATATGATAAACCTATTTCTTGGTGTAGCTATTTTTACCTCGCAAATTCACTAATAATCTATCTACCTTGAACCATATTTGACTATAACCTCTATGATAATTACACTATATGAACCTACATCTCAAAAGCCAAAATCCATGATATTGTTACCAGCAATAAAACATTTAAAATCCTTCTTGGAAGTACTAGAGTAGGAATCCCACCCATATTTTTTTCATAATAGTCTTCAATAGTGTTAAAGTCTCCTCCAACATACCACACACAATACCCAAGATGAAATCAAGAAATGTTTTTCCATAACTTAGTTATATCTAAAAAAAATTATTTTTCTTTAAACAATGGTATATAAGACCACCTTGGACAATATATTGACCCTTTTGATATGGTAACAAATATATCATTTAAATATTTTATCAACTTTTAAATGTTATGATTACTATTTTTTTTATTTTCATATACCTATTTTTCATGCCCTATTGTTATGCCTCATGTACTTATTTTTTTTCTCATTATAACATTTTATTGTTTCCCATGATTATTTCTTTAATAGGATTCATGGTCACCCCTTTACTTTGTTGTATATCCCCAAGATATGATATGCAATAGAAGTAACATAGGCTGAGCCTGTTACAATGTCCTTTATGTGGGTTCTGAAGAATAATTTATGTTCTCAGGTGTTATGTACCTTATTTTCAAGAAATTAAAAAATATAAAGTCCTTTGTTTTGTCATATGTCGTAAAAATTTATTTAATAAAATTGAATCATTCTATATTTGGTATCAAAGGAGTTATTTATGGGAATTATTACTCTAAAAAATTTTGAATAACCAAAGGGATAAGTTACAATATAAGAAACAATCCTAGTATTTTTGTGAGTATTAAGTATGTGGTTAAAGAAATTACATCACACTCACGATACTTCAAGTGAATATGGTTCAATAATAGTTTCCCCTTTCGGGAAACAACCAAAAACACCCCATTGTTATAAACTCTATTGGGAACTAGTGCAGGACAATGTCCCTTTTTTAACATAAGGTTTGACACTCTCAGTTGATATGTCTTCAAAATCATAATCTTAGTATGAACCATTATGAAGGATAAATAGAAAATTGAATTCGTGGACATTAATAAAATATTTAAGCATTATTGTTTTCCTAAATCCCCTTTAGAAAAATAAATTACTAAAGTTTAATAGTTCTCACTGTAGTTTACTTCTTCTAGAAAATGGATGGAAATAGGAGGAACCGCCTAAATGATGAGTGAAATGGAAAATGAAATGATGGAATCCCAATGTAATATGGGATTAAAAAAATTAAAAATATGATGAATCAAATTTCTTTTATTAAGGATAATGACATGAATCAAGCTGAGTGACCAGATTCACCGTGAAGGGAACAACCCATCATTGTGACCTTCATACGTTAATGACCAACCTCTTATAATTGATCTACTGATTTATTTTTTTCTAAAAAATGGGTTTCTTATATAGAAAATTACTTCTCTATACTTTTTTATTCAGATCTAGATAAATTCACCCTGAATGTGTACCACATATAAGGATAAGCTGATTAGTGGTGGAACTATATTGAAAACAATAATCCTGGAAGTTAAAATGATGCTAGGGAGAGGGAAGAGTTTATGGAATATTTCTAAATAAATATTTCCATCGTTATATGTGAAAACAATAGAGAACAATTCCTAGGTCTGAAGTTGAAAAAAATGAATCGATTTTATAGTACGAGATAAAATTTACATTAAATGATTAATTCACCTCTCACTTTTTTATGGATCCAAAGGGAAAGGTTGATAGATTATTCTATGGATTGATACCCATCATTAGATTGATCTAGAAAGTCAAGACTATTAATATTATGAGAAGATAGTATGGAGTGATATGATGATTGAAATGAAGATTGTAGAATGGAAATGCTCACTTATGTCGAATGAAAATAAGAGAGTAATAGATCCAAAATCATGGAAGAACATTGATCAAGAATTAGGTGGAGAGAAATTGAAACTTCCCATGTGAAAATAATGTGGGATAACAGATGAAATTAAGTAATTTCTTAGGAGTAGAAGGTGCTATATGTGTAGAAGAGATGGGAATATATCTAGAAACTATCATTGTTAGGTGAAGCCTCAACTTCTTAACACTAAAGAGAAAGGGAATATATTGCTTGCCTAGTCATAAGTTCAATGCATCTAGTGTGTACATCTTGAAAATGTTTCAAATAAATGTCCAAATTTAAATATAATGGAGATAAAAAACCATAAACCCAACCATACTCCATGGGAGAAAGGTATGTAATTTTTCTTCACAATGGATGAAGTATATTCATTAAATGATGTGGTGGTAGGTACACTAGTTTCTCTCTCACACCTATAATGTATTTTTTTCAATTATATTTCCTCACAATCCTTTTTTTATCCAAGATTATAACGAATATAGAATCAATACCCAATCCTCTAAAAGTAGGTTTATAATTCACAAATGTTGTAAGGATTATCCTATTATTTATATTTTATAGAGACTATAGTATTAACTTTAGTGATAACAATATCATCTCCAATCCAATTGCAATTCCCAAGGTGGAATATGAAACTATATTAGGGATGTACAAGATCTTAATTATAATGATAATATCAACTACAAAATCAAGGTATTTTTTGATATCTTGAATAGAAAACTATAATAATTATTAAATGACTGACATCTCAACGAAATATTTGTCCAGAAGCACCTCCCATAGCATTTTCTACTGAGATAATAAGTGAATATGGAGATGAAAATTAATTTATAAGGATAGATAATGTCATCATTATTCAGTAATACAAGGAAGTATTTCTTGAAGAGTTACCTTGACCTCCCCCATTAATATAGGTATAGTTCCCCATTGAACTCATACATGGATCTATGAAAATATCAAAGATCATGTATATAGTGGAAAATATGGATTTAGAGGAATTAAATTAACAAAATAAAGATATTTGGTAATGGGATTCATCTAATAATGTCGGTCTCTTGGGGAGAACCTTTTCACCTTGTAAATAATATGGATGGATCAATAGAGCTATATATTGATTATAGATAACTTTACAGGATCACATTGAAGAATAAGTAACCTCTCCCAAGGATTGATGATTAATTTGATCAGATTTATGGGGATCAATCCTTATCCAAGATTAACCTCCAATATGGGTATTATTAATTGAGGTTGAGGACAGAGAATATTATAAAGACTTTTTTCAAATCAAGATATGGACAATAAATATTTTTTCTTATTCCATTCATCATGACTAATACTCCATATATATTTATGGATTTTATAAATGGATTAATTAATTAAAATCTTGATAAACTCATGATGGTTTTTACAGATAAAATTATGGTATATTCTAATAGTCATGAGTAGCATGATGATCATATAATGGTTATATTGATACCTCTAAGAAATGATAATCTATTTGAAAAAAAAATTGAAATATAGTTACTAAAAGATTAATTATTGGGGAACATTATAACCAATAAATAAATCTCAGTTGACCATTCCTATAAAAAATGTTATAAAATAGTGACCTTATCATGCAATGATATATGAGATTCATAATTTTCTTCGTATAGAAGAATATTATAAGAGATTTTTGAAAACAAAAAAGGACAAATTTCTAATCCACTAATAATTCTAACATGAAAATGGTCTATATTTATCTAGACAAAGAATTGTGAATATTGTTTCCATTAATTAAATAAGATATTGGTTATTGTACAAATGTTAACTCTACCACTATAGGGGAAGTATTTTTTTATATTTTTTCTTATGTGCCCGATATAAGCCACATCTTCACGAATAAAGAAAAAGTGATTTATTATGCATCTTGATTATAAAAGACTCATGGGTAGGATTATTATATTCCCAACATGGAGTTATATATATTTATTCATTCATGGAAAATATGGTCGAACTAACTTTATGGGTAGAAATGTGATATATACAAATACTACCCAAGTATGAAGTATATACTCTCGAAAAACTACATGAACATGAGACAAAGGAATTTTTGTGTCTTTTTAATGACTATGGATATTCAATTCCTTATCACCTTATAAGATAGATCATGTTTCCCGATGCATTAATTAAATGAGATCATATTGTGATAGAAATTATAAGGATTTTAAGAGATCCATTGATCAAGGGCATAGTAAAGCTAGAAATTAGATTTATAAAGGAAAGGACATCATCAACCTTATACAAAATGACTACTCAAACATCATTTCTAGAAAATATTAATAGATCCCAAACATAAAATAATTTTACAGAAAATAAGATAGTGGTTGTCATGAATGTGATGTTTCATAAGTTGAATATTGATCAAGAAGGTGTACTGAAATTTCTTAGAAGGAAATGTGTCCCATATATCCTGAAGATAAAAATAGAATTATAGATAAAGTTCATAGATCTATATTAATTATACAACCTATAAGAAATAAAATATATAGGGAACTTAGTGATAATTAATAGTTTTATAATATGAAATGGTAAATTTATGAATACACAATAAGGTTCTTGGTGTGTCAAAAAGTGAATGTGGAGAAAATATTTCTTAAAGGGTTACTGAAACCACTACCCATACTAAAATGGCTGTGAGACAATATCACTATAGAATTCATCACTAGAATCCAAAAAACACTGAAATAAAACAATGTAACATGAATTATAGTAGATCAACTCACCAAGACTGCCCATTTCATCATTATTCAAGAATATTTCCCTCTTAATCAGAATTATGAGATATAAATAAATGAATTTATGAAGCTGTATAGTTTTCCACTCTCTATAATTTATGATCATGATCCAAGGTTCACATCTATATTCTAATGAAATATTCAACATGCTATGAATACTGAATTGAATTTCAATACAGCCTATGAACCCTGAACTAATGTCCAATCATAAAGGACTATTCAGGCACTCAACGACATTATGAGAGTGTGATAAATGGAATTTAATGGTGGATGGGATCCACAAATCCCATTAGTTAAGTTCTCATTCAATAAAAACATTCACTAAAGTATTTAAATCACATCATATGATGCTATATATGGGTTGTGATTTTCATCTAACAAATGTTAGGATGAATTTTGAGAGAAGAAGCTACATGGGCCAGATCTTTTAGATGACAGATAAGGTTTCTACCATTCAAAAATATGTAAAAGTGTCTCAAATTCAGCATAAGAGCTATGATGACAACCTTAAAAGGGACAATGATTTTTATTTGGGAGATATTGTTATCCTTTATTTATAACCATTTAAGAGAGTCAGACAATTTGTTAAGAAATATAAGCTTATCCTTCTGTATATTATCCCCTTTGAAATCCTTTATTGTATAAAAGAAGTGGAATATCTGCTAGAAATCCACAAAATCTTCCTCAATTTCATTATTCAATCTATTTATCTCTCTTGAGTATGAACATACATATTCCCTCAGTTTTAATAAATTTGATGTTGATACAACTGAAATATGACATCTTTTATGGAGAGTAGTTGATGAATATATTAGACCATAGAGACAAAGATATACGTAAAAATACATCCCACCTTATCAATGTTTTTGGAAGAACCATAAATAAAAAAGAAATTACATGGGAACTAGAGGAAATAATGTGGAAGAAATTCCCTTACTACTTCTCCACTAAGAAAATGTGTTGAAATTTCAGGGTGGAAATTTTTTAATGGTGGAAGAATATAAAATACCATTTTTTTAATTGAAATTTATTTCCTGAATAAATGTGTTTAAAGTTTTATATAATGATATAAATGTTAAAAATAAATAGAAATGAATAAAATTTAATCTCATTAATAATTAAAATTTCATTAGTTAGCTATGATAAAAATTAAAATGCCAACATTATAACTAGAAAAAAAAATATAAAATAGAATATCTAAAATTGGAAAAGATGGATTGCCCCATTCTTCTTGAATCATTATAACCACAACCAAAACTATATAAATAAAACAAATTAATAGTAAACCAATCAACATCTTAAGAAATGAAATATATTCATATGTGGAAATATTATTAAATTTTGTTTGAACGAATAAAGTGGTGTTTATAAGATATAAAGGGAAATGTGACCATTAGGTTTCGATTATTATATGATCATTGGTTGAATATGAAAATTGGTTAATATAAACATTGGGAACTATACCCTTGGTTGAAAATTTTACCATATTAATTAATTTTTATAAGTTGTAATAACAATGTATCATTGATGCGGAAAGGATAATTGATGCCTTCAATAAGTAGAGTCATCCCTTTTCAAACCCATTTATCAGAAATTGAGACGGAGGTAGCATCATATCAGTTCTCCCATCATAAATCCCATTGAAAAATTCAACAAGAAAAGATTGAATTAAATATAGGATATAATAATATCATGTTAGTGGAAATTACCACTCAATCAAAGGTATTTTATCCACCCCATGCAACTACCACCATCACACATTTCACCCTTTGGACACATCTGATAGTAATAATGGATTACGTGTCTAGGAATTAGTTTCATAAATTGTAATTTAGTATGTATAAAAAAATGGTTGTTCTATAAATTCCATTTTGAAGAATATCTTTTTCTTAATAAAATATATGTTTCATTAAGATGATTTATGTAAATTGGTTTTTTGATGAAAATAAAACGTAATTGTAATTTTTCTTGAAAATGTGTAAACTTTTATAATAAACTAGTGTATTTTTAATAATGTTTTATTAATAAAAGATAATTTTTTAATACACATATATAAATATAAATGATAAAAATATATTATGTCCTAAGAATTTTTTTATAACCGTCATAAATTAGACTGTTCCATAAAAACAGTAATTTTTAAATGGATAAAAATTTTAAAATTTAAATGTTAAAATTATCTTATATGAATAATTATTTTAATAAAATAAAAAATTACATTTGAATAAAACAAGTATAAATTATGTTAGGTTTTATTTTTTATAATTTTCTAAAATACATTATTATTATGTGAATAGTAAAAATATTGTTTTACGATCATGGTATGTTTTATGAAATCATATATTTGTCGTAATGAATTAAAAATTAATTAAAAAAATACCTGACCAATAAGGTTTTATTTTATTAATATTATGTTCATTATTATATTTTAATCAATTTACAAAACTATAAGTGACTTATAAAGGTTTAAAATATAAAATTTGATGTTTTAAAAATAGTATGTTGTGCAATCTCTAATTTTTCATTCTATAAAATGTATTAAAATTGGTGTTCTTATATAGTGGATGATGATATTATAAAATATGAAACAAATTTCCAAAAAAAAATAGAAAAAACCTTGGGTAATGTAATGGTTTTTTTATTTTCAACGACCTAGATTTCCAAGACCTATATGTCGAAATTATTAAACAATTCATTTAATTTTACTATAAATACCCACATATTTGACCATTAACCTTCCCTCCTAATATATTCTCCATGAATATATGGGGATTTTTATTTCCAATGAGTCTCCCAAGGTTTTCTCATGCCCTTAAGGATCCATCCTCATGTTTTAGGAACAACCCATCTACCTAAGGGAAATATCCAGTTATCTTTTCTGTCCAAGTTCCCTTTTTTATGAGGTATGTAATATTATTTCAAAAATGTATTAATTTTTAAACTTATTATCATCCCATTACTATAATCAAAGATTTTTTAATTATGTAACTAAATTATCCCATGTTTTACCCTCTTCCAAAACCATGATTTACAGTCGTCATGCTACTGAATTGACTTTTCAAATTTCCTTCTTTTACATCCAAAATTATATTTTTCTTATTGTTTGAATATCCAAACATATTTTATTTTAAATTAATATTCTACTAGATGTAAAAATTACTTTTTTATTTGGTTTTTTATGTATTTCAAACCCATATTTCCCTTTCATGGGTTAAAAAAATGATGTGATGATCATGTCATTAAGAAAGTTTGTAAACTATGATTTTGATAAGAAACCTACTCCTTATTCTCCCTAGGTTATTAATGAAATGATTTTTTATTATATATGTGTATCAAGATAATTATGTCACTTGAAAAGTGTGCCTTATATCTATCCAATGATTTTGGTAAATAATTTAGTCTCGATATATTATATGATTAATGATTCCCTAATGAATAAGCTTATTAATTTTCATTTACAAACCCTTGGTGATAAACCTTGGTTACATGATTATAAATGTCTAATTTAATTTTTGTATCCTAATTTCTATTTAATTATTATTTTATTGTTATTATGATATGTATAATCTTCATTCAGTATTGTTAATCCTCATTCTCTTAATGTTATGTCTCCCGATCAGAGGTTTTTTGTCTCCCTTTCTTATTTCCTAACTCAGATTAATGCTCACTTATTTCCTTTCATGTGTATCTCCTTGATATGATATTTTGTAAATGTTATATAGGGTAAACCCATGATGATTTTTTCCTGATTATTTTGGATAAAATATTATTCTTTCATATATTATTTACAATATTTACATGAAACTAAATTTTCAAATATACCCTATTTTTTCTAATGTAATGAAATGTTATGTAATAAAGATATAAGATTCCATATTGAAATCCTGAAGGAATGGTAGAAATATTGTCCTACATAAATTATTATTTATCCAAAAATTAATTGGAAAATTAAAGAGTCTCTAAAAGAATATATAGATATTCTACATGGTGATAAATTATTCCAAGTTCATCCTTGATTGTGATGGAATGATGAGGTTTCAAAATAGAGTATATTTCCCTCTTAAGCCTAAATTGAAGAAGGATATAATAGATGAATCTAATAGATTTTATTATATATTAATCCTGGAAATAAAAATATGCATTAAGACATTAAGGATTACATTCTATGGGATAACATATATATAGATAACACAAAGTATTTACCTTGATGTTTTCAATGCCAACAAGGTAAAGATGAGTGGTAGAAGTTTATAGGGATGTTATAACCATTAACCATACCTTTATAGAAATAATAAAATGTCACCAATTATTTTTTCATAGGACTCCCCAATAAATATAAAGAGATTAATGATTTTTGGGTAATAATTGATTTACTTATGAATTCATAACATTTCATTTATATCGGGGAATATTTCTCATTTGATATGTTTTTTTCAGATATACTTTAAAAATGTTTTAGGGGTGCATGGATTACCCCATTATATTGTATCTAATCAAGATTCCAGGTTTACCTCAAAGATCTATAAAATCCTTCATCAATATAATGATATAGAGTTGGGTTTTTGTAATAAATATCATCCATAGATATATTTTTAGTATGAGAGAATTATTTAAACCCTAGAAGATATACTAAGATATTATTCACTAGATTCTAAATGTGCTTATGATCATCACATTCATATTTTAAAATTCTAATATAGAAATACATTTCACTCAAGAATTCAAATAGATATTTTGGAATACATATATTTTAATAATAAAAGAACTCCAATTTTATAGGATAATGTTGGAGAATAAAATCTATTCGGTAGTGATGTAGTTAAGGAAATGGTAGAGAAATTTAGATCCATACAACATCACATCAAGGCAGTTAGTATTTGATATAGTATTTATTCTAAAATACATCAGTGACATCTTGATTTCAATGATGATGATAAAGTATTCCTAAAAATTTATTTAAAAAATATTTTTTTTTGAGATTTGTGAAGAATGGGAAGATTTGTATTTTTTTCCCTTTTATATTCTCGATTGAGTAAAGATGTTAACTTATCAATTGTTGCTTCCACCAAAACTGTCTGAAGTTCATTACATATTCCATGTATCTATTTTGAGGAAGAAAATATAATATATTTCACATGTAATGAATCCATAGGTTATACCACGGTCGCATGATATTTCTTATATATAACATCCCATATAGATTTTTTATCATAAAGAGAAAGTTTTATGAAACATTACCACTCACCGAGTTAATGTTTTTTGGAAGAACTCAAAATGTGGGTAAGCTACTTGAAAACCTGATTATGCAAGTAAGAAAAAGTATCCTCGTTTTTCATCACACTTATGTAATTTATAGGTTGAAAATAATTTTAATTGATGTATAATTATACACAATGATATTATATATATACATTCCTTCAAATTGAATTTGATGTGTATCACAGCTTTCTTTACATGTAACTATAAATCTAAATGTACCATTATATCATTCAACATTTATATCATATCCATTAAATTGGTTGGAATTAATAAGATTAACCAAATTATTAATTATATATATAAAAATATTTTCATTAATTAAAATATATTTATTAATACTAAGGATATAATAATTGAATTTTTTTAAAAAAATAATTTAATTATTAAAAGACAAATTTTTTTCAGATTTATATTTTTATAAAAATAATTATTTTTATATATTATTAAAAACATAAAAGTTATTCCAATTAATATTTTTTAATAATATATGGATAACATTTTATAAATTATTATATATTGGTTAGGCATGAAGACAAAATCTATCTAATTTAAATAAACTATTTTCAATTTTTTTATATCTCTAATTTGTGTTTATCTTAATAATTAAAATTATTCAATATTAAAAAATGATATTAATGAAAAATTTTAACTATATATAAAAATAAAATTTTATATTCATTTAATAGTTCTTACTATCCATGGAATTAGAATAAATATCATTTTATTCCAAATAATAAATTTCCCAGAAAAAATAAGTTTTTATTATGTTTTGTGAGTTTGTTTTAAAATTAATTTCATCTTCTACTTGAATTTGTAAATTTTAAATTTTATTAAGTTTTTAGAAAAACATTTTTCAAATTCTTTATCAATTATAATTACATTATTTTATAATTTATACTAATAATAATAATGACATTTTTTCGTAGTTAAGGAGATAAGGGGTTTACTAAGGGTGAAACTAAGAGATAGTGGTAGAAATGTCACATAAACGTTTCAAAAATATATTTTAAATATATATTTTGACCTTATAGTATATTAACTACAAAATATATTTTACATTTTTCCACATAGATGTTACCTAATATTATTGAAATATTATAAGTAGTTCCATTTGTCTTCATACACTTACTTATAAAAGGGATCTTGTTTTCCTCCTTTATTCACAAAATTTTAGCCTTATAGATTGAAAAATACTTGATAAATCATGATGATAGATTAATTTACTTCTTTATTAATCTCATAATATTATCCTCAAACAATCCTAATAATTAGTAAGGTTTAATCCAAAAGAGGTTACACAGAAAAAAATGTAATCGGCTTACTCGAATATTTCAATACTTATTTTTTCTTCAACATCATTTAAATATATTTTTTCTATCCAAATTTAATTAATCCTGTATCATAAATATTATAAGATTTTTTTATTATTTTTGGACACCCATTTTCTACATTGTTTTCATCAAATGGGAATTGTAAGTATCACTTGGGCATACGTGTGGGATACTTCCCATATAGCAATATGATTAATTTTCCTCCCCGTATTTATTGGATGGTTATTAGGGTTTCTTTAATGTTTATATATTATTTTTATGACATATTTATATTATAATAATTATAATATATTATCTACATTGTTACCATTCAATCCATTATAATATGATAACGTTTCTTGTGTGTTTGTGTAGACTACCACCTCTACGAAATGATGTCATTTATTTTTAATTTATGCTTTAGATAGATGATAACATAGAAAGATTATATATATATATATAATGAAATAATAATAATTCTATAAAGTGATTTTTAATTTAACATTATTTCATTCCATCCATTGGATAATGGAAACATCAAATATGTGTACATACAGACTATAGTCTGCAAAAGGCTATTTAATAAAATTTTCATCACTAATTTATATGAAATGTTATAAAAGTGTATATAATGATTAAATTTATACATATGAAATTATTAATATTCTATGGTAGTTATAACTCGGATTATGATATAATGACTATAAATTATAGATTGAAACATAGAAGAAAAATAAATCTATTAACAGTTGAAAGGAAGATGGTAATGGAATATTATTATAGAATTATTATATAATTTTAATTAATTTTAATTTATTATATTTGATATTATAGTTATTATGAATCAATTTGGACATGAGGAAAATTTCATTTGACTTAAATTAATTTTTGTGAGACATATGTCATATTCAACCCTTGTTTACTTCATGTGGTGTACATACTAACCCATTGATATGTTATATTGTAAAATCAATTTATATTAAAGGAATTTAAAGTATAATTTAACGTATATCTTTCATAGGTATTATGATCCAATTATTATAAAACTGATTAGTGTTTTCTGTGACAATCTCACTATTTATTGGGATTATTTATGAATACATTTAAAATGATTAAATTATATGATATGTCAATCATAAACTCCATTTCATTTCATATCCTATATTCATATCTAGAAATAAATTTTTTTTCTTTCATTTTCCTGTCTCTAAGTACTCAATTGTCCAATAGAATTTTATTAAGGAAAACTAACTCTCTTTTCCAATTTGGTCTGGATTATTTTTCTTCTATGAAATTATTGATAGTAATAGTTTTCCAATAATGATTTTATGATTCTAAAATTATTTATTAAATTATTTTTTCCCATATTTTAATTTCTATAAATTAATTTAAATTTTTTATTTTTCTCATTTTTTTTAAATGACTTTCTATTTATTGAAGGTGTGAATAGAATACTTTTTTCCATGTATACCTCATGAAAATAATTTCACACTATCATGATGAATATTTGGATTGAATATTTTGTTACAATTTTACATGGTGCTTTTCAAATAAAATTTTTTTTATAATATTTTATAATATTTTATATTTTAAATATGTGATTTCAATATAAAAATGGTATTTTTCTCATGAAATTATCTAGTGATATATTAAAGTTATTTTCATCAATAAAAACATCCTTTTATGTTTTTTATTATTCAATAGGTATATTATCCAATGTTAATATTTTTACCCAGAGTTGATATGAAGGTTTTTTTTGATTTTTGTGGTTGGAGAATTTATGTAGATGATATGATTGAGTTTTATTATGTTATTTCCAACACAAAAAATATTCTTAGATAATTCAAATAATTATTAAATATATTATTACTGATTGTACATAAATAAATTAGTTTATGATCCAATAAATTTTAAAGGAGTAAAAGAAGGGGTTTTTGGTGTCAAAGCATGGCATTGCACCGTAGAAGGGGATTGCAGATTGGAGAATTCACAAAAACTAATGTATATGATGTAGCCTATGGAAAAAAATATAAGATACATCATATAATGGGATTCAATTTTTTGTAGATTTTTAAATTATTATAAGGACCAATGAGGGTATATAGGTTCTCATTTTAAAGTATGTATTTCTACACTATAGAGGGCATCTAGAAAATGTTCTCCCTAAAATATTTTAGAAGCACACTACACTGTTGGTTGGGTCTAATTTTAGTGGTTCAAGGTTTTTTGGAACCTTCATACCACTATAAATTCACTACAACATGGTAAGGAGTATATATTGATAACTATACCACAATGGACACCCCACACCATATATATGATTAAATTAGTTTTGGGAGTAACTATAAATTTATTGACTTCTATTTTATAGAACCTATTACAAACTAAAATAATGTTTATATATTTAGTGAAAAAATCTAAAAACAAATAGGATCTGTAATAATATCCTTGACAATTTCTTATAATCTGTTGTACAAGGCTATTTTTTTGTTGTACGTCTAGGAATGCTGAATTAGATTCATCTTTGAATTTGGGTGGTTATGTCAACCTAGGATAACTACCAGTTATAATTTATCTGTTATTATTTATGATGGGAGATTATATAAGGGTTTTAATTCTGAATAATTATTTGAATTTGAAATTCAAATTCAAATAAAAATTATTATATGAATTTTATGTTATGCAGATTGGAAATGTAAATTTTTAGAGTAAAAAACTATTTAAAATGGATACAGAATAATAATAGATATGAGAGAAGTTGGGTATGTGAATATTATCACATATTGAATATAATTTCTTCTATCTATATTGGTTGAATAATTATTTTAATAGAAGAAATGAATCAATAAATAAAGGCTTAGTTTGGAAGGATTTTCCCTTCTTGGTATCAAGTTCTCTATCATTATAACATTTTAATAAGGACTATCATTTTTAAGAGACTTATTGCAAAAAAAGATCAAGGATAAAACCCACTCATTTTACCTTCATTTTGAAACTATTTGGTCATATTACCATGGTTTAATTCTTGTCATTTTATGGATTATTCTCTCATTTTTAGAGGTGGACCATTTAAATAAAATTTTCACATCGTATGTGTTTGTTAGGTAGTAATCATGATCCTCTATAACTGATAACTATTATTATTTCATTAAATAAAATTAAAATTAAATTAGATCAAGTATTCACACCCCTATCTTAATTTTTAAATTATAATATATGAGGTTGCATTTCTAGTTATATCAATGGGTGGTTTCCCACATTAGTTATTATCTTTTTAATGTTTGAGAAGTTTTCTACCTCTATTCGAATGGTTCTTCACTAAATTTATAGTCTATTTCATGAAAAAACATAATTCAATGAATGGAAGTGTGATTTCTATATTTTATGAGAAAATATATCATATATGGATATAAATGATGATACCATTCCTATTATCTATTAGTTATGACGTACTGGAAGTAATAACTGATGGGTTTGTTCCATATGATAGATGTTTTTCTATGATTTCAGATTATAATCTTGACACACGCCTATCGTGGGGCATGGAAAAATATTTAAATTACCTATGTTTAGTATAGTAGTTATTCCTATATAGTCTCTTAAAGAAACTTTCGCACAAAACAAGGTCTCTACTTTGTGTTTCTTTTCATAAAAAAATGGTTTTAATTAAATTTGAATAATATAAGATAAAAAATATTCTTTATTTTATTTATTTTAAACAAATATGAAATATGGTGATTGGATCAGATTTCACTAGACCCGGTGCTATGCTATCATGGTTTCCATGTATGTACATTTTTCTTCTTTTATGTGGTAAGAGAGGTATTCTAATGTCGATTCCAATCTCCCTTTTGCCCAAATGTTTATGACAAGAATATTTTAATAAAAACTCGTTGATTGTTTTATCCTACTTCCAGTGGATGTAGTTTTATATATGTTTTTATGATTAATTAAGGTAATACCTAAACAAGAATTGTTGTTACCTAAAAAACTAATATTCCTACGTACAACCATAAAAATGTGCTGACTAATGTCGAGCTCTCACTACGCGACCCTTAATTTCTTCCACCATATATATATTATAATTGGTTGGAGGGAGTTATAATCATCGATTCAATAAATTTACATTTTTATAATTAAAACCTTACACAACTGCATTTGGGATTTAAAACTAAATTTATAATTGAAACTGCAGTAATAAGGAATAATGGATTTTATTGATTTTGTTAATTTATTATTAATTTTTTTTAAACCCTTTCAATTAAATTCAATGTAAAAAATCATAATTGGTGTGAGATACTTTTGTTTTAAAACTAAATATAATTTTTCATAATTATTTGAAGAAGTCTAATTGAGTCAGTTTACAATTTTTATTATAACCCTACCCCTAATTAAACAAATAGTTTGTTTATTATTATTTAGGATACTTTATTAAATATACATCATCTCAATAGAATGAATTATTTATGAAATCTACCATTTGAAGGGTCATATAGAGCATAGAAGAAGGCCCACAGAATCTGTGGAGAAAATGGACTAGCCATGAAGATTGAATTATTGGGATCTATCAAGAAGTCCAAAATTGTTGAATTATTAAGCTGAATATAAAAGTCCAAAAATAATAATTACTTAGCTCTATAAGATTTTATGTGGAGTTCAAAAGAGTTCTCAATATCCTCTAGATTTATAGAGTCTATGAATTAGAGGTCGACATCAACTTCATCATTTATTACTTGGTTAATAAAGGTGAATATTTCACAATATTCTATCTCATTAAATTATGATTACCATGATGGAATGGGGTTTAACTGACTCGTAGAAGTGTCCTTAGAATCATGGATTTAGAAAACAGAGTGATCCTCAGATGGGTATCGCTTGGCTTGGAAAATGTTTAACCAGACGAGTTCGTCACCAAATTCCTTGGATAAGATTCCTGAATGTAACTCAATATTGGTTCTTGCTATCATTAGTAATGTTCTTCCTAGAATTAGTGGATATCATGTAGAGTATGTCTAACCTTCCATTTCACGGAAATAAAATCATCTGGGAAAATAATATTATTCACAAGAACAAGGACATCCTCTATTATTCCCTCATTATTGGTAGTTCTTCGATTGTCCAATTGAATTACAACACCCATTGGATATAAGTTACCTAGAACAATGTTGGATAATAAGGATTTGGGTATGAAATTAATTGAGGCTCTTAGTTCAATGAGTGCATCATCAAATTTGGAACATCTGATTAGGCATAATTCCATAATGGTGCCTTGAACATTGCACTTTATGAGAATAGACTGTTGGGTGTATTCATTTTCGAATGTCCTAAGTTTCCTCTTATTGGTGCACAATTCCTTGATAATGATGGTATACATAGGGATTTGTTTGTGGAATATAAGATGGTAATTTTGACTTCAACAGATCTAAACATGTAGAGCATTTCAAAAACAGGTTCAAATGACTTCCTTGCATTTGAATTAGCTTGAGGAAAAGGAATTGGGTTCTTAAGTGGAATGGAATCAGGTGAGAGAATGTCTTTAGGTTACTATTCTAATTTATTTTTCTTTTTATTTTCTTGGTCAACATTTAAATGGGAGTTGGAGTACTCATCATGAGTCATTGAAATATCCTTTCCCGATCTTTGTGGAATTTCACATACATTACCCATTGGGTTGGGTAATGGTTGAGCTGGGAGTTATGAATAATTTGACTGTTATTGCTAGATTAGGTGGGATGCAATTTGACCAATTTGTGTTTTGATAATTTTTTTGCTGGAATGAGTGAATGAGTCATGATCTACCACAGTACATTCCAATGGATTCTCTAAAGAAGAGGCTTGTCCTGAATTAATATTACCTTGATTTTGGTTTTTGGTAAAGTAATTTTATTGGTTGGGTAATTGGGAATGATCATTAGGATTATGGACTCTAGGTGGAGAAATAGGAGTATTGATCCTTTGAGGTTGAGGAACAAAATTGTATGGTTTTTGGAAGTTACAAATACCTTGACCATATTGTAATTGGTTTGGGTGTTGAGGATGTAATTTATGGGAATGAGAAATGGTATTCCCATATATCAAGCTTGGGTTATAGGTAGAAGCGAAGGGCTGAAAGTGGGGTTGGTTAAAGTTTCAAAATAACTGACCTAATTTTTTATGGTTGTTGTTCCTCTCAGCATATGATATATTGAGCTCCATTATTTCGGATTAATTTGAGGGATCCTCTTGATGTTACGGACATGAGTTAGTTGGATTCGATGAGGAGCTACAGATTCCATAATTCTTGATATTTCCAGGGAATTGAGATTTTGGAGAAGATGAGGTTCGAGATTTGGCCAGCACAGATAGTTGTCTCACAAGACCTGTAAGATCGCTCATCCACTCGGTCATCTTATTTGACTCTATCAATTGACTATCATAAGATTATATGACTTGAACATGTGCTTGATTATGGAATTGTTGTGTGTTTCCATCCATTATTATTATGATATAACTTACTGCTACAAAATTAATATCAAAAAGAAAACTACCAAACAAATGGCCTGGATGAACTCATTAATAATGAATTGAAAAGGGTTATTGATAGAATTTTTAATCCCACTAGAAATGACTGGCCTGAAAGACATGGTGAACCACTTTTGTTTTGTCAAACATTCTATAAAACAATTGTTTTTATGTCTCCATTTATGATAGTTTTTGGTAAATAATTTCATTTACCATATAAATAACAATGTAATAGTTCTTGGTTTGTGAAAAAAATGAAATTTTTATTGTAAACAATCCAGAGAAGTAATATTGTTGTAGTTGACTAAATTGGAGGAGCTTTTACTTGATTCCTATGAGAATTATGATCTGTACAATGAAAAATCTAAGATACTCCATAAAAAAACATCCAAAAAAGGTATTCTATTAAGGTGAAAAGGTATTTGTCTTCAACTATCGATTTCTTCTTTACCCTAGTAAGCTAAATTCTAGTTGTTAAGGTCCTTTTGTTATGACTAATGTTTACCCATTTGGCGAAGTGAAATTACAAGACTTCTCTTCCAAAAGGACAATCACGGTTAATAGACATCTGTTAAATCATCATAATGAGAGGACACACATCCTGAGAACCACATCTACTTCCATTGGTTCCATAACCTCTATAGTAGACCCACCACTGGATAGGTCCAATGACCCACTAAATCAAAATGATAGGGAACCTCTTTCCCTTTTACTCTCTATCTCTTCTTCTCTATCCATCATTCTTTTTCTTCCTCTATTTTTCATTTTTACCACTTCCTTTATCAAAACCTTTAATTTTTATATTTCTTTTTTATGGGGGTGTGTATGGTAAAAAACACTAAAAAATGAAAAACTAAAAATAAAAAAAGAGTTCAACTTACACACCATCCTCTTTTGAAATTTTTACCAACCATTTACGATAGTCCAAAAGACATGTTTTCATCTAAAAATTGTTGTATTTTATTCATGAATTTGGATAAATAACTTTTTCCAATAATAATAAATTTTGAATGCTCAGTTTTAGTGTTGTAAAATGATTATTCCCCAAACAAGATAATATTAATAGATTTCATGTTGAGGTAACCAATTTCCATCTTTTTATAATTTTTATTTTCACCCCCGATAGCGAGTCTTGAGTTTGTGGACCTTCGAGCTAAATTTCCTACTTTGGTGTGATTTAATATTATAAAATAAGTTTATTAAACACATGATAATCACAATTAAAACATATCCTCCCATTTACCTTACATTAATCCTCATTTTGAAAGCCCCTTTGAGCCTATTAAAACCCTTTCTTTTTATCCACATTAGAATCCCAATACCTTTTCCCACTAAATATCTACACGGATTTACATCACAGAATTTATTGAAATTTAAGTGTGGGGGAAATGGATATCATTTTGTGTATATATTTGTTAATATTTCAGTGTGTTATCAGATTATTGAGGAAAATAATCCTTTTTTGTGTAGGGTGAGTGGTTTTCATTTAGTGATTTTTGGGGAATGTATTTTAATTTTTTTAATTTTGTAAAATTTTTTTTGAAAATTGTTCAAAAAAATGAAAAATAATTAAATATAACATTAAAATGAGTTTATTCTTGGGCAGGTCAAAACTCACTCATCTTCAACCATTGACCATAATATAAATATTAAAATTAGTGTTGTTATAAGATAAATCATGGGTTGGTATATGGGGTTGAGATCTTTTTCAAGTTCATCTTTCAAAAAAATGAAAAAAAATGGAAACAAAGAAACAACACTTGCAATATATATTCTTATGTCATTGGGTTATGTTTTTTGTTCTGTAAATATTTCATCTTTTCATCCCCTTCAATTTTCTTCATCTTTTGTGTCTTTCTTCACAAAATCATTCCCTTTTAAATTTGTTTTTCTATTTCCTTCCATGATTCATTTCAAAACACATGTTTATTATTTTACCAATGCTGATGTTTTACCCATCTTCTCCTCTATCTTGGACATTATATTTTTACCATCCCATAGCCATAATAAAATCCCTTAAAAATACTTCTTGATTATTTTTCACTTTAGAACATGGAATGGAAGTTAAGAGCTCTTTCAAACTCTAATATTTTTACTTTTGGTTGGTGAATGAGTGAACCTCTTGAAATAAATTTTGTATCATCTTGAGAGAAGTGAGTTTTGAGTATCAACTTTTTTTATTTATAAATTTGAGCATGAAAAATGAATTGTTTTGGAAATATTATATCAATAAAAATTTTTGGTGGAATACAATATGGATAGTGAAATGTTCGAAACCTCCCATGATTAGGGAGAACAAAATTTTATTATTTTTTGGTGAGTGAGAATTATTTAGTATTTTTTTCACATGAGGCCAGGAAAAATACTATGTGTGGGGGATTTGATGTTATTCATTTATTGAAAACATTTTTATACTCCCTATAGAAAATTCCATGTACAAGTGCATAATTGGTGTGAGATACTCATGTTTTAATACTAAATATATTTTTTTAGAATTATTTGATGAAGTCAAATTGAGTCAGTTTACTATGTTAATTATAAATCTCACCCTTATTATCGAAATTGAATGGTTATTAATTTTTAGTATTCCTTAATAAATTTCCAACATAACTTAGAATGAGTGATTGTACAGTTCTTCAATTTTAAGGGTCATATAAACCACACAAGAAGGACCCATGAATCATTGAAGAAAATAGACCAGTCATGAAGATTGAATTATTGGGCTCAATCAAGAAGTCCAAAATTAAATAATTATTGGACTCAATAAATATTTCAAGAATTTTTGAACTAATTGGCTCAATCAGAGTTGATGTGGTATTCAAGAGAGTTTTCAAGATCATATATATTGATAGAGTCTATAAATGGAAGTTCCACATCATCTTCACTATTTCTAACTTGGTTAATCTTGTTGTATATTTCACAAGATCCTATCTCATTAGATCATGATGAACATAATGGAATAGGGTTTAATTTACTCTCATGAGTGTCCTCAAGATCATGGATTGAGAATGTAGAGTTATCCTCATATGGTTATCGTATGGCTTGGGAAATGTTGAACATGTCTAGTTGTACACCAAATTACATGGATACGATTCATGAATGGAATACAATCCTGTATCATGGTATAATTATGAATTTTCTTCCTAAAATTTGGGGAGATCGATAAGAGTTTGTTTACCCTTCCATGTCAAGGACATAGAAATCAGCAAGGAAGATAATATCATTCACACGAACAAGTACATCCTCCATTATTCCCTCATGATTGGTAGTGCATCGATGGGCCAACTTAATTAAAACCCCAATTGGATGTAAGGGACCTGGGATCTTTTCACTTTGTAGGAATAGACTACTGGGTGGAACAATTTGAAAGGTCATAAGTTGCCTCTTATGGTTACACATTTCCTTAAGAAACAATTGGTACATAGGGATATTTTTTATGGAATATGATAAAAGAATTATGACTTCGACATATCTAAACATGTTGAGCATTTCAGGATGAGAATCAAAATACTTCTTTAGCTTTGAAAAACTTTTTGGGAAAGGAATTGGGTTCCTATGTAGAGAGGAATCAGGTGATGGAATGGTTTTAATTTATTTTCCTAATTTCTTTTCAATCCATTTTCTAGGTCAACATTTAAAGGGGAGTTGGAGGACACATCATGATTAATTAAGAATTTCATTCTCTTTCTATGTGAAATTGAACACACATTACCTTTGAGGTTGGGTAATGGTTGAGTTGGGCGTTTGGAAGAATTTTATTGTTGTTGCTAGATCATGTGGGATGAAAGTTGACCAATTTGGGTTTCAATATTTTTCTGGAATGAGTGACGGAGGAAATTTCTTACACCGCACATTCTCATGGTTTCTAGGAAGAATAAGCTTCTCCTTAATTGGGATTTCCTTGATTTTGGTTCTTTCAAAAATTATAGAATTGGTTTGTTAATTGGTAAGTCTCATTAGGATAGTGGAATCTAGGAGGAGAAAGAAGAGGATGGATCCTTTGAGTTGTAGGAAAAAATGGGTAAAGTTTATGGAAGTTACCAACAACTTGACCATATTGGAATTCATTTGGGTTTTGATTAGGTAATTGAGGGTAATGGGAAATTTGATTCATGTATCTCAAGATAGGGTTATAGGTAGATGATAAGGGCTAAGAGTGGGGTTGGTTGATGTTTCTAATGAACTGACCTAATTGTTGAGGGTTGGTGTTTCTATGACCATTTTCTACGTTGAGATCCATTGTTTCGGATGAATCAGAGGGATCCTACTGATGTTATGGAAATGTGTTAGTTAGATGAGTTGAGGAGCTACAAATTTCTCAATTCTAGATAGGTATGGGGAATAGATATTTTTGAAACGATGATGTTGTGGCTTTGGTAGGAACAATTAGTTGACGGACATTAACTATAAGTTTGATCATCCACTCAGTCATCTGGTTTCGCTCAATCAGTTTACAATATTTGTATTGTTTTACATGACCATGTTCTCAAGTATGCAATTTTTTTGTCTTTTTATCCATGTTTCTTATGTTATCTCTTATAACTTCAACAGTTTTTTCAACAATAGCACAACCATTGGATACATCAATTATAGTTCTCTCGAGAGACAATAATCCCTCATATAATTATTGGATAAAGAGTTGTTCAAGGATTTGGTTGTATGGGCAGGTTTCTACAAGCTTTCTGAATCTCTCTCATCACTCATGTAGTGATTAATTTTGGAATTGATGAATACCACTTACTTCTTTTCAAATAGATGAAGTACAAGAATCAGGAAAGTTTTTTTATAAGAAAATTTGATTCATGTTATTCTATATGGTTATGGAACTAGGAGGGAGGTAGTAGGGACATGACATAGTATTTTCAGCTGGGGGGAAAGGTAATTCTTATAGTTTGATTTGTTCTTCAGAAACCCTTTGAGGCTTCATGGTAGAGCACACCACTTGGAACTCTTTGAGGTGAAGCTGAGGATCCTCACCAGCTAGCCTGTGGAAATGTGGAAGAAGATGAATCAAACCTGATTTGAGTTCAAAGTCAGCCTCAATGTTTAGATATTTAATACTAAGGGGTTGGTAATTTATATTAGTGGTAACAAGTTCATTAATTGTTTCTCCCCTAGGATTATCCATATATAATTCAACTGGTTGTAGAGGGACTGGTTCTTGAATGATTTTATTATGTCTCATGTTACTCCTAATATGGTGAAGTGTTTTCACTATTATGAGGTCAAACAGATCCAATAGATTGTGTCAGAGTAAATGGGGAATTCATATATATTTTGGTAGGAAGTGGAAGATGGTTTATTCTTTTTGTTTTTTTAATTATTTTTATGTAATCTTAGGTTTTTATTTTTGGTTTTTTTCAGCTTTTTTGTTTTTTATAATAACTAAAAACTAATGACTACTTAATTCATGATCCCTAGAAATAGCTCTATTTTATGCAAGTCTGATTATCGCCTATCGACTGTTCTATGTTCTGGTGCTCAGGTAATGTTTACAGAAGCACTCATGTTGAATCCTCGACATTAGTCAATTGTTTTTAATTGATATTATTATCAATGGGGTGTTAGTATTTGAAGCATAAGAAATAATTTGTGGATGATATTTGATTTAACAATTTTATTAATATTGAGATGAGTTCATTATTATGTAGTTATTCTTGATATGTACTTTATATTTTCTTTATATTGTATTAAATTAAAAACAACTTCACAAGATGACATTTACATAAATTCCTAAGTGTTAATTATTTAATCTAAGCCTTAACATAACATAGGGTTTTAATCACAATCATTACAAATTAATAGTAGTGTATTTATGGTTCCAATAATCCATGGAAACCACGTGTTAAACACAACAAGTCAATAATGAATGAAATGTTAATTCCAACACTCAGAATGTTAATTTACAAAATATTCATAGAGAAAAATCTCTCAATCACTTAACATCCCAAAATAATTACTCACCTTGATGGTAGATTTAGTCACACATTAATATGGTTATTAATATGGTAATATGTGTTTATAATAATTAATTATATATATAACAAAAATAATTGGATAAGAAATGAGTTGTTCATCGAACACACATAAACAAATGGTGATGAGAATTTAAAATGAACAATAGATTGAATGAGAAAGTGAAAGAAGAGAAGGATATTCAAAATGATTTAAACTATTTTATTTGTATTAATATTTAATAACATAGGTCATATGATTAAAATACAATATGATTAATAAAAATTAATTAAAATAGAATTACAAAAGAAAACACTTACGAGTTTATAAATGAAAAAAACACAAAAGTAATTGAAATCAAATTGAAGAGTAAGGGTATCTCAAGTAAAAAGATGAGTTTTTCATGTCCTCTCATGATTTTGGTAGAGCCTTGGTTGTTCTATTTGATCCTCCTCTATATTGAACGTCCAACCTTTTTCATGCTAAGGATGGGGATGTATTTATAGCCCAACGAAGTAGACTATTTTCATTCCAAAACTACCCCTCCACTTGCATCACAATAAGAGGACACAAATCCAAGGAACCACATTAACATCAATCAGAACCTCAAATTCTACATTATACCAACCACTAAATGGGGATTACGACCTATGAAATCCATACTAGGTCACATCTCTCCCTTTAACTCTCCCTCTCTTCATCTCTCTACCTCTTTCTTCTTCGTCATCTCTTTTTCATTTTTTTACAACTTCCATCATGAAACCCTTTATTTTTCTCATTCTATTTTGTGTGGGTGTATATGTTAAAAATACTAAAAAAATGAAAATAATAAAAAATAATTATACATTCTCACCATAAACTTTTTAATTTTTTTTTACTATTTTGGGGAGTAAAAAAGGCATGTCTTCATTTCAAAAATATTATATTTTCATCATGACATTGGATAAATAATTTGGTATCAATAATTTTAAATTTTGAATTCTCAGTTTTAGAGTTGGAAAATTATTATTCGTTATCATTGAGGAATAAAAATAGCATTAATTCAAAAGTCACCTATGTCCATATTTTCAAAATGTGTGATTTAGCCCCCAATTTTGATTCTTGAGTTTATGGAACATAAAGAAGAATTTCATACTTTAATGTGCATTAATATGATAGATGAAGTTTATTAACCACAAGATAATCACAATAGAAAATATACTCCCATTTCCCTTAAATTAATATTCCTTTGGAAATCCCCTTAGAGCCTATGAAAAACATTTCTTGTTAGCCACATTAAAATCCCAATACCTTGTCACACCCAATATCTAAATGTATATAAATTGCATAAATTATAGAAATTAATGTGTTGGGGAATGGATTTTATATTTGGTATCCTTTTCTTAATCTTTTTTCATTTTATCATATGCTTGAGGGAATGAATATAATTTTTTGTGGGGTAGAGGTTTTAATTTAGTGAAATTTTGGGAATGAATTTTCATTTACGTAATTTTTTTAATGTTATTGAACATTTTAAAAAATATATAAAAAATGGGATGTTTCTTGGGAGGGCGAAAAATCACATTACATTAACTGTTTGTCTTATTATGAATATTTCAATTAGTGTCATGGGGATATCAACACTATGTTAGTATATGAGTGTGATATATTTTTCGTGTACAAATTTCAAAAAAGCATAGAAAAATGAAAAAAAAGAACACTTTTATTAGATATTCTTATGTCATTGGAATATGTTTTGTGTTATTAAAATTTTTCATCCTCTCATAACCTTAAATTTTATTCCCCCTTTTTTTATTTCTTCACACAATCATTCCCTTGTAAATATTTGTTTCTCTTTCCTTCCATGTTTTATTTTTAAAACATGTCCATTGTTTTACCCATGCTGATGTTTTACCCCTCTTCTCCTCTCACATAGACATTATATTCATACCATCCCATAGCCCCATAAAATTCCATAAAAAATAAATCTTGATTCTTGTGTACATAAGATATAGAATATAATGTGAGAGCTCTTTCAAAATCTATGATTTTTAATTTTGGTTGGTGAATGAGTGAACCTCTTGAAATGAATTTTTATCATCTTGAGAGTCCTGAGTTTTGAGTACCAAAATATTCAATTTTTATATTTTATCATGAAAAATGAATTGTTTTCAGAATATTATTTTGGTAACAAATTGTGGAGTAATTCAATGTGGATGAGTGAAATGGTCTCAACCACCCCTGATTGTGGAAAACAGAATTTTAATATTTGTTAGTGGGTGAGAATGATTTAGTTTTTTTTTGAACATAAGTACATACACAATACTAAGTGTGGGGGATTTGATGTTATTAATTTATCAATAAATTTTTTTATACTCCATCTACTAAAGTTTATGTAAAATGGAATAATTCGTATGAGATAAATATGTTTTAATACTAAATATAATCATTGGGAATTATTTGAAGAAGTCCTATTGAGTCATTTTAATATTTTAATTATAAATTCCACCCTTATTAACCCAATTTAATGGTAATTGTTTTTCAAGATTCCTTATTCAATTTCAAACATATCATTATATGGGATTATTTTCCAATTATTGTATTTTAAGGGTTATAAGGACCACACTAGAAGGCCCATAAAATCTCGAAGAAAATGGACCGACCATTAAGATTTAATTACTAGGATAAATCATTATGTCCAAATAAAATTATTCTCTACAAAAATTTGGGGGACAATACCATTCATATTGGGTAAAAATTTCAAGTACTAACTCCAAAAACGGGGACCAATTGATTCAATGAAATACATCCTGCCATTTTGTTTGGGAATTAAAATCATCACAACTATATTGACAATTCTTCTAATTGAGACATCCATTCGAGCTGCTATTTTTTAGAATAAAATAAGCAATATAGAGGGCCACCATATTAAATAAATTAATTCGGATTTAAAGGAATATTACTTTTCAAAAATCCATTCACATTTAGCCTATGAAATAATCATGGATAGAAATGGAAAGTATAACATTGTTTATGAAAACCACCATAACTATGTCACCATATGCTCAAATGCCTCCACATTTTGATATTCTACTAAAAACATTAATATCTAAAACTTTGAAGAATAATATTTTCCCATATTCAGCTGTCTAAGATATCAAATTGATGATGCAAGTGGAGGGGTAGTTTTTTAATGAAGACAGTCCACTTCTTTAGGCTATAAATACACCCCCTCCTCTCCATGAAAAAGGATAGAAATTATGAATATTGGGTGATAAATTTAAATGACCAAGGATCTACCAATATCTTGGGGGTACATGACAAAATCATGTTTTATTTGGTTATACCCTTCCTCCTCTCTTTGATTTCATTAAATTTTTTGTTTTTCTTCATTTGTAAACTCGTAAGTGTTTTCTTCTGTAATTCTATTTTAATGTAACTTTCTTCTTCATATACTATTTTAATTATCAACCCTTTGTTATTAAATATTAATAATCTTAAAATAGTTTAAAAAATTTTGAAAACCCTTATCTTCTTTCACTTTTCCATACAATATAATGCTTGTTTTTAATTATCATTGTTATTTGTGTGTGTGTGTGTTCGATTCACAACTCTTTTCTTGTCATGTTATTTTTGTTCTATTTATAATTAATCACCATAAACAAATATTAAAAATTTAATAACAATATTAGTGGCTGAGTAAATATACCATTGGGATGAGTCATTATTTTGATATGTTATGTGATTGAGATATTTTTATCGAGGAATATTCATCAAATTAACATTGTGTATATTGGACTTAACATAAAAGGGACTAATAACTTTTTTATATGTTGTGGTTTCCATGGATTATTGGAACCATAAAAACACTACCATCAACATGTACTGATTGATATTAGAACCCTAAGTTATGTTAAGGATTGGATTATATCTTTAACACCTAAGAATTCCATTCAACGTTATCTTGTGAAGTGGGTGTTGATTTAATGAAATATAAAGAAAAGCTCAAAGATATCACAATATTAACTACCTAATAATAAAATCACCACAATATTTATCAAAATATTATATAAAACATTATCTATAAATTATTTCAAAATCTCAGCAAACATTAATAAAAGAAGATGCAAGGTATGCCAAAACAACTACAGAAAACATTCTATTCAAAATTTTTATAAATACATTAATGTTACTAAGTTAATTAGTACTTTAATGTTATTTATTTGTAGTGAAAATATAAAGAAAGAATTGATGTCAACCTTTATATGTCATATTATGTGCCCTTATTATATGAAAATGATTGAGTCTTTGGAAATGATCACTATTATTATGGGTGGGTATGTTATGGCCCATCACTATCGTGGGTCATTGACAGGTCATACACATCTACATCGATAATTTAATTAGCATAAATGTGGTTTGTATCTTTGTAGGATATCAATTCCCAAAATTACAATCATACTCAAATAAATTCTATCATGGATCAAGAAAAACTTATTGAAATAAAAAATGATTGGGTCTCATATTTGGAAAGTGCATTGGATTTTTTGTTGTAATGGATTACTAAAAGTATTTGACATGAAGGAGGGAGTCTCTATGATGATTTGTGGTTGGATTGATTCATAAATTTAGAGTTCTATTATAAAATTTATGTTTATATTAATATGAATTTTTATTAATTATAAATTAAATAAAAAATTTAAACTCTATATATGATGGTTTGGGTAAATATAGAGGTTATAAGTTAACTATTTGTATATTAATTGATAAATTTTTGAAATTGAACAATCATGATAATACTTTTGTTGAAATGAATAAATATTTATTTTGGACTATATTTATTGTTTTCAAATTCTTAAAAAACTTTTTTTTAAAAATTAATACATTATTTGGTTGTTTTAAAAATAATTTAAAGTGTTTGTTTGAAAATTTTGAGTAGTTCTTGGTAAATAATTAGTATTATTTTGGGTATGGGGACCATTATAGGTAATATAACCATGGGATTATTAATATTTTGAATACTTTTTAATCTTATTTTTTTCAGAGTAGGGCACTCAATAGCAGAGTCAATTGAGTTACTTTAAGCATTTTTGTTATAAACATTATTTAAAAGTCCCCAAATGTTAAAATTCAAGAAACCTAATTAATAGAAGAATCAGATTCGTACGAGTTTTTTTTATTCCGTTATTTTATAGAAATATTTATAATTCTCAATTATAGAAATTTGAAATATTGAAAAAACCATTGAAAGTAATTTAATAAATAAAAATCAATTATAAACACTATCTAAGATCAAATATCAATGTAAAATTCAATCTTCTAAAATATGTGTAAGAGAATAAAAAAACTAAATTAAAAAATACAGTCATGTAAAAAAAGATGTTAAATCTCATTAAGAGAGTTAATCTTCTCCACTGGGTGATCACCTACCACCACATAGTTTATATTAATAAACATGATCATCACCTAGTATTGGGGTTCAAAATAGAATACAAATCTATCCAGTTGAAAATAAACCTCAACCATAGTTATACCTGGGAAACAAACCATGTGACACATGTACCTCTTCTACAATTTTATGTGGTTGTAAAATGATTTAAAAGAGTGAGTGATTGAGGATATATTGTATCCTCCAGGTTTTCATAAGAGACATTGTGTGATTATACTATAAACACACATAGTGATCAGAAGTGGTAAAATAATATGCAACATTGCTGAAATAATGAGAAATGGTTTATAATTCTCTGAGTGATTTTCTTGATGCTTTTATACTCCTTGAGTAAATAAGAGGTGGAACCGGTGTCCCCATTTTGAAACAGACACAAAAATATTATATCATTGAATCTCTCTGTAATTGCTTCATGTGAGATGATATTCTATTCTATGTTTCTCCTCACTAATATTTTTAATGACAAGAATGATGATACATTGGTTCTCTACAAATACTTCTTGTTCATAGTTAATAAAAATGAGTGTTCATATTTTTTTCTTCTTCATTTCAATTCACAAGTTCAATTTATATATCTCACTTTCTTTTTTCATGAGTGATTTCATTTTTATATTCTATAGAGATTGCAAATAGGCATGATCCTTAAAAAAGGGATTCCACATAACTCATAATATTATCTAACAATGTTTCCAAAATACATAAAAGGTCATTAATATAATAGGTATTACTATATTTAATAATAAATTATAATATAATAATTTTTTTATTTTAGAGTAATTAAAATTATCTAATTATTGAATGGTAGGTCATTCTGTCGATGAATCATTCTGTTGGTGACTCCATCTATTAGCGACTGCTTTTGTCGGTGACTCCTTCTTTTAGTGACTCCTTCTATCTATGACTCCTTCTATATGTGACTCCTTCTTTCAGTGATTTGATGTTTCAGTGAGTCATTTAATTAGTGTAACATACTATCGGTGACTTGATATATCAGTGACTCAGACTATCAGTGACCCACTCTTGTATCTGTTGGTGACTCATTTTTTATGTCGGTGATTCATTTTTTCAAGGAATTATTGGTTTTTTCGATGACTCATCGGTGCTATTGGTGACTCATTTCTTCTATTGGTGAGTCTTATGTTTTGTAACATGACTATCGGTGACTCATACATAGCCATTTTTCGGTTTACCTGACGTATAATGTAATCATAAATAGAAAACGTTAAACATATAATTGGACATAGATAATCATAATTAAACATATTTAAATTTAACAAACCACTATTTCACAAAAAATGATCATGATTTCACTTGATTTTTTATTATTAAAAATTAAGTGCACAACAATCTCACCCTTTTCGGTGATCATGAATCACAGAATTGTAAATTAAAATCAGTTGATTCATAATGATAAAAGTTAGAATTCATCTTAATATATCTCGTAACCAATAATTGAATAATTAAGGACAGGAAATATTCATAATGATAATAATGAAATAATGTATTAATCTTTAATGTAATGCATAATTATTCTTTTTTTATACCCCATTTGGGATAATCAAAAAGAGTAATTGCAGTAAGGACTAAATATCAAGGTAGAAAATAAATAGTCAGAGCACAAGAAATAAAGGAAAAGATAATAGATTCCACAATAAATTTAAATGACATTGTAGAATAAAATATATAATGTACATTAAGTAATCCCTATCAAATAGGTGATCCAAACAACTTATTCTTCATCAAAGATGAATATATTGTGGTATTTCTTTTATCAGAAGTCGAAATGGTAGGAGTAGATGTAGAAGTATTAGATGGAGGTCCAGAATGAATTTTTATAGAGCAAAAAAGGAAATCCATTAAGGATTGAAGTGGAAAAGTTGGGACTAGTGGATGAATGAGGGGTAGTAATTTCTATAAAAATTATAGGATGAAAATGTGTGAAGGCTTGAGAAAAAGGGAGATTCAAAGAAGGAATTATTTCATAAGTATAGATAGTAGGTTACAAAGGTAGTCTGAATTGAGTGGCATGTTGGGAAATAATCACAATACTCCAGAAATTTAGGTAAGGATTAAGATGGTTGATGAAATTCATGATTATCTCTCCACCATACTTCATAGACTCGGTGAAATCCTCCTTATTCTCAACAAACTATGAAACACTTGGAGTAATCTCCTCGATAAAAATCACTTGATCTCTGAAGGATTGTTTCACTAGTAGAATTTTCGAGTTATCAAGTAAAATATTGAAGTTCCTATCAAGCTGATGCTTTGCATATATCCTCTAGAAATAAAGATCTTGTTTCTTGGTTATTTTCTCCTGAGTAGTTGTAGGCTCATCCAAATAAAATCTAACCATGTCATAGATATAATCATTGTTTTTCCTGATTTTTGATTTAATTTTCTGTTCATTTTTACCCATCATAGTTCTCATATCTTCTATAATGATAGTCCTAACCATCTCTTTGTATGAAAAGTGAGATGCAGGAGCTTCAAATCTAGATTCCCCTTAGAAAATTACACACACATATTGTCATATCTGGATCTAGATTTCACTATAAGAATGGACTATTACTGACTGATGTTCTTCCGTAACCACTGTTAAAATCACCTCACAGTATGAAGATTGATGAAGAGGAACATAGAGAGTTGGAGCCATATATATTGAGGCACTATTTAATGTATCCTCCATTAATATATTCAAAAGTTCCAAATCAAGAGTTATACTATCATAATGAATAAGGGATTCACGAGATATGTCATTATATTATAGAATAAGGTCTATAGTGGATTTTTACTCACTGAGAAGTTGGCTAACAACAGATTCATGCTTGAATATTTCATCACACTCCTCCTGATTAGTTGTCTTAACAGCTTCCAAAACTTATACCAACTGTGGTCCGAGCTTGGAAACACATATCTATACAATCAAGTCTGCATAATTCTGACTATGTAGTTGTATTGGTGCATTCTAGTCTTGAAGGAATGATCTCACATTAGCAAAAATTTATTACATAAAACATTCAAAATGTGATTTAGTGACAATGTAAATGAGAACTGAAATCACTAAGGGTGTAGAAGTAGATGTACATCTAACTAATGTAGGGTACTCAACTACTGATCCTCTTGAAATAGTTATCATTTCATCATCATATGAATATGGATTATCCAGAATGAATGAAATATAACTAGAGATTTTTTCTAACTCAGATAACACAAAAGCATCTTGATGAGTGATTGTATCAACTCTCAATTTCAGGGGTTGGGGTCCCCCTTAATTTCAGATCTTCTAACATGTTGTCCCCCTGAAATTGAGGTATATTTCTAACATACACCAACCTAGGTATTTCTCTTACTGGTGATATATCTATATTTCTAACTTCAATTACTTATTCTACCTCAGCACCAACATCAGTAGGACTAGAAGGTTCAACAAACTGTTTCTTATTCTCAAGACCAGCTAGTTCTTAATTATAACCATTATCATCACTCAGATGATTAGAATCACTGTCAATTTTACAACTTTCATCACATTCATGTTCAAGTTCGTCTCCATCACTCACACTATCACCTTCTCAAATTTTATAATCAGATCCTTGAACTCCTTCTTCATCACTGTCAGAGCCACTGCGACATTCTTCTTCTTCTAGGTCTGCTTTTACTTCTTCTCCATATTCCCATTCCCAATCATTTGATCTACATTCATATATCACAGTACCATATTATTCAGTGTCTTCATCATTATTATCGCCCAAAATAGGTTATTTTGATGGTAGAGATAAAGTTAGACTAAGACGGCCATATGAAATTCCCATGGGACATCTAATAATATCTGGGTCATTCTTATCCTCTATTGCAGACCTTTTTTCTCTACAAGATTCACCTTACACTTCATTTGAATGGGCATGATCAACATCATCTCCTAAACTAGAATTAACTACATCTCTTGGCCTAGTAGGATGCTCAATAGGATTAAAATTTTCATATATCTCTTCATTATCTTCAACACACTCTTTCTTTTAGGGATTCCAATTTATCTTCATTCTCTTGAAAAAAAATTATTTAGGAAAACTCCACTACAAGAAGAAATGGGTTCTTTGATATCACATATATATCTTATTTCTATTAGCAAAGAAGATATAATTCTTTGATAGAACAAATAATTAGTCTTACAATATAGATTTATCATCGAAATGATATGGACTATTACATGTCTGCACATATTCACATTAGGTCATTTCCTTAGAAATATAGGAGATATATATCCTGGTATTTTAGTGGATCAATGTCCCATTTCCCGATACATAACTTTTTTTTGGATAAAATTTAATAAAAGTATACTTTATAAAAAAAAATCTGAATCTATATGCCTTCTGTGCTACTTATTACCATTCAACTCCGTCAAATATATTTCATAGAAAAATAAACCACTTGTGGGAGGAGTAATCCTCTTATCGTCATCAAATAATCCTTCATGTGGTAATTTAAGGAATTCTACACATTTCCTTGATGAAGATGATAATATCCTTTCAGTCACTATGGATTTGATCCAATACATCTCATTGCCTTCTAGAATGAACTCCAAATGAAGATAAAACTCACTCATAATCCGAGGTTAATACAACCATTCATTATGTCAAAAACAATTTAGCCAAAATTTAGTTTTCAAAACTCTTAACAAAATATATTTACTAGATAATAACAACTTGTTGACCACTTCCTTCTCAGGAATTACCGTACGATTTTTATGATGCAGATGAATATTCTTAGAATAGATTGATTATCCTTTATGTCTCTTCACAAGTGTAACCAATTTGTAGATCATTTATATATGCGCTTCACTATGACCATTCTAAAGGTTTAGTTTAAGGTAATAAGGTGATAAATTTGAAGGTAAAATAGAGTAATGGTTAGAGTGCGATAGTGGATGTTTGATGAAATAGGATGGACCAAATTAATTTTATCATTTAGGGATATATAAGTCATAATTAAAGTAAACTGAGTAAAAATAAAATAAAATAAATGAAACCGTGTCTTTTTGGTAAAATAAAATAGATTCAAATAGTGGGTTTCATTTATGTGTGGCCAATGGTGAGACATTAGTGTTGGCGTTAGAGAGAATCTGTATTTTTTAGCGAGAAAATAGTGTCGTTGAGACATCAGTGTCGGTTTCAGGGGGACAACTATCTGTGAGACACTAGTAGTTTTAGTGAGACATAACCAGTTGGTACTATTAGTGTGACATCTAATCTTAGTTTTAACATATATTAATTGAATTTCGGTCCTTACAAATTAATCATCCCAAATTCTTATGTTATATAACTCATCATCTAAATGTTAAATGGATTATTTAATATATCATCATGTTGATGTTATGTAGCAATAAATTCCATATGTATATAAACTTTTTGATAATGATCTCCCAAAAGTATATTTGTTACATAAATATATTTTTTCTAGAATGTGAAACAGTATTCTGTGAAATGTTAATAGAACTTGTATTATCACAATTTATATGGAAATGTCAAAAATGATATCCATAATCTAGTAAATTGTGTTTCATCCAAAAAAATATGAACACATAAACTACTAGAAGAAATGTATTCAAACTCAATAGTGGATAATTCAATCAAAATTTCCTTTTTAATACACCATGATACTGGAGGATTTCCAAAAAAGAGACATGTTCTAGATGTGCTCTTTCTATCTAACTTAAAACCACCAAAGTCAGTACCTGAATACCTAACTAAATCAAAATGTTTTCATCTAGGATAGAATAATACTTATATGGTTGTATAATTGAGGTATTTGAAAATTTATTTAACACTAGTTCAATGGAATTATTTAATATTAGATTGAAAACATGAACACATACTGACACTCAAAATGATGTCAGGAATACCGCAATTAAAATAGTGTAGACTTCTAATCATACCTCTATAAGTGGTTTGATAAAAAGATATTCCATTTTCAGAAAGATTTAGTTTACGGGTGGTTCTCATTACAGTATCACAATTTTTTTTAAATCCATACATTTTTAAAATATCATTAGTGTTTCTTCATTTATTTAAAATAATAACATCTTAATTTTTAAAATTTTAAAATCCAGGAAAGAATTTGACTTCTCCCATTAAACACATTTCAAATTCTCACTACCTCATTTTTTAAAATTAAATACATAGAAAAATATTTTGTGATCCAAAAATAATAATCAACAGATATTTTAACTACTAAAACATCTATATAAATTGTTTTTATAAAGAGTGTAGGTTCATATATACCTTTTATAAAACCTTTAAAAATATGAAAATTACTTTACCTATCTTTCCTTGCTCTAAGAGCCTATTTTAATCCGTAAAAATCATTTTTAACTTAAAAATGATTTGAAAATGATGTTCTTTTAAACAAGGTGGTTGTTCAAGGAAAATCCTAGACTACATACTCATTTAAGACGTTAGTTTTGACATCCATATGGTATAATTTAAAATTTACGTGAGCTAAAAATGTAAGCATGATTCTAATGGATTTATGTCTGGATACAGTTTCAAAGGTATATTCATAGTCAATGGAATCTTATTGACCATATCCTTGTGCAACCAATCTTTCCATATTTCTCACAATGGTACTGAATTCATCTAATTTGTTTTTAATGACCCATTTTGTACCTTTGGTCAAGGGGTATTTGGGTGTATCCACTAGTTTCTAATTTTTTCAAACAGATTTAATTCTTCTTTCCTAAATATTACCCACAATTCATCATAGATTTCATCATTACTGATCTTAAGTTCATGTTATGTCAAGAAGGCTTGATGTTCAACCTATTTCCTAAGAGAAGCTCCAGTTTGTGTTTCAGAATCTAAGTATCCAACTACCAAATCTAAGGCATGATTCATAAGGGTTCTAACAGGTCTAGAAAATATAAAACCAATTATTTTAGGTTCATCTATAGGTTTGGGTTCAATATGAATAGATTCTGGAGATTTTGCGGAACTTGACAATATTTCGCCATGATTAATAGAAGAATCATTGGTTCTATCATTTATTTCTAGATTGGAAAGATCATTCTCAATATATTTAAGAGGGGTTATTGAGTCATGTGGATCTGTTTCATCAAATTTTATATCCCTAGATTCATCCACACCTTTGGTTTTTTTATTAAACACATTATAAAATTTACTAGAGGTTGAGTGAACTAATAAATTTCATTCATCATTTTTGGATAATATTTTTTCAAGAGTTTCTTTTGTATTAAGGATGTAAAATATTCAACCCAACAGTTTGAAGTGGTTAACATTATGTTTTCTATTATTCCACAACCCATAGGGGGTATTCTTAAGATTTGGTCTGATTAATACTCTATTAATAATATAAGATGCTATATATCCATATTTTTTCCAAAATGAAATAGGTAAATAATATTTATTAAGAATAATTCCAGCTATTTCTTGTAAGGTTCTATTTCTTCTTTCTACAACTTCATTCTGTTGGGGTGTCCTAGGAGTATAGCAGTTATGAATATAACCATTCTGAAAGAAGAAAGATTCAAACTCTTGGTTCGAAGACTCACGACCATGGTCACTCATTTCTTTTATTCTAAGACCACATTGGTTATCTACAGATCTAGAATACTTGGTAATGTTTGAACAAGATTCACTCTTGTGATCTTAAAAGAAGGTATACGTATACCTAAACAATTATTCTACAATAACATAGACATAGTGCTTCCCATTAAGACTGGAAAATATAGGTGGTCTAAAAAATCCATATGAACCAACTCATGTGGTAGAGAAGTCGAAACATAATTCCATTGTTTGAATGATTTATTGTGATGTTTTCACTTTTGACAAGGATTTTAGACTTTAATGTTGAAAATTCTAGTTTAGGTAGATCCATCAATTAATATTTCCTTTAAATAATTCTAATATATTAAGTGTGATAGTGGAATAATCTCATATTCCAAATCCATGACTCTTTATTAAATACTCTTAAGCAATAATATATTTGATAAATTAAAAAATATTATATCAACATAAACATTCACATTTATAAAATAAGTAAATACTAACTCATTTTAGAATTAAAAACCTTAAATCAATCATTTTAAAACATAACATTGATACCATAACCAGATAACTGATAGTTTCTTAGAATATTGTTCTTTAATCTATAATAAAGTAATTTAGAGAATAAAATTGAATTAAAGTTATAGATTTGACTAAGGCCAATTATTTTTCCTTTAGCATTGTCACCAATAGTAACATTCCCACAATCAATCTTTATAAGATAATTGAATCTTCAGTAATCCTCTATCATTTGTCTTGAACATCCATTGTCATAATACCAATTGATTTTACAGGAGATCTTCATACATGCTTCCTACAAAAACAATTCAATCAAGAAAATATTTTGGTACCCATACATGCTTGGGTCGATTAATATTTGTAATTAATTCTTTGTTAACATGTACCTGTTTCAAGGGGTTTTTTAAATAGTTTGTAGACAATTAAAAAACTAAATTCTATTTCGTTAAGAAAAACTAGATGCAGTAAAATATTTCCACTATTGGAACTTTCAGTAGATTTCTCAAATATAGGTACAAAACCAAATTTTCCAAATTATGATATAAAGTTATTTTTAACAAGGTTTCGTTTTCCTATTAGATAAACAATACTAGTATCATATTTTGGTGGATCCTTTTTACTATGAATATGTATGAGAGTTTTTTCCCATTGGAAATCTTTTCAACATCTTATTTCAGCAGTTTATTTGATATTTTATGTTTATTATTATAGTTAATAAATTGATCATTTTCTCTTTCTCTCTAGTAAGCATAAATTTAATAGTAGTGGTGAGAAAAGTTTGTCTCTTCCAAACATTATATTTGTCATTTAATTCATTACATGTTTCCTCAAGAATATGTAAATACTAAAACAATTCATTATTAGTCACATATTCAAAATCAAATTCATCTTCAGAATAGTAGGAATTTTGTTCATGAGATTCAAGTTTTACCTCAGATGTGTTTTTCATAAAACATATTTTAGCTCGGTCACCTTTCTTATCATGTGAATACTATGAATCACATAGTAAATCCTTATAATCACTCAAGGTGGACTTTATTTCCTTCTAATACCTTTTATCATTTTCCTCATATATCCCCTTGTACTTTAACTTAGGATAGTTAGCCTTTACATGTCTTGTTCTCTTAAATTCTTAATAGACTATGTCAGTTGAGTTATCAAATCACCTCCAGTACTTCATCTAATTTCCTGTGTATTCATAATTTCCTTTTTATCTAGGATTCCTAAATAACATCTTGTTTCTGGAATTTTTTTAATCCTTTTAAGTATTTTATCCAATTCATAATCACTATTAGATGATAATTATTCATTTCATGAACTATTAATATTAGTTTGTTCCTTATCTTTTTTATTTTGTTTAGAATTAGTGGTCTTGAAAGCCACTAAATTTCTCTTGGGTTCATCATCCTTTTTTACAATTAATTCTTCCTCTCACGTCATGATTTTTTCTATTGTCACCTTTAATGGAAACTTACTAATATCGCATGATTCTATAACTGACACTAAGGGTCCACTCTATCTACCTAATAGACATCTGAGAATTCACATGATTTGTTCATTATCTATAAAGTCCTTTCCCAGAGAGATCATTGTATTTTAAATCTCATTAAACCTGAGATACATATCAGAGATAGGTTTTTCAGGATTCATTTTTAAATTGTAATATTTAATAGTATACATGTCAAGTCTCATTTCCTTAATACTAGTGGTTCCTTCATGTTGAACAACTAGAGTATATGAAATTTCCTAGGTTGTTTTACTTGAAAAAATCCTATTGAATAATTCATATCCTAGAGAACAATATAAATGATTCATATATTTGTAGTTATTATTATAGCTACATTTATTGGGTCATCCCAAGTATTTCATGCAATATCAGGTATCTTATATTCATCTATTATGGAAGACCAATTCTCAAAATCCATACTTTCAAAATGATGTTTTATCTTAATTTTCCAATTTTCATAATTAGTTCCATTTGAAAATAATGGTATGTTGGTAGCAGCACCTTCCAATATATTATCTATAAAAAATATTAGATAATAGTGTTTTAATGGAAAAAAATTATAACTAACATAAATTTAGTGATCTTTAAAACGGATCTAAAATCACAGTTTAAAATATTTGAAAAAGGAATAAAAACTTTTAAAATAGAAGAATAAAACAGACCCTAATAAAACATTATAGTCATTATAGGAAAACAATCAGGGGTGAATTGAGTTCTTATAAAAATTTCTATTAAAAGAATTTTTTAAATATCCCCCAATTTTAAAATTAAATCATCCATTTTAACCAAAATAACAGATTCATAATAGTTTTTGTTATTCAATTAATTTCTAAAAATATTAATTAATTCCCAGTTATAGAAATTTAAAATATTGATATAACTTTTTAAAGTATTTTACTAAATCAAAAACAATTTTAAACACCATCTATGATCAACTATCAATGTAAAATTCAGTTTTTATAAAATATGTGTAAGAGAAAAGAAAAACTAAATTTGAAAACATAGTGGAGTTAATCAAGATTTTCATTCTCAAGGATATAATTAATCCTCCCCACTTGGTTATCACCTTCCACTAAGAATTATATATTAATAAAATTTATCCACACCCTGAATTAGGGTTCACAACTGAATACCAAGCTATCTTGGTCAAACTGGACCTCTATCACAGTTATACGTGGGAAAATAACCAGGTCACAAAGGTACCTCTTCCATAGTTGTATGTAGGTGTAAAATGATGTACACGTATGAGTGAGTGAGGGTATAATTTATCCTCAAGCTTAGCATATGATACAGGGTGTGATTATACTACAGACACCCACTGTTCATTAAATGTAGTAAAATTATACAGAAAAAATTAGAAACAATGAGAGAAGGTTTAGAATTATCTAAGATATGCTCTGGATGCTTCTAAACATATTAATTGAAGAAGATGTGGAACTGGTGTCCTATTCTAGAGACAAACACCAACATAGAGTTTTGTGGAAGCTCTATATAATGGCTTCCACCGAGATATGATGCCCTCCAACGGTTCTCATCCTTAAGGTTTGTTACTGCAAGAATGTTGAGTCATTGATTCTCAAAAAAATATTCATTTTCAATGTTATCAATAATTTTTATTCTTTATTTTTTCTTCATGGTTTAAATTCATAGGTTCACTTGATATATCTCACTTTCTTTTTTCTCGACTGATTTCTATTTTATATTCTATTGAGGATAATAATAGGCATGATCCTTAACATTAATGATTCCCTATACTTTTCTAGGACAATGTATTCAAAAGTCGTACAAGTTCATTAATAAAATAATAAGTGATGATTTTCATAAGTATGATTGTTAGAAATAATTTTTAATTTAAGTGTAATGATAATTTTCTATGTATTGAATTGTAGAAAATTATATCAGTGACTCTTTCTCTCGATGACTCATTTTGTGGATGACTCCTCCGATCAGTGAGTCCTTCTATTGGTGAATACTTATATTGGTAACTTCTTCAATTTGTGAGTTAATTTTTCGGTGAGTCATTGCATTAGTGTGACATTCTATCGGTGAATTGTTCTGTTAGTGACTCAAACTATCAGTGACTCTATTTTTTATCTGTCAGTGACTCATTTTTTATGTTATCTAGTCATTATTGTGGTGGCTCAATTGTTTTTATGATGGCTTATCTTTACTATTATTGACTCATTTGTTCTGTCATTGATTCGTCTATTCTGTGACATAACTGATGGTGACTCATACGTATCCATTTTTTATGTTTAACTGAATTATTGTATAAACACAAATTGAATATATTAATCTTATAATTGAACATAGAAAATCATTATTAAATGTATTTGACATTAAATAACCACAATTTTATGTAAATGAATATGATTGTACATGATTCTTGATTATTAAAATTGGAGAGGGTCAACAATCTGTCTTTGAGTTCTACATTAATAAACATTTTCTGAATATGTTTTTACTAATGTGTGGTTTACTACCTTGAATTCATGCACCATAAGTACGGATACACCAAATAGATGATGAGAAGTGTAATATACTAATTTATTATGATGTTTATCTATCTTATTGAAGAATTTATGTTTCTATAAATATTTTTTGATAAAGTTTCCATTATTGAAAATCATAGACTATTAAATGTTGTAAATTTTAATGGTATGTTTTTATTTTATATATAGTGTTATAATGTATATTATTTATGACATTTTTTCTATGATATAATATAGGATGGTTAATTTTTGTACATATTTTTTTTTATTTTTTGGATGGAATGAAATTATGGTTGTTATTATTATGCATAGGGCAGGCTAGCGATGGTTCTAACTACCTATAAGAATTTTTTAGCTATATAAAATTTCATTAATTATTTTTTTACAGTTAATACCTCTACTATAAATGGTAAAAATTATTTTATATGTGAATTATTTTTTAGTGGTTTTATAAAAATCATCTTAAAAATCGAAGTGCGTACAACCACTAGGGAATTAAAACAAATAACAATAAAATTTTAAAAAATAGAAATCATTCCTTTTTTCATGGTTCTAATCCAAATTTATTTATTAGTTGTGGTTAAATAAATCCATCAAGAAATAAATAAACCACAACTAATTAAACATTCATGAAATTTAAAATAAAATACCGCTAATAAAATTTAAGCATCAATAAATTAATATCAATAAACCATTTAGTTTTGGTTTGTAAAAGGTGCATTGTGTAATGTTAACAGTAGTTCTAACCACTACTATCACATTATTTCTCTATACAGTGGTACTTATATAAAAATATTTATTATTATTGTTAAATTTATAGCCCAAATTGAATCAAAATGGAATCAAGTTTTGTTCTATAGGCAAATTTGAAGAAAATATTATAGATATTAAGAGAAGGTTGGTATTTGACAATATACCCACACTATATTATAGTAAAAATGGTTAATGATATAAAATTATTCATATAAGAATAGATTTAAATGATTCCTCATAAAAAATCTCATGGCGGTAGAATTTCCCTCAATTCAATTAACGGTTTATCAGAGAAATTACCCTACACATGATTTCGAGATTGTGATGAAAATATTTACATTAAATATTTATACGCCTTATATATATGGTAACAATTGTGATATATATACCTATAATAATAATTTAATGTATATATTCACATATAAGGAGTTGTATTTGATACTAAAGGGATGTTAGGAGTTGATCAGGGTCTATGATTTCTCAAGACATTAGGACGCTTGAAATCCAAACAAGTGCTCTGAATAGTGGGGATCAAGCTACCTTATGCTTGATTATTATTGAGAGAGACATAATAATCATGGATTAAAAAATGATCAGCCATAAAATCATTAGGCTAGAGGATAAATCATATTCATAAAATTCAATTTATTATTAATATATCCATATGAAGATCAACAAGGCACAAATGGAGGATGAGAATAAATATAAGAAGGTATGGAGTGTTTTATAATATAACCATGGCAATGATGATAAATTAAGATTTAAAAAAGGAATATATGTTCCATAAATAATTGTATTGATGACTTATCTGATATATGATGAATATATATCATCATTACCAATCCATCATCTACATAAAATGGGGTATAGATATCAGAAGAATCATTTTAGGTTGGACTACATTAAGATAGAGATTACAGAATGTATATATCAATTTTGGTATGCTCTCAAGATAAGACATAATGAAATAATTATGTGGTGGTGATGAAACTATTACCCATACATATAAACCAATAGGATAATAACACATTTTATTTCATTATAGGTCCTACCAAGACATTGAATGTCTATAATACAATTTTGGTTATAGTTAATCACCCTTCAAATTATGTGCTTCACATATTGATTTTTACAAGATTTCTTGGTCGATCAACTTTCCAATATATACATAAAGTGAGTGGTATGGTTTTTCGGAGTACAACCCACAATTATATCTGATCGAGATATAAGGTTGACAATGATGTTTTGGATAATTATTCAACATTTATTGGATACAGAGATGATCATTAGTATTTTTTATCATCCTTAGAATAATCGGAAAAGACCATTTAAACTATGTAAGATATATTGAGATATTCTTCAATAGATTTTAAAGGATTTCAGGAATATCACCTTATCCTAGTAGAGTTATAATATACTAAAATTTTTCATTCTTACATAGAGATGGAACCATATGAGTATATGTATTGGAAGTGGTGAATAAATGTAATATATATGGTATGAAATTAGAAATAATAAATATTTGGGGATGGATCATTCTCAAGTAATGTTATATAAAATTATGAAAACAACACGACATATTAAAATATCATAATGTCGAATTAAGGGATACATAAATAATCAATTACAAGATTTGGGTTTTAATACTGATGAAAAGGTATTCCTTAAAATATCAACTTTTAAGAGGGTTATGAGATTAAAAAAGAATAAAATCTTGATGCATAAATATATTGTCCTCATTAAAATCATTTATCATATGAGGATGATATTTTATCATATTCTAATTCCACTAAACCTCTCTGAAGCTCATAATGTGTTCCATGAATCACTTTCAATGAACCATGTACCTTATCAATCACGTATAATAAATATAGAGGATACACATATGGAACATGATCTCTCTTATGGGGAACAACCACTAGGAATATTGAGTACTAAAAAACAATACTACTCACCATGATAAAGTTCAAAAAAATAATCATATGTTTGAGGAAGTAATGTGGGAACCAAAGCAGGTAATGAGGTATATGTACACTGATTTTATTTTCCAAAGTAATGAAATTTCAAGGTTGAAATAATTTTAATGGAGTAGAGTGTAACATGACATGATTTTAGTATGTATTTTTAATTAAATAAGTAAAATTTGTTTGATAGCTTATAATAAACACACACAAAAACTAAAAAAATGATGACATATATTATTGGGATAAATTATTATAATTTATGTAAAAATAATAAAATAATACATTATGAAAAGACTTTATGAAACATAATTATGTAGAATACCATATGAATAAAACAAAATTAAATAAAATTACAACAAATATAAAATAATTATCCTCATAATTTTTATCATATACCATACGTACGTTTAGAAATATGAAAAAATGAAAATAATTATTAACAAAATAAAATTTTGTGTAAGATGTAAATACATCGAATGAATAAATGTTAGTGAATCATGGATGTTTGTATACAAGAATATTATATAACCATTTTACATATGGCCATTGAACATATAGCTATAAGATATATATACCTATTAAATATATGTCCAATTGATATATTTTAATAAAATAGTCACATTGAATTTTTGTAATTTTGGGAAAAAAATTTAAAATCATATCTTTTATATATAATAAATAATTTTATAAAAAATAAGAAGATAATATTATTTCATTCTGAAAATAATTATTTTTATTCATTATATATTATTTTATATAATTATTTAGTTTTTTCTAATAAATATTATAATTTGGTTGGACTGATGAAATTATGTGGTAGAAGGATAAATAATAGGATGTGATCAAATTCAAAAGGGTTAATTTTTATAGAATATTTTTTCAATATTTTTGGTTTTTTTATAATAAATTTTATCCCAAGAGAAGAATTATTTTATTGAATTATATTTTTTATATATATAATCAAAAAAATTCCACTCATATAATTATCCTTACTTTTCATAGAATATTAATAAATCTAATTTCTGGATAAAAAAATATGCTTTTCTAAAAACTAAATTAATGTGTTATCTATGTATTTTTATAAAATTAATTTTAATCACTTTTAGAAAAAGAATTAAATAAAATTTATTATACATTTTTAATGATAATAATAAAATTAGTGAAAAAGTTAAATTTCATTTTGTGCATAAACATAATTTACCAAGGTGAATGTTAGTCATCAAAGTAAAAGGTATGATATGGTAAATAATTTTAAATTTGGGTTAATGACCTAAAATATCATAAAATATATATTTAAATATATGATTATGGGATTACTTATCCATACCATTTCTCATTTTCATTATCTTTTCCCTTTTCCACTATTTTTTTTAATGTGACAACATAATAAATTATTTAATGGGTATATGTAAAAATGTCACTCAAGCTCAAAAATAAAAGGACCGCTCCTCTAACCACATAAAATAACCCTTTTAATTTTAATTTAATCCATACAACTAATCAAATTATCTATATAAATTGAATCTATCCTATTTGGGAATCCCAGTTTATAAGCAAAATTCCCAAACCCCTCATTTATAAGAACCTCTTTAAGAAGAAATTTAAGTATTTAATGTAAGTGTTATATTCTCCTTATAAAGTATTCTATATATTCTTCATATACCTCTTATTTTATTTTATTTATCACAACTTGATAAGGTTTTATAAATCATTAATCATATCAAAATGTGATATTATTACTTTACAATAACATGTCCCTATATATTGTGTTTATCTTTTGGTCAGTTTTACCACCTACATGAATGATTTTATAATATATACAACTTGAATAAAAAAATATTCATAAATTAAAGTAATTAAATTTAATAATTAATACTTTATTATTTTTTCAAAATCAGTGTATGGTAATATATATATATATATATGTATATTAAATGATAAAATCAATTCTGTTTATTGAATCAAAACTCAAAAAATGTGATTTTAAGCATTAAATGTGTATCATTATTAAATGTTTCATGAAATGACCATGATAATACATTACTATATAAAATGATATGATAAATCATCCTGATCATTCTAGAGGCGACTAAACCATGATCAATGAGAAAGGGCTAAAAGTACTAAACCAAAACATGCTTGAAAAAGTGAAACAACTAACACCCCAACATTAATTTTAACCATAAAAATTAAATATATGGTTAATAAGTATTTATAAAAAATTTATTATGCAAAATAAACAATATTCAGTTTCTTATTCATATTAATAATAATACTAAATTAATTTTATAGGGAGTTAAAACATTTTTTTACCAAATGGGAGTTCAGGGGAAGGATTTTTATCTCAAATTTGTTTCTTTGAGAGATGTTCTATATTATGAAAATATTTCCATTATGATTTATATAACTAATAATTTACATATTTTTTAATTATTCACTTTTTTCATGGAATTAAATATTCTATTTTTTATATTATCCATCAATATATTTTATTTTAAATTTTACATTAGCTATAAGAGTTTATTTTCCAATATCCCATTGAAATCAAGGTTTCCTATGCCAAATTTGAATGAAAAAATATTTTTTTATAATTCTATATAAAAAAATTCTATTTTCCATATGATATGATTATTTAGAGGGTTTATATTTCTTTCTACCATTTCATTTCCCATTGTTTCAGAAATCATCTCGAAGAATTATTGTAAGTGGAACCGACATAATCACTTCCCTTTGGGCCAGAATCTTTCTTCAACATATTCATAATATTTGTTTTTTATAAATTAAATTCATTAAAATTATATTCTTTCTAATGGTAAAATACTATTTTCCTAGAATTTATTTTTAAAAATTTAATGAAATTTCTTTTCTATGTATTCCTCTCAATTATTTTTATTTTCAAATTTCTTAGAGGAATTATTTGTAAATTTTTTACCCATGGGTTTTTCGTATAATCTATATTCCTCTCCATGATTTCATATTTTCATAAAAATTAATTTCTATTCCCAATTTTTTATGAATTTTTATTTTAATTTAATATTTATCAAAATAAAGGATATTTTTGAATGATTTTTTTACTTCTCTTATTAAAGTGTTTTTTATCCTTTCAATATCCTTTAATTTTTATTATTATTCAATAGGGATATTCTCTAGTGATAAAATCTACTTTAATTGTCTTGATTAATTATTGTCATTTATTTTTAAAGTTTTCCTAAAATTGATTTCTTTCCCCATTGTTAATTAAGATATAGTGGAATTATAAATGTTTATGTGTTAATCTTGGACTCTTAAATATGGTTTTCCTTAACTGATATGCATAAAAAATTTATATATTCTTCTAATGCATTGGGTTGATTTTTATATATCATAAGTTTACATGTAAGGGATTTGAGAGTGATATCAATCCACATTGGGAACCGTTAAACTTTTTTTATGGGATTTAGGACTGAACCCAATCCAATAAGTGATTATGGTATTCGAAATGTGCCTCAATATATGAAATAATTTTCAGTTTTTATTAATTACACAAAAAATAATAATTAAATAGGGTAAATAAAAGAAATTGTTCAAAAATTTGAAAAAAGGAAAATTAATGAAATGGGCCTAAGTTAAATCTTATCAAATAATTTTCTAATGTGTAATTCCACAATATTTTATGAAAATATACCATGAAAATCATGCCTAGGAAGAAGAAAAATAAAATTATGTAGGGACCTCCAAAAAAGATCTCCCTATCCATATTAGGGATCTATTGATTAGTGTATCAGCTATATTCTATGACATATCCTTTATAGATGGATTATTATATTATAATATGATTTTATAATCGATTAAGATGAATAATCCACCACTTTTAGATCTCCCAAAGGGGTTTACTATTATTTCATAATGCCCTTTGATATGGGGAATGTTGGAACCACATAAAAAAGTTCAGTACATAATATATTCAACCCTCTTCTGATTATCATATTTATATTCATTCAATCGGTGACTGTAACAAGTTCGTTTTCACTACCTGGGGTTTATAGGAAAGAGTGGTAGTGGGGATTCTTGGCAAGTGGAACATAATTATTTTTCATTCATTATATGAAGACTTGATCCAAGCATGGTCAAAAGAATCTCATGTTTTTAATGGATCTCAATTCTATCAATCTCACTGGTCCTATGATTTCTACATAAAATGTGATGTTCTGTCAATAACTATTTGGGTTAGTTTCCCTAAACCCCCCCTTCACATCCAAATTCCAATAATTATGTGTATGCTTGGAAATATGGTTGGACGCTACTTCTGCTCGAATAGTAGAACCAAGTCAATTTTCTATCCCATCTCCTTACATATATTAGTTGATATATATGTTTATTAACCTCATATTTACTATATTTGGATCATAGTTAGGGATGAATTTTGATGAAAACAACTAGTGATTTTAAAATTTGGGACTAAATCTTACTCTTCATGCCATTGCTGGGGGAACATATCAAATGTCTTTCAGTAGGGTCACTCAATTGACCTAGGGGAATCAAATGAATTTCCATTGAATGGTTATATTTATCCTACGTTTTTCTATTCTATAACTCTGGGTGTTAGTGACTCAGTGATGGATTTCCATCCCTTGAAATCAAAGGCACCTAATGATCTCAAGTTTTGTGAAATTTTAGATATATTGAATCATGAATTGGGTGTCAACCAACAAGAAGGACAGGTTCTTGAAGAGGATCTTCTAATTCATACATTTGAATCTCCAACGTTTTATGAGACTGTATAGTTTGGAAGCATGCATATTGGGAAGGTTCTCACCTATTGGTCCAGTTTCAAGGAAGAATTATATGGGTCATCAGTTTCCATCCCCTCACTTCTAGTGCCGCCATAAATGATTGTTTTATACTCTTAGGAGATTCTCATGGTAGAACAGTAAGATAATATATTTCACCATTGTTAGGTCCCTGATCATGCAGGTGGGGCACATGTGAAAAGTTAGGGTGGTCTTTTATGCTACAAGAAGACACATGCTACTCGAAATGGAGTGAATGAAATTAATTTTTTCAAGAAAACCAATTATACGAAGATCATTAGGATCATCAACCTTTTATATATCTTGCTGGAGGAAGGCCTGGGCTAGGAGTATGAATTAAAAAAGTCATCAAATTGAGGCTTTGAGGATGCTCTCTAGGTTCAGGACATAGGGAAGCCTCTAGTTGTGTAATCACTATTTACAGGAGAGTATTCCATGGATGAAAATGTTCTCTCTGAGGATGATTATAAAGATTATTTTTATAGACAATTATCTATTAGTAGTGAAGAGGGAGAGAGTATTATAGGTACTCATTGCCCAAGGAATAATAAGGATTAGAAGGGGCAATATGATGTGTGGTGCTGTATTGTGACTAAAGGGAATAGATCTAAATGGAGGAATGACTACACCCATCTACCAAAACTGATAGAAACAAGATCATCTAGTAGGATAGAGAAATAGAATGTGAATGAAGGACCCAATTTTTTGAAGGAATGATGGGTTATATTATAAGAAGTGTAAAACCTAATGAAAATTGTGGATACATTAAAAATGAAGGGAAGGGTGGTGTGGAAGGAAAAAAGAATGTGTGAAAAAAAATATTCCTTTAGTTAATTCTTGATTCTAAGGAAGATATTTCAAAAAAGGCTATCAAACTAGATTCCCCAAAGGAGGATGTGGAATGAATTATAGAAATGGTTGTCCAAATAGATATCAATATGGATCAGAGGGTCTTATTAAGCAACAAAATTTGGTTTTGGAACAATGTTTCAATGAAAGGAAGATCAACATGGAAGAGTACATCCTGACATGGGACAAGATAAGTACCTACTTTAAAGACTTAATATGGAAAGTCCCAAGCATGATGATTGAATCCCTCTAATGGTTTCTATACCATGTAAGCCATTATAATAACCTTTTTCTTGTTTTCAATTAATTTTTTATTTCTTTTGGTCTTAATTGAATTTCATTGTTGATTTTTATTGCATGGTTTTTCACTTTTTCAACAATAGTTTTTTATAATAAAAATTTAATTTTCAGTCAAAATGATCATTTTGATATTTTCCTAAAGGGAGACATTAGTATTTTTAATTGGTATCAAATTATTCCAAATTGTTATTGAGGTATATCTAGAGAAATGGATCCAATTGTAAATATTCATATATTTGGAATCTTAAATGAGTTGAGGAGGTAATAGGATATCTTGTAAATATTAGATATTTCATCACAAATATTACAATAAAATATCAACCCTATACATGTTTTATGATGAAGTAAATCACTTATAAATTGTATAAAGACTACATTAAAGTCATCAAAAACCTTAAGAAATATATTTCTAACCCACCAGTATCGACATCGATTTTTGATGGTAAACCACACATTATTTATGTGGAATATAAATAATGATCACTTTGTACAAACATTACAAAGAATAAAAATGCATGGAAAAAATATCTCATACTATATTTATAGGATAATGATAGTTTTTTATACCTGGTATTCCAAAGTGGATAATAATTTAACAGGGTGGAAATTTATACTATATAAGATCATACATTATTGACCACACAATGATGTCTCTGTAGTTGCTCATAATAAACCCCTTAAGAATATCCTTAGCCACCCAATATTGATTGGGTGAATAGAATTTTGAATGTTCCTAATACAATAGTTTGATATAAAATTCATACCATAGAAAGTAATAAAAGGGTAGGAATCGAAAAACATTATTTTGAGACATCCAACACTAGATAGTGCACCAATAGATACAGAGATCCCTGATAAATAAGTATATTATATTTATAAAAAAATCGAGCTTTTTCCCATTAATGATACATCATGGTTATCTCTCTTTAAAAAAATAATGTAGGGGAGACCAATAAGTTTAAAAGATACCTAGATAATGATAAGCCAATATAATTATTTAAAAATTTCACTAGTTATGGATCCCCCTATAATAAACATTATTTTAAGTAGTATCTTTAAGTTAGATCATTCCATGAATAAATAAATTTGGAACCAGGTTTTTAGTTTCATTCTATATGATGAACGAAATATGTAAAATGTCATCTATAGTTAAGGCTTTAAAAAATTCAACCCCAGGTTCGTCAAAGTATCTGAAAATTCTACAACCTTAAAGAGGCTCATAATGTATCATAAAAAAATACAGTATTTATAAATCATGATCACCCATCATATCTTGAGTCTTGGATATTTCTTTTTAGAAATGACATGATATTGTGTTGAATTCACCATGAAATTTTATTCTTATCAACTACATTCCAATTTCATTAGTCATCTCCCAGATCTATTCTATAACAGTAGATATTCAAGGTGATTTTTTATATGGGAAATGGATTTTATAGAGCCATATAACCTAACTACAACTACGAATTTCAAGTATATCCTAACTACCACTGAATTATCTTCCAAATGGTATAACAACACAATTTGAAGGAATATAGAACAATTTCTATTATAAAAATTTTTATATCAAATATCTGGAACATATTTGCTGTCAATCACATTATATGAATATACAATCGCACTAAATTTTGTGTTTTTGAGTTGATTGATAGAAAAAATACAACATTATATCCAAAAATTAATCCTAATACCTTTAATATATAATGGCATAAATACAACTGTCTAAAATCCTTCTGAATATGGTGGAATGGAATCATGTGTTTTCACTAGACCATCCCTTTTATTCAATTTAGGTTTATTACACCGCAAACTAAACAAGTATACTAGAGACATCATACTTGATTTTTTACCGAAGATAGGTGGTTTTACCTAATAAAGTACCTTTTTTATCACTTTGTGTCACTATCTAGAATAATATTTTTGAGGATGATCAATACCCAAAAATGATAGATGAGTTAGAGTGGTGTAATGAAAATTCGATATTCACAATAAACAATATAAAAATACATATATATTATAAAAAAATCATTTAAGAAGTAAATAATCATTGATTTGTTTCTATATGGAGGGATTGTGTTATTACATAGAATTACAATGATATCAGAGAAAAATCCTCTATAATTAATGCCAATGTGGAACAGATCTTGTGTCAAACATGTGTTTTACTATAATGTTTCTTATTCCCTATTCTGTCCTGTTAGATAGAACATCATGTCTTCTAATAATGAATGGATTCTCAAGATGTACATTATTGAATCTCCTGAAGGCCATAAAACCGTAAATTTAAGATGTTCAACTTCATAGTTGATATCCTAGTCACATGATAATGAACTGCATAAAACTATTCTTACTACAAGTTGTCAAAATGAGTATACAGATCCTAGTGTTAGTACATTAAACTACACAAAAAAATTCTTACTGCAATACGTTAAACTATATAGTATATATCCAAGTCATATGATATAAAATTAATGTGAAAATTTATTTTCCAAAAGATGTTAAAATATATATTAAACATCCAAGTCAAATGATATAAAACTGTATAAAAATATCCACCATGAAAGGCACTAAACTACATAGTTATCATTATCCTTTGAGCGTATGGAATCTCCCCACATCACTTACAAGGACTATATATAGATTGAATCATAATATCATGAGACATGAGACCTATCATCCTTGAAATATTTTTAGGGATGAATATTTGAAAATATACAGTAATATGTATGATATAGATATGTGAAATATTCTTTGTCATGGTTTCACTCACATGTGAACCCATAATTCCCCTAAATATGATCCTGATCTATAAAGGCATTCATTAAATGATCTATGTGTGTAATGATCCCTTTTATCAGAGGATACATAGTGACATTTAGATCTCTAATTTGAAACCATCTACAAACATCAATAGCCTTACTTTTGGAGACTAGGTCTCTCTTCATTCATGTCTAGTCCCCTATAATCACATGAAACAAGAGTAAGGATACTTGATTCCTTTTCATTTTTGAATGACATATATCTACGAAATGGATTCATAAGAACAATGTAAGGATTGATTCCTAACATATTATGAAACATAGAAATTTCCTAGGATACTTACTATGCATCCAACCATAATTCCACCAAAATTACAAACCCATATAATTATCACAAGGATCTTCTTATACTAATTTAGAAAAGTTCCCCAATATTCTAGTCACTCAACATGGAACTATTATATAAAATAATGAATGAATTTAACTACATAGAATATCCCACCCCTATGAGATTAATAATATTTTATGATATTTAGATCAATGGATCGATTCTAGGATTATAACCTTTTTACCCTACATCAGCATACACCATAGTGGAAAACACTCATTATTATGGAGGAAAAATATAAATTCCCATCATATTTTCAATCTTCCATTCATCTTGAAAAAATAGGAAACATGGGGGGTCTCCCATAGACCTATTTTTTATCACACTAATCATGAATCGAATGATATTATAGGATTTGGTGGATATTTCGAGGAATTATGAATGGGGTGTAACACATCTAAATTATTGAGAACCACATCCTGGTCACATGACATCAAACTGCACAACACAAAGTCCATCATGTGTTAATTTTTTAACCAATGGTGATGGTTTATCAGAAATTCCTTTCTCCTCATACATGATCAAAATATGTGTCTGATATTTTATTAATTTATCCCACATTCAAAACCACATTCCGCATTTTCAATCAGATGTGATATATGTATGTAAGGAATTATCATACGAAAACTGCATGTGGTCTGATTCGCATAAAATCAGGATACATAAAGACAACTAAATCCCATGTATTAGGCATATATGCATGTTTCATAGATCCAAAATTTCCACTCCTATCATATGGAATTTTAATTCATATAGGAACTTACTATGTGGTTCATAGAAGTCAATTTCGTATGAATTTAAACTACTCAGTACAAATCATTGATGTACGACATTATATAAAAACATGTTTGATCAATTTTTCACATGAAGCTGAATTTTTTTAAATATGAGAAAAAAATTGTGTATTGATTCATGACTCATTAAATATATATAGTGTTGTATAATCCATGAATTCTATACCTAACAACAAACATTAATCCATCTTCACTCCTTTCAAAAGGACATTAAAAACCATAGTAAGGAATTCTCATGTTCAGAATGCATCCAATTCCACTTTTAAACTCCCTTTTTCTATATAGAATAATATAATTTTTTAAATATTTTATACATTCATAACATTTCATGGAAATTAGTAGTTAATGTACTCAGATCTAGGAAAGTTTTTGGCTATGTATACATTCTCTAATATGGTTATTCATATACATCCAACATTTTTTACCATCAAATAGAAACCTATAATCATGAGGGGAGGGACCTCTAATTTCTATATTACCTAATATCATCATATTGGAATCCATTATTATAATACTACCAGTAGTCATCCCTTTATATCAGTCCAATATAATCATTACTGATCCAATAATATAAATTTGTATCTTACATTTCTTTCATCATTCCCTATTCCAAATGTATTGGTCCATCCTTATAAATTGAGTCCATATTTATTTTAAAATTTCACCCCATTCACATCATGGTCCATGGACCATAATACTAAACATTTATCACATCCCTCATGGTACTTAAGTTTATGAAATGGGAACTCTATTCATGATGATGTTTACCTATTCATTGTTGGATATATCTGTTAACTTTTTTTCAAATATGTATACAACCATGATGTTGAGAACCCATTAAATTAATGTTTGTATCACACAAGTTACTATATGAACTACCTCATCCTAGCTCAATGTTGTTTGAACATAATATTTAGCGACACCAAGTAAAAACTGTATAACCATAAAAATGATTCCTCATTGTTCTAGCTTTCATGAACTAAATAATCCTAAGGAATGAGGCATAGTATATTCATTATTTAAAACCCATTAATGGGAGGCATAGGAAAAAGTATAGCCTCTACTTAAAAGCTATGTGATTCACACGATATATTAAAATTTGAATGTGAAAAAATAAAAACAACAAAACTTGTTAGGTTGAAAAACCTTCATGGGATACCTAACCAATTTCCACGTTCTCATCTACTATGATTCTCATATATTAGACCTAGGTAAAATTTAGGGCTATTCCAAAACGAAAAAAGTCACAAATATTGTGATTTACATAATGTGACCCAACAATAAATTGAATTATGTCACTAATGCGCTTGTCTAATTAAAAATTTAGAGAATGTATCCCATCCTTCACCCTTTATATGTCAATACAAAGTTTTTTCAGAAAGGATTAAAAGTATATCATCCAAGTTGATTGATTCTAGTGTTATAGTGATTGTATTTATTATTATACACATATATGGGACACACCAAGGATAAATTTGTTTTACATGATCTTTTGGGGACCATGGTTGACACAATCCATTTCAAATTCAATGTTCAAATTTCGTAATTTTATGTTGATATTTCCATCAAGGATATTAACTATTTTTATTAGGCTAAAAATAATATGAATAACAAACAATTGGGAATAAAAATAAGTTTTCATTTAATGATCAAAATAAATGAATTTGATTTCAATAATTTGGATCCTTTTTCTCTATTTTAGGATATTTGGAATACAAATATGCACTCCGAAAAAAATACCAGAGTTCATAGATGGAATTAATGTAATTTTAAAAATGGCGCTAAAGATTTTTAAACATAGTAGTTATAAATTCATTAGGTAGATGATGTTTCTATAAATTTTCAACATTATTAATATTTATATTATCTACTACTTAAAGAAGTATTTGGTTCACTTTTAATGGTCCCCAGTGGAAAAAAGATATTGTTGTAGATTTATCACTTTAGCATCCATTCTATTGACTAAGTGTTATTGTTTTACTACTACATTTTAATTGTTTGACATATTTTCAAATGAAAATCATAACTGAGGAGGAAAGGGTTCTATAAAAAAATATCTTAAAAATATCTTTTATAATTCTCATAACTCTTCTCTATGTTGATTAATCTATATAATTACTCGGTTCATCTCACTGTAATCATTCCCACTAATCCCAATCAAATAAACGACTGGAATAGATGATGGGACTGATCACCTATGTTTTTTAGAGAGGTTTCATGAAAAAGTTCCAAAATTATTCTTAATACTCATTGATACATCATCTGTTGATTTTTTTCAACAATATTTTATAAATTAGTAATCATAGGGATCAATGCATACACATGGACTAGATTAGCTGATCAATGTATAGTTATTGTATCTATTAGAGGACATACTGATAATGTGGTGTGAACCTATTTAACTCATACTAACTGAGATGATTAATCAATGGAGACCCAAACCTTATAAAGTTGTGATAGAGTTACTTATATGCATAACCAATAAAAAAATTGTCCGGAAGAATTATTAATATGACCATAAAATTAAGGTTTTCGATGCTTACTCTAATGAGTTGGAATATGGGTATCAACTAACATATCCCCAAAGTGGGAATGATTATAAGGATTTAATATTATTAAACCTATGATAAATTCTAATTCCCTTAACCTATCTATTCTATCATATATGTCAGTATTTGATTCACATTAAAGTTGTAAACCGCTTGAGTATCTCCATGAAAAGTTATATATAAGAATTGATATGAGTAAATTCTCGAAAAAAGTAGTGAGACATGAATTTATAAAACATACCTTCATTAAGGGACATAACTAAAAAAAGTAATAATGATATTAGGATGAGAATACATATGATCTATATTTATAAAATCATCTATTAAAATCAATTCAGTTGGAGGGATGACTAATACATTCTGTTGATATATTAAATCAACCTCCATTGTTCCTCTATCTATTGTTACATATCAATATTTTACATTAGGCGGTATAATATTTCATAACCATGGGGATATATTTACCTTTTTGTTTTAGGTGTTAAATTAGTTATTGAATGAATCAATATATTAGTGAAGATTCAATGTATTCTCCAAAAAATGTTAATGTAATTGAATACTCAAAATGTTTTTATTTTGGATCTAAATCAACATGAAATAACAACAACATATCTTGTTTTGAACTACCAACATCAACAAGAGAAAAATATATTAGGAGAATGTTTGGTGGAATCACTGGGAAGACTTAAACTGGAAAAGAGAGAACCAAATTAATGTTCTCAAATGTACATGGTAAACCTTCCTCATCAATCCTTACATATGGATGAGACCAATCAGTTTAATTTTTATCCACTTAGAGGGCATTCTAAATTTCCCTGGAAGAAAAAACGGATCTATATACACTCAATTCATTTTTTTCATTCTTAATAGCGCATGGTGGAATAGAAATGAAACTGTGTATATACATGAATCCATATAATTGAAATAACTATATATTTCAATAGATTGCATGGAATCCTTGTAGACGATACTCCTCTAGGGAAACCCTTTTCTAAGGAATGCCATATACCAACACAAAAATTTTCATACATAAATTCTAGATATTATTAGTATAATATTCATTAAATATAAATATTATCTTTATCAAAATCATAAGGGATTACTGTATATGGAAACATATGAATATAAAAAGTGGTAGCTAAAATATCCAAAAATATTCCCATTAATTTATTCATAACTATCACCTTTATAAGACAAATCACACTTAAAACCATTCATCACAACTTAGGGAGGGGGAACATATGAAATTTTGGCCTCAGATACGTAATAAGGGTAAAGTTATGAGATATCAATGAATGTTCATAAGTGAGTATAAGATAATCCTAAGGGTGTGAGATAGAGGTCCAATATATAATAATCATTTCCAATATGTCAAATATTTTTAATCCTGGATCATGGAATAACGTATTTTACGTCAAAATATTTAAGATAAAAGAGTGGAAAATCATAAAAAATAAATATTTGGTCATAATAACATATCAAAATCATATGATATACATTTTTTTCATGCACATATGTATATAAATTCATCTATTTATTCATGTTTATTTTCCAAGTTTATCCTAGTGGATGGGGTTCACTCCCCATTCCATCTGTTTCATAGTCAAGGATCCATCCCAAGACTATCGTATTGGAAAAAATACCATAATTAATGTGATTCAGTCGCCATTATATTCTTTATTATCACATGGGATGTCCGAAACATTCACTAAATTGGAGGGAAATATAATTACAGGTCCACCCATTACATAATGAAAACCACTCACATGTGGGATACAAGATCATAAAACATTCATCATAAAATGAAATCATCACCCATATAATGGATACAAGATTCATACACATTTACACATCATAACACTAAATAATATAGAGTATAAATAAGGATAAAATTTGTGGATTATATCCTAATTAAATCATAATTAACATCATTAATTTTTTTATAGACGAAAATACCAATAACAATATCTAAAAAATTATTGAATAAATTGCCATTTTCATTTTGAAATCACACTTTTAAAATCTAAAAATTTCAAAAATATTAAGGATAAACTTTTTTAAAAAAATTAATCAAGGAACCATTTTATCAAATCATCTGATTATAGATAATTCATTATTTCAATAATGTGAATTATTATGGTGTATATTAGAACAAAGATTCCTTTCATATTTTTGTTGAAAAGTCAAAAAGTACTTTGTTTGGAAAATGAAAAGAATATTTAGTCATTTTTTGTAGAAAGTAAAACACGGGTTAAAATGAAATTAATAAAAAATTAGAATAACAAAATAATTATTTATTTTTATGGATAATATGGGCTTATAAGAAATTATTTTCGACCAAAAATAGAAATTAAGTCACATTTGTTAAAAAATGTTTATTTGGTATCTTGAGTTCATGAAAAGGAGAAAGTGAAACAAAAAATGTAATCTATATAAAAGAAGATTTTAGAAGAAAATATATTATAGTATGAATAATAGGATCCTAGTAATGTTATTAGAATGAGATTTATGATCATGAAGGAAAAAATGGTGTGAAAATTTAAGGAGGATAGGTGCCCCTATATAATTTTACGGAGGGACACACATGGAATGTTTTTAAAGGATTTAAATTATATATAGAAAACAATAATGGAACTAGAACCAAATGGATAGGGATTGTATGGTTTGATAAGATAATTAATAAATATTTCTTAAAAAATATTTATAATTTTTGTTTTTATTGAAATAGTCCAGTTATATTTTTCTATAACCCACGGTAAACATGTTTTTAACCATATCTACGATAATTTTTATTCCTTTTTTTACATTTAAATATGAAAAAAAATTAATCTACAAATTTAAATTATTTAAATAATTATAATTCAAAATATGGAATCCAGTTTACCTAATTTAATATTCAAAAGTGGATGAATTTAATTTTATATAAGTATGTAAACATCAAGTAAAACCCATTTAAAAAATATATTTTAGGCACAAAACATAATTTACTTCCATTAAATACCATTTATAAGTCATAAAATTTATGATAAAAAATTATATTTAATATATAATAATTATAGTTTTTTAATAATGTTAATAAAGTTTGATTAATTTAATTTATTAAGATAAAAATACCTTGGGTACATAAAAATAGTTTATAGAAAAAAATGTGTTTTTAAAAACAAAAATGAACTTATACCAATATCATGTATAATGATGATTAGAATATAATAAATTAGTATATCTTTAATTAAAGTATGTTCGTGTTACTTCATGAATAAATTAAAAACGTAATGGTATTTTTAGTTCAAAATAAATGAATTGTGTTACCAAAATTATTATTTTCAAATATTCTATGAACAATTGTTCTTTTTAGAAAAATGATAAAACATTACCCCAATCTAATTTTGACATGATAATCTCAAAATATGATTTCTATTTCACCAAATAAAATTTCAAAAAATGGTTTAAATTAATTATAACATTCACATGAAATAATTAATTATATTTTTTGAAGAAAATATAATTATTATGAATAAAATGACTTTTCTAGGAAATTACTTATAGATTTATTATGAAATAAAAAATAAAATTGAACTATTGAAAACATTAATAAATATTGTTTATAATTTAGTTATTAATATTCATACCTTCCAATTTAATTGATTTTCTATATACATTCACTATATCATGGTAGATATTGACTCCGAGTAGCATGAAAGTAAATCTATAGGATACTTTTAGTTTATTTTTAAAAATACCTATAAAATATTTAGGTGATACATTATACCCCATAAATATTAATTTCACCCTCAAAATTATATCACTATGATATAAAAAAATTAGTATACATTTCCTCCATCACATCTTCATGTTCCCAAGTAGCTTCCTCAAATTTCTGATTCCTCTAAAAAACATTAACCAGTTGAGTAGTCCGGTTTATAGAAAAGTTTCACCAGGATCAATGATTTATAAATGATTTATTCATAATAATGATCATTATTCAGTGGTATAATGTCTATGTTTAGTATATGTGAAGGATATTTAATGTAAATCTTTGAGATAGATACATGGAACACATTGTGAATTTAAGAGAGGTTTGGGGGGGAGTGTCCAATATATAAGAAGTTATCCTAATCCAATCATGAATCCTAAAAGGACTAATATATCTTGGTATTATAATTACCATGTTTACAAATATCAAAACCTTATTCTATGTGGATATTTATATTAAAGTCTTATCACAAAATTCAAATTCAAAATTTTAATAAATTCTGTCATTATAACTCTTTTGTATACTCTATACTTTCTTAGTTGTCTACAAAATGGTTCGTAATTTATCTACCATGTGCTCAGCTATCTTAGGTCCCAATATTTTTCATTCTCAAACATCATCCATGTTTGTTGTCTTTCCAGACATACTTCATTATAGGGATTCACCATCTAAATACGTGAATGAAATATATTGTTGTAAGAAAACTTTAATAAAAAATAGTTTTAACCCAACAGCTTTTTAATTCTAGTGACCATGGTATCAATATTTCTTCTTGGGTTTAAATGTACATCTCAAGTTGAAAATAATTATTATTATGATATGTAGTAATCAAAAAATAGTTTTTTACATTCAAACTTTTATGTCTATTATTGAATGGAAACATAATTAGTCCATAAACCTTAACCTTATACCACAATAAAGTTCTTTCTTTGGAACATTTCTAACATTCTTATAAAACTATAAACTATCTATTTTCACCAATTTAGTTTTTACATGGATATATGGTTGAACACACATTTTCTCAAGATAATATTTCTCATTTTCCTTTAAAATTTCATCTTACTTCACTTGAGAAACCATAAATTGGGATCTTTGTTGATTCACATCATAGATAGACTTGTATGATCCTATTGACTAAATTAATCATCCAACTTGTTCATATTCCTCGGGGTGTTAATGTATTAATAAGTAATAATCATTAATAAACCCCTACCATATTCCATATACCAAATTCAAATCATTATGGGTGAATGTTTACTATGAAATTATATTATCACTATATATTTCACTATTTTATTCATAAATATAAGGCCTCCATATATTTAATAAATATATTAACACTACTAAATTTAAATAATGATTCAGGTAATTTGTCTCAAAAATGTTCAATTATTTTGTGGTAGAAGATATTACCATATAATTCTACATTAGAATGCCTACCAACCCATTATTTTATGCATCACTGGAAATAACAATTCTTTCTCCCCTGTAGGGTAGTTAGTGAACATGTGCAATGGAATACCTTTTCATTAGTTCCATGAAACATTATTAATATTCATTTGTCTAAAGGAACTCAACTCCCTTCTAAGATAACATAGGAAGTGGAATAGATGGACCTGATAAATACTTCACCAAGAATTGATATTATCAATCCAATCCAATATAAATATAGATAATATTCATAATATCTTTTTAGTACCAATGTTTAATGACATGTGCCTTTTATAGATCAACTGATATACCATCAATTTAGACTAGATGACCAAAGAATGAATATTTATGTATCCAAAATTTATACTTGGTAAAATTTTCAAAAAAAAATTCTTTCTATAGGCTCTTTGATATAATCCTCTTGTGATATTATAGTTATTCCTCACTCTCAGAATAAGTAAGAGTACCATCTATATAGACTATAAAAAATGATAAAGGTAATCTCTAAAGACAATATTCATTAAATCTATGAATATATCATTGGAATTAGTAAGACTAAATGAAAATACAATATATTCATACGGTCTATTCATCAAATGAATGTTACCCAGGGTATATCATACCCCTTGAACCTCAACTGATAGTATCCATACAAAATATAATTCCTGATAAAATATTGATATTCTCATAATTTCTTATTCAAATCATGAATATAAGGAAGATGATACTTATTATTTATGATGATCTTTTTAGGTTTCTGATATTCAATGAAGATTCAAATAAACCCATATTTATTCTAAATTAATGGATAAGTGCACACCATGGTGACACACTTGTTTGAATGAATCTTTTATTAGGATTCCCTTGGATATTATTATTAAATTATTACAACTAAATTGGTTTCATTCAATATAGATTCCATGGGATTGGTGTAGCACCATGAATGACCTCTATCGAGTTATTGAGTTCAGGATTACAGTATGTCTAGGAAAATATTCTAGAAATACATCAATAAACTCTTATAAAATAGGAATATATTTGGTGTCCAGTTTTTTCTCATCCATCCGAGATAAATACATCCCTTCAATATTAGTCAAGACCCATGATGTGGATGTTATTTCTAATTTACGTTTTTATTTATCCCCGCACTAATAAACAATCATATTTTTTTTCAAAATATGAAATGTTAATTCCATTCCATGAAACTAATATGGTATATGTGTAAATAAATCCAATCCATGTCAAAAATCACATAAAATTCAATTAGAGGAAGAATAATAATATCTAAAGGAGAAAAATCCTAAAAAGATTAATTGGGGAATAATCACAGACTTGAGATGAAGTCATTAGAACATTAATTTTTTATACCAATTTCAACATATAATATTTTATTTTGTAATGTGATAACCTTAGAAAATAATTCAAATATAAAATGGTGTGTGTAAGCATAATGAAATAATACATTATGAATTATAGAGTGGTTGGTTATTATACCATTCAATACTTTGATGTCATGCCCCACATCAATAATTATCATTGCCTGATATTTTTCTTTCACTTTTTGATTAAAGGGGTATTGAAATAAATCATCATCACCAAACTTGGAATTCAATAAATTTTATCCTAAAGTCAATAATCATTGAAATTATATCATTGTGTCATGTGTGGATCATTCTGTGAAGATTTATCTCCATTTGCATCATTATTGAACATATTAACATTACATAATATTTCAATTTAAATATGGAATTATTTTCCACATTTAAAAAATTTACTGGTACCCTTAATAAAATTTCTCCCATGATTATTTCAACACTTTTAGAATAAATGAAAACTCATCGTATTCCCAATATTGGTTTTTTTATTACAATTAACATTGATTCATATATTTATTTTCTAATCAAAACTATTATATTTATGGGTTAATAAAAAATTTATTTTGAACATGATGTCACATTAAATTATTTCTTCATAACTACTAAACTATATTATTTATAACACCCTTCAATGACTAGGATTTAATCTAATAAATAATTGATCAATCTTACTTCCTGATTCCTTTATAATTCCAAAAGTATTCCTCAAAAGTCTTGTAAAATATTTAGGCACTAATATATTTATCATCCTTACACTTTTTTACAAGGTTTTTTCTCTATTTTAATATAATTAATACGACGAATGTACATATTCAATAATAATCTCCAACACACATCCCACTCCTTGGAGTCAATTTACATGCATTTCCTTGTCTTCCTGAAAATATTACACCACTATTCTACTTCACCTTCCAATAATAAACAACTATGATAAACTTTTCATATCGTGTGCACTAGAGATTGAAATATATCATTTTAGTGGAAATGAACTATTTCTCGATAATTACTTGATAATCAAACCCACTAAAATAAGGTATATATTACCTAATAGAGGGATTAATTATATGCTTTCCTTATTTTTATCATTTAGTATATCAACATGATTCATCTCATGATATAGTTCTGCAATCATGGGAACAATAATTTTTGTTCTAATTCCATTAACATTCAGTTTACCAGGAGGAATGTCATCACATTCTCCCTTAAATATAGCATTAACATGGTTTCTTCTTATTCTATTCATTGATTGAAACCAAAAAGTATAGTATAGGGAACAATGATCCTTGTGGTAAATCATATAACAATGGAAAAATCATTCATTGGATGTTTAAATCATGAAACCATATTTTCATGTCATGTCTCCTTATGTTTAAAATAAGGAATCCAAGATCAATATATTATAAATCCTTTATAATGGATCATAAATAAAATGTGAATTAACCTCATCATATCCAATAGCAGTGTCAAACCAAGTGTGCTGTAATGTGATATAAGGCCCCATTCACCATGGAAAAAAGGATAGACAAGATATACTCAACCAAATATTTTTAGAGTAATTCCATATTGATGAACCTATAATAAAAACATATCCAATTATAGTATCATGTAAGGAATTTATTTTCTCAAGAAAAAAAACTCATTTATTTACCTTACCTTAGTGTGTCCTATTATACTTATGCTTATGCTATGGGTTCTCTGTAATTTTTTATCTTCCTAGTTTCTAAAAGTTACTAAACATTTATCCTTTTCCAACAATAGTGTACCAAAAATTTTAATACATAAATATTACATTTTACCAGTGGAATATTCATTAAATATCAACATTATCTATGATATAATTGTAATGATTTAGTTTATTTAAAAAACAAGGATACATAAAAATATGTTTATAAAATTTTTATATATTTTTTCATTAGGTTCATCACAAATATCACCCTTCTATGATATATGATATTTAAAACCTTTCTGTATAACATGAGGAAGGGAAACAAAAAATTGTGAGCACTAAAAATCCGTGAGGGTAAACATAATTGATATAAACAAATGATCATAAGTGATATTAAGATATTTATATGGGTATGATAACATGATCATAATTATAATAATCATACCCAATAATTCAATTATCTTTATTCATGAATCAAGAAATATGGTTTTGAAAGTCAAATGATATCGGTTATAAGACTATTGAATCATCAATAATCAATCATTAGTTATGTGAACATATCATAATCATAAGACCTAAGACATAAGAATATTAAATTATTTCCTTAGTTAATGCTCTATTCCCATACAATATTAGTGGATTGAGTTCAGTCCCCATTATATCATTTCTTTAGTCAAGGTTCACTCCCAAGACCATCATATTGGAAAATGTAATTAATAAAAAAGGGCCACCCCAGTTAAACTCATCATATTATGATGTATTCTTCTTTAGCCAATTAATTAAATTTTTTTTGTAATTTTGGGCCCATCCAATACATAATGAAGGAAAAAAAATGTTCAAAAAAATATCATAAACCATTCTATAACACCCCATGCTTCTATGGTACGCTTCTCTTTGAATAATGTGATAGCATGTGTTGTACGCAACATCGAGTTCTAACACACCACAACCAATCAAACTAGCCATTATGAATAGTAATTCGTACATTTTGAAAGTTTATAAATTTTATCTCTCAAAATGGACTTCATTTTTGGATTCGGAATATCGAATTTATCCTAGGGTAAAATTTTGGAACTTTTCGGATAACATTTATATTTTGATGAATAGTGAAATATACTAAATTTTAATTAAAAACAACTTTTTTAATCGAAATAATTTATACTGATAAATTATAAATTTGAGTGGTTTTAAAAAATATTTATAATATATTTTTACCATTTAATATAATTTTGTTCATTGTAGATAATTTTACAAGTAAACCGGACATAAACAAGTGTCAATCTTTTGATAGTTATTATCTCTTAAACATACGCTTTTTGTTTTAACAACGGAAATTAATTTTAAATTAATTTCTGCTACTTCTGTGTTTTGAATTTGGAAAAATGGATTCCATATTTGGAATCAGGATGTTCATATTTTGTAAATAGGTAACTTTTATTTTTATACATTTTGAATAATTATTTCCGTAAATATTTTATTTACCATGGTTAAGGGTAAATCCGGTAAATAAGAGTTAAAAATAATACTATAATAATACTAAATTACCCTAAAACGTGTCTTAAACTTATTGGTGGATACATGTCCGGCCATGGGCATCTTTGGGTTGATTTGGGGACCCCATAGAGCCACTTTTAGGTGATAGGGACACTTTATTTTAATTAAGTTAAAATAAGTACAAAAATGACATAAGCATATATCTTTTAGAAACACAATTTTTAGATAGGGTTATATATGTTGTATTTTCGACTATAAATATTCATTATAAAGATAAAATGATTTCCTACATAATGGTATTTTATTTATAATTTATATACATTAAATAATTTAATTTATTTATGAAAAAATGATGATGCAGTAATTACCATAACAGTGTAAAATTAAAATAATTGATATTATAAATACTCAATTAAATATAATTTGAGTCTTTTATTGAATTAAAATAATTTTCTAGTTTCATATGACATGTTATTATTGATTTAATTTACCTTTTATGAAGAATTAATTCTGTTATGAGTATCACAAAAATCAATTATTTAATAATGTTAAAATTGACATAAAAGAGTTTTTAAAACAAGTATTATATTATTAATTGATATTAAATTCCTAAAAATATAAGGGTCGGCCAAGAGACTTATATCATGATAGGTGTATTAATAATGGACCACTTGGGGGTCGCTTGGATGTATATTGTAAGTTTATTAACCATATAATATAAAAATACAAAGAGACATTGTAAAAGTGAAACTAATTAACTAAGTGCTAATACGTAAAGATAAGGTTAATATAATGACCCAAACCTGTCTGAATTCTATTGGATGTGTGTTTTTCGACCTATAACCACCATAAAATTTAAATAATACACTTTTGAGCCATTAAAAACCAAATATGAATTTATTATAAATTAATATTTCTAGCTTTTCCAAAGATGCCCCTCACCCCTCTTATAAAAGGGAACTCACCCTTCTCATTACTTTACACCTTTGAAGCCTTTTGGATCGGCCAAAACCTGCCCATATACTCTCTAAACATCCCTCACTACAACCGAGAGGCCATATATTGATCAGAAATCCAGCCTATGGAGCCGTTTTGATCAAATCAAAAGGAAGAACCCGAAGAAGAGGTAATGTTTTCACCAACATTTTTCAAATTCATTACTTCTTCCACTTATTCTTTATTTGTTTTTCCCATTCTAAAATAATGAATCCAGTATCTCCTATATACCGTAATATTATTATAAATATGGTACATCCATATTCAGTATTCTATCCACCCTTTGAATAACATGTCATCATACATGCGTACATACGGCTTACCGTCTCCACATCGTGGTGTCATTGTTATTCAATAAATTATTATTTGGATGGGTATAATAATGATGTGTAATTCATGTAAATAATAAATATAACAATATAATTATTCTTTATATATGATATAACATTCAATTATATATTATTTTAATATCAAAAGAATGATATTGTCGCTCGTGCGTACGTACGGACTACTGTCTCCGCAAACGCGATGAGATTCGTTCTCTATCATATCAAATCAATTAAAATTATCAATTGATGATTTAAAAATATTTTTTAAGTACATGATATCATTATTGATATGAATAATATAAATCCTGTCCATGACAAACATGTCTTATGTAACAAAACCTATAAAAGAAAATGAGTCAGTGAACACCCGAAACAACGATAAATCTAAGATATTATTAACAAAACAATATTAAAAGATCATATATGATATCATATTAATGTATATGATTCTTGTATAATTTAATAAAAATTATTTCACCATTATACAGGAGGTTAACCTACCCCAACCAAGGAAAAGTACAATGTTATTATTTATTTCACAATCTCTCCATTATCCATGTTTTTTATACGTAAAAATGTATTAGGATTTCTTTATCATCCACATCCATGTTTCTTGAAAATGTATTTCAAAACATTTTTAACATTTATAAGAAAATGGGTTAAAGTAATTTATACCCTTGTTTGAATTTTTATAATAGGTTTATTTCCATCGTTTTCCAAACAAGGTGCTTTTTAACCTTTTCGACAGGATTAAGGTAAGAATGTTTTTTTGACTTATACGGCGGGTGCGGTTATTTTCTGCTGATATAAAATCTTTGAAGCTTACCTTGCAATATTATAAGAATATTTTCAATGAAAATGTTTTATTTTATAAATATATGACTCTTAAGTGATTTCAAAATAGAAAGAGATATTTCTCTAAAAAGATTTTTGATTTCATCTATGTCAAAATCCTTTGATGGATTTTATGCTTATTTGAAGTTGATTTATTATGATGCAATACTTCTATATTGTATTGAAGGTTTTGTGATATGTTTGAATTTGGATGTGTTATTTTTATACCATTCATGGTTTATGGATAAATTATTTACATTTCGTATGCTAGTTTTAATACAACTGGTTATGTTATGTTTGAACCTTTTTATATGGGAATGAATTGGACTTAATATGTGACGGGTGGAGCTCGCTATAGCTCATCGATGCATCGGTAGGTCTCATGAGACAAACTAGTGTCCTTACACAAGGCCTTGGAAAAATCTTATTTGTAGTCTTCGAATGAGGCCTTGGCTATGTGGTTATGATAGTTTGGCATTATGCATTCCATCATTATGAAAGTGGTTATTGAGATTGCATGTGATTATTCAATTTGTAGAATATACATGTGAATAAGTAAATGGCATTATTTCATTTTATTTTTTCCATACTATGTTGAAGTTCAAGTTTAAAAGGCTTTTTTTAGTTATACACTACCTTAAATGCTTATTCTAATTTATGAAATTTTCTCCTATATTGTTATTCTTACTGGGCATTTGATCTCACCCCTTTTATATGTTTTATTTTTTCCAGGATGTGAAGATGTAAATTATGAATGACCTCCAGGGATATTATAAGAGGATAATAGTGTGGACTATAGAGACAATATGTTGTTGTAGCAGTTTTTCACTTTATGATGTAATGAAAAACTTTATGAATATATCTAGTGTTTCCAAAGCTACTAAACCAATCAGTCTTTCAGGATTTGATCTTTATTGTGATCATGAAAATGTTATGTAATAATGAACTGACTCTAAGAAACTGGGGTCGGGGCATTACAGTTGGTATCAGAGGAAGTTTAATACAAACCTTGGAAGATAGATTTAGATAAACTCTAATTAGAGAACATAGATTTAAGATGAACTTTGAGGATTAGAATAGAAGGACTTCCTAGAATTTTGATATTGTACAGATTTTGTGTGTTTTCTGAGCAATACATCCCTGTCTGGATACGAACAGGTAGACGCGACTCTGGCACATATGTAACTAGGGGTAAAACCCAAAAACACAGCTTTGAACTGGACTCAAACGGGAACTGATGCATGACAATGGGTCTTGCTGCACTCTTGGTTACGACACTCCCGGGGGATATGCTTTCGATAACTCTCATTTTCATTAAAAATAATTATGAAGGGTTTATGAGTATATACTTCCTCAAAGAAAACATTTTTATGTTTATGGATTATATCCATAAATAGTTAAATTTATGTTAAGTGTTTTATAAGTATGGGATTATGTATTTTGATCCATAAACAGATCTAGTTTATGCCATTGTTTAGAAATGGTGCCTAGAGGAAGAAATGGAAACCGTATCACTACACGCACACCATGTAGGTAATTCCCTCCAGCTCAAGATAATTATAGTGGAGCTGGTGATGAAACTGGTGCCGATCAGCTAATCACCATACTGGGAAAACTTACTCAGGTTATGAATAATAACCTTACCCGTATGGAGTACCCTGATCCGCAGCGTGGAGGATCAATGTTAGATCGAATCATGAGGCAACAACCACCAACGTTCAATGGGTGAACAAATCCATTAGTATCTAAGCAATGGATAAATTCCCTAGAGAAAATATTTCAGGCATTGGGGAGTAGTGAAAGGGAAAAGGTTATCATGGCAGTTTACCGACTCACTGGATATGCTGATCAATGGTGGTCATTGATTCAAAACATAAAGGAAGATGATGAAGTGTCAAATATGGAATGGAGGGAGTTCAAAGATCTATTTTTAGAAAAATACATTCCTCGTGACCATCGAGCAGATATGGAAAGGGAATTTCTGAGTCTGAGACAAAAGGAGGATGAGAATGTCACAAAGTATGAGGCTAACTTTACAAGGTTAGGAAGGTATGTTGGAGATTATATACGTAACCCAAGAAGTATGATTGATCGTTTATTGGATGGGTTAAAACCATTTCTCCACCGAGCATTAGTCTCACAATCCTTCCCGTCATATGAATACATTTTCTCATTTGCTATCAAGACCGAAAAGAAATTCTCTAAGTTTTATGACTTTAAAGCAAAGCAAGAGAAGAAGAGATCTGGTGATCAATCTGGGAATGGAAATAAGGGGAAGAAGGGAAAGGTTGAATATCCATCCTGTGGTAAACATGGGAAGAAACACCCTGATACTTTCTTGAAGGGAATGGGTTTCTGTTACAAGTGTGGTGAAAAAGGCCACCAAGCTTGTGATTGCAAAGGGAAGAAGGAAGCTACCAATGTTCAATGCTACAATTCCAAGGAGATAGGACATTATGGAAATGAATGTACAAAGCGTCAAGAGAACTTACCTCAACAAATGCCAAGGGATCAAGGCCAAGATTGTGTTATCACTACTTCTGAGGTAGAAGCTCCGAAAGATGTGGTGTAATGTAATTTAATGGTTTCCTCATGTTTAGAAAATGCATTATTTGATTCTAGATCATCGCATTATTTCATATCTTCCTAGTTTTCTAAGAAAATTAGATATTTTCAATTTGATTTAACAAGGGAGTTTTCAGTTAAAACTCCTAAGGGAAGTATCATTGCAACAATGTTTTGTGAATCAGTCCCCATTAAAGTACATAAATGTTCTTTATCTGCTGATCCCGTCGTCATACCTATGATAGAGTTTGATATAATTCTCGGTATGGACTGTCTTTCGGACTATGATGAGAAGATTTATTGTAAGATGAAAGTGGTTATGATTCTTGATGATGATGATAAGGAAGACGTTATCTTTAGAGCAGAATCACCACCACCTAATTCTTATCTAGATCCACCCCTAGTAGCTCAACTAAATTCAATTATTTAGGAGGAAGAGAATGAAATGACTATGGGTGAGGAAAGGAATGTTCAAAAAGAGGCTGTACCTGTTGTGAAAGAATATGTAGATGTACCTCCAGAAGATTTACCTGGACATCCTCTAGAATGAGAAGTTGAGTTTTCCATTGATTTAATTCATAGATCAAGGCCTATATCAAAGACCCCTTATAGAAAGGACACTGTGGAATTATTCTAACTAAAGAAACAATTAGAGTAATTGAGTAATAAGGGGTTTATTCGCCCTAATATTTCTCCACGGGGAGCCTCTGTTATTTTTGTTAAAAAGTAAGATGGATCTATGAGGTTATGTATCAACTACAGGGAGATCAATGCTATAAAAATAAAGAACAAGTATCCCTTACCTCGCATTGATGATTTATTTGACCAACTGCATGGAGCTCAATACTTTTCAATGATTGAACTTCGATCTGGATACCATAAGTTGTGTGTAAATAGGGAAGACATTCCGAAGACAACAATTCGAACCAGGTACGGGCATTACGAGTTTACAGTAATGCCTTTTGGATTGACTAATGCACCCTCTGTATTCATGGATCTAATGAATAGATTTTTCAAGGAATATCTCAATGAATTTGTGTTGGTATTTATTGATGATATCTTGGTATACTCTGAAATCTATGAAGATCATGAAAATCACTTGCGCATTATCCTGAAGACTCTGAGAAGACATGAATTCTGGCTTCAAGAGATTTCTTTTCTTTGCCATATTGTCTCTAGAGATGGAATCTCTGTTGATCCTTCTAAGACCAAGGCAATCCAAGAATGGCCAGCACCGATGAGTATAACTGAGGTTCATAGTTTTATTGGTTTAGCAGGTTATTATCGACGTTTCATCTAGAATTTTTCCCGTTTGGCTAACCCATTAATAAAGCTCCCACGTAAATAGGGTTAAATATGTTTGGACAAAAGAGTGTGTAGAATGTTTCGAAGAACTGAAGAGAATATTAGTCAATTCCCTTATCTTAAATCTACCATTGGGGAATGATGGGTTCGTTATTTATAGTGATGCATCAAAGAAAGGACTTGGTTGTGTCCTTATGCAGAATGATAGGGTTATTGCCTATGCATCACAACAGTTGAAAATTCATGAGCATAACTATCCTACACAGGATCTTGAGTTAGCAGCTGTGATCTTTGCTTTGAAGATATGGAGGCACTACCTCTATGGTGAAAAATGTGAGATTTATACTGATCACTAGAATTTGAAGTATATTTTCTCACAAAAAGAACTCAACATGAGGCAAATGAGATGTCTTGAATTACTCAATGATTATGATTGTATGATACACTACCTCCTGGGGGAAGCAAACAAGGTGTCAGATGCTTTGAGAAGAAATGACCATGGAGTTTTGAACGTGATGAGAATTGAAAGGGATCCATTTTTCATGGATCTAGTGAAGATGGACATGGGAATAACTAGTGAAGGTGAAACATTAATGCTTTTTCAAATGGTTTCCAAACCATCATTACTAGAAATAATTAAGAGTTCTCAGACCAACGATGAAGAATTTCAAAAGAATATTAAAGCTGTGAATGATGGGATATTGAGAGACGTTGTGTATGAAGATGGAATTTTTAAATTCGGGAGGAGACTTTGTGTTCCCAATATACCTGATCTAAAAAGGGAATTTTTGGATGATGCTCATAGTTCCAATTTCTCTATACACCATGGGAGAACCAAAATGTATAGAGATTTGAAGGAACATTTTTGGTGGTACAACATGAAGAGGGAGATTTCTGATTTTGTTTCATGGTGTATGGTTTGTCAACATGTGAAAGCTGGAAGGCAATAGCCTAGAGGAGTAATGCAACCTCCTCCCATACCGGAGTGGAAATGGGACAATATTATGATGGACTTTGTCATGGGGCTACCAAAGACTCATAGAAGGAATGATGAAATATGGGATTTTTTATCTTCTTACCAAGTCTGCACATTTTATTACTATAAAAGAAGATATACCACTAGAATGTCTAGAAAGACTATATATTGATGAAGTTGTGAGACTTCATAGAGTACCCCTATCAATTGTTTCTGATCGCGATCCCCATTTTACTTCATGATTCTGGAAAAGTCTTTAGAAATCCCTGGATACTGAACTTCATTTGAGCCCTGGCTACCACCCTCAAACGGATGGACAATCAGAACGAGCTACTCAAACCATAAAAGACATGTTGAGATCCTGCTCACTTGACATTCAGGGTATGTTGGGTCAATATTTACCTTTGGTAGAATTTTCCTATAACAATAGCGTCCATTCAAGTATTCATATGGCACCATATGAAGCATTGTAGGGAAAGATATTTCACACACCAACCTATTGGGATGACGTTGGTGAAAGAAAACTTGTAGGTCAAGAACCGGAGGAGGAAATGATGGAATAGGTGAAGGTAATCCAAAATCACATCAAAGTAGCTCAAAGTAGGCAGAAGAGTTATGCCGATAATCTAAGGAAGGATTTGGAATTTCAAGTCGGTGATCATGTTTTCTTAAAGGTATCTCCACGGAAGGGACTCATACGTTTTGGTAAGAAAGGTAAATTGAGTCCCCGGTACTTCGGACCTTTCGAAATTCTAGAACTAATTGGGGTTGTAGCTTACCGATTGGCAATGCCGCCAAGTCTCTCCAAAGTTCACGATGTGTTCCACAAATCTCTATTGAGGAAATACATGCCTGACCCAACGCATGTACTCACCTATGAGGAATTAGAACTGGGACCTGATATGTCTTATTGCGAATATCCCATCAGAATTTTTGATACGAGAGAACAAGTGCTGAGAAACCGGTCTATGCGTCTGGTAAAAGTTCTGTGGAGAAACCATAAAAGGGAAGAGACAACGTGGGAACCTGAGGAACATATGATGAAGAACCACCCCAGTCTTTTCATGCGATAGTATTCTAGAAATTTCAAGGATGAAATTATTTTAAAGAGGGGATAATGTTACACCCCAAGCTTCTACGGTACACTTCTCTTTGAATAATGTGATAGCGTGTGTTTTACGCAACATCGAGTTCTAACACACCACAACCAATCAAACTAGTCGTTATGAATAGTAATACCTACTCTTTGAAATTTTATAAATTTTATCTCTCAAAATGGACTTCATTTTTGGATTAGGAATATCGAATTTAGCCTAGGGTGAAATTTTGGAACTTTTCGGATAACATTTATATTTTGATGAATAGTTGAAATTACTAAATTTTAATTAAAAACAACTTTTTAATCAAAATAATTTATATTGATAAATTATGAATTTGAGTGGTTTTAATGTATATTTAGAATATATTTTTACCATTCAATATAATGTTGTTCATTGTACATAATTTTACAATTAAACCGGACATAAACAACTGTCAATCTTTTGATAGTTATTTTCTCTTAAAAACACGCTTTTTTGTTTTAACAAAGGGAATTAATTTTAAATTAATTAATGTCACTTCTGTGTTTTGAATTTGGAAAAATGGATTCCATATTTGGAATCAATATATTCATATTGTGTAAATAGGTAAATTTTATTTATAGGCATTTTGAATAATTACTTCGGTAAATATTTTATTTACCATGGTTAAGGGTAAATCCGGTAAATAAGGGTTAAAAGATAATATTATAATAATACTAAATTACCCAAAAACGTGTCCTAACCTTATTGGTGGATACATTTCTACTATGGGCATCTTTGGGTCGATTTTGGGACCCCATAGAGCCACTTGTAGGTGATAGGGACACTTTATTTTAATTAAGTTAAAGTAAGTACAAAAATGACATAAGCATATATCTTTTAGAAACACAATTTTTATATAGGGTTATATATTTTGGATTATCGACTATAAGTATTCATAAGAAAGATACAACGATTTCATACATAATAATATTTTATTTAAAAAATTTAGACATTATATAATTTAATTTATTTATGACACAATGATGATGAAATAATTACAATAATAGTGAAAAATTAAAATAATAAATATTATAAATACCCAAATAAAATTAATTTGAGACTTTTATTTAATAAAACGTATTTTCTATTTTAATATGACATGTTAGGATTGATTTAATGTACTTTTTTCGAAGTAATCATTCTTTTATGAGTTTCACAAAAATCAAATATTGAATAGTTTCAAAATTGACATAAAAGAGTTTTTAAAAAAAGTATTATATTATTAATTGATAGTAAATTCCTAAAAATCTATGGTTCAGCCAAGAGACATATATAATGATAGGTGTATCATTAATGGGCCACTTTGGGGTTTTCTTGGATGTATATGGTATGTTTATTAACCATATAATATAAAATTACAAAGAGACATTGTAAAAGTGAAACTAATAAACTAAGAGTTAATACTTAAAGATAAGGTTAATATAATGACCCAAACGTGTATAAATTCACTTTCATGTGTGGTTTTTGACCTATCCCCACCTAAAATTTTAAATAATCAACTTTGGATCCATTATAAACTGAATATGAATTTATTATATATTAAACTTTCTAGCTTTTCCAAAGGTGCCCCTCACCCCTCTTATAAAAGGGCACTCCCACTTCTCATTACATAACACCTTCAAAGCCTTTTGGATCGTCCAAACCATGCCCAAATACTATCTAAAATTCTTTCACTACAACCTAGATGCCTTAGTTGGATCATAAAGCCAACAAAAGGATCCCTTTTGATCAAATCAAAATGAAGAACCCGAAGACGAGTTAATGTTTTCACCACCCTTTTTCAAATTCATTTCTTCTTCCACTTTTTCATTATTTGTTTTTCCCATTCTAAAATAATGAATCCAGTATCTCCTATATAATTTAATATTATTAAAAATATGGTACAACCATATTCAGTATTCTATCCACCCTTTGAATAACATGTCACCATGCGTGCGTACGTACGGCTTACCATCTCCACGTCGTTGTGTAATTGTTATTCAAAAAATTATTATTTGGATGGGTATAATAATGATTTGTAATTCATGTAAATAATAAATATAACAAGATAATTATTATTTATATATGATATACCATCCAATTATATATTATTTTAATATCAAAAGAATGATATTGTCGCTCGTACGTACGTACGGACTACCGTCTCCACGAACGCGATGAGATTCATTCATCATCATATCCATTCAAGTATAATTATCATTTGATGATTTAAAACTAATTTTTAAGGAATTTATATCATTTTGGATATGAATATGATAAAACATATCCATGAAAAACATGTCTTACGTAACAAAAAATATAATAGAAAATGAGTCAGTTAACACCCGAAATAACGATAAATCTAAGATATTAATAATGAAGAAATATTAAAAGATCATATTAATTTATATGATTCTTGTATAATTTAATAACAATTATTTCACCATTATACATGAGTTTAACATACCCCAAGCAAGGAAAAGTACAAGGTAAGGGTTTATTTCGCAATCTCTCTATTATCCGAGGTTTTTTATACGTAATAATCTACTGGGATTTCTTTATCATCCACATCCATGTTTCTTCAAAATGTATTTCAAAACATTTTTAACATTTACAAGAATATGGGTTAAAGTCATTTATACCCTTGTTTTACTTTTTATAAGAGGTTTCTTTTCTTAGTTTTCCAAACAAGGTTCTTTTTAACCTTTTCGACAGGATTAAGGTAAGAATGTTTTTTTAGCTTATACGGCTGGTGTGGCTATTTTCTGCTATTATAAAATCATAAAAGCTTCCCTTACAATATTATAAAAATATTTTCAAAAAAACTGTTTAATTTTATAAATATATGACTCTTAAGTTATTTTAAAATAAAAAGATATGTTTCTCTAAAAAGAGTTTTGATTTCATTTATGTCAACATCCTTTGATTGATTTTACACTTATTTGAAGTTGATTTATTGTGATACAAAACTTCTATATTTTATTGAAGGTTTTGAGATATGTTTGACTGTAGATGTGTTATTTTTATACCATTCATGGTTTATGGATAAAGTATTTACATTTCCTATGCTAGTTTTAATACGATTGTTTATGTTATGTTTAAACCTTTTCATATGGGAATGCATTGGACTTAATATGTCACGGGTGGAGCCCGCTATATCTCCTTGATGCATAGGTAGGTCTCATGAGACAAACTAGTGTCTTGGAACAATGCCTTGGAAAAATCTTATTTGTAGTCTGGGCACGAGGCCTTGGCTATGTGGTTATGATAGTCTAGAATTATGCATTCAATCATTATGAAAGTGGATATTGATATTGCATGAGATTATTATATTAGTAGAATATCCATGTGAATAAGTAAATGGCATTATTTCATTTTATTTTTTCTATACTATGTTGAAGTTCATGTTTAAAAGGCTTTTGTTTTAGTTATACACTGCCTTAAATGTTTATTCTTATTTATGAAAGTTTCTGCTATATTTTTATCCTTCCTGGGCATTTGAGCTTACCCCTTTTCTATGTTTTATTTTTCCCAGGAAGTGAAGAAGTAATTTATGAATGACCTGCAGGGATATTATAATAGGATAATAGTGTGGACTATGGAGAAAATATGTTTTTATAGTTGTTTTTCATTTTATGATGTAATGAAAAACATTATGAATATATCTATTGTTTACAAGGCTACTAAACCAATCGGTCTTTCGAGATTTGATATTTCTTGTGATCTTGCCAATGTTATGTAATAATGCACCGACTCTAGCTAACTGGGGTCGGGGCGTTACACATTCATTATAACATCATATAATAACATGTGAAAGGGTACTTGTTTCATAAAAATCATTATCATAATAATAAAACTTCTGGATAAATAATAATTTTTATATCATTGGATAATTTCCCTAGAAAATAACATGTAACATCATTGAAGTTTTTAAAACTTAAAATACCCTTAAAAATTACTAGAATGTTTATTGAGGAAAATACCTTTTGAAATCAGTTAATTCAAATATAAAATTTAAAAATTAATTGGTAAAAAATTTAGTTGAATATTAATATAGAAATATATTATAAAAGAATAAATATAAATTGGATTTATGATGGTGGGAAAGGGTGATATTTTGATGTACAACAATAATTATTCCTTTCACAATTTTTGTAAAATATAAAAAGTGCCTCATTCAAAAAATGACGAGAAGATTATTTCACAATTTTCTACACAAAATAAAAAATGGGTAAAAATAAAATTAATATATATTTTCATAAAAGTAAATATATTCATGAATGTGTTGTAATTAATATTCATACATGGAAGAAAATATTTCAGACTGAAGAGAGAAATGAATTCAATTTTCCAAAAAAACTTTCTTGTGTTTTATTGAGTACATAATGAGATAAAAATGGAAGTAAAAAACATGTAATATATTAAAATATATATTGGATAAGAAAATTCATAATATATTTGAGAGATAGATCAAACAGGCTCATCGTTATATAATTTATCTGTAGTCAATCCCTGAAAAAATGAGATTGCAATATAAAACCCTTACCTCAAAATTGTCTTGCATCATAAGAACTATAAATTCATGAATTATTAATTTAAATTATTTTTAATTAAATAATAAGACCATAATAATTCCCATAAAAACATACCTAGTTTAATAATAACATTATATCACACATTCAATAAATGTCTTTCATTATTATCATTATTTAATGTATTAGTTGCATCACTTTTCATGTATGTTTCCGTTAAAAAAATATTTTCCTTTCACTTTTATAAATGATAATTAATATCCTTAATTTTAATAATGATATAAATAGTATATATATAATAATTATATAAATATTTATAAATATTCATATAAATTAGTGATAAAAAATGAATTACGTCACTTTATGGAAATCATAATTCATATGTACTCATGAGTGGTATTCCCACATTTTGATAGTTGGAATAAAAGAAAGATAAAAATAAATCACCATTAAATAACCATTATTATTTCATAAATATCATATATATTGATTTAATATATCTTTATTTCCATCCATTTAAAGTGAACATGGTTTACTATTCTTATCGCTAAGTGGAGGTTGTAGTCCCCATGTACACACGAGAAACATTATCGCTTATCAATGGATTTTAAGGTTAGAAGGTAGAAATTATTTTATAATTTGAAAAGAATAATTATTTCATAAATATCATATATAAAAATTTAAACCATCGAAAAAAAAATTTAATGGAAATTTATTTGTATCACTATATGGAGGCAGTAGTCCAAATGTACGTACGAATGACACATTCATCTATCATTTGATTGAAAATATCTTGTAAATGGATTTGTAATCATAAAAATAAAATACAAAAAAAATGTATTATACTATAATAAACTATTTATGGACAAAAAATATTTATATGATTTATAGGGAGAAATAAAATTGAATGAGCTTAATTAAGATCCATACCTATTCTTTGGGGGACCTCATTTAGCCTACACCATAAACATTGAATGATTGTTTTCAATAGAATTAAATAAGATCTAGGAAACAAGAAAGGAGTCTTTTATAGTTTTAGAGAACGTATGTTTTGATATATAAGTCTCACATTTTTTGAATAATAGAGGAATAGATGTTCCCTATTATAATTGATGGGTGAGACACACATGGAATTTAATAAAAGATTTCATTGATACTGGGTCACATTTAAGGAAAGTGGGTCTAAATGGATTGGTACTCTAAGATAGTTAATATAAAGTTTAGATATAATATACTGATAATAATTAGATATTTTTTGGTGGAAATACCACTCTACATTCTTGTTTTAACCACCATGTTTAATCTGGTTTAAGCTTAACCGTTGTAACAATATTTTATTATTTTCTCTATTAATGGTGAAACAAATTGGTGACATTTTTAATTTATTTAAATTATTATAATTTTAAATATGAAATTACATTTACTATATCTGGTAAATATATGTAGATAAATTTCTTATTAAATAATCACACAAGCCACAACAAAAATAGATTTTCATTAAAATAAATTTTAAACATTAAACTAAATATACTTTTATTTCATTCCCTGAAAAAATAAATATAGATTTTAGAAAAAAAAAATTGTTTTAATCCCAAATATTAACATATACAGATACCAAGTATAATTATGATTCCTATATAATCAATTAAACTATTCATAATTAAAATACGAGAATGTTACATTATGATTAAATTTAAAACATAATGGGAATTTTATTTGAATAGAAGTGATATTTTTTTAGAAAAAAAATTATTTTTCAATAGTCCTTTAAAAATTATTTTGTTTGAAAAATACATAATATTCACCTTAAGATAAAATATTAATTATGATTTGACAACTTTTATTCATTTCCTAAAATTTTATTTATAAAATTTTCATAATTTAATTCATATTTTTCATGAAAAAAATTTGTTAATTGTTTTCTTGAAAACATAAATTTGAAACATAAAATGACTTTAATTAAAACAATATACTTTTATGATTTAATAAAAAATTTAATTATTTAAAACATTTTTAAATAGTTTTTAAAATTCATTTATTAAAATTATAAATGGATAATTTAATTATTAAGTGATAAAATTTTACCATAGATTGGTCTATATAGACTCAATGTTGCTTTTAAGAAAATATATATAATACTTGATGTTTTTTTTAAAATAAATTCATATAAAAATATGGGGGTGTAACATCCCTACATTTTTTGGTTGCGTATAAAAACAATCCTATGGTCACACTACCTCAGGTTGATGACATAGTTCTCCCTCATCACCTGAAGATGGAGAACCCTTGAACCTTTGTATCAAACTTGATAACTGAATACTGGTGTATGAATAGGTATTGCTTTTGGAATAATTAGATATTAGTTAGATGGAAACCTCAGAAAGAGGAAATGGAACTTATTTTAATTTTATCTCTCTCTACATTATCAAAAAAATGTTGTTTAATTATATGATTATTCTTAACACACATACTTGAATGAAGAGTGATAAAGAAATTATGCATTTCAACTACTAACTAAACCTATAAGAAGAATAAACCATGCTTATGATGTTTCAATTTATTTGGGAAAATAAAATTCCATCATTAATGGCTATTAAGTAATCAGGATACCTACATATTTTGATGAAAATTTTATTAATCATCCTAGTAAGAGATATATAAATCCTACACCTAAATAGTTATATCAATTCAACCAAGTCTTTATATTTCATTTTTTTAATAGTACATGTACTAAATTTTTTTCTACTCTATAAGTTTGAAAGCAATTTAGCGCTAAGAATTACCGAATATTTTATGAATTTATAACAACCTACATGTGATACAATCCATCTTCATTACAGATGGAAGGGATCGATGAATCTAAATGGTGAATGTCCTTTGGAAACATTCTCTAACTAATGATATTGCACAGATATAACTAGAACATCTAAGTTAGTATTCCTTTTAATTTATAATTATGTAAACATCATAATTGTTGATAGTATCACCATATTAATCACCCATACTAGGATGTGATATTAACACAAATAAATTTTCACAAAGATCACTTTGATAACTAATCACCTCACCTCAATGGTGACCTCATAATAAGTTTTAAAACTGAAAACATACAAAATGGAACTATAATTATCACAAATACCATATTTATAATGTATCAAATTTTTTGAAGGATATGGGATTTAAGATATTCCGTTGTTATCGTAATAAATTTCCTATCCCATTTCCTAAATAGAATATAAAATTTGGTTCAATGTCTTATCTCATTTCATGATTTACCAAATAAATAGTTATTCGGATGGTGGTGGAGTTCACTTAATGCTAGCTCAAATTGAACCTATGGGATGAAAATCATTATACATATAATCATAGATCGGATCACCACATACTTACTCACACTTTTCCATGAATTGTGTGGAAAGAGTTTGTGTTTGGTAGCCATCAAGTGATGAATTTGAGATTAAGATACACGGTGATATAGATGAGAGTTTTTGAGATATAAAAAAAACTTTAGATCCCCACCACTTTGAAATACATCTGAGATCCTCTATGGGTTTGTTTCACCTAAAATGGACTCCCCCATACATGCCAAATACACTCCCTAATCCAAGATTCCATCTAAAGGACCTATAGAGTCATTGTATTATTATCTCTCATTTCATGATAGAACAAAAAGTGTGGACAACTAGTTCCAATGAATAAGTCTCCCACTATTAGTAAAATATATCATTTCCCCATACATATAATTTAGTATATTCAATTTATTTGATAAAGGTTCTAGATGTTTTAATGTTTGTATGACGTAACACATATGTTTGTAAATATAACATGAGGGTTGATTCATTATTCATGGTGCTATAATATGTGATTCACCAAACATCCCAAATCCAAAGAGTTGAAACCCATTCTAAAATAGACAATACCTATGTCTATATCCCATAAAATAAAAATTTATTTTTTTCATGTTGATTATTTAATATTGCATAGTTTAAATTCCCCCGATAAAATACATTATAATATAATAGCCTCCTTGAGCATGTGAAAGTTGTTTTGAGTCATTTTTAAAAGACATAAAATTCAGAATAAATAAAAATTATATAATTTATGGAATATCACATACTATAATATGAAATGATTAATAGAATGAGTTTGTAATTCCATCATTTATTAGGAGGATCATGTCCTAATATTTCTTTTACCATTGAGTACATGAGTCACGTAGTTTAGCATAGTGAACGATGAAGGACCAAAACATTAACAGTATGTACATAATCTAGGTACACGAGTTATTTTTAATGAAAATTTATAAAAAATAACAATTAGATGAAGTATAATAATGGAAAAAACCATGCATTAGAGATTTGGTTTGATGGAAAATTTAGAAACATAAAGGAAGGGTTCCGTATTTATAAGAGTTGACTAAACTTTACTCATACTTTCCAACTAGGATAGCATGTCAACTAAATGGGAACCCATATATTCTTTTAACCAAGCTCATTATCACTAAAAATTGTCATAATTACATGTTGAACAATTTTCTAACATTGATGAAGTTTTAATGGAGTATAAATGAAGGAAATCATTTAAAAATTTGAAAAAGGAAAATTCATGACCTGGACCTAAAACCAGTCCCCTAGAAGGATAGAAGGACACATACATCCCACACCATCCATACAAAAATACGTTACTAGAACTCCTAGGATGTAGGTGAATTAGGTGAGGTAGGTTCCCCAATGATGGACTCCCATGTGGTCTCCGATCGACTAAACACTCACCTACCAGACCATGTTTCAATATAATTTTCTTAGTTTTATAGAGGTTTATCTTGGAGAGGTATGCGATCAATACTGGGTATGCATAGCTAAGATAGAATCTAGTGTGTTTTCGACCATATAACAAGAAACTGTTTGTCCATTGAATTTGGGTTGATCGACTAAGTCCCTATAGAATAATTCATGGCCAACCATATGATCAGCTCCAAGCACATGAAAGCTCGATGGGGTACATTGGAAGAATGAAGTCCAAATGAATACCACTATTCACTAATACTCACCCCTCCATTGAAAAATCTGGTTCCAAAACTACATAGTGAATCTTCGAGGGGAATCTATGAAACAAAATCACATGAAAACTCTCAAATATACAGTTCAATTTCAAATTTAGAGGCTAGATACTTTACCCAAGGCTATAAATATCACATTTTCATATTAGGAATAAAAAATGGGAGAATGGGAAAGTAGAAAGATAACTATCCATTTTATCCATTGAATATACACAAATTTAATCCCCAATAATGATATCCATAGAACAATTGGTTTACACAACTATGTGAATGGTGTAAGGAAACTACTTCAATGTCAATTGTTCCACAAAAATATCATTTGTTGGATGAAACCCCTACCTCATGTTAACTCAAAGATCATACATGAGGTTCCTCTTTCAATATTCCACCAAAATAAAACCATACAAAATATCATATGTGGATCTTACTTGGTTTCTAGGATTTCATACATTATATTATAGGATAATTATCCCCATACTTGGTGATTTAGAAACCTTATATACAATATTATTTGATTTTTTTTACAATAATAGGAGAATTGCAATAACTACCCACACTATTCTTACTAAGTACAAAAGGATATTGATATCATCCTGGATTAGAATTGGCGAATATCACTACTTTGGGATGAATGATCTAACTTGTGTAATAAATTTCATACATAAGTAGATGAAAGAAACCAAAAAGATATTTATGTATTCCTTTTTCCATTGTCAAATCATTGAAAATGTCAACATAATGATTCCTCTAAGGCCACTTGACATATATTATTTGGTAACAGACACCAGGGAACAATCCATTAATTTACAATTTCATGGATAAAAGTAATATTATGTTTTTTAAATGTAGATGTGTTGAGCCTCCATGCTAGTCACTATTTCATAATCCCTTAACAGTGTTAGTTCCCATCATGAGAGTATGTAGGTGATATCCAATTTGTCTCATACAAAATATCTTTTAAGGACCGTCCGCTTTATCCAAGAGGCATACTTAAGGATTTTTTTCTCTTTTGTTTGGTTGATGAGTCAAGGATAGTATATGGCCTCCTTTTTATGTGTAAGCCCCAATAATAATATAATTTTCTTTCTCAGAGGTGAATATTTCCCATGAGGTCCTTCTTTATAGTTATATATTCCAAAAGAGTCTGTTAGAGAAGCCTCATATTACTAATCCCCACTCAGTCCTCTATTGTGTCACGTTTCATGTCATAAAATTATTAGTCACATGAAATTAAAATTCACCAAAAACTCATTTTTATATTAAGCTAAATTGCATAGTATATTACTTTTACATGACCTCAAAAAATGTCAATCAAACTATGTGGGATCATATTCCTCTCCCACGTAGAATATTTTGTACATATCCTAGGGAATCAAAAATAATATTACCATATATTCAATGCTTTACATGTTGTCCCACTAGGCTATACTCCCAGAAAATTCATTTTTCTTCATCATGATATATCCCAAATAATATCATGTCTCTACTCGAAGGGCTATATTCCCACCAAGAATTCATCATAATTTTCTGTAATAAGATATATTTCCAATGAGATTAACAAGAAAAGAAAACTCATGCATATGTCCCACACTAACTATTACAGGGAAGATATCTTCTTGAAATTCCATTTTAAATTAATTTAAACTATATATAATTGGGCTTTGTCACACTACCATAAAATTTATTTTGTGTCATTTTACGTTTAACTGAACTACTTCAGTATTGATTCCCTTTATAGGTTAATATAAGAATCTAATTTGATAGGAAATATAACAAAATTAAATATCTATTATCTCCTTCGATGACATTAAATTCCATATTTCTTGATAATAATACTTCAAAATTAAATATCTTACATTCCACAAATATGGTATAAGATAGGGAAACTTTAATTCAAGTAGATGTTTTCCCACACATTCAAACCCAATTAGTTTTACCATAATTCATGAGGGTAGCTAGTATCTTCATTAAAATTACTAGTTAAGGTTCACAAACATATCTTAAATATATTAGAGTCATGGATAAGTAAATAATTAAGCTAAAATGTGTAGATGATCCCAACCTCTTATCCGCATGGTTATATTCACATTTTTGGAGTCAATGGTATGTATCCATGAATTACTACAACCATAAAGATGTATTAAAAAATGTAAATAAACCATACAGAAGAAATATTAAATAAAAAACAACAATATATATGCCACACTCTGATGCATATTTAAGTTATCATAGATTATTATTATTAACTAATGATTCCACACTCTTATGATTCGTGTATTATTCTATACCAAATACTTATTTCCTCAATTAAGGGTGGTAATCTATGTTTTATTTGGAATGATTATTTTTTGTATGTCCCTATACATTTATTATGATATCATACACACATGTTCATCATATTGTCACTTATGATCATTTATTTTCATCCCTTATGTTTATTGATCATTTGATAAATCCCATTATTAGGTATCCATTAATCATGTTATAAAGTATATTATAATATATTATATATTTATAATATTACCAGGTTTATATAATATTTTTTTGGAGATGTTGATTAATTGTTTTTAAAAAAGGTGGTCATGTATTTAGTCAACAAATACACAAAACATATAGGTTGTGAGGCATGTTTTATCATAAGATGTAATGAATAATCATGTTAAATGATGAAATATATTTTTATTTTATGATTTTGTAATTTCAATATCCTCAGTTATGTATATGAAATATTAATGAATTTAGATATAATTAAAATACACTCTATAAGAACATTAAAAAACTATTTTTAAAATGGAATTAAACAGCCATTATATTTTAAATCACATTTATTTCAAAATAAATTTTATTTATAAATTAATTGTTTTAGAAAATTAATTATAAAATAATTAAAAAACAATTTTAAGAAATTTTCAAATATGGTAATAAATCATAATAAATAAATATGAGTAAAAATTAAGAGGATACTGAATGGAATCATTTAAAAAAGAATCTTTTCACACATTTTAAGAGAATGTAAAAGTAAATATAAAATGATCTTAATAAATAATATAAGTATGTATAATTAAACCCACATAATCATATGAAAATCATTGACATGTGTGATAAACAATCTGGACTTAAAAGAAAAGATATAGATGGTTCAACTAATAAGAATCATTCTAGATTAATTATAAAACAATTACAGATTAATTTTTGACAATACATATAAAGACCAATAATAATTAAATTATATGAAAATAGATTTGGTATTATATATAATGAATATATAACTTTCCATAATCTATTTTTTTACCAAAAATGTCGATTTCAAATTGATTTAGGAATGGAAACACTTAAATTTTGTCCCGACATATATGAATGTGATTTAACCTACTACATAAAAAACATACACCTTAATTCATTATTTAAGAACCATTTTTATATTTATTATAGTTTATACTCTTTAATTATATATATATATATTTATATATATGAGTTTTTATTATTTTCATAATCATATTATAGTAATAATGATTGAATCGTATAAGTTTCATAATGAAGATGTTAATAATTTTTATTTGATAACATGTTATAATTCCCAAAATATTAAAGGTAGTTTTTTCGTCATTTTTTCAATGATTTATGTGGTATCATGTTTTTTTGAGTGATGTCATGGGTATGTTTTCTGAGAATATATTTAAAACGAGCATTTTTGGGGTAATTTACTAATAATAATGAGTTATTTTATATTGAACATTTAATTTTTTACACCCATACATAAATAAGTACATAACATAATTTACTATTTTATATAATTTATTTTAAATATTAATTTCTAGATATTTATTTGTATTTAAAATGATGAAAATAGATTAAAATTATTCATATTGAGGGTTGAATTGATCCAAACCAAAATAATCTATACTAATGAAAAATTAATATATTTTAGTTATAAAATAGTAACATAAAATTTAATATATGTATACTTATGTTAGTATATAATCATTATAGTGGATAATAAGATTTAGAAAAATTTGGGAAGAGCATTTATATTGAAATGTTAAATAAGAACTCGATACTTACATTGATGGATTACTATTTCTCAAAATGGGTTTCTTCTAAAAAATAATTACATCTGTTCAAGAAACATTTTCTTAAAAAATTGTACAACATATTTAATATATGAATTTTGACTAGTTATTGAATATAAGAAGATGGAAAATATCTTTTGCTGGGGTAGATGTTGTATTATTATATATTTGTGTTTTGAGTGAAACTTCCACAAATACTTATTTGTTATTGTGTATTATAATCTTTTTACATAGATAATAAATAATGAGCTTGGTAGATTTAATTGTTTAGATCATTATATGAACACACTAAGGTACCCCTTCCCTATATGTTCTAGTTTCCTAGAAGACAAGAAGTATAGGGCAGCAGACTAATGTAAATGACATGATCTGGATTCAATGGATTTTTAGGGTCCATGATACTAGATTATGGATAGTAACGTGGATTAAAATATTGATGAAGAAGTGGTTTTCCATATTATCCTACAGGCCCATCTGGGGAAGGATGAATCAATGGGAGATATATCATTATTACCAAAATCCTATGTAGATGATATTGAATATTCTCCAAATAGTGGATCAGTTGACTGAGTGGTTGTGTCCTTTGGTTTTAAAGAGGGAAAAAGGTTATGGATTGGGCTATACAGACCATAGGATGAGGCTTCAGACTCGCTCAGGACCCTCTGCGCTGAGTTGGGTACTTCAAAGGGTAACCGTGAATGGATTAATTTCGAACAAGACAAAGAATGTTAAATGATAATATCTCATGCTAGACCTAAGCTTAAGAATCATTTTTATGTCCTGAAGAAGATTTGGTTTGATGATGATAAGGGAGGATGATAGAAGGTCAAACAAAAAAAGAAAATGACCAGTATTACTACAAGAAATGTGAATGAGTAGGATCAGATAGGTCCCCATAAATAGGTTAGTGTATCTCATTATGATTCTTACATGAGTGACTGTATTTCTTCCCTTAAATAATCTGATTTAGAGGAGTAATTATCCACTTAGGAACATAATTGGCCAGGGAGGAAAAAGGGAATAAATACAGAGAAGAAGGGTATAAGGAATATAGTTTATTCCTTTGTACATAATCCCAAAAAGACAAGATCCTCATGAAATATATGGGAATTATGTTGGACCGTTCAAAAGAAACCTTACCAGAGACCTTCTCTAATCACAATTAGAAATACAAACATTAAATAGGGGTCCTTGGAATCTTGTGAGGATACTAATCATCTTCTAGATGTTTTTTTGAGGTTTGATAAAGTTCATAACACATATCCTATATCCTATAATGTGGTGAGGATGAAAGGAATTTTGGATTTTCTTATGTAGTAGAGGACCATGAATCTCATTCAAATTGTTTTTCGGATATGTTAATGTAATCAAAGGAAGTATAGAAGGATGATACTAGGAATAGAAATGCCACAATAGAGTGTCAATCCAATTATTTTGAAATAATTATTCAATACTATACCAACGAGATAAAAAATATTTGGATCATCTATCAGAACCACAACTTAGTTCAAGGGTTCAATTATGGTAGGATTTTCATGGAAGTGTTTATCATGACATGGAAAATGTTTCCTTATTGCATCCAATATCTCATTAAAGATTACCCAAAGATAGTCCTCTCCATCAAATAGAAATTTCAAACAGTTTAGGAGTAAATAGGATAAAACTATTATGTAATTTTTTGATTATCTCATATGGTGTTTAAATTTTTCTAGTCTTACGATTGCCTATTCGGATTAACACTCAACCCTTTAAAGTGGATTTAAAATTTTAAAAAGTGTTTTTTAATTTTCTCCTACATTACAGAGTGATAAGTAATAAGTATGTGTTTAAGGTGATATTTTTTCCCAACATATGAAAATTAATAAAATGTTTTGATTCTTATAGAAAATATTTATGATTTATTAATGAGTTGTCATTAACCATTTAAAATGATTTTATAATGATATATGTTTATTTTTTATATGGTTATTCTATTCTAGTTATAGATATTTTTTTATGAAACAGATCTCTAACTAGATATAAATTCTTACAAATGGTTAAATACATCTTATTATTGAATTAGTATGTCCTTCAAAATTCTATTTTTTGGAAAATTCTCTGATGTTTGGATATTTTATGCTAGGAATTCCTACACTGGGATGTTATGTTCTAAAAGGATTATACCAAATTCTTAAAGTGAGATTCCTAGTAGAGTGAAATACTTTTGAAATCTGTATATATTTATTACATAGAATGAATTTCATAGGCCATGATTAAATGTTTTATTATTCAGTTAATAAATTTTATAAGAATGGTTTATTATAATAATTAGAAACACTTTCAAAATATTGATAATAAAGGGTGTTTCAAAAGTCTCAGGAATTTAAAAAACTTCATACAATGATAAAGAAGTTTTATGATACAAATTATTTGTGTTTGGAACCTTCTTATTAAATAGATATTATTTAATTGGTGAGTCTACTATTGAGGTTTAAAAGAAAAAATATTTTTCTTAGAAATTAGTATTATTAAATACAGGGACTATTTTGCATAATTCTTAATATAGTCTATGATTTAATGGATGAACGAAACCACTCCTAAAAAGAAATTATTTTCTCAATATTTAATTTGAATCTAATAGGTGATTTTGACAGAAAATATTATTTTCTGTTGATGGTGTATATTCTTCCTCAACAGTTTGACATCATTAATACCTATAGATTTGAGAATTGAACTGTATAAAAATATTATATTATATAAGAATAATTTGTTCAAAATAAAATATCTAACACTAATTAAATAATGATATTATTCTTAATTTTAATTAAACTGATATATTTGAAGAAATAATAAGTAGTGTAATAATGATTCTATGCTACATAATTAACTTTTCCAATTTATGAATCCATTTAGGTCAATTCATAAAATTCATAAAACTGTTTTAATATTATTTATCAACTCTTAGTTTCATCTTGAAACTGTGTCCATTTATATACTATTATTTTTACATCTTTTTGTTGATCCTATATGTGCGTAATAAACATACACAGTGTGGGATAAAGACCACAGAGTTTTTATATAAAGGGATAACTTATGAAATTATCTTGTAACATTTATACCATTAGAAGATTTTTACACTCATCTGTATAATCGCTGTGGAAATTACTCAAATATAAATAACTTATCTCACATTGTGTATTAGTGGTGACAATTTGGGCTAGTTATTGTTTCCTTGACCCACAATAAAACATTTAGTTCTCTGGAATTATTTTCCATTTTTATTCCATTGTATGACTTTTTTAATGAGAGAGATATATATTTGAATAAATATTAAAAGGGGTGTTTTTATTTGGGTTGAACCTTAAAAAATCGATCCACTCGCCAATTTATTTGTGGTACAAAAATATATGAAACCAATTTCTACAAGAGTGAGGGATTTTGATTTATCAAATTTTACTATTTGATATTTAGTGATCATTGACACAATATTAAAATGGATGATATGAAAGAAATATTGTACATGGTTAATGATCCCTATTTTAATGGAGAATATTTTGGATGATACCATGCTAAAATGGTTTTTTATTTATAGAATATTATTTTGAAAGTTTTTATGATTTTTTTAAGAATACAATATAATTATGAGAGTTAGAGTTGGGGAGTGTATATCATGAAGATTAATATGATTTTAATTATAATGCTATAAATTTTATAATTTTTTGATTAGTTCTAGATGGGATTAAAAGTGTCTCATATTTTGATATGGATCACAATATATGGGAGATTTTAAATGTTTCTTGTGAATGTATAGATAATATAACATATCTTAGGCACATCACATAAAAGCTCATGTTGGAAAATTTTAGAATAATCTTTGCGGAAATAATCACTCAAATTAATGGAAGGCTCGTATATATTGTATATATAGTTTTTTATGGGAACTAGTTTTTCTAAAATAGATCAAGATATATAATTACATAGAGTTTTAGTTAAAAAATGGAATATAATTTATACATCCATTTGAATGTCCTCTTTGATAGAGGATTTAAAAATGAAATATCTAATTTGAATTCTTTTGATTGTTGAGTCTAAAAACAAAGATAAATCAGATGATCAAAAAAGCATAAAAAATTGAAATTGATTCTCTTGATGTTTCGACTATAAAAGATGAGAAAAAAATCCAAAGATATATTATTATCTTACACATATGATGAATAATATTCGTGGATTTTTTATTCAACTTACTTGGTTTCACATATAGAATGAATTATTAACTAGTTTTAATGAAAAAAATGATTCAAAAAAATCTTTTTTCAAGTAAAAAACTTTTAAATGATATTTAAATAAGGTAATTTAATATATGTGAACAAATTAGACACATATAACTCGATTTTATAAAAAATAAAGAGAATTAGTTTAAAAAACATTTATTACAAGAAGAAGGAAGGGAGGTATTTGAAATCCAAATGGATTTATTTCCAAGATACCAGTGGTAACTCTTATTTTCTTTCATATTATGATGCATGAAATAAAAATTAAACCATATACATCATAGATCAAACATAGATACTGTCTTTTTTTTATTTGGAATTGAATTATTAATTATATAACTTTTATGAACTCAATTTATATTTTTATATGTCAAATATTAGAAGGAATAACTTAAGAAAAATATAAAAGGTTTCAAAAAATCTAAGGACACTTGATGTCTAAAAATAATGACCTATTCAAGAATATTATTGAATCTAAATATATAAAAAAATTATTATATTTATACTCATACACTACATGATAATAAAATTAAGCAATTATTATCTAACTTTAACTCACATAAAAATGATATAAGTGTATTTACTAAGGATGGTATTATATCAATTAAATACTTGTGAAACAATGACAACAAATGAAGACATGGAATCAATATTAATGTTGAAAATCATAATATATATAGTAATTTTTATTCATGAATATGATAATAAAATAATGACTATTATATCTTATTTTGATTTTTAGAATTTTTGGTCACTATGAAAATGACTGTTGTATCCCAAACACTCTATTTAGTAGACTTGAACATTTCTTCTGTCAATTAAATAGTCCAAATTTATATATGGAATTTATGAAAACATAGAAATATTTGGGTGATCAAATATTTAATAGGCAATTCTACAAGACCTAATAGTATATGGGTACTAAAAATGATCTTTCTTGATTCATTTTTATAGGGATGAATCTACACAGACTATAATTTAATGTGCTACATGAATAGTTATTCCTTGAGGCATGTTTCTGGTGATTTTTCAAATGCATAATCACTAAAAAAGCATAATAGATTCCTTGTAACATTTGGTAACAATACTATATAAGATATTATTGGAGTTGGTTTGGTTTGAGATTTATATTTTGTGCCCATTTATAAGGTTATTTGTATTTAAGTGTTAAATCATATTGTGATAAGTATTTCTAAAATCTAAAATGATGTACCTCAATTTATTTTTCTAATAATGATTGTTTTTTTCATAATTTTTTTAAAAATATTTATTGTTCCTTGTACTAAACATGTTTTAAATTTATTATTAGCGCATTATGTAAATAATTTTAATAATTTAATTCTAAAATAAAGGAATCATGGATTTGGTATACAATACATTCTCATTACAATAATTATTTATTAAGGAATTTATGTGAAAAATCTTTATTTTTTATTTTCCTCAAATTTAAATGTGTAAAAATAATATACAAGATGCATGATAAATGATCATGAAAAATAAATCATCATTTCAATATATTTAAGTGGTTTTTACATCAAGACCATGGAAACATATATTGATACATTTGATTTTTCTATTTATAGTTGAGATCCTTAGAGGATAATATTTAGTTTTTTAGTGAATGATTTATGTATAATTAAATGGGTTTACTTTTTATTACTTAAGAGTAAATATTATTTAATTTTTATTAGTTTTTGAATAACATTTCCATATGTATAATATGGAAAACATATTTGATTGAGAATTTAAAAATTTTCAGAGTTTTAGAATCATGAGTTTAATTAATTTTATTGAAAACATGGATTTAAATACACATACTCTTCCCCAAGAACAACATAAGAGAATGATTTTAGTGAAAGGATGAATATTACCATGTAATAAATTTCATGGAAAATGTTATGTGAATGTATCTTAAAAACATAATTTTTTGTGAAAACCATTGAAACAACATTCTATATAATAAAAAGAGTTTAAATAAGACTTTTTTTGAATTAAACCCCTAGTATATATACAATAATAGTTAACTAATGGATGAATACTTTAATGTTTTTGGATACAAGGTACAAAAAATTTACAATAAGTATAATCTTTGTAAGTTAGATCCTACAGCCAATGCATGAATAATTTTTTGACATTCTACTACTTCTAAATCCTATATAGATTTTAGAGAAAAATTTATTGATAGTTGAATAATAAATTAATGTGAAATTTGTTGAAATCGGTCTAGTTATTCATCGAAAAACTAATCTACAGTAACTCAGTGATTCTTTAGATAACATGATACATGGTCATAATTTTTACAATAAAAAAGGATGATAATATGGATCATTATCAAGAGAAAATAAGTTTTTAATGTTTTTAAAATTTATAAATTGATGTCGTGATTCCTCAACAACATATATCCTTGAAAAAATATACTTTATAAACATATATTGGAAGCTTACATGAATGGGAAAGGATTAGATGGGTTACTACAATCCGTGTTAAATTTCAAAATTCACGTCTTAAAATCAAACTGAATCAACAGATAAATCTACCAATGAATAGAGTTTTGGTATTATCTATGTAATTGTAATTAAAATGCATTAATAGGAAAAAGGTTTTGGAATTAGTTGATAGGACATTAGAATAACCTATTATTTGAACTAAATTAATTTTTTTAATATTCTAGGTGATCTTGGTATAATTATTTTAAAAAAGGATAAGTTTATGGAAAACATTAATAATCAAGTGGATGTGATATACTATGAATATACATTTCACCCAAATGTTATAATAAAAATCATTAGAAACCTTTTATCACATGAATCTTATATGAATTTTAAATGTTCCTGGATCTATGTAAAATCTTATTTTCTAAATGGTATTCTTATAGGGGATGTTCATGTTGAAAATGAACCATTTATTAAATATGAAACATTCCAATTTCTATTTTCAATCTTATAAAATCCTTTTTATGGTCTAAAAAACGCACCAAAATATTGGTATGATGTTTAAGATTATTTATTTTTGTTGAATGTTTTGTTATTAGATTAGTTGATATTATATTATTTATGAAACCTTTATAATATGATACATTAATTGTTAAAATTTATATTGATGATGTTATTATTTATTCAAATAAATAGAAAATACATAAATATTTTTCAAAACAATTGAAAAGAGAATATGAAATGAGTAAGATGATGGAGTTGAATACCATTAATGGTTTTGATATAGATAACAAATTCTCTTTGAAAGTGATAAATCAATGAAAATTCATAGATTAAATTATTAATAACTTTGGACTTGAAAATCGTATGATTTTTGCTAGTAATTAGAGTTATAATAGAAAACCTTATTTAGTTGATGTTGGGAAACCTTGAGACAAAGAAGTTATGTAGAGGAATTAATTTAGTGTCTGTTATATTTAATTTTTTGTAGATCATATATTATATATAATTTATTCATTTAGGTTGGATTTAATGAAAATAATAAATAATATTTATTAAAAGTATCAAAATTAATTTTAATATATTATAAAAAAACTATTTCTCATTATTTATTTTTTCCAAAAAAACACATGATTTAATTTAATTTCAAATTGTGATAATGATTTTGGGGGATGTTGATTTGATAAAAATCACATTAGGAACCCACTACATCTTTGGTAAATCATTGGTTTCTTAAGATGTTAAAAAGTAACACTCTATTTTATTATCAACAATATAAATTGATTAAATAGTAGTTGTGTGTTTTAACAAACATGTGTTGGTGATAGAACACACATTGTTGTATTTTTTATTTTAATTTTGATTATGACTCTATTAAATATAATAACAAGAGTTTTACTAATACTTCAAACAACATAATTTGAAATTCTATAATAAATAATATTGATCTCTTTAATAATAAATATCACCTCATAGATATATTTACAATGCTTCCTTCAGAAAAAAATTATATTTTATTATAAGTAAATTTGGTTAATTTGAAATTCTATAAGGTTATTTAATTTTTATTAAGTAATCTAATTTATTTTTTGTTTTTAATGTATTAATGTGTGTTTTATGTATGGTTATGTTTTTTACTAATATAAATTTTTACTATTTACATTACTTACCATTATAAAATATGTGACACTTACCTAGTGAAGATGATATCGATCGTTTAGTAAATAAACTATGTAGATTTAAATCCTACAAAAATAAATTTATTTCTTTTTGGAATCTAAACCCCAATCCTCGACCTCTCATACCATTAGACCATCAAACGTCAATGATTATGGAAATTTAAATAGGTATGATGATGGATTACTAGGAAGTTCAATGTAATTATATTCTACTAGTGTTGGGTGCCATATTTAACTGGGGAATACTATTAAGATATCCATGCTGAATAAAAAGAGCTTTTTACTAAATAGGTTAATGGGTTTTCAAGAATGGATATTTTTTAAATTTATAAAAGAAAATCCTTTTTCATTCAAAATGAGTAATGTGATTTTTTGAAAATTCTCATCTTCCTTTCCTATTTAATATGCACATAGATTAATGGAGTGTCAATAGAATTGATATTTCTATTTCTTATAAAGAAATAGATATATACTTCCACTCAAATCATGATGGATGATTTCATTTAGTAATTATTTAGCTATTGATAATGTGATTAGTATATATGTAGAGACTCGTATCTTGACGTACATTGACATTACATTACATTTGCGAAATACTTAGTACATAACAAAAACACACACACAAGGATCGTAACAGTTTAGTGTCTTTGGAAACTCGGAATATAATCTTCTAATCGTGGTGAAAGATCTTCAAAATCTCCCATAAAGATCTTCCTTTTTTACCTAAAACCTTTCTTTATATCCTGGGGAAAAGAAAACATAAAAGGGTGAGCTCAAATGCTCAGTAAGGGTAAACAAAAGAAATATCAATCACATCATATACATAAGCACATAACTTTTGGAAATATTAACCTGCAAAATAGATCATAATTTCATAACATGGGGTAAATCATGGAAGTGAAATGTAATCACAATAATCATAACTTAAAACATGAAACTTTGTGGCATTCACACATAATCATAGAGAATCATTTCTTGTTAGTCAAAACTCATAGTCAAGACTATCTTAGTGGACAAAGTCCCTTTCTGAATCGAGTAACCCTCGTTTCAGTCCTGTTTCACTGAACCGGTATAACCTACAATTTCGGCCATGTCTATCTCATGAGATATAAAATCTTTACCCAATGCATTGGAGGGAGATATAGGTCCCACCCATCTTATAATGAATCCTTTCTTATGTGTTCCACATAATCATAAACCATACATCATTGCATAACCTATGTAATAAAAATGGGATTCTAAAACAACATGACATCATAAAACAATTCATATAAGATAAAGGAATTCATAAAAATAATTCCATCACAACATAATCAAATCAATGTAATAATAGGGATAAAACAGAACCCTTTATTATCATTGATGGAAAATAATTTTGATAAAACACTTGAACTCCATTATTGAGGAAAATATCCTTTCTTCTTCAAATTTTTTTTTCCTTTCATAACATGTCATACGACTTTAAAATAAAATAAGTTCATTAAAAATAAACTTGAAAACTTGTAAAGGAAGCTTCTTGTAAATAATGTTTTAAAAATCCATTCATGCCGTATAAGTTAAAAAAACATTCTTCATACTTTTGTTGGAAAAGTCAAAAATTACCTCGTACGAAAAACGACAAAAGATTCCTTTCATACATATTACTAAAAACACACCAAAGGGTAAAAATGGATTTAAACAATTGTAGGTGGATGGAAATAATATTACATATTGATGAAACATGGATGTGGATGATAAAATATACCCCAGTAAATACTTACGAATAAACAATCTCGGATAAAAATTAGATTGTGATATTTCCCTTACCTTAGATCTGATTTTCTTCATAAGTGTCTGAACTTCCTGTATAATGATTTAAATAATGTCATTTACTTATTACAGAATCATATTCATTGTTATGATATCATATATGGATCACTTATGACTTTATATTACCCGTTCTTTTGTAAGTTCCATGTTAAAGAGCGTTTTGGATAAAATTGTTTCATTTGTCGTCCGTGTTTTGACTTGTAATTATTCATATGATTACTTAGATCATGATTACTTAATTACAGAACATAAAAAATGATTTATATATATATATTCAGGATATAGATATATATAATAAATCATTAAATGGAAAGAAATACACCGTTCATGGAGACAGTAGTCCGTACGTACGCATGAACGTTGTTTTCGTTTCCTTATTGAATTGAATGGAATTAAGTACATGACATACATATAAATATATAAATAAATCCAGTATCATCATTATGTCATATATTTCATTAGTACATATTATATATACTTTATAATCATTATTAAATGGTTAACATGGAGAATGAATTCATCGCGTCGTGGAGACGGTATTCCGTACGTACGCACGCGCGGTGATTTCCTTTTTCCGTAGGATGGATAGAAGGTTAATTAGAGTTGTTTCATATTTATAATAACATATAATTATTTAAGTAATACTGATGTTATTACTTTATCATGAAAAAACTAAAGATGAAGAAGTTGAAGAAGAAATAAATTGAAATGATCGGTAATGGATATTACCTCTTCTTTGAAACGCCTCTTTGAATCCTTCACTTAGGGAACTAAGATTGGTCTTTGAAGAATACCAGGACCTCTAGGATTATTCTAGGGAAGTGGAGAAGGGATTTCGGCAGGGGTTGGCCGAGCTTGAGTGCTCAAATTGGTGTGAGGAGAAGGGGGAGGAGGTGCCCTTTTACAAGGGAGGAGAGGGGCACCTTAGGAATATCTCAAAATATTATTTTATATTAAAGTCAAAATCGGTTTATAATGGTTCCAAAGGGTCTTATTTCGAAGCTAAAGTGGGTATGGGTCGAAATACTATCAACAAATAGGATTTAGACAAGTTTAGGTTATTATATTAACCATATCAATTAGATTTAACTCTAAGTTAAATAATTTAACTTTTACCGTGTCTTTTTGTTTTCTTACACTATATGGTTAATAAACTTACTATAACATGGAAAAAGAACCCCAAATTGTTTATTATTAATATATATATCCTTATATAAGTCATTTGGCCGAACCTTAGATTTTTAGGAATAAAATAACAATTAATAATATAATATTTGATTTAAAAACTATTTTGTGTCAATTTTGACACTATTTGATATATGATTTTTGTGAAAGTCATAAAAGAATTATATGTTCAAACCAAGTTGATTAAATCAACACTAATACATCATAGTAACCTATAAAATTAGTGGAATTTATAAAAAGTCTTAAATTACATTTATTTTGGTATTTATAATATCAATTATGTCAATATATCATTAATAAGATAATTACTGCATCATCTTTGTGTCATAAATAAATTAACTTATTTGATGTCTAAAAATTACAAATAAAATACCATTATGTAGGAAATCTTTTTATATTTCTAATGAATATTTACAATCGAATTTATCTTATGTATAACCCTGTATTAAAAATGGTTTAGTAAATAAACGTTGATTTTAACTCTTTTCACTCTTCTTTGATATAAATAATAATAAATGTCCTAATATAATCCATGTGGGCCTAAATGATAATATTTTACATTTAATGTTGTTTTTGGTCGAGATACACTTGTCCAATAGTATTAGGACATGTTTTAGGGTAATATTAATATCATTTTTATCCTTAATTACCCTATTTACTTTTAACCGTGGTAAATAAAAGTAAAAAGTTACTATTTACCAAAAATTATTTTCATCTCATTGAACCACATTTTATTTACTGACATCAACCGTGTCTCTCGGATTTTTTAAATTCCATTCACATAAGCGGTAAAATTAAGTTTTATGAAAAATTCAGTTTTTTTTAACTACAACTTAGTAGTTTCACTATTCATCAAAAATTGATGTTTTTCAGAACAATGCCAAAATTTCATCCTAAGCTATATTTCAAATTCCGAATTCAAAAATGAAGTCTATTTTACCAAATTCATAACATAGAAGTTGCATTAATTAATTTTATAATTAAATCCCGCTGTTAAAACAAATAGCGTGTTTTTAAGAAACAATATCTGTCAAAAGATTGACACTTGATTATGTCTGGTTTAAATGTGAAATTACATTCAATGACCAACATTGTATAAAATTGTAAAAATATATTATAAATATACTTTAAAACCACTCAAATTAATAATTTATCACTATTAATTATTTTTATTAAAAAAATTGTTTTTAATTATAATTTAGTAATTTTCACTATTCATCAGAATATGAAAGTTATCCGAAAAGTACCAAAATTTCACCTTAGGCTAAATTCGATACTCCGAATCCATAAATGAAGTCCATTTTGAAAAATAAAATTTACAAAATTTCAAAAAGTGGTTATTACTATTCACAATAGCTAGTTTTAATAATATCTTAATAGCATATCGTTGTTTAGCGAAACTTGGTGTTGCGTACAACACACGCTATCGAGGAAGGTCGCGATTGCGTGTAATGCAAAGCAAGTAAAGGATGTGTGTTGTGCAAGCTCCTTTTAGTGTAGCGTAAAACACAAGACATAAATAAAATTAAAAGGAACATTTTTCATAAAATCTCGGGTTGTTACATTCTACCCCCCTTAAAATGAATTTCGCCCTCGAAATTCGTCGGGGTTATAAATGGTTTACTATTCGAAAGTTTCTTTAATAGAAATCAACATCGTAAAAAAATACCAAACCCTGGCTTTAAAAACTAAAGTATGAAATGTAACGATTACCCAAATAAACTAATCACTGGGTTTCCACATAGGCGGAAATATGGATATGGAAGAGAAATCTAACCATCATGTTCTGATGGAGAGTGGTAGAGAACATGGCTATAGAAAAGCCAGTAATCACAAATCCATAAATTTGTGACGATCTAAGGTACCATCTGATTCATTAGGTATAAGATCACTAGGACAACATTTTTGGTTTTCAAGATCATTTCCCTAAAGTTGAAAATTTGAATTAGAATAAATACTTTCTTTATTTTGGTATAATCTCACTATTGTTCATGCCTTGAACAATTTCCACTTCATCTCTTAAATAAATGAAGTTGAATTTGTTATTCGTGAAGTGTTAGCGGATCATGTGATAGAATGACGGGTCATTCCATCTGTCTTAAACAAAAGGTTAGCAAAAATTATATACATAAGTCGATCTATAGTGAGATTAATCACATATGGTTCCTAAAATGGACTTATACTTCATATATCATACTGCTTAATATAATAAAACTAGTTTCTACTAAACAGGGACTTCCTGTAGGCCAGTGGTAGGCGATAAAGGCCATTCGCACTTTGGTTGTGGGTTCGATTCCCACATCCTTGTCCGACGCGATGGGCTGTCGCCCGTCCTGCAGGTTGTCCTTTTTCTAAAACTACATTACTATAACATCCCATCAATAATATCGAAAATCTTCTATCCTTAAACAATACTAACTTATGTCCAACATAATCCATTTTAATCTTTAGGCTTATCCATAATACTGCAGTCCACTCTCATAATATAGTGAAAACAATTACCCGAGATTTAATACTGTCGTTGATCCCCATATATCATAAGATATGTCTTGTTGGTCACATTCCAAACATTCAAAGGCCTTAATCACGTATTCTCTTGAATACCCATTGAATCTTAGTGAAAACATAAATGCTGTCAAAAGTTAATTATATATACTCAAACCATGATATCACTTAGTCCTTATATCAATCATGAGCTCATGAATACTATTAAACATTTCATTTTCTCATTTTCCCTTAATTATGCGCATATAATATTATTTCCAAAAAATATCTCAATCACTTTGAATACCACATCAATAAATATTGCAATACTCAATGATACAACATTATTTTGGAATCCCATTACATAAACACTTAATCATTCCACCACATCGTTGTCATATTCAACATTGCCAATAGTGATCGCATGTGACTTCCCTTTGTCCTTTGCCTTTAGTGGTTGCTCATGTTGACCATCACTAACCCTTGGATTAGGGCATTTATTAGCATAATTCCCCATTTCCGTGCACTTGAAGCATTGAAGTGTTGGTGGTGCGTTCTCTGCAGTGTTTGCTTTATTCACATCATTAGAAACCCTTTTTCCATTACTTCGACACTCATCTGCTCGATGAACTTCTTTTCCACACTTAAAACATTTTCTAGTCCCTTTAAGACAATCTCCACCATGCTTCTTTCCACACTTTGTGCATAAGGAAACATTCATCTTCTTTTCACCATTATTCTGAGATTTCTCCTTGAACTCCATATTTCATTTCTTGTCAAAACCATGAGATGGATATGTAACACCAACTTCCATTTCTACCTTGATAGCACAACGCACAATTTCTTCATAGCTACTGAAGTCTCTTATAGCTAACACCCTTAGAAGACTTGGTTTTAAGCCACTGAAAAATCGATCAACTTTACTTTCAGGTTGGATGATAATGCCAGATGCATACCTTGCAAGTCTTGTAAAATTTGCTTCGTATATACCAACAGATTCATCATCCTTTTGCATTAGTTCAAGAAACTCCTTCTCCATCTTTGTTCGAAGAATATGAGGGAAGTACTTATTGAAAAATAAGTTCTTGAACTCGTCCCATTCCATGGACTCAATTTCATCGCTTTGCCTTGTATTCTTGATAAGATTCCACCATTTATCAGCTTCACCTTCCAAACGATATACTGCTAAGATGAATTTATCATGTTCAAAAACATTGAAGAACTGAAATTATCTTTTCTGTGGTACTGATCCATTGTTCAGCAACAAGTGGATCAGAAGACCCACTGAAATAAGGTGGACGTTGCCTCATGAAGGACTCAATAGAATATTGTTCCCTTATCTGCTCATTTGGAAGTACAGAATGATTCATAGCTTGTGTAAGTATAGCAATAAGATTTTGCACTCTATCTCCCATAACATTTGTTTGTTCAGGAGGACAATCATTGCATTGTCCATTACATTGATCAACACGGTTCCTTCGGGTTCCATCCATCGTCTAAAACCCAAAAAGAATAGTGTGAGAGGCAAAAATCATGCTAGGGGAAACAACATAATAAAGGGGGAGTACCTTCAATATCTAACATCTTAGGTTTAATTCTATGAGCGTTAGCGTAATTCTAGTACTATAACCTATACGTATACTTAACCTTAGAGACATCCCTAGACATACCTTAGAAATATCTCTAGGTATCTCACTAAAGTTCTCGCATCCTAGTTTCCAAAGGTTGACTAAACCTTTCCTCTGATACCAACTGTAGAGACCCGTATCTTGACGTACATTGACATTACATTACATTTGCGGAATACATAGTACATAACAAAAACACACACGTAAGGATCGTAACAGTTTAGTGTCTTTGGAAACTCAGAATATAATCTTCTAATCGTGGTGAAAGATCTTCAAAATCTCCCATAAAGATCTTCCTTTTTTATTACCTAAAACCTTTCTTTATATCCTGGGGAAAAGAAAACATAAAAGGGTGAGCTAAAATTCTCAGTAAGGGTAAACAAAAGAAATATCAATCACATCATATACATAAGCACATAACTTTTGGAAATCTTAACCTGCAAAAAAGATCATAATTTCATAACATGGGGTAAATCATGGCAGTGAAATGTAATCAAAATAATCATAACTTAAAACATGAAACTTTGTGGCATTCACACATAATCATAGAGAATCATTTCTTGTTAGTCAAGACTCATTGCCAAGACTATCTTAGTGGACAAAGTCCCTTTCTGAATCGAGTAACCCTCGTTTCAGTCCTATTTCACTGAACCGATATAACCTACCATTTCAGCCATGTCTATCTCATGAGATATAAAATCTTTACCCAATGCATTGGAGGGAGATATAGGTCCCACCCATATTATAATGAATCCTTTCTTATGTGTGCCACATAATCATAAACCATACATCATTGCATAACCCATGTAATAAAAATGGGATTCTTAAACAACATGACATCATAAAACAATTCATATAAGATAAAGGAAGTCATAAAAATAATTCCATCACAACATAATCAAATCAATGTAATAATAGGGATAAAACAGAACCCTTTATTATCTTAGATGGAAAATAATTTTGATAAAACACTTGAACTCCATTCTTGAGGAAAATATCCTTTCTTCTTCAATTTTTTTTTCCTTTCATAACATGTCATACGACCTTAAAATAAAAGAAGTTGATTAAAAATAAACTTGAAAAATTGTAAAGGAAGCTTCTTGGAAATAATGTTTTAAAAATCCATTCATGCCGTATAAGTTAAAAAAAACATTCTTCGTACTTTTTTCGGAAAAGTCAAAAAGTACCTCGTACGAAAAACGACAAAAGATTCCTTTCATACATATTACTAAAAACTCACCGAAGGGTAAAAATGGATTTAAAAAATTGTAGGTGGATGGAAATAATATTAAATATTGATGAAACATGGATGTGGATGATAAAATACACCCCAGTAAATACTTATGAATAAACAATCTCGGATAAAAATGAGATTGTGATATTTCCCTTACCTTAGGTCCGATTTGCTTCGTAAGTGTCCGAACCTCCAATATAATGATTTAAATAATGTCATTTACTTATTACAGAATCATATTCATTGTTATGATATCATATATGGTTCACTTATGACTTTATATTACCCGTTCGTTTGTAAATTCCATGTTAAAGAGCGTTTTGGGTATAATTGTTTCATTTGTCGTCCGTGTTTTGACTTGTAATTATTCATATGATTACTTAGATCATGATTAAATAATTCCAGAACATAAAACATGATTTATATATATATATATATATTCAGGATATACATATATATAATAAATCATTAAATGGAAAGAAATACACCGTTCATGGAGACGGTAGTCCGTACGTACGCATGAACGCTGTTTTCGTTTCCTTATTGAATTGAATGGAATTAAGTACATGACATACATATAAAAATATAAATAAATATAGTATCATTATTATGTTATATATTTCATTAGTACATATTATATATACTTTATAATCATTGTTAAATGGTTAACATGGAGAATGAATCTCATCGCATCGTGGAGACGGTATTCCGTACGTACGCACGCGCGGTGATTTCCTTTTTCCATAGGATGGATAGAAGGTTAATTAGAGTTGTTTCATATTTATAATAACATATCAGTATGTAAGTAATACTTATGTTATTACTTTATCATGAAAAAACTAAAGAAGAAGAAGTTGAAGAAGAAAGAAATTGAAAAGATCGGTAATGGATATTACCTCTTCTTTGAAACGCCTCTTTGAATCCTTCACTTAGGGAACTAATATTGGTCTTTGAAGAAGACCAGGACCTCTAGGATTATTCTAGGGAAGTGGAGAAGGGATTTTGGCAGGGGTTGGCCGAGCTTGAGTTCTCAAATTGGTGTGAGGAGGAGGGGGAGGAGGTGCCCTTTTATAAGGGAGGAGAGGGGCACCTTAGGAATATCTCAAAATATTATTTTATATTAAAGTCAAAATCGGTTTATAATGGTTCCAAACGGTCTTATTTCGAAGCTAAAGTGGGGATGGGTCGCAATTATATCAACCAATATGATTGAGACAAGTATAGGTTATTATTTTAACCTTATCAATTAGATTTAACTTTAAGTTAAATAATTTAACTTTTACCGTGTATTTTTGTTTTCTTACACTATATGGTTAATACACTTTCTATAACATGGCAAACGAACCCCAAATTGTTTATTATTAATATATATATCCTTATCTAAGTCATGTTTCCGAACCTTAGATTTTTAGGAATAAAATAACAATTAATAATATAATATTTTATTTAAAAACTATTTTGTGTCAATTTTGACACTATTTGATATATGATTTTTGTGAAAGTCATAACAGAATTATATGTTCGAACCAAGTTGATTAAATAAACACTAATATATCATAGTAACCTAGAAAATTAGTGCAATTAATAAAAAGTCTTAAATTACATTGATTTTGGTATTTATAATATCAATTATGTCAATATTTCATTAATAAGATAATTACTGCATCATCTTTGTGTCATAAATAAATTAAATTATTTGATGTCTAAAAATTACAAATAAATTTCCATTATGTAGGAAATCGTTTTATCTTTCTAATTAATATTTACAATCGAATATATCTTATGTATAACCCTATATTAAAAATGGTTTAGTTAATAAACTTTGATTTTAACTCTTTTCACTCTTCTTTGAATTAAATAATAATAAATGTCCTAATCAAATCCAAGTGGGCCTAAATGATAATATTTTACACTTAAGGTTGTTTTTGGTCGAGATAAACTTGTCCAATAGTATTAGGACATGTGTTAGGGTAATATTAATATCATTTTTATCCTTAATTACCCTATTTAGTTTTAACCGTGGTAAATAAAAGTAAAAAGTTACTATTCACCAAAAATTATTTTCATCTCATTGAACCACATTTTACTTACTGACATCAACCGTGTCTCTTGGATTTTTTGAAATTCCATTCACATAAGCGGTAAAATTAAGTTTTATGAAAAATTCAGTTTTTTTTAACTACCACTTAGTAGTTTCACTATTCATCAAAAATTGATGTTTTTCAGAACAATGCCAAAATTTCATCCTAAGATATATTTCATATTCCGAATTCAAAAATGAAGTCTATTTTACCAAATTCATAACATATAAGTTGCATTAATTAATTTTATAATTAAATCCTGCTATTGAAACAAATAGCGTGTTTTTAAGAAACAATATCTATCAAAAGATTGACACTTGATTATGTCTGGTTTAAATGTGAAATTACATTCAATGACCAACATTGTATTAAATTGTAAAAATATATTCTAAATATACTTTAAATCCACTCAAATTAATAATTTATCACTATTAATTATTTTGATTAAAAAAATTGTTTTTAATTATAATGTAGTAATTTTCACTATTCATCAGAATATGAAAGTTATCCGAAAAGTACCAAAATTTCACCTTAAGCTAAATTCGATACTCCGAATCCATAAATGAAGTCCATTTTGAAAAATAAAATTTACAAAATTTCAAAAATTGGTTATTACTATTCATAACAGCTAGTTTTAATAATATCTTAATATCATATCGTTGTTTAGCGAAACTTGGTGTTGCGTACAACACACGCTATCTAGGAAGGTCGCGATTGCGTGTAATGCAAGGAAAGTCAAGGATGTGTGTTGTGCAAGATCCTTTTGGTGTAGCGTACAACACAGGACATAAATAAAATTAAAAGGAACATTTTTCATAAAATCTCGGGCTGTTACAATATATATCATTATCCATTCCGGGTTTGTCTCTTTGAATACTGATAAAAATTTCTAATAGTATTTTAAAACATTATAAAAAAAATTCTATCTCGATTTATTCAAATAATGTAATCTCAAAGGGAATATAAGTTTAAGAAAGATCTCTTTCAAGACATATACCTTTTATATCTTCTTCTAATTAAGAATAAGTCTAAATATATATATGACTAATGATACTAGAGATGCATCATTGTAGTCAAATAAATTATATACGTACCTTCTACATATATGGGAGGTTTCAACAAGGACTCTGGAAAATAAAAAAATTGAACACATTAAGCATAAGTATAATAAATTTCAATGACCTCAAACCATATCCTCTTGGATTTTTAGGATCATGGAACATTAATTTAGTGATTCCTTAATAATAGGGTAGTGAAAAAATAGTAATAAATATGTCGAAATATTAATGACGGAAAATATATCATTAACCAGGATGAGGGAGAGCCTTCAAGGGGAGTAGGTATTCAGTTCCTTGATAAGGATGAATGATAATCGATTAGATTCTAGTCAGTTTGAATTGAATAGAATGCTACTAATGTGGATGTTTTAATTCAGAATGCTGCTAGTGTAAATAATAATTCTTAATGGTTTTCAATTGAAGGGTTATACCTACCTTACATGGTGTTTATGTATGATCAAATAATTCTATATCAATTATACATATTATTCCTTTTTATAATATTACTAATACTATGGTTGTATTGTAAACTCATAATGAAAAAATAGTTGTGGATGTTAATAATAAGGTTAAAATAACTGAGAATCATGGTAAAAAATTTAAAGATTCTATAGGTGGATATACTAAACTTTCTTTGAAAATATAAAACATGAATTTTACTTCTGAAAAAATTTCCTATCCAATAGGAGGTTTTTTCGCTGAGCAAAAAAGGGATGTTATGTTTTGATGATAAAATTAAGAGCCTTTACTATGAAATGATATCAATATTCAATTTATTAATGACTGAAATTGTTGTATTGAAATAAATTCATATGGAATCTATGGAAGATTTAAAAATATGAAAGAAAAATTATATTTCATATTCATATATTGTTAAGATCAAATTTGAAATATAAGAATTGGAATATAATATTTTTTAAGATTGAATTTGATAATTTATTATAGACAACAATTTCTATGATTGATTTTGTAATAAAAAATTCTTCCACTCAACTAGGACACTGATATGTGTAATCTTATGATTTCAAATAGACAAATCGTTTCAAAGAATAGTTATGAAGTTTATCCTCCACTTTAAATGTTTCATTATCTAATATTCATGAATTAAAGTGTAACATAATATCTTTTACCTCTTTTTAACATTTTAATTAATAGTTACTAACTAAGGTTGCTAGGATTTAATTAGTTATGAACTAAAGTCTTGGAAAAATTTAGAAAACTATGGTGAATTTGGATGCATTTATTAAATTGTACTATTCTTCATAAATTGGGATTCTCATTGATAATATCGGTTTTTATAAATTTTTCTTAAAAGTAAATAAGATAACGAAGGGATACACTAAATGAAATCATAGTGATCTTGGATGAAATTATTAAATCTATTAATGATATTTTTCTTGAAATATATTCACTATAATTAGATCCTTTGGGTGAAGAATTCATTAATTTAATTCATGAAATGAACAAGGTTTATAAAAAGGGAAAATAAGTTAATGATTATTTGGTACAAACCATATTTTGTGTGTCTGTTGTTTCTACCCCTCAACCATTATTTTTAAAAGATGTAATTAATGCTTTCATGGTACTGGTTGATTACCTTGATCACATATATCAATTGAATATAACATCAGTTGAATCTATGAAGGACTATTATAGATATAAAAAACATTACTTCATAGATATCCAGAAGATTATTGTAAAAATATTAGGAAACATTATTCAATTATACAATTTTTTAGAATATATGAAGTTGTTAATATTTTTTATCTATGTTTATAATATATTTGAACATATATTTGAAAAAAAATTAAACTATGAAACATAAAAAATTATTCTGATAATAAATTTAAAGACACCATTGATTATCTATGATACAATAATGAGACTAAGGTAGAAGTTACCACTATTTTATGAAAATAAAAATAAATTTTTTATACTTATTCTTATATACCATTGACTATAATTCTTTTTTACATGCATTTTCATGATGGAAGAAGAAGTTTCCTACACTATTAGAGGACATCCTATCAGTTCCAAGTTAATATGGGAAATAAAAGACTGATCATGTAACTAAAAGAGCTAAAGCATGTCCAAATTTTCCTCTATTATGGTAATTTCACCAATGACATACTACACCTCATTCATTACCTCATACAATATCCTCTGTTAAACATAACCCATCATTAAAACCCAAAACTATGCCTAAAAACTGATATACTTATGTTTTTTGTGATTTTTATTTGTTGTATTAATTTTCTTTCTTCTTATTAAATTATATTGTTATTTATTAAATAAAATTCAATGACATTATCCTTTTTTCATTATATTTATTTGAATGTTTATTTTTATATTCAAATAATTTTTTTCTAATATTAATTTTCTAATTTAAGTAAATTTATCAAATCTATATTAATTTCATAAATGAAATTGTATAGATCATCTTTTTAGTTTGTTAAGTGAAATGTGATTTTTTAATAATTTTGAAATTTATTTTTGATATGATAAAATGTGGGATAAAAAATTTAAAATATTTACATTTAAATCATGTTATTTCTTTATTATTTTTTATGATATAAATATTTAATTTTTTTAATGAAATATAATTTATAATGTATAATCTATAAATATATTCAGTTTAATATATGAAAATACTTAACTCTAAATTTGAGATATATTAATTTTTAAATAATAATCAATGCTTTTTTGAGTTCTTTGTTTAATGATTATGTTTTCTAAGAACAAATAATGGTTGTATTTTTGGAAATATTAATGTTACTCAAATATATATAATTTAAGAATATGTTTGAATACTCAAAAAAACCCTAGTAAATATTTCTAATGAGTTCTATAGAACTATATTGAACAATTTTAAAAAGATAAAAATTATTTTATTCGAAGAATATTCTATTGGGGTTTAGAGTTGTTTTTCATTGATGAAAACTTATGCTGGTTATGAAGTCATACAAATGGATAAATATGTTTTATGCTAAAAATATTATGTAATTTGAAATTAAAATATTAGGAATATTTTCCCTACTTTGGAAGTTTAATTTTGGGATGTTTTACATTAGGAAGTCTTGTTATGGAACTTCATATGATAATGTATAAAATTCATATGACCAGTAGAGTGAAACTATTATAATTTATACCAAGTCATAAAGATGTAAATTTTCTTAAGAGAAAATTCTTATTCCAAGGTATAATTTTCATAGAATCTATCTAAAAGTCTTATTGATATTGAATGTCTTATTCCAAGAAGAAAAGTTTTATGAAGAATCTAATAATTAATGTAATCATGAAGACTTATTGGAATTGTATATAATTATATAAATATTATTGTCTAATGAGAATCACATTATTATTACAGATGTAAATAAGATATTTAAATCTTGATAAGTTATAAGATATGAAGTTTATGTCTTACAAACCAATTAATTTGAAAAGAACTACTTTCGATGGGGTCAACTATTTCTACATAATGGAAAAATAAATTTATCGACAATTATTATAATAAAATCCGATGATTATTTCAGATTAATATATTCTAGTAACTAATTATTCAGAATATTGATGTTACGACAATGTGAAAAATATTTTATAATTTTCTATGTGAATATTAAGGACATGGTTGATGCATAATGTTTTTCATAGATGGGTTATATTCCCTCACAATAGTTTCATAGTGGTAAAACATATAGATTTATTAAACTAATTTTATAAAATATATATAAATTTTAAATGAATTATTTCTTCAAATATAAATCATTTAACACTAATTGAATTTTTTTCTTCATATTTCATCTCATTTAAGTTATACAAACCGTGATTAAATAAGGATATGTATATAGTTTTTGTTCTTCTACATGAACATCATTTATAGTTGAAGAAACCAATCAAGGATATTCCTAAAATTAAAATAAATTATCTATATTTTCTTCATAAATTCCCAGTTGCAACTTTCTTCCACATGAATTTCTATATTATTTTCATAAATATATTTTTTTCTCATATAATTTAAATCTTCGTGTACTTACTTTGAGAGAATTACTGTGCACTTTTATTATAATGGTTGATCTCTATAAAATATCTTTGCACATATATACTTTTTATAAGATACATTCACCGTCTATTCCATCCCTCTAAAATAATAATTAATAAAAATATCCAAGTTCACATTGAGAATCAATAGAGTGGATTCTTGCTAATTCATATTGTCGGGGACCATAATAACAATTTAAGATGTCCTGTAATTTTTTTCATTTTTATTCCACTACATAAATAATTTAAAATGAGAGGGATATAATAAATGATATTTTAATAGATTTGTTTTTATTTGGAATGAATTTGACAATCTACCCCCTATTGAGTTTTTATGAAACTCAATTTGGACAACAATATGATCTTAAAGAAAAAACCTGAGGATGTAGATATAATTTTATTAAACATTTTATTTACTTGTAATTTTATGATTATTGTAGTTTTATTAATTATTTTTTATATTTCATTCTTATAATTTATTAATTTTTATCAGAAATTATAATATTTTATTTAATATAATTTAATAATGTTCATTTAATTTAGTGTTTTCTATGAAACATGATATTAGACATGTTAAAGGAACAAATTCAAGGTGTTACAATTAAGTTTTATAGTGCTCACCTTTTTATGAGGAGCTCTCTAATAAATTAATAATGGTTGGTACCTGTTTCCAACGCTTTTCGCAGGGGCGCGCACGCGTATCCGTCCATCTGCGGAGGAGGATGAAATGCATTGTTGCCCCGCATTCCCACTTTCCAAAGGTGGGCGGCATTCGCTCCTTATTCAGGGATGTCTTCTCCATGATCGAAACTGGATGATGGGATGTCAGTTCTTCCTTCTGCAGATTCCTCCTCCGAAATCATCACATAGTCCGGGTCTCCCTCATAGATTTAATACGTTGTTCGTGAAACTCTTCCTAGTGCCATGTTTCCATAGACGCCGATTAATTACACTGCTTCTGTCGGGACATTACAAAGAGTCCGGTTAGGGCAGCAACCTTCATTCGGGGGAGTAGTCATGTTGAGGCATCAGTAGCATGTCTGGATGCTGGTGAACTGGCATGTCTATCTTTTGTCCCTTTTCATGGGACTTCTCGAGGGGGTGGAATCCCAAGGCATCCCACATTGAGCATGGGAAATTTTATTCCATAGACATATATCTGAGGTTTTCCTCAGCTTCCTGTGTCTAACACAGGGTATGCTGCAGGTTTAATGTCCAGCGGATACGGTTACGCTAAAGACGTGCCATCCGAGGTTTTCCTCAGGCATCTCATGTTTATCACGATGTAGGTCGCAAGTTTAACGTCCAGCGCAGATGGGCTGGCCCAATCAAAACACTAACTGGATTGGACCAAATTGACAAATTTCCCTTGAAGGGATGCCGATATCGGGGTCAAACCATGGGCGGCTTCCGGAATGTTGTGAAGCGAAGTGGAACAACATGATCTCACCGGGATGTGACGGTCCGGGTGAGGATCAGGGTGGATAATGGATGGATTAATGAAGTGGAGGGGGAATGACAAGGGACCATCACAAGGGAGACGGTGATGTTGGGGTTGAGCCTCGAAGAGACCTCCTATGTATCCCCATGGCAGGGAATCAAAGTCCACGTAGTTCAAATGGTGTGTCGGAGAACCAACGCGAACAAGGACCATGGTCCAGATGGTGTGGGGCTTACACACTAGGCATCTCGATTGTTGGCGAACTGATGCGAAGAAGGTCGGGATGACCACCGGGTGGTGGGCTTGAACCTCTGGGAGGCTTCCTACGTACCATGCCTTGAAATGGATTAATGTCCTTGTAGTTCAAAGGGTTTCATCGGTGAACTGACATGAATGTAGACCCGGGGGTTCACTAGTGGTGGTCATGAACCTCGTGAAGGATTCATACGTACCATTCCTTGACTTGGATCAAAGTCCTCGTAGTTCAGGGGGTGGGTGTCGGTGAACCGATGCGAGGAAGGGTCCTTGGTCCGATGGGAGATGGGCTTGAACCTCAGGGAGGCTTCCTACGTACCATGCCTTGACATGGATCAAAGTCCTCGTATTTTGGGAGGTGGGTGTCGGGGAACCAACGTGAGGAAGTGACCTTGGTCCGATGGTAGATGGGATTGAACCCCCGGAAGGATTCCTACGTACTATGCCTTCACATGGATCAAAGTCCTCGTAGTTCAAAGGGGGGCTTCATCGGCGAACCGACGTGAAGGTGGACCTTCTTCGGATGGGTGGTTGGCTGGAACCTCAGGGGGGCTTCCTATGTACCATGCCTTGAAATGGATCAAAGACCTCGTAGTTCAAATGGGTGAGTCACAATGATTTGTCGTCGGACTGGGATGTAGTTTAACGTCTTGCGGGACGAGGATGAACACAACGTGAATAAATTATGGATGGGCTTGAACCTCAGGGAGGCTTCCTACGTACCATACCATGACAAGGATCAAAGACCACGTAGTTCAAAGGGTGTGCAGTTTAATGTCATGCGGGACAAGGGCATATAGTTTAAATTCATGCTGGCTGAGGTGTTGTCATGGACAATGATTACTCCAAGCCCACTTGAGTTGTGCTCAGTGTGAGAAACAAGAGGCAGTAGAGATCTGATGATCACGTCAGGAAGGGTTAGTCCGTGAGAAGCGAAGAGGGACTTATGCGTTAGGCGACCCATGGTGTTGGGACTTTCTCCAGGATAGAGGCCCGAATTACGGAAAAGCGCAGCGAGAGAGGGATTTGGGACCAATTATGGGAGGTGTCTCGTTCCCTATCACGCCCTCCACTAACCTTGGCAGTGGGGAAATACGGAGGTGCATGGGTGCTACCATCCGCAAGAGGGGCTAGGGGGCTTACAACAAGGTGGTTTCCCTTCTCCCATGGACATACGCTACCCCAAGAAGGAGGATATCATCCCTTGTGGAGAGGGTGACCCCGTCTTTGTGGAGACGGGTGGCGTAAACAATGTCTGAGCTGGGGGGGACCCTGCGTGCGAAGCACAGTGCCAGATCATAGTTTAACGTCATGTGTTGAGGACGAGGTGTTTGGAAGTTTAACGTCCTACAGCTCGGACGAAGTGGGTTCGCTCTGCACCCCTAGGACTTACATGACCGGCACCCTTTGCTCCTTGGGTAAGGGAAGGTACCAGTAAGGCCATGGTCAAGGGGGTCGTAGAGAGGACCATCGAGGGGTCCACGTTAGCTTGGCTATGCACTGAATTGATAGTCGTTAGCGTGTCTAGGAGAAAAAGAATAAGGCGAAGCAACGCTACAGGTGATGTTTCCCGTGGGACTTTGAAATCACATCGTGCAAACCTGGAGGGTTGCACGGGAAGAGGAATTGCCAAGCAGAGGAGTGTGCCTCACGAAGTGGAGTGACTTGGCCTTAGCATGGGGAAGAGGTGTGGATGGGGGGTGCTTCGCGAAGTGGAATAGTATTCACGGAGCACTGCCTCGTGAAGCAGAGGTGCCTCGTGAAGCAAAGTGCCGCGAGGCAGTGTGCTTCGCGATATGTAGCGATCCTGCCTTAGCATGGGGATCACTAGTCCAGGATGGGTGTTTCGCAAAGCATAAACACTTTGCGGATGCCCGGGTTCCCTTGGGAATCCCCCTCCTTCTCGAATGCCCTTGAGCTTCACGTAGGGCATCCCTCTCGGAAGAGGGGCTCAAAACGAGACAAAGTGACGGCGTCACGCAAAGTAGAAGTACATCACAGAGATCATGATTCCCGGGGGCTAAGGGTACTTCGAGATTCAAAAATTGAGAAGCTGAAAGGTCAGATTGTCCGTCCCTTGGGCTTAGGGGAACCCAGTATTTATAGGAAAGGGGCGCCGCGAAGCAGATCTCACACGGCGCGAAGGGGCGGCGGTTGCTTCGCATCGGGCTCACGAACGTCAGGTCGTTCGCGGAGAGGTACCGCCTCCGGTGCTTGGTAGAGGGCTTACGAACTCCAGGCTATTCGCGGAGAGGTACCGCCTCCGGTTCTTTGCAGCTGGCTCGCGAATTTCAGGTAGTTCATGGAGTGGTACCGCCTCTGGTGCTTCGCGGCGTACTCTCAAATGTCAGGTCATTCGCAGAGAGGTACCACCTCCGGTGCCTCGCGGGACTACGATGCTTGGGGGTGCTTCGCGTCGGTGCTTCGCGAGGCAGCATGCGGGGCTCCATTTTCTCTCCTTCCATTCGTGCAATATTTTGGCGCCAACAAATCCCCCCCCAGACATGGAGCCTCGCAGGGATGAAGGGTCTAAGTCTGAGGGAAAATCGCTAAAATTATCTACGGTGGGCGATGTGACTTTTTGAAGGGGGCCAGCGGTGCTGACCGCGGCCACGGGATCTAGACACGCCGTGATGCTCCATGTGGGCGGGGCGCATCGCGATGTTCTGGGGTCCTGACCTATAAATAGGTGGCCGACCTCTTTTTTCTTCACGCAATTTTCTTGTCCTTTTGTGCTCTCTATTTCACGAAGCTCCACATACTCCATGCCTTCTCTCCGCGAATAAAGCTTTACGGCGAACCGCGGGTCTCGGACTCCGCGACCGCGCCATGTGAACTCATATTTTCTGGCCTAGGTCCGACTATGCGGGTTGGTTTCTCATCCAATTTTCACGAGAGATCTTCATGAGCCTACATGGCGACCCAGATTCGCGATCCTTTCTGAAATTTGTTTTCTGTTTATTGGAACCGATATGGCCCATCAAGAAGCTGTATTGGGGGTGATTGTCGACGCCGCCCGGAGGGATGATTTGTCCAACTATCTGGCCCTTGGGGAGATGGTCTGTATCCACTCGGACCATACCTCTTTGACAGAACTACTATCGGAGGGTTAGAAGAACTATCCGCAGTGCAAGAAACTTCCCTTGTATGGCATCGGGCTGAGGGATGACATCTTCATCCCTGAGGCGAGTAGGGACGAACAAGCTTATTGGTTTAGGAGCACGGCGTGTCAGCACCAATGGATCAGGGAGGCCGATGGTCATGCATAGGAGGACTTCACACCCGTCACCGCCGCCTGTCTCTACAACCATGTGAACAATATTAATGGGAAGCCACTATAACTGGAGACATCCCCTCCTCTGTATCGTACCGTGCTAAAGGCGGTGTTGCAGGATCCGAAGAAGGGGTGGTCCGATGAATGGGACATGCGCCAGGGCGGAAAATTTTCTGATGACTGGGCCTGGGCCTACTGGGTTGGCGCCTCATGCGAGGAGTTTGGGGCTGAGCTCAGAAGAGTGGGTTTATATGAGGCGTCATGGTCCTCCCAATTCCACTTTTACCAACCGAAACAACTGATGCCGGAATTGCTGAGTAGATGGTCGTCTAAGACCAATACTTTTCACCTGCACCATGGGGAGGTGGGCATCAGCCTGTGGGATGTCCACCAGATTTCGGGGGTTCCGATCTTGGGGACCATATGTGATGAGTTCATCCCCATCAAGAGCGTGTGGGAGAATACAGAGAAAATGCCGCAACTGGCATCGGTGCTGATGGCACTCATCCCTGGAGAGGACAAGGAGGTAGTGAGGGATGTCCCCTTTAAGAAGTGGTTCAAGTGCTTCCTGAACTTCCCAGAAAAATGAGAGTTCCCTCTGAGGCCTTGAACTTGTCTGAGGGCGGCCCAACGGGGTAAGGACCACTTGTATAGGCGGGCCTTGGAGGACAGCCAATGGAAGACGTGGGGTTTCAGTGTCAGCAATGAAAAACAGCCGATAGTCAGGCTGGTGGTGTTCATTGCAACTCTCATCTGCGGTTGGATCCTACTAGTGAGGGATACCAGCATGGGGGTGCGGCCCATCTTGTTTATCATGGTGTCCTTGCTGGCCATGGGGCAGCGGGTCAATCTGGGGACTCCCATGCTCGCCAAGATGTACAGAATGCTGTGGCACATTAGCGAGGGCAAGAAGCCGCAAAATATATGCGGACCCTTCCACCTCCTATATGGGTGGGTTGCAGCGCACATCAGGGGGATCTATGAATATCCAAACCCTATCTCGCCGCCGGGATCAAACTTCTGCCCCTCTATCCTGAATGTGTTTGGGAGATTCCCATTCAAACTAACCATGCTGATGGTGCTGAATAGGGAGTGGAGGGCGGATGAGTTTAATTTCCACCCCTTCCCATTGCCGATGGGGAAAATCACTGACGATGGGCAGGGAACAGATGAGCATCGGGCATACCTCTTGGCCTTTCGAGGTGGAGTTTTGGTGGCACGAGTGGATCGTGAGCCGCTCTACGAACCGTACACCCTGCATCGGTTTGTGAGGCAGTTCTGGTGCCTCCAGCGGCTGACCCCGTAGGTCTACTGGGAGGTGCGTCACGAGGAGCACCCGTGTGTGATGAGGTAGTTGTGGCTCATGTTCACACGGGAAGATAGGAAGATGTGAATTGCTTTGCCTCCATCCACAGCCTCTTTCGGATTCGTGAGAGAGTATGCCAGTAGTTGGGAGGATGCATACCCATGGGAGATGCTGAAGCAGCCAACTATTCGGGTTGGTGACGGTGGGCCTCCTCTATCATGAGGTTGGGGTCGGAGGGCGGCAAGGGCTTCTTGCGGTGGCGGGGCTGTCGTGGCGGCAGGACCCGCACCGGCCGAGGGTGTGGCAGCAGTGTAAGATCTGGTGATTCCGGAAGAGAAAGGCCATACGGAGGGGCAGCCTCCGAGGGGATATCAAAGGATATCCACCCAGGCTAAGGGGAAGTGGTTCATCATATCGACATGGAAAAGGATGCCGTCTTCCCGAAGGCCTGGGACATTTGGAATGTCAACCAGCAATTCCTCAGTCCACCCGAGATATGGGAGCAACTGAATCACTTCAGGATGGAGTTTCCGGGCATAGGCCGAGTCCGGGATGGTTTCATGGTGTCTCCAGCGGAGGCAGAGCAATACTTGGACGAGCTGGAGGACTGCGTTGATTCCAGTGGTGTCTAGCGCCCGATGACAGACTAGGTGAGGGTACTGCTGGATCGGATGGTCCCCACACAGTTTTCAGCTACCGATCTGAGGGAGCGCTTCCCCCAACCAGAAGAATTAGAGGACCCCTCTCGGGAGGATGAGGTTGGAGGAGGGAGCACGTTGGAGGAGGGATAGGTCGAATATCAAGGCTCTGATTCTGACGATTTCGCGGAGGCTCTAGAGGTAGCATTCTGAACATCATTCCTTATGGTACGTTCTTGGGCCATTATGGACTTCTCACCAATGTTTGAGCCATGCAGGAGAATCTTGTACGCAGGCCTCATTCTCACCCCTCGGCGGGTGATGATACAGGACCTTCAGATCCCGCGCCAATGGCTGCGTCCATTTCTATGTCTGGTGGGACCAGAGCACCCGAGGTGGCTCCTCCAGAATCTCCAGACCTTCCAACAGTATACGGAGGGCCTCACCTTGGGGTCTCGCCAGTATCGGCTCAAGAACAGCACCAGGAGGTCAATCTCTATAATTTTCCTCTACCGGTTTCCTTGTCGTCATATGTGGACTATGCCAACTAACCTTTATGTCTGTCTCTGTCGTACAGTTCTCCGACTGGTGTGGGCTTCTGTGGCAAGGCTAGTCGGGATGTCTGGTGGCATTCCTCCTAGGGGAAAGCTGGTGATGGTGGTGATAGTCCCCCCCATCTCCCCGAGCTTCAACACACATCATAACTGGCGGGGCCACTATTAGGGTTGTGCCCGAGGTCATTGAGGTGGACTCCGTTGAAGATGATCGACTAGACGGTCCTAGTCCTGTCGCGCCTGCTTTGGCGCCAGATGTTGCGCCGGATTCAGTGCCAGATGCAGATCCTACCGAGGACTTCTTGTAGGCGTATCCTGCGTATGAGTCTGCCAATCGCGCAGACTGGGACGAAACATCCTCCGACGAGGAAGACAGCAACATAGTCCTCCGCCGGTCATGGAATTTAATCGTGTGCTTCATCAAGGACACCCCCATGCGCTATGGATGGAAAACAATGGATAGGCTTCACTCACGGCTGTGCAAACTGTGCATTGTGGGAGTTGATTCCCAACGTCCTCATGCACTCATCTGAGATATTATGGCTGAGAAGATCCGGGAGCATGATCGTGGACTCAACGTGGGCTGGCAGTAGAGGAAGGCGATAAACATCAAGTAGATCCAGGAGGCTGAAATTGAGGTTCAATAGCTGCAGACTCGGGCGGATGAGCACTCAACCTCTCTTAATTCACAATCTGAGCTGATCTCATGGTTGAATTCCCTGCTGGCAGAGGCAAAGGAGCATATGAGGCAGGATTTTGGAAAGATGGCTTCCATTCAGGATGGGTTAGAGAGGGCCAGAGCCAAGCCTGACGAACTGCGCCCCGCAGCTGCTGAGGAGGAGCAGGAGCTGAGTTAGTGGGAGAAAGTCTTGGATTCCACAAGCTTAAGGGTGGTGGAGCTGCAATGCTCTTTTGATGGGGTCAACCAATCCACGGAGGTAGTCGACCCCTGGGTACTATAACAAACTAAAAAAAATTATTGGTACTTTTGTGCTTCAATTTATTCCTTCTTTATTTTGAATGTCGTAGCAAGCACGATTTCCACTGTTTGAATCGGATCACTACATCCATACAATATTTGCGGGACGTTCAGTGATAATTCCCCAAGCTCACATGGGTCAAGCCCAATGTAAGAAACAAGAGATAGTTGCATTCTCATCCCACCTAACATAGGAGTGGAGACCAAGCTCCGGGTATTCGGGATTTGGATTACCAGTCCGGATTTCCGAAAGATGGGAGATGCTTGGCCTGAGAATAAATTTCTCAAAACAGCCGAATTATAGTTTCTTCAGCATGCCCTCATACATGAATGGTGCAATGCTAGGGGCACTGAAATCGGTCTGAACAGATGGAAACGAGAAGCATGAATTACGATTCCAAAGATTCGAAGCACTGTGGGGATGGCGTGACAATAAAGGATAGTCGTTAACCATGGAGGAGAAGTAGTATCCTTACTGTGTTATCCTGAAATGGGGACAAAAAATGAGGGTCAACCATTTACCATGTTCGAAACATGGGAGCATGTCACAAATGTTGTTGGTAAATCTTTCAGGACGTTGACCCAGGATAGTTGGAAGAACCTGGTTCAGGCATCCATACTGTTAGGGGGTCCCTCCAGACATGACCAGTCTTCGGGAACGTTGGCCGAGGATGGTAGGTGAGTCGATGCGGCATGCTACCAGGCCATTAGGGGGTCCCTTCAGACATGAAACGGGGCGAGGGTCTGAATAAGGGGCATGCAAATCATGGAATATGGAGTGATGGTTTGACCGAACATAATCCAACACTCATGTAATTACATCCTTGGTAGGAACACACCAGATGGGTGCATCGGTATGGTTATGGATCCTTCCTTCTTTGGGACAGGGTCTCTCTAGCAAGGGGTCCAGCCAGGGGGGTCGAAAAGGGGAAGGATAGGATTAGTGATTCCTATGGGCTAGGCCATAGTCAAAATACCAGGGTGTCCCTACATATCCCCTGAGGATGGGAATCAATCCGTACGTAGTTCTGAAAGCACAGTGTAGTCATAGGCCAACACTGATAGGTGAAATCCTCTCTGGCAGAGGTTCTAGTGCATCCCATGATTAACATGGGGAATCCTGAACTTGTTGAGGGTAGAACCACAGTTTAGTGTCATGCGTTGAGGACATATGGACTCCTATAGTTTAACGTCATACGATAGGATGTGGAGTGAAAGTGAAGAGCCCAGGGAGCATTTGGTGTGGTAGTTATGAAACCGACGTGAATGAGGACTTGGAGTCTGAATCACACCACATACCCCCGGAGGAAACTCTCTAGGTCGAGGGACCCAGAGTGAGTATTAGGATAGGCCCGAAGCAGATTAGTTTGGCATTCCTACGTACCCCATAAGGATGGGAATCAAGACATACATAGTTCTGAAAGCGTGGTTTAATGTCATGCAGGATGATGAGAAGCTCGGCCATGTTGGTACACATCCTGCCAAAACTACTATTCCCACGTGAGTCATGCTAGGTGTGGGAAACAATAGGTAGTGGTGGGACTTTCCCGAGACAGAAAAGGGGGAAGGTTAGGGCGAAGGGATGCTTGGTGAATACCAGCCCAAAAACACTTTCACGACCATGTAGCACACCCATATGAGCGAAGAGATAGATCCGAATATATTGGAATTCCACTTGAACATTAGGAAGTGGAAATGTGTGAATCATGTCTCTGGGGATTTGGATCACAATGATGAAGGCGTAACGATAGAGGATAACTTTGAATCATGGAGGAAACGCAGCATCCATATCGTGTTAGTCTAGAATGGGAAAAGACAAATAAGGGTCGACTGTTGACCATGTTCGAAACACAGGACCATGTCACAAATGTTGTCATAGATCCGTAGGGACGTTGGCTAGAAAAGATTGGAGGGACCATAGGTCCAGAATCCATGGAGAGCCCTTAAGCCTAGTATCCATGTCGTCTGAGGGTCCATTTGGATGTCGAAGAGGATGAGGATCCAAATAGCGAGCTCACGATGCTTGGTCATGGGACGAGGGGAATGTCCCTATGAAAATCCCACACTTCGGTCTCTTTGTCGAAACACATCTGAATATGACAATGAGACGTATTATATAGGGGGGTAGAGTCCTTTACCATAGGGAGATCTTAGTTTAGGGTGGTAAAATTTGGACCATGGGTAGGAGGAAGCACATGGGACACAGGACGGGTATTTATGAAAACCCGTCGTGGATGAGAACCGGGGTTCCGACTACCATGTGCTTCTCGGATTATTTTAGGGTGAGAGGCCAGAGGCGAGAGTTGGGATGGGCCCGCGGGGAAATGCCCGAACACTCCTACGTATCTCATAAGGATGATAATCAAGCCTCACATAGTTCTTGAGATATCTTAGTTTATGGTCTTAGAACTCGGACCATGAATGGGTAATGGGAGTAGGGGCCACATGGCAAGGCGGTTACAAAACCCGACGTGAATGAGGACCTAAGCCCTACATGCCATGTGTCCCTTGGGGAAATGCTCGAGTCGAGGGACCGAACACGAAGGTTGGTCTGGGCCTATGGGGAAGTGCCCGAGAGCTCCTACATATCTCATAAGGATGAGAATCAAGCCTCACATAGTTATGAAAGGTGGCATGGTAAGTTACCAGTGCCAGGGAAAAAAGGGGAGTGCGGGCATGGCCCTTTTACTAAAAGAAGTGGAATTTGATAAATATTATTTTTCCTTTATGGTGAGTGTTTTTTTTGTGAAGTGACAAGCCTAGGGTAGAAATCCCTGGTGTCTCCACAATAATCAAGCTGTAATAGGCGTTGACAAATGGCATGGCACATGACCAATACCCAACGTGATTTCCTCAACAACGAGGTCATCACAATGAAGTACCATTTTTTGTCATGCAGCCAGGACAATAATGTCACAGTTTGAGGGTCGTATGATCGGACCAAGAATGCATTTTAACGTCATGAAGTGAAAACATAGCAGAGATGATGCTATGCAGGGAATGTATATGGTGTCGTGTGACATAACCGACATGGATGAGGACTTGGAGTCCAAATCACACCACAAAGTCCCGTAGTCAGGGTCCTGAAGGCAGGACGCTAAACTCAAGCTGGACCCAAAGACAAGAGGTATTGGCGTTCCTATATACCCCATGAGGATAGGAATGAAGGCAGACGTTGTTCTTGGGAGATCTTAGGTTATGGTCTTTTGAGCATGGACCATGGTTGGATGACACCTTTCTAGGTAAGCGCAGACCTCGACCCGATCCCTAAGCCCACATGAGATAAACTCGGTGTGGGAAACAAAGGGGGAATATCCTTATCGCAATATCCGAAACATCCAACTAGGGGGATTCAGTGAAGATCCATGAAAGACGCCATTGACACGACATTGTTCCCCTTACGCACAGACGTGCATGAATGAATAGTACCAAGTGTTTCGAAACTCCACCTGAACATGATGAGAATGGAGAAGGATGTGAATCGTGTAACCGAAATTTTGGGGTTAATGTCGTTGGTGTCGCGATGGAGGATAAACGTTAACTATGGCAGAAACGCAGTCTCCATATCACGTTAGCCTGCGGTGGGAACAACGAATGGGAATCGACTGCTGACCAAATTCGCAACGCGGGATTTTTATCAATTTGTTGTCCTAAACCCTCAGGGGAATTGGCCTGTAATGGTAGAAGAGCCCTTGGGCGTAGTTTCTAGGCCGCTATTGGGGGTCCTTCCAGGTGTGAAAGATTATGTAATCCCAATCAAGGAGTGGGTGAAGCATAGATGTATCCATCCACAATAGAGGCGATCATCTCCAGGGGGCGTGCAGCCGGGTTGAGACTTGATTGACGTGAGTTGGGGCATAAGTGTGCACCCTGCCATATGCCTTGACCCAAGGGGAAGATTTTGGATTTTGGGTTGGGCCAATGGACGAAATGTCCGAGCATTCCTACATATCCCATTAGACTGGGAATGGATCCATATGTAGTTCTTGAAGGACAAGTAGTTTAACGTAATGCAGTGAGGACGTGGGGGGATAGAAGAACGGGAGTGGGCACATGGTGCAACCCTTACAATCCTTGTATGAGTGGGGCTGTGTGAGTGGGTCTAGGAAATCCTACTCCTCGCTATGCAAGAATACTCCAAGGAAACTATTCCCAGGGGGGATAGTGGGAGAGAAGATATTGGGGATGGGCTCAAGACGAGGCGTCCAAGCATTCCTACGTATCCCATTATGATGGGAATCAAGCCACACGTAGTTCTTGAAGCACAGTTCAACGTAGTTCTGGATGAGAAATGTGTCTCAACCGGGTATATTTATGGTACGGCGGGTAACCCACCATGAATGAGGATGTATTCCCACACCACACCGTACAATCCCATAGGAGAGTCCGAGTCGACGAAGGCCAAGGGGCCCGAGGCTGCGCATTGGTCAGGGAGGCCTGACTGGCTTGCAGTTTAATGTCATGCAGTATGGAAGGGGGTTCGGGGGCCCGAGGAGGCCAAGGGGCCTGAGGCTGTGCCTCGGTCAGGAAGTCCTGACTGGCTTGCAGTTTAACCTCTTGTAGTAAGGACGAGGGTAGATCTTAGTTTGAGGTCATAGAGCTCGGACCATTTTGCAGTTTATCATCCTGCAGGACGGCGGTGCAGTTTAAGGTCGTGCCGGACCATACAGTTTAAGGTCGTGTTGGACCATATAGTTTAAGGTCATGCTGGACCATATAGTTTAATTTCATTCTGAACCATACAGTTTATGGTCGTGCTGGACCATACAGTTTAAGGTCGTGCTGGACCATACAGTTTAAGGTCGTGCTGGACCATACAGTTTAAGGTCGTGGTGGACTATACAGTTTAAGGTCATGCTGGACCATACAAGATTATGAGAAGTATTGGTTGAGGAACCTGGCATTGGTGGGAGGAGTTATGCGCTCACTATCCATGGTCACCAAGGAGTACGCCCCGTTGGGGTAAACCTTATGGATGATATAAGGCCCATCACATTTGGGTTCTAGCTTCGGTAGTTTCCTACCAGGGATCATTGGCGCTCGAAGGACCAGCACTAGGTCACCCTGTAGAAAATAACGGAGGAGAACCTTCTTGTTGAAGGCCCTTGCTATCTTATTCAGATGTCTTTCTACATTGTGTAGGGCATGAAGCCGGTTCTCGTCAAGTGCATCTAATTCAGCAATATAGATTTTGGCCACCTCATCTTGCACTTGCTGGTCATAGACTACAATGAGTAATGATGGCAGTTGGATCTCAATGTGTTGGACGGCCTCAGCCCCATACACCAGGGAATATGGGTTCACCTAGGTAGAGTTGCAAGTCATCGTCCGATAAGCCCAGAGGGCGCTGGGGAGCTTGTCCAGACAACTTTTCTTGTTTTGACCAACCATCTTTTGCAGAATGTTAGAGAGGGTTTTGTTGAACGCCTCGATCTGTCGGTTTTCCTGCGTGTGATAACGGGAGGTATGGTTCGAACAGATGTTGTACTTGGTGTACAATTTTTTCATCTTAGCCGCTTTGAAGTTCGTGTCGTTATCGGTGAGGACGGCGTGAGGGACCCCGAATCGGTGGATAATATTTGAACTCACAAAGTCGACGATGGAACGGGCCTTGACCTCTTTGAGTGCAACTGCCTCTCCTCACTTAGAAAAGAAATATGTACTAGTCAGGATGAACCTACACTGGCGAGCCGTTGCCGATGGATATGGTCCCACTACATCAAGTCCCCATACCGCAAATGGCCAAGAATACTTGGTGGGGTAGAGAGGCTCTGACAGCCGATGTAGGAAGTTTGCGTTAACTTGGCACGCGTGGAATCTCTTGTCATACCCGATATAATCATCGATCATAGAGGGCCAGAAGTACCCCATCCTCCGGATTTTATGGGACAGATTCAGCCCGGCTTGATGGGTACCACAGGAACCGGGGTGGACCTCCTGCATAACTTGAGGAATCTATACTCCTTGGATAAAATGGAGGAGAACGCCATTGAAGCTCCGATATAGAGGATCTGCTCAACACTGGGACCACCCTGGAGGGTAAATTGTAGCACGCGGTGTCGGATTATCTCGAACTCAGCCCGGTCATCTGGGAGGCAACCATTTTGGAGATACTCGACAAAAGGTTCCCTCCAGTCGGGAGCGACATCAACCACCGTGTTCGACAAACCCAGGACCCCTGACGTAGAGGGCCGGGTGGTGAGATGACATACCCGCAGTCCATCATTGTCCTCTTGGGTGACGGGGGAAATGAATATCTGGTCTGCCACATGTATGATCAAATCATTTTTCTCGAGTTCCACGAGCAACGCAGCTACGCCGGTCAAAGCGTCAGCTCGACCATTCTGTGACTGAGGGACATGGGTGACCTCTGGCCAAGAGGGGAACTAGGCCATTAGGTGGAGGGTGCACTCCAGAAATGGCACAAGCTCCGGCTTTCTAATGACATAATCTCCATTGACCTACTTTATTACCATCTCGGAATCTCCTTTCACATGTAGATGGGGCACGTCGATCTCAATGGCCAACTCGAGGCCAGTGATGAGAGCCTGGTACTCTACCTCGTCATTGGTACTGCCTTACGACAACAAGAACGAGTATGGTAGGATGGCCGGCTCCAGGGTAATGAAGATGATACCCAGGCCCACTCTGTTGAGCATAAGATCATTGAGCATCCTACTAGTGGGGCTCCAGGAGGAACTGTCAAAGTGCATTTTCCAACATGGGATGACATGATCAACTGAGAGGATCGCCTCATCAGGAAAATCGATGTTCGAGGACTGATCCGCGGAGGTTGGGTGGGTAGCAAAAAAGTATGCTAATGCCAGTCCCTTAATGGCCTTCTGAGGTATGAACCTGATATCAAACTACAGAAGAATAACTTCCCACCATGCTAGTCGACCAGTAAACATGGGGCAGTTCAGGATTTACTTCAGTGGGTCTACCCGAGATACCAATTGTACCTCGTGGTGATGCAGGTCATGTCGCAACTTCTGTACGACAAAGACGAGCACAAGAAAGATCTTTTATATAGGGGGGTATCTGACCTCCGTATCGAGAAGCATGTGAGTGAGATAGTAGAGAATGTTCTCAGTACCCTCGTTATTCTTCTGGGAAAGAAGTGTGCCGAGGGACCGTTCTAGGGCGGTCATGTAAAGGACCAGCGGCTTTACAGAAACAGGTGGCATCAAAACAGAAGGTTATAGAAGATACTGCTTGTTTTCCTCGACGGCGGTCTGACACTCTTCATCCCATTCATAAGCGGTGCCTTTCTTCATGAGCCAGGAAAAGGGCTTACACTTTCCAGCCAGATTCGCGATGAATCGGCGTCTATAGGCTAAGTGGCCTTGGAGACCTTGAAGTTCCCAAATATCGCTCAGGGGAGGCATTTGGCTGATTTCCTTGATCTTCTCTGGGTTGATGTCAATGCCTCGGTATCTAACAAAAATCCAAGAAACTTCCCATAGGTGACCCCAAGGGAACACTTCAACGGGTTCATCTTCAGGTGACGAGAACAGAGGAAACCAAACACTTCCTCAAGGTCTTTGAGAAGGTCCTGGCGCTGGCATGATTTGACTACTAGGTCATCTACGTAGCATCCCACCAGCATCCCGAGAATTGGCATGAATATGCGATGCATGGCCCTCTGATAAGTGGCACCTGCATTTTTCAAGCCGAAGGGAATAACCTGGTAGAAAAAGGTACCTTGGGGAGCCCTGAAGGTAGTGGAATCCTCATCCTCGGGGGCCATCCGGATCTGGTTGTATCCAGAATACCCATCCATGAAATAGAGAGCTTGGAACTCATTTGTGGCTTCAATCATTAACTTAGTCACCAGGAGGGGGAAGTCATCCTTTAGGAAGTGGCGATTAAGGTCGAGAAAGTCGACGCAGACCCTGATCTGCCTATTCTTCTTCCTGATTGTCTCAATGTTAGAAGGCCACTTGGGGTACTGGACGTCTTTAACGAAGTTGGCTTTGATAAGATTGTCAACATTGTCCTGAAGCATAGCACCATGAGAAGGGTGCATCATCCTGGGAGGCTGCTTAAACCCACGATGGTTTTTCTGGAGGACCATATGGTGAATGACTACTTGAGGATCTAGTCCTGGCATCTCACCGTAACTCTAGGAAAACACGTCACAGTATTGTTTGAGAAATTCTACGTACTGTTGCTGCTCCTCAGGGGACATGGTTGAACTAATCAATGTGGGTCTCGGATCTTCCTCGCAACCAAGGTTCACTTATACCAATTCATAAACCATGGTAGAGACGCCTTCCTCAAAGGAGGGGGGAGCATCCTCCAGGTATTCCTCTCCACCCATGGGGGGATTTCCCACAACGGGAGATACTTCTGGGCTATCAATGCCTGAGGGGTAGCTGGTGTCGGCTTGGGTGACAGTGGTAATCATATTAGGAGGCTCACTCGCCATTGTGATCATAGAAATGAAGGCAGTTGACCCTATCCCATCTGCCCTTCGGACTAAGGGGCCACGTTTGATGATAACAAAGCACTGGTGACGAGTCGGCCTGAGTTGGTTGATTCCAGCCTGGTTCAAGAGACACGTATGACGTACTGCCATTGTCATAAGCTTGATATCCCGGTACCGCATAGGGGTAGGAGGCTCCGGGATCACCTGAGCCTGGTTGGTGTAGGAGTACGAGGTGATTTTCCACTGTTGCTTGGATATGGGAACATGCCCTCCTTCCATACATGAAATAAAAAAACATTGCCCCATGTCGGGGTTCGTGGCCTCCGATCGGTGGATCGGGAGGATGTAGGCATCATCCATGCTTGCCCTGGGATCACTTGTGACCAGGGCTGGTTCATCCTCCCTTACTAGGATTTTCTTATCCTTACTCTTGTAATAATCAGCATCCAGATAGCAGGCCTCTCAAGTGGATAAAGTAGACACATCTCCCTGGAGAATGCCTACTCAACCATTGAGGTAGTATTTTAGGCACTGGTGATACGATGAAGGGAATGATGTGTGCAGATGGAGCCATGGCCTACCCATCAACGCGTTGTAGGTGGTGTCCTGAGAGATGACCATGAACTCGGTACTGGAAATTAATCCACCAAACTGAGTCTGCAGGAGGATCTTGTCGACTGGGGTTTTCTTGGTCCTGTCGTATCCCTAGATTCCGAGGACAGAGGGAGTTAAATCGTCTTTAGACAGACCCAGCTTTCGCAGTGTCCGATTCAAAATTAGGTTGATTTCGGAACCCGTGTCAACGAGGCAGCGACAGGCTTCCACACCATTGAAGTGGCCAGAGATGTACAACAAGCGAAAATGCCCATGTATAGGAGGGTCCTCATCTTCATGATAAAAATATTTAACCGCCTGACATTCAACATTCTCAATTGCCTCGGCGTGAAAGGCTTCTGCGGCCGCCACCTCTGTTTCAAACTGGAGGGGGCTTCTTAGGGCCTCAGCAAGTGCCTTGCGCATTTCAGATGATAGGATTAGGGCCTCAATGACATAAATCCTTGCCGGAATGCTATCCATGTGCTTCATGACATCATAATTTTGTGCAAATGCGATCCTCTTCTAACAGGAGGTCGTTCTGCAGTTGGGGGCATAGCGGGTCCTGCCGGTTGAACAGGCGGTTCGCTAGTGCTGGTCATATCCCGTTGCCAACTAGTTGTGGCCTAGAGAGTAGTTTCCAAACCAGGATTGGACAGCGGAGACTGGCCCTTAGCTGGGTAATACTAGCTGTGGTGCGGATGAGGCATCCATGCCTGATCCAGTAGCACAAACGGCGATGGAGGTGGAGCTGAGGGCGTCAGATGGACTGCGCGTGCTGAGCTCTGTGCTGAGCCTGCTATCTGGTTTTAGTCACGTGCACAACCGGACTGAAAGTGAACGCTGATGTGCTTCGATGACCATCTGGGTTGTGGTTCCACTGACGTTGATGTCGGCTGGAAACATTAGGGGGGTTTTCCTGGCATTCCCCCTCGTCGAGGGTGATATAGGGCTTTACCAGCTCCATGGTGTTAACCGAAGCGTACCCCTAGCTGTCTCTTGATGAGTAATCCACTACTGGGTGGATTCTGGGAGGAATCCCTATTTCAGGGGGCATAATGTCGCCAAGTGTGTGGGATGACGATGACACTGGCGGAGCACGTTGTTTCTTCTTGCATCGTAGCTGCCTACCCTATTGGGAAGAGGTCGACTGTGAAGGCGATGTAGAGGTACTGGCTACTTCTTATGAAGGTTCCGGCTACTTCAGCCATGCTTGGATGATACCATGGGTGCAGAAGACGGTTTTTCGAGCCGTCCAGTCGCTGTATTTCTGGGACACATGGCTGGGAACCTACTGCCACTCACCTTCGCTGTCACTACCAATATCTGACCCAGCAAAGACTGCTGCTACTTGTGTTGGTTTCGGGCCCAACTTGACTATGTTTTTGTTGACCTGGTCTTGAAGCCAGTTTTTAAACATATATCATTGCTTGAGGGTATGCCCCAGGATCCGATGATAAGTACAGTAGTTGGGGTGATCAGTGAGATTCCCCTCTGCCGGCCTTCAGCACTAGGGAAGGCGCACAATCCCTTGCTCTAGAGCATTTAGATGTAGACAGGGACCTTATTTTCATTGAACAAATAAGTCTGGTACCTTCTTTCTGGATAGGGGGCCCTGGGGGCCTGAACCTGATGAGGGGTCGGAGGGACCTGCTGAGGAGGCGGTGCTTTATCGTCTCACCTAGGTGGTGGTGGCACATTTCACGAGGGAACCTGTCGATTTTGAGGCTGTTGCTGCTGGGCAGGATCTTGTGCTTGAGGTGGAGGACCTCTATGGGGTTCTGGGGACGGTGCCGCCAGTAGTAATTCCAACTGCCTGGGGGCATCTATTTGGGCCACCGCGGTGGGTTCGGCTCTGGCAGTCCTCCTGCCAGGGATCATAGGGGGCAACGAACATGCCTGACTAGCCTGTTGCAGTGTAGAGGCCCGTAGCCTGACGTACATTGACTTTACATTACTTTTGCGGAATACTTAGTACATAACAAAAAACACACACGCAAGGATCGTAATAGTTTAGTTTCTTTGGAAACTCGGAACGTAATCTTTTAATCGTGGTGAAAGATCTTCAATATCTCCCATAAAGATCTTCCCCTTTTTTTTACCTAAAACCTTTCTTTATATCCTGGGGAAAAGAAAACATAAAAGGGTGAGCTCAAATTCTCAGTAAGGGTAAACAAAAGAAATATCAATCACATCATATTCATAAGAACATAACATTTTGGAAATCATAACCTGTAAAAGAGAGCATAATTTCATAACATGGGATAAATCATGGCAGTGAAATGTAATCACAATAATCATAACTTAAAACATGAAACTTTGTGGCATTCACACATAATCATAGAGAATCATTTCTTGTTAGTCAAGACTCATTTCCAAGACTATCTTAGTGGACAAAGTCCCTTTCTGAATCGAGTAACCCTCGTTTCAGTCCTTTTTCACTGAACCGGTATAACCTACCGTTCCAGCCCTGTCTATCTCATGAGATATAAAATCATTACCCAATGCATTGGAGGGAGATATAGGTCCCACCCATCTTATAATGAATCCTTTCTTATGTGTGCCACATAATCATACATCATCGCATAACACATGTAACAAAAATGGGATTCTTGAAACATCATGACATCATAAATCAATTCATATAAGATAAAAGAATTCATAAAAATAATTCTATCACAACATGATCAAATCAATGTAATAATAGGGATAAAAACAGAACCCTTTATTATCTTAGATTGAAAATAATTTTGATAAAACACTTGAACTCCATTCTTGAGGAAAATATACTTTCTTCTTCAAAAACATTTTTCCTTTCATAACATGTCATAAAACTTTAAAATAAAAGAAGTTGATTAAAAATAAACTTGAAAACTTGTAAAGTAAGATTCTTGGAAATAATGTTTTAAAAATCCATTCATTCCGTATAAGTTAAAAAAAACATTCTTCGTACTTTTGTCGGAAAAGTAAAAAAGTACCGCGTATGACAAAATATTCCTTTCATAGATATTACTAAAAACTCACCGAAGGGTAAAAAAATGGATTTAAACAATTTTAGGTGGATGGAAATAATATTACATATTGATTAAACATGGATGTGGATGATAAAATACACCCCAGTAAATACTTACGAATAAACAATCTCGGATAAAAATGAGATTGTGATATTTCCCTTACCTTAGGTCCGATTTGCTTCGTATGTGTCCGAACCTCCTGTATAATGATTTAAATAATGTCATTGAATTATTACAGAATCATATTCATTGTTATGATATCATATATGGTTCACTTATGACATTATATTACCCGTTCTTTTGTAAATTCCATGTTAAAGAAGCATTTTGGGTAAAATCGTTTCATTTATCGTAGGTGTTTTGACTTGTTGTTCTTGACATCATTATTACTTATATCATGATTTACTTACTTCCAGAATATAAAATATGATTTATATATCATATATATTCAGTATATATATATATATATAATAGATAGATAAATAAAATGAAAAACACCGTTCATGGAGACGGTAGTCCGTACGTACGCATGAACGCTGTTTTTCTTTCCTTATTGTCTTGAATGGAAGTAAGTAGATGACATACATATATATATATACATAAATCCAGTATCATTATTATGTCATATATTTCATTAGTACTTATTATATATACTTTATAATCATTCATGAATGGTTAATCATTAAGAATGAATCTCATCGCGTCGTGGAGACGGTATTCCGTACGTACGCACGAGCGATGATATCATTTCCATAAATATTGAATTGAATTTGAGTGGATTATACAATATATCAGAATCAATATGATGTTGTAATAACTATTTATAGTTATTCTTTACACCATTATACCCATCCATGTAAGGTGGTGGTGGAAAATAGATTACACCACGGCGTGGAGACGGTATTCCGTACGTACGCACGCGCGGTGATTTCTTTTTCCGTAGGATGGATAGATGGTGAAATAGGGTTGTTTCATACTTATAATAACATATCAGTATATGAGTGATACTTATGTTATTACTTCATAATGAAACAACCTAAGAAGAAGAAGTGGAAGAAGAAATAAAGATGAAAGAATTGGTAACAGTAATTACCTCTTCTTTGAAGCGGCTCTTTGAGACCTCCTCTTAGGGCACTAAAATTGGTCTTCGAGGAAGACCAGAACCTCTAGGATGTTTCTAGGGAAGTGGAGAAGAGATTTTGTCAGGGGTTGGCCGAGCTTGAGTGCTCAATTTGGTGTGAGGAGGAGGGGGAGGAGGTTCCCTTTTATAAGGGAGGAGAGGGGCACCTTAGAATATCTCAAAATATTATTTTCTATTAAAGTCAAAATCGGTTTATAATGGTTCCAAAGGGTCTTATTTAGAAGCTAAAGTGGGGATGGGTCGAAATCCTATCATCCAATAGGATTTAGACAAGTTTAGGGTATTATTTTAACCTTATCAATTAGATTTAACCCTAAGTTAAATAATTTAACTTTTACCGTGTCTTTTTGTTTTCTTACACTATATGGTTAATACACTTACAATAACATGCCAAACGAACCCCAAATTGTTTATTATTAATATATATATCCTTATCTAAGTAATTTGGCCGAACCATAGATTTTTAGGAATAAAATAACAATTAATAATATAATATTTGATTTAAAAACTATTTTGTGTCAATTTTGACACTATTTGATATATGATTTTTGTGAAAGTCATAACAGAATTATATGTTCGAACCAAGTTTATTAAATCAACACTAATATATCATAGTAACCTATAAAATTAGTGGAATTCATAAAAAGTCTCAAATTACATTCAGTTGCGTGTTTGTAACATCAATTATGTCAATATTTCATTAATAAGATAATTACTGCATCATCTTTGTGTCATAAATAAATTAAATTATTTGATGTCTAAAAATTACAAATAAAATACCATTATGTAGGAAATCTTTTTAGATTTCTAATTAATATTTACAATCTAATTTAACTTATGTATAACCCTATATTAAAAATGTTTTAGTAAATAAACTTTGATTTTAACTCTTTTAACTCTTCTTTGAATTAAATAATAATAAATGTCCTAATCTAATCCAAGTGGGCCTAAAGGGTCATATTTTATTCCTAAGCTTGTTTTTGGTCGAATTACACTTGTCCAATAGAATTAGGACATGTGTTAGGGTAATAGTAATATCATATTTACCCTTAGTTACCCTATTTACTATTAACTACGGTAAAAAAAAGTAAAAAGATACTATTCACCAAAAAATTATTTTTATCTCATTGAACCACATTTTACTTACTAATATCAACCGTGTCTGTCGGATTTTCGAAATTCCATTCACAGAAGCGGTAAATTTAAGTTTTATGCAAAATTTAGTTTTTAACCTACCACTTAGTGGTTTCACTATTCATAAAAAATTGATGTTTTTCAGAAAAATGCCAAAATTTCACCCTAAGCTATAATTGATATTCCGAATTCAAAAATGATTTCTATTTTACAAAATTCACAACACATAAGTTGCATTAATTAAATTAATTTCCGCTGTTACAACAAATAGCGTGTTTTTAAGAGATAATAACTATCAAAAGATTGACACTTGTTTATAACTGCTTTAAATGTGAAATTACATCCAATGACCAACATTGTATTAAATTGTAAAAATATATTCTAAATATACTTTAAAACTACTCCAATTAATAATTTATCACTATTAATTATTTCGATTAAAAAAGTTGTTTTTTAATTATAATTTAGTAATTTTCACTATTCATCAGAATATGAAAGTTATCCGAAATGTACCAAAATTTCACCTTAGGCTAAATTCGATACTCCGAATCAAAAAATGAAGTTCATTTTGAAAAATAAGATTTACAGAATTTTAAAAAGTGGTTATTACTATTCATACCGGCTAGTTTTAATAATATTTTAATAGCATATCGTTGTTTAGTGAAACTCGGTATTGCGTATTACACACGCTATCGAGGAAGGTCGTGATTGCGTGTAATGCAAGGCAAGTCAAGGATGCGTGTTGTGCAAGCTCCTTTTGGTGTAGCGTACAACACAAGACATTAATAAAATTAAAAAGAATATTTTTTTATAAAATCTTGGGCTGTTACATTCTACCCCCCTTAAAATGAATTTCGCCCTCGAAATTCTTCGGGGTTATAAATGGTTTACTATTTGAAAGATTCTTTAATAGAAACCCACATCGTAAAAAGGAATATCAAAACAAATCTTTAAAAACAAAAGTATGAAACGTAACGGTTACCCAAATAAACTAATCATTGGGATTCCACATAGGTGAAAATATGGATATGGAAGAGAAATCTAACCATCATGTTCTGATGGAGAGTGGTAGAGAACATGGCTATGGAAAAGCCAATAATCACAAATCCATAAATTTGTGACGATCTAAGGTACCATTCAATTCATCAGGTATAAGATCACTAGGACAACATTTTTGGTTTTCAAGATCATTTCCCTAAAGTTGAGAATTGGAATAAATACTTTCTTTATTTTGGTACAATCTCACTATTGTTCGTGCCTAGAACAATTTCCACTTCATCTCTTAAATAAATGAAGTTGAATTTGTTATTCGTGAAGTGTTAGCAGATCATGTGATAGAATGACGGGTCATTCCATCTGTCTCAAACAAAAGGTTAGCAAAAATTATATACATAAGTCGATCTATAGTGAGATTAATCATATATAGTTCCTAAAATGGACTTATACTTCATATATCATACTGCTTAATATAATAAAACTAGTTTCTACTAAACAGGGACTTCCTGTAGGACAGTGGTAGGCGATAAAGGCCAGTCGCACTTCGATTGTGGGTTCGATTCCCACAGCCTTGTCCGAAGCGATGGGCTGTCGCCCGTCCTGCAGGTTGTCCTTTTTCTAAAACTATATTACTATAACATCCCATAAATAATATCGAAAAAACTTATATCCTTAAACAATACTAACTTTTGTCCAACATAATCCATTCCAATCTTTAGGATTATCCATAATACTGCAATCCACTCTCATAACATAGTGAAAACAATTACCAGAGATTTAATACAATCGTCAATTCCCATATATCATAAGATATGTTTTGTTGGTTACATTCCAAACATTCAAAGTCCTTAATCATGTATTCTCTTGAATACCTTTGTGAAAACATAAATGCAGTTAAAAGTTAACACCTTCCACATACTAAAATCCTCAAAATTCTATATACTCAAACCATGATATCACTTAGTCCTTATATCAATCATGAGCTCATGAATACAATCAAACATCTCATTGTCGTCTTATCCCTTCATTATGCACATATCATCTACATTCCAAAAATATCTGAATAACCTTTCATGGATACTTGTACCATTAATCATATACTTTCAAAACTCAAGGAAAGACAACAGTGTAACAATCCTTAGATGTCTTTTTATTCCATAGTACCATGAGATTACTTATACAACATTACACGTGATAAACATGTAATCATTCCACTACATTCTTAAACCATTGACCGAGCTTCAACAATTCTTTCATCTCACATATCATTTGTAGTCTCATCATCATCATCCACATAAATACTACCCATATGACCATACTGATTCTCTTCATGAGTCTTTCCCTTTGGGCATTTGTTTGCATAATGCCCATACATTCCACATTTAAAACACTTAACCATTTTTGATGTCTTAGCAATACCATTATCCTCATCCATGGTGTTAACCGAACCTTTTCCTTTGTACTTACTTGATTTGTGCCCTTATTTTCCACACCCAATGCATCTTCCAGTTCCCTTGAAACATTCTCCTTGATGCCTCTTCCCACATGATTTACATAGGGAAAATTTAACTTTCTTTCCTCTATGATCATCATGAAACTCCATCTTTCTCTTATTAGCCGAGTCAGGAAACTTACCAAATTTTACTTTATTGATCATATTATGAGATTGCTGATTCGGCATAATAATGATCATTGGACTTCCAAATCCCATTTCATTTGGTTGCTCATGAAGAATATCATTCCATTGTCCATCATATCCTCCATTATCGTGAATCATCTTGTTTCCAGCCATTTTCTAAAACCCAAAATGAATAGTGTGAGAGGCAAAAATCATGCTAGGGAAAACAACATAATAAAGGGGGAGTACCTTCAATATCTATCATCTTAGGTTTAATTCTATGATCGTTAGCGTATTTCTAGTACTATAACTTATATGTCTACTTAACCTTAGGGACATCCCTAGACATACCGTAGAAATATCTCTAGGGATCTCACTAACGTTTTCGCATCCTAATTCCAAAGGTTGACTAAACCTTTCCTCTGATACCAACTGTAGAGGCCCGTAGCCTGATGTACATTGACTTTACATTACTTTTGCGGAATACTTAGTACATAACAAAAAACACACATGCAAGGATCGTAATAGTTTAGTGTCTTTGGAAACTCGGAACGTAATCTTCTAATCGTGGTGAAAGATCTTCAATATCTCCCATAAAGATCTTCCCCTTTTTTTTTACCTAAAACCTTTCTTTATATCCTGGGGAAAAGAAAACATAAAAGGGTGAGCTCAAATGCTCAGTAAGGTTAAACAAAAGAAATATCAATCACATCATATTCATAAGAACATAACATTTTGGAAATCATAACCTGTAAAAGAGAGCATAATTTCATAACATGGGATAAATCATGGCAGTGAAATGTAATCACAATAATCATAACTTAAAACATGAAACTTTGTGGCATTCACACATAATCATAGAGAATCATTTCTTTTTAGTCAAGACTCATTTCCAAGACTATCTTAGTGGACAAAGTCTCTTTCTGAATCGAGTAACCCTCGTTTCAGTCCTTTTTCACTGCACCGGTATAACCTACCGTTCCAGCCCTGTCTATCTCATGAGATATAAAATCATTACCCAATGCATTGGAGGGAGATATAGGTCCCACCCATCTTATAATGAATCCTTTCTTATGTGTGCCACATAATCATACATCATCGCATAACACATGTAACAAAAATGGGATTCTTGAAACATCATGACATCATAAATCAATTCATATAAGATAAAAGAATTCATAAAAATAATTACATCACAACATGATCAAATCAATGTAATAATAGGGATAAAAACAGAACCCTTTATTATCTTAGATGGAAAATAATTTTGATAAAACACTTGAACTCCATTCTTGAGGAAAATATCCTTTCTTCTTCAAAAACATTTTTCCTTTCATAACATGTCATACAACTTTAAAATAAAAGAAGTTGATTAAAAATAAACTTGAAAACTTGTAAAGGAAGCTTCTTGGAAATAATGTTTTAAAAATCCATTCATTCCTTATAAGTTAAAAAAACATTCTTCGTACTTTTGTCGGAAAAGTCAAAAAGTACCGCGTATGACAAAAGATTCCTTTCATAGATATTACTAAAAACTCACCGAAGGGTAAAAAAATGGATTTAAACAATTTTAGGTGGATGGAAATAATATTACATATTGATTAAACATGGATGTGGATGATAAAATACACCCCAGTAAATACTTACGAATAAACAATCTCGGATAAAAATGAGATTGTGATATTTCCCTTACCTTAGGTCTGATTTGCTTCGTATGTGTCCGAACCTCCTGTATAATGATTTAAATAATGTCATTGACTTATTACATAATCCTATTCATTGTTATGATATCATATATGGTTCACTTATGACATTATATTACCCGTTCTTTTGTAAATTCCATGTTAAAGAAGCGTTTTGGGTAAAATCGTTTCATTTATTGTAGGTGTTTTGACTTGTTGTTCTTGACATCATTATTACTTATATCATGATTTACTTACTTCCAGAATATAAAATATGATTTATATATCATATATATTCAGTATATATAAATATAATAGATAGATAAATAAAATGAAAAACACCGTTCATGGAGACGGTAGTCCGTACGTACGCATGAATGTTGTTTCTCTTTCCTTATTGTCTTGAATGGAAGTAAGTAGATGACATACATATATATATATACATAAATCCAGTATCATTATTATGTCATATATTTCATTAGTACTTATTATATATACTTTATAATCATTCCTGAATGGTTAATCATTAAGAATGAATCTCATCGCGTCTTGGAGACGGTATTCCGTACGTACGCACGAGCGATGATATAATTTCCATAAATATTGAATTGAATTGGAGTGGATTATACAATATATAAGAATAAATATGATTTTTTAATAACTATGTATAGTTATTCTTTACACCATTATACCCATCCATGTAAGGTGGTGGTGGAAAATAGATTACACCACGGCGTGGAGACGGTATTCCGTACGTACGCACGCGCGGTGATTTCTTTTTCCATAGGATGGATAGATGGTGAAATAGGGTTGTTTCATACTTATAATAACATATCAGTATATGAGTGATACTGATGTTATTACTTCATAATGAAACAACCTAAGAAGAAGAAGGGGAAGAAGAAATAAAGATGAAAGAATTGGTAACGGTAATTACCTCTTCTTTGAAGCGCCTCTTTGAGACCTCCTCTTAGGGCACTAAAATTGGTCTTTGAGAATACTAGAACCTCTAGGATGTTTCTAGGGAAGTGGAGAAGAGATTTTGGCAGGGGTTGTCCGAGCTTGAGTGCTCAATTTGGTGTGAGGAGGAGGGGGAGGAGGTGCCCTTTTATAAGGGAGGAGAGGGGCACCTTAGGAATATCTCAAAATATTATTTTATATTAAAGTCAAAATCGGTTTATAATGGTTCCAAAGGGTCTTATTTCGAAGCTAAAGTGGGGATGGGTCGAAATCCTATCATCCAATAGGATTTAGACATGTTTAGGGTATTATTTTAACCTTATCAATTAGATTTAACCCTAAGTTAAATAATTTAACTTTTACCGTGTCTTTTTGTTTTCTTACACTATATGGTTAATACACTTACAATTTAATGCCACACGAACCCCAAATTGTTTATTATTAATATATATATCCTTATCTAAGTCATTTGGCCGAACCTTAGATTTTTAGGAATGAAATAACAATTAATAATATAATATTTTATTTAAAAACTATTTTGTGTCAATTTTGACACTATTTGATATATGATTTTTGTGAAAGTCATAATAGAATTATATGTTCGAACCAAGTTTATTAAATCAACACTAATATATCATAGTAACCTATAAAATTAGTGGAATTCATAAAAAGTCTCAAATTACATTCTATTTGGTGTTTATAACATCAATTATGTCAATATTTCATTAATAAGATAATTACTGCATCATCTTTGTGTCATAAATAAATTAAAATATTTGATGTCTAAAAATTACAAATAAAATACCATTATGTAGGAAATCGTTTTATCTTTCTAATGAATATTTACAATCTAATGTATCTTATGTATAACCCTATATAAAAAATGTTTTAGTAAATAAACTTTGATTTTAACTCTTTTAACTCTTCTTTGAATTAAATAATAATAAATGTCTTAATCTAATCCAAGTGGGCCTAAATGGTCATATTTTATTCCTAAGCTTGTTTTTGGTCGAATTACACTTGTCCAATAGAATTAGTACATGTGTTAGGGTAATAGTAATATCATATTTACCCTTAGTTACCCTATTTACTATTAACTGCGGAAAAAAAGTAAAAAGTTACTATTCACCAAAAAATTATTTTTATCTCATTGAACCACATTTTACTTACTGATATCAACCGTGTCTGTCGGATTTCCGAAATTCCATTCACAGAAGCGGTAAAATTAAGTTTTATGCAAAATTCAGTTTTTAACCTACCACTTAGTGGTTTCACTATTCATCAAAAATTGAAGTTTTTCAGAAAAATGCCAAAATTTCACCCTAAGCTATAATTGATATTCCGAATTCAAAAATGATTTCTATTTTACAAAATTCACAACACATAAGTTGCATTAATTAAATTAATTTCCGCTGTTACAACAAATAGCGTGTTTTTAAGAGATAATAACTATCAAAAGATTGACACTTGTTTATAACTGCTTTAAATGTGAAATTACATCCAATGACCAACATTGTATTAAATTGTAAAAATATATTCTAAATATACTTTAAAACTACTCCAATTAATAATTTATCACTATTAATTATTTCGATTAAAAAAGTTGTTTTTTAATTATAATTTAGTAATTTTCACTATTCATCAGAATATGAAAGTTATCCGAAATGTACCAAAATTTCACCTTAGGCTAAATTCGATACTCCGAATCCAAAAATGAAGTTCATTTTGAAAAACAAGATTTACAGAATTTTAAAAAGTGGTTATTACTATTCATACCGGCTAGTTTTAATAATATTTTAATAGCATATCGTTGTTTAGTGAAACTCGGTATTGCGTATTACACACGCTATCGAGGAAGGTCACGATTGCGTGTAATGAAAGGCAAGTCAAGGATGCGTGTTGTGAAAGCTCCTTTTGGTGTAGCGTACAACACAAGACATTAATAAAATTAAAAAGAATATTTTTTTATAAAATCTTGGGCTGTTACATGCAGAGCCTCCTTAAGGCACTTAGCCTTATCTGAGAAATCTCGGAACCCTCCAGGGTAGTTCTGGGTAATCAGGGAAGGTACCAGATCTGTTTTAACGTTCCCTACACACACCGTCAGTAATTTCTCCCGAGTCAGTGTCATATATAGAGAGTATGTAAGTCCCTTCCTCCGGTTGATGAAATCTGTGACTTGATCATTAGGCCTTTGCTTGCATTTGAAGAGGTCTGCAATGTTGGTCTTCCACATGGTGGAGATGAACTGGTATAGGAACTAACGGTAGAGATCCTCCCAACCGGTCACCGATTCGATGCGGAGCTGGTTGTACAAGACAAATGCAGGACCTTCTAATGTCTGCACAAAACATCGGAGCATGGAGGTTTCTTGCTAGGCTGGAGTCCCCAGCATGGGGCCACACCTGGAAGAACATTGGGCCAAATCCTGCGGCAGGTCCCCTATCCCGTTGAAGGGCGAGAAAGTGGGATTCCCAAAACCCGGGGGTGCAGGCATATCATCCACCAACATGGGATATGGCTTGCCATCCGGTGGGACCACCACCTGCCGCATTTCCAATGCTTCGAGGTGGGCGATGAGTTCCTCTATAAGATCATCCAGGTGGGGGTTCCTGTCTGGAAGTGGATCCATATTCACAAGTGCATTGGCGGGTTCTTCGACACTGTAGAGGGCTTCGGCATCTCGTGGAGCGACTGGAGAAATGACCTGTGGTGCGACTAGGGGAACCCGGACTGGATTTTGCAGATTACCCCGTCGTCCAGGAGGGTTTGGTGAGATGTATCGCTCCCTCTTGCCGTAAGTTCCAGCTTCTGCCCGGTTTGCGGAAGTAGCCTGATCAGGGGTGCTCGGAGGTGTCTCACTGGGGGAAATAGTTCCTGCCCCTGCTGCCCCTGCATGGGATTACCATAGTCGGGTCGCCGCTCTACAGCACGCTCGGCCAAGAGTTCTTCAACCAGCCTCTTCTGCTCAGAAAGCTGCTGGCATAACGTGGCCTTCTCGGGATCTTCGTCTGTCTTCTGTATAGAGGCAGACGGGTCGGAGTGCTTGACAATTCTGACGTACTTCTTACCCTTACCGGCATTTCGACTGAGTACCAGCGACTCGGTGGTTACAAGGAGGCCTAGAAGGTTTTTCTGCTGACGGGTAACCCTGCCTAATGGGTCCAGTAGTGGCAGTACGCCCTCGGAGGGTAAGTCTCCATCGAGAAATTCAATCTTGTCTTCCTTGTCCACTACTTCAGCCATGTGGACCGTAACCCCTCTCGAGGGCAGGTCCTCAATGTCACATAACGAATCAGGCTTCCGTCGGATAGGCCTGAAGAGGAGAGCGGCATAGTGTCCCTATCCACAGACTTGGACATGGGGGTTAGCTTCCCTGATGAATCTGTGGAGTACTTTGAAAGTCTGAACACATTTCCGTTGAAGGGAGCTCTAACGGCCTGGTGACTCAGGGTGTTGGGCCATGGGGAGTGTGACCAAATCGATCAGGTGGCATTGCTCGCCGATTTATTCAGTGTTCTCTCAACTTTAGGGGTACATCACCCACTCATAATGAAGGCGGAAGTGTGTTGACCATATGGTTCGGAAAAAGCACCCCACTTTTTCTGGGGTAAGGGACTCTGGTGAGTGAAAGTTAGGCGCTACCGTCGGCCAGAACTTCTCATGGAAGTGATCTGCTGTGAGAAGGCTCCAGATGCTCCTGGTTTAGGACTCATGGTCTGGCCTTGTATTGCCCCACTCATCAATCGGGGGAGGGTGAGGGACGGGTAGCGGTACCGTGGCGGACCGCTGGGACAGTAAACATGGCGGCAGAGAATAGGGCGAACGAGTTGACTGGCCACCGAATTCTGAGCCATCCCCTGAAGAGTGAGGTGACTTGACCACGATATAAGGATACGATGGGCTGATATCCACAGCTTCAGGTGTAGGAGTTGCGGTCACCAGCGATGGGTTATGCCATTTCTCTGTCGTCGTTGGTCCCCAAAACAGCTCCCTGTGATCTCTGGTAGAGGTAGAGGGCACTTTTGGTGACGACGGTGGTGATTTCACAGTCGGAACCTGTGGGATTTCCACGATTTCTTCCTCCTGGATGTACCTGTGGAGGGAGGCAGGAATCTAGTGGACCTCGCATTCTAGGAGAATGAGGCTTACGTGCGTGGTCCCTACCCTAGTTCGTTACACGGAAGAGCGGAGAGAAGGTTCCATCGCTGTTTCGCATTCTGCTTCAGAGTATGAGAAACAGGTAGGTCTAATCTCCCCCCGAGCCTTCCTAGGACTCTTCTTGTGGCGGCGATGACCCACTCTTTTACCCCAGGGTGGATTTTCGGGACAAGGTTGATTCTCAACATGTAGTGCTGGGGTGGTGTTGGCGTCGTGGCTGAGAGGGCCCCTGCTTGAGGTGGACGGGGTGTGAGGGGCACCAGGGAAAATGTCAAAGGGTACATGGGGAGGACCTCCATGGACGGTGCGGGTGGAGCGAGGGAGACCTTCACTACTCAAGTTGTCGGGGCGTGGAGGACCATCTCCAGTTGCAGAGAGGACGTAGGGAGGACCCCCACGTTGAAGATGGACCGGATGGACAGTGCCTTCATATCGGAAGTCAGGGGTAGGTGGAGGGACTCCATACCCTGTATAGTGGGCATGGGAGAGGTTTTCGTGCCGAGCGTCACTGCCACGGGGCGGGTCTTCCTTCGGGATGGGGGTAACATGAGACATACCTTAGGGACAAGCTTCAGAGCGAGGAAATCCCACGCTCTGTGGAATGGTGATATTTAGAGGACCTTCGTATGGAGTGACGTTACAGTGTATTGGTTCGTGATAATCATCACTCAGGCCAGCGACCCCTAGAGTCAACCTAGCCTGCACGTGGGGCTGCTGAGGCCACGATCCCGGTCGGGTGAAGGAGTGCCCCTTCAAAGTGTATGCAGGAAATCCATTATGCACATCAGAGGTGGCTTGGTCCACATTAGTTATTGACGTCATCATATCTTGGAGAGCGTCCTCATCTTGGGCCCGGCGCTGACGTTGGGATAGATGAGCTGGCGCAGGTGGTGCAGGGGCATAGCCTACCTACTCTTCCTGCGGAGTCGGACGGCGGCATTGACGCAGCCGAATGGGAGCCCTTTCCTGGAGCCCTTGGATCAGGACTCTGAATGGGCCAATCCAAACGTCACCCGTCTCATCAGCATAAGGGGAGGAGTCATCGAGGCGTTCTGGTGACAGGCACCTGAAATGATTGAACATTGGGGTGGGGAGCAGGGGCTCCCTGCGCGGCCTGTTAGGGCAGCATTGACGGTGGGGACTAGATGCCTCCAGGTCCAAGCGGGCCATATACTGAGTTGGGATGACCCCTTCCTCCTCGTACCTGCGTAAAAGGTTTTTGATCACCCACCGCTGGATGATCTCTGATGGGGAGAGGGGACGTGGGCGGCCGTATTCACGGATGTAGAGGCCATCGTGGCGGCAGTGGAGCCATGCGGGTGGTAGTGCCGGTATTTCCCTTTCCCCTACGTAGGTGAGCGGGCAGTGATCACGTCTCCATAGCAGCAACCTGGTTCCGGGGAAACGGAGAGATCAACTCATCAACACTACAAGAAAAGGGTTGACAACCAGTGCCCCAACGTCATTCCATTCTCCAGGTCTGTAAGAAGTATCCTTGCCAACACATTGCAGAATGGAATGCCCCACATTCTAATGACCCAATTTCCTGTGAGTTTCACGCCCGGCCCACCATTTGATTGGTGGGACCCAGCGCCAGATATCTGGATCCGGTGACACGTCAATATACTGGTGTCTCAAATGCTACTAATATCCACATTGAGGAGAAGAAATTTCACGCTGGGTTCACCATTTCGGTTTTTGACGCTTTTCACCAGGGTGCGCACGCACATTTGTCCGTCTGTGGAGGAGGACGTGCTGCATTGTTGCCCCGCATTCCCGCTTTCCAAAGGCAGGCGGCATTCGCTCCATATTCAGGGACGTCTGCACCTTGATCGAAACGGGATGATGGTATGTCGGTTCTTCCTTCCATGGATTCCTCCATGGAACTCATCACCTTTTTCGGGTCTCCCTCATAGATTTAATACATTGTTCGTGAAACTCTTCCCAGTGCCATGTTTCCATGGACGCCGGTTAATTACACTGCTTCAGTCGGGACATTCCAAAGGGTCCGGTCACGGAAAAAACCTTCAGTCGGGGGAGTAGTCACGTTGAGGCATCAGTAGCGTGCCTGGATGCTGGGGAACTAGCGTGTTTGTCTTTTTTCCCTTGTCATGGGACTTCTTCAGGGCGTGAAAGCCCTAGGAATCCCACATCGAGCGCGGGGAATTATATTCCATAGAAATATATCTGAGGTTTTCCTCAGCTTCCTGTGTTTAAAATAGGGTATGCCACTGGTTTAATGTCCAGCAGAGACGGTTACGCCAAAGACGTGTCGTCCGAGGTTTTCCTCAGGCATCTCATGTTTATCACGAGGTAGGATGCAAGTTTAACGTCCAGTGGAGATGTGCCGGCCTAATCAAAACACTAACTGGAGTGGATCACATTGAATAATTTCCGTCGAAGGGATGCCGATATCGAGGCCAACCCATGGGTAGCTTCCTGAATGTTGTAAAGAGGAGAGTAATGACATGATCACACCAGGATGTGACGGTCCGGGTGAGGATCAGGTTGGATGATGGATGTATGAATGAAGTGGAGGGGGAATGATAAGGGACCATCACAAGGGCGACGGTGAAGTTGGGCTTGAGCCTCGAAGAGACCTCCTACATATCCTCGTGGAAGGGAATCAATGTACACGAAGATCAAATGGTGTGTCGGTGAATAGATGTGAACAAGGGACATGGTCGAGATGGTGTGGGGCTTACACACTAGGTTTCTCGGTTGTTGGTGAACTGATGCGAAGAAGGTCGGGAAGACCAAAAGGTGGTGGGCTTGAACCTTTGGGAGGCTTCCTACGTACCATGCCTTGACATGGATCAAAGTCCTCGTAGTTCAAAGGGTTTCATCGGTGAACCGACGTGTATGTAGACCCGGGGGTCCACTTGTGGTCGACATGAACCTCGTGAAGGCTTCCTACATACCATTCTTGGACATGGATTAAATTCCTTGTAGTTCGGGTGGTGGGTGTCGGCGAACCGACGTGAGAAAGGGACCTTGGCCTGATGGGAGATGGGCTAGAACTTCAGGGAGGCTTCCTACGTACCATGCCTTAACATGGATTAAAGTCCTCGTAGTTCGGGAGGTGGGTGTCGGCAAACAAGCGTGAGGAAGTGACCTTGGTTCGGTGGGAGATGGGCTTGAACCTCAGGAAGGATTCCTACGTACCATGCCTTGACATGGATCAAAGTCCTCGTAGTTCAAAGGGGGGCTTCGTCGGCAAACTGATGTGAAGGTGGACCTTGGTCGGATGGGTGGTGGTCTTGAACCTCAGGGAGGATTCTTACGTACCATGCCTTGACATGGATCAAAGACCTCGTAGTTCAAATGGGTGAGTCAAAACGGTTTTCCGTCAGACTGGGATTCAGTTTAACGTCTTGCGGGACGAGGATGAACCCTACGTGAATAAATGATGTGTGGGAATGAACCTCAGGAAGGCTTCCTACGTACTAGGCCTTGTCATGGATCAAAGACCACATAGTTCAAAGGGTGTGAAGTTTAATGTCATGCGGGACAAGGGCATACAGGTTAACATCATGCTGGACGAGGTGTTTTCATGGTCAATTCTTACTCTAAGCCCACGTGAGTCGTGCTCGGTGTGAGAAACAAGAGGCAGTAGAGATTTGATGATCATGTCATGAAGGGTGCGTCCGTGTGAAGTGAAGAGGGGATTACGCGTTAGGTGGCCCATGGTGTTAGAGCTTACTCTAGGATGGAGGCCCGAAGTGCGGCAAAGCACAGTGAGAGAGGGATTTGGGACCAATGATGGGAGGTGCCTCATTCCCTATCGCGCCCTCCACTGACGTTGGATGTGGGGAAATACGGAGGTGCATGGGTGCTACCATCCGCAAGAGGAGCTAGGGGGCTTACACCAAGGTGGTTTACCTTCTCCCATGGATATACGCTACCCCGAGAAGGAGGATATCATCCCTTGTGGAGAGGGTAACCCCGTCTCTATGGAGATGGGTGGCGTATAAAATGTCCGAGCTGGGGGGACCCTCCGTGCGAAGAACGGGGCCAAATCATAGTTCAACGTCATGTTTTGAGGATGAGGTTCTAGGCAGTTTAACGTCCTGCGGCTCAGACGAAGTGGGTTTACTCTGCACCCCTAGGACTTACATTACCAAAACCCTTTGCTCCTTGGGGAAGGGTAGGTACCAGTAAGTCCGTGGTCAAGGGGGGTTGTAGAGCGGACCATTGAGGGGTCCACGTTAGCGTGGATATGTGAAGAAGCGATATCCATTAGCGTTCCTAGGAAAAGAAGCATTAGGCGAAGCAATGCTACGGGTGATGTTGCCTGTGGGATTGTGAAATCACATCTTGCAAACCTGGAGGGTCGCACGGGAAGAGGAATTTCTAAGAATATGAGTGTGCTTCGCGAAGTGGAGTGCCTTTGCCTTAGCATGGGGTAGAGGTGTGGATGGGGGGTGCTTCGCGAAGTGGAATAGTATTCATGAAGACACTACCTCGCGAAGAAGAGGTGCCTCGCGAAGCAAGGTGCCGTGAGGCAGTGTGCTTCGCGATATGTAGTGATCCTACCATAGCATGGGGATCACTAGTTTAGGATGGGTGTTTCGCGAAGCATAAATTCTCTGTGGCTACCCGGGTTCCCTTGGGAATCCTCCTTCTTCGCGGATGCCCTTGAGCTTTGCGAAGCACATCCCTCTCGGAAGAGGAGCTCAAAACGAGACAAAGTGAAGGTGTCACGCGAAGTAGAAGTACCTCGCGGAGCTCATTATTCCCGGGACAAAGGGTGATTCACGATTCCAGAATTGAGAACCGAAAGTTCGTATTGTTCATCCCTTGGGCTCAGGGGGAACCCAGTATTTATAGGCAAGGGGCGCCGTGAAGTAGAACTCTTGCAGCGCGAAGGGGCGGCAGTTACTTCGCGGCGGGCTCACGAACGTCAGGCCGTTCACAGAGAGGTACCGCCTCCGGTGCTTCGTGCAGGGCTCACGAACATCAGGTCGTTCGCAGAGAGGTACCGCCTCCAGTGCTTTGCGGCGGGCTCCCGAACATCAGGCCGTTTGTGGAGAGGTACCACCTCCGGTGCTTCGCGGCAGGCTCGCGTCAGGAAGTTCGCGTAGAGGTACCGCCTCCGGTGCCTCGCGGGACCGCGATGCTCGGTGGTGCTTCGCGTCGGTGCTTCGCGAGGTAGCGTGTAGGGCTTCTTTTTCACTCTTTCCTTTCGTGCAATATTTTGGCGCCAAAAGTACCTTCAACCATCCATGAAATTTTCTTAAATTATGTATGAGATGTCTCTACCACATTATTTATAAAACATTATTAAATTTTGAACATTTATTTCAAAAATATAAATGGAAGGTTATCGTAAATTAACTATTTCATTATATGAAATCATTTTTTGTCATGTTATTACTTAATAATTCCATAAAATTATAATAATATTATTATTTATTACACTATATATGATATGTCATATGAATTGAATCTGTATTTTTAAAGTCGTTAAATTATATTTAATGATTTAATTATTATTAATTATTTTTATAGTACTCAATATTTTCGAATGTCTTCTAATTTTATCATATAAAGTTAAATATTATGGATAAAATTGTCTTATTATATTGTATATTTATAATTATAATGAAATTAATTTCTAGTAGTTGAAGACATAAAAGGAAAAAAAATTAACTACGTTATAGCCTAGTTGTTATATACATTATTGGTAATATTTGACTGTGCCACTTTTAAAATGTATATGGTTCTAAGATATATATTATAATAAATATAAAATTTAATTATAAAAATGTTTCATTTAATTATCTTTATCATTAAAAAAGAAAAATAATAATTTCCATTGATATCTTGAATAAGTTATTAATCAATGTAAAACACTTAAACTTTTTTTAAAAGGATTTAATTATGTCAGATGAATGAACATGCTATAAATGATGGAAATAGGTCATTTGATAACTTGTATTCTCTTATAATTTATATAAATAAAAAAATTAAAAATATTTTTTTAATAAATTAAACCATTTTCAATTTTTTTATGTTTGAACTGAGAAATTTCTTGGTATGGATTAGTAGGTGAGGTAGTTATCCTACAAGGTGACCTTGCATAATTGATTAGTTATATAATGATTGGAGTTAACTGAGATTGACTCATTCTTTATAGATTATTTCTTTTGAAAATTATTACAACATTGTAAATTTTATTAGTTATTTACATTTACTCCTAGGAATAATTATTTATTCCATTTGAGAAATTATTTCCTGTCATTTCGACTGATTGATAATTAAAAATTTCAATATATATAGTTTAATTATTGATTATAATTTTAATGGTGGATATTTAAATTTATGTATAGTTGTGATTTTTCTTATATATAGGTAATTGAATAATTGATTTAGATTGGTTTAGGTGGTATGTGATGTTGTGTTATCCTGGTTGAGAGATTTATATGGGTGATGCCCTAATCTACTATGTGTGTGTTCAATATGAGATTCTAATGTTTATATAAACCTTATTCACACCCTCATTTATTATTTTTTAAATATTTTGGCATAGAAGAGTTTTATATGAAGACCGAGTCATTATTTACATGTAAGAAATTTTATAAAACATCTTATATCATATGGGAATATCTTTAATCTACTTTACACAATTTATAAGAATGCTTATTTTAATCCAGTATATTTTCTAGAGTTTAAGAATGTTATTTACTATGAACCATTATATATGAGATCTTGATTTATTATAAATTTTTTATTTAATTTATATGGAAGAAGTGTGTGACATCCATACCTGTGTGCCACTAAATGGTGGCCCGGGTTGGTTGGTCGAATGCCCAAAAGCCTGCCTCCTTGTATGCTAAAGGATTCCAACAAGAAACATGGATTTGTTAAGTCATTCATGGGGAGAATATACCTTCTTTTATTATAATAAAACATCATTGGAAGCAAACAAAAATAAAAAATTAGAAGTATATAGAGAACCTGAACAATACCACGTCATAAGATAGTCAAAATAGGAAATAGAGGAGTCAACTGAATGGAAAAACATGCTATGACAATTCATGTGTTAAGCGTCTACAATGAAACTGAAGGTAAAGAAAAAATAACTCCAAGGTAGTTCATAAAGGACATCTGGTTCCCCCACCCATGATCCATTCCCAAATAGAAATCTGTCATAAGGAATTTCCCTAATTCTATCCTACAATAACAAAGTCTGCTAAGGTGCTGATGAGGCAACCCAAGTAGGGTGTGAGTAAAACTCAGTAGGCCACCACCAACGGTGTCTAAAAACATTCTAGTAAAAAGATAGTGTATTAAATTCTATGAAGTAATAAATACAGTTCATTATTTAACAGTTATCACATTGTAATTTATTCTTTAATCATCACATTAGACTCGGTTTCAATTCATTTCTCCCATTTAAATCACAATTCATTATTTTCATTCATTTGGTAATGAACTCCATGTCAAGAACCCAAAACCTCATTTTGTGAAGATTTATATGTCTAACACCCCACATGAAAAGCATGGATAACTATTCGAGAGGAACACCATGTCCAGGTCCCGACATCTAATTCGTTCTTGAACGCCAGGTATAGAACCCACATTCTCATTAATTTCAATAATTCATTTATTTCACAATAATTAACCATGTCATTCACATAATAATACACCAATTAGTTACGAATATAATATTCCATTAGTTAAACCAGCAATTAACTTAATACACACGCCATTAATTAATTCAGCAATTAATTAATAAATCAACCAAATTCTTATTCCATAATAAATTATTCGCAATTAATTATCCTTCCAAAATATCAACTTATCATAATTAATCTTCATAAATAATTGTCTTTAATCATCATTATGGAACAAAATTAATTAACCATTAATTATATCACATATCCAACACCATCTCCTAATTAATCCCCCAGGATTAATTATTTCAAACCCAACCACAATATATACCTCAAATACAATATCCCAAATAATAAATAATTTCCCCTAATAAATTATCTATTTGGGAATCCCCTTAGTTCTATTATTAAATCATCAATTAATAATCTATATCTCCAAATAAATCCACAAGTCAAAGAACATTCCTAATTAGCCTAATTTAGGAAATCAATTTCTAAGGGATTATTGAAATTCATCAATCACACATGCACATATCAAATCCATGATTAGAAGAGTTTTATTTACACAACCTACCTTGATTTGTTGATGGATGATAGCCCAACAGAAATTCCTAAAATCTCTGTAGCACAACGACATCGATTAAGATCCAGATCTAAATCCTTAAACCCTAAAATAATATCAAGAGCATCAAAATATTTCAAATTTAGATGTATATCAGTATTCCTAGATCTAGATCTCAACCCATAGGTTTAGATCCATGGAAAATGTGGATATATTCAATGAAATGATCAAAGAAATATAGAGAATATAATTATCAAAGATTTAGAATGAAATCCATTTAATTGGAAGATGGAAGATCATCAATCTGGGCATTAGATCTTGAGGAACGACGTACAAATATACTTGGAATATATCCTGAAATCTCATGGATCACCTAGAATTTTTCAATCCCGATCCTAGGTATAAATATATTGGTTTGGGAGTACAGATGATTTAAAACATATTTTTTGGTTAATAAAAACCCACACAGAGAGTTTACTGGTTAGGGGATCTTGATTAGGGTAAAACATGCATCAACTGTGCATACCTCTCTGTCCTAGCAATCATGGTTTTCATGGTTACCTAGGTTTAGGCACAATGCTATTCAAACCATGTGTTAACCATACCCAACCCTCTGCCAATTAATTTTTCTAAAAAACTCACCCAAACACACCACAGGACCCGACTCTATGATAAAGGTATATATACACAACAAAACGTTCCTAAAAAGATGCCTGAGGTGACTCCAGAAAAGGACAGAATCTTATAATATCCCCAAATTATAAATTCTCATCCTTGATATGCACTCTTGAAATTCAAATCGATTTTGAGAAAAAAATATTGTTCCATTTTTCCCTTATGTCAACTTCTTATTCCCATGTTTCCTATTGAACACTTCCTTGTTTCCATAACACACAAACTATAGACACAATCATTGCCTGCAACACTTTCTCACTACAATCCAACATACATATTTGATTCTCCTCAAAGGACACATATATCTCTAGGTAATCCTTATCCACATTGATAACATGATATGTGTTAGAGATATACCCTTGTAGTTGTGATGAATGAAAAAATACATGCATAACCTAGGGATCAACTACGTCTATAATCATATGACATTTTTCTACTCTGAGCCGTAGCCATACTTTATCAAATAAATTGTACCAGCTCTGGCATCCCTTTTACAAGACTCATTCCCAATATCTCCGACTCACCCATCTCAATCCACCATAAGGAAAATCTACAAGGACTACCATAAAGTTCCTCATATAGTTCCAATATTATAGTTTCCTGATATCTATTGTTATAAGGTAAATCCACTAAAGCCAAGTGCTTCTCCTCAGAACCCATGAATTCAAGCACACAGGACCTCAAAATATCATCTCGCACCTGTACGGTATGCTCTGGCTACCCATATGTATTTGGGTAGAAGATCGTACATAACAAAACCTATATGCTAAGTACTTTCTCCAAGACATACCAAACATGTGAAGTAAAGAAAAAATCGTGATATGAAACTATATACCATGCCACCCCGTACAAACAAACTATCTATTGAACATATAGTTCTCTAAACTGTTTAACTGTGAAGGTTTTCCTTATAGGTTAAAAATGTGCTACCGTTATTAGTTGATCAAAAATGACCCAAAGAGAATCATTATTCTTAAGTGTATTGTAACACCTACCACAACATCCATAGTTACAACACCAAAATTACATTCTGGAATAGGAAAAGACTACAATAGACCTCCAGTTCATTGATTCTCTACTTTCATATACTGCCAAGTGATACAACTTGTTACAAACCCTGTTGTCTCCTTTTTCATACCTGGCCACCATAAATGTCGTCGCGAGTTATGATACATTTGTTTAACACTAGGATGCACCACCAACTTTGAGGCATGAAATTATTACATGAGTTCTTCTCACATACTCCTTGGAACAAAAGCATATTTTTCACATTGATGATCCCATCCTCATATATTAGACATTATTATGGTGTCTCCTCACCTTCACGTATTTCCATTAATCCTAAACAATCTAGATCCTCATACTACATGTTCATGATCCTTCTCAATAGTGTAGAATCCAATGCTATTGAGGCCAAAGTAAACTTCTCTTGACTCTTCTAAACTACCACTTGCATTTCATACAGCAAAGTCATCATCTACAAATCTATACTCAACTCATGTACCGACTGATTCCCAGTTTTCCTTCTCAGGGAATCGACCACACAATTCCCCTTTCTTGGTGTATATTATAGTTCAAAATCAAAATACCTCATATACTCAAACCATATTTGTTGCCGAAGAATCATTTCAGGATATGTAACGATACACTACAAGATTTTGTGATCTATAAAAACATTACTCTTTTCACCCAAAATGTAGTGTTGCTAACACATAAGAGAATTAACCATAGATTTATACATGAGGTTGTGCATGGGGTAATTCTGTTCATGTTGCATCAATCACTGAGACATCTAAGCTACATCTCGATCCCCATGCATCAACACAGCTCAGAGTTTGATCCCAAATGTGTCACAATACGTTGTTTACTCTCATGACATAGGTAAGATCAAAATTGGTTCTTATGTCAAGCACTTCATCAACTCCTAGACATTCATACTTTTGTCCATTCAAAATTTACCAATATATTTTTGAAACCTCAAAGAGGCTCTATAAATTAAGAAAATTTGTGGATGAATACCCTATAATATCTATCTGATCCCGACATGTTTCAGGTATCATAGGCATTATTGGGTTGCTCCCAACACTTAGAACCAACAACATCAACAAGGAGGGTGCCAACAGATTTGGTAACAATGTATGGGGTTCCTGTGAAATAAGTTCACGTTGGTGGTGGATTTTCTATAATTATGGTGTTGTTTCCCATCACATTGAAATAATGAGACAACTAGGGGAGGTATACATTTATCATTGAGTCTTATAGAGTGTTGTGTGAAGTGGAAATAGAGCTACAGTCATTTGGTAGTTTGATCGCTCACAAAATAATATTCTATGTACAATATCCCATTGACATAAAATCACTTACAATGAAAATAGTGTGGTGATTCATTCTGTCAATGGACAAGACCATTACACACACCTAGCTTAAGGAATGATAATGCCTATCACAATGGAAACTATTGAAGATAAGGGAGACTAGGATGAATCTAGAGAATATGTAACATAAGTTTTATAATCACTTCAAAATATTCATGGATATTGTTAGGAATGTGGTGAACATTTTCATCTATTGGATATTTCAAGAGGCTGGTAAAATATGGTCACCTCCCACCTCTCTAATTGACATTCCCAAGGACACGGTGGCCAAATTTGGTTCAAAAAGTGACTGAGAAGATAATGATCAGGGACTTCCAACTCAAATAGAGCTAATGGATGCAGTTGTTTCTGATCCATGGAAAGAGCATTTGTGCCCCCATCAACACCACCTTTGACACCACAAATTATATTTTAATGTTCTTTCCTCTAATAGGACTATGTAGAGAAACTAGTAAAGTCCATACACTAAAAAACCTCTCAAAATCATTAATTGTTGTATTGTGTGGAATTTTTACCTTTTTATTACTCTAGTAGCTTATCATGTCACTTACCTACCCATATCAAGGTCATGTATCAAGTATCATTTAGTCTTATGGCCCCCTACCTACCCAAATGTGTCTATTTTATTCAAAATTGACATTTTATTAATGTACTCTTTCATATTAATGTTTAATTTATTTCATTATTGAATTAATAACATAATATTTGTTTTCTTATATAGGTGTAATTTTTTTCAAGAGATTAGATGTTGTTTTTTGAAAACTAATACCATGGATGAAAATTTTTTAGAGGGGATAATAGATGAAAAAAAGGATGAAAAATTAATGTTTTTAACTATTTTTTGGATAATTTTAATTGTAACTATATAACACATTGTTATAAATTTATATATTAGTGTGTTTTTTTATTTCATGATTTTAAGTAAATTTATATCATTGTTTGAGAAACTCTTGTGCATGCAGTTTTATTATTCTACGCTTTGTTTGTGTGTTCGTATTCTTTTGTGCATCTATTTTGTGTGAAGGTGTTGTTTTGTGTTTTGTGTGCAGGTGCTATCTCTGGTGTTCTAGTTCTATACAGGTGATGGGTTTTCTCAGGAAACTTGTCGATTATTAGCACTAATTGGGAGCTGATAAAGGGAGCCATTATCAGCCCTCAAAATAGTGCTGATAAAGAAAAACATTATCAGCATTCAAAATAGCAGTGATAAAGGGGGCGTTTAGCAGCTCTTTTTTAGCGATGATAATGGGAACCACCACTTTATCTTCATCATGATTAACAGTGATTTTATAGCTTTGTTAAAGTTGGTTTTTAGCACTTTTAAACTACCTATTTGTTGTAGTTAATGAAACCACTATGAGAACATTTTATGGGTCCAATACTACACCTTCTTCCAAGATAATGTGCCCCAAAAACTGTACCCTATCAATCCAAAAATGACACATAGTTATCTTGGAATATTGTTGATGCTCTTTTAGAGTACTCTAGATGATGTCAAGGTGTTGGGAATCATCATCATGGGACATGGTGAACACCATGATTTCATCCACAAACACTACCAGAAACCAATCCAGGTACCGATGATAGATCTTATTTACCAAGACCATAAATAGTACTAGATCATTTTGTAATCCAAATAGCATTACGACAAACTCATAAAGGCCATACCTAATCCTAAATTAAATTCTTGTTATATCAAAAGTCAAAACTCTCAACTAATAATACCCTAACCTCAAATAAATATTTGATAACACATAATCCCCATTTAAATGGACAAACATATCATCGATACGTAGAAGAGGATATTATTTCTTCATGGTCATTTTATTCAACTTCTAATAATAAACCCAGAACTATAAACTCATGTCACCCTTCCTTTCAAACATCACAGGTGACCCCCAAAGAGACATACTTGGATGGATAAAAAACATATCCTCCAGCTGCTCAAACTATGTTTTTATCTCCTTAAACTCGGCTGGTTCCATTCTATAAGAGGGAATAGATAATGGCTTAAGCCCCGAGATGATATAAATTATGAATTCCACATCTCTCTTAAGTGTAACACATAAGAAGTCATCGGGAAAAACATCTTAGAAATTTTCTAGAATATGAGGAAGGATTTATTCTCTACCACTCCTATCACCAAGAAAAATACTTGAAACTTAGGCTATAAGCTCTCCCAGTTGATGTGTGATTGGCCCCTCTCGTTTCTCTTAGATATCCCACTCTCTAAAATGGACATATTTTTCACCCTAAAGAGATTAAAAAGGCACTCTCATGTTGTAACAATCAATTTGGGGTTAGTGTGTGACTAACTTGTTCATACCCATAATCAGGTCAAATCCCATTATATCAAAGACATATATATCCCAAATAAAATGATACTCTTCAATCCCTAGTTAACATCACCTTAATAAATATATATCTCTATACAGAGTTCCCAATAGTGTATCAACATTCATTACTTAACCTACATAATCCACCTCTAGGCTCAAACCATTAACACGATTTGCATATATAAATGAATGAGAGGCATCGATATCAAAAAAGGAAGTAAATATAGTAGAAGCTACTAGAATAGTACCTCTCACCATCAATGTCCCAACCTTGTTTTCCACATGTGTAGGATGCAATGCATGTAACTGTCCTTCCCCAATTCTGTGTGTCATCATCTTAATTATTTGTGTTGCAAAACTCTGCTGATTTGGGTGCTCATACCCTAATGCACCAAGTACACTTCCTATTCCACCTCATCTCATATGCTCAAGTTGCTAGACCAATAAGGTGTAGAAGTCACCCTTCCCACACTCTAACTCTATGTATTTTCTCCCTTAGAACAAGAAATTTTCCACTTCCTGAATAACTTCATTAGGTTCCACATCATGCAGAAAAACTAGCACTCCACTAGTAGTCGAGGAAAATGCATGAGATATTTTCCTGGACTATCACTTTAGTGGAAATGAACTTGATGAAGATCTGGTGAAATTGTTCCTCTTGATGGACCACCTTTCTTTCCACTGTCCTGACTAAGGTTCTAGTTATGGTGTATCCTAATCATAGAATTAACACTCTCCATTCACCCAGAGAGTACTCCCTATCATGTACTAGAATCCTACTTTAGATTCCACTTCTAAATGAGTTCCCGGTTCAACACTTCTAAGAACATTTTCATCCTAAATATATTAACCTGGGACTGAATCTCACACATAAGACTCTCCTGAAAACATTTTGGAAAATAAGCCATGTTTGCTTCCAATGCTAGAGAAAAATGATGTAAATCTATGAAATGTTCAGCGTAATCCATTATGGACATGATTCTCTTTGTCAGATCCATGAACTATTAAGTCGAATTTTATCTCAATGTTTATTGATAGAAGTGTTCCAAGAACTTCTCTACAAAGTCCATCTATAACATATCATCAGAATATTCAGATTGTTTTTGAATTTCCCACCAGCACATTTCTTACCACCGTAACAAAAAAGCATACAAAATGACCCTTCATTCCGTTGATGTATCCAAATGTTCATGAATTTTCTCTATGGATTGAATCTTTAAGTCATCTCCCTCATGTCCAACCTCTCCATTAAAAATAAGAAGGTGTTATTGCTTAAATTACCTTGTCAACATAAACATGATTTCCATAACCTTAGTTGGTAAATCTCCATGAATTTCCTAAAACAAGAAAATTTCTCTTGGAACTGCTGCCCTACCTATTCTCCTTGAACCAACAGTGCCTCAAGTTCCCTTTCTGGACGTTCCTTCTAAACCATACTCCTCAGTCTCCCTCTCAACCAGCGTCATGGTGGCATATGTGTACAATTCCAAACACACTTCTTAGGTCTCATAATGCAACCTTATAACATTTATGTAAGAGTATAAAGAATCAAAAAAATGTTTCGACATGTCCTTAACCATTCTAATCCTAGTTCTTGGATAACAAGGGTACTCCCACTTCATTAATTAATGCAACCATTAATCAATCACATTATCTAAAAATAATTTATTCAACAATTAATTAATCAATAGTACTCATTTCATAAATATAGATTCTAATTAGACAACCATTTAATCAGATTTTGCATCATTATTTCAATTTCCCAACAAGGAAAAATAGTTCATGTTCAACAACTTACCCATAACCCATTTTCTCGTGAGTTCCTAAAATGATGCATGTCACAATAACTCTGAGTTTATAGAATGATGCATGGAGACCTTACTCCTATTCCTCTTTAGACTAGGAATAAATGTTCAAAATTTTCAAAACAAATATCACATCAAACCACAAGTGTTTAACTCAAGGTATTATAATATCCAACTATAATTACAAACAACAATCACAAAAATCCCACCCTGAGTACCAGAATTTTTCCCTATACATGGGTTTGAAACTCCCGTGCATGAGCTCTTACCAAGAATTGAATCTTCATAGTCTCTGGTCAATCGTTCCCGAAATTATAATAAAAAATAGGAAGGAAGAAAATAAGACACATTTGATATGACTTTGTGATGTCCTGAACCAGGTGCCACTAAACAGTGCTAGGAGCCGGTTGATCAAATTCCCTCAAGCATGACTCCTCATATGTTAGAGGGTTCCAAATAGAAGCAAGGGTCTAGTAAGTTAGTCATGGGGAGAGTATACCATCTCTTATCAAAATAAAATACCAACAGAAGAAAACAACAATATACAAGTTCAGAAGCATATAAAGAACCAAAATAATTCCATGTTACATGATATTCCTAATAGTAAATATAATACTCAACAAAAAGGTAAAACATTCTATAGCAATGTAAGTGTAAAGTATATATAATGAAACTTATGTTAAAGACACAATGACTCCATTTTGGGTCCCGAGTCACATGTGTTCCCCCACCAATGCTCCATTCATAAAAAAATCAATCCCAAGGACATTCCCTTATCATGTCCTATAATAAAAGTCTAGTTGGGTTTCGATCAGGAGGCCCCAGTCGGGTGTGATTATGACTCAGTAAGCGAGCACAAATGGTTTCTAAAACATGTCCAATCAAAAGATAGTGTATGAGATTCTATGAAGAAATAAATATAGTGCATTATTAAACTGTTATCAAATTGTTATTTATTCACTAATCATCACATTATACATAGTTCAAAATCATGTCTCCTATTTAAATCATAATTCATTATATTAATTCATTGTGTATAGAACCCAATGTCAAGCACCCCAAATCACATTTGATGTAGATCACATTTTCTAACATCCCAAATCTCAGTTATTGTATCTTTCCAAATCTAACACCCCACATCACATTCTTGGAATACTATTGGGGAGGAATTACACTTCCATTTTACAACTTTTAAATCGGTCTAGAACTCCATGTTTAGCACCCACGTTCTCATGCATTTAAATCATTAATTAATTTCTCAATAATTAAACACATCATTTACATGTTAATCTAATGATTAATTAAACATATCAATGTCCATTAGTCTACAGAGTAATTAACTATGTACAAAATCTATTAATTAATTGATTAACTAATTAATCAATCAATACAAATATTATTCCATAATTAATAATTCACAATTATTTATCCAGGACAAATCTCAACTTACCATAATTAATTCTCCTAATTAATTATCTTTAACCAACATCATGGGACATAATTAATTAACCATTAATTATTTCATAGATCCAAACATCATCTCATAATTAATCACCCTAATAAATTATCTCAAACCCAACCACAATATGTATCTCAAATACAATATCCCAAATCAAAAACAATTTCCCCAAAAACAATTATCTATTTGGGTGACCCATTAGTTCCATAATTAAATCATCAATTAATAATCTTTACTTCTAAATCAATCAACAATTCAATGCACATTCATAATTACCACAATTTAGAAAATAAATTACTAATGGATTATATAAATTCACCAATCTCACTTACACATATCAAATCCACAAATATAGGAGTTCGATTTATACCACATACATTGGTTTTTTCATGGATGTTAGCCCAAAAAGTATCCTCAAAATCTGAGTGACACAACGATGTCGACCAAGATCCAGAAATAAATCCATAAACCCAAAACTAAGATCAAAAGAATAAATATCCTGAAAATATCGATATTGATCCCCAATCCAATATCTATATCATAACTCATTGGTTTAGATCCATGGAAAGAGTGGATATATTCAATTAAAAAGTCATAGAAATATAATGAAATGAATCGAAGATACATTAGGATGAAATCCACATACTAGGAAGCGAGAGGATCTTCAATCCATGCTCTATATCTAGAATAACGGTGTTCAAATTTCTATGTAATCTCTTTGGAATGCTCTGGGATCGCCTAGAATTCATCAAGCCTGAGCATAGGTTAAAATAGAGGAATTTTAGGGATTAGGGTGATTTAAAATCTAATTATATGATAATAAAAACCCATGCATACAATTTTCGGTTTAGGGGCACAGTTGAGTTAAACTATGCACCAACCATGAAGGCCTCTCTATCCAGGTTTGCATGGATACTTTGGTTTAGGTGAAACTAATTTCAAACCATGAAAAACCCTCTATCTGTTAATTTTTCTTAATAACTCACCCAAACGCACCCTAAAACATTACTCCAAAACAAATGTACTTAAAAACAACAAAAAGTAACCAAACATATTCCCATGGTGGATCCATAAATAGTTGGGATCATACAAAATGGTTTCTATTTATGAGATTTTTATATTTTATTGCATTGTTGGAAGTTGTTTGTATAGGCACAACAAGTGGTTAGTGATGGTTCCTATACATTATATTATTATCATTGTTGGTTATTATAATTTTTATTTCTATATTATATTATAAAATTTAGAGAGGCATGTTAATTGGTTCTTTTCGATGTTGATCTTTAGTTATTTAACAAAAAATGATAGGGTAGTATATGGGGTTCGTAGGGAACTATATTGGTCTTCCCCATCCCTATATCGGTGCTCATGTGTGATCATGATATAATTATCCATTATATATATTGGTATTCCGACTAAAATAAAATATCCTCACCTTATGGTGGTTTGATATCATTTTTTAAAATATGATGGGTTCTTTAACACTTAATATTTTATTCATGTTCCTACCAATAGATATGTTTTTGTTCATGGGGATTCCCAGAAATGCATTATGATTTTTTAGATCCTCCTTTTTGAACCTGTCTTATCATTTTTTAGATTTCAATATCCAATTATGAAATTTAAAATAAGTTATATATGTATTTATATACTAAAATCACATTTTTATCCATACACCTAATTATCTCATATGAGAGTTATGATCATTGGTGGTTCCTAATGAGTCTTTATACTCACACCTTGCATGTGAACCTCAGTTTCTATGAAACTTCACTCATGTAATTTAGGGGATGAATAGAGACATGGATGGTCACTTTGATTCATGTTCACTTGTATAATTATGGACTCTACATGGATTGGTGTTACTGTTGTGGATATGGACTCCATAAGTTGTTGGATCATGGGGGATTACATTGATCAGAGATATATTTTATATATCACCACAAATTATTGCATAAATTATTTAATGTTTTACTTTCTATTTTATGATCACATATATAGAATAAAATATTATATAATTTTTATTTAAATATATTTTTTATGTTATATTATTACATAGGTACAACATGTACTCCTTAATATATATGTCCTAATATTGATTATTGGGAAATGCCAGCAAAATTTATGAATAATTCAATATTTACATAATAATCTATCAAATACCTGTATTTCAATAAAAATGGTCACATCATTCCATAATTTATATTTTCAACACATGGTACTACTTACAGAACGTTGGAGACTGTAGAACACTCTTGGGATTTCTGGTGGTATGGTTTGTATTATTAGAATATCCATGTCGGGATTCTTTAAAATTGTATTATATTGGTGTTTGATTTTTCAAGGATATTTTATATAGTAAATAGAATATAATAAATTTGATATTACAAAAAGTTCTTATCTATTTAACCATGATATAGTGTAAATCTACGCTACAAGGGATGTTAGGGTGTTTATTCTTGATAGCATAAGAATGATTGAGGTGTTAGTTTGTCTATCTCGAGTACCAAATAATCAAAACTGAATATAAAGCTTAGTATTTAGTCACGATATTTTTTTTACATTTTCTCATTCATAATTTGGTTAGTGGACCATAAGATATGTTCATTACATTTTTATGATATCCATATATTGATGTATTTAATTAATTATAAGTAATTAATAGTGCAATTGGATCTTTCTATGAAAACTTATTAGGAGTGATGTAATTTATTAAATTTCCCCTAATATATATGTTTTTTTTGATAGGATTATATATATTTATAAATGTTAGGATAGATATTTATTATAATTTTGATCCTTGATTATTTAAGTAAAATATTATTCCATAATTATAAAATAAAATATATTAATTTTTTAAATAGAGTATTGTTTATAACAAGTGAATTTAAAAGGTAAATATATTTTTGGTAAATGTCATTTTAAATTAAAAATAATTAAATAATTGAATATTTTATTTTAATTTGATGGTTATGTTGTTTCAAAAGCATTGAGAATGAATGTCAATTATGGATTTTTGATTTCAAATATTGAATTTAGGATAAACTGGTTAGATTATTAGATGGTTTTATATGTTAGTAAATCTAGTATAAATCAAAAAATTTGTATAAAATTGATTTTTTTTTAATTATGGTTTATATTAAAGGGACAAATATTGTAAGTAGTTACGTAGATATTAAAATATTTTATGGTTGTTATTCGTAGGTTTTCATTTTAAGAGTTACACATGATATGTATGGTGAGTATTATGGGATATAATCTTGTGTGATAACTATGAATTGGTGGTTAGAAGTGTTTGAGATTTTTATGAAATTGATGAAATTTTCTTTTTATAGATGAAAATAATTATAGTGGGGATAATAACTTGTGAACATATTAAGGGAATTAAATATTTATTAATTACATAATTTCGTAATTTTAATGGTGACACTATATTTTTTAAAATGTTATAATGTTTACATAAATTGTGTTAGACACCGATATTTTATAATGAATTTTCATTAATGAATATATTCGATTTGTTAGTTTTATAAGAAGCACTAATCTTTAATGAACCATGATATTCCGTAAAATTTTAATATTTCATTACAAATTTTATGACACAACTATTTGTTTGATAGGTATAAATATAAATTACCCTATTGTGAAATGTATTTATAATTTTTTCTATGATAAAATAAATAATAAATAAATTATTTATTATATATTGGTTTGAAATGAAGATAAAATCATCAGAATTTATGTGTTCCATAAAAACATTTTATTTTGTGAAAAATATTTTTATATTAATAGATGAAATCTATCCCTGTTGATAAATGAGTATAAAGAAATAGTTATATTATATATCAAAGAAAATTAAATAACATTAATTTATTAATTTTTATTAAAAATTTAAGGAGAATAAAGTCATTTAGTGCATCACAAAATCATTTTCAGGAAAAAAATATATTTAATGTAATTTGTTTATAAAAATTATAATTTGTTTAGATCAATTTAGGAAATTTTCTTAAAAAAATTGAAATATTTTTTAAAATAATAATTTTCACAATAGTCTTAGAATTATTTTATTGTATTTTTCTGAAATGATTGATTTTTGACAGATTAATGAAAGGTGTTTATTTTTTGAAAAAACAGTTGTTTATTTTTTTAAATCAATTAAATTGAATGTTCCAATATATTTTGGATTTGGTTTTAAAGTATTATAAAATCACTTTTTATAACCATAATATAATTAAATCCAGAGTAATGAACACTATATTTTATTTTGGTATAAGAATATGTTTATGTTTGACAACACATTTCTCTAAATACTATTATTTTTTCATTTTGTGAACAGATATTAAAATTTATTATTTCTACTTTTATAAAATAAATCTTTACAAATGTATTTTAAATTTTTTATCAGAATTTACATTGTTTTATAATTTTTTTGTTTACAAAAAATAAGTTACTAAGTTAAAAATGAGTTATCGATGTAAAGTAAAATTAAGGTAAAAGTATAAATTATGTAGACAATCCCAAAAAAAAACCTTATTCCTTATAAAGTATTTATGTGGATAAGTTTTATATCAATATATATGTTTTATTAGATTGTTTTTAGTGGCTTCCTTTAAAATTTCATTAGATTCCAAGAGAAGGAATATATATAATTAATAAATATCCCATTCTTCCATTTTATATCATAAATAAGTAATCATGATTCAGATAAGAGTAAATATACAATATGAATTAAAGAAAGGAAACCATAATAATTTGTCAAAATATAATTTCATGTAAATAATTAATTTTAAATTTTTTAATTTAGTTTATTTATTTAAAATAAATATGTAGCATCGATACAATGCTTGTGCGAGCATAATATAAAATAAAAAAAATGGTTTTAAAAATATTAAAAGTTCTAATACATAGATGAGTATTAGTATTCCAAAAACATTTATAGATTATTTTGAATAAAAGTTTATAATTTATGTTTTTATATTCAAATTACATTGTTATATTTATTCATTTAATGTCAAATTTTGCGACTAGACCTCAAAATGATTGTAAATGATATTTAATGATTAAAATTAATTATTATATCATTATAAAATTAAAAAAAAATAATACTATAATTATTAAATGTAATTTTAAGTTGTCTATGATGTCATTAATGTTCAATTTATGTGCCACTTTGTTGTTTTAATATTATTTTCATTACACTTAGAGACTATTGTTTTTACAATTTTTAAGGTTAATTAGGGTAAATGAGAGGGTTAATCCAAATTATCAAGATTAAAATGTCAGTTAAAACTATATAAATTAAATTGTTTAATTATATTTTTACCATCTATTCCCTATATACAAATCAATTTCATATTGGATCCAGTTTTCATGAATGTTAATCTTTTTATTTATTAATGTTTCTTTAATTTACATGATATCCACCCACATAACTTATAAAAGGGAATCTGCTATCCTCCCTTCCTAAGATATATTGATCTATTTAGATATAAGAATTCACATTCCATACCATTTTTGATATTCATCCCAATATCCTTGAGATTTAGGTCTCACAAATAGATTAACCTATGAAGAGTTATGGTGTAATCCTTGGGAGGATTTCTAAAGAAGTGTTATAATTCATAAGTGAGTGTTTCCTGTTAATTTATTTTATATATACTTAAAATATTATTTAACCATGATGAAATAATAAAATAATTATCTTATATATGTATAATTTTTTTATGATTATCTTACGACCCTTCTTCATCACCTTTTCAATCCAATAGGAATTGAAAACACCACATGTGCATATGTGTAAACCACCATCTCAATGGAGCAATGTGCTTTACTTTCGTAAATTCATATTAGATTATCCATAAGTTTTATGGTGATAACATATTCTAAAATTCACTTTAGAACTCAGAGCATCATGAATACTTCTACAAAATTTAGAATTGATCCTCGGATTATGATCAAATATGATAGAAATTAGAACTGTATAAAGCCTCACTAATTCTTTAAAATATATCATGGAATGTTTTTCAAGTGATAATGCTTCCCGATTTGTGATAATGTGGGATGTCTTGTTAAGTTGATACACCACTACCCAAATTGTCTTGTTTCCTTTCAAAGTTTTTGGGTGACCTTTGACAATGTCCATAGTGAAATTCTCCATTTACATGTGGGTATAGGTAATGGTTTCATCATCCCTTTGGAATTATATTTCATTGCATTAACATGATAACAAACTGAACACCTTGAGATATATTATTCAATCTCAATTTTTCATTTTATCCCACTAGAGGAGTTCTCTAATATCCTAGTACATCTTGGTATATCTGGGATGTGTGGAGAAAGGTGATCTATATGCATTATCCAATATAACATTATTTATCCTAGGTTATGAAGGAACATAATGCCACATTGTAAAACAAATCAGACCATCATCATCATCAATATGAAACTCATGTAGCTTCCCTTACCTTACCTAATTTACATTTTTTACTCCAGGTCATCCATTTGTACATCTTAGATGTACTATTAGATTGAGGGAATAGAAATAATTTGGGAAAGGTAGGTTCTATTCCCTACCATTATGATATATAAATTTATCCATTTAATATACATGATGACAATATATTTCTCAATATGCATCATGGATAGTATATAATGTTATATTCTACTAGGAGCCTCAACTACCTTATTCTCCTTTCATAAATGGTAGTGAATAGAGGAGTCATTGTTCTGATTAGCTGTAACCATCTTATTTGGTTCATGTTGAGATATTATTTTTGGGAATATATACATTAGACTCTTATAATAGGTATATATTCCACACTTCTCACCATCAAGAGAGTTCCGTGAAATAATTAGAAAAAATATCACTGCTAAAAACTCCATGTAATGAATCTGGTAGTTTTTCTCATGGATCTTAAACTGTCGTGGGGCAGAGAACATTACCATATCATTCTACATGAGTACACAATCTGACCCTTTATTTGAAGTATAATTGTGTATCACAAAAACTTCTCCACTTATTGGTAGTGTGAGTATAGGTGAATTTATTATTCTCTTCTTGTTATCGTTAAATAATTCCTCACATTCTTCTATGAGTAAATACTTTACAGCTTAACATTTTCACTTAGCTAGGATGCCAGAAACTGTGGATAAATTTCTCAAACAATACTATAAGTATCTAGATAAGGCAAGAAAACTACTAATTTCTAGGAAAATAGTGGGTCTCTACCATTCCGCAATTGTCTTTTTCATTAAAGGGTCTACATAAATTCCATCACATATCATCACATTCTAATGAATGTGACTTTATACATCAAAAATTCACAATTTCTGAAAATATAATACCTTTTCTCATTCCATAATGTTTCTAAAATATCATTAGGTGCACTTAAAGTCCCAAATTTATCTTATAGAAGATGATAATATCATTAATAAACACTACCAAAAAAATTTCAAGGAACTCTCTAAGGAATCTATTCATCAAATCAATTAATATATCATGGGAACATGTAAGTCTGAAGGGAATTACTATGAAATCATATGACTATAACTTGTATGAAAACATTCTTCTGATTATCATCCTTATTCACCTTTAGTTGATGATATCTACAATGAAGATCCAAATTTGGGAGGTACGTAGCTCCTCAAAGTTGATCAAAAAAGTAAACAATACTTGTAATAGGATACTTGTACTTTATAGTTATCCTGTTGAGATATCCATAATCAATACACTTCCACATTAATAAATAATTCTTCTTGATTAAAATCACTATTACACCCTAATGTGAGTCAGTATGGTGTATAAAACCTTTTTCCATATTCTCTTGAAACAACTTCTTTAACTCTTCCAGATCGATTGGGGATATTTTATATGGTAATTTTATTATTGGAGTAGATCTAGTTTTGAGATATATTGAAAACTCTTACTCATATGCTATGGAATTCTGAGAAATTCTTTAGGAAATAAATCAGTTTATTCTTTAAAAATATAAATTTAATCTATGTTGATACCTTCCTTTGAATTAATCATTTTGGAATGGTATGATTATTCAAAGTGTATCAACACCCACCCTATTTATGTATTTTACAAATGAGATTCATAATATTTGTTTCATTTGTATAGGAGAATGGGACGGTTCTGAATATGAATGGAGATTTCATTTTCCTAAAATTTCATGTTTGATCAATATAATGAGAGCCAATACAAGCCTTGTATAGAATCAAATTACACCATGAGAATTATTACAAGATTCATTAGAAGAATATTCTTAAAGATTATTACCAGTTAAGAGTACAATAGTTGGGCTGAAATTATTGCACCTCTAGGTGCTTTTACAGAAATATATACTTCACAGAATCAAGGATTTGACTCAATAGTTCTAGAAACATTTTAATAAAAAAATTAATGCACAGAACAATAATGAAAAAAACATTCTTCAATCTATGTGTTAATTGGAAGTGTGCCTTGTTTGAATAAATTTACATGATCCACTATTGCAATAGTTATGGAATAATATTTTCATTTATCCCTTTTATATGTGATTTCAGATGTGATTCTCCCAAGAACCCTCAATTTAGTGAAATGTATTTCATATTTCCATTTCTTTCTACAGTTAAAGAACTAAACCATGGGTGGTGCATTATGAGGTTCCTTCATTTCCTCTCTCATATTGGATGAATTCTTGATGTCTCTTCAAAATTCATGTTCTTAGTGGCCTTATCCTCCACAATGGAAGCATTTCTTTATCCCTTTTTGGAAATTCCCATGTTGATTCTTCCAACATTTTTGACATGTGGCTAGTTGGATCATCTTTCCTCCTTTTCCAGTTGACGCACCATCTTGAAACACCATTATAAATGGTAAGAAAAAATTCTACAATGAAGATCCATATTTGGGAGGTACATAGCTCCTCAAAGTTGATCAAAAAAGTAAACAATACTTGTAAGAGGATACTGGTACTTTATAGTGATCTTGTTGAGATCTCCATAGTCAATACACTTCCACATTAATAAATAATTCTTCTTGATTAAAATCACTCTTACACCCTAATGTGAGTCACTAGGGTGTATGGAACCTTTTTCCATATTCTCTTGAAACTACTTCTTTATCTCTTCCAGTTAGATTGGGGCTATCTTATAGGGTAATTTTATTATTAGAGTAGATCTCGTTTTGAGATATATTGAAAACTCTTCCTTACATGCTATGGAATTCTGAGAAATTCTTTAGGAAATAAATTAGTTTATTCTTTAAAAATATTAATTTAATTGAGGTTGATACCTTCCTTTGAATTAATCATTTTGGAATGGTATTATTCTTTAAAGGGTATCAACACCCACTCTATTTATGGATTTTCCAAATGAGATTCATAATATTTGTTTCATTTTTATAGGAGAATGGGATGGTTCTGAATATGAATGGAGATTTTATTTTGGTAAAAGTTCATGTTTTATCAATATAATGAGATCCAATCCAAGCCTAGTATAGAATAAAATTACACCATGATAATTATTACATGATTCATTAGAAGAATCTTCTTAAAGATGCTTACCAGTGAAGAGTACAACACTTGGGCGGAAATGATTTCACCGCTAGGTGCTTTTACAGATATATATACTTCACAGAATCCAGGATTTGACTCAATAGTTCTAGAAATATTTTAAGAAAATAATTAATTCACAGAATAAGAATAAAAAAACATTCTTCAATCTATGTGTTAATCGGAAGTGTGCCTTGTTTGAATAAATTTACATGATCCACTTTTACAATAGTTATGGAATAATATTTTCATTTATCCCATTTATTTGTGGTTTCAGATGTGATTCCCCCAAGAACCCTCAGTTTAGTGAAATGTATTTCATATTTTCATTTCTCTCTACAGTTAAAGCACTAAACCATGGGTGGTGCAATATGATGTTCCTTCATTTCCTCCCTCATGTTGGATGAATTCATGATGTCTCTTCAAAATTCATGTTCTTAGTGGCCTTATCTCCCACAATGGAAGCATTTCCTTATCCCTTTTTGACAATTCCCAGGTTTATTCTCCCCACATTTTTGACATGTGGCCAGTTGGATCCTCTTTCCTCCTTTTCCAGTTGACCCACCATCTTGAAACTCCCTTATTATCTATATATATTCCTAACCATGGGATCGTTCTTTTTACTCATTCCCTACTTTTAGTGAACTTCAAATAACTTCTTCATAACCCCCAAAGTATTTTATAGATATAACCTTTCAAAGGAGTGGTTTGAAACCAAAAAATAATATATCTATTTTATTGTAATTTTTCATCAAAAAACTCATAAGGTGTATCTTACATGCCTTGTGATGTTTTCCTCATAATTCATGAAAGATCCACTTTCCCATTACTTCAAATGAATAAATTTTATTTCCATATTTGTTTAGAGGGATTTATGGAAATACTAAGTATGAAATATTTTTCTCAATGTTTTCCCACTTTATCAATTCCATTTCATCATTCTCCTTGACATTTTTTAGTAACTCCTATTATTGATCAACATCTCCATATAAAATTTTGAAGACGAGAGTCACGATATCCTTATGAGAACAATGGATCATTTAAAATATATTCTTTATTGAGTTAACCAACTATTTCAGGACATATGGACTAAAAGATCCACTAGATGTCAGTGGTCATTTATGCATAAATGAATCAATTTTTGGTTGACCCTTATTGGGTGGAAGGATACATTCCAAATGGTTCAGGTTATTATTCATATCTGAAGCCCATGCGTAATAATTTCAATGAAGTTTTGAACTAAACCATCCATGGAATTGGTTATGTCTTTCGTACAACCATTTCATTGTTCATCACATAGGTTTTTGGACTAGATTCACCTAGTTCCCACCATTTTATAAATAAAAATAGATTAATGACAAATTAAGTCCACAAAGTATGATTATTTTATTATTTTATACAAATAACACTAATGGAATATCTTATGGGATCTCAATATTTATCTTTTTTTGAAAAAATAATTCTAATTTGTTTTCCCTATACATAGACCTATAATTATGTTTTTAACTCCTTTTTTGTAATCTTAATTTCCAAAATAAATAAATTGTTATCTGTTACGAACTATAGAGTCACTTCTTTTTAATACAAGTCTATCTCATCATTTTTAAGATAAAAAACATAATAGAGATACAAATCCAGGATCAAAAGATTTAGTATCTTAGGAAACATAGGATCATACTTAACATGTACATAATAAAATATGAACATTATTTAATTACTTCTTCTATATATTCGTTACGGCATGTGTGTTATCCTTAGTAAAGTTGTTCACATTTGAATATACATCAATGTAAGGGGTGAGCTAAAAGCCTAATAAAGTTGTGAATAGTGAATATAAATCAATATAGCATGGGTGAGCATAATAATAATAATCATCATAACATAATAATAAGATCATCATCAATATCATGACAGAAAAATTAGATTAAATAATGGAATATGGATGTTCAGAAAAATGAAACATCATGTCATAGTAGTAGAATACCACAAATAGTTTTGAACACAAATTTCATCATGTTCACACATAACAGATGTGGATAATAATTACATAATATTGAGATCAAATCAAGATTCATGTTCATACATAACAAAAAATATCACATGAGATACATAATATTACCCAATACTTTGGAGGGCTATATAATTCTGTTCCCGTCCCTCACATCATAACATTTACATAATCATGCATGTCACACAGAACATATAAACATAATAGTCATAAATTAACCAAATGAAAGGATTGAGTTTAATAAAGATTTAATCAACAATTATTTCTTGAATAACCATTTGGTTTCGAAATAAAAACATGGAAAAGATATTTTGTATAGTAATCACAATTCTTGAGTGAAGAAGAAATAACTCCTGTGAAGCCAATTATATGTTTTGGAAAGAAGAGTTTGTTTAGAAAATATTTTTATTTATCATAAAATAAAGTAGAAAAAATGTATATTCCAAAAAATAATAATTAACAATGATATAAAATTTAAGGAACATTAGTGGATTATTCATACAAAATATGTCATGAAATAAGGATAACAAAAAAAAGAAGTTGTGTTAGAGAATCCCCTTACCTTAATCCCCACTTTATTTCATTACTTTTACATGTCCTGAATTATAAACATAAATTTATTAAACATTTTATTCAAAACATAATTATAGTAATTTATAAAAAATTTAACAATTATAATCATTTCATTGTTTTTTAATCCTCGTTGATGAAATTGAAGTATTTTGATACCATGTTTTTCTTAAAAATTTCTTTTTTCTCTTGAATATATTTATTTTCATTCAAAGTCATATATAAAAAATTATGATTAACTCTAGAATATTTTAATACTTGTAATTAAATTTTTATAAATAATATATAATTAAAAATATCCATTCATAATGGTGGTTATAAGAATTTTCTTGGAAAGGTCTCCGCAAGTGGTCAACCAACCTTTAATGGGATGTTGTCGAAAGAGCAGGAAACGGAATGTATGAAATTTATATATGTCATAAATATGATAATTTTTGTGGGTTAAAATCATTAATATAATGTTAAATTACTGCATAATTAATTTTAAATTACCAATTTTTGATATGAATTGGATAAAACATGAAATAAAATTTGGAATAATGGAAGAGTTAACAGAGACGTACACTCTCCTTAGATTAGATTCTCTAGTATGACACAATTACTTCCTTAGTGATTGGATTTGGATTTCTAAAACAATGTCCCTAATTATTAAAAGGGTATTACGATGATGTATTAGGGTAGAAATTTATATTTTTAATTGGTGGGAGGAGTGGTTTTCCAAAGTAAGGGATATGAGATATTTATAATTGAGGAGAAGGGGATTTTTTAGAATAAAATTTTGAATGAAATGTTATATCCAATGAAAATGTCTAATAATGATTTTTTGACATTACAAAAAATATATATATTAAATAACATGATTTTAAGACTTTTTTTACTTTATAATTCGAATTAATTTGTTTAATAAAAAATAAATGTGAGAAAATGATATAATAATAATTTAATGTAATACTTTACATTTTTGGGCATTTGAAAGTAATTTTCAGTTTTGGAAATTTGGTTAATCATATTTTAATAACTACATTATGAATTTATATATATCATGGACAAAATAAAAGTTATATAAAGTAATATGTTGTTATTTTATCATGAATGATGTTATTTAAGATACATTGTTTATGTGTAAAATAGCATTTTTACTATTCACTCAAAAGTTGATGTATTTCTAAAAACTTCCAAAACATCCACCATGAATAATTTCTATGTATTTATTTTATAAAATTATATTCATTTTATCAAAATAATTTTCTAAAATAGACAATTTTAATTTTTAATATAAAAATATTAATTTTTTAAAAATACTTTAAAATACAATTTATTAAAAACATGCTTATATTTTCATTGAGTTTTTGTATCATGAGATTGATCATCCGAGAGTTATTAAATTTATAACATAAATTAATCATGATAAATATTATTTATATCAAAATATATTATTTTTGGGTAAAAGTACACTTCCAACAGTCACGTTACTATTCCCAATGGTCATGTTACTATTCCCAATGGTTGGGTTACTATTTTAATGGTATCATTAATATTCGAATGGTCACATTAACTCCTATATTTACCACTCCATTTATTATTTTTATATTCAACTCAATTCCTCTCATGGTTCTATATATTAAATTTCTATAATGTTGGTTTGTTTACTAACATTTTGATTCATTTCTATAGTTTTAGAAGTGGGGTATGATTATAGTAGAATGGGGTGATCCATATTTTTCTATTTTAAATTTTCTATTATATATTTTTGGTCCCATTGTATTGTTTATAATTTTAATTTATTTATTTTCTGGATATTGTAACAAAATTTCTTATTGAAGAAAATTATTTTTGAATCTTTATATGTATAATACTATATTGTATATTATAACGAACATTTATTTGAAGAGATAAAATATAATTTAAAAACTAAGGATTGTTACACATAATTAGAATGAGATACAAAATCTCAAAAAAAACTCAATGAGGAGCTTTTCTAGAAAAAAATTTCCACTTGGGGTTATCTTCAGACATAGGTAGATATCCATCCTTCTACATAATATGAAATATTTGATAAGGTTGAAAGAGAGGAAGATGAGTATGAGGCTAGCTCCAAATCTAGACAGCTGGTTAAAATAAATAATGAAGTCAAAGTTGATCATGACTTCCCTCCATTATTGAAACATCATATCTCTCTCTAGGGTGATCATTCAATCTTAACATGGATTACGAATTAGCGGGATATGAAAACAGGACCACCTAATCAAGCCCTGTCTGCTCCCTATAGATGGGAGGAGTCCCAGACAACATTACCTCCAAATATTCTCAATGCTATTTAAACCCCGGATGCCCAAATATAATTCATGGAAAGGTGGCATCCAGATCTGAATCTCGAAAATAATGTATATCCTGAATGGGTAGATTAATCATTCCCCCACTCAATTTATAAAATCCTACCATTCCAATCATTAATGGTGCGAGGGACCCGGAATAGAACATCAAACGCTTCAAATAAATTTGTGGTCTAATGGTGGGCCAGTACTATCAGTAGGAGGAAAACAAGTTTTTTGGTTTTTTAAAGACCCCGATGGAGTTATCATTCATTAGGTACATCAGCCTTTCAAAAGGATCCATTGAAGGATGGAGATAACTTTATAATTAATTATTGTATCAGTTTCAATCTACACAAAAGAAAATCAATATTTTTGACCCCACAAATTACAAGTAGTGTAAAAATGGAAGGTTTAATGATTACATATATAAATGTAAATGATTATCCTTTTATCCCATTATCCCTATATCACAAGAGTAATTTATGGAACTCGGTGCTAAGAATATTCAAGATGAGTTGTAGAACCCCTTAACCCCAATGAAGAATCCAGGGCGATTCAGTGAATTTACAGAAATAGAACAACCCTTAGAATATTCCATTCAAAAGTTCCAATCTAAATATCGTCCCATTACCTCAACATAAGGGAAACATATTAGTATGGAAGAGGCTATAACTATTAATATCAAACCAATTATATTTCTCATTCAAGTACCACAGTAGTTCTTGAATCATCCATCTCCTCCCATCGAGTTGAAAAAAAAAATATCCATCGAACATAAGAAAAAGGAGATCTGGGTCACTCAAATTTTTTGAAATGGACAATAAATCATACTCCATTCGAAAATTAGGTCCCTGGTCATTTCTTTATTCTATGGAAAAAATACTAAATATACTAAATCCTAGAAAACTCAACGTGGTCAAACTCAGAGATCATCATGACTACATATCTTTCCACTAGAGGTTGGGAATCACCATATAGTACAGATTCATCATCAAATATGTCCTCAAATGTATAGTTGATTCTAGATATGGGATGTAATAAAATTCCATAGCATAGGTGACTTGTTCAAATGTTACCCAACTAGATGAAGAGGGTGACTGGCATGATGTTCTGGCGAGGGATGAGAAAAAGATCGATAAATCGATGAATCAAAATAAAATTGAATGATATCATACCATACTACGGTTGAATATTTTAAAAACCATAATGATCCATTCCCCTAGGGAGGTGATATCGATTACGCCTCCTATAAGTAGACGTAGTCATCAGACACATGAAGAGATAGAAGAGAAAGATTCATATTCAACTCAAATATGAGATTTGACTCTTGAATACTTCTTTCCTACAAAGTCCAGAGAAAGATAAACACAAAATGATATGAAAAAATTGTCAGATGGAGTTATTATTTTGGTTCTATTAACATATTTAACTTAACATAATCCTTTTTTATAAAGAGTATGCCTCTGAGTATGAGTCTCCTGTAGCTGACACGGGTGCTGGAGGCTGAAGGCAGATGAGTTGAGGATACGTAAACAAATACAAGAATGGTTGAACCTAATATATTGGTCACATCCCTACATATGATATATATGAATCCATGAACAATGGAAAAGAACTCCATAAAATACACTGGAATCAAGGAGGTGTCCTATAGGCCTCCAATGGTCGTCAAAGAAAAGTTATCATAGATGATCGTCTGGAAGGGGTGATGTTTTTTTTATTATCTTAGAAAACGATGTTGGACGGTGTGACCTAAGCCACTAGAAATAGATCTCCCTAAACCTTTTCACAAGAACTAGGACTGTCTACCTCAAATACCACATCTCCTATACTATATGGAAAGGGGAAACCCCATCTTTAGAGTTATAAACCATTGGAACAAAATTATGACATTATGAAAATATTTGCGATTGTACCAAAAATTCAATCAATCCTGGATGTTATCCATATTCCCAAATAACTCAGAGCAGTGATTTTCGAATTCCTCCATATCCCATTAAAATTTTAGAGAGACTTCATTGTAACTGAGGTTTATCATGTAGAGACTATTTTTTCAGAATACCACGTTGCCATATTATTCACAGAACATGAACAAGAAGAGGTCATCTAGGGAAATATCAGATCCCAATATTTTTTTTGGTAAACATGAAAATTTTAACATCTAAAGTGATCTAATTGAAAATGGTATTATTATAAACATTATATCATGTAAAAAACATCGACATATGGGATATAGAGCGGAGGGATTATCTACCATAAAGCTAACCCATCAAGGAAATGATAAGAGAGGGAAAATAACTCTTCGGAATATAAACATCAAAGATTAGTTTGGGTAACTCACATCTAACACTAATTTCATGTTTATCCATTGAGACTCAACATGTAATTTCCTACTTTGAAGACCTTGGCTTCAAAACCATGTGGTAGTACCCTCAACATTTCATCAGGGTCTGAAATACCTAATCAATGCGAAGGTCAATAGACTACATGGTAACATTTCCCCATCATGTCATGTGAAGTCATATATACTGAGTATGGTTTCTACAAAATGTAGAAAAGAACCAATGGTGGATGAAAATATACAAGTTATAGCCCCCAATTGTGTGGGGATCACCCAAGAGTGTCCCCAGATTTTAATGAAGGGTGATTACTCATTACTAATAAAATTTATTGATGTAGTGGAGATAATCCAAGATGTTTAGACACTTCCTATATCTAATGATAGTGTAAAATAAAATAATCATCTCTAGAATCTATTTACAATAAATCTGGTAGTTGGGGATGGGTATGTCTCTTCCCATGGACTCTATCACCCAAAAAATAATAGAGATTCCATCAGATTACTCACCATTTCTGAGAATTTCACCATGAACATAGATATTGAATAAGTAGAGGATGACATCCAGAATTCTCCTCCCCCATCCATCGACATAGCAAAGTACATTTGGGAATAAACGCAGAATAAAAAACTATATTTATTAGTGAAACTATGCCTATCGAGGATCAGCAGATTTATATTTCATCTCTAAATAAACATTGATACATGTTCACAAGGAATTATATGGAAATGGGTGAGCAGAACCATGATGTGGCTATGCACCATCTGGGCTTACCCGATGACCATCAAGGATTCAAGTAGGATTCCATGAGGATAAACACATCCCATTATGATAATATAAAATGAAATTATGACAAATTGACTACATACATATTTTTATAGGATGATTAATGTGACAACCGAGTCCTAGTGACAGCACAACCACCCCGCCTTAACATGGCCGTCGGGTCTTGGCCTACTAGGTACCACCAGTTGCCCCCGAAGACACATGGGGCCCACCCCAGGGTCCATCCACGTGTCCGAACGGGTCATCTGACTAATGATAATCCCCACAAGCCAACACATGTCCTTTCCAGTGTGCTTTGTCCTCACTCACACACACCTGTGAGACGAAAAAGCCAATAACTTCCAGACCAGGCGTCCGATTGACGCGCCGTCTGTTGCGTTGCATTCCTGTTGACGATACGGAACTTTTGGCATCCTCCGCCCGAGTTTTGGATGCAGATGGATAGTGGCCGGGTTGGATCGCACCGAAATCCAACCGGGCCCCTGGAACGGAAAAGCTGATATCTTTCTGACAGAACGTCCGTTTTACGAACCGTCAGCGGCGTTGGTGATCGCGTTGAGAAACAGTCCCTATGAGTTTACCCTGTGAGAGATCGGGGTACAGTTGAGATACGGCTGGGTTTGGTTCGCTCACGAAACCAACCGGGCCCCTGGGACGAAAAGGCTAATAACTCACAGACCAGGCGTCCGATTGACGCGCCGTCTATTGCGTTGAGACCCCTATGACGTGGCGGTCCTTTGAGATACTTCTTCGTGGGACTTTGAGATACTTGGAGTATCAACCTGTAGCTCGTGGAGCGGACCCTCCTAGTGACGAGCGTGTGGAGTACAGAGACCGTGTAGCTGGCTGAGACCCGACGACTGCTGATCGAACGACTCGGTGTGTTACAGAGGTGCGCTTGGTTGTAGCGGCACATGGGAGCGCTTGGTTGTAGCGGAAGACCCACGACAGAGGTGTGCTTGGTTGTAGCGGCACATGGGAGCGCTTGGTTGTAGCGGCAGACCCATGACAGAGGTGTGCTTGGTTGTAGCGGCACATGGGAGCGCTTGGTTGTAGCAGCTGGCCCGCAGTACTCGATGGGTGGAGTTCTTCAGCAGTCTCAGGTTAGTGAGCAGTACCTCGGAGTCGTGACAGGACCACTGTACACTCCAGAGACGGAGCTCTTCAGCAGTTACGGTGTCGATTATGAAAATCCTGGTTGAGCTGAGACTTTTGACCTTGTGTTTACCTCATGATTGAGATGGGTCACTTGCTAACTTAGGTATATGTATGGGCATATACCCAGGTAGTGGTTATCCATTGATTTCACAATCCTTGTGTTTCCTCACGATTGAGATGGGTTACTTGATAACTTAGGTATATGTATGGGCATATACCTAAGTAGAGGTTATCTGTTGAGATGTTCTTTGTGGTTATCCTTGTTGGTTTAGTGAGACCTTGAAGGTCTCGGGGTCCCTACTGAGTATCGTTATACTCACCCCTGCACGGGCTATGCCCGCACCTCGTTGTGTTGGTTGCAGACGATGGGCAGTGCTGACAGAGGCCGAGTGTTCGAGGACTGGATGGTACCTGGAGGTGGACTATACGACGAGATGGTACCTGGAGGAGGACCTCACGACGAGACGGTACCCAGAGGTGGACGTGACGACGAGGCGGTACCCGAAGGTGGACCACTGGGCGGACATACTCGGAGCGGACGGCGGGACCCGAGGAGCATAGCAGCTATCTGTACCCACCCTTCAGGTGGGATTTCCAGTGGACAGCTCGGCGTAGCAGCTTTACTTTTCAGTTGTTGTTTCCCCTTCGAGTTGTACTTTACAGTTGGGCTTGTATTTCCGGCCCCTTTTTACTTTCCGCACTTACTGTTGTACTCAGTTTTTACTTAGTGTTTACTTCTTCCGCTTGTACTCTGTGTGATTGTTTACTTTACAAAGAAAATGCCTTAACTTTTTACCGGGATTTACGCCTTGGTGCTAGTCGCCATCCCCTGGCCTATGGAAGGCGGGCTTGGGGTAGTCACGGCACGGGCCCCGAGGACGGGTCGTGACAAATTGGTATCAGAGGAGTTCGGTTCTACCGCAGAACTTATAACTCTGATTTTTCTTTCTGTGAAGCAATAGTGTTGAGAGTACCGAGTGTGGTTTTCAGTTCAGGGAGTCCAGTGTTGGTGCGGGCGGCTGACGTATCCATACACCAGGACCCTGAAAACTGATTTCTGACTTTGTGCACGAAAACACTAATTGCGTGTGTGTTTTCAAAGCTTTTCCCTTAAAACAGCTCAAACCAGGTCAGCTCACTAGGTATAAACGTTTGACCGTGTCACGATGTTTCTTTCAGAATGCCTTTTCACGGACGACCAGCTATAGCCCCGAGAGTGGTACGTACTGACAGCCCACCGAGCGACGAGGCCTCAGTACAGGGCTCTATCACAGTTGAGGCACCAGCGGCACTACTACCCGTTGGGCCACCGATGCCACCAGCCTCAGCAGTAGGCGATGGACGACTCTTGAGCGCGCTGCACGGGTTCCAACGCCAGAGGCCACCCAGGTTCCGGGGAGAGACAGACCCGCAGGCGGCTGAGGTTTGGCTGGAGGCTGTGGTGAGAGTCTTCAGGCTAGTGGGGACGCCGGCAGACTTCATGGTGATCTTTGCTACCAGCCTCCTTCAGGAAGCAGCAGTCAGGTTGTGGATCCACTTGTTCTAGTTTTGCGATGAGATGAACTTCGCATGGGAAGACTTCGAGACCTTCTTCAGGGTGGAGTTTGTGCCAGTATCTCTACACCCTGAGCGAGTACAAGAGATTCTGCCTTTCCCGCGTGCTTTTCGATCAGTATCCGAGTCATCTGTGGGCAATAGATAGATGATGCAGAGGTCCAGGAGGACCGAACTAGCAGTTGGACGATCTCGGGTTTTAGGACCGGTGGTGCGGGGCACCCGAGGTGGGGTCAGACCCAGGCGTGCCAAAAACAGACAATGTTACTCCTGCGGCGTAAAGTTTCACCTGGCAAGTGACTTTCCGACTCCTCGTACGATTGATCAGCGGGTGTTGGAGGAGCCACCGAGACAGAAACAACGACGAGTTCTTGAGTAACAGCCGAGCAGTGAACAAGGCAGTAGAGCTCTGAGAGCAGGTGGGCAGGAGAGGAACTAGTGGATACGTCCTTTGTACTTCAAGTTCCATGTTGCTTTGTATTCGTGTCTTTGTACTATGAGCTGCAATAATAAAAAGACACTTATCTTTTTTTTTTCTTTCCTGTCCTTTTGTTTGGTTGATACTGAGTGGTCCCGGTTAAACTGTTGACTTGACCCTCACTTTCGAGATTTCTACTGGAGGGGACCCAGTGACCTCACACTGATGCCGAAAGTGTGACTCGACCCTTAGAGGCGAGAGTGACAGTTGGATCTCTTAGTAGATACGTCGAGGCCTTACGACGTCATCCATGGCATGAATGCATCATTCATGCCAGGATTGACTGTATTAGGCAACGAATGTGGTTCATCCAGGGGATGAGACTGGGTTTCTCTTATCGTCAAAGAAGAAATCATAGCAGCTCTTGTGAGACTAAAGGAGGTCCAGGACATCCAAGAGAGGATGAAGACTGCACAGTGCAGTAAGAAACAGGAAACAGGTGCCAGTCAGAGAGGCTCGGGCGTGTTAAGAAGAGGAAGCTGAAAGGAGAGATGAGTCTACGAAGCAGTAGACGTGGAGGCAGAGCTAGGAGAGCAGAATGAGGTGGTGTACATCCTAACATGGTACAACCACCTGCCTTAGTTATCCCCTCCAAGCTCAGGGAGCTGCAGGGCGGTGGAAGAATGCGGCTGCATGCGGTCAAGGAGTGTGACCCAATGGCTCTAAAAATGATTCAAGGGACAGTCTGTGTCAACTACTATCTGCTGAAGTAACAGGCGTCGATATGAATCATTCCTCTCTTTCACAAATCTTGTTCCAGACCTTGAGTTTCCGGTAAGCCGTGGACTTGACCCTCACGTCTGGAGATACCTTGGGAGGAGACTCGATAATCACACTTACGTCGATGGTGTGGTCAGACCCTCGAGGCGAGAGTTTCGGTTGGAATATCTTGGTGGCAGCGTTGAGGCCTTACGACGTTAGTTTGAGTATGGAATGGGCAATAACTGTTTATTCTCAAATTGGCGGTTTTAGGCAAACGTCGAGATGAGTTTTCCTTGGTCGGCGGAAAAGGATACCCCAGGCAGCGCAGGGTAACTCTTGCACAGGAGAGTGCGAACGATCACTCTTGAGTCGGTCAACCTTACCCTCGTGGCAGCAGCCTTTCGAGTTCCAGTTATAACAGAAAATGGAGACCTCTGGAGTTCGAGGATGACGATCACGTCCTTATATGAGTCTCACCTCGACGAGGTTTACGGAGATGTGGCCAAGGCGGCAAGTTATCTCCGGGGTTCAGCGGACCTTCTTAGGTCCCCAGCTAGGTAGGCAGGGTGGTTTACTGCTTGACCCATTCACCACAGTTGCACCAGGTGCACGACGACTTCCACGTATCTCAACTGAGGAGATACATGCTGGACCCTTCGCATACCATCGACCATGAGGAGTTGGACGATGGCGATGGGGTGTCTTTCACGGAGATTCCAGTGGGGATCGAGGATCGATATAATCATATCCTAGGAGGACGATCGATTCCTCGGGTGCACTATCCTTGGCAGTACGAAACCACCACGTGAGCACATAGGAGCGGAAGGCTCAGATGCGTGCTCTGTACCGCTTTTGTGACACTAGTTTGTGTTGATGCTTTATGGGGACGTAAAGCCCTAAGGTGGGAATAATGTAAAGACCCGGAAATTTCAAGGAAATTTTTTTCTTAATTTTCTTTGTAATTTTACAAGAACGCAGTTTCTGACGGCGCCTGATTCCGAGGCCCGGTGTGCCCGGAATTAATTTCCGAAGTTTGGCTCGGGTATGTTCAGTGAACGAGCGAGCGGGAATTTCTATCTTTTGAACCGTTGTCCGGAATCAAATTCTGAAGGCACCGATGAACTCGTAGCGCCGATATTCTCTTAAGGAGACCTTTTCCGAGGTTGCGTTTATTGCGGGTTGAGAGTTAGTTTTTGGGTTTTTAAAATAATGTTAAATAAAATGTGGAAACACATTTTATTTTTAACTTGTTGGTTAACTCCTCCCAAAGGGAGTTAGGGGTGGGACCCACATACACTTAACCTCCCTTGAGAGGATTAAGTGTGGTGGGGCCCACACGAACCCTAACTCTTCACCTCCTCTTTTTAAAACTCCCCTTTAACTCACTTTAATTAATGATTGACACTTGGAATAATTAATTGAGGTGAGATGTTTTAAATTTCAAACCTTTGAAATTCTAAGAGGGAGTTTGTGTAATAAAATAAGCTTAAGCTTATTTTATCATTTTAGGGTTGGTTTCTTTTGCCACTTGAGAGGATTTGAGAAGCTCTCTCTACCATCCTCAACTTTGACGAAGAACACGAAGAACACTCAAGAACGCCACTTCTCTCTTCTTCCTAGTCGGATTGTTTCCGAAGATCGACGACGCCTTCCGTGTCAACGAAAGGGAACGCCGCTTCCTCCTCGGACTTTCTTCTTCGGCTTACGAAGATTCACCAACGACGTACCTCTTCGGACGTACCTCTACTTCAACGGAATCGACAAATGATTACCGCAATGCCCGACCTCCGTGACGCTCGTCTTCCGCGGTTTTTTGACGTGCTCCGCACTTGAACCGAGGTAGGGGTTTGTTTCAATTGTTTATATTTGTTCGAGATTTTCGACTTGATAATTCTTCGTGGTAAATTGTTTTTAAAGTTATGTGGAACTTTCTTCGAACTTGATTGTTTATATTTGTCGGGCCTTGATTTTCAAATATTTTTATTTAATCTAAAAAGATTGTGAAAGTTTATTATTCGTTAAAGGTGGATTTCTATCCTTATAACGTGAGGAGGTCAGACCGTACAAACCCGGCCGATCCTCCTCTTTTACTTCATGTTGATTTTTTGTGGAATGGTTCGGAAGGGTGTGGTGTCGTCGCACCACGTGGGTTCATGCGGTTTAATGCGGAAGATACGTGCGGCGCCGTCACGCCGTGCCGTGGAATGATTTCAAGAACGCGATGCCGTCGCATCGCGTCGAAGGTAGTCGAAGAGACCGCGGCCGGAGTCGGGCCACGGCGGAGGGTCGTGGCGCCGTCGCGCCGTGCCAATCGAACAAGGGTCGTGGCTTGAGCCGCGGCAGAGCTTGAAGGGGCGGCCGAAAAACCGGCTGTCGGCGGTTAATGAAGACCCACGGCCGGCTCGGCCGCGGAGGAGCAGCCAGAGGCGGCCGGCCTCGCCGGCCGCCGGAGATCAGAAGAGCCGCGGCCATCGGGCCGCGGCGGAAGGGTGGAAAGCGTCCGGTCGTGCCAGCCGGCCGCCGGTTTGCTTAGGAGGCGGGACCCCGCGGGTCCCGCGTGTGAAAGGAAAACGGCCGGCCTAAGGCCGGCCGAGACCCACAAAACCCGAGGGGAGTTTACCCCACCCGCGTGCGGCGCACGTGCGGCGCCCAGGCCGCGCCCCCGCGCCGGGCCGCGCCGCCGCGCCGGGCCGCGCCGCCGCGCCGGGCCGCGCCGTTGCGCTGGCCGCACCGCTGGCTGGGTCGCGCCCCCGGGGGCCGACCCGGTTCGGGTCGGACCAGGGGGGGCGGGCCGGGTCGTTTCGGTATACTATACTCAAGGTACATCTTCCTTTTCGGGAGGCTACATGGTTAAAACTCCATAGTTAAGCATGCTTGGCCTATAGTAGTGATCAGGATGGGTGACCTCCTGGGAAGTTTCCCAGGGTGGGTGTGAGACGGAAAAACCAATAACTTCCAGACCAGGCATCCGATTGACGCGCCGTCTATTTCATTGCATTCCTATTGACGATACGGAACCTTTGGCATACTCCACCCGAGTTTTGGATGCAGATGGATAGTGGCTGGGTTGGATCACACCGAAATCCAACCGGGCCCCAGGAACGGAAAAGCTGATATCTTTCTGACAAAACGTCCGTTTTACGAACCGTCAGCGGCGTTGGGGATCGCGTTGAGAAACGGTCCTTATGAGTTCACCCTATGAGAGTTCGGGGTACAGTTTAGATACGGGTGGGTTTGGTTCGCTCACGAAACCAACTGGGCCCCTAGGACGAAAAGGCTAATAACTCACACACTGGGCGTCCGATTGACGCGCCGTCTGTTGCGTTGAGACCCCTATGACGTGGCGGTCCTTTGAGATACTTCTTCGTGGGACTTTGAGATACTTGGAGTATCGACCTGTAGCTCGTGGAGCGGACCCTCCCAGTGACGAGCGTGCGGAGTACGGAGACCGTGTAGCTGGATGAGACCCGATGACTGCTGATCGAACGACTCGGTGTGTTACAGAGGTGCACTTGGTTGTAGCGGCACATGGGAGCACTTGGTTGTAGCGGCAGACCCACGACAGAGGTGCGCTTGGTTGTAGCGGCACATGGGAGCGCTTGGTTGTAGCGGCAGACCCACGACAGAGGTGCTGTTGGTTGTAGCGGAACATGGGAGCAGTTGGTTATAGCAGCTGGCCCGCAGTACTCGATGGGTGGAGTTCTTCAGCAGTCTCAGGTTAGTGAGAAGTACCTCAGAGTCGTGACAGGACCACTGTACACTCCAGAGACGGAGCTCTTCAGTAGTTACGATTTCGATTATGAAAATCCTGGTTGAGCTAAGACTTTTTACCTTGTGTTTACCTCATTATTGAGATGGATCACTTGCTAACCTAGGTATATGTATGGGCATATACCCGGGTAGTGGTTATCCATTGATTTCACAATCCTTGTGTTTCCTCATGATTGAGATGGGTTAAATGATAACTTAGGTATATGTATGGGCATATACCTAAGTAGAGGTTATCTGTTGCGATCTTCTTTGTGGTTATCCTTGTTGGTTTAGTGAGACCTTGAAGGTCTCGGGGTCCCTACTGAGTATCGTTATACTCACCCCTGCACGGGCTATGCCCGCACCTCGTTGTGTTGGTTGCAGACGACGGGCAGTGCTGACAGAGGCCGAGTGTTCGAGGACTGGACGATACCTGGAGGTGGACGATACGACGAGATGGTACCTGGAGGAGGACCTCACGACGAGACGGTACCCAGAGGTGGACGTGACGACGAGGTGGTACCCGAAGGTGGACCAATGAGCGGACATACTCGGAGCGGACAGCGGGACCCGAGGAGGAGAGGAGCTATCTGTACCCACCCTTTAGGTGGGATTTCCAGTGGACAGCTCGGCGTAGCAGCTTTACTTTTTAGTTGTTGTTTTCCCTTCGAGTTGTACTTTAGAGTTGGGCTTCTATTTCTGGCCCCTTTTTACTTTCCGCACTTACTGTTGTACTCAGTTTTTACTTAGTGTTTACTTCTTCCGCTTGTACTATGTGTGATTGTTTACTTTACAAAGGCAATGCCTTCCCTTTTTACCGGGATTTACGCCTTGGTGCTAGTCGCCATCCCCTGGCCTATGGAAGGCGGGCTTGGGGTAGTCACGGAACGGGCCCCGAGGACGGGTCGTGACAATTAATACCCAATATGACTCAGTAAAATCATCCTTATAAATAAAACGAATTGGAAGATTAGGGTCATCTTTGAATTAAGTGAACTTAATTGGCACTTCCCAAAGGAAAATTTTGCATTGAAAATCACAATAATATTGATTGATGAAACTATTAACCTGCAACCAATTTCCTTCATGGATTTGTATTTAGGTTATAGTTAAATAAATATGAACCATAAAGATGAGGAATCCACTACCGTCATATCACCCAGAGAGATCATATTCTTTTAGGTCATTCCCTTAAGATTAAATAACAATGGTTATATTTACCATCAAACCATCTATCATACCTCTATGACTATTTTAGGGTGAATAACATATTTTGATGTCATTTAATAGGTAATAAAATCTTAATAATGAAGTGATTTCTTCACGAATATTGAAATAATCTTCCACAAGTATTGGTAGAATATCATGAAGAATAATCTGTTGAAGTGACTTTGTATGGTAACATCTATTATATTCAATGTCTCTATGGTATTCCCCCATGGAATCAAGGTTTACCTAAAAAATTCATGTAATGTCCTAGAAATTTCACCCCCTCATATTCTCAAAGAGCTGAGGGGGATCTTAGACACCTCTATTATATTCATCATTTCATGGATAACATGACATGAAAATATCTCCCCTTCACAAATTTAATGAATAAGTGAGTCACCTATATATGGGGAGAGGAATTCCAAAAATCCTTTGCATGTATTAAAATGTATTTTCTGCTACCACTATTATTGATACCTCTAGTGGAAGGAATGCCACTCATATTAAATGTGGGTTCAAGGAATGATCACATGGAAATTCCATCACATGAAAATGATACGGGGAATGAGAATGGTCTCTACTAATATAGTTGAAAGATAAAAGGTGTTGAGACCCAATATTCTAATGTTTAGAAGAACATATACACTCTCATTCATGAAGTGAAAATGTTTAGGCATTAAAATCAACATCATAATGTCCATGTGGTTTATCCAATTAAATTTCTCAAGTAAATCTCTTTCTATTCTATGTTGATTAGTCCTTTGTCCCTATGACGGGCTATTCTACAGAAATATGACATCCATTTCATATAACAAAATGAATTGAATGGGTATTCTCTAATTTAATTTCTTGCAGAACACGCCATCAAATAATATATAGTATTGAAAACCGATCATCCAGATGAAGATGTTTCCTTTAACAATGACACTCCTTGAACATGGGAGGTGAATTGTTATGGTGCTTCCTAAAGTCCTATCAGCAATATGATGTAAAATTTAAATCTCCAATAGGTTCTCCTAAGTAATGTATATATTTCCATAGACAAAGTAGTTTTTTCCTACTCCTTCTCATTTTCCGAAGGCTGTGTAAATAATGAAGCTAGAAAACAGGCCCTTAGTTCTATCTTGGAATAATCCTTATAACTATAAATATACTAAAAATCAAGAGAGATTCAAACTAGTGATAAAACAAATAAATGGTGAATATTCCTTCAAAAAATAATAATTTATTAATATCACTAATTATGTTAAAGGACTAATGATAGAGTTCCATGTTTAACCAATATTACACCATGTCTCGTGATTATAGAATGCTCATGATAATGCATAGGAAAATACATCCATAGTCATGTCCAACTTGGATTTGGATGAGGTTGTCTTCCACATCCTATAATGAAGGATATAATTTTCTATCTTGATATATGACATGAATAAAACCAATCAATTTAAAATCACCCCAATGCGTTATGAATTAATGTACACTGCTAAATGGATGAAGCCCATACTTGATTATCTTAAAAATTGGGATCTCCCAATAGACTGAGAGAGAAGGGAATAGACTCGGCATTGAACAATGAATATTACCCTTTGGGATAGGCCGAATGAGAAAAAATATATCTAAAAAGGCTTTGATACAATCCTCCACAGATGCAAAATAGAAAGAGATGTGACCACCATCATTAAAGAAGTCCATACGGAATCTTGTTTCACTCAGTAATCTTGGACCATTTTCTCCCAACAAAATTAGGATGCTTGGTTACTACTGGAAAATAAGGATACATGACTATGTGCAATTCACCCAGAAATTTTATGCATTCGAGATTCATGAAAACTTCATCCATTAAACCCTAAAATTTCTACATACAACAAAATATTTGGGGATTTTATCTGTATGGGGAGGATGTTGTGGGGACGTTTCCCCCAACCACAGATATGCATTTCAAGTAAATCCTTACTGATACAGACTTCTTTTACAAATGGGATAAGGAAAACCCCCTACGGAATTTGGGAAGACGAATATCATTAAATTATTAAATTTCAACATTATCATTATATTTAGAGTCCCCCACACGATACCGATGTACACTGATACCATATTCAATTCCACTAAGATGAATACATTATTCCAAGTGTACAACATCAATTAAAACCATTCATACCACAACCATTCTATGGAAAGTGAAATAATTTATGCATTCAATAAGTCTCATTAAAATATACTCTATTTGGTGGTAGATATGAAGAAAATGTCTTGAGAGGATATGGTCCTCTAATCTTTATGAGATAAAAATTCCAACAGATGTACTGTTTCACAAGAAACTCCATATTCAATGTTGTACATAAATAAAAAAACAACTTATAATTCATGATTCCCCTCATATGAGTAGATATATTCAAAAAACTCTATGAAAATGATCAATCATAAAATTGGTTAGAATATTTATAATGGATCATGAGAAAAGGTTGCATAAACTACACAACCATGAATTTGATAATAATTAGATCCCAGGAGCCTTAAAAAAAGGTTTCACACAACTCATTCCTTCACTAAGAATGGGTATTTTGTTAATTAACAATAATGATAAAAGGAAACGACCTTCTAAATATGGAACCTAAATTAAAAGGTCCTTATAAAATACATAAAGTCTATTCTAATAGATCTTACTTATTAGCCACAATGGAGGAGGAAAACATTACGCACCCCATGAATGAAAGGATTCAAAGAAATTGAATTTTATAAATTCAAAAATTTATCCAAAATCCAGACCGCATGATGTTAAAATAGTATGGAATACATCCTAGTCACATGACCTTAAACATCATGATACATCCTTTCCATATGAAATTAAAAATTTACTGAATAAGCCCAAACAACCAAACATTAAACTGAAAACATCCTTTTCCCGGAAAACATGATGTTAAACAATAAGGAATACACCCTAGTCTCATGATGTTAAACTGAAAGATGCATCATTTTTCAGCTAATTTGAAAACTACAAAGAAGAAGTCTGGGAAACAAGGAATTAAACTATGGAACATCTTATGTAATAACAACATGATGTTAAACAACATGGAATATTTATTGGCCGTGTGATGCTAAGAAAATATAAGATGTATTAGTCATATGAACTAAAACAATAATTCAAAATAAATATTTAATGAAATAATATTAAACTTTATAGAAAATATTACTTCACATATAACCTACTACACATGAGATAAATCTATGAAAAAGTGAACTGAAGTACCCCCATCCCTGTGTGTGAATTGGATCCACATTGAGAATCTCTCAATCCATGAACTATTTGTGGATTTATTCCTACCCTCACGAGATACGTAGTGATGGGAAGATCTATAAAGACCCGTAAATTTCAAGTAATTTTTTTTCTTAATTTCTTTGGGATTTTATTAGAATTCAGTTTCTGACGGCACCTGATTCTGAGGCCCAGTGTGCCCAGAATCAATTTCTGAAGTTTAGCACGGGTATGTTCAGTGAACAAATGAGTGGGTTTTTTTAACTTTTGAACTGGTGCTTGGAATCGAAATCTGTGGGCACCGATGAAACCGTAGTGTCGGTAATTGCATAGGAACACTAATTCTGGAGTTGTGTTTGCTCGGGTGTGGTTATTAAAATAAAGGGTTATGTAATGAATAAAAACAAAATTTGTGAAACCAATTTTATTTTTATATCTAAGTAGTTATATTCGATGTAAGGGAGATAGGGTGGCACCCACTAGTTCCTAACTAACCATGTGTGGATAAATGTGAGGTGGGCCCTACACGAGTAGCACCCCTTTCACCTTCCACAGACCCCCATTAATTTTGCAACACACCCTAACCCCCCATAAATGAAATGTCAACACTCTTAATTATTTAATTAATTATGTTTTCAATGTAATTAATTTGGGAAATCATTTAGAATTTCAAAAAGGATTGGCATGAGAAATAAAATAAAGCAAAGCCTTATTTTATTAGGTTGTTTCGTTTTGTGAGAAGGGTTGGAAGAGGAGAGCTCAAGTCTTGGACACCTTCTTTATCGTCGAATAACGCGAAGAATGCGCCGTCGCTGACGAAGAACACTGGCCTATGACGAAGGATGACGAAGAACACTGGTTCCTCGGAGATCGAAGATGCGACGCCGTGTACCGCGACGCCGATGATTCTCTTCTCTGTGATGCCAATGGCGCTTACGGAGCCTCGATCCACGACACCGTCTTCCGCGAAGCCATTTTCTGCAATGTCCTTTTCCCACGATGACCTTCGTTCGACGACTTCATCCATGTAGGGGTTATTTATTTTTTCATGAATTCTTTGTCGTTCATAGACTTCTATTTCAGCCGCTTGTTATCATAAAAATGGGAGGAGGTCAGACCGCATGAAAACAACCGACCCTCCTCGCCCTTCGATGATGTTTTTGTTGCGACTCGAACGAAGGAGGCGCGAAGCAACGTCGCCACATAGAATTATGATGGAACACGGCGAAGAAGCGTGGCGCCGTCACGCCGCGCCGTTGAGGCCGAACGAAACCGTGGTCGGAGACGGGGTTGTAGAGGCGATTTGAAGACTCCATAGTGGTTTATTGACGTGCGGATTGACGAGCGATGACGAAACATGCCGCAATTATAATTTGAAGACTCCGTAGTGATGTTAGGGTCCCGTATGGACTCCAGGCGTAGACATCAGGTTAAACGGACCACCGGTGCGCGTCTGGTCGTCTGCGGAGAGTGACGGAGGCGCGCCACCCAAGGCGGTGGCACCAGCGACTGGTGGCGGCAGCGCGCCGCCGGAGGAGACTGCCACGGTGGAGCTGCGGCGGACTGGAACAGCTTTTCTGATCCAGGTTTAGGGGAGGGCCCGAATTAATGTCGCGTCGTTGTTCAATCATGGGGGTGGAGGCAGCCGCTTCCCCCTTGGTGTGTCCGTTCGGCCAGCACCAAGCTGACACCGCTTGGCCAGCACCGGGCCGCCCCGATCCTAGCCTCCTAGGTGGGGTCGACCTAGTTTGGGCCGACCCAGGGGGTCCCGGGCCGGGTCGGTCCGGGCCCAAAACCCCCTAAAACCAGACCGGTTCGCTTAAATGCCCATAACATGGGCTACGGACCTCTGATCGACACACAGTCAGTTGCGATGTGATCCTTGGATTGATATGGTCATTTCATTATATTACACTCAAGGGTTTGGAGAAAATTGGGTATGGAAGGGTTGGTTCGAACCCAAAACCAACCGGGCCCTCGGAGCAGAAACACTTATAACTTGAGTTCTAGACGTCCGATTGATGTGTCGATGACTTTGTTGGATTCCTCTTTATGATATGGAACTTTTGGAATACTTCACATATGGTTTGGATGCAGTTAGAGTAAGGCCAGTTTGGATTGTACCTGAAATCCAACCGGGGCCCTGGAACAGAAAGGCCGATAACTTCCAGACCGGACGACCGTTTGACGAACCGTCTGCGGTGTTGGAAATCGCATTGAGAAATGGTCCCTATTAGTATACCCTATGAGAGTTCGGGGTACTGTTGATATACGGTTGGGTTGCTTCATACACGAAACCAATCGGGGACTTGGGATGAAAAGACTAATTACTCACAGACCGAGCGTCTGATTGATGTGTCGTCTGTTGCGTTGAGACCCCTATGACGAGGCAGTCCTTTTAAATACTTCTTCATGGGACTTTGTGATACTTTTTAGTATCGACCAGTAGCTCGTGGAGGATACCCTCTCAGAGATGAGCATACAGAGTACGAAGACCGTGTAGCCGGCTAAGACCTCATGACTACTTTACCGAATCGACTTGGAGTGAGTCGACTAGCCCAGTGGACGGAGTGCTTGGTATTTGGCGACAGACCTATGGCGGACGGAGCGCCCGGTTGTTGGCTACAGACCTACGGTACTATACAAGAGGAGTACCTCTGTAGGCTATTAGGGGGAGTGCCCAGTATTTGGTGACAAACCCACAGCAGACGGAGCACCCGATATTTGGTAGCAGACCCGCGGTAATCGACAGGAGGAGTACCTCAGCAGTCTTAGGTTAGGGAGAAGTACCTCAGAGACGTGACAGGATCACTATACTCATCAGAGACGGAGCTCTTCAGCAGTTACAATTTCTATAATGAAAATCTTGGTTTGATTTGAGTCTATGACCTTTGTGTTTACCTCATGATTGATATGGGTCACTTGATAACATAGGTATATGTATGGGTATATATCTAAGTAGTGGTTATCCGTTGATTTCATAACCTTTTTGTATCATCATGATTGATATGGGTTACTTGATAACATAGGTATAAGTATGGGCTTATTCCTAAGTAAAGGTTATCTATTGGGATTCTACATTGTGGTTATCCTTATTGTATTTAGAGAGACCTTGATGGTCTCAGGGTCCCTACTGAGTATCGTTATACTCACCCCTACACAGGTTATGCCTGCACCTAATTGCGTTGGATGCAGACGACAGAAAATGCTGACAGAGGCCGAGTGTTCGAGGAATAGATGGTACTCAGAGGTGGATCTAACGACAAGTCGGTACCCGAAAGAGACAGACGGACGAACGATCGAACATGGAGTGCTGAAGAGGACATCTGTACCCACCCTTTAGGTAGGATCCATGGTGGAAGAACCAGGAGCTGTGTGTCATCTTCCAACTTCTTGTCTTTTCTATTGTACTTTACTTTTAGTTGTCGTTTTACCTAACTGTTGGGCTTGTATTTTCGGCCCCTTTGTACTTTCAGCAATTTTTTTACTGATTTACTGAGTGTTTTATTTCTCTTGTACACTGTTTGTGTTTTTGTTTATGTTTATAAAGGAAACACCTTCCCAGTTATAGGGATTTACGCCTTTGGTGCTAGTCGTCAGCCCCTAGCCTATGGAAGTTGGGCTTGGGGTAGTTATGACATGGGCCCTGTGGGAAGGGTCGTAACAAATTGGTATCAGAGGAGTCGGTTCTACTGCAAAACATATAACTCTGATATTTTCTTTCTATAAAGCTATAGTGTTAAGGGTACCGAGTGTGGTTTTCAGATCAGGAAATCCAGTGTTGGTACTGGCGGCCGACGTATCCATACACAAGGACCCTGACAACTGATTTCTGACTTTTTGCACGAAAACACTGATTTTGTGTGTGTTTTCAAAGGTTTTACCTTTAAACAGCTCAAACCATCTTACATCACCATGTATAGATCGTTTGACCTTGTCACGTATGTTTGGTAGCAGACCCGCGGTACTCGACATGAGGAGTACCTCCGATGGTGCCTCGCAGACGGAGCGCCTGATATTTGGTAGCAGACCCGCGGTACTCGACAGGAGGAGTACCTCAGCGGACTTAGGTTAGGGAGAAGTAACTCAGAGACGTGACAAGATCACTGTACTCATCAGAGACGGAGCTCTTCAGCAGTTACAATTTCTATAATGAAAATCTTGGTTTGAGTAGAGTCTATGACCTTTGTGTTTACCTCATGATTGATATGGGTCACTTGATAACATAGGTATATGTATGGGTATATATCTAAGTAGTGGTTATCCGTTGATTTCATAACCTTTGTGTTTCATCATGATTGAGATGGGTTACTTGATAACATAGGTATAAGTATGGGCTTATACCTAAGTAAAGGTTATCTATTGGGATTCTACATTGTGGTTATCCTTATTGTATTTAGAGAGACCTTGACGGTCTCAGGGTCCCTACTAAGTATCGTTATACTCACCCCTACACAGGCTATGGCTGCACCTGATTGCGTTGGATGCAGACGACAGACAATGCTGACATAGGCCAAGTGTTCAAGGACTAGATGGTACTCGGAGGTGGATCTAACGACAAGTCGGTACCCGGAAGAGACAGACGGACAGACGAATGAACATGGAGTGCTGAAGAGGACATCTGTACCTACCCTTTAGGTAGGATCCATGGTGGAAGAACCAAGAGCTGCGTGTCATCTTCCAACTTCTTGTCTTTTCTATTGTACTTTACTTTCACTTGTCGTTTTACCTAACTTTTGGGCTTGTATTTTCGGCCCCTTTGTACTTTCATCACTTTTGTTACTGTTGTACTGAGTGTTTTATTTCTCTTTTACTCTGTTTGTGTTTTTGTTTACATTTATAAAGGAAACACCTTCCCAGTTATAGGGATTTATGCCTTTGGTGCTAGTCGTCAGCCCCTAGCCTATGGAAGTTGGGCTTGGGTAGTTATGACATGGTCCCTGTGGGAAGGGTCGTAACAAATTGGTATCAGAGGAGTCAGTTCTGCTGCAAAACATATAACTCTGATATTTTCTTTCTATGGTGCCTCCGATGGTGCCTCCGATGGTGCCTAAATTAGAGCCCAGAGGGATGTACGTAATGATATCCTGCCGAGAGATGAGGCTTCGGTACAGGGACCTCTTTCAGTTGAGGCACCATCGGAGGCACCATCGGTACTACCATACGTTGGGCCATCGATGCCACCATCCCCAGCAGCAGGCGATGCACCCCACTTGAGCACGCTGCATGAGATCCAGTGCCACAGGCCACCCAGGTTCCGGGGAGAGACGAACCCACAGGCGGCTGAGGATTGGCTGGAGGTTGTAGTGAGAGTTTTCAGGATAGTGGTTACTCTAACAGACTTCATGGTGATCAATGTTGCCAGCCTCCTTTAGGCAGTAGCTGAGAGATGGTGGAACCTCTTATTCTAGTTTTGCGACGGGATGACCTTCACCTGGGGAGACTTCGAGACCTTATTCATGGTGGAGTTTATACCAGTGACTCTACACCCTGAGCTTGTTCAAGAGCCTCTGCCTTTGCCACAAGATTTTTGATCAGTAACCGAGTAATCTGTAGGCAGTAGATAGATAATGTAGAGGACCAAGAGGACCAGACCAGTAGATGGTCGATCTTGGGTTTTAGGATCGGTAGTGTGGGGCACTCGGGGTGGAGTCAGAGCCAGGCGTGCCAGAAAAAGACAGTGTTTCTCCTGCAGCAGGAAGGGTCACATGGAAATTGACAATCCAAATCCCCGAACAGTTGATCTGTAGGCATTGGAAGATACACAGAAACAAAAGCAGCAGTGAGTGCTTCAGCAACAACCGAGCAGTGGACAAGGCAGTAGAGCTCTGGAAGCAGGTGGATAGGAGCAGAACAAGTGGATTTATTTTGTCCCTTGAACATCTAGTTCCATGTTGTTGTTGTTGTTGTTTTTGTGTATTTTTACTTCGATCTCGAGTAATTAAAGACACTTTTTCTTGTGATGTTTTCTTCCTCTCTTTTTGTGTTCTAAGAGGTTCCAATTAAAACTATTGACATGACCCTCACTTTTGATATTCTTACTGGAGGGGACCTAGTGACCACACACTGATGCTGACAATGTGACTCAACCCTTGGAGGTAAGAGTAACGATTAGATCTATTGATAGTAGCGTCAAGTCATTATGATGTAATCCATGGCATGGATTTGTACCATTCATGACAGGATTGAATGTTTTAGGCAAAGAACGTGGTTCATCCAGGGGATGAGACCAGATTTCTCTTATCGGCAAAGAATTAATCTTACCAAATCTTTTGGGACCAGATATGGTCCAGGCCACAACTGAGAAGGTGCAGATCATCTAGGAGCGGATGAAGACTGCATAGAGCAGGCAGAAATCATATGTTGATAGAAGACAGGACCACTGAAATTTGAGAATGGAGACCATGTTTTCTTACGGGTCTCACCTCAACGAGGTCTATGGAGATGTGGCCGAGGTGATAAGCAATATCCGAGGTTTAGTGGTCCTTTTCAGGTCCTCAGCAGGGTAAGAGGGGTGGCTTACCATTTGACCCATCCACCTCAGTTTCACCAGTTGTCACGACGACTTCCATGCATCTCAACTGAAGATATACGTGGTTGACCTGACGCATATCATCGACCATGGGGAGCTGGACATTGGCAATGGGGTGACTTTTTCGAGGTTCTAGTAGATGATGAGGATCGACAGGAGAGGGTCCTAAGAGGACGGTCGATTCCTCTCATGCGCTTTCATTGGCAGCACGAGATCCTCCAGAAGAGCACATGGGAGCGGAATGCAAAGATGCGTGTTCAGTACCGCTTTTGTATCCCGAGTTTGTGTTAATGCTTTACGGGGACGTAAAGCCCTGAGCTGGGAGACATGTAAATACCTTGAAATTTAAAGGAAAAAGATTTTCATAATTTATTTAGGATTTTACAAGAACGTAGTTTCTAACGGAACCTGATTCTGAGGCCCGGTGTGCCCAGAATCAATTTATGAAGTTTAGCTTGGGTACGTTCAGTGAACGAACGAGCAGTTTTCTCTAACTTCTGAACCGGTGCTCGAAATCGAAATCTGAGGGCACCGATGAAACCGCAGAGTAGGTAATTCCTTAGGAACACCTATTCCAGAGTTGTGTTTGCTCGGGTGTGGTTATTAAAATAATCGGTTAAGTAGTGAATAAAAATTAAATAGTGCAAACAATTTTATTTCTATATCTAAGTAGATATATCTTTTGTAAGGGAGTTGGCGTGGGACGCACTAGCTCCTTACTACCCATGTGTGGATAAATTTGAGGTGGGCCCCACACGAGAACCACCCCTTTCAACTTCCACATACCCCCATTAATTGTGTAACACACCCGCACCCCTCTTAAATGAAAAGTCAACTCTCTTAATTAATTAATTGATTAAGTCTCCAATGTAATTAATTTTGGAATTCATTTAGAATTTCAAAAATGATTGTCTTGAGAAATAAAATAAGGCAAAGTGTTATTTTATTAAGTTGTTTCGTTGTGAGAGAAGTGTTGGAAGACGAGAGCTCAAGTCTTGGACACCTTCTTCCTCATCGAAGAACGAGAAGAATACACCGTCACTGACGAAGAATGTTGGCCTCCAACGAAGGATGACGAAGAACGCTGGTTCCTTGGAGATTGACAACGCAATGGCGTGTACCACGACACGGATGATTCTTTTCTCTGTGACGCCGATGACGCTTACGTAGACTCGATCCGCGATGCCATCTTCCACGACGCCGTTTTCCACGATGTCCTTTTCTCGCGATGACCTTCATTCGACGACTTCATCCATGTAGGGGTTATTTATTTGTTCACGAATTTTTTGTTGTTCATCGACTTCTATATGGGCCGCCTATTATCGTAATAACGGGAGGAGGTCGGACCGCATGAACACGGTTGACCCTCCTCCCCCTTCGATGTGGTTTTTGTCGCGGCTCGAATGAAGGTGGCGTGGAGCAACGAGACCACGCAGAATCCGGAAGGAACATGGAAAAGAAGCGTGGCGTCGTCGCACCACACAGTTGATGCCGAACGAAACCGTGGTCAGAGTCGGGCCGCAAAGTCAATTCGAAGACTCAGTAGTGGTTTATTGACTTGCGGATCGACGGCCGATGACGGAACATGCCGTAATGGTGATTTGAAGACTATGCAGTGAGGTTTTGGGTCCTGTAAGGACTCTAGGTGCAGACATCGGGTGAAACAGACCACTGGTGCGCATCACGTGGTCGGCGGAGAGCGGCGGCAGCGCGCAGCCGAACGAGACCGTTGCGGCTGAGCCACGGCAGACTGTAACGGCTTTGCCATTCTGGGTTTGGGGGAGGGCACAACTTAATGTCGCGCCGATGTTCAATCAAGGGGGGGGGGTGGCAGCCTCTTCCCCCCTTTGCGCATCCGTTCAGCCAGCGCCGAGCCGCCCCGGGTCGGGCCGCCCAGTCCGGGCCAGGACGCGCCGGCGGGGTCAGGCCACGCCAACTGGGTGGGGCTGCGCCCTAATGGGCCGGACCCGGACCCGGGTCAAGTCGACCTGATTCGGGCCGACCCATGGGTTCTCGGGCCAAGTCGGTCCAGGCCCAAAACCCCCTAAAACCAGACAGGTTCCCTTAATTGCCCATAAATTGGGCTACGGACCTCTGATTGACGCACCATCAGTTGAGATGCGATTCTTGGATAGAGACGGGCGTTTCAGTATATTCCAATTAAGGTTTCAGAGAACTTTGGGTATAGCCGGGATGGTTCGAACCCAAACCAACTGGGCCCTCGGAGCAGAAACGCTTATAACATTAGTTCCGAACGTTCGATTGACGTGTCGACGACTTTGATGGATTCATCACGGCGAGGCGTAACATTTGGCATACATCACCTGAGGTTTGGACGTAGTTAGAGTATGTCCAGGTTAGATTGTACCCAAAATCCAACCCTGTCCCTGGAAAGGATAGGCCGATAACTTCTAGACCGGACGACCATTTGACGAAGCGTCAGCGACATTGGAAATCGCATTGAGAAACGGTCCCTATGAGTATACCCTATGAGAGTTAGGGGTACATTTGAGATATGGTCAGGTTGGTTCGTACATGAAACCAATCGGGCCCCTAGGACGAAAAGGCTAATAACTCACAGACCGGGCGTCTGATTGACGCGCCGTCTGTTGCGTTGAAACCCCTATGACGAGGCGGTCCTTTGAGATACTTCTTCATGGGATTTTGTGATGCATGGAGTATAAGACTATAGATCGTGGAGCAGACCCTCCCGTAGACGAGCGTATGGAGTACAGAGACTGTGTAGTCAGCTGAGACCTGACGACTGCTTGACCGACCCAACTTGGAGTGAGTCGACTAGCCAAGTGGACAGAGGGCACAATATTTGGTGACAGACCCATAGCAGACAGAGTGCCCGATAGTTGGCCACAGACCTGTGCTACTCGACAGGAGGAGTACCTCTGTAGGCTATTAGGGGGAGCGCCTGGTATTTGGCGACAGACCCACAACGGACAGAGTGCCCAATATTTGGTAGCAGACCCACGATACTCGACAAGAGGAGTACCTCAGTAGTCTTAGGTTAGTGAGCAGTATCTCGGAGTCCTGACAAGATCACTATACTCGTCAGAGACAGAGCTCTTCAGTAGTTACAGTTTCGATAATGAAAATCATGGTTTGAGCTGAGTCTATGACCTTTGTGTTTACCTCATGATTGAGATGGGTCACTTTATAAATTAGGTATATATATGAGAATATATCTAAGAAGTGGTTATCCATTGCTTACATAACCTTTGTGTTTCCTCATGATTGAGATTGGTTAGTTGATAAATTAGGTATAAGTATAGGATTATAACTAAGTAAGGGTTATCTGATGAGATTCTGCTTTATGGTTATACTTGATGGATTTAGAAAGACTTTGAGGGTCTCGGGGTCCCTACTGAGTATAATTATACTAACACCTGCATGGGCTATGCCCGCACCTCATTGTGTTGGATGCAGACAACGGACATCGCTGATAGAGGCCGGGAATTCGAGGATTGGATGGTACTCGGAGGTGGATCTCACGATGAGTCAATACCCAGAGTAGAGAGACGGACGGACGATCGGACATGGAGTGCTGAGGAGGAAATCTGCACCTACCCTTCAGGTAGGATCCGTGGTGGACGAACTAGGAGCTATGCATCATCTTCCAGCTGCTTGTCTTTTCTGTTGTACTTTACTTTCAGTTGTAGTTGTACCTATCTGTTGGGCTTGTATTTCCAGCCCCTTTGTACTTTCAGCACTTTTGTTACTACTATACTTAGTGTTTTCATCCTCTTGTACTCTGGTTGTGTTTTTGTTTACATTTATAAAGGCAACACCTTCTCAGTTATAGAGATTTACATCATTGGTGCTAGTCGCCAGCCCCTGGCCTATGGAAGGCGGGATTGGGGTAGTTACGACACGGGCCCCGGGGGACGGGTCGTGACAAGATCCCTAACACAAGATTATCTCTAATATATTTATACCAGTTATAAGACAATAGGTTGTGAACAACATATTCAATAAATTACAGTAAAATATAGTCTTACTCTATATACAAAGCATGGGATACACTGGGAAAGTAGCTCAAGAAGACTCATATAAAAACATGGTATTCCTATTATTATATGATTTACATAATATTTTGGTAGCTTTATAGGGTTTTAAGACTACTTTTTCATGATGAGAATCATTCATCCATACGTCATGACATTGAACTGCATGGTTAATGTCCTCACCAAATGATGATAATCTGGATGGGTTTCTAAGAACTACATATAGATTGAATCTATTTTCAATGAGGTATGTTGGCCCAACCAAGAAATGATAAAAATGACTATATTATGTCCTTTAATAACATTTTCTTGGTGAGAGACACCATTTTCATTGCATTTTTGTCATACCGAGCATAGTTCCTATGGGATTAAAAATTCTAGAAATATATTCCCAACCTGATTGAGTCACCTCATTTCATGATATTGTTAACAAGGTCCTAAATACAATATATTAAAATATATTCCATGAGTCCTTTCTTCATGGAATTACACTACATGGATGATGTCTCTTGCATGACATTAAATTACACATTACAATAGACCTTACATAAGAGGACTACTATCCTTAGTGTTGGTCCCACACCATACATATGTTCATGAACAATGTTTGGTTTTATTCCTAACATCAAAGAAATGGTACTGATGACTAGAACCTCAATCCTAGGTCTAATTAAAAAATCAATTGGAAAATACCCCCATCTACCTATGGGTATGAATTGTGTGTAGAGTATCTATATTAAGAACTATACATGGTTTTATTCATATAATCGCTGGATATGCAGTGATGCATGGATCTCCAATCCTATGATTATCCATGAAAATCAATGTGAATTGTACCCCCCCCTCTGCGTATGGTCTAGATCTACATGGAGAGTTTCTCATTAAATAACTACATGTGGCTTGATTACTATCATCACGTGATATGAAGTGAGAAGTGGATTCTCAATCTTGTGTCCATCCACAAAATTCAAAAGTAATAATTCCCTCCTCCTCATACGGATAAGACCTAAACAGATAGTTTCCTATTAAGTAACTAAATGTGGCTTGATTCATATCATCATAGGGTACATAATGACACCTATATCCTTAGTAGTGAGTGTAGATGAAACAATAAATGGGAACAATGCACCTGTATGTGTATGGTTGAGAACTACAGGGAGTGTTTCCCATTCAGAAAAACATGTGGCTTGATATACATCATCACAAGATAAAATGTGATGCCTAGATGTCCTATCATGGGTCCAGCGACCACTCCAATGATAAAAGTGCACCCTTAACTGCATACAAGAAAGATATATGCAACAAGCCATCTGAGAACCACTCTTCCATAGATCTGTCAACTACCCAGTTGTCCCTTGTTTCTCACACTGAGAATGGATCATGTAAGCTAAAAGAACCTAGAAATATTGTCTGGTTGATGTCACTAATACACCCCATAGATTGGGAACCATGTCCTTATAACAGAGAATTAAAATACATGTAAAAACGTATTCACATTGAATAGATAAAAAAATCTGTGTATACATCTGTTTAAAGAGGCACGTGTTATACAATCTATTTTTTTATATACACAATTCATATCTATGTACAGTATACTCATGCATGGGATAAATAAATGCAAGAAGGGATTCAATATATTTCTACCCATGAATAATCACATTCATGGATAAAAGGAAATCCCTACAAATAAATACCCCGGACTAGTGAAAACATTCCCCATATATACATCACACAATTTCATATTGTTTTACACATTCTTATCACATGACTTTAAACTAGGAGGAAAATTTACTTGTCTCTAGAAGTTAAATTACATGACAGATACATCCTTACTACATGATATTGAAATATGTAGGCCATCACCCATCACCATTTCACCTCATGGGACCCAAAGAACCTAACCCCAGTTGTCTAGAGTATGGGGTGATTTTATTATCGTTCAATAACATCATCCTATAAATAACACTTGAAGAATTAAGCCCCATGGGTTTCCACAAAACTATAATGTACCATATAAAATGAAATAGATATCACTATTTTACCATGTTAATGATGCATAATGGATCTTACCTACCAACAAGAGATTCCATGGTCCTACAAGAAGGGACTTCTGATCCTTGTGTTCCTGATACCCTTGAAGCATAACATGGCTGCATAGGGTGTTCTCGGTCATCTTCAATATTGATTTCTTATATAATTACTCACGTTATGAGAACCTTGATCCATACTATAAAATATTTCCATCTCCCTCTCAAAAAATATTTTGAAGCAATCTTAACTATGCAAATCCTAATTAGGTTGTTTTGTGACATTCCCATCATAGTAGTTCTTTGTGTGTGAAAAACATAAACTGCATGAACTTTGGGGAAATTTGTGAGATCGTAAACTATAGCAGTTTATGGTCAAAATCACTAGACCCAAAACATCTATTCGAAGAGACACAAAACATATTTAGATAAAAACCTGCAAAGGGTGGACTGAGCGAAAATCAATTCTCCTCTCACTAATCTCTTCATCCCTAGAGTTTAGTTAAAAGTTAGAGCATAAAAGAAAAAGTAATAAAGCTAATATAAACCATGTTGGGGCTCTATTAGAATATCAGTCATACTTTTTGGGCCCTATGGCCTAGGAAAATGTCAGATAAATGGTTTATCACAACTCCTTTCTATGATAACATGTTTCCTAGGCACCGAACCAAATTTTATGGTGCTCAATTTCTTCTTGAGTCTTATAATTTTCATAAACCACCTTTGTTCCTTTGATGTTTTAGCCGACTCAACTAGTTCCTAGAGATGGTATCCTTATCTTGGAACCCCAAGGCCCTTGGGATTCCATACAAATGAATCGTCCCTATAACAAAATGTTTGAAGTGATTAGTTCCTCCAAATTGACCCTTAGATCCTAGGAAGTCCCCCATAAATAGAGGAGTAAGTTTTAGGACTTCATCGAACATTATAGGGTGAAAATAGTCAATGGTGGACCTACACCCACTAGTTACCATCTCCAATTAATTCAGATATTCCTAGACCATGATTTACAATCTACATAACCAAAATATTTATGTAGATTCAACAGCCTTGACATTAAATCATCTTGTATTGTACCATTTATCAAAGTAATCATATAGAACTATATTACCAAATCTTTTGATACCCCACACCACATAACTCAAAAAACATGGAGTAGGTACCAAGACTCTAACCCTCAAGATCAAATACACTAGGGTTATAAAACCCTTCATGAATATTCATTTTATCCACACCTCGCATCATCATCCAGACATTTTTGTCTTCAAAATTATTTATTGCCCCTAAAAAAGGATTAGGGAACCCCATACTTGACCATGTATGTAAGCTCTATGGTCGTAGGAAAAGTGATTATAACATACCAACAAGATGAATATCCTCTTTATAAGAATGAATTTGTGACCCTCATTATCCCTAGTAATATCATGAGGAAACTAAACACCTTATGGTGTTTTGTGTTATCCTCGGTATGTCTTCCCCATTCTCTATTCACTGATTCAATATTTTGGGTTATGAATTTCATTATCCATACTCTAACTATCTTAGTGGACATGACTTACCTAATAGTTTATCATCCACTAATATAGTACGCAATACTTCGTATAGACCTTAGAAAATTGTAGGGACACCTATACTAGACAATGAATGAAAGATTTATGGGATCATACATAAATTATTTTGACAAACAAACTAAGGCATCTCCTCCTTGCATAAACTAAAGTCCTATCCTCATTTTCCATGGAAATACCCTGATTGAAATAAACACAATAGATTGTTTTGGGTCATCCATTACATGTATTACTAATTATATATTCATCATTATTATCCTATAAGAATGAAGTCAAACTATATATCATTTTTACATCATTACCACATGACATTAAACATCTCATCATATGTCTTGAATACATGATGATAAACTTCATAGAAGATATCCTTACTACATGATGATAAACTGCATAGTTAAAATGAACTACATCAATTTTGATCCCTATTATATATAGAATAATTAGCATGCCTTAGAAAGGTCCAATTACCTCCTTGAAATATCAATTTCCATCTAGGATTGCAGTAAATTCTAGATTGTTTGGTTATATGGATTTCAAATATAAGTAGTTATCCATAGCTACGAAATTATAGGAAACAATTGAATATCCACATATACATACATATTTTTTAATCAAATAAACCTCCTATTTCTAAATAAATGATTTTATAAAAGGTCATTTTATTAGGGTTACCATTTCCGTATCAGGATTGTAAAAATATTTCAAACATATGTTCAATAAATAATACAATCCAAAAATAAGAAATAATTTCACCAAAAAATGTCTGATTATCCCAACATCACATCCTCTTAAACAAAGTGAGTTCCTAATATTCTATTATATTTGAAATCCCATGTTACCTCCTACCTTTGGATAGCATGTATATATCTTATTATTGATGTCGAAGCCACACATATTTTCTAGGAACTAAATGTGGTGAAGAAAGAGAGAATGATTGTGTAACCATATCTAAAACCCTATAATAAACTCTCAAAAAAGAAACAATACTAGTGGACCTAGTGTGAAGGCATTTAATGATAGAATAAATGATTCATTATAGGCATTATTCACCTTTTCTCTTAATCCGTGACACCACACATTCTCCGAATGAAAAAATGATTCTTGGTATTACATGAATTTATATATAATTTTAAAATATAATTTATCATTTTAGTGTTATAATTAGAAATATAATTTTATCCTGGTTAAATAGATGTCTAATAATCTAATAGTCTTAAAAATATATATAAAAGCAATTTAATGTTTAATTTTTTTTAAATCATTAGAAAATAAAAAACCAATCATAAAACATTAATAATGTACATTTTTAGTATATAATTAACAGTCCATTAATGTTCCACATGGAATTTTTATTATTACATTAATTACCGCTAAAGATTAAAATATTATTTACAATGTTTAAGGTTAGAAATTGATAATAAGGTGGTTGAACCAAAAGATAAGGTTTAAAATGACACGAAAAAATATATAAATTTGATTAGATGATTATATTTCGACATTATCATAATTATACAATAAAATGTGAATCTTTGTTTCCATTTTTCACGACTTAGTGACTTATTTTATTTTAAAATTTCATGTATCTAACTCAGTTACACCCAACTCAATTATAAATGGTAATCTCTTCTTTTTTTCCCCTCAAACCTATTGAAAAGTTTAACTTAATAAAGGCTTTAAAAATTATTTCCAAACCATCCTCCCCATGACATAGAGGATCTAGTATTACTAAACTACAATACTATGAATCAATATGGTGTATGATAAGGGGGATTTTAAAAATAATAGTTCTAATTCTTAATAGAGTCTTTCATGTTTATTTATTTTCTAACTCCTTAAAATATTATTTAAAAATATTTAATAAAAATAATTATTATTTAAAATAATGTGAAATGTAATAATTAATATTGCAATTCACTTTATATTTTCATTTCCCATCTTTTGGGAAATAGAAACATTTCTTGTCTATTCATGGGAAATACCTCTTACATGAAGTGATGTATTTCGTCATACATAAAAGCCTCACAAGACTAGTTATTATGATTCAATCAATAAAAAATTAGATTCTTAATGAAAATATTAGGAATATGAAAATATAAAATACTATGTACCTTATTTAACTTTTTAAATGTTATAAAATGATAACATCATTCATGTGTACATATGAATTACATCATCCACAAAGTGACAAGATTTCATATCATCTCACATGGTATGTTGTAAGGATCAAATATTGACTAAATATTAATTGGATACCATATTTTTAAATTATGTAAATATAAAATATTATTTACCTTATTTATTTTCTATCAAGAATAAAAGATGAAATGTCACTTGTGTGTACATCCACCCAACTACCACCCAAATATGACGCATTTCATTTTTCATGTCTAACATCAATGGATTATTCAAAAAATGACATCAATTGATCAAAATAATCATTAATTAATGATTAATTTTACTTATATGAATGAAACATTGTCAATTTCACTATATTCATTCTTATAAATTCATTTCAGACATATTTACTAAACTTCTGTAAAAAGTATGATGTGTAGTTACCCATTTCATAAACTAAGTTAGACGTGGTAATTAATGAAATAATGGTAATACTGATAATGGAATGAAAATAAAAATATTTATTAATAATATTTAAAATCTATGATAATTTTATTACATTGGGGATATAAATATGAATGAAATGAGTCGAGACATGAGGTAAGTGGATTTACTTTAAAAAAAATTCTTGTTTTTCTTCCATATTTTTTCATCCAAATCAAGTTTCTTTTAAATGTTTTCAAATAATTTATTATTTATGTGTAAAGGTTTTCCAAATTTAATTTTAGAATATATTTTAATTTCATTGAAATTCGTCAAATAGAAATCCACATAATGTTTTCCATACGTGTCCATTTGGAAATTTATCACCAATGGGTGAAAAAAATATACGTTTTCATTATTATTGAACGAATCATTTTTCCTACCATAGTTAACATTATTTATTTTAAAACATTATTTAAAATTTTATATGGTTATTTTCCAAACAAATATGTTTCATAATATAAAATATATTATTAGTGTTAGATTATTATCTAAATAATGATAAATTTCTCTTCATTTTTTTGAGAAACCTAAATATGTTAAATTATATTTAATTTCATTTCATTTCAAAAGAGTTTTATGGTTAATGATAAATTTATATGTATTTTATTAATGATATATTTTAGAAATATTATATGATTTTTTTGAAAGATGAAATAAATCAATTGATGGGTGAGACCGATATATCTCTCCAATACATTAGGTAAAGTAACAACATTTACTGGTTATATGTTTCTATTAATAGATATGGTAATAATCTAGTTAGGTGATTCTATTATAATAGAGATAGTAAATATAATGTCATAGAAACCCTGTATTTTTTTAATGATTACTATTAGTTTTAAATTGAACATATTTATTTTATAATTTAAGAAAATGAACTCATAATTTAAGGAATTTTTATAGTCTTATATATGTGAAAATATTTTTTTTCCATGCGATCACATTTTTTAATAAGTTAATTTCAATGATATGATCTTTTTTTATGTTTTTTTGAAATCATTCATGAAAACACTAGGTTATGAATTTGATTTCATGAGTAATTAAATTCTTAATTTTAGATACAAATATAATTATATAACAAATAATATTTCCTGTAGAGTATTCAAGGATTTAAAAATGGTTAATGAGTTCCATTTAATTCTTATATCCATTGTTATTATTTTTGTGGTCATCCCAATTTTTTAAATGTTTTTACAAGGGTATAATATGTTTAGGGATTATAATAAGTTTATTGGTGAAACATATAGAAAAAAACAAAGATCCATAAATGAAACATGACGGTAAAAATAAGTATCTATATTTGTGAGGAAACTTGATTTTGAGTTAAATTATCTATTTATTGATGTTTTTTATGTATGTTTTTTCATAATTATCTAAAAATTTAAACCGAAATGATCTTAAAAATAAAGGATTGTTATTCCCTTGTAATAAATCATGTAATTAAGGGTTGTTTTTGTTTATGGTAATTATAAAGAGAGAAACCATTATTTGTGTCCTTTTTATGTTTAAGTTGATAATATCAAGGTGATACTATAGTTATATAATCTAAATATTTATAATTTTCTGTATTATTTATTTTATAAAAGGATTGGTAGTGGTGGTCCATCAAATACCCGATAGAGGGCCAATAGGTACTTGTAAGCCAACCAATAGAGGAATTCCTACAAGCCTACCAATGAAAGCTCCATGATTTGAAATTATAATTTATTTTGGTCTATTATCTTGTTAGAGGAGGTAACTTAGTCACCCAGTATACCTAGCAAGATATTTTAAAATGAGGATAATTTTTATGATATACTAAATTTATTATAAACCTAGTTTGGGTCATCCTTTTACTCAAAAATTTCTATCCATATGAATGAATGAAAAACGATATCCTATTTATCTTCCCCATTTTTTATGTCCATGATCCTTGTTATCTAAGATATATTTCTCTTTCCAAATCAGTACAACTTATATATATTATTTTATTTAATCCCCTTATATCACTTCATCATTTGTTTTGGTTCAGGAAAGTATTTTGACAAGTGGTTGCACTTTTTTTAGTGGAATAATGTAAAATTCATGTGATTTAATATGTGAGAATTACATAAATGTTAGGATGGTTACATTAATTTCATTGATGGTTGTTTTGATATAGGCTTGTTTCTAAGTGAATTATTCTAGGGATTTTTTTATTTTGGTTTAAATTTATGACTGTCTAGGTAGTCTATATTGTGTATTTTGTTGTTTAACATTGTTGAAGTTATATAAGGAGTTGTATAAAATGGATGTATTTGTATTTAGTATTACTTATTATTTTAATTTAAATTATTTAGGTTTTGTGTGTTTTAGTATTTTGGTTTGTTGATTCAAGAAAGTCTTTTTATGGTAAAAAATTAATAATGGGATCCCTAATAGGTTCTAATGATAGGAGATCTCAACCCTCATTTCCATTTTATTATTTTTTTTTGAAACATGTATTTCAAATAATATTTAATGCATTAATAAATACTGAAAATTGATTTTTTATTTATAAAAAGTATGGAAAAATAGATAAAATATTCTGTTACATTAAATTTATATCCATGATTGGTATTTAAAATGTTTCATTGTTTATATATTTTTTATTTAAATTTTCACATTATATCCTTATATAACATATGACTAAAAATTTGGATTTTTTTTCTGAAAATATAGAATTTTTAAGGGTTGGATTCAAGGAGCTTTTATATAGTGGATCCCTAGATAACCACCATAGAAAATGTTATCAAAATATAATGTTAATTTTCTAATGTTATAATATGTAATCTAAATCACTTCTGATTCACCATTAGAATATATAATATCTGCTATGATATTCCCTCCAAACTATATGTGGAGTATATTGAAATCTAATGATGTCTTCTTCTACACACCCTGTTGACATAGGTAGTTCTCTAGTGGCTGGGGAAAGTCCCAACCAGAATCTAACCACACAATATGAATCAGATTAAAACACAGATACTGAAATGTTTTTCAAAATAAAAAGATACATTCTAGTTGAGATAAAATTTACTTCTTCTATAATACATCTTCTTTACACATAATATGTAGTGTATGAACAAAATTAAAAAACTCCAATTGTACAGAATAATATCCCTTTCTTGCATGACATCATAACAATATGATTCATCAAAATTGAAATTGATATCCTGATTGGGAGATTACAAACAAAATCAGGTCCATTTATCTGCATTGTTACACATTTCCTCAGACTGGATAGTGTGGGGAATCGAGTTTCTTATGAAATGAGGTAGATAAGTATAACTATAAATATATTGAGATCAACTACCAGGATAAAGAATATAGATTTAGAAGGGTTCTCATAAGTCACAAAATATATTGAATATATATATTATGTGTCCCCAAAATATATCTTTAAGTATCCTATTAGGGTATCATTTGAGGTTGGGAGTCTATAAATGTTCATACATTACTATAGATGTATTAAATATTAAAGTGGTCTATGAAACTATGCTATGAATTGTGGCCCATAAATCCCCCAAGGTAAAATAAAATGAAGTTTGACCAATCAACTTATGTAAATAAGTGAAACACTAACTACGTATTGGTGTTCTAACAACTCATGTATTTGGAGGTGAGATGGATTCCTTTTATTTACAACATCAAATATTTTGGGATGGAGAAATTCCAAATATGTTAAACTAAGATGTTAATATTATTATAGAAGACCATTCATAAAACAAATTTGGCCCATTTTTCAAAATAATTTTGTAGATAATTTAGATTACCATATTCCAACATGTAAAAATAGCCGGATAGAGATGGTGTGAAGACTCATTGATAAGATTCATCTACTATTTAGATGATAGAAAAAGATATTTATGATCATAATCAATGGTATAATGAATAATAATTTATTGTTTACTATCCTATGTAAACTTGAATTATAGTATTAGATACCTCTGGAAGAAATGTTACAAGAAAATATTATGTATCAACAATTCCTTTATATTTTTTTAAAATAACCTAATCATGTGTAACTATTTATATTATTTTCAATGTTTTCCGTCACCTTGTTGTTTTATGATATAAATAATTAATATATAGATGAAACTAATTTATTATTTCTTAAATTTTAAATTTTCAATGAAATTTTTATTTTATCATTTTATGTATAAAATATAAAATGATTAATAGTTGTTGGACATTCCATAATATACAAAAATGGTTATTTATTACTATCCTTATATTATTTACAATTAGTTCATATAATATATTTCATTGAAATTTTTTTATTTGATATGAATATTTTCATGAATTCATTATTATAATTAATTTGAAAAATTAGTCCATTCCATTAATATCCTATATGAGTAATAATTCAATGAATAACCCTTGCCTTTTTATTAAGTAGTTTAATTAGTGGTGATATAAAAATTGGGTTTGATAAAATTGAAAGGTAGGGTTAGATAACATAAAATTTCATGAGATTTATATTAATAATCTAATATAAATTGAAACTATTTAACCTATTAGACCCTCTCTTGTTGGATAGGTTTGACCTAAGAAAAACATGATATGAATGACTGGGTAAGTGTTTTTATCCTACTAGGTGATCTTAGATAAATGATTGGTTATTTATATTGGTAATCTTTATATAATTTATTAGTTTTTTCTATTAATATATTTTATATATTTTATTTGGATATTTCATTTTTTATTCATGGTTACATATGGAATTAATGTTTTCTGTTATCTTATACTTTACTTATTATCAATTTATATGTTTTATACATTGATTTTTCCTTATATTAAATTTTTTACTTGATGATAATCCTAAAGTGGCATGTGCATGTGTAGGTGTAAGTGTCATTTTATATAGTTAATTAGGATAGTGATTAAATAAATTATGGGTTTGTGATATTATAGTTATTGGGTTGAGATATTTTCTTGGGAGATGACATAGGTTTTTAGGTGTGTGTTACTTTTGAGTTAGGTAAGCATATATATCCTTCCATTTCTCTTATAATTATAAGGTGTTTTATCTTTTTCATTGGAAGTATGAATAGTATATCTAGATTCTACTTTTAATTATTCACAATTATCTTAAATAAAGTATAAACTAAGTGAATCTAAAAAATCTATTATTTTGATTGGTTATGTTCATATATGTTATAGAATGGAAATTTCCATTTTCAATTTCATCTAAGAGATATTTTTATTTTATAATATTTATGATATTTAATTGATAAGAGTGGTTTCTATTGGTGTATTTTATTTATTTTCAAGTATTTATCACAATTGATTATATATATACCAGATGTCATAATTGATGGTTCAAATCCCATATATTGTTCTCCATGATATTTAATATGATTATTGTTATTGTTATGAATATGATATAAATTTTTTTATGTAAGTGATAAATAGGTTCCTTTAGTCTTTTATAAACAAATTTAGGATGGGGACACATACAAAGTTCTATATGGGGGACCCTATTGTTCTTGATTGGCTTTCCCATACCTTGTATTAGTGTTCACACAAAAAATTAATTTAATTATTACTCTTCCCTATGGGAGTGTCTCCTTTAATATGATATTCACTAATATTATAAGATTGTTTTTTATTTTCTTGTATAGGGGTTATATTATTGTTGAATAATTTCACAGGTTCGAACATGCGAACAAATTTCCCCTCATCGGGATTCTAGGCATGGATCAAAGTTGAAGTAGATGTCCTTGGGGGTGTCACTGGTATACATTGTAGTTATATGACTTGTATATTGAATTTTTTATAATGATATTATGTTATATTTATTTTTGGATATTTTATATATGTAAGTAAATGATTTAGAAAAATTTTGTTTTATACACCTGACTATTACATGTGATATTTCAGATCATTTATGGTATCTATAAAGTATTCATACTCACAACCTTCATGTGCACCTTAGTAGGCTTGAAACATTAATTTTTTTATTTCACATAGGAATGTGTTCAGGGGTTTTCATTTGTATTATTATAGAATAACCCAACAACATCCCATACTTTTAGTGTGTAATTTAAATTAAAAATTCCCCTGTCTTGGATAACATGTCATACACAAAACACCAAACAAAAATGAAAAATAATTTTTTCCCTAATATTGAACATTACAATATTAAATGTTATAAATGATAATAAATGATAATAAATCTATAGGATACATACTTATGAATATTATAATAGGAATAAAACCATAATTACATAAAAATACTATAATATTTATGTATTCATCCTCATAGTCTCCCATGAAGATCATACCATCAAGTATAAATATAAAATAATATAATAAGTTAGAAATATAATAGATGTTTTTCGAAAAAGGAATATGAATAATGTAATAATATAAGTACTGATGATCATATATAAAAATAAAAAATATAATATGAACAATATGTATACAGCCATCTGGCATAAATAATCATTAATAATATGTGGACAATAGGAATACATTTTCATTCGGCACATGTATAACCATTATATAAAAGTAATTAATGAGGAAAATTATTGTCATAATAGTTTAAAGTGTATTTTATATTAAATTAATTTAATTATTAGTGGTGGCCATAATAATATATCTTTTGATATGGAATGTTTATATAGAAGTAATCACACTGTGAAACTTTTATAGATAGGGAATTTTTGACATTAAGTTGTATAATATTTCCTTATTAGGCTCACTTGTTTGAGCTTAGAAAATAGATATAGTCTCTAGCATTTTCACTTCAAAAATACATATATAATCTTTATAGTGATTAACTAATGTGATGTTTTCCATAGGATATATTCAAGCTCTTCGAAAATAAAATGAGATCTATGAAATCATAATCACCATCCCATAATACCACCATTGATTATCTCACCCTTATAGATTATGAACATCTATTTAAGTTTTTTATAAGCATAATTCAATATTTATTCATCATCTAATTATTAATGTGATAAATGATAATTTAATAACTAAAGAAATTTATTATAATTATGATTATAATACTTGTATATATATTTTAATTTTATGAAATATATCACATTTGAAGGAAAATTGGGATGAAATATATTATATATATATAAATATAAAAAAATAATTAACATTAATAAAATAGTTTGTAGAATGTTTTAATAGTAAGACTAAAACCATTTAATGATTAAAAATAATTTTTTCTCTAACAACCAGTTCTATGAATTAGGCATTTTATATCACTACAAAAATCTTGTTACACTTATGCTTAAAGCCCATGATAATAGCCCTTAAAATTGAGGATATAATCAATTATCATGGTATTTCTATCAATGGAAATAAAATCTATTCTAGTAAACCTAAAAAGGATATAGTCATGGTTTTTAGGAATTTTCCTGACAATATAATACTTACTATTATTCTTCGAAAAATGTGATTATAGGTTTCTACTTAGGATCACATCATAAATAATCAAAATGATTAACCTATGAACATATTTTTAAAACTATAGACATTGGTATCCAATAATGAAGAAATAAATCAGTTACTAGGTTTTGAATCAATAACATATACAATACTAAAAATTGAACCAAACCATACACTAAGATCATTTTTAATATATATATATATGAACATTATTGTATATAAATTTATAAATATTTAAAACCATGATTAAAACCTAAGTTAAAATCATCCACCTCAATGATAGTTCACAAGGCCATATCTATATGTCAAGATATATTAAGGGTTCATGAAATCATTAATTATTGGTTTCATATAGTCATATTTCTCTAGAACTATGACTATAACTTCATTTATAGAATTTATTTTGTAAAAAACCATGCCAATTGTGTCCTTTTGTGACCTTCCCATAGGAAACTATTTTACCAAAATCAAATGGGAAGACATATAGCTATGTTTTTCTGAAACCATGTCAATAACACATTCTATATCAATAATTTATTACAAAATTGTTACTACAATTAGTACATTCATAGTTTCCTAAACCATGACAATGGATTTGTGGAAACATATATATATTTTAGTAGTGTCAGTGTTTAACTTGTTTTTTATCAATTATATAAAATTAATTTAATTAAATGGATGTCATATAATTAATCTCTATATAAAAATTTGGAAATATAGACAATTTTAATTTTTATTAAAAAAACTATTTACAATGGTAAAAAATTTATTTATGAATGTAAATGATAAAATTATGAAAAAAGCTAAATTAAGGTGTAATGTGATAGTATATATCTAAAAAATATCAAAAAAAATGTTCTTATTTATGAATTAATGATCTATCACGCAACACCCCTCAATTTGTTGTACTTCACTATTTTGTTAAATATTTTGTGGTCATATAATTATGGGGATGAGAAGTAGGATTATATGTATGGTTTTTGTGTGGTTTGGATATGTTTTTATGGAGCTTGGTTAGAGGAAACTCTATGGTTTTCTCCAAGAAATGTTGTAATAGGATTATGATGACTTGAATGTGTGCACGACTAGAACATGAATTGTCCAAATTGTTTGAGTGGCTAGGTAAAATTATGCTCATGGAGATAAGGGTTGAAACATGAATGGAAAATAATTTAACAAATGGTTTGAAAACACCATGTGTGGAAGTGTTTTTAGGTAGAAGTATGCACACAGATAGTGCATGGTTTCCCAAATATTATGTTATAACCATTCTGTATGAATTTAATTCTCCAAAAATCAAATTTTAACTTGGTTTTTACCCATGAAAATCTTATTTATTTTCCTATTCTACAAATATCTCAAAACCAACTCCTTTCTTCTACAAATTTGGTGGATAAATTTAATTCAAAATGTCGTTTTCATTGATATATGTTAATTTGAACTCTAAAATCAATAGTAAGTGTTATTTTTTAATTTTCATTTATATATCCTCACATCCTCTAAAAAGACCTTATGTATAATCTATTGTGGATATATCTATGATATATAATGTGTTTTGATGAGATCCGTATTGTATTTTTTGAATATCACAAGTCTTGGGCCTTGATATATAGGTTTTTTGTGTCATCCAATATTTTTATCAAATATTGAGAGGTAGGTGGATTTCCTCTCTTCTCCACTTTTTTTATAATATAAAAGGTTAACATTTTAGAATGATAAGATAGGATTAAAATAAGGAAATGTTCTTAGGTTTTATAATGGAAATATCACATTGTTTATATTAGGGAAATATTTTTTAATTTTATAGTTTTTGGAAAATATGGTTTTATTTTTTGTATTAAAATTATTATTATGTTTTAATGTAAACTATATGAAAAATACAATGTTTTATAGTGATGGATTGATTTTTTAATTCATTTTTATTGAGAAAAAGCTATATTTTGGAGGTTTATATTTGTATTTTCATTTTATAGTGCCCTATTTGTATAGACATGGTACTCGATACTGGACTGGAAAAATGAAGGTATATCACCATGTGAAATCGTTGTTATAGTTGGATCATTACTCACCAGTAATAGGGTTTTATTTTGAATGAATGTGTGTGTGATGGGATATATTTTTTTAGGTATTCCTTGAGGAATTAATGTATAAAGTGATCTTCATTTCTGTTTTAAATTGAAAATTCTTTTGATGTCCTGGTCTTGGATTTGAATTATTTTTTGAATTGGGAGATAAAGTGTTCTTGTTCTAATAGCTAGAGTTGGAAGTTATCTTAGTGGTAGAATACATGGTATGATTACACACTCTGTACATATGATATTTTGTGCATATGTAGACCTTTTTATTAATGAAATAGGTAAATTAATGGTCTATTATTCATCTAGTGTATCATCATGATGTTACTTCCTTTGGATATATTTTGGAGTATGGAGTTTATATTATGGATTGGATAGAGTGATTCAACATTGTTATATCTTCATTGTAATATCTTATAGTTTTCTTAAGTCACCTTTTAATACATCCATCTTACTAATACAATGATATATTTTTTCTTCCTAATAAATAATATAGTTACTGATGTTGTTCTGATATTTTCAGAAAAGGATGTATTGTATGAAATGAGAAAATAATCCCTTAATGTCTAGGTAAGACCTTAGAATTTATTTATATACTTATTAAAATTGGTTGGTTTGTTATATTGGGATAATAGTAAGGTGGTAAGAAATTTCAGAATATGAAATATATAGTATTAAAAAACAAATTAAACCACTTTATGATGAACATCATTTTACTAGGGTATTTTTAGTGTCATTTATTTTATAAAACACATATTGAAATAATTTCACCTCATCATAATTGATTTATTAAATGAGTGTAGAATATTAGGAATTAGTAACATGATTTACCACTAGTCGATAAATTTTTATGATAAGTTTAATGGAAATTTTTTATAATCATTTTTTTGATGATTTGGAATATTATAGGCCTTCGGTGTTCTTGTAAATGACAACTAAGAAATATTTTGATCTAACTATAGAGAAATGGAACTGTTAAGAGTATATTGAACCCCATAAGAAGAGGCTACAAGAAACATGACCTCACTTGAGATAGAAGATTACTAATAGAGTTTTCAAATAATTTTTCTTTATTTTCAAGATTCTATTGATAGAAAAATGAAAAACAATGGGATGAAGATAATTTTATCAAATTTCATAAACTGAATCCCCCTATGATTATGTGGGAATTCATAAACATGAATGGATAATGTGTGGATTAAAAATAAATTAACATAATATTTAATTTCCTTCAAAACCAGGATAATCTGGAGGTTATGTTTTCAGTCTACATGATAAAGGATGTTGCACATGAATATTAGGGTTTATCTATCAAAGCTAAATTATAATAGGGAATTATGTGGAGATGCAATGAAGAATTTAACAAAAAATAATTCAAACAACAATCCTTCATGATATCTAGAATGAAATATGTATTTATCTATAAAGAATCAAATGTATCAAGAAGGAAATATGCACCAAAGATTATAAACTTTTTTTTCTATAAAAATTGACACTAGTGAATCCTTGAAGTCACATTTCTTCATGTCATTATAAGATAGGTATCATGTGTATTTTTATATATATAGATGTTGATAATTGATCAATTTTGGTAGAAAGGGATATCACTAGGAATCTAATTAGATAAACTATGGATTTATCCATGGGAACATGTGGGAACTATAATTTTGTGGATAAGAGTAATAAGGACACCTACATCCAATGTGGGTGTACATATCAATATCAAACCATTGGAACAATTAATATTTCACCACACTCCAATACCACTCCTGCATATTTCTAATGTTGTTCATTCGATCATATGAAGAAATATTATATAGAACCACCAAGAGAATTATATACCAGTAATAAGATTGGATATAAATATCATTATTTACATAACACTTTAAATCAATTACTAAAAATATATCTCATGTCTGTCATATATAATATGATCGAAATAGAATATTATTTCAGAACATATCTCAACCCTATAGTTGAGTAAATTATTGCGACCCTTGGAATACACTGACTCCACAAGAAATGTTATTAAACATGGAATAAATGAAGAATGGGAACTGAGTAAGTTATTTCTTGGTTCTAAGAGGATGATAATTGAAGTCCAATCTGGTCCTTTGACTGTATGAGGTGTTATTCAACTTAACTCAACCCTCATAACTGTTTTTTTGGAAAACAGTTCACCCCATTATATTTTTGCATCATATTTCATTATTAAAATTGGTATTCATATCAAGATAATTCCACATCTGATGAGTATACATAAACTTCTTGGGTAGAAAATGAGAAATGGATTTAATTTCTCATATTATTATATATGAATATATTTAATCCATATTCGTTGTGGATTTTTTATTTTAGAAATGTATTTCTTTGACTTGAACATGGGAATGTATTGGTTAGATTTTTTGAATTCCCATATTGTTTTTTATGAATGATGAGTAATGTTTAAAACCCATGATCATATTGTCCTTATTTTAAAATGATATTTTTATTTAAAATATGGAAGAGAATGAACTTTAGAAACAACTGTTGGAAATATATTTTATCAATTACTATCTATCAATTTTTGGATGAATGATATAGTTGAGAATATAATTTTTTTAACTATTCTGAATCTCTATAATGACATGTTTCCCGATTATTTGACAATTTTTACAATTTAAAGGTAAACAAAACATTTCATTGATCTTATTTTATGAAAAAATTATTTTTTACGTACATCGTATAAAATAAAAAATATAGATTTAAAAGAGATGAAGATGTAATTGTAGGAATGGAAATGTAAGGGGTTCATAATACACAGTAAATTACCGTAGGCTAAATTAGTTCCTTTATTTCATGAAGTATGATGGTTTTTTACAAATCATGGTTGATTATAATAAACATAATTAGGTTAAACTTAAAACAATATCATATTACTTAGTATGATGATCTTTTTGACCAATTTAACAGAGCCTAGTGGTTCACTAACATTTATCTATGCTTTGTGTACCACCAACTCTTGGTTAAGAAATAGGATCATCCAAAAGTATATTTAAAGATTCATTTTGGTTATTATTAGATTGTGGTAAACCAGATTCTTCATACAAATGAACCAACATTTTTTAGGAAATTTATTAATCAAGTCTTTTAAAGTTACCCAGGAACTTTTATTTTTTGTTTTTTAGACGAAATTATGGTGTATTCATGATCTCAGAAAGAACATGATGAAAATTTAATAATTATGTTAACAATATTACCAAATCCCCAGTTATACAAAAATTATTTCAATTAAGTTTTTTGATACAAGAGGTTAATTTTCTTGGCCATGTCATTCTAGAGAAAGGTGAATCAGTTGACCCTATAATGAAAGTAGATGTTGTCTCATAAAAACCACTAAAAATTTTCTTTGACATATGTCACATTCTTAGCATAATAGTTTACTACATTCACATTGATTAGAATTTATTGTGATCACATATCCTGTAAACATTCATAGAACAAATGGAACTCTATTTAATTGGGGAGGTAATTTTCAATAATCCTTTTTGAAACTTAAATTAAGGCTATATTTTATAGATATTAAAGTCTTCCTAGAACCTAGGAAATGTTTTTTGGTTTACTATGGAGAATCTAAATCTAGAAATAATTGTGTTATCCTGGAGGGATATTTTTTGGAACCCAATTGGTCATGAATATTTATAATTAATTAAATAATTATATGACACTTGAATTTTAATTTTTGTGGTAGTTTATAGTTTTAAAATATGGAATCATTATCTCATTGATGAAAATTTCATTGTGTACATGGACCAAAAATGATTGAAAAAAAATATTTTTGCAAATATATACGAATCAAATTGAATGATTATTCATGGAATATTTTTAGATATTTTTATTTTAATTTCCTTAAACACCTAAAAATTATATTTAATACCAAATTATTTAAGAAAATGTTTCACACTCATTTTAAAAAAAATATGATCATTGAAAATTTAATATCATGATTACAAATATGAATTTGGATTTTACTAAGTCAAATGAATTCATAATATTTTATTTGGTGACACCTATTAATGATTTGGATAAATACATCACGGAATCTCATCATTCATATCTTGGTTTCCTTACCATTAAGTCAACAACTAATCATTGTGATACTACTGATAGATAAAAACAAGATAGGAACTCCATATTTTTTTTGATCGACTAGTAGTTCTACTATTTTTTTTAGAACCATTATTGCAAGTTATCATGATTGAAAATGGGTGGTTAACCTATGTATATTATAATTTTACAAGTCTCTAACAACATATTGTTTTGGTCAAATTAAGAATTAAAATCTGGTTGTTTTTTAACATGCCTAACTTTTCATCTGGACAAGGACGATCATAAAAAAGTAGTTGTAATGATTCAATAATTATATTTAACCACACTGAAATTGGAATAAATCACTATTGACATTATCATGAATTTACTAAGAAAAATTTAGAAGAATTATTTAATTTGTGTAATTGTGCACTAGCTCAAAATGGATTCCCAGTTCATTACATTTTTTCAATCCAACATGGTAGATGAATTATAAATTATCAATATTTTGAAACTAGTAAATTTTAATGGAATATATGTTTTGATCATCTTTGACTGAGAACCTCAATTCACCTATTATATTTGGCCATAAAATGAAGAATCATTGGGCACTAAATTAACCATTATAACAAAGCTCTCTATATATAAATATATATGGTCATAATACCTAATTCAAATAGTGAAATGCATGATTCATGCTTATTTTATTTAGTTTTATGTCTCATGGGGTATTATATATAGTTAGTGGGTTTCTAATTAAACAATAATTATTAGGAATCGATATATATGGTTCAATTGGAAGCGTTTTATGGTTGTGCATTTCAGTGTATAAATTTTTTTTGGATAACATAAAAACATTATAATTAGAACAAATCCATGATCAATAGACCATTTAGAAAATTCAAATAATTTGGAATTGGACGGTTCCATAAAAAACCCCTTCTAAAAACATATGTGGTTAATCAATAAAAATATTTATATTTTCACATGGGATATAATTTGTTGATGTAAGTCCCTACAAGTATGGGAAATCATCAATTGATTAAAAGGGACATTTTCCACTCGATATGTAGGACCTTTTGAGTTACATGAATGGATTGATGATCTCTCCTCTCAGTTCGATTTACCACCATAGTTATGTCATATTCATAATTTCTTCCATGTACCTAAACGAAATAAATACCAAACTGATGATATCTATATGATTGGATGGGAGCATAATTACCTTTAACTTGATGACTCATTGGTTCATTCACTAATTTTTATGATGGAAACACATGATAGGGTATTGGGTGGAAAATATATTCCATTTTTTCACATTTTATAAGAACATGACAATAGTTTAGTGCGTCTAATGGAATGTGAGAAATAAATGATAGAAAAAAGGGAAAAACTTTATCAAAATATAAAAATTAAATAGATTTTCATGGATGGAAGAAATTTTTTTGGAGAATATTACAAACACAACATGAGTTACTTTACCATTCTATTTCATAATTTTTTGTTTTATAATAATTTGGTTGAGATTCATGAGTTTATGGATAGTTTTACTATGTTTTAAAAGAGCTATTTTGGGTACACAATTTGAGAACTATCAGAGAAATCCACATGTCTTTATCTAGGAAATCCTATAGAAGGCTTGGGAGGATAAAAGGTTGTGCATTACCGACAAATTGTTTCCCCAGACCATGTTTGATACCATGAGAAACCTTGAAAGTGGAGATAGAGGGAAATGCATGTTTTTTTCATGGTTTTTGAAACCATGTGAACTAACAATGTAATGGAGTGGTATGGAGGTAGTAGCATGAACACAATTATTTCATGGTTTCCCAAATTGTGCAGCCTAAGTTTGTGGCATGAATTTAGTGCTATGAATATTGGGTTTAACTTAGTTTTTACCCCCAAAACCTTAATCTTCATATTTTTCTCCTAGGATTCTGAATTATAATTCTCTTCTAAGAATATTTAGTGGTTACAATAAATTTATAATCTAGTCTTGAAGGAACCAAGTGAATTGGATATCTAGATTCATTGGTATGTATCCATTTTCTCTCATTATGTTCAGATATCCACAACACATATCATAGGGAATTCTAGTTCTAATATATTATGGATATATCAATGCTTTATTATTTTTTATAAAATACATATTATATCTATTAATGAAATGTTTTCTTGATTTTGGTTCTAAAGTTCTCATTTCACTATTCACCATTTTTTTCTCCCATTGTTAGGTGAGTGGAATCTCTCTCTTCTCCACATGTTCTACAAAATAATGTCTTAGAAATATTAAAATTTGTTTATTTGGTTTGAAAATTAAATTTTTTGAAAATCTCATATTTTTAATTCCCCTTTGTTTGTGGTTTCTAAATATTTGTTATTTGGATATTTTTTTTGTTAAACCTATTTTAATTTAAGGTTTTGAATTATTATTTTGTTTTATTACCATAAATATATTTTATGAAATTTCTTAAACGGACAAATTATTTTATGTAGATAATTTTGGTATGAGAACATGACAAATATGGGTAGAGTGCATTCATATTTTCATGGAACTAGTCCTTATTGGTTCAAAAATGGTTCTCAATTACCTACTAGTTAAATAGAGATATACAACCATATAAAAATATAGTTAATGACAAATCACTACTCATGAGTATTGGGATTTTTATACAGAATAAATTTTAACATTATTTGATGTATGTGATAGGGGTATAAAAAGTTATATTAATGGATAAATTTTTATTCTTTTTTAATTTTATTATTTTATTTTCACAAACTATTTTGATGATCCTTTCATAGTTATAAATTAATTTTAAAACTAGGAGCTAATGTGTACTTTTTCTAAAGGCATGAGTTGGGATGTCTCTTAGTGAAACCCTACTATGTGTGTTTAGTCATAGCTTACGTATTAAATTTGGAATGAATTCTAACATTTTTATTCATTGAACATATAACTTAAAGGTCTCTTATTTCATTATTATATAATTGTGATTCTACTTCCTCAAGATTTTATTTGGATCAAGGAGTTTCTCTAATAGATTAGTTGGAGTGATTCCAAATTAGTGTATCTATGTCAGAACATATTTTAGTTTTATTATGTCCCCATATTATATATTTATTTCACTACAAATCTTATATTGTTGATTTATTAGTTTTTTATTTGAGTTATATTTTTAATACCTCATATTTCATATAGTATGTTTTATGGTTTTTATTTTCAATTTATATATCATATTTTTTTAAAGGTCACATCAACTTTTATAGACTATATAATCCCTTGGTATTTATTTCTATATTTTACTATATTTGGTACATCACCTATTTTTTCTAGAATGATTATTTTTTCCAATACAATAGTTCAGGTTATTATATTAATTATCCTCATTCTTTATTCAGTTTTGAGAGACTTTCCTTATAAAATTAAATTTCATAAACATTTAAGAATGAGTATTTTTAAAAATACAATTCCAAATCACCTATAAAAGTTCCCCACATTCACCCACTCTGTGAAAAATCTATAAATCAATTTACTCACCAATATAATATAAATATTTCCTCCATGAAAATCCTAAACCAGGATAGTAAACACCTAGTACCTAGAAAATCCACAAATCCATTTATTCCAAAAAAACATATTTAAAGTAGGAAATGTTTCTACTTAGTATAAAAAATCATTCTATTTATTCATCTCATACCGATTACTAAATATTATTTTATTCTCTTATATAACTTATAAAATATCATTATTATTCTTTTAAGATGATATAGTAGTACAATTAGTTAATACACATCCATTAAATTATAGTGCATTCTTGTGTGGTTAGGTGTAACCACCTATATAGATTATGCTATAATATAATTTGGATAATGTGTTGTATTAATCAATAATGTGTTTTTCAATTACGGAATTGTTAAATTATTATGAAATTTATTAATAAAATGATTTCATTTGATTGAAATAGAGGGGAAATTTATAAATTTTGTTTGATAAATATTACCATAATATCCATGAAATAATAATTGGACTCCAAACACTATAAAACATATCTATATCATTCCTATTACAATTATGATGTTGATGCACAAATGATCAGGGAGAAAGGACCGAAAAACTATATGAAATAGATTGGGGATCAATTAAACTAATTAAAATCTTCTAAATAATATTGAATATGAATTATAAATAAATCTATACCAAACAATATATCAATTAATGATATAAATTAAGATCAATATAAATAAGTTTTTAATTTAGATTAATTATTAACCTCAATATATTATACATGATGTAAGAGTGTTTCTGATGATGTGAGAATCTAAGGAATTGGTTTTTGTAACATGATCATTTTTCATTGTGTCACACACTTTCTTACATAGCTACATTATTTTATATTAGTTATATTATAATTTTTTATTTTATTATTTTTTCTACTAGTTTTTTGGGAATTTTATATTTACATATGATAATATCTTTTCATATTGATCAGTATTTTGTATTTTTATTCTATATCAATGTGTTTTTTTCAAAATAAAATTTATAACTTTTAATGATAATTATTAATTATTATCATTATCCCACATATTTATCTTTAATTCAATTAAAAATTAAATTTTCTAACTTTTTATCATGTTACTTTTTTTAAATTACTTTTGAAGTGACATGGAATTTTCTTCTTATAACAACATTATGTATCTGTTAAGAAAAATATTTTCATGATTTATATTAAATTGTTTTTTGTTATTTTAGAATATCTATCTTCCATGAGTATATAATATCATCCACGTACACCCTTTAAATGTTCCTATTATATATTTATTTTGGGTGAGTAAATTTTGTGTATTTTTTAACCTCATATTTTACAAATTATTTTGTGATACCATATTAAAATGTTATATAACCCATTTTATTTACATGTGTAAACCGAGTTATGATTATAATTTTTTATACAGAATACATATATACGGTTTACCATTATGTGATATGTAGTCCTAAAATTTTATATCCCAAAAAAGCATAGGATAAATCATTATATATTACAAGATTACTATGTTGTTGAATAAATGTGTTTATCCAAATACTTAATCTTATGGGTTGTATATTGTTAGACCAGTCAATTATGATTTGAATTTCATTGGTGTTAAAATTTTCATATTTTCATTGTATTCTATTATATATATTTTCCACATTCCTATGTCCTGAAATGTTTTTATTTTACGTTACAATAGATCATGTTTTTTGTTTCCACATACTTATTTCATAGAATCCATTATACTTACATTGTTTCCATTTTATGATTCATATTTTCGATTCCCTGATCTATTATTAAGATATCACTCATCATGATCACATCTTGTATTTTAATGACCTTATTTTATAATTTATGAAAGGTATCTCTTGATAATACCTCTCACTTGTTTATAATATATAGGTAAATACATGAGGGTGTAGTGATTAGTTTTACCATTAATAATAATTTGAGATCATCTTTTTATTATGTTTCCCATCTCCATAAGTAATGAAAACGAATATTATGTACAATTAATCAAGAAGGGAATCTGGTTAGAATATTTGTTATGGAAAAAATTGACAATATATTATCAAATTAAATGGTTATGTATATATTATCCTAGTATATTTATCTAATTTTTTAAAAGTGATATAATTTTGAATTTACATGTTTAATTATATAAAATAATTTAATTTTTTTTTGTAATTTTTGGGTGTCATCAATTGGCATCAATGTGGGGTTAATATAATTTGAATGTTAGTTTATGAATAATAACCAAATAAAACATACTGTAACCTAGGTGGAATGGAAATTATCACAATTGAAAATGAATATTTTATAGGATAATAAATATTACAAGTTATTATTCATATTTATATGATTGCATATTTTGATTTTATTAAGATAATATTTTTTATTACTCAAAATAGTCATTTTGATTTTATATAAATTACTAGAACCATTATGAATATAATTAATGATGATCATGATATAAAATGTGATAATTTTACAAATTAAAACTAAATGGTATAAAAGATAGTGTAAAAACATCAATATTATAATTTACCAACTAAATTAGTTTATAAGGAATAACATGAACCATTTCAAAAACCAAAATTCAATAAATAAGGAGAATCATTTTATTGATTAATTTCTATGATTATGTCACTAAACGTTGATTAATTTTTTAGTGCACTAATAAAAGGAAATTTATTCACATAAAAAATATATTTTCTATTCCAGAATGTTTGGATCATGAAATTATGTTTTTTAATTTTTATTATTTAATGGATGAAGTTAAATAATGGTGAAATTTGAAAGAGAACATAGAGGAAATGTAAGATATTTATTCAATGTAGTTATAAAAATATTTTTAAAAAATTTAATAAAATTTTTATTGAACTCATTGGATGAAAATTAATTATGAATTCAGTTATATAGGAGAAATTGAATAATAATAAATTTGTTCCTATTAATTCAACTTCACAAGTCTTTCATGGTACACCATTGATTGCATTATTGATCCAAAAAGAAAATTTATTTAATTCTTTAATATCATTAAATTAATTATTTAAAAAGTGTTATAGATGTGATATTTTGGTAGATATGAAGGCAGTTTTTATGTCATATCCATAATAGATTTTGAAATTAGACACTCTCATTATACTCGTGGATTTTGGGATAAGAAAAAAATTATTGTTTATGAAAGATTAAATAATAAAAGAAATAACATTCAATAAGATACATTTTGGAATTATAGGTTGAATAACCCATGATATTATCTCACTTAAACAAGAAAATGATACATTTTTTGATGAATGGTTAATAAAGTACTTGATTTTATATGGACTATAATGAGTCTAATAAACCAAATAGAATAAAATAATATTCCACAAAAGATATCTCCAACATGTCAATGTATTATAAGTAAATGATTCTACTATTATAAAGATAAATTCACCAATCCAAGGATTAATGAAGAAAATCAATGTTATAAACCTCTAAAAAAGATCATGTAAAAGAGTATACAATTTATACTTAAAAATGAATCATGAAAATTTAATGGGTAAAGATAAACTTATTACCCATTAAGGAACTATTAATGTGTTATTTATTTCAATTTCATCTAAAAAATTGAATCATTTATGTTTTACAATACTCTTAATTAAAAAAATCAACTATTGGATATTGAGTTTTGAGCGAAAACCACAGTGTGGTGATTTCAACCAAATTATAAAAATATTATATTATTGATGTTTATGGGAATACCCTTTATAGAAATTTATTTACTATTATATTAGTGTAATACAATGTGATAATGGGAATGGATTGGATGAATATACATAGATATGGAATTTATTTTTTGTATAGGGGAATCTCATTTCAAATCCTACATCATCACATGTTCAAATATTTATGTATGCATGATTTTGAAATTATTTGGAAATTATTTATTTGATACGAGTCTTAAAAATCAAATAATAAGAATTCTTATCTAATATGTTTGGGAATAATATTAATATTAATGATAATAAAACTATATGATAATATTTTTCTGTTTTTATAAAGAAAAATTGGTTCTTCCCCTTTTACATAGAGTTCCAGTTTTTAATTGGACTCAAACATCGTGTCATTCCCTTATCAATAAATCATGATAAAATGGACCATATTTAATTAATGGAATTGATGCAAAAACTACAAGATAATTTGGATAATTTTGATAAAATGGAGCAATGATTCACAAATGTGTATATTAGATCTGAATATCATAAAACATGGGTAAATACTGTTGATATACACATGAACTGTTTTTTATACAAGATACACAACCTATGAATTAATAGTGAATCCTTTTTGACTAAAAAATCATAACCCAAATTAATGGATATGATGAATAACATCACTTTATTTTACCTTGATATCATTTTAGTAATTTTTATAGGTGATATTTTCATATATAATATGAGTAATAAAGAAAATGAATTATATTTTAGGATTTTTATAAAGTCCTTCATGTAGAATAAATTGTTTTCCAAATTTATCATGTGTGAATTTCAACTAAAAAATGCATCCTTATTGGGTAATGTAATCAGAGGTTTGGATTTATCTATGGATCCTTCAAATATTGTGCTGATTAAATAATGGAATTCAAAAATATTAAAACTGAGATATGTATCTTGTTTTGTGATTTATTTGATATTATGGAAGTTTTATGAGATATCTCTCATGATTTTCAAATATAGATACCAAGTTTACTCAGAAGGGAGTTGATTTTTTTTGGACAAACAAATGTGTACATAAATTGAATTATATTAATAATATTTTGGTTAATAGACATATACTCATAATACCCTGTATTTGAGAATAGTTTGTGATATATAATTATGAGTAAAATAATTTATTAGACTATTTTCATGTAAAAAATAAAAAATGTGATAGATTACGACACACAATAATTATTTGTTGATGAGAAAAATTACTCAATTCATGATCCAGGGCTAGGAGAAATATTTTATATATTAAATATTCTCTTACATTAAATGTACAAAGAGATGCGTGAAATATAGCTTTATCATAATACCATAAATTATAAAATCATACTGAAGTATAATATGTACCCAAGGAGATGGTTAATGTGTTCCATGGATTATAATTCCTTAATATATTATCATCAGTAGAATTTAAACAATGTGGCTAATTATATGAGTAGAAATGATCACAGTATATATTCTATGATAAATATTTTACAAGATCCTAACTTCATATAAATACATATGGTGGTCATAGAAATCATAAGATAATATATGAAAGAATACATTTCCCAAAGAATTACTTAACCTTTTATTTTAATAAATTACAATGAATCCTAAAAGAATGATATGAATATATATATATATAATTGTGGAAAATATTATAGATATTAATCATAAAGTATGTAAATTATAATATTAGGACATGAATATATGTCCTATGCACACAAAAACTAAATAAGGTTCTTTTGGATGATGGACATTGCTCAATATTCGTTATTCATTGAGGAATAAAAAACCTTTATTGAGATGTCATAGAGATCATAGGATGGAACATCTTAATGATCGATTCTAGAGAATATATATCTTGATTCATGGTCTAATATAAGTTTAGGTTATACATAATAAGTCTAAGGGAGTGATGTAACCATTACCCATACACATAAGAAATTTAATAACATAACCATTGATTTCTTTATAGGTTTTCCTAAGAACCCTATGGAAACAATTTCATTTGGTGTTTGATTCATTGACATGAAAAATTGGATCACTTAATTATTTTTAGAGATAATTTATCAATCAATCAACCTTTAATGATATATATATAATTTTATGGATACATGGACCACAAAATTCGATTTTATTGGATCTAGATCTATGGTTTTCATCAATTTTACAGAGGATTATTTAGTAATAACTAGATAAAGAACTAAATTTTTACACATATTGTCATCATCAATCCAATGGTTAATCTAATTGGATTATCTAGTGAAGAATATATTGAATGATCAATAATGATGGAATTTATAGATTATTAAGATCAAAATTTTCTAGTGGTTGAGTTCTTTTGAAACAATAGCTTCCATTCATGCATTTAAATGTGACCATATAAGGATTTATTTGGGACGAGATGAATAACTCAAATATGTTGGATGAAGTTAGAAATAAAAGATGTTGGGAATAAATATTACTTTGGAAATTATAGAGATGGTTTAGAAAATTCAATAACATATTAAACTAGTATAGTGTTAAAAAAATTAGTGATTTTAATAAACATTATAGACATATTATGTTCATTATTTGAGAAAAATAATTCCTTCCAATATCACCATGAAAAAGTTGATTTGATTTGGAATGAAAGGAATATTCATCCCTGGATACAGAGAGCCATCATGAATTTGGACCATATGGGGATTATATTATATCATGTGTCAATTACACCGAATTTCTTATAAGTTCATCACATCTTCTACATATCACTTTTGAGAAATCACATACGAGATCAATCACATGTACTAAAATAAAATTTAATAAAATTGTAAATTGATAATTATTATGTGGAAGAAATGATAGTGATGCTGGATCATAAACATAAATTACTATGAAATAGGACACATCACCAAGTAAAATTTTACTAGAGAAATCATTTGTTTTAGCAATAAACATGGGAACATGAATATGTAATCATAAAAAAATACCCAATATATTTTCATCTATGTAATGAAATTTTTCGATAATTTTTAATAAAGATGTATAAAGTAACACCACATATTTCTAGTATAAAATTCACTTCATAAAATACAATGTGTTTGATCTCTTGTCAAACATGAAATTTCTAGAGAAAATGTGAAATTAATTATTTTAATAAATTAATAACATTAAAATATGAAAATAAATATAATCTAATTCATTACAGAAAATCTATGTGAGACATAATTTTGAAAATTAAAAGAGGAATAAAAATAAAGGAAAATAAAATGTGTGGAAACATGATGTATTAATATTAAATATATATATTAAATATCTTCACATTAAAAATAATTGTGGAAAGAATGTAAAATAATAGAAATATATTGTATTGACCCCCTCCCTCCAAGGATATTGAAATGAAGGGATATAGATAATTACCCCTGATTTTATCCTCAAGTTGGTCCTGAGTTGGAGACAAGCACGAAGTGTATAGAAATCTCGTAAGTGTGAATAACTACAGTATATATAAAAAAGAGATTGGGAGATAAGATGAATGAAACCTAAGAAACTCCATTGAAAAAAATAAAATATATACCAGAGAAATTGAACTATGTATGTGTAAATAAAGTTCATATATAAAAATGTCTCCAGATGTAAATACGAAAAAGAAAACTAAGGCGCTGACATAGATTAATCATAAGGATATGGGCTAATAATTTCTAACCAAGTCCACATAATACTCTTAGAATATTGTAAATCTATTTATATAGGTAGGATGAGCCCATAAGTATACTCTGTACGATAACAAAAATATATCATGGACATGTGAAAAAAGCATGATAATGTGCTCATGAAAAAATAGGGGAACCAAACATCACCCAATCATGAAAAGTATCTAAACCAATTCTCACTAAGGTATGATCACCAAATAATATATTCATGTATAATAACATATTAAGAAGAACATAATTAAATGGTACCCAACACCACTTCCCCATTGATTTCCTTATATCATAACCCAACTTCGTAAGTCCTTATGCTTTTATCATTTATGTATAACTTATTCCACTTCCCCACGACCATGTCAAATCATATTTGAGCCAAAAACACCTATACCAACACATAAATACCATAACCAGAGTATTGGGATATCATGATCATGAATGGAATCCACCACCTGGCCTCCTTCTACCATGCATGACAGCCACCATATGTCACCCCAAAGAATAGTCTCATCATATCTTGTAAAAGATACATGATCCACCACACTATAACATAGTCTAATGGTATCTTAATCAAATACACATTGGCCACTACCACACAATGCAGCCGCACCACATCTCGCATGAAGACACATGTGATACCACCCTATAGAATGATCACATCACATATTAGTCAAAGTCACATGATCTACCAACTAGTGTACTATCTAACATCTAGTCATTATAATTTTTAATCTACTCACTTGGAATATAGTGAGGAAAAATCAAGTAGCCAAATATCCATACTCATTATAGGAATGTTAGACAAAACACCCCTATATAAATGTATTGATGTCAAAACATACTGATCGATGCATGTGGGGTGAGTATAGAGATCTGAAGGAACATTAAAGGTATATATATATATACGCACTCACAAGTCCATAATTTAGGACAACAATAAGAACTCACTAACTCGTAATATTTTTACTTACACTGCCACCATTTTATATAGAATACTACCTAACAAACTCAATCCACATGCAATTTAAAAATTTTCATTAAAATCCAACAAAATTTCAATTAAACATCCCATTCCATTAATTACTTATGAACAAATATATTTGACCACACATCTAATTTTAATTTTCTCATTAACCACTTCAATCCCGTTAACCAAACTAGTCCGATCGATTTCAGAAATTATTATTTCGTTATTCCAACACTACTCAGACATCCATTTAAACACAACCATTATCATTTCTTCTGATATATAACACAACCACACAACTCCTCTCCACATTACGACAACTTACCATCCACACCATTACCCACATCACAACTACACATCAATATCCCACAACGTAGCCTCATAAAAAACACACATCACCACCCCACAACATGACCTCATAAAAACCACATGTCATCACCCCACAATATGACCCCATTCCATTGAAATTATCCACCACATAAAAATTTTACATCCCCACCCAACAATATAACTTCACATCACAGCACATCACAAATATTTTCTACTAACTTACCAAGGGGATTTTTATCACATTTAACTTCTTTATTTAGGGCATTGTCACACAATACATAATCCATGGGAAACCATTTTATTAGAAAAAATTAAGTGGTTTAACAAATTATATTTTAGGGTGATGTCAAGAAACGAAATACAAGAAAAGGTTCCAAAATGCATGCCAAATCAGTGTATACCCATCCCCCCTCAAACAAAAGTTTCTTTGGGGAATTAACCCTGTACAAAAAATGAATACAATAACAAGGATATGAAAACATGTGAATCAAAAACATTTCTCATTGAATTAAAATTTTACAAATTATTTCCTTCATTAAGATGGTTAAACCAAAATTCTAAAAGATAAACAAAAGTAAACCTCTCCCATATTATACAAAATAAAGAGATATGAGGGAAACCATACTTCAAAGGAGATTTTATAGCTCACTATGCACCACATAGTAATGAATAAATACTCACAAATAACAACCGCACACATGTAAAATGAGGAGCAAACTACACCACAAAAAAGATTATCAAAAAACATCCCACAAAACATAAACAAAAAATCACAATTCCTTAAAGGATTGTTGAGTGAATCATAGATGAAAAAGCCATGAAGTATAGATTTTATTACCACTGATTACATATTAAAATCACCAGAACTAATAGATCAAGGAAAGGGAACTTGAGGCTGATGATCTATTTAGGCACCTAGGATTATTTCAAAACGGGAGATGAAGTAAGAAAACCAATGAATAAAATGTTGTCCTTGAATAACATTTAAATGGTTGAAAGTCACCAATATTATGGAATAAACCAAAATGTAATATCATAAATTTTATGTGTTTATATATATTTCACTATAATACCAAATCTTAGTTCATATGTTCCCCTTTTATTGAAACAGTAAGAGTTGAAGGCTAGAATAAACATACCACTAAACCCATACTTGTAGAATAAAACCATTTTATGCTTTAAACATCATCCAAATAAAAATAAGAAAATAGTAGATACACAAGACATAAACCGCCATCTTATAACGTAAACACATTTTTTACTGTGTAAAAAAGGCATGGTTTAGTTTTCTACAGCTCCAACCCCATAAAACCAAATCTTGCATCCTTTAAACACCTTCAACATCCTCAAACTTGAAATGTAACATGATAGAAAGGAATATCCCATTACCCTAGATAAATATAAAAATTATCATCCTCGAGAATCAAAACCAAACCTGAAAAAAAGAATGGGATCCAAAAAACCACCCCATGAGACAACTCTCATGGTTACCACAACACCCCAAATTCTACCACTAACCAAAATCACTAACCAGAACAAAAAAACCAAAACACTACAACAATGATCATCTGAAACATTGACTTTTACTAGGAACAACAACACATCTTTTAGTACCAAACACAAACCATCAGATTCAACACTACAACATCACTACACAACCATCCATCATCCATATAACCCAAAACAAAAACCACTTTAACTAACAAACCATACATACCCAAAATAAAAATAAATGAATTATATCATCTATTCCAAGATATTAACTACTCTAGGTATCACTGGCTAACCCACACATTTTTAATTTGATCATAGTATAATGCATATTTATTGCTAATTATACCCTCCCCTTTTCATATGTTAGATCAATATCAAACACTATATATAATGAAAATAAAACATCGAATAAATTAATAAGATCCAAGATAAAATAATAAATCAAAAAAGTGAAAATAAAAACAAATAATATATTCAAATACCAAGCACGCATATATGTCTCTCTCTCCCATGTACTCTACTTCAATCCCCCATGTGTCCACAACATACGAACCAATGAAATGTTTCACCCACACAACACCTTCTCTTGATGATCCTAGATATATAATATTAGATAAATGAATATCATGTCAAACTTGAAAAAAAAATATAACGATTAAATGACACATGATTCATCACGAAGATACTGATAAATCTAAAACACATGAATAATTTCGTAGATACACTCCAATTATAGTGGAAATTTCAACCAATATGACACCTCACCAAGTCACCCCAACACCTCAAATGGACCAATGTACCTAGAAGAAATATTAATCCCACTTCCAAACTTATTTTATCCATGTTTATAGGTGAATATTAAGAACAAATGATCTATGACATTAAAATATAATTTTGTCCTCCTATAATTGGCATAAAACTACTGCTTGCTCTTCACTACATTCTGCCTTTAACAAACAAGATATACCTTCTCTTTAATTATTTCCACCACATTGGAAAAAACTGCTAACTCCAAAATCTTAGTCCATCCATATGGTGAATGACATGGAATCCCATACAAACCATCCAACAGGTCAATGCCAACGGATGAGTGAAATCAATAATTATAACAAAAATCAACCAAGGGAATATTGTCTGCCAAAGATTCGTCAAAGATATTGATGCATTATCACAACATATCTTCTAGTATCTAGATAGTAAGATTTATATACCAATCTATATGTGGGTTGAAATTAGTTCTGGTGCGTAACTTAGGTAAAAAATATATACATGAAACCCCTAAAAATAATGAGGTAAAATGTTCATCTTGATCTAAGAAAATGGACTTTAGAAATCCTTTCAACTACAAGAAAAACATCTTCCTACCTTTTAACCAAATCATAAATTGTGCTTGACTCTCTAATAAATAATAAGTTGTCTGATTTTTTCAATGAATCCATGATTACCTACATAACATCACAACATCCATTTGAATGGGGTAACCTTGTGATAAAATACATTGATATTTCTTCCCATCTCCACTTGAGAGTATCGAAATGTTACAAAAAAGCCTCTATGATGATGCACAACTTTTACATAATGGAAAACCAAACACCTCACCAGAAAAATTGTTGTTGACCATTTCATCCTAGGCTACCAGAAAAATATCCATAATAAATTTTAAATCTTGGGTACTCATGGGTCTACCACCAAATGTCACAAATAACACCTTTATGAATTACTATCAGAACAAATAGTATTTCTGAAAACATCATCTGATTTTGTCCATCCATCATCCATACATCTAGAGAATCACCATATACAACATCATCATGCATAAACTCTACTTATGACTCTCCTCACTAAGACTCCTCTACCTTCTACATCAGGGAAGGATTCACTACCATCTGAGAAAAGAATCTACTTCCATCAACTACCCATTAATCCAAGTGTAGGTCTATAGAATCCTCCACATATATCTAAGATTCTTTACACTAATGACCAAAATACCTTCACAAATTCTAATATAAATAATTGTACAATACATTCCTCTTTTTTGAGGTAATGGATATCGCCCAATAATAATTATAAAGAAACTCCATCCACCTTAAATATCACATATTCAGGTCACATTGAGAAAAGTTATACCTAGGGATCTTTTTATCCATGAAGACCACAATTCTCTTCCCAATGAAGTAATTATGCCACAAATTCTATTAAAATAAAACCATTCATAAATATAGATCATGGGATAATAGTTATTCTAATGAGAACATAACTTCCTAGAAACATAATAGATCATTTTATTACACTACATAAACATACATACCAATCCTAGACGTGAATTATCATAGAATATCATGATCATCACCCCTTCATCTCATAAAATAAGAAGAAAATCGTCGAAAAACTTCTTAATTAGGTAACCAAAAATATTTTGTCCCAAAAAATTCCCGATCATTCTAGGTAAATTGTTTTAGTTGGGCTTTAACTTGAGATAAATCATATAAGATCCTCTATAAATATCCTATGAGAATAAAGAAACAATGAACCTCCAACACGTTCTTGTGTGCTTCCCAAGAAAAAATTTCCCAAACTAATAAAAGTTCTACTGTTACAACCTTATCATGAACCATGTTCCCAAGGAAATACACCTCTCATGTCTATAACATACACTTGGAAAGCATTCAATGGAGTCAGTAGCACCAAAAATCATGAATGCAAACTATGAAATGATTGAAATGATCCTCCTATGACCTTGAGTAGGATAATATTTCATCAATTAACATGAATAAAAATTGATTTAGGAATTCAGGGGACTTAGATTTCATATGCACCAAAAAGAAAAATGGTGCATTCATGGGAACAAATTGAATGACCACAAACTCAATGTTCCCATACCATTACATGAAGTAGTATTTAGGATATCTCCCTCCATCACAATAAACTAGGGATATAGAGAATATTTATTGATCAAATAAAATGAAATGACCCATATTAAATGGACAAATAGATCATTTCCCCTTGTTTGATTTGAATAGTTCATGAGCCTAACCTGATTCAACATGTGATAGTCTATAAACATTATTTGATTACAGTATTACTTATTGGAAAACAACACTATAGTAGCCAACGGAGACACACTGGACCATATGAAAATCCATTTTCATTTTATCATATACCCACAATGTCAACTCATGTAACTCTATATGAACCATTTCATAGTGACCCCTAAAAATAACATATCCTCAAAACTAAAACTCTATCCAAAAATAAATATCATATAGAGGGGGTAACAGAACGATGTCCTCGGAAAAAACATCTAAAAACCCAATTGACCTAAGGAACCTATACTATCCTTACATTCATTGATCCCACCAGGAACTCAAACATCACAGAAATAAGGGTATCCATATACTGAATACAAACCATATATCAACACTGACCAGCGAAAACCATACATTGGAATATCTCCATAGGAGACCATGAATCTCCTCCAGAAGAACATGATATCGACATAAACTTAATAAAACCTATCAATGTTGAGGATGAAATTATGAAAATTCATATAAATTAATAAAATATTCACATTATAATAATTTTCCCCATCGGCAGTCTACACCTTTAACACGCATAAAATATAATGATATAGCCATTGATTCGTGTAGTCAACACCAGGGGCACTACAGGCCTCTTGACATCTAACACTAAGGATTGAACCATAGTGGGTGAAACAAAAGTGTGAGAAGATCCCGATCAATAAATTAATAAAAAATGGTAGAATAACATTTTAGAGTACCAAGAATTATATATGTCCCCTCAAGCACTACTGCCCATATTATGTTCGCCCAGCCATGCCCCACTCCTTTACCACTCCACTGATGGCTGCCTCAACGAACAAACTTGAGTCAAGATCCATATACTAAAGTAAAATCATGAGGTCAACCATTATATAATCTATCTCCCATTAGGGAGAATAATTATTCTATCCCTACTTTGGAAATGACCTCACTAGAAACTAATTTTGGGGCTATCACTAAACTGATCGCCTCCACTAAACATTTCTCAAATTATCACTAGGACCTAGTTATAGTGATGTATATGAACCCAAAAAAACATTCTAGACATAATACCCTAATAAAATACTAAAAACCACTTGAATCAAAATGATACAAAGGATTCTATTGAAGCTAACTCCCAGCTGGTAGAAACCATGATGGTCTTAGCACCTGAGATGTAACACTAAAAACTCTACTACATGAGGAACACTTTGGACTTCCCTGTAGAGGTAAACCTCTACATGAGTGAATTATTTCAATAACCTCCACCTTCTTCTGAAACTCTATATACATTTGAAATCTAAATTTAATAAAACAAAGTACGATAGAAAGAAGTAGTGCCTCCTTATGATGTGAAACATGAGAATCATCATCTGAACAAATTCGTCATTAAAATTGAATCAGGTCCTTGAACATGATCCCAAAATCCCACACTAACATACTCCCCCACTAAAGATAAATAAGATCATAAAAATTCACTGTCATCATGGTCGATGAATGAAACTCTTCCTAGAACTATTTATCTACGTTGCCCCATAAAACATATACATATTTCCAATCAACTATATATAATGTCCACAAAAAAATTTCATCTCCTCAGGTCTGGATAGCAACCAAAGGAACCTATTACTCTACTGGGGACATGGTTCACCTGATGGTGACCCCAATCTCCTCTAACTATCTCTATATCTCTTCATCATAAAAACTACACTCATACATACCCAAATTATTCCACTGAAAAGCATGTGATATCCACCACCACTAATCATCCTCCTCAACATGATTGACCCTATGACACTCAGCTGGATTTACCTATTGAGCATCAAATAACTGAACCACATACTAAAGATGACTAGAATCAATAACTATAAGAGAAAGAAAATATTTCCTAATTCCTAGTATAATGGAATTTTATTAACATTCATTTAATTTATTTTAATCCTTTTAATCCTTCATAGAACCAAAAAACTAAACAGAAAGAATAAAATATGTCATTATGGTGCAAGTACATCTACTATGAACCTATACTAAAAATTATTGTGCCTCACTTGATTGTTCAATATTCTCTTTTCCCATACACTAGTTCATGGGGGGCCTAAAATAATTTTTTCTAGCCGGTCTCCCTAGAAAAATTCATGCAAGAAGGTCAACTAGTCATGTATCCATTATAGACCATTAAATACACATTATACCAAACTCTATACTCCAACTGATCCCTGATCCATTACCTCTAATACCACTCCATCATGACCTCCTCCCTTCAGAGAACCACAATGAGGGGGAAAATAAAATGAACCCCATGTCCTTCCACTAGAAGGCCCTGAGTTGGGGAATATCACCTATGGTATAAAAATATCATTAACATGAGGCACTTAACTCTATATAAATATAATATCAGAATAAAGGATGAATCAACTAGAAGAAAAACCATGATATAAAATAAAAGGGAAACAAAAAAAATCCCACAATGATTTTGAAAATAAAATAGATGTAGATAAAAATATATAAATTTAAATAAAAAATTAAAATTATGGAATCAACACATAAATGATATAAGGGTATGGTGTATTAATTTACAACCTGGTATATTTAATTCTCTGTAAAATCTAAAAAACTATTTACATACATAGGGTGAGTACATAATTATTCATTGTAGAGTAACAAAATTTTCTCGTTAACAATATAATGAAGTATACTAAGGTACCCATGAAAAAAATAAAATCAAACACCACATAATCATGTTGATGATCAAAACCCTTCCCAACCAAGGTAGCATCGCCAAAAAAACTCATCCAAGTATTATAACATAATAATAAACATGTTGGTAATAATAACTCCACACCACATTTACATTGATTTTATGATCTCATACCCCAATGCCATATGGCATAGTGATTCTAACTCTTCTGTAAAACATATACCACAACCCTATAATAGAATCAAATCACATATTTCCTCGAGAAACATGATCCATCACATCCAAACAATAACCACAGTAGTAGGGTATCAAAAACATCATTGACATCAACCTCGTTCCCTGGACCTATCGAGCATGACCCCCAAAAAATCCTACGCAGAGAATACATTCATCAAATCACACTTGATGACACATTGTCCACCACCGCAAGGCATGGTCTCATTACATCTCTCCCAAAGACAATTATTCCACCTCCCCATAGAACTGTCTCATCAAAACACAGACAAAGACACTTAGTCCACCGCCCCATATAATAGTCCCATCACATCTCACTCGAAGACAACTATTCAATCACCTAGTTCAATATCAAACCTCTATCCATCACAGCCAATTAATATCTACTTATCTGGAAGAGATAGACAGATAGAGTGAGTAGTGAGACATCGATCATTTTCATCCAGATATCGGTGAAAACACCCCTGTATAAATATAATGTCTTTGGAACATAGGGCTCAATGTTGTTGGTGTTCATATAGAAATCACAAAAACATACAAGATGTATATATAGCCGCACACACATGCCAAACATATAGTTCCAAAATAAGAACTCACAAAATAAAAACATTCCCACGTTCAATGAAACCTCTAAATTTAGAAATCCACACAAAAAACATAAACCCAAAGTGACTTCCCACTTTACAATCAGATAAAATTTAATTTAAACATGACATTACTTCAATTATTTATCAAGAACCACTTTTTACCACAGACACAATTTCAATTTTTTCATTAACCATTTACATATCATTTATAAAACCATCCAAATAAATTTCAAACATTACTATATAGTTATTACATAACTTACCATGTATCTTCAAACACTAAACCATTATAATCACATCCACTGAGAAACACAACCATACATCACCACCCCACAACATAGACTCATGCCACCCACATAATCTCCCAAATCACAACTATACATTGTCATCCCAGACCATGACAACAATACAACCACATCATCCCCCACATCAATACTTCGCATAACCACCCCACAACATAACCTCACAATAATACACAACATAAGTAGTCTTTATATATTTACAAAGGTTTCATTTTATCTCATTGAAATTATTTATTTTGGGAATTCTCAAATAATCCATAATCCAAGAGAAGCCATTTTTTTATCAAAATATAAGTGGTGAAAAAATATAAATTTTATTATGATGTCAAAAAATAAAAACGAGATAATGTTCCACAATTTATTCCAAATAATCTAAAATAATTTTCCGAACATTCAGAATTTTTAGTATGACATTTATCCCGTACAGACACAACATCACAATAAGATCAAATCTATAGTGATCATCTGAATCATAAAAATTTCCCCTCCAACATCATTTAACATATTATTTATCTTCATTAAAATAGCGAAAAATATCTTACCAGTGAAAAAAAATTAATCCTCTCTGAAATGATACAAAATAATGTTAAATAAAGAAAACATTACCACAAATAATCTTTCTTAACTCATTGTGCACTGCATGGAAAATAAGAAAATCCTACAAACCACAACGTCACTTGGGGAAACCATGAATAACCCAACACCACACCAGTGGATCAAAAATTTACATAGGAAATCACTTGAAACCAAAACAGAAAATCTAAAATAGGTCTTCGAGAGAAGAATAAATGTGCTCATTACCGATCACCAAATAACACCCATCACAACCAATAGATCAAGTTGATTGATGGTGGGGATATAAGATCTCTCAAGGCAATTAGTGTTCTATCAGAATGAGTGAAGATATTATTAAATGAATGAATAAATGTTTGTCCAAGAATAAAATAAATACATGCTATAAGTCACCATACATAAAATATTAAACACACTTTTACTTTATAAATTCCACTAGTCTACATAAATTTGTTCATAAAACCAAATCATAGACTCTAAGATCCTTTTCCACTAGAAAACATAGTGGCTAGGGATAAAATACACATATTATATAATAAATAATTATTTTGTAAATCCATTTTATGATATACACCATAGTCACATACAAGTCATAATCCACTAGTTACATAGTCAACAAAACCATCATATTCCTTAAAAAAATTTACAGTGTAAAAGGGAATGCTACATTTTTTTGAATCTCCCACACCACTAAACCACATCAAAACTCATCCATAGACATCTATCTTCCTCAAAGTATAAAAGTAATATGATAGTAATTCATATTCCATTATAATATAATAGTCATTTTATAAATTAATAAAAATAAATATTTCTATAAAACTATGTAATGTTATATATAAGAATTGAAAGGTAATAAGATTAAATTTGGACCATTGGGTATATATATAGATATTGGGAATATATGGTTTTGGGAATAGACTATCATTATATATATGATTAATAATTATTTAAATGTTATTAATGGGTTAAATGTTTATAAGGTCAATTAAAAGAGTATTTTATCCATATTTAAAGTAATTATGAAATTTATTAGTCATACAATAATCATTTATATAGTAATTATACATATAAGTAATTAAATCGTGAAAATTATATAGATGTCGAGAACCTATGTAGTTATGTAGTAGATGTCTTACTTATGAATATATCTTATCCAATAATTTAAAGGTGGTACCATCACAAGTGTTTTTTCGTGACCACGATGATGATAAATATCAATATATATGTTACTTTTGTGAAATCAATTATGGGATAAGATAGGTATTGTATAAATCACTATGAGATCAATTATAGATGAATCAACACCAAAAAATAACAGGATTTTTTATCTCAAACATAGATATTATGGGAAAGGCTTGATGGTTTTTAAGTATAAGATACAATATAATAAATATTTAATTTTTAATGTGGTAAATTACTATAAAAAATATTATTATTAGTATCGTTATGTGTATTTTAATAAATTACTAATTTTCATTAAACATATAATATTTAATGAATAATTTTTATAATTGTATTTTTTATTTATATTTATATAAACAAATTTAAATTCATGGAATGATTAGTAATTAGTTAGAAATAATAATAGATCAATTTAATGAGTTAAAAATATTGTCCTTTAAATTGTTTAAATTTATAATTCATAATTATTTTGAAATTAATTTTTATATTATATAGAAATTTAATTTTATAAAATATATTTTATATTTTAAATTTATCTATCAAAATTAGTTAATAGTTTCAATTTTATTTTCTCCAACAAAAAAAGATACTGAGGAAAAAAGTGAGTTACAACGGTAAATGGTAAAATGAGTTAAAGTGTTAAACAAAGGTGAAATGTGACAAAATAAGTCAAACATTTATAAAACATATGTGTGTATTAGAGAATTTATTACCCACATTATTTTTTATCCACTTTCCAATTAAAATAACATCCATTACACATCGAAAAATGTGTATTTTTAAATATTCCACTCCAACTCGATTATAGAAGGACTCCTCCTCTACCCACTCAAAAAAACCATAAATTAATTATCCCCTCTAATATATACCCATATTATGTCCATAAAAGGACTTTTATTTATTTTATATCCCTTGTTATGAATTAAGGATCCTTAAATCCATTTACATAAAATGATATTTAAAAACGAGGTTGTGATTCTAATTAGTAAGTATGTGTGACTTATATTTGTTATATTTTATCATTAAATACTAAAAATTCATAAATATTATACACAAATATTTTTAAATATATATAATATAATAATTAATATGTTGAAATGATTTTATAATAATGGATGTGTATACACACCGATTAATTATTATTGTGTTCATGTTTGGGTTGGTATAACCATGTACATGAATGATTTACAATTTTTGTGATCATGAAAACCTAAATTCTAGTAATATACTGTTTTAATATTCAATTTAATTTATGTTTTATTTTATGAAATTTAAATATGTATATTTATATTTTTTATAAAATTGGTTTCCCATTGGTTTAATATTCACAAAGATGGGAAATATTTAATGGTTCTGTATGTAATGTTATCATAACATCCATGAAATAATCATGAGAATAAATAAACTAATCAAAATTTTAATATTCATTCCAAATACATTTTAATTATTATGGAAATATTATCATGGATCAAATATATCATATCAAAGTGAGTGTGGAATGAATATAATAATTTACAACAGATAATTAATAATGCCAAATAATGATTAATAAATTAATATAGTTTTTAAATGAAATTAATTAGATAAAAAAATTTAAATAAGGATATGATATATATTAATAGAAATTCAAAATTGTTTATACATAACTTTTGAGTGTGTTTGAGAAAATAAGAATCCATGATAAGAGGTTTTAACCTTATCTCAATTCAAAATGACTTACTATTTCATCTTTAGGTTCATTCATCTATGATGGTTATATTTTAATATATTATATTTCATATTTGGTTTTATATTTTTATAGAGAGATAATATTTACATGTAATAATAAATTTTCTGATTGATTTATATCCCATAAAAAATGACATTGTAATGGATAATTCTAGTTCTTTGTTTTCATTATTGATCTCCAAAATCCTTTTTTTATTCCATACATAATTTCTTGATTTTATTAATATGAAATTTAAATATGTATTATCATCTATACCTATCATATTGATATTTTATTTTATTTTAATGATATTTTTATAATTTTTTATTGATTTGAGTTACTCTAAGTCATTAAAAATTTATTGAATTTTATTTCTTTTACATTCATAGTATTTTAATCTATCCCTCCACAATTCAAATATTTAATATTATTTACTTTTATAATTAAATTTTAATTTTTTTATTTATTAAAATGAAGATTTAACATGTATTTGTGTTATATTTTGAAAAATATTTTGAAAATGATTTATCACATTTTTTTATAAAAATGATAAAGATATTTCAAAAAAATACACTTCTAATGATTTAGCTTCTATTTAACATTATTCCATGGAAAAATAATTAATTTTGAATGTTTAATATTATTTATGTATCACCTGATAAATGATATTATGATATATTTTCTATTGATTTAATTTTGTATCTTTTCTTATTGATTTTGGGAAGTCTTCCTTTGGTATGCTCAATGAATATGTTATCCAACCCATTAAATTTTCATTTAATAATAAATTTATGTTCATGACTATTTTAATATGGAACACATATTTATTTTTTATCATTATGTGATGGGGTTCAATATAATTGTATTCCCCTTGAAGGCGTTGGGTAAAGCTTTATATCAAATGTGATTACTACATTATAGGACATAGATGATTTGCCATATCCATTATGTTATGAGACATAGATGGTTAGAATAGTGTACAATGATATAAACTCCTTAGTGGTTATCCATGAAATATTATTACAATATTATATTCTTATGTATGTTCCACATTCCATTGAAATGGCACGTTTCTATTTTGTGTCACCATAGATCATGATTATTGATTACAAATACATATTACATTTTATATGGTATGATTCCATGATAATCATTTTTTAATTCTACATTCCCAAGTCTTAATTGATAATAAAGGCATCATGACTCATGATCACATTATTATATTTTTTTGTCTTATTCTTTTAATCATGTAATTTCTCTTATGGCCTCACCTCTCATTTTTTTGATATATTGAAAAATTATCTATGTATTATTGAGATTTTTTTCTCTTTATAGAGAATTTTTTATCACAATTTTCTTATGCTTCCAATTTCACCAGGTACCACTGATGAATAAAATATATAAAAAATATTTAAGGGAATAAATATTGGTGAAATTTTATACAATAAATGAATGACATGTTGTAAATAATTTAGTTATGTAATTAATATCTAAACATACTAAATATTTAGTTTTTGGGAGTACATTTTGAATATAAGTTGTGAATATTTATTATAAAAAATGGCATAAAATATATGTATTTAATGTTTGGGAACCATACAACAAATAATTTCTTTCACAATATTATACTCAGAATATACGTGGATTTGTATCATGGGTGGCCTAAATTGGAAAGATATTCCATTGATATATTAATACATCTATTATTTTATTATTAAATATAGTATTATATTATTTATGCTATCTATATCCTTTTTGTATTTCGAAATATCCACATTTAATTATTTCTTGGGAACACTCAAAAAATATAAAATAATAAAAAACATGAACAACCAAAATAACAACCAACAATGACAATATTCTATCCACAAACATCACCAATTTTATATCCATGAGTTTCAAACTGGTTTCTTAAAATCAAAGTCTATGTTATTAAGATCTAGATGAATCCTATGATTGTGTTTAATAATTTAGGAAATAAATTATTTGACTATAGAAATTTCATCAATGGGGAAATGGTCTTTATGTAATTTTAGGAATATAACATAATTCTATGAGTCAATCCATTATATAATATATTTGTTGAGGCCCTTGGAGTTTCTCCCCCTTTTATATATAACATTATTACCTGGTGTTAATTTGATACTAGTAAATATTTATTTTATTTATTCTTCCACATATGTATTTCCCATATTATTATATATATATATATTTCATCAATTAAAATGAATATTCAGGGGGTGTTAAATCCTAAATATATTACCATCATACCCCTCACCAACCACGTTGTAAATAAAATCCTTATTCTCCACTTTGGGTTGGTACAATTTTACTATGGATTCCTTAAGTTCCATCATGAAATCCTTAATGGGTCCCTTTTTACTATTTACCCCTCATTGAATGTTTGAAAGTTCTCCTGAGAAAAAACATACATAATCAATTAATATTTTTTCCATTTGGTTTGGTAGATTAATGTCATATTTAAGATTCCTAGTTTTTCCTACCTACAGAGTCAATATTCCCCCATATGTAGAGAAACACTATTTAATTTCTCTATTCATAGTTAGATGTTATATTTTTTCTTATTGTTTCTATTCATAATCCAACAATACTCTAGAGGCCACATAATCCCCTTTTCCATTATCACGAGAGATATAAGATCTAAATTAAAAAGAGCTACCTTCTTGGTAAGCCTTGGTTTAATGTCCTATCATGGATTTGATTACCAAAACATGGATTGTTTTCTTCCTGGGTGCAACTATATTCCACTCTTCATTCTCGTATTTGTCCATTTCACAACATCATAACTTACAAACAGAATTTATAACATGATTTTAGAGTAAGTCACTTTGTTTTTTATTTGACTATTCAATTATAAATCTATTCAACATTATTTCATTTCTCTATCATCCTGAAAGGGAATAAAAATAACAATGGGGGTAGATAATAATATTGTGTTCCCACCTTCTCCCTTTGTTCCAACCTTACCCATCACCATATCAACCACATAGTTACTACTTTCTCATGGATCTGGGTAATCAATATTCTAAATTATATTTTCTAATTCCCATCATGAATTACACTAATAAATATACCCTTAATATTTATTCATCCTTCATCAATAATCTCTTTAAAAAAGGATCTCGTGGTAATTGGTTCCAATGACTATACAAACCTCTATTCAATTAATCTTTCCTAAGATACTACAATCATAATTGAACATGGGTTCAGAGCATAAACATATGATTCCTAAGGACCATAAGATATATATTATGATGTCAGAACCATAATTTATTGTAAAGGTAATTCCCCTAAATTCTCTATAATGGTACAAGTATTATAAGGGGAAAACAATCATTAAATGATCATTCATTCAATATGTTATTCTGATATATTTTTATTCTCTCTCAATTTTGATCATGATAAAATCCATTGGTGGTATTTCCACATTAACATAAAAAATGGTTTCATATGATGTAAAAAATTATAGGTTTAATGGTATGAGACTATGTTTTGAAAAAAATTATTCACAATCATATTATGATTTTAGAGAGTTTGGAATGGTAGAGGAAAACCTAGAAAATGATACAAAATAACTAAAATCATTAGTTCATGATTCATGTAAACTATTAATAAACATATAAGTATGTAGTAATGTAACTATTTGAATATTAATTGTCACCCATCCCATACTTTTGTAAGATCGTATTTAACAGATAAATCAATATTTAGTTTTTCCCATAAAGGAGTCCCACAAACAAATGATTTTAAGTCCTCATTTAATATTAAAAAATATATTTATGGAATTGATAAAGGGTCTTAAACTACCAAATCTGTAATCCAGATTGAGATCATGAATTAATGAAGCCTTAAAAAAAGTATATAGGTGTGATCAGTGAAAAGGGAACTGTATTTGAAAACCTAGGGAATATTAGGGTCGATGAGATTCTAGTAATTTTTTAGAACAATATCTTATCAATGAAGTGGTAAAATATAACAGAAGGTACACTATAAGAAATTACATTTCCATTGATGAGTCCCCCCTGAAAAAGGAGACTCCATCGATTCATCCATATCCAATTATTTTTAATTCCGTAGAAACCATGAGTCCTATAAAATTACTATATTTTCTGCATGATCAAAAATATAGATTATCACCTTATGCAATATACATTATTATATACTTTATATCTCACATTATTACTTTTTAACAACATTTAATCCATGGAATATAATAATTTAAATTACTTATGGGAAATATATGTTATATGGAGGGGTTTGGGATGATTTGTTTTTTTATTTTTTCATTGACCTAGATTCTCAACAAAATATTTTAAATATATAGTCAGTGTGTCCTTTAGAAGATAAATACTAGCCTCTATACTTTGGAAGTAAGGTTAACCCATATAATGGTTATGTTTTTTGATGAAATATTTCATTTATGTCATTTAATTACTTATGGTAATACATTGTGTAGATAAAAAACACTATAATAATTATTCAATTTGTATAATCAATTGATATAGATCTATAACTTTTATATGATAAATATATATAGTAATCAAATAAATAGATTAATATAAATAAATTCAAAACTGAATCTATCACATTTATGCTATAGTTATAACCTCTTTTAAAAAATATGAGTATATTCCTTTAAATCTCTCAAATGCTCATATATTTTTACATATCATAAAAATAGACATTAAACATGGAAAAGTAGATTCTAAATGATTTAGTTTAATATATCTTTACTCCATGAATAAATATATTTATGTTACAAATACCACACAATCTCCATCCATGTTAGAGAAAATCGTCATTTTTATAAAATAATCAAGACAATGTTTTAAAGATTAAAATAATCAATCCCAAGGATACATTTATATTGTTAAATTCATTAAAAGAGATGTTTTGATGAAAATTGGTCTCATACCATAATCATCACACACACAAAAACCTAGAAAACTTATTTTGTCATTCCTACCATGTAATCAACTCTAATGAATTTTGACCTTTCTCTAGTAGAAGTCTTAACCTGTAAACTTGGGAAGGAAGATAAATAAATAAAAAACACCTATATTAACAAAATAAAATATATACTGGATTTAATGAAATCCATACCATAAACTGTCTCTACCCTTTTAGATTTTTACCTTGTATTACTATTAGTTTTTCTCTAGAAACACTATTCCTCAATATCCATGATTATTATTATTATTACATCTTCTTCCACTCTCTATCCTTGATGATCATTAAATCACCCCTGATGTTCTTTCAAAACAACACATAATTTTTAGTATCTCAATAATCATATTTCCAGCAACCAAAGCGTACGACACTACGAAGGTAGATGTAAAAACCAACAATGTGGCCTATTAATACCCATGATTTACCTAATATATGAATTCTGCATCAAATCCTAATTTATATATGAAATATTTTATCCATTATCATATTGTTTCATATAATTATATAATTTTTTTGATATCCATAAATCCAATTTATATCATATCCCTAGGAGAGCCATATTTTAAACCCTGATATGGTGAAATTATACTAATTCATTAACCGTGTAATAAGGTATGATATAGGAACATCATAGTAAAATGATATGTATCTGTCATATGTAATTATTGATAAAGGTATATGAACATTAAATGTTAAAATATTAGATTTAGTCCCTGTAGTATTTTATTGATCATTGATGTTTCATATGATGAAACATATTGAAGAATCATTGATACTTTTAAATATTATATTTATTCATTGGTTGAATGGTTACAAAGAGTTTTTAACCATATAATTACATGAATACTATGAAATGATTATGAAAATGAATGAAAGACCAAGGAGAATCACTAAGTCCTATATAAATTAGTCATGAAAATGTTGAATAGACTCTCAGTTAAATCTCTCTCAGTGAATCTATCTTGCCCTTATGTATTTTCACTCAATGTATATGTTGACCATAACGGAAAAGAATATTCAACATAATTTCTTGGTGATTTGATAACTAGTGGATACCAATGGATGAAATAGTCCTTTGGATACATCTATCTGATCTGCATCATGTTTGTGGTTGATGACATGAGGCACTTCCATTTTCTATTCAAGCTATATTATTTATTTTATATTGTTTTTTGTCTAAGTTTCAAAGTATTGATGATCCAGGTTTATGTATTTTTATTTTTTATTTTTATTGACTATGTGTTATTAAATCTTAATAAACCTATAAGTGGTATAAAATAAAATTAGGAAGTGTTAAATGATTCCTTGGAACTCTCACACATGAATGGTGATGAAGTGCATCTATGATGAACCAGCCTGGGTGCCATGGAAACTTGATAACCATGCTAGTTTTGACATTACCTGAAGGGCATTCCCAACCCAAATGGGTTGGAGACTAGCATCTAGAATCATACAACATTCTTGTGGGAATGATTATGCCACAAGAGTGTAGAAGCGAAGGATAAAATATAGTATGCATATAAATAAGAAAACTCCACTTAGAGTCAATGTACCATAATACAAAGAGTCATAAATGACAACGTACTATAACCCACAGTACTAAACATGAAAAACAACCCAAGTTCCCTAAGGGAATAACTCACCACATCCAAATCTTAATAGCTTGATCATCCTATAAGAGAACTATTCTCTTTACTCGATCCTGGAAGAATAAAGTATACAAAACCCAAAGGTAAAATTAGTGTGTGAGCCTATGCCTATTATGATACCACCAAAGAGTCCATAACAAAATCCAAATATATATTATCCAAAGAAAATATTTTAATTTTCAAAATAAAAATATTTTTAAATTCCAAATCACATTTAGACAAAACATGCTATACATTTTCCAGATGATGGAAAATACATTCAAAGAACATGATTTACTTTACATTAGATGTAATATTTCTAGAACAATGGATTAAGTAAAACATTTACATAAACAAGTTTATATAAGTTCAGAAGGCATTCAAATTAGTTCAATAAACATTGGCATACATTTATATCTCAAATATAAATAATAAAGAGAGAAACATGGCACTCTTCCAAAACGTATGATTGTATTATGTAGCTATAAGATTTTTCACACACTATGTGAACTCAAAAAAATGTGTAAACACATATCCCTATAACACTGGAGAAAGGAGACTCGTCACCAACCCATTGAGGATGTGACCCACCAAAAGTAATTTTTAGAATGTTGTAGTATAGAGTGTAACCAAATAACTCACTAACTATGTAAGGATTCCATGAACTCTTAAATAATGGGTGAACTATTTTAAGACTGCATAAAAATTTGATTCAACCCATTATTCCATTTCAAAAGATCCAATTTATTTCTATTTAAAATAAATTTTGTTTTATTAAAAAACATGATTTTTTCACAAGATAAAACCACTAGGTTTCTATCAAATCATTTATACCACTTTCAGGAGTTTAAAATCCATTGAAATCCAATTAAATCATTTTCATAATTCATTTCACAAATAAATTAAATAATTTAATTGAAAATTTTTCCATTAGAATCCACCATTTAAATTCGAAATAATTAATCAGTTATCTTTCCACAAACCCACCCTAATTCAATGGAATTAAGGGTTTTCCCAATTTCCATGCCAAAACCATTTCAATTGATCAAATTCATTGGAATTTTTGTTCATTAGAGAAATTAAAATAAAGTTTAAGATATTGAGTTTAAATCAAGGATTTAAATGAATCATGAGAAGAAATGGTATTACCATCCTGGTCGTGTCAGATCGAGCAGCGATGACGATGCCCTAACAGCAGTGATGTCGATGCCCTAGTATCATGGCGGTGGCCTTGGCCCCTACTCCCCAGGGGGAGGGGCAGGTTCTTGCTTTTCGGGATTTAGATCACAAGAGGTGCTTTTTTCTCCCTTGCATCGACATCTCCCCAAAGGTACCTGGTGTCTGCAATGGCCATCCAGTGCTCCCAGTTTCATCCAAAGAATTTTCTGAAGCTTCGTCGCTCCTTTCTACGGCTCTGGTTGCCAAGTTATCTCATCCTACACCTCTAGTTGAGGTTTTCGAGAGGTACGTGAATCAGGAATGGGGTTTAGGTAGTCCTGCTGTTGTCAGAATCCTTGGGCCACGACAAATCCTTGTTTGTCTCACTGATGAAGATGACCTAGCTTTGGCCTGGTCTCATGCTAGTAGAATCTTTAAAGGGTTTTCATTCTACCCGCATCGCTGGATGTTTGATTTGCACATGAACCGTGACTCTTCTTCTTCGGCAATCTGGATCCAACATCCGGGGTTACCACTACCTTTCCAGAGTCCAGCTCTTCTTCGATCTATAGGTAACTCTTTGGGACGTTTCCTCTGTGCAGATTGGAAGACTGATGCCATGGTTCACCCAATTGTTGCGCGTATATGTGTTGAGATGGAGCTCTCTCGTCCCCCGCTCGACAAGGTTTGGGTTGAGATTGAAGGGAAATATAGGTACGTGCAAAGGGTCTTCTACAATTCCTGGTCCTTGTTCTGTTCGTTCTACCATAGACAGGGCCACCGTGTAGATGAATGCCACAAAAGGGCTACAGCAGCTGTGGTCGACACTTCTTCGGTGAGTAAGGGTGAATCAGTTCAGGTCGAGGGTGATGGAACCGGTTCTGGCATTGGCTCTGGGCCTGTTGTACATCAACTGAAGGAAAAGGTGGTGCCTTCGAAGACTGATGTCCATTGGGAGGCACCTCAGGGTGTTCAGGGGTAGGGGTATCTTTGCCAACCTGGGGTGGAGCTCCCCAGTCTTTCCAAGGCGTCGGCGGGGGATCCTACTGGCTCAGGGAGGGTGAGGTCTACAGGTCCAGTTTTGAAGGATGCTTCAAAGGTTCCGGAACCTCATGTAAAGAAGGTGTTTGAGGGTCTTAAGAGGGTTTTGGGTGGTTGCTCAGCTTCTACCAGCATGGAGAGAGAAGTCAAGGGCCTTGTAGATGGGACCGTGGTGAGGTCCTTCCTGCCATCAGGGAAGGATCAGAACCCCCAACCTCAATATATGGGTAGGGGCTACGTTTAACCTGTTTTCCAGGAGGAACCAGGGGATGGGGAATTTTGTGTCAGGGGGATGGAAGGGGTCAGTGGGGAATGTATTGCTCTGGGTAGCACCACTAGTCAGCAGGCTCAGACCAACCTTGGAGATGTAAGGGGTTCGAGCCCTTTTTGGCCAGAGATTTCTTCTACAGCCCGGACCCCAGTCGTCCTGAATAATAGGTTGGAAAGGCTAGATGAAGAGGAATACAGATTTTATTCACCTGTCCTGGTTGATGAAGGTAAGGACAACAGTAGGAGCTCCGACAGTTTACTGTTGGAAGGTCAGATCATGGGGAAGGATTATCTAGAGTGTGAGGATGATGAAGGGGAAACTGAACACGAAGAGATCTGTAGAAGATTTTCAGAAGCAGAACTCGACTCTAGAAGGATCAGGAGAAAGAGAAAGCGGAGGGATGGGAAGGATTTCTCACCCTTACCTCCTCCTATGGAGACTCGGTCAGCAAATAGGCTAACGTCTGAGAAGCAGGACAATGAGTTCAGGTGTCACTTAAAGCCACCTCGACAACATGATCTCTCATCGGATTTGGTCTTAAGTTCGACTGATGTGGTGACAGAGCAGGTGTTATTTCTCAATGCCTCGGAAGAGGGTGCAGCTAAGATGATGGGTTGAAGTCTTGAAGTAGATCTGAATGAAGAACAATGTAGTTGGATTGACAAACAGGACACGATCCTGGTCGGAGGTTTTAATATGGGTTTGATCAAACTCGAGGAGTACTTGCAGGTCTAGAATAAGCTGGATTCTTCCTGGAAGACCTGATAAGGGGGGATCCTCTTTTGTAGGTATCCAATTTATCCTGGAAGCTATTTAGAGACACCGAATCTGGTAGTATTTAGCTAGTTTTAAATGAATCTATTTTACTTGTTTACTGACTAATGTGTTGTTGAGTTCCCAATCCTGTGGTGTGAGGGTATATTGGAGGGTCAGATTGGCTCAGTCGGGCTAGAGCACGCTGATTCCTTCATTGCAGGCCATTTGGGATGTGGCTGATACAGAGGGATGGCTTGCCATCGGGAGGGACCTTGCTTGCACAGGATCGCTGAGTGGTCCTTCCTTGGAGTTATCGGTTGTTACTAATTCTTGGATGAGGTTGGTTCTGTTTGTGTTTGATGTTGTTTAGTGCTTGTTGGAACTTATGGTTTCTCAGTTTTACCCCAAAAGTGTTGCTCTTTTATACAAAAATAACTTTCAGGCATGAAAAGAAATGGTAATATATTTGGCTTCTTGGGACAAGTCCACCTTCATCTTTCCTTGTGAATGACACTCACAACGACACACTTAAAAGAGAAAAATGGTGAATGAGATCATGAAACTCAACCTTCATGTAAGATCCAACACCACATGGAATAGATCCCTCAATCCCTAGGTTATCCATTGAAAAACCATGATTATACAAAGAGATAAACTCGAAGAATGAGGGAAAACCCTTAAATAGTAATCACACCATAGATGTGATGAAAATATGAAGCTGATTGGATCGAAATAGAAGGTGTTGAGTCTCTAAAAAACACACCAAAACTCGTTTAGGTTGAGAGAAATGATACCTCGAAACAAATGAGATGATCAAAATCACAGATTGAGTGACATTAAGATGGGAACGAGCTGAGTCATGACATGTACCAAGGGTTAATAATTTGTAGGCCATGATAGATATGAATGCCTGAAAACCTGTTACATCGGGTTAAAATCCCTCTATTTAATTCCTACATGAGTTATAACTCAGGTATATGGTGTGTACAAGTATATGGTGTGATTTCCCAATCTGCAACCTATAACTAGCACCAAATACATGACATGTAGGCCAGGTACATTGCATGTACCAGTTCTATAGTATGAAGTAATCCCAGAACAATCACATAAAAGTATTTTTTTAATGAACGGGGACATAAAAAATGTGGAAAATTAACTGTTCAAGGTAATAGGATGTTACAAACTCCACACAATAAAACCTTTATATCCCCAAAAAGCCTATGAAGAAGATTCCATGAATCAAATATGAGGCCACTTCCATCTCATCAGTTCCTCACATTCCCACATCATGTGATTATCAGAGCCATTCTTTCATAGCACATGAAACAAAGGTATTGTCCTCCCATGAAGTACCTTGGTCCCAAAATCAAATGTCATGACTAGTTACTTAGTCAATGATAAATCAGAATCGATCTCAAGATCACATGAGCTCAAAATGTTATATGGATCAGATAGATACTTTCAAAACAACAATTCATAGAACATATTATTTATTCAAATCAGTTGTGGTGTATGTACCAAACAGTACACAACCATCTCCACCTTCAAAACTACCTCATATTGTTCAACAAATCTAGAGACATGTTTCCCTTCCCACACCATCAATGACCAAACCGGGGTGAAAATTTCAAGAAAACCAAGTCACCAATTGGAAACAACATATCTCTATGACGTTAATTATCATAAGACTTAAATCGTCTCAGTGGTGTCAACATCCTTTGACAAATTATCTGAATCTGTTTTTTTGTCTCATAAACCAATAATGGTCCAACCAAAGAACTTTCACCAACCTCCATCCAACACAGTAACTATTTATAAGGACAACCATTAAAGGCCTTGAAAGGTTCTATTATAATTCTAGACCGGTAATTTTTATTACATGATAAATCATCCATCCCAAAGTGATCATCCCAAGCCCCACGAAAGTTGAAGACACATGCACAAAGATTATTTTCAATAATCTCTATAGCTCTTTATATCTAGATATTTGAATGAAAATGGTAGGCCATGTGCAAATGAACAAGAGATCACAGTGCCTCCGGACAGCCTCTCCAAATGTTATAATTGAACCAAGGATTCCTATTAGAGGCAATAGCATATGGAACTCCATAAAAACAAATAATCTCTTTTACATATATATTTCCCAACTCCTCATCAGTGGCCATATCTTGAATCAGTATAAAGTGAGCCAACATGGTGAGCTTTTTGACCCCAACACATATTACATTCTTCTCTCTCTGAGTATGAGGAAACCCAACTGATATGTCTATAGAAATCTCTTCCCACTTTCATGTAGGAACTGTAAGTGGCTGATGTAAACCCGAAGGTTTCTGGTGCTCGTCTATCACCAATTGGCACGTACAACAACAAGAAACAATCTTAGAAATGTTCTTTCTTATTACTAGACACTATAACTACCAACTCATGTTATATAATGGTTTTGTGTCTCTTGGGTGCACAACCCACTGAGAGATATGGAAATCCCCTATCACTGCCTTTCTCACCACTAATGACACAATGAAGTGATTATGTTATCATATAACACTCTCTATAGAGAAGAATCATGTTAAGAATAGTATTCATTAACTACACACTAGCAATAGAAACATAATCTCCTTCCTCCTGAACTCCAATATGAAATTGTGTAAAGACGGCCATCAAAATCCACTCTTCAAAATATTCTTTCATTGTCTGGGTTAGAAGATTCTTGCTCAAAGCATTTGGAATGACATTTTATTTCCCTGAGGTATAGGTGATTTCAAAGATTAATGACTGTAGGTACTCCACCCAATGCCTCTACTGAAGATTGAAATCTTTTTGAGAATGTATATAACTAATGATTTTGTGGTTTGAATACACCATAAACCATTCTCCTAAAAGTAAGTTCCACTAACTTTTATTCATGTAAATCACAACTGAATGTTCCAGATCATGTGGAAAATAATTATTATCATTTGGCCTAAGATGATGAGATCCATATTGTACTATATAAAATCTATGCATAAGAATGCATCAAAAGCCTGAACCGGATGCATCACAATAGACTACATAGCCCTTCCCAGCTTTAGAGAGAGTCAACATTGACATAGTAGTAAATAGATGCTTTAAAATAAGAAAAATAACTCTCCCATTTATGATCCCACACTAACTTCACACCTTTCCAAGTCAGAGTAGTAAATAGAGAATATTACTTTGATAATTCCTTCATGACCATATGTTAATATCCGTAAAAGTACAAGAAGCTCTAGATCTTGAAGAAATTTCATGGATTCTCCCATGTCATTACATCCTTCACCATTTTGGGATCATCTGACACAACATCATCTGACACGATGTGTCCCATTAATTGTATTTATTGAATCTTGAAATCACACTTTGAATGCTTGGTATAAAGGTGGTGATTTCATAGCAGATTCAGAACTTTTCTTAGATATTTCATATGATCATTCACGTACATGGAGTAAACAATAATTTTATCCTCAAATACTTCCACAATGGTATCAAGATACTCGTGAGAAATCATGTTCCTTAAATCCATAAAAACTAACGGAGCATTTATCAATCCAAATGGAATAACAAGGTACTCAATGTTCCCCTACCTACTCTGACAGGAGGACTTATTAATATCATATTCTTTTATCCACAACTGGTGGCAACCAGATCTATGGTTGATCTTTTAAAATAAATTTGTCCCTATTATCTATTCCAACAGATCATTAATCTGTGGAAACAGGAATTTGTTCTTTATTGTAACTTGATTGGGATATCAATAATCAACTCACAAGATAAGGGAACCATCATCCTTCTTATCCCAATGATCTAGCGCTGCCCAAGGTGACACACATGGATGAATAAATCCTTTCTCAAGAAGTTCATCAAACTATGACTTCATCACTTTCAACTCATCTGGTTTAATGCAGTATGAGTGGATATAAGACGATTGAGTACCATGCATTATGTCAATAAAAAATTTAACCTCTCTTATCATTTTATGACAAAATAAAACATAAGGGAACACAATGAAAAATTTGGTGAAAAATGTAGGAAGATCATCACTCATGGATTCTTACTCTATGACAAAAGTAATCATTGACATAACTTTCCCCAACTCAGGATAAGATGGTATCCCTCTGCTCGAACATAGGTCCCACTCTCCTTGAAAAACAAGCAGTACACCACTAGGTGTAGTAAAGTATACCTATTGAAGATTACAATCAATTTAGGCTTTTATTGTAATGGGAAAATCCATCCCGAATATGATTTCAAGATATTTTAAATCATGAACCCAAAAACTATAATTTATCTCATCTTCGGATAGAGATAAGACAAAATCAAGACTATGGAGACCCTACTCTCTCTTCATACCAATGGGTGTAGTAATATCCATTGTGAAAGATAGTTTTCCCATAGGATGATTAAAAACGTTAATATTACGGGTTGAAATAAAATAGTGAGATGCACCAGTATCAATAAATTCATTCACTAATGAAAAATAAATAGTAAAGCTACCTCTCACAGTAGCTGAACCTATGTATCCTTCTTCTGGAGACTCTTCCACTATGTGAAGAATCTTCATTCCAGATGCCTATGGCTAGAACCCTTTTGAACATGATGCATTTGATTTCCCCACAGTTTTAAGGGTAACTGATGATCTTGTCCAACTAGACAGAGTAGATAAGTTGTAGTATAACCTCTGTAAGTGTACTGAATGTTTTCATGAACCTCATTTATTGGGTGCGTCTGTAAGAACCATCGTAGAATATCCTGTCTTTCAACATTATTACCAAGTAAATGAACTTCCTTATGGAGATGTAGGTGGGGTGGAATGAATCTTCCATCAAGAACATTCACAAGGATGATCACGATTCCATTTTCCATTGAAGGAACCAACTTTTCCACTGGGAGAAAATGAAACTCTCGTCAATCCTGACATGCCATCCTAGTCCATCTCAAACATCATCTCCCTATCCAGCACATTATCAGAAGTGGTCATTATTCAGGAAGAAAAACCTAGAAAGGATATCTTATCGACGTCCAAACTCGAATCGTCAATCCGTTATCCTTTCATTAGTTAAAATCTTAGGAGAAAAATGCCCCAGCATAGAAATGTGATTTGAATACTCAGTCATGGTTTTTCCAGCCTACTCAATCTTTAATACTCCATATCAATAGCCAACACCATTGGCTCCGGATGGAAAATATTGTTGAATAGAACATTGAATTCTTTCCACTATTAGACCTCGTGTTTCCCTATTGTCAGTATCATGTACCAATATCTTTTTATTGATCCCTCAAGAACGAAGGTTGTGCACTTCACCCTGATCACTTCTGGTGTCTCCAAGAATTCAAATTGATGATCTAGCTCTCTGAACTATTACTCACCATGATGAGGATCAAGTGAGCCTTTGATTACTCGTAGATTCTAGTGAAGGAACTCTTGAAAATAATTGTGAATAACACCCCCTGAGGATCTAATACTAGAGCCTGAGCGGTAATTGGATTAGGTGCCTGTTACAGAGCTTAGACAATGTGGAAAATCACCTCAACCAAATTAGAATTAACAATAGGATTTTCATGACTGGGTACGGTAGAAGCCTCTTCTGGAATCTGATTCATGTGTCTTCTTGTCAACATGAGGCTACAAAACATCAGTATACAATTGAAAGATGTTAGATTAACACCCAAACAGTGTATAAAGGGAACTTATTCTCAAAATATGTTAAAACAAACATTTGTATTTCAACATATCCAAATATATATACATAAAATACAAGAACTATTCCACAAGAAGTCTTTACCTAACCACCCCTAGAGACTTAAGTGTCACTGCGGTGAGAGTTGGTCAGGCACTCAATCGTAAATACCTCTTAAGTACCGATAAGATTTCAAATATATATACTCAATTCAAGAAAAAGGAAGATCAAAATACTCCTTTGATATCCGTTTGCGTGAACTAGCCCAGGTGCCCTGGTAATACAATAATCAAGCCGGTCCTGACGTAACCCGAAGGTAATTCCCAATACCCAGGGGCTAGCGACTACCACCTAGCATCATACAACATAAATGTGGGAACAATGTTTCCCTTATAAAGCAGAATCGAAAGATAGAATACATAATTCATATCAATAAAAAATCAACTAGGAGTAAAATCACGAAAATAGAATGAGGAATAAAATACAAAGTAGTAAAACCCAATGTAAAAACTAAGAAAAATATCCCAAAGGTCCCAATGGACACAACTCACCAAGTCCAAAGCTAAATAGCTCTATCCACCTCCAAGAGATCCCTTACCTTTTCTCAAGCCAAGAAAAATAATGTATACGAAAACTCAAAAGAAAATTTTGGGTGTGAGTCTAAGCCCGGTAAAATAACAAAAAAATATTCTATAATAGATGAAAAATATATATTATCGAAATAAAATATTTTTTATTTTAAAAAAAATAGTTTTGTAAATTCAAAATTACATTTATACAAAACATGTTATTCATTTTAAAGATGATGGAAAATAAATTCATAAAATAGCAGTTACTTTACAAGATAATAAATTCTTCTAAAACAATGGACTAAGTAATAAATTTATATAAATATTTTTTATATAAATTCATTAGGCATGTAAATTTGTTCCAAAAAACATTGTAATACATTTATATATCAAATATAAATGAACATGCGAGCAACATGGTCATGTGTGAAAAGGTATGATAGTATTAACAAGCTATAGGAGTCTGTAGTTTCAATGTGAACTCATCTAAATGTGTATTCACATGACCCTATGACACTAGCCGATGTATAATCACCACTAACTTTTCAGGGATGTGACCGACCACAACAATGTTTTAAAATTTTTACGTAGTGTAGTGTGTATGCCAATAACTCACTAACTACCTAAAGATTGTATGCCCTCTTACACGATGGATGAACTTTTTTAAGACTACATAAAAATATGATCAATCCCAATATTCCTTTTCAAATGTGCCAATTTCTATCCATTTAAAACCAAAACACATTTTCTTCAAAAACATGACTTGTTCATAAGATTAAACAACTGGGGTTCTAGAAAAAAAATTAATCTATTTTAATGACTTTTAAATCCATGAAATACCAATTCCACATTTAGCACCGTTAATTTTCACAACTCATTCAAAAAATTAATTGAAAAAATTTCTATCAAAATACAATATTTACATTAAAAAATTTAAATCGGATAATATTCTATATTCCCACCCCAATTCATTGGAATTAGGTGTTTCCAAAATTTCCATACCAAAAACATTTGAAATAATTCAATTCATTGGAATTGGGATTCATTAATGCAATTGAATGAATGGTTATGAAATTGATGCCAAATTAGAGATAGAAATAAGTAAATAAAATCAATGGTAATCAATTTGGAATGTCGGTATGGAGCCACCTACCTCTTTCTCAAATAATGACACTCGCAATGATACCCATTAATGAGTAAAAAGTTGAAGGAGATCTTGAATTCAAACTAGAAGAAATATCCAACACCTCATAGAATAGATCTGTCAATAACAAGGAGATTCATTGAAAAAACAAGAGAAGAAAATGATAGAAACATAAAGAACAAGAGAGAACCCTTATAAGGGAATCACACAGCGGATGCAATGATTATCCGATAAAGATATGATCAAACTAGTAGGAGTTGAGTATATCAAACACACACCAGAAATCCTCAAGGTTGGGAGACCTAAATCCATGTAACAAAATGATTGAGAAAAACTACAGAATGAGTGACTTTAAGATGGGTGCAGGCAGAGTCACGACATGTACCATGGAGTCAAAACATGTAGGCCACCCTAGATAAGTACGCAAAAAACTAGTCGCGTTGGGTTGAAAAACTGCTATTTAATTAATACACGATGTGTACATCAGGTTAACGACGTGTACCAATTCATGGAATGATCTCCCAATTTGTGACCTACAACTAGCACTAAGCACACAACATGTACTTCAGGTATATGACATGTACCTATTCTACAGTTGGCTGTAAACCTTGAAAAACCTCATAAAAGGATTTTTTTTTACCAAACGTGGACTTATAATAGGTGCAAAATTACATGTTCAAGGTAACATAATGTTACAACATCTCTCCAAATATAAGCATCATTATTGGTACAAATAGTTTGTGAAATGACATCAAATGATAGGATCATATAGATTTCACGATGGACATTCCCTTATAAATAATTTGATCCCATATATCAATTGTTTTATAATCACTCTATATATAAATTGATTTATGAAATATAGTTCAAAATAAATATAAATTTATATTTTATTATAAATTATAAAATATGATATGAAATTTATACTATAGAATAATATGAACCATGGGATATCATAAGCTATGATTGTATTGAACCATATGATATAAGATATTTTAGAAAACAACATAGTGAAAAATCCTTCAGTTTTAATATATCCTAATGTATGATATGTGTTATCAAAGGCATTGGTGAATAATTTGTTCTATATCATAGAATTTATTTATTAATTATAAGTGTACAAAACATTGATGTGGTAGCTTAAAAAGAGCATCATACCAACATTCTGATATAAGGGATATCTTTAAATATGTCTACCAATGATGAATGATTATATTACAACTCATGGTCACACAATGATAAAACATTAAACACATTCCTCACAATAACACAAATTATTATTAATAATCAAATCAGAAAATATGATAAAATAAATATTTCATTTTTCAAAATTATTGATTATGAATTTATATATAGGATTTATAAATTATTTATAAAATTTGTAAAATAATATATGTGTAATATATATATTTTTTCATATCGAATTTAAAAATTAATAATTTAAAAATACTTATAAATAATTATTAAATAATTTTGAAATGTTTATTAAATAGATATCTTTAATATAAATTGGTAATATTAAATAACACTAAACCATACCAAGAAAATTTTAATTTTTATATAAAATTATTGATTAAAATAAATTTAATTTATCTTTAGTATGGAAAATTTCATAACACTCTAATCTTATTTTATTTTAACATTATTTTTATGATTAAGGGTTTTTGGTGTGCAGTTCAAAAAATTTAGTAACATTACTTTCGGGGATTTAAATTATGAAAATTGGAACATCCATGTTTCCACTATAGACCACATTAATTGGACTTTAGAGTAGTGTAAAAAATAAAAAATACCTTTATTGGGTGACATAATATTTTTTGAGTTCAACAGAGAATTACAGAGCTACTACTAATGATGTTAAGTCAGATCCAAAACATCATTGAATTTAAGAGTTAGACGATTTCCTATAAATAACAAAAACAATCAAGGGAAGACAATATAAGATATAGAAACATTAAAAGATTAAAATAACATGAATTATTTAATATATATTTATATATATATTAATTATTCTGATTGTATGTGATTTTTGAATACCGTACTAAGAGATTCATTGTGATAATTTATTTGTAAATCACATAGAAAATTCTTATTTGTAATCCCGATTTTTCTAATCCTTCATAATAAACTGAATATATAGATGAATATAGAGATAAATATGATCCTTTGTTATCATGTTTCTCTGTTATGATCATAGAGGTTCTCTTATGGTTTGTATTAGTAGGTATTTCTACCAATTAGGTTGATTTAGGGCTTCTTTAATGATGAAAGATCTGAGATTTAGATTTTTTTGGAGCATAATGATACCTTATGAATGATTTAGTTAAGGGATTCTAGTGTATTAGATGAATTGTTTTACAAGGATATAATATATGATTTCTTAAATTAGGATTATGATTCCCCTTTTTATTTAGGTTAAACTATTGATTTATAATAATCTTTAAGGAGTGGATGGTTTGTGAATCGTTATACCATGTTTTTTATTTCTATTATGACTAATACATTATGTAGTTTTTATTATATTTATAATGTGATTTTCTTCAACTAATATTAACTTTTATAAATATTTTTTTTATTATATACTTTCTTGTTTACTCTAAATTTCAATAGGTTTATAATATTTGGGATTATGAGAAATTCCTGTATTATTTTTTAACACATGAGTTGGTGAGAAATAATGTGTTAGTTTTTTACTATAATTATTCCCTTCCTGCCTAAATGATTTATATACCATGGTAATATAATGAACACTTATTATCATAGAAATAAAAAATAAAGTATATATTTGGTAGAATTATGAAATATTTAGGAAAAAATTTCAAACATTAATCTAAATTATAATTATCATGATAACTTTCAATAATAGATGAGTTTAAATTTATAAAATCATGGGTTCTTTTAATTAAATCTGATTTAGGAGCTTTTTGTATTGTTATATTAAGACTTCATTCCCTCTATTAAATATTCTTCATAGTATATCTCAATGTTCATAAAATTTAAATATTATTCTCAATAATTTACTTTTTGAAATAAATCAATATATATTAATCATTTTCCTTCCATTTAGATTCTCTAAAATTCTATTTGATTTATTAGAATATTTGATTTAAATATCTAGAAAAATGTTATAACTTATATAACATCATTATTTTACACATGTTATGAATCATTATATAATTAGTCTTTTTTATCCCAAGTCCACTCATACATAAAAACATTCAAAAAATAATGAAATATGTTATTAGAAAGTTCATTAATGATAACTTCATCATATATCAATCCAGCATACTGATCACGAAGATGTCTAAATGTATTAGATGTAGCATCTTATGATAAATTGAAATTTATTGGATTCATATTGGAATCATAATATCTTAAATGAGATGGGTCATATATAAATATTTCATATTTATTTTTGAAAATAAAAAATGGTGATAAATTATTAAAAATTAAAAAATTGTTTTATAAATCAAGAAATAGTTTGAATTGTTATTAAAAAAATAATAGTGGAAGACCTTTAGAGAGTTTATTTAATTTTATGATATATTTAAAATTATTTTAATTCACTTAGGGGGAGTTTTCAATCCTTTTTAATCTATTTATTTGGTTTTTTACAAAGGAATGTTTTTTAATTTTTCATTCATATATGTCATTTTTAAAACATTGTACATTATTGATGAATAGATTAAAAAATTAATCCTGAGTTTTGAAATTAATATAACATTCATTAATGAATTTTATTTAAATTGAAGTTTATATTTATTTGATTTTGAGGTGAAATATCAAATATTCAGTAGCATTATTTTCAATACATTTCACTATTAAAATATGGAAACATATTCTTATATTCTTCAAAGCATTTAATGGATTTTAGTGCACTATAGCGAAAAAAAAATAACTTTATCAAATTGTTTGAATTGTTTATGTGTACATTATATTATGACATATATGCTTCTCATTTAGTTATAACTAATCCTAATGAACATGGAATCTAACTCCTCATGGATTGACTATAAAGTGGACTAAAACTCTCCAGAACTAATAAATGAAATCGAGAAACTCATGAAACATGAAATCACTTGAAGTATTTTTAATATTGTTTTTACCATTGTAATTTCAATTATATATTATTTTTATTTTCATTACATGAGTTTTTTAATGGATGTATTTTTAATGTTCGTAGAACTTCCTCACTTGAAAACACATTATCTTTTATCCTTCATGATTGCGGGATTCTGAGGAGGAATAAGAAGCTTTAACCATTCCTTCATTATTGTGGACTTTAAATAGGGTGATATAGCTGAGACTATAGTTTATAAAAGTGTGATTTTAATCCAATATAGTTGATTTGGGTATTTGGTTAGGAAGACAGAGTTGATATTTCTAATTTTATAAGAATACATATTCATTATGAAAGGTTCAGTCAAGATATTTATATATGTATTTCATGGTACACCTTTAATTAGGTCATAATTATGGATATATTGAATCATTTCTATGACTCAAGTTATAATTTAGGATAATAAATTTCATTATACTATCCTTTAATGAGTATTTTATTTGTAAACCATTACTCTAGGTTTAGTTATATATATTATTCATATTACATTAGATAGTGGTTTCTATATTTTAACTATGAAATCCATATTTTTTTTGGATATTATTATATTCTGAAAATCATAATTTATGATACTCTTACTTGTTTACTTTGACATATATTATTGGGTATATAATTTATGGTTTTATAAAAAAATCATGATTTTACATATTTTAACACTTAAGGTGGTGAAAAATTATATGTTTTTTTAATATTATTCAACCCCCACATGTAGTTTTTCCCATCATATAAATATGGGATAACAGAAATGTTTATATATAAATGATAAATTAATTTATAAAGTTCTTAAAAATTAAAATGTATGATAAAATATACATTTTTATTTCAAATTTCAAAATTTTCATAATTAATAGTTTGAAATATTAATATCATGTCCTTATTTGATTAATTTTTTAGACCATATAAAATGTGTTTTTATAATGGATATGATTAGGGTACAAATAATTATAAATATGCGATACTTTGATTGGATAATTTTTTAAAATTTTAATGACTTGTATATAAGAAATATAAAAACATTATATTTCAATTATATATAATATATTTAAAAATTATCAATATATAATAACAATATGAATGAGTTCATATTATAAATAATTATAATGTATTAACATTTTATATGGAATGTAGCTATTTTTAATTCTATGACACACTCTGTTTAATTTGTTTATTTATGAATTTTTTATTAATGATTGCCTCATGCTGAAATTTCTAAAATGTTTTTTTATTTAGTATTCTTAAAAATTTTAATCATAGATAAAATTTTTGATATTACGGATTATGATTTATACATTATTTTAAATATATTAAATCTACTTTTTAGAATTATTATTAACACATTTATGATGTTTCATGCTTGGTAAAAAAATAAATTTAGTGTTTTTATACATTGAAATTGTCTTTTTAAGAGTTATACACATGAATTTAAAGAGTTGTTAGAGTTTTTACATATTATGTGTCATAATTTGGATGCAATTAAGGTTTATGTGGAGTTTTAAACCCTGGTAGGTGGGATTTTGGGTCACACATTTCATTTCCTTTATATTAGAATATTTATATAAAATTTGGGGGTTGTTTTCTGTCGTTACAGGTTTTCCCATGAGGGTATAACTGATTTTATATGATTATATGGATGTATATGAAATGGTTTAATAGAACTTATATATTTGAATAAATTGGATACTCGTAAATGTAGTTATATTTTAATTTATTATACTAACATTTTCCATCAATTTTGTAAGGATTTATAACTAACTATAGGGATTAAAATATAAATCCTCAGAAACACTCATTGATGTAATAGAGTTAAAAGAGATAATATAGAGAGATATCGAATCAAATTATATAAACAAAGGGTTAGATGCATTAGAAATAATACTAATGTCAAGAAATTGAATATTAAATAAGGAAGGACCAACTGAAGTAGGGTGATCATGGATTATTTTATTTATGGAATGGTAGGAATGGTTATCCATAGAGTTAGGTAACCAAATTATGCTATGAGATTTTGGTTACACTTCATTGGGAAAACCTATGATTTAGGATACTAGAAGAATAGGGTTGAGTTTATCTATATAATACCTTGGGAAATGAATTTTCCACTCAACTATTAAAATGACCTATACGAGATGATTGAAAGGATGTAATATCATAATATTTATGTGATGAGAGGAATTCTAAAATAGACTCATTACATAGAGGAATATAAATCTAATGTCACTAATGGATATGAATTAATGAAAATGGGTTATCATTTTTGAGAGAGTAAATTTAATATATATATATATATATATAATTTAAAATATATGAATTATCTATTAAAATATTTTTTTATATAAAATGAAACCATTATCATTAAAGAATTATTTCATTTCAATTATCGATAAAAAACATTTATGTAATGTAACTACATAGAATATTATTAAAATATAAAATTCATTCTTATGATTGATAGAAAATTCTTTGTTTTAGAGGAAATCCTTCCCCATAATCCCACTAGTGAAGTCAGTCACAAAACAAAACTCCATTATAATGATAATTATTTAATGGAATCATATAATGCATCCTCTCTCATTCTTGTGTTTATACATCCTATGATTAAATTGAATCATGAGAACAAGGATACATTCAACATTATATATAACCTAAAAATGATTTATCAAGAGTACATAAGGAATTAAATAATCAAGGTTTCAATTTCATTGTCTAGATAAAATACAATTTAATGATATTTCGTCTCTAATTATAAACTAAATGTGATTAAGTATGTGGATAACATGGAGAGGTTGGGATATCCATTAAGGATTGATTTGGATACGGAATAAATTTTGTATTTTATCAGAAAAAAATCTTAGATTAATTTAAACAGAAAAATTATTGACTTCCAAAATTGATTTCCTAGTATCCTTAATATATTTAGGATAATATAGTTGGAAATGTGAATTTCAAGATTAACTGAACTATTAGTAGTATAATAAAATAAATTTTTATTTAAAAATAAAAAATGTTAGTTTTTAATATTCCAATTGGATATTGATGATGTGTTTTTTTATTTTTTGTCAAAATATCCATAACCTATAATACACAAAATATGAATATATCACAAAAACAATAAATAAATATCAGATCATCAATTGAAAATTGAGTTTTATAAAGTTAATTTTGTGTGATAATAAAATATATCTCATTATTTTTTAAATATTTTTAAATGAGACTAATATAATTAATATTAAATTTATAAATACGAAATACAATATAATTAAATGTGTTAGAAGTATCTAGAATTTGAAAATTTAATGAATTGGGATGAATTGATGAAATAAAAAGATAATGTTGTGAGATACCATCCATGTATCATTGAGTAAAAAGAATTTTTCATAGTGGATAATTCTTATTAGTTGAATATTTTGGTAATTTAGAGATGATGATATATTTTCAATGTTTTGAAGATATTTGGATATATTATTATATTTTTCAGTATCATTCATAGTTACAAGAGATAGATTTGAATAATTATAGATTTTTTTTGGTTATTTTAAGTGGGATTGAGTGGAATAATGAATATTTATTTCTAACATGTGTTTATTTTAATAATAATAATTTTGGATAAGGGATTTAATATTAAACATATTTTTCATCATAAGAAATATTAAAATCAAAACGTCCTAGGGAGTTTCCTTCATACATATTTTTTTATATAAAAAATATGTACAAATTGATAAAGAGTTTGATATGAAACAAATTTTTATGATTCAAAATATATTGATATAAATAACTCATAAAATGTTAATGGGGTGAATCTTAAATTAATATTTAATGCATTGTAAAATCTAAGGGTTACCAATAACAAAAGGATTAAAAACATACATAGATTTGTAAGATATATTTCATGAATGCAGAATATATTTTTTGATGTGGAGTGGAAATAAAGAAAAATAAAAAATCTTATAAGGAAACATAAGATAATCAAAAGATCTTGCATGTGACACATTACTAGAAATTGGAAATATTGAAAAATGAATTTGCATAAATCATTCATAAGGTATTTGGTATTCAAAGAAGTGATACAATTGATTTTTAAAATCTTAAATTTGTTTTTACCATCAGTGAATAGGTGAAAATTTTGAATTTTACGTATTTCTAAAATTAAATATTCATATTATTGCAAAAAGTGGAATTGAAGATGATGATGTTTTTTTAGATAAAAATACCATGATTTAATCATTTATTTATATAAGATTATATGAAGAGTGAATGAGTTTAACAATGACAAGTTAATATGGGATTTTGAACTATTGAAACTTGAAAATCAAAATTGGTGTTCAAAAAATTGGAAATTACAATAAATTAAATGAATCTAAAATATAGAAATTACACAAATAATGGATTCTAAAAATTAAATGTGATAATGATTGACTTCATTTTTGATGGACAGAATGTCTAAAATGATATTTTATTTCATAAAAAGTAATGACATTGAAATAGATGTTATATTTGGTAGTATAAACCACAAGACACAATAACAAAAAAAAATTATTTCTATTATAAATATTTTCACAATCATGAATATTGATTCAGTATAGATTTTATAGGGCTAATTTTTGAGAAAAATATTCATAATTATAATGATAGAATTAAATGTTTATTTTTTTAATATTGATTAAATGAGAATAAGTGAAATCCATTAAGACCCTCAGAGTAATTAAGTTTCTGAAAAATAGAATATTATATGATGGTGGAGATATAACAATGTGATAGCTTTGAGGAAAATGGGAGGAGATCAATATACTGATACTGTTAGTGATTTTTTATATTTAAATATAGAAAAAAACATTAACAATTTTATCCATAGAATGGGTGTAAAAACTATGATCTTGTAGGGTGTGAAATTGGAAAGTAAATGTGAACATAATACTACTCTAAAGAGATAATAGATTATTCTGATTATTGATGAAAAATTATAAGACTCGTACTAGAATCTATTGATCTGATATTGTCAATGAAGAATATTGAACCTGAATAATGATATATTAGTATAATGAATATTTCATATAATAAGTGTTATCATAGAAGTATATATAGTGAGAAGTGAGAAACGACATTGTACATAGAGTTTTTATGAAAACTCATTTATAATTGAATACCATGAATAATGATTTAAGGGAAGGAACAAATCTAATTCTATTAATGTTCTAACATCCTATTTATTTTCCGACACTAAGATTAACACTACTAAATAGTCATTTAAATTTTATTCCAACAAGTTTATAATAAAGGAGATAATCTCACTTTTATGAGGTTATGTCTTGTTTTTAAACTTGAAATTATTGTAGAGTTTAGATAAAGTGTTGAAAAAGTAAAGAAATTTAGTATAATCCAGTGGGATATTGTGAATGTAGTGGGATTTCAGGTAGTATAGTCGGATAGTGTATAAGTGCATGATACACAATGTATTGAGGATAATCCCTATCCCATTGTTAAAACATACATTATATAGTTGATAAAATATGGATCATGATAATAATCAAACATAACAAGTATTATGTTTCCCTTATTAATGACAAACATTGAAAAAAACAACAAATGTACTAATCTTTAATTTATATTTTTTGTGTGTGTGGGTGTTTTTTCTATAAAATATCAATAGATTAACAGTTATTAATAAAAATAACGGTTTCAATTTAAAATAGGATAATTTTTTATAATATAAAGTTTAATTTAGTAAAAACATGTAACACCTAACCCGCCCAAGTAGGTGAAAAACCACATTCCATTGTACAATAATTAGTATTAGAGCAAACTATGATTCTATAGGTTGTATATATTAATTAATTTTTTTTATGTTTACATGATATGAGTAGTTAATGATATTTCATAAAAAAATAAAATTTATGGGTGAGTTTGTATCCTTGATAAATCAACAATGAATGTTTCATCCATGAATATGAAAAAATAAAGAATATAGTGTCCCATATGTTGATAAAGGATTTTGAATGAAAATAAGATTATCTATTAGTTGATATAATCAATTTGATAAGTGTTCATCTATTAAAACTATTGATATTTAACCTTTTTACAATTCATTTTACACTTATGAATATGATTTTCACATTGAATCATGTAGTGATATTTATTTATAAGTTTTGTATAATCATAAAATTTTCCTTACTAATGTTTTAAAATACAGACAAGAAAACACCATGGGTCTCTTGGATTAATAGTCATAGATGGAGTCGGAATATGATGCACTATATTATGCATTGGATAAGAAGTTACATAAGTTTACCACTCTTATAAAACATTTTTATGTTAAGGAATAATCTGAATCACTATATAATATAATAATATATCTACTTTAAGAATAATTTTAAAGGATTTTTTGTGACCTATATGTAATTGCAGGTGTTTTCTATTAAGTGATTAAAACATTGGTAATCTTTAGAAAGCCACTATCAGGGCTAAATATTATCAATTATAAATTTAAGAAATGTAAATAAAATAGATTAGAAGTTCACAATTTGATTTGAGTATATTCAATAGAGATAATATTTAAATGTTGAAGAAATATTGTGAAGGTATAAAGAAAAAACATGATTATCAGAAGATATTTGAAAGTTTTAAATTTATATTGTTTGATGTTATGATTAAAAATATGGAAAACACCAATGTATTATATTCATAAACATTAATAAATAGTAGTTATACTATAAGTGTTTATTTAATGATTATATATATTAAAAAAATAAATCTATGTGGAAAAAAGGAATCAATTATTTAAATTATCAACACACTTTCATGTCATGGAAGAAGGTAACATATCCGCGGGTTAATTATGTGTGTATTAATCCTTGTCTGATGCATAATATTGGTTGAAATTTTCAATTTAGAATAATATGTATAGATAAAAATACTATAAAATAAATTATATCATTATGTGTATATGTTAGAACTTTTATAAGAAAAAAATACTCATAGAAGCCTAAATTAATGTCAGATCCATCTAAGAACAACATGTTTTTCAATTTTATAGATATACACTAAAATTTAAATATGAAGGTCTATAGGCTAATTCTGGTGCTATTAGATATTTTGGAATAATTTAATTAAGTTTTGGGAAAAAATATAAACATAAATTTTGTGGGATAGGATATGAATTTAAGGGAATATCTTCTCTAGGGAAGAATATTTCATATACAAAGATAAATCTATTTACCAAAAATAGATTTGAGTGTATCAATAACATCTGGGATTTTTCTCAAGAGAAGTGGTCATATATTTAATGATTTTTCATATACACGAAGCATAAAAGCATAATATATTAATTTTAATAGAAGGCCATAAAGTCATTTCATGAAGAAAATGTAATATTACAAATCTACCTTGACATGTAAGAATGTGAACAACATTTTTAAACAAAATATGTTTTTTGATCCAACTAACCTAATTAATAATGATTATAAGGATGTCACATCTGTGAGGAAGATATTATTATATAATGGAAGGAATAGGCACATCTTGGATCAATGATAGTAATCTATTAATTTTAACAACAGGGGAAGAATTATAAATAAAACGATGAATCAATCCATTTTAAGAATATGAATATTTTTTTGGTGAAAAAAATTAGTGATTTAGAACATAAATTTTTTTAGTGGTTGTTTGTAATGGAATAACTATATTAAAATTATTTTTGTTAAAGGTGGAATAATCATGGATATATAGGTAATAAAAAATATGAAATTTTTACCTAGAAATAAATATTCTTTAAAATGAAAAGAAAAATAACCAAAAATATTTTGGGTCGAAGATACTATTTTAATGATTAATTGAACACACAAGAAACTAGATATGAAAGTTCCTAAATATTTTTTAAACATATGAATAGAATAACAATAATTTCGTATGAATTTAGGGATAACACATAATATTGAAATTTCTTTTCTTGCTAGAGTGAAAAACCATACTCTATCTATGAAGAAATTATAAATAAATTCATGCATCCAAAAATAGAGAAGATTTTTATAATCAATAAAAGTTAAATCATCAAGAGTTGAATAAATTTTAGAACTGAAAGGAAAATATTCTATGATTAGAAAAACTTTTAAGTCCCATTTCTCTTATAATGTAGTAGATTAAGACTCCCCTTATTCTGAATTTTTTTTATTCATAAATTTGATTTTAATTAAAGCTAATATATTAAAAGGGATTATTAAATAAATATTGTGATTTTTATATAATAAGAAGGGAAATTTATCATGGTGAATATCCTATGTTATCTTTTTTATTCATTTTAGAAATTTAATTGGTATCAATTTTTTTGGAGTATATTTATTAAGAAAACCATTCATGATGAATTATATAGAAGATCATCCCTTTATGGTTTTATATGAATGAAATGAAGTTTCCAATGTTTTTTTATTTCATAAAAACTATGAAATTCGTGGATCAAATTATAAAATTGATTTTAGATGCATAATGAAAACAATAATATCTTTTAATTTTTTTTCAAATTTGATGCTTTAATGGTTTGTTATTATTAAACTAAAAAGGGGGAGGATATAAATTTCACCTAAATCTTTTGGTGTGTTTATTGATGTTGGGTGTAGGTTTATAAATTCTTTTGAATATCTATTCATATACCTCTTATGAACTGGAATCCGAGTAGGTTCTAATTTTTGGATTGTTTATGGGAAACAATTTGTTATAGATAACCCACTCATCTATTTTTCACCATGCATGAATCACATAAACATGTATATTATTAATATTTTGTTTATTTTTATGTAAAGTATGATTACTAATTTATTGCATGGTAAATTTAATGATTCATTCAATATGGTTTCAAAAATATGAGGGAAGAATTTACATTAATATAGAATCATAAAGAAGTTAATTTTTTCTGATACACTAGATTGTTTCATTTATTTTCATCAAGGGGGAGAAATATTGATATTAAAATTATGTGAGTATTTAAAATAAAACACAAGGGGATAACAATGACCTCAAATGGATTTTTAGAATGATTTTTATATTTTTTCAATATGTTCCCAATAATGAACGTCATTATTTTAGCATACCACAAAACATGTATATCAAGATCAAATTTTTCATTGTCAATGGTTTATTGTGGAGATACAACACTATTAAAATCCCATATATCTTATTATTTTTAAAATTTTTAGTATATAATTAACTTCATGAGCTAATAAATAAGGAATCACTACCCAAAACATATTTTATGGATTTTTAGGGATTTGGATTGTGAATCATTTGAATTACTATGAATAAATTGAGATTTTACTGGATATATTTTTGAAAACAAATCAATGGAGCTATGATAATAAATAATACTATGTATGGTGGAAAATTTATCTTGGGTGTTTTTTAGAGAAATTAGATACAAGGATAGATTTGGAGATGTGTCGAATAGATTTGGAAATATTCTGATATTTAAAAAAGTGAGTCGAAGTCACAAGAGATGATTTATTGTGATTAAAGAATGTACTAAAGTTATTTTAAAAGGTTTTTAGTATATTTTATTACGTTTTTAATAATTTATATGTTTTAATCAAAATTATTAATTTACATAAGGAATTAAATTAACGATATATTTATCTACCTCAGATTTGATGAAATGAACATGTCATTGGGAGTTTCCCACAAAATCAAGTCTTTTAATAGACAAAAAAGTTGAAATATATCTATTTAATTTGAATAATAAAATATTTTTATCAGAAATAAATTAATTGTTTTATATATTTTAGAAAGTGTCAAAAGGGAAGAATCTGAAGAAAAATATATTAGATATTGTGTCAAGGAAAAGGTTAAAATTTGAAGAGGATAAAAACATATGTATATACATTTGTTATTTCATAGTCATGGATAATATATTTTTTAAAGAGGAAGAGGAAATATAGAAAATGAAATAAAACTTATATTGATATATAGGACACATACATTAATTTTAGCAAGATAGTTTTCTAGATATAGATAGTGCAATAAAGGGAATTATCTCCGACCATAAAAATTATTTTCAGTTCTGAGACAAAAATAAGAATATTTTTTTTAAAATCATATATATTTTTTTACAGTAAGATAAATATTGAGATTTTTTTAATTTATAGTGTTTCCAGAATTAAATTATCCAAAGAAAGAAAGAAAAAAAAATTAGGTGATGAAATTGTGTTTTAAATTAAAATATATCATTAAACATTATTAATCTAATATTAATGATAATATTTGAATACTATTATATGTGAATAGTATTAGTAGATAAATTCTTAATAAATATGGTATTTTCAAATATTAAAATTTCAATATCTTGATTGGTGATCAATGTTGGAGAAATGTTAAATATTAAATCAGTTCCAAATGGACAATGTATATAATAAATTAATCTAGAAATCAAATTTTTTGATATTAGAAGTAATATTAAGGGGTTTAATCATAAAAAATGATATTTTCATTCAAAAAACGTACTTATATTTAAATATATTCCAATATAGGTTCCATTATATGATAACCAATTATGCAAACAGAAATATTTACCCACACCACAATAATATTTCTATTTTATATTTTTTATAAAGCGATGTAGATTTATTAACTTCATATTTTGGTGAATATGTTTTTGTGATAATAATTCAAGATATTAATTGAAAAATTAAATGTGAATTTTATTAAGAGATTAAATGATAAGCATGGAATTTTCTTAATACCGTGTGAAACATGTAGTTGAGGAAAAAATGGGATATGCTCACATGAATGATTTGACGAAAATTATTGAAGATAAAAACAAAGGGATCATTATTGATTTTATATTTAATATATAGAAAATATGATATATTATTATATAAATATAAAATCCTAGAAGAATCTAGTCGGTGTATATTGTGAACATATGATACAAGTGGGATCTCAATGAATCTCTGAAGAAGAAGATTATTCTGTATATCGATGAAAATGATGAAGGAGACGAGATTGCTCTATTTGTTGAGTTATCCATAAATATATATTGATGAGAAAAAAGAGTACATTGGTATATATTTTAGATCCTATGATATGCATTTTCCCATTAGATAGAGATAGAGAGCGGGGAGGATAGATAACATTCCAGGTGTTTTTCTGATTACTCGTTGTAAATTTCAGACCGTGGAGGTTTGGTTGAGGGAAAAGAATGATATGACTCAATGAAATATATGAGGGATTGTTTATTTATTGATACTGGGTAGTATAATATTTTCAAAACACCTATAAGCAGTCAAAGTCTCTATTGGGGAAGGATATAAAATCATTATAATTATTTTTCTTCTTTTTTTATTAGTGATCTTCTTAAAGATATTGGAGGAATTTTTAAATGGTTGATTAGAGTCAATATTATTTAGTAAGATTCTCTGAATCTAGTTTGATGCTTAGAATCATTATGGGATTATATTTATGTTTAGGATATAGTATGGGTATAGGATAATAAAAATCCTATTTTATCCACTTATGGTAAATAATAATTAATAGGTTTCTCCAGATAATATCAATACTGAGAAAGGGGTAAGTTTACTTCATTGAGGCGGAACCTAATAAAAAACATAATGTTGTACTATTTAGTTTACGTTCTTCAATGCAAGTGGGTTTGGTGTGTTGGAAAAAATTCAAACTAGTCTACTAGTCATAAATGGTAACAGACATTCAATTTCCAAAGGGGGTAAATGTTTATAAGATATATTGTAATTTCATAAAAAATAAACACACCGAATTCAACCATCCCTCATATGAGACTTCCACATTATAGAGAACATCAATTTGAAAATTAAAATGGTTAGTCATCTAGAAGCCATTAAAATTCATTGAAAAATGGTGGATTTACGAAATATTGGAAACTATTTCACTGTGTAAATCTGGGACACTAGAGGGGGAATCACCCAAAATGTTCGATGGGGTGAACAAAACTCCACACACAGTCTGCATTAGATATTAATGTTACAGAAATCAATTCTAAAATTTTGAATGATATATGATAGAACATGTACATAAAAAAATATCTATGAATTTTAATATTACATAAAATTTTATAAAAAGTTAATTATTCTGAAATGATGTATATATTTAAGTGACTCTGAAATCGGTTAATACATCAAAGAATTAGATATAGTGGTTCACTTCAACAATTGTGTAAATTTTGAATAATTAAAATGCATTTTATCAAATTTTTATTATACAATAAAATAATTTATTTTTAAGGAAATTGTTCTTATGAGTTACATTTTATTTTATTTAAATAATCATAGTTTTATGGTTTTTAGATTCTATAACAAGATTGCAAATATAAATAGAGTATTATCACAGATAATATTATTTTATATAAAAATATTTGAAAAATAATTAATGGAAAATTTCCTACTACCCAATAATTGAATAATTGGAATAATAAAATATGTTTTTATAAAAATTATTCCAAACACCTTAAATACCATAAAATATATATTTGTTAATAGTTTATTGGTTAACTATTCTGATTATAAGAAATTAGCGTCATTTTAAAACAAAAATAAGTTAGGGTATCTTATTAGTATATTATAGAGAAAATATAGTATCTAAGAAACAATTTGGAGTACTTTTGGAATTAGAGAAACTCAACATATAAGAAATAAAATATTATAAGATTTATACTTGATGAACCCATTTCTATTGTGTTGTATATGACATCAATAAGAAATTATGTCAATATGTATGGGGAAATGTAGATGAGAATATCAATTTATAAGTATCCAAGCTACATTAATTCAGGTTTTTAAATTTTACAACACCTTTAATATTAGAGATTTTGGTTCTCTCTAGACCATGGCATATCTGGGAGATTTATTTTTTTATATATCAATATAAAAGGATATTTTAAATCAACGGGAAAATTTAAGTTTCTATAATTGATAATATATAAATGATTTTAGATATATATATTCATAAAATAAAATTATTTTTGTTTATGGTTTAAATAATAAATATATATAAATAAATTTGTTGATATTTAATGTATAAATCTATGTAGTAGGTTGATAAACCTGATTAAATGATGAGGAGTCTCATTGAGTATAGAAATATTTGTACAACATATATATATGAAGTGTAATGTAATAGTTTAAGAATGATTTTAATGATATGGTGACTAATTAAGGAGAATTTTGTGATGATCAATCATTTTTTTCATCATACATAAAGGATATTGTCTATATATAAGTGATTAATGGATGATAATATGTTGATGAAATTGATTTGGAACTATCACATGTCCTACATTGGATTAAAATGATAAATTCAACATCATTTAAGCATTGGTTGATTTCTTCTAATAATTAAAGTGATTGAGTAAGAATAATATAAATGAAATATAAAAAAATATTATATTTGATGCCTGAGGATGACGATAATTTTAATTTTTTTAAAATAATTAAGAGATTTGAGATGAATTAATGCGGTGAAATATTTTTTTAATGATGTTTTGTGTTGATCTAATAAGACAAAAGAAGTCTTGAGACCATACATAGTTTGTATAAATGATTAAACAGAATATATAAGATCTATCAAATTCGAATTGTATAATGTATATGGAGAGGTAATGTAACACCTAGAGTTTTTAAATGAGAAAACCATGTTTGAAAGTGTATGTGATACACAACACTAAACCCAAACACAAAACAATTAATTAAATATAACTATTTTAATATTTCTATTATTAAATGTTTAGATATGAGTAGGATTAACTACATTATGACATATATTTATGTCCAAGATATATTGATAAATTCTTTGTAAATAATGAATAAATTTTTATTAATGACCTTTTTATTGAAAATATGTTTTCTTAAAAAATGATTTTCATTTCAATTTTTGAAAATATATTAAAATTAATTTCTAGAAAATTTAGAACATGTATTTCTTAATAAAAACTCCATTTTGTTATATCATCATTTCAAAATTATCCTTAAGGGAAAATTTGGGATTTGTTTTTGAAAATATAAATTCTTACTGAACGGGGAAAAATACCATTATGTTTTTAAAAAATATCATTTCTATTGACAAATTAATTAATTTAATAGTAATATTATTATTTTAATTTGATTACAATTTAGCCTAATTATTAATTAGTTATATTTAATTCAATTAATTACATTTGTATCATATGTTTATTGAAGTTTAGTCAAATTTTATTTTTTGGTTAAAAACACATTTTCATAAAAACTATTTTAAAATGAATATTGTTTCCCAATATTAATTAATTAAATAACACATAATGAAAAATAATCATAATTAAATTTTTTTATTTTTTATCTATATTTATGAATTTATATTAATATAACTAAAATTACAAATTATAGATTAAAAATAAAATCATGTTATACAAAAAATATGTATTTCTAAAAAAATTATTTCCACTATTCATTCATGTTATAAATTAAATTAAGTTGTTACAACATGGTGAATTTATTTTCATAAAATATTTTCCATATTTGTAATCAGTATAATTAATATTAAGTAACAAGGTCTACCTAATTTTTTTACAATACGAATAGTAGGTATACGAAAATATTTATTACCGCGATGAAAGAAAAACTGGTCAACTAAGGGTAAAAATTATTTTTCAATTACTGAAAAAAATGTAAACATAATAGTAAGAATATTTTTATTTTTATTTCATTTAAATGATTGTTAAATTTATTTATTTTACTTTATAAAATATTTAATAATCAGTTTGATAAAGAATATATTTTGATACGATTAAAGAGAAATTGCATATTCAAGTAATATAAAAATTCAATCAAGACTTTATTTTTATCTAATTAATTGATTATTTTAAATAAATTTTATTCTGGTTAATTATTATATTTGATATATTTAATTTATAAATTAATTTTTATAAAGACAAATGTATGTTTTTCAATGGATTGAAAACCATTATTGTAAAAAAGTTATAATTACTCAATAATTACTGATTCTTAATTTAAAATTACCTAATTATCATATTTACAAATTTAGTTGGATAAAATTGATATTTTTTGGAATCAGAACTTAAATATTATGAAATGGTAAATTTTTTATAATTTTAGAGGCAAAATAATTTTGGGAAAAATTCAAAAAACTATATTTATATGGTGTGTATTATGACATCATAATGGTGCACAAGTGATGTAAAATATATTATAAAGAGTATACATATAAATGTATGTTTTACATGTAAAATAATGTGATTTTATGTATATTTAATTAATTTTATAAATCCATTATCAATCCTCCCAAACATAAAATATATTTTATTGTTTTTAAATCATTTTTTTTAAAATCGTGACTCACATACACATCAGTGAGGGTATTATTTTATTAAGTTAGTACCTTTTAATTATAAAATAACTAAAACAAACCATATTTTGTAGAAACCATGGGAAACCCAATTTGAATATTTGGGGTTGTTGCTATTTTATTATATATATTCCAAGACCAAAGTTTGGAAAATAATTAATAACATCCTTCACATTCAATATATAAAACCAATGACAATCCAATGTATGTTGACTCAAAAATTTTGGATGAATCCCTTAATATGACCTCCCCTTTAGAGTCCCCCCCCCAAAAGTGTCCCCAATCTCTCAATAATCCCCTATAAATTATTTAGAGCCACACTCTCAATGTAATGGATCCTCATATTTTATTCTTTATTAATGTTTCTTTATTATCTTATGCATTATATTTCGAATTAATAATGTAGGGATATTTATTTTTATGTCTATATTACTACCCATTTTATTTACAAATTATGAGAGACCCATTTATTTATCATAATACCTTTTTATAAATATATATTACGACATTATTCTTGAAATATTTCACAATGATTTTCCATGAAATAACAATTGTGTAGTGAATACCATACCCATTTATAATAAAGGGTTTTAAAATTTATACAATTACACTTATTTTACATTGTACTTAAACTAACATATTCCAAAATCCATCTTCATGGAATAAAATATGATTGTGAATTAATCTATATTGTATGATCTATGAGTTACACTTAAGCATGAGAATGAAATTATTGCGACGGGTGCTCCAGATATTATAAATCATCCTAATACGTTGGGTAATATTTTTTCTCATGTATCATAGTTTTGGAATAGATATTAGACATGATTACATTATGTGAATTTTTTCTTCATTATGTCTTTGTATTTATCCTTGAATTATATTTATGATGTAGTTTTTTATTTTGTTGCCACATTTCCCTTTATGGTGTCATGATTTATCATGCCTCATTATTCATGTTTCTGATTCTAACCACCTTTATGTCCCATTTATATTCCTATTCTATAACATGTGTTAATATATTCATGTTATTCCATGTTTAATTAACTATTGGGATTTATATCTCGCCCCTTTCTTATGTATGTCCCTTTGTTATCCCATGATATTTTAAGTGTGAGTGTGTTTAGGAATTTTTAAATAAATATTTAGTATTTAATATTTTAAGTAGTTGTATAATGTAAATATTTTCCAAATACAAGATAAATATCAATATTATAGGTTTTAATATGGGTAATTTTATTTAATAAATTGTGAATTAATTTTTAATGAAGAGAAAATTAGTTATATTTGACATCAAAGGAAAAGTGTAGTTATTTTTGGTGTTAGGATTATAAAACTATCGGAAAAGACCTAGGTATAATACTATATAAGAAAACTTACCTAATGTTTGGTATGTATAGAATAATTGGTTTATCATGAAAATAAATTCATTTCAAGATAATACCAGTGGATGTGGATCTAGAACATATGTACATTGGGGTAAAACATAAAAACACTATGTTTTACTAGACTCAACCAGTAATTGGTGCATGAAAATGGCCTTACTAGACACCAATTTGGACACACATAGGTACTTTATTTAGTAAATTGACAAGCTCATTAGGGTTTTTTATTAAATGAACATAAATTCCATAAGCTTATATGTTGAAAAATAGATCTATAATAACATTAATTGAATCCTAGAAAATGATATGTTAATAAATAAATGTCATTTATAAGTGATCGATTTAATTTCATTGCATTTCTGATTATTTGTTTAATATTTTGAAAATATTCATTCTCAATTTTACATTTATTCTAGTATATACTTATAAATAGGAGGAATATATGTTTTGTCATTGTTTTATTTTTTTGATCTAATATAATCATATTCTAATACATCTGGCATAAAACAATTATCATGAGTTCTCATCATTTGAAGAAAAAGATAATATGGTAGTGGAAATTAATTTTACGTGCTATGAAAGAATATTTGAATATGTTCCTAGTCTAGATTGTATACTAATTTCGTATCTCTTGGAAAATAATATTTAATTAATTTTTTTTCATATTATGATCATTTCTAATGAATTAATGATCATTTTATCCACTACATAGTTATGGTTATGTGGAAATTGACTTTGTATTGTCCATGTTATCTATCACACTCAATTAGTAATTTAGTTTTATTTTTTTCTTCCATGTCCATTTTTTCACTTCCCACTAATGTTTTTATACTGGGAAACCTAGTTATGTGACGATCTTCCAAATTCATTTATCTCATTTCAAGAGGATGTTTTGTTATCCATTTTTACAATGTGGATTTTCAATAAATATATTTTCAAGTGTCAAACCATTTATTACAGAGATCATGTTCAAATCATGCATATGAAGTTTATTAAATGGGAAAAAATTAAATGCCCTATTTTTTTAAAAGCGAAAACTATGTTCGATTGAATATGTGACACACAACATCAAACCCAAAAAAATAATTATTTAAATATGAATATTTTAACCTTCCCATTAATTTTTTTGGATAAGAGTAGGACAAATTATTTTATTAAATATATATTTGTTCTAAATATATTTAAAAAATATTACGAAATAACCTATCAAATTTTGGTAACGTCTTTTTTTCTTACAATTATTTTTTTGAAATGAATTTTTAATTATTTATATGAAAACATATTATAATTATTTTATATAACCTTTATAAAATGATTTTGATAAGAAATAAAATCCTTTTTTGATATCAACAAATTAAAATTAACTTATTTGGAAAATTTGGGATTTGTTGGGAAAATATGATTTTTTTCTTAATAGTGAAAAATATTGTTTTTAAGTAAAATTATATTTTTTGAGTAATTAATTAATTTTAAAGTCCGAATAATATTTTCTTTTATTTTTAGGTTACATAAATATTCATTAGTTATATTTAATTTAATTACTTACATTAAAATAAATATTTTTACCATATTTTTCTAGAATGTTATTTTTAGGATTAAAAATGCGTTTTTCCAAAAACTGTTTTAAAAAGTATAATATTTCAAAATATTAAATATGGCATATGTATACAGTTTGTATCATGATATCATAATGACCCAGAAGTGATGAAACAAACTTTATAAAGGGTACCAATGATAAAATATATGTTTTAAATTTTAAATAATGTGAATTTATATTTATTAGAGCAATTTTATAAATCCATTACGAATCCTCCAAATCATATAATACTTCTCAGGGTATTAAAATATATCCATTAATAGTATGAATCACTTCAACATAAAAAATATATTATTTTATAAATTTATTATAAGGGACTTATCAAATAATGAAAACACCACTATATGGAATAAACCATGAGAAAAAAGGGTAAGGATAGTAGTTTTGGTTATTTTGTTATATAGAGTCCAAAACCTATGTTTGTGAAATAATAATGAACCCCACTCTTCTTACCTATATAAATCCCTCCAAGATAAAATTTCCCTTCACTAATAATCCATTTATAACATCATTACTCTGACCTCCCCTCCCTAGAGTCCTCTTATGGTTCCCCATGCTCTCAAAATTCCCCTCAATAGCATTTGGACACACACTCTCGTGGTAAGGGATCCTCACCTCATCTACCTTATTCATGTTTCTTTATTTTATTATTCCTTATGTTTAAAATTCCTAATGTTGGGATATATCATTTCATGTACCTTTTACTTCTATTTTCATTAAAAAAATTGGATACCCCTTTTAATCTCATTATCCTGTTTTATGCCTTTTGATGTGACGTCGTTATATTGCAAATATTTCACAGTGATTTTCCATATAAAAACCATTTTTTAGTTAATAACATTCCCATTTAATATCATGGGTGTTCAAAATTATCCACTTATAAATATTTATATTTTGAATTATAGGTATTTATTCCACACTCCATGATCATGGAATAAAATATGATCATAAATGAATGAATATTGTATGATCTCTGTGGAACCCCTAATCATGAGAATGAAATGAAACTGATTGGTGCAGCTCAAATTATATAGGGATACATTTAATATGGTAGTGTATAGTATCATGATATTTCATGTTGGGATATGAAGTAAACTTAACTATTTTATGGGACTTCGTTCCTCATGTTGTCTTGGAAATTTTCCTAAACCTATGTTTATGATGTCGTGTTTTAACATGTTTCCAAATTTCTCAAGTTCTCTTTAGATTATCATGTTTTATCATGCGTCAATACTAATGTTGATTTTTTTCTCCCATTTTATTTACCACTAATATATTATATCCCTAGCCTTATACACATATTAGTTCAATATTGTAGGCAAAATTAACCATAAAATACAAGCAAATGATCATAAAGTCAAGTGTATTAGGATGATTAGGTACATAAAACTGAAAACATGAAACGAAAATGAAAAAAAAAATATTTAGACATCTTAATGAGATCATAAATACCTTTGATCTCTAACATATACATAGGGTAACCTGAGGAATACATGAACAAAGAGATGAGGTAAAACCCTGGTAAAAAGAATAAACATAGGAAAAAAATTAGAACATAGTTTAGAAGACATAACATGATGATATAAAAAAGGAAAAAACATGAATAAACACATGAAATAATAACATATAAATAATGGTATCATTTAATCAAAGAAATTTTGAAATAAAATACAAAATTAAAATATCATGGGTCAAGGCTAACAACCAAGACCATTTCACTTGGAAGATCCTGAGTCAAGGCTAACCACCAAGACCATTGCACATGGTTAGTATGGGTCAAGTCTAACAACCAAGACTATTAGCATAACATCTCAAGAGACTAAAAATTATAAAATTAATTTGAGAAATATCTGGAAGAAACCATCATAAAATGTTCATGATATTTTTTCCACTTGATGAGTCAAACTGAAATATATGTTTGACCTCAGAAATGAAATCGTATTTTAATATGTCTTGGAGAATAACAAATGGGTGTATCATGAAATTTACCAGGAATGAATGGATTTAAATCATAAATAGACATTAATATGTTCAAAAATGAATTGATCATGTAAAAGTATATCCAATTTAAGTGAAAACATGTAAAATTAGTTTTTACAACACTTTAGAAATGAATCTTTTTAGTGGGGTTAAAGGAAAATATTATGTAGGATTTAAAGTGGAGAGAGATTATTTTATTTCATAAAACTAGAAATGTACCAGGATATTTTTTCATATGATAATAAACTATTTTATTAAAAGTAATGGATACTACAAATATATTTTGGAGTGTAGTTGAAAATAAGTAAGAAATTGAGAAGTTTCCTTTAATTGGGCTTGCTTATCGGAAAGAATTGAGACGGGAAAATTATCAAAAAATGTATTTCCTTGTAAAAGAAGGATGAAATGATCTTGATAAATGGTTTTGTAACATATACACAAAATTTATAAGAATTATATAAAAATAACTAATAATTAAATTGGGGTAAATACATAGAAAGAATTACCTGAAGTGAAAATGAGGGTTCAGAGAAAATCCCTTACCCTATGTTTGACATTGTTCTACACGTGCACATAATGTACTGTATAATAATATTAATTAATTAATTAATTATTATCTTTTTATACATTTTTTTTGTAAATTAAAAATTTATTACGTTCATTTATGGACTTTTTAATGAGTTATATTGTATAATTATATTATTCTAGAGTGTTTGTTTCCTTGGATTTCATGATCGGTTTACTTGTATACATGTTTGGAAAATCATGTTAAATGAGAACAATTTTCCAGTATAGAAATTATATGATATTATTTAAAAGAAATAATTTTAAATGGTCTTATATATTATTTTTATATATTTGATGATGATTCATTATATAAAATATTAATGACAACTGTTTAGATTATTTTGTTGTTTTTGGATCATCATGATCTAGTTTATTTAATTAATTAATAATATATATATATATATATCTGTGTGTGTGTATACATCAAAGTTTCAGAACATTAAATAGTCTTTAATAAACATATAATAATATTTTTTAAAAACAAAAGTGTTTTTATAACCATCCTTGATGGAGGTAATGGAAATTAAATCTTGTTATCCATGAATGCAATAAATCAACACATCAAGGACGATGTTTTCATTTTTAGAACACAAGGAGAGGGGAGGATAAATGATGATGGGTTTTTCCATTAACAAAAAAATCCATTATATAAATGTTACTACAGTTTTCATGTCACTTTTATATGGGTCTATGAGGACAGTATAAGAAAATAAAATGAAAATAAAAAAAATTAATATAGAATGGAATGTTATTTTACATCTTGTATCTAACCTCCTTGAGAACCTCCATAGGGAAATCAGTTTTGCCTTTTGTTGAGACCATATGACCTTGGATGTGCGAAGAGAGGCTTCGTATATAATTGGGTATAATTTGGACAAGATTTAATGATTTGGAGGTCTGTTGAGAGGTTTTAGTGAGGGGTGGTATTTATGGTTGAGGATAAGGGTGTTTTGTTATTATTTTACACAATAGTTCACTGTTTTTTATAAGGAATATGAATAGTGTGGAATTTTTTTACAAATTACAGTAAACAGTGCATGGGTTTTTTAACCAAAGGTTCTTACATCAGCCATACATCAGCCATGATTCAATAATTTAATATTTATCTTATACAGTAAATTATCATACTTCGCTATTAACAAAAAATACAACTATTTTAGAAAAAATAAAAAAATTAATCCCAAATATTTTCTAATTTGTGAAATTAAAAATTAGACTCCTTTTTATGAAAATAATTTTATAATTATGAGAAATGTGAATTTTAATTAAAATAATCATTTATAAATAAAATACATATTTTAAACTTATAATTCATTTTAAAGGCTGTGAAAAATTAATTAAGGTATCGTAAAATTATATTATAATCACAAGTCAACAAAATTTTAATTTATGAATGTATTATATAAAAATAATTTTTCATTTAAATAATTATATTAATTATAAAATTATAAATAAACACATACATTTCACAAGAATACCATTACTTAATTTATCATTTTGAAAAAAATTACTTACATATACTATGATATAATTATATCTTGTTTTTATTTATATAATGCCTATATTTTATTTATTCTTTCATTGGTGAGTTGACAATTTTATTGGATAGTTTAATATTTGTAAGGGCTATATTACTATTCCAAAGGTCAAGTTATTATTCTATTTGTATTGGGTACTTAATTTCTATAAAAGAATCTTATTTCATTCATTATTTATTTATAATGTAATTTATGTGTTTGTTATATGCTTTTAGGTGATTTATACTATATGAAATTATTATAATAAGGGAAATTTCATTTTTAGAATTCAGGTTCGTTACATTCTTCCCCCTTATGAAATTCCTCCAACAAACTTTTGTTTTACATAGTAAGGTTAGAACAGGTGGGGGTACTTCTCCTTCATTGTTTTATATGGTTCACAAGATTCATCTTCATTCTTATGGTTCTGACATAATAATTTTTCTAAGTGAGTATTCTTGTTACATATAACTTAATATCTACGGTCCATGATCTTCCATGTATTCTTCCCCAAAGGGAGATCATATTCTCATTATACCACCTCTGAATTCAGTACATGTGATGGATTTGATATGTAGTTATCCCGGAGGGATATGTGGAATACATCATGTACATAAGACATATGAGGTGGAAGTTCTAGTCAATAATCTAAAACACTAACATGATAAAGAATCTATAATAGTCTGATGTACCTAATACATAGCTTTCCTTCCATCCCAAATATCACGATCCTCTTTCATAGAGATATGTAAAAGAATACCATGTCTCAAAATTTAAACTCTAGGACCCATAAAAGATTGTATGGATATATATTATGTCATATTTGGTCTTCCTTGTCATACTTATGATTGGTTTTCACATTTTACCCCATTTATTTGAAATTTTTTTGTCCTATTATATTACATTCACCTACCTCATCCCAACATTCTATTATCCTATATCATTTTATATTAAGGGATTAATATAGAGTTATTTAGATTCTAAAGTATAAACTATTAGTGTAAGAGATCTCGAAGAGAGGTAGATGTTGGTCCCATCCACCCTTGATGTTCATAAAACACACTCTCAACATTTCTTCCTGTGTTTAATTAGTCCATTCATATAGGCCATCAGTGTGAGGATGATAGGTTGTACTAAAGTTCTACGTTGTGTTTAGAGCGTATTGGATAATTTTATAGATCATGAAGGTAGATCTAGGATATCGATTATATATAATCAATAATGGTACCCTATTAATCCTCACAACTTATCAAATTTATATCCATGCAATTTGGTCTACTGAGACGTCCTATTGAATTGTGCTAAAGTGAGAAATACTTGTTATAAAATCCACAACAACCAATGTAGCATTGTTTCCTTTGGATGTATTTGAATGTACAGTGACAAATTTCATGGTGATGATTTCCCATTTCATTATTGGTATGGGCAATGGATTCATAATCCCTTTATACATTTCCCTTTAGACCTTCCCTTTTTTACATACCGAGCACTTTGATGTATATTCATTTATATCCTTCTTCATATTGTCCCACCAATAGCTCTCTCGGATATATTGACACATCTTTGTGCTTCATGTGTGAATAGAGAAATTTGATTTATGTGAATCATTAAAAATATATCTTTGTATCCCTATATAAGATGGTACACATTGTCATGACCCAAATATCATGACTCATACCCCATCCATTTTAAACTTTGTGGATTCCCAATATTTTATAGCATCAAATATTTTCTGAATTTCCTCATCATTTCTTGGAACATCTTTTATTTTCTCCACAAGGGATGGTTGAAAATTAATTTGAGAAATTATTGATGATGTTCATTCGTAGCAAATCCCTTGTCTATTTTTTTAAATCAAAGATTATTTTATCCTTCTCAATTCTCATCATTGTTACCGATGTATGGTACTTTATACTTATAGAATATTCCACATCATTTTCATTACCAAGATGGAAGTGGATTGAGAAATTGTAATCCTTGATTAAATCTAACCATCTTCTGTGGTTCATATTAATATACTTTTATGTGAATATATATTTGAGTATTTTATAATTATTATATATTTCACACATCTCCCCATAGAGATAATACTGCCTTATTTTCATCACAAAGATCATAAAATCCAACTATATATCATTCGTGGGATAGTTTTGATCATTAATTTCCTACTCCTTTGAGAAATAAGCTATCATGTTATCCTTTAGAATCATCACACACCCTAATTCACACTTTTAAGCATCATTGTATACCCAAAATAGTACCCCACGTGTCGGGTGTTTGAGTATTGGTGCAAGGATATGCCTCGTTTTCAAATCTCTGAAGTAGACTTCACAATCACATGTCAAGATAATATTTACCCTCTTCCATGTAATCATGGTTATTGGGTTTTTAAATAGGGATATGTTCTTCCCAAATCATTAGTAATGCCCATCTAGAACAAGGAAACTACATATCTTCATTACAGATGTTGTCCCAGGACAATCTTTAATTTCTTTTATCTTGGAAGGGTCAATAGATATTATTTTTCAAGTGATAATATTAATAAAGAATGATATTTTATTCATCTAGAACTCACATTAACATTAAGTTTCATATAGGTTATCGCTTCACAAATCATTAGAACAATATTAAAATGCTCTCCTTGTTCCTCTCTTCTCATGGGGTATATTAGAATATCATCAATAAATACAAAAAACTAATAATTATAGAAAATATAAAAATACAACTAAATCCATGAAAATTGTTGGAGAATTAGTGAGTCTAAAGGGAATATATATGAAATCATAGTGCCCATACATCATTATAAAGGTAGAGTTAGAAATATATTCCTCTCCGAACTTTAATTATTGATATCCTGACTGATGTTCAACCTTAAGGAAAAACCTGGACCCACTAAGTTGATAGAACATTTCATTTATCCATGGTAGGGGTACTTGTTCTTTATCAAGTTTTTATTGATCCCACAATAATCAATATTAAGCCACATTGATCCATCCTTATTATTCACAAATAAAACTGGTGTACCCCGTAATGAAGAACTCTAGTACAGTAAACCCTTCCATAGATTCTCCTATAACTGTGTCTTCAGTTCCAACAACTCAATGGTGGCCATTATCTAAGGTTTCTATTATATAGGCCTATATATAGGAATATGGTACATTTATAACTCAACCTCTTGATCTGGATGAATACTGAGAAATTCTTCAAAGAACATATCAGTTTAGTCCCTCCTAATGGGAATTCCTTCCAGCAACATCATATCCTTTGTATCTATAATTTGATCTAGATATACCATCTCATAAGGTAGTAATATCGACACATGATATGATGATTTTGATAAATATTCATCATCTTCCTTACACTTGTACAGAATTGGAGGATTATTTATAATGTGAAGACTGATATCCCTTTCCCAAAATTAGAGGATAGATTTGTATAAATATTACTATTCCATACCCAATATAGAATCAAACTCCACAAAAGAAGTAAAATTATATTTTATGGGAGGTTCAGTCCACCAAAATTAACCAGGGGTAATAAAATTTGTATGTAATAATTACCTCATTCTGTATTTTAAAGATAACTCAACATCTATATTTTGAGGTGTTGTTTGAAGAATTATAATAAACTCACAATATATCACTGAATGTTTAAATCTTGAATCAAATAGTACATACTCTATTATAGAATATATAACTAGCTTACCTATCAACACATCATGGTAGGGATCCTCCTCTATAGTAGTGATATAATATGTCCTTCTTTGATAACCTAGAGGTTTTGTTTATTGATTTCCTCTAATGAAAATTGGATTATAGAAATTGTTGACATAATTCCCATGTTTCATATAGTTGAAACAATGAACTATATGATGAGTTATGATCTAAACCATCCATTAATCTTCCATAGTTATTTGATTCTAAATTTCCCTTTGGTAGTTATTATCCATGATCCATATTCTTTACAATTTAAACGATCCTTGACCACATTTAAACTATTCCCAGGATACATCTTCCAATAACATTAACATATAGAATGAGTAGGATTAAAATATTAATGTTGATGCTCAATTAAAAGAGGTGGATGAATTGAGAGATTAAAAACATTTGTTTTTAAAATTAAGAAAAACTATGTTTAATAATGTTATACAACGTAAATTCACAAGACCCCATTGTTCTTCAAACTTGCAAGGTTCTGGAAATATGGTTTCAGAAATGAATCTTAATAAACTTTTAAAAGGAAATGATTATACATTAAAGCATATAGAATCTTATTAATCAAAGTACATAAAATAAAAAGAAAGTATAGGATAATTACACTTTCTATATTAATAAAAAAGCAACAGAAAATAAACATGAAACAATAAAAGTAACAAGTATGAAGTCTTTTAACCTAAACTGTAGGGTATCAAACAACCTCGGATAAAGGTCCCTTGATTTATACATTCCAGAAACTCTGTCATACCCACACTAAGGTAAGCCCTTGATTGGAATATCGGAATTTGTCATGTTATCCCTGCAAGCCCTCAAACATTAAGGTAATAATAACCTCACTCTTCCTATCCACAGAAGTCCTTGAGCTTTATAGTAGTCGGGACCTCTGTCTTCCTATCCCCAAAATCCCTTGATTGTACACAACAATAATCAATGTGTCATGTAGAAATATGATCAAGATGTTCTGTACACACAAGGCATGAGATTCTATCCCTCTAGAAATTAATTCAGCATCATGTAATCACTACATTGATAAATAATGTATGTTTTTGTGGTCTCATTCAAATGAGATCTTATATATAATCAGTTTCCAACGATCGACTTCAACTTCCAATGATCATATTTTTTCTTTAATCGTGGTGAGACCTATACACATGTCACTCAAAAAATGGTTAGTAAGAAACAAATAGTACGGCATTGTTTCATAACTATAACATATGTAAGAAAAATATGGTTGCTTAACCAAATCAAATTTTCCAGACTCTATGGAAAAATTAATTCCAATGTCTAAGTAAATAAAAACATAGAGACTATAAACTATGGATATTTAGATTCTATTTTCCATGGAATTTGGAATCTAAATTCTATATATTATGATATATATATTCCAATGAATTCAAAATTTAAATTTTGAGGAATCTGGAGTCCGAATTCTGAGGAATTTAGAGTCTGAATTTCCGAGAATCCAGATTCTGAATTTCAGAGAATTCAAAACCGATATTTCAGATAATTCAGAACCTGAAAACAGAATACTCAATATCTAAGGATTTATAGGATTCTTAAGTTTTAGATTTGAAACAAAATTTTAAACTTAGAAAAAAAATATTTAGATTTAGATAAGAATAAAATGAACAATGAAAACATGGATAATGATAAATTTCTTTAGAGAAGGAAAATTTCCCTTAATTAGATAAATCTTAGGGGAAACAATTTTCCTTGAGATAGAGTACTTCTGAAATTAAAAACATAATGGAATGGAAAATTCATAAGGAAACCTTATTGACTCAACAATCAACCCCTTTTTGGACATCACAAACATCCTTACTAAAAAGAACATAAGGATATAGAATTTTTATGGACTTGTAAAAATTCATATCTCCCATACACTTATAGATCATTGTGAATATGACTAACTCCCCCTTAGACTTTAGAATCCGTAAGAATCATATTCTGGATTTCCTGAATGAGAAAAAAAATTATTTCAAATGAAAACATTCATATAAATAAACATTTTCTTAGATGAACTCCCCCTTATTTTGAGAAATATCTTCTTTACATGGTATTCTTTTTTATCATTCCATTATCCCCCTCTGTTATTTTCAAAAAGGAATTGAGCGAATGAAAAAAAAAGTGGTACCTGAAATATTTGTACAAAATAACCAAATATATATAGGACAACTAAAATTTTATTAAGATTGAAATAATTTTTACCATGAATTAATACAAAAAATCAGAATTGGAAATAATATCCTTATTTCCCCTTCGACATCAGCTTCTCGACAATGATTTTCAGCATATTGAGCTCCTTGTGATATTCCTCCATACGCTTAAGAAGTTGATCCTGATCATATCTTTTCTTCTCCAGGTCTCTACTCCTTTCTTTCGGAGAATTAAGACATTATACATTCATTTTCAACACCTCTTCTTTCATAAATAGCTTTTATTTAAGTTCAATTTTGAGATCCATTTCCATCTTCAAATTCATGGCCATAAAATTAAGATTTCTATTTAAGTCCTTAACTTATTGCTTCCAAGTTGTCTGCTTGAGAGACATCGTTTTCATCAAATATCTTAGTAAGATCATTAAGCTTTCCACCTTCAGTGTCAAACGCATATTTTACATTATCTTAAAATTCATAAAAGCTCTCAGATCTTAAAATTTCTAGCATGACCAGATTTTAATCTTCATTATTATCCTATTATGAGCATCATAACCAATAAGAAAGGATTTGAAATCTTCGTCATGTTTGAAAAGTTTATTGTTATGAATTGCGGCTGAATATGAATTCTGATTGAATGAATGTTGAAGTAACTAAAGCCTCGAATCTATAATTTGAAATAAAGGAATAACACTGACCAGATTTTTCAAAGATTGTACCACAAAGTCATGTCCAAGAGAGGATGATTCTGAATAAGAATGTTTGTCTGGTGAGGGTTCTTTTTCAAACTATTCATCTATCCCTTCGATGAACATCCTTCAAATTTATTTTTCACTATATATATTCTTGGTGTATGGATCAAAACCTGATTTTCCTCATCAAATCTCTGAATGATACCTTCTGGTTTTTCTGATTCATTCTCACTATCAGATAACATGACAATTGTTTCTTCCCCAACATTCATTTTCTCGACATCAGCCACTTGATCTTCTAGATGGACTAAATCATTAGTACTTATTTCATTTTAGATGGTTGTTTTGCTTCTTCCCAACCATTCCCTTCATTCCCAAGAGTATCAGGTTTTGAGGATTCAGCATGAGAAGTCTGGATTGATAATTTTATAGAGGGGTTTTCCTTCTCATGGTATTCTTCAACATTCATTATGTCATCATCAGTTTCATCCCCTTCCACTTCTTATTTTTCTTCAATTTCCTCTTCCTATTCCTGAATAATTTCTTCTTCTTTTTCATGATCCTGTATCACCACCTTCATTTCTGGAGTCTCGAGAAGATATTCTTGTAAAAGTGGTTTTGGAATAGGGATTTTCTCAGAGGCTTTCTCAATAGCCATAAGAAGAGATTGGACAATTTTAGTTTCTGATAATGTAATCTTTTTCGTTGATTCATTCTCTTTCATTTCATGATCCTCATCAACTTTTATCATTAATGTTTTTTCCTCAGTAGGATCCAAGAAAAAAATAGTATCCATTTCCTTCTTGTTCTTCTTATTTTCTCCCACATAGCCACAACTTCATTAGGATATGAATATTTCTAATTTTTCTTCTGTGGAACTGACTGTGTTTTATTATCCCCAAGATTTTTTCCGTTCTCTTATGGTTACTTTTCCTTCCTCTTCCATACACCCTTCTTGGAGGTTTTATCCACCTCAAGTTTCTTTGTTAGAGTGTGAATTTCAACTTCCAAAAAATCATAAAATTTTCCTGAATCACTTGAAACACCAACATTAATTCTCTTTAGAGTATCATGACTCAGCAACATTACTTTATAATTCCTTGGATCTGAACTACACGGGGTTATGAATGACTGAAGACAAAGAACTATAATCTTTGAAAGAATTGCAGGATACATGATAATCAAATATACTAGGGCTCCATTCAAGATATTTGTTATTGTTAGCAAAACAAACTTCACTAAATTTGTCTTCCTAATATTCACCAAAAAAATATAATGCATATATTTCCCTTTTCTTCAGGGTATCCTTATCCCCTTTTCATGGAATAAGAAATCCATGAACCGATAGTAGAACAATACGAAGACTTGTTGAGAGATGAATAATTTTCGGAGTATTCACTTCCTTTAAACCAAGACACTCTATAGCTTTCTCATTTTCAAATTACACTACTATATCAGGTAACTTGTGAGAGTATAAATCTACTTATCACTCATAAGTAATTCCAATCAGTTTGGAATCCATATTTTATGAAAGGGATTAGGTATTTCCATAACTTTTGAAAGAGAACCGGTCTCTCCTTTATTCATTGAAAAAACATACTGATTTATAAAACTCAACTAACAATCTGGATATAGAGGATCATGTTCCCTTGGTTAGGATATATATAGTCTCTCCTAGCCATTTAACTTGATATCTTTGAAATTATGGAATTGTACTTAGAAATGAATTTAGGATCAACTATCCTCTCTCTGTATATCTGCCACTCAGATATTTCCTTTAGAGAAGACATTTCTTTATTTGGGGAGTCATGAATAGACATTCTATATTAATAAAAAATTGAATATTCAGAACGACCATAAGTGGATCAGAAGGGATTCAGCACGCTATTGCATGAATATGTATGTGGGACAACCATCAGGGGTCCTTATATAGGCGATTGGGGTGACTGTTCAACTACCTTGGTTGATCCAATTGTTGAAATACTTCTGATCAAATCTAACAGTTGAGATGATAACCAATGAAGTATTTGGATAGGTTTCGGTCTTTTGAGGTCTTTAAGATAAAAGTTTTCATTTAATGAAAAGTGAATCAGAAAAATTTAAAATAAAATGAAAATACCAATAAGTAAAAAAAATTATTATGAAAATTTAGAAAAGAAAACATACCTTTTGGATTGATTTGGGAAATTATCCATAAAGAGGAAAAACTTCTAGAAGAACCATTAATTTTGGAAAATAATAAAACGACAACGAAAATTTTTGACTACGAAGAATTTTGACTACGAAAAATTTTGACTACAAAAAAATTTGATTAACATGAAACTGTACTCCACCTATGAAAATGAGTTTCTTAGTATTAGTAGATTGGTTTCAACAAGAAATTAACACTAAATGAACTCCTTTTTCACCCATTTATTGATAACTATTAAAGATAGTCATAAACCTTTTGTGTACCTTACACACTGGTTCTCTATAAGGAAATTAAAATCCATGATATTCTCCTCAAAGAATAGCTCTTCTAGTTTCTAAAACATTAGATGTACCAAAATGAGAATGTTTCCGATGATTTCGCCGGGGCGCGCGCATCCGTCCGTGGAGGACGTGCTGCTTGTTGCCCTGCATTCCCGCTTTCCAAAGGCGGGCGGCATTCGATCCTTATTCAGGGACGTTTTCTCCTTGATCGAAACGGGATGATGGGATGTTGGTTCTTCCTTCTGCGGATTCCTCCTCAGAACTCGTCACCTAGTCTGGGTCTCCCTCATAGATTTAAAATGTTGTTCGTGAATCTCATTCCCAGTGCCATATCTTCATGGACTCCGGTTAATTACACTACTTCCGTCAAGACTTTCCATAGCGTCTTGACATGGTAGCGACCTTCGGTCAGAGTAGACGGCAACATCAGGCCTGTCAGGGCATCTCTGGGTGCATGGACATTAGGGAACCTGTATTCATCCTCATAAGAGGGAATCTCAAGGGTTCATAACCCGAGGCCTGCATCTAAGGTTTTCCTCAGCTTCCTGTGTTTAACACAGGGTATTCCACGAGTTTAACATCTTACGGAGACGGTTACGCCAAAGGCGTGTCATCCGAGGTTTTCCTCAGGCATCTCATGTTTATCACGAGGTAGGCCGCGAGTTTAACGTCTTGCGGAGACGGAATAAGGGTGATCAGAACGTCCCATGTAGACGGATCAGATTGGTATATCCCTAGGAGGGAACACCTAGAAGGTTTACCAAGGGGATGGATCAGAACGCCCAATGAGGATGGATATGAGGTGGTGCGCCCCATAGAGGGGAGATGTCACACCGTAATGGCTGATCTGAACACCAAGGATTACCATTGTTTGGGATTGAACCTCTTGGAGGTTTCCTACGTACCCTATGTAGAGGACAGGGATCAAAACCCATGTAGTTCGAAAGGGTGATGAATCGGGGTGTACACAGAGGACAACGACCCGAAGATATGATGGGGCTTACGCGTAGAAAGCGGCTCATGCGCCGCTAGGAGCAGCGAGGAGGTGGATGGAATGATCCCACCGGGATGTGGCGGCCCGGGTGAGAATCAGGATGTTTGATGGATGGATGAATGAAGTGGAGGGGGAGTGAAATGGGACCATCGCAGGGGCGACGGTGAAGTTGGGCTTGAGCCTTGAAGAGGCTTCCTACGTATCCCTGTGGCAGGGAATCAAAGCCCGCGTAGTTTGGGATGGTGCCGGTAAACCGACGTGAAGCTGGACCTTGGCCCGATGAATGTCGTTAGCGAACCAACGTGAAGGTGGTCCTCGGTCCGATGGGCATCGTCAGCGTACTGACGTGAAGGTGGACCTTGGTCCGATGGGCATCGTCAGCGTACCGACGTGAAGGTGGACCTTGGTCCGATGGGGATCATCAGCGTACCGACGTGAAAGTAGACCCGTGGGTCCACTAATAGTGGGCTTGAACCATGGGAAGGTTTCCTACGTAACTTGCCTTGACATGGATCAAAGACCTCATAGTTCAAAGGGTTGATGGAGTACAGTTTAACGTCATGTGGGGCGATAGTGAACCCTGAAGTGAATAAACAACGGGCTTCGGGTGTCGGTGAACCGACGTAAATGAGGTTGGAATGACCGGATGGTGGGTTTGAACCTCGTAGAGGCTTCCTACGTACCATGACTTGACATGGATCAAAGACCTCGTAGTTCGGGTTAGTCACAACGGCTTGCCGTCGGACTGGAATTGCAGTTTAACATCGTGCTGGACGTAGGTAGAACTCGATGTGAATTGGATGATGGGTGGGCTTGAACCTCGTGGAGGCTTCCTACGTACCACACCTTGACATGAATCAATGACCTCGTAGTTTATATGGGGCTTTGTCGGTGGACCGACGTAAAAGTGGACCTTGGTCCAATGGGTGGTGGGCTTGAACCTTTGGAAGGTTTCCGACGTACCATGTCTTGACATGGATCAAAGTCCTCATAGTTCGGGTGGAATGGGTGTGCAGTTTAATGTCATGCGGGACAAAGAGACATACAGTTTAACGTCATGCTGGATGGGAGTTTTCAGTTTAATGTCCTGCAGGACGTGGGTGTGACCCAGCGTGAAAGTAGACCCATGAGTCCACTAGTGGTGGGCTTGAACCTCATGGGTTTCCTACGTACCATGCCTTGACATGGATCAAAGTCCTCGTAGTTCAAATGGGATGAGTCGCAACGGATTTCCATTGGACCGGAATGCAGTTTAACGTCGTGCTGGATGAGAATGGGACCCGACGTGAAGTGACGGGTGGACTTGAACCTTAGGGAGGCTTCCTACGTACCATGCCTTGACATGGATCTAAGACCTCGTAGTTCTCTAGGATGGGTTTGTCGGTGAACCGACATGAAAGTAGACCCGGGGGGTCCACTATTGGTGGGCTTGAACCTCGTGAAGGTTTCCTACGTACCATGCCTTGACATGGATCAAAGTCCGCGTAGTTCGGATGGAATGTGCAGTTTAACGTCATGCTGAACGGGAATGAGACCCGACATGGAAGAATGATGGGTGGGCTTGAACCTCATTGAGGCTTCCTATGTACCATGCCTTGACATGGATTAAAGACCTCGTAGTTCAAAATATTGAGGGGCCAGGGTCGATGCTCACTCTAAGACCACGTGAGTCATGCTCGGTGTGAGAAACAAGAGGTTGTAAGGACCTGACGATCACATCGCGAAGGATGCGTCCATGAGAAGTGAAGAGGGGCTTACGCGTTAGGCGGCCGATGGTGTTGGGACTTACTCCAGGATGGAGGCCCATGGAAAAGAATGATGATGATTTTGGGCTTGTTCCTTGAAGAGGCTTCCTACGTACCATTCCTTGACATGGATCAAAGACCACGTAGTTCTTCTGATGACGGATTACCGCCGATTGGGGGTGTCAACGGCTTACCGCTAGAATGGGTCATAACGGCTTACCGCTGGATAAGGATGTGAACGGCTTACAGTTAAATGCGGTCGCAACGGCTTACCGTTGGATTGGGTCCCAACGGCTTACCGCTGGATGGGGATGTCAACGGCTTACCGCTTAATAGGATCACAACGGCTTACCGTTGGAAAAGGATGTCAACGGATTACCGCTGAATGGGGGTGTCAACGGCTTACCACTGATAGGGATCACAACAGTGGATGGGGCTCACACGAGGAAGCTGCCCGGGTGCCGCTATGGAGTGGAAAAGGCGAATGGGGCCTATGCTAGGAAGCTGCCCGGGTGGTATTCCTCATGTCTGGCCATAAGGGCATCCCAACTCACTGGTGAGTTAAGGCCTTCACTTATGCACTAGTGCACAAGAGGGATAATTCCAAGGGGCATTGGAATCATGCCATTGTAGTCATGGCATTGAGAATCTTATGCTTGGAGTGTAAGGCATCTCATGTTTGGAACAAGAGGCATCCTACGTTAGGAACATAGGGAGAATTGTACATTTTATAGTCTTGTAGGTAGGACTTTTGGAATCTCATGCTAGGAGCATAGGGCATCTCTTATTTGGCAAGAGGCATCCTATGTGTGGAACATAGGGAGAATACTACAATTTATAGTCATGTAGAAAGGACTGTTGGCGTCTCATGCTAGGAGCATAAGGCATCTCTTGCTTGGAGCAAGGGGCATCCGATGTTTGGAACATAAGGATTACTACAGTTTAGAGTCATGTAGAAAGGACTATTGGCATCTCAGGCTTGGAGCATGAGGCATCTCTCGTATAGGGTGAGAGGCATCCTACCATTTGTTAGATAGGGAGAATACTACAGTTTATAGTCATGTAGGTAGGACTATTGGAATCTCACGCTTGGATCATGAGGCATCTCTCGTATAGGTCGAGAGGCATCCTACCATTTGTTAGATAGGGATAATACTACAGTTTATTGTCATGTAGGTAGGACTATTGGAATCTCAGGCTTGGAGCATGAGGCATCTCTCGTATAGGTCGAGAGGCATCCTACCATTTGTTAGATAGGGATAATACTATAGTTTATAGTCATGTAGGTAGGACTATTGGCATCTCTGGCTTGGAGCATGAGGCATCTCTCGTATAGGTCGAGAGGCATCCCATCGTTTGTTAGATAGGGAGTACTACAGTTTATAGTCTGGTAGATAGGACTATTAGGCAGAAGGTGCCTATAAATGGTTGGTTTTGGGACTTATGCAAGGGCGGCCCTTTCTGGTTCAACCTGGCATAGGAACCAAGTGATTGGGTTTAGAGGAGTTGCCTGAGGAATGGTTTGACTCAAGGTACTTGGGGAATTAATGATGAGAACCTCAACTCACGACATAGGAAACAAACCAAGAGGAATACATCAACTCAAGGTGTTTCATGGTGTGTGGAGGGGAATCTCTAATCATGGTATTCCATAGGTTTATGGTGGGAGCGCATAAGGGCGCAATGGAAAATCGCGGCATCTCAGCCCGAAAACTTCGCGGTGCGACTCTCAATTTTTCATGGGGGTCTGTGAAAATAGGATCCTCACGAAGGATAGGTCTTCGCGAAGTATAGGTCTTCGCGACGGTAGGATCCTCGCGAAGGATAGGTCTTCGTGAAGTAGCTTCGCGAAGCATGGCCTCGCGGAGCAATGATCTCTCGCGGAGCAAAGGGGTCTCGCGGAGCAAAAGGGTCTCGCGGAGCTTGGTCTCGCGGAGCCGCATCGCGGAGCATGGGCTCTCGCGAAGCTTGGTCTCAGAGAGCAGCATCGTGGAGCAGCATCGCGGAGCATAGGCTCGCGGAGCATGGACTCGCGGATCCTCCCCTCGCAGAGCAGCAACGCGAAGGAAGCTACTCGCGGAGCATGGCTTCGCGGAGCCGCAATGCGGAGCTCCGCTCGGCCGCCCAAGGGGCGAAGTGGCCGTGGCCGTCCTCTCTGAGAAGGGGGGTGAGCTGTGTATTTATAGGCAAGGGCGCCGCGAAGCAGAACTTCCGCGCCGCCTCAGGAGCTTCACAGCGCGCTCGCGAACGTCAAATTCGTTCACGGAGAGGTACCTCCTCAGGAGCTTCACAGCGGGCTCGCGAACTTCAAATGCGTTCATGGAGAGTTACCGCCTTCGGATCTTCGCGGGACCGCGATGCTTGGGTGCTTCGCATCGGTGCTTCGCGGGACCGCGATACTCGGGTGCTTCGCATCGGTGCTTCGCGAGGGGTCTTCGCGGTGCATCGCAAACGTCAAACGGGTTCGCGGAGCCTCTCGCCTCATTACTTCGCGGCGGTGCTCCGCGATCACGGAGGGGGCTTCGCGAATGGGCTTCGCGAACCAGATTTCCAGTCCAACTTCAAATGTCCATAACTCATGTTCCGTAGCTCCGTTCGGGCCCTACGACCTACCAAATCGAAGCTTGCGAAATGGACTACGATCTTGGATCATGTATGGAAGCATTTGGAAAATTTTGGGGACGCGTTTTCCTGGGTCTACAGAGTAACAAAAAATTTCTTCAAAATATAATTAACAGCTTTACATGAAGAAATACGACTATATATATTCCTAGTCATAGAACACAACAAATTATTGCTTAATTTGTAGTTTAGTTGATATTCTGAATTTTCTTGATTAGTAAAAGTGCTGACTTCCTTATCAAGAATATTGTAATCATTAGTAAGAATAACGATGTTTTCAACTCCAGTATTAATAACTAAATTATTCATGTGATACCCAATATTTATATTCATTACCATCAAATATAGGTTCTCTAGTGGGATTCATATTTTCAATCGAACCAACATTCTTTCCTGCCGTCTAAATGAAAATATAATTCCACAAAAAATTGTTAACAGTAAAATTTTATAACCAAGGATAAAAATCCTAAGCAAGGAAAACATTTAGAATAATGAAAACATGATCAAAAAAATTATATGTGAATATAAGTATTCTAGAGACCAGCTCTGATAAAAATTGTAGGATCAAAATATGAATGTAGATGATCAATTACAAGACGGGGTTGAATTGTAAGTTTATATACTTTTATTTTTAACATTAAGGAAAACTATGTTTAACAACATTAAATAATGTAAATTCATAAGACCTCTTAGTTCTACAAGAATTCTAGGTTCCGAAAATATGGTTCCAAAAATAAAACATAATAAATTATGAAAAGGAAAATATTCAACCTTATAGTGTATAGAATTATATTAATAAGAGTACATAAAATAATAAAGAAGTATAAGAAAGTTATACTTTCCTTATTTATCAAAATGAAGTAGAAAATATACATGAAAAAAAGAATGTAATAGGTTTTAATTATTTTTACCCAAAGAGTAGAGTATCCAAAAACCTTGGATAAAGGTCTGTTGATTTATACATTCAATAATTTCTATCATACCCACACCCGGTTAAGCCCTCGATAGGAATATCGTAATCTGTCTTGCTATCCCCGCTAGCCCTCAAACATTAAGGTAGTCAGGACCTATGTCTTCCTATCCATGAATTTCCTCACACTTTAAGGTAGCCGTCACCTCTTTCTTCATATCCCTAGAAGTCCTCAATTATATGCAGCAACAATTGGAGTCACAAGAAGCAAGATGATCAAGAGGTTTAGTATGTAGAAGGAATGAGAGTCTCTCTCTCTAGAAATTACATTAGCAGCCTATAATCTCTAGATTGACCAATAGTGTATGTTATTGTGAGCCCATTCCAATGAGCACCTATTTGTAGGCATTTTTCCAATTGTTAGATTCCTCCCCCAATGGCCATATTTTTCCTTGAATATTGAATGGACCTATACATGTTTCACTCAAAAAATAGTTAGTTAGAAACAGATTGTATGGCATCATTTCATAACTATATCATATGTAATCAAAATATGTTTTCCCATCCAAATCTAATTTTCTGAAGTCTATGGAAAAATAATGTTCAGAGTCTATTTAAATAAACACTTAGAGATTATAAAAAATTGACATTCACATTTTTATTTCCAAGGAATTTAGAATTTGAATTATATATATTTAGGAGTCCGAATTCTAAATAATTCAAAATCCAAATTCTGAGGAATTTGGGGTCTGAATTTTGAGGAATTCGGTGTCCGAATTTCAGAGAATTCAGAACCAGAATTTCAATGAATTTGGGACATAAAAAATAATACACTATATCTATGGATTTATAGTATTCTGAGGTTTTATATTTCAATACAAATTTTATATGTAGAAATAATAATAATTAGATTTATAAAATAATAAAATGAACAATAAAAACAAGGATAAGGATGACTTTCCTTAATAAGATAAATCTTAGTGGAAGTAAAAATTTCCTTGAGATCGAGTGTTTGGGATTTTCAAAACATAAAGGATCGGAAAACATATATGGAATCATTATTGACTCAACAACATCCCCCTTTTTGGAAAGCAGAAACATCCTTACTAAAAAGAATACAAGGAATTATAATTTTTGTGGACATGTACAAAATAACATATATCCCTTTTACTTATAGATCATAATGAATACAACTAACTCCCCCTTAGGCATTAGAATCCCAAAAAATCATATTATTGATTTCCTGAATGAGAAATTATTTTCTTGGATATTAAAATATTAATAGATAAAAATTTCTCTTAAATGAACTCCCCCTTACTTAGGGAAATATATTCTTTACATAGTATTCTTATTATCATTCCTTTCTCCCCCTTTGTGATTTTCAAAAAGGAATATAGGGAATGGAATACAAATTTGGTACATGAAATATTAGTAAAAACAACCAAATTTATAGAGAACAACCAATGTTTAAATACGATAGAAGGAATTTTTACAATGAATAAATAAAAAACAGTCCAGAATGAGAAAAATTATCCTTCTTTCTCCATCAGTATTTTCTTCTTCGCAATGGTTTTCAGCTTCATGAGTTCCTTGTGACCTTCATCCATATGCTTAAGTAGTTGATCTTGATCTTCAATTATCTTCTCGAAGGCTCTAATATTTTCTTCCAGAGCCTTAAGAAATTCTTCTTTAGTATTCAACACTTCTTCATTCTTAACAAGATTCTCGTCCAATTCGATTCTAAGATACCTTTCCCTCTTCTAATTCATGGAAACATAGTTATTCTAGCCATTTTTTTCCTTGACTTCTTTCTTTCTAGTTGTTTGTTCCATTGACATTTTATCCTCAATACTCATAGTAACATCATTAAGCATTCCATCTTCATTTTCAAAGGCATATTTCACATTATCCTGAAATTTCTAAAAAGCTATCAGGTCTTAGACTATCATTCTTGACCATATTATAATATTCGTGTATGACCTCTTATGAGCCTCCTAACCAATGAGAATGGATTTGAAATCTACCGCATGTATGATAAATTTATCCATAAGAATTAAGATTTTATCTGATTTCTGATTGAACTAATGATGAAGAAAATATCAACTTGAATCTATAATTGGAAATAAAGAAATAGTATCAACAAACTATTTCAAATATTGTACCACAAATTCATGTCCAATAGAGGGGGATTCTAAATCAGATTGATTTCTTGGTGAGGGTTCTTTTTCTAACTCTTTAGCTTTCCTCTTCGATGAACTTTCAACAACATTGTTTTTCACTATAGATTTTCTAGGTGTATGGAACAACACCTTATTTCCCTTATGAACTCTCTGAATGATATCTTCTGGTTTGGGTGATTCATGATCACTATCTGATAACTAGAAAATTTTAACTTCTTCAACATTCTCTTTCTCAGCATCAACTACTTAATGATTCGGATGAATGAAATCCTGATTACTGCTTTCTTCTTCTGAATGTTTTATTAATTCTTCCTGACCCTCCTCTTCATTCGCAGGAGTAGCAAGTTTTGAGGATTCATCTTGAGAAGTTCATATCAATAATTTTATAGAGGGTCTTTCCATATCATGGTAATCTTCAACATTATTTATGATATCATTAGTGTCATCCCCTTATTATTATTTTTCTTCTTCTTCTATATCCTCTTCCTCTTCTTGAATAATTTCTTCTTCTTGTTCAAGATCCAGAATCACTACCTTCTTTCATAGAGTCTCAAGAAGTTATTCTTGTGAAAAATATTCTGGCACTGGGATTTTCTTAGAGGCTTTCTCAATATCCTTAAGAAGAGATTATAAAGCTTTAGCTTCTGATTACTTCTTCCTTTGATTCTTTTCTTTCTCCTTCGCTTCATGGTCCTCAGTAGCTTTTACCTTTTATGCTTCTGCCTTAGTAAGATCCAAGCCAAACATATGATCTCCTTCTTTCTTGTTCTTATTAACTTCTCTCCACAAAGCAACTAATTCATTAGGATAATCATATTTCTAGTTTGACTCTGATGGTGCAGAATTAGAATCCATATCCACATGGGTTTTACCTTTCTCTTCAGGTTCCTTGGCCTACTACTTCATTCCACCATTTATGGAGTTTTCAGCAACCTCCAGTTTCTTCTCTAGAGCTTATATTTTCACTTCTGAAAAATCCTAAAATTCTCATGCATCACTTTAAAAACAATATTTTATTCTTCATAGTGTATCATCACTCAACAACATTACATTGAAATTCAATGGCTTTGAACTATAGGGATTTATGAGAGACTAAAGACAAAGAATAGTAATCTTAAAAAGAATAGATGGATACATGAAAATCTAAGATTTTAGGTATCCATTCTTGATATTCACGATTTTTAGAAAAACATACTTCACTAAATAATATTCCTGAGATTCCCCAAAAAATATAATGCATAGATATTACATTTCTTCTGGGTATCCTTTTCCCCTTTCTTAGAATGAGAAATACTAGAATCAATAGATGAAGCCAATGATTTTTATAGAGTCGAATAATTTTCAGAGTCTTCACTTACTTTGAGCTAATACAATCTATAGCATTCTCTTTATCAAAATAACATGCTACATTTGGAAATATGTGAGATTAGAACTCTGATTCTACCTTATAAGGAATTCCAATCAGGTAGCCATCCATATTGTAAGAAAGACAGTAAGTCGTTCCCTAGCTTTTGAAAGAGATCATATTTCTCCCTCCATCGTTGAAAAAATACACTGATTCATATAACTTGACTAATAACTCTGGATTTACCAGATCATGTGCCCTCGGTTTGGATATAAATAGGCTCTCTCAGCCATTCACCTTGATATTCGTTGAAATGATGGAAACATACATAGAAATGAATTTGGGATCAACTAACCACTCTCTGTATATCATGCACTCAGATAATTCCATAGAGAAGAAATTTCATTATATGGAGACGGTTTTATAGAAATTTGGTATTGAGAAAAACTTGAATATTAAGAAGGGTCTGAAGTAGAGTAGTAGGAATTCAGCATGGCAGAGCTTGAAGATTGATGTGGGACAACCAACAGGGGGTCATTATATAGGCGATTGGGGTGACCATTCAACTTCCATGGTTGATCCAACCATTTAAATACTTCAGTTCAAATTTGAATGTTGATATAATTACTAAATATGTATTTGGATAGGTTCTGATCTTTTGTGGTTTTGAAGACAGACATTCGGATTTACAAAAAAGTGAATTTGAAAATTTTAAAACAAAATGACAATACCAACAAGTAAAATGATGATTATGAAAATTTAGGAAATGAATCATACCTTTCGGATAGCATTGGGAAATTAGTTGTAATGAAGAAAATTATTATTTAAAACATTATATTCCAAAAAATAAAAAAACTACATCAAATTATTTTGGCAATGAAAAATTTTGACAACAAAAAATTTTGACTAAGAAAATGATTAGCAAGAAAGTATACTCCCCCTATGAAAAAGAGTATAGTTTTATTATGAGATAGGTTTCAACATAAAATTAACACGTAATATTATTTTATGGTGATCATTATAAACATCTATTTAGTGAATTCATATATATCGTAGGGTAATGATTTTGTGAAGGTACCATCATGTTGATCTTGAATTTCGATAAATTGAAAAATGATATCCTATTTCATTCTTGTCTTATGTTTAATAAGAGTTCCAAAAAGCTCATCAAGATTAGTTGGAGATACATTCCTATCGTCATCTATAGATGTTCTCTTAGATTCCCACTCATTAAGCATGATATCTATAATCTGGTCCAGAAGATCCCCATCATCAATAAATTTTTCACCCATTGATTGTAAACTACAAACAATAGTCATAAACCTTTGTTACACCTTATACAATGTTTGTCCATAAAGAAATATGAAACTATGACATTCTTCTCTAAGAATAACTCTTCTGGTTTCTATAACATTGGATGTACCAAAATGAGTAACCTCAAATGTCTTCAAAATATAATTTGTAGCTTCACAAGAAGAAATATGAATATATATTCCTTGTAATGAAACACAACAAAGTATTACGTACCATATAGTTTAGTTAATATTCTGGATTTTCATGATTAGTAAATGTTATGACTTCCTTTTCAAGAATCTTGTAATATCCTGTAAACATAACGATTTTTTCCACACTAGTATTAATAACAAATGACTTCATATGATATATCCAAGATTCATAATAATTTCCATCAAATATAGATTATCTAGTTGGATTTATATTTTCAATCGAACAAAAAATCATTCCATCCATCTAAAAGAAAATATAATTCTTCAAAAACTTGTTTATATTAAATGTTTGTAAACAAAAATAAAAATCCTAAGCATGGAAAATATTTAGAACCATGAAAAAAGTTGAAATAAAACTTATATGAGAATATATGTATTCTAGAGACCTGCTCTGACACAATTTCTAGGATTGAAATATGAATTTAGAAGCTCAATTACAAGATGAGGGGTAAATTTTATGTTGAAGAAAATTCGATTATAACCTTAAAAAAACAATGTTTAACAAAGATAAACAATTTAAATTCACAAGACCTCTTAGTTATACAAACATTCTAGGTTCTGGAAATATAGTTCTGGAAATGAAACATAATTAATGTTTACATGGATAAGATTCTACCGTAAAGGATATAGAATATTATTAATCAGAGTACATAAAAGAACAAGAAAGTATAATATAATTATACATTCCTTATTAATCAAAATTAAGTGGAAAAAAACATGAAATAAAATAAGTAACACTTATGAAGTTTTTAACCCAACGAGTAGGGTATCCAAAAACTATGGATAATGTACCCTTGATTTATACTTTCAAGAAAGTCTATCTTACCCACACCGGGGAAATTCCTCAATAAAAATATCATAATTTGTCTTGCTATCCTTGCAAGCCATCGAACATTAAGGTAGTGTGAACTTCTGTCTTCATATCCATGGATGTCCTAGAACATTAAGATAGTACGCAACATTGTCTTCTTAACCTTTAAAGTCCTCGATTTCACCCAATAATAATCAATGTCACACGAAGAATGATGAAAATGATGTTCAGTATGCACAAGTCATGAGAGTCTCTCTCTTTAAAAATTACTTCTACAGCATGTAATCTCTAGATTGATCAACAATGTATGTTATTGTGAGTTAGTTCAAATGAGTTCCTATTTATAGGCATTTCCCCAATGGTCAGAACCCTCCTACAACAGTCTTACTTTTTCCTTGAATCTATGAGGGACATGTACATGTGTCACTCATACAATGGTTAGTTAGAAACAGATTGAATGATATCATTTCCTAACTATAAAATTGTTATGAATAATATGGTTGCATAACCAAATCCAATTTTATGGAGTCAAAGAAAAAATATAGTTTGGAGTCTAAGAAAATTAAAACTTGGATATTATAAAACATGGATATTAGGATTCCCTTTTCTATGGAATTCAGAATATTTATTGTATAGATTTCGGAGTAAGAATTCCAATGAATTCAGAATCTGAATTTTAAGGAATTCGGTGTCACAATTATGAAGAATTAATAATCTTAATTCATAGGAATTCTGAGTCAAAATTTTGAGGAATTCAGAGTCTGAATTTTGAGGAATTCGGATTCTGAATCTCAGAGAATTTAGTGCCCAAATTTCATGAATTCAGAACTGGAATTTTAGAGATTTCAGAACCTGAAAAAAGAATACTCTATATCTATGGATTTATAGTATTTCGAGGTTCTATATGTGAAACCGAATATTAAACCTAGAAATAGAATGAATTATATTTTATTAATAATAATATTAACAATGAAAACAAGGATAATGATAAATTTACATGAGGAAGGAAAATTTTCATTAATAAGATAAATCTTAGGGGAAATAAAATTTTTCATTGATATAGAGTGTTTCTGATTTTCAAAACCTGAAGTAATGGAAAATTCATAAACAAAACAATATTAACTCAACACAATGTTGGGTTATATTTACATCATTGGATTTATCTGTTGATCCTCACATATAAAAAGCCATTTTTTATTTTTTTCTATGGGCCCATGAGACCAATAAGAGTCTTTGATCTGTATTTCAACCTTATGTTTAAAATGGAAAATCGCCGAGTAGCATTCAAAATCATGAATCACTGATGCGTTTTATTGACTCACATTTAGTATTCTAATGAAGTGATTCTCCATTATTTTGGTGTTCATGAAAAGGATGAAAGAATATATTATTAGCCTTTTGAATTGTTCTGCAGGCGTTATGATAGAATCATAATACTTTGACATTTGTTTTAGGAAGTCCCTTTCTATCTTAGGATGAAGGGTTCGGTGAAAAATATTTATTGAAAAATATTTTCATTAAATATTAAAATTCTATGGAATCAATTTCCCCATCTGGAAATTGTGTTTGTGATCAGTTTCCACCACCGATCCACATCCCCATAAAACAAATTCCAGGAAAACATTCCCTTCCTCTGAGCACTAGATGGAATATAATATATTCTTAATAGAGTTAATACATTATTTAGTGAGGTGGCGATCAGATGAACCACTAAACATCAGAGACCATTTCTGTATTCAGGATACAACCATAACATTATATTTCTTAGGAGAATGAGGGAATTTAATGTGATTCAAGTTGTTATTTATAACATGAGCTAGATTATCAAGTACTATCATGAAGATTTTAGCTCCTTTTCCAATAATATTTGTCATATCATTAGAAAAATCATCACATTTCCTATGAAATTGATAATTGGAAATATTTCTTCTATTTCAAGACATTAACTAATAAAAATATAATATAATATAATGTGATTGTATATTTAACTAATAAGTATAATAAAAGAAAAATTTAAACATAATGGGATAAACATGTAAATGAAAATCGTATACTGACTTGATATTCCCTATGTTTCAATCTAGGTTATCCATGGTCATAGAATTATTCCTATTGTTCGTACTAAAGTTCTCTAGTCATAGTCTCCAAAAATAATTCTACTCTTCTATGATACTGACTCTGATATCCCTAGCCTTTTTCAAATTTTATTACATGAGTTTATGTATAAGTAACCATTAAATATAAAGAAATATTTGCAATTACTAGTTTCCTTTGACTAATAGGTAAATAAATCTAAAAATGAAACCGTATTTTATTTAAAATCCATAATGTGAACCTAACTCCCATTGAGATCTAAATCATCATAGGGTAACTTGGAGAATACATGATCAAATGGATGATCTAAAATCCAAGTAAGTGAATAAACATTGGAATAAATTCTAGCACATGGGTCATAAGGCCTAACATCATAACATAAAATGGCATGGAACATGAATAAACATATGAAAGCATTACATATAAAAATTAGATCATGAAATAATTGAATTATATAATTGTGGAAACAACATACCACATAACATTAGCATGAGTCAAATATTACCACCAAGACTATTTCATATGCAGGATCGTGAGTTTAAGAAAATCATCAAGGAAATTTCACATGATGAGCATGAGTTGAGGCTACAACAAAAACCATATCACATATAGTATCATGAGACAAAAAATTAACCAATTCATTAGAGTGATATCTAGGTTCAATCTTCATTACATGTTCATGAAAATGAGTTCTATATTAATAATCCAACCTAAACACTATGGTTACCCATGGAAAGAAATTGGTATCGTAATCATGTCATAGAGTATAACAAATGGGAATATCATAAATGTGTCCAAGAAATAATAGATTAAAAAATATATGAAAATTAATCTTGGTCGGAGTGGACACTCAAGATGGGGGTGAATTGAGTTCCAATTAAAATTTCTGTTACAAATATTTATGTTAAAATCCACCAATTTAAATAATATGCTAAACTATAGTGAATTTATAAAGCTTGAAAGGTTTCAATTAGTTTCTCAAAGATTGATTATTTCATAGTTAACTAAATCTGAAGATTAATTAACTTTTCAAACTAACTTACTGACTAAAAAATGTTATAAACACTTTCTAGTTTAACTATCATTGTTATGTTAAAACAGATTTGAATTTCAAACTACTTAGTAGTAGAATAATCTATATTGTTTAAAATGTAATGGGATGCACAACAAGTCTAACCAAGAGGTTTAGTCTCAAGCCGAGACGTAGTCCTATAAAACAGTTTATATAAACTTTTATCCACACCCTGGATCGGGGAAAAAAACAGTGAAAAGACTATCCAGGTACTGAGACCTCTACCACAGTTCTACATGGGAAAATCAAAACAATAGCACACTGGCTATCCAGGCCACACCTGACCTCTACCAGTATCCAATGTGGGAATTAAAGAAATGGTTTAGAAATATTCAGTGAGGATATTAAATATCCTCCAGTTATGCTCAGGAGTCAGTGTGTAAATACAAAACACACACTGATCAAAATGTAAATAAATGAAACACAATAGATATAAACAAATAGAGATGTGTTTAGAAAGCTCTATGTGTTTTGGGTGAAGCTCTGGACTCCTTGGATTGATGCAGATGAAGCTTTGAGTCCTTCTCCTGTTTTTGTCATCAAAAGCATAGTGTCATTTTGGTATTTGAATTCCATTTCTAGGTTGATCATCTTGATCATATTCAGTGTAGGTGAAATCGTTGAAGCTCTTTTCCCCTTGAATGTTAAGGTCCTATAGATACAGTATGTATTCTTCCTTCTTCTTCTTTTCATGTAATTCCTTGTGTATCTCCAAAATAATGATGCGTATGTGCATGGGGAGACTGATCAACTCTTGTCTTGTGTCTTTAGTAGTTTGAGGTTTCCTTATATACCTTCAGCTCCAGAAATGGGAATGATTACCTTTTTATAGGTACGAGGTACGGTTCCTTGAAATGCCAACAACTATCATTAATTAATAGAAGATGCATTAAAAACATCAAAATTTGACCGTCGATAAATAAACAAATAGAAATAGAGTTTAGATAAACAGTGACTGGTTTCCATCAGTAGCTCTTAGTATCAGTGAGATTGAATTGGTGTACATGTGTAATTATGTCTTGTATTGGTAGTTGTTACTCTATCTAACAGTATCTCTATGTATTAGTAGCTCTTTCCCTTAGGAGATCCTTTTATTGATATCCATTTTTGTACTGGTGGTATTCTTGTATCGGTGGATCTTCCATTAGTAACTTGTTTATATCGGTAGCTGCGTGTAGCGGTGGCTCTCTCTGTATAGCAGTAGACGTCATACCAATAGATGTTTGTTTGTATCGGTAGACTATGATATCAGTAGCTATTTGTCTATCACTGTCGGTAGACTTTGATATCGGTATACTTTGATATCGGTAGATTTTTGTCTTTCAGTACCGGTAGACTTTGATATCAGTCAACTTTTTAGTTGTGTCGGTGGACTTCATATAAGTAGATGTCTTTATGTTTGTTTGTATCAGTAGCTTGTATCGATAACTATGTAACAATGACCTTGTGTCATGGGAATCTTGGTCTATCAGTGACCTTTACATATCGGTAGACTATTTATCGGTAGGTTTGTATCATTCGACTTGTTCATACCGGTAGACTTCTGTACTGGAATACATAGCCTTAACAGTAGCTATTTTTGTCGGTGGACCATTTTTTATATCAGTGACTTATTCTATTAGTATGTTTGTATCATGGACCCACAACCTTAACACTTATCTGTTCTATGAAAATCATATCCCGATTGAGTTAGAATTATTTCAAGGCATGTATAAACACATATAATCATTAATTAACATATTCCAATGATTATTTTGAAATTTTATCAAATCAACAGTAGGATGTCATAGATTAAAAGAATTAATATAATGATAAACATTATTTGGGATTATCAGAGCACACTGAAGCATAATTGATATTATCAACACATGTGAGGTCAACAGTCACCCCCTTTTTGATAATCAAAAATTATTATATTATAATCCAAAATAATCAATAATGTATTAGAGGATAAAATATTAAATGCAATTGTATCCGAGGTAACAAATGTACTAGAATTATAAAACAAATGTATCAGAGGTAAAATATAATGGTTCTTTATATCATAGTTCTCCCCCTTTGTGATTAGAAAAAGGACGTCAAAATGATGAGAAAAGTAACAAAAAGTAATATAGAATGAAAGCATTTATATATTAATTGAGGAAAAAAATACATAGAAATAAAGTAGTGAACCAAAAACAATTCAAGTGATTCCTATCAAATGTGTTATCCATTAATCAATCCACCTCCTAAATGTCCACATTGGATTGGGCTTTGGGTTTGAAGGTAGACTCAGGCTGTGTAGCTTCAGTAGAAGGCTTGGGAATTCCATAAATAACTATTGGAGGATGAGCAATAGAGACTCTTTCTGGGCTGTATTGTGTACTCCTCAGAGTAATAAATGGTGTCAATCTTTAGATAGCTTGATCCAGGGTTATCTGAAGAATGGAGGCTCACTGAGTTGAGGCAGGTAGAGCTGGAGGTCCAAGGATAGGAGTACTGGCTACATGCAAAATGGAATTAACAAATTCCTAAAGTACATAATGATTCATCTTCCTCTCTCCATAGTAGAGATAAATTCATCCTTGTTCTCCATAAACTTGTATAGAGTAGGAGTCAACTCCCTGAGCTTGCTCAATTGTTCTCTGAATGCATGAGTGACTGGAGGTATTTTCATTTTTTCTAACAGAAGATTGAAATGGTTGTTGAGCTGATTCTTGGTATAAACTTTCTAAAAGTAGAGATAAATATTAGATTTGATTTCTTTTTGGGTAGTAGTAGCATCCCTCATATGCACCTGAATAAATTTTATGATATCTCTAGAGGTAGATAAAGAATCATCTTAGCTACTGGTACTAGCCTGACCAAGCTCCTCCTTCATCACAGCTCTACATTGTTCAAAATCTACTGAATCAGTGGATGAAGAAAGAGGTTTAACAGTGAATGATAGAGTCTCTTGAATAATTTGGTTAAGTTGCTTATCAGCTTCTAGACAACCAAATCCTGGGTGCTCACATTCTCTTTGACAGACTTCTTAAAATCTTCAAAGACATCCACAAATTGCATTACCATAACATTAATAAAATTGATATCAACATCCATTTGATCTTGACAAATAATGAAGGTAGTTATAGAAGAAACAAACAACTTCAAGGAAACAACAACTCTTGTCCAGCCTTCAATATGAGTATGACATACTCTTATCTCATTCATTATCTCTTCCACAATGCTTGACATAGTACATCCAATAGAGAGTTCAAATGATTTATTTAATTTTTCTCAGCTCTTCAACAAAGAATCTCTTTAAGCATGAAACAGATGCAGTCCAAGTCTCCTTCAACTATGCCTTTAAAGACTTGAGATCGTCTTTAGTAACCATATTTTCAGGCACAACTACAGGTGCTTTTTCTGAGACAATATTATCCACAGAGTCATTCATAACAGATTGAATGGATGATATTAAAGAGGTTTTCATTCTTCTTATTTCTTCTAAAAAGAGGTCTTAGGATCAGACTTCAACTAGTCTATATCAGATTTTCCTACCACATCCTAAGGTTAAAATGAAAAAAGGATATTATAGTTAACTTGTGGTCTGTTGATGGGTGTCTCATCTTCAGAATCAAGATAGTCCAACACAAAAACTACTAAACCTGGATCTTCTCTCCAGTATTCAATCTCAATAGAAACTAAAACATTTCCAAGAATGATAGGATGATCCCACTATATGTTTTCATTCTCTTGTACATGTATAGAAAAAACACCCTCAGCAGCTCGGTCTTCCTCAGAAGAATTCTCCACAACCATTTCCATTTCTCCAAGAGGAGGCTCATCATGAATGGGTGCCTGTTTTTCCATCTCAACCTTAACATCCTCTATAGAAATAGAAGTACTTACAATAAATGGATTCAAACTCTAGGTTTCCTCATCTGAGATATCAGAAATATGTTCTCCACTTTAATGTAATGCTTCCTAATTCTTGGGAGAAATCTAGTCCTTCTCATTAATAGGGTATTTTTCATTGCTTACTCCCAATACTGTTTCCTTTCTAGATGATACAACTTCAGAAATTAGACTTGGAGTTAAGTCTGGATCCCATCCATCGGCTACAGAGTTATCCACTTCATCAGTATCATCACTTTACTGAGGTTCCTCTTCATCAGGTCATAGACCTGGATTCCTCACATCCTTAGGCCTAGAAGGATGACCCACAGGATTAAACTTATCATACAGATTCCCTTCATCACTAACCCATTCTCTTCTCCATAGATTCCAATTGATCTTCATGTATTTACAAACAGTTTTAGTAATACAAATGTTGTCTTTCATAACCACTATCTCATCATGAGACATATCCACACCTCTTACCTTGATAATCAATGAAATAAGATTCATAAAGAATAGAGAATTAGATTTTGACTTCGGCCTAGTCATCTCTTCAATTTGAATCATCATTAGACGACCCAAATTTAGCTTGACACCATGTCGTAACAGATGCAACAAATATATATCTTGATATTTCATATTTGTAAAGTTCCCTCTTCTTAGACTTAGAACATGTTGGATAAACTTGAATAGTAACTGGTTCTCTCTATCCATTTCTTTAGAAACTAATTTTTTTGGTCTCCCATTTCTAGTAAATTCTTCCAAATATGATTCATGTTCTATGATGTCACTGGTAGGAGGTAATGATTTCAAGAAATACCCAAACCCTCCTTCATCTGGAACTCTCAGGCACTCAGCCCACTCAATAGAAGAAAATGATATTGTCCTGCTATTCACTACTGATACCATCATGTTCTATACTTCTGATTTCTCAAAATGAACAAACTCATAGAATTATTTTACCAGCTTCAGATAATAGAGGCCATTGTTATTCGATAATCACTGTACCCATTTCTGATCTTCCAGCACTTCTAGAACTAGAGACTTATTGGTCATCAATGATTATGTGCATAGCTCTTTTTCAACAACTATTTATCATTGAAAGAGGTGTGGATTTGTAGGTTTCTTTACTTCACTGACACCACTAGACTCTCCTTTGAGTATCATGGCATTTGTCTCATCATCCTTTTCACTGATTGAAGGTCTCTTCACTCTTTCCATTCTGTGAATCGCGAGGCTTAGGGTTTGAGAGAGAATATGGTTTGGGAGCTAAGTCTTGAAGGTAAAGGGTTTTAATTAGATTGAGATGAGGTAAAGACTTATGTTTTATCATTTAAGAATAAAAAAATAAAAAAATAAATCATAATAAGTATAGTACAGATGATACAGATTCCAGCGGCTAAAGATACGAAGTTTAAAAACAGTGTAATACTAACGGTAATACATACTGATGAGGATTTGTAATAGTGAGGTATTTTTATCATGGGGTCCACTAATAGTGAGGGTTATACCAGTGAGGTATAACAATGCGGTTCATACCGGTGAGGTTTTGGATAGTGGTGAGGATATGGCTAACGGTGAGGATTTGGCTAACTTACAAAGTATATCGTTCCTAAATCATGTCTAATGTAGCTTAACCTATCTGAACATAATGTATTGGTGAATATGTCAGCTAATTGATGTTAAGTACCTATAAATTCAAGCTTAATATAACCTTTCTGTAATGATCTCTCAAAAATTGGTGCCTTACATCAATGTGTTTGGTCTTAGAGGGAGACAAGGGATTCATGGAAATATTGATTGCACTAGTGTTGTCACTGTTTATAGATACATGGTAAACTTGACATCTATAGTCTAGTAGAGTGTGTTTCATCACAAAATTTGTGCAGAGCAACTACCTACATCAATATATTCTACCTCAACAATAGAAAATTCAACAAAGTTCTATTTTTTACTACACCATGACATCAAAGACATACCTAGAATATGACATGTTCCATATGTGGTCTTTCGATCTAACTTGAAACTAGAAAATTCAGCATCTGAATAACTTATTAAATCGAATGATTTTCATTTTGGATAAAATAATCCTAAGTTAGTAGTATGTTTATGATATTTGAAAATTCTTTTAATAGAAAGGAAGTGTGACTCTTTAGGATTAGCTTGAAATATTACACACTTACACAAACTAAACATAATATATGGTCGACTTGCAGTAAGATAGAGTAGATTCCCTATCATACCTTTGTAGTTGGTTTGATCCACTGGTTTTCCAGTTTCATCAGCATCCAAATTACAAATAGTACTCATAGGTGTATCAAATTCCTTAATACGATCCTAACCAAAATGATTTAAAATATCCTTTGTATATTTATTTTGATTTAAGATAATAACATTTTCATTTTGAAAAAATTGAAATTCTAGAAAATGTTTGTGTTATCCCATTAAACTCATTTAAAATTCATTTTTGATACTCTTTGAAAAATCAATAAACAAATAATATTTTGAATATCCAAAAATAATATCATCAACATAGATTTAACTATTAAAACATATTTATATATTATTTTGATAAAGAGAGTTGGATCAGAAATCTATTTTGAAAGACCTTTTGAAATAGGAAAACAACTATTTCTATCATACCATGCTCAGGGTGCATGTTTTAAACCATATAAAGCTTTAGAAAGCTTAAAAACTCGATTTGGAAAAAGAGAATTTGTAAATATAGGTGGTTGTTCAACAAAAACATCATCAATTATAATATCATTTAGAAAATCACTTTTGAAATCCATTTGATATAACTAGAAATCCAGATGAGTAGCATATGCATGTAGAATCCTAATAGCTTTTAATCTACACACAGGTGTAAAGGTTTCCTCATATTCTATTCCTTCCTCTTGATTCTACCCTTATGCAACTAGCCTTTCTTTGTTTCTAATGATATTCCCTGATTCATCAACTTTATTCCTAAAAACCCATTTAGTGCCTATAGTCAAAATGTCCTTAAGTCTGTCAACTAATTCCCAGACATTGTTTCTTTCAAGTTGATTTAATTTTTCTTTCATGTCCATTACCCAAAATTCATCATTTATTACATCATTGAGATTTTTAGTGTCTAATTGTGAAATAAAGGCTTGATGTTAAACCTGATTTCTTAGAGAAGGTCTAGTCTGTGTCACTCTATCAAGATTAACCGGGTCCTAGATAATTTACAGAATTTCTTTTTTTATGGATGGTTCACTTTTATCATTAAGGTCCAGAATAGATAGATCTTCTTCAAAATTTTCAAGAGAATACATAGGTTCATGCAGATCAGTTTCATTAAATTTGACATGTACTGATTATTCCAAACATTTGGTTCTTTTGTTAAAGACTCTATAAGATTTACTGGTTATTGAGTAACCTAGAAATACTCCCTCATCACTTTTAGATGTAAACTTGACATGGTTATCCTTAGTATTGAGAATAAAGACATTGAAACCAAAAACTCTAAAGTAACTATAATTAGGATTCCTATTATTCCACAGTTCATATGGGTTCTTTTTAACAACAGGTCTAATAAAGACTCTATTTATAATATAACAAGCTATATTTACAGCTTCATCCCAAAAGTAAACTGGTTGGTCATATTCATTTACAATATTTCATGCAATTTCTTGTAGTTTTCTATTTCTTCTTTCTACTACACCATTCTATTGAGGATTCCTCAGGTCAAAGAAATTATGATTGTAGCCATTGTGTGAGAAGTAGATTTAAAAATCTTGATTTTCAAACTCATGAACATGTTCACTACTAAAGGTTTTAATGTTAAGTCTACTTAGGTTCTCTACGGACTTGGAATATTTCATAAAGTAAGAACAAGCTTCACTTTTGTTAGCTAGAAAATATACCAAAGTATATCTAGAAAATTCATCTACAAAGACGTAGACATAGTGCTTCCCGTTTAAACTGGAAACTCTGTACGGTCCAAATAAATCCATGTGAACCAACTCGAGAGGTTGAGAAGTTGAGACTTCTTTCTTCGATTTGAATGAAACCTTATGTTGCTTTCCCTTTTGAAAGTGAGTACAAACTTTTTCTAATGGGAATTTCAGTTGAGGTAGGTCTCTAACTAAAATTTTCTTATTCAGTTTCTTAAGTGAATGAACATTGTTGTGTCCTAATATTCTGTTCCATAGCCATGAAATCTATGAAAAGAATTTAAAAAGGTAACCTCTTGTTTGGATAAGGAATTTAAATCTACAGCATAATCCATTTCATTCCTTAAGGTAGAAAATATTAATTCATTTTAAGAATTAAAAACATTACAAGAATAATTTTCAAATTTAATATTGAAACAATCATCACACAACTATGAAATACATAACAGGTTATGTTTTAATCAATCAACAAATAATACATTAGAAATTAAAATTGAATAGGTGTTACCAATCCGGCCTAAGCTGAACATTTTTCCTTTTAAATTATCACCAAAGGTTATATTCCATCCACCAACCTTGATTAAGTTCTTGAAGCATGAAAAATATCATTCCATGTGTCCTGAACATCCACTTTAAAAGTACCATATCTTCTTTTGGAAGCTTTTTAAACAGGTTTCCTACCAAAAGGTTTAAACAGAAAATGATTTTGGTACCCAAATTTTCTTGGCTCCAGATAGGTTAGAAAGCAAAACATTTGGTACCTCATTTGTCTAATGGGTCTCATACAATCAATAGATTCAAAATATTTTGAATGATAAATTTATTTTGATCTATAACTATGTGAATATCTATTTGAGGCATAGAGATTTCCAAAACTAGAACTAGCATCCTACTACCCAGATTTAGGAATAAATTTATTCTTAGCAAGATGTCTTTGTCTAGGTTGATAGCCTAAACTAGTAGTATACTTTGGTGCAACTTGTTTTGCAATATTTTGAGTTAGAGTATTCTTTACATTTGTGAACTTCCCTAAATCTATTATAAGTTTCTCATTGGAAAATTTATGTTGAGTATTCTCCTTTAACAGTGGAGCATTCTATTCCCTTTCTACTTCTAATGTAGATTTGACAGTGCTAGTTAAAGAATACAATTTCTTTAAGGTTTTATATATATCTTTTTGATCATTGCAGGTTTTCTCTAGCATGTTACAGTATTCAAAAAATTCACCTTTAGAAATATTATCATCACTATTTGAATCACTTTCATTCCAAGAATAATAATCATTCAGAATAGGGGAAACATGTACCTCAGAAGTATTTTTCATGAAACACATGTTGGAATGATTCTTTTCAGAATCAGAAACCTCAGACTCACTTGTGCTATCTTCTAAAGCACTCCATGTTTCCTTCATATCATTCTTATAATTTTTGTCCTTATAACCATATTTCTTCTTGAACTTCAATTTTGGACAGTCAGACATAATGTGTCCTTTCCTTTTGCATTCATAGAACACTACCTCATCATACTTATAACTTGTTTTTCCAATCATTCTTCCAATCACCTCATTGGTCATACTTACCTTTATAATTTGGTTTTCTAAATAATATCCTCTTCTTATAGAATTTCTTGATTCTCCTGGCTATTTGAGCCATCTCTTCGTCACTATCAGAATCTGAACCTCCACTTGTTGATCTCTTAGTAGGAATGTGAACTTTCTCCTTGTCCTTTCTCTTTGAGGTAGTAGAATTAAATGCCAGTGACTTCCTCTTTGGTTCATCATCTTCCTCTTTGTTTAATTTTATCTATAATTCATACATAATTAACTTACCAATCAGATCATTAATAGGAAGTGAACTTATATCACATGATTATCTTATCAAAACTGAAGTGCCTCTCCATATTTTTGGTAGACATCTAAGTATCATCATGATTTTCTCTTTTGAAAGAACATATTTTCCCAGCGAGCTCATATTATTAAAAATCTCATTAGACCTGAGGTACATGTAAGAAATATGTTCATCAGGCATCATTTTAAAATTATCATACATAATAGTGTGGGTATTCAATCTCATTTCTTTAACATTAGTTGTTCCCTCATGGGAAATAAATAAATTATCCCAGATTTTATAAACAGTTTTACAAGAAGATATTTGATTTAATTATTCATCTCTTAAAGCACAATACAGAATATTCATTGCTTTAAAATTATTATTGTAAGTTGTTTTAGTAGGTTCATCCAAAGTAGTTCATTCGGTTTATGGTATCTTATATTGTGTCTCTATAGGAGTCTAGATATCAAATCCCATACTTTCTAAATGAATTTTCATTTTCAGTTTCCATTGGGCATAATTAACACCATTAAATAAGAGTGGCATGTTAGTAGTAGCACCTTCTAGTATATTATCCATAATTAGATTTTAGAAATTATATTTAAAGAGATAAAAATTTATAAATATCATAAATTTAAGATCTTTCAAATATAACTAAAATCATAGTTGAAAAATAGAGTATTTGGAAATCCTTTATTAAGGATAACCTCCCTCTGGTGCCAAATTTTGGTCAGAGTGGACTTTCGAGAGGGGGTGAATTTTGTTCCAATTAAAATTTCTGTTACAAATATATACGTTAAAATCCCCAAATTTAAATAATAAGCTAAACTATAGTGAATTTTAACTCTTGAATGTTTTCAATTACTTTCTCAAAGATTGATTATTTCTGAGTTAACCTAATCTGAAGATTAATTAACTTTGAAACTAACATACTAAATAACAAAAGCATTGGACTCCTCATATATTAATCATTTTTTAATGATCACAAATCTTATTACTATTCATTACTCTCATTAATATTCACTAATTATTACTGTTCATTACTCTAATTAACAATCAAAAATCTTAATTACTGTTAATTAATCTCATTATTATTTACATATCTTATCAATACTCTGTATTTATGTGTCAAGTTATATTATCTTATAATGGTTAAGCTTAATTCCTACTATACATATTACAGTTTAAGTTTAAATACAGTTATTTGGATATGTATCAAGACACCGTGATGTTTGACATAGTAAGACAGACTGTGTGCAAGACTCAGACACCATGAAGGACACACCGTGACTCAGACACCGTAAAGTAAACACCCTGACTCAGACACCGTGAAGGACACGTCATGACTCAGACACCGTGAAGGAAAAACCGTGACTCAGACACCGTGAAGGACAAACTGTGACTCAGACACCGTGAAGTACATACCGTGATGAAAACGTTGTTTACACAACAAACTGTGACACCGTTTCATAACATTTTTGTAAATATTATTAAAATATTGGTAACGGTCATATTTGTTGTTTTTTATGAAATAAATGTTATTTAATGATAGTTGTTGGCATGTCAGGAAACTATACCTCCTACTTATGGAAAGGTATTCATTCCTATTGTCAGTGCTCATGGAAGAAAAATAAGTCTCAGCTACAGTAAAAAAGAAGAGGTTCCCTCAACATACATTATACAACACACGTGAAGTGCTCTGTACTGAACTGAAGAACAATCATGAGAAAAACTGGGAAGAAGATATTGAACGATCTTCAATGAAGTTCCAACACATGCAATCCTACACTACTGGAGGAACTGAAGTCAAGAGAACATCCTCACTCTTTTAGAACACAAGTTGAACTACGACACTCTATTTTTCAACAGAAAACCAGAGAAGGAATCAGAAGCATTTCTGCTGAATCCAACGAGTCCAGAGCTACATTTCTAATCACTAGAGCATTATAAACTCTTATCTGTTCTCCCTAATGGATTTGTTTTTTTTAACATTCAAGTAGTGTGGTGTACTCTGTATATCTTACATACACACTGTCTCGTGCACTGAACTGGAGGATATCAAAATCCTAACTCCAAAACACTTAACTATTTTTTACCCATGAAAACTGTGGAAGAGGTCATTGTGTGACCTGGTATTTGTTTTCTTTCCCACGAAGAACTGTTGTAGAGGTCCCTGCATGGCCTGGACAGTTTTGTAAACTATTTTTAACACCAATCCAGTGTGCGGATCAAATTTATATAAATTTGAGAGGACTAAGTCTCAGCTTGAGACTGATCCTCTTGTTATATCTGCTGTTCATTTTTAGTTTAAGTTTAAAGTATACTACATATATCATTTTTATTTCAAAGCTGTTACTTTGAAATAAAAATCCATTTTAATGTTACATTGATAGTTAAATTAGAAATTGTTTACACTTATTGTAAATCAGTAGGTTATTTTCAAATGTTAGTATAATCTTGTGGTTAAATTAATTGTGACCTAATCAATCTTTGAGAATCTTAGTGAACATTTACAATCTGTATAAATTCACTACAGTTTATCTTGTTTTACCAATTGGGGGATTTTAATAGAAAATATTTTAACATAAATTTTAATTGGAACTCAATCCACCCCCTCTTGAGTATCCACTCCGACCAAAATTTGGTATCAGAGGTTGTTTTTATTTATACAAGTTTTCAAAACACTCTGTTTTTTAACTATGATTTTAGTTGCATCATTAAAGATCTTAAATTTCTGTCAGTTCTAAATTTTATCTCTTTAATTTTACTTTCTGAAATCTAGCTATGGACAATAGACTAGAGGGTGTTTCTACTAACCGTCCAGCTTTATTTAATGGTACAAACTACGCCCAGTGGAAAATTAAATTGAAAATTCATTTATAAAGAATGGGTTTTGATATCTGGACTACTATAGAATCTCAATATAAAACTCCAAAAACTAAAAGAACAACTTGGGATGAACCTAATAATGTACCTTACAATAATAACTATAAATCTATGAATGGTTTGTATTGTGCATTAGGAGATGAGTAATTTAATAGAATATCTGCTTGCAAAACTACTTATGAAATTTGGGATACTTTAGGTGTTTCACATGCGGGAAAACCCAATGTTAAAAAATGAGATCGAATAAATATATTATTAAATATGAAAATTTATAATAAATACTGATGAACCTATTTCTGATATGTATCTAAGGATCAATGAGTTAGTCAATACAATGAATTCACTTGGAAAGGTTGTTCCAGCAAAGGAACAAATTATGAGGATACACAGATGTTTACCAGATCAATGAAAAGACACATCTGTTTCAATAAGAGATTCATGTGAAATTGCTACTATACCTATCAAAGAACTCATTGGTAAGCTTATGATATATGAGGAAAAACTCAAGGTGAATAAAGAGGAAGATGGTGAACCAACAAGTAAATCAATGGCTTTCAAGACTATTTCTTCAAAGATCAAGGACAAAGAAAAATCTCAAAAAAAAACTGACAGTTCAACTAGTGAATGTTCAGACTCTGATAGTGATGCTGAAATGGCTCAGATATCCATAAGGTTTAAGAAATTTTAAAGGAAGATGAAATTTTTCAGAAAATCAAATTAGAAGGGAAAGTATGACAATAAGGGACATTAGAATAAGGACTGTAAAAAGCTAGATAAAATTGATGAAGTTGTTTTCTACGAGTGCAAAATAAAAGGACACATTAAAGAAGACTTCCCAAATATAAAATTCAAGAAGAAATATGATTACAAGGAAAGTAAGTACAAGAAAGATATGAAGGCTACCTCGAGTGATTCTGAAGATATCACAAGTGAATCTGAAATTTTTTATTCTGAAAAGAATCATGCCAAGACTTGTTTCATGACAAACACATTTGAGGTAACCTTAGATACTCCTACTTTAAATTCCTATTATTCTGGAACTGAATATGATTTGGATTCTGAAAACAAGACTAGTGAGGAATTATTTGAATAATGTAATATGCTGGAAGAGACATGAAATGAACTTAAGGATAAATACAAATCATTGAAGAAACAGCATGACCTCATTACATCTGTTAAAACTGAACTTACTATTGAATAAGAGAAAAATTCTCAACTGTTAAAGGAAAACACTGAACTAAAAATGTCAAATGAGCGACTTTGAAAGGACGTAGAGAAATTCACAAATGGAAAATACATGATAACTCATATGCTAGGAAATCAAGTGGAACCAAAATATGTTACTGGAATAGGATATCAACCTAGAAAAATACAGTTTACTAAAACTAAATTTACTCCCAAATCTGGACAAAATTATTCTAGTTCAAGTTCTAGAAATTCATTTGATTCAACTAATTACTCACATAGTTATAGATAAAATATAGTTTATCTTTCAAAATCATTTGACTCAATTTATATGATCCCCATAAGACAAATTTTGGTACCAAAATCATTGATTTCTAACATGTCAGGACCCAAGAAGATATGGGTTCAAAAATCATTTCCTATCTAAATATGTTTTGTAGGAAACCTGTTTGATGAGTACCCATAAAGAATATATGGTATTTGGACAGTGGATGATAAAGCCATATTTCTGGAGATTAATCATGCTTTAAAAGTCTAATAAAGGTTGATGGAGGCTATGTCACCTTTGGTGATAATTCTAAAGGAAAGATCATCGGTCTTGGCCAAATTGGTAACACTATCTTAGTTTTAATTTCTAAAGTTTTATTTTTTGATGGAATTAAATATAATATATTATGTATTCCCCAATTGTGTGATGATAGTTTTAATTTCATGTTTGAAAATTATTCTTCTACTGTTTTTTGTTTCAATAATTTTCTTTCGGCTTTGAGAAATGAGAATATTTATGCTTTGATCTAAATTCTTTAACTAAACAGAATATTACTTGTTTAAATAATTTTCATAAAGATTTTTGGTTATGGCATATAATATTAGGACACTGCAATATACACTCACTTAGATAACTAAATAGGAAGAACATAGTTAGAGACTTACCCAGACTAGAGTTTCCAAATGACAAAGTGTGTAATCCCTGTCAAAATGGAAGACAACACAAAATATATTTCAAATAAATGAAATAAGTTTCAACTTCTCAACTGCTCGATTTGGTTCATATGGACTTGTTTGGACCTTTTAGAGTTTCAAGTTTAAATGGGAAGCAAAATATATCTATCTTAGTAGATGACCTTTCTATATATACTTGGGTATACTTCTTAGCTCACAAAAGTGAAGCTTGTTCTTACATTATTAAATACTCCAAGTCTGTAGAAACCCATTGGGGACTTATGATTAAGAACTTGATAAGTGATCATGGATGTGAGTTTTAAAATCAAGAGTTTGAATCTTATTTCTCACACAATGGCTATAGTCACAACTTTTCTTCCCCTGGGACACCGCAATAGAATGGTGTAGTTGAAAGAATAAATAAAAACCTTCAAAAAAATTTCTAGAACCATGCTTAATGAATATGACCTGCCTATTTATTTTTTTGGCTAAGGTAGTGAATAAAGCTTGCTATATTATTAATAGAGTCTTGATAAGACCTGTTTTCAAGAAGACCCCATGTGAGTTATGGAACAATATAAAACACAATGATCGTTACTTTAGAGTCTTTGGCTGCAATGTTTTTATTCTTTATACAAAGGATAATCTTGAAAAGTTTGTTTCTAAGAGAGATGAAGGATTTTTTTAGTTATTCTTTAACTATAAAAGCCTATAGAGTCTTTAATAAAAGAACCATCTGTCTGGAAGAATCTTTTCACATCAAATTTGATAAAAAAGATCCACATGATCCCTAGTCATCTCTTGAAAATCATGAAGAAGATTTATCTGTTCTGATCCTTAATGATAAAATCAATGAACCTGCTGTAAAGAAAACCAGTTCTAGAAATATTTCAGAATCTGCTCCTAATGAACCCAAACCTATAGATGAACCTAAAATTTCTAGTCCTACCTTTACTAGATCAACTAAAATTCTAAAGAATCATCCTTTAGATGTTGTTATCGGAAATCTAGATAGAGGGACACTGACTAGAGATCCTCTTAGAAATCAGGTTGAACATCAATCCTTCTTGTCACAACATGAACCTAAAAACATTGATGATTCCATTAATGATGAATTTTGAGTTATTTCTATCCAATAAGAACTCAATCAGTTTGAAATAAATGATGTTTTGAAACTAGTAGAAAGACTTAAGGACAAATTAACCATAAGTCGTAAATGGGTGTTTAGGAATAAAGTAGACGAATCTGGAAATATAGTTAGAAACAACGCTAGATTAGTTGCATAAGACTATATTCAAGAAGAAGGAATTGACTATGAGGAGAAGTTTTCTCCAGTATCCAGATTAGAATCCATTAGTATTTTACTTGCTAATGCTACACATCTAAATTTCAAACTATATCAAATGGATGTCAAGAGTGCATTCGTAAATGGATATATTGTTGAGGATGTTTTTTTTGAACAACTACCTAGATTTTCAAACTTCATTTTCCAAATCATATTTTCAAAATATCAAAGGCTTTATATGTCTTAAGACAAGATCTAAGGTCTTGGTATGATAGATTAAGTACTTTTCTAATTTCTGAAGGTTTTACAAATGGTATAGCTGATCATAATCTTTTTATAAAATGTATTTCTAATGATGTTTTAGTTGTAAAAATTTATGTAGATGATATTATTTTTGGATCATCAAAAACTACATTATGTACTGATTTTTCTAAAATGATGGAAAACAAATTTGAAATGAGTTTAATGGGTGAACTTAAATTCGTTCATGGATTTCAAATCTTTCTAAATGAAAATGGAATTAGTTTAAGTCAATTTAAATATATTATAGTTCTTCTAAAACGTTTTGGATTGAATATCACTAAAAAGTAATGACACTCCTATGAGTACCACCTATAAGTTGGATCTTGATGAGGATGGTAAATCTATTGATCAAACCACTTATAGAGGAATGATTGGAAGTCTACTCTACTTGACTACTAGTTGTCCTGACATTATGTTTAGTGTGTGTATGTGTGCTCTTTTTCAAGCAAACCCTAAAGAGTCACATTTAAATTCTGTAAAGAGAATTTTCAAATACCTCAAGAATACTCGAAATTTAGGAATGTTCTATCCCAAAGTACAATCATTTGAATTAGTTAGTTATTATGATGCTGATTGTTCTGGATGTAAGTTAGATAGAAAAATCACCTCTTGGACATGTCACCTTTTAGGCAAGTCACTAGTATCATGGTGTAGTAGGAAACAAATTTTTGTTGCAATATCTACTGTAGAAGCTGAATACATATATGTTGGAAGTTGTTGTAAACACATTTTGTGGATGAAACACCCATTACTAGACTATGGATATCAATTTAGACATGTCCCAATAAATTTTGATAACACAAGTTCTATTAACATTTCAAAGAATCATGTTTCACATTCTAGGACCAAACATATTGATGTAAGACATCGCTTTTTGTGAGATCATTACCAAATATTTGATATCACTTTAGAATTCATTGGTACTGAATATCAACTTGTTGATATATTCACTAAACCATTAAATTCTGAGAGATTAGACTACATCATTCATGATCTTGGTATGATTAATCATAAATAGATATCTTACTGATCTTAATGTTTAATAATTTTCTGTATTTTACTTTACAGTTTCATGGTCACTGTTTTACAGTTACTGTTTCATGCTTACGGTCTCACCGTTAACACCTTGTGTAAACGGTCTATCACTTAACTGTCTCACTATGACAGAATAGTTCACTCACTGTCTCACCATGACTACACAGAATGGTCACTGTCTCACTGTGACGCATGTTTTTCATTGCACCATAACTCTTACTCATGGTCTCACAGTGAAGATCGTTTATGCATTTATTTTTTAACCTATATCATGGTAATTTTTATTTAACCGTTATTTGATTTCCTGAATTTTTGTTTTTATGATGATTTACATTCCCAAATGATTAAACGTAATGGTTTCCCTCGATCTCTCACCCAATCTCTCTCCCAAACTCTCTCATGCTCTCTCTCTCTCTCGAACCCTCTTTACCTTGCAAACCTCTTCTTCTCTCTCACCTAAACCATCAGTGGATGCCAAGGATGAAGCGTCTGTCTTCATCTACTACTGAGAAGTGCAGTTCGATGAAGAAGAAGATAGATTCAAGGATAGCTCTCGAAGGACCTCTATATCTGGACCTTGTTAATCGTACTGTTGTACCTGAAAAACAGATTTTCCCTAAGTGGATACTGTCTAGTATGTCATTGGTCCTGAAAATATTAAGAGAACAAGGACGGCTTGATTGGTTCTCTAGACAAGATAGAACAGTTTATCCATGGTTGGTATCTCAGTTTTACCAATTTGTAATTTTTTTGATGCTGGAGAGAGTCATGGTGACCAGATGGATCAATAGTCAGAAATGTTATTTCACTTCAAGGCTGTGGGCTGCATGACTGATGATTCCCCATGAAGAAATTTGTGATGACTACCAGAGAGACCCTCCTCCATCATCTGACATCATTGATCTAGAAAATTCCTTGGAAACCTTAACTGGTAATGGCACCAAGTGAAGGTCTATAGCTACAGAGCTAGATGGAGAAACTGGACTACTATTCAAATTTGTTCAGAATTTGATTAGTCCAAGAAAAGGGGATTTTGCGGTGATGATGTATCAGGATGTGTTCCTGATTCACCTATTTAGGATTGGTGATAAGATCAATCTTTGAAAGTATGTCATTAACCATATATGTGATCTGATTAAAGTCACTTCCAAATCCACCTCCTTCATTTACTCAAGGATGATTTCAGCCATGCTAGATGAAAAAGGAGTTGTTGGAACGAATGAAGAGAAGATAATGGATTTAGAGTTATTCCTATCCAATCCTATCATCATAAAGATGAATATTAACTGGAACCCCTGGAAGAAGCAATGGGTTGAATATAATGATAAATTTTATAAGAAGTATAATCATGTTTGTTATCCAAGAAGGCCAAAGAATGTTACTGATCCTGGATTGGAACCAGATGAAGTGGCTGAATACTTAGATGTTGAAGAAGAAGAGGAAGTGGCAACTGATGTACCACTTCGAGAAGAAGCTGAAATACCTCCAATGGAAGCTGCTCCTATTGAAAAAGAAAGGACTAATGTCCCTACTATTGTTCCTACTGAAATACCTCATAGAGAGGATGTTGTTGTTGAAAAGGAAAGGATTGTAGATCCTTCAGTTGATCTTAGTGAGGAAGAAGCACCTGCTTCTAGAGAATTTGATAATCCGGATATCCAATCTGAGGATGTAATAGATTCTGTAGTAACAAAATTAGAGAAAAAATCCATTGAAGAGTCTTCTTGTTTAGAAGAACTCCCTATTGATAAGAATCCAATCTAGAAGAATTGGTTGTGGAATAGTCGGTTCCTGAGATAAGTCCCTCCGCTAAAGATATGATGGAACTTGCCTTCCAGTTGGAAAGGAAAGAAATGGTTGTAGAGATCAAAACTGATCTTGTGGATCTTGATCTTTTTTCTGAGACTATAGTCTATGAAAAGGAAGCACAATTTGAGGGGGATGAACCTCAAAATCTTAAGACTACTCCAGCTGAGTATGATGAATTTGAATCTGAATCTGAACCTGGTGATGATTCATACATTGTGTACACTCGATATGTTTTCCCAAGATTTTATGATGCGAATGATTCATCGCAAGTGACTACAACTGGAAAGGATCTCTATTCTGTGTTTCAACTGAAGTTAGTAGCTCACCCAGAACAAGAACCAGAACCAGAGCCCCAACCTGAACCTCAACCAACATCACAACCAGAACCTATACCTCTTCCTGCTCCCTTACCTGATCAACAATCATTTGTAACTAAAGATGATATGAAAGTCTTTAGCGAGACACATTTAGATGGGGTTGAGAAGATTATATCCTCTCATCCTCGTCCAGTGACTCCACTGAGTCAAGAAGACGCGTCTATTATCTTGGAAAATATTATTCATCATATTCAACCAAGGATGATCTTAGAAATTCCAGAAGTCATAGTTGTAAAGAAGTTGTTGAGTGCTGATGTTGGAAACCTGAAATGTGTGGTAGCAGACTTACAGAATAAGTTTTCTTTGAGATCAGAGCCTGCTCCTGTTTCTGCCCCTGCACCTGTTGCTGATTCTCCTGAACCAACTTATTCCACCCCTGCTATAGAGATTGTGTCTCAAGTGCATCCATATCTACTATCTTTTGAAGATAATATTAGAACAAGACACACCAAGATGATACAACGCATTAGAGAGCTTGTGGAAAATCTGAATAAGCTCACAGATTAGTACACTGGATGCCTGCAAAATGTTTTGAAATAGCTCAAAGTTCAATCCATAACATTAAAAGCAGCACCTACTTCTAGTCAACCTTCTGTTCCTCCTTTGGATGATTCTCTACTAAGATCCATAATCCAGGAAGAACTTCATAATTCCATCGTGTCTTGGATCTTTCTTCTTTGTCAAAAGTGGTTAAGAACAGTGATCGAGCATTGGACTCTGTTAGAATTCATTCAAAGATTTCCAATGATGCTCAACAAGATATCACCAACATGATTGATGTCTATCTCAATCGAATTTTCTCTAAAAGTGATATGACATATCACTTTAGATATCTTGTGGAGAATTTGAAAATCCCTCCAATGACTCATGCTTTTAAAGATCATGTTCAAAAGATAACAGAGTTCACCAGATTGTTGGACAAGTTCTGGGAGAATAATGACGATTTCGAGAAGGCTATGAAATATGGTGGAGAAATCCTTACTGATTTCAGAAACCTTATAATGTTTTATCTTTATGTGCAGAGTACCGCTATCGTTGCTCCAACTGCTACACCCCTTAGACCTGGTCTACCTGCCTTAGCCTCAACTACCATGTTAGTCAGTCAAGCTCTATCTCAGATCTGGCTAGTCATTCATGACAAACCACGGACTAGATCTTCTAATGAACCATCTTTGGCTCCCTCCATTTTTGAAGGTCTACCCTTACCATCATTGTCTACCACATCTATTCCTTCTTCTACATTAGCATCATCTCCTATTGCTGATAAAGTCAAGTTAAAGGCTGATCCCTAAAGAGTCAAGTGACTACTTTCATTTTTATGGGGATGTTTTTGTTTTTCTACCTATTGTGAATCATGTATTATGAATGTGTTTTAATGACAACTGCATTGTTTCTCTCCATTCTCTATAATTTATGATAATCCCAAAAGGGGGTGAAAAGTGAGATGTTTAGAACTGATTTTATCTATTGTTATTCTATATAGTTGCATCTCATCTATCTCTTATATATATATAATTTGTGATCATCAAAAAGGGGGAGACTACTGGACTCCTCATGTATTAATCATGTTTTAATGATAAAAAATATTATTACAGTTCATTATTCTCATTAATATTCACAAATCTTATTACTGTTCATTACTCTCATTAACATTCAAAAATCATAATTACTTTTAATTAATCTCATTATTATTTACATATATTATCAATCCTCTGTATTTATGTGTCATGTTATATTATCTTATAATGGTTAGCTTAATTCCAACTACGCATATTACTGTTTATGTTTAAATACAATTATTTGGCTAAGTATCAAGATATTGTGATGTTTGGCACAGTAAGAAAGACTATGTGCAAGGCTCATAAACCGTGAAGGACACACCGTGACTCAGACACCGTGAAGGAAACACTATGACTCAGACACCATGAAGGACACAATGATACTCAGTCACCGTGAAGGACAGACCATGACTCAGACACGATGAAGGACAAACTGTTACTCAAACACCGTTAAGTACATACCGCGAAGAAGACACTGTTTACACAACAAACCGTGACACCGTTTCTTAATCCTTTTGTCAATATTATTTAATTATCTCTAATAGTCATATTTGATGTTTTAATGCAATTAATGTAATTTAATGATAGTTGTTGGCATGTTAGTAAACCCTACCTTGTACTTATGGAATGGGATTAATTCATATTATCAGTGCTCATGGAATAAAATGAAGTCTCAGCTTTAGTAAAAATATGAATTCGTCTCGACATACACTCTACAACACACGCGATGTGCTTTGTACTAATCCAAAGGACAATGCTGGGCATAACTGTGAAGAAGATATTGAATAATCCTCAAAGAAGTTCCAAAACATGGAATCCTACACTACTAGAGGAATTGAAGTCAAGAGAAAATCTTCACTACTATAGAACACAAGCTTAACTACGACACTCTGTTTTTCAATAGAAAAACCAGAGAAGGACGCAGAAGAATTTCTGCTGAATCTAATGAGTCTAGAGCTGCATTGCTAATCACTAGATCTTTCTAAACTCTTATCTATTCTCTCTAAGTGATTTTGTTATTTACTTTCAAGCAGTGTGGTGTACTCTGTATATCTTACACACATACAGTCTTCTGCACTGAAATGGAGGATATCAAAATCATCACTCCAAAACTCTTAACTCTTTTTTACCCACGACAACTGTGGAAGAGGTCCTTATGTAACTAGGTCTTTGTTTTTTTCCCACGAAGAACTATGGTAGAGGCCCCTGCGTGGCCTGGATAGTTTTTTAAACTGTTGTTAACCCCGATCCAGGGTGTGGATCAAATTTATATAAATTTGAGAGAACTAAGTCTCAGCTTGAGACTGAACCTCTTGTTATATTTTCTGTGCATTTTTACTTTATGTTTAAAGTATACTACATATATCGTTTATATACTCATGATGTTTCTTTGAAATACAAAACCATTTTAATGTTACATTGAGAGTTAAATTAGTACGTTTTTACACTTATTGTACATCAGTAGGTTAGTTTCAAAAGTTATTTCAATATTGTGGTTAAATTAACTGAGACCTAATGAATCTTTGAGAAGCTAAGTGAAAATTTACAATCTATATAAATTCACTACAGTTTAACTTGTTTTATAAATTGGGGTATTTTAATAGAACCTGCTATAAAGACAACCAGTTCTTAAAATATTTCAGAATCTGCTCCTAATGAACCTAAACCTATAGATGAACATGAAATTTCTATTCCTACCTTTACTAGATCAACTATAATTCTAAAGAATCATCCTTTAGATGTTGTTGTAGGAAATCTAGATAGAGGGACACAGACTACAGCTTCTCTTAGAAATCAGGTTGAACTTCATGCCTTCTTTTCATAGCTTGAACCTAAAAACATTGATAATTCCATTAATAATGAATTTTGGGCAATTGATATGCAAGAAAAACTCATTCAGTTTGAAATAAAAAAATTTTGGAAACTAGTAGAAAGACCTAAGGACACATTCACCATAGGCACTAAATGGGTGTTTAGAAATAATGTAGATGAATCTGGAAATATAGTTAGAAACAATGTAAGATTAGTTGAATAAGGTTATAGTCAAGAAGAAGGAATTGACTATGAGGAGACTTTTACTCTAGTAGCCAGATTAGAAGCCATTAGGATTTTACTTTCTTATACTAAACATCTAAATTTCAAACTATATCAAATAGATGTCAAGAGTGAATTCTTAAATAGATATATTTCTTAGGATGTTTTTGTTGAACAACCACCTGGATTTTCAAACCCACAATTTCCAAATCATATTTTCAAATTATAAAAAGCTTTATATGGTTTAAAACAAGCTCCAAGAGCATGGTATGATAGATTAAGTACTTTTCTAATTCACATTGGTTTTACAAAAGGTATAGCTGATACTACTCATTTTATAAAATGTATTTCTAATGATGTTTTAGTTGTACAAAATTTATGTAGATGATATTATTTTTGGATCTTCAAAAACTAAATTATGTACTGATTTTTCTAAAATGATGCAAAATGAATTTGAAATGAGTTTAATGGGTGAACTTAAATTCTTTATTGTATTTAAAATCATTCAAAATGAAGATGGAATTATTTTAAATCAAAGTAAATATACTAGAGATCTTTTAAAACGTTTTGGATTGGAGTGCACTAAAAGTAGTGACACTCTTATGAGTACCACCTGTAAGATGGATCATGATGAGGATGGTAAATATGTTGGTCAAACCAATTATAGAGGAATGATTGGAAGTCTCCTCTAGTTGACTGCTAGTCGTCTTGATATTATGTTTAGTGTGTGTATGAGTTCTCATTTTCAAGAAAACCCTAAAGAATCACATTTAAATGTTGTAAAGGGAATTTTCAAATACCTCAAGCATACTCTCAATTTATCATTGTTCTATCCGAAAAGACATTCATTTGAATGAGTTTGTTATTCTGATGCTGATTTTGTTTGATATAAGTTAGATAGAAAAATCACCTCTATAACATGTCACCTTTTAGGAAAGTCACTAGTATCATGGTGTAGAACGAAAAAAATTCTATTGAATAATCTACTGTAGAAGATGAATACATAGCTGTTGGAAGTTGTTGTGCACAAATTTACTGAATGAAACAAACATTACTAGACTATGGATATCAATTCAGACATGTCCCAATAAATTGTGATAACACAAGTGATATTGACATTTCAAGGAATCCTATTTCACATTCTAGGACAAAACATATTGATGTAAGACATCACTCTTTGCGGGATAATTACCAAAAAAGTGATATCACTTTATAATTCATTGGTACTAAATATCAACATGTTGATATATTCAGTAAACCATTAAATTATGAGAGATTAGACTACATTATACATGATCTTGGTGTGATTAATCATAAATAGATATCTTACCGATCGAAATGTTTAATAATTTACTGTATTTTAATTTACAGTTTTATGGTCACTATTTTACAGTTACTATTTCATGCTTACTAGCTCACTGTTAACACATTGTGTTCATGGTCTGTCAGTTAACTATCTCACCGTGGCGGAACAGTTCACTCACTGTCTCACTGTGACTACACAGAATGGTCACTGTCTTACTGTGACGCCTGTTTTTAATCGCACCGTAACTCCAACTCACGGTCTCACCGTGAATATCATTTATGCATTTATTTTTTAACCTGTATCACTGTAATTTTTATTTCACCGCTATTTGATTTCCTGTGTTTTTTTATGACTATTTACATTCCCAAATGATAAAATGTAATGGTTTCACTTGATCTCTCACCCGATCTCTCTCCCGAAATCTCTCATTCTCTCTCTCTCGAACCCTCTTTACCTTGAGAACCTCTTCTTCTCTCTCACCTGAACCTTCAGTGGATTCCAAGGATGAAGTGTCCATCATCATCAACCGCTGAGAAGTGAATTTCAAAGAAGAAGAAGATAGATTCAAGGATAGCTCTCGAAGGACTTCTAAATCTGAACTTTGTTAACCGTACTGTTGTACCTGAAAAATAGATTTTCCATGAGTGGCTATTGTCTAGTAAGTCGTTGGTTTTGAAAATATTAAGAGAAAAAAGGATGGATCGATTGGTTCCCTAGACAAGATAGTACAGTTTATGCATGGTTGGTATCTCAGTTTTACCAATTTGTAATGTCTTTTTTATGCTGGAGAGAGTTTCATGGTGACCAGATGGATCAATGGTCGGAAATGTTCATTCACTTCAAGGTTATGGGATGCATGCCTGAGGATTCCTCATGAAGGAATTTGTGATGACTACCAAAGAGTCCCTCCTCTATCATCAGACATCTTCGATCTAGAAAATTCCTTGGAAACCATAACTGGTAATGGAACCAAGAGTCGGTCTATAGCTACAGAGCTAGATGGAGAAACAAGACTACTATTCAAATTTGTTCAGAATTTTATTAGTCCAAGAAAAGGGGATTTTATGGTGATGAAGTATCAGGATGTGTTTCAGATTCATCTGTTGAAGATTAGTGATAAGATCAATCTTTGAAAGTATTTCATTAACCGTATGTGTGATCTAATTAATGTCACTTCCAAATCCACCTCCTTCTTTTACCCAAGGATGATTTCAGCCATGCTAGTTGTAAAAGGGGTTTTTGGACCAAATGAAGAGAAGCTAGTGGATTTAGATTTTTTCATATCCAATCCTATCATCATAAAGATGAAAATTAACTAGAACCCCTGTAAGAGGAAATGGGTTGAGGATAATGGTCAATTTTATAAGAAGTATAATCATGTTTATTATCCAAGAAGGCCAATGAATGTAACTGATCTTAGTTTGTAACCTGATGAACTGGCTGAATACTTAGATACTGAAGAAGAAGATGAAGTGGCATCTAATGTACCACTTCGAGGAGAAGCTGAAATACCTGCATGGAAGCAGATCCTGTTGAAAAAGAAAGGACTAATGTCCCTACTGTTGTTCCTACTAAAATACCTCATAGAGAGGAAGTTGTTGTTGATATGGAAAGGACTGTAGATCCTTCAGTTATTCTTAGTGAGGAAGAAGCTCCTACTTCTAGAGAATTTGTTAATCTAGATATCCAACCTGAGGATGTAAGAGATTCTCTACTAAAAAATTAGAGAAAAATCCATGGAAGAGTCATCTGGTGTAGAGGAACTCCCTGTTGATAAGAAGCCAATCTGGAAGAACTGGTTGTGGAACAGTCGTTTCCTGAGATAATTCCCTCCACTGAAGATAGGATGGAACTCTCCATCCAGTTAGAAAGGAAATAAATGGGTGAAGAGATCAAAACTGATCTTGTGGATCTTGATCTTGTTTCTGAGCCTATAGTCTATGAAATGGAAGCACAATTTGAGGGGGAGGAACCTCAAAATCTAAAGACTACTCCAGCTGAGTCTGATGAATCCAAATCTGAATCTGAACTTGGTAATGAGTCATACTCTTTGTACACTCGATATGTTTTTACATGCTGTTATGATGTGAATGAGTCATCCCAAGTGACTACAACTGGAATGGATCTTTATTCTATGTTTCAACTGAAGTCATTAGATCACCTAGAACCCAAACCAGAACCACAGCCCCAACCTGAACCTCAACCAACATCGCAACCAGAACTTGTACCTCTTCTTGCTCCCTTACCTAATCAACAATCATTTGTAACTAAAGATGATCTGAAAGTCTTTGGAGAGACACATTTATATGGAGTGGAGAAGATTATATCCTATCAACCTCATCCAGTGACTTAACAGAGTCAGGAAGATGCGTCTATTATATTGGAAAATATTATTCACCATATTCATCCAAGGATGATCCGAGAAATTCAAGAAGTTAGAGTTGAAAATAAGTTTCTGAGTGCTGATGTTGAAAACCTAAAAAGTATGGTAGCAGACTTACAGAATGTTTTTTCTTTGAGATCAGAGCCTGCTTCTGTTTCTGCCCCTGCACCTGTTGCTGATTCTCCAGAACCAACTGATTCCACCCTTGGTATAGTAATTGTGTCTCAAGTGCATCCATATCTACTATCTTTTGATGATAATATTGGAACAAGACACACCAAGATGGTGCAACGCATTAGAGAGCTTGTGGAAAATCTGAATAAACCCACAGATTAGTACACTGGATGCCTGCAAAATGTTTTGAAACTGCTCAAAGTTCTATCCATAGCTGTAAATGCTTCTCCTGATTCTGGTCAACCTTCTGTTCCTCCTTTGGATGATTCACTACTAAGATCTATAATCAAGGAAGAACTTTATAATTCCATCGTGTCTTGGATCTTTCTTCTTTGTCAAATGAGGATAAGAATAGTGATTGAGCGTCGGACTTGGTTAGAATTCATTCAAAGATTGCCAATGATGCTCAACAAGATATCACAAACATGATTATTGTATATCTCAATCAAATTTTCTCTAAAAGTGATATGACAGATCACTTTAGATATCTTGTAGAGAATTTGAAAATCCCTCCAATTACTCAATATTTTAAAGATCATGTTCAAAAGCTAACAGAGTTCACCAGATTTTTGGACATGTTAGGGGTGAATAAGGAAGATTTCATGAAGGCTATCCAATATGGTGGAGAAATCATTACTGATTTCATAAACCATATAAAGTTTTATTTTCATGTGAAGAGTACCACTATCATTTCTCCAGCTGCAGAACCCCTCAGACCTGGTCTACCTGCCTTAGCCTCAACTACATTGTTAGTCAGTCAAGCTCTATCTCAGATCTGGCCAGTCATTCTTGACCAACCACAGACTAGATCTACTATCGCACCATCTTTGGCTCCCTCCATTTTTGAAGGTCTACCCTTACCATCATTGTCTACCACATATATTCCTTCTTCTACATTAGTATCAGTTCCTACTGCTGATAAAGGCAAGTCAAAGGCCGATCCCTGAAGAGTCAAGTGACTACTTTCATTTTTATGGGGATGTTTTTGTTTTTCTACTTATTGTGAATCATGTATTATGAATGTGTTTTAATTACAACTGCATTGTTTCTCTCTATTCTCTATAATTTATGATAATCCCAAAAGGGGGCGGAAATGTGAGATGTTTAGAACTTATTTTATCTATTGTTATTCTATATAGTTGCCTCTCATCTATCTCTTATCTATATATGATTTGTGATCATCAAAAGGGGGGATACTATTGGAATCCTCATGTATTAATCATGTTTTAATGATAAAAAATATTATTACAGTTCAATACTCTCATTAAAATTCACAAATCTTATTACTGTTCATTACACTCATTAACATTCAAAAATCTTAATTACTTTTAATTAATCTCATTATTATTTACATATATTATCAATCCTCTGTATTTATGTGTCAAGTTATATTATCTTATAATAGTTAAGCTTAATTCCAACTATGCATATTACTGTTTAAGTTTAAATACAGTTATTTTGCTAAGTATCAAGATACCGTGATGTTTGACACAGTAAGACAGACTGTGTGCAAGACTCAGACACTGTGAAGGACACACCGTGACATAGACACCGTGAAGGTCACACTATGACTCAGACACCGTAAAGGACACAACGTGACTCATACAATGTGAAAGACAAACCGTGACTCAGACACCATGAAGGTCAAACTGTTACCCAAACACCGTTAAGTACATACTGTGTAGAAGACACCGTTTACACAACATACTGTGACACCATTTCTTAAAATTTTTGTCAATATTATTTATATATTGCTAACAGTCGTATTTGATGTTTTTAATGCAATTAATGTAATTTAATGATAGTTTTTGGCATGTCAGTAAACTGTACCTTGTACTTATGGAGTGGGATTCATTCCTATTGTCAGTTCTCATGGAATAAAATGAAGTCTCAGCTCCAGTAAAAAGAAGAATTCGCCTCGACATACATTCTACAACACACGCAAAGTGCTCTGTACTGAACTAGAGAACAATCATGAGCATAACTATGAAGAATATATTGAATAATCCTCAAAGAAATTCCAACACATGGAATCCTACACTACTAGAGGAACTGATGTCAAGGAAACATCTTCACTCTTATAGAACACAAGTTGAACTAAGACACTCTATTTTTCAATATAAAAACCAGAGGACACAGAAGCATTTCTTCTGAATCCAACAAGTCCAGAGCTGCATTGCTAATCACTAGAGCTTTCTAAACTCTTATTTGTTCTCTCTAAGTGACTTGGTTATTTAATTTCAAGAAGTGTGGTGTACTCTGTATATCTTACACACACACAGTCTTCTACACTGAACTGGAGGATATCAAAATCCTCACTCCAAAACTCTTAACTCTTGTTTACCCACAGAAAATGTGGAAGAGGTCCCTGTGTAACCGGATCTTTGGTTTGTTTCTCATGAAGAACTTTGGTAGAGGTCCATGCGTGGCCTGGACAGTTTTTTAAATTGTTGTAAACCCCGATCCAGGGTGTGGATCAAATTTATATAAATTTGAGAGGACTAAGTCTCGGCTTGAGACTGAACCTCTTGTTATATCTACTATGCAATTTTAGTTTATGTTTAAAGTATACTGCATATATCATTTATATTCTCATGATGATTCTTTGAATTAAAAAACCATTTTAAAGTTACATTGAGAGTTAAATTAGCACGTTTTAAACTTATTGTACATCAGTAGGTTAGTTTCAAAAGATAGATTAATTTTGTGGTTAAATTAACTGAGACCTAATCAATCTTTGAGAGGCTAAGTGAAAATTTACAATATGTTTAAATTCACTATAGTTTAACTTGTTTTATAAATTGGGGGATTTTAATAGAACCTGCTATAAAGATAACCAGTTATGGAAATATTTCATAATCTGCTCCTAATGAACCTGAACATATAGATGAACATGAAATTTCTAGTCCTACCTTGACTAGATCAACTAGAATTCTAAAGAATCATCCTTTAGATGTTGTTGTAGGAAATATAGATAGAGGGACACATACTAGAGCTTATCTTAGAAATCAGGTTAAACTTCAATCCTTCTTTTCATTGCTTGAACCTAAAAACATTTGATGATTCCATTAATAATGAATTTAGGGTTACTGATATGCAAGAAGAACTCAATCAGTTTGAAATAAATAAATTTTGGAAACTAGTAGAAAGACCTAAGGACACATTCACCACAGGCACTAAATGGGTGTTTAGAAATAATGTAGATGAATATTCAAATATAGTTAGAAATAATGCTAGATTAGTTGCATAAGGCTATAGTAAAGAAGAAGGAATTGACTATGAGGAGACTTTTACTCCAGTAGAAATACTATAAGCCATTAAGATTTTACTTTCTTATACTACACATCTAAATTTCAAACTATATCAAATGGTTGTCAAGAGTTAATTATTAAATAGATATATTTCTGAGGATGTTTTTGTTGAACAACCACCTAGATTTTCAAACCCTCATTTTCTAAATCATATTTTCAAATTATTAAATGCTTTATATGGTTTAAAACAAGCTCCAAGATCTTGGTATGATAGATTAAGTACTTTTTTAATTTCCAATGGTTATACAAAATGTATAGCTGATACTACTCATTTTATAAAATGTATTTCTAATGATGTTTTAGTTGTACAAATTTATGTAGATGATATTATTTTTGGATCTTCATAAACTACATTATGTACTGATTTTTCTAAAATGATGCAAAATGAATTTGAAATGAGTTTAATGGGTGAACAGAAATTCTTTCATGGATTTAAAATCATTCAATATGAAGATGGAATTATTTTAAATGAAATTAAATATACTAGAGATCTTTTAAAACGTTTTGGATTGGAGAGCACTAAAAGTATTGACACTCTTATGAGTTCCACCTGTAATTTGGATCTCGATGAGGATGGTAAATATGTTGATCAAACCAATTATAGAGGAATGATTGGAAGTCTACTCTACTTGACTTCTTATCATCTTGATATTATGTTTAGTGTGTGTATGTGTTCTCATTTTCAAGAAAACCCTATAGATTTACATTTAAATGTTGTAAAGAGATTTTTTAAATACCTCAAGTATACTCACAATTTAGCATTATTCTATCCCAAAAGACATTTATTTGAATTAGTTAGTTATTCTGATGATGATTTTGTTGGATATAAGTTAGATAGAAAAATAACCTTTGGAATATGTCACCTTTTATGTAAGTAACTAGTATCATGGTGTAGAAAGAAAAAAATTCTATTGCATTATCTACTGCAGAAGATGAATACATAGCTGTTGGAAGTTGTTGTGCACAAATTTACAGAATAAAACACACATTACTAGAGAATGGATATAAATTCAGACATGTCCCAATAAATTTTGATAACACAAGTGATATTAACATTTCAATGAATCCTATTTCACATTCTAGGACAAAACATATTGATGTAAGACATCACTTTTTGCGGGATAATTACCAAAAAGTTGATATCACTTTATATTTCATTGGTACTAAATATCAACTTGATGATATTCACTAAACCATTAAATTCAGAGAGATTAGACTACATTATACATGGTCTTGGTATGATTAATCATAAATAGATTTCTTACTGATCGTAATGTTTAATACTTTAATATATTTTAATTTAAAGTTTCATGGTCACGGTTTTAAAGTTACTGCTTCAAGCTTACGGTCTCATCATTAACACCTTGTGTTCACGGTCTGTCACTTAACTGTCTCACCATGATAGAATAGTTAACTCACTGTCTCACTGTGACAGCACAGAATGGTCACTGTCTCACCATGATAACTATTTTTCATCGCACAGTAACTCCTACTCATGGTCTCACCATGAAGATCATTTATGAATTTATTTTTTAACCCATATCGTGGTAATTTTTATTTCACCGCTATTTGATTTCCTGCATTTTTTTTATGATGCTTAACATTCCCAAATGATAATACATAATAGTTTCACTCGATCTCTCACCCGATCTCTCACCCGAACACTCTCCTGATCTCTCTCTCGAACCCTCTTTACCTTGAGAAACTCTTCTTATCTCTCACACAAACCTTAAGTGGATTACAAGGATGAAGCGTCCGTCTTCATCTACCCCTGAGAAGCGCAGTTCCAATAAGAAGAAGATAGCTCTATGGATATCTCCCGAAGGACATCTAAATCTGAACCTTGTTAACCGTAATATTGTACTTGAGAAAGTGATTTTCCCTGAGTGGCTGATCTCTAGTAATTCTTTGATCTTGAAAATGATAAGAGAACAAGGATGGCTCAATTGGTTCTATAGTCAAGATAGACCAAATTATCCAAGGTTGGTATCTCAGTTTTACCAATTTGTAATGTTTTCTTTTGATGCTGGAGAAAGTTTCATGGTGACCAGCTGGATCAATAGTTAGAAATGTTCTTTCACTTAATGGATGTGGGATGTAGGCATGAGGATTTCTCATGAAGGAATTTGTGATGACTACTAGAGAGAACCTCCTCTATCATCTGACATCTTCAATCCAGAAAATGAATTGAAAACCATAAATGCTGATGGAACCAAACGAAGTGCTATAGGTGCAGAGATGGATGGAGAAACTATACTACTATTCAAATTTGTTCATAATTAGATTAGTCTATGAAAAGGGTCTTTTTCAGTGATGAAGTATCAGGTTGTGTTCCTGATTCACCTGTTGATGAATGACCATAAGATCAGTCTTTGCAAGTATGTCATTAACCATATATGTGAGCTGATTAAAGTCACTTCCAAATCCACCTCCTTGTTTTACTCAATGATTATTTCAGAAATGCTAGTTGAAAAAGGAGTTGTTGGACCGAATGAAGAGAATCTATTGGATTTTGAGTTATTCCTATCCAATCCTATCATCAGAAGGGTGAAAATTAACTGGAACCCCTAGATGAAGCAATGGGTTGAGGATAATGATCAATTGTATAAGAATTAAAATCCTATTGCTTATCCATGAAGGCCAAAGAATGTTACTGATCCTGGTTTGGAACCATATAATGTGGATGAATAATAACATGTTGAAGAAGAAGAGGAAGTGGCAGCTAATGTACCACTTAGAGAAGAATTTGAAATACCTCCAATGGAAGCCGCTCCTGTTTAAAAAGAAAAGATTTTTGTCCCCCCTGTTGTTCCTACTGAAATACCTTATAGAGAGGAATTTTTTGTTGAAAAGGAAATGACTGTAGATCCTTCAGTAGTTCATAGTGAGGAAGAGTCTCCTGCTTCTAGATAATTTGTTAATCTGGATATATAATCTGAGGATGTAACAGATTTTGTAGTAACAGAATCAGAGCAAAAAATCCATGGAAGAGTCTGCTGGTGTAGAAGAACTCCCTGTTGAAAAGCAAGACAATATGGAAGCACTACCAGTGGAATTGTTGGTTCCTGAGATAATAACCTCCTCTAAAGAGATGATGGAACTTTCCATCCAGTTTCCAAGGAAAGAAGTGGTTGTAGAGATCAGAACTGATCCTGTGGATATTGATCTTGTTTCTGAGCGTATAGTCTCTGAAATGGAAGCACAATTTGATGGGGAAGAACCTCAAAATCTAGAGACTAGTCCAACTGAGTCTAATGATTATGAATCTGAATCTGAACCTGGTGATGAGTCATACTCTGTGTACACTCGATATGTTCTAAAATATTTTATGATGTGAATGAGTCATAGAAAGTGACTACAACTAGAATGGATCTCTCTTCGGTGTTTCAACTGAAGTCAGTAGCTCACCCAGAACCTGAACCAGAACCAGATCCCCAACCTGAACCTCAACCAAGATCGCAAACAGAACCTATGGCTGTACCTCCTCTCATACCTGATCAACAATATTTTGTAACTAATGAAGATCTGAAAGTCTTTGTAGAGACTCTTTTAGCTGGAGTTGAGAGTATTATATCCTCTCAACCTCGTCGAGTGACTCAACTGAGTCAAGAAGATGCATCGATTATCTTGGAATATATTATTCTGCATATTCAACCATGGATGATCCGAGAAATTCAAGAAGTCAGAGTTGAAAATAAGATGCTAAGTGCTGATGTTGCAAACCTGAAATGTATGGTAGCAGACTTGCAGAATGAGTTGTCTTTGATATCAGAGCCTACTCCTGTTTCTTCCCCTGAACCTGTTGCTCCTTCTCCTGAATCAATTGATTCCACCCTTTCTAGAGAGATTGTGTCTCGAGTGTATCCATATTTTCTGTCTTTTTATGAGAAGATTGGAACAAGACACACCATGATGCTTCAATGCATGAGAGAGCTTGTGAAAAATCTAAATAAGCTCACAGATGAGTACACTGGAAGCCTGCAAAATTTTTTGAAACATCTCAAAGTTCTATCCATAGTTGTAATAGCTTCTCCTGTTTCTGGTCAACCATCTATTCCTCCTTTGGATGATTCTCTGCTGAGATCCACAATCAAGGAAGAACGTTAGAATGCCTTCAGTGGCTTGGATCTATCTACTTTGTCAGAAGTGGTTAAGAACAGTGATTGAGCATTGGACTTGGTTAGAATTCATTCAAAGATTGCCAATGATTCTCAACAAGATATCACCAAGAATATTGATGTCTATCTCAACCGAATTCTCTCTAAAAGTGATATAACAGATCAATTTAGATATCTTGTGGAGAATTTGAAAATCCCTCTACTAACTCAGGCATTTAATGATCAAGTTTAAAAGATAACAGAGTTCACCAGATTGTTGGACAAATTCTTGGAGAATAAGGATGATTTTGAGAAGGCTATGAAATATGGTGGAGAAATTATTACTGATTTAATAAACTTTTTAAAGGTGTATATTCATGTGCAGTGTATCGCTATCGTTGCTCCTGCTGCTACACCCCTCAGACCTGGTCTACCTGCCTTAGCCTCAACTGCCATGTCAGTCAGTCAAGCACTATATCAGATCCGGCCAGTCATTATTGACCAACCACATACTAGATCTTCTACTGCACCATCTTTGGATCCCTCCATTTTTGAAGGTCTACCCTTACCATCATTGTCTACCACATATATGAATTCGTCTACCCCAGCATCAGCTCCTGCTACTGATAAAGGCATGTCAAAGGCCAATCCCTGAAGAGTCAAGTGACTACATTCTTTTTGACGGAGAAGTTTTTTTTCTACTTAATTTGAATCATTTATTCTGAACGTGTTTTAATGACAACTTCATTGTTTCTCTCCATTATTTGTACTTTTTGATAATCCGAAATGGGGGAGAAAAATTAAGAAGTTTATAACTTGTTTTATCTATTTTTATTCCATATAGTTTCATATCATTTATCTCTTATCTAAATATGATTTGTGAGCATCAAAAAGGGGGATATTGTTGGACTCCTCATGTATTAATCATGTTTTAATGATCAGAAATCTTATTACTATTCATTACTCTCATTAATATTCGCAAATCTTAGTAATATTCATTACTATCATTAACATTAAAAAATCTTAATTACTGTTAATTAATCTCATTATTATTTACATATCATATAAATCCACTGTATTTATGTGTCATGTTATATTATCTTATAATGGTTAAGCTTAATTCCTACTATGCATATTACTGTTTATGTTTAAATACAGTTATTTGGTTGTGTATCAAGACACCATGATGTTTGACACATTAAGACAGACTGTGTGCAAGACTCAGACACTGTGAAGGACACACCATGATTCAGACACCGTGAAGGCCAAACCGTGACTCAAACACTGTGAAGGACACAATGTGACTCAGAAACCGTGACTCAGACACCGTGAAGGAAAAACCGTGACTCAGACATAGTGAAAGAAAAACCGTGACTCAGACACCATGAAGTACACACCGTGAAGAAGACACTGTTTACACAACAAACTGTGACACTGTTTCTTAACATTTTTATCAATATTATTTAAATATTGATTACGGTCATATTTGATGTTTTTAATGCAATTAATGTAATTTAATGTTATTTGTTGGAATGTCAGGAAACCATACCTCGTACATATGGAAAGGGATTCATTCCTATTGTCAATGCTCATGGAATAAAAAGAAGTCTCAACTACAGTAAAAAAAGAATTCTCCTTGACATATATTCTACAACACACACGAAGTGCTCTGTACTGAACCGATGAACAATCCTAAGCACAACAGTGAAGAAGATATTGAATGATCCTCAAAAAATTTCCAACACATGCAATCCTACACTACTATAGGAACTGAAGTCAACAGAACATCTTCACTCCTGTAGAACACAAGCTGAACAACGACACTCTGTTTTCAACATAATAACCATAGAATGACTCAGAAGAATTTCTGTTGAATCCAACAAGTCCAGAGCTTCATTTCTAATCACTAGAGCTTTCTAAACTCTTATATATTCTCTCAAAGTGATTTGTTTATTTACTTTCGAGCAGTGTGGTGTACGTTTCATATATTACACACACTATCTCCTGCACAGAACTGAAGGATTTCAAAATCCTCACTCCAAAACTCTTAACTATTGTTTACCCATAACAACTGTGGAAGAGGTCCTTTTGTGACATGGTCTTTGTTTTGTTTCCCATGAAGAACTATGGTATAGGTCCCCACATAGCCTGGGTAGTTTTGTAATCTGTTGTTAACCCCGATCGAGGGTGTCGATCAAATTTATAAAAATTTGATAGGATTAAGACTCTTCTTGAGACTGAACAACTTGTTATATCTGCTGTGTATTTTTAGTTTAATTTTAAAGTATACTACATATATATTTTATATTCTGCTACTGCTAAATTCAAATACAAAACCATTTTAATGTTATTTTGATAGTTAAATTAGAAAGTGTTTACACTTATTGTAAATAAATAGGTTAGTTTCAAAAGATAGTTTTATCTTGTGGTTAAATTAACTGAGACCTAATCAATCTTTGAGAAGGTAAGTGAACATTTACAATATGTATAAATTCACTACAGTTTAACTTGTTTTATAAATTGAGGGATTTTAATAGAAAATATTTTAACAGAAATTTTAATTAGAACTCAATTCCCCCCCCCCCTCTTGAGTATCCCCTCTGACCTACAAAAAGTAATAAACACTTTTTTTTAATAATTATAGTTACTTTAAAATAGATTTGAATTTAAAAGTACTTAGTAGTGGAATAAGCTATATAGTTTAAAATAAAATGGGATGCACAAAATGTTTAACCAAGGGGTTCAGTCTCAAGCTGAGACATAGTCCTCTCAAGTAGTTTATTTAAACATTGATCCACACCCTAGATCCGGGAAAACAACACTACAAATACTGTCCAGGTACTGAGACCTCTACCATAGTTCTACATGGGAATAACAAAACAATAGCACACAGGCTATCTAGGTCACACTTGACCTCTACCACAATCCACTGTGGGAACTAAAGAAAGGGGTTAGAATGATTGAGTGAGAATACTAAATATCCTCCAATTATACTTAGAGTTAGTTTGTAAATACAGAACACACACTTCTAAAAAAGTAAAAAAAATGAAACACAATAGAGCTAAAAAATAGAGATGATTTCAAGAAGCTCTATGTGTTTTGAGTGATGATATGGACTCCTTGGATTGTTGCAGATTAAGCTTTGAGTCCTTCTCTGGTTTTTTTTCAATAAAAACTGAGTGTCATTTTTGTATTTGACAGCCACATCCAGGTTGATCAGGTCGATCAGCTTGAGTTTAGGTGAAATAGATGAAGCTCTTTTCTCCTTGAATGTTTAGGTTCTACAGATTCTGTATGTATTCTTCTTTCTTATTCATTGCATGTTATTCCTTGTGTATCTCCCGCAGAAGGTTTCGTATGTGCATGGAAAGACTGGTTGACTCTTATTATTTTTCTTTACTAGTTTGAGGTTCAATTATATACCTTCAGCTCCGATAATGGGAATGATTACATTTTTACAGGTACAAGGTACGGTTCCCTGAAATGCCATCAATTATAATTAATTAATATCAAATGCATTAAAAACATTAAAATATGACCCTTGCTAAAAAAGGAAATATAAATATAGTTTAGAGAAACAGTGACTAGTTTCCATGGGTAGATCTTAGTATCAGTGAGCTTTAATCGGTGGACTTGAGTCAATATGTCCTGTGTCAAAAGCTATTACTCTTTATAACAGTAGCTCTATGTATCGGTAGATCTTTCTATCAGTGACTCTTTTTATCAGTAGATCTTTTGTACTGGTGTCATTCTTGTATTGGTGGCTCATCCATTGGTAACTTTCCTATATCGGTAGCTGCGTCTAGTGGTGGATCTCTCTGTATATCAGTAGACTTCATACGAGTAGCTGTTTTTTATTGGTAAACTTTGATATCGGTAGACTTTGATATCGGTACCTGTTTGTCTATCAGTATCGGTAGACATTGATATCGGTAGACTTTGATATCGGTAGCTATTTTTCTATTAGTATCGATAGACATAGATATTAGTAGACTTATTAATTGTATTGATAGACTTCATATCCGTAGCTGTCTGCCAGTCTCTTGTATCATTATCATGTATCGGTAACTATGTACCAGTGACCTTCTATCACATGAAGCTTGGTCTATCAGTGACCTTTACTTATCGAAAGACTACGTACCAGTAGGTCTGTATTATTCGACTTGTGCATACCAATAGAATTCTATACTGGCATACTTAGCCTTATAGTTTGTTTTTTGTATCATTAGACCTTTCTATATATCGGTGACTTATTTTATCGGTAGGTCTGTACTAGTGACTCGCAAGCATAAGACTTATCTGTTCTATGAAAATCATATACAGTTTGAGATAGAATTTTTTCAATGCATGTATAAACATATATAAACTTTTATTAACATATTCCATTGATTATTTTGATATTTTATCAACTCAATAGTCGGATCTCATAGATTGAAAGAATTTATATAAAGATAAACATTTTTTGGGATTATCAAAGCACACTAAAACATAATTGATATTATCAAAACAGGTGAGGTAAAAAATTAATAGGTTTGAATATAAATAGATATGATAAATTATGTCCAATTGTTGTGTAAACATGTAAAATTTGTTTTTAATACACTTTACAAATGAAACAATTTAGTGCGGTTTATGAAAAATATTAAATAGAATATAAATCAGAAAAGGAATATTTGTTTTCATAAAACCAGAAATTTAAAATGTTATTTTATCATTATAAAATTACTGATTTTAGAAAAATAATGGTGTCATAAAAATTATTATGGAGTACACTTACAAATAGGTATGAAACTGGGAATCTCCCTTTAACCGGGTGTGATTTTCAGGAATAATTTAGAAGAGAACCTTATAAAAACATGTTTTTTCTCATCAAAGATAGATAAAATGATTTAGGTACATGATTTTAGAACATATAAAAAGATTTTAGAAGAATATTTTATAAATAAATAATAATTACATTGGTGTAAAAAGATATAAAGATCAACCCTAAGGGAAAATGAAGGTTAGGAGAGAATCACTTACCTTATGTCTGAAAGTGTTATTCACGTGCACATAATGTCAGGGATACTCAGATCAAATACATTAATTAATTAATTAATTACTTAACTTTTAAACATTTTTATTATTTATTATATTTTTATTAAAATCATTTATGGACTTTTGGTGAGTTATAAGATAAAATATTATCGTTCGGGAGCATTAAATTCCTTGGTTTTCATGAACAATTTACCCATATACATATATTGTAAATCCTGTAAAATGAGAATAGTTGTACATAATTGTAATTATTTTTCATTAATGAAAATAAATAATATTAAATGTTCTTCAATATGAATTTTTTTCATATATGAGGATGATTCATTAGATAAAACATTTATGATAACCCTTTTGATTATTTTGTTGTTTTTTACCATCAAAAACTAAATTTGTTTTATTAATTAATAAAATGCATATATAATGGTTCTAGATTATTACATATGATGTAATAAATATATTATAACATTTATTTAAAATAATTTCTTTATCACCAGCCTCAAAGGTGGAAATGTAAATTTAAAACTTGTAATCCTTGAATGCGATAAATCAATACATCACAAGCAATGTCTTCATTTTTATTACAAATTGAGAATGGAAGAGAAAAGATGATGGGGTTTTCCATTAACAAAAAAAATTATAGTGTATAAAAGATATTTTAGTTACCATTTAACTTTTATAAGGGGAGTCTAGAAGAGAATAAGGAAATAAAAAATAAATGAAAATAAAAGAGAACAGAAGAGGATTTTACCTCCTGAATTTCTCCTCTTTGAGAATCTCGTTTGGGAAATGGGAATGGTATTTGGTTTTGAAAAAAGGCTCATGGAAATGGGGGGAGAGTCTTGGGAGATTATTAAAAGTAATTTTGACTAGATTCAAATCTTTGGAGGTGTGAGTAGAAGGGGTGGTGAGTGGTGGAACTTATAGTAGAAGAGAAATTTGTTTTTTGATTATTTTACTCATAATTTATTTTTTTGTCCCAAGACACTGTATAGTGTGAATTATTATGACTATGTAAAGTCAATAGCTCATTTGTGATTGAAGATTAGGTGTTGAAATAATCCATACATCAACCGTGATTCAATAATTCAGGTATTTAGCTTATACTATAAATTACCGTATTTAAATATTCACCTAAAATTAAACTAATTTTAGAAAAACAATTAAAATTAATCTTACCATTTTCAAACATTTATAATTCAAAAATATATTCAATTTTATGAAAATAATTTTCAAAATATGAGAAATTAAATTTTATTTAAAATCATCATTTATTCAAAAGATTCAAATTTTAAAATTATTACTGATTTTATAACACTTTGAAATATTAATTTACGTATAATAAAATTATATTATAATATTGGGAAATAATATATTAATTTATTAATACATTTCATAAATATAAACATTATTTTAAATAATTATATCAATATTTAAATCATGAATAAACATTTATGTTTCATAAGAATACCAATACTTAATTTGTCATTTTCAAAACATTAATTTACTTATAATATGATATTATTATATCATATTTTCATCTGTGAGATTCAAAATATTTATTTATAATTTCATTGGTTTGTTTACTAATCTATTTTTCAGTTAACTATTTATAAGGTAAATATTACTATACGAATGGTCAAGTTACTATTGTTTTGGTATAAGTTTCATAATTTCTGAAAAAGCATCTAATTTCATTCATTACTCATTTATTATGTTTTTAGTGTTATTTATGTGATTTTATTTTATTAATAATATATGAGATAATCATTTGAAGGGAAATTTCATTGATACAATTTTGCATTGTTACATGATATACCTATTTCATGACATGTATAATTTTCATTATGTTATGCTATGTTTATTCCCTTACTAGAATTTATAGCTCAATAATTTATTATATATGGCACCATGTAATCCCATGATGTTTTAAGTGTGATCATATTGGGGAAAGTTTCAATAAATATGAATTATTTTCTATTTTTTGTTGTTATGTAATATACCTTAATCCAAAAGATTCTAGACATCTCGATATTTTGTGTTTTATAATGTGTTATTTTATATAATAAATCATTAATTAATTTTTAAAAAAGAGATGTATTTTCATAGTTAACACTTTGATATGTATGAATAGTCTTTCAAAACAATAAATGCTACATTGTGATACATAAACTCTATCTGATGATACATTATATCTATTAGATTATAAATAAGATTAATTGTGAGGTTTTATAGAGGAAAACAATTTTAACTCAAAGTATAGTGAAGGTTTAAAATCCAATACATAAGAGAAAGAAATGTTCTAGAGCATAAATAAGATTGTGTCAATGATAGGGAAGAGTAAATCCATAGATATAATGGATTTTTAAGTAAATGTTCAAAACATTCAAATATAACTATAATTATTTTTAAGAGTAATATAATGAGATCACATGATATATAAGATGTATTTATTTTACATAAAATATTAAAAATTATATTTATATTTGAAATATAATACTAAATGTGATTATTTTGTTTCATTGATCAATCAATAAATTACCACAATGATTTCAAATAAATACATGAGTTACGCCTTGTATTTTTTGAGATTTATGTGAGGAAGACCCATGAAGAGAATGATACTATTGTGGTAATAATGCTATTGATCAAATATTAAAATTAATCAAAATTTATTATTATCATTACATAACACAGATTGATTATTTAAATGTGTAATTTTCAAGTTCATATCATGAAAATAAAATCCCAATCAGTTTCCCATGTATTTTTAATTGGAGGATATTTGACTAGATGAAAAGATATTCTAAATTAGATATAAATAGTTCAAATCACAATTCTAAAATTCATGAAGGTTTCTATGTTAAAATATATGGGAAATATCTATGTGATAATATATTTTCTAAAAAAGAGGAAGATATAGAGTATTAAAAAGTTATAGAAAGCACTGATTTTCACTACTTCTTATATTCGTTATCATCAAAGTAAAGTAAGAGAGTGAACCCCAATATATAATTTTTTAGAGCATAAGGTTTGAAGAAATAAGAATGAAACCCGATTCTGGTTTGAAATATTATATTGTGCAATGAATATTAATAAAGGAACATAGATATTCTAAAATTTTATCATCGGATATTTTTATGTTTCATAGTTATAATGAAATATAACTGAGATAGGTATGAATATTTTTTTTTCATGTGAATAAAAGTGGAAACCATTTGAGGTTACTACAACTAATGAAGGTGGTTTTATAAAAATTTCACTAAAGATATCAAATCTTGTTTTTTATTTTTCTATAATGACAATCTATCCATATCTAGTTATTGAAGTAGATCTGGTTCGTTCTAGTGTTTTATGAAAACTTATTTGGTGTTTCCTGTATCCACCTAGTGCCATAAATTAATTCTGATATATTCTAGATTCAAAGGGATCAAGAATATCCACATAACTTTGATTGATTCCTGACAAAAAGGCATCTTATATTTTTTTGTTCGATGAAAACCACTATACACCATGATCTAGATAACACATTATGAATGAACCTTAAAAAATCTATGTTTCTTTTTCATACTGCTTATTCTATGGCCTAGTGTGATAAGATAGCATGAGATACATTCACACTAGCTATCCAATACATAAATTAATAAAGTGGGTTTTTGGTTGAAATTTATGCACACTCATTCATATACCTTCTTGATGTGGTTTCACTAATAAATTATGAATAATAATTGGAATTATAGCTCTTAGTCATACCTCTAATTAGATTCTCATAATTTAATGATTTGAATTTTTTCAAAAGGAATTTAAAATTTAATATTTGAGAAGATTTTGAGTTCCCTAAAAATGAAATGTGGATGAAATATCGAATTATAATTTTTTGAGTAGTAGTAAAAAATATGTTATGAAATTGTGCAAGATCTCTTCAAAGATAAAATTAAAAAGAAATCCACTCTTTCAGATGTTGATATCATATATAAATTTTATCGTGAATGGATAATGAAGTGGTAACTGGTGTTTCATTATAGGATTATTATTTAGAGAAAACAATTCATTGTGATAATCGTTTTTATATAAATTAATTATATATTTATTCATATGTTTTTTGGAAAATAACATTTGGAAGTTTAATTAAATTCATTTTGACTATTATGAGTGTCACTTTTATAAAATTTAAAAAATATTTCAATAAAATTGAATAATTATATGAAATGGAAGAGGAAGAATAAGAAACAAAATATTGGTACGTATAAATATCAGCTAACAAGTTGAAGAAAATAGTTTTATGAATATTTTTATTAAATATTTTTACTCGCAAACTGATAAGTATTTTCCAAAAAACCATAAATGAAAATTTATTTCCATTAATGTTCCTTAGACTAAGTTCGACACAACATAACAAAAAAGTTCCCAACATTGATATTGATAATTATCAAATGGAAATTGAAGAAAAAAATGATAAAGTAGTATAAATATTTTTAACAAGATAAAATCAAGATACATATATAACATGGGAATAATGTTGATAAAATAAAAAATAATTTCAATAATACATAAATTATAAAGAATATCTAAAAGATAATATAAACATATTGTGTCAAAAGAATGAATTGAAACTGGGAAATCTAGATGTTTTTAAGTTCAGTGTTAAAAAAGTTCCAATATTGGATTAGTTTCCATAAATCTTGCAGGTGAGGATTGTTATGCTAAAAAATTTCTATCTTATGGAAATAATGGCTTAGAATGTTTTTTGGTGAAATTTATATGGTATCCAAGACACAGTTAACCCATTTAATCAACTATATTTCTTAATCTAACAATTTTTTGTTAAACATTATTGGTTATAGGGAAATATATAGACATATGGGAGGATAAAATTGAATAAAAACCCACTAATTAATTAAATGTGGAAGAAATAAAGAATAACACATTTCCCCTTAAATTATTTTCTATTAATAGATAAATAAAAAAATTAAAAGATTTAAAATCAGTTCATACTGATTTTCATGGGAGAAGAATAATTTTTTTCCATTTATGGTGCTCTAAATATTTATTCACAAAGATATTGATTATTGGAATAATTTGATAATTTATAGATGAAACCTAATGAATACGTAAAGGGGGGTCAAGATCGATTTAATATAAATTCCATAGAGTAATTAAAAAATCTTTCACAAATAAATTGTAAAATCTATAAAATCATTATTCAAATTGAAACAAAGTTTTTCAAGTGATAAACAATTCTTGTTCAATTGAACTAAATATGTGTTATCAGAATTTCAATAAAAAACACCCAAAAACTATGGAAAAATCTATATAATAAAGAAGGATATATTACCTTGATATTCATTAAAATGAGAATCATGAATAAAACATTCACAATATGTTCATGAATTATGAATTGTTAAAAAACGATTCATCAATTGATAGAGAAGAGAAAATATGTGAAGTTTTTTAAAAGAAACATAGATTTTAATATTAAAGGAGGAAATTTAATGTAATAAAGAATATAAAAAATCAATGAATAAAATAAGGAAAATGATTTTGTTGAAATAAATATCTATTCAAAACTAAGAGATTTAATATCTCGAGAGGATATAAAACTAAGATGAAGAGACGATTTTTGAAAAGGTGTGTATAATATTTAATCAACAAGGAAATTTCTCAAAAATACTAATGATTCAAATCCTAATCACAATAAAATATGATGAAAATAATGAATATATGATAAATAAATTAACATATATCCTTGTTAATGTTAATGTGAAAATCCAGTATAACATGATAACTTATAGAAGTTAGAAAACAATACATTCAAATTATCTATTCTTAAAAATAAATTAGTAGTCATGAATAGTTCTATCATTCTTGAAGCTACAAATAAAAGAGTGTCTTGGTAGAGGGGTAATAATGAAACCTATACCTCTCACTAAAAATATGAGGATAAACCACCACATTCAAGTATCCGTTTTTTATCATTCATTGCAAATAATTAATTGTGACATATGAAGTGGGGATCCATAATGTTGATGAAGTAATTTTTTATAAATGCTCGAAATTATAATTATTGGAAGTGATTCTAGTAATTATTATTGTAGAATTAATTTACTATATAGACTGTCCTTGATGATTGAAAATATATAAAGTACCCATTAAGGGTGATAACTTTTAATAAAGTAATAGAAAATCTACTACTTTTAACCAATATAGTGTTTTAATAAAGTGGATAAAATCTCATTATTATGGTATGCTTGTTTCATTCTACTATAACATTTTATGGAACCATTTTTGATATTTTGGGTGAGAAATTAGATTAATCAATAAACTTTAAATTTGAGTAGTTTTTTAGGAATATTATGATGGGAAAAAATAGGTATTGAGTAGATAATAAGATACTCTGGTTTTCTACACCGAGCAGTGCTTGTGAAAAATTAATATTAATTAATTGATTTATAATAATTTGGAATTATATTTTGTATTTATTGTCAATAATGGGGTGATAAAAAAGAAAATTGATGATAATATATTGACATAGATTTTTTATATCAATACAAAAATAAAATATAATAAGGGATATTTTGTTGAACCCACTATTTTGGTGTTATATTTCATTTCATTAAAATGTATGTCATTATGTTTTGAGAAGAGAGAATGAGATGATGCAAAGTTACATAAATGATCTAATTTTTTTTATTTTATAAGATCATAGAACACATTCCATATTTGATCATTGAGTTCTTAATATACATTTTCTGAATTAAGATTATTTGACAACATCATAATGATTATATATTATATTTACCAATGGGATGTGACTCATATTAGAAACTCAGTTTCATAAACATCATGCTAAAGGATTATATTAAATTAATGTGAAAATATAAATTTTTTCTATTTATAAAATATTTAGGATATGTTATGTTTTTTATCATATTTTATAAATATTATTTATATATTATTTTCTTGATTATAATTATTATATTACATGATATTTCTTGTTCAAATATATATTAAATGTTTGAGAATGATGAAATGGAGATGAAGTGTTTCATGGAATATATATCATATTAAATAATTTTTTTAAAGAGATAAATTCATTTTTTGTTGATTTCCAAGTTGATTGGTGTTGTATTTTTTGTCCCTAGGAATCATTGTTAATACATGTTGTGATGACATGTTTCTTGGAAGGAGGTTGGAGTACCCAAGAATGTGTGAAGAGAACATGAATATATATTTAAGGCTTAAATAAATATTGAAAAATAAATATTGGATGAATCATTATTGACACATTGGAACATGGAGGTGTGTTTATATAAGTATTTATATGTTTTCAATTGAGTTTGATAGTGATATGATACTATTGGATATATCATTTAAGATCCATCCACATACAGAAAATAATTTTTATTTAAAGATATAGATAATTCCAATAATAATACTTCAGAGATATTACATGTCTATTTAATTTTGGGATGGATGGTTAAAGATATTGAGTTAATGATTATTTAAGTTCTTCATTACATGGAATGTGATTAAACCTTAATCATTTGAGTTCATTTATGTTACAAGTTTATAGGGAATTTACTAGAATTATTTGATGATTATTTGAAAAATATTCCTAATCCATTTTATGTATTTTTAGATGATTTAATGTGGACATAAATATTTGGATAAGGATTGAAAGTGAGTAAATAGCATTTTGATTATGTTTTTTGTGATCTAAAAATTTTACTCAAAAAATAAGTGTATTCAAAATATTTTAGTTCTAATGTAAGGGTGAGTTTTATTTTATAACTGATGCACATGAGTTAACACATCTATTTCCAAATATGATTTATTATATCAAAATATTTAAACATATATATGATTTCATTAAAGGTGAACGAGATTCATGATATTAACTCTATATTTATGTCACAATGTATATTTATCAAATGTGAATTTATGCTATATCAGAATAATTTTGACAATACATAAGGTGTTAAACATGTTTCTGATACTTTGTAAGGATAGATATGTGAATATAAAACTATGTATTAATAACTAGAGGCTTTATATTATTTTGTAATTATATATGCATGGAATATTTACTCTCATTAGAATATATGTAATAATATTTGGACTATGTTAGATTATGAATAAACTCACTTAAAATTAAGTTGAAGTTGAATAGAGGAACTTGTTACAAATATAGAGGAATGTATCCAAATATCAAAAGAATATATATGAGTGTCGTTGGTTTTAAAAAGGATATGTTAGATTCAACTGGAATTAAAAAAATGTAATTATTTAATAGAAATGTGTTTTTTAGAAGGATTTTAGAAAGAGATAGATATAAAGTAATTTATGGTATATTCTACAATGATAAACGTTTCATGATAATTTATGTGATAATGATTCAAAATATGATCTTATTTGAGATATTTATACCATATAGAAGAATACCATGTTATAATGGTTTGATAAATTTGAGTTCGTTTTGGAATAATGAGATTTTCTACATTTTAGTGAGGTTTCCATAAAATAGTGAGTGATATTAAGAGTGTTGTGGGATTATTTAATGCCATAACATAATATTCCACATGGAATTGTTATTTTTATTATACATTAAGTGTTAATGATGGAATAATTAAGTGTAATTATAGACCAAAATGATAAAAGAATATAAACCTCTATAACTATGTTAATAAAAATATTGTGTTTTTTAGATTTGAACAAGGAAAGGGACCAAGATAATTAATTAATGTCATGATGAAACAAATTCTCAATGATTTTTAAATTAAGAACACTAAATTTATTAAAAATATATTAAATTGGAGATAATTGTGTGAATATTGACCATAATTTGAGAAATAACATTGAGAGAGAATTGAAAACCAATGATAATGGAGTTTTGAAAATATTGAATATCATGGAATATTAATAATAAAAATATAGAAGTAATATAGTTATGATAAATATGAGATTATCAATAGAAGTGATATGAGAACAAGAGATCATAGAAAACATTTGGAGGGATGTCAAAAATAATAATTTAATGATAATCCATGATAAGAGAATATCTTGAGAATCTCAATAATATTGTTATTTAAAATCCTACTTGTTAATTAAAATGAATAAGATAAGAGAGGGGGCATGCCCTTAATACCCTTGATTATTATATATTAATGTTTGTAAAGAACTAGTGAGACAACCAATACAAAATGTTGTGAAGGAAATAAGAAGAAACCCATTTATGATTTCTGAAATAGTAATAAATAAGCAATGACTTCCCTATGATTGTTGGAAGATGATTTATCCTTGAATATTTTTGAAAGAATGATTAATAATACCAGATTCATTTTTTCAGGTTGAGACTTGATAATTCCTATGATTTATGCTTCAAAAGGATCCTATTGAATCTAGTATTTGAAGAAGAAGACCAGGTAGGTTCCGTGTTCTAAGGAAAATTAGTGAAGTCATTAATTTAACCATTGATGATCTATGATTATATTTTAATGGATATACCATTTTATGAACATTATCATGAAAATATAAAAGAATCTATGTTTGAGTGGTATAATAACCACTATACACTGGGGATGTAGTTAACCACATTAGAGTCTAACCCTATTTTAAAAATCATATGTACCATATTGTTTAATTTTTGATTTATCATTGAATTCATGAAAACCATGTAAGAAATTTGAATGTGAGTTTTATTCACCAGATCCGTTGTGTAGGTAAAAGGGGAAAATATTTAAATAAGTTGATTTAACCCACACCAATTCACCCCATTCTCAATGTGCTTACACTGAACCTTGTAGAATAAAAACTGGTATCAAAATTTGGATCCAACCCATTTTCAATTCACAAAATATTTAAGATTTTAGGACTTGAGAAATATTCCTAAAGCATCATGTTGTGTATACTAGGGGAATTTCATTCAATATTTGATCATAATTAAATCATGTTATGACTATGAAGAATATGACAAAGGGACTGAAGATATTGTTAATGAAGGAATCCTTCATAATATAATAGGAACATATCATTTCCCCCACAAGTTATAAACAAAACAAAATTAAACCCAACATATATAGATATGATTTTATTGTAAAATACACTAAAGAAAAGATATAAAACATAATAATTTCATATGAATTAATATTTAACATATATATGAGAAAACTACAATCTCTTATCATGGATTTACTTTTGATCAACTACGAATAAGTTAGTTATATAATATTTCTAAATAATCATAATATAAATCATATGAAGAATCATGTTCTTATTTGATGGGTAAACTACCCAAATTACACCAATATATAATATTTTTTACTTATGGTTCTATTATAGATATATATGAAGTTATATCCCATACTAATTAATAATATCAAGTTATGGAGGAATAACTATGAAAAAAATATATTCTTATATAAGACTCATTAAATAGGATAATCCTAAAAATGATATGAATGTATTTTATTTTGATTTTTTCTTCCAATAATGTGAAGGAAATATCAAATAAATCTATGATAAAGAAAAATCCATAAATGTTCTTCTTGATAAGTTCTATTAATTATCAAAAAATAAAAACAAATATCATCAATAAAAATAATTCTAAATGTCAAATCAATGAAAAAAATATTAATGAGATTATTTTTGTGGAAAAAAAATTCATGATTATCCAAAGAAAAATGTTGACATAAGCATGAATTACTGGGACAATTTAATAATTATATCAGACTATGAGTAAAAACCCCTAATATGACGTTCCTTTAGCTTGAATTCAAATTATAAAATCTATAAAAAAAATTAATACAAGTCTTCAAAAACCATTTAGAGAAACATCCCTTATATAGATAATTTATATGATGATATTTTTGTGAAAATACATCTATATTACATAAAATACATTTGCGGTCATCCAATGTTAAATATCATGTAGAAAAATACAAAGGTCCACTTTTTTCATAAAATTTACTTTATAGAAAATATTTATGCATCTGTATTAGAGGTTTTAATTCAAAATAAATAAATAAATGGATAGATAAAAATATTTAGAAATAAACTACACCATGAAGAGAACATGAAATCATAGAAAAGAGAATGTTTCCTCCCAAATATTTATAAATGGATGAGGTAATTCAAAAAATAGTATGATTTCAAAACTATTGAAACTTTTATTCAGTACAAAAGAATTGTATTTGTTGAAAACTATTGGTTGTGTGGAAGGTTTAGACATAAGTCACAAGACTATTATAATATTATTCCAAACATTGGAAATCAATGTAATCATATATCAATGAGTAAATAGGAGGTAAATAAAAATAAATATAAGAAGGTAAAAAAACTATTTTTCTCATTTTGGTTTGAAGTATTGATGAAACTATTTTAAAAATGAAATGGGAGTGGTCATACTCAAGATGATGTCTATTAAAAAACAACCAAATATATTAAAATATAATTTGAATAAATAATACCACTAAGTTTGAAAATAAATAAAGAGATGTATGGTGATTTTACTTTGGGGGAAAAAGAAAAAAATTCATTAAAATAACTTCCAAGAATACAACGAAAAGTTATTCACATAAGAGATAGAGTAACACCAATTTTGGAAAAAGTTTTCATATCATGGAATAATATAATAAGAATGGGATTTTTGGATTTCATAGAGGAAAAATATAGTAAAATCTGAAATTAGTCAATGGAACAAAAAAAGGGATTCATTTATTGGAGGGAATGTTTTAAAAATCATATGGAAAACCCAATAAAGAGGAATAATTTCTCAATGAATATATGATTATTTAGAAAGACTGATTTTAAATGTCATTAAATATGAAAAAATTACATGAATATAAATTTGATATAGTGAAAAAAGAAAATACACTTGAATAATAATTGTCATTTCATGAGTGGTTGTCTAAAAATGTTGACCTATGAGTTCATAAGAATCTCTGTGGCAAGTTAAAGTAAGCATGAAAATTTTACAATGAATTTTTTATCCTTCTCCAATCCATGTGAATATATTAATAGAGATGATTCCATCACTATATTAATCATATTATTGGATAGATGATATAAAATAGCTAATTTCAACAAATTATATTGTGGAACGAATCAATCAGACCATACATTCATATACTATACTTTCGTGAAATCTATGAATATAAGCAAGAATTTTTATCTCATAAAACTACATAAGAAGAAAAATTACATTTTTTGATAATCAATTATCCACATTTTTAATCCTTTTATAAAGAAAAATATATTATTCATTATTTCCAAAAATATTGTGTTTGTTCTTTTTATACATTTAGTTGACGTTTATATGTTTTTTAGGCTGAGAAAATGATGAATATAGGCACGATATGATGTATATAATATAGATCAAAGGTTTCCATCATAGAAGGATCCCAAAAATTGGAATAATAAATCTTATTTTATGGAGTTATCAGCACTAATTGGGAGGTTATTAAAATTCAAAAAATAAGGGGCATGATTTTGAAAGGCTACTAGAATATATGCTAGTACATAAGAATCAATAATTATAGAAATGTTCTTGAAAACTGACATTAAGTTGGTGTGTTTGGTTATTTTTCTATTCATATCTTGAAATAGATGTCTATTATATTATGGGGGATAATTTTTATTATTAAATTAGATAAGGGAAGTGAGAGTAAATTTATAAATACATCGATTTGAATTATAGGTTTTGGTGAGTCGACTAATTACTCATGTTTTCTACACTAGGAATGGCTTAGATACACTTATGTAGATTAATTATTCTCTCAAAAATTTGGTATTGAAAATTTTCATTTATTGGTAAAATGGGGTAGAAAATGTATTAAATGGAATAAGATATATTGATATGAATTTTTTATATTGATATTGGAAATAAATATAATAGGGTAGAATTTAACACCCATGGATGATTGATATTGCAATTGTTTTAAAAAAGAATCCATGTTAATGTTTATTAAGAAGATAAGAATCAAGGAAAGTGGTTTTATTTACCAAGAATATGTGAGTGATTATGATGTGAAAATTGTAAAAATTTCTCTATATGATGTTTTTATGTTTTGGCTTCATTTCCAATTCTTGGAAGTCACAAGGGACATTATCAAGGATTATATTGAATTAAAATTGGTTGAGTGTATTTGACGGGTAGAATATACCACCCTTCAAGGGGGATTATTACATAATAAAGGAATCTATTTTACTATTAATATATATTCATTAATCCTTCTCTAATCCTAGATTGATGCTTGCTACCACATTATAATTTATCGATTGATTCCATGTGTCAATGTGAACCCCTATTCAAATAAATGGTTCTCTAAATTACTATTGTTAGTTAATGAACTTTTTCTGTAAATCTTCATAGTTGGGAACATTAGAATTTATCACTATCTAGGAATTCAGTTTGTGTACACAAGTTAATACCATACATGAGAAAGGGGATTCCAATGTATTACTATAAACATAATCACATCCCTTGTAGTTCACCACCATCTAACTAAGAAAATCATACATTTTAAGGTCATGTGATGAGGACCATTATGATGGATTTTATGGTTTTCCAAACATTTCCAATGAGAGGATTGGATTCAACATTAATGTTTCATCCTAAAAATAATTAATAATAATAATTAATTCCCATGTACATCGATGTCACTTAATTTGACATGTTGTACCTTTCAAGGTATTAAGATAAGGGACATTCTAGTTCCTTTTAATGTCCTAAAACAATGAGTAATGGGATGTTCATTTTTAAACAAATAGAGGTATCATACATATCCTAATTAATCATAATCAAATCATCTGTAATTTTGTTCTACATAATTGTGAAATCCACAACTTTTAAAAAATGTAATAGGGACCACTATTGTTAATTTTAAGGGGTTAGAAAGATGACACAATGGATGTTGGGATTTAACCTAAAAAAGAATCCCTAAGAATCATAATTAGTAGGAATAAAATATGACATAGTTTATATTTCACATTTTAAGGTCTCATAGTGGGACATATTAAAAATAGTATATCTTTATGCAGTATCAATAGTTGTGTCATAAAAGGGGAGACATTGAGTGATGTATTAGGCCTTACACATTAAAAAAACATATAATACTTATAGTGTGTTGTTATATGTGTGGGGGAATATTACTTTGAGTAGTATAAATATTAAGAGTCTTATATATGGTAGTCAACCAATATTTTATTTGTAGTTACATGAGGAAATAATTATAGACTAGTTGATATTTACATCAAAGTAAGAGTTCCATAGTTATCATCTACGATGTAAAATTGGTGAAATTAGGAGATTTAGAATGTCTTACACATTCATTCACCTAATGTACATGGCTTGGTTATTGACTATGGTAAAGGAAGGAACAATCTATTCTTAAAAATAATAGGAGGATCATAGACACTGTAAATTAAATAAAATGGATGACAATATGATGTTGAATGGGGATTATAGTTGGGCTAAAATGTGGTGCCTGACCTGGTCAGTGACTTAGGTGATTGAATGATGTATTTTGTATTAATCCTCATTGGAGGCCTGAATATGATTTAATCTGGTAACTGTGCCTAGTGATGTATCTTATTGGTGTCGAGAGAAGTATCTCTAGTTGGGAAATTATTGGAAACTTATATGAGTATCTATACTCATTTTATATGATTAAACGAAGAGGACTAACTCAACTAATGGGGGGTCATACGTATCATTACAAAAATCATTTTTGACCCTATGAAAGAGTCACTATGTGACAATCAACTTTTTCAAGGGGTCCGTAATGAATCATGAGTGATCAGGTTAAAGACCTAATATTGTTACAACCCACTAATAATGATCTATGGTGTGGGGGAATATGCCCTATCATATAGGATAATTTGTTATGGATAGGTTTTTAGGAATGGATCTGGGTGGAGGATCTCCCTCGAAAAGTTGAATATGTGAAGTCTCACTCTTGTATGAGGGTTTAGTAAATGGATTTTAAAAGATATGGGATTAATATAAAGTGGATCCTGGGTAAATGTTTTGTGCAAAAGATCTCCATAGAGGCAGTTCCTAGGAGAAGTGTCACACTAATGCGGTAGCGATGAAAATTTCTTCTCAGGTAGAATACCTTGGTAAATTCACACTCAAATAAAAGACATGGGAGATGTCTCACCCTAATTGTTCCTAGGTAGGAAACTTAAAAAAATTCACACTCATATAGGAATATCCAAAGATAGTAAGGTTTTATATTTCCCTAGTATATGATCCTCAAGATGACTAGGGCACATGGATTCTTAGTAAGGAGGATTTATAAAAATTGAGTAAATAGATCTCATAACTAAGGCATCCTAACTTTTTATTTCATAACTTTACATTACATTTTACATACAAAGGATCTTCAAAGTATAGTGTATTGGAAATAAGGAACAAAAAAACATGAATACAACATAACACATTCTTCTAATACACTTCTAAGGCTTCATCATATGTTCCTCATAAGTACAATTACTGCATCTCATATCCTGGAGACATACATTCATTAGAAAGGCTGAGCAGAAGACCAGGTAAGGGTAAACAATGGAATCAGTTTACTTGTCACATTAATAAGAACTTCAATAAAAACATAACTACATGAGCAATGTAAGTATAGGAATATCATAATAAAAATAAATTGAATATGTGTCTATAACATTTCATTTAGATATTCATGAACATATCACAAAGGTTTAACCCTAAGGTGTCATAAATATTTCCATGGTTATTCACCAAGGTATCGTGAAACTTTCATCTATAAAGATTAATTCTTTACCAAATGAATTGGAGTACTATCAGGGTGCACCTTTAATATGTATTTAAATTCATGTTATCCAAATAGATCATAATCAAACATTTCATAAATAACCCATGGAGAATAAAAGAAATGGGTTTCATTTCAAGATCGTGACTTTTTAAACGTTCTTAAAAAAATAAGATCATTATGTCATTTATAACCCATGAAAAGGGATTGAGGGTTATATGTATGTCAATTAATGAATAAAATACATAATCTTAATATATTTATGAACACCCAAATAAAATAAATAGGTCTGGGTATTCAAATAAAGAAAACAAGAGAATTTCTAGAGTGAAAGAAATAGAAATTTTGAGGTGAAATTTCTACAGCATAACGGCTATATAACACGGTTTTAGAAAACATTGAAAAGACAGGCTAAAAGAGTAAACCAGCCCTAAATAACTTATAATACTATATAAATTCAAAATAAAATGGAGTTAAAAACATGGTATGGAAATTTTAATGACATACCACATGAAAAGGAAACATGAAAGAAACGAGGAGACGCGATTCCTTTTATAAAACATTTGGCAACCTAACCGCGTCACTTAAAAATTCAGAAAACAAATAAACGAGAGAAGAAAGGGTCTCTCGTCATTTGGACATGAAATGGACTGTAATAACAACATATAAGAACATACCCTCAACATAAAGAGATAGAAAATATAAGACACAACATAAATGAAGTCCTGATTTAAAAGAGGAGGGTGAAAGATTCCTTTACATTGAAAAGTAACTTCAAATTCTAGAAGGTTGGGACCTTGGGAGGCTTGGAGGATCCTAGGTAGGACTACTTGGAAGGTATAGAGACCAGAACAGCATTGAGAATTATTCTGGAATGAATTGAATGAGGGAAATGTCTTGGTATTTATAGGAAAAGTGAGTGAATAAATTAATAATTTCCAAGGGTCACCACATCGGTGGTATTTGAAAAACCACAAGCTTGATCATGGTATTTTCCCATGGTATTGGCCACATGGAAATCCTCATAGCATATCTCACTATTAATAAGTCGACCAGAAATCTTACATCAGTATTACATCATAAATGATATCATTAAACACCAGAAACTCAAAACTACAATTTTACTATACACTGAAAAATAAAATGTTTCAGAAAAATACCTAAAAATCACCCTAACCAAATATTGATGCTCTGAATTCAAAAATGAAGTCCATTTTATGATATATATTTTTAATTTTATTAATTTAATTTTTAAATAAAATCATTATTTATCCCAAAAATACATCTTTAAAACTATAACTCATTTTGTAACACCTTAAAAGAGTAATCAAGGTCCCATAAAATTACGGAATAACTATATGATAATAAAGTAACAAATTATGATAAAATTTTATGAAAATAAATTTACATCATAAATTATAAAATTAGATATAAAAATTCAAATAAAATATTTATGACATATAAAAATACCAAAACATATACTATGATTGTTTTTTCACTTTTAAGATGTCTAAAATGTATTTATACATTCATTGGTATTGTTTCTATTTATTTTGTCAAACTAATATTCATTACTATTCATATGGGTATGTTACTATTCCTACTTTAATATTAACTAAAAACTAAGTTGATCATATTAGACTCTAAATTTCATACTAAACACAATTGTAGAAGACCATTTCTTGAAAATACTTTCATATTATTAATTATTTAATGAATAAAAAAAACATTTTAAGAATACCCATTTTTTCCTAAATTCATCAATAGTACACATCCTATAATTATTCGGATATTTGAAATTCATAACTTTACAATAAGAAGAAATAACAATTTTATTTATATAAAAAAATTAATCAAAGCACCTAATGTCTCATTAAATATCCCCTTAATACACCAGCATAGGGCCTAAGTGTAAAATGTTCTATGGTGATGGAATCTTGGGGTGGATCAGACAATAATGCTCGGGTGGTGATTTCTATTTGCTTGAAATTCTCCCTTAGGGGATTCCGTTCATGTTTCATAGGTTGAAGTTCGGCTTGGGCTTGGTCCAGAGCAAAGCCCAGTGATGCTACCTCCTTCCAAAGCTCCGACAGATGGGCTTCATATGACTCGAGTCTGCTGGATGAATCCATTAAAACTTTATTCTGTATTAATTAACAAACATAACTGTATTTATAAAAACACAATGTTAAGATTATTGTTCCCAACGGTCATATTGACTGACAGTCATATAACAGTCAAAACCCAACGGTCTCCTTTCAATTATACCCACATAATTAATTAATGGATATAGTTTTGTTGAGTATAAATTAAAATAACACACAAAATTAGAAAACAAATATAATTAAAAAGTTTGGGTCCTTACATTATTCCCCCTTAAGAAATTTCATCCCCGAAATGTTATCTCGTTCCCTCTGATGGGAAAAGGTGTGGGTACTTCTGTCTCATGGACTTCTCCGGTCCCCATGTGGCTTCTTCCCATTTGTGGTTCGTCAATAACACATTAAAAAGTTTGGTAGTCTTGTTGTGTAGAACCTTGTCTCTACGATCCAAGATCTACAACAGAAGCTCCTCATAAGAGAGGTCATGTTCCAGTTGTACCATCTCTAGATTTAGTACATGTGAAGGGTTAGGTATGTACTTCCTCAAGAGGGATACGTGGAAGGCATCATGAACTTGGGCAAGATTTGGAGGAAGTGGAAGCTGACATGCCACTTATCTCACACGATCAAGGATTTCAAATGGGACAATGTACCTAGGGATGATATTCCCTTTCATCCCAAATCCCATGACTCTCTTCTAAGGTGAAATCCGAAGAAATTTTTTTTCACCAACATCAATCTCCAAGTCCCTTCGACGGTTTTCGACATTTCTCTTTTTCCAACTCTGAGCAGCCTTAATGTGTTGATGGATGACAAAGACCCTTTCTATCATCTATTGCACAAGATTAGGCCGAATAAGATTTCACGCAAAAACTTCATACAAACAAGTAGGATTTCTACATCGCTTACTATAAAGTCCATCATATGGTTCCATTTGAATGATCTAGTGGAATCTTTTGTTGTAAGTGAACTCAACTAAAGGGAGATATTGATCCCATCCACCATTAAAATCCCTTGAGCATGTCTGCAGCATGTCCTCGAGTGTTTGAATAGTTCTTTCAGATTGGCGATCAGTTTGGGGGTGATATTCTATACTGAAATTCAATTCAGTGCTCATAGCTTGTTGGAGACTTCTCTATAAATTTGATGGGAACCTTGGATCATGATAAGATATGATAGAATGTGGAACTCCATGTAGCCATACCACTTCCTTCATGTAAATCCTGGCAAGTTGATCAAGAGAAAAATCTTCCTGAATGGACATAAATTGGGAAAACATCATGAGATAGTCCACAATAACCATATCTCATCATTTTCTTTGGAATTTCTTGGGAGACCAATGACGATGTCCATAGTGATATTGTCCCACATCCATGCTGGTATGGGTAGTGGTTATAATACCCCTTTAGGAATTTGTCTCTCTACCTTCACTTGCTGACATACCAGGCACCTTGATGTTTAGTCAGTAATCTCCCTTTTCATATTATCCCCACAATATTGATCACAAAGGTCCCTATACATTTTCGTGCTACCAGGATGTATATAGAAAGTAGAGCTATGATCTTAATTCATCAGTTCCTTCTTTATTTTAAGAATATAAGGAACACATAGTCTTGTATGAAATTTCATTACACCTTCTTGAACAGTATTGAACCCAAGAATCTTCCCATCCTTCATAGCCTCAAACTTCTTTTGTAACAAAGGATCTTCTTTCTGAGCTTTTTTGATCTTATCTAGTTGTGACGGTTGGGAAATCATTTGGGTTAGGGTTGATTATGTCCCTTCACTTATAATTCCCATGTCAAGCTTTACTAGGTCATTGATCAAAGGATCTCTTTGAATCATCATCATTGACAGAAAAACTGGGTCTTTCCTGCTTAATGCATCAGTGACTTTTTTTGCTCTTCCTGGATGATAATGGATTGAACAATCATAGTCTTTTAAGAGTTCCAACCATATCCTTTTTCTCATGTTCAATTCCTTTTGTGTGAAAATATACTTCAAACTTTGGTGTTTTGTTTATATATTACATTTCTCCCTAAAAAGATAGTGCCTCCAAATCATCATAGAAAAAACAACCGCATCCAGCTCCAGGTCATGCATAGGATAGTTCTTCTCATGAGTCTTCAGTTATCGAGATGCATAAGAAATTACCTTATAACTTTTCATGAGGATGTACCCAAGACCTTTTATAGATGCATCACTAAAAATAACGAATCCTTATCAACTTAAGGGAATATTTAAAACAGGGCAGTAACCAATATCTTCGTCAGATCTTGGAAACTTTCCTCACACTCCTTTGTCCAAATGAACTTGACCCCTTTTCGAGTTAACTTGGTTAATATATTAGAATGTCACGAAACGTTTTTCAAAAACCTCCTATAATATCCTTCTAATCCATGGAAACTATGAATCACAATTATTTTTGTAGGTTGAGGACACTCCTCTACAACTTTTTTCATTGCAGGGTCAACTATGTTTCCAAAATTGGTAAAAATGTGCCCCAAGGAAGCAAATTATTGTAACCAGAATTCACATTTATTAAACTTTCCAAAAAGTTTCTCTTTTGTTAGTGTTTGAAAAATAAATCTTAGATGATCCTCATGCTCCTCACTACTTTTGTATTATATTAGAATATAATTAATAAAAACTACCATAATGTTATAAAGGTAGTATTTAAAGACTATATTCATCAAATCCATAAAAATAGCAGGTGCATTAGTCAGTCTGAAGTGCATGAAAACAAACTCATAATGCCCATATCTTGTTTGGAAATCATTTTTGGAATGTCTTTTTTCTTCACCCCTAATTAATAATAACTAGATCGAAGATAAATCTTAGATAAGAATTGAACCCCATGAAGTTGGTCAAATAAGTCATCAATTCATGGAAGAGGGTATTTGTTCTTTATTGTGATTCTGTTCAGTTCTTTATAATCAATGTATAACCACATCGATCCACCCTTCTTATTCACAAGGAGAACAGATGATCCCCAAGAAGACACACTAGAGAAGATAAACCCCTTCTCTAAAAGATCTTGGAGTTGTTTCATTAATTATTCCATCACCACATTTTCCATCTTATACGTGGTCTTAGGTATTGGATGAGATCCAGGTACGAGTTCAATGGAGAACTCTACCTCTCTTTATTGGGGTGGTCTAGGAAACTCTTCAGGAAATACAAAATATATTCCTAGACGATGAGGACATTTTATATCTTCAATCTCTCATTTAATTATTGTAATTCACCAACCAATTCCATGAAGAAGGATATAAGAGGTTCATTTAGACAAAGATCATGTTGATATATCTCTCCTTGGATGATAATTGTAGGTTTTCCATTCAAGATTACTAATATTTCCTTACTTCTGCATTTGATCTTAGCATTATAAATCGATAGCCAGTCCATCCCTACTATAATATCGAATTCTAGCATGGGAATGACTACTAGATTTTCAATAATATTGTGATCAACAAAGTAGATACTAGAGTTTCTAAACACTAATGATGCTTGGATAATCCCACCAGGTGTCTTCACTAATAACTCTAGTTTTAGAAAATCAGGAGTTGATTCTAAATTCTATACAAACATCGAGGAAATAAAGGAATGTGTAGAACCAGATTCAAACAAAGTACTTTCTAGATTTGATATAACTACAATAGTACCTTCTACCACATCATTTGGAGCTTCAACTTAAGCTATCATGATGGAAAAATGAAGACCTTTTTCCCTTGGAATTTGCTGAGGCTGATGGTGGTTCCCCTCCAATGCCCTCAGATTTGGAAAATGATTGGCCAAGTGCCCCAGTTTTCCACACTTAAAGCATTGTACATCAGGTAGGTCCTTCACCATATTCCCATTGTCGTTAGTTTTTGGAAGTTGAGGTATTACCTCACTAAGGCAATTCCATGCAATATGGCCATCTCTTCCACACTTGAAGAATTTCCTACTCCCGAGCATGTAGTTCCCCGAATGCTTCTTCCCACATTTATTACACGTGGGATTTTGAATTTGATTTACTCCTCTTCCTTGATAAAATCTCTTCCCGTATTTTGGATCCATCGATCTCTTTTAGTCATTGGATTTATGAGACCAATGCGTCTCACCAAACTCCAGTTCGACTTTCATCGCATATCACACGATCTCCTCTTAACTGTCATAGTCTCATTTGGATAGATTTTTTCACAGATGAGGTCTGATCCCCCCAAATAATCTATCAACATTACCATTTGAATCCATGAAACATCAAGAGGTATATCAGGAAATTTGGGTCATGTTCATCTCATAGCATTCGACAGATTCGTTCTCCTTCTACTTCAGCTCGAGAAACTCCTTCTCCATTCTTGTTCTCATGGAACAAGGGAAATACTTACTGAAGAAGATCCCTCGGAACTCTTCCCACTCCATAGCTTAAACTTCTACTCTTTTCCTTATTCTTTTAATCAGCTCTCATCACTGATCAGCTTCTCCTTCTAAGAGATAGATATCCTGGGTGACCTTCTCCTGCTCTGAACAACGAAGCACAGAAAATAACTTCTCGATAGAGCTAATCCACTACTCAACATTCAATGGGTCAGTTGATCCACTGAAGGTTGGTGGTCGATGATGCATAAAGGACTCAACGTAATGTTGTTCCCTTCGTGGGGAGATCGGTCTCTGAGCTTGATTCAAGTTATTTCCCATAACGTGAGATAGATGGTTCATCATTATCAGGAATGTTTCCATTCTAGCTTCCATCTGAGGGCCGCCAGCACATGCTCTATTGCTATCACCATTTCCAAAATTCCTCCTATTTCCCGAAATTATTTAAAATAATAAAACCATTGTGAGAAAGTTATTTCATTTATTAATCTTTTAACTATATAATATTTTATGTCTTTAAACACCATGATTCGACAACTACATTTCTCTATAAATACTTCATAATGATTCTTAAAAACCTTATGATTAACCAAACATATCCCCTCGGAGTGTCATAACCAAGAGTGCAGCCAAAAACATTTTCATGCACAAGTTCCTATTTGAGTATAGCTCAAAGCGGTGTTTTTGGGTTTTACCGCTATGTACATCAGTCCCAGAGCCACCTCTACCTGATCGTATCCAGACAGGGACATATTTGTTTATTAAACCATTTACTCAATATTCACTAAAATACCAGGAAGTTTTCATATATTTAAACATTAATATAGGATTATTCCTAAATATTTTATATCCTAATTTACATAAATAACTAAACTCCCCTTTCATAGCAATTATGGCATCCCATCTTTTTATTTCATAACTTTACATAGCATTTTACATACAGAGGAACTTTAAAGTCTAGTGTCATAAAAATTAGGAACAAAAACATGAATACAACATAAAACATTCTTCTAATACACTTTTAAGGCATAATCATAAGTTATTCCTAAGTATAATTACTGCATATCATTTCCTGGAGACATATATTCAAAGGAAATGGTGAGCAGAATGGCCTAGTACAGGTAAACAAGGGAATCAGTTTACTTGGGACATCAATAAGAACTTGAATAAAAACATAATAACATGAGCAATGGAAGTATAGGAATATCATCATAAAAATAACATTAATAATAACTTTAATATGTTTCTACAACATTTCATTTATACATTCATGAACATATCACCAAGTTTTAACACCGGGGTGTCATAAATATTACCAAGGTAATTCACCAAGGTATCGTGAAACTTGTCATCTCTAGAGATTAATTCTTTACCCCATGCATTGGAGTGCTAGAAAGGTGCACACTTAATATGTCTTTAATTTCATGTGACCCACATAGATCATAATCAAACAATTCATAAATAACTCATGGTGAATAAAAGAAATGGGTTTCATTTCAAGATCATGATGTTTAAAAAGTTCTTAAAAACAATAAGATAATTATGTCATTTATAACCCTTGGAAGGGGAGTGAGGGTTATATGTATATCACTTCCAGAATAAAAGAAAAAATATTTATATATTTATGAACACAAAAAGAAAAGAAATAGGTCTGGGTATTCACATAAATAAAACAAGAGAATTTCTTGAGAAATAAAAATAGAAATTTTGTGGTAAAATTTCTGCAGCATAACGGCTATATAACACAGTTTTAGAAAACATTGAAAGGGAGGTTACAAGAGTAACCCACTCATAAATAATATATAATAAAGTATAAATAAATTATAAAATGGAGATAAGAACATGGTATGGAAATTTTAATGACATACCACATGAAAAGGACACATGAAAGAAAAGAGGAGACATGATTTCTTTTACAAAAACATTGGCAACATAATGGTGTCACTTAAAAATTCAGAAAACAAATTGATGAGAGAAGAAAGGGTATCTCACAATTTGGACTTGAAATGGAAAGTAATAAGAACATATAAGATCATACCCTCAACATAAAAAGATTGAAAATATAAGACACAACATAAATGAAGCCCCGATTTAAAAGAGGATGGTGAAAGATTCCCTTACCTTGAAGACTAACTTTGAATTATTGAAGTTCGAGACCTTGGGAGGGTGGAGGGAACCTTGGGATGACTCTTTGGGAGGTAAGGAGATTATAAATTAGTTGAGGATGATTTTGGAATGAATTTAATGAGGGAAATGTCTTGGTATTTATTGGAAAAGTGAGTGAATAAATTATTAATTTCCAAGGGACACCTCATCAGGGGTATTTGAAAAACCATGGGCATTCCCACGGTATTTTCCAATGGTATTGGACAGATAGAAAACCTCATATCATATCTCACTATTCATAAGTCGACCAAAAATCATACATCATTATTACATCATTAATGATGTCATTAAACGCCCGAAACTCAAAACAGCAACTTTACTATTCATCGAAAAATCAGTCATTTCAGAAATATCCCTGAAATTCATCCTAACAAAATATTAATGCTCAGAATTAAATAATGAATTCCATTTTCTGAAAATAATTTTCTAAGTATTTTTATTTTAATTTTTAAATAAAATCATTATTTATCCCAAAAATAAAACTTTAAAATAATAACTCATTTTGTAACACCTTAAAAGAGTAATCAAGGTCCCATAAATTTATAGAATAACTATAAGACAATAAATTAAAAAATTATTATTAATTTTTATGAAAATAAATATCCATTTTAAATTATTAAATTAATTGTAAAATTTCAAATAAAATATTTATGACATACAAAAATACCGAAACATAAACTATGATTGTTCTTCACTTTTAATATGTGTAAAATGTATTTATAAATTCATGGGTGAAGTTTCTAATTTTTTGTCAAATAACTGCTCATTAATATTCATTACTATTCATATGGTTATGCTATTATTCCTATATTATTGATCAAATTATTAAACAACTCTCCACCTAGAAATAAAAATCCCTCTCCAAGGCTGGAAGAATCTATCCTGTTAAATCTACCATTGTCTCTAAAATGGTTTACTTGATGATGGTTTATAAATGGACTATTAACACTCTTAAAAATATCAATGCCTATATTAAAAATTTTGTCTGGACTGGAAGTATTCTTGAAAGAAAACTTGTTACCATCCCTTGGGACGCCTGCTGTAAGCCCTTAGAAAAAAGTGGTCTTGGAATTAAAAAACTCAGAGTCTTTAATGATGTGCTCCAAGATAAACTCACCTACAGGATAATTCATACCAACTCGGATGCTTTGGATTTCATTAAAAAGAGATTTCTTCACAAACATAAAAAGGGAAACTTAAATTACATCACCTATTCGATCTGGCCCTCTATAAAATACACATACTTCAACATTTTGAAGAACTCCCGAAGGATGGTCAATTCTAATTCATCCATGAAATTCTGGCTTGATAATTGGACTGGCACCCCCCTAATCTCTATGCTATCTTCTAATGAAACTATTGAAAACACCAATCGTACCATTAAAGATGTTATTCACTCTCCCAAAAGTGGTATCCCTGATAACATTATGCAGGTCATTGATAGTTATACTTTCTCCATTATTGATGATTTCCTTATCTGGGAACCTGCTAATATTGGCATCCTGGACTCAAAAAGTTACTATGAGAATAATTTCATAAACACTGACTCTAGCTTTGAATGGTTGGTCCATTTTAACAAACCATGGATTTAACCCTCAAGATTTACACTTATTTGGAGAATTTCACATTATAGAATTCCTACTGATGTTTTCATACAATATCTTGGTATTCAGCTATGCTCAAAATGTCGCTTCTGCAACCAACACAGGGAAGATACGAATCATCTCTTTCTATCTTGTGCTACATATTCTACTCTTTGGAATGATTCTCTTGACTTATTTGGCTACAGATGGATTCTTTAAGATACTATTGGATCTCAATTAAAAATATTCTTTCAGCAAGAGGAATCGCAACAAATCCAGAATATTTTCCTCTCTGCCATTGTTGAGCATCTTCATGTGATCTGGTATGATAGAAACAATATGATTCATAATAACTCTTCATCAAATATTAATGCCGGTAAAGCCCATATCCTCCTTGAGACGCGTGAAGCTGCCTCTATCCAAAAGGCTCACTGCATTAATACTATTAGAGACATCGATATTCTTCGAAGAAATCACATTGAAGTCATCCTCAAGAAACCCAAACGCACCTTTGAAGTATTCTAGCAGGCTCCGCTTCTAGGATGGATCAAGGTGAACGTTGATGGTGCCTCCAAGGGAAACCCAGGCCCTACTGGTTGTGGAGCGATCTTCAGAGACCATCATGGTATATTCCATGGATGTTTTTTCACTAGGTGTGGAACTCTCTCTTCATTGGAATCTGAAATGATGGGTGTGATCCATGCTGTCAACTATGCCATCCATAAAGGATGGAGGAAGATTTGGATTGAAAGTGACTTGACCACCATCGTTCAAGCAATCTGGAAGGGGATGACTCACCTTTCCTGGCCTCTCACTACTCGCTGGATGAAGTGCCTCGACACTCTTCTGCAGTTCAATCTAATCGCCACACATGTTTTTAGAGAAGCAAACAAAGTTGCTGATGTTCTTGCAAACATGGGAGTTAATCAGGAGATGATGTGGATTGATGCACTCCCTCTTGATCTTTTTCAGATTTATGACAATGATTGTAGGAAACTTCCATCCTTTCTACTCTTGTAACCTTTTTTTCTATCCTCAATAAATCGTGCCTTGGTCTTTGACGGAAGCACTAACTTTTAAAAAACAATTTTATTTATATAAAAAATTACACAATGCCACTAAGGTCTTGTTACATAGCACCTTAAGACACCAGCATAGGACCTATGTGTAAGGTGTGCTATGGTGATAGAATCATGGGGTGTCTTGGACAATATTTCCCAAGTGGTAATTTCTATCAGCTTGATCTTCTCCCTTATTGGATTATGTTCAAGCTTCATAGGTTGAAGTTCAGTTTAGGCTTGTTCAAGAGAAAAGCCCAGTGACGCTACCTCCTTCCTAAGCTCTAACAGATGTTCTTTATATGTCTTGAGTCTACTGGATGAGGCCATTAAAACTTCATTCTGTATTAATTAACCAAGATAACTGTATTTATAAAAACACAAAGTTAGGATTATAGATTCCAATGTTCATATTGACCAACGGTCATATTGACCAAGAGTCATATTGACTAACGGTCATATAACAGTCAAAACCGAACAGTCTCATTTAATTTATACCCACTATATTAATTAAAGGATATAGTGTAGTTGTGTATAAATTAATATAACACAAAAAATTAGAAAACAAATATAAATAAAAAGCTCAGTTCATTACAATAACAAATTTTTCTTTTGAAAAAAATATAAAAAATGGATAAATAGATTTTTTTATAAATTTCAAGAAATTATGATATTTTTCTTCATAAAGGGGACCTGGTCATCTAACAAGAGAAAGATAGTTATTCACTCTAATTATTTATTTACATGCCAACCAAAACTTAGGAAAATTACTTCTGAAAACATGGACAAAGGTATTAAATACCAGAGTGATTGGACATCGGAGTGTAGACCTAGTTGTATAGTCTTGAGTTTGAAAGATGAGGGAATGAAAGAAATGTTCACCATTGTGTGAAACTGTATTTTAAAAAAATTGCATCCAACTCCAATTATCCAAAACATTTTACATCAGCGTGAATTTATCCCCAATTACAAATCAAATTTAATAATAAAAAAATAAAATTCTCCATCATCAATGAGGTTCTCCAATTTGTTTATATTTTATTGTAAAATTGTTCCAAAAAATAATCCCAGATATGTTTTTATGGTCTTGAAACCCCTTTTCATATGAAAATAAAACAAATACATAGTCAATTATTCATGGTATGTTCTCACTTCTAGAACAAAATACTGGGATTTTTTTGAAGAATCTTTATCTTTTGATGCATGTGAAATGATTTGGAATTTTTATATCTCACTATATTCTTCTTCTACCGGAATATACGTTTATCTTTAAACCATATCTCTCTCATATAATTAAATATTGTGTCACAATTTTCATGAAAAGATCAGGTAAAAAATGCCAATGCCATCTATGATGGGAGTTTTGAATATATAGTACCCAATCACGTTTTCAATTTATACTAAGTAGTGAATATTTTATGATCCCTAGGACCATATTGAATCTTGGAAGTGTGTTTTATTCTTTATATATATGTTAGAAAAATAGATTTATAGTGATATAATTTCAGTGGATATTTTATTGATCACATATTCACATGTGTAAAATTAATTTGAGTTTAATGATTGACATTGTACAATTAATATTGGTAGGATAAGGTTACCTGACTGTTGACGTTTCCAGTGATTATATAAGATTTTGAGTTTATAAAAAATTAAGTGATGAATTAAATATAAAATGATGAAACACCCATAATCAGAGTTTATATATTACCCAATGCATGATATAATGTAGAGGAATTATTTAATGTTAATGTAAAATTATTCGAAAGAAGTTTTATATATTTTGAGATGATTTATTATTTTAAGGGGTATTTTTTTATGGATTGAGAAAGAGGAAATTTGATCTACATTTCATTTTTTGAGGAAATAGAAAAAATACTCCATATATAAGAGTAATTATAATTTTCCAAGGCCTTTGTAAAAATATAATTTATTTAATAAAGTATAAATAAGAGTTACTTTATTTTCTTCCGAGACATATATGATTAAACTAAAAAATTAAAATCTATATAATATTTTATCTATACTAAAGGATCTACATCATATAATCCATGATTTAGAAACACTATCAATGATTAAATATAGTATATTATAGACTATGTCAGATTAACTTTTGGATCTAATCAAAATAATCACTTCATTCCTAAATCATTGAAAAGAGACACTCACTTACATGAACCAACAAATAAATAAATCGTCTAGTTGAATTTTTATATAAGGAGATAAGTGAGAAATCATCACTCAGGTAAGAATTAAACTAATGAAAAGTAGTCTTCATTTATTAATAAAATAATGATTTAAAATTAATCTGATTTGGAAGAGTTGATGATGCTACTAATATGGAATAATGAATAAAAATATTCAAAGCATGTGTAAGAGTGTCTTTGATTTTATAAAGCGTATATAATTGTAATCTATAATTAAAAAAGTGTAATATGTTTATAAAAATAGAATATTTATTAAATTTTCTTTCTAACCAAGATTAAAATTAGATAATATAAGTGATATTATTAATGGATCATTGTATCATTATAATTCTTCTGATCGTGGTGTAAACCTTATGTAAGTAATAAAAGGTTATGTCGTGGTGTAATCCTTATGTAAGTAACAAAAATTTTTTCCATGCATGTATAGGCAAAATTAATGTGGAGAATATGTAGATTTAATTATGATTAAAATAATGCTTGATATTTAAATAATATAATGAAAAAGATTCAAATTTTCAAATAGGTTTAAATTAAGATCATTGGATGAGTTAACATAGAATAAAGTGAACTTAATATAAGAGACATTGACTGGTTGTAATGAAATAAACATAATTTAGGATTGAACACCAGGTATCATAGATATTGAATAATGGTTGATCTCATGGAATGTTCATATTAAAAATATGGATAAAATATTCTTATATTAATTATTATTTTATAAATAGATGTAGAAAGATAATAATATGTCGTGAAAAAACAGTTATAGAGAAACTAATTCTATTTCTATTTAGAATATTCAATATTGAAATAAAATAGTGGGAATATCAAAACTGTTGTTTGTAATATTTTTATGTCTTCAAAAATAATAATAAGAGAAAATAAAGAGCTTGTATTTTCTACCATTCATTATCTTGTATCAATGTACCTGAAAAAGGATGGAGACAACCACTAAGGATTCTTGCAAAAGAAAAATAAATAATGATACCCTTTAATGATTGATAAATTGATAACATATAACATTGAAATCCCCATGATTTCTAAATAGAAGAGGTGGGAATTAATATTTTCTATATGTTTAAATAATGATATCAGATTCATTCGAACTATTGTATACTTGAGCATTCATATTGTTCATATATTTTTAAGGACCCATATAAACCTAGTATTTAACTATAAAAACATGGTTTTTCTAGAGTTCGAAGAAAAAAGATGTTGTTATTTCATATAACCAAGTACGTTCCAGGATAATAGTTTTAATGACATTCACTTTCCCATGAAACATTATGAAAATAAAATATATGTTATTTGTGATCAATACAATAACCACCAGACATCAGGGACATAAACACACATATTAGTGGAAAAACATATTATAAATTTTTTTCCTTATTTTTTGATTTCTAATATATCATTTCATGTTTTAGAACAATGTGATAAAAAAGAATGAGAGATATATTGAACCTAACTGATAAAAAGCTATGAAATAAAAAATATCTAAATAGGTTCACGTAACACACACTAGTTCAATATTTCCCAGTGTGGATGCACTAGTCATGGTGGAACCAAATATAATTAAGAATGGTTTTGATGAGACACTAGGTAATTCAAGACCCCTCTGTGAACATCAATATTTATGTTGATCTTGAATCGAAGATACTATTTTTATGTAATTCACATTTGGATGATGATATGTTGAAGAAACTGAGTTGGAACTCTTATAGGTTCAATATTAATTTAAATTATATAAAAGATACATCATTGAAACATTGGTTTAGCATAAAGAATTAATTATGATGTTAAGGATATAACCAATCATTTAAATATTAAATTAGACTATATGTGCATTCTGAGATTTGGGATAACTGAACTATTTTTAAAAAAAATAAATTTATAGTTGTGATTTGAGTTCAATTATAGTGGTTTCATATTTTTTGAAGAAGTTTAGAGTTGATAAAGGGAAATATGAAAAGCCTATAGATCATATGTAATATTATTCAATTTTCAGAAACCCAGATAAAGAAATGTGTAATATCTCAAAGATTCAAATTTTGAGAAATTTATGGAGAGTTCACAATGCGATTCATAATAATAAATATTTGATTATGGGAAGTCTACAATATGTTTTGTATCATCTTCTCATTGATATGTTATATCTCTTAGATCATATGTATGAGTATATTTGAGGTTTCACTAAGGTAAAAAATATTTACATGTATCATATAAATTATTAAATAAGAATGAAATAAAATAATCATTTAGGATATAGTGCATACATAGTATTAATTTTTCCCTACTGAAGTATAACTCAAATTTTCCAATGGATACAAATATATAATGTGACACATGTAAGAGTAACTTTTATTTTATTTGTAAGTAACTGGAGTAGATCAAATGACATCTCAGATCATTTTATTTGATACGTCAGACTAAAACATGTGTTCCCAAGTGAATAGTCATATTAAGTGTGATAATATTTTGATGCTCATTTCTGAATTAAATATCATTATGATTTTTGGTATAATAATGATTCAAGTTGTGTGTTTAGGAAAATTTATATAAGGAATATTCTTAGAAGATAATATTGTTAACTAGATAACAAAAATAAGGATCATATCTTAAATGTAGTCATCATCACTAATAAATATTCTTGAACTGTGATTTATTATTTGAATGTATGATTATAGAGGGGATCATGGAATATTTTGAATTATTTTCTAATGTATTTTTTATTAAATAGGACTTGGTCAATAACAAATTATGTTTCTATGGTATATTAAATGTATAAATCATGATGATTAAATTCCTATATGTTTTTATATATAAATTTATAAGAAACGTTAGTAGTATAATTTATCATTATAAAAATAGTCATATGAGAAGAAAAAAATGATGAAAGACACCAACATTCACTACTTAAAATATTCATTATCATGGATGGAAAATACTATTGAGAGAAGGTTTCCAAAAGATTATGGAATTTCATATGTTTTTAAGGAACAAAAAAACCCAATCCATTTATTTCAAATTATCATATGCATTGAAGAAGAAGAATAATACAAGGGATGGAGAGATTGATGCTTCTGATACTAATTAATCTATATATCAATGTATTTATAAAAAATACATATGACGGTCTTGATGTAATTATAAAACATTTGAAAAAAATATATATTAATTTTAGATAATTACAATATATTAATGAGATCTCAGAAGATAAAAGAGAAAGATACTTGGAGAGTTATTGATTATACTCTAAGGAGACTCCATATAAATACAGAAATTAAGAATAAATACTCGGTGAATTCTAGGGTTTAAAAAATAGTTCTATGTTGATTGCTATAATAGGTCAATTATATATATGTATTCAAGTGGTTTCATGTTAAACTGTTAAAGGCCATACTCATAACCCTTTTTAATTATTAATAAAAAATATTAGTTGTGTTTATGTTGGGTATTAAACCTCTATACATTGATGAATAACTCTAATATTTTTAGGTAACCATGTAAAATTATTTGTTCCTGGATTTATGATTCTATGTAAAAATTTCATTCATGTAGTCCAAGTGAGATAAGAGAGTGTGTAATAGGTGTTGTGGTAAGGGGGAAAATGTTTTATTGGTTTAATTTTTTGAAACATAATTCACCCCTATCTATTTTGTTACCCCAATACTTTGATAATAACAACATTAAATGTAAAATAATCTTTATATATTAAAATATTTTAGGTTTTTTATTTAAGGAAAATTAATATAGAGATAAATTTGATTTAGTTACATAATTTTCTTAATGAAAACTTCATGTGGAAATGATTCATAATGATTATGTGGAACTTATGTGGAGTTCATGATAGATAAGAAAAGAATCTTAATGTTACAATGTTGGATTTTATGGAGAAAATATAAAATATTTTTTGATTTTATCATCATTGATATTATTCATAAAATCCCATTTATTAAAATAATATTTCTTCATTAATTTGAATGAATAATTTTTTTAGTGGCATATTTTTTTATATGTTAATATTATGATGTGGAATGAACTTAAATAGTGATGTAAAAAATTGTTTAAAAAAACCTAACGTGTAGAAAAAAAGACTTTTTGGTAGTATATTAAATAAAATATGATTATATTTTTTCTTATGTATGTGTTATTTAATATTATATTTTTATTTTAGGAATATAAAATATAATATTTTATATAAAAGGTAGTCCTCACATTATCATTCTTTTTTGTTGGATATATGAAATCGTGATGTGAAATGATAATTGACCTCTAAAAGTTTGAGTGTCAGTTATTTCAAATTTTTATTCTTTATAAAGATTTAAAAGTTATTAAAAATTATAATTTTATCATTTTTGGGATCTTATATATATACATAATATCCTCATGAGACAAAAAATGAGTATTGTGAACATGATGACTTATTCATTATTCTACATAAATTGTTATAAATTATATCTTTGGTATAATGCGAATGCATGTTTTTATATTTAGTCCCCATACTCAAGGATAAATAGCATTTTTCAAAAAATAACAATAATTATTCTATATATATTTTTGATGATCCTTGAGGTAGAACTAATTATTGGGGATGATTGGGTATGTGGTTGATAATTTCATTAGTTTATTATAAGAAAGATAGTATTTATCCTCTTGTATAATGAGTATAGCATGTAAACAGTAGATTGTGACAAAATAATGGAGTGTAAAACCATATCCAGGTATGTGAAATGTGATGTTCATAACTATTACGTGAGGGGAATGTGATGTCCTCATCCATAATGATGATTTAAATTTTATTTTTTCATAAATATGGTCATTTTATACTTATAGAAACAAACATGTATGAGTGGATATAATAGATTAATATAATCTATGCCTTTTGGTGACATTATGTTATAAACAAAGAGATTATATGATTATACATATATATATATTATAGTTAGTGTACATAGGTGTACAAATTCCATTTTTTATAAAGATCGCATAACATCCATTTATATATTAAGTAACATTTCTTCTTGGTTAGGGGGAACTCATTAAATATATTTATAGCCTAGGAATTAATATTTTCTTCATTCTTAAAGGGACTATTGTGTCACACTTTTTGGTTATCTAAATAAGGATTATGTTTTATGAACCTTAATGATAATCTAAAAATATGTTTTTTTTATAAAATATTTTTAGAAGGATATTCATAAAATATTAAATATTATTTGATTGATGGTCATATTGGTGATTTCTTTCCAAAAACGTTTTTCTAAATATCCAAAAGGAGTTCTTAATATAATATGACAAGTTATTATAGATGATACACTATAAGGTGAAATGGAACAATGTACATGGGACTTTAGTATAAGAAATATATTATTATAGATATACCCTAATACATTATATATATATATTATATATATTCCAATATCATATAGTACAATATACATGAATCTACTAAATGTTATATTAATTGGAGTGGTATATTGTATGGAATGATATGGTGATATCAAACCACTACCTAAACATTATTTTAAGGTAAAATATAGTCATTTAATAGTATAGATAAATGTATCAATCATATGGTATAATTAAAAATGGCCTCCATACATAAAATTTTATCATATGGGTTTTCATCAATGTAAGATATCATTGATCATTTATGTTTTATATAGTGATATAATTTAGAGAATAATGAATGAATTTAAATGCAAAATGCATGTCTTGGATAAATGGTAACAAAAAATTTGTATCTAACGAATTACATGAACATAATGAAATGTTAATGAAAATAAAGTAATGTTTAATATGTCTACCTAAGGCGTATATATACAGGCCAAATCCATGATAATGTTCTGTAGACATCATATCAATTATCCCTAGTTAATTCACTCTTATTATTCATCAATTACACTCACGATTATATTATATTGTGGTAGAGTAGAGGATAATACCTAGAAATTTGGTGATTCACCCACCCATGGATACTATAGGAGGACAGAGTCCTCTGGATACTTATATTTTTTCTTTGTAAATTGTTTTGTTTAAGTCAACGTGTTTCTATTTCCTTCTGGATATGGTATGTTCTTTATTTTATATTTTCTATGGTATTAGTATTAATGAATATATGATCCTAATTTATGGTTTATTAAGTCTCTCAGAACAAGAACAATGGACATTCATTACTTAAAAACTCATTAGATATATATCATCTAGGAACTCTGAAAATAATTTCATTCCAATTAGAGATGCTACATGGTGTCACAAGAGAAACATATAAATACTTGATGTAAATTAACTAATTTTATAATAAATATACTAAATAAATTAGATACGTAATATATTATACTTATATTGTTATGATATAATATTTATTCCCCAAAAAATAAATAACTTGCACCTCTACACCCATAATGAGTAATAATCTACAATAAAATATTTAGAAGTAACTAATCTTGATCAAATGATAATCATTATCTCAAACACCCCAAGAAAATTTATGAATTGTTTTATATGAATGATCCAAAAATATTTTTAAAGATATAGAGATATACAAGTCTCTCAACTTATTATTAGTCATGAAATGTTGATAATAATGTAAAATATCAATAAACCTCACACCCAAATCCAAAATTTTAGACCTGAATTAATAGATCTGCAATTTTTTCCTATCACTTAACCATTTGAATATTTAATAATAAATATTTATTAAAAGACTCCCCAAATAAAGTCTATGTAATCATTGACAAACGATGATCTCCCATGTATAGAATCAATCTTTGATGTGATGGAACTTAGAAAAAACTGACCCCTATTGGAACGCAGTTCCCTTTATCATCAAAATTAAATTGAAAAAATTTTCAGTCTCTTAAATCCCTTATTCATCATGACTAGTGGTGTACACATTATAATATTATAGATTATACATTAAGAACTTCCTCAAGGCTATATTTCTAACCAATATAGTCATTGATTTTATCCTCTGACACACTACCTTATGTTCTTCTTTCACCTATTCATGTAGAACCTCACAATCACATCACACAAATGAAAAAAATCAAATCAAGTAAACTATATTTAGTACTATGATATAGATGAATAATGTTTAGTGATATCTCCTTATTGTTCACCACCACATGAACTATCTCATCACACACAACATAAAAACTCATCATGACACGAAATTGAATTATAATGAATTGAAAACTATAAATTACCATAAAATTATTAGGGTTTTATTAAAGTATCAATTCATAGGTTATCAAAATCTATGATTAAGTCATTGGGGCCCTTCGGAATCTCCACATTTTTAGTCAACATCATAAACTAGGCTCTAGTAATACTACATCCTTATTAGTCTATAAAATCCTCACCAAATATGAATCTTAACTTTATTATAAAGACCTATCTCTAATAAAATTATATCATCTATTTATTCCATAATACTCAACCCAATCTATAAGTGATACTGATTTTTGACCCTTAATGTTGACCTTCAATAGGCCATGACTAAAAATCTATAATTAAGAGTTAAATATTAATCAAGTAGAAATAATTACCCATTAAAATCAAAAATTAAATAGAAAATAATAGTATCAATGAATTTAATAACTATAAATAAATTATTTAGGTATAATAAAATTCATTTAATTTTATGAATTGAAAATAAAAAGGTAGAAAATAAATTGAATAATCATAATAGTCCCATATTCCACAAAAGGGTATAATTTTACAATCAAGTGTTGATAGACCTGTCATATGTAAATACAATATTTCTAAACTCCACCAAAAATATATCTATATTATATGAAAAAAAACATATATAAACTAGGTATGAGAATATAAATATACATATAATTTTCCTTCCTTGAAATCTTAAATGTCCTTGGTAATGAAGCATTCTAACAAAATTGTGATTAAAGAAAATAAAAAATTATCAAACTCCATACCTTAGGATCAAACTACCTATAAAAAACTATTAATTACATTTAAATATATATATATATGGTTTAATATCAAATATCTATATATATATACACACAACTCAATAAATTACTACCAATGTAGAATGCTAAAAAAACCACTGAATCATACTCATTATAATGCCCTCACTGGAAAATATAAAGATTGGGATGCTTTCCAATCATAGAGACTCTGATAGTTATTGATTTTTAATTTATAAGGAATATCCCACCTCAAACCATCTCCACCTATATCAAAGCATAATAACTTGTGAACCCTCATGGACTCATAATGTAACTTGGTATCCACCTATAGTGGCTCTAACCACATTAACCTATCTTCCTCAGAATATAATAGTTCAGAAATTTTTTTCCTATAAGGGTTGTCTCTACCACTATGTGTCAACACTTAGTGAATAAACTTATGTTAATGTAAAGACCCATCCCCAGTCATCCAGATCTAGTTCTTTATTTTATAACATTGAAATATAAACAAATATTATTTATCCCGAAGGAATGAATAGTATAGTAGCTTTGGAAAAAAATATACATACGTAAGTTCTTCATTACAACTTGAAAGGAAAATCAACATATCAACTTATTTTGAATCACACATAATCTCCAAGATGATCCTTTTAAGTAATTCATAATATTCATCTTCACCACCTCATAAAAAATAAAATATAGGAAATTGGTGATCTTAGGGGATCAGTAAGGTTATGTAATTTAGCATATGTTATCATAAACATAAACACTAGGCATGGTGAATAACTAAAAACACATGGCTTTAAAAAATATACTTGAGCATAATATGGAAATAATGAAAGATAATTAAATATTTCAATATAAGTGATCAAGATAGAATGAAACATTACTATTGATTTTTACTAATCTAATAATCACATCTAACACCACAATAAATGAATACATAATACCGGACATTTAAAACATATTGTCAAGGCTTTAGCCAAGACGTCTTAAAATTCTAGGGTAAGTCCTTGACAAAAATCCAATTATGTTTTGTCTCATGAGAACTACAGAAGAATCAAAAGGATATAGTAGGCCCCACCTATAACATTCTATGTTCATTGCATTCCTTATATTAAAGGGGATAAACATAAAAAATATTATCATATTAAATAACTTTTCTCAGTCTATTTACGAAAACACTAACCATTCTGGGTAGTATAGTGAAGGGTATCCAGACAACACATCCATAGTAAAACTGAGAATAAACCGTTTATTACAATATGTTAGATGTTATACATAAGATATTAACCTCAATAATGAATGAAATTTAATAGAGGTGTTGAATTAAACATAAATAATAAAATAAAATCATAGATTATTTTTTGTTAGAAATTCAGTTTTCCTTTGAAAAGAATAATTAATTTGGAAAAATATTTTTATAAAACAAGAAATAAAATAATGAATTTTTTCCATGATGAAATGAGTGGTTTTATAAAAATAATTGTTGGTTAAATCAAATTATAGAGTGAACTTGAAAATAGGTAACAATTGGAGATGTTTCAGTGAAAACGACTAGTTTATCGATAACAATTAAGAAATAGATTTAAAAAACATTTAAATCCACATTAAATAATGATGATTTATGATTGGTAAATATATATATGAAATTCACACTTAACCTATGGGGTGTACATAAGAATAATTATGAATTTAATTTGGACTATGTAAGAAAAATAGTATCCCAAAGTATATGGGACCTTGGGGGATTGAGGACACTGTGGGAGGAATCATTGGGAGGTAAAACTACCATATATTTGAGGACAATGAATTTGGAATGAAAGGAATGGAATATATGGGTGGGTATTTACAGCTAATGTGAGTGAATTGTTTATTAATTTCTGAGGACAACAGAGTAGTGGTATATGAAAAACCATGGGCATTACCATGGTATATTCCTATGGTATTGGCCACATGGGAAACCTTAAATCATATTTTAATGTTAAAATGTCGACTATAATTTTATTTTAGTTATTACGTCATTATGATGTCATTAATCATACCAAATACTCAAAACAGTATTTTACTATTCATGAAAAACTAATGTATTTTATAAAATTATCATCAATTCATCATAACCTATTATCAAGGTTTTGAATTAAAAAATGACATTTATTTTATCATAATAATTCTATAAATATTAAAATTTTATCTTTTATTATTGATAATACTTTATTATTAAAAACAATATGGGACATAAAATGCATAGTAAAATTTTTGACACATAAAATAGTATATTAATTTTATCATTTATAAATAAAGAAGAGTGTTTACATAATATTATTTAATTATAATGAACATTAATAAAACATAACTTTGATATAATAATTTAAATCACTCTCAAATGTAAAATTTTAATATGAAAAATAAATTTTTCAAATTCATAATAATTTAAAGAAAAACTAAACTCAATAGAGAAATGATGGAAAACCAATTTTATTTATAATTTCCAAGGTGAGGTTACCATTCCATTAGTAATATTACTATTCAAAAGGGTACCATTACTATTCCAAAGAGTCATGTTAATATTCACCAAAAATTTAAGTTGAACCTATCAGACCCCAAATATCATACTGATCACAACCGTGTAAGTCTGTTTTTAGAAATTCAAAACAAAAAAGTGGAAACATTTTGTTTAATGGATCAGTTATAACTATAAAGTATAACTAAAAATCACATGTTATATAATGACACAGTGTTTCATGGATTCTAAATTAAATTTATCTATAAAATCATGGGGCGTTACATTCTCCCCCTTACAAATATTTAAACACCAAAATTACCCAAAGAATACCTTATATAACTATTTGGGTATTTGTTCATCGTAACATCCTCAGGCTCACGCATCGCCTCTTCAATTTTATGATTTTGTCAAAGTACCCTTACCAGCCGAGTATTCTGATTCCTCAACACCAGTTCTATAGTGTCCAGATTTTAGATTGGCTCTTTAAAGTAAGATATGTTAGTATCCAATTCTATACCTTTATAAGTGATTACATGTGATGGGTTTGGAATGTACTTTATCAAAGAAAATTGTTGAACACATTGTGTTACTTAGAAAGGTTATGCATAATTTCCAAAAGATAATCCCCAACTCCAATTCCCTACAAAATTTCCAAAGCACCCATATACCTAGGGCATGATTTACCTTTCTTCCCGAATCTTGTAACACCCTTCCATTGAGATACTTTTTTGAATACATGATCTCACACTTGGACTTTCAAATCCTTCCTTAAATAATAAGCATAACTCATTTTCGTGAATTGTGTTTTTTGGATATGGGATTAAATAGTCTTCACATTTTTTGTTGACTCCTAAACATCTTCTGGGACCATAAGCATTATTTCACCAACTGCATCCTAATATGTTGGTTTACAACATCTCGTTCCATAAAAACTTAAAATGATTCCATTTTGATACTTCAATGGAAAAAATTCTTGTATTAAAACACCACCAAAGGTAAATAGTGATCCCACATACCTTGAAAATTCAATTGATATTGATCTCAAGATGTCTTCTAATTTTTGGATTATCCTTTCTGATTGACCATTAGTTTGATGGTGATAGAAAGTACCTAATCGAAGCTCAATTTCAAAATCTTTTTGAATAATGTTTATGAAATTCAATGTGAATATTCGATCATGATTAGACTCAATTTTGAGATGTGGTCCATGATATATCACCACAATATTTATATAAATCAGTGCAAAGTGATCTAGTGAAAATTCTCCCTTATATCTAGTTAATGTTTTGATTTCCTAAGTCAATCTACTAATACCCATATTTCATCATTATTTCATAGATTATTCTGTAATCTAGTGACAAAATCAATGGTGATTTTATCCCTTTTCCCTGTAAGAATAGTTAGAGGTTTCACGACTCCTCTAGGATTTGGAATTTTATTATTCACTTGTTAACCAACTAAATATCTTGATACATAAGTAGCAATTTCCTTCTTCATGTTGTCCCTCCAGAAATGTTCCCTCAAATATAAATTCATTGTAGTGCTACAAGGGTGTATAAAGAAATTCTAGCAATGTGAATCATCCATTATCTCCCATTTCATCACTGATATAGATGGAACACATAACCACTTACCAAATTTAAAAATTCTATTTTCACACAATAATTCATCCATCTTCCCATCATTCACACCGTTAATTTTCTTTTGAAGATTCTCATCATCATACATAGAAGTTTTAATTATGTCTATAAATGATGGTTGGGAAACCAATTAAAAATATAATGATGATTCAACTTCTTTGATAATTCTTATATCAATATTTACTAGATCCATGAATAATGGATCCCTTTTAATACTCATTTTGTTTTATAATCTATGCTCATTCATTTTCAATTCATATATTAACTGATTTTCCATTCATGGGTGGTAGTGTATGGAATAATCGTAATCGTTGTGTAGCTTGAGCCATTTCCATTTCCTCTTATTGAGTTCTTTCTATGAGGAGAAATATTTAAAGATCTTGTTATCAGTATATATCTCAAATATTTTGTCATAGAGAAACTTTATCATTATATTAAGATCAAATATTATAGCTACTAACTCAAGATCATGATTTGGTTAGTTCTATTCATGAGTTTTTAATTGCCTTGATGCATAGGAAATGACTCTATCTTTCTGTATAAGGACGCAACCATGTCCTTTCTTTTATGAAACAAAATAAATCAGAACTACTCCATTTCCTGATGGTAGAGTCAGGATTATATCATAAACTAACCTCTTATTCAATTCTTCACAACATTATTTACATTCTATGGTCCATACAACCTTAATTCCTTAACAAGTAATCTTGGTCAATTGTTTGGATAATTGGGGAAATTTATTAATGAAATGTAAATAATAACATTCTAAACCAATTAAACTATGTACCTTGGATATGTTTTTTGGAGTAGTAATTTCCTAGATAGCCTTTGTCATCACATGATAAAATAATGTTCCGTCCATAAAGACAACATGTCCAGGAAACAAAACGGATTGAATCCAAAATTAAAACTGGGTAAACTTTCCATAAAATTAATTTCTTATAAGAGTATTCAAAATAATGCACAAGTATTTCTAATGATCTCCATAGATTCTGGAGTATACTATGATTTAATCAATAAATACCAAAAAACTCATCAAGATATTCCTTAAAAACTGTATTCATTAGATCCATAAAAATAGAGGGTACATTAGTTAGTCCAAAAGGCATTACTGTAAACAAATAATGCACATACATGGTTCTAAATGTTTCCTTTGGAATATCTTCTTCCTCACACTAAACTGATGCTATGAAGATCAATGTTATAACATTGAAAAATATTGGGCTCTTTGAATCTGATCAAATAAATCATCAATCTGATAAAGGGGATACTTTTCCTTTATTATAATCACATTATTTTCTCTATAGTCAATGCAAACCCTCATGGATATTTATTTCTTCATGATAAAGAGAACATGGGCTCCCCCTGGAGAAAAATAAAGGTGAATAAATCTTTTATTATTCAATTCCCCTAGTTTTTTATTACGTTCTACAAATTCCACTATAATCATCGAATAATGAGTCTTTGATATTTTCCTTGTACTAGGAATTGAATCAATTGAAAATTCAAGTTCCCACTCTGGTGGTTGTCCAGGTAAATCCTCTTTAAATACACTAATGTAATATTTATAAATAGTTACATACTATATTTGAATATTTCTTTTATCCCTGAAATATATTGTGTTATCATCCTCCCTAATAATCCCATTTCTTAGAGATAATAAGGGTGGATCTAGATAAGAATCATATGGTGATGTTTTTACTCTAAATATTATGGATTCTACACCTTCCTCAGTAATTGTAATTTTCTTCTTCTTGAAATAGATTTTAAAATATTATTTCAAAATCCAATCCATTGTAAGGATTATGTCAATGTATACCATAGGTATGATGATAAAATCAACAGATAAAGCATTTTCACATCTCATAATGGTTACTGCGTAACACATCTTTGTTACAAAGAGACTTTCCTTTGGGGTTTTGAATAAAAAATCTCATGTTAAAGAGAATTGGAATATTTTAATTTCTATAGATAACTAGGAAGTTATAAAAGAATTTTATTATCCAAAATCAAATAAATAAAGGGACTATTATGGGGAAATGATTATAGTATCTACCACCACATAGTTAGAAACTTTAAATTTAGTATTTGTGATCGTATAATATTGGCATTGCTCCCTAGGTCTTATCTAGAGAATGTTTCCTTATCTCTCGAGAAAATCATTGTCATAATCTCCCAAATCATTACAATTTTAGCATTGAAAATTGGTACCTTCTTTATTTCCCATTCAATCTCGAGATTAGTGGCATCTTTCTTCACATTTGTATCAAACACTTTTTTCTTTTAATAAGGATATGGGGTGTTTCTTTCTAAAAGTATCACATGTTTGAAAACAAATCATTTTATTCATGTCTTTATCAATTCTTTCATATTCCACCATCTTCTTATGTATACTTCCTATAAAGTCATAATACATAGAGAGTTGTTATTCTATCTTGATTTCACGTGAGACTATATCTTCCAATGATAAGAAATTTTGGGAAACCAGTGTCCTTGGGAAGAATAGTTTTAAAATATAAAATAATCAATCAAGATTTCTCCATGGATTATGTAAATATTACATAGTTTTTCTTTACATCCTTGTAAAAATGGATTCATAAATCTCATCATTTTCATCATATTTTTGTATCAAACTAAATAATGTCATATTCATATCTACTCGCTATTCTTGAGAAAAATATTTTTCTAAGATTATTTTTTTAAAGTCCCTCTATTCCATTTATTAAATTTATTCCTCCTACTTTATTTTTTGAATCAACAATATACATTGATATGTATCTCCTGATAGAAGATAAACCTCCATTACATCCTTCTCTGTAACACCCTAATATTTCACAGTATGTTATTTCTTCAATGTAATTCAATAACTTGCACTACACGCAACACTAAGTTCTGGCACACCATGACTTACCAAACAAGCCGTTCAAAAGAAGTTATGAATAGTTTTAACTGAATTTTGAACATTATATTATGTTTATAATTTTAGAATTCATATTATGAGTTTCATATAAAAAATGTAAAACAAATACATTTTTTCAGATAAAAGATGTATTTTACAAAAAATTAAATTTTACTGTGTTTTAAGGGAGAAACATTTTTAAATACAATATTTTAAACTCTAATATATTAAATTTGAAAAAATAAAATTCTTTTTTAGAATTGGGAAATAATAATTTAGTTTCAATAATGTTTTGGTGTTTTTCTGATAACTTTCATATTTGGGTGAATAGTGAAAAATGATATATTTTAACTGAAACCAACTTTTTTAATCAAAATAATTTATATTCTTAAATTATATATTTTAATTGTTTTAATGTATAAATAGATTATATTTTTACCATTTTATCCAATTATGTTCATTTTATGTAATTTCACATTGAAATTGCACATAAACAAGTGTCAATCTTTTGATAGTATTATTTCTTAAAAATACGCCTTTTGGTTTTGACAGCGGGAATTAATTTTAAATTAATAAATTCAACTTTTATGTTTTTAATTTGGCAAAATATAATTCATTTTTGGATTCATAATATCAAAATTATATTAGGGTAAAATTTTGGTACTTTTCTGATAACTTTCAAATTTTGATGAATAGTGAAAATTATTAAATTTTAATTAAAAACAACATTTTTAATCAAAATAATTAATAGAGATAAATTATGCATTTGAGTGATATTAATGTGTAATTAGATTATAATTTTACCATTTAATACAATTTTGTTCATTGGACATAATTTTATATTTAAACTGGACATAAGAAAGTGTCAATATTTTGATAGTTATTATTTGATAAAAACACGCTTTTTATTTCGACAACGGAAATTAATTTTAAATTAATTTCTGCAACTTCTGTGTTTTGAATTTAGAAAAATAGATTCCTGATTTAGAATCATGATTTCCAAATTGTGTAAATAGGTAAATTTTATTTTTAGACATTTTAAATAATTATTTCGGTAAATATTTTATTTACCATAGTTAAAGGGTAAATCTAGTAAATAAGGGTAAATAATTATATTATAATAATACTAAACTACCATAAAACATGTCCTAACCATATTCTTTGATACACTTCCAACCAAGTGAATCGTTGGGTCGATTTTGGGACCCTATGGAGCCACTTGTTAGTGATAATGACAATTTATATTAATTAAGTTAATGTAAATACAAAAATGACATAAGCATATATCTTTTAGAAAAAAAAATTACATAGGGTTATATATGTTATCTTTTCTACTATAAATATTCATTAGAAATATACAACTATTTCATACATCATGGTATTTGTTTTATAATTTTTAGACATCCAATAAACTAAATTATTTGTTACACAATAATGATGTAGTGTTTACCTCATTAATAAATGATTTAAATAAATAAGATTATAAAGACTAAAATAATACATCAAACATGTCAAATTATTATTGTATGATTTCATTTCGATCATTAGTCATCTTATCTTCAAATTTGATGAATTTTTTATCATTATAATCTGAATATCATTATATAATAAAATAATATTTTCAATATTTCTTAAAGAGCCCCTCCTCCCCCTTATAAAAGGGAACCTCTTCTAAAAAATTCCTCACACCTCTCAAGGCTTTTGGACCATACAAAATCTTCCCAATTAAGCTCCCTACACCCCCCTCCTGCTAGTAGACTTACCTTGTGTAGAAGGCACTTCAAGAGTCCATTTGGTTCAAACCAAAGCGAGCTACCAAAATTAAAGGTAACAATTTCTCTTAGCTTCTTTTATTTTATTTTACATCTCCAACCCCTAAACTCTTATTCTTGTTTTCTTTTGAAAGAACAACAATATCCTCAATATACTAGGATTTAGTTATGAGATTTATTGTAAATACACTTACACACACCTCCATCAAATGGGTGAAGAACATAATGTTTCTCTAGATGGAAACCAAACGCCTCACGATACGATGATTGTTAAATTATGTCCTACCACCTCTCATAGTGGCCATTATGTTGGAAGTATAACTAAATATGATACTAATGATATTTATTTAATATATAATATTATTTAATTCAATTTCATATCATACCATTATTCATTTCATGTAGTATATATATACAATAATTTCATTTGAGAAAGTACGGACCACTGCCCCCTCAAAGTTATATGACTCGTTAATACCATACATGGAACATATAAAAGATGGTGATAGTTAACATAAGTAAAATATATATGATATTATGTTACACTGTAATAATAATATACCTATGTATAATTTGGTTATGATTCTGTTTAAAATGAAAAATGAAATTGACGTAGTGTTCGTGCGTACGTACGGATTACCGTCTCCACGAACGTGATTAAATTAATTTCCCCATCATATACATTAAAGTATAATTCTCATTTGATGATTAAAATTAATTTTTAAGGACATGATATTTTTCTGGATATGAATAAGATACAACCTATCCATAACAAACACGGCTTATGTAACAAAACATATAAAAGTAAACAAGTATGTAAACACCCAAAACGACTATAATACTAAGATATTATTAACAAAGAAATGTTAAAAGATCATATATGATATCATATTAATGTATATTATTCTTGAATAATTTAATAATAATGATATCACCATTATAAAAGAGGTTAACCTACCATCAACCAAGTAAAAGTACAAGGTAAGGGGTTTTCATCTAACACCTAATTCCCGTGAGATTCGTGCCATATTGCCACTATTACCTTTTGTGTGGTGTATATACTTCTAATTATTCAATAATTTGTGTAATATAATTTCATTTGTGATTATTTACATCTTCATTGTAATATCCTTATTTCATGTGGCGTATGTTTTGTATGTTACCAAATTGGTAACGGTTAATTTCACAATCTCTTTATTATCTGAGGTTGTTTTTACATAAGTATCTAATGGGGCATATTTATTATCCATATCCATGTTACATGAAAGAGTTTTCAAAGGTATTCCTTTAAGGAACTTTTTACAAAAAAATCATTCCAAATATTTTAAATATTTATTCTTTTAAATCTTTTTAATTAATGTCCATGTATTCAAAATGGGTTTTAAGGATTTATTTATATGGACATTAATGTTATTAAATTGGTAATTCTATTAAAAATCTGCAAAGTGTTAAGGGAAAATTTGATTCAAAAATGTCTTTAAATATCTTCCTTTCTAAATTGTGTGACCTTTAAATGTTTTCATGAAAAAGGGATATTTCTCTCAAACAGTTTTACAAATCCTTTCCATCTATGTCAACATACTTTGATGGATTGTAAACTTGTTTGAAGATGATTTATTATGATACAAATCATCAATATTGTACTGAAGGTTTTGTGATATGTTTGACTCTGGATGTGTTATTTTTATACCATTCATGATTTATGCAGAAAGTATTGACATTTCGTATGCTAGTTTTAATAGGAATTTTTATGTTATGTTTAAACATGTTCATATGAGGAATGCATTAGACTTAGTAAGTGATGGGTGGAGCCCGCTATAGATCTTCGATGCATCGGTAGGTCTCATGGGTCAAACTAGTGTTTTGGCACAAGGCCTTGACATAATATTAGTTGTAGTCTTGGCACTAATCCTTGACTATGTGGATTTGATAGTCTGGCATTATGTGTTCCATCATTATGAAAGTGGTTATTGATATTTCATGTGAATATTCGACTAGTATAATATCCATGTGAATAAGTAAATGGCATTATTTCATTTTATTCTTGCCATATAATGCTTAGTTTCAAGTTTAAAAGGCTTTTGTTTTAGTTATACATTTCCTTAAGTGTTTATGATTATTTATGAATGTTTTCAGTATGTTGTTATCCATACTGAGCATCTGAGCTCACCCCTTTCTATGTTTTATTTTTCTCAGGGTGTGAAGAAATATTTTATGACTAAACTCAAGGGATAGTCTGAAGGGGATATGAGTGTGGACTATGGAGACAATGTTATTCTAGTTTTCACTTTATGATTTAATGTAACATTTATGAATGTATCTTGTGTTTCCAAGGCTACTAATGTATCCGTCGTTCGAGACTATATCTTTTGTGATCATGCCAATGTTATGTAATAATGCACCGACTCTCGGTATCTCGGATCAGGGCGTTACAGTTTGTATCAGAGGAATTTAGTACAAACCATGGAAGCTAGATTTAGATAATCCTTGATTAGAGCTCATATACCTAATTTGGAATTTGAGGATTAGTATATAAGAACTTATTAGAATTTTGGTATTGTAGAGATTTTATGAGTTTTCTGAGAAATACATCCATGTTCAGATATGAGCCCGTAGAGGAGGCTCTGGCACAAATGTACATTGGGGTAAAACCCGAAAACACCACTTTGAGCTAGACTCAAACGGGAATTGGTGCACGATAATGGGCCTTGATGCACTTTTGGTTAAGACACTCCCTAGGGATACACATAGGATAATTCTCTTTTTCTATACAAATAATTATGAAGGGTTTATGAGTATATACTTCCTCCATGAAAACATCTTTATGATTATGGACTATATCCATAAACCGTTCAGTTTACATTCGGAATTTTACAAGTTTGGAATTATTCATTACAATTCAAAAATGACCTATATTATGCTATTGTATTGAAATGGCACCCAGAAGAAGGAATGTGAACTCCATCAATGCGTATGATCCAAAGAGTAAGAAGGAATATATCTTTCATTGAATTAATCCAATACTTAGAATGTAAATAGTCTCCCATGTATTCTCAACATATGAAGAAAAAGTATAATGTGTTAATAAGATAAATAAATAATTCTCCGAATTATATGGCTTTGAATGGAAACAAGAGAAGAAAATGATGGAAGATAGAAAGATGGATAAAGGGAAGAGGGGAAAGAAGAATTTTCCCATACGTGATAACTGTGGGAAAAACACCCTAAAACTTTCCTGAAAGGAATGGGAGTTTGTTATAAATGTGGAGAAAATGGACACCATGTACGTGACTTAAAGGGTAATATAAAGGTTTCAAATATACAATGATCCATCTAAAAGGAGTTGGGACACTACGCGAACCAATGTCCAAATCGTCAGAGTATGCCCCAAATTATGTTATTGGATAATAATCAAGTTATGATACTACCACAGATGAGGAGGAATGATTATATTTCTTATGTTGTTATTAGGGAATTATGTCATTTGTGTGTTGTATCAACAATGTAATTGTTATAATAATAATGGAGTATATAAGGATTGTATTACAGTACTATTTAATTAAGGACATTAGATTGTGTGGAACCAAGAAATGTGACTCAATAACAGGTTAAAGTTTTTTAAAATATATAGTTGAGAGAAAGATAAACCATAATATGGTTATGATACCAAGGTAGTGATTTTGGAATAATAAATGATTGATTTCGATAAATTATATTGGATATTATTGACAACCTTGAAATTGATTAATGATTTGTATATTCCATAATTTTTGGAGTTTACAACATTTTCAGAAAGAAGGAGTATATCTAGTATTCTATAAGTAAAAATGGATCATTAATGTAATCAATATAGTTTTATGGTAATTCAGGATGTTACGGTGGCTTAAAATAATACATGATAAAGGTGTTCAAATGTTATTACATGGAAAAAAGGATCTTCATTGTGTATAGCTTCCTTAAAAATTTTGGATTGTGAGTTTGGATAGAAGTATTTTAGATCATTTTAGTTTGAGATTAATTTTGGATTGCCATAAAAGGACAACCCGAAGGTCAGATGGCAACCCGTCGCATCTGGCATGGCCGCGAGACTTATACCCGTAACTAAAGGGAGACAAGGGTGTATTACCTACCTCTGGACCACGTAATGTCCTCGATTGAATAATGTAGTCTTTTTTAAAAAAAATTCTGAGAGATGAATTATAAATTCATTTTTTTCGAACCGTATATGAATATGATAAATAGAATATAATTTTTAAGTTCTATTATCCTTTATAGTGAAAGATGAGTTTGTGGTAGAAATTAGTTAAAGGATGGGGATCTAACTGTCAAGTATATATTTTTCTTCTTCTATTATTACATAATGAAATTAATTCTTATACTATATTGAATGGATCTTAAAATAAAAAATGTGTTTTCCTAATACCATATGTTTCGTTGAACCGATTGTATTTTAAATCATCATAGATTGATGAATTTAGGGCCCTATATTTTACACTTGTTTTTTATTGATGACCACAATCACTACCTATAAATATTTTCCTTTTTCCTCCAATTATATATCTATAATTTCCACCAATGTTATCTTAATTAAGATCATAATTTTGTGGTGACCCTTTCATTTCCCTTTTCCTCTTATTAAGACTAAATTTTATTAAACTAATTTCCAATGTGGGTTTTCCCAATGGTATATTCTATTTTCAACCTTTTATTTTTGAAAAATAATTTCAAATTTAGAGGACAAAATTTATTTAAGTAGGGAAGAATGTAACACCCACATATTTCATAGTACGTTATTTCTTCAAAGTAATTCAATAACTTGCACGACATGAAACACCGAGTTCTAGCGCACCATGACTTACCAAACAAGCCGTTCAAAAGCGGTTATGAATAGTATTAACTGAATTTTGAACTTTATAAAATCCTTATAATTTTAGAATCCATATTATGAGTTTTATAGGCATAATGTAAGAACAAATACATTTTTTTCAGATAAAAGAAGTATTTTTAAAAAATGCAATTTTACCGCCTTTTAAGGGAGAAACATTTTTAAATACAATAATTGAAACTCTATTATATTCAATTTAACAAAATAACCTTCTTATTTTGAATTGGGACATAATAATTTAGTTTCAATAATGTTTTGGTGTTTTTATGATAACTTTCATATTTGGGTGAATAGTGAAAAATACTATATTTTAACTAAAAACAACTATTTGAATAAAAATAATTTACATTGTCAAATTATCCATTTTAATGGTTTGTAAGTATAAATATATTATATTTTTACCATTCAATCCAATGATGGTTATTGTAAGTAATTTCACATTGAAATTGGACATAAACAAGTGTCAAACTTTTGATAGCTATTATTTCATAAGAATATGCCTTTTGGTTTTGACAGCGGGAATTAATTTTAAATTAATAAATGAAACATTTATTTTTTTAATTTTGTAAAATAGACTTAATTATTGGATTCGGAATATTTAAATTATCTTAGAGTTAAATTTTGGTACTTTTCTGATAACTTTCAAATTTTGATGAATAGTGAAAATTAATAAATTTTAATTAAAAACTACTTATTTAATCAAAATAATTATTAGTGATAAATTATTAATTTTAGTGATTTTAAATTATAATTAGATTATAATATTACCATTTAATCCAATGTTGGTCATTTAACATAATTTCATATTTAAACATGACATAATAAAGTGTCAATCTTTTGATAGTTAATATTTGTTAAAAACACGCTTTTTTGTTTCAACAATGGGAATTAATTTGAAATTAATTTCTTCCACTTATGTGTTTTGTATATATAAACATGGATTCCATATTTAGAATTAGGAGGTATAAATTGTTTAAATTGTAAACTTTCATTTTTAGACATTTTGAATAATTACATCGGTAAATATTTTATTTACCATGGTTAAAGGGTAAATCCAGTAAATAATGGTAAAAAATAATATTATAATAATACTAAATTACCCTAAACCTTGTCCTAGCCTTATTGGTTGATACAGTTCGGACCATGGGCATCTTTGTTTTGATTTTTGGAACCAATGGATCCACTTTTTAGTGATAATGACACATTATATTAATTAAGTTAAAGTAAATACAAAAATCACATAGGCATATATCTTTTAGAAAAAAAATTTTTTACATAGGGTTATATATGTTATCTTATGTACTATATATATTAATTATAAATATATAAATATTTCCTACATCATGATATTTTTTATATAATTTTTAGACATCTAATAAACAAAATTATTTATGACACAATAATGATGTAGTGTTTGCCTCATCAATAAATAATTTAAATAAATAATATTATAAAGACTAAAATAATACCACAAACCTGTATAATTCTTATTTTATGATTTTATTTTGATCATGAGTCATTTTATCTTCAACTTTAATTAGTTTTTGACATTTAGAAACCTAATATAATTATATAATAAAATAATATTTTCAATCTTTCCTAAAGAGCCCCTCCTCCCCCTTATAAAAGGACACCACTTATAACCAATTCCTCACACCTCTCAAGCCTTTTGGATAGTCCAACCTCTACCCAATTAAGCTCCCTACATCCCTCTCCTCTTCCTATAAGACTTACATTAGTAAGAAGGCACTTCAAGAGTCCTTTTGGTTCAAACCAAAGGGAGTTACCCAAATTAAAGGTATCAATTTCTCTTAACTTCTTTTCTTTTATTTTACTTCTTCAACCCCTAAAATCTTATTATTATTTTCATTTGTAACAAAAAAATTATATTAAATATACTAGGGTATTGTTATGAGAAGTATTGTAAATACACTTACACACCCCTCCATCAAATGGGTGAAGAACATAATGTTTCTGTGGATGACCACCAAACACCTCACGAAACGATGATTGTTCAATTATCTCCTACCACCTCTCATGGTGAACATTATGATGGAACTATAATTAAATATGATATTTATGATATTAATTTAATATATAATCTTCTGTAAGTCCATTTTATATCATACCAATATTCGTTTCTTGTTGTATATATATACGATAATTTCATTTCAGGATGTTCGAACTATCTCCCCCTCAAAGTGATATGACTCGTTCATACCATACATGGAACGTATAACAGATGGTGTTAATGAACTTAAGAAAAATATATAAGATATTATGTTGTACTGTAATAATAATATACTTATTTATCATCTGGTTTTGATTCCTTTTGAAATGAAAAATGAAATGGATGTAGCGTTCGTGCGTACGTACGAATTACCGTCTCCACGAACGTGATGAGATTCATTTCCCCATAAAAACCATTCAAGTATAATTCTCATTTGATGATTAAAAATAATATTTAAGGACTTGATATCATTATAAATATGAATAATATACAAACTATCTATAAAAAACACGACATATGCAACAAAACATATAAAAGAAAACGAGTAAGTTAACACCTGAAACGATGATAATACTAAGATATTATTAACAAACAAATGTTAAAAGAAAATATATGATATCATATTAATGTATATGATTCTTGAATAATTTAATAATTATTATTTCACCATTATATAAGAGGTTGACCTACCCTCAACCAAGGTAAAGTACAAGGTAAGGGGTTTTCATCTCATTCCTTATTCCCATGATATTCATTCCATATTACCGGTATTAACTATTGTGTGGAGTATGTACTTCACAGGATTATACTATTAGTGTAATATACTGTCATTTCTGAGTATTTACATCTTCGTTTTATGATCCTTTTTTCATGTGTCATATGTTTTGTATGTTACCAAATTGGTAACGCTTAATTTCACAATCTATTTATTATCTGAGGTTGTTTTTATGTATGTATCTAATATGACATATTTATTATCCATGTCCGTGTTTCATGAAAGAGTTTTCAAATGGATTATTTTAAGGTAATTTTTACAAAAACATCATTTGAAATTTTATAAATATTTATTCTTCTAAATCTTTCTCATTAATTTCCATGTCTTCAAAATGGTTTTTAAGGATTTATTTATATAGACATGAATGTTTTCAAAATGTTAATTCCTTTCAAAAGATTTAAAGTGGTATGTGGAACTTTGATTCAAAAATGTCTTTAAATTTATTCCTTTCTAAATTGTATTACTTTAAAATGTTTCATGAAAAAGGGATATTTCTTTCAAAGAGTTTTACAAATCATTTTCGTCTATGTCAACAATCTTTGATGGATTTTAAACTTTTTTGAAGATTATTTATTATGATAAAAGTCTTCCATATTGTATTGAATATTTTGTGATATGTTATACTATATATGTGTTATTTTTATACCATTAATGGATTATAAAGAATGTATTGATATTTTTAATGCTAGTTTTAATAGGAATGTTTATGTTATTTTTAAACATGTTCATATGAGAAATGCATTGGACTTAGTAAGTGATGGGTGGAGCCTGCTATATCCCCTCAATGCATCGGTTGGTCTCATTAGACAAACTAGTGTCTTTCCATAAGGCCTTGAAAAAATATTATTTGTAGTCTTAGAACAAGGCATTGACTATGTGGATATGATATACTGGCATTATGCATTCCATCATTATGAAATCAGTTATTGATATTTTATGTGACTATTCGACTAGTAGAATATCCATGTGAATAAGATAATGGCATTATTTCATTTTATTTTTTCTATATTTTTCAAAATATCATGTTTAATAGGCTTTGTTTTAGTTATACATTGACTTAAATGTTTATGATTATTTATGAAAGTTTCTGCTATATTGTTATCCTTACTGAACATCTCAACTCACCCATTTCTATGTTTTATTTTTCCCAGGATGTGAAGAAATATTTTATGACAGACCTACAGGGATAGTCTGAAGGGGATATGAGTGTGGACAATGGAGACTATGTTATTGTATTTTTTCACATTAGGATGTAATGTAAAATTTATGAATGTATCTAGTGTATCCAAGGCTACTAAACTAATCGGTCTTTCAAGACTTGATCTTTTGTGATCATGCCAATGTTATGTAATAATGCACCAACTCTGGATAACTGGGATCAGGGAGTTACATTCTCCCTTGTGTTACATCCCAAAGAAAGAAATATCTTCTATATGGAACTTATCCACTATTCATATACAATTGGGTTTGTAGTCACATTGTATCATAGAGGTTTTTTCCTCATAAAGTGGTAATACAAATCTCCTCCATGTTGTGGATCCATATTCTCCGTACAGGTTATAAGGTTTTTATAACATGAGTCAATTTCCCCAATATAGCTATAAGTTTCTCAAGACTAGTCAGAACACTATAGCACACATACATACATTTCATCAGAGAGAAATATCTATATGGGATACGTGCGTTCATGTTGTTTTCATTCCTTCCACTAGGCACCAATTCTAAATAAAGGAATACAGAAGATTATTTTTTAAATCATTATTTATAATATAAAATTGTAAAAATACATAGTAGAAATTGAAATCCTATTCATATCAAATCTAACAATCATAAAAAGGTTTATTTAAAGAAAATTTTTCATTTAATTCCATCATAATGGTTTGTAATGAAAATGGGAATTATTATAGGCATATCTCTTGGGAGTGTCAAACCACATGTTCTATAAGGCCTATAATCATGCACCAGGATATCCCGAGTCAAGTTCAAAATGCTTTGTTGGAGTTGTCACTCTGAGGTACATTTTTTATAGAACCACATCCACTCTTATTATCCAGACATGGATGTATTTTATATAAATATATATATAATCTATTCAATTACAAAATATTCCTATGTTGTTATATGATTATACACAAATACTATATTAGTGTTTTTTTCCAAATATTCAATTTCTAAATCTAGTTACCAGGTTTTCTACTAAACTTTCTCTCATACAAACTATAAAGACCCGACCCCAGTTTCCTAGAGCTAGTGCCTTATTTTATTACATTGGAATATAAATAATAATTCTTATCCTAAAAGAAATAAATATTTTAGTCTTTTTTCAAAAAAGCATTGATATATTGATAAACATTACAATATGACAGGAAAATGGACATATCATCTTCTTTTTAATAACACATAAACTCTTAGATTATACTTGTAAGTAATTCATATTACTCATTTTCACCACCTAGAAAAACAATAAAATAAAGGAAAGGGGTGATATCAGATGCTCATTAATGTTACGTAAAACATTGGATATTATCATGAATATAAAAACATGGCATGGTGAATAACTAAACACACATACTGTTTAAAATTATACTTTATCATAATATAGAAGGAATGAAAGATGATTAAGTAAGTCCATAAAAATGATCCTATGATAAATAAATGTAACCATTGATATTTTACTTGTCGAATAATCACATGGTTTTTCAATCACTGATACCATAATGAGGTAGTGCATAATACCGAACATCTGAAACATATTGTCAAGGCACCAGTCAAGAGGTCTAAAAAGACTAGGGTAAAGCCACAACCAAAACCCAATTCTATTTTGTCTCATGAGACCCAGTGAATCATGAAGGGGATATAGTGGGACCCAGCCATCACTTTCTATGTCCATTTAATTTCTAATATGAAATGGTCTAAACAAAAACAATATGACCATATGAAATCACTTTCCAAAATCTATACTTACACACACTAACCATTATGATTATTATGGTGAATGGTATCAAGACAGCACATCCACAGTCAAAATGAACATCAATTATTTAATATAATATTTGAGATGATATAACAAATATATTAACCATAATAAGACATAAAATTCAACAAAGGTGTTGAATTAAAAAATACACCAATAAAATAATCGAGTAATTTTTGAGAGAAATATAATATTACATTGAAAAGAAGAGTTCATTTGAAAAAATATTTTCATAAAACAAGAAATTAACTAATTTAGTTTTTACATGATGAAATAATTGTTTTTAAAGAATTAATTTTTGGTTATATAAATTTATAGAGTGCACTAGAAAAATAGGTAATAATTTGAGAAGGTCTCAAGAATCAGGTATATTTATTGAAAAGAATTGATAAAGGCATTCATTAAACATTTAACTCTCCATAAACTAAATATGGATTATGATTAGTACACATATATAAGAAATTATCATAGAACCTATAATGAGTGCACAATAATAATTACGAATTTAATTGGTATTAAGTGAGACAAAGAGTATCCCAAAATTAAATGGAGGTTCAGGTAGAAAACCCTTACCTTATGTATTAATGTATTATACATAAGTCCTTAATGTCCTGGATAATCAAATTAAATCTATTAACTAATTAATTTAGAACATTATTTACATATATTTGATTCATTATTGTTTTATTTAGTTCATTTATGTTTTTATTGATAAGTTATAATACTAAATTCCATCATTCTAAAGTGTTCTCTTCCTTGATTTCTTCATCAGTTTTCTAGATTATAAGAGTTTGGAAGTTCATATAAAAATGGAATATATGTCCATAATTGAATTTTTATGTTATTAATGATAATTTATAATGTTAAATGATGATATAATTCATTTGTATATTTTTATGAGGATGAATCATTAGATAAAACATTAATGATAATCACTTGGATTATTTTGAACGGTTTCGCTCACAATGAGTTTTTTTATTTATTATTTAACATCATGTGTGTATGATGATTCAAACACATTAATGAATATAAAAATAAATATATTATTATCTTTTTCAATAATAAACATTGATTCATGAACAGACATTAAGATTGTAATATAAATTAAAAAACCCATCATCCTTGAATGCGATAAATTAACACATCTCGTACGGTGTTTTCATTTTTTTTATAAAAGGAGTTAAAAGTAGAATTGATTATCAATTATTAACTTAAAATAAAAAAAATTACATTATATTTATGTTAGTAGAGTTATCATACCATTTGGAGGATGGGTGTTTAGGAGAGACATAGAAAATAAAGCAACTTGAATGAAAAAGAGATGTTGAGAAATCCCTTACCAAAATTCAGCAACATAACGAAATCAGTTAAAAACTACTAAAATATTTTGATGAGGGTAAATGGTTATATAATAATATTTACATAATATAGACAATAAGGGGATATTGAATGACATATCCCTACATAATCCAATGGAAATTAAAAATTAATAACAGCATAAGAGTGCTTGAACAAATGGTGGTAGATTTCCTTACCTTAATAATATCTCTTAAAACATGATGGTTCGACCTTGGGGGATTAATGACACCGTAGAAGAATTATTATAGAGTAATAACTACCAGAGCCTCGAGGATGATGAATTTTTAATGAATGGAATATAATAAATTTGTGGTTATTTATAGATAATGGGAGTGATTTTTTTATTAATTTTGGAGGAAACCTCAGTAGTGGTATATGAAAAACCATGGAGTTTCTCATGGTATTTTCCCATGGTATTGGCCAATTGGGACACGTCATATAATATTTATAATGTAAAAAATTCTACCAGAATTTTATATTAATTGTTACATTATTATTATGACATTAAACATACCAAAAACTCAAAACAGTATTTTTACAATTTACGAAAAAACTACTGTATATTATAAAATTCTCATAAATTCAGCATAACCTAATATCGATGTTCTGATTTCAAAAATGAAATTTATTTTATCATATTTATTCCTTAAAAAATAAAATTTTAACTTTTATCTGTGTAAATACTTTTTCATTAAAAATAATAATAGGCATAAAATGCATTGTAAAATACAAATAAAATTCTCAACACTTAAAAAAGTAAAATTATTTTATCATTTTTATTTAGAGAAGAATGTTTTGATAATAATATTTTTTATAATGATAATTAATAAAACCTTAGTTTAAAATAATAATTTAAATCTCTCTGAAACGTACAATTTTAAACGGAAAAAACCTATTTTTCAAATTGATAATATTTTTATGAAAAACTAAACTCAAAATAGAAATGATGGAACACAATTTTTATTTATACTTTCTTATGTGATGTTAACACTACATTGGTCAAATTACTATTCATAAGGTTAACATTACTATTCCAAAGGGGAAATTTACTATTCATAAAATTATGTTTATCATATGAGACCCCAAATAACTTACTAGTGGAAACCATGTATGTCCGTTTTTCTAAATTCAAAACACAAAAGTGGAAAACATATGTTTAATGTCTAAGTTTTAACTATCTATTATAATTAAAAAAATTAATCATAGAGACGCAGTGTTTCATGCATTCTATATTAAAACCTTGGGGTGTTATAGTTGACCCTAATCATCATCACTAAAACTCCATATCCGGCCACAAACCACCACTATAAGTTGATCACATCATCATTATCATTATCATCAATTATTAAAAATGGGTTTAGAAAACAATTATCCATTAAATATCATACATAGTAAAACCAAATATTAACATAAAAATAAATATTATATAGTAAATAACCATAACATTTAATTCCAATATATACATTTATCTATGTATTCGAGACACTATAGACCCATGGGAGTCAACTACCACATTTGTTTCAATCCACATATCATAAGAACATACATATTTCCAAACCACTAATATTTCTATCTCAGTATATAAAGAATTTTATTAATCTCCAAATCATTGATTAATGAAACCTCTACTAAAAACACAATACAGTATCCAATAAGGTTCCATAACTTATTTATGCATCATTTAAACTGTTAACATATCTTACAAGTTCCACAATATAAATTTTTTGTGATAAGATTCTATTTATTGTGGATTTTATTAAAAATGAACTTGTAAATGATCCACTGAAATTAGTAGTTATTTTATATTTCATATAGAATAAATCATGTTGTTATTTAGAAAATAAAAATTATCACATAAATAAATATGCATGTACTATGAAAAGAAATGGAAGAATAAAAAATGGCACATGTATTTACATTATTTAACCTAATGTGGACAATTTGACATAAAAAGAAAACCAAAAAAACAATTATTTATCATAAAATAAATGAAATCAAATTGAATTGAAGAATGAAAAAAGTCAAATTGAACTACAATCTATCCCTTCTATAGTCCTTGCTAAATTAGGTGGCACGGATGAACCGTCTCATGCGAAGTTAGAATTCATGATTATCTTGGATGGACTCACTCACCACACAAGAATTTTTTTATTTGTTGAAAAAAATGATAAAACTAAAAAAATGAGATAGTTCATATATATTTACGTTTAAAAAAATAACTTAGTCAATATATTATGTAATATGGAACATTTATATTGATTCTTATTATTTATGTTCTGAATTATCTTACTCGAATGCAATTTGGGGATAAAATTCATGATGATACCCATCATAATGCTAATTTTCGACAATGAACCATGTAACCAAGAGATGATGTACTCTATATATATCTCTTTATTCAAATGATTATATTAAACACAATCTATTAATAAAGATGAGAAACAATGATGAAGTGAAGCATCTATTCCTTCCTTGGGTAAAAAATTAGAGGAAATGATAGCATGTTAATGGAAAAAAATATGAGGTGACAAAGTTTTAGGAGGCACAACATATTCAATAAATGATCATTAAAAATAGAAACATATATCAATTTACAATATTGAGAAGATAAACTACATAAAAAAAATGGGGATTCATGTTTTTCCTTTATAATATCAAAATTATATGGATTAAATTCATCAAAATATGAAGGCTCAAAATAATAGTGAATAATCACAAAACACAAAAGTGTAATATATTTTTGATAACAAATATGGACAACAAATATAAAAATAACTCAATAACATAGATTAATAAAATACGACATACTACAGAAAGCAATCAAAATAAACTAGCTCAATAGACAAGTTACAAATCCCAACTAGCTAAGTATAATGAAAAAATCAAGATGAACAAGTCATAATAAAATATAATACATAATTATAATATGAAAATTTCAAAATTAATGCTACATATATTAATTTTAATTAAAAATCATGAAATTGAAATTTTATAGACCTTTACCATAGAAAATAAAACATAAAATTCGTGATATTGTTCATGAAACCTATTTTATTTAATTCGGATAGTTTTTTTCAAACCTAAACAACTTACTAATGTTTGATAATATAATACACATGGTTAAACTATTGGATGGATCATCATTGGTGTGTATCTTCTTGAAACAAACTATTATAGTATTAATAACCTTCCAAAGAAATGTAGACATATATCTATATGATTAGATGTATTATAGAAAAAATAATCCTTAGATAAGTGTAGTCAAAACTAACAACCATAAATATAGATCAATATTAAAACACGGATAAATAAAACATATTTAAAAATACCTTTATTTAAATGGACTTGTTAATTTATTTAGTGATAACATTGAAATCTTCCCCAATAGTGAACAATTAATGTCACGACTGTTGGAGTTGGTATACTAGAACCAACTTCTATATACTTTATGATAAACTTAATTTATATTTTTTAATATTAATAACAATATTATCACAAATGATTATACTTCTACATAACCTGGTATGTGATCATTTCCCAAGAGTACCTATCGCACTGAAAGGTCATAACATTTCTCTTCTATAATGAGTAAATATAAGTTCTATGACACTATTCTTAAATATATATTCTATAGATGAATGATATCATTTCATGGACATAAATGATATAATATATAAGGGGTGGAGACTTGTAGTAATTTGAGTCACCTTCTCATGGGGTAAGACCTTGGTAATATTTAATAGGATATTATGAGAACAAGACTATCTAGTTTGAAATTTAAATTAATATGTGTCGTTTGATGTTACTATCTTTCGACATGGGTAATGATTCAAATAATTTAATATTATTATCAATAAGTAATATGAGTCATACAACTTGATGTATTGATGAACATTGAATGATATATGTTCGCGAAGACTTAAGACACATTGGTTGGATCATGAGTAATCTTGTATTGATGAATAATGAAAGAAAAGAAGTTTTCCCTTATTTTCTTCAATGAAAGGTGATATATATCACTTTGATGAAAATGATATAGCCTAAATAAAACCATGGACATGCTATTTTATACGGAAGTTAAAATTCTTAGAATTCAAAGAAAGTTTCATCGAGCACATAGTTTGATGGCACCCGCATGAAACCTACTTGATTTGAGATACTAGAAATAAGTTATAATATTACACAATTGGAGTTTTTTTGAGGTATCATGTCATTATAGTGTTAAATTATTTCTCTATGGGTTCTATATTATTTTTGTAAGTTCTAACCATGGACTTTAGGCTACTTCACATAATTATAATGAGAAAGACGCATAGTGGGTCACACAAAATGTGTATCTAGAATCTGGGTTAAATAATATATTATTATTTTTTATATAACAAGTTAAATAAAAACTTTTCCCATATGTGATTTATTAATTATTCATTTATCCTTGATCTCATATAAATATAAATTTTATATTTAGTTAATGTAATATTTATATATTTATTGGAAAATAATGTAGAGATATTTATTTGCTAAATAAATAGTAATTTCATGGTCTGATAAATATTATGGAGGAATTGTGGATGAGGATTAATGGTCCAATGGGAAATAATAAATATTGAGTATTATTTTAATAAATAATATTTAATTTAATTAAAAATTTAAGCACATATTGAGAAATAATAAAAATATTATTATTTGACCTTGTGTTTTATAGGGTTAAAATCAACAATAAAGAGAAATTATGTAATTATTTTATTTTAGACATAGTGATATATAACCCAATTATATTATTTTCATAATAAGCTAATTAATATGTTTTTGTTGTGTCCAATATATTTTGAGAGTTCTATCAAGACCTAGAGATATCCCTTCTTCATAAACAATTCCAATTAAAGTGATCTCTCTAACTCCACGTGCCAAACTCATGCAAAGAGAGATCCAAGAGAATAATCTGGAAGCGATTCTTGATTCGATCCAAGGTAGATGATGCAAGCCCTGGAATCTATGTTGCAAGAACCCAGATATTTATATAGATACATTCATAGTATTTTGAAACACATGTGGATCACTTCTATAGGTAATCTACATGGATTCATACAACACAATGATAGACCAATGCAGATCTATTACCACATCCATCAATGAAGAAATAATTCCAGTAGGGTAGTTAATTAATTAATTGAATTGATTATAAATTATACATAATGATCCTATCTCAGGTTCTAGTATTCTATCCCTTGTCTATTTTTTATTCAATTCCAAAGTTTATAAATATTATGATTTTGTTAATATTGTATTTATCATCGATCATAACAAAAAGAAAAGATGGGTATGACCCATCACACATTTTCATTGTGTAGAGAATAATCAAGTGTTATCATAGTGTCCATATAACTATTTATAATTATTTAAAGACAATTTAAAAATTTATTCATAATTAGTATTTATTTTTCAATTCATGTTTAACATTCTTTTAACCCAAATTTAAAGATATTCTTATTCCTCTTTTCTTTCTCAATATATAATAAGAATGATTAACTTTATAAATGAAATAAAATATAAGAAATATCATTAAGTTTACAATGATTCTTTCCAGATAGAACATGAATATATGTTGGGTTATAGGATTTGCATGACATGTACTTGTGTTCAATGCAACATGATTTAATTTGGAAATTAATTAAAATTGTGTTCATTGATGGCCCACAATGTATTATTTTCTTACATTGTGGGTCAACTGGGCTTGGGTGGTTCACAGTCAGCCTGAGTACACACTATGTATCACATGTACTTGGAATTTAGTCACTTTTTTTCACAGATGAGCTCTTTGTTTTATACATGTCCTACCTAACAGGTGACCATGTAACTCAAAGTCCACATTCCATGTAGTCACTTTTAAATATTGTGTACTCCATTTTTTCCATGTTATTATATAAACACTGAGTTCCTAGGTTTTTTCCTTGTATACTTGAGGAAATATGTACACAGAATGTAGTTATCTTGTACACTCTGTGCACTAATACCAAAATAAAATGATTTAAAATTTATTTATCATACTGTGTAAACCTGGAGACATGTTATTTCATGTGGTAATTATGTAAATATGACATACCATGTGAGGGGTTTTTAATATATATGTGTGTCTGTGTTTAATTAATATCTACATAGCGTTTTGACATGTATATCATGTATTGTATTATAGCGGTTACTCTATGTGCATTAAATCATAACATGTGACTGAAAAATCTTGTCATTCAGGAAATCATTATGTTGATATTACACATCATGAATGAATGTGATTATTACTGTATGTTATATGTTAAATAGGTAAAACTAAATATGAGTATTATAAATGTTTTTTGTATTCAGATGGGTATTCATTGTGTTGCCTCCAAGGTACAGTTTTGTACACAGTTAATTATAAATAAATTTATTTAATTCGATTAAAATATACAATGAATTATAATCTCATGGAAATTAAGATGTTAATTATTATAAAATAATTGATTAATAGAAAATTATAATTAATTTATTCATGAATTACTTGTTCTAAATAAGAATTATTAAGAATTGAATGATAGTTTTGATAAATGTGGTATTCATTGGATGCAAGTGTATTATCATGAGAATATATTAGACATCTCAATGTGATGTTTTTCAATTATTTTTTATTAAATTAAATTGTTGGGTTGTGTTCCTTCACTCATCTTATCATGTAAGGGAATGTGTTCCAATGGATTATTTTATTTGAACACCTAGTTTAACACACCATTGTGTAAGTAAAATAATATGCAATAGATGAAGATCCCACGATAGTGGAGGATGCTCATGTTTGGAGATGGGGGAAAACTAATCCAAGAGAGATAAATTGGTTGACAGGTGGACATTTGTAACATGAACATTGATTGGTTCAATGTTTTTTTACCCTAAATCAATGGTATATTTATCAATAACTAGATATACTAACCATTATTAAAAGATCATTACTTTACCACTTTATTCTTTTATTTCTATCAAGTTGCATGGTTATTTCATTATGTATGTTTTTTCATGATCAACTAAATTAATTAAATTAATGATCAAGCTAGAAAAAATCTAAAAAAATCATCTTATTAGTAAATATTATATAATACATGGTTAATCACTTAATTAAATACACATAATATTAAAAATAATGTGATAAAATAATAATTGTAAATTTATGCATAAAAACATAAAATCTTTTAATAACATATATTACCTTTGTATATCCTTCCACTACCGTAGTTAAAATCATACCATAGTTCAACGTTCTTAACCATCCAATGTTGAGATTATTTAAATTATACGGTAATTATAACTTGAAATTTTTTTGAAACATAGCATAGATCAAAAAAATGGTTGACTTAAAAAGCAGGACATGGTGTAACAGAGAGCAAAAGTTAATTAAATCTAGTTTAAGGATATCAGGATTTGGTACTCCACTAAACAGATCAAGGAACTGTTAGTTAATATTGTTGGAGTCTGGAATTCCAACCTAAAACCTTTCATGTTTCATGACTAACCAAATTTGTGGTAATTATAAGGAGAATATGTATCATTTCTACTTGAATATCCAAGAATCATGAAATTCCAAAGACAATGGTGTGGGATATTGGGTTTTGATAAAGTAGTGGGAGATTAATAGATATAATATTTATTTATTTATCTAAATTTATCGGATAAATTACTAAAATTATCATTATCTTATTTTTTAGAAACAATATTAAAATGATATCAAACAAATAATTTTAAACCATACTTGAGAAAGATAACATTATTGTTGATAAAAATTTAGAAGAATGAAAAACATATCTACATATCATCCTTCACTATGAAATTGAATTATATGTGTTTGAAGAACCTTTTCTTAAATCAATCAGAAATGTAGCTAGTGATAAAGAGTTTAAAATATATGAGAAACATTTGAATTTTTTCATATATGTTCAATGTTTCATGATCTCATCCATGTAAAATGATAGTTTGAGGAAACATGATGATATGGATGAGTATAACATTATTTCCCACCTTTGGGATCCTTTTGTGGATGAATCTATCAACAATTCCAAACACATATTTTAATGACATAACATAAAACAACTATAGATTTCTAAAAATGATTCTCTCCATAATCCATAAAAAACCTATTTCAAAACACTACCATAGTGTATATAGTCCCATGTCTTTCACTAACATCAAACAACCCAACCACATGTCATGGTTGACATTGTGTTAAAAAACAAAGATATTCACAATCCATTCCATAGAAAACCTTTTTAATCAATATACATTCAGAACATATATTATTCTCCTTTTAGACCATTTAGGACTTTTCAATAGGAAATATATTTTAACAATTTCATTACTCTTTTTCCCATAAAATATTTTGCATCATCTTCACTATACACCATTTAATTCAAATTTTCAATGAAAACTAAATTAATTACATCCATCATGTCCCACACATCTTCCATGGGTGTGTATAACATGATGCATGCTACTGATATCCCTAGGAGGCTAAAATAATGCATTAATGTACAACATCACACCATTTTAGTGGTGAGAAAAATATCATAATACTATCACATAACATCACATGTTCATCACCCAAGGGTGAAATATCATCCAACCATAACAAAAAAACTTTATGAACAATAATCCCCATCTGGGATCTTGAGTTTTCCCAATACATTGGTTAGATAATCCCATTCACAAGATCATTTATAATGAATCACACATTCTAGTCTCTCATCTACCATCCCAAAATAGGAAGAAAATAGGAAAGAACAAATGATACCAATTTTTATAATCCCTAACCCAAGTATCGCTGTATTTAGTGCCTTAAGTTGGGATGCCATATTACCTCATGTGTGCCTCCCCGAACACCAGAGGTTGTCGACTAGTAGTGAGGGTATGATTTAATAAGTGGGTATAAAATAAAACTTTTATCAAGTAAACAAAAATGTATAAAAAAGATAAATAAATGACAAAAATAATACGCATCTAGGTATTAATGATCTATTTCCCAAAACTCGGTACATTCTAGCAACCAAATAGTATATATGCTATGTCATGTCATATAGGGAAAAGTGTAAGGAAAAAAGACTGAAAATAAAAAATTAAAAAAATAACCAAAATGGGTCTTAACTCCACATATAAAAATATATTCCCCCTTTATGAACCCCTCATTCCCAAGTCATTTGTCAACAATAGGGACCTTTTCCTTTTCCTAACAACCAACCATGAAATATGCTCAGGTACCCAATGGTGTCCTGAGCATGGTGTGAGTACAAATGAGTTCCCACCACCAAAGGCATCAATCGAATATATTTTCTAGTATATAGTGTATGTATTTAAAAAATGAAATATAAAATAACAAGAATACAAATCAGATTCCATTATTTATCAAAATTCACTTTAGTCACATTCATCAATTATTACCTGAGTTATCATTTTTCATCATTTACATTTTAGTGTTTTTCAGCCACACAAACTATTCATAATGGGAGATAATTAAGTACCCAAAATCATTAGGGATGAAATTTAATACATAAATACATAAAGATTAACCCGGAGCCTTGGTATAGGTATACATGAAACATACCATCGATCATCAGTCCAGGGACTCAAATCACATGCTTTATTTAGGGGAAAGTAGTCTTATTCTGACTCCATAACAAATTCATTATAAGGATGGGGTTTAGAGCCTCAGTATAGTTACATGTTTCATACATTCATTACATCCCAAGATCTTCTCTAATGTTATTATTAACTAAAATATTATAAATAATGAGAAGATTATTTCAGAACTTCTTACGTTAATTCTCCAAATAGATATGGAAATGTGGTATGGTAAACCCTAGTTCATCACGATGAATAAAAAAAGGAATAATAAGGAAAAGGGCCAAAAGTCTCATAAATAGTGTGATTATCCTAAGAATCATCATTCTAAGAAGAATAATATACAAAGATTGGGAAACGAAATAAAGGCGTTACGTTTTTCATGTGGAACATCAAGGCACTCGATTAAGAACTACACCTAGAAGAAAGCCGGAGATAAAATTGTGTCTGTTATCAAGTGTAAGATTTCAATATTTACAGGTTGGGTATTAGATACAGCTTTTAGGGCTTACATCTATATCCAAATGCAGGATCCCAGTATATTTTGAAATATTTCTATAGGATAGGTGGATCTGAGAGATGCTAATAGAGAAAGGATCGTTTCCCTATCCTTTGGTTACTACCACCTTTCTTAGCCAACGTGAATGATTTTAGTTTTACAATATTGCTATTATTATTCTATGAGTACCTAGATCATAATTTTTATATCAACCCCAAATACATAAGGGTTTATTTTCATGTTTGGAAATAAAAGATGATTATTGTTTAAGGATAAAAAATTTTATGGAATGAAAGATTTTATAGTGGTCTTTATGAATTAAATTAAAAAAACATAGTATTTTAAATTTATAATGAATCATGTTCATAGGACTCATATAACACCAAGAATTAGCATCACCGTATTGGTCATGTAAATGAGAAGAATTTGAAAAATCTATATCGGGATTGTTATTTAGACACCTATGAGCTAAAACCACATGAAATATGCCATCTTATTTATAAGGAAAATTAAAAAACCACTATTTTTTGATAGGTGAAAAGGGAAAAGAGATTATAGGATTGGTACACACTGTGTTTTGTGGACCATTTATTGTAGAATATAGAGGTGGATATTCTTACTTCATAAATTTTATTGATTGCTTGAGTAGTTGTGGATATATCTGATGGATGTTGTATAAGTTGGAGTCTTTTAATAAATTCAAGTAATTCAAGAATGAAGTAGTCAATAATATTGGAATGAATAAAAAGAAGTTATGATCGGATCATGGTGGTGACTATATTAACTAAGAGTTTATTAAATTTCTATGGGATTTTGGGATTCTGTCTCAACTCACACCACCTTACACACCATAGTGGATTGGTGTTAGTGAAATGAGGAACCATACCTTTTTAGAAATGGTATGTTCTATGATGAGTCATGAAAAGCATTCATTATTATTTTGGGGATGTGAATTTCAAACTATCGTACATGCATTAACCTGAGTACCATATAAAGAAAAAAAAGAACACCCTTAGAGATATTGATGGGAAATAAAACCATTTTCTTTCACATATGTTTATGAGGATGTGTGGAGTTTGTTATGGACTTCTAAGGAAACAAACTAGAACCTTGAGGAACAAAGTTTCTCCTTATATGATATCCCAAGGAAACATAGGGATACTACCAATAAAACCCCTATTACAATTAAGTGATTGTATCCCTAAAAGAAGACTTTTTTTAGAGGGATAACGTCCCCAAAAAGAATATTAAGAGAAATATTGACATAGATGAAGTAGATTATCAAGATAAAAAAGGTGGTACCAGAATATATTCTACATTTCCCCACGAAATAAGTAGTTCATATAACTCATGTACTAAGTTGGTGTGTAAGAGAGTTAATAGAATGAGAGAGATATGGTTTTCTAGTCACTAAAGATGGTGACTCATTACTGGTTGATAATGATGAACCTCTATCCTATAAGGAAGAATTAAATACCTCAGTAACTGTAAGATAAAAACAAGCCATGAATTCTATGATGGATTTCAGGTATCATAACAATTTTTTGGGGTTTTCTTAATGTGATAGTTGATGAAAATCATGTCGGATACAAATTGGTATTCAATAAAAAATTAGAAATGGAAGGAAAATGAAATACCAAAATAGAAATACTAGTTTTTAAATGGTTAAAATAACATCAATGAATTGGATATGATGAAACCTTTTCACCAGTTTCCATGTTTAAATCCATCATAATTCTAATTGCTATAGCATCTTTCCATGACTATGATATTTTGAATATTGATGTCAAAACATTATTCTATAATGGGAACCTTTTGGAAGAAGTCTCTATAACACAACTAGAAGGGTGTGTCACTCTAGTGGATGCCATAAATATTTTCAATTTTTAGAGATCCATTTATGTATTGAAGTAAGCATCAAGGACATGGAACATTCACTTTAATGAAGCCATAATATAATTTGGTTTCAATAAGAAAAAACAATATTCATGTGTTTATAAAAAGTTTAGTGAAATGAGATCATTATCCAAGTAGTATATGTTGATGAAATATTACATATAGGAAATGAAATACTAGTATTACAGTTAGTTAAGGACTAGTTAAATAATAATTTCTCCATGAAGGACTTAAGTGGCGTTACCTATATTCCAGGTATCATGATCATTCGAGATAGATCCAAGAGGCTGCTTAGAATATGTTAAAGTACATATGTTGACCAGATACTAAATAGATTTAATATGGAAGAATATAAGATGGGATTGGTTCCAGTGTGACATGGTTTACATGTTTCTATTAAAATGACCCCTTATACACAATAAGATAATGATAGAATGAGAAAAACCCCATTTTCTTCAGTGATATGATCAATCATGTATGCCATGTAATGTACTAGAGTTAATGTTTTCTTTTAATTGACTATTTTAGGAAGATATCAAGAAGATGTTGAAGAACAACATTGGACTATTATTAAGGATATGCTTATGTATCTAAGAATAATTAAGGATATATTCATGGTGTTTGGAGGAGATGAGGATCTGATTATTAGGGGTTATACTGATACAAGTTTTTAGATAGATTATAATGATCTAAAGTCACTGTTAGGATATTTTTTATGTATCAATGGATGAGCTGGGAGTTGGATGATTTAAATCATCTAGTTTTCACTTAATCTATAGTTTTTTCTGAGTATATTAATTCTTATGATGCTGCCATGGAATCCATTTGTATTAGGAATTCTGTCTTGGATCATTATGTGGTACCTAGCAGTAAATAACCTATCACATTGTATTATGATAATAATGTCATGGTGGATCTTAAAATAGAGAAAATGTCACACTAATAGACAAAAAGAATACTCTGAAAGTATCACCTCTTGATGGATTTTCATTATAGGGGTGATGTTTTAGTAAGAGGAGCACCCATAGAAGATATCTGGGAAGACCCCTTGAATAATGTCCAATCGTATAAGAAGCATGAGTATCATTTGAGAGCTAGATTGTAGAAGGTTTTTAGCAGTGGGATCTAGTTAAAGTGGGATTTTGGTGGTGTTTTTTCTCTAGAACTAGATTTTGTGTACATTTTGAGAACCTGTATTCATAGATATGAATATTAATAAACACTTCATCACATCATGATTGTTATTCTTTGTAATATAGAATGTGATACTATAGAAATAATAGCTATAGCACTAAATGATCATAATAGTTCCCCAATTTGATGAGAAACCATATGTCCTACCGAAATATTCTAAAATATGTGTTAAATATCCAGACGATATCATTTTATGAGAAAAAATGAGACAATATAACAGGGGTGGAGACTCATAGGACATTGAGTCACTTTATCATGGTTTACTTTCTTGGTAATATCTGGTAAAATATTATGAGAATGAGACATCCATGTACGAATTCCAGGTTTATAGGTGTCATAAGATGTTCATATATGTGGACGTATTTATTGATCCTTATACTTTAATATTATTATTTAAAATTATTATGAGTTGCGCATATTTATGTATTGAATAAAACCGTGACAATATATATTCACGACAAGGTAAGATATATTGTGTGAATCATGTGTAATATTATATTAATTAATAATGAAAGAAATGATTTTTAAATTTTTTTCATTAACAGATGTTGATATCTCTATCCCCTTGTTGTAAATGATATAGCCTAAAAAAATTCATGGCCATAATTTTCTATATGAATCTTCTTATTCTGGGAAATCAAAAAACATACATCGAAGACATAGGTTGATGGCACCAGCATTCATCATTATTGATATGAGATATCATTATAAATGTATTGTATTACATAGTAAGAGTTTGTAAAAGGTATCATGTCTTTCCAGTATTAACTTCTTTCTTTATGGGTGCCTAGGCATATTGCTAGAGACTAAACTTGTTATTTAGGTTGTTTTTCCTAATGCCACTGAGAAAGAGACCTAGAGGGTGACCCACTAAGTGTATCTAGAATCTTAGCTAAATAATATATTATTATTTATTATTTAACAAGTTTTATAAATATTATTCCCTGATATAGATTAATAATTATTCAAGTATGATTAATCCCATATAAATGTATATTTTCTCTTTAGTTAATGTAATATTTATATATTTATGGGAGAATAATATAGTGAAATTTATTTATGAAAAAATATTCATTATTCAATGTTGGAAACTTTTAATGGATAAATGCAATACTAGGTTAATTGTTTTTGTTAGAAATAATAGGAATTGTAAATTTTTTGATGAAATAAAATTTCTTTTAATTCACAAGATAATAACATGTCAAGAAAAAGTCATATTATTAATTTTTAACCTGGGTTTCATCAAGGATTAAATAAATAATATATGGAATTTGGAAAAAAAAAATATTTTACCCCTATAAATATATAAAACCAGTTATATTATTTTCTTAATATTCCAATTAATGTTTTTTTGTGAAAAACATATTCTTAGAATCCTCTCAAGTCCTAGAGAAATCCCTTCTCCATGAATGCTCCCAAGAACTGAGAGTGATCTTCCTCCACCACCTACTCTTGTGTCAAGAGAAATCTATGACAACACTTTGGAATTAGTTCTCAATGAGATAAATGATGGATGAGTCAAGAGGAAGGATCTACCACGCTAGCACCCAGAGATTCCTACAGAGACATTTGAATATTTTTGGAACAAGTTTGGTTCACCACTAGACAGAATCTATGTTGATTTATACAATACAATGACAGATGAAATAATATATATTGTCAGTTCCATCATTGAAGAAATAATTCCAAAAAGGTAATTCAGTAATTAATTAAATTGAATATAAATAATATGTGATGACCCTATCTCTTGTTATAGTGTTCTTTCCCTTCCCTACTTTCATTGATTCAATTTTGTAGATAAGGATTTTTATTATTGTTTAAATATCGGATTGATTATCAATCATGAAAAAAAGAAAAGTTGGGTACGACTGATCGCATGTTTATGTTACACTCAGAATTATCAACAACCCCTCCCCACAAAAATAATACAATGAGGGGAGAGAGATAGTGACTGTCGAAGTCCTTCCACATATGGGCTCATGGTTGACGACTAGCACTGAGGGTATAATAACATGCATATGAGAGGAATTACCCTCTAAGAGAAACATACAGAAGAGAAAGGTAAGCATGATACACAAAAGGGAACCTTACAAGAAACATATATATAAATAAATACCAACTGAAAACATAAAATTTCATATTGTACTATAACAACTGAATAGAAAATAAAAATTTCAAAAAATGTAAAGATGACAGTGAGCACGAAGAACAAATAGTTTCTACAAAACCATGATCTAGTAATATCCTTCCCGATCTCCAACCTAGTCTGGATGTCCTTAAAAATATTTTATATATATATATGGTGAGAATAATATAATATTCATTTGGATCATCCTCGTATCCTCTCCTGAAAAAGGTAAAGAAATATTTCTAAAGAACATAAAATAATAGTTAAACTAACTCATCACCTAAATATTAATACTTTTTTCCCAACCTCACTATAGCTATCTCTCAACATGTATCACATACATGAGAGAATATAATATATTATTGAAACATCAATGTTATGATGCACTATATTCCCTACTAGTTTTCTTATCTTCCCTAACATCGCATGACATGATCCGACTCTCTCTAAACGTAATACAACCCAAAAAGTCCGAGTTAAGGAATCACAACAAGGACATTGTGCATTACATTACCACACACAAATAATAATATATTGAAACCCCATGGTTTTTGGTTTCCCACATATCCAATATGATGTGTATCATACATTGGGTATTATACCTCAATTCATTACAACCCATACACCAAGTAAGTACCTCAAGTCATTACATTTTATACCGATTATATCTATAATAATACTTTGGATAATATTTTAAATAAAACATGTGTTTGAAATAACAATATATCATCACATCCTTATATTCACATATATGGTGAAAGTAATTTCCTTGTATACTAGTAGAAGTAAATACCAAGAGAAAAGAGAAGTTATAAATGGGTAGTCAGTTATCTATCCTCTCATCATGATATTTGGTTCAATCACCCTCCCAGGGCCCACTAGGATTTATTAACCTTAACCGATATGGGTTGGGTAGAATATGAAATAACAGAATATACATGATATAATGTAGCTCACAACCACACATTGGGAACCACATAGTCGTAGACTCAACTGTATCTTATTACACTCGATATCTGAATATCCATTGGTAAGAGAAGATATCCTTTACTCACATAAGCATTTAAAGAGATATATTAAATTCATTATTTTATTTTTATCAGATTATTCCATAAGTTAATTAATTAGGAATTAGCTAACAAATAATCTTATTCCAAATTACATTTCACTATTAATTTGAGTAATGTACATGTACATAAGGAATAAACCAAACCGAGTCCATGGTTTATGAAGATTAACATTTTTAATCATTTTCATCCCATAATCAAACAAACCCATAGGTTAGGAATTATTTATTCATTATTTTCATTATTCCATAGACCAAGTAATCTAGTAAAACCATCATATGCTACCAAAAGATGAAATATGAAACCAATAACATCTAGGTACATCAACGTGTAGAAAATTAAATGCAGATAAACAAAAAACCCACCCATAAAACATTAAATAGATTCATGATCTAACATTTAATCTCTCTGTATCTCATCAATTTTGAACTTGTGACCCTCCTGAAAATGGACCAGATATCATGTTTTCCCACCATCAGATGGGTTGTACTTAACTATGCAACTAACTAAACTAGATATCGGGCATTGTCCCCTTGCCAGAAGGCGATTTTATCTTCCCCCCTCCAAATATTGGAACCTATGGATGACTGAAAAAATAGCCATGAAGGAGCATCTCTATTACCACTATAATATATGGAGTAGTGGTACCAATGATTCTCCCCTATGTCTACTATTCTTGTTATCCCCGAATTTGAATCTACGGGGAGAAGAGATTAAATACCCAACTGGCTAGGGGAATATTACCGATATCCAGATCAGTTAGTGTACTTGTTAAGTACATCCCACAAGTTGGTGGGCCGACGAGTTATTTGGTCTTTTGTCGGGAGCATCATAGGTCCAACAGAGGGTGCCTTTTTAGTGGATATCTACCACTAACTAGGTCATAGTCCAGATACATCCTAGCCCCTAACTCAGGAAGGGGGATCATCTACGCCATTGAACAAGGCCAATAAATTTGATATTATTCCCATACCTGTGGGGTTTTAATCTCACCTCCCATGATATTTGAACCTGGTACATCAGTCTTAACATCCACCAGGGAGTATGAGGTGTACCGGTACACCTAGGTGTCCAAGTCCCAACTATTCAGTGATTTCGATTACTATACCATGTATTGAGTTAGATATAAATGATGGTTAATTACCATTATAATTTATATATTTCTGCATCCACTATTTAATGGTAATCAAATAGTTTAATTTTCATATCAGAAGTTTATAGAAGTTCAAATGTTATAATGAGAACCTTGAGATACTATGACATTAATCATAAACAAAGTTTATAAGGTCTAGATAAATATTAATGACTCGATAGAGTAGATGTTTTACTATATGGTGTCGGGGATCATAAGTATAGATACTTCTTCTCATGGAGTTCACGCATAGTGATCTCATGTAGTGAGATCATAAGGATAGATCCACCAAAAGGAACACCAGCTTTTTCAGGATTCATTTGATGTTTCAATTTATGATCATGTGTAATAGTCTCCAAACATGAGATAATTTCCAATGTATTCTACTCCATCACTTACTTTGATTCATGTAAGAATCCATGATATATAAATAGAGGTAAGGTAGTTTTTGTTGGGTCTGTAATTATTGGCATGACATTGGTTGAATGATCAAGAAATGATTTCTCACTTCCAGGTTAAGGAAGTTATATATCTCCAGAAATGATGATCAAGATGGTAGTACATTGATAAAACCACGGCCATTGAAGTCTAAGGTAAATTGATCTAATCAGATCAACAAATAATAAAGCAAGAAAAGGGTGATGACATGGGTGTGTGTCCTACATTACGAGATATTAAAGATAATGAGATTTTATTACACAGTACGTGTTTGTAGGTTGGTTGTCACTACTATGACAAACCTTATCTCCTTCAGGGCCATGAGGGGTTGCTAGAATCCACTCTCTATCTATGAATAGTATTCACTACTGTCAAGATAAGGGTGTATAGGTTCCCACAGAATATAATATTTGATAATATTCCCTATTTAGATGAATGGGATTTTTGAATGTGGTGGGCCTTACAACTAGGGTCTATAATTTTCCAAGGATAATCGATCACCAACGAAATAAATTTATTCTTATTATTAAAGTTAATAATAATGGGTATTGAAATTATTTATTAAATCTATTTACAAATTTTTGAGTAAATACATAAACAAATTAAATGAAAAAATATTAGTATAAAATATTAAAGCTTCATTTATTATTTTTGGGACTACGATATGATTTAATGGCTCATGTATTATGACATAATATATTAATTATATTAATAGATATGTGTTTATAAAAATAAAACATATTTTTGACGTAGTTTAGTAGTAAAATATTATTTTTATAGTGCGTGTATTATTTGGGGCTCGGGATGGAATTTCCAAGTAATTTTATTACTATCTATAAATATAAGAAAAGATGTATTTTCTAGGAACAATTCATTGTTCTGTCTAACTACTTCTCTATGTCACACTCTTGAGAGAGAATCTCTAGATCCAAGAGCTCAGATCAAGCTATATCTTAGGCATCACAAGAAAGACGATGATGTTATCATCAAAGTATCAAAGTAATTATAGGATCTATGTGCTAGAACCCATAATTTTAATGTACGATGCTCCTGCACATTCTCAAAGAGCTTGTTGATGATCTAGAGGAATTCTGCATCACATAATTCGAGCAGCGATCACCAACGATGAGGTGACATTTTGAGCGACATCGGATCTAAACAAGGTTTTTTACAATTTAATTTTTGTTCATAAAATTTTTCATGGGAGATCCTGGGAATAAACCATGAAACAGTTCACTGATGATGATGAGTTTATGTCGTTCATTAGAGAAAAATTTTAAAATCCCATATTTTGATGCTTTTGCGGCATACTTGGTTCCCACAAGTGGTATTATAGGGACACATGAAAGTATATAAGACAAAATAAGTTAGTTTTTTTAAATGGGTTATAGTTCTTGAGGGTAATAAACAAGAATAAAAAAAGTGGTTGGGGTTTTGTTAAAAGAAAAAAGAAAAAAATGTTCTCACGAAGGTAGGTCCCCTTGTCTCCATCATGTTGTGATTAGGCTACCAGCCTCCCCACCCAGTAGGCACACCACCACATTGCGTCTAGGTTGGAAACCCGCACTAGCACCTCACACCCCCCAGCTTACCTCCACTTGTCGAACCGGCCTCCTCCCACAAGACTAAATTTTCTAGCTCACTCCGCCTCGTGTCACCCTTCTCAGACCAACCTTGGTGGCCTCCTCCTGGCGATCTAGATCCTCCCTCAGGTCACCGCCACCCAAATCTGGCGGTGGCGCTCCTCTAGACCATCTGAACGGACCGCCTCAACCATTCTTTGAAGTGAGTCCTTCCATCCTAGTTGGTCTTGCCTCCAGCGACCACTACCCCATTAGCTTGATTTGATGATATTCAACTCCCCACCGCCATCTGGATGTTTTTTCTGGGGTGAAACCGGTGCCCCCAAGGGATGAAGTCGGTCGAGCCCTACATGTTCCCACATCCATCGCCATTGTGAGCTCATAACTTCGATCGAGCACCTTCCTTGCATGGTCACCCTATGACTTCCCTGCCTACTGGTGAAGTTGTGGAAACCCCAGGACTACTTCGGACCACTTTCTTGGCCTTGAGTCTACAGCCCTCCACCACAATCTAGGCCAGATCCAGCTTTACTAGGCCGCTCACTTAGGTACCTACTAGACAGATCATCCGTGAAACAAGTCTTGGTGGGTCATCCTAGCTCGGGACGGGTTTGGGCAGGTCTTCCTAGTCCAGAATTCCCCTTCACAGTGTCATCACAGTCTAAAATTGGTATATGTAGGTTTGGCCTTACCCAAACAGGGTCTGCATGGGTTTTTTGGAGACCGGGTAATTTAATATAATCAAAAGTCAATTAAATTAATTAATTTAATTTCAGTTGAGGATTAAATTATTTATATATTATTTTTTGGTTTAAAATTAATATAGAGTAAATTTTTTAATTTTGTGTTTAATCAAAATAATTAATTAATTTAATTTTTATCTTTAAAAATAAATTAATTTATCTGGAACGAACGACATAAAAATTGAATTAAAAATATGAGTTAAATTTTAATTAAATAATAATTCCATCGAGTATTATTTTAATGAAAGTTTAATTTAATTATACATTTAATTTAAATATGAATGTTTAAGGCGTATTATACTGGTCAAGATCTATGGAATGAAAAATGAAAGTTTGGTGTTTTTTTCATTTAATTAATTTATTCCAATGGTTTTTTAATAATTAGTTTAATTAAAAGATGATATTCAAATCATCTTAGTGTCATTATATGTATAAGGACCTACACATCCACTACGGAGTTTTATTATATTCTACCTAGTTTGCCTCACCTATGGGTCATTATTTTTGTATAATGATGAAATGACAATTGACACTTTTCACGTCGGGTGATGGAGACACACCAAACAAGGGTTGGATGCATTGGATGAACAGGTGCAATATTTTGAGTCACAAGAGACGTGACTCAATCTATATCCCATAGGGTCTGGGTTGGTTTGTTATTCACTGGACTGATCAACCATTAGTATCAGTTCATGATCATTCAACATTATATTTTTAATTGTTTATTATTTTTTTACATATCTTGTTTTTATGTGATCACAAAAAAATAGTAAAAATATATATATGATAAAATGAATATGTTATCGATAAATTATCCTATTTATTGTATAGTTAGTTGTGTGTTAAATCACAATGTACATTCTAAGAAAATTGAAAATTATCTCATTCATCATGTCAAATTAATTCAAATCCCCTCAAAAAAATATTATGTTGTAAACCTCCTACCATCAATCGAATTGGGAAAAAACCGGGTGTTTGGGGTGATGATCATGCCATAGCCAAGGGTGCCTCATACTATCGTGTAGTTCTTATGAGAGTGGTGGGTTGACATAACTAAAATGGTATTGAGGATTATCCAAAAATAACTTGTTATCATTTTAGAGGCAATAGTTGAGTAAATTAAGTATTGATTTATGAATCTCAAACATCATTCAACAATTCAAGGGACCGTGAGTTAATGTGATTGGACAACCAAATGCATAATATGAACCATCCAAGTAGTGTCGTAGCCATATCTTGTAGACTATGAGGAGAGGTTCAAGGACATTTCCCACTAGAATAACCAAGAGGCGGAGTATTCTAGTTCTAGAACTGAGGGTACCTAGAATTTTTTAAAATAGTGGGAGACATTTCATTAATTATTTAATCAAAATGTCAAAATTGGTAATCATAATCAAATTACTCATCTTCTAAAATTAATTTTTTTAGATAAATAGGAATATATAACACAAGCATAAAAACATCAATAAATAATGGAAAATGTAAATTTCTTTAAAGGTAAGTGTATCCAAGAATTGTATAGATGCTTGTGCATAATACTATTGGAAATAAAGGGTGATAGTGTCCCTAATATATAAAACTATCTCAGGAATTGAGGATGAAATTTCTTACCAGAGACAAATGTTAAAAGAATGTGATGGTTAAGACATTAAACTTTCATCAATGATTGATATTAGTTTTAGTAACAACATCAAGACATGAATGACATGACATGTAGTCTTATCTCTGAGAAGTTTCTAAGGAGAAAGAGATGAAATGATATGAATAGGTAATGGTTACACATGATATGGGTAGATTGAAAGGATGGTTTTTATATTTCAATATGTAAAATTCTAACATCATTTTACCCTTTACACAAGTCACGTTTAATATTTCAAAATGAACAAGCATTATGTAAATGCTTCATTACATTTTTAGGTAAGGATCGATAAGTAAATAAGAAATTACAGACCGTTTTATCATTAATTATTATGGAGATGAAATCGGAAGACAATGAAGAAAAGTCAAAGACATGTAATGCCAATGTAACATTTGTAAAACCCTTTAATGATTGTTCTTTTAACAGAGGTTATTTTCATTGCTTATTATGAAATAAATCTATGGAATTTTAAAAGCAATAAACTCAATTAAAGAATAAAGTACTTGCCTCTTCTTTAGGTATATTCATCAAATTAAAGTTTTTGTTTTACTTTATGTGTATTCAATACAATATGATTATCACATTTATGTATTGATTTATAGTAACCATACAAGTAGATAAATATTACCATAAGACTTGTATATTCTCTAATTGGATATGAAAGAGTGATACCTAGGCCCAATTTTAAAATTACACGACTTCAATATTTCCACGTGAACGATTCTTGTTGAACTATTGTTGAGTATAACATAAACATTCATCTAATGTGTCCTTTTGGACACAAGGAGACATTATTCAATGTTATGGAATAAAGGTTGTTTTTGGTATTTAATACTCAATAAATAGTTTACTGATACATGAATAATATTAAATAACAAATTAATAAAAAATTCAATACTTATATAATGTTCTGACAAGATAATTCATTTTCAAATTAAACTAAAATTGGACATCCAGTTTATATGTAGAATGATATTTACGATTGGTAAAGCTAAACACCATTGGTATTTTCTACGACTTTAGTTTGGAAAGAGAAACCTTTAGAAATAAATTTATGCTGTAATTATTTTGGTATTTCTTTATCAATTGAACATAATCTATTACAATGGAAGGCTGGTGGTAAAGTTACTTCATAATATTCCTTTAAGTCATTAAGGAATGGTAATGTGAAGTCAATGATTCCTTTGAATATATAAGATTCTTAGAGCCTACATACTAAAGAGTATCTTGACTATACAATTATCATTCAAGATAATGTGGCAGGGAGTAATTTCTAAAAAACATTACCTTATCTACATCATGGAAATTATGTTCATAAAGATGATTAATGATGAAGTTTTATATGTCAAAATTGATTAATAAAATATAGCATGGAAAAATTACTAAAGATGCCTTTTATACATCAAATTCATGATGTTAGGAGAATCAATTTTACAGTTTATAGAAACTTACATTATATTTAATGTTATTCATTGTGAATAACAGAGATTTCCCATAAACTTATGCCATCTATTATGACTAATGAATATCATAACAGTTGTATTATGATAGAAATCCATTTTATCATAACAACATGTGTTTTAATGCAATACATTTGTTAGGACATAAACTAACATTCATCAGGAATAATGACATTGTGAGTCTATGGTAATTATCATAATGGTTTCTTATGATATTATATAAATCCCTAAAATAAAAAATTTATTGTAAAGTGACAGAACAAAGTTATATAAGAGGTTCTAAATCTCTTTTCTTACAGTGGGATTCAGATTGACCTTTTTATAGTCAATGGTTGAGTTTCACAAATAGTTTTTACATGCACTATATCCACAAGAAAAAATGGAATTAAGTATGTTCCAAAGACACATACTTTGTAGGAAGGAGAAAACTGTGGTGACAGTTTTTTTATTCACCACGTTCGGTGATCTATTATTCATTGAAAATTATATTTCTAATAGGTATGAAGTATATGAAAATAGCTAATATTGACATGACTAGTTAAAATCTAATAATAGATGGTACAAGAGTAGTACCAAAATGGGTTGATTGGATACATCAGGTTGTTTTGACTAAATCCGTTCGAATTTTACTTTTCATAGCTAATGACTATGATCATATTATTAGACATTCGTCTTTAGAACCATCAAGAATTCAAAGTGTCTATATAATACATCTATAAAGGGATGGTCATGACACAGATTACTAATAAAGGATAATATTTACTAAAATCAAGTTTAGGATTGATGTAGCAATGAGATCATAGAATAAACATTTTCAATAAATATTATGCATGTGTCTAACTAAGGTTAGTGGGAGAAACATTGTTTACAAGTAAAATATTTTTGGAGACATATGAAAAATATATTGGTCATCAAATTAGTTTAGACCAAAATGTAATATTATTCTCCAGTGATTGATATAAAGTTGAAACCTATGTTATAGGGAATAATATCTAATGAGGTGGATCCAATGGTCTCGTCAGCTTTTTTAGTAGTATATATTGTGACATGGAATTGGAAAATAAAAACTAGAAAAATTCAAGAGAGAATTGTCACCAATGTCACATGGCATAATCTCTAGAGGTTGACATGTCTGGGAAATGGAATGAGATTAACATCGATGAATTGAATTTCATACGATTCAGTGATTAGTCAATCACATATGCCATGATATGTACAAGAATTAATATTTCATGTATATACATTACAGAAGAAAAATATAAATTTTATCTAGGTTAATTGTAAGGGAAACAATCATTAAAATATAATTGTACCTCGACATCTAAAAGATATATGTACCTCATAAGTGGAGAATAAATGATATTAGTTTTTAAGGGGGAACAAACTAGTCCTCATTAGATAAATGAGATTTTTTAATGCAGTTACACTCTGGTTTTGAGCATGAATATATCTTAAAAGACAATGGTAGCCACACCTATAGATACTGAGTATATTGGAGATTCAATGGTAGCTAAGAAGCAAGTAAATTCAAGTATTTTTACTGGTTATTAGAATAACATCTTTTATGTAATGTATTATCATAATGTCAATTATGATATTCTCACTATACAAGATGTGAATTTTTGAAAATGGAAAAATGGATATACCTACGGAAACCCTCTCTTGAAAAGTATTACTCAATGTGATGAGGTCGCATATAACTGAAATGTCACACTGTAGAATCCTGGTAATCCCAACAGCTAATTCCTTGACTAAAAAAATGATTTTTATCATGCGAGTTGAGATAAATTTTGTTTACAAAGTTGGGTTTAGTACAACTGGTTGTGTGGAAATAGTGGCTCCATAGACCCAAGTATTCAGTGATTGTGATTACCATATCATGAATACAGCTACACATACATGACAGTTACTTACCATTATAGTGTATATATTTCTACATCCACTATTTAATGGTAATTTCCATAGTTTAACTACTGTATCAAAAGGGTATTGCATATCCGATTTTTTAATGAGAACCTCGATATACTATGACATTAATATTAATAAAAAGTTATATGGTCTAGATCCATATTATTGAATAGAAACAGTAGATTTTTGGATATCAGGTGTTTGGGGATCATAAATATTGAGACTTCTTCTACTAATTATTTTATTTTGTGATCTGGAGTAGTGAGATCATGAGTGAAGACACTCCAATAGGAAAACCAGATGTTTTAGGTGTCATTGGATTCTCTTATCTACGATCCTGTGTAATGGTCTCCTAAAATGAGAAAACTTCCCATGTCTGTTATTCAATCATGTAATTTGACACAAAACAAAAACCATGATATTGAAGTCGTGGAGAGGTATTTTGTGTTGGGTGTGTCATTGGTGGCATGAAATTGAATGAATGATCAATAAAGGATTTGTCACATCCAGGTTAAGGATGTTTAATATCTCAGGCCATGTTGATCAGGATGGTAGTACCTTGTTAAATCTAATACCATGGTAGTCCAAGGTAAATCTATCTAGTTAGATCAACAATAAATAATTCATGAAAAGGGATATGAAAATTTTGTTCATCGAGCTTTAAGAGATTTTAATGGAAAAGAGATTATATTATACAGTATTTTTTCGAAGGTTGTTCATCGTTATTGTAACAATCCTTATCTATTTAGGGGCCCAGATAGGTTTCTAGATCCATCTCTTGGTCTGTGAATAGTATTCACTAATATAAATATAAGGGCCTAGAGGGTCACACATAATATAATATTCGAAAATATTACATATTCATTTGAATATGAGTTTTAATCATGGTGTGACCCAACACTAGGGTCCACAATTATCGAAGGATAAATGATGACAAATGAAATAAGAAAATTCAATTAATTCAGGTTAATAAAAATGGGTATTTAATTTATTATAAAAATTATTTACATGTTTTTGAGTAAATACATAAACATATTAACTGAATGAATATTAGTTTAGAATATTCAATGTTCATTTTTTATTCGAGGGAGTATAAGCCGAGTTAATGGCTCGGGTTTTATCACCTAATATATTAATAATATTAAAAAATCATTATAATATTAAATTATATTTTTGACTCAGTTTAGTATTAAAAATATCATATATATTGTTTTTGTATTCTTTTGGGGTAAGGCTGGAATTTCCAGGAAATTTCATTACATTTTATAAAGAGAGGAGAAGAGGGATTTTCTAGGAACTATTCATGTCCCTATCTATAATTCTCCCTCACACTCTCTAGACGGAGAAGACCTAGATCCCAAATCCCGAATCATGTTCTCTCTTAGGCATCACAAGAAAGAGAATGTAGTGATCATCAGACCATCCAATGCGTCATTGATTATCCACACTAGAAACCAGAATTCAATATATGACACTCTCACAGTATCTCAAGGTCTGTGTGGACAACATAAATAAATTCTGATTTTCATCATTCAAGCATCAGTCACCAATGCTGAGCATAAATCTTGTGTGAATTTTTATCTAAACCATTTTTTATGTTTTCATTTTTGTGCTCAATCATATTCATGTGAGATCCTCAGCATAAACCGGGAAGTGATTCATTGAAGATGATGTGTTTATGTCATTCAATGGGGAAAAAATTTAAAATACAGTATTTTGGGTCTTCCGATTAATGCTTGGTTCTTAAAATCTATTTCTAAGACCATCTTTAACGCAATCCATCACCTCTAGTTCCATGCCCTTCATCCACACTCATATGATGATGAATCTTTCCATCACATGAATCAACTACTACCATATAATCTATGAATTCCCACCCATATAACACCAACCATCTTAGGTTTATCCATACCAACCTCAAATCCAATCAGAGCCTCATGTCCCATATCATTCATCCTAGGATCAGCCATATCTAGTTCACCTAAACAAAAGTTGTATCTAGAGTACATAAGAAACTTATTTGAAAAAAACAAGAAATAAATTGGTGTACTTGGTCATCAAAACTAGGCATTCAAACTTCTCATGAAAATGTTATCTCACAGCTCCATAATAAAGCACCCATCCTTCCCAAGAAAAAGGCTAACTGTGGCCCATAAAAATTATCTTTATCCCACAAGTAGTTCTTATTATATCATCAATTAAAAGATTATTTAATAATAGGTTCTAATAATGTGAATCCTAAGGTATCTTGTTATAACAAACAACCAAATTAATCAAATAATTTATTTGGTAATGCTTCCTAGAATTAAATAATTATAATTTATTATGCCTTTTTATTATTATAAACAATCATAAAATTGATTCAAATTATTCATCAATTCCGTTAATTGCAAGGAAGATAAATTTTAATTAAACTTCCACAGTTGCATAAATTTGATAATCATAAAATTGTATAAACCATTAGATTAAAACATGAATATTCATTAATTTCATAATCTAGTTAATTATCATTTAATTCTATCATTAGTTTGTTGACAAATTTAATCATGCTACTCCAAGAAAAAGAACATGCTAATAGGACAATATCATAAATATCATGCTATGTAAACAATCATGAGGGAAACCACTATCACAGTGCTAAGTGTCAACATTATCAACATGTGATCACTATCCAATTTATTTAATATAGTTAAATAATTTATAGATCAATTTTATTTCTATCCAAAGTGTTAAATCATGATTAATATACAATTTCAAGTAAATAAATAGATTAGAAGAAATCCCTTACCTTAGAGTCCATTAACATTCTCCACATGAGAATGGACCACATAGAGAATCTCTATTCACATCTCTCATAAGAACTACATCCATATAAAGATTTCACAACACAACCACATGAATAAGAAAAAAATACAACTCTATTAGAATCAAGGAGATCATCCACCATATCACAGAATGAATAATGGGAGGAAGAAGATATCGAATATATGAGAAACTACAAGAAACATAGATAAAGCTCACATTAGATCACCATGGATCAAAGATATAATGAAAATAATGTATTACCATCAAAGGGATAACAAAATTAAAAATAAGGTAGCTTCTAATTAAGGAAATATAGAGCGAGATGTGCATCTGGTTGTAGGGTTTGGAGAAAACTCTAGAGGCTATAACATTTATGGATGCACTGCACTGGGGATTTACATGATGTGTAATGCCCTTTGATATCATGTAATCATCATGGTTTATTTTATACTGAAAAACATGTCAACTTTTATTATTTGACATATAAAATTTATATTCCATGAAATGGCTTTGAAAAATCCATGAACCACCTTTTCATATTTTGTAACATTATATGATATGAATTCTCCTCACTTCTGACGTTTTGTATCCAAACTCATCCAGACCACTTCCAAGCCTTCCCCATGCACCACAAGCCTTATGAACATGAATAGGCTTAGTTCACATGTATCTAGGCCCTTAGAGTAGATACCTATTAAATAATTATTGCCCTCGAGAATCGAAAACCAAAACATATAAAAATTAAAATGGGATGTTTTCAAAACCACCATGTGAGATACGACTCAATGATATCTCTGTTATAGGATCTAAACCGCCTCATGAGAGGAAGAACCATGGAAGAAAGTAACAACCACCACTAGAACCTAAAAAATATCCCAGATGATATACCACTAAAATGTTATTAAATATAAAAGATGAAATGTGATGAAACTATCTCAAAATATTAAAATAATTAACATACAGGTGGAAAAAATGTCCCAATAAAAGAGATAAACAAAAAATATATTAGTTTACTAAGTTCTTATTTATGAATCAGGTTACTAGGTACTCTCCTCCACTCCACCATGCTTCCACAAGACCCAATCAAATGGAATAACAAACCTACAAAACACATTCTACTGGAGGTCCTGGATATCTATAGGCTTCTCTTAGAAGGTATAATTATTGTTAACATTGATCTAACCCCAATTAATGACATGATATTTTTTATAAAGATAACATTGAGTCTATGAAACATGAAAACAAAATATATATGAATCACCTATAAGGGTTGTTCAATTCAACATTCTGCAACTCTAACATAAGCCAGCCCCTCAAAAGGGCTGTCAAACTTGGGATTAATCTTACTCCCACAACCAAACCTTTACTAACCTTAAAGATGAGTTACCTTCATGAACATATGATATCTGATGTAGAACTATAGATGCCTCCTATTGTGATTTGACTATGATTTCTGAAACTACTGTGATGTCGTAATCCTATATTTAATTACATAAACCATCTTTTTCATATTATATTTCATTTTTTCCCGAAAATTGCAACCTCTCTGACCCTAGTACAATACAATTTATAATGGCATGGTCATGAATAAAAATATTCAAATAGTTTCCTACCAATGGTGCAGTAGAAACTATTACTAAAAAAATCCTAGACTAAGCATAATTTCCTCATCCATAAACCACCAAATTCAAGGAAAATATTATACAACATGTATTCAAGAGTCTAGATTTTCTGTTCTATCTAAATATCTTGCAGTGAATGAAAATTACTAATCTATAATAAATTAGAAACAAAAGTATTAAGAATACCTCTCCATACACTAGAGGTAAAACGATGGCCTCAATTAGAAATGACATCCCCCAGGACATCATAGAGTTTTACCACCACCTCCATATACTTCCTCAAAAAAACATCCCTTGATATTGACTCCCTGAACACTATAATATCATATGATTTTGTCAAATGTTCTAGTACTATCAGTATAGTACCATAGCCTCCCTTTTTGTAAGGAAAACTAGTAAAAACATAAATCAATATGTTCTACCACTTCCACTGGGAAAAATTTAACGACTGTATCAACCCATCTAGAGAATAGTTATAACACCCTGAGATTTTATGAAAAATATTCTTTTAATTTCATTGATGTCTTCTATTATACACCACACCATGTTTATATTGTATTATACGCAACACTGTATTATCTTGCAGTATACGCAATGCTATTCTTGGATCGTGTTACACACAATTTCAAGTTCATTTTATAATAGTCATTCTACGCAACATTGAGGGTATATATATATATTCAATGTATAAATGAAATATGTTTGGATTCTATTATAAGAAATAATAAAGGATACTTTCACAACATGCAACCCTGACTTGTCTTGCATTACACACAATCACGACCTTCCTCGATAGCGTGTTTTGTACGCAATATTGGGTTTTACTAAACAATGATATATAATAATATTATTATTATGAACTAGCCGTTATGAATAGTATTAACTATATTTTTAATTTTATAACCTTATTATTTATCATAAACATTTTCTAGAACATGGTATAAGAACAAAATAAATTTTTCGGGTAAAATATGTATTTTTCAAAAAATGCATTTTTGCCGCCTCTTGATGGTGCACCCACATTAAATCTAGTTCTTGACATGTTTATAAGTTCAATTTGACATAATAAAATTATTCTTTTGAATCAAGATATATAAATTTACATTGGATAATGTTTTGATATTTTTCTGATAACTTTCATATTTTAATGAATAGTAAAAACACCATATATTTTAATTAAAAATAACTTTTTTCATCATAATAATTTATATGGTTAAACTAAAATATTGAGTGGTTTTAAAGTATAAATATAATATATTTTTACCATTTAATATATTTTATGTCATTATAATTGATTTTACATTGAATTCGTAGGTTAAATCAATTCAATCTTTTTAAATGTTTTAAACAAAAACACGTTTTCATTCGACAACGGGATTAATTTTAATTTAATTTCTGAAACCTTTGTGTATTAAATTTAAAAAAATGGATTCCATATTTGGAATCAGTGGGTCCAAATTATGTTAATAGGCTACTTTTTATTTTTGGGAATTATGAATAGTAACTACGGTAAATTTTATTTACCATAGTAAAAGGTAAATCGGGTAATTGAGGGTAAATATAATATTATAAAATTATACTAAAACATGTCAAAATTCTATTGGATGGATAATATTATACCCATATCACCTAAGGGTCAGATTATATTCATTTTATGGACTTTGTACCATGAAAATAATTTAATTATTATTAAAACCAAAGAAAGTGACAACATATCACTCTCTTAAATCTTATAAGTATAATAATTTTAATTTAGTGATAAACATCATAAAACTTCAAACATGAATATTCCCCAGAAATATGATAAACTTATCTACATCATGATAATTTATTTAGAATTATTAGGGATTAAATTATTGTCATTAATGGTGATACATTAAAGATACAGAAATTATTTATTAAGTGGAAAATACGTAATATAGTTTTTATTGACATAATAATACCCATTAAAAGGCCCAAAAACCTGACCAAAACTTATTGGTAGTGTATATCTACACCCTAATCATGCAATGACCTAATATATAACCGTTTGGATCCTTATAAAAGTGATTATGACACTTATATTATTTTATTTTAAATGATGCCAAAGTTGTCACCTTCATAATGTAATAAATATAACAATATTCGTATTGTGATTTTAAGATGCTAAATTCGAGAAAAAGTATTATTGTTAAAGGAAATATATTTATATTCATTATAGGATTTTATTTTTAATTTTTATGAAACAAATCTGTTTATTAAATAATTATACATAAATGTTGTAGTAATTATTTTATTAAGAGATAAACCAAATAAATGGTTTTAAAAATAATAAAATAAATATTATATGATCTATAAAATGTGATCCAATAATTTTATACATACATATGACATTTTATGAATCTAATAAAGCTTTTATTTCGAACATATCATCTGTATATATTTTATTTAAATTCAAATAAATGAATAGAGTCAAAATTGACACTATTGTTATTTTATAAAAATAACATATTATAAAATTGATTAAAAATCACAAAAATATTTAAAAATTATAAATTTAAATTTATATGGTCTATAATGTTATAAAGTAAACCATTATGGAAAATTCACAACAAATAAGTAATTATTTGTTATAATTTTAAGTTTAGAATTTTATTACCACAAATAAACTTAAATAGATTAAATAAGGATAAATCAAAATGATAAGGTTTAAAATAAGATCCAAACATGTCTAAATTTGATTGGATGATGCTATTACAACCCTATATCATCTAATATTATAATATGAGTCGTTTTTCGAGGTTTTTAAGTGGTTTTAGATTTATTATAAATTAATATTTTTCAGAATTCCAAAGGTGCCCTCTCCTCCCTTATAAAAGGGCACCTCCTCTCTCTCTTACACAAATTCATGGAGAATTCAATCTCGGAAAAACCCTGCCCAATTCTCCTCTACGATTCCCTAGAAACATCCAAGAGGTCCTGGTCTTCTTCAAAGACCTATTTTAGTTCCCTAAGAGGAGGTCTCAAAGAGGCGCTTCAAAGAAGAGGAAATGTCCGTTACCAATTCTTTCAACTTTATTTCTTCTTCCACTTCTTCTTCATAGGATGTTTCATTATGAAGTAATAACAAGAGTATCAATCATATACAGATATGTTATTATATGTATGAAACAACCCTATTTCACCATCTATCCATCCTACGGAAAAAGAAATCACCGCGCGTGCGCACGTACGGAATATCGTCTCCACGTCATGGTGTAATCTATTTTCCACCACCACCTTACTTGGATGGGTATAATGGTGTAAATAATAACTATATATTATTATTATAAAGTGATATTGATTCTTTAATAGTATACATACACTCCAATTAAATTCCACGATCATGGGAATGATATCATTGCTCGTGTGTACGTACGGAATACCGTCTCCACGATGTGATGAGATTCATTCTCAATGATTAACCATTCATAAATGATTATAAAGTATATATAATAAGTAATAATGAAATATAAGACATAATAATATTGTATTTATGTATATATATATATATTTATTTCATCCAATTAATTCCATTAAATTCAATGAGGAAACGAAAACAACGTTCATGCGTACGTACGGCCAACCGTCTCCATGAACGGTGTATTTATTTCCATTTATCGATTTATTATATATATGTATATTCTGAATATATAATATATATAATCCATGTTTTACATTCTGGATTTAATTAATCATGATCTAACTAATCATATTAATAATTACAAGTCAAAACACGAACGACAAATGAAACGATTTAACCCAAAACGCTCTTTAACATGGAATTTACAAAAGAACGGGTAATATAAAGTCATAAGTAAACCATATATGATATCATAACAATTAATATGATTCTATAATAAGTCAATAACATTATTTAAATCATTATACAGGAGGTTCGGACACTTTCGAAGAAAATCGTACCTAAGGTAAGGGATAATTTTGCAAATCTCATTTTTATCTGATAATTGCTTATTCGTAAGTATTTACTGGGGTTATTGTTGTCATCCATGTAAATGTTTTATTATAGATTATTCATGTCTGTTTAAAGTATTTTTTACCCATTTATTGTTGGACGGAGAGTGATGGAAAGAGGGGGGTGAATTGCCTTTTAAAAAAAATTAACAATTTAAAATCAAAGTTAAAGGTGCAGCGGAAATAAAATAGGCAAGACACAAAATTGATAACGGAGTTCGGCTTAAACAAAAGCCTACGTCTCTGCTCCCAACTCAACCATTGAGAGATTTACTACCGCTTGATTTTTAATGGTTTTAGCAAGAAACCCACTAGACTTTATGGTTAGTCTAGAACCTATTACAGCTTTCTTTTAATGGTTATGCAAGAACCCACTTGCTTTTAATGGTTGAGCAAGAACCCACTAGCCTTATTACAGGTGAAGGATAGCTCACCTATGACTCAAGCCTTTTAAAGAGAAGGCTTGACTAACCTCTTCACACCTTGAAGGTGGTGTGAAAACCCAAAGAAGATAGGATGAGAGAAATGAGGGGTTTGTAGGCACAAACCCAAATTGAATCTCAAAATAATAAAACAATGAAAAACTGTAATGGGGAGAAGCCTTGGGCGCCAAAGGATTGATGGAGTTGATGAAGGACACTCCCAAGATTCTTTGATGGTGCTCCTTGGATGTGGAAGTGAGTTGGAGCAATTGAGGTTCCTTGAAGCAATCCGCCGGAGGTTCTCCAAATGATCGAACAATGTTCCCGTGGGCTACTGTGTGTTTCTGGGGCTTCCTAGTCCTTTATTTATAGAGGGGGAACCCTCATATGGCCTTTAGAGGTCTTCGGAGCCGTTGGAGAGGCCTTTGGAGCCGTTGGCAGTCAAGTGGACAAGCCTAGTCAAAGCCCAACGGCTAGTTTGACTGGCTCCACCGGCTGATCAGTGCTTGGCCATCGGTTGGTTGGTGCTTTGAAAAAGGGAGAGGGTTCGGGCTCAGGCTCCACCGGCTGGCCGGTGAGGAGGCCACTGGTTGCCCGGTGCTGAGACAGTAGGTGTCACTATTTTTCTGGGTTCCACTGGCTGGCCGGTGATGTGACACCGGTTGGCCGGTGGTCTGGACAGAGGTGATGCCTTCTGTCCAGGCTCCATCGGCTGGCCGGTGGTCATCCACCGGTTGGCCAGTGGACTGAAAATCAGTCCATTTTTGCCTTCTTTCTTTCTTGGCCCAATTCCTTGGCAACCTGAAATCATGCCTATCATCCAAAAATACTTAAAACAAGATTAGATAAATAAGAGAGTGATTGTGATCATGAAAATTAAACCACGAGGGGTACGAGAGGTACAACAATCTCCCCCTATTTTGATGATCACAATCACCAAAACAATCAATGTAAAAGACTGAAATGAGAGGCATGCTAAAAAGGATAAATTGAAAAGCAAAGCATGAGAAAAAGATTTATCCCCCAATCAATCAAGAATTTCTCCCCCTTTGTGATTATCAAAATAGCATGGGGCATAAAACTTGATTGAGGGAAAGGATTGAAAAAACAAGATAGAGATTTTAAACCATTTGAAATTTTTGAAATTTGAATTGAATGTTTTGAAATGAAAATTTTGAATTGAAGATTTTGAAATGAAAGTTTTGAAAATAAATTTTGAATTGAATGTTTTGAATGAAAAACGCAAAAAGTCTTAAACGATCCTAACTACCCCTAAATAAAAACAACAAATCACCGGGGAGAGGATTTTAAAACCGAGACAAATTTTGGTCCGGTGAGACTCGCTAAAAGGGCTTTTTCAATCCATACTTGTCTAGTGGCGGGTCTTCTCCTAAGAAATTCATCACTAAGGGAAATGGTTTTGGGCCTTCCATACCGGGCATTTTTGCAATCGCACTCATAAATTAAGTGCCCAGGATTTTTGCAATAGTTACAAAATTTATATTGGGAGCTCCCCCTTACAAAAATAGTTGGAGAATGGGAAGAGGAAGCTTGCATGGAATTGCCAAGCCCTTCGGTGGTTCTAGATATGCGTTGGGAACCAAGCAATTTGGTCAAATTTTGTTCACCTTGGGTGAACTTTGCAAGATATTCTCTTAAATCCTTAATAGTTGATTTCAAAGAATCAACATTTGGAATATCTTGGATTTTGAGGGACAACTCCTCCTTTTCATTGAGAAGTTGTTCCTTTTCGGAAGAGAGTTTTTTGAAATTCTTTTTTAAAGAAACAAATTTGGAAGAGAGTTCGTGAAAACCTTCCTCTAATTGATGTCTCGCATGTTGGAGATCCTCCTAAGATAAATGAATAAAAGAATTTGAAGAACTAGAGGATGAGGAGTCGGAAGATGTTACCTCATGGAATGCCATTAGACATTTCTTACCGTTGTCGCTTGAGGAGGAGGAGGAGGAGGATGTGGAGCTATCACTCCATGTGGCCATGAATGCATTCTTCTTTTCCTTTTGCTTGGCCTTTTTCTTGTTGAGTGGACAATCGGGCATGTAATGGCCTTTCTTTCCACACCCGTAACATGTTACCTCGGGCTCGGATTTTTCGTTGGGTTGAGCCTTGCGGGATTTATTCTTCTTGTGCTTCTTCATGAATTTGTGCATCTTGCGGGAAAGATTCTCCATTTCTGAATCGCCGCTTGAAGATGAAGACGATGAGGAGGAGGAGCTTTCTTCATTTTGAACTTTGAAGGCGATGTTCTTTGGAACTTTGATCGGTTTGCCTTCCTTTTCAGCTTGCCTCCTCATGGTGATCTCGTAGGTCATGAGGGATCCGATGAGCTCTTTGACCAACATGTTCTTGATGTCTTTTGCTTCTTGAATTGCCGTGACTTTTGGTGCCCATGTGCTTGGTAAGATCCAGAGGATCTTTTTGACCATCGTTTCTACAGAAACATCATCTCCAAGAGATTTTCTTCCATTTCAAACGTCAGTAAAACGCGTAAACATATCAGTAATATTTTCAGATGGATGCATGGTAAAAGACTCAAAATCTTGACGGTACATATCCAATTGAGTATCCTTGACTTTGTTGGTCCCCTCATGGGTAACCTCCAAAAGTTTCCAGATTTCATGTGATGAGGTGCATGTGGAAACTCGATTGAATTCATTACGATCAAGTCCGCAATGAAGAGCGTTCATGGCTTTTCCATCAAGCTTGAAATTTTTAATGTCGGCTTGAGTCCATTTGGATTCATCGGGAGAAGATGAGAATAACCATGCATGACAATTTTATAAAGAGGATAACCTATGCTTTTAAGAAAAGTGGTCATGCGGGTTTTCCAATAGGTATAGTCGGTTCCATCAAAGAATGGAGCACGACCCAAAGAATAGCCTTCAAGGGCGAAAGAAGTTGAAGCCATCACAAAGGATATTGAATTTGAAACCGGTTAGGGTATTACTCAAATTTTTCCCTCTGATACCAATTGTTGGACGGAGAGTGATGGCAAGAGGGGGGTGAATTTCCTTTTAAAAAAAATTAACAATTTAAAATCAAAGTTAATGGTGCAGCAGAAATAAAATAGGTAAGACACAAAATTGATAACGGAGTTCGGCTTAAACCAAAGCCTACGTCTCCGCTCCCAACTCAACCGTTGAGAGATTTACTACCGCTTTCTTTTTAATGGTTTTAGCAAGAAACCCACTAGACATTAAGGTTACTCTAGAACCTATTACAGCTTGCTTTTAATGGTTATGCAAGAACCCACTTGCTTTTAATGGTTGAGCAAGAACCCACTAGACTTCTTACAGGTGAAGGCTAGCTCACCTATGAATCAAGCCTTTTAAAGGGAAGGCTTTACTAACCTCTTCACACCTTGAAGGTGGTGTGAAAACCCAAAGAAGAGAGGATGACCGAAATGAGGGGTTTGTAGGCACAAACCCAAATTGAAGCTCAAAATAATAAAACAATGAAAAACCTTAATGGGGAGAAGCCTTGGGCGCCAAAGGATTGATGGAGTTGATGAAGGGCGCTCCCAAGCTTCTTTGATGGTGCTCCTTGGATGTGGAAGTGAGTTGGAGCAATTGAGGTTCCTTGAAGCAATCCGCCGGAGGTTCTCCAAATGATCTAACAATGTTCTCGTGGGCTACCGTGTGTTTCCGGGGCTTCCTAGTCCTTTAATTATAGAGGGGGGAACCCTCATATGGCCTTTGGAGGTCTTCGGAGCCGTTGGAGAGGCCTTCGGAGCCATTGGGAGTCAAGTGGACAAGCCTGGTCAAAGCCCAACGGCTAGTTTGACTGGCTCCAACGGCTGACCGGTGCTTGGCCACCGGTTGGCCGGTGCTTTGAAAAAGGGAGAGGGCTCGGGCTCAGGCTCCACAGGCTGGCCGGTGAGGAGGCCACCGGTTGGCCGGTGCTGAGATAGTAGGTGTCACTATTTGTCTGGGTTCCACCGGCTGGCCGGTGATGTGACACCGGTTGGCCGGTGGTCTGGACAGAGGTGATGCCTTCTGTCCAGGCTCCATCGTCTGGCCGGTGGTCATCCACCGGTTGGCCGGTGGACTGAAAATCGGTCCATTTTTGTCTTCTTTCTTTCTTGGCCCAATTCCTTGGCAACCGGAAATCATGCCTATCATCCAAAAACACTTAAAACAATATTAGATAAATAAGAGAGTGATTGTGATCATGAAAATTAAACCATGAGGGGTACGAGAGGAACAACATTTATGACTTTTACTACATGGTATGTATGGAATCTTTCTTTCACGATGTACTTTTTGACTTTTCCGGCAAACGTGCGAGAAGAATGTTTTTTTAACGTATACGGCATGAAAGGATTTTTACAGATTTATAAAGCCTTATTTTAATGAAGCTTCCTCCAAAATATTTCATGGATATTTTAAACAAAATCATTTTCTTATAAAATTTCATGATGTTGTGTGAAAAGAAATTGATTTTGAAGAAGAAAGGATATTTTCCTCAAGAATTCATTTCAAGTGTTTTATCAAAAACATTTTCCATCTAAGATGACATTATTTCATATGTGTATGTTTCAAGTATAATGTGTATATGATTTACATGGTTTCAATTTTCTTATTATGAAATGATATCCATTTCTTTTATACGGATTATGTGATGATGGGATGATGTTTATGAATTCCATTTTATTTATTGGGTTTTTTATGAATGACGTATGTTTATTTTGTGGAACAAGTAAGAATGATTTCATTATGAGATGGTTGGGACCTATATCTCCCTACAATGCATTGGGTAAAGGTTTTATATCTCATGAGATAGACATGGCTGGAAAGGTAAGTTAATCTGGTTCGGTTTTATAGGACTGAAACGAGGAGTGAACTCGATTCAGAATGGGACTTTGTCCACTAAGATGGTCTTGGCAGCAATGCCTTGGCTACTATGGAAATCATTACATGTGATTAATAGATACCACAATTTCATATTTTATTCCCATTCTATTTTATCGTGACTGATGTTCCTTTATGATATATGTCTTACGTACTTCCAAGATTTATATCTTTGCTCAAGGTTTTAATATTTAGATTTCATGTTCACGCTTTTGATTTCAAATGTTTATGGATTGTTTTATGTTCTCTATGTTTTCCCTTACTGAGAAATTGTGCTCACCCTTTTTTATGTTTTATTTTCCCCAGGAAATAAAGAAAGGTTTTTGGTAAGGAAACAAAAAGGGGAAGATCTTTATGGGAGATGTTGATGATCTTTCAACATGATTAGAAGATTATAATCCGAGTTCCCAAAGACACTAAACTATTACGGTCCTTGTGTGCGTGTGTTTGTTATGTACTAATTATTACACAAACGTAATGTAATTTCCATGTACGTCAAGCTTCGGGTCTCTACAGTTGGTATCAGAGGAAAGGTTTAGTCAACCTCTGGAAACTAGGATGTGAAAACGTTAGTGAGATCCCTAGAGATATTTCTAAGGTATTTCTAGGGATTCCCCTAAGGAGAAGTATATGTATAGGATATATTCCTAGAACTACGGTAACGATCATAGAATTTAACCTAAGATGTTAGATATTGATGGTAATTCCCCTTTACTATTTTGTTTTCCCTAGCATGATTTTTTCCTCTCACACTATTCTTTTTGGGTTTTAGAAAATGGCTGGAAACAGGAATATTCACGATAATGGAGGATATGATAGACAATGGAATGATTTTCTTCATGAGAAACCAAATGAAACGAGATCTGGAAGTCCAATCATCGTTATTATGCCTAATCAGCAATCTCATAATATTATCAATAATCTCAACTTTGGTATGTTTCCCGATTCAGATAATAAGAGAATGTTGGAGTTTCATGATGATTATAGAGGAAAGAAAGTTCAATTTCCCTCATGTAAATAATGTGGGAAGAGGCATCAGGGAGATTGTTTCAAAGGGAACTGGAAGATGCTTTGGGTGTGGAAAATAATGACACAAAGCTAGTAAGTGCAAAGGAAAAGGTTCAGCTAACACCATGGATGAGGATAATGGTATTGCTAAGACATCCACAATGGTTAAATGTTTTAAATGTGGAATGTATGGGAATTATGCAAATCGATGCCCTAAGGGAAAGTCTCATGAAGAGAATAAGTACGGTCGTATGGGTAGTGTTTATGTTGATGATGATAAAGAGACTAAAAATGATATGTAAGATGAAAGAATTGTTGAAGTTTAGTCAATGGTTTAAGAAGGTAGTGGAATGATTACATGTTTATCAAGTGTAATGTTGTATAAGTAATCTCATGGTACTATGGAATAAAGAGACATCTATGGATTGTTACACTGTTGTGTTTCCTTAAGTTTTGAAAGTATATGATGAATGGTACTAGTGACCGTGAAAGGTTATTCAGATATTTTTGGAAATCAGATAATATGCGCATAATGAAGGGATAAGGAGAAAATGAAATTTTTGACAGTATTCATGAGCTCATGCTTGATATAAGGACTAAGTGATATCATGGTTTGAGTGTATAGAATTTTGAGGATTTTGGTATATGGAAACTGGTAACTTTTAGTTGTATTCATATTTTCACTAAGGTTCATTGAGTATTCATTCTTCAAGAGAATACATGATTAAGGTATTCAACAAAATATATCTTATGATATATGGGGGATAAATGATGTCATTCATGTGATTGTTATGTGACATTTCAATAATCATTTTCTTTATACTGTGAGATTGGACTGAAGTATTTTAGATAAGCCTAAATATTTAAATGGATTATTTTGGACATAAGTTAGTATTTTTTAAGGATAACACTTTTTTTCGATATTATTGATGGGATGTTATAGTATTGTAGTTTTAGAAAAAGGACAACCTGCAGGATGGGCGACAGCCCATCGCGTCAGACAAGGCTGTGGGAATCGAACCCACAACTGAAGTGCGACAGGCCTTTATCACCTACTACTGGACCACAGGAAGTCACTGGTTAGTGGAAAGTAGTTTTATTTTATTAAGCGGTATGATAAATAAAGTATAAGTCCATTTTTGGAACTATATACGATTAATCTCACCATAAGATGGACTTATAACTTTTGTAAACCTTCTTTTTGAAAAAGATGGAATGACCCATCATTCTATCACATGATCTGTTAATGTTTCACTAATAACAAATTCAACTTCATTTCTTTATGATATGAAGTGGAAATTTTTCAATTCACGAACAACAGTGAGATTGTACCAAAATCATGTAAGTATTTCATTTAATTAATCAACTTTTGGGTAATGATCTTAAAACCCAAAAATGTTGTCCTACTGCTCTTATATCTGATGAACCAGATGGTACCCTAGATCATCACAAATTTATGTCTTTGTGATTGTTGGATTTTTCATAGCCATGTTCTCTACCACTCTCCATTAGAACATGATGGTTATATTTTTCTTCCATATCCATTTTTTCACATATGTTCTCTTATGTGGAAACTCAGTGATGAGTTAATTTGGGTAACCTTTACGTTTCATACTTTAGTTTTTAAATCCAAGTTTTGGTATTCCTTTTTACGATGTGGGTTTCTATTAAAGAAATTTTTAAGTAGTAAACCATGTATAACCGCGACGAATTTTGAGGGTGAAATTCATTTTAAAGGGGGTAGAATATAACACCCCGAGATTTTATGAAAAATATTCTTATAATTTCATTGATGTCTTCTATTATACACCACACCAATTTTAGCTTTTACTATACGCAACACCGTATTATCTTGTAGTATACGCAACGCTATTCTTGGATCGTGTTACACACAATTTCAAGTTCGTTTTATAATAGTCATTCTACGCAACATTGAGGGTATATATATATATATATATATATATTCAATGTATAAATGAAATATGGTTGGTTTCTATTATAATAAATAATAAAGGATTCTTGCACAACATGCAACCCTGACTAGTCTTGCATTATATGCAATCGCGACCTTCATCAATAGCGTGTGTTGTACGCAATAATGGGTTTTACTAAACAACGATATATTATTATAATATTATTATGAACTAGCCGTTATGAATAGTATTAACTAAATTTTTAATTTTATAACGTTATTATTCATCTTAAACATTTTCTAGAACATGATATAAGAACAAAATAAATTTTTCGGGTAAAATATGTATTTTTCAAAAAATGCAGTTTTGCCGCCTTTTGATGGTGCACCCACATTAAATCTAGTTGTTGACATGTTTATAAGTTCAGTTTGAAAAAATAAAATTCTTCTTTTGAATCAGGATATAAATATTTACATTGGGTAATGTTTTGATGTTTTTCTGATAACTTTTATATTTTAATGAATAGTAAAAACACGCTATATTTTAATTAAAAACACCTTTTTTCATCATAAAAATTTATATGGTTAAATTATAATATTGAGTGGTTTTAAAGTATAAATAGAATATATTTTTACCATTTAATATATTTTAGGTCATTGGCATTGATTTTACATTGAATTCGTAGGTTAAATCAATTCAATCTTTTGCAATGTTTTAAACAAAAACCCATTTTCAGTCGACAACGGGATTAATTTTAATTTAACTTCTGAAACATCTGTGTATGGAATTTAAAAAAATTTATTCCATATTTGGAATCATTGGGTCCAAATTATATTAATAGGCTACTTTTTATTTTTGTGAATTTTGAATAGTATCTACGGTAAATTTTATTTACCATAGTTAAAGTTAAATCGGGTAATTAAGGGTAAATATAATATTATACAATTACCCTAACACATGTCAAAATTTTATTGGATGGCTAAAAGTATACCCACATCACCTAAGGGTCGGATTATATCCCTTTTATGGACTTTTGACCATGCAAATAATTTAATTATTATTAAAACCAAAGAAACTGACAACATGTCACTCTCTTAAATCTTATAAGTATAATAATTTTAATTTGGTGATAAACATCATAAAACATTGAACATGAATAGTCTCCTGAATGATGATAAAATTATCTACATCATGATAATTCATTTAGAAATTTTAGGGATTAAATAATTTTCATTAATGGTGATACATTAATGATATAGAAATTATTTATTAAGTGGAAAATAAGTAATATAGTTTTTATTGAAATAATAATACCCAATAAAAGGCCCAAAAACCTGACCAAAACTTATTGGTAGTGTATAGCTACACATTACTCATCCAATGACCTAATATATAACTGCTTTGAGCCTTATAAAAGTGACTATGACACTTATATTATTTTATTTTAAATGATGCCAAAGTTGTCACCTTCATAATTTAATAAATATAACAATTTACATATTCTGATTTTAAGATTATAAATTAGAGTAAAAGTATTATTGTGAAAGGTAATAGATTTATCTTCATCATAGGATTTTACTTTTAATTTTTATGCAACAAATAAGTAAATTAAATATTTATAAAATAATGTTGTAGTAATTATTTTATTAAGAGATAAACCAAATAAATGGTTTTAACAATAATAAAATAAACATTATATGAACTATTTAATGTTATCCACTAATTTTATAGATACATATGACCTTTTATGAATCTATTAAATCTTATATTTCGAAAATATCTTCTGTATATATTTTATTTAAATTCAAATAATTGAATAGTGTCAAAGTTGACACTATTGTTGTTTTATAAAACTAACATATTATAAAATTGTTTAAAAATCACAAAAATATTTAAAATTATAAATATAAATTTATATGGTCTATAATTTTATAAAGTAAACAATTATGGAAAATTTAAAACAAATAAGTGATTATTCGTTATAATTTTAAATTTATAATTTTATTACCACAAATAAACTTAAATAGATTAAATAAGGATAAATCAAAATGATAAGGTTTAAAATAAGATCCAAACATGCCTAAATTTTATTGGTTGATGAGATTTCAACCCTATATCATCTAATATTAGAATATGAGGCGTTTTGGAGGTTTTTACATGGGGTTAGATTTATTATAAATTAATATTTTTATAAATTCCAAAGTTGCCCCTCTCGTCCCTTACAAAAGGGCACCTCCTCCCTCTCTTCCACACATTCATTGAGCCTTCATGATCGGACTAAACCTGACCAATTATCTTCTCCACTTCCATAGAAACATCCTAGAGGTACTGGTTTTCTTCAAAGACTAATTTTAGTACCCTAAGAGGAGGTCTCAAAGAGGTGCTTCAAAGAAGTGGTAATGTCCGTTACCGATTCTTTCAACTTTATTTCTTCTTCCACTTCTTCTTATTAGGTTTTTTCATTATAAAGTAATAACATCAGTATCACGCATATACGGATATGTTATTATATGTATGAAACAACCCTATTTCACCATATATCCATCCTACGGAAAAAGAAATCACCGCGCGTTCGTATGTACGGAATACCGTCTCCACGCTCCGTGTAATCTATTTTCCACCACCACCTTACTTGGATGGGTATAATGGTGTAAATAATAACTATATATGATAATTATAAAGTGATATTGATTCTGTAATAGTATACATACACTCCAATAAAATTCCATGATCATGGGAACGATATCATCGCTCGTGCGTACGTACGGAATACTGTCTCCACGACGCGATGAGATTCATTCTCAATGATTAACCATTCATAAATGATTATAAAGTATATATAATAAGTAATAATGAAATATAATACATAATAATACTGGATTTATGTATATATATATATATGTATTTCATCCAATTAATTCCATTCAATTCAATGAGGAAACGAAAACAACGTTCATGCGTACGTACGGCCTACCATCTCCATGAACGGTGTATTTCATTCCATTTATCGATCTATTATATATATGTATATTCTGAATATATATTATATATAAATCATGTTTTAAATTCAGGATTTAATTAATCATGATCTAAGTAATCATATTAATAATTACAAGTCAAAACACGGACGAAAGATGAAACGATTTTACCCAAAACACTCTTTAACATGGAATTTACAAACGAACGGGTAATATAAAGTCATAAGTGAACCATATATGATATCATAAGAATTAATATGATTATGTAATAAGTAAATAACATTATTTAAATCATTATACAGGAGGTTCGGACACTTACAAAGAAAATCGGACCTAAGGTAGGGGATAATTTTGCAAATCTCATTTTTATCCGAGAATTGCTTATTCATAAGTATTTACTGGGGTTATTTCTATCATCCATGTAAATGTTTTATAATAGTGTATTCATGTATGTTTAAAGTCATTTTTACCCATTTTTGACTTTTAATACATGGTATGTATGAAATCTTTCTTTTACGAGGTACTTTTTGACTTTCCGGCAAAAGTGCGAGAAGAATGTTTTTTTAATGTATACGGCATGAAAGGATTTTTGTGGCTTTATAAAGCCTTTTTTCCATGAAGCTTACTCTAAAATATTTCATGACTATTTTAAACAAAATATTTTTCTTTTAAAATTTCATGACGTTTTTTGAAAAGAAATTGATTTTGAAGAAGAAAGGATATTTTCCTCAAGAATTCATTTCAAGTGTTTTATCAAAACCATTTTCCATCTAAGATGACATTATTTCATATGTGTATGTTTCAAGTATAATGTCTATATGATTTACATGGTTTCACATTTCTTATAATGAAATTATATCCATTCCTTTTATATGGATTATGTGATGATGAGATGATGTTTATGAAACCCATTTTATTTATTGGGTTTTTTTATGAATACCGTATGTTTATTTTGTGGCACAAGTAAGACTGATTTCATTATGAGATGGGTGGGACCTATATCTCCCTCCAATGCATTGGGTAAAGATTTTATATCTTATGAGATAGACATGGCTGGAACGTTATGTTAATCCAGTTCAGTGTCATAGGACTGAAACGAGGAGTGAACTCGATTCAGAATGGGACTTTGTCCACTAAGATGGTCTTGGAAGCAATGCCTTGGAAACTATGGAAATCATTACATGTGATTAATGGATTCCACAATTACATGTTTTATTCCCATGCTATTTTATTGTGATTGATGTTCCTTTATGATATATTCCTTACGTACTTCCATGATTTATATCTTTTCTCAAGGTTTTAATGTTTAGATTTCATGTTCAAGTTTTTGCTTTCAAATGTTTATGGATTGTTTTGTGTTCTCTATGTTTTACCTTACTGAGGAATTGAGCTCACCCTTTCCTTATGTTTTATTTTCCCCAAGAAATAAATAAAGGTTTTATGTAAGGAAAAAAAGGGGAAGATCGTTATGGGAGATGGTGAATATCTTTTAACATGATTAGAAGATTATATTCCGAGTTTCCAAAGACACTAAACTATTACGGTTCTTGTGTGTGTGTTTTTGTTATGTACTAAGTATTCTGAAAAAGTAATGTAATGTCCATGTTCGTCAAGCTTCGGGTCTCTACAATAGTTGTCATCCTTTACCATCCAGTAGACAAAACATCGATAAACAATCCCTACAAGTCTATGATTCATCCATAAACCTAAAAATTGGGCTCTCAAAGCTTAGTAAATTTTGTTCATGTCAGGATGTACGACCAAATGATATATTTGTATCTCTTTAAAACCATATCCCATATCACTAAAGTATGAAAATCATTCCTTTAAAAAATACATGGCGATGTCGATCCTCCAAACAACATTCAATGGAATCAATAAAAATAATTAGGTCCCTCCAGACCACCAACATTGAATCCCCGTGAAGGGACTCCTACACTTGTTTCACCAAAGAATAATTCACCTTCTTCTTGGAAAGACAACCCCTTATTACAACCTCTCAAATTTCAATATTCATCAATGAGAGTTCCATCATTACTCTCTAAGAATCCATAGATTGATTCATGGAATCACTATGTTACTTCTTTCTTAGTGAATCAAACACAATATTTCCCATGACTAGTGAATATGAAATATCAATTCCATAATCCAACAATAATTCTATCTGATGATGTTGAAATAAGTTGAAGTCGTGTTAGTAGAAGACATACATGAGGTTCTTAAGGTCACTAAAAACTATAAAATCCCCACCAATGAGGTAATATCTATATTATTCAAAGAAGACACCAATGTTTCCCACTCAAGATTATTGGAGGAAAAATTATGATCATACTGACATAACTATCGAGACCCATTATAAAAAACCAATCTCTGATACATCAAAACACATATGAAGTCAAGAAACAAAGAATAATAGAAAACCTAAAATTGAACTCCCTTTATAAAAGATAAAAGAACTGTAGCAGTAAAAAACTTCTCTTTTAGGTACTCAAATTCAATATGGCACTATACAGTCCACAAGAATGACTGATCAATTCGGTTCAAGGTTGTTAGAGGAGTTTCAACTCGAGAGAAGTTAGCTATGAACCTACTCTGACAACCTAAAAAGCCATGGAAACTCCAAACCTCTACCAATATCTTCAGGGACTCCCAAAAAACACATGTATCATCATATGATACAATGTTAATCCCTACAAGGATACCACATTACCCATTAAATGAACTTCTCAATCCCAAAAATCACAGTTAGGAAACATGTCAAACAACTTATCCCGATGATGGTCTCCCAAAATGGAATGAAAATTTTCAAAATGGTTCTTCTTATACATGGACTACCTATGGTTTTTTGTCGATGAAAAGCACCATAATTTTGTCCAGTAACACTCTGAAAACTATTTTCATCAACCCCATGACCACATATCAATAATTGACCACACCAAATGACATCACAACAGACACATAATGCCCATAATGAAAAATGAAACTGGTCTCCTAAATTTCCACATAATTAATCTGCATCTGGTGATATCTAGACACAAATTGATCTTCAAGAGCCAACATGATCTCTTCAGGTGATCTAATAAATCATCAATCTATAGAGAGGTATAGTGGTTATTTTGTGTAACTTTATTCAAGTGACGACAATCGATACAAATCCAAAAAACAACCATCATCCTTATTTATAAAAATACAAATGTACCCCGAGGTGACACACTTAGAAGAAAAAAACCCTAGTATAACAGACCATTGAGATATACTCATAGCTCTCATAGATCTGAAACCACCATCCTATATAGATACATAGATATAAGAGACACTCATGGTTGTATCACAATCTAAAACTCTATTTATCATCACATGTTAAATCAATATCCTACTCTGGATATACATCAGGGTACTCATCCATAACCATAGGAAACATGAACATCTAAACCTCCAATGAACACAACATTAATGTGTCTATAAAATACAATAAATATGGATGATACCTGTGACCCATCTGAGGCTCCCTCTCACCAACAAACACTGACAGATCTCAATCAACATCATAAATCACAACCTATCTCCTAAAGAAATACTCGATAGTCAACACTAAATACAACTAATACATTCTAAGGATGATTCAATATGGGTGTTTTATCAAACATAATAAATATCACCTACAGTGGTGCTACCCCAAAACTAGCTCATAGTTTCTATATACTTCATACATGTAGATCAAACTCTAAATGGTATAGTCAATGATATTTTCCATTGAAGCCCTTCTACCTTAGGTCCCAAAGAACTTATGAGTGAAGGGGATATACCGAAGTCTATCCTCCTGAATAAAAAAATAATACACCCATATAGAAAAAAAGAAAACGGTGCCTCAAAAGGAATCGGGATTTCCCAGAACTGGAAATGGTAAAGAATAAAACTGAAAAAAAACATGATTTAATACCACTATGAACATGATAAAGACCATATCTGTGGATAGGATTTACTCTATGAGGATGAGGAGTGTCTTAGGGATTTACTCTACCTATGCCACCTCAACTTTTGTAATCCAAAATTTGATTACCCAACTGCTGCTACATTGACGAAATGATCCCTAATGTTGGAGCCTAAATCAGAACAACTAGAAAATGTGAATTATTTAAAACGTTGGACACTTCATTTACTAATGACCTCATAATACATAAAAAATCTGTGTTTGATCCCGTAAATTCTGTTATAGATCCACTGCCCCCGAATAAATGAGAGGATAAGTGATGAGTCCTACTGCTAATTGAATGTAATCATTTCTATCAAGGGAAATTGGAGTCCTTTAACACAACTCAGATACACTAGGAATCATAAAGACTCCCCTGCTTTGGTGATCTGATTCTTGAAGTGTCCTCTTAGTAACCTCTCTTCTTCCCAACACATCAAGATATATCTTTATCATATGTGGGGTGACATATAACTGAATATATGGATTAAAAGATTCTTCAAAATTCCTCTCCTTGTCCTCATCATCTATGAAATGGTCTAAATAATATTTCAAAAGTGTTCTAAATGACATCCCAAACATTCACATGATGGAGCTCCCATTTTTAAGGGAAATAACCTCCTAGAGACAGGATGCCTTCATAATTGAAGAAAGAAACTATGTTCTGAACAGACCACAGAACTTCTCCCATGTGGCTACCCACTCCTTGTGATCCCCAAGGAACAAGAAACACTTCTACATTTTTGATCCATGAAGATTCATCACGGCTGAAAAATCCAAATACTCATTTTGGGAATGGATCTAACTAATATATAACTCAACTTACTCCAACAATTCTTCCATGAAAGGATCTAAAATGGATACCTCATACTTTTGAAGACTGTAAGAACCCATTTCTTCTTTTAAGGTTTAAATCCTTTATTTTGGGTTACTTTTGAGAAACAAGAGGATAAATGGCCATGTATTGACTGAAAACCTATTACATGACTTGTTTTGGGATTACACACCATGTAATACCAGTACACTTCATGTAAGGATGTCAGTAGGACTCGTTTATGACATGGAAAAGACATCAGTGAAAAAGGGAAATTTTGGAATATACACACCACGTATATACAAGTAAAGGGCATGTAATTTTGTAAAATATTCCAAAATGGGTAGTGGCCTCGTATTTTATCAATAATATATAATATCTCACCTAGGTGTCATGATTAGAAGCTATGAAGGAAGAACTTCCTCCAGTTATTCCATCTGAACTCCAATTCGAACGCCATTAGATGCATTAGAACCTAGTCGGTAAGCCCTTGTTTCCCATTGAGCCATTATTCTTGATTTTTATCTTGAATAAGTTATCAAACCTTGATAATTTAAACTCATATTGTATACCTACTTGGTTATATCTTGACATGGAGGGTGACTCAAGATGATGAGAGTCACACGAGTTCTAGGTGGGCGTTCTTGTGTCTTTCTCTCAATGTACAACTATTTATATGTGTTGTAGTGTCATTATCCCATGTTTTGGGTGAATCCTTGAATGTGAATTGATCATTGTTGTTTCTAATGATGATTATGTGATGGATTGAATGAATTGAAGCATGTTTGAGCATGTTTGGTTTTATTAAGGGACACATTGTGGGTGTATTTCATATAGATGCCCATTGTTTAGCTTTTTGGCCTAGGATTCCAATGTGTGTACATTTATTTTCCTTTTTAAGGTTGATAAAAATGGAATTGGTTAATTAAATTTTTAACCAAGTGAGGTAAATAATTACTTAAGTGTTGAGATAGTTTTATTTACATGTTAGGCTTGTTATATAAATTTCCCACGTAAGATTATGATTATTAAGCCGTGTAATTGTTAGACTACATGTTAGTATTGATTTTCCCATGTGAGTTTCTAATTGTTAAGCCTGACAGTGGGTAGATAACTTGAATTTCTTGTTACATGTTTGATTCTCACATGATGTTTTATTTTATTAAACACAAAATAGTGTAAAATTAAATATGTTGTTTTTATCCTCAAATGATTTTATACAGGTTTTTGAAGATCACACAGGCTAAAAAGATTATATACCAGGATTGGACATGATTAATGGATAAAATTAATGTGGGAATGAATTTTATATGCATGTGGGTGGGGTGTATTATAGCTATGGGTGGGGGTTTTCTATAATTGTGGAAGGGGTTTTTCAATGCCTGTAGAAGTGGTTTTGTTATGCTTATAGATAAGGTTTTTCTATTCCAAAGAGAGAGGTTTTTCTTGCTGTTACTATTTCATGAATCATTCATGTTGTAATGGAAAAACTTAGGTTTTGACCAAAATTATGAAATAGAATGACTTATGACATGTCTACCATGCCAAATCATTAGAATGGATTCATTATTTACTTATATGTTTAAATGGAATTATGATACATCTAATGTGGTTACTTTATATGAAGGATTGATTAGATGAGGTCAGATCTTAATACATTATAATTTAATGAAATTTAATTGATAATTCGCATGAACTGTATACCAATGGAAACCAGTACTTATAGGATTGTTCAATTTTGAGTACTTCTTAGTTATTTCTTTCACTGTTGTACTCTACTATTTCATATACTCATTGACATACTGGAAAAAATATTGGGTGATTTCCTATTGGGATTTATTTGTCAAACCCTATATGGGTCATGTTTTTTATCCCAAATATATTATATTATTGCAGGTGTGGATAAGGAAATGTTCCCTTATACAGGTACTTGATTGTTGTTAGGTGAAAGAGAGCATGGGACCAAGCTGGTGATTGTAATGCTTCTGAGTTATATTTTATATTTTCTATACCATGGTATTGTATATTGTATCTGATTACAATGTATCTTGTTTGGGATTATTTCCATGAACATGTGACATGATGCATCATCTTTTGTATGGAATGATTCTTGGTTATTTATCTAATCATACTTCCACTGTTTATTTAAGTTGTATGTTGTTTACTATTTTCTCAATTGTATTATTATTGATTCAGCTACATTAAACTATTTTAATTAGGTCATATATTCTTCACTATCAAACCCTAAGACCATGCTACATGTTGACAGCCTCTGGAGTTTGGGGAAATATGCTTGATGCCATGTGTCTAATCGGGTAAGGGGCACCTGTTGAGTGGAATTCGGATCCAAGATGTTACAATGTGGTATCAGAGGCAGGTTGCAATGTTCATTTCTAGTTTAACATACTATTTGGAAACATTATATAGGGATATTAAGTAAATTGATTTTGGTACTAAATTAGACTCGGGAGTAGCTTCCTTGCAGACAATGAAAATCTAAATTTCCTTAAATTGAATTGTGCCTTTTGGATTTTAATTTTTTACAGTCGATTATATTTCACCATTGGGTGAAACACTATTTTACACTGTTATTATTGATATTTTTATGGTTTTATTTTGTATCATCCTATTCATATGCGAGTATTCCATCTCAGGCATCACATAGGAACTTTTTAAAAATAACATGCCATGAATTCTTTCCATGCCATTTAGGAGCATTACTGATTGCATAAGGTTGTGATAGATGTCGTGCTAGATATGCATGCTATTCTGATAGGCACCATGAGAGATATTCTTGTGGTTTGGATAGTTGTATTTTTACATGTTATGGTGGAATAGGTTATATGCAAAACTTTGGTCCTTGAGGAGTATGAGCCCTCTTGGGTCAGAATTTGATGGATTATGTTTCATCCATGGGATATAGATTGTGTTTTTATGTGTTATATGTTGATTTTAATCTTTGATTCATGTGGAGTATGGGACCCCATGGATTGGAATTTGGAACATTGTTTCTTTATTTAAATTAATGGTTTCGTGGATGTTTTGAGGCCTACTATCTAGAAATCTAGACAACATACCATGTGATTCTAGGAACACATTCCATGTATTCATCTGTTCGGGAAGAGAGAACATTTTTTAAGTACACACTATGCACTTAGAGTAAACAAAAGGTGGTAATTTACCATGTGTTCGACCATGTGAGAGATAATAAAGGTTTCTGGTTCTTGGTTAGTTCACACCGTGTACATTAGATACACACTATGTAGGTTTACTTAGGCTGACACCATGTGACTCTAGATCTGTGGAAGTACATATCCAGTAGGGAGATCATGAGTACACGCGATGTGTTTGGAAACATGACATGTACCTAGGATGTCTACACACCTAGGATTCCGGGAGTACGCACCTATGTATGAGCTTGAGGGTACACGTAGCTTCTGGATTCTATACGCTGTGTAATTTATTTATGTGGCCCTTTAAGGGTCTTTTCTTGTTTTATCCCCCGTTTTCAGTATTTGGACTTGAGAGTAGTCCTTTCTGTGTAGTTTTCCACGTAGATTGTAATGGGGAAACTTTTAAAGAATTCTTAGTACTCATATTGTTTGTTTTAGGGATTCATTCAAAATGGATAGTTTTTCCTCCAATTGTCGTGTTTAGTTGTCACCTGAGAGTGAACATGGCATGAATGACTGATTGGGTGATAAGAGCAACCTAGTTATGACCTATGATCTGGGAATATCTATTATATATCTCTAATTACCAATTCTTTTTGGATGTCTCTATTTCAAGATCTGTCCATCTGTCCTTCGAAATCATGATACGAGTAGATATCATGGATTATGTGCAAGATCACACTACTTATGTTTCCACCTATAGAATGCTATGTAGGATGAATCTATATTCTCTCTGGATACCAAGGATCCCATGAAGTTTTTCTTTGTTTACATGTTTTTCTAGGGAGAACCTTGTAGGATATCTCTTCTGTGTACTTTTTTGAGGATCTTTATTATAGCAAGCCTCTATTTTTTATCTTTCTAGGATCCTGTGGGGGATTCATCTATTTCATTTTCCTCAAAGGATCCCATGTATGATGCCTTCACTCTTGTTACCTAGAGTATCACATGTTGGATTCCTCTTAATGTTATTATGCTTATGCTTCGTAAGGGTCTAGCCTATGGTATGTATTTCAAATGTTGGTATCGCCCAAGTGTTGTTATCCCTAGTAGTATTTTGGAGTATTTAATGATGAGACCATTGTTCAGATGGGTGATCATTGTAACTTGAGCCTTGATATGGTAATGAGAATTGAGGAATGCTCGGTTCAGTTGGTTAGACATTCACTGGGCATGGTTATCCTTTAAAGAATGTCGTGTGAACATCTATTTCTTTAAATAATGGGAGACATGGTACATAATAATCTGTGTAAATGGTTGTGTTGATTATGTGTTTCTATGCCACTTTTTACTTGATCCATATGGCACTCGGATTCGTACGGTAGACTGCCTATATATATTACCAAAAATGTTCCATTTTTTCTTGTAATCATGGGGTAGTATATGTTGACATACATGGTACTCGTCGAGTGATAAATTTTTAAACTATGTCGTTGAGTACAGTTAAATCATTGAGCATTGATATGTTGTGTCTTTTATTAGTTATCTCCGGAGTAGAGTTACCTAAACGTTTTAGAACCATGCTCATCACACTGCTCAGGAGGACTTTCTAAGACATAGGTGTTTTGGCATGCCAGTTAGTTTAATTTTTGGATTTCATTCCATGTGATTTGATGAAGTGATCATTTTTCATGGAATGAAACTCATGCATTTATTTTGGTTCTGAACTAGAATGTTTGAGAGTGGTTGTCCCTTTTTCTTAACTTTTATGGCACTCTTATGTGTGGAGCGCCACATCGATTTTGTTTAAATGTTTTCTTCTAGGAATAATTATCACAATCAAGGACCATTAAAATATGGTCGTTTCTATTGGAATTATATTGAGGCATGAATGTCCTAATTCATGTTACTATGTTTTGGATATGTGTGAAACCCTTGTGAGGCACCGGTGATCATGAATGGACCTTGGTGGTTAAGCCTGAGCTATCATGGAAATGCAATGGGATAAAGGCGTTGTTGTTAACTAAATGATGATGTGTTGGCCAGTGAAGATGAAATTATTTCATAAGGTCTACCAGTAGTGGTTCGAAAATCATTTTCTAGAGATCCCTGAAATATTCTTAGTGAGATTCTTCTTAAGAGATGAGCTTTCCCTCTCTCTTCACATCATCCTGGATGCACTATGAGAGTGTCAATTTTATGTTGGGCTATAGTTGAATTATCTTGGGATGGTCCATTATCGTTTTCAGTGTTGTATGCTGCATGCGTGGGTTTTAATGAGGATTGGTTAATTCTGAGTGATACATAATTTTAGATGTATGAATGGCTTGGAATAACTTAGGGATTCACACCTTTTTCTTCACCATAACCACAATTACGGATGCTGATATGGGTCCAACCGGTGTTCTTATGTTGTCTTCAATCCTTGTACAAATATGTCACTTGTAACTAGGAGTATGAACCACCATGGTGAGTTCCATAGACTCCATGATGGTTAATATCAGGTTATCTTGCACTTATTTTTTGGCTCTTATGTGTTCCTTAAAAATAGCTAATGATTCTAATGGGATGGATCTGAAATTACTCTTTTAATCAAGCTATGGCATTACCTTTTATTTAATCAAGGGATGGATTGAAAAAGGTGTGTCATTGAGATAAAGTTATGAGCTTTGGTGAATGGTATCGTTGAGCGCATATAGTTCCTGGAGAGTAGGCATCGGCTTCTATTGCAATATATCAGCCTTCAAGCTGGGAGTTTCTGAGATAATTCATCTAATGATGGTTTAACTCATTATCCTTATTTTTTTCGTGTTTGGTTCTATGGGACTAGTTTAAACACTCCACCAGTTTAATGTTGTTGTGGTGTAATAGCATGCAATGTCTTTTGATAAAATATTGTGTGACCTTTTTTGATGAGGCCAGTCAAGGTTCCACTAATATTTTCTATGAGGCCTCTGTTATGACCCCATTTAAGTTATATTTCTCCCAACTAAATGAAAATAACACTAGATGAATTGATAGAATTTTCCAAGAGGTGCTTGGTGGAGTTTTCCAAAGGTTGAGGTTTTGTGGTAATGGTGTCATTTTCATTGTTCTTAATAGTCTCACGGAGGTTACACTCTTCCTTCCGATAAAGGAAACCTTCAGTGTTGATGAGCTTGGAAGGTTTTACATCTTTGGGATTGTAAAACTCTATGATATTCTATATTATATCTTTTCAGATAGGAATTCCAGATTTTCTTCTCATTTATGGCATGGTATATTGAGGGACCTAGGTACATAGGTTCTTTTGAGAAATGTTTACAACCACCTGAAGGATAGCCATCTGAATTGAACGATTTAGGTTCCTTAGTATATTTTTTTGCATGAATCATGAATTTCAATTTTTCTTTTGAGAGAGACATACACTTGGTTGCGTTCACCTATAATGATATCATTTAGGATACTTTTTTAATGGTAAATTATAATAATTTGTACTATAGTCCATGCCGATCACCCCTATTTTGGTTGGAGGGAGGAGAGGCATCTCTATTGGGGCCTCATCTTGTCTATGAGACAACTGAGAACGTTCAGTTGATTTGAAATAGGACGGCTGTTGTGTAGTCCTGTCAAAAAAATTTATAATGATTATCGCAGATGGCCTCTATAGTTTGAGGTCAACGATCATGTTTTCATGTGTGTTTCACTATGGTTGTAACATAAGAGGATTAGAATATAGGGTAAGCTTTCGCTAAGATACATCGGGATATTTATGATTCTGGACATGTTGAGCCGGTTTCATTTCGGTTGTAGTTACCTCATTGGTATCAGGCTATGCAAGATTGCTTCCTTGATTATCAGTTGTGATGTTAGTTTTTAGACATGTCTCATGATTTTAATCCCAATGAGGTTGAGTTATAGGTTGATTCATCCTTTGAGGATCATCTTATACAATTTGTGGATCATAGAACAGAGTTTCTCTATGGATGGTCTGTTCTTTTAGTAATGGTGTTATAGCAGCATGACCGAGTTTAGAAAGAGAACTTCGATAGGGAGCCTAAAATATTATCATAGTGAATAGAGTTGTTCACAAATATTTCTTCATCACTGTTGGTATGGAAATTTGTAGAAGAATTTCTTTAAGGGGGATTTTGTAAGAACACGGTTTTTCTTTTCAGGTTTGGATTATTTCTTTTTTGGGTTGATTTTTAGAAGGAGGAGTACTATATGATATGTAATGACTAAAATCATATTAATTTACATGTTTTAGGTTACAAACCATGTAATCATAGTACACTCCATGTAATCCAACTACACATTGTTTAAGGAGGTCGGTCGGACTCATTTATAACATGGAAGAGAAGTCAAAAAAGGAGTGAATGTTTGGCATATAAATTCCATGTATATGAAAGTACACAACATGTAATTTTTAAAATTTTCTCAAAATGGTCTGTATCCACTTATCCTGTTTGATGGACGGAATGGAACACCCGAGTGTCATGAGTAGCGGCGCTGAGTGAATAATTTTGTCCCATTTTTCCTTCTAAACTCTGACTCAAGTGCTATTAGATGTGTTGGAACCCAGTAAGTAAGTTCTCAATTACTCTTGAGCAATTCTTCATGATGTCTTTCTTGATAAAGTTATTGGACCTTGATCTTTCTACCGTAATTTGTAGATCTACATCATTCATGATTGATTTGGAGGTTGACGCTGGATGAGGAGAGTCACATGGGGACTTGGTAGGTGGTCTTGTGCCTTTACCTCAATGTCGAGTGTTTTATATGTGCATAATATTATACAACCGTGTTTATGGTGTTGTCTTGATTGGAAATTGTCCCTTATTGTTTCCTAATGATGATTATTTGATTGATTAAATGAACTAAATCATGTTTAAGCTTTCATGGTTTTATAAAGGGACACCACGTGGGTGTGTTTTCATCAGATACCCATTTTTTCCGTTTTTCCTAGGAAACCTATGGGAATACCTTTGTTTCCCTTTTTAGGGTTATTAAAATGAAATTGGTTAATTAAATGTTTACCTAAGTGAAATAAAAAATTCCTTAAGCCTTATGATAGTTCACATGTTAGTCTTGTTTTATAAATTTACCACGTGAGATTAAAATTGTTAAGACTTATAATTTTTATATTACATGTTTGGATAGAGATAATATTTTCTCTTGTTATTTTATAATTTTTAATCTAGGTAATGGTTAGATAATTGGAAATCCTTATGGCAGGTTTGATTCCTACATGAGTTATTATTTTATTAACCATTTAATAGTGTAAAATTAATTGTGTTGTTTTTGTACTGAAATGATTATATACCGGGTTTTGACCCTGAAACATGCTAATATTCTTATATAATATGATTGGACCAGATTGACTGATGAAATTCCAATGAGTGGGGATTTTCTATGCCTGTGGGTGGAGATTGTTGTGCCTATGAGAAATGATTTGTTATCCCTGTGGGTGGGGTTTTTCTATGCTTGCACCCGTGGGTTTTCTATTCATGTGGGGTAGGTTCTTCTATTCCTAAGGGTGAGTTGTTACCTAATGTTACTATATCGTGAGCAAGACATGATGTAATGGGAATTAAATGTTTTTGAACTAATTTTTGAAATGGAATTACTTATGACACCTCTTCCAAGATAAAGAAGAATCATGGATTTCATCATCATTTATCAATTTAGATGGACTCATGAGACTTCTACTATGCTTACATTACAAGAGGTATTGATGTGTCCTGGCTGGATCTAGAGTTTTTATAATTCAATGAAATTTTATAACTAATGAACATGAACTAAATATAAATGGATACTAGTACTTGTAGGTTTGTTTAATTTAGAGTACATCGTAGTTACTGATTTCACTATTGTACATTGTTGTTACATATACTCACTGACAAAATAGCGCATATATTGGTTGGTTTTATAGTAGGATTGTTTCTCACACCCTTCTCTGGTAATGTTTCTGGGCCCAAATAGATTATATTTTTTTAATTTTCAATAATGGAATGTTCACTTCTATAGGTGCTTAATTGTTGTTACAAGCATGAATTAATGAGACCAATATGATGCTTGTGATGCTTCAGAGTTCTGTTTTATATTTTTTATACCATGGTATGTTATCTTGTATCTGACTGCAGTATATCCTATTTTGGATACTTTTTGAGAATTTGTGACATGATACATCATCAATTTATGGAATGATTCTTGGTTATTTATCTTATCAGTCTTCCACAGTATATTTCAGTGGTATGTTATTTACTATTACTACTATTGTATTATTATTAACTAATCTATGATACACTCTGTCGATGATGGCATAGTTTCCCCACTATCACACCTTAGGTCCGCCCTGCTTATCGGCAACCTCATGATTTTGGAGAAATGTGCTTGAGGACATGTGGCCAACTGGGTATGGGGCACCATTTGGGTGGAATCTAGATCCTGGATATTACAATGAATATGTAGATGAAACTCTTGGATTTTCTTCCACCATGATTCAATTTCATCGACCTTCACCTTACGACAGTCTTCTGGAACATCCTATTGAACATCTTCGGTGCAAACCTGATGATGTTGTCAGCTAAGAGACATAATTGTAAGTAGAAAAAATGTTATATCTCATAAACTAGGAATATTGAATACATAATGTTAAGTAATTGATTAATTAACTACATTTATAATGTTTTAAACAATCCCAAGGAAACATAGCCCCGAAGTGGAAGGAGGCATGATATTTTTATAGGTAATTACGCTAAAACTAGTATCAATTCCTTCAGTAAGATTTGTAAAAATATAGGTTACTACATCAAATCATAGGGAGGCCTAAATTCGCAATTATTATCTAGTCTCACATGTTTAAATTTCATACTAATCATATATGATACTATCACCCAACAACCCTCTGAATCCTCAAAAATGCCTACTCCAAACTCTATCATGTCCTTAAATCCTGGAACCTTGACACCCTTCGTTCAAAACACCCTCCCCAAAATGATTCCCCAATAAATACAAAGGGATGGTGACTATTTAGTCCCACCTCTAGTAGACCCCGAATTGGGGACTAGCACCAAGGGTATAATACACATGCATATGAGAGGTATTACCCTCTAAGATAAACATGTAGAAGAGAGATATATAATTTGGATACACTAAATAATACCTACTGAAACACCTATAATAATAAATACCATGTTCAAACAAGAAATGTAAAATAGTAATATAAAAACAAAAAGGAAAACTAAAAGTACCAAAATGGTAAAGGCGACAACGATGATGAAATACAAATAGATCCTACAAATACAATGAGCTAGTAATATGTAGCCTAATAACCAATCATCTATAGATGACCAAAAAGATCTTCCATATACATAGGGTGAGAATAACAGTATACTCTTTAGGATCCCCTTGGATCATCTCATGTAAATGATATAGAATGAATGCTAAATCACAATAAAAAATAATGTAACTTACTAATCACATAAATAGGTATATTATGGTTCTATCCTTCCCACGGCTATCTATCAACATGTATTACATATAAGAGAATATATAATATAGTAATGAAATATCTAGGGTACCACCCTCCCCTTTCCCAATATTTTTCTGCTCTTCCCCAACATCGCATGTCCTGAGGCATCTCTCTCCAAAAGTAAGCCGACCTAAAAGAACACATTAAAGGAATCAAAACATACACCTCGGGAATTACATAACCAAATCCACATATAAATATATAATAACCAAGTATTTTATTAGATCCACCAAATCCCATATAATGTGTATCATACATTGGGTATTATACTTAAATCCATCACAACCCATTCATTGAGTATGTACCTCAAGCCATCACAACCTATTCCCATCATATATCTAATAATCCATTTGATAATATATCCAGAAAAAAGTGTATATTAAATAACTAAAATCCATAACAACCCTCTACACACATATATATTAAATTTTATCACCATGTATATGAGCACAAGTATCTATAAAGAGAAGTGACTAGGGTGAGAAGGGGTAGTCAGCCATCTATCCTCCCACTGGAATGTTGGGGAAAATACCCTCCTAGAGTCCGCTAGGATTCAGTCTTTTAAATAAAAATTTATTGGGGTGGTGTATGAAAACATAGAATTAACATGATTTAGACAACCACATTACAGGAATAACCTATTCTTAGACTCAACGGTAGCTAATGTAGATTGGACTCCAGGGTGCCACTTATAAAATTAGATATCCTATATGCAAACAATAATTTAAAGAGATATATTGAATTAATTATTTTCTTTTTATCAATTAGTTCTATTAATTAATAAAATTAACATTTATTGACCATTACCCTTATTCCAAATTTCATTCCATTATTCATATTAGTAAATTTCATTCCATCTTAGAATAACCTAAACCATGTCTTTAGTTTTTAAAGATAAAAATAATTTAATAATTTGAATTCCATCGTCAACCAAACCCATGGGTAAATAATTATTTATTAATTGTTGGCATCATTCTATAATCTAGTTACTCTTGGAAAACCATCTTATGAAACCACCTAGATGAAATATCGGACCAATAACATCCAACTACCTAAACTAGTGGGGGAAAATTTTGATAAACAAGATACTCGTCCATTGGTTGTTAAAAGAATTCATACACAATCATACCAACACTATGCATCTCATCAATGTGTAATCATATATTTAAACATTTCCATGACCTCCTCTTAGATCCTCGAAACCCACATGAATATACCTGTGTATCTCACCATTACAGGCCTTAACTACTACCACATCATCTGGGCCTCCCCTCCCATATCACATAAATCATCCAAAACTCTTTCATACTAGGATCAGATCACATCTTAGAATCCACACCCCCATACTAGGGATCCTAGGCTTAGCCATATCTAGATCAACTCAAAATCCAGAGAACAACACAAAATCTGTAGTAACAACCAATAAATATATAGGGAAACTGGTCCTTCAAAACATGGAATATAGTCTTCTCTAGAAAATGACCTCTCATAGTTCAAAAATAAGGCACTATGTCTTCTCAAGAAAAATGGAAACTCATGCCTTAAAAATATCTTTATCCTACAACCAGTTATAATTCCATATTGAATTATCTAATTCATTAATAAAAGGTTCCAACTGTGGGAGACTAAAGTAACCATTCAATAACAAGCTACAAAATTATTTAAAAAATTAATGTTAACATTCTTCTAATAATTCAATAATCTTTATTTATCATTACATTTTTATTATTATAAACAATCATAAACGTGATTTGGATTATTTATCATTTCCATTAGTAAAAGGGAATATCAAATTTAATTAGACATGCATACTTGCATAAATTATATCATCATAAATTTGAATAAATCAACAAATTATAAACATTCATCTTCATTAACGTTTTACAGAAATTAATTATAAATTAATTCTAGCTAAAAATTATTCTTCAATTTTAACATGATACTACAAGAATAAGAACAAGATAACAATAAATTATAATATATATCACACTATCTTGAAAATCTTGAGGCAAACTGATATCATAGTGAAAAGAATCAACATCGTTAACATGCGATCATAATATAATTTTTTTAATCCATTTCAATAATTAGGAGTTCAATTTCATTTCCATATAAAAGGATAAATCATGAACAATTTATGATTACACAAATATAAATAAAGATGAAATGAATCCCCTACTTCAAAATTTATCAATGTTATTCTTATGAGAATAGACCACATTATAGATCTCCAATAATTTCTCCATTAAGAACCTTATGACTCCAAGTATTCTGCACCACAACAGTACCAAAAAACAACCAATAAACTACATTAGAAACCTAGAGATGATGCACAATATCATGGAAATAAATATAGAAGGCAAAAAAAGAATAATCTAATTAGTGACCAAAAAAAGTAGAGGTAGTATTCACCTTGGATTACCACATATAGAGTAATGAAGGCCATCGATTGATTCACATTGAAGGGATATCAAATGCCCAGGAAGGGGGCCCCTATTCACTTATAATGGGAGAGAGGTGTTACTAGATGTAGGGTTTGGATAAAAATAGAGATGTTGATACATTTCAACATGCATTGAACAAGGGATTTACACGACCTATAATCCCCTTTTAGATCTTGTAAAATTTGATGTTAATTTTACACAGAAGGGCCACCATTTATTATTGAACCCCAGAAATTTACAAATCATGAAATAGACTTCACAATAAATTAACTAAACTTTCATGTTTTTCAACATTACATGACGATAATTCTTCCAACGTCCATACTTTTGTATCCAAACCACTCTAGATGACTTCTAAGCCTCTTATGAGAACCACGAGCCTTAAGAACATGAAAAGGGTTAGTCTACATGGACTCAAACCCTTTCAATTAAACAATATATTTCATGATTCACTTACTTGAAATTAGAAAACCAAAGAAATGGAATATATTCTTAGTAATTTCTTTATGTGTGCCAAAATCATTATATTTATTAAAATCCATAAACCAAACATTCCATCATTAAAATTAATACTTTTTCGATAACATATATAGATGTTAAAAGTTATAAACCTGCGCCTCAGTAGCCATTTCAATGTGTCCCAATGATGTTTTCCACATTTTTTCATGAACAGAATAAGTGTACATAAAAAAAATAATTTCCATACTTGAATATCCCATAACATAAATTTATAATAATCTATATAAGTATAATTTAATTTATTGGTAAAGTAAATGTTTGAATTACTATTTGGGGATTGGGTTGATGAAAATTTCAAGTGCACCCCATGGTTTTTAAATTGGTTATAAATGTTTAATTTGATACAAATTTTAATGTTTTACATATTATAATGTCAACATATATACCAGAGTTTATTTACTTAGCCTCTAAGTATTTCCATAACTTTATTATTTTCCTATTTCATTAATCTAAAACAATATGTTTAATAATACATTAAATTTCTCAAAAATATCATGACATTATAAATAGTTATAGTTTCTTAAACATATAAAAGAATATATAAGATTTAAGTTTTTTCATCTTTCAAATGAAAACATGAATTAGGTTTACAAAATTTGAGTTTATTTTCAGGCATGAAAGTATCAAATAATTCGTACCACTATTTCGATGAAATGTTCAGTCCATACAATGAATTTTTTAAAAGAAATGTTTTATTAGGTTTTAAATAATTATAGAATACCTAATGTGTCTTCATGTGAAGATTTACATCCAATTTTACAATGAAAGAAATTCAATTATATATATAAATTCTCTTTATTAAAATCATAATACATAGTAATATAATGAACTAATTTGATAGATTGATGTTTGACATTAAGGGAGAAGATTTCACTATAATCAATTATATTATATTAATGGAATCCATTTTTAATGAATTGAGATTTGTATGTAATATTTTACATTACAATACTAACTTCTATCACATTATTGATCCATTAAAAACATATTTATTTAATATTATTAGGTTTATTATTAGAAAACAATGATTTATTTTTAAGGATAGATAACACTTATAAATTCATAGTTTATAGACACTAATTAAATTCATTTGATTTCAAATATTCATTATATGATTTTAGTTAATAATTATTTATATTTTAATATATTTTGAAATAAGATTCCTCAAATCAACATGGATAAAAGTATAAAAGTATTAGATTAATCTACTGTGTTTTTACCAAATAATATAGTAAATTTAATTTAATTTTAACCTCTCTTCACCAAACTCAGTGTTTGATTCAAACTGAGTTGAGTAAATAGGGAAGGATCGATGGAGGTAGTCCTAGGATTTGAATTTTTCTAAGATTAAATTTTTATTTTTAATAACACCACTTGTGATGTTTTATTATTTTTTGATTTGATAAGAATACTTATAAGGTAAAAACTCAAGGAAAACACCAATAATTATTATAAAATTTTGAAAACTATTCTCATCTATCCTGAATATATAACTCTTCACACCATTTCTATAACCTATGATGAAAATTTTTAGAACATATGGTTCTAGATTATTAGTAATTTTTCATAGATAAGTTATAGAATCAAAGAAACATAAATATTTACAGATAAGTTGTTTTAATATCTATATTTCATAAAGTGTTTAAAAATAAGAATTAGTCCAACGGAAGTGAATAGTATAACACACTTTCATGGTGTTAACTTTTTCATAAAAAGACTGAGTTGAACCTCAGTGTGAGTTCATGATTATCACTCTCAATATAATATTATTTTTTAACATTTGTAATATACTATTTATATTGGTGGTTTTCATTTACTATTTGATTTCTAAAAACTCTTTTACAGTTATTACATTGAAAAAATTATTTTAATAGTTACATCATTATTTCACCTTTTATAGGAGCATAAGTTTCCATTTTTATTTAATTTTGAACACATTAATTGTAATATTTAAATGATTTAAAAATGTGAAATTTATTTCTCAATATATAAATCATTAATTAACATGAAAAATATTCTATAAATGTCACAATTTTGTAAACACATCTATGGGAGGTAGTCCAGGACGGACCCCAAAAATCATAATGTATATATTCAAGAATATTTTTACCTTAATATTCAGACAACTTAAAATAATATTCTTTTACTTAACCATGTAAATTTTCATTAAATGAATGATTATAGAAGTTATTTGATTTATTGTTCTTTATTTAAATAAATATTCAAATCATTTCCCTATAATATACATAATCTATTTACATTAATGAATAATCTTACCTCTCACTGAGAAATGAGTGGTATTTAACAAAATTAATTTTTTTTCACCATTTTTAAAATAATTTAATTCAAAATGTGATCCCATAGTGGTAATAATAGTGTAACTTTTAATTTTAATACCATCAAGATCGTATGAAAATGGTAAATCATTCAGAACAATATCTACTAACAAAATGATGTTATTTTTTAATTTAGGTACCAATCTAAACACATTTTCGAGTTTGGAAACTGAATTATGATTTTTAAATGAAAAATAACTTACACCTATTATTTGAAAACTATTATTATTCCATATAGATATATTAAAAAACTCTTTTTTTAATTCATATAATTACTTCTTTTTAAGACATATATAAAATGATTATACATAGTAAAAAACACACCCACTATAATTGGTATAATTATACACCTATAAAACTCATGAAGTATCAATGCCATTTTTCTCTAGTATTGAATGGTTAAAACACCCATATATTTTCATTATAATTTAAAAATGTGAATCTAATGTAAATTTTTTGTTTATAATGACAAAAAAATAAACTTTTTTAGATATTAAGGATTGTGACTAGATTGGAAATGCTCTCTAATTACTACCACATTCACTATTATCCCAAATAAAAAGATCTTTGGAATGTTTTATAATAATTAGGTTTTTTAATCAATTTATATATGAAAATAAATGTTAATTCATATAGTATAAATTTATCTTTTCTATTAATCATAAAAGATCTTATATTTTTTTATGTTATCTAGTGGCTTCAAAAATATGATTTCTTGGATGGAATATTTTTTTAAAATATATATTTAACTAACCTAATAAAATTTCATTAAATTCGTTAATAAATGACCAAAAAACTGTTATATGATGCATTGTATAATAATATAATCTCATTTTTTTATTTTTCATACAACTAAAGGCATAATTATATATAGTTGTTCAAATTTTAACTAAATATAATATTTTTCATATAAAAAATAACATAATGAATAAATTTATGTACTAAATAAAAAACAATATATAATGTTCTTTCTTGAGAATATCATTTAACACATAAATATAAGACAAATACTCTTTATATTAGTGTATAGTGTGGTGATCTTATTTATAACACTACAGAAGAAATCCAAAAATCTATTATAGATAGTAAATACATTTATCCTAATTCCAAATTAGTAAAAATCCTTTTATGTTACAAATTTATCTAAATAATACTTTTTACAACCTATGAAAATATTTATAAAGGCACTGGTAATAATTATTTCATGAGGTTTTTATATCTCATAGAATTACTTCAACATGAAAAGACTAGAGAGCCAATGAATATTAGAGTACGTCTTGTATTTTATAAATACATATATTGGTTGAAATAAAAACTAATTGTTATGATTACATGACATATGAAATTTGTTAGAGAAGAAATTGTATAATAAAGAGTAAACACATATTTTTTTGGTTCTGTAAACATTTGACATATATAATCAATAAAAATATTACAACCCAAATATCCCTTATGAATATTATAGCCTAATTTAGTTAATAAGTAAAGTATTAACTTATGAATTGAATTCAACAATGTGGAGATATTAACTGATCTAAAATTCATCATGGTCAACTTAGAATTGATCTAAATAAGTGTGTAAGAGTACACTCAAAGAAACCATTCTATCTTTTGTTGTGGTTTCAAGAGAAAATTCCCATTAGATTCATGCTATGAATAGTTTATAATGAAATTTTATAATTTTATTAAAGTGTTTTCATATTATTGTCATTAACGTAATATGAATTTGTTTTTCATAGGATAATTTATTATGAGAATTTGAAATTTAATGATGTTCGACTGAGCTACAGTACATTCCAACATAGGTGGACTTTTTATACCTTGATGAGGATTTTGTTGTTCAATAATTTTCATATGAATAGAATCTTCACTCCTCGATTGAATATGTTATGTAATGAAAAATGGAAGGTAGGTAAGAAGGATAATCTCACATGAGAGTATCATGGAACAACCTTTATGGTGTCATAATGAACCCTAATTAAAAGAGTTGTAAGGAAATTATTATGTCGAGAAAAGGTGGAAAATAATTTTTAGTGTTGTACTATTCTAAAATCCATATATGGTGAAACTTCATTGTCATTTCTCACACCACCTTCTCCTCCTTAATGGTTAGATGGAATTCAATTATTATTTATTTTTGATATTTTCCATTTTAGGGGATGACGGGTTAGCCTTACATTTCATATAGGCTTAGTAAAAATTATGCAACCCAAAAGTACTAGAGGAAATGATTGAAAAATATAAAATATGGAACTTCCCCTCTCTAACATATATTATGATATCAACTATATACCATTTCATGGTTGGTTGGTAGGTTTTCTTATACAGAGTTGAGTAGGCCTGGTTCTGATGGAGATGTCATACCCACTAATTCTTCCAGGTTCGATTAGCTCTGTTATGTTGAATGTGCATGCTCTGATCCTTATCTAGAGCCTTTTTCCTTATAAATTAGTTTAGTTTCATATAAATTTCATATGGACTTATGTAATTGAGGTGGACCAAATTACTTGAGGTGGCCTAAATACCTTGAGATGGCCCACAATCCTTATTGTCCTGAAGGACGTGGGTGGCCCGAAGTCCGCAAAGGACCTGAGGACAAAACCAGTGTCCCGAAGGCTGAAACAGGTTAATAGTTATAGCTGCTACATTACCAAAGAACGCATTCTATTGTAAAATATACAATAAATTTATGTGAAGAAAAATAGTTTCTACACAGTCCAAATTTTATAGGAAATTAAGGTAATTTAATGTGTACATCAAATTAATTTTTAGATATTGTAATTATTTCGTATAGTTAGGAGTTCATATCCACCTCTTTACTCATATCATTGTTCTTATTGATAATAAAATAGGAACATATATAGTGATATCATAATTGTTTCTTATCATGGTTTAGCCACTTTATAACAAGAGTTAGTTACCCTTGTATTCGACTCTATGTTACGTTCATTCTTTCTCACTTAATCAATGATCATTGAATATTTATCACTAATATGTAATTTCAATAATGATCGGTGTAAATTGCTTGAATTAAAAGATTTTGGGTTTTTTGAAACCACTATTTTTTACCCCAGCTTTGTGGTGTAATACCCTCTCTCAAAATATTTTAGATAGTATTAAGGAATCGTTTTAAGATCTTACCCATATTTTTTCCAATACCTTTCACCTGAAATAAAAATAATATTATCTATTATTTTAGTTAATTATTCCTTTTTTTTTAATTTTTTTAATTTATTTATTCTTTTATCAATGAAATCAAGGGATTCTATGAATATTATAAATAATAATAGATTATCTATGATTTATTTAAAGTGATACGACCCTCAAAAAGGAGATGAATGTTCTATATATTCTATCATTGGGATGGGTGTTATTAACATTACTAAGAATGGTGTGTATCACTTTAAAGTTAGGATAGCCTATAACATGCTTGAATAGATGAATATAGATGTTTATGGTTGATCTCACAATGTATTATTCTCATCATTCTCAATAAAGGAGTTGGAATGGGTCATATTAATACAATCATGTAATTTAATATAGAGAAAAATACATAATGTCCATGATATATAAAAAGGATATAGTGTCAAAGGCACAAACATGTTGTGACCAATTTAATGATATTAACATTTAAGATGATGAAATATTGTAAAATTTCATCATTAATGTGAACAAAAAATGTATGCTTGATTCATATATATGATGAAAGTATTTAATATTCTACCATAGTGATGAATCAAATTACAAGCCTCCAAGATATGTTTAATGTATTGATTTGGTACCTTGAGGATCATGTCTTGGATGAGTGAGCTGTGAATAAACTAAATAATGTTTTAATTAATTATTATATAATATGAGATCCTTCCTTAAAAAGAAATGAGAAAATAGATAGGAATATGATATTTAACGTGTCAACAAGATCAATATATATTGAATCAAAGATATCTGGTGGGTATTAAAATGATGGAAAATATGATTCCATGGATTTTTATAAATTCTTATCTTTTTTTCTAATGGAATCCAATGGGGAATTGAAAAATATGTGCGTAAATCTTCATTCATGTGTTTCAATGGAGGAAACATTAGACATGTTTTACTATATTCTCTTTAAAAAATTTGACGAGGATATTGATAAAAATTTAAATGGTTTTTAATGAGGAATAATGTGGTAAGTAGTCACAATAAAAAAATAATTTAATAGAAATGTATATCCAATATAAAAATGAATAAAATTCTTTGAAACCATGATGAAACATATTTTTTTAAAGAAATTTAAAGAGAGCATGCAGACATGAATGATGAAGGGACAATGTATATTATGGAAAATTTAAAAAATCTCAATGAACCCTCATGTGAATAAGAGGAAGGGATTGGTATTAATGAATAAATTAATGATGAGGAATCACATAATGGGATTAAATAATGAATTTTGGTCATAGAGTTCTTGAAATAAAAAACTCAAAAGTGAAAAAAGGCTATAAATTATGATAATGAGTCATTGATAAAATATCTTGATATATCAAAATCCATTGATATTATTGAAATTAAATTGGTGTTAAGAAGAATTATTGGTTATCTCAACACAATCTGTGAATCAAGGGATAATATTCTTGAGATTAACTAAACAAATATTGTTGTAATGAATGATGAAGTAAAATCACTTTAGTTAAAGTTTTAAGAAATATTAAATTCCATGAGAATAATATAATAACCAATGAATAAATTCATCATATCTTCCCCAATACAATTAAATAGTAATGTATAATAATTAAATCTTTTTAGATATAAGAAAACCTTGTTAGTGGTTTTTGGATCCAAAATATAATTTTAGAGGAATGATAGAAAAATAATCATTTATATCATAAATCATCACCTACATGGGAAAAATCATCCAATAAACTATATGAGTTATTGTTTTCATGAAGACAAATTAATGAAATAGGAACATATATAGTGATATCATAATTGTTTCTTATCATGGTTTAGCCACTTCATAACAAGAGTTAGTTACCCTTGTATTCGACTCTATGTTACGTTCATTCTTTCTCACTTAATCAATGATCATTGAATATTTATCACTAATATGTAATTTCAATAATGATCGGTGTAAATTGCTTGAATTAAAAGATTTTGGGTTTTTTGAAACCACTATTTTTTACCCCAGCTTTGTGGTGTAATACCCTCTCTCAAAATATTTTTGATAGTATTAAGGAATCGTTTTAAGATCTTACCCATATTTTTTCCAATACCTTTCACCTGAAATAAAAATAATATTATCTATTATTTTAGGTAATTATTCCTTTTTTTTAATTTTTTTAATTTATTTATTCTTTTATCAAGGAAATCAAGGGATTCTATGAATATTATAAATAATAATATATTATCTATGATTTATTTAAAGTGATATGACCCTCAAAAAGGAGATGAATTTTCTATATATTCTATCATTGGGATGGGTGTTATTAACATTACTAAGAATGGTGTGTATCACTTTAAAGTTATGATAGCCTATACCATGCTTGAATAGATGAATATAGATGTTTATGGGTGATCTCACAATGTATTATTCTCATCATTCTCAATAAAGGAGTTGTAATGGGTCATATTAATACAATCATGTAATTTAATATAGAGAAAAATACATAATGTCCATGATATATAAAAAGGATATAGTGTCATAGGCACAAACATGTTGTGACCAATTTAATGATATTAACATTTAAGATGATGAAATATTGTAAAATTTCATCATTAATGTGAACAAAAAATGTATGCTTGATTCATATATATGATGAAAGTATTTAATATTCTACCATAGTGATGAATCAAATTACAAGCCTCCAAGATATGTTTAATGTAATGATTTGGTACCTTGAGGATCATGTCTTGGATGAGTGAGCTGTGAATAAACTAAATAAAGTTTTAATTAATTATTATATAATACGAGATCCTTCCTTAAAAAGAAATGAGAAAATAGATAGGAATATGATATTTAACGTGTCAACAAGATCAATATATATTGAATCAAAGATATCTGGTGGGTATTAAAATGATGGAAAATATGATTCCATGGATTTTTATAAATTCTTATCATTTTTTCTAATGGAATCCAATGGGGAATTTAAAAATATATGCGCAAATCTTCATTCATGTGTTTCAATGGAGGAAACATTAGACATGTTTTACTATATTCTCTTTAAAAAATTTGACGAGGATATTGATAAAAATATAAATGGGTTTTAATGAGGAATAATGTGGTAAGTAGTCACAATAAAAAAATTATTTAATAGAAATGGATATCCAATATAAAAATGAATAAAATTCTTTGAAACCATGATGAAACATATTTTTTAAAAGAAATTTAATGAGAGCATGCAGACATGAATGATGAATGGACAATGTATATTATGGAAAAATTAAAAAAGCTCAATGAACCCTCATGTGAATAAGAGGAATGGATTGGTATTAATGAATAAATTAATGATGAGGAATCAGATAATGGGATTAAATAATGAATTTTGGTCATATAGTTCTTGAAATAAAAAACTCAAAAGTGAAAAAAGGCTATAAATTATGATAATGAGTCATTGATAAAATATCTTGATATATCAAAATCCATTGATATTATTGAAATTAAATTGGTGTTCAGAAGAATTATTGGTTATCTCAACACAATCTTTGAATCAAGGGATAATATTCTTGAGATTAACTAAACAAATATTGTTGTAATGAATGATGAAGTAAAATCACTTTAGTTAAAGTTTTAAGAAATGTTAAATTCCATGAGAATAATATAATAACCAATGAATAAATTCATCATATCTTCCCCAATACAATTAAATAGTAATTTATAATAATTAAATCTTTTTAGATATAAGAAAACCTTGTTAGTGGTTTTTGGATCCAAAATATAATTTTAGAGTAATCATAGAAAAATAATCATTTATATCATAAATCATCACCTACTTGGAAAAAATCATCCAATAAACTATATGAGTTATTGTTTTCATGAAGACAAATTAATGAGTTTAAATAGGTTTATCTTCCCTTATTACATCATGATTAATTTAAAGAACATTGGTATGTTTGATGAGAGATCAAAAAAATTATTTTTTGGAAAGGCACATGGTGGAAGGAGTTATCAAATTTATAATAAAAAATGATAAATATTGTTTAAAATTTGAATGTATTTGGTAGTGAAATCATAATTATTTATAATAATAATTTCTTAATGAAAATAACATTTATGACTATTTTGGAGAAGAGTTTGGACATCATGAGACATATGTAAATGAAGTAACGTTTTTTATAAATAGTCATGACGATTCCAAATTATCCCATTATTTGGAAAGGCATTTCTATAGAAGCAAAAATATCACCATGATTAAGAAGAATTTGGAATTATAACAATTCCCTAGAGATAGTAGCAAGGGTATTTAAACATGGAGAAGTAGGAGGAGTTTCAATCATACTAGCTTATGTTGTTATATTAAAACAAATACTATGGAGGAGGTATTGAAACTTGAGTATTAGATAACATCTATAGAGGATAATTAAATCTTATTTTGATGAAAAACACTTTGGAATTTTTGTAACATCATAAATACAATAATTTAATTTCGAAAATTATAATTTTTAGGAGTAAACCAAATGATAATGGAGAAGTTACAAGAAACCAATATCATTTTATCTGTAATTGATAAAAAAATATATGGTATTTATTTTAATTATACATTTATAATTCTATATGTCTTCAAACAACAAATACATTCCTTGTGAATTTTATCCAAATATTTACAAGGTTTCTTACATAGATTCTATGATAACATTTTAAATTTGTTATCTAGGGGGAATAGGTCGACATTGAATATTAAAAAATGTTTATCCTTAATAGTGTTAGTTCTCAAGTAAAAATGATAGAATATTATTTATATGGAAATAAATAATCTCTATGATAATTGTATTCAAATTCTCATAATATCTTAAAAATCATTCACTTTAACAAATGAATTTGGGATTCAAATCATCATGTTAATTGTGAGAAAACAAAATACCTCATTAATATTGAGTATGTAATTAACATAATCACTTCACAAAATAAAGAAGAAATTTTTGTGTAGTTTAATAAAAAATGAGAAGAATATTCAGTATAAATTTTATAAGCGAAATATATTTTTCATACGATTAAATGTCAAAAATTCAATAAACAATAATATAATATTAGAATACAAGTATGATCATGAGTTGTTATAGTTTGGTATAGAAAACTAAGTAGATGCATATATCCTGATATCACTTGGTACCATGTTTTAATTTTATGATACATGAATTAGTGTAGATAAAATGGATTTATATAGGGTTTTTGGTAGCTTTCTCAACTTTATGGGGTCTATACTGGACCTTTTATTTCTATTCTCACATAATAAAAAATTCCAAAAAAAATACTATGAATAAAAATATTACTATGTTGAAATATAACTTATGATATATCAAATAAACTCTAAATTATGTAGTTGGGTATGGACATTTTATATATCTTTATCTTTATAGAGATCTCGATGAGGATTAATAAGTAGTTTTTGGTGTTGGAATGTATTAATATGATGATACATTCATTATTTTTGGTAGGAAATATAGTTTTAACTCTATGAATAAAATTTATAACACAAGTTTCTCAATAAAAGATGAGTATTTCATAACATATCAAGTAGTAAAATAATGATTTAGATAATGTTACACAGATGTTCATACACATTGGGGATTGGGAGTGATAATAAAATTGTGATCTACATGATAATGAATCTTGTGAAAAGTTATATATTAAAGAAATTTTAATAAAAGTAAAAATTCAAAAAGATGATGTCAAAAAAATTAACATTCATTAGAGAATTTTTTCTATAAGTAGGATGTTTGGACTTTAAAAAACCACTTTTATAAGATTATATTTATCACATAAGATTGTTGTTTGAATTCCATTATCTTCTAGAATCTATATAATATTTCTTGTGTATTATTCTTATTTAATTCAATTTTATTTTTCTGATAAAGTGGGAGAATAAAAAATTATATATTCATACGAATTGAAAGAGACACTTGTTATTCTTTTCAGGTGATAATACGGGGGTGAAATGACTTGAAAATTTCCTATCTAAAACTTAGAGATGATCTCATATATTTATTTCCCATGTTTCAAAAAAATAAAAAGGGGTATTGATGAGATCTTGGTAATATTAGATCATGAATAATTTTAAGATTTAAGGATTCCCTAATTAATTTAATTTTTAAATGGGGATTTGTGAAGTGACCTCAAATGAGGCATAGTTAAAATAGAAATGAACTTACACTAAAAGTGGGTGTATTTAGTAAAACACCATTATATCCTATGGTATGGTTTTATGATAATATTCACATTGGAGTAATTATATACATAGGTTATTGATAAAATTAATTCACGATTTTGAATTGATTTTGATGTATTTACGAACAATAAGATCATGTGCCAGATAGAGGCTCATTAATGTAGAGTAAGGATGAAAATGAATAATGTTATTATAATATTATTAAAATTAAAGTTTTTAGGGACTTTTTATATTGTGATTAGAATGATTATGTTAAATTATTTACTCTTACATGGAATCTGTACTCTTTAATTGAATAAGTTACACCATGAATGAGATGATGCAAAGAAGCAGGGTTGTCTTATATGTATGTATCATTAGATGAAATTTATGGTCATAATATGAATAAATTCCTAAGTAGTTTTTGGGTTCATATTCCAATATGACATGGTGGTCATGAATTTTTGTTACCTCACTATTCTGGATGTTAGATTTAGTCACGTTGGATTCATCTGTTAGACACCAAATTAGGTTAGGAAATATATTATCTTTAGTTTGACCATTTTTTTAAACTTTAGTCACCCCATTCAATGGAACACATCCACACCACATTGACATAATTTTTCATGTTAGTATGTTTATAATGCTTATGGTCACACCATGATAGGCTAGGAAACAAGAGTTAGGTTGATTGGAGGTTTTGAAGATTTTAAGGGCATCATTCCATTATGTTTTATCTCTACTACAACTAATCACACCCCACTATTGATGAAATTTGTTAAAAAATTATATTTTATTATATAACATCAATTCAAATATCCAAATGGGTTCTATATATTTCTCTAGATGAAACACTAAAATTTAATGAATATATATTATATTTTGGAAAAATATGAATATTTATCTATGAACATTGAAAAATATTATTTGAATAAGTGATAATGAATATGAATAACAACATTATTAAATATATGTATAGTGGAAATAAGGGAAGCATTTAATATAAATGAAATTTCATTAGTTTACATAAAACGAGAAATAATTTCAATTTATTTTTTATAAGTGTATTTTTAAAAGAAATACATTTTATTGAGATATGGTCATCACGAAAACAATTGTTAATGGTGATATATTATGTTTGGAGTTAATAATTTTTTGAACAAAAATTTATTTCAAAAATGAGATTAAATAATAATTCTACAGATAATATTAGAAAATGTTATTTTCTAATTAAAAATTTATTTAATTATATTCTATTTTTTTTTGAAAAAAAATGAATTTATATATTTTATAATTTTAATTTGGAATGATATTTTCTTATTTATAACAGAAATTTTAACATATGATGATTGTTTTCGGATTTTCCTAAAATAACTAGCCTCTAAGTGCATAGTGAAAAGATATTGATTTTTCTAAATTGTTCCACTTTTTGACATTATCATAATAAAATAATGGATAAAATGTTGTGAAGTATTTTTTAAGTAAATATGTATTGTTAATTAAAATAAAAAATTTAAAATTATTATTCGTTTTTATAAAAGCATGTATTTTAATTTGGAAATATAAGTACTTATTTATTCTATACAGTATTTTTGTTTTCCTATAAAAGTTTAAATCTTGAATATGGGTTTCATATTTTTTTATAAAAATAATGACATTTTTTAATTATTTCAATTTCAATTTTCGGTATAAAATTATTAATATTATAATTAATTTTCATGACCATGATAATACTAAAACTATTAAATTTAACGATGTTTTGGTATTTTGTAATGTTTATGATATCAATTAAATAAATTAAATTAAAATTTTGAATATAATATGATATATAAACAAATTTATAATGATATTTAACAACATTTATTTGGTATCTAATTTAGAATCAGATTAATAACACAAAATGTTTGAAAAAAATGATTCTACCAAAAAACTATATATATATATATATATGATTATAAAATTATTTTATTTTCTAGATAATTTTATTGAATTTTGAAATTTAATTATATTGAATAGAGAAATAAATTAGGTCCAAAGTAATAAATTTTGGTATTATAGTGTATCATATATTTTTAAATAAAATATATATTACTTGGTTAAAAATTAGCCACAAAGTAACAAAATTATTAAATGTGAATACCATTGGTAAAAGAATTAAATCCTATTTAAAACATGTGTGGATATTATTTAATGATTTTTGATTCACTCATGATAACCCCAAAATACAATATTATTATTTTTGGAGTCATTGTAAATAGAATAGTGTAATTATATCGGGGAAGGTTAAAGCGTATTTTCAATAGTTCCCCTTTTATTCTCATAAAAAAGAATCACTTAAACCTATTCGTGGTTTAAAATTACATTAAAATTTCCATTGAATGTCAAATAAAAATACTAATATTTTATTTCTTCTTCACATCCTTAAGAACATTATCTATATAAGTAATATTAATGGATTTATTTCTAAAGAGATCTCTTGGAGAAGATCCAGTTTTCAATATATTTATTACTTTATTGTGATCTTTTCCCCTTAATGTTTATATTACCAATATATTATATACATAAAAGTATAATGATATTAGTATAATTATTAAATTTATATGATATTATGTTAATTAAATACTGTTATTTTCTCACTCCATCAACTAATGAAAACAATTGTGTTGTACGTGCATGTGGTCGGACATCTGCCTCCATGGACTGAAAACTTTTTTAATTCATAACCAACACAAATGGTTGGTTTTAATGATGTTATTTATGAATAAATATGAAATATATAATATAAATATGGTTCTAAATTATAAAATCATCATATATTTATTTCCTTCTTATTCATTAATAAATGGAATAATTAATCATATGTATGTGCGGACTACCACCCCCACAAGTAACGAGTCTAATTTGAAATCACCCCCCAACATAGATAGTTTGAAAAATATATTTAATATATAAAATCATTTCCGGTACACTATTAATAATTTATTTACTTTGATACTAATTTATTATAATTTCTACCAAAGGTCAAAAAAACATAATGATTAACATAAATATTTACTAAACAACCTTAAGAAACCAATGTTTTCAAGAAATATATATAATAATTAAAAATAATAAGATAATATATTGAAAATATTCACATAAATATATAATTATTTTTTTCCAAATATGTTATGTAAGAAAATAAATTTTATTATTCAATATGTTAGACGCATGCACAGAATGAATTAGAAAGAATGTAAGGGTTTTGGAATCAAATTCCTCTCTTTGAGAGAAGATTGGTACTATATAAAAAATTTAATATGTGTTCTGTATATACTACCTATTTTTGGTATCATATAATTAACTACATATTAATTTTATTATTTTATGTTCAATTAAATTTCCACTCATTCAATGGGTTTTTATTGAAATGTTACTCAATCCACACGGGTTCTCTATCAAAAATTTAATTTCATTAGACATGATTATATTATGCACCATGTATTCATTTTATTGGTGTAATAAAAAAATTAATCTATCATTATCATATATTTTTATCATTCATGTTAATGAACTTTCATAATTAATTCTTATTCCTCAAATTTATATTCCCCAATTACTACCCCTTTGTAAATATTTTTTGTAACTTGGATCTCTTTAATTAAGTAATTATCAAACTATCATAATATAAATTTGGTTTTATTATGTGCTTTTATTATATAATGTGGTAATTTTCTACATTTATTAAACATATAAGTTTTTTTTATATATTTTATATTTAAAAGTGTATGTTTCCTAGAAGGGAAACTGATAAATGAGGTCTTCTTGTCATGAGAGTTAGATTTTTTTGTCATTAATTTATATCACTCGTGAATGGGTTCCTCTAATGTAAAATGATATTATAGAGTTTCTTATCTACTCCTATGGGAAAAAATTATTTTTAAGAAATGATATTTTTTTTACACATTTTATAATTTGGTTTTTGAAAAATTGTATTTTTTAATTAGTAAAAAGTGATAATTCTTCCACAATAATTTTTTATATACCTCTTAATATTTCTCCAAGATATACCATATATATTTTTATAGAATTATTATTTAATATTTTTCATGAAATTAAAGGTTTTGAAAGAGTTTTCACTTCACCATTAAAAAAGTCTTTTATAAGTAACACATAACATTGAATTTTATGTTATTATTAAAAATGTTTTCATAAATATATTTTATGTTTTCACTTATATTTTCTAAATATTATTCATGTAATTTACCCTCATGGGGTTACTTTTTCATTAATTATACAATAATATGTATTAATCATTTGGTGTTTTGATATTATGCTATTAAAAAATTAGAATTTGGATCCCTTATATCCTGATTTCATTCAAATTATTATTTGAAACATTGTTTTTCATATTTGTTAACATCTTTATAGGATTCCATTACTACACTAGTAATATGTTTTTTAAACCATCCAACATATTTATCAACATGTGTTATGAATTTGTTATATAGTTTATTAATATGGGTAGTATAATTACCATTTTATATTTGGTTATCTATGTATTGAAGATTTCTGTCATGATAACTATGTATTGTTTCGCAATCTACATTTCCACTTTAAATGGGTTATTATAATGTTATAATTTTTTTCAAATGGAGTAATTATTGATAATATATGTCTTTATTCTGATATAGATTATTATTGGTTATGTTAATAGTTTATTCCTTACACAATATCTTATATAACTAATGCATTGGACATAAATAAGTAATTGGGGGGACTGATATTATATAGTCCCTCGAAACATCGATGGGTATTGTGAGACAAATAGTCTGATTATTTTGGTGTATTAATACCCATAACTATATATTTCCTTGATGGTATGATCATTATTTATTTTATTATGTTTTAGATTTTAATATAAAACATTATGAATTTTATCCAATAGGTACCCATTATTGTAATACATGTGATCTAGTTATTTTAATTATTATGCATGGATATATTACTCTCTGAATTTTAGATGATTATAAAATTATTATAATTAATTATTCTATAAAAATTATTTATTCCATGATTATTCCATTCTTACCTCATTTTTATATTTCCCCACAGAAAGTGTTTAATCCAACTCAATATTAGGTTTTTACTTCCTATAGTTCTAAAGAAAAGAATCTGACATGATATAAATAATAAGATTGTTTTTGTGGATAATTTTTGGGTGATTTTTAAGAATTCCTATGTATTGAGTGGTTTATTAAATAGTGGAAAGAAAATATTATTTAATTGAAAATGAAATTTTTTTTGTTATTATATATTTTTTCCTAATTATATAATGCTCTACACATTAATGGAATTATGAATGCATATAATAAAAAAAATTATTTAAGTCATGAAATTATTAGATAATTACATAAATGAATCAATAGTTAGTATATAATCTTGTATGATAATTAAGTGTTTATGAGATCAAGATCGAGGAGTGCATGTCCTAAGAACCATATTTGATATTAGAGAAGGTTTTATAAAACTTCAGATATTAGGATGTTTGTTGAGGATAATTTAATGGTTGGTAGCTTTTTGATGATCATAATTTTAGAGGTATAGATAACCCTTTGTGATAATATATTATTTTATATTAATGTAACAATTCAATTTTAATTTTGGGATTAAGACAATATAAATTTGATAAAATTCGTAGTGATGAGTCTAAGAGATATTTCTATGTAAAATACAACATATCAATGATTTGGTAAATTAGATATTATGTGATGCCCCTAGAAATTACATCACTATCAGGATACTAGAAGTAAATACAGGCTCTATCACTGGTTTACCAAGGGGTAATAACCATATATATTATGGAGTGACTATTAACTTTATTTTAACTAGGTTTATAACAAAGATACCTAACAGTACACCTAGCTTGACACTCATGGTGGATACATTTCGATGATTGAATTTTTATTTATGTATGATTATATGAAATTTGAATATATTTAGGTAAGAAAACCAAATAGTAACGTTACCATGGATAATATATATTTATATTTATTGATTTTGAATTTATGGTACATATTAACAGATATAGACTTTCCTAGATAAGGGATGTTTTGTATTTTAAGTGGATGAGTTTAAATGATTTTGTATTTTATATTATTTTAGCAAAGATCATGGAGAATTGGAAATTTTTAGAATTATTTTAACAATTATTAGAGAACCCAACTCAAGGTATCATAGGTTGAACTGAAATTGGAATTGGTTAAAATGAAAGTGATATTGGTTAAATTATGACTGATTAATGTTGAGTTTTAAAAACCATATTCCTTGATGACAATTTTATAATGTTATAATTATTGAAGCTATATTTTTCAATGGTTAATTTATTATAATTATCATATAATGATCGTCACTGATGTTAACCATTTTTGTTAAAGAAATATTTGAATAAAAAAAGATACATGTTAATATTGGAAAATGTGGAAAACATAAAAACTATCCAAGTGAACAACCTAACACGTTTTTTACTTGATTCATAAATGTTTTTATTATAAACAATTATATTTCAAGAATTATTATTAATAATGTGAACATAGTTGAATTCCAAAACATACCATAGAAGAGAATCATGTAATACTATAGAAATTTAAGTGACAATGATGATGAAGGAAAGAATATTTAACTTATAACAAGTATAAATTTATGAAGAATCATGGGGGAAATTAAATTAATTGGATATAAAAATTCTACAAATTGGATATGAAGTTCAACACACACAAATGTGATTGGGAATGATTGAAGATAAAAATATAATGCTTCAATTTCTAGTGAGTGCAGAATAATTCCAATAAAATTCACAATATAAGGGCCAATGAATGGAAAATCACCAATAATCGTTAGTTTTCACTATAGATTTTATTTGTTCCTATATAAATTTTCTCATTAACAACTATGAGAAATTGATATGTAATTAAAAATATAGAGTTGTATAATTATCATATTAATAATTTCCATTTTTCTAGTTGGTTATAATTTATAGTTAAATATCTCCATCCCTTAGTATACTTATTTAAGAAATTACGAATTGGTTGCCTCTCTATTAAAAGTGATTTTATAATTTTTTTTCATATAGATAATTCAAATTATAAATGACAAACAAACCCATGATCATCTGGAAATATATTATTAATTTTGAGATCCCAATAGAAATTACTCTGATGGAATGAGTCAAATTGGTAGGGATGAATTTACTTAAGGGGAAAATTTTAAAAAATATAGTTTAATAAAGGAATTAATTTAAATAATACAAATGTGGTAGATAGCATGCTCTACACACAACACTAAACATAATAAAAACATGAGATATTTAGATAAAATATAAATATTTAAGTTTTATCGTTAAAATGAATCCATTAAATTAATGTGAATTCATTGTGGTAAGTAATTTATGAAATTTATATATATAGAAAATATATTCTATTTTTAAAATGAATGATATTAAATTCAATTAATAAAAATTACTAATAATACCATTTTTTATTAAGGAATGTATTCCCCTAAAATTTACCTTTTTTATGTTATATGTATTTAATTAAACATATAGTTAATGATGATTAATTCTATTTGATATTAATAGTTGGATAAAAAAATATATTTTTTTAAATTATATGAAATAATAATAATAAAAAGTAGTATTGGAAAATTTTATTTACCAATGAAATCAAGATTTCATTATATTCAAAATTTTGACAAAAAACAGTTTAAAAATTTTCAATTTAATATTAAAAAATAATCATTAATTATCGATTTAGAGTATGAATATTGGATTAAGATGAATTTTTTTAGATTTTTCAAAAAATAAATTTATTTATTTGTACAGTTAAAAAATAATGATTTGCAAAAAAATGCACTTATATGATATTATCATAATACAAGAATGAATTAAATTTTTTTGAATAATTTTATATAAAATATATAATTTTATGTAAATTAAATCAAGGAATAGTACTCTATTGTTTTTATAAAATATATGTATATGTTTTAGGAACCATAAGTAATATGTTATTCTAAAAACTATTTTAAATAACTTATATTAAGAATTAGTTTTCATCACATTTAGAAATTATATATATTAAAATAGATTCCATATTTTATATCAATATGGTCATATTTTTTAATATAAAAAATCAATTTTGGTATTAAAATTATGATTACTAAAAATAATGTTAATGACCATGATAATGGTAAAACATGTTATTTTTAATAAATTGATATATTAATATTCTATATTGTTTTTATAATCAATTAAAGTAATATATTTTAAATTATGACTCTATTGTTATGATTAAACACATGTGTAATTATCTTAAGAGTCATTTATTTGGTAACCAATTCCAAATTATATTAAGAACCCAAAATGTTTAAAACAAAATTTTTGAATAAAAAAATAGGTTTATGTATATGAAATGATTTGATTTCAAAAAAAAATTCTTGAATTTTAAAATTCATTTATATTTAAATGAGATATCTATTTAATTCAAAAAAATATTTTTTTGTAATATTTATTACCTTATATATTTAAATAAAATATTAATCTCTAAATTTAAAACTAGTAACCAATGTGAAAAAATAAAAATATAAAAATATAAAAAAACAAGCCGAAAAATAAATGAAACAAATTTTAAACATGTTTGGAATGTCTATTTTGATTATTTATTGACCCAATATCATCCCAAAATCTATTATTATTCATTTTTTGATATATTGACCAGGGAATAGATAATTGATATCATGGAATGGTAAAGGATATTACCCAAGGAGACCATTAAATCCCTTACAATAGTGGATATTTTCCACGCCTCCATGGTTACAATTACTATTCAACTTTTCCATGAAACTATTATAATGCTACAAATCATAGATAAATATTTCTCATATATTAGCCCCTAATATCTATAATTTTGTTAATTTCCTTCACTTCCATGGATATCTCTATGACAAGATCATTTCATCAATGTTATTATTACTTATTTAAAATATTTTCACTTTAACGAGTATCTTCAAAATATCTGATCTTCAAAACAACATCAAAAAATAAATAAGATTACTACACTATGATTTTATTGTATGAATTATATAACCATTATTTATTCCTCTCCATCAACTCAAAAAATCAAAAGCTTTATTAGTGCGTGTGTGGATTAGAACCTCAATAAAGTGACATCTATTATTTTCAATATAATCTTCTCACTGAAGGATTTAATGATGATATTAATGAATAAATATGATTCATAAAATATAAATATGATTATGAAATATAAAAATATCCTATAATTTTTTTTCTTCTTATTTCTAAGAAATGGAAACATTAATTGTTGGTACATATGGACTACCTCATCCATGAATAATAAGATTCTTTTCAAATAAACACAGGTCAAGGATAGATTATAAAATATATTTAATATATAAATATTACTTCCATAACAATTGGATAATGTGAAACTATTTTATATTTCTTTATACCAAGGTCAATGTACCAAAGATGTTATGGAAAATTTAGCAGAGCAACCTCAAGTAACCGTTGTAGGAAATAAAAATATTGAATAAATAAATAAATAATGAAAAAATAAACTGGATATATTGAATTAAATATATAGTAATTCATATATAGATATATAAAAAACATAAATTTATTTTTAGGATGTTAGTCAAATGTGAAAAATGAATCTTGAACAAGGTAATGGTTTTCATCTCAAATTCCACCTATGAGACATGTTCCATTATTACAAATGTAACTTATTTTATATTGTTTATATACTAAATATTTGATATATCATTTTATAAATTATCTTTTAATATTGTTATATGGGTTTTTAATTACAAACCCAATCTTTCATGGGGTTTGGTTTAAAATATTACCCAATCTGTAAGAGTTATTTATCTAAAACAATAATTCCTTAAGAATTTTTTATATGTTTCACCTTATAATCCTTATAGTATTGTATTCACTACTAATGGATGTATATTTATCATATATTTTAATTATTCATGGGAAATAGTAATCCAAATCAGTTACTATTAATCAAATGGATTTTTCTTATTTGTTACCCAATTTGATAATATTTTTCGTTACTCAATTTTCATTCATTGATTTATAATGATCTTATATGAATCAAAATTCAGGTGTATTCTACTAATTTCTTATATTATATAGAATTAACATTATTTAAATTTATACCATTTAAAACCCCTTTTTTAAATATTTCTATCATCAATGAGTTTTCTCCCTATAGGGGTTATAGGTAACTCAAGTCTTAATTTTTATTTATTTATTTTATTTAATAAAGAAATTATTTCATACAAGAATGGGTCATTCAAAACTAATATTTAAAACTATTATAATTTCTGAACCTATGTAGGTAAAAATCTATTTTTATAAAGTGAATGTTTTTACCCTTTTTATAAATAGAGTTTTCACCAAATGTATATTCAAAATAATAAAAAGTGGTTTTCCATTAATATTCATATTTTTATCTAACTCTCAATGTTTTTACATGATAAACCATATTCGTTTTCATGTCTTTATTATTTATTATTTATCTGAAATGTAATGGGTTTAAAAAAATTCACTTCACTATTTGAAAATGTTAATTGGATATGAACCATAACATTTATTTTTTACATAAATGGTATAAATGGTCTAAAATTTCATTTATCTTTTCACATGTATTTTACATATGATATTTAAACTATTTTACCTCATGCAAATAATGTTTTAATATTTATCTTTTAATATATATTAATATTTCGGGGGCTTGAAATCATAAGATTATTGGTCCATTATTCTATCATACCATTCAACAAATTATTTTTCAATTATCTTTTTAATCTATTCCAATATTTTTATATACCATATTTATTATGATTGGGATATATGGTGGTTCTGGTAAAATTACTAGTGCTTATCAGGGGAAATATCATCTCTACAATTTTCATATTTAATGGATCACTTAAATATTTTACAAGAAATTAATACATTTTTTATAAAAAAAAATCCAAATAATGGTGACAATAAATGTCATCAAAATTAAGAGAAAATATTATCATGTTAAATTTATAATTAAATTAAATAGATATAAATAAATAATAAATTTTCATGGAATATTTCATCAATGATATTGTGGATCATCTGAAACCTTTTTCAATTATCACCCAATTTCCCTGAAGGATTCATGATTAGAATCACATTAATTGTGATTTTCATGTGATCTTATGATCTCCAAACAATGTCGAGGGATTATTGGGTGTTAGAACTGTGGATTGATAATCTTGTAGTGTTTTTCATGGTTTATATGATGATTCCTTTAGGAATCAAGTATTTACTATTACTAATATTCCTAATATTGTTGAGAATAAATAAGAATCTATAAAGAGTTCTTTAGTCTTAAGAGAGTGCTCAAGATTTCATTGAGAAAAACGACTCTCAATGATGGCCAATATCTACAAAATCGAAATAATCATCTATTTATATAGATATATTCAGGTTTAAATACTGTTTAATTTTCGAGAAAATGTTAAATAATATATTAAACAATATATGACCTCATTACTTGTAAAAATAATAATGTTATTATTTTCTCATGTCATACAATATCTAGGGAAATGATACATATTATTTTCTACTAGTTTAAAAATTAATAAATATTTTTAGACACAATCTTATACTTCTAGTAAACAATGGAACTTATTAAATACCAATATAAGTATTCATTCATTAAAAAATAAATAAATATTTTATTGGTGTGAAATTAAGTCATTATCTGGAGAATATATATTTATATAATTATTGTGATTAATAAATATGGAATAATATAATTCCTTAGTCTTCAGAAAATTATTTATGATAATACATAAATTATAAAAATTTTCATTCAGATCAAGGTAAACATTAGGGTGTGACCCTCTAGGATTATTTCAATTTTGAAAATTGAATATTTCCGGAGGTAGAAGATTATTTTCCAACTATGGGTCAAGGAACTTAAGATAATGATTTTGATTTCACAATTTTTATAACCAAACTTGATCACTCATTTTTTCTAATATAATCCCTTTTTCATTGTATATGATCAATAAGCATTCATACCCATGTCATCAACATGTATACATGATGTTTATTTCTTTTGTTATCTAAAATAAACTCATCATTAAACTATAAAAACGAAATTTAATGTGGAACTTCTATTTCGATCCAAGTGCTAAGATATCAACATTCATAAATATGTAAGGGAAAAATCCTTCATCAACATATTCATTTATAACAAATCATTCATGACACATCCAAAGTACTTAACATCACCGTGAACCGTTTCATCATGTGTTAATACAATATATCTATGTATGCATGTCATGTTATGAATTAATAATAATCTTAATGTTTATGACCACTATACACACTTAAAGATATGTATATCTAATAAAACATAAACATGTTGAATTTATATTGGTAGTTCATTACCAATAATCAATATCTTGAAGGCTTACAAGTGTGACCTTAATGAGTTGAAGTCTCATATACATACATGCACTCACACCTAAAAATAAATAATTTATGAATCCCATAAAAGATTTTTATACAACTATGGAATGATAATTAATAATTTCATCATGTTATTTCATGTATCCCATTATATAAGTGAATTTTTATGACCTTATAAATGTGAAAAATAGTAAAATAAATTATTATATTAATATCATATAGAACAATGAAAACTATATAATTGTTTTTCTTATTAAAGTTCATTTCATTTTATAAAAATGTCATCCAAAGTAATGATTGTTTTTTCTAGGAATCCAATTCCAATAAACACCGATATAGAATAGATCCAATTTCCAATGACTTTTAGTCTGATATATCCTAAATGATGATTTTCTTTCTTCTAAGTTAAGGGTTTAGTCATGGGATAGCCAATGTTTTCATTCATGAAAAATATTCTCAATAAAATTTACCACTCTAACAAAAAACCATCAAGAGATTCAACATTAAAAGTACATTCGTTTTCATCTAATGTGACCTTTGATATTTTTCACGATCCATAGATATAGTCTGATCTTAATAGATTATGATATATTTTTTACAACTAGTGATCAAATCATGTTCTTTGATAGAGTTTTATATCCAACATGCTTCATTATCTACCATAAAATCATCAATTTACTTATAGATTGATGTAGAATTTGAAACCATGATATACATTGATCTCTTCCAATACAAAACATTTCTATTGAATGTAAAGATTCAACCCAATTATGATTTTAGATTATCCTGGTCTCTTTTGAATATTGTATATGAATATCCCTTGATAATTATATTCTTATCTCCTCTATATAAGAGTAATATATCATTAGTATGCCTCAAAGACTTAAAGATAGTATCAACTAAAATCCAATTGCAGTCACCTAGGTCTACATGATATATTTTTACTGCACATAAGTCATATATATCATATATCCAGTCATAATGTATTATATACATTAATAGACTAATCTTTTAAACATATTAATTCCTTTCCATTATTTACCTTTCCTCAAGTGTTTGAGGAATCAATTTCTAGGAAATCCTAATTATATGTGACACTAGAAATAACCCCTATTTTATTTCTTAATATTGATTCTCTTTGATACATGGTAAATGTATGTACTCTAAAATTGTTTAGGAAGACTCTTGGAACTATCAGAAGTTATTTTTATGTCAATATTCTATTCAAACTTACCCAAGTCCTTCATGTATAATAATTTAAAATACTAGAATATAATATATTGCAAGACATGTATTTTACTTTTTAAAATTAATACCTCATTGATATAAACTATTAAGAAAATTAATCTACTATACCTATACCTCTTGAGAAAAGAGTCTCACATTCATAATTTATGAATCTAAATTCCAAAATATGTTCATCAAACATAATGTTCAATAACATGGATTCTCACATTAATCCATAAATGAATCTCAATAACTTTTATTAATTTTTGGCACATATTGGAGTGACAAACCCATGAGATGTGCTATATATACATCTTAATGAAGTTTCTCACAATGTATAGGGGTTTTAAAATCCAACTTCAAAGTATAACTGTCATAATAAGTTTCTATGGAAGGTAGAATTAGGATAGATGTTTTTATTGAAACTAAAATATTCTTTTCATCATAGTATATACATTGAGGTTATTTTAACCATTTTGAAACTAGTAACACCATAAAACAATATAATTGTCCATAAGATTCCATTTTCATTCTGAGTAGATATTTAAATAAAACAATATTGACATCAACAGAAGGATCATCAGAAAATATAGACATGATTTTTGTACATGATATCTTTTTTAAAATTCATTTCTCAATTCTATTTGGAAGTTTCTATGACTCATACTAATTATTTATTGGTTATAGAATCAATTTTATCAAATAATAATTAGTAACAATCATTAGTGACTAGAAAGAAATATATTTTAGGATCTTTAACAACTATTGTGCTCCTATGAAAAGCTTCTATCTCCAGAAATTTTTCTTCTATAAGGATTTATCGAATTTGCTCCTATGAAAACTGTTGAGTATGTTGAGCCATGAATTTTTTAGAGTATATATGTCTCCCATTATCTCTTTTGGAGATGTAATCCCTATTATGTAATATGGGATTTATATCAACCATAACCTTCTTATATTATTGGTTATACAAGAAACATCTTTAGTGAACAAATATTTTTATGCATTGAAGTAACTTTATTTTTTATAAATATTCATTACCTTACACATACACACACATGGGGACTATATTTTAATCCCAGTAACAAAAACAACTATTCCATATGTAAACTAAATAATCTTCCAATATGTTATTCATAACTATCACCCTTATAATAAATATCATATGTAATAAATTGTTTCACTACATGAGGACAGGAAACATAAGAAAGGGTGTGATCAGATGCTCAGTCAGAATAAATATTGGTGATATATAATAATAACTTCAATGGAAAGGTTTTTAAACATGATGATAACATATGAAACCCATACCTTACATATAAATGGTCATAATCTTGAATTGTGGCATAAATATTTGTATTTGATTATACATAAATCATAAGGAAATCAGAAAATATGAGCCATGAGAGCATAAAAATGGCATAATACATGGAATTTCTAGAATTCACCCTTATAAAATCATTTAAATATTCATTAATTATAATTTAATATGATATAATATTGGAATATATTCACTCCCCAAACCATCATAATAGTCAAGGTTCACTACCAAGACAATCATAGTGAGAAAGTTCCCTTACTAAACCAGGTTCACTCCACATTCCATACCTATTTCTCACATGAGATATAAATCCTTACCCAATAAATTATAAAGAGATATAAGTTCTACCTGCCTCATAATAAATAAATATATTTATTTCTTCTATAAGATCATAAAATTTTAATAATAACATAAGCCGTGAAATGAAATGGGGTACTTAATGTTTTTATCATATTATAACCAGTGGAAAAGATACATGTTTTGTAACATCATGCTACTATTTTCAATTATTCCAAAAATTTATATTTATTTATCTTTGGTTTGGTTTAATTTGGGGTTTTGTTAGTTTAAATAATACTATTTTTTAATGTTTTAGGGATGTTTCACGATTGGTGAACGGTATGAATAAACTGTCCACCCTCTTAAGAAAATTGTGCCACATATGGTAGTAAGATTTTACATGGTTGCTGCAAATTTATTTAAGTCTAGTTCCATATTAGTATAAATAGTGAATCCCATTTATAACTAGCTAAAATCTTGTGCACAATTTTCCTAAATCATGCACCCCTTCCTAGGAAACCATTCGTACAATATTTTAAGAAATTTAAATTTTTATTAAAATTTCCCGAACCCCTGGTTAGGACACAGAGGGACCAAAATTGACCCACAATTACTTCTCACTTCCATATAGATCCCAAGGAGGATTCTTATCCCCACTGATCCCTCTTTAATCTGATATGATTCTACATGAATTCCCTTCAATCTCTGCACAGTTAGTTTCTTTATCTATATTTTCCTTGTTTTGGATCTTTCATTGTATTACATTTGGATTTTTTCACATTTGAATTCTGGTACATTAAAACAAGTGTAGTTCCTTTAGATATTCATACTGTATTGTTTCTTTTACTTCCATAATGTTAGTGTAAAAATAGTTCCCACTTTCATTTTATATGATTCCAAGTGCTCGTCACCAACTTGTAGGGATCAAGAATTTCCTCTAGCCTTTTTCATGGATAGCTCAGATACTATTTTACCTAGGTACCCGGGATGGTTCATGAAAATTTGTTATCAGAGCTCTAGGTAGATATTTTTTCTTGATGTCATTATGCATTGTAAATTCTTGTTTGGAATTATGAGGTATTTGTTTTTTATTATTTTTCAATATATCATTGTCAAGGATATTATGTTTCCAGATGTGGTTACCAAAATACTTCTTTTTTTAGTTGAAATATTTTTCATTTTTGATTTGGATAAGTTGAAATCCAAATATTATTTGTTCTATCTATTGGAATTATTTTCCCTCATTTCTCTGCTTGAGTGTAACCTAATTTCTGCCTTGTTGTATGCTAATTTTGTGTAGCATCATGCTCTCTAGGATGACTTGAGAATCAGATCTATGAGGTAGCTATTATTGAAACATAGTGAGAAGATCCCTTTTTTAATATGATTCAGGTTGATGTGATTGTGCACACGGTCCAAGATTTTGGCCAGGCAACACCACTGGTTTCCATTCTGGATCTAGCTATAAAACCTCATAGGGATATTCTCAAAATTAGTCCTCAAGAGTTCCTTCATAATAATACCACACCATTCAAAGGATAAAATCATCCACAAGAGGATGATGAGTCTATTAGTGTCATGGATTTTTTGTTGGGGTTCTTGCACACACCCAAAAAAATCAATGTGAATTGTTCCACCTTTTGGCATGATGGACCGAGTAGGAGATGGTGGGATACTATGTTAATGATGAGGAAACTTGAGGGATTAGAGAGAAAAAACTTCAAGGTTTTTCCAATGATTATTTCTATCTAGAATCGGTGATGTTGTCCATGTGTATATGGTTTTTCAAGCATGAGACAACTGACATGACCGAGATTCAGTATACAAACAATTTTTCTGATCTCAAGAGTTTTGAACTAGAGATTGAGTCTAATGATAAGTTAAATGCTCTATTAGGGACATGGTAAGGATATTCATTCTTAGGTTTTCATTCTAAAACATTCTTCTTATGTTGATGTGCTGGATAGAGAACTAATGGTTGAGATAGACCTGGTTGGATTGTTCGTGTTATCAGGATCTTATTTTTCTCCCAGTGGTAGTGTGAGATCCTACATTGGAAAATGTATGTGTGATGACTCTCACGATAATGCTCGATAGTAGGGTCTTCCTAAGAATCATAAAATTCTTAGAAGAGGTCATTTGGTTTGATTCCTACATGGAAATCATGTACATTCAATGAGGGTTTTCACATAAGAACCCAAGAACAATAGCTCGTACGGATGTTCAGCAAACATACAGATATTATTCCATACATATTCTACTCCATATAGCAGAATGGGATCATCAAATCCTCATAATAGTATGGGGTAATCCAATCCTTCACATATAACTAGGTTTCAGCCACATGAAATTGTAACAATTCTTCTTCATGCAGGGTAAGAGCATCTAGAGGAAACAGATACATGGACATTGACTTTAAGAAGTACCATTACTGTAATTTCATCATTAGTGAATACCCCATTTGACACTAGTTCATATCATTAATTTATTTCAACATGTATTTTGAATCTATAAAATAGTTCTTTGGAGAGTTTATCATGTGAAATGGATATTAATGCACCCATTTTGTAATGATATAGTAGGGTCTCCATAGAACTACAAAATATTTCTCTTTGACAGAATTTGATCTTTATTGAATTTTCTAATTATCAACATGAAACCTCTTGACTTTATTTTCAGGATGGACTGGATCATTGATGATATATCACATGTTTATTGTTATCTTCAATTGGTGTTCTTTACAAAACCTTGTGGTTTAGGCCGTTTCATTCACAGATAATGGGACATAAGGTTGAATATAGCCAAAAATTCTTATTCGGAATTGGGGAAAGTGATATCTATGTTTTCCATTGATCTGGAGTTGGAATCCATGAGTGGTTATCTCCATCCATGGGACTTCAAATTTCAAGATTTTTTTTCTTCTAACTTATATAGTTTTCTATTGGTATGGTAGGTTATGTTTATCATCAGCTTAATTCCTAGTACTCAACAAGCTAATATACCTTCTTACCGCATGGCACAATCTAAACTGAATATGTTGAATTCCAATTTGTAATATCTTAAAGAGAATGGCTTTATTCGCCTGACTATGTTACCTAAGGTGGCTCTAGTTATCTTCGGTAAGTAATATGATGGGCCATTGAGCCTATGTGTTGATTATCGAATAATCAATCATGTGAAATAATGGGAAAAGTATCTATTTCCAAATATTGATGATCTTTTTGATCAGTTAAAAGGGGAAAACAATTTCATAAAGATTTTTCTTCACACAAGTTACCATTTTTCGAGGTTAAAAGAATCTTATATTCAAAAAACCACATTTTAGAGAAGGTAAGGCCATTATGATTACATTTTCATGTCGTTTGGTGTAATGAATTATCCTAAAGTTTTCATTGAATTGATGAACATGATTTTCCATGAGTATATATATACGTTTGTGGTACTCTTTATGGATGAAATCCTCTGTTATATATTTTATTCTTTAGGATCAATAGCTTTATGATTTGTTTTGTAGCATTGAGTCTCTATTAATTGTGGGGAGACCATGCTTTATTGGTCATTCTTTACAGAGACTATTTTAGTTTTTAAAAAATATTACGTGGTACCATCTTCAGTAAGAAAATATTTGATTGTAGATTTCCATTGTTCTTAGTGAGAAGTTCCCCAAAAAGCAAGATGACGTTCTATGATATGCCACAGTAGTTCTCGTGTCCAGGTATGAGACATGGCATTATAGAGATTGTTTTTTTTATTATTCATTCTAGTATGTGAAGGAAAATCACTAAAAACCTTTTGGTTTTTTCTCATACACTTCCAATACCATCTTGGATGTTTTATGAGATCTATATGGAAATTATCGCTGTGATTCCATGTATCAAGGGAAATAATAATGTGACATGGGTTTTGATCGACCTTTTGAAAAAATCGGATGACTTTATACCCTTTCTTGATACATCCAAAATTAAGGAGTTGGTAAATCTATATGTGAAATAGGTTCTTCATTTCCACAAAGTTCCATCTGTTATAGTCTCTAATATAGATCCTCGGTTAACTTCTTGTTTTTGGATAGGCCATCAGGAAGCACCAAGATCTCACATCCATTTGAGTTTGACATAACATATGTAGTTAGATGAATAGATATGAAGAACAATATAGATTATCGAGGATATGATTCATTATTGTTTCCTTGACATTTGTGGGCCTCTATATTATCACTTGGGTTTGGTAGAGTTTTCGTATAACAATAATTACCAGTCCACAATTTGTATGGATCATTTTAAGGTCGTGTATGGTCGGCTTTGTAAATCTTTGCTATGTTGGTCAGACATGGGTGACAGTTTCTTGGTTTGACCATGTTTGGTGAACGAGACAATATAAATGATTCATTCGATTCATTATATAATTTTAATCACCTAGAGTTAGTATAAGTCTTATGTTGATCATCTTCACAGGTTGTTGAATTTTTTAGTTAGTGACTAGGTGTTTCTGAATGTTTCACCCCGGTTGGATCATCATTGACAGAATGGAAGGGGATGATTAATTCACATTTTGTGGGACCTTTCATGGTTGGGGAGCAAGTAGGAAAAGTGTCATATTATTTTTCACTTCCACCACAGCTGACGTCAACACATAACTAGTTCCATGTAACTCATCTATGCATGTATCTATCTGATCTACCTCATATTTTGAGTTGGCCTGATCTTGATGTTGAGAATGATTTATCATTGACTAAACGATCATTGAGTATAGTTATTCTGAAACCAAGGTGATTAGTGGGAAAATAATACATTTGGTTCCAGTGCTAGGAAAACATGGTTCTGATAGTCATGAGAAATGGGAGAGAGAGGCACTAATGAGAGATTAGTGGGATAATCTTATTGGCTTGGAAGCTTCTTGGGTGGCTTTCTAGGAACAAAAAGTTATTAAGGTGGGGAAGTTGTAACATCCTATTTCTATTTCCAGGCATTTCTAAACCCAAATTTCTATTTTTCTTTGGACGGGTTTCATTTGGGTTTGCTTTGGGAATAATATTAATGTTTTTGGATGTTTTTAGGCTGTTTAATGGTTGTCGCACAGTTAGAGCATGGTTTTCCCAAGTCTTGTGCCCCCTAAAGAAAACTGTATAGCTTGAGGTAGTGGGATTTCGTATAATTGACACATGGTAAGTCACTCTATGTTCCCTCTTACCAAACACTGTGTAACCCATTTATAACTGGTACATGGCTTTCACATGATTTTCTAAACCATTCACCACTATCCCGGAAACTAGGCGTATGATATTTTAAGGGATTTGAATTTTTATTAAAATTTCACAAACCCTTGTTTTAGGTCCCAGATAGATCATATTGAACCAAAAATAATTTCTCTCTTCCTCATAGCCTCCAAATAGGATTCTTGGCCCCTCATACACCTTTCTTTTTTTATTTGAAGCTAAAGGAATACCCTTTGATATTTTTACGATTAGTTTCCTTTCCTCGATATCATTCTCCTTAAATCTATCTTATTCTATCTGGGGTTCCATGGAACTATATTTTGACTTATGGATCTAATACCGTCTGTTTTGGGATCTCAAACCAAGGTCTGGTTTTCATTTCTGTGATCGTCATTCTTCCTAGAAAAATTCTTTTCAGGGTTTAGTGTTGTGAGATCCGTTGATTTTGGTAGGTGGTTCCACAACAATGCCAAATTTATCTTAATGCTAAATTGATTTTTAAATTAAATTGATGATTTAAATGCAGTTTATTGATTTTTATTAAATTGACATCATTTTTTTAATTAAACCCCAATTTCATTGAATTGTCATTTTTGTAGAAATAAGTTTTTTTCATGAAGTTAGGAAATAAAAAATTCCAGTGAATTGGGGCATGTTTATGGGAATTTGTGAAATTTAAACTATTTAATTTAAATTTTTTTATATGAAAATGGTTTAATTAAATTATTGGATTTAATTGTGAAAATTTGTTTGGTGGAAAATTGTAAAAGACCCCAATTCTAGTGAATTGGCAATTTATTATGAAATTAATGGAATTTGTTTCAAAATTAAATTGTTGAATATAATTTGTGAAAGTGGAATGTGAAATTTCCGGGATTGGATTGAAATCCTTATTTTGTGGAAAATGGATTAATGTTTTCATGGAAACAGTAGGGATTCAAAATGTTGGAAATGAATGTTTTTTATTAAAAACATGGAAATCGGTATGAAGAGAAAATTGACATATTTGAAATAGAGAATTGGTTTATATTGTATTTTAAGTATTCATGAACTAAATTTCCAATCATAATATGTACTAGAGAACATGAAATCAATGGTTATTTAGTGTGTTATATTAGGCGGCACTTCATAATGGACCACAATCGAAAACCTCATATCCATACATCACATCCCTTTACTAATGGTGATGAGTCTCCATTGTGATATACCCATAGGATAGTATGTACATACATTTTATTTCACTATGTCGAGTCCCTATAACCTGAAAATATTGTACTTACCTGATACATGACCATTTTTCTCATTTGGTTATATTTCAAATGTATATATATTCCATTATTCTAACCTATTTTACATGTCTTGTAAATTTTTATAAATTATTTTATATAAAAGAGTTTATTTTATCCATTTTGTGAAAAGATACATTCGTGTAAAGATAAATTTATTTAAATAAAAATTATATATTTTAAATATATTTTCCATGTTTTGAAATATGAATCATTAATTGGTAATGTAATTCCATATTTTTAATTATAAATCATGTTTTTTTTATATATGATTTTTATATGCCAAAACTGTTTCTTTGAAAATTGAAATCTCATTCTTGGTTAATTTGATATTGGAAAATTTTTATGGAATCTTTGGGTGAAATACTATTGGGATTTTTCTCACAACATAATTGTTGCATAGTGTGTTTGTATATTTTATCCTTCCATGTCTATGTAAGGGTAAAAGATCTATTGGAGGTGGATCTAACTATTAAACCTTGGAATTTGTGACTTGTGTCCTTAATTACTTGGACAATTAATCCAATTTTGGATCATTGGTTGTAGTACTTTGTGATTTGTTACATGTTATTAATTCATGTAAATTACACCCAATGTAGTTCCTTTTGATATGCATAATTTCTTTTTTCTTTAACTTCTACAATGTTGGCGGCTAAATCGTTCAAAATTTCATTTTCTATGACAATGGGTTATAGTCGCACACCTGTGAGGATTCAGAATTCCCTTTAGGATATGTCAGGATCTGGTCAGTTTTTAGTTTACCAGAGAACCTGGACGGGTTTGTGAAATGTTTCATAATAACTTCATCATATCAATATAGCATTACCAGTGAAAAAATAATAATGTTTCATAATTATTTTATCATGGTATAATCCATGGAATATAAATAAGTTTCATAAACATCATGCCATAAAAAATGTAATCCATTAATAAAAAGAATGATAATAGTATCCTTGGATCATATACCCTGTAAGGAATATTTAACATCAATAGATATCATCTTATATGTAAAATAAATTTTATTTTTAATTTTAAACATTTCTTGTGGAAAATAACTTTTCCAATTTGAAAAACAACTTTTAAAACCTAAAAATATTATAAATATTATTCATTGAAAATAAATTTAAAAATATTTAAAGTAATTCTTAACTAAAACAATGGTCATCATGATTGTAGGGTTTATTCTTTTTGTACAAGTTTAAATAAAAATTCCTTTCAAATTTTCAGTAAAATTGAATAGGAAATTTTTTTAGAAAATAATATGAACATTCCCTTCAATTTTTTTTTGAAAATAAAATATGACCATAAATGTATTTTTTAAATAATAGGAGGATAATAAAAAAATTAATTTTTTTTAAAACACCTTTTTGTAAGAATACTAATTTCTCACTGTAGAGGTAAATAATGTTGTATTTTCAAAAACAAAAAGCATAATTATTTTTAAGTTCCAACAATTATAAAAATAGATTAATTACATTAAAATATAATGAATACTTATAATATAAGAAAATAAATGAGTTTCATGAAGTATGGATCATATGATTTTATCATGAAAAATATAATCATGAATAATCTAGATAAATGATGATGTTGTAAAATTAAATCATTACCAGTTTGATAATATTAAATCATAATCTACATAAAGGAAAACCATAAAATTGAAATTACAATATCATAAGGATAAATATATTCATGGTATTATATTTCAATGGTGTTTATATACACCTCATTAATTAATATAGATGAACAACGTAACATAAGTATCAAATAAGGTAAACTGAGAAAACAATTTTCTACCATAGGTCATGAATTCTGTCATACACATTAAAAACTAATGTGAATTTAATATATTTTTATTATAATATATATGTATATATATATTACATAACTATATCCATATATTTTATAGAATATATTTTTTATAATGACTATTTATTACCTGATTAAAAAAATTCCATGTTAATGATACATTTCGGGTAACAACATCTTTTTTTAATGTATCTTAGTTATATTTGGTCTGATTAATTATTTCATGGATTTATATTCTCAATAATTATATAACTAATATAAATATGTTAAATATTAATTATGTTTTTATTTAGTGTAATTGATAAAATTTTGTGATAGAAAATGAGATTCACTGTTCATAAAGACAGTATGGCGTACGTACACATATAAAATATATTTCAATTTTATTGATGGATTGAATGAAAGAAAATTAATTGATATGTTATCATTTAACCATAATTATTTTTTCATATATATCAGAAATATTATTTAATACCATCATTAATACATTCCTTGTATAATGTGAACGAATCACATGGTTTTGTGAGGTTGTAGTCTTTTGTACACATTAGCGATGTTATTGTATTGCCAAGAAATATAGAGTATGATTGTATATATGAGATAATAACTCCAAAATCATAATAAAATCATTTATATCCTATATAAATAATAATAATACATCATTATAACCATCTTTGTAATGTATTAATGGGAAAATCAATAAAATCTCTTCACAAGGTTGTAGTCATCCGTACACACGGATGATGATTTCATAATCTATTTGATGGTAGTATATATGGATGGTAGTAATTAACTTGAAATAAAAAAATATTATTATATAGAAGATACTGATTTTACAACTCTTTATTTTATAATAATATTTGATGAAGGTGGAGGAAGAAATAAAAAATCTGTCATTGATTAACATTTACACTCCTTTAGGTACCAACCTTAAGTTAAAAAAACAATTCTTATGATAGATTTATATAGAAAATAATGGTTATATCATGAGTTTAGGTAATATTGGAAGTTATTTTTGAATGCATTATCCATAATAAAATGTTTTTAAGGTGTGAGTTAGAGAAGAGATGGGTGGCCTTTAATAAGTGAGGTGAGAGGAACACCTGATTTTTTTTAAGTGGATAATTTCACCCATGTTGTTTTCATGTCACAAGGTTCTAATAATGGACCATTCATGATAATATAAGGGATAATGTCGATATATGGCCATTTATGTAACAAAATAAGCATTTTGAATGATAATTATTTCTTTAAATGTGAGTTCTATTATTTTATACACAAAAAATATCTCATTAATAATGAAGTTAGTATTAATTGAAATGTGACCATCGGGTTTTGAAAATTATATGACTTCTAGAAAATATACTATTGTTAATGATTTTAACATTATAATTAGCATTTATAAGTCTAAATGTCAAAGGAAAATTAGTAATGAAAAGAGTATTTTTATCCTTAACTAGTAGATTTGTGCCGTACGAAACTCATTAGTCAGAACATGGGATGAGGTAGTGTCACAAGGATTCACTCTTGACCATACCAAATATGAGCTTCAACAAATGAAGCTTTAATGAAATCATAGATGGGAATGGAATAAATTAGTTGAAATTACCACTAGAGCGATGTTAATCGAGTCACCCCATGAATCTATCACTATCAGACCCCTTACTCATAGTTTTTATATAGGTGTTATAAGGGGTTATGTATCAATACCTTATTTACTTAAAGTGAAATATTTTTGAATAAATAAAATTTTTATTCTATATATTTAGTTATTTAGATTTGTTTTTAATAAAAATATGATGAAAATGATAAATTGATATTTCAAGAAGAAATAATACTTTTTAAAATAGATATAATTATTACAATAATCTATTGTCTTATGAATAAAATTTATATTAATGAAATATTTTTCTTAAAAATTTCCTTTATATATGTAAATGATGAAATAATTTTATTTTTTCCAAGTGTTATAAATTTAACTATGAATTTTCTATACGCAATTTTTTTTAATAAATAAATATTTTTATATTTAAAAGATAAATAATCATATTTAGAAAATTATTATGATAAAAAATATCATTTCAAAAATCCAAACATTGATATTAGGCTAGAGAGAATTTATGAGAATTTGTTAAAACACTTTTTTTATTGTGATTAATCAAAATACATTTTGGGGCTTTTTGGTATGGTTAATGACTATAAAATTATTTCATAATGATGTAATAAGTATTATAAAATTGTTTTCAACTCTTGTGGATTAAAATGACATAATATGTGTCCCATATGTCCAATAATATGGGAAAATACCATAGGAAACCCCACGGTTTTTTCATTTACCCGTACCTAGGTGTCCAAGGAAATTAATAAACAAATCCTTCACTTCATAATAAATACCCACCTTTTTCCCCATTTTACATCACTCCAAATTCATACTCTATGAAAATATAATTGTTCTAACCCCAATGGTGTTCTAATAACCCCAAGTTCCCAATCATTCGGTTTTATGAGTTACTCTTCAAGGTATGGGAAATCTCAACATCTCTCTTTTCTTTCATGTTCCATTTATTATGTGTTATGTCTTAAAAAATTGAAAACTATGTTCTTTGTTCCATTTTATTATATACCTTACTATATTAAGAGTCTTTTTTGAATGGAATACCATTTTCCCCTATCATTTTAATGCTTTCTAAAACCCTTTTCATATGAGTTATGTTGCCAATATTTCCTCTCAAATTGTCTATGTTTTTCTCAATAAATTATCTTATTTTATTTATTGAATACCAAAACCTCTTTATTTTATAGGAATGTTAACATAGAGGTAAATATGTTTTTTTTATTCTAGTATTGACATTCGTGAAATCAACCTTCTTAATTTGGGATAATAATGTCACTAAGTTCTCACCTATTTTCATCTTTGTTAAAACGCCATGATTTTCATACGAAACCAATTTCTATTATTCTCCATCATTTATTTATGAAATTTTATATTATGATATATATGTATCAAATTAATGATTAAATATGAAGGGTGTTCAATAATAATGATTGGGTAAAAAATTAAATCTCTAGATATGACTTATTTTACGATACCTTCGTTTATAAACTTGGTAAATTTTATGAATCCTAGATCAAAAACCATGGTGATATTCTTCTGAATGTCTCATGTAAATGTTGTATAAAAATTTCTATGTTATGATTCATGTTATTTTTATTATTATATTCCATAGTTTTACGTTCTTCATGTATTTATTATATTCCTCGTGTTCTTATTGATATTTCTCTTGATCGCATGTAAATTGTTTCCCTTTCTTTCTTGTATTGAGCCTTATTATCACCCATTCATTTGATGAATGTCCCCAGGATGTGAGAATAAATAAATGTACTCATGAGGATCCTATGATGAATCCTTTCAAGTGTATTATAATAATTATATATGTTTTTAATTATTATATATCTTTTTTCACTAAAACTAATCTTTAAAGATCATCTATTTTTCCATGAAAATGGAACGTTTTGTTATAAAATGGTTGGGTGTAATAGTTATTATAAAAGGATAGTTTATTAATTTTGGGAAAATGATATTTTCGAAAATTAGGATGATCATTAATGACATGTTTAAATATAAGTGAAATTTTATAGTATTTTATTAAAGTATTAATTAAGTGCTTTCTAAGAAAACAAATCTCTATGTGTCAACAAATAACAACATTCATTGGATCTAACGACCCATTAAATGATAAACAATGGATAAGATGAATAGAAAATATCTTTTATGTACTCTAATGTTTAGAACAATAGTAAGTCACCCATGTTGTGTACTCTTTAGAGGGAGAAGCATATCGGTGGTGTAAAATGGTTAAATACACAACGCCAAGAAGGTAAATTGAAGTAATGTGTTGGATCTAAATCTATAGATTAAACACAAGAGGGGGGTAAATTGTGCCTTTTGAAATTTTTCGATAACTCATTTCTTGAAAAAGTTCTGTCCTTATTACTTTATCAGATTTGATCATGCCGCTGAATAATTTATATCAAGAACACAAAGATGTATAGTGGTTTGGGGAACAGAAGGCCCCTAGTCCACTCCACCAATGCTCAACTCCACGAGCTTGGTGATTTTCACTATCTGGTCCTCTTTTCCACAGACCGATTCACAACTGAGTACAGGCTGTTGACACCTTTAAAATTCAAAGAAAAACAAATCCTTATGGTTCAAACACGAACCTACACAGCATAGAAAGATAAGCTGGTTACTCGAGAATAAAAATAATTTCAGAATGAAATTTTCGAGTTGATCTTCACAATTGCAATAAATGCAATTGGAATCAGATGAATCGAAGTCTCTAGAAATATTGATCTTCAAGACGAAGCAGTTATGAGTTGATCCAGTTGTAGTATATATAAAGATAATGTTCACAACCTCATTTGTAGTAGATCCACAGTTGATATTCGATGTAGAACAGGTGAATCTTCTATCGAGTTCCTTCTTCTTGAACAAACAGAGATTTGAAGCTCCTTTTGAATCAGCAGATCAACATGAATAGTTTCAATCTCTGTTTTCCACCTTTTTAAATAATAGATTGATCACCATAATCATGTATCTTGTGTTTCAGAGAGAACATATATAATAAATCATATCTCATGCACATTTAGATCCAAAAAAGTCACCTTCTGATTCGCGATATTCAAAAATTTGAATTTAAAGAGAAGTCGTAACTTCCCATAAGACTCTGCATAAAAAGATCATTTTAATTCGATCTTAAATCCATTAATAAAATGGATTTGAATCAGTCAAAGTCGTACTTTAAAAATGACTTTAAATCCGGCTTGAAATCCTCCCAAAAATCAGCTTACTGATCACTCCACATAAATATCGTCTGTCAAAATTTCTGACGCCAAACTTAAGGTTGATGATGTGGCCTCAAAACGTAGGGTTAATAACATAGTCTTCAAATGTAAGGTTAACGACGTATGGTTGAACACAAATGTAGGGTTGACAACGTAAGGTTGAACACAGACGTAGGGTTGATCATCCATAATTTTTCTTCAACACTCAAACGTATAGTAAAATATCCATAATGTTTCTTGATCCATACTTTTCCAAGAACGTATGGTTGTTTACAAAAGTAAGGTTGATGAACCATACTTTTGAGAAACAAACATAACGCTTAGAATTTAGAATTTAAGTCTGGTTCTCCTTCCATACATTGCTGATAACTAAAACGTAAGGTTCCTTCCTAACGTAAGGTTCTCCTTCCATACATTGCTGAAAACGTATGGTTTTTTAACCATACTTTTCTCTTATCTAAAAAAGTATACACACTTTTCATCCTTACGCTACGTTTATCCACATAGGGTTTGAACAGTGATTCCAGAATGCGCTAAAGCAGATTACGCGCTATATTTATCTACGTAAGGTATGAACCATGATTCCAGAACGTGCTTAAAGCAGATTCTGAATAAGTAATAAATTCTTGTTATTTCAAGAGTAAAATAAATAAATAAATTCCTTCAAAATACTAAATAAAATCATTAGAAAATAACTAAGGGTATTTGTGAGCATCAAAATTATCATAAAGAGACAGAGTATTATTTTCAATAATCTCCCACATTAAATAACATTAACATGAATTGTTGAAAACAATACTTTTCTCAACAATCTCCCCCTTTTGAGAATCATAATACCCATAAAATAATTAAAATTATTTAATAAAAATTATCTTTCAAAATTTGGTATAAATATTTAAATAAAAACTTCTCCCCCAAAAAGAAAATTATACATCCAAATTTATTATTTAATTCCCCCCTAAATAAAATGAATTATCTCCCTAAATATAATTTTGAGGTTTTGATGTTGTGTTTATCGAAATTATCCCCCTTTTGTGATATCCAAAAGAATGAAAAATCATGGATTCTAACCCTTTTAATATTTCACTGAACTGTTAGTAAATGCTATTATGAACTGTTTATCAATGATTAAATCTGCAGTACTGAGATATCAAAAAAATTAGTAAAACAAATAAAGAAAGAAACAAATAAACAATGAAGAAAATTTTCATTCAAAAACAGCAGTATATACATGACAATGATATACACAAGAATCATGGTTTGGTTAAGATAGGCAACATATTCTATCTCCTCTGAATTGCAGACTTAATTTCTATAAACTATTCTTGAAGTCTCTTCATCATCCCATATCTAAGCTTGATAATGAGATCTCTATTCTCTTGAGTCATATGAATATCCTCAATTAAATTGACTCTAAAAAATTCATACATCCTTTCCTCTTTTTCAACAAATACTGACAGATTCTATGATAACTGATTTAACAGACTTCTGATCGATGGCTCAATAGATGTCATTTGAACCACTAAGAACTTTTGATTGTCAAGAAACACTGAAAAAAGAGCACTGTTACATTGAAGATCTTTTATCATGTCATTCATGTTGCTCATCATATCTGTGATATCCTGAAAACTTTTGATTAAATCAGGTGAAGTACTTGATCCACTAATAGAATTCTTTGCAACTGATGCAAATTGGTTCTCCATAAACAACTTCAAATCTGATAAATCTGACTTCATATCCATTTCATATTTCAATTGTGTAACAATAGTCAGCATATCCTCTCTAAACATTTCAACTTCTTCCCTTGAAACTGTACACTCCTTCAGCTTTTGAAACATCAAATGTTCTAAGTCTAAGGCATTTCTCAAAGAAAAATTCTCATATTCCAACTGAGATACCTTTATGTACAGTTCTTCAACTTCTTCTTTCCTTGAATAAGATGCACCCTGTGATTGGTTCACAGTCTCAGGGTGATTCAATAGTACCAAAGGTAATGATTCAGCATTAGATCATTCTTTTTCATTGTCCTGAGAAGGTTGGTCCACATATTTTTCTTTAGAGGTTTCAATCTCCTCCACAGAAAAATCCCCTTGAAGTACCTCTGTTTGAGCTTCAGAATCATGATCATCACATTCATCTACATCTTTTTCTTCCATTGTAATTTCAAGAACAATATTTTCAGTAGTTTCCTGAGGTCTGGCCACTTCTTCACTAGGCACTGCCTCCATCTCTTGTTCATGTTGAAGTGAAACTTAAACATCAGCTACAATCTCTTCCTGATACTTTCATTGAGCGTCTTCTGGAACTCTTGATACCTCTAATTGTGTTGTTCTTTCAGTACCATCTTCCATGGTCTTATAAACAACAACCTATTTTACAAAAGAATAAGAAAATAAAGCTTATGTGGTTGTTTCCAAAGCAGGGGAAGTGACTTCCACATTTACTGGCCTCTTTCTTTTTGATTGAAGTCCCTCCTGACTTCTGTCTTCGTAAGCATCTGCCACTTCAAATTGAATCCTTCTTGCTACATTGCTGACTATGGATTCAGCTTGTCCCTCCTTGGACATAAAAGGTTGATCCTAATCACTCTCTGAGTCTTCCTAAACTCCTAATGGAAAATTTTTTCCTTTAATTGTGCTCCATAAATATCCAACTTTCCTCAAAGTTCCAGCATTAAATGTATTACTGTGATGACAGTTAACTCAAGCATCCACTAATCTCACCATGTCTTTCTTAAACAACAGTTTCGAAATAAATTCACCAAAATGGTAGATATTCATTTGGGCCTCACTTTGACAGTATTAACAGAGATACCTTATCATGTATCTTGGAAAGTTTAACATAATATCGCTTAACAAAAGAAACATTATATACATATCTGGGTACAAAATATTTTCCATTTCTGCCATCTGTGAAGCTATTCTAGTCTGAATAAATTTGACCAAAACCTTCTGATCAGTTTCCAAATCCTTGATAAACATTTTTTTTATTGTCTTAGTTCCAAAAATAAAAGACATGATGTATTCGGATTTATGCACAGAATCTCCAATATTTGTCATATCAAAATAAAAATCTCCCTCATGAGGGAAGTTGAGAATATAACTAATCTCTACTAATGAGATTGAGAAATCCCTCTCCTCTATCTTAGCCAACCTACTGTCCTCAGTATCTCCCAGACTAAACTATACATATTTGAAGAAGTATCTAAGTTCTACTTCATAAAAAAATTCTGTATTTTCACTTTTCATCATTTGTTCCTAATTCTGAAATGACAGCACTTGCTTCAGCAAGATATTTTTCTGAAATAACCAGTCAAAATCGATTACCTTTCCCTTTCATATATTTCTTCCCTTGGTGCGTTGTCTCTTGGAATTTCTTGGCTCGGCTTCACTAGCTCTTTTATTCCATACCATTTCTGTGAGAGTCTCTGGAGGTTTGAAGGTTAGGGTTTCAGAGGATCGAAGGTTAGGGTTTAGGAAAGTGTGATTTTCGGATTTCAAAAGGGTTTCGATAGATGTGAAAGGGTTTAGAAGTCACAAAGGCTCTGACAACATTGATTCCCATGTAATCACTAATAATTACATATATTTAAAACAAATAAAATTTGCATATGGAGAAAGAAAGAAAATCGTAAACAGTATTCAATAAAAAAAATAAACTTTACGTAAAAAAATAAAATTAAATTAAAAATAAAAATTATTTAAATTTAAATAAACCTAGCTCCCTGTTAATAAAATCAAGCCTTGTAGTGAAAAGTGGATTTGTAAAAATATCTGCTAATTGAATTTCAGTATTTATAAATTCTAAAAATATATCTTTTTTAATAACATGATCTCTTAAAAAGTGATACCTTCCATCAATGTGCTTAGTTATAGAATGATTAATAGGATTTTTTGAAATATTAATTGCACTTGTATTATCACATAAATTATTTGTATAATTAATATTCAATCCAAATTCTATAAGTCAGTTTTTCATCCACAACACTTGTGCATAGAAACTGCCATCAGAAACATGTTCTGCCTCAGCTGTTGACAGGGCAATTGAATGTTGTTTCTTACTAGACCATGATACTAAAGACATTACTAAAAAGCAATGTGTACCTCATGTACTTTTTCTATCTAATCTACACATTCCAAAGTCAACATCTGAATATGAAATCAAACTAAAATTAGATTTTTTTGGATAAAGAAGAGATTGAAAAATAGTTTCTTTTAAATATCTAAAAAATTATTTAACAACAGTAAGATGGGATTCTTTAGGATTTGATTGAAATATATCACAATGACATACTGAATACATTATATCTGGCCTGATAGCAGTAAGATATAATAAACTACCAATCATACCTCTATATAACTTGTTGTCAACTGATTTCCCTGTTTCATCCAAATCATGTTTTATATTAGTACACATAGGAGTTGTAAATGGATTGCTGTTTTCAAGTCCAAATTTCTTAAGTAAATCAGTAATGTATTGGATTTGATTTAAAACATTTCCAAAATATTTTTGAAGTATTTGAAGACCCAATAAGAATTTTAATTCTCCCATCATACTCATTTCAAATTCTACATGCATAAATTTTGAAAATTCATGACAAAGAGTTTTATTAGTAGATCCAAATATTACATCATCAACATAAATTTGAACCAATAAAACATTATTTTTCACAATTTTCATAAAGATTGTTGGGTCTTCCATTCCATCAGTAAAATAATTTTTCAAATGAAAATAACAGAATCTTTTATACCAAGATCTAGGTGCTTGTTTAAGGCCATAAAGAGCTTTAGTAAGATTAAAAACAGAATCAGGTTTTTGAGATTTTTCAAAACCAGGAGGTTGCTCAACATAAACTTCCTCCATTAAATATCCATTTAAAAAGGCAGATTTAACATCCATCAGAAATAATTTAAAATACATCTAAGGTGCATAGGCTAAAGGGATTATAATGGCTTCTAACCTAGCTACAGGTGAAAAATTCTCATCATAATCTATTATTTCTTCTTGATTATATCCTTTAGCTACTAATCTTTCTTTATTTCTAGTTATTGTGCCTTGGTCATCCTTTTTTCTCTGAAGACCCATTTGGTTCCTATTACCAAAAAATTATTAGGTTTTTCCACTAATTCCCAAACATCATTTCTTTTAAACTGGTTTAATTCATCTTGCATTGCTATTACCCAGCTTTCATCATCTAAATATTCTTCTATAGTCTTGGGTTCTTTTTGAAATAAGAAGGCATATAATTTCACTGGGTTTCCTAAGTTTCTTGTAGTTTGAATACCAGATTCATGGTCACCTATTAAGGTTTCAAAAGGGTGATTTTTTCTTGTTCTAGACTGTCTAGGTAACATATTTAAAGGTTCTTCAGTATCATGTTCCTATGAACTAGACTGAATTTCTTTTATATCATTTTCAAAATCATTATTTAAATCTCAAGTCTCATGTTATCATTAGAGTCAAGTTCATCAATTTTTTCTATCCTTTTCTCAAAGGGGTCAGATTCATAAAATTTCACATGAACTGATTCCTCAACAATCCTTGACTTCTTATTATAAACTCTATAATCTTTGGAGGTAGCAGAATATCCTAAGAAAATACCTTCATCAGATTTTGGATCGAACTTACCAAGATTATCCTTGGTTTTTATGATGTAAACCTTGCATCCAAATACATTAGAGTAATTTACTTTAGTTAAAACCAATATTGGTTTAATGGTTTTACCCTTGGTCCTTACCATAAATGGCATAGTGCGTATTTTTATCCTTAGCTATGGATTGTGATCCCCTCTAGATGATGAATCCTAGATAGATTTGTTATCATCCTTCCATGATAATGGAGTGATAACATCTATTATATTTACACACTACGTAGGATTATTATAATTATCATGACCTCCTTGAGTAGGGAATTGATCCTTCATCTAAAAAATCACATCGATAGGATTTTTAAAAACATTGGCATATGATTCCCCACATAGCGAACATATCCAGATTGGGATTGTGGTGTCCCCCAATGATTTTGGGTATAACCCCCCATCTGAGTATCAGGGTCTTTGCATACCAGTGATCTTCCTTGGATGTGGCCCAATGGCCTAGAACTCTTAGTGAGAATCTATGGTGATTTCATGGATCATGTAGTGGAATCTTCCCGAAAGATCATTTCTTCAAAAAGAATCATATGTCTAGTAGTTAGCTATGACTACCTAGTGGCATGGTGTCCTTCATGAGTATATTTGGGTGTTTTATGTTATACATTTACTGGTATATCCTTTTACAGAGATGAATATACATGATTATTCATGTTTAGTGTTTTTGTTATTTTCTACTGGGTATTTTTATACTCACCCTAGAATGGGAACATCCCGCATGTGTCATGTATTATGCATATGATGAGCCTTTTGACAACGTTTATGGAAGATGTAGAGTCAGTGTAGTATAGATTGACGTAGAAATAATGATGTTTTTTCTGGGATTTTTTATTTTACCGTATTATTATCCCATAAAGTAGGTTGGACTCCTTAATATTTTTGGTTAGGATAGTATTTGGACACTTTTAAACATTCATTACAATACTTTTGTACTCCGATTGTTGGATTATATATATATATATATTAATTTATTGGTTTTAGTTGATTTACATTTATGTATTTAATGGGATTAAAGATTTTTTCCATTTTAATAAGTGCATTTGGATGATGACTCCCACTTGTGCGACATATCTAATCAGCACTGGTCACCCACCCCTGGCCTTTTGAAGGAAAACTTTTGGTAATCATGGGTCAAACCCTAGTGGGTCAGGTTGTGAAACGTTTTCCCACACATTTATAATACAATAAATCTTATCTTATTTTCTCCATGGTTCCTATATTGTCCTTTAAATTATATTTTTCTATTCTTATCAAAACAATGATGTTGATACGTAACTCCATCCTCTATTTATACATTGATAGCACATCACATAGTATATTTGTTGATACTAAAGTCTATTTGGATAATTCCCTTCAAATATGTTGCTTTATGCAACTAATGAATCAAGAAAAACTTTCTTTTAGGTTAGATCACAATACCAGAAGCATACCACGAAAGACTTGTGCACATTTACTCGTAGGTACCAATAGATTCGTCATGCTTTGGATTTAGCTTGAGGAACACTTTCTCTGTGTTCATATGATGTTATGGGGGAATGTACTTATTAAAAAATAATTTCATGAATTAATCCTAATATATGGAGTAAATTTCATTCAGTTGTGTAATTATCTTGATATGATTCCACTATTGATCCTTTTCACGATTAAAATGGTCGAAAACCAAAGTAACGTTTTCATGAATTGAGTATAGGATAATGGAAAATATATATTAAATCATGTTGATCCATTATTCAACAAAGAGAGGATCATAATTTACACTAAATAAGGTAAACGTTGCCTCCTAAATGACTAAAAAATAATTTATTTCCCTCTGATTGATAGGTTATCCAACATGATTCATATCATGAGATAGTTGTGTGATTGTGACAAAGAGATAGTGAATTACAGATCATATAAATTTTTTATGCTCAAGATGAAAATAAATTCATTGTCTATTTCACTCACTGTTATCATGTCTCTTTTGGGTTCCATCCATTTACTAAAACTAAAAATCATAGATTATGAAACAATAATCGTAGTGGGGAATCGCGTAATCATGAAAATAACTTCTAGGAAGTCTAAATCATGAAACCTTATTATTTAATATGTGAAACATTTTTCTAATCCTAGGTTACTCTTTTTCATATACCATTTAAATCCTTCATGATTTTTTGTTTTGTTTTTGTGAATTTCAATAGCATATCCCCGAAGAGTCTCAAACCAGGTGTGAGGCAAGGCATGTTGTCATGCACCGAGTAAAAATATAGTCTAGCTCAATAAGCCTTTTTTGGATTTGTTACCCCAAGGTACCTCTATGCAAGCTTTAGGTCTACTTTTAGTATCCATAGATGGTTATAATTTCTTGGGAACCAACTTTAATATACTTTGCAAAAATTCATACACAAATTCCTATACTTTAAGTCATCCTTATATTTATCCATAAACATATTTTAAAGGATATGACTAATTTTTTTATCCTAGTTCCCAAATGTTAACTAAATCATTCCTATGTTAACATCTATAGATTCCCAATTTTTTTCTAAAATAGATATGGAATAATTTTTGATGAATATTCCAGAAATTAAACAAAAACATATGCTAGAGGATTTTAATAGTTCAGTTCCTTTTACATTTTTTGAACCACAATCAACTATTCAAAAGGTAAACTATTTCATATACCACCACTACTTGAAAATAGTTCTATACCCATGGTTTTGCAAAACGACCATGGTAATAGGTATAGTATGTGAACCTATACCCACGGTTCTCCAAAACCGTGGGTATAGGGTATTTTTCGAATCCATATACCCACGGTTTTGGAGAACCATGGGTATTGGGGTTTTTTTTGAAGACCTATACCCACGGTTCTGTAGAACCCTGGGTATAGCTTATGGAGTTGTATGAAAATTAGGAAGGAAACAAAAAAAATTTGGCAGGAAGATATTTTTTCACAGTTAAGTTTAATATATTTATATGAATATAAATTTATATATTCATAATTGGTTTAGATCGGTTGGTTACAAGTGGAGGCGCGACAGTGAGACTCGGGTTCGAATCCTGTGGTCCGCGTTTTTTGAATTTAAATACCCGATGTAGATTATATTAATATATATATGTATATGTATTGATAAATAACAATTAAAAATTCTATGTTGGTTGTTCTGTTAGTGGTTTGTGTTTGAGAGGCGCTACCTGAGATGCGGGTTCGATTACACTTGGTTGCGATTTTTAATGTACACTGCATGAATTAAATTAATATGTATAAGCTGATGAGTTAATATATAACAAAAGTAATCTGCAGCTTGGTTGGTTGTTCAGCCGTGAGGTGCAGGCAGAGTGTGGGTTCAAATCCCACCTCCTGTGATCTTTTTGAAATAATATACCCAACAGTTTTCAAACTGTGGGGTCTGTTGTGTGCCACGCTGTATAGTCGTGGTGCACACTTTGACCCCCCCACCATACCCACGGTTCTCCAAAACCGTGGGTATAGGTTTAGACCACTATACTAACGCCATTCCAGCCCACAGTTCCGAAAACCGTGGGTATAGCCTATACCCATGGTTTTGGGAGCTATACCCACGATTTTGAACCATCAGTATAGGTCATTTTTCCATTAGTGCACTATGTTTTTAAATAATATCACTATTTTTAGACATAAAATGTATCACATTTCTTAATAACCTAGGAAAAGGAAAAAAGAGAAATGGTAAGCTCAGATTCTCATTATGGATAACCAAGAGAAATACAGAAGCATAACAAGAATATAATTGTTCGAGAACATGAGAATAACATATGAAAACTATACCCTTTCGATAAAAGATTAAAATATGGAATCATGGCACAAGGATTGGTAGTTCATAATACAGGGATCATATAGAAATCAAAAAACATGATCCATGATAAATTAACATTGGAATAAGATATGGAATTTATGGTATACACATAAACATAGAAACTCTTTTCAAATTTAGACAATGGCTATTGAAAATTATATCATATTAGAACAGTTTCACTACGAAAATCATAATATTAGTTAATGTTATATCCCAAGACCATCATAGAAGATAAATTCCATTAGTAACACAGGTTCACTTTTCATTCTAGTCTTGTCTATCTGAAGAGATATAAATCATTACCCAGTGTACTAGAAGAAGATATATGTCCCACCCATTTCATAATAAAAACAATATTTATGTGTTTCATAATATCATCAAAAATTCATCATATCAAAACCCATGAAATTAGATTTCATAAAAATTTAATCATATCATAACCTGTAGAAAAGTGACAAGTTTTATAATCATTTCATCATTTCATCACATCATAACCCATGTAAAATTAAGTGGGTTTCCTAAAAATCTTATTATGGTATGACCTATGGAAGATATATATGTTTCATACACATTTTACAATCATAAACGCAAACCATTTAGAGATATAATTATTATTTTATCATTGGATCATATCCCCATTAATCCATATGTAACATCAATTGTTGTCGTTTTATATAGGAAATGATTTTAATGATAATTTAAAACATTTATTGTGGAAAATATCATTTATTCTATGAAAATATGTTTTTGTTTTAAAAAACATTTAGAAAAATATTTACTCTAAAATAAACTTGAATATTATAAATGAATCTTTATCAAAACTAAATTTCATGATGATGGTAGGTTTTATTCATGTTTTACATGTTAAAACAAAGATTAATTTCACATTTTTTGTAAAATCCAAATGTTTATTTTTTTCAAAAAAGAAATAGAAATTCCATTAATTTTTTTCAAAAATTAAAAAAATGTGTAGTAATATCTTTTGAAAATCATTATAGGATAACAATAAAAATTCAAAACATTTTTAGGAAAAAAGTTTTTGGAATAAATTATATTTATTACTAAAGATAGAAATAAAGTCAATTTTTTAAAAAAAAATCGTAATTACTATATATACGAAAGAGTAGAAAATGATACTATTAATTGAAAATATAATGAATTAATATAGGATAAAACATTAATGAGTCTGTTGATATATAGATCATACGATTTTATCATTAAAAACATAATCATAAACAATCTCGTTAAATGATGAAAAACTAACATAAAATCATTACATGTTTGGTAACATTGAATCCTAATCCTCATGAAGGAATAAAATTAACTGGAACCTAAAATATATTGAGGATAAAAACATTCATGATATTATATATAAACGTTTATGTATATACACATATTTAAATAAAATAGGTTCATAACATAACATACATCTCACGGAAAGAAAAATTGAGATAAAAATATCTAACCCTAAGTCTTGACATCCAGCATACACATTAAAACCTTATATATAATTGATAAATGTCTATTAAAAATTTTGTAATGAAAAATATTCATATATACTAAAACATATAAGATTTAATCATGACCATTTCTTTCCAATTTTTTCAAAATTCCTTATTAAAGTTATGTTCCAAGTAATAACCGCTTTGTTTTCCATGCATGTTTTGATATTTTTAATTTTTGGTCCACTTACTTCAATCATGGTTTAATAATTTATAGCATATTAAAAATGATATAAATATATTACCAATTATTTATATGTTAATTTTTATTATTTCATTAAATTTAAGGATTGAAAATGAAATACACCATTCATAGAGATGGTAGTACATATATATAAATGAATGCAATTTCAATTTTTTTGTTTGATTGAATGAAAAAAATTATATAAAAAATTATAATTATAGAATAATTTTTTATTTCATATATATCACATATTTTCATTAAACCCATCCTTACTATTTTCTATTTAAATAGTGGATGAATCACATTTCTACATGAGGCAGTAGTCTATCATACACATGGGCGATGTTATCATATTCCCACAAAATGGGGTGTGTGGAGGTATTCAAGATATAATAAATCTAGAATAATAATAAAATTAAATATGTAATATATATACATAATATATACATAATTATAAACATCCTTATGAGGTGGTAATCAAAAATAATAATGTTGTTTCGTAAAAAACGTGGTAGTTTGTTGTACACACGAACAAGGATTTCAAACCCCATTTTATGAAAGTGGATATGGTTTTAGTTCATTCATATACAATAATAATTTATATGTATATGGAAAATAATGAGGATATTATATCATCATGTAATAATAATAATTGAATGATGTGGAAGAAAAAATAAAAAAATGTTTGTAGACACACATTACCACTTCTTTGGGTTTCCTCTTATGTATTGCAACAAAAAGCTTCCTAGGTTGGTTTTTTCTCAAAAATAAGGTATTTCAGATGATAGTAGGGAATTTGGTAATTTATTTGGGTATGTATTTCTTGAACTAGATTAATTTTAATGTTTGAGTATGAGAGGATAAGGGAGTCCTTTTTTAATTGAGGTGAGTGGCACACTTGTAATTTTTTGAAAAGGGGGAATTCAACTAACACTTTTTTCGTGTCACAAGGTCAAAATAATAGACCATTGTATATAATATATGAATATATTTCTAAATATTGATATATAATGGGTTTTTTAAATGTTTATATGTCATTTTACCCATTATCTTGTTTGTTTAACCCCAGGTAAACAAATCATGTCCTTATCTACTGTAAATATTTTTTACAGTTTTTATAATTAATTTTGGACAAAAAGTAAGTTGAAATTATTTTTTAAGTTAAATTATTATGATTAAAAAAATGTAATATATTTTTAAAAATTCAATTAACAAAATTGGAAAATTTTATTTTAAAATTAATCCCCCATACAGGACTAGAAGTATGGATTTTAAAGAGAAAATGTCCAAAAGCTTTCAATATTTTTATATCGAACTTCCAAGTGAAATCGTTTAAAAGGAACTAAATTGGATTAATGGATTTATAATTTTACTAATTTATATTAAAATTGGTTTTAAATTTAATAAATCATTTAAATCATTTAAATTAAAAGGATGTTTTCAGTTAAAATTCATTTATTTCACTATTTAAAAATATGAAACGTTTCTGGAAAATATCAAAAATTCACCCTAATTTAATTTCTAAATTTTGATTTCAAAATTGATTTTTATTTTATGAAATTAATGTTCTAAAATTTTGTAAAATTATATTTATTAAAGTTCACAATGAAAAAAAGAATAGTTTTTGATAAAATATTATTTTGATACTTTATATTGATTTTATTGAAAAAATAAGTCTTTTTATATAATTTTTTTCATAATGTAAACCTATTATACATATTATTAAGAAATTTATTTATTTATATTAATATTTTTATGTTTGACATTTATTTTATATGAGTCACATTTTAATAATATTATTAATAGTATATTTTGGTTCTTTAAAACTCAGTGACGTGTGTAATGAAAGCTAACACGGTATTGTGTGTAGCACAAGATTAACATAGTGTTGTGTGTAATTAAAACTTAAGATGTTATTGAATGTAAATAAAAAATATAAAATTATATATCTATTTTTAAAAAACATACATAAAATTATGGGGCTATAATATCACCATTTTTCTCTGAGGTATGTAGTTATGGTATAATTAGTGCATCATGGTGAATTTTATTACAAGAAATATTTATAAAAATTAGTTTGAATTTCTAAATTGTAAATAAGAAAAAACATGTTTATTCCCAAAAAAATACATATATAATATTTGCTTCCAAATTAGTTGACACACATTTTAGAATGTGTGTATCAATCTATAATATGTATCACAAATGGATAATGAAAGACTCACATGCCACATTATCGATATAAACATTTCTATCGAGGTCTGGTTCCTATATTCACTTACAGTATTCCATTGTGGTATATTAGGATGATAAATTTGATAAAAAAATCCCAAACTCCTATAAATAATAAATGGATTCTTCATTAAGATATTATCTATCAGGACCTAAGTGTATTTTCATAATATTATTTCCAAGAAGTTTATCAACATAAATCTTATATTCCACAAATATAGCAACATAATATAACTTTTACATAATTAAATAGACATTTACATATCTAATAATGTCATCAATCTATATTATTACATATGAGCACCCACCGAAAAATTTACTAGTAAAGGTTCTCACGCACTAATATAAAGAAATTCAAAAATATCATTGGCCCTTTCACATTTTCAACTAAATGTGGATTTGTTCATTTTTTTCTTGTAAAAATATACAATATACACCATGTGATTTTAGTTGAAAAGAATCAAAATATTCATCTTGGTGTAATTTGGTCAAATTGTTTTTTTACATGGTATATCCATTGATGCCATAGTTTTTTGTGGTATGATTCATGTTAACTATTATAGTTATAAATTTTCATTACATTATTAATGTAATACCAAACATAAAGGCCATTATTTAAACATTCATTTCAATATAAAATTATTTTTTTATAAAATAAAAAAACACTTATTTCAAAACATGAAAGTAAATCTATATGTATCATGTATGTAAATTGATTTAATGTTTTTGGAAACTAACCACACAAAATATATATCATTTAAAACCAACTAAATTAATATTAATAACATGAGGTCATAGTACCCAATAGCCATAGTAATTCTATCTTTATTGGATACTTTTAGATATACCTCCCATGATGAAATATTATATAATTTACATGGTTCCTATATTTGAAAAAATATCAGTGCACCATATGATGTATCTAATAACCAATTATTTGTAATTAAAAATATCACTTGATAATAAACTCATAAAAGTTTCCCATCGATTTTTTATCCATGTTATCTTTTTAATTTACTTTCCCTTATTTACGCATTCACAACATATTACTTCATGTTACCTTTTTTCCTATGATCTATATCTTCATGGAAGGGAATTTAAAATAAACCTTATACTTTGAGTTAATCTTGGAGCTCATTTCCTGGACATCATTTTTATCTACAATAACTAAAAATTTATTTTGTGGTTGATATTACTGATAAATTAGTGAAGTATAGTGAAAATATTTGTGATATAATTATCTATGTTGTTCATAATTAAATTATAAAAAATGATATAAAATATTTGAGGGTGTGATGAACGAATGAGAATGGTATGATGTTATTCAAGTATTTTAAATCTGATAACCTCTGGATTATCAATTTAGATAATTATTATGACTAAATAGGGTATAATTGGTAAAATTTATCTAAGATTTCATTGAAAGAGATCCTTGTATATTAAAAAAATTTCCCCTCTTTCTCTTTCATTATAAAGACCAAGGAGATGTCTGAGCATGCTATAAGATATCATTATTTATGTGACTTCATGAATTACTTTGACATGTTTAAATGAATTAAAAACCAAATTCCATCGAAAACATTCATATTATTATTATAGATAGTGAAAACCTCATCACCCACCGCTTATGTAGTCTAAGATGGCATTGAGTATTATAGTACGTAAAATATTCGTTCATAGTGCAATACTACCCAGAGGCATTTGAACCCTTTATGGAAGTCCCTTCTAATTAAGAGATATTATTTATGAATAAATTATCATATGGATAATGGGGTTATTTAAATTTTATTTATTCTATAATAATAGATGAATATATTTTATAACATTACTTTATTACAACATATATGTGTCGCAATACATTTATTTTTGTTCAGTATCCCAATATTATATTAATTATACAATTCCCTTACCATTGAAATTATAATTTACCATTATATTAGACATTCAAGTGGAATGTATTAATATTTCTCTTTTAATAATCCTATAATTATCCATGAAAAAAATAATTCAGAAGTTAGGTATGTGGTTTACTAACCGTTAAATAGTATTTCCTTCAATCGTTGAGTGGACTCCCCAACCATAAAAATCCTAATTTGGATTTCCTAAACACTTGAATCTAATTTTTATTACAATGAGAGAGGCTATTAAATGAAACAATTATTTTTTTATTAAGTCCACTATCGTATTAAGGACGTCTCGAAAAATATATAGTGCATGCTAAGGAGGTCAGTCTGACACTTTAACTATTTGTTTATCTTAATTTAGATGATGTGAGGCTTAATGAATTAATATTTACATGAAGGTTTTTTATTGAGTACATATTCTTCTTCTTTTATCCATTACATTTATTTTTAATATTAATTGGATTTTACATTGGGTATTAACCATTGATAAATAATTTATGGATATTTATTTTATTTTAATTCCATTGTAGAATAATAAACCATTTATTTGGTAGTAGTCTTGAATCAATAAAATAAATCATGGATATAAATAAATAATATAAATAAATAAATGATTTCATTATGATATTATATAATGGCATTTTTATTGAGATGATTATAAATTAACCTATGAACATATGGATAAAATTCCTTATGCTGGACTTGGAATGAGTTTCAATATTCTACCTATTAACCTACGTATCACCTGGGTTGGTTTCATATCAGTTTTTTCTTAAAATACCTCCATCATGGTTCCACATTGAACTAACAACATATTCTATTGAATGGTATTTTTACTACATATGTTAGATAAATCACATGTAATTGAGTGGAATCAAATGATTTTTAAATGGAATTATATATAAAGAAATATGATTGGGTGGTAGTCTATAATAATGGAGCTTGGAATAACATACATGTCATCAAATGTTGTTAAATAATAAATAATTACAATACTATGCAATAAAATTAAATTAAATTAAACTAACCCATACATGTGTCTCGTAAAATATCTTGATCATCCATACCCAATAAACCATTTTTCTTTTAATAAAACTAGTTAGTAGTCATTTTAATTCATTATTTGATAAGATAAAATGTTCTTGAATTAATACAAATAATGACCTTATTAATTAGTGAAATCATTTTATCCTAGAATCCTGAAATTCCCATCCACATTGATTTAAATGAAAATAAATTATTTAATTTTATCTATAACTTAATAAAATATTTCATGCCTTTTTTCATTGAAGAAAATTGGTGTCTATGTTTTTGAACTACATTGTAAGGTTGTAATTATATAAAATGTACTCATACAACATATTATGTACATTCAATTGGATGTAATTTAATTTCATGTATTTCCAATTTAATACCACATAGAGTACATGAATATTATATTTTTCATAAAATTTAAGGTGTTATGTATTTAGTATTAAATGACCAAACATTATTTTTACTACCAAATATAATAAAAAATTAATAATGATTTCAAAAAAAATATTATAATTAATGACTGTTTTTATGTTTAAATATACCGATTCACAGAATTGGAGTCAATAAGGTTTAATGAATTAATATTTTAAATTTAATGTTTCCATGAAAAAGGTGAAGAATGTATCATGTGTTAGATGGCCACCAGACATGTACAATGCATCATTAGATATTTATAGTACACCCCTAGGGACTCATCGTGTACTCACATAAAACATTTATGAATTAAAAAAATTAGAAATGTATATATGGTGTGTACTTCAATTTAAATTGTTTCTTGACTATAAACATTTCATATTAACTACATATTGTGCATTAATTAAATGACACATCTTAACCACATGTGTTTTACATGAAAATAACGGGACTAAATTGAGTGTACCCCAGAAAAATTGGGTTCCACCTTCACCATTCAACATATGTGTATTTATTTCATGTTGTGTGTATACATCAAAAGAGAACCTAGATTCAATGTGATCATCCTAGTGTAATAAAAAATTATACATGATGTATGATAAATAATTACATCCAACTAACATTGTATCATACGTCCATAAATCTCATCATCTTTAGATATATTCTTCAGATGTTTTTTACTCAATTATTAATTGATATGGGTTATTTTTGTAAGAAATGAATTAGAGTAAGATATTTTAGTAATTAATCAAGAATTAAATAAATCATGAAATTAAATTTATATTTTAAAATTGTAAATAGAAACAAATACACAAACAATTATATTGTTTAATATCACCAATGTAATACGACATTTTGGTTCCAAGCGTAACATAATCACTTATTACTGTGAATCCCGACTCAATAGTTTTCAGATTTTATAGATCATTTACAAATATTCCATGATTTAAATAACATCTCCAGTATATTTTTTTGAAATAATTGTCAATCCAACATAATTTATATTCTATTATTAAATCAAATAATCCTTGTAGTGGTGATGAACACATGCTACAATGATCTCAAAACAATGCTAATGTATTTTTTGGAACTAATGTGGAAGATATATCATCTTTCAGTGTTTGTCTTGATAACAATTATGATTACTTTTGGCTTAAATAATCATCCTTTTACTATCATTCTTAAGATGATAGTGGAAGAATAAGAATATCTATAGCATTATTCTATATTAATAAAGAGATTTTGATTTCACTATGCATAGAAATTTTCAATTTCAAACAATCTCTTCACAATAAACATAATTTCCTATTTATAAATATATGAATATGGTTATAATATTATTTATTTTCACAACAACCATTAAATAATATTTTAAACCTCATATATACCCCCATTCCATGTAATAATAATAATAATATTATTATTATTTTCTTTAAATTGGTAAGTATCCAATGATGATTAATGTTTCTACTTTCTTGAAAAATAATATTTATCACTAAATACAATCTATGAATTCTTGTCCTCATCCTTATTTAATAAAAACATGAATAAATAATTAATCACTCAATAAATAAATTAATATAAAATATTTGTGTCATTAAATAATTGCCTTATGAATAAATATTTATTTATTTTATTCTGTTAATAAAACCCAAAATAATTTATTTATCAACAATGAATATAACATTTATTCCAATACGTATATCCAATTTTTATTGAATTTAGATCAATTTATACATTTACTGTGTGACCCTCTAGGATTATTTCTCATTTGAAATAGGTACACTTGCCTAAAGTCCAAATTTATTATCTAGAAATGGTTCAATTAAACCATGAAAGAGAATTTAATGTATCAATGCTAGGAACCAAAAATGAGAACTCTCTATATAATATTATCCTTTTCATATGGTATCTCATCAAGCATGAAGTTCACTTGTATCATCAAAAAATATAATTATTTATTCCTTCAATGACTATCTTTAATAAACATATCATTACACCATGGACATGGAATTTAAGGGTAAATTTCTATTTAAATCAATGGTTCAAGATAAAAACATCAATAATTTTTTAAGTGAAAATATAACCATGGATTATTCATTAATTACACATCGTTCATGATATATCCAACATTTCCAAAATCCCTCTGAATTGTTTTTTCCAAGATAACAATAATTCATCTATTGTAACATCCTAGGTAAATAATAAAATATGATACTTTCATACTTATTTATATTTTTGAATTAAATATTAATTTTTCTTTAAATTGGTTTCTATGTTCGATGGCATGCGTGATACGCAACAATGAGTTTCTTCGAAATCTTATGTTGCACACAAGGTTGGGTCATACTAAAGAAGAGTAATATAATGTTATTATTTTTAATGGTTGCTAACACCTAGTTGTTGTATTGTTGGGAATGATTAAAACTAACTAAAATATGATTATACCTATTTGCTAAATTTTTTTACATTTATCCAATAAATGTTAGAGGCATAAAATGTGAATTAATCTATTTTTAAGGATAAATACTCTAATATTCTTTAAAAGGTTGATTTACCTCCTTCTAAGAGAGAACCCTCTTTAAATATTGATTCAGTCACTTTTATATGTTCTATTTGACAAAAAACTTCTTCTTTATAATCATAAAATCACAATTAACTTTGAGTAAATTTTTTGGAATTTTTCTGATAAAATTCATTTTTAATGAATAATGAAAAACGTTATATTTTAATTCAAAACTCCCTTTTAATCTAAATTATTTATATGGTTATATTATCTTATTAATTAGTTTGAAAATTTAATAAGATTATGTTTTTATCATTTCATCCAATTTTGGTCATTGAAAGTAATTTCACTTTGAAATTTGACATAAACAAGTGTCAATCTTTGGATAATTATTATTTCTTAAAAACACGTTTTTTTGATAACGGGAATTAATTTTAAATTTTTTTTCTTCCAGTTATATGTTTTGAATTTATAAAAATGTATTCCATATTTGAAATTAGTGTGTCCAAATTTTTTTAATATGTAAAATTTAGTTTTATACTTTTAAAATATTCACTTTAGTAAATATTATATTTACAATGGTTAAACGGTAAATCTGGCAAATAAGAGTAACAAATAATATTATAATAATATTAAATAACTCTAAAATGTGTCTTAATTATATTTATTGATACATATCTGACCATGAGAATCCTTGGGTCAATTTTGGGACCCCATGGAGCCATGTGGGAGTGATAATGACACATTATTTTAATTAACATAATGTAAAGTGAAAAGTGACATAAACAAAAATCTTTTCGTAAATAAATTTAAACATGGGGTTATATAGGTTGTCTCTTAGACTATAAATATTAATTTTAAAGATAAAATTATTTCTAACATCATTGTATTTTTTTATAATTTTTAGACATCAAATAAATAATATAATTTATGACACAATAATGATGTTTTGTTTACCTCATTAAAAAATCATTTAGATAAAAGAGACTACAAATATTAAAATAATATCTAAAACATGTCTGATTCTTATTGAATGATATTATTTCGACAATGTGTAATCTTATCTTCTACCTTAATAAGTTTTTGACTATCACGACCTATCCCAGTGGGGTCCGAGCCGCAACTCCCCAAGCCCGCTTCCAACAGGCCAGGGGCTGGTGACTAGCACCGAGTAGGCATGCTACTAACATGGGAGGCATTGCCCTAAAACATGTACACACGGACACACATATCCAAGACCACAAAGCTGAAAAGTAAAAACTGCAAAAAGGAAAAGATGCATGCATACACTAAAACCCAACCACAGAGTACGACATGAAGGTAAAGTAAAGTAACGTAAAACCATGGGCCAAAAGTACAAGCCCACCAAAACAAAGTCTGCAACAAAGTCCAAACTGTAGAGAAAAGTACTGGGACTACAACCTGTCGCTGAAGGAACACACCTCGACCTGTCTGATCTCACTAAGTACCATCCGGTCCTGGTCCGCCTAGAATCCTGTCGAAGGCTCGCTCGTCTGCAGAAGACACGACACGTGCGAGCAAAGCCCGTGCAGGGGTGAGTATAAGAATACCAAGTAGGACACCCCAAAACTACAAAGAAAATAAAACAGAGGGAAAAATACCACAAAGAAAGGTATAATCATATCTACATAGTATATGTCTACAGAACATATGACAAGAATATCCAGATATACCCATACACTAACGATCATTGTGATACCGCCACTAGGATCCAGCTCGAAGATTCCACTAAGCCTATCGTCGGGAGGACACACTCCTCGGTCTGAAGAGAGAGATACCAAGTACTCATTCTGGGAGAACACACACCATAAGTACCTTGAGAACAAGATGCTCAGATGAGGATCATAGCCATGACATGGGGTGATTCCGACAACTCAGTCTGAGCTATTCCGCTAAGCAGAGGATCGACACCTGGGTAAGGTTGGTCACATTGAAACCAGGAACTCTACCTAGGGTTCGATAAATGAATAGAGGATCCGGATCTAAGTCTCATAGAGGGGATTCCAATAACTCTATTCGGGAAGTTTTGCTGAAGGGATCATACTACAAGAATGAGTTGATACCAAATCTTTCAGAGGATTACCAAGGGTACGAACCCTAAGACTAGCCCAAGTCACAGAAGGCAAGTGGATCAAGCTGTGAAGAAAACATTACACGGCATATGGTATGGTTACATGTCGTGTTCCCTGATACCGGGTCGCCTCGTCTCTGTGAAGCCAAATCTGTGGGTTTCTGGCCTTCAATAAGCTCCAAAATCTGATTCCGGCCATCCAAGCGGAAATTGTACGAAGAACGATTTCTTCCGATCTGCATCAATCTATCCACTGAAAATGTCATCGCACCTCCGCAAGGCCGCTGTAGTGTTGATCCTTCAATTTGGTATCGTTGTGTCACAAAATGGATGCGTAATGATCTGTTGTTCATCACCCCGCGGAGAATGAGAAGAACGCTCACAAAGAACGCAAAGAATTTGGGGGAGACTACACAGAAAAATGAGAGGGACGAACCTTGATCGATGTTCGTGTCGATCTTGGTTCGTCACTGTTGGAAGGTTGAACGAAACCAAACAAAATCAAGAATCACATCCCCAAAATGCTTGCAAAAATCCCATACCGCAAGAACAATCGATCTACGGGCTAATCTAATCGTCGATTATTCTGTGTTCGTCGTGGAAATAAAAAACGAGGAAAGGAAAATCAAGAACAACGTCCTACCTAGATTTGCTACGTTTGCCGGTGAGGATCCGCTCGCCATGTCATCGTCGCCGTGGAAATCCGTCAAGAATGCCGCCGCTGTGTTGGCGGTTTCCTCTAGCAATTTCCCAGAGCCTCTAGAGGATTTCAGGGTTGTGGGAATTGTAACCTTGATTCCCCTGCAAAATCTCTATTTAAAGAAAATAGATATTTTACTTAAAAAGATTTAATAAAATATTTTAAGTAAATATTTTATTACAGTTACGCCCAAAAAAACAGATTTCACCACCGGCCTGTGCCGGCCGAAGTTAGGCCTCGCCTAAGGTGAAATCTCTGTTCTGAAGGCAACGGTGCCCTCGGATTTCTAATCAGAGCACCCGTTTAGGAGTTATTCCACTTTTCAGTAAAAACACAGACGGACGTAATTTAATTATTAAATTAAAGTCATACATTTGTTCCAGGCTCACCGGGCCTCGGAACTGCACGCTGTCTCAGAGCCTGTCTCGGAAATAATTCCCATATAATATTAAAAATATACATGGAATAATCCGGGACATTACATCACAACCACCTTAGGGATTTTACGTCCCCTAAATGCCAAAACAAGGGCTACTCAAAAAGATGTTGGTAATGCACGCGAATCTGAGCTTCCTACTCCCACGTGCTCTCCTGGAGATTCCCGTGCTGCCACCGAACACGCACCAAGGGAATAGCTCACCCAGGAAGGATCTTCTCCTGCCGATCCTCGATCTCCACTGGGTACTCAGAAAAGGTCACTCCATCGTCGATGTCCAGCTTGCCCCAGTCGATGACGTGGGTTGGATCATGCACGTACCTTCGTAGCTGCGACACATGGAAGACTTTGTGTACCCGGTCCATCTGGGGAGGTAGATCCAACAGATATGCCACCTTGCCAACTCTACTTAGAATCTGAAAAGGTCCAACGAAACTTGTAGATAGCTTTCCGCCAGGTCCAAATCTCTGCAATCCCTGTCAAGCTGAGACCTAAAGGAACACATGGGCTCCCTCCTCAAACTCTAAGGGCCTCTTCCTCCTATCAGCATAAGTCTTCTGCCGACTCTGTGCAGTCTTCATCCGCTCTTGGATGACCTGCACCTTCTCAGTAGTAGCTCTCGCCATCTCTGGGCCCATGAGTGCTGACTCTCCCGGGTCAGTCGAGCAAAGTGGCGACCTGCAAGGCCACCAGTACAGAGCCTCGAATGGTTCCATACCAATAGTGGAATGATAGATGTTATTATAAGCAAATTCCACCAGTGGTTGGTGATCCTCCCAGCTACGACCGAAGTCAAGTATGCAAGCTCGTAGCATATCCTCCAAGACCTAGATGGTCCGCTCCGTCTGACCATCAGTCTGGGGATGAAACGCTGTGCTCAAGTATAACTGAGTCCCAAAAGATTCCCGCAATCCCTTCCATAACCAGGATGTGAAACGATCATCATGATCTATGACGATCATGGAGGGTACTCCATGAAGCCAAACTATCTCTTGCACGTAGAGGAGTCCCAAGATTTCTACCGAACTCTACTCTTGTATGGCTAGGAATTGTGCCGACTTGGTGAGTCGATCAACTATCACCCATATGGCATCGTGTCCCCTGGACGTACGTGGTAAACCCGTCAAAAATTATATGGATATCCCATCCCCCTTCCACTCTGGAACCTCGAGGTGCTGAGTCAAACCTACTGGCACCTGGTGCTCAGCCTTTACTTGTTGATAAGTAAGGCACAGAGAAACAAACTCTTCCACACTCTTCATCATCCCTGGCCACTAGAACTGACGTTGGAGGTCCTGATACATCTTCGCCACACCTGGCTGCACTGCCAAAGGGGACGTATGGAACTCCCTCAGAACCTCCTCCCGCAATGTCACTGGAACTACCGTGCATCCTCTGAAAAGGACAACATGCTACCCTCCTTATGAAAATCCATCAGCAGCATCACCTGTGGATATCTAAGCACGTAGAAACTCACAGATAGCATCCTTTCGTTGTGCTCCTCTGACTCGCTGTAGGAGTAGAGGGGTAACAAACATCGACTGAAGGTAAGTTCCGTCATCTCCATCCACGAAGGACAACTACAAAGAGGCCAACTGCCTTGTCGCCACATCCAACAACTGCGAACTGGATTTCCTACTGAGAGCATCTGCCACCACATTCGCCTTCCCAGGAGTATAAACGATCTCACAGTTTTAATCCATGAGGAACTCAAGACATCGCCTCTGTCTCAAATTCAGATCCTTCTAAAAAAATATATATCTCAGACTCTTGTGATCAGAGTAGACGGTAAACCGCTCGCCCATCAGGTAGTGCCACCACATCTTCAATGAGAAGACTACCATTGCCAATTCAAGATCATGGGTTGCGTAGTTCTGATCGTGTGGCCTCAACTGATGTGAGGAATAGGAAATCACCACTTTCCACTGCATCAGGACACAACCAAGCCCGGTTCCTGATGCGTCGCAGAACACTACGTACTTGACACCCTCCTCCGGTAACCTCAAGATCGGGGCACTCGTCAGGCTCTGTCTCAACTGCTGGAAAGCCTGCTGGCATCTCTCAGTCCACATGAAAGGTCATCCCTTTCAGGTCAAAGATGTCGTGGGTGCTTCAATCCTGGATAAATCATGGATGAATCTCCGATAGTAACCTACCAACCCAAGGAAACTTCGCACCTCCGTCACGCTACGAGGTGGCTCCCATGCTAGCACTGCCTCCACCTTCGCTGGGTCCACTGCTACACCATCCTCTAAGATAAAGTGTCCCAGAAAGTGGACCTCCTGTAATCAGAACTGACACTTCGAGAGTTTCCCATACAACTGGTGCTCCCGTAGTGTGTCCAGAACCATCCTTAGGTGTCCTGCGAGCTCCTCCTCGGACGTGGAGTAAACAAGGATATCATAGATGAAGACCACCCCAAAATTGTCTAGATAAGGCTGAAAGATCCAGTTCATGAGTTAAATGAACACTGTCGGGTAGTTCGTCACACCGAAGGGCATCACCAAGTACTCATAGTGACCGTAGCGACATTTGAAAGCCGTCTTCGGTATATCCTCTTCCCGTACACGCAACTGGTGATAGCCTGATCGTAGATCAAACTTCGAGAACCATCGTGCTCCTATCAACTGGTCGAAGAGGTCATCGATCCTCGACAGTGGATACCAGTTCTTCACGGTCACCTGATTTAGGCCCCGGTAATCTACACACAGCCTCAAGCTCCTGTCTGCCTTCTTGGCAAACCGCACTGGGGCCGCCCAGGGTGAAACACTGGGTCTCACAACGCCCTTCTTCTTCAAGTCGTCCAGCTGCATCCTCAGCTCATGAAGCTCTGTAGGAGCCATCCGATAAGATGATGCTGATATCGGGGTCATCCCGGGTTGCAACGCAATTCAGAAATCTATCTCTCATCGGGGAGGTAACCCGGGGACATCCTCTGGAATGACATCCTTATACTCAGCCACCACTGCTGGAATCTAGAAACTCGTAACATCTGCCGCGCCAAGGGCTAGGCTATCCAACTGATGTGAAATTGGTTGTGCCCTCCTATGCATGAGTCCATCCTACGCTTCCTGTGTCTCTATTTCACCGACAAAATAGAACCTCGTTCCATCAATACGGAAACACCGTACCCTTCGCCTAAAACAATCAATCTGGGCATGAACTGTGGGTAACAAATCCATGCCATGAATGACATCGTAAGGCCTTGATGCTACCACAAAGAGGTTCCAACCGAAACTCTCACCTCCAAGGGTCAGGTCACACTGCCTGCAATGGTGTGTGATCTCTGAATCTTCTCCAGTAGATAATTTTAAGCATAAGGGTCGAGTCAACGGCTCAACTAGAATCTCAAGGTCTCGAACAAGATAAGAAGCCGGAAAGGAATGACTAGCACCTGTGTCTATCAAAATGGAAGCCAAGGTAGAATAGACACAGATAGTACCTCAAATCATTCCAGGAGTACCTGGGTCATAAGCCTCTGCCGCCTGTAGCTATCCCTACCTCTGTCCACCAGCACCCTAAGCCTGGGGTGGACCTCCTCGGAGTGGTGGGGGTAAAGGGTCAAAATGCTGGCCACCTCCAGCTGCTCTCCCATCTCCTCTGCCACGTCTCGCGGATCTGCCTACCCCTCATGTTGCCTCTGCCTCGGTGATCCATCTACTGCTCCTGTGTCAGTAGTATGGCGGGTCGGTCAATCTCAAGCGAGATTTCCCCTGTCGTCACATGAGTAACACCGCCTCTCTAGAGGATGGCTGGAAGCACCCTGTGAACCCTGTACGGTTGATCCCCTGTCCTGGAACCTCTTCTGGAAATTTCTCCCATGCCTGGGTCCCTGACGTCGACTCCCTCGCGCCGAGGTCTCTGCTCCAGCTCACCCACTACTGACAACTGCCGGCTATCCCTGCTCCGCCAGGAAGGTCTCAACCACCAAAGCCCGTTCGAGCACCCCAGCATAAGTAGGAATGCTCATATGGATGATTCTACCTCGGATATCTCTGCGCAAGCCCCGCTCAAAAGTCCGAGAATTGAAGTACTGATCTTTGACCATATCCATCGAGTACCGCGATAGGTCGGTAAACCATGATGAATAGTCAGCCACTGTCATGGTTCCCTGCTGGAGCTGAAGAATCTCTTGTATATGTACTTCTCTCAGGGTAACTGGTGAAAACTCTTCTCTGAATAGACGCTCAAACTCCGACCATGCAAGAGTCTCCTCGTCATGCGTCTGGATGACCAAACTCCAACATCGCCGTGCTGAGCCCTGCAGAAGGCTCGCTGCCCGGATCACCATTTGATCTGATGGTGTCCTGACCAAGCGGAAGACTCTGGTCACTGCCTCAAGATAGTCCTCTACTGCCTGAGGGTCAGGCTCGCCTCGAAACCTGAGGGGTCTCTATCTCTGAAACTCGTGGAGGGCTCTCATACTGCGCTCCTCCTCCACTGGTACAGCAGGCGCTAAACATTGCTACACAGGGGGCGGAACAACTGGCACGCCACCTGGTGGTAGAACTAGGGGATCTGGTCCCTATATCGAAGCTTCATCACTGAGGGTGTCATCCTCATGATCGAGTTTCTGGATCCTAGTGGGTGCGCGTCGCGGAGGAATCATGTTCCAAAAACAAGTTGTATCACAGTTAGTGAGTTTATTCGGAGAGCTGACTCAAGAAGGACATGGAAACCACAACCCATTCCTATATGATGCATGTACAATTATTTTTCCACATGTAACTAGTGTTTTCATGTTCCGAGTTGAAAATCTAGTTATCAGAGTCCTGGTGTATGGATACACCGGCCGCCGCACCAACACTGGGGTCACTGGCCTGAAAGCCGAACTTGAAACACTTAACACTATTTCCCCAAAACCAACTCACAGAATCTCGGTCCTAATGTAGAACCGACCACCTCTGATACCACTCTGTCACGACCCGTCCCAGTGGGTTCCGAGCCACAACTCCCCAATCCCACCTCCATCAGGCCAAGGACTGGTGACTACCACCGAGTAGGCATGCTACTAACATGGGAGGCATTTCCCTAAAACCTGTACACATGCACACACATCTCCAAGCCCAAAAAGCTGAAAAGTAAAAACTGAAAAAAGGAAAAGATGTGTGCATACACTAAAACCCAACCACAGAGTACGATAGGAAGGTAATGTATAGTAAAGTAAAACCCTGGGCCAAAAGTACAAGCCCACCAAAACAAAGTCTGCAACAAAGTCCAACTTGTAGAAAAAAGTACTGGGACTGCAACCTGTCGCCGAAGGAACACACCTCGGCCTGTCTGATCTCACTAAGCACCATCCGGTCTTGGTCTGCCTAGAATCATGCCAATGACTCACTTGTCTGCCCAAGACACAGCACGTGCGATCAAAGCCCGTGCAGGGGTGAGTATAACAACACCCAGTAGGACACCCCGAAACAACAAAAGAAATACAACAGTTGGAAAAATACCACAAAGAAAGGTACAGTCAGCTCTACACAGTATATGTCTACAGACCATATAACATGAATATTCAGATATACCCATACACTAACGATCATCGTAATACCGCCACCAGGATCTAGCTCGAAGATTCCACTAAGCCTACCATCGGGAGGACACACTCCTAGGTCTGAAGAGAGAGATACCATGTACTCGTTTTAGGAAAAGTCACTCCACAAGTACCTTGAGAACAAGACGCTCAGATGAGGATCACATCCAAAACATGGGGTGATTCCGACAAATCAGTCTGAGCTAATCCGCTAAGCAGAGGATCGGCGCCTGGGTATGGTTGGTCACGTCGATACCAAGAACTGTACCTAGGTTTCCAGGAATGAATAGAGGATCCTACTCTAAGTCTCATAGAAGGGATTCCAACAACTCTATTTGGGAAGTTCTGCTGAATGGATCATACTACAAGAACTAGTTGATACCAAAACCTTCAGAGTATTACCAAGGGTACGAACCCTAAGAGTAGCCCAAGTCACAGAAGGCAAGTGCCTCATGCTGTGAAAAAAAAGTTACACGGCGTGTGGTATGCTTACATGCCATGTTCCCTGACCCCAGGTACTGCACGTGTAAATGGCCCGTGTCCTTCGTTCAAGCCATGCAAAACCAAACAACACGGTGTGTAGAAAAGTACACGCCGTGTTCCTTGACACGGGTGCTGCCCGTGTAAACGGCACGTGTCATTCGGCTTGCCAGATATAAAACAACTACACAGCATGTAGAAGAAAACACACGCCATGTTCGAGTTCCTGGTATCACTCCGTGTACGCTAGCCAGGTGCCCGTACACGGTCTATGCCCGTGTCGTGCCGCCTGGCCGTGTGCCAGTAAATGGGGTATCCAGTGTATCTTCGCTGGGTCTGGCCGGGGAGGGGTATACACGGCGTGTTATTTGGCCGTGTACCCTGCCCGTGTCCGTGTACTCTTAGATTACATGCCTGGTAACCCTACCGACGAACACACGCCGTGTAGCCCATACTACACAGCGTGTAGTCGGGAAAATCCCAGAAACCGCATCTTCCTCCGCGTGCCTCGGTCGATTCTCCGGCTCTTAATTCGGTCGTCTGTTCACCGCAAAACTCCAGATACCAAGTCTCATAATCTATGTGAAGCCGAATCTATGGGTTTTGGGCCTTCAATCAGCTCCAAAATATGATTCCGTCCATCAGAGCGGAAATCGTCTGAAGAACGATTTCTTCCAATCTGCTTCAATCCAACCGCAAAAACCATCGTCGCACCTCCGCAAGGTCGCTGCGGTGTTGATCCTTCAATTTGGGATCGTTGCGTCGTAAAACAGATGCGAAATGATATTTCGTGTCGACCTTGGTGCATCACCATTAGAAGGATGAACGAAACCAAACAAAATCAAGAATCACGTCCCCAAAATCCTCGCAAAAATCCCATCCCGCATGAACGATTGATCTGCAGTCTAATCTGTTCTTGGATTAGTCTGCGTTCATCATGCAAATCAAAAATGGGGAAAGGAAAATCAAGAACAACGTCCTACCTGGATTAGATGCGTTTGCTGTCGAAGATCCACTGGCCACGTCGTCGTCGTCGTCGAAATCTGTCAAGAATGTTGCCGCTGCGTTGGGGGTTTCCTCTAGAGCTTTCCCAGAGCCTCTAGAGGATTTCAAGGTTATGGGAATTGTAACCCTGATTCCCTTGCAAAATCTATATTTAAAGAAAATAGATATTTGACTTAACATGATTTAATAAAATATTTTAAGTAAACATTTTATTACGGTTACACAAAAAAAACAGATTTCACCACTAGCCTGTGCCGGCCGAAGTTAGGCCTCGCCTAAGGTAAAATCGGTGTTCTGAACGCAACGGTGCCCTCAGATTTCTGATACGAGAACCCGTTCAAGAGTTATTTTACTTTTTCAGGAAAAATTCACACGCACATAATTTAATTATTAAATTAAATTCATACATTTTTTCTGGGCTCACCGGGCCTCGGAACTACACGCCGTCTCTGAGCCTGTCCTCGAAATAATTCTCATATAATATTAAAAATATACATGGAAAAATCAGGGAAAAGCCCATCCTCCCCCTTATAAAACACCCAAACTTATAACCCATTCATCACACCTCTAAATGCCCTTGGATTATCAAAACTCTTGCTAAATAATCCCTCATTATACCTTTATAATTTCAAGATACCTTAGTTTACTCATAAGTCACTTCAAGTAATCCTTTGGGCTCACAGCAATGGAAGATAACCTATTTAAAGGTGACATCTTATTTTAAGTTTTTTTCTTTTATTTTACTTCTAAAACCCCATAAAATATTTTTATTAATTTCTTTTATTAAAAAACCAGTCTCTTAAATATACAAATTTTTTTAAGATAATTATTTGAACTACACTTACACACACCTCCATCTAATGGGTAAAGAACATACTGGTTATATGGACAACGAACTACTGCCTCGCGAAATGATGATTGTTTAAATATCTCGAGAAACCTCTTATGGTGGCCATTAAGAAGGAATTGTATGTATATATGTTATATATTATGTGTATTTTTTTATTCTTATGTATTTTCCATTTATAGAACACAGTTATGGTTTCTATAATGGTTAAACGAGATAATTTCATTTGAGGAAGGGCTGACTACCGCCCCCTCAAAGTGTTATGACTCATTCATACCATACGTGGAATATATAAAATATGGAGTTAATAAAATTATATATGATATTATACTGGAATTATAATATAACTATGTATCATTAAGTTTTCATCCCATTAAAATAGGAAATGGAAATTCAACTGGCATTCATGCGTACGTGCGGCTTACCGTCTCCATGAACGGTGCATTTCATTTCTTATCTCCAAATGTTATGTACTATTATAAATACATATATACTAGATATATATGATATCTAAATCATTAATATAATTCTGGCGATAATTTAATTTTTACCACAAGAACAACTTGTAATTATAAGAAGTTCATTTTTGACTCAAGTACCAAATATCAAAAAACTATAATTTTTAACCTAAATGATTAAATAATGACTATAACATGGTAATAAGTGATATAAAAGGAGTAATAATATTGAAAATATTCTTAATAATGTAGAAATCAAATTTAGTTTATTATTCAGAAAATTAACGAATGATCGAGTAAATTCGGACATGAGGTAAGGGACTTCGTCTCAATCTCCGTTCATTGAGGCATATTTTGATTTATACACGCCTTTCTTTTATACGATGTATAAAATATTTTTACTTTTCATTTCATTCAAATGGAATATTTTCTTTACAAAGCATTTTATTATACTAAAAAATAAAATTTTTTAATGTTTGTGGGGACAATGACCTATCTACCACCGCAATCGTTATTTCATTCCTCTATATGCCTCGATGTTTTTTTAATGAAAAAGGAAACCCCTTATTCTATTTTTAGGTGTTTTGGTTTTGAAAATGATTTTTGAAATGGAATGATTATATCAATATCATGAAATTATTTATTTTGATTGAAAATGAAATGTTATTACTAAAATTTTTATATTTGCAGAATTTTATGTGTTATGATATTTTGTACTTGGACATTTGATGGGTGGTTATGTGATAAACCAAATAATGGGTAATACCGTGATAAACTAGGATAGGTGGTTACATTATAACCTCCAATGAATTGGGTATGGATGTAAGCTATATAGCTATTCCATTTAATGATATGTGTGGAAGTCGACCGTATGGTTATTTCATTTAGGTATGTTTATGTCCCAAGTTACCTTTATATGTTATGTGTTCATTCTATGAGTTTTATGGTAATATTTTTGTTACAAAATGGTAATAAATGATCTTTCATTCATTTAAGAGTATTTAATAATTCATAAATGTAAAAAGTAGTACTTATGATAAGGTTTTCATGGTTTAATAGTCATTTTAAAATACTAACATTTTTCCTTCATTGTGTATCCCTTAGTGAACTTTTTGTGCCTATCCCAAGTTTTTTTAATATTTTTCACATCACATAATGTGGATTAGGTTCAAGACTGGAATAATGAAAATTCATATTGTCTTAATCATGGAACTATACATGAATATTATTTCATGTACTTTTTATTTTATGAAAAAATTGATACTGAGTATAATTGTACACTTTGTAATTTTTGAGATTAAATGTAATAGTTATGGCCTCACACTCTAAAAATATAAAACTGAAAAAAAAATATTCAATGTGAATTGTTCACTTAATTCATGATTAGGTAATTTTTTAAGGTCGTGTCCTTATAGTTTTTATCAGAGGTATGTTTAGAAAACTGTAGGTGTTAGACTATTGTAAAATTAATGTACATAATTTAATTTATGGGAATATTGAAATTATATAGCATTTAGATATTACCATGTTGATTCGCATATGATTTTTATGTGTTTAGAATGGTTTTCTAGAGAGGAAACTTGGAATCTATGTTAGGAAGGCATACATAGGAGAATAACCTTCCAAATCAGCAACCTGGGATGGTCGGAATTGGAACTGAATAGTTTGTGGTAGTGATGGAAAAATTGACTCGGGCTATAAATGGTTGTGGTATCCATGCCTGAGACCAGCCAGATCAACCATATAGGAACATGTGAGAAGTAGATAATTTCATGAGGAAATTTCCCCCATCATTCAAAATATCATATGACCATGTGCTAGCTGAAGGGTGGATTAAAGCACTAGATATAATTTTTGATGTCATAGGGTGGTCAGAGCATCAAAAAGTTACTCTCACTATTTACCATTTTGAAAGTGAAGCTGTTTTGTGGTGGTCGATGGTGAAAAATATCAGGGATAATGAGGATATTGTTTTCTTGATTGATAAGAATTCAAAGGTATGTTTCTTGAGAAATATTTTCCTAATGTGGTTTATCTTAGGATGGAAAAACAATTCATGGAATTGAGGCAAAAGGATGACTCAGTGGTTGCTTATGAAGCAAAATTCACCCGACAGGAAAGTTATTCTCCAAAATTCATCTCAGATCTAGATAGTATAACAAATAGATTTTACTCAGGACTAATGTTGCGATATTGAAGATAATTATCCTCTCATGAATTAAAAATATATGAAAAACTCTTCAGATGTACCGAGAAGGTAGAAATGGTTTTTTATGATGATTAGGTGTTCCAATATAGTAAAATAATGAAGAGGTCCAGTTGGATGGAAAAGGGAATGAATTCATCAAAGAAACATGGAGGTATGAAAATTAAATATATATCTTCATTGAGGTGTGGTAAAAAGAATCTTGGAAAATGTTTATCAATGTGTGGAAAGTTCTTCTGGTGTTGTAATTCTAGTCATATTTCTCGTAACTATAATGAATATGATCAAGCAGGCAATGAAAAACAAATGGTTGGATGTTTTATGTGAAATAAAATGGGTCATTTTAAAAATGAGTATCCAACGAAGAAGTAAACTCAAGTAAAACAGCCAGACTACAAGAAGAAAGGGGTGGTGAAATCCTTTGAAAATACTTCAGTATAAGGTGGTCCATCGAATAAAGTAGTATCAGTTGCACTGTTTGTTTGTTCATATTATGCCAATGTGTTGTTTAATTCTGGGTCTACACATTTTCTAACTTCTAATAACATTTCTATTAAATTGGTAATTCTGTCTCAAGTTATGAATCTTGAACATATGGAAAAAACCTGGAGGAAATGTTGAGACAAAAATAAAACATAAAAATCATCATGTCCTTGTGTGTAGAAATAATCTACCTACAAACCATATTGTTTTTCCTCTAGTAGAGTTTTATGTTATTTTTGGTATGGATTTCTTTTCATTTTATCATGATAAGATTGACTGCAGAGCTAAAGAGGTTTCATTTCAGAAATATTATCAGTTTGTGTACAATAATGAACCCTTACTTTCGATAACATATCAGGAAGCTAAGAAACTAGTAAAATATAGAAATTAATGTTACCTTGATCATATTGTTTAAAATAAAGGAACTATTTAGATTAATAATGTGCCAGTGGTAAATGAGTATCTTGATGTTTTTCTTAATGAGTTTCCTAGTATAATACCTGATCAGGAAGTGGAATTTAATGTTGACTTAGTTCCTGACGCTAAACCAATTTCAAAACCCACTTATCAAAAGTCTCAAATTGAACTTTTATAGTTAAAGATGAAATTGCATGAGTTATTATATAAAGGTATCATTTGACCTAGCACATCATCATGGGGTAATCTTATCTTGTTTATTGAAAATAAAGATGGTTCAACGAGACTTTGAATTGATTATAGAGCATTAAATAACATCACTATTAATAATATGTATCATTTGCCTCATATCAATGATATTTTTTTATCAGCTCCATGGAGATCAGTATTTTTTAAAGATTGAATTGAAGTCCTAGTTCCATCAATTAAATGTAAAGTAATTAAACATTCTGACGATTGTGTTTCGTAATAGATATAACCATTATGAATTTTTTGTTATGCCTTTTGGGTTAACCAACACACCTTCTGTATTCATGGATCTTATGAATATAATTTTTCGTGAGTTCTAGAATACATTTTTGGTTGTGTTCATTGATGATATTTTGGTTTATTCCAAAATTAAAGAGGAACAGTAATTTCATTTAAGGGTAGTCTTGAAAACCATAAAAGAAAAGAAACAATATGGGAAATTCCTCAAGTGTGAGTTTTTGTTACAACAAATTTTATTCCTTGATCAAATTGTTTCAAAAAATGGAATAACAATTGATCATGCTAAAACCAAAGATGTTGAAGTATGGCGATGACACAAAAATATAACCAAGATTTGTAGTTTTGTTGGTTTGGTAGGTTATTACCGGAGGTTTATTGAAAATGTTTCATGGTTATCTAGTCCAATGAATTTTTTTAGACAAACAGATACATTAATTGGTCACCCAATTCATTCCCAATGAATTTTATTAAATCAAAAGTTTTACAATACATGCTCAAGGGGTAATTATTTTAGACCAACACAAACAGAAACACAAAAAATGGGAATAATTCATGTTGTCAAAAAGGCTAAAACCACAACCCATTAAAACTGTTTCATACTTCATGCCATCAGAAGCAATCACATCAAGCTTTAATTCCTCAAGATCTTTACTTTTCAAGTGAAGAGAGCATTCATCAAAAGCTAGTCTTGCTTGGCTAGAAATGATCTAATTGAGATCCAACGTAACCAGAACTGGGGATAACCGATTTGGTGTGAATAAGGTTCCTTCCGACTACCAAAAAGAAAATACAAAGGTTCTATTTATGTAATTAGTAGGGTAGTGAAAAACAAGATGTCTTTGGCCATATCAAAGGATGTGAACAATATCTAAAAAAATAAAAAGAGTGGCTAGACAGTGGATTGAATCCTAAAAAATCCAACACATATTGTAGCCCAACATCTAGGGAAGATACAATAGTTATCTCCAGTACTTCAGTAAAAAGTATTTTGGTAGTAAACTACATGTAGAAGATGAATATTTCACTCAAGATATCCACAACTGATTGAACCAAAGTATCCATCCATCAATAAGAGAACAGGGCTACATCACATCATAAAATCCATAGGAGTGAATTGGTTTCCATGTGCACTCCCAACACATCCGAGCATTAACCCAAAGGTTGAAAACCAGCTTGTTGTAAGCTTTCTCCATCTCATAATGATGTTTCATAAAGTAATTAATCCATAAAAAGAGTTTCAAGGAGACAATAGTGGGAAATAAAGAATATCCATATTCCATTCATCATATATTTAAATAGAAAAGAAAAAAATCCATGGAATGACTCAGAAGTTGAAGTTAGGATCCTTCTTGTATTCATCAACCATCCTTGTGTACATTCGTTTTCAGATTTCATGTTATATTTCAGCTGAAATCTAACGATGGAACTATATTTGGCGTATTCTTCCATCTTTCTCCTCCATCCATGAGAAAACTTCATCACTCACATCATCATTCTCAGGAATCTGATACACATCTCTATACATAGGATCTAATTATTTATCATACTTCTCCTCTTTTTGAATTGCAACTAGTTCAACAATCTTATTGGGAGGCCCAACATTATTCATAGATGTATGAAGAAATCTTGTGATTATTGTTCATTCTAAATTAGAATATTCTCTATGCTTCATAGTCTTTTGGGATTTTGGGTAATGTATCTATCCTCATCCAACATCTTCTTTTTTCCCTTTCCTAGAACTTGATTTGATAAACTCTTCCTCAATCCTCTCTTATGGGTCTTCTTCTTCGTAAGAAGAATCATTTGATGGGTCTTGTTTTTTCAGGTCCCCTGAATCATGGGAGTCAAACATATTCCCCTAGTCCTCCTCCATAGAAATAATGACAGTATTGTTGTTATGGAAAACCAGAAAAATATCTATAGAGCTTGGAAATTCCATTCTCTCAGAGGGTTTACCATATTTATTCACATAATTTGTTGGATCTTCTCCGAAGGATATATATGGTCCAAAAGTAACATTTTCCTAATCAACATCATGCTTTTTTTACCCTTAAGAATCAAGGTGGTTCTCTTAACTGCATGACAAACATTATTCTGACTACATACATTGGAGATATGCCCATGCTTAGAGAAAATGTTACAATACTCTAGAAGAGTCTCATACACCACCTCCTAATAGAATCTATAGTCACCATTTTGGATCCAAATGTGATAGGGTAGATCCTTTGAAACATTGATTTCCACACAAATTCTGGCAATAGAGGGTTAAGAGAGATACTTCATTACCGAATCCAATTTCAGGGGATTTCTAATGAGTGGCATAACCGAAAATAAATCCTGGTGTTTAAATAGGTGCAACAGTTGTAACACCCCATTCTTCCACAGTACGTTTCAATTTGAATAGTGTATTGGTGTGCATTGTACACAACTTCGAGATTCTAACACACCACAACCAATCAAACTAGCTTTTATGAATAGTAATACCTACTTTTTGAAATTTTATAAATTTTATCTTTCGAAAGGGACTTTATTTTTGGATTCATAATATCGAAATTAGCTTAGGATGAAATTTTGGTACTTTTCGAATAACTTTCATATTTTGATGAATTGTGAAAATTACTAAATTTTAATTAAAAACAACTTTTTAATCGAAATAATTAATAGTGATAAATTATTAATTTTAGTTGTTTTAAAGTATATTTAGAATATATTTTTACCATTTAATACAATGTTTTTCATTGGATGTAATTTCAAATTTAAACCAGACATAAACAAGTGTCAATCTTCTGATAGTTATTATCTCTTAAAAACATGCTATTTGTTTTGACGATGGGAATTAATTTTTAAATTAATTAATGCAACTGATATGTTTTGATTTTTTTAAAATAGACATCATTTTTGAATTCATAATATCAAATATTGCTTATGCCTAATTTTTGGTATTTTTTCTGCAAACTTTCATTTTTTGATGAATAGTGAAACCACTAAGCGGTAGTTAAAAAACTGAATTTTTCATAAAACATAATTTTACCTCCTCTGTGAGTGGAATTTCGAAAATCTGAGACACATAGTTAATATCAAGGAGTAAAATGTGGTTCAATGAGATAAAAATAATTTTTGGTGAATTGTAATTTTTTACTTTTATTAACCACGATTAAAAGTAAATTGGGGTAACTAAGGGTAAAAATGATATTAATATTACCCTAACACATGTCTTAATTATATTATACAAGTGTATCTAGACCAAAAAAAACCTTAGGAGTAAAATATTATCATTTAGGTCCACTTGTATTAGATTAGGACATTTATTAGTATTTAATTCAAAGAAGAGTTAAAAGAGTTCAAATCAAAGTTTATTTACTAAAAAATTATTAATATATGGTTATACATAAGTTAAATTAGATTTTAAATATTTATTAGAAAGATAAAAGTATTTCCTACATAATGGTATTTTATTTAAATTTTTTTGAAATTAAATAATTTAATTGCCTTTTCACACAATGGTGATACAATAATTACCTAATTAATGAAATATTAAAATAATTGATATTATATATATCAAATTAAATGTAATTTGAGACTTTTTATGAATTAAACTACTTTTCTAGGTTAATATGACATATTATAATTGAATATATTAATTTTTTTCTATGTAATAATGCTGTTATGAATTTATCAAAAACAAAATACCCAATAGTGTCAAAATTGACATAAAAGAGTTTGTAAAAGAAATATTATATTATTAATTTATATTCCATTCATAAAAATCTAAGGGTCATCCAAAAGAATTATATCATGATATGTGTATCATTAATGGACAACTTGGGGGTCTCTTGGATGTATATAATATGTTTATTAACCATATAATATAAAAATACAAAGAGACATTGTAAAAGTGAAACTACTTAACTAAGAGTTAATACTTAAATATAAGGTTACTATAATTACCCAAACCTATCTAAATTCTATTTTTTGAGTTTTTTTTGACCCATCCCCACATTAAACTTTAAATAATATACATTGGAGCCTTTATAAACTGAATATAAATTTATAATAAAATAATAGTTTTAGCTTTTCCAAAGGTGCCCCTCACCCCTCTTATAAAAGGGCACTCCCCCTTCTCACTAATTCACACATTCAAATAATTTTTTCTCGGACAAACCCAATCCAAATACTCTCTCGGCTTCCCTCCCTACAACCTAGTGTCCATATTTTGATCAGAAATCCAACCTAAAGAGCCCTTTCGATCAAATCAAAACGAAGAACCCAAAGAAGAGGTAATGTTTTCACCACCCTCTTTCAAGTTCCTTTCTTCTTCATATTCTTCTTTCTTTGTTATTTATATTATAAGATAATAACACCAGTATATTCTATATACTGTGATGTTATTATAAATATGGTACAACAATATTTAGTATTCTATCCATCCTTTGAATGGCATGTCACCATACGTGCGTACATACGGCTTACCTTCTCCACGTCGTGGTGTAATTATCATTCAATAAATTATTATTTGGATGGGTATAATAATGATTTGTAATTCATGTAAATAATAAATATAACATGATAATTATTCTATCTATATGATATACCATCCAATTATATATATTTTTAACATTAAAATAATGATATTGTCGCTCGTGCGTACGTACGGACTACCGTCTCCACGAACGCGATGAGATTAATTCTCCGTCGTATACATTCAAGTATAATTCTCATTTTATGATTAACAATAATTATTAAGGACTTGATATAATTCTGGATATGAATAAGATACAACCAATCCATAACAAACACGGCTTACGTAACAAATAATATAAAGGAAAATGAGTAAGTTAACACCCGAAATGACGATAATACTAAGAAATTATTAACAAATCAATGTTAAAAGATAATATATGATATCATTTTAATGTAAATGATTCTTTTATAATTAAATAAAAATTATTTCACCATTATACAGGAGGTTAACCTACCGTCGGCCAAGGAAAAAGTACAAAGTAAGGGGTTTCTTATCTCACTCTTAATTTCGTGAGAATTCCATTGTTCACCACTTATTTATTGCATGTGGTGTATGTGTATTGCCCATGGTTGTATTAATTGTGTAATATACATTAATTTATGGGTATTCACGTCATCATTTTATGATCCTTCTTTCATGGTTGTATGTTTCTTAAGTTACCTAATTGATAAGGGAATTTGAAATTTCAATTTTCACTCATTCGGCTTTAGGTATACTTCATTTATTATTTTACTCCAAGATTATTTATGGAATAACTATTCATTTGATTATGTCATAATTTCCACTCCCCTATCTATGGATATAATTTTTGATAAACGTAATCACTCCATTTATAAATTCTCAAGTCATCGGTATGAACTTGATAAGAGTAAATTTAACTCAATCTCCATTTGTTGAGTTAAATATCCAATTCATTGGTGTTGTTTTTACAAGAATATGTGTGAATGTCATCTGATTGATTTACACTAAATATCCAATAATATTGATTGTATTTATATTTGTCACACATAATTATGTCTATTATTTATCCTTAACTGAATGATATGGTCTTTATAATAGAATTCATCTCAATTTACATTCCATTGAGACTTCTTTGTTGTTATACGCAAAATCACTTTTATTTGGTGTATATAATGCACTTTGACATAGTATATCATGAATCCCTTTATTATAATGATATTATAAGGTTTTGATAACCTCAATTATTTGTATTCAATTGTCTATATTTTGGTTAGAAACTCTAACTAAAATACATTTTTATGTGTATTAAAAATTTATTCTTCTAAATATTTCTAATTAATATCCATGTTTTAAAAATGGGTTTATGAATTTATTTTTATGGACAATAAAGTTTTAAATAAAAATTACTTTTAAATGTTTCAAAGTGGTATGGGACACATTGATTCAAAAATCTATTTTTAAATGGCTTCTTGACAAATAGTGTGACTTTTAAATAGTTTCAAGAAAAAGGGGATTATTTCTCTCTAATAGTTTTGACGATTATTTTCATATATGTAAATATACTTCATTATTATTGATTGAGATTAATCTGATACAATACAATCTTCCATATTTTATCAAATGAGATTTTTTTGACTATAGATGTGCTAATTTTATACCATTCATGGTTTGTCGATTAAGTATTGACATTTCGTATGCTAGTTTAATACGAATGTTTATGTCATATTTCAAACTTTTCATATAAGGAATTCATTGGACATAGTAAGTGATGGGTGGAGCCCACTATAACTCCTTGATGCATCAGTAGGTCTCATGAGACAAACTAGTGTCTAGGCACGAGGCCTTGAAAATCTCTTATTTGTAGTCTTAGCACGAGGCCTTGGCTATGTGGTTATGATAGTCTGGAATTATGCATTCCGTCATTATGAAAGTGGTTATTAATATTTTCATGTGATTATTCGACTAGTAGAATATCCATGTAAATAAGTAAATGTCATTATTTCATTTTATCCTTTCCATATTATGCTGAAGTTCAAGTTTAAAAGGATTTTGTTTTAGTTATATATTGCCTTAATGTTTTATGTTTATTTATGAAAGTTTCTGCTATATTGTTATACTTACTGACCATCTAAGCTCACCCCTTTCAATGTTTTTTTTCTTCCCAGGATGGGAAGAAGTATTTTATGAATGACCTGCAGGGATAGTATGAGGGGATATGAAGACAATATCTTGTTTTAGTTTTTCACTTATTGAAGTAATGTAAACTTTATGAATATATCTAGTGTTTCCAAGGCTACTAAACTAATCGGTATTTCGAGACATGATCTTTCTTGTGATCATTCCAATGTTATGTAATAATGCACCGACTCTGGGTATCTAGGGTCAGGTCATTATAGTTGGTATCAGAAGAAGTTTATTACAAACCTTGGAAGCTAGATTTAGATAAACTCTGATTAGAGCATGTATACCTAAGATGAGCTTTGAGGATCAGTATAGAAGAACTTCCCAGAATTTTGTTATTGTATAGATTTTGTGATCTTTCCAGGTAATACATCCCTATCTGAATACGAGCAGGTAGTGGCGGCTCTAGCACAGATGTACCTAGGGGTAAAACCCGAAAACACCGCTTTGAGCTAGACTCGAACGGGAACTGGTGAACGACAACGGGCCTTCCTGCACTCTTGGTTACGACACTCCCGGGGGATATGCTTAGGATAATTTAAATTTTAATTACAAACCAATTTGAGGTATTATAAATATAATATGAGAGTAAATGGCCATGGTTAATCCTAATGAGTTTCAAATTGAGAATATGGTGACATGTTAATATCTAAATGATTTTCTGACTACTATTACTCACACAATGATTTCTGGTTTTAGTCAATGGCTGGATTCCAAGGAAGTCATAGTGACTTTGAGAATGATGTACAAGGTGGTAATGGTGGTGGAAATGAGAAAAAAAATGGAATGTTGATAGGTGTAAAAGATAACATCTTTATTCCAAATCAATTTTCCAAAAATATGGTAATATATATATATATTAACCAATTCCCGGACTCAATAAAGAAGAGAAAGGTGATGAATGATAAGAGCTCCAGCAGTGGAGACCATGGAGAAAAGAATACTCAATTTCCATCATGCAAGAAATGTGGAAGGAAAAACCCAGGAAAGTGTCTCAATGGGACAAAGAAATGCTTTATGTGCAGGAAGGAAGGACATAAAGTGAAGAATTTCCGAAGAAAAATGAAGAGTACTATGGAAGAAGATAAAAATGGTCCCAAGAATCCATTTACAGTCATTTGCCGTAAATGTAGGGGATCTAGCAATTACCTGAGTGAATTACCTTTTCTATAGGATATTTTCTTGGTCAAAGAAGAAGCTATGTGGAAATAAATAGTTGGAGAAATGATTAAAAAGTATTAGTGCTCCTTGTTGATGGGTTTACTTTGGAATAATTTTCACTTGTATTTTTAACCCTGTAGTTTTCCATTTGAGAATGATATTTGAGGAAGCATTATCTTTTCTCTTGTGGATATTTTTATAAATAACTATTTGGTTTTATATGATCGTTGGGTTTGAGGAAATTATATGTTATTATAATTTGGGATTAAAATGAAAGGTATGAGATAAGACTTGTGGTTAAATTATGTTATGGTTATTTTGAGGAATTTATCTCATTTTGGTAATGTTATAAAATATAGTTTTTGAAAAAGGACATCACACAGACCGTGTGACAACCCATCGCGTTGGACAAAGCTGTGGGAATCGAACCCACAAACAAAGTGTGATTGGGATTTATCGCCTACCACTTGACTACGTGAAGTCCCTGGTTAGTGTGACAATTATTTTTAGTTGAATGATTTTATTTATCAAAAATAATTAGATTTGGGATATTATGTCTTATAAAATTAATACACTTAGTATAGGAAAATGATTTGGTGGTTAAGTGATAAATGTTATTTTGGAAGTTGTTCGCTTTGTTTTGAACACTATACGCCCAAGGAAAATATAATAGTATTGTATTTCATTTGAGGATTAATGGTGGATTTTTATCTATGTTTTTATTGTGTATTTATAGTGATTTGGGTTATTTAAGGAAATGATTAGTTTAATTACATTAAATATGTGACTTTCAGAGTAATTAATGTCATTTTGAGATACAATTTAATGTGGAAGACTACATTCTTATAAGTTTTGGGTTTTAATATTAGTTTGTATTATATTAAATGATTTTAAGGAAAATTGATTATTGAATTGTATTTATTGAACTTTTGGGTATTGATGGTTTAATTTTAGAAATTAAGATTAGTGTTTTTTTTCTCTAATGGAATATCCATTTCGGGGATCATAAAATATGATACTAACCATTTTGGTATTGATTAATCTCTAAAGACAAGGTAAATATATAGTTTATCCTAAGTGTATCATGTATTTCTATAAAAGTTTATTCTATCTCTTCCATTGTGAACAAGTCTTCTCGAATACTCATTGTCCAAAAAAAATGAGTTAGAGGTAAACATTTATTAAAGAATGAAAATATACTTAAAAAGTAAGTATATCTCATTATGTTCTTAGTCAATATCATAAATTAATTCCTCGTCCTTATGTAATGTAACATAAAACAAAAAAAAATCCGTTTACTTTTCCTACTGGGAGACTAATGACTATTTGTCCCAACACAAGTTTGTGATTTTCTTATTGTTAAATTTTTCCTTGATCATGTTTTCTATCCCTCTACATCAGAACTTAACACTTAGTTTATCATCCATATCCATGTTTTCCTACATGGAATCCTAGTATGGTTTATCATGGGTGACCTTTATACCTCTCTTCCGTTCTTTTAAAGTGATAGTTTTATTGACTCTTTTTCCGATGTGGGACTTTCCATTATATTCTCAAGCCCAATTTTAAAGAAATTTCAAGGACGCAATTTATTTAAGGAGGGGAGAATGTAACACCCCAAGCATCCACGGTATGTTTCCCTTTTAATAATGTAATGGCGTGCGTTGTAGGCAACTTCAAGATTCTAACACACCACAACCAATCAAACTAGCTGTTATGAATAATATTACCTTCTTTTTGTAATTTTATAAAATTTATCTTTCTAAATGGACTTCAATTTTGGATTTTTAATATTGATATTTTCTTAGGGTGAAATTTTGGTACTTTTCAGATAACTTTCATATTTTGATGAATAGTGAAAATTACTAAATTTTAATTAAAAACAAGTTTTTTAATCGAAATAATTAGTAGTGATAAATTATTAATTTGAGTGGTTATAAAGTATATTTTGAATATATTTTTACCATTTAATACAATGTTTGTCATTGGATGTAATTTCACATTTAAACAAGACATAAACAAGTTTCAATCCTGTGATAGTTGTTATCTCATAAAAACAAACTATTTGTTTTGGTGATGAGAATTAATTTCTAAATTAATTAATAAATCTGATATGTTTTGAATTTGGTAAAATAGACATAATTTTTGAATTCATAATATCAAATATATCTTAGGCCTAATTTTTGGTATTTTTTCTAGAAACTTTCATTTTTTGATGAATAGTGAAACCACTAGGTGGTAGTTAAAAAACTGAATTTTTCATAAAACATAATTTTACCTCTTCTGTTAGTGGAATTTCAAAAATACAAGAGACACAGTTAATATCAAGGGGTAAAATTTGGTTCAATGAGATGAATATAATTTTTGATGAATAGTAACTTTTTACTTTTATTTACCGTAGTTAAAAGTATACAGGGTAATTAAGGGTAAAAATAATATTAATATTACCCTAACACATGTCCTAATTCTATTTTACAAGTGTATCTCGACCAAAAACAACCTTAGGAGTAACATATTATCATTTAGGTCCACTTGTATTAGATTAGGACATTTATTATTATTTAATTCAAATAAGAGTTAAAAGAGTTAAAATCAAAGTTTATTTACTAAAACATTTTTAATATAGAATTATACATAAGATAAATTCGATTGTAAATATTCATTAGAAAGCTAAAAATATTTCCTACATAATGGTAGTTTATTTATAATTTTTAGACATTAAATATTTTAATTTATTTATGACACAATGGTGATGCATTAATTACCTAATTAATGAAATATTAAAATATTTGATATTATAAATATCAAAATAAATGTCATTTGAGACTTTTTATTATTTACACTAATTTTATAGGGTAATATGACATATTAGGATATATTATATAAATTTTTTTCGAAGTAATAATTCTGTTATTAATTTATCAAAAACAAAATACCCAAAAGTGTCAAAATTGACATAAAATAGTTTTTAAAAACAAATATTATATTATTAATATATATTCGATTATTAAAAATCCAAGGTTAGGCCAAGAGACTTATATAATGATAGTTGTATCATTAATGGACAACTTGGGGGTCTCTTGAATGTATATTGTATGTTTATTAACCATATAATATAAAAATACAAAGAGACATTGTATAAGTGAAACTAATTAACTAAGAGTTAATACTTAACGATAAGGTTAATATAATTACCAAAACCTGTCTAAATTATATTGGATGAGTGTTTTTCGACCCCTCCCTGCCTTAACCTTTAAATAATATACTTTTTAGCCATTAGAAACCGAATATGAATTTATTATAAAATAATATTTTTAACTATTACAAAGGTGCCCCTCACCCCTCTTATAAAAGGGCACTCATCCTTCTCACTAATTAACACATTAAAAGCCTTTTGGATAGGCCAAAACCAGCCCAAATACTCTCTAAACTTCTCTACCTACAACCCAGAGGCCTTAGTTTTATCAGAAAGCCATCTTATGGAGCCCGTTTGATCAAATCAAAAGGAAGAACCCGAAAAAGAGATAATGTTTTCACCACCCTCTTTCAAGTTCCTTTCTTCTTCAACTTCTTCTTTCCTTTTTATTTCTATTATAAAACAATAACTCCAGTATAATCTATATACTGTGATGTTATTATAAATATGGTACAACCATATTCAGTATTCTATCCATCCTTTGAATGACATGTCACCATACGTTCGTACGTACGGCTTACCGTCTCCACGTCGTGGTGTAATTGTCACTCAATAAATTATTATTTGGATGGGTATAATAATGATGTGTACTTCTTGTAAATAATAAATATAACATGATAATAATTCTTTATTTATGATATACCATCCAATTATATATTATTTTAACATTAAAAGAATGATATTGTCGCTCGTGCGTACGTACGGACTACCGTCTCCACGAACGTGATGAGATTCATTCTCCATCTTATACATTCAAGTATAATTCTAATTTTATGATTACAAATAATGTTTAAGGACTTGATATAATTTTGTATATGAATAAGATACAAGCTATCCATAACAAACACGACTTATCTAACAAAGAATATAAAGGAAAACGAGTAAGTTAACACCCGAAATGACGATAATACTAAGATATTATTAACAAATCAATGTTAAAAGATCATATATGATATCATATTAATGTAAATGATTCTTTTGTAATTCAATAAAATTTATTTCACCATTATAGAGGAGTTTAACCTACCATCGACCAAGGAAAAATTACAAAGGGGTTTCTTATCTCACTCTTAATTTCGTGAGAATTCCATTGTTCACCACTTATTTATTGCATGTGGTGTATGTGTATTGACCATGATTGTATTCATTGTGTAATATACATTAATTTATGGGTATTTACATAATCATTGTATGATACTTCTTTCATGGTTGTATGTTTTCTTAAGTTACCTAATCGATAAGGAAATTTGAATTTTCAATTTGCACTCATTCGGCTTTAGGCATGCTTCATTGATTATTTTACTCCAAGATTATGTGTGGAATCACTATTAATTTGATTATGACATAATTCCCACTCCCCTTTCTGTGGATATAATTTTTTATACACATAATCACTCCATTTATAAATTCTCAAATCATAGGTATGAACTTGATAAGAGTAATTTTAACTCAATCTCCATTTGTTGAGTTAAATACCCAATTCATTGGTGTTCTTTTTACAAGAATATGTGTGAATGTCATCTGATTGATTTACACTAAATATCAAATAATATTCATTGTATTAATATTTTTCACACATTATTATGTTGTTTATTTATCCTTAACCTAAGGATATAGTCTTTATTAGATAATTCATCCCAATTTACATTTCATTGAGACTTCTTTGTTGTTATACACCAAATCACTTTTATATGGTGTATATAATGTACATTGACATAGTATATCATGAATCCCATTATACTCATGATATTATAATGTTTTTATTACCTGAATTATTGGTATTCAAGTGTCTCTCTTTTGGTTAGAATCTCTAAGTAAAATACATTTTTAAGTGTTTTAAAGATTTATTCTTCTATATATTTCTCATTAATGTCCATGTTTTAAAAATGGTTTTAAGAATTTATTTATATGTACATTAATGTTTTAAAATTAAAATAACATTTAAATGTTTTAAAGTGGTATGGGACACTTTGATTCAAAAATTTATTTTTAAATGGATTTTTGACAAATAGTGTGACTTTTAAATGATTTCAAGAAAAAGCTGGATATTACTCTCTAATAGTTTTGAAGATTATTTTCATCTATTTCAGTATCCTTCATTATTCTTGATTGAGATTAATCCGATACAATACAATATTCCATATTGTATCGAATGAGTTATGTTTCACTGTAGATGTGCTAATTTTATACCATTCATCGTTTGTCGATTAAGTATTGACATATCATATGCTAGTATAATACGAATGTTTATGTCATATTTCAAAATTTTCATATAAGGCATGCATTGGACTTAGTAAGTGACGGGTGGAGCCCGATATAGCTCCTCGATGAATCAGTAGGTCTCATGAGTCAAACTAGTGTCATATCACGAGGCCTTAACAAAATCGTATTTGTAGTATTGGAATGAGGCCTTGGCTACGTGGTTATGATAGTCTGGAATTATGCATTCCATCATTAAGAAAGTGGTTATTAATATTTTCTTGTGATTATTCGACTAGTAGAATATCCATGTGAATAAGTAAATGACATTATTTCATTTTATCCTTGACAAATTATGCAGAAGTTCAAGTTTAAAAGGCTTTTGTTTTAGTTATAAATTGCTTTAAATTTTTATGTTTTTTTTTGAAGGTTGGGGCCGAAGCCTCATTTTTATTATTAAATCAAAGAAAATTCCTCTTTTAACTGGGTAGAGGGAAACCCATTACATATCCCAAAGGCCTAGTGGGCTTGTAGCCCATTACATAGCCCGTAGTCCCAAATTCAAAGACCAATTCACATTCCGTGAATAGTAACCTGCTGCTACAATACCGCACATTATCGTCGCCGCTACAGTGCCCTACCGCCGCTACAGTGCCCTGCCGCCGCTACAGTAGCCGCAAATGAACAGTGCCGCCGCTGCTACAGTACTCCTATAGTACTTCTACAGTAACCTGCGCCCCATGGGTTTTGAACCCCCATTTTCGCTATATTGTTATCCTTACTGAGCATCTGAGCTCACCCCTTTCAATGTATTTTTTCTACCCAGGATGTGAAGAGGTTTTTTATGAATGACCTGCAGGGATAGTATGAGGGGATATGAAGACAATATGTTGTTGTAGTTTTTCACTTATTGATTTAATGTAAACATTATGAATATATCTACTGTTTCCAAGTCTACTAAACTAATCGGCCTTTTGAGAGTTGATATTTCTTGTGATCATGACAATTTTATGTAATAATGCACTGACTCTGGGTATCTAGGGTTGGGGAATTACAAAAGTATCCTAGGAAAACTATCCCAAAGTGGAACTATAGGGGATTCGGTTATAGGATCAATCTATTCCAATTAATAATTTAACTCAAAAAGGTGTTTTGTTCATCTGGACAAAAGAATGTGATAATTGTTTTCAAGAATTGAAAATAAGATTCGTGAATTGTTTAGTTTTGGCACAACCTTCCAGAAATGGTGAGTTTGTTATCTATAGTGATGCTTCGTCGAAAGGACTTGGATGTGTCCTTATGTAGAATGATCGGGTAATTGCTTATGCTTCACATCAGTGGAAACCTCTTTGGTTGAATTACCCTACACATGATATGGAATTAGTTGTTGTGATATTTTCTTTAGAAATATGGAGGGAAATTTTTTATGGAGTAAAATGTGAAATATATATTGACCAAAATAGTTTGAAGTTTATATTCACTCAAAAATAATTGAACATGAGACAGAAGATATGGATATAATTAATAAAGGATTATGATTGCACGATCCATTTCCATTGAGAATAGAAAATAAAGTGTCTGATGCTTTGGGTCGAAAAAAGTAATGCTTCATTAACCATGCTACAATTGGAAAAATATCCATTGTTTTTTGATTTTATAAAATTTGGAATAGAAGTTATTGGTGTAGAAAATTCCTCTGTTTTGATTCAACTGTCGATGAAATCAACTCTATCAGACAGAATAAAGCCACCATAGAATAAAGATGGTGAGTTATAGAAAAAGGTATTATTGGTTCAGAATGGTAATTTGCATGAATTTAACATTGATAATGATTGTTTTTTGAGGTTTGGGAAAATATTATGTGTGCCTTGTGATTCACAGTTGAAAAATGAGTTGTTATGTGAAGTTCAATGTTCTCCATTTTTAGTTCATCCTAGCAGTTCTAAGATGTATTTAGATCTTTGGGGGTATTACTAGTGGGATAGAATGAAAATAGATATTATTGATTTTACAATGAAGTTTTTAAATTGTCAAAAGGTTAAAGCAGAGCAGATGTAACTAAAAAAATTCTTCAGTCATTACTAATGCCAGAGTGGAAATGGAAAAATATATCCATGGACTTCATTTGGGGATTAATGAAGACATCTCGAGGTTACAATTCAATCTGGGTTATTGTTGATCGATTGACAAAATATTCTCATTTATTTCCTATTCAAGATACTCAATTTCTAGATGAACATTCATGGTTGTATATTAAATAGATTGTTAGGTTGCATGGACTTCCCCTTTCTATTGTATCTGATCATGATCCCAGGTTTACTTCTTACTTTTCAAAAGGCCTTCAAAAGTCATTGGGCACTGAATAAAATTTTTGTACAGCTTTTCATCCTCAATCAGATGGTTAGTCAGAATGAAAAATCTATACCTTGGAGGATATGCTACATGCTTTTTCACTTGATTACCAGGGAAGTTGGGACCAATACGTATCTTTGGTTGAATTTTTATATAATAACATTTTTAATTCTTGTATACAGATGGCTCCATTTGAGGAATTATATAGGAAGCAGTGTCGAACCCCAGCTTTTTGGGATGAAGTAGGTGAAAAAAAGTTTATGGGACCATAATTGGTAGAATAGATGGGGGAAAACGTTCAATTGATTCAGAAGAACTTGAGAACCACTCAGAGTAGGCTGAAAGGTTATGCAGATAAATGAAGGAAGGATGTTTCTTTTGAGGTAGGTGATCATGTCTTTCTTTGAGTATCTTTATGGAAATGTTTGATGAATTTTTTCAAGAAGCGAAAGCTAAGTCTGAGGTTCATTGGACCCTATGAACTCTAGGAGAAGTTTGGATCATTTGCGTACAGAGTGTCTTTCCCTCCAAGTTCATCCTAGGTACATAATGTTTTACAGGAATCAATTTTGAAAATGTATATACTAGATCCATCTTAGTTTTTAAGCCCAGAGGTAGTTCAGTTGGAAGAGAATCTCACTTATGGGGAATAGACAGTCCATATTCTTGACTGAAGGGAGAAAGTGTTGCATAATAATGTATTTTACTAGCTATTGGTTTTTTGGAAAAAAAAATATGGTTGAAGAGGCAATGTGGGAATTTGAAAATTAAATGAGGGATAAATACCCCCACTTAATTTATAAGTGAATAAAAATTATGAGAACACAATATCCAAAAGGGGGGAAGGATGCAACATCGTAGGTAAATAAAAAAAGTGATTTTTTCATACTTATAAATATTTGTGAATGAAATATTAATTTTACTTTAAATGGGTTTCTATGTTCTATAGTGAACCTGATACGCAACAACGGGTTTCTTTGAAATCTTACGTTGCACACAAAGCTGTGTTATACTAACAAATAATTATATAATATTATTATTTTGAATGGTAGTTAACTCCTAGCCATTGTATTAGGGGGAATGAGTAGAACTAACTAAAATATGATTATACATGTTTGTTTAATGTTTTAAAATTTATCCAATAAAATTTAGAGGCTTAAAATGTGAATTAATCTAATTTTAAGCATAAATACTCTAATATTCTTTAGAAGGTTGATTTAGCACCTTTGGATGGAGAACCCTCATTAAATCTAGTTTTGGTCACTTTTATATGTTCTATTTGAGAAAATAAAATTCTTCTTTAGAATTGGATCCCAAAAAATTACTTTGGGTAAATTTTTTGTATTTTTCTGATAAAATTCATTTTTAATGAATAGTGAAAAATACTGTATTTTAATTCAAAATTGCCTTTTAATCTAATTTATTTATATGGTTATATTATCATTTTAATTGGTTTTAAAGTGTAATTATATTATGTTTTTTTATTTAATTCAATTGTGGTCATTGGATGTAATTTCACTTTGAAATTCAACATAATCAAGTGTCAATCGTTTGATAGTTATTATTTCTTAAAAAACGCTTTTAGTTTTGATGACGAGAATTAATTTTAAATTAATTTCTGTCACTTATGTGTTTTGAATTTATAAAAATGGATTAAATATTTATAATAAGTTGATCCAAATTTTGTAAATAAGTAACGTTTAGTTTTAAACATTTTAAATATTACATTAGTAAATATTTTATTTACCAAGGTTAAAGGGTGAATCTGGTAAATAAGGGAAAAATATAATATTATAATAATATTAAATTACACTAAAATATGTCCAAATCCTATTGGTTGATAAAATTCCGACCATGGCCATCTTTGAGTCGATTTTGGGACCCCATGGAGCCACTTGGTAGTGATAATGACACTTAATTTTAAATAACTAAAATTAAAGGAAAAAATGATATAAACAAATATCTTTTTGTAAATCAGTTTTTACATGGGTTTATATAAGTTATATATTATATTATTAATATTAATATGAAAGATAATATAATTTCCCACTACATGGTATTTTTTTATAATTTTTAGAAATCATATAAAAAACTTATTTACGACACAATAATGATGCCATGTTTATCTCATTAATAAATGATTTAAATAAATGATATTGTAAAGATTAAAACAATATCCAAAACCTGTACAAATATTATTAGATGATTTTATTTCTACCATGAGTCATCTAATATTATATTTTAATTTGTTTTGGTCTTTTAGAAACCGATAATAATTATATAATAAAATAATATTTTCCGACTTTCCTAAAGAGCTCATCCTTCCCTTATAAGAAGCCCCCAATTATAATGCATTCCTCACACCTATCTGGACCATAGTCTCATCAAAAATCTAGGTAAATAAGACTCAATATACCTTTATTCCTCTTAGAATCCTTACATTATGCATAAGTCTCTTCAAGTAAGCATTTTATTTCAAACAAAAGAGAGATACCTGATTTTAAGGTAATGTCTTCTTTTAAGTTCTTTCCTTTTATTTTACTTCTCCAACCTCCTAAACTCTTTTTATTCATTTATTTTATAACAAAACCAGTATCTTAGATAAAATTATTTGTTTTTATGAGATTTATCTGAACTACACATACACACACATCCATCTAATGGGTAATGAATATATTATTTTTATGGACGGTGAACTGCTGCCTCACGAAATAATGATTGTTAAAATATCTCCAACCACCAATCAAGGTGGCCATTATGATGGAACTAATTTTATATATGATATATATTATGTTTTTGTTTTCTTTATGCTTCTGTATTTTATATTTATATAATACCTTTATGGTTTCCATAATGGGTAAACACGATAATTTCATTTGAGGAAGTGCGGACTACCACCCCCTCAAAGTGATATGACTCGTTCATACCATACATGGAATGTATAAAGGATGGAGTTATTGAAATAATATATGATATTATACTATATTTATAATATAACTATGTATTATTTTGTTTTCATTCCATTATAATACAAAATAGAAATGAAACTAGCATGCATGTGTACATACGGCTTACCGTCTCCACAAAGGGTGCATTTCATTTCTTATCTCTATATGGTATGTACTATTATAAATACATATACAATAGATATATACGATATATATGGTATATAAATCATGAATATAATTTTGGATATAATGGAATTCTGACAACATGAATAACCTGTAATTATAAGAAGTTCAATTTTGACTCAAGTACGAAATATTCAAAAAAATGACCATTATTAACTTATATGATATAGTAATATTTATAACATGGTAATAAGTGATATTAAAGTAATAATAAACTTTAAAAAGTTTCTTAATAAATTACAAATTAACTTTAGTTTATTATTTATGAAATTAAAGAACGATCGAGTAAATTCGGACACAAGGTAAGGGACTTTGTCTCAATCTCCATTCATTGAGGCATATTTTGATTTATACACGACTTTATTTTATAGGTGAATAAAATCCTTTTAATTTTCATTTCATTCAAAGGGAATGTTTTTTTACAAATTGTTTTACTAAATGACAAGAGGAATGTTTTTAACATTGGTGGAAATAATGACCTCCCCACCACCGTAATCGTTATTTGGCTTACTGTATAAGCCTCAACGTCTTTTTGATGTAAAAGGAATCCCCTTATTCTATTTTCGATTGTTTTGGTATTTTAAAATGATTTTTTAAATTGAATGAATATTTCAATATCTTGAAATTATTTCTTGTGATTAAAAATGATATGGTATAACTGAAATGTTTATATTTTCAATATTTTATGTGTTATGATTTATGGTAATTGGAAATTTAATGGGTGGTTACGTAATAAACCAAATGATGGGTGGTGTCATTATAAAAAAGGAGTGGTGGTTATGTTATTACCTCCAACACATGGGGTATGGAAGACTGCAGTATGGCTATTCTATTTAGTGCTATGTGTGAAAGTCAACCATTTGGTTATTCCATTTAAGTATGTTTATGTCCCAAGTTACCCTTGTATGTTAGGTGTTCTTTCTATGAGTTTTATGGTAATATTCTGGTTAAAAATAGTGAGAAATGATATTTTATTTAGTGAAGTGTATTTACAACTTCTTAAAGGAGAAAAGTCTTACTTGTGATAAGTTATTCATGGTTTACTTGTAGTTTTTAAAAACTAACAGTTTTCTTTCGTTTTGTATCCCTTACTGATATTTTTGTGCTCATCCCACATTTTTGAAATGTTTTTCACAGGACATAAAGTGGAAAAGGGTTGAGTATAGACCAAGGAAAATCATGTTATCTCAAACATGGAACTATACATGACTGTTTTACTTAGAGTTTTTATTTTATGAAAAAATAGACTCCAAGTAGAAGTGTATACTTTCAAGATTTTGAGATGAAATTTAATAGTTATGGCCTTACTCTCTAAAACTCTAAAACTAAAAAGATCCTCAATGTGAATTATTCATTTAATTCTAGATTATGAAATGTTTTAAGGTCAGCTCATTATATATATTTACATGAGTAATTATATTATTTAATAATAGTATTAATTTATAAGGATAATAAAACACACATTCCAATAGGAATATCTTATGAAAAATTAATATATAGAATTTCTACACACAATTCTGTTTTTATAATATCAGTCTTGGAGATTATTAGGTGAAACCATCATGATATGAAGTAAAAACTAATTAAATATACTTTCACTTGACCAACAAAATTTTATGTGTCCCATCATATACTTTTATTCGACCATAGAATGAAATTTATATATATTAATGGTATTTCAAGGTTCTCATCATAATAATGAACTAATTTGACCTCTAATATGAGACAGATACTGTAGGTCATTTTTACATTAAATTTTGTAGAATAATGAGCATTATGTAATAAAATGTTTTATAAATATTCAATTATTTAAATATAAATTTAATCTAATATACTCACAATTAATTCTAGAATACAATCTCCAACATTGTGTTCTTTTTATACCATCCACCTTCTTTCTCTGGATGAGTTATGATCATGTTTCTCATTTTATTTATAATGGAAAAATTATTTGTGATTTGTATATTGTTATTAAAATAAAGATGATTATTGATATGATGACTAGGTATGTTTTGAGCATCCACCTTCGTTATTTGGGTGGGTTATGATAATTGTATCCATTTTATTGACATGGGAAAAATTATTGGCATTATTTATGTTGTTATTTCAAAAACTATGATTATTTGATAAGATTATAATGTATTTTCTACTAATTATCTCATATGATAAATTTACTAAAATTAAATAATTCAAGAGTGTAGTATTGAAGTATATAGACCATAAATTTATTGATAGGTCTCAAGAAACAAACATGTTTTGTTATATTGTTTAACACTTTTCCTGAATGAGATATTTCATTTATAGTAAGTTCATGATGTATTTGATCAGGACATATTGGATTTAATTAGGGAATATTATGTCAAATATTATGCATTTCAGGACGATTTCACCAATTATTGTTTCCCAAAAAACATATTTATCTTCATAACTATTTTTGGATATATTATTATCTCAAAATTAAATTATTGTGGAATCATATTTACTGCTTATTATTACCATAAACTTTATTCCTTGTTAACTTCATGATTTCCTCGATTGTAAATTTTTCCATACTGAGCATTTGATCATACCCATTTTTTAATTTTTATTTCTATAGGTTATGAATAAAATTATTAAAAATTATATGTCTAACAAGATGTATTGTGTGGTGAATTTTTAGATGATGTTGAATTCCTATTATTTATTATGTATTTTAATATATTGTTGGTAGAAAATGGAAATTAGTTGAGCCAAGCCTGGTTTTTATTAGTTTATATTTTTTTAGTTCTCTAAAGATCTAATCCTAAATGTTCATAGGACATTATATAATTAAATATCTATTTTATTTCATGTTATTATGGGATATTTATGTCCTGGAATCCATAGTTGTTATTGAAGCTAGTATTAAATGTATATTTTTATGATCATCAGATCGAGGAGCACATTTCTAGGGTGTTATAATGATTTCATGTTGTAATGATTCAAAATAGTAAGATTGTGAGGTTTTTTAGGTTCATGAAATTTTTGAAACATCACAAAAAAAATGACATTGATCATTTTTTTATTCATTTAAATAGTGAAATGCGATTAATTTTATTTTATTTATATATCATTCAGATTTCTGAATCATGAAATTGTGTGGATATTCATACCAAATTATTGTAAATCTTTATAAAGAAAGAGTCTCACATGAACCTAAGTGTCAGTGAAAATTATTGGATGTAATAAATTTTTGATATGTTTATCAAAAACATCAGAGGAAAATTCAAAGGATTGTTGTTCGATCATTAGTGATAGAAAATAAGACTAAATGGGGTGAACAGTTAGATTAAAATTTTAATTTTTAAAATAATAAGAGTTTATAAAAATATAAATCAAGATTGAGTGAAGTGTTCTTAAAAAAAATTTAGTGTAAATAAAAATATATAATATTGCGATTTATAGTGTTTTTAATAAAAAATATCCTTGTCCACCCCTCAAACCCCTCTAATCATAAGGAATATTAGTACCCCCAAAGAACCACACTTTTAATGTTGTGAGAACCTTGTTAAAGACCCTTAGTATTAAAATAATATATATTAACAACCCATTATTTATAAGGGACAAACCTATCCTATTTACTTGACTTTTGATCAGGAGTCACAACTCAGACATCATTTTAGGTGGTGGAATAACTAGATGAATGAAAGGAGTTGATTTTGATTGGGAAAAGCATAAACCAAAATCAAAGAAATAAAAAAAGAAAGAAAAATAATAAAAGAATAAAAAATAATGCAAGAAAATTTTAAGATGATTATAAATGTTTAATATCTTTATGCTCAATGATCATTGGTCGTTTTGAAGGAATACATGTCTAATTTGAAGTAATTCTGTGACTATAGCTTGAGTACAGAAGTCACAGAATTTTTTAAAAATTTGAGCGCATTAAGAATGAGTCAAAGATATATCACTAATAATTTGTGGAATGATCTACCCTGTTATTGTTTTTAATCCTGGAATATATCTCTCAGCTCATTAAAATATAATACCTCAAGGTGTGTTCCCATATCCAATATCAATTCGATGCTTGTTATAGAATAATAATGGAATAATATGACCTTTGCCTTTATTTGTTAAAGTCGTGCTAAAAAAGAGTACAAACCCTTCATTATATTTTGTCATGAAATATTAATATAAAAAAACATACTAAGTATAATTTTTTTAAAAAAATCTCAATTAAAAAATAATGTAAATAAAAAAAAATTAGACTATAAATATAGAAAAAAATTATAAAAATATATGATCACATGGAATTCATTTTATAAGCATATTTGTACATAAAATGGTTCTAAAATTATTTTTATAGACTGTTACAATTCTATTTCAATATAAAATAATAAATCATTTAATAATTAATTTATTTTAATAAAATAAATTAAAAAATAAAGAAAAAATTTTAAATTTTTTTTAACTAACAGTGGTTTAAAAATCATGGCCGTAGATTATAACACTATTGGTATCTAATGATGGAAAAATTGAAAACAATGGAAGATAATTCTATCCCTATAAAACAAAGAGAGGTAAATGATTTTATTCTAATTCTGAAAAAGAGAGAGGTGGATTATTTATGCTACCATTGAGAAGAGAGTGTAGTTTATTATTTTTTCTACCACAAAAAACTGGGAGTTGTGGGTTGTTTTTTCTACTCGTGAAAACACAGAGTGGTAGTAGTCCAATGGGGAAAAAATCAAATTCCACTGTTCCATTTAAAATCAAAAATTAAATAAAAAGTCCCAACAAATAAATGTAATTCTAAGCCCTTAAGAAACCAAAGGATTCATGATAAGAAATAAAAAAATTTCTACCACTGGATGTCTAATGGTTGAAGATGAAATACCATTAGAGATTTCTAAACATGGAAGAAGACCTATCGTTGGATGAAATCCCATGGCGGTTGATGGTTAGAACAATAGAAACTACAAAGGAAGATATAGGTTCAATAAAAAAAGAAATTTTTATGTAAGGAAGGTTATACCATGCTACATTGCACCAGAAGGTGATTCTTCCATCTGTGAAGTCCAATGATGGTGGACCAAAAAAACACCTGAACAATAGGATGAAAAAATAATAAAAAAATAACAATTAAAAAAAATATAAACTTATACCCTCAAATGTGAGAGGACGTGATCCTCTGGATCTTGAAGATGATTCTCCCAAGATACTATGAACCTAAAGGTGGTGCTAAAATTGCTTATTCCAAACATGGTAGACTTGATACGTATTTGAAAAAGTTACTATCAAGTTATTAGGAAATTGAGAAGAATAAAATAATTGGTTATTCTTAGATACCATTGTATTTAAATGGTATAAAAACATATAATAAACTATTGGATAATTTTAAATGGTGCTTCTATTGAGTAATAGTGATACTATTGTTGTATAACAGTGCCACATTTGATGAAACCACCACATGAGGCTTTGAGAATTTTCATCAAGACAAGTCTAAAATGAAAAAAAACTATAAATTTGAATATTATCAATGTTTTGTTAGAGATTCATTGATGTTGGGTGGTTTATTAAGAATGAATAAATAGCCAAGAAAGGTGACTAAAACAATCAAAATGATGAAGATAATTATAAAGAATGAAATATTAGAGAAGTAAAAAATATTGGACAGATTGTGAGGCTTCAATATAAGGATTATGATCTTGTCCAGGTTTTTAAATCAGATTAATGGTGGAAAAATAACATTTTTCCACATCAATTATGTGATGTGTTGATTGAATGAAATATCATATAATCAGGGACGATCCACTTATTGAGTATTCTATTAGGGATCAACATAGGTTAAACTATGAACAAACACAGGCCCTTGGGCTAATGGGCTACCTTTCCCAACCAAGGTTCCTAGAGGGCGCACTCTACATCCCTTATACATTCTCCCACATGAAATGGGCATACAATATGAAAATTTACACAGCAATGCATCCTTATGGGATTCATGTGGCGGGCCTTACCATGGGGTTGACCCTAATGGGTACCCAAAGTGGTTGAGGGATAACATGAATGCTCTCTTAGGATGTCTGAAATTTTATTATTTAATAATAGAAAATATTAATATTATGTAAAAATAAAAATATAATAATATTAAGTATCATTAAATTATAATAAACATAAAACTATTAACATAAACATTTACATAAAAATATAAAATCATAAAATCATTGATTACTAATTAATTTAAAATTGAATTTAATATACTTTGAACAGTGTTATTTATAAAAAAACAACATTTTAAAAATATTATAACCACATTAAAATACAAATAAACTCCCCATTTTTTACAATACATAAAAAAATTATTAAATTTTTAACCAAAATCTTACCTTTTTGAAATTTATCCAAAAGTATCATAGAATGTATTATATAAAATATACTACCATTTAATCAAAAAAACTACTATAAAATTAATAAAGTATAATATTATCATGATATTAAACATTAATTAAAATTTTCAAAGAAATAAATAGTTAAAACAAAGGAATAGTTTAACAATACAATTGTATATTGTATTATTTAATTACCATTTGTTCAGAGTAGAAAATAAAATCGATTAAAGAAAACCTGTAAGATAATATTTAAGGATAGTGATTATACCAAAATATATTTTTAGCATATATAATACCCAATTAAAATTAAATATTCTCAAATTTAACTAAATAAAAGTGTTTGGTGAGACTTTTAGCTAATTTCTTCCCAGTATGAACAAATTCGAAACATATATCAACTTTTTTTAAAAGGTCTAGTTGAAAATGACAGCTAACACCTATTTTTTAAGTTCTTTAGTGTTGAATAATGATTTTAGACATTAAAATTAAAATTTAGTTTTCATAGTAGATAATAATCTTATCAAAATTTATATTAAAATCATACAATGTCTTTTTTAACCATATGCTATGTGAACAAAAATTAGTTGCATCAACATGTTAACCATCTGTAGTTGATAGTGCTAATGAGAGTTATTTCTTAAATCTCTATGAAATTACATGTTTTCCAAAAAATTTAAACATACCTATAGTGATTTTATATTGAAGTCTATAACCACCAATTTCAAAATCATGGTAGATAATAAATCAAAACAAGTAACATTAAAATAGAATATTCCATTAGGAATTGCACCCTTGATATATCTAATTACACTTTATACTTCATTAATATGACTTTTTAGGGTATGACTAAAACATAGCACACAAGAAAACATAAAACATGGTGTCTAGTCTAGAAGCGGTGAGATAGAGTAGACTTTCTACATGCCTCTACAAAATTTAATATCAACTAAATTACCAGATTCATCTAATTCCAATTTTGAATTAGTACTCATAAGTGTTTTCATAGTTTCAATATAATGATATACAATCATTTTTACAATTTATTCATCATACTTAGCTTGATTTAATAAAACACCATATTTCCTTGGATTAATTTTTAAACAAAGGGAAAATTTTAGTTCTTCTATTAAGCCCATATCAATTTCAGTTGATATTAATTTAGAAAAATTATTACCTATAGAAATTGTTTTTAAATGAAATAATATATAATCAATATATACTTGTATAATTGGTATATCAATTATAACATGATTTTTAAACAAATATGGGTCAACCATACCTTTAGTAAAAGCATTTTGTAATAATAGCAGTTTAAGTCATTCATAATAAGCTATTTAATCATTCTCAATATCATATAATGATTTATTAATATTAAAAACAGGATTTGGAAAATTATCATTTTCAATTCCAGGGGGTTGTGGGATATAGATTTCCTATGAAATAATCCCATTTAATAAGACAATTGTTATATTAATTTGAAATAATTTGATGTATGGGAAATTATAAAATCCTAATAGGATTGTAATTTCATCCTTTGTTGAAAAAGGATAAAAATATTCTCTAAGGTCAGTTCTCTATTCCTAGGAGTGACCTTGGGCTACTGGTCATGATTAATTATTATCTATATTTCTAGCTTCATCAAGTTTATTATGAAAAATTTATTCAGTTCTCATATCATGATTATCTGTTTGAAATGAAAATAAATCACATAATTTAATCTTTTAATATTTATTTAGTTTTCCATAAATTTAATTAATCTGATCTAGATACATTTAAATCATTTTCGACATTTAAAAAAACAATGTCATATACAAAAGAAAAATTGGAATAGTAATGAAAAGAAACTTATTTGAGTTCTATATTCTATATTATGAATTAATTTTTCAATGTGTTAATATTTAAGAGTTTTATATTCCTTCGGATTAGATTTTGAAGAGATACTCTCCCCCTAAACTAATTCATTATTATTAACATGGTCATTATCTTCTCCAAAATTAAATTCATTAAATAGATCATTTTTTTTATTATGAATCCTTATTATTAGAATTATTTTCATTAAACATAATATGAATAGTTTATTCTAAAACTAATGGTTTATTATTAAAATCTCTTTAATATTTACTAGAATTGAAATATCCTAAAAATATCCATTCAACTATTTTAGATTCGAATATTTCTAAATTATCCTTTTTATTTAAGATAAACACTCTATAGCCAAAGATGTTAAAATAACTGACTTTAGGTTTAAACACTTTGAAAAGTTCAGAAGTGGTATTATTTAGGATTGGTAAAACATAAAATCTATTTATAAAAAGGAAATATATATTTACATCTTTAATCCAAACGTATTTATCTATACTAAATTCCATTAGCATTGATATAGCTATTTTTGGAGTAGATATGTTCTCTCTTTCTATCCAACCATTATGTTGTGGTTTTCTAAGGGTTGATAAATTATATTTATAAAAAGATGATTCAAAAAAATTATCAAATTAAAAATTCACAAATCTACCACCTCTATCAATTCTGATAGAGAATATTGAAATATTTTTGAAATTTTTAATAAGCATATAGAAAGAAAAAATATTGGATATTGTTTCATTTTTTATTGGATAAGAAATGAATCCACATTAATCTACTATAATCATCTGGAATCACAAAATAAACTTTTTTACGCACAAAAAATCATGTTTTATTGGTCAAAATAAGTGAATATTTAACACTTATAAACAATTATAAATAACTAACATCATTTAAATATTTTAATCAATTTTTGTCTTGTTTACCTTTGGAACATGAATCACACTTGAAGTACATACTTGTATGTAACTTGGGGATTTACTAAACCTATTCATGAATTGAAAATTTATTAACTAATTTGAAATTTTCATGCCCAAGCCTCTTATTCCAAATAATATCATCTTCTACTACTAAATTCAAGAACATAACGAATTGTCTGGTTAGATTAGAAAAATAAATAGTATATACATATTATTTTATATTTTCAGAAAATAAAACAAATTTGTTCAAAATTTGATTTTATCATTTTCAAATATAAAATTTAATGACTCATAAAAACATTGTGATGCACATATAATATAATTATTTGAACCATTTATATATTATACTTTCCAAATAATAATTTTTTTTATAAAAACCAACTTCCAAAATACCTTTTATCTGATCTTTAGAGTTGTCTCTAAATGGGAAAATGCTACCATCACCTGATTTAAATGATTTAAATTTTGAAATATCATATGTCTTGTGATTGGGGAATCCATATTATATTTATCATTATTAAATGATAATTATATGACATATTTTCTAAAATTAATCAATCAAATAGACTATTTTGGTACCCAAGTCAACTTGGATCAATCATTTTTTAGAGGAGAATATTGTGGCTCCCAAATAAATTTTAAGAATTTATTTTTGTGTTCATTATAATGTTAACAATTAAAATATAAATTTTTAGTATTACCAAATGTGTTTTAAAATATTAATGAACACTCTTTTGAATAATGCACTTTCATTTTTCATTAAAAATAGGTTACAATGGAAATCATTCCATTTTAGATTTTAATAAAGATAACCTTATCTAAACATAGATTTTCACTTATATATCATATAACATTATTAATGGTTTTTAGTTTCATTAAAAAAATCTTATTATCATTTTTATTTTTCCTTTAAAAAAGTAGATAAATCACATTCAAAATTAACAGCTTCAATTTTTAAAACCGTATTATTCTTTTGAATAGTTTATAAATCTATAAAAAAACATTTTCATTGGATCTAAAAGTAGTTTTTATTAACTTTTTATTTGTATAATTTAATTTATTATAATTATTTTCTACATCAGTTATATCATGAAAAATAATATTAAAGATCTTATCTTCATCTTTATCATTTTTTTCATTTATTTTTAGAAATTTAGAATTATAATCAGTTTTATCTTTATCATTTTAAGAAACACAGATTTCCACATTTTTAAACTCCCTTGTCAGTTAATAATTTTATTTAATCAACTTATAATTATTTATTTTTAACGCACTATAATTTTCAATTATACCAACTCCATCATTCTTTAATTATTCATTTTCTATAAGAATTTAATTAAAATTTGAAATTATAGAATTAGAATTAGAAAAAAAATCAGAAACTTTTTCAGATTCATTTCCACATACTCTATTACGATAAAACTTTTTAGAAATTATTAATGGAGTAATGATTGAATCATTTTACTCACATTGAATACCCATTAGGGAAAGGTTCCCTATCTCATATTCACTTCCAAAATCACCACTTTAGTTTGAACTGTCTGAGGAGTCCCAATATCAAAAAAAATATTGGTTTTCCATTATTATTTTTTGTTCTTCATTCTTTTTATGTTTTAGTCTAGGGATTTTAGTCCTCGAGTGACCTTTCATCATACACTCATAATAGGTTAATTATGAGTCAACATTATTGTTTGTAGGAGTATCTTTTTTATGGGTTTTTTTGGATTTCCACTTAAACAAACTATCTGTACCACTACTTTTCATGAACTTGAAAAAAACATACTAGAATGATCCATATATATGTAACTTTACTAGAACACAGATTCAATGGAATTAGAGGTATCCAAAAATGTTGATTTAAAATAAATACCTTTTATTTTTGTAGACCCATCATCAGTAACATTTTTCATCTCTAACTCATATTGTAGCAGAAACCTATTAGTTCATCTAATATATTTTCTTCAAAATTAGTACTCTCATCGATTGCCACAATTTTTTCATTCCATATTTTTTATGGGATATCAGTACTCTTTCCACTTGGGTTGTGGTTTCAAGTAATTCTCTAAGAGATAATATAGAATTGGGTATACTTATAAACTGATGGAACACATGGTTTACAAATTCTTCATCTACCATCTTGAAGTATTGGTATTCTTCTCGGAGCATTCCTAGCTTAGTTGTCATAATATTTTCACTCCTATAATGAGTCAGTTGAATTATCCTCCATATACCATGTTCTTTTATAAAATCAGAAACATGGATATTTAAACTTATATAAATAGCACAACACAAAATATTTATATCTTTATAATTCAAAACATATTTTTCCATGTCATTACTTATATGTCACTCTAGATCAATATTTGGTATCTCATATGACTTATCGGTGATGGTCCAGGGAAACACACTTATTTGATTCATTTATGATTCAATTCTATCTTTCTAGTAACTATAGTCACTTTCATTAAAGAACTGGTGTTTTGGTTGAATCTATCCATCATTCACATTATTACCTTCCATCTAAAAAGAATACTTTTTTTTGTTTGTCACAACCCGTTCCCCACAATGTGTACCCCTCCTAGGCACGAAATGTGAGAACGTAGATAATGACCCTTGAGTCCTACCTCTAGTAGGCCCCGAGTTGGCGACTAGCACCAAAGGTATAACAAACACAAAAGTATGAGGCATTTCCATCTAAGATAAAACATGTCAATGATAGAGATAAGATAGAAACCAACCGACTCCAACTAAGATTTAAATATAAAATAAAACCCATGTACGAATATGTAATGTCATGAAAAACTAATACAATTGAAAGGGGAAAACTACAAATACCAAAGGAATCTAATACCAGCAGCAACCACAATCCTCAACAGCTCATACAACCCAAATCTAGTATAAACCATCTTGATCTCCTACCTACACTAAGTGACATGAGAAATAGTTTATATATAAATAGGGTGAGTATAACAGCATACTCAGTAGGATCCTCCCTGAATCCTCTTGTGAAAAAGTAGAAAATTCATGTTAAAGCATAGTGAATTACAAGTGAAACTAACACGTCACCGAAATAGGTATACTAATTTCCCAGCCTCAACATGGATAATCTCACCATGTATCATATACTAGAGTATATAATATAATAAAGAATATCAAGGGTACCCAGCTACATCTTCCCCACAAGTTTTTCTCTTTTCCCCAATGTCGCACATCCTAAGCATCTATCTCCAAAATGCTTGTCCACAGACGTATGGGCAAAGCTCCACAACATGCACCTTGTGCAACAAAACCACCATGTCCAAGTAAGTAAGTAACCATGTAGTTTCTATAATCCACCATTTCTCGTAAAATATGTATCATTGATTGGGTATTATACCTCATGCCATTATAGCCCATGCACCGAGTAAGGATCCTCAAACCAACCCAGCCTATACATGTTACACCTATAGTTGTCCGTAGGATACTATAACCATAATATATGTGTGTGAATAGCCACAAGACATTAAAAACCTATACACACATATATAGGGAAAAGTAAGGACTATGGTTACCAACACATGTGACTACCAAGATAAGAGAGTAGGGCCAAAAGGGGTAGTCATCCATCAAAACTCCTACAAGATTGTTGGAGAAAACACCCCCCCCCCCCACGGATCAAAATTCCCTGTGTGTAAGTTTCTCTAACTGACAGGGTGGATTAGTTTATGTAAACAGAAAATGTATAGAATATACTATAGCTCACAACCACACTATCGGCATAACCTAGTCTTAGACACAACTACAGCTAACGCCTCTCGGACTCCCAACCTCAACAACTAAGACTAGGTATACTATAAGCACACACCCATTTAAATATCTTTATTACAATAAATCATTTCCCTTTTACCTGTTTCACTTTACACTAATTAATTGTTTAAACATTAATTTTCCATTAATAATTTCTAAATTATATTTCATTAGCATCACACCCAAAGTACATTGTTCCATTAAATTACAACCTCTTCATTACACCCCTAAAAACTCTAACCCCATGTTTTAGCATCATTTATTCAATTATTTATATAAATAATTACTTTCCAATATTCCCAGGCATTATAGAAAAACATTCTATGCTACGAAACACAAGGGGGATTAACACGGTGAGTAGATAAATACTTGTCGAGTATTTCCCTCCAATAGCAAGAACGTAGACCCGTTCTCTCTTGGGAAGCTAGACATGGAAAGCAAGTGGCATACCCCACACATCTTCCCCCCTTTAGAAATAATGGTAAGAAAGACTAGTAGCCTTGAGTAGTGGGGAATGTAATGCAGATAAAAAACTAATAAGAATTTTCTATCATCAAAACATTCACAACCAACCCATTCCACCTTGCACAGGGTCCTCCCTGATACCCACATGCATAAACCGATGAATCTCGCCATTCTAGGCGTCAACTTCAACCACAACCAATCAGCCTCCCTACCCTCACATATCACAATAGATTTACTGTCTCACACCACAACACATGCATCAAAAAAAACCACCATATCTATTGGGATCTTGGACCTTAAACACGCAAGAGGGTAACTCAAAAACCTACAATGAATTATGTTCTATCGAACAACTTGTTCTTTAGTCCATCTCATATTAACCAATTTATTATTCATAGGTTACATCTTTGGGAAAACTAAATAGTAATCTATAATGATTAATTAATCATGATTACTACACCAATTTGGTTAACATGAAATTACCATAAGAAGAAACAAATTCATTTACATGCCTCTTTATCTTTAGCCAAATAATTATTAATTAATTCTGGTTTATGTTTTTTACCAATTCACATCAAGAACAAATAGATAAACAAAGAAACCATAGATATCACACTATCTATCAAAACAAGAGGCCCTAACATATGATCAATATCAATTTATTTATCTGGTTCAAATATTTATTATGTCAATTCCATTGCTATCCAGTGGGATAAACACACTAACAGTATAGTTGCATGTAAAATAAAAGAGAAGCAACAAATCCCCTTCCTCAAACGGTTCATGACATTTTTTATATGAGAACAAGCCACACAACAGGTTACGATCTCCTCCCCCCATGACAATTTTATCCACCCAAGGATGTAGAGACACCACCACACCGGTCAAATCCCATGAAATGTCTATTAGAAACAAGGAGATAGCATTCCATAAAATGGCGATGGGAAAAAGAAGGAGATGAACCCAAAATAATGATGATTGATCATACCTTATATCAAATATTGATCAATACTGCATGTTTTCATCAAAATAGAGAGGAACCAATCCAATGAGTATTGTTTTATTTCACAAATTCTATAATATTTAATGAATGGTTCGAGAGTCTCACAACTAAGAATAGTTAGGAATAATTAGAAAGGAAGATATTTTATCCCTTTACAAGATTTGACGAAGCAACGATTTAAGATACGTTGGATGTTCCATTAAAAAAGGATCACATTAAGCCACATGGTTTGCCAAAGTAAAAACATTCCATGTATTAGGAGAAGTTAATATGGGATTTTTGTCATTTTAATCGGTCATATAGTCCTTAAAACAATGATTTAAATGCAATTTATGTCAAATAAAACATCAAAGGGGAAAACTATACGAAGCTGGAAACACTGTTCACGAAATCAAAATTTGGAAAAGGGAAAACACTATTCATGAACCTCACCATTGGAAACTCACCGTTTTGGAAAAATCATTCATGAACTTCACCTTTGGAAACTTACCACTCTGGAAGCACTGTTTTTGAACCTCACCGTTGGAACCTCACCGTTGGAACCGCACAGTTGGAACCTCACCATTCTGAAAACACTGTTCATGAACCTCGTCATTCTAGAAAAATTGTTCATGAAATAAAAATTTGGATAAGGAATGATGTCACCATTTGAAGGTCACCATTGGAACCTCAACATTCTAGAAACACTATTCATGAAATCAAATTTTGGAAAAAGAAAGAGTTCACTGTTGGAAGATCACCGTTGGAACGTCACCATTCTGGAAACATTGTTCATGAACTCAAAATTTGGAAGAAGAAATAGTTCATCATTGGAAGCTCACTATTGGAAAATCACCTTTCTAGAAACATTGTTCATGAACTCAAAATTTGGAAAAGAAAACAGGTCACGGTTGGGACCTCATCATTCATATGGAACTGTTCACATCGGTCTCATTAATAGGACTCTTCACATCGGTCTCACTGATGGAACTATTCACATCGGTCTCATGGATGGAACTATTCACATCGATCTCACTGATGGAACTGTTTACATCGGTCTCACCGATGGAACTAATCACATCAGTCACACTAGTGGAATTGTTCACATCGGTATCACCGATGGAACTATTTGCATAATTGGAAATTTGTAAAAGTGTTGGGGATAAGTCACCTTGACCTCCTATAATACCACAAAAACTAGATTTTCACAAAGGAATGAACCAGAGAGGCCAGAGCCATTACATTAGATACCTCTCAAAACCTTCTCATCATTGATAATTCAAAACAAACCTAAAAGGGAACAGAAAAGAAGTCTAAACAACTGCCCATCAAGATACCTATCAAAAGAGAGATAGCCACAAGAAGAAACCAAAGAAAACCATCTCATAACAATGAATGGTCTATAACCACAAAGGGGACACTATTACATGAAATGAGTTAAACATCAAACAACTCAGTGTACTGAGCTTGTATCAGTGATTCACATTCTCAGATACTCTACTCTAAGCCACTGTGTCTCTACATATCATGAACTGAGGGGATAAAATGCTTTCACATCACCTTTTCTTTGAGGTCTTGGGTCTCCACAGGTTGGTCATTAAAGGTCGCATCATCATCAACACTGTTCTCTCCCCAATTGATGACATGATATTCATTAGGAAGATAAAAATGAAGTTATAATACATGAAAAACATCGTGTATCCAGGTCATCTTTGGGGGAAGTGCTAATTGATACACCAGGGATAAATATTACTCCCACAACAAGACCATCACTTCCCACGACAGAGAGTCACCTTAAATAACATATGATCCTCAACATCTAACTCTAAGGGTCTCTTCCGTTGATCTACATATGATATATGATGATACTTCGCAGTCTTCATCCTCTCATGAATCACCTGAACCATCTCTTTTGTATTCGGTACTAGTTCTGGTCTGAGAATTTCTAACTCTCCCACCCCGATCCAGCATAATAGAGAATGGAAAGGCTGACCATAAAAGTCTTCAAACAGTGTTATATCAATGGTGGAGTGAATACTATTGTTGTAAGAAAACTCCACCAAGGGTATGTTCCTCATCCATGAACCTCCCAAATCTAGGACATAAGAGTGTAACAATTCTTCAAGAGTCCGGATGGTCCACTCTGTTTGACCATCATTCTGAGGATGAAAAGAAGTTCTAAGGCATAGCTAAGATTCAAAATCACGTTGGAGACCTCTCCACACCCAGGAGGTAAAACAAGGTGTTGAGCCCTCTGGAGAATTAGTTGAACTTATGTTTTGATAATCCCAACTATGCTCAATTATATTATGATAATCCCAAATATGCTCAATCATATTTTAATTATGCTCAATTATATTTTGATAATCTCAATTATGTTTGAGTTCCTATATTAATTAATGATTAATTACTTATTTCATTATTTTTTTACACCATACACATATTCATATATTACAATATTTATATTATCTTCAGATAATTCGGTTACTAAATAGATATATACTCTAACTTGACCCATTCTTCCAATAGAATGCTTAAACAGACAAGTGGTCACCGTTACAGAACAAAGCTACTGATACGTCAAGTCCACCGATACAACAATCCTACCGATAAAAAAATCCTACCGAAACGAAAAGGCTACCAATACGAAAAGGCTATCAATACAAAAAGCTTACCGATACGAAAAGGCTACCGATATGAAATGGATACCGATACGTGAAGATCCTAGTTATGCAAATCCTACCGATATGTGAAATTCACCGATACAGACAAGTCACCGGTACAACAATTCTACTGTTATGCAAGCCTGCCGGTACATTAAGCCTACCGATACAGACAAGCCTACCATTACAGACAAGATACCGAAGGAAGTCTACCGTTACACGAAAGATCACCAGTACATTAAGTCTACCGACAGACATGAATTATACCAATAGAAAGGCTACCGTTACACAAGAGTCTACCGATACAAAACATACCGTTACTTAAGGCTACCGATATCCAAATCTACAGTTCTAGAGAATCCGACGCTGCCTTAATTTATTTATCTTTATTTAATATAACCAACGGTCATATTAGGTATATTTTACTGCTCTATCATTTATTTAATGAAAGTTTTTGGATGGTAGGGAACCATAACTCGTACCTAGAAAAAGAAATCATTTCTTTTGTCGGAGCTTTCTCCATAAATAGAAGAAGTCTCTTTTGATATAAGATACGACGTTCTATACACACATGCAGAATACACGAGGAATATACACAAGTTAGAAGAAAACATGAAGAAGAAAATACAAGAAGAGATCAAATAGATATACATGCACGATCCAGAAGACACAGAAACTCATAAACATTCACGAGTATTTTGAAGAGCTTCATTGACTACACTTCACTATCTCTGAACCTGGATTTCAAGCAGACGACACTCTGTTTTTCAGACAAAAACCAGAAGAGGACTCAAAACCATTTCTGATTAATTTTGAAGGATTCCAGAGCTACACTGCAATCACTAGAGCCATTCTAAACTCTATATCTTGCTCAGTTATTTATTATTTACATTACAAGCATTGTGTATCATCTATTTTATTTTTTACACACATTGTCTCCTGAACCATAACTGGAGGATCTGAAAATACTCATTCAAACTCCTTACATCATTTATTTCCCACTATGGGTAGTGGTAGAGGTTGTGTGTGACCTGGACAGCTGTATTTGCTGTTGTTTTGTTTCCCACATTGAACTGTGGCAGAGGTCCTTGACCTAGACAGTTGTAAACTATTGTGAACCCCGATCTATGGTGTGGATCCAATTTATATAAATATTTGAGAGGACTAAGTCTCGGCTTGATATTGAACCTCTTGGTCATATCTGTTGTGCTTTATTTAGTTTTATCTAAAACCTTTTATTCCGCTGTTATGTGATTTTAAAACTTAAACTATTTTCAACGCTACTCTGATAATTGAATTAGCAAGTGTTTGAATTATTTGTAAATCATTAGGATAGTTTCAAAAGATAATCTGATCTTCTGATTAGATTAACTGGGAATTAATCAATCCCTTGAGAACCTAACTGAAAGTATGCTTTAATTCAAATTCCCTACAATTCAATTTGTATATTAAATTGGGGTTTTTAGTGAAAGATTTTTAAACAGAAATTTTAATTGGAACTCAATTCACCCCCCTATTGAGTATCCACTCCGACAAACATTTGGTATCAGAGGAGTTTAAAATATTTTCTGAAGTACTCTGTTTTTCAACTGTGATTTTGGTTGTATTTTGAAGTCCTTAAAATTTTTGTTATTTCTAAATTTTTATATCTTTAAAATTTTTATTTTGACCTAGTTATCAAGGATAACAGACATGAAGGTGTTTCTACTAATAGACCACCATTTTTCAATGGAAAAAACTATGCTCAGTAGAATATTAATATGAAAATTAATTTTGAAAGCATGGGTTTTGATATCTGGACTTCCATAGAATCAGAATATAAAATTCGTACTACTGTTAGATCTACATGGAACGAAGCTACTAAGACAGCCTAAAATAATAATTACAAAGCTATGAATGCTCTGTATTTTGCTTTAGGAGATGAAGAAATTAATAGAATATCTTCTTGTAAGAGTGCACATGAAATTTGGGATACTTTAAGTGTTTCTCATTAAGGAACAACTAACATTAAGGAAATGAGATTGAACACCTATAATATTAAATATGATAATTTTAAGATGAATCCTGATGAAACCATTTATGATATGTATCTTATGTTTTATGCAATTTTCAACATAATAATCTCACTGGGAAAGGATGTTCCATGAGCAGATCATGAAAATTTGGAGATGCCTACCTCAATGATGGAGGGGCACTTCTGTTTAAATCGTAGAATCTTGTGATATTGGTGAACTGCAAGTTAAGTAACTTGTTAGTCAGTTGATGATGTATGAAGAAGAACTAAAGGTAAACAAAGAAGAAGAATATGAACCAAAAAGGAATTCATTTGCCTTCAAGACATCTACTTCAAAGAATAAGTATAAGGAGAAACATCAAGCTGTAAGTGATAGCTCAAGCTGTGATGAAATTGAAAGTGCATCTGACAGTGATGCAGAAATGGCTCACATAACCGGATGATTTAAAAAGTTTTATAGGAAAAAGAATTTTTTCAGAAAATCAAATTACAAAGGTAATTATGACAACAAGGGACTTTGAAAAAAGTACTGGAAGAAATCTGACAAATCTGATGATGTTGTCTACTATGAATGCAATAGAAAAGGACATATAAAAGCACACTGTCCAAATATGAAATACAAAAAGAAGTGTGAGTATAAGGATAATAAGTATAAGAAAGCCATGAAGGCTACTTGGAGTGCTTTTGACGATAGATCCAGTGAATCTGAAGCTTCTGAAACTGAAAACAGAAATACGTCAAACATGTATTTTATGACAAACACTTCTGAGGTAACATCTGAAACTCCTGCCTTAAATACATATTATTCAGGAGATGATACTGATTCTAAAAATATGTCAAAATCCATATTGTTTTAATACTGTGATATGTAGGAAGAAACCTGTAATGAACTGAAAGACAAATACAAAGGTTTAAAGAATCAGTATGCTTTAACTGTTAAACATAAATCTGATCTTGACATAGAAATAGAAAAGAATGCTCAGTTACATAAAGAAAACACTGAACTAAAATTGTCAAATGAACAACTTAGTAAGGATTTAGAAGAGTTCACAAATGGAAAAGATACTCTGACTCAAATTCTAGGTAAGAAGATGGAACCTAAGTATAATACTGGTATAGGATACCAACCTGGACAAAGAGAAATTACCAAAATTAGATTTATTCCTAAATTTGGACAGAATGTAGATAGTTATAGTTTTGGAAGATCATATGCTTTAACTATTTATATTCATAGTTACGGATCTAATAAGGTTTATCTCTCTAAATCTATTGATTCTACAAACCATATGAAACCCATAAGACAAATTTGGGTACCTAAAGTTTTATTGGCTAACATGTCTGGACCCAAGAAAATCTGGGTAGCAAAATCATTTCCTATCTAAATCTGTTTTGTAGGGAACCTGCTTAAAGTGCTCCTATAGGACGACTTGGTACTTGGATAGTGGATGTTCAAGACATATGTCAGGTGACTTCTCGTGCTTTAAAATCATAGTAAGAGTTGATGGAGTTTTTGTGACTTTTGGTGATAATTCTAAAGGGAAAATCATCAGTTTAGGCCAGATTGGTAACACAGACTCTGTATTAATTTCTAAAGTTCTATTTTTTGATGGACATAACTATAATTTACTATGTATTTCTTAGTTATGTGATGATGGTTTTAAAGTTATATTTGAAAATGATTCTTGCAATGTTTTTAATTCTAAAAATGCTTTAGTATTTCTTGCCCTGCAAAATGAAAATGTTTATGTTGTTGATTTAAATTCTTTAGCCATGAAAAATATTACTTTTTTAAATGATTTTCATAAGGAGTCTTGGCTTTGGCACAAAAGATTATGGAACTGAAATATACACTCACTTATAAAACTTACTAGGATGAACTTATTTAATGACCTACCAAAACATGAATTTCAGTAGATAATGTTTTTAATCCCTGTCAAAAGGGAAAGAAACATAAAGTTTCTTTCAAATCAAAGAAAGAAGTGTCAACTTCTCAACCTCTCGAGTTGGTTCACATGGATTTGTTTAGACCTTCTAGAGTTTCTAGTTTAAATGGGAAGCAATATGTCTATGTTATAGTAGATGACTATTCTAGGTATACTTGGGGTATATTTTCTAGCTCAAAAAAGTGAAGCTTGTTCTTACTTTGTTAAATATTCCAAGTCTGTAGAGAACCTTAGTGGACTTAAGATTAAAACCTTGAGAAGTGATCATGGTCGTGAGTTTGAAAATCGTGAGTTTGAATCCTTCTTCTCACACAATGGCTATAGTCACAATTTCTCTGCCCATAGGACACCTCATCAAAATGGTCTAGTAGAAAGGAGGAATAGAACCCTTCAGGAAATTTCCAGCACCACGCTCAATGAGTATGACCTACCTGTTTATTTTTGGGCTGAAGCTGTCAATACATCTTGTTATATTATCAATTGAGTCTTGATCAGACCTGTTCTTAAGAAGACCCCTTATGAGTTGTGGAACCATAGGAAACCTAATGTTAACTACATCAGAGTTTTTGGTTGCAAAGTCTTTATTCTTAATACTAAATAAAATATTGACAAGTTTGCATCCATGAGTGATGAAGGAATTTTCCTAGGATACTCTATTTCTAGTAAAGCCTATAGAGTTTTCAATAAGAGAACCAAATGTGTGTAGGAATCTGTTCAAATCAAATTTGATGAAATTGATCCACATGAACCTAATACCTCTCTTGAAAATCTTGAAGATGATATCTCTGTTTTGAACCTTAATGATAAAGATAGTGGGCCTATAGTTAAAACATCCAGTTTGGGAAATTTTCCAGAACCTGCTTCTATTGACCCCCAACCTGTTGATGAACCTGAAGTCTCTAGCCCTACCTTTTCAAGACCAAATAGGATTCTGAAGAACCATCCCTTAGATGTTATTGTAGGTAATCTAGAGAGAGGAACACAGACTAGAGCTTCTCTAAGAAATCAGGTTGAACATCATGCTTTTCTTTCACAGTTAGAACCTAAAAATATCAATGATTCTATCAATGATGAATTTTGGGTAATGGCTATGCAAGAATAACTAATCCAATTTGAAAGAAATAAAGTCTGGAATTAGTAGAAAGACCTAAGGACACTTTAACCAAAGGCACAAAGTGTGTGTTTAGAAACAAAGTTGATAAATCTGAAAATATCATTAGAAAAAAATATAGACTAGTTGCACAAGGTTACAATCAAGAAGAAGGAATTGACTATGAGGAAACCTTTTCTCCTATAGCTAGATTAGAGGCAATTAGGATGTTACTTTCCTTTGAATCACATCTAAATTTCATGTTATATCAAATGGATGTGAAATGTTCTTTTCTAAGTGGTTTTATTGTTGAATATGTTTTTGTAGAACAACCACCTGGTTTTTCAAATCCTCACTTTCAAAATCATGTTTTTAAACTTTCTAAAGCATTATATGGTTTAAAACAAGCTCCAAGAGCTTGGTATGAAAGAATTACAAATTTTCTTATTTCAAAAAGATTTACAAAAGGAATTTCTGATCCCACCCTTTTTATAAAAACAATTTCAAAAGTTGTTTTAATAGTACAAATCTATGTTGATGATATTATTTTTGGATCTTCTAAAAATTCTTTATGTACTGATTTTTCAAAGGTTATGAAAAAAGATTTTGAAATTAGCTTAATGGGAGAGCTTAAGTACTTTCTTGGATTTCCAATCTTTCAAACTAAAGATGATTTTTTTTGAATAAAAGTAAATATACTAAATATTTATTAAAACATTTTGGTTTGGATAGTATTAAGGGAAGTGATACACCTATGATTACCACCTGTAAATTGGATATTGAGGAAATTGGTAAACCAGTAGATCAAACTAATTATAGAGGTATGATTGGGAGTTTATTTTATCTTACTGCTAGTTGACATGATATTTTGTTTAGTTTATGTATGTGTGCTAGATTTCAAGCTAACCCTATAGAGTCACACTTAATTGCTATTAAAAGGATTTTCAAATATCTTAAATATAATGCCAATCTAGGACTGTTTTACCCAAAAGAACAATCATTTGATTTAATAAGTTATTAAGATGCTGACATTGCTGGATGCAAGTTAGATACAAAAATCACACCTCGAACATGTAATTTGATTGGAAAGTCCCTAGTGTCATGTTGTAGTAAGAAACAGAACTCAGTTGCATTATCTACTGCTGAAGTAGAGTATATAGCTACTGGTAGTTGCTGTGCACAGATTCTGTGGATGAAACACACTTTATTTGACTATGGATTTGAGTTTAAACATGTTTCAATTTACTGTGACAACACTAGTGCGATCAACATCTCAAAGAACCTTGTGTCTCACTCTAGAACCAAACACATTGATGTTAGACACCACTTTCTAAGAGATCATTATCAAAGAGGTGATATAACTCTTGAATTTATAGGCACTGAACTCCAATTACCTAATATTTTCACTAAGCCATTAAATTCAGAAAGATAAAGTTTCATTAGACACGAAATATGAATGATAACTTACTCTTAAAACCATTGGATAAACCTCACCGTTAGATGGACCTCACCATTAGGACAAACCTCACCGTTAGGTTAGACGTCACCATTTAAGGACACCTCGCCGGTACATCTCTCGCATTGTTTTAAATTTTCGTATTAAGGCTGAGACTTTTCATTTCTTTTTAATATAAGATTTATTTTATATGTGAATCATAAATGAAATTAAACCCGACTCTATACATCCCTCAATCATCGCAAACCCGTCTGTTCGAATCCCTCCTACCTAAACCTCTCATGCATTCAAAACCTTAAGCCTCAGAATCTGAAATGGCCCATGTGAAGCGACCCTCAGTGGATGAAGGGAGTGATTCACTGCAAGCTAAGAAGTAGAAAGTATCCAATGCTGGTGCCAGTGGAAGCAGTAGAGATGTTGTTCAAAGGAATCCAGTGAATCCACATTTATCGAAGCGAGAAATTGTAGTGGAAAAGGAATTATGTGCGGAATGGCTACTGGAAAGCAAGTCCTTGATTCTGAAGGTTCTACAAGAACAAGGATGGCTTGAATTCTTCATAAACAATAATGGACCGTATTATCCAGCACTGGTAAAATAGTTTTATGAGTTTGTCTATTTTGAGACATCAGAAGATGAGAATAGGATAATTTCCTTTGTGAATGGTCAAACGTTTTCCTTTTCATTAGTTGAATGGGCTAGGAACCTTAAAGTTCCTCATAGTGGTGATTATGGATTTTATTCAAAATCCATACCTACTACTAGGGACTTTTTCAAATATGAGGATTCCTTTTTGGAATTAACAGGAAATGGAACTCTTAGAATGTTCATTGCTGTAGAGACGGCCAGAGAGGACAAACTACTTTTCAAGTTCATTCAATATGTGATTAATCCAAGGAGAGAAGATTTTTCTACCCTCAAATTTCGGGATATTTTTTTGTTGTATCTGTTAAATAATGGAGTAATGGTTAATTTATGTAGACTACTAATTATTAAGATTGAGGAGATGACTTGACCGAAGTCTAAGTCCAATGCGATTTTCTATTCCAAGTTGATTTCTATTATGTTGAAGGAAAAGAAGGTAGCTAGACCTCAAGATGAAACTGTTGTAGTTAAGTATAACTTTTGCCTCACCATGACTGTTTGTAAGTTTATGAATGTCAGCTGGAACCCTTGGAAGAAATCATGGGTTAATGATGATGGAAAAATCTATGACAAGTACACTCCTATGGATCATCCTTCTAGACCAAAGGATGTGAGGGATCCTAGTCTCGGACCAGATGAGCCAGAACTGGTCTACAGTGATGATGAAGCTGAGGAGGAAGAGACATCAGTTGAGGAAGGAGGAGAACCTGATTTTCCTCCTAGACCTATGCCTCAAAATATTTCTTATGGAGCAGTTATCCCTCCAAAAGAACTACCAAGGATAGAAACTATTCTAAAGGAAAATGACAATGATACTGAGGAAGAAGAAGAAGAAGCATATCATATTGTTGTCAAAGACACCTCTTAAGAGGATGAGGCAACCGAGTTAGATCAGATTTCTCTTTAAGAGAAGGAGGATTCTGGTGAAGCAAATGATGAGGAAAATGAAGAAGAAGAGCTCAGTTTGAGCCCTCTGATAGATAGTACAGTCAGGACAGTGCCTGATCAGGAAGCAGAAGCAGCATCTGTTGATGATAGAGTCATTGATGACTCAGAGAAAATGGCTATTGAATATACTATAGTTGCAGAGGAAGTTATAGAATTACCTCGAGCAGAACAATTAGAGGAGATTCCTCAATTGAATGTTTAAAATGAGTGGGATCCTTTTGGTTCAGTATCAGTGTTGTATGACATTGAAGGTTGGACATCGGATCTAGGATATATGGTTCTTGGACATAACTACAAAGATTCTGATGAGGAAGAACATCCCCAAAGAGAATCAGTTATCCTACCTGTTGTAGCTGAGAACTTGGAAACCAAGGAGGACTTTGAGTCATTAAAGGATGAAATGAAAGAAGCACTGAGAGAATCAGTGGCATATTTAAATAAAATCCAGATTGATGAAATGAGAAGTATGGAGAAATCTCTAGAGCTTTCTCTGGGATGTGCTGTTTCTAGTCCAGTAAAAGGAATGATGGATGAAGTTAAAGTATTCCATACTCAAATTGAGAGTTGGACAGGAGATGTGGTGGCCCTAAGACAATCTATTGCTTCATTGACAGCTATGAACAGTTCTCAAACCCAAGTGAATAATGATATTAGATATATCAATGTGGTAGTCAAAGAGTTTATGGAAGTTTTTAAGGCTTTTAAGAAATCAGTCAAAGAACATTTGAACAGTCAAGATGAACTTGTTTAGTAGGTGGTTAGTAATCTGACACAATCTTTCGAGGAAATAGTAGCTTTCTCAGTTAAACCCCTTCCCTCATCCAGCTCCACTATGATCCTTGACCAGATCAGAACTGTTATCCAAGAAGAGTTGGTTAAGGCCAGTACTAGTGGAACCTCGGATACTCAGATCCTTGCTACCATTAGAGAAGTTAGTGGTTTTTTTCATGATCACCTACGGGAATCTATTGCTTCTCAAGAGGCAATCAAAAATAAGGTGGATGCTTATTTTGAGAAATTTTATACCAATCATAAAATGACCAACCATTACATGATCTTGGTGGAAAATATGAAGTTGCCTCCAGTGACTCAAGATTTCAGAGAACAGGTTAGTAAACTCGGGGAGCTTACTCCTACCTTGGATAAAGTCATTGAAAATCGAGATGATTTTGTGTCAGAAATTGAGAGAGGAGGCAATATTATTATGGATTTCAGGAACCTGATGCTACCATTCTTGCATGTGGATGCCAGACCTCTGATTGTACCAACTGCCCTTCCTCCCTCTACCTCTGGTAATACACCTCAGTTAACTCCAGTTCAGGCTATTCGATGCTTAACTCCTATGATCTCACAGAAGAGCACAGATTTCAGATCCGGTACAGTTTTAGTAGCTGACCCTCCAGTTGTTCTTTCGGCTATTCCCAAGCCATCTACTCAATCTAAACCTACACCCTCTTTAGATCCTATGGGAAAGACTCATGTTCAAGAGGATGATTGAGTGTTTCTGGATGTTTTTGATAGGATTCACTTATATACGTGTAATCCTGAAATTTCTCAGTTTGTACCTTTTGTACTTTAATGGAAAATTACTCTTACATTCTCCACTTTAGTGTGTTTATGTTTCCTTTCATTCTGATCGTTCTATAATTATACCCTTATTTTTGTTAATCACAAAGGGGGAGAAAAACATGGGGTAGAAAAACATGGGGGAGAAAATGAGAAGTGGAAGTGCAATTGAAAGGGGGAGAAAAATGAGAACTATGTTTTACAGTTTTTTTTAAAGAGAACATTGGTTCAAAGTTTTTTTTAGGAAATTTTTCCTCTAACACTATCTTAATTTTCTTAATACTTTGGAATAAGTTGTGATAAGTTGTGATTATCAAAAAGGGGGAGATTGTTGAGCCCTCTGGAGAATTAGTTGAACTTATGTTTTGATAATCCCAACTATGCTCGATTTTATTATGATAATCCCAACTATGCTCAATCATATTTTAATTATGCTCAATTATATTTTGTTAATCTCAATTATGGTCGAGTTCCTATATTAATTAATGATTAATTACTTATTTCATTATTTTTGTACACCATGCACATATTCATATATTACAATATTTATATTATCTTCAGAGAATTTGGTTACTAAATGGATATATACTCTAAATTGACCCATTCTGCCAATAAAATGCTTAAACAGACAAGTGGTCACCGTTACAGAACAAAGATACCGATATGTCAAGTCCACCGGTACAAAAATCCTACCGATATGAAAAGCCTACCCATATGAAAAGGCTACCGATACGAAAAGGCTACCGATATGAAAAGCCTACCGATACGAAAAGTCTACCGATACGAAAAGGATACCGATACGTGAAGATCACTGTTATGCAAAGCCTACCGATATGTGAAAGTCACTGATACAGATAAGTCATCGGTACAACAAGTCTACCGTTAAGCAAGCCTTCCTGTACATCAAGCCTACTGATACAGACAAGCCTACCATTACAGACAAGTTACCGAAGGAAGTCTACTGTTACATGAATGATCACCGGTACATTATGTCCACCAATAGACATGATGTCTACCGATAGAAAGGCTACCATTACAAAAGAGTCTACCGATACAAAGCCTACCATTACTCAAGGCTATCGATATCCAAAGCTACCGTTCTATATAATCTGACGTTGCCTTAATTTCTTTATGTTTATTTAATCTAACCAACGGTCATATTAGGTATATTTTAATGCTATGTAATTTATATAATGAAGGTTGTTGGATGTCAAGGAATCTTACCTCGTACTTGGAAAAAGAAATCATTTCTTTTGTTGGAGCTTATTCCATAAATAGAAGAAGTCCCTATTGCTACAAGATACGATGTTCTATACACACATGCAGAATACACGAGGAATATACACAAGTTAAAAGAAAACACGAAGAAGAACATACATGAATAGCTCTGAGAGATATACATGAACGATCAAGAAGACACAAAATCTCATACACATTCATGAGGATTTTGAAGAGATTCATCGACTAAACATCACTATCTCTGAAGCTGGATGTCAAGAAGACGAAACTCTGTTTTTTAGAAAAAAACCAGAAGGGACTCAAAACCATTTCTGATCAATTTCGAAGTAGTCCAGAGCTACACTGCAATCACTAGAGCCATTCTACACTGTATATCTTGCTCAGTGATTTATTATTTACATTACGAGAAGTGTGTATCATCTATTTTAATTTTTACACACACTATCTCCTGAACCATAACTGGAGGATCTTTAAATCCTCATTCAAACTCCTTAAATCGTTTATTTCCCACTGTGGATAGTGGTAGAGGTCGTGTGTGACCTGGATAGTTGTATTTTCTGTTGTTTTCTTTCCCAAGTAGAACTGTGGTAGAGGTCCTTGACCTGGACAGTTGTAAACTATTGTGAACCCCAATCTAGTGTGTGGATCCAATTTATATAAATTTTTGAGAGGACTAAGTCTCGAATTGAGGCTAAACCTCTTGGTCATATATGTTGTGCATTATTTAGTTTTATCTAAAACCTTTTATTACGCTGCTAAGTGCATTCATAACTTAAAATATTTTCAAAGCTACTCCGATAATTGAATTATCAAGTGTTTGCATTAGTTGTAAATCATTAGATTAGTTGCAAAAGATAATCTGATCTTCTGATTAGATTAACTGGGAATTAATCAATCCCTTGATAACATAACTAAAAGTTTTCTTTAATTCAAATTCAGTACAATTCAATTTGTATATTAAATTGGGGTTTTTAGTGAAATATTTTTAAACAGAAATTTTAATTGGAACTCAATTCACCCCCCTCTTGAGTAACCACTCTGACCAACACAAGGATATTGATCATAAATGATCATCCCTGGGACTCCATGAAGTCTCACCACCTCCTCTAGATACTTCCTCGACAAAACAACCACTACGCTCGACTCCTTGATCGCTATGAAGTGGGTCGATTTTTTTAGACAATCCAGTAGTAACAAAATAGTATCATGTCCTCCCAGAGCTCGAGGTAAAAAATAACAAAGTCCATTGAGTTTTCCTCCCACTTACACTGAGGAACATTTAACGGTTTTGAGCAGAACACTGGGAACACGGTGTACGACCTTCACCTTATGGCAGGCCAAACATTGAGATACAAACTCCACAACTGTATGATTTAGCCCAAGCCACCAAAAATGGATCCACAAAGCTCAGTATATCTTTGTAACTCCAAGATAAAATTCTAATGGAGAAATATGGAACTCTCTGAGAACCATCTTCAACATCATCATGGGAACAAATATCCTTCCATGATACAACACTAGGTGTTGTTCATCCCCAGACCAACAATCATGGGCTTCTTCACAAACAACATGGTGTCTCCAGACCACTACCTCTAGATCCCCCAACCGCGACTCTTACACCTACTGCCCCATTGATTACTGCATCGTCATCTGAAAAAGAAAACCTCTATACCAAACTTCTCCCATATCAAGATGTAATACTGAAAGTTCTTCCATTACTCTCCAGTTGTCACCAGATTCACGCACTGCATCACTATGTTTCTTCTGACTCAGCACATCAGCTAAAACATTCCCATTTATAGGTATATATATGATATTTCGAAGTTCTATTCATGTAATAACTCCATAAACTGATGATGAAGCATTTTTAAGTCGCATTGGGAGAAAACATACCTCCAACTCTTATGATCGGTGAAAACCACTATGTGCTCACCAATGAGGTAATGTCTCCACAACATCAGAGAAAACACCATGGATGACAACTCAAGATCATGTGTTTTATAGTTACATTCATGGGGACACAACTGTTGAGACCCTTAAGAAACAACTGATCTTTGCTGCATCAGAAAACAACCTAATCCCAAATGTGAAGCATCAGAGAAATCATCAAACTGATCTCCCTCTACTGGAAGACAAATAATTGGAGAACTTAATGATTTCTTCTTTAGATACTCAAAATCTACCTGACATTGATCAGTATACATTAATGCTTGATCCTTCCTAGTAAATGTTGTCAGAGGAGTTGCAACTCGAGAGAAATCAGTTACAATCCTCATGTACTAGCCTGCAATACCAAGGAATCTTTGCATATCTAACATGGTCTTGGGGACTTCCCAGGACACATCCACTTCTATCTACGATGGATCCCTAGATACTCCCTGCTGGGAGACAACATTCACCAAGAAACGGACTTCTCGATCCCAAAACTCACACTTCTAAAACATCTCAAACAACTGATGTTGACGAATAACTCCGAAAATGACATGTATAATCTCTGCATGCTCATCCTCAGACGTGGATTACACAAGGATTTCGTCAATGAAAACCACCACAAAATTGTCCAGGGACTCACAGAACAAATATTTCATCAGTACCATGAACACAACTATAGAATTTTTCATGCCGAACGACATTACAAAGAACTCATAATGCCCATGAGAACAATGGAAAGAAGTCTTGGGGATATCCTCATACTTCACATGAATATGATGACATCCTGACCGCAATTTGATCGTTGAGAACCATCTTGCACGCTTCATTTGATCGAAGTACATAGAACAGGATATGGATTCCTCACTGTCACTTTGTTTAAGCGACGATAATCGACACACACCTACAAACTACTGTCAGCCTTCTTCACGAAAAAAATTGGTGCACCCCATAGTGACACACTTGGAAAAACCGAACTGTACTATAATAGACCATAAATCTATATACATAGCTCTCGTAACTCATAACGGTACATCCTATATGAAGATATAGAGATAGAAGATGCTCTTGGTTGTAGCTCGATCCCAAACTCAATATATCTTCATGGGGGTAGGGATAAAACCTCTTATGGAAAGACATCAGAGTTCTCTTCTATGACCCTAGGAATCAATAACTATTGAACCTCTGAAAAACTCAACATATGTTCATCCATCATGGATGATAAGTATGGAACACACCTATGTCCCATCTCAGGGTCTCGCTCACCAACAAACACCACGAGCTCTCTATCCACATCAAAGAACACTACTTTCCTCCTGAAGAAATCCACAATTACCCACACCGAATTCAAACAATCCATGTCAATAATACCATCATATGGTTGTATTCATAAACATATGAAATCTCTCCAAGAGTGGTCCTACCCCAACACTAGCTCATAGTTTCTAAACACTTCAAACAAGTCAGATCGACCTCCAACCGGTGTAGTCAACGCTAAGGGCACTAGAAATCCACTCTACATCAAGTCCCAATGTGTTGACAAGGGTAGGTGATATGAAGGAGTTTGTCACTCCTAAATCAAACAAGGAATACAATAGGGTAGAAAACAACAAAGGATACCTCGAATGACTACTGGCTCTCCAGGAGCTTGCAACGAAAAAGTGTGATGTAGACCATGACCTCCTCCACAGCCTCTCTGGCCCTGATTAAAATGAACACCATTTTCGTCCTCTTCTATCTGAGTATGGGGAGTATCCTGAGGTTTTCCTATTTCAACCCCATCTACCCTATGCTGATCTAAAGCCGGTGCAACCTTCTTCTACTACCCCAATAGAAGGAACCTAAAATGAAACACCTAGTGAACGGTGACTGCTCTGAAATGTCGGGAACTCTCGCTAGTGATGACCTCGAACACCACAATAAAAACTAGCATCTGATCCCTTGGCATAGGACTAAGAGTTGGTGCACCATAATAAACAAAGATGATTAAGGCTGGGACCTACCCTCAGATGAACGAAAACTCTTCTGCCCTGAAAACTAGGAATCCCAAACCTCATCTCTGCTTCGTGAGGAATCATGAAAACTCCCCTCTCGTGATGATACAGTTCTGGATAATGTCATCTCAACAAACTCTTCCCTTTCCAATACCTCCAAATATTTCTTTATCATAAATGGGGTGACCTGGAGGTGCATGTTTTGATGCAAGGACTCTTAGAAATGCCTCTCTCAGTCATCCTCCTCTGGGAATTGGTTTGATTCATATCGTAAAAGGTTCCTGAAATGGATTCCAAACTCTTGCACATTAGAGCTCTAATGACGAATGGTAAAGAAGATCCTGGAAACTAAACGCCCTCAGGGTCGATGAAAGAAATTCAACTCTAAAAGTATCTCGGAACTCCTCTCATGAGATCGATGACTCCTTGCGATCACTGAGGAATAACAACCACCACTACCTCACTTCTCTACACATCATCGTCACAACCATGGACACCCAGTTCTCCTTTCGAGCCTAGATTGAAATGATGATTATCTCAACCTCCTCTAACCAGTCTTTCATGACTACAACTAAAATGGAGCCCTCGAACATCTGCAGACTCTGGAACTGAAACTCTCAGAGTGTCCTCCTCCATGTGTCATCATCTTCATCCTCTACCATGTGGAGATCTGCTAGAACAACCTACTTGACATCTTCTATGAGATCCAGATGATGACGTTGACCTGAAGCCATACCTAGAAAATAAAAAAAAAATAGAGCTCCTAAACCTATAATATGAAATAATCAGTATTAATTAATTAATTATTTTCTTTTATTCATGTTATGTTACCCTAACCCAAGGTCTACACATTCAAACACAGGAACAAGGAATAATGATTCATTATCCTTTCCTAGGACTCTACCCTGCAACAAGTATCACCTCATTTAGTAACCATTGTAAACCTAAAGGTATGTACATAAGATCCCATTGGGGCCCAAAAAGCCTATGTCTCAGCCTGTCAATAGTGTTTACATCACTTTTAATCTTGAGTTTCATTGTTTCCCAACCAACCCATAAGACCTCACCGGTGCTTAACACCAAACTCCATCGTATCTCTCAAGAAGAGCTCTGATAACACACTATCACAACCCCCACCCCACATAGTGAACCCCTCCTAGCCCCTCAATGTGAGAAGAGAGATAATGACCCCACGACTTCCACCTCTAGTAGGCCTTGGGTTGGCGATTAGCACCAAGGGAAAAGTTTACACACAAATTGAAGGCATTACCCACTATGATAACACATGCGAAAGTGAGAGATAAGATAGAAACCAAATAACTCCAACTAAGAATGAAATATAAAAATCAAACCCAAGTACACAAATGTAATATCATGAAAAACTACTAAAACTGAAAGGGGAAAAATTTAAATATAATAGGAAAGTTAAAACAGTACCAAATACAAGCACAAACAGCTCCTAAAACCCCAAGAAAGTATAAATCAGCTTAATCTCCATCCTTCTCCAAGTGACCAAAAAATTAGGTAATATATACCTAGGGTGAGTATAAAAGTATACTCATTAGGATCATCCCTAAAGCCTCTCACGAAAAAATTGGAGAAATCATGCTAAAGCATAGTGAATAACAAGTGAAACTAACTCATCAACTAAATAGGTATACTAAGTTCCCAACCTCACCATGTATACTCTCACCATGTTTTGCATACAAGAATATATAATATAATAATGAATATCAAGGGTACCTTGCTAAAACTTCCCAACTAGTTTTCTGCTTTTCCCCAATGTCGCATGTCCTAACCATCTCTATCAAAAAGGAATTCCCAGAGACCACTGAGAGAAACTCCCCAACATGCACCTCGTGCAAAAAAACCACCACGTACATGTAAGAAAGTAACTAGGTAGTTTCTGTGATCCACCACAGCTCGTATAATGTGTATCATACATTGGGTATTATACCTCAATCCATTAAAACCCATACACCGAGTAAGGATCCTCAAGACATCACAGCCTATACATGTTAAACCTATAGTAGTCTATATAATACTATATCTAGAATATATGTTTGTGAATAAAAACAAGCCATTATAGACATCTACACACATATATGGGGAAAACTATCCATAGTTCCAACCATTACACATAACTACCGAGAAAAGAGAGCAGACCCAATTGGGGTAGTCATCCATACATCCTCCCACCATAATTTTGGGGAAAACACCCCCTATGGCTCATAATCACTGGGGTGTAAGTTTCCTTAACTGACAGGGTGGAGTAGTGTATAGAAATGCAACAATTACATAATATACTACATCTCACAACCATATTATGGGCATGACCTAGTCTTAGAAACAACTGCAGCTAACATCTCTCGAACTCCTAGCTGTCACCTATAAGACCAGGTATCCTATAATCACACAACCATTTAAATATCTTTATTACATTACATCATTCTCCATTTATCAGTTTCACTTTACGTTAGTTAATTCTTTAAACATTAATTAAACATTAATAATATCTACATTATACTACATTATCATCTCACCCAAAGTTCATTGTTCTTTAAAATTGCCACCTCAGCATTAGGCCCCTGCAAACACTAACCCCATGGTTTGACATCATTTATTTAATAATTTATTTATATCATTACTTTCCCATATTCCCATGTATTTTATAAAAAAACATTCTATGCTACTAAACACAAGGGAGCTGAAGATGGTGAGTAAACAACTACCCATCAAGTATTTTTTGCCTATATCAAGAGCATAGAAAAATCCTTTCTTGAGAAGCTAGACAAAGAAAGCATGTGGAATACATCATGTGTCTTCACCACTTTCAGAAGAAGGGTAAGAAAGACCAGATTCCTTGAGAAGTGGGGAATGTAAAGCAGATAAACAACTAATAAGAATCAGCTAGGATCCAAACATTCACAACCAACCCATTCCATCATCCATGGTGTCCTCCCAAACACCCATATTAATAAACCAATGCATCTTTCCACTCATGGTGTTAACTGCTACCACAACCCATCAGCCTCCCTATACCTACATATCACAACTACCTTCTAGGATCACATCACAAAATAAGTATCAGGAAAACAACCATCATATCAATTGGGATCTTAACCCTTAAACACATAAGATTGTAACTCATAACCCTATAATTAATTATCTTCTATAAAAAACAGTTCTTCAATCCATCTCAGATTAACCAATTTATTCTTCATAGGATTCAACTTTGAGAAACCGAAACAGTAAGCCTTCACAAATAATTAAACATTCTTACTGCACAAATTTGATTAACATCAAATTACAACATGAAGAAAAAGATTCATTTACATTCGCCTTTATCATTAGCCAAACAATTATCAATTAATTCAAGTTTACATTATTTACCAATTTCTATGAAGAATGAACTGATAAATGAAGAAATAAAAAATATCACACAATATAGAAAAACACGAGGCAATAACATACGATCGATATCAATTTATTTATTTGGTTTGAATATTTATTATGTCAATTCTATTTTCATCCAATGGGATAAAACATGCTCACATTACAGTTTCACGTAAAAGAAAATAAAACAAACGAATCACCTACCTTAAACAGTTCTTGACGTTCTTTATACGAGAATGAGCCACACAATTGGTTACTATCTTCTCCCCCTATTTCAAATGTATCCACCTCAGGATGCAGAGACACCACCACACTGGTCAACCCCCAAGAAACATGCATTGGGAGAATGAAGATAGGATTCCATAAAAGTTCTAGGGGAAACAGAAGGAGATGAACCCAAAATAATGATGATAGATCAAACCTTATATATAAGATTGATCGATACTGCTTGTTTGCATCAAAACAAAGGGGAACCAATCCATAGAGGAATGTTTTATTTCATAACTCCTATAGGATGTAATGAAAGGTTATATCATCTCACAGTTAAGAAAAATGAGGTTGAATTAGGGAGGAAGATATCACATCCCTTTACAAGATTTAACGTTGCGGCGGTTTGAGATCCGCTGGATTTCTCATTAAAATAGGATCACATTAATCCATGAGGCCTGACCAAGTCAAAACATTCTATGCCTTATGAGAACATAATATGGTATTTATAACCTTTTAATCGACCATATAGTCCTTAAAACAAGGCTTTAAATGCATTTTATGTCAAAAAACATCAAAGGGGAGAAATTGTAGAAAGCTGGAAACACTATTCACGAACTCGAAATTTGGTAAATGAAAAACAATGTTCATGAACCTCACCATTCTGAAAACACTATTTATGAACCCTAATGTTGGAACCTCATCTTTGGAACCTCACCGTTCTTGAAACACTATTCAGAAACCTCACTGTTGGAAGCTCACTATTCTAGAAACACTGTTCATGATCATCGTCATTGGTACCTCACCATTCTGGAAACACTATTCATGAACATCACCATTGGAACCTCACCATTGGTACCACACAATTCTTGAAACACTGTTCATGAACTCAAAATTTGGAAAAGGAAAGAGGTTATCGTTGGATGATCACCATTGGAACCTCACCGTTTTGGAAACACTGTTCATGAAATCAAAATTTGGATAAGGTAAGAGGTCACTGTTTGAATCTCAACGTTAGAGCCTCACCATTTGGGAAAAACTGTTCATGAGCTCAAAATTTGGCAAAATAATGATGTCACTGTTGGAAGCTCGCCATTGAAACCACACCGTTCTATAAACAGCATTCATGAACTCAAAATTTGGAAAAGGAAAGAGGTCACCATTGAAACCTTCTCTTTCTTATGGGACTGTTCACATCGGTCTCACTGATGGAACTGTTCACATCGGTCTCACTGATGGGACTGTTCACATCGGTCTCACTGATGGGATTGTTCACATCGGTCTCACTGATGTCAATATTTAGATCGTTCTCACTGATAGAACTGTTCACATTGGTCTCACTGATGGAACTATTCACATCGGTTACAATGATGGAAATATTCACATCGGTCTCACCGATGGAATCATTTGTATAATTGGAAATTTGGAAAATTGTTTGGTATAAGTCACCTTTACCTCTTAGAATACCTCAAACACCATATTTTCAAAAAGTAATGGAGTAGAGATGTCCGAGCCATTACACCATATACCTCTCAAAACATTTTCGTCTTCGGAATTAAAAATCAATGTAAAAGAGAACATAAAATAATTCTAAACTACCACACATCAAGATATCTCTCAAAAGAGATAATTCCACAAGAAGCAACCAAAGAAAATTATTTCATAAACATGGATGGTTTATAACCAGAAATGGGACATCGTTATATGATAATAGTTAAACATAAAATAACTCTGGGTACTGAGCACGTATCTATAACTCATGTTCCCAGGTACTCTACTCTATTCCATTGTGTCTCCACAAGACACAAACCAAGGGGATAGAATGTACACACAACACCTTATCTTTGTGGTCTTGGATATCCATGGGTTGTTCCTCAAAGGTTTCATCATCATCAACATCGATCTCCCCCACATTGATAAAATGAGAGTCATCATGAATATAACGACGAAGTTGTGATACATGAAAAACTTAGTGTATCTAGCTCATCTTCAGGGGAAGTGCAACTCGATACACCACAACTCCAACATGAGATGTCACCTCAAAAGCCCCAAAAAACCGTGGGGATATCTTAATCCCATGACCAAACCTTCCCTTCCCACAATGGGGAGTCACCTTTAGAAACATGTGATCCCCAACATCAAACTATAGGGTTCTCCTCCTTTGATCGGCATATGATTTCTAACGATCCTGTGCTTTCTTCATCCTCTCATGAATCAGATGAACCATCTCATTTTTATTCTGTACGAGTTAAGGTCCGAGAATTTATGACTTTCTGACCCCAGTCCAGAACAACTGAGAATGGAAAGGCTGACCCAACAAGGCTTCATGTTTTTCCATACCCATGGTGGAGTGAATACTATTGTTGTAAGAGAACTCCACCAAGGGTATGTGCCTCATCCATGAACCTCTAAAATCCATGACACAAGAGTGTAACATGTCTTAAAGAGTCTGGATGGATTGATCTATCTGACCGTCTGACTGAGGATGAAAAGAAGTGCTAAGGCATAACTGAGAAACAAAAGCATGTTGGATACCTCTCCACACCCAGGAGGTTAAAAGATGACCTCGATCAGAAATGATCATACTTGTGACACCATGATGTCTCATCACCTCCTCCAGATAATGCCTCAACAAAACATCCAATTATCTCAACTCCTTCATCACTATGAAGTGGGTCAATTTTGTTAGATGATCCACTACTAACTAAATAGCATCATGTCATCCTAGAGCTCAAGGTAAACCAGTAACAAAGTCCATTGACATGTCCTCCCACTTCCATTGAGGAAAATATGATGGATGGGGCAGAATACTAGGAACACAGTGTTCGGCCTTCACCTTATTGTGGACCAAACATCGAGAAACAATCTCCACAAGCGTATGATTCAGCCTATGCCACAAAAACTAGCTCCTCAAGGATCGGTACATCTTTTTCATACCATGATGAACTACTAAAGGAGAACTATGGAAATATCTAAGAACCTTATCATGCATCAAAAAAGGAACAAATATCATTCCATGATACAACACTGAATGTTGTTCATCCTTAGACCAACCATCATGGGCTTCGCCACAAACAACCCGGTCTCTCAAGACCTCCACCTCTAGATCCCCCAACTAGGACTCTTCCACCTTCTGCACCAGAGATAACGACACCATCATTTGAAAAAGACAACCTCTATCGCAAACTTCTCCCATATCATGATTTAATGCTGACAGTTCTTCCATTACTCTCCTGGAGTCACCAAATTCATGCACTACATCACAACGTGACTTCCGACTCTACGCATCAGCTACAACATTCCCATATCCAAGTGTGTACGGTATTTCAAAGTTTTATTCTTATAATAACTCCATCAATAGACGTTGTCACAAGTTTAAGTCATGCTGGGAGAAAACATACCTCGGGCTCTTATGATTGGTGAAAACCACAAAGTGGTCACCAATGAGGTAATGTGTCCAAAACATCAGATCAAACAACATGGATTCCAAATCAAGATCATGGGTGGTATAGTTATGTTCATGGGGACTCAAGTGCCGAGAACCATAAGAAACAATTGATCTTTGCTACATCAGAACACAACCTAACACCAGATGTGAAGCATCACATGAAACATCAAACTGAACTCCCTCTACCATAAGAAAAATAACTAGAGAACTTATTAATTCCCAAATAAATACTTGAAATCTTTCTGAAACTGATCAGTCTATATGAACTCCTGATCCTTCATGGTAAATATTTTTAGGGGAGTCGCAACTCTAGATAAATCGGCTACCAACCTCCTGTAGTAGCCTACGAGACTAGGAAATTTCGCACCTCTAACAGAGTCTTGGGGACTGGACAAGAGACAACCGCTTCTATCTTTGATGGATCCATAGAAACACCTTGCTGGGAGACCACATGCCCATATAAACGGACTTCTTGATCCCAAAACTCATACTTCGACAACTTCCCAAATAGCTGATGTTAACGAAGAACTCCCAAAATGGCGGGTAGATGCTCTGCATGCTCCACCTCAGACATAGAGTACACAAGGATTTCATTGATGAAAATCACCATGAACTTGTCCTGGAACTCACGAAACACAACGTTCATCAATACCATGGACACAACAAGAGAATTTATCATGCTGAATGGCATTAAAAAGAACTCATAATGCCCATGAAGACAATGGAAAGGAGTCTTTGGGATATCCTCATCCTTCACATTCATCTGATGATATACTCACCGCAAGTCGATTATTGGGAACAAATTTCACCATTCAGTTGATCGAATAAATCATAAATCCGCATAAGGGGTTAGTGATTCTTCATTGTCACTTTGTTTATGTGACGATAATCGACATACAACTGCAAACTGCCATCATCCTTCTTCACGAACAAAACTGGTGAACCCCACGGTGACACACTCATCCAAACAAAACCACACTAAAACAGACCATCAATATGAATATGTATCTCTCGTATCTCATAAGGGGCCATCCTAAATAGAGACAGAGAGATATCAGATACTCCTAGTAGTATCTCGATCCCAAACTCAATCTCTCGTCGATGGGGTAAGGATACAACCTCTTATGGAAGGACATCAGGGTACTCCTCTACAACCCTAGGAAATGCTAACTACTAAAACATTTAAGAACTCAGCATAAGATCATACATAAAGGATGATAAGGACGGAACATGCATGTGTCCCATACCAGGGTCTTTCTCACGAAAAAACACCACTGGCTCTCCATCTGCATCAATGAACACAACCTTCCTCATGAAGCAATCCACGATAACTTGCACTGAATTCAAACAATTTGGGTTATACATGACATCATATGGTTGTATTCGTAAACATAGGAAATCTCCCCAAGAGTGGTGCTTCCCCAAAACTAGCTCACAACTTATACACACTTCAAACAACTTAGCTTGGCCTCCAAATGGTGTAGTCAATGCGAAGGGCACTTGAAGCCTCTATGCCTCATGTATCAAAGCATGGACAAGGGTAGGTGATATTCAAGAGTGTGTCACTCATAAATCAAACAAGGCATACACCGAGGTAAAAATCAAGAAAAGAGTACCTCGAATGACTTCTAGCTCTCTTGGAGCTTGAAACACTAAAGAATGAAGCTAACCACAACTTCCTCCATGGCCTATATTACCTTGACGACGACCACCAACATGGTCGATCTCTACTCTCTAAGGATGGGGTGCTTCACAGTGTTTTCCTCTTCTAGCGCCATCTACCCTCTGCTGATCTAAATCTGGTGCAACCAGCTTCTGCTACCTTAGCTAGAACTGCCTCAACAGAGGAACCTGGTATGGAACACTTGGTGCATGTTGAATTCTCTGAAAGGTCAGGAACTCTCGTTGGGGATAGCCTCTACCACCACAAGAAAAAAATGTGCATGATCCCTTGGCATAGGCCTGAGAGTTTCAGCCCCTAGAGAAACGATATTCTTAGGGTTGGGACCTACCCTCGGCTGAACGAAAACTTTTCTGCCCTAAAAATCAGGAACCCCATGCCACATCTCGATTCCATGAGGAATCATGATGACTCCCATATCGTGATGATATGATTTTGGAAAAATTCCTCTCGAAAACCTCTACTCTTGTCAGCACCTCAAGATATTTCTTCAGAAAAAATGGGGTGACATGGTGCTGCATCTCTGGATGTAGAACCACTTTGAAATGCCTCGCCCTGACCTCCTCATCTGGCAGTAGGTCTAAAGAATATCATAAAAGGTTCCTGAAACGGATTCCAAACTCTTGAAAACATGAGCTCCCATGTCGAAGGGTAAGAAGATCATGTTGACTGGATGCCCTCACAGTCAAAGAAAGAAACTAAACTCTAAAATTGTCTCCAAAATCCTCCCATGAGATCATTGACTCCTTGCAACCCCCGGGGAATAAGAACCACCAATGCCTCGCTTCTCCACGCAGCATCGTCACACCCAAGAACACTCAGTTCTATTTCTAAGCACGGATCAAACTGAAGCCTATATTGACCTCCTTTAATCAGTCTTCTATGACTACATCTAAAACAGAGCCCTCGTACTTCTACAGAAACTAGAGCTGAAACTCTTAGAGTGTCCTCCTCCAAGTGTCTTCGTCATCAACCTCTACCTTGCGTCGATCTACTGGCACGACCTGCTGGACATCTTCAATGTGATCCTAATGAGGACGTATACCAAGATCCATACCTATAAAGTAAAAAACAGTTAGATCTCCTAAACATGGAATATGGAAGACTTGGTATTAATAAATTAATTGTTTTATCTTATTCATTTTAGGTTACCCTAACCCATGGTCTACCCATTTTAACACAAAATCAAGGAATAATGTTGCATGATCCTTTCCTATGTATTTATGGTACAATAAGTATCACCTCAATTAGTAGCCATTGTAAACCTAAAGTTCTATACATCAGATCATAGGGGGCCCTAAATGCTGATGTCTCAGCCAGTCCCCAATGTTTACATCACTTTCTAAACAAGACTGACATTGTTTCCCTACAAACCCATGAAACCTCACTGGTCCCTAACACCAAACTCCATCATATCACTCATCCCGAGCTCTAATACCACTCTTTCACAACCCCCTCCCTACAAAGTGTACCCCTACTAGCCCAGAAATGTGAGAAGGGAGATAATGACCCCCTGAGTCTGCCTCTAGGAAGTCTCGGGTTGGCAGCAATCACCACGGGCATAGTAAACACACAAATGGGAGGCATTAAACTCTAAGATAACAAATTTTAAAGATAGAGATTTCAACACCCCAATATTCCATGGAATGTTTCCCTTTTAGTAATTCAATTTTTTGTGTTGTACGTATTGTTGAGATTCTAACACATCGCGACCAATCAAACTAGTTATAATGAATAGTAATACCCAATTTTTAAAATTTTAAAAATTTTATCATTAAAAATGGACTTCATTTTTGGGTTCATATTATTGAAATTATCTTAGGGTGAATTTTTGGTATTTATCTGAAAACATTCAGTTTTTGATGAATAGTGCAAAATACTAAATTTTAATTAAAAAAAACTTTTTTAATCAAAATTATTTATAGTGATAAATTATACTATTTTGTGGCTTTTAAGTATAATTAGATTATATATTTACCATTTAATCCAATGTTGGTTGTTGGATGTAATTTCACATTTAAATTGGACATAAGCAACTTTCAATCTTTTGATGGTTATTATTTCATAAAAACATGCTTTTGTTTTGACAACAGGAATTAATGTTAAATTGATTTCTGCCACTTATGGGTTATGAATTTGGAAAAATGGATTCCATATTTTGAATCATGTAGGCCAAATTTTTTAAATATTTATCTTTTATTTTTAGACAGTATGAAAATTTACTTTAGTAAATATTTTATTTACCATGGTTAAAGGGTAAATCCGATAAATAAGGGTAAAATAAATAATATTATAATAATATTTAGTTACACTAACACATTTTCTAACCCTATTGGACGATACATACCCAACCATGGGTATCCTTGGGTTGATTTGGGGACCCCATGGATCCACATGTATGTGATAATGACACTTTATATTAATTAAGATAAAGCAAATACAAAAATGACATAAGCATATATATTTTAGTAAAAAATTACATAGGTTTATATATGTTATATCATAAACTATAAATATTCATTAGAAAGATAAACATATTTCCAACATAAAGGTATTTTATTTATTATTTTTAGACATTGAATAATGAAATTTATTTATGACACAATGAAGATGCAATATTTTCATTATTAATGAAAGAATCAAACAAATGGTATTATAGATGTTAAAATAAAAATAATTTGAATGTTTTGATGCCCTTAAATAATTTTATAGTTTAATGTTACATTTTATGATTGATTAAATTAATTTAGTTCAAATTAATAAAGTTGTTAAGATTTTATAAAAAACTCAATTATTAAATAGTATCAAAATTGACATAAAAGACTTGTAAACAAAATATTATATTATTAATTTATTTTCTATTACTAAATATACAAGTTTCAGCCAAAGGTCTTAAATAATATTATATATGTCATTAATGAACCACTTGAGGTTCTCTTTGAAGTATATAGTATTTTTATTAATCATATAATATAGAAATACAAAGAGACATAGAAAATGTCAAACTAATTAACTAAGAGTTAAATCTAGAAGATAAGGTTTATATAGTGACCCAACCCCATCAAAATAGTATTGGTTGAGTGTATTTCGACCCATCCCCACGTTATCCTAGAAATAACTCATTTTTGAGCCATTATAAACCAAAAATTATTTAATTATAAAATAATATTTCAATCTTCTCCTATGGTCCCCTCACCCCTCTCATAAAAGGGCACTTTCAATTATCTAAATTTCACACCTATAAAGCCATTAGGCTCAGCCAAACCCTGCCCAAATATCCTCTCAACTATCCTAACTTCATCCTAGAGCCCTTCGTTTAGTCATAAAGTCATCCTAAGGAGACCTTTTGATCAAATAAAAAGGATGAATCCAAAGAAGAGGTAAATATTTTATCAGCACTTTCATGTTCTTTTATTCTTACACTTACTATTTATTTGTTGGTTCCATTATAAAATGATAAATCCAAAATCTTCTATATAATGTGATGTTATTATAAAAATGGTACAACTATATTCATAATTTTATCCATCCTATGAAATATATGTCACCATACGTGCATATGTACGGCTTACCGTCTCCACATCGTGGTGTAGTTTGTTATTCAAACACTTCATCATTTTGATGGGTATAATAATGAGTATAAAAGATAAAAATAATAAATATAACATGATAATTATTCTTTATATATGGTATTCATCCAATTATATATGATTTTGATGATATTTTCGCTCGTGCGTACGTACGTCTTACCGTCTCCATGAACACGAAGAGATTCATTCCACATAGTATCAATTCAAGACTAATTTTCATTTGATGATTAAAAGTAATGTTTAAAGACGTAATATCATTCTTAATATGAATAAGATACATCCCATCCATATCAAATATTACTCACATAACAATGAATATAATGTAATTTTAATCGGTTATCACCTGAAACAATGACAATACTGAAATAATATTAATAAAGCAATATTAAGAAGATCATATAGGATATCATATTTATGTATATGGTAATTTTATAATTTAATAAAAACTATTTAACTATTATACAGGTGGTTAACCTACCCTCGACCAAGGAAAAGTACAAGGTAAGGTTTAATTTCACAATATCTTATTATCCGAGGTTGTTTTTACGTAAGTATCTAGTGGGACCTCTTTATCATCCACATCCATGTTTCTTAAAACTGTATTCCAAAATAATATTAATATTTAATAGACAATGGGTTAATGTCATTTACACCATTATGTGACCATATATGTCTTTTAAATCAATCTTTCCTTCATTTTCCAAATAAGGTACTTTATGATATTTTCAACAAAATTTTAGGTAAGAATGTTTTTTAAACTTATACAGTGGATGTGGGTATTTTCCACCATTATAACAAATTCAAAGATTCCCTTACAATATTATAAGAATGTTTTCATAATAAATGTTTTCATTATAATTATGTGACTCTTAAATGATTTCATGATAGAAATAGATATTTCTCTAAAAAGGGTTTTGATTTCATCTATGTCAACATCCTTTGATGGATTTTAAACTTATTTGATGTTGATTTATTATGATAAAAAATTCAATATTTTATTTAAGGTTTTGTGATATGTTTGACTGTGGATGTGTTATTTATACACCATTCATGGTTTATGGATAATGTATTGACATTTCATATGCTAGTTTTAATACGAATGTTTATTTTATGTTTAATCCTTTCCATATAAGGAATTCATTGGACTTAGTAAGTGATTGGTGGAGCCCGTTATAGATCCTCGATGCATCGGTAGGTCTCATGCGACAAACTTGTGTCTTGGCACAAGGAATTGAAAAAATCATATTTTTAGTCTTGGAACAAGGCCTTGAATATGTGGTTATGATGTATGTAATTATGCATTCCATAATTAGGAAAGTGGTTTTTGATATCGCATGTTATAATTCGACTAGTAGAATATCCTTGTGAATATGTAAATGGAATTATTTGATTTTATCTTTTCCATAATATATTGAAGTTCAAGTTTAAAAGTCTTTTGATTTAGTATTATACATTTCCTCAAATGTTTATGGTTATTTATGAAGGATTTGGCTATATTGTTATCCTTACAGAGCATCTGATCTCATCCCTTTCTATGTTTTATTTTTCCCAAGATGTGGAGATGTATTTTATGACTGACCTATAGGGATAGTCTGAGAGGATATGAGTGTTGTCTATGGAAAAAATGTTGTTGTAGTTTTTCATTTTATAATTTATGGTAAAACTTATGAATGTATCTAGTATTTTCAAGGCTACTAAACTGATCGGTCTTTTGGGACATGATTTCCTTGTATCATGCCAATTTTGTGTCATAATACACTAAATCTGGGTAACTGGGGTCGAGGTGTTCAATTGGTATCATAGGAAGTTTAGAACAAACCTTGGATACTAGATTTAGATAAACTCTGATTAAATCCCATAGCCCTAATATAGACTTTGAGGATTAATATATAAGAACATCCTAGAATTTTGGTATTGTAGATATTTGGTGAGTTTTCCAGGAAAAACATCCCTATCTGGATATGACCAGGTAGAGGAAGCTTTGACACTGGTGTACCTAGGGATAAAACCTAAAAACACCTCTTTGAACTTGACTCAAATGGGAACTGGTGCATGTCAATGGGCCTTACTGCACTCTTGGTTATGACACTCCTAGGGGATATGCTTAGGATAATTCTCATTTTCTTCACAAACAATTATTAAGGGTTTATGAGAATATAATTCTTCAAGGAAAACATTTTGAGGATTACGGATTATATCCATAAACTGTTCAATTTATGTTAAATTTTTTACAAGTTTGATTTTGTGGATTGCGATTTATAAGCTAAACTAGTGTGTTCCATTGTATAGAAATGGCACCTACTAGAAGTAATGGAACCGTATCAACGCACCTAATACATGTAGAGAGTTCCATCCTACTCAAGATAATTATAGTGGAGATGGTGATGAAACTGGTGTTTATCATCGTATCACCATACTGGGACAACTCACATAGGTTATGAATAATAACATTACCAGTATGGACCACCCTGATCCACAACACGGATGATCAATATTAGACCGATTCATGAGGAAAAAACCACCAACATTAAATGGGAGTACAAATCCATTAGTGGCTGAGCAATGGATAAATTCCTTAGAGAAAATATTTCATGCCTTGGGGAGTAACAAAAGGGAAAATGTTGTCATGGCAGGTTACTGCCTCAATAGAGATGATGATCAATGGTGGTCATTGATTCAAAACAAAAATGAAGATGATGAAGTATCAAATATATAATGGAGGGAGTTTAAAGAAATTTTCTTAGAAAAATACTTTCCTAATGACCTTTGAGCAGATATGGAATGACAATTTCTGAGTCTGAGGAAAAAGGAGGATGAGAATGTCGCAAAGTATGAATCTGGCTTTACAAGGTTAGCGAGACATCCTACATATTATATAAGTAACCCAAGATGTAATATTGGTCATTTATTTGATGGGTTAAAACAATTTCTCCATCAATATTTAGTCTCATATTCCTTCTCATCATACGAATACATTGTCTCATGTGCTATCATGAAAGAAAATCAATTCTATATGTCTTAAGACTTTAAAGCAATGCAAGAGAAAAGGAGATCTTATGAACACTCTAGAAATGTAAATAAAGGGAAGAAGGGGAAAGTTGAATATCCATCCTGTAGTAAATGTGGGAAGAAACACTCTGGTAATTTCTTGAAGGGAATGGGAGTCAATTACAAGTTTGGTGAAAAAGGCCACCAAGCTCATGATTACAAGGGGAAGAAAGAGGCTGTCAATGTATAATTCTACAATTGTAGATAAATGGGGAATTATGAAAATGAATATCCTAAGAACCAACGGAACTTACCATAGAAAAGGCCAAGGGATCAAGGCCAAGCTTATGTGATCAATACTGTTGAGGTTGCAGCTCTAAAAAACGTACTGGTAGGTAATTTATTTGTTTCCATAGGTTTATCAAATGCTTTATTCGATTCGGGATCATCACATTGTTTCATATATTACAAATTTTATAAGAAAAATATATATTTGTAATTTGATTTAACAATGTATTTTTCAATAAAAACTCCTAATATAAGTATCATTGCAACAAAGTTTTGGAAATCATTCCCCATTAGGGAATATAAGTGTTCTTTGTCAACCGATCTCAGTATCATACCCATGATTGAATTTGATATAATCCTCAGTATGGATTGGCTTTCATACCATGATAAAAAAAATTTGTAAGAAGAAGAAGGTTATGATTTTTGATGATAATGATAAAGAACACCTTCTCTTTAGAGAAGAATCATCACCACCTGATTCTTATCTAGATCCACCCCTAGTAGCTCAACAAATTTCTATTATTAGGGAGGAAGAGAATGAAATATCTGTGGGTGAGGAAACAAATGTTCAAATAGAGGATGTACCTATTGTTCAAGTGTATGTATATGTATTTCTAGAGGATTTACCTAGAAATCTTCCATAACGAGAAATTTATTTTTCCATTGATTTAATGTCTGGTTCAAGGCCCATATCAAAGACCCATTATAGAATGGACACTGTGGAATTATTGGATATAAGTAAACAACTAGAGTAATTGAGTAATAATGAATTTATTCACCCTTTTTTTCTCCATGGGGAGCCCCTACCCATTTTGTTAAGAAGAAAGATGGATCTATGTGGTTGTGCATTAACTACCTAGAGATCAATTATATAACAATAATGAACAAGTATACTCTACCTCATATTGATGATTTATTTGACCAAAATCATAGTGCTCAATATTTTTCAAAGATTGACCTAACATTTGGATATCATCAATTGCGTGACAAGAAGGAAGACATTTCGAAAACAGCATTTTGAACCAGGTACAGGCATTACGAGTTTACATTAATTCCTTTTGGGCTGACTAATACTTTTTCTGTTTTCGTGGATCTAGTGAATAGGGTTTGCAAATAATATCTTGATGACTTTGTGGTGTTGCTTATTGATGACATCTTTTAATACTCTAAAATCTACGAAGATCATGAAAATAACCGGTGAATTATCTTGAAGACTCTTAGAGAAATGAATTATACGAGAAGTTCAGCAAGTGTGAATTATGGCTTCAGGATATTTCTTTTCTTGGTCATATTGCCTCTAATAATGGAATCTTCATTGATCCTTCTATGATAAGAGTAATCCATGAATGGCCAGCACCAACAAGTTTAAATGAGGTATGTAGTTTTATTGGTGTATCAGGTTATTATCAATGTTTCATCTAGAAGTTTGCCCGATTGGAAAACCCATTAACCAAGAACACACGTAAGGGGGTTAAATTTGTTTGGACAAAAGAGTGTGAATAATGTTTTGAATAATTGAAGATAATATTATTCAATGCTCCTATATTGACTCTACCATCAGAGAAGTATGGGGTTATTATTTATAGTGATACTTCAAAGAAAGTACATGGTGGTGTCCTTATGATGAATGATATGGTTTTTACCTATGCATCACGACAACTAAAAATTAATGAGAAAAACTATAATAATCATTATCTTGAGTTAGCAGCTATAATATATTCTCTTAATATTTGGAGACATTATCTCTATGGTGAAAAATGTTAGAAATATAATGATCAAAAGAGTATGAAATATATTGTCTCATAGAAAGAACTCAACATGAGGAAAAAGAGATGGCTTGAACTACTGAAGGATTATTATTGAACTATACACTACCACCCAAGGATAGAAAACAAGGTGGAAGATGCTTTGAGAAGAAAGGATGATGGAGTTTTGAACCATATGAGAGTTGAAAGAGATCCTATTTTCATGGATCTAATAAATATGGATATGGGAATAATCATGAAAGGTAAAACATCGATACTTTTTAAAATGGTTTCCATACTATCGTTTCTATAAAGGATAAAATTTTCTCAGACTAATGATGGGGAATTTCAAAAGAATATTAAATATGTGAACGATGGGAAATTGAGCGACATCGTATATGAAGATGGAATTTTGAAATTTTGGAAGAGATTATGTGTTCCTAACATACCTGATCTAAAAAGGTAATTGTTATATGATTCCCATAGCTCCAATTTCTCTATACACCCTTGGACCACCAAGATGTATAAAGATTTGAAATAACATTTTTGGTAGCACCACATGAAGAAGGAGATTTCTAATTTTGTGTCAAGATGTATGGTTTGACAACAACTGAAAGACAGAAGGCAACAACCTAGAGGAGTCATGAAATCTCTTCCCATACCTGAATGGAAATTGGATAATATTATAATGGACTTTGTCATGGGACTACCAAAGATTCCTAGAAGGAATGATGCTATATGGGTCATTGTTGATCGTCTTACCAAGTCAGAACATCTTCCTGCTATAAGATAAGATTTATCACTTTATTTTTTAAAAATATTTTATATTAATGAAGTTATAAGACTTCATGGAGTACCCCTATCGATTTTCTATGATCTTGATCCACGTTTTACATCAAGATTCTGGAAAAGTCTTTAGAAAGATCTGGATACTAAACTTCATTTGAGCACCACCTACCACCCACAAACAGATGCACAATCAGAATAGACTATTAAAACATGATAAGACATGTTGAGATCATTCTCACTAAACTTTCAAGGTATGTTGGATCAATATTTACCTCTGGTAGAATTTTCCTATAACAATAGCTTCCATTCATGTATTCATATGGCACCATATAAAGTGTTAAATTAATTTCTGCCACTTTTGTGTTTTGAATTTTGAAAAATGGATTCCATATATAGAATTACGAGGTCCATATTGTGTAAATAAGTAACTTTTATTTTTCGACATAATTAATATTTACTTCAGTAAATATTTTATTTACCGTCGTTGAAGGGTAAATCCGGTAAATAATGGTAAAAAAAATAATATTATAATAAAATTAAATTACCCTAACATGTATTCTAACCCTATTGGATGATAAATTCCTGACCATAGGTATCCTGGGGTCACTTTTGGGACCCCATGGAGCCACTTGTAAGTGATAATGACACTTTGTATTAATTAAGTTAAAGTAAATACAAAAAAGACATAAGCATATATCTTTTAGTAAAACAATGTTTACATGTTGTTATATATGTTATCACTTCGACTATAAATATGAATTAGAAAAATAAAATTATTTCCTATATAATGGTATTATATTTATAATTTTTAGACATTTAATAATTAAATTTATTTATGACACAATGATGATGCGGTATTTTGATTATTAATTAATGATTCAAATATACGGTATTATAGAAGTTAAAATAAATATAATTTTAACATTTTGATGCCATCCACGAATTTTCTATGTTAATAAGACATTTTATTATTGATTAAATGAATTTATTTCAAATTAATAATGTTGTTAAGACTTTAAAAATAATAATTTATTAAATAGTGTCAAAATTGACATAAAAGAATTTTTAAAACAAATACTATATTATTAATTGTTATTATATTACTAAAAATATATGGTTTGGCCAAATGTCTTACAGAATATTATATATGTAATTAATTAACCACTTTAGGTTTGGTTGGAAGTTTAATGTATGTTTATTAACCATATGATATAAATATACAAAGATACATGGTAAATGTCAAACTAATTAACTAATGGTTAAATCTAGAAGATAAGGTTAATATAGTGACACAAACCTGTCTATAACCAATTGGTTGAGTGGTTTTAGACCCATACCTACCTTATCCAAGAAATAAATCATTTTTTATCCATTATAAAACGAAAATGAATTTATTGTGAAATAATATTTCAATCTTTTCCTAAGGAGCCCATCACACCTCTTATAAAATGGAACTTCCCCTTTTCTCAACATCAAACCTTCACAGCCATTAAGATTGGCCAACCCATGCACAAATATCCTCTAAACTATTAACCCTTCACCCTAAAGGCATTACTCTAGTAATAAATCCATCCTATGGAGCCCTTTTGATAAAATCAGAAAGAGGAACCCGAAGGAGAGGTAAATATTTCATCACCTCGTTCATGTTCTTTTCTTCTTCCAGATCCTCTTTCTTTGTTGTTTCCACTCTAAAAAATAATATAGTATATTATATATACTGTTATGTTATTATAAAAATGTTACAACCATATTCATTATTTTATTCATCCTAATAATAACATGTCACCATACGTTCGTACGTACGGCTTACCGTCTCCACGTCGTGGTGTGGTTTGTTATTCAAACACTTCATCATTTGGATGGGTATACTAATGAGTATAAATGATTAAAATAATAAATATAACATGATAATGATTATGTATATATGATATCGCATCCAATTATATATGATTTTAATGATATTTTGGCTCGTTCATGCATACGTATTACTGTCTCCACGAACACGATTAGATTAATTCCCCATCATATCCATTCAATAATAATTTTCATTTGATGATTAAAAGTATTATTTAAGGACATAATATCATTCTGAATATTAATAACATACATCCCATCCATAACAATTATGACTCAGATAATAAATAATATAAAGGAATATGAATCATTTAACACCCAAAACAAAGATAGTACAAATATAATATTAACAAAGAAATATTATAAGATCATATATGATATCATATTTATGTATATGGTTCTTGTATAATTTAATAACAATTATTTAACTATTATACATGAGGTTAACATATCCTCGACCAAGGAAAAGTAAAAGGTAATGGTTAATTTCACAATCTCGTTATTATCCAATGTTGTTATTATGTAAGTATCTATTGGGACCTCTTTATCATCCACATCCATGTTTCTTAAAAATGTATTCCAAAATATTTTTACTATTTAATAGACAATGGGTTAAAGTAAATTATACCCTTATTTGACATTATATGTTTTTGAAAGGAATCTTTTCATCATTTTCCTAACAAGGTACTTTATACCCTTTTTGACAAAAGTATGGTAAGAAAGATTTTTTACCTTGTACGACGGGTGCGGATATTTTTTACCATTACAACATCGTCGAAGCTTCCCTTATAAGATTATAAAAAAAATTCAAAATAAATGTTTTTTTATAATTATTTGACTTTAAAATGATTTCATTATAGAAATAGATATTTCTCTAAAAAGGTTTTGATTTCATCTATGTCAGCATCCTATGATTTATTATAAGCTTATTTGAACTTGATTTATTATGATACAAATCATCCATATTGTATTGATGGTTTTGTGATATTTTTTACTGTGGATGTGTAATTTTTACACCATTCATGTTTTATGGATAATTAATTGAAATTTTGTATTATCGTTTTAATACTACTGATTATGTTATGTTTAAACCTTTTTATATGAGGAATGCATTGGACTTAGTAAGTGACGGGTGGAGCCCGATATAGCTCCTCGATGCATCGGTAGATCTCATGAGACAAACTAGTACCTTGGCACAAGGAGTTGACAAAATATTTTTTGTAGTCTTGGCACAAGGGCTTGACTAGGTGGTTATGAAGTCTGGAATTATGCATTCCATCATTATGAAAGTGGCTATTGATATTTCGTGTGATTTTTTGACTAGTAGAATATCCATGTGAATAAGTAAATGGCATTATTTGATTTTATCTTTTCAATATTATTTGTAAGTTCATGTTTAAAAGTCTTGTGTTTTAGTCAAATACATTTCCTTAAATGTTTATGGTTATTTATGAAAGTTTCTACTATATTGTTATCCTTACTAAGCATACGAGTTCACCCCTTTCTATGTTTTCATTTTCCCAAGATGCGAAGGAATATTTTATGACTAACTAGCAGGGATAGTCTGAGGGGATATGAGTGTGTTCTGTGGAAAAAATTTTGTTGTTGTTTTTCATTTTATAATGTAATGTTGAACTTATCAATGTATCTTGTATTTTAATGGCTACTAAACATATCGGTCTTTCAGGACATGATTCCCTTGTATCATGCCAATGTTATGTAATAATGCACTGAATCTGGGTAACTGGGGTCGAGGAGATAAGATAGACACCAAACAACTCCAACTAAGACTAAAATATAAAATAAAACTCAGGTTCACATATTTAATGTCATGCAAAACTACTACAACTGGAAGGGATGAATTTCAAATTCCAAAGGAAAGTTAAAAAAAAGCTATAACCACAAGCCCGAACAGCACTTGTAACCCAAAGATAGTATAAACCAGCTTGATCTCCAGCTTGCATCAAGTGACCTGCAAAGTATTTTACATATACATAGGGTGAGTATTACAATATACTTAGTAGGATCTTCCCTGATGCCTCTCGTGCAAAAATTAGAGAAAGCATGCTAAAGCACAGTGAATAATAAGTGAATCTAACTTGTAACTTAAACATGTATACTATGTTCCCATCCTCACCATGGATACTCTCACCAAGTATATCATACAAGAGTATATAATATAATAAATAATATCAAGGGTTCCTAGCTAATACTTCCACACTGGTTTGCTGCTTTTCCCTAATGTCACACATCATAAGCATGTCTCTCTAAAAGGATTGCTTGTAAACACCTAGGAGAAGCTCCAAAACATGCACCTCCTACAAAAAAACCACCATGTCCACATAAGAAAGTAACTAGGTAGTTTTTGGGAGCAACGACAACTCATATAACATGTATCATGCATTAAATAATATACCTCAATCCATTACATCCCATACACTGAGTAAGGACCTCAATCCATCATAGCCTATACACATTACACCTACATTAGTCCATATGATACTATATCTAGAATATATGTGTGTGAATAACCACAAGGCATTACATCCCCCTACACAAATATATGGAGAAAACTAACCACTATGCCTACCGACACATGAAACTACCAATAGAAGAGGGTGGGGACAAATTGGGTAGTCATCCGTCCATACTCCCACCGGAATGTTGGTGAAAACACCCCTAGGGCTCAGAATCCTCGGGGTGTCAGTTTCCCTAACTGAAAGGGTATAGTAGCATATAGGAACACAAAAAGTACAGAATACACTATAGATCACAACCACACTATGGGAATAACATAGACTTAGACACAGCTGCAGCAAATGTCTCTGGAACTCCAATCTCCTACATCTACGACTAGGTATCCTATAAGAAAGAAACTATTTAAATGAAATTATTACATTACTTCATTCCCCTTTTATCATTTTCACTTCAAGTTAATTAATTCATTGAACATTAATTAACCATTAATAATTTCTACATTATATTTCATTAGCATCACACCCAAAGTTCATTGTTCCTTTAAATTACAACCTCATCATTGTGCCTCTACAATCTCTAACCCCATGGGATAACATCATTTATTTAATTATTTATTTACAGTATTACTTTTCAATATTCCCATGCATTCTAGAAAAACATTCTATGCTACTAAACACAATGGGGCTCTACACGGTGAGTATATAACTACTCAGAGAGTCTTTTCCGCCTATAACAAGTGTATAGACCCATCCTCCCTTGAGAAGTTGGACACGGAAAGCATGTGGAATACCTCGCATGTCTTTTCCCCTTTCGGAAGAAGGGTATGAATGACCATCTTCCTTGAAAAGTGGGGAAAGTAAAGAAGATAAACAACTAATAATAATCATCTGACATCAAAACATTCTCAACCAACCTTTTATATCATCCACAGGGTCCTCTTTGACACCCACAAGCATAAACCGATGCATCTCGCCACTCTAGGATTCAACTGTGGCCACAACCAGTCAGCTTCCCTACCCCCACATATCACAACATCCTTCCAAGATCTCAACACAATAAAACAGCAGGAAAACAACCATAATATCAATTGGGTTCTTGGACCTTAAACATGCAATAGGGTAGATCAGAACCCTACAATGAAATATGTTCTATCAAAAAACCAGTTCTTTAATCAAAATTATATTAACCGATTTTTAATTCGTATGTTCCAACATTGGGAAACAAAAACAGTAAGCTATCATAAATAATTAAACATGATTACTACACAAATTTGATTAACATTAAACTACAACAAGAAGAACCAGATTCATTTACATTACTCTTTATCATTATAAAAACAATTATCTTTTAATTATGGTTTACGTTCTGTACCGATTTACATCAATAATGAACAGCTAAACAAAGAAAGCATAGATATCAAACTGTATATAAAAACTAGAGGCAATAACATATGATCGATATAAATTTATTTATCCAGTTAAAATATTTATTATGTCAATTCCATTGTCTTCTAGTGGGATAAAACATTCTAAATTTACAGTTGCACATAAAAAAAGGCAATAAACGAATACCCTACCTCAAAAGGTTCTTGACATTCTTTATACAAGAATGAGCCACACAACGGGTTACGGTCTTCTCCCCCTATGGAAACTGTATCCACTCGAGGATGCAGAGAAACCACCACACTGATCAACACCCAAGAAATATCTATTAGGAACATGAAAATAGAATTCCATAAATGGGCGAGGGGAAACAAAAGGTGACGAACCGAAAATAATGATGGTAGATCACACCTTATATAGAAGATTGATCGATACTTCTTGTTTGCCTGAAAATAGAGGGGAACCAATCCAAGGAAGAATGTTTGATTGCACAAATCCTATACGATGGAATTAATTTTTTGAAAGTCTCATATCTAAGAACAATGAGAAATAATTTGGAAGGAAGATATAACATCCCTTTACAATATTTAATGGAGCAGTGATTTAAGATACACAAGATTTCCCATTAAAAGCGGATCACAATAAGCCGTGAGGTTTGTCCAAGTAAAAACATTTTGAGCCTTATGATAAATTAATATGGTAATTATGGCCTTTGAATCAGACTTAGATTCCTTAAAAAGGAGCATTAAATTAATTTTATATCAATGAAAACGTCAAAGGGGAAAATTGTAGGAAGTTGGAAACACTGTTCACGAGCATGAAATTTAGCAATGGAAAACATTGTTCATGAACATCACCATTAGAACCTTTCCATTCTGGAAACACTTTTCCTAAACATCACCATTGGAACCTCACTATTCTGGAAACACTACAACACCTCATGATTTCATAGTACATTATCTCATTAAATTAATTCAATAGCTTGCACTACATGCAACACCACGTTCGAGCACACCATAACTTACTAAACTAACTGTTAAAAAAGCTCTTATGAATAGTATTAACTGCATTTTGAATCTTATATACTCTATATAATTTTGACATTCCTATAATGTGTTTCTTAGACATAATATAAGAAAAAATTCATTTTCTAAAATTAAAAGAAGTATTTTTTTTAAATGCAATTTTATTGCCTTTTAATGGAAACCCCTTTTTAAATACAATATTTGAAACTCTTATATATTCAATTTGACAAAATAAACTCCTTCTTTAGAATCAGAACATAAGAATTATGTTTCAATAATTTTTTGTTTTTTTCTGATAACTTTCATATTTGGGTGAATAGAAAAAATTACTATATATTAACTGAAAACAACATTTCTAATCAAAATAATTTGTAGTGTTAAACTATACATTCTAATGGTTTGGAAGTATAAATAGATTTTATTTTTACCATTTAATCCAATGTTTTTCATTTTAAATAATTTCACTTTGAAATTGAAAATAAACATGTATCATTCTTTTGTTAGTTATTATTTCGTAAAAACACGCTTTTTGGTTTTAACAATGGGAATAATTTTTAAATTAATAAATGCCACTTCAATGTTTTGAACTTGGTAAAACAAGAAAATTTTTAAATTCATAATATCAAAATTATCTTAAGGTGAGATTTTGGTATTTTTCTGAAAACTATTAATTTTTTATGAATAGTGAAAAACACTAAGTTATAGTTTAAAACCAAATTTTTATTTAAATAATTAAATATTTTATTTAAATTTATTTTAGGTCCAAATAGATACATAATTCTTATATATGTTAAATTTAATTCAATGGAGTTATTTTTTTAATAATATTATATATATAAAATGTTATTGTACTTTTCAACGTCTTTTACCCACCTCCTAGGAGCATTTGCAAATTTACATAAAACATAATTTTACATCTTCTTTGAGTTGAATTTAATACATCTAAGAGACACGGTTGATATCAGTATGTAAAATGTTGCTTAATAAGATGAATACAATTTTTGGTTAATAATAACTTTTTACTTTTATTTACCACGGTTAAAAGTAAATATGGTAATTAAAGAAAAAAATGATATTATTATTACCATAACACATGTCCTAATTATATTTTATAACTGAAATTAGACCAAAAAAACATAGAAATAAAATATGAACCACTTTGGTTCACATTGATTATATTAGGACATTTATTATTATTTAATTCAAAGACGAGTTAAACGTGTTAAATTAAAAAATTTAATAACTAAACCATTTTTAATATAGAGTTATACATTAGATAAATTAGATTATAAATATTAATTAGAAATATAAAACTATTTAATATATAATGAGAATTTATTTATAATTTTTAGACATTAAATAATTAAATTTATTTATGACGCAATGATGATGTAGTAATTTCTGTATTAATGAATGTTTAAAATAATTGATACTATAAATATCCAAATAAATGTAATTTGAGACTTTTTATGAATTAATCTAATTTTATAGGTTAATATGAAATTTTAGGGTTATATAGATGAATTGTTTTCTAAGTAATAATGTTGTTATGAATTTACCAAAATCAAAATACCACATATTGTCAAAATTGACCTAAAAGAGTTTTTAAAACAAATATAATATTATTAATTGATATTATATTCCTAAAAATCTAAAGATCTGACATAAGACTTATATAATTATAGTTATATCCTTAATGAACCACTTTGGGTTCTCTTAGAAGTATACAGTATGTTTATTAACCATATAATATAAAAATACAAAAAGAATTGGTAAATGTCAAACTATTTAACTAAGAGTTAAATCTAAAAGATAAAGTAAATATAGTGACCCAAACCTATCTAAAACCTATTGGTTGAGTGGTTATCGAAAAATCCCCACCCTATCCTTTAAATAATCTTTTTTGAGCCATTATAAACCTAAAATGAGTTTATTATAAAATTATATTTCTAGCTTTTCATAAGGTGCCTCTCACCCCTCTTATAAAATGGCCCTCCCCGTTCTCTCTAATTCACACCTTCAAATCCATGTGGCTCGGCCTAACCATGCCTAAATATCCTCTGAAATATTCTCCCATCATCCTATAGGCCTTACCTTAGTCAAAAAAACAACCTAAAGAGCCCTTTTTTATCAACTCAAAAGGAAGAACCCGAAGAAAAGGTAAATATTTCATCACCTCTTTCAAGTTCATTTCTTATTCCACTTCTTCATTCTTTGTTGTTTCCATTATAAAATAATAACTCCAGTATCGTATATATAATATGATGTTATTATAAATATGGTACAACCATATTCATTATTCTATCCATCCTTTTAAGGACATGTCACCATACATGCGTACATATGGATTATCGTCTCCACGACGTTGTGTAATTGTTATTCAATACATTATTATTTGGATGGGTATAATAATGATATTTAATTTATGTAAAAAATAAATATAACATGATAATGATTTTGTATATTTTATATACAATCCAATTATATAATATTTTAATATCAACAGAATGATATTGTCGCTCGTGCATACGTACGGATTACCGTCTCCATGAACGTGATGAAATTCATTTACACGTTCACCATTCAACGATGATTATAAAATATATATCATTAATAAGTATGTAATATATGACATAATAATTTTACTGGAGATATATATATATATATATATATCTGTGTGTACTTACATATATCTTATTCACTTAGTTCCGTTCAATACGATATAAAAACCGAAACAGCATTTATGCGTACGTACAGACTACCTTTTCTATAAACGGTGTTTTCTATTTCATATATATGTCTATTATACATATTTATATTATAAATATATATGATATACAAATCATTTTTATATTCTGTATGTATTTAAATCTTGATCTAACTGATACAATCACGAGCCACAAGTTAAAACACGTACGATAAAGAAAGCGATTATTACCTGAAATGTTAAATTCACATTGAAATTATTATAAAATGGGTAGTATAAAGTCATAAATGAATCATGTATGATATCATAAATATTAATATGTTTCTGTTATAATTTAATAACATACTACGGTCTTCATACAATAGGTTAAACGTACCCTCGACTAAAGGAAAGTCTAAGGAAATGGTTAATTTCGCAATCTCTTTTTTATCCGAGGTTGTTTTTACGTAAGTATCTAATGGGAAATATTTTTTTTATCCAGGACCATGTTTGATAAAATAGTTTTAAAAGGGATTATTTTTAATGTACTTTTTCACTAAAACATCATTTTAAAATATTTAATAGATTTATTCTTCTAAATCATTCTCATTAATGTCGATGTTTTCAAAATGGGTTTTTAGGATTTATTTATATAGACATGAATGTTTTTAAAATGTTAATTCCATTAAAAAATTTCAAAGTGGTTTGGGACACTTTGATTCAAAAAATCCTTTAAATGTATTCATTTTTAAATATTGTGAATTTTTAATTGTTTTCATTAAAAAGGGATATTTCTCACAAAAAGTTTTACAAATAATTTTAATCTATGTCAACATCATTTGATGGATTTTAAACTTGTTTGATGTTGATTTACCATGATACAAAACTTCCATATTTATTTGAAGGTTTTTTGATATTTTTGAATGTGGATGTGTTAATTTTAATTCTTTCATGGTTTATGGATAAATTACTGACATTTCGTATGCTATTTTTAATAATAATGTTTATGTTATGTTTAAACATTTTAATATGAGGAATGAATTGGGATTAGTAAGTGATATGTGGAGCCCGATATAGCTCCTAGATGAATCATTATGTCTCATGAGACAAACTAGTGTCTTGGTACATGAACTTGACAAAATATTATTTGTAGTCTCGGCACCGGGCCTTGACTATGTGTTTATGATGTCTGGAAATATGAATTCTATCATTATGAAAGTGGATATTGATATTTCATGTGATTATTCAACTAGTTGAATATCCATGTGAATAAGTAAATGGAATTATTTTATTGTATCTTGTCCATATTATGATGAACTTTATGTTTAAATGGATTTTGTTTTAGTCTTATTCATTTCATTAAATGTTTATGCAAATTTATGAATGTTTCTACTATATTGTTATCCTTACTGAGCATCTAAGCTCACCCCTTTCTATGTTTTTATTTTATCAACATTACAAGAAGTGTATTATGATTGATAAGTAAGGTTAAGCTAGGGGATTAACAGTATTCTTAAAGGATCATTTATGTTGTGTTTTAATTTCTAATGTGTAATGTAACAGTCACATATGTAATCTATTATACCTGACTGATAAACTAATCGGTCTTTTGGGACTTGATTCCTTGTAATCATGCCAATGTAGTAAAATAATGCACTGAATCTGGTCTTCTGGGGTCGAGGAATTACAAAAACTGTTTATGAACCTCACCATTGGAACCTCACTGTTCTAGAAACACAGTTCATGAACATCACTGTTGGAACCTCACCATTCTGGAAACATTATTCATGATCTCAAAATTTGGAAAATGAAAGAGGTCACCATTGGAAGCTCACCGTTCTGGAAACACTATTCAAGAAATCAAATTTTGGAAATTGAAAGAGGTCATTGTTGGATGCTCACCATTTGAACCTCATCATTCTTGAAACACTATTCATGAACTCAAAATTTGGCAAAGGAAAGATGTCACTATTGGAAGCTCACCATTATGGAAACACTGTTCGTGAACTCATAATTTGGCAAAGGAAAGAGGTCACCATTGGAACCTCACAATTCCTATGGAACTGTTCACAGTAGTCTCAATGATGGAACTGTTCACATCAGTCTCACCGATAGGATTGTTCACATCGGTCTCACCGATGGGACTGTTCCTATTGGTCGCACTGATAGAACTATTCACATAAATCCCACCGATGGAATTGTTCACATTGGTCTGACCAATTGAACTGTTCACATCGGTATCACCGAGGGAACTATTTTCAGAATTGAAAATTTTTGAAAGTGTTGGGGATAAGTCACCTTGACCTCCTGGAACACCTCAAACACCATATTTTTGCCAAGGAGTGGACCAGAGAGGTCTGGGCCATTACATTGTTCCTATGAATATTAAATGTATTATACCAAGTTAGTACAAAGTTAATAATAAGAAGAAAAATATTACCACATCAAAGATAGGGTTTTGATACCAATTCGTTGATATTATAACAAATTCTCTATTAACCTTGATCTGATATAAATTACTATATAGTTATTGATGGAAACTATTTCTTGTAGGGGTGAATAGTAATTTTGAAAAATATAATGAAAAAAACAATAAAAATATATAAAAATACAAATATGTAGTGAGTGAAGTATTCTTGAAATAAAGTGAAGAATAAATAAAAATTAATAACAGGGGATTATATTGTGGTTTTTATCACAATGATACATTTCCAGTACTCAACATCCTCTAATATTATAGGAAATTGGTACCCACTAAGAACCTAACATTTAAAGCTGTGAGAACCTTGTTATTAAACCATAATTTTAAATGAACTATGAGGCATGACCTAGTCATTATTGGATACCAAATAGTTTTATTACCCAACTTTAGATTGATATTTCCAACCTGGACTCTCTTTTACGTAGTGTAATAACTAGAAGAATACATGACTTTTATTATATTAAGAAAAGAAAAAAATCAATCTCAAATAAATAAAAATAGAATGAAAAAGATTTCACAAATAAAAAATAAAATAGTGAAATTGGAAAATTATCAAAATGGAAGAAGAAGTTGAAGATTGGTGATAATTGATCACTTAGAAGTAACAAATGCCAAAGTTGAAGTCCTTATCTGATCACAGCCAAAGTATGAAATTCGTTGAAGATCATGAATAATTCAGAATAGAAAGAATTTGTCCAAAATGTATCACAAGTGATCTGTGAATTGATTTATAGTGGTATTATTTTTCTTCCTTGAATATTTCTCTCAAATAATTAAAGGAAATATCCTCATGGAGTTTGTCCATATCCAATATCTATAAAATATATATAGATTAAAAATGAATTAATATAATGGTTACCTTCTTCTGTAGACTCCATGATGAAAAACATAGTACATATATGCTTTATATTTATTCATAAAATAATAATATAAAACAATTAATATGTTATCTATAAATTTTTTTAATAAATCTCAACTTTAAAATAATTGAAATAAAATTATAATCTTCAATATTATAAAGACCAAAAAAAATTTAGAAACCGAAATTCGCATGAATTTCATTATGAAAGAAAATGTGTACAGAAAATAATTACAAAAATTTATACTCACTTTTACAAATATATTTCAACATAAAACAATAAAACATTTAACAATGTAATCTTTTTTAATAACATCTATTAAAAAATGAAATAAATATTTTATAAACCAAATTTTTAATTAAAAATGGATTAAAAATATTGGTGATAGATTGACCTACCGTTGTTTTCTATTGGTGTAAAAATAGAATATGGTTGAAGATATAGTTATCAATATAAAACAAAGAGTGGTGGAGTATTATTTATCCACACTAAAAATAGATGGTGAGGGTTTATTTTTTCAATTGATGAAAATATAGAGTGGTGGATTATTTCTTCCACCGCTAATAATAGAGAGTGTTGGAATATTGTTTCTACCTCTACAAACAGTGAGTGATGAAATAAGTTTCTATCACTGAAATTAGATATAAGTGGCATCCCAATACTGAAAAAAGAAAATATTTTACTTTCACGGTTATAATAAAAAAATAAAAAAAATAAAAATAAAAACACTAATAATTTCAAGCCACTATGAAAAAAGAATTCTGGATAAGAAATAAAACATTGATAATGTGAAATTACCAATAGTGGCAGATGACCTACCATTAGAGATGTCCAGTTGTGGAACATGACCAATCGTTGAATGAAGTCTGATGGTGTATGATGGTTGCAAAAATAGGAAGTGTTAAAGACAAAATAGGTTCAATAAAAAATGAAACATTTAAAGAAGGAAACTGCTAACAAGATGAAAAACTAATGAAAAAAATACTAAAACAACAATTAAAAAAACTGAACCCATTGCATCAAACATGAATGTTAGATCGCATGCGGAGCTCGAAGATGCTTCTACCATGAAATTGTGCACCTAAAGGTGGTGAAACCATTTGTTTGATTTCCAATGGTTCCTACAATGAGAATTGGATCTATTGTTTGTGTATAACCATGCAATTATTTTTGAAACCACAATAGGAGGCTTCAAAAAAGTATTTCAAGTCGATTGTAAAAAGAGAAAAACTACAAGCTTTGAAGAATCTCATAGAATCATCATAGGTTCAGTGACGTTGTCCAGGGGACTAGATTACTAATGAACATCTGAGGAAGAAAACTAAAAAGTATCTAAATAAATAAGTACATGATAAAAAATTAAACATCAAATAAATACAATTTATCAGTTAGATCACGGGGATTTAATACGAAGGATGAGATAATTTTTGATTTTTTAACTTAGATGAATAAAGAAAATTTAGATGTATCCCATATTGATTATACAATGCAGTGACTAAATGGTATATCATACAAGCAGTGACGATGCACCATTCGAGCTGGATACTAGCAATCAACACAGATTACATAATTCACAAACACATGCCTTCAGATCATCAGGGTAGCTATACTAACCCATGTTAAAATAAATTTCATTATAAATTCCATCTACATAGCCCCCCACACAATGAGAATTCACTATGCAAACTGACACTCCATATCCTCTTTGTGGGATTCTTTTGGTTGGCCTTCTCATGTGGTTGACCATAATGGGTCCTCAAAGTGGTTGAGGGATAGCTTGGTGGCTCAAATAGAATGGACCAATTTTTTTAATTTAATAATAAAAATATCAACCATAGGTTACTAAAAATAACAAAACATTAAGTTTCATTCAAATATAAAAATCATAAAAATATATTAACACCATTATAAAAAATTTACATAAAATTTATAAAAAACTAAAAAAAATATTATTAATTAATTAAAACAAAATTTGAATTTAATTTTTTGTGAATAGTGTTATTTATCAAAACAAATAATACTGTTAAAGTATAAGAACAACATTAAAATTCTAAAAATTATTTTCTTGGAAATTGAGAAGTTGAACTAGAGTGAATATAAATAAATATTTCAGAGTTTCTTAATGAAAAATAAAGTACATATTGATTGAATGTTTAGTGATTTAAATTCATTATTTTACATGGAATTTATGGTTATCCTTTTATAGTTATTATTGAAGAAAAAATAAGAAAATGTGTAACTTGATCACATCGATTTCTAATCATGGATTAGCCACATGATAACAAGAGTTTCTAAACCTTGTTGTCTCCATATTGATGTGTATATTCTCTCACACACACTCTATCAACATCAAACCATATTAATTGAATCCCAATAACACTAACCCATGATAAGAACTATGTGTATTGAGAATGTTGGTGTTTTTAGAAACCACTGATTAACCCCATATTATGGTATTCTCTCTCTCTGTTCCTTTCACCTCTTTAATTTTTTTGTTATGTAAGAAAACAATGATAAGAGTATTAGAAGGGAAGATAATAGTATAGGAAAATAGAAACTATTTGAGGTAAAATACGCATAAAACCATGTGGAACCAAGGAACCTTGTCATAACTATTTATAATTCATTATCATCATGAGTAGAATCAATAAATATATATCACGCATAGAGAAATCACATTGGAAATTAACATTAAAATATTCATTATCAGATGACTGATGTTAAAAATTCAGGTTTTAAAATTTGTTTTTGATAGTAATTGTTAAAACATTATATTAAAATTTTAATATGTGATAAATGATGTGTAAACCATTAAATCAAATTAAACACATATGTCTTTATTTGATCAACATTGTTTTGATACTCAGTTTTCTTAATCTGTAACCTCTATGACCGATGATTGTTCTCCATCATCTTCTTTTAGAAACATTTATCCTCCTTCCTAAAATATTTATACTCTCCCTTTCTAAATTCACCCTAATTCTCTCTCTGACTGTCCCTTGTAGTGTTGTTGAATCAGCACAGGTTTGAATAGATTATAAATATATATTAAACCCAACTATAAATACTATTTAAAATTGCATTATAGTTTATCATTGAGGTCAAACACACACTGTCGAGTTTCCATGAAAGGTGACTTGGCAATTGGTACCTGGAATGTGGATTCATTATATGATTCTAAATGGTTGTGTTTTTAATTATAATAATATTTATTTTATCTTCATCTAGTAAAGTAGGAATTGGAATCAATTAAATGGATCATTTGTAATTGGTATTCCAAAATCTATATTGTGATGATCCTATGGATTAGGATGAGAAGATTTGAGGAAGTCCCTAATTGGTTTATGTTAAATCATTTATATCTACCTATATTTTTATCATCTATTTGGTCATGATGTGTTTAGCAATCCATGTTCATAAATCATAACTTCAATGGTAGAAATAATATCATTCTATTATTATTATTTTTTGTTACTCCAAATAGATCGAGGTACTTATATTAAAGAACCACAAATCAGTGTCTTGAAAAATAAAAATATTAATGTTAGTTCATAAACTAATTCCATTCTAAAGGGTAACCAACATTTTGATTTAAGAATTCATTAAGATTATGCTACCCCTACTCTTGGCCCCTAATCCTATGCAGGTAATATGCACTTAGCATTGACAATATTAAATGAATATGAAAATGGTAGCTTGATTGGAATAGAAATAATTCTATACATTATTAATTAAAGGAATAAAAATATAAACACTCTCTTATAATAAATAAATAATAGAGAACATAGGAATTGAAATTGAACTTTGAAATCATCATTTAAAATAGAACTATTTATAACAATAATGTACAATACAAACATCATTGGATTAGGTTCAGTAGTAAAGAATGAAAAAACAAGAAAATAAATGAGATAAACCCCATCATAGAATGGTCATAGATAAAAAAGAATAAATCAAAACAGAAAATATCATCCCTCCCCTCCAACATTGAAGATTATGGAATGTGAATAGGAAGATTAAATCATTCCATTTAAAGTATTCACATCATGATATGGATTTAAATTAATTTCATCCTTGAAAATTTTATGATTTCTATTTTTTTCATATCATGAAATCAGATCATTTATATATTCAATTATTCAACATCTTTTGTTCCTCATTCATTGAATTTTTAATCTTAAGCACCACTCCAAAGGATTATGAATTTTTAATGTATTTTTGTGATGAAATATATTTGGCCTAATAGATTCATAGCTTGTATTTCATTCATGGGATCAAGGATTTATAGATATAAAATCGATACATTAGTAGATACATTGATTTCATGATTTATATTCATGTCATGGAATTTTCTATCCAAGACATTCAAAAGTTTTAATGGTTTCATTACATGAACCTCAATATTTTGGGAGCCTATATTTTATGATTACTTTTAGAGATTCATTTTCATGATTTTAATTGTTTTAAATTTATGAAATTTATAGTGTCACCTATTTTTAGAATTATGATATTATTTCATTCAAAAAACATCAAAAATAGATGGCATCCTAATATAAAACAAAAAACAATCCTATATAAATTGATGTAATATATATATATATATGATTAATTCTTATAAAATTCACTCACACGTCAACAATTACCTTCTTGAAACAAAAATCATCTTCAAAAAGACTCAAAAAATAGTTTTTAATAGGAAACATTCATTATAACTAAGAAAATAAATAAAAATTTAGTGTAAAAATCTACTCTCCCAAAATCAATCAATTAGAAAAAATTATTTATTCCACCTAATCATGTTCATTATTCAAATACTTTTTTTAAAATTGAATGTTTTCAGCTATTTCTTACAATACATACTCTGTTTGAAAATTACCCCCCATGCTTTTTATCTCATCGCTCAATGTAAAGTAAAATAGGAATTATTCTAATAAACTAAATACATGTTTCTAAAAGAAATTTCATTGGTTTTAACATCTTCACTACATAAAGAAAAGTAATATAATTATTTATAAGGTATTCATCAATAATGTTCAAATGTCTCTAATGACAAGGTTTTGAAGATAAGTGATGAAAATAAATCTCAAAAAAGAGGGTAAAAATAAAAATACAATGCATGAAAATAAATAAAACTTAAATGGAGAACCTCCCCTGTAAATTAGCTTATCCAAACTCCCAAAGTCTCAAAATAGGTCCATAAATGTTCCATTAAAGTGTAATGAATGTATCATGTTTATTTTATTCTTATTTTTCAAAAATTCATTATTAGGAGAAATCCCACATCCACCACCTAACCACATATGATCTACCTTGATATCATCTTTCTGGAAATTGGGATTTTTGAATTTCCTAAAACAAAACCCATGTTTGAAAAATAGTGTCATAAAGAAGAATATAACATTTTTACCACAGAACACAACATACTAATCGTGTAAAAAAGTCACCACAATTTTCCTTAGTATAAAACATCCCATGTCCAATAAGAAAAATCATAAAACCAATGTTATTATTGTCCTAATCATGAAATCATACTAAAAGTATGGTGAAAAAAATAAAATGGGATTCTAAGATGGATCAATCCTGACAAGGTCATTCATGACTTTTATAGGATAAGGAATCATAAATATATGGGAATATATCATGTAATTAAATCAAACAAAATATTAATCATTTTAATAATTTATTTATTCTCACACATCCTTGATAAAATCTAATTCATGTTGTGATACGTTTACATTCCCTAGGCATCTCTCAAGAAATATACCCTGAGAAGAATAGGAAAAAAATATTCCAGAAACCACTCATGAACGAAATACATATAAAAGGAAAATCATCGAGGGAATATTAAACAGTAATAAATCAATCAATATAAATTGTATGAGTTTATAATGATAAGTAAACTTCTCAAATCAATAATCATGACAAAATTATAATCAATAATATATAATATATTTCAATATTTCCCATCCAAACATTTTCTTCTATTTACACCAGCGAAATGATATTCCTCATTAAATAAGGTTTTAAATGAAAAATGTCTCCTTGAATAATAAGAAAAATAAAAAATTCCAGGTTTAAATAAAATAAATCTTCATACCCCCCCACCCCACAAATACCTAAAATGAAATATTGTTCACACGTTTTTGATTTGTGATGTCGGAGAGATAATAATGAACCTAGAAACCATTTTGAAATGAAAAGTATGAAAGTGGGGTAGGTATTTAAGATCTCTCGGAAACAAATGTCCTTTCATGGCGGGATATATATGGAATTTTATTGTGAAAATGGGATAACTTCTATATAGTTAGAACAAAATCTACCTATACTAGAGAAATGAATAGTTCATAAGATATAGATAATATAAAAGAAGATGAATGGGTAGGTGTAGACAAGAGAATGAAATCAATATAAACAAATATAAGCATTCATGGAGTTTAATAAAATATATGATTATAAAATATACATAATGGTGAATCATGGAAAAGGAAAATTAATGATCTAAAATACACTATAAATACATAAAAGATTAAAATGTGGGTTGCCTCCCATAAATCTCAAACTTTAGCTCATCATACAAACTGATGAAAAAAGATCAATCGGTTCAATCGATTATCATAGAATTTCTTTACCACATTTAGGAAAAAATATAATGTCCTTAAGAACTAATCATCCCTTTTTGGGGATCACCCTCTCCTAAATGGGTGGACTAGACACCTCGTGCAGTAATTAGATCATTATTTTTTGTCATAGATGGAGCACCTGGAGTTGTCCCACTATGTTATTTATATGATCAAATACAATATGGGTGGTCCATATAGTTTCCGAATATGTGCATCTATATCCATAGTTGATGATGGAGATCTCGACATAGTAAAAAAAATGAAAATGTTTGGGTCGTAATGTTATAAAAACATATTCATCCAAAACAATTGTATCACCTCTATTAGATGGTATAAATAATAAAATAAAGGGCATTGTATATGCTGAATAATTTAAAAATAACCCAAAATAGAAATGAAAGAGAGGGGTATACTAGGTAAAAAATAATATGAGGGGGTTGAATATTTGATAGAAGCATCACAGGCCCCCTCTTTAACAGTGGGTGGATAAAGCTACACTGCTATGTCAATTACTACAATATAGGAGAGGCCTGGTGAATCAACTGACATAGAAGGCTCATTAGTGTTGGAAGCGAGCTCGATCATCACCACTTTGGGTTTTCTTCCAATCTAAACTTGGCCCATATTTCGTGTATCTAGAACTATAATTGGTGTCTTCGAACTAGAGGAAAGAGCATGGCCCTAGCCCCATCATCCATGCTCCAAATAAATACCTTTTGAGTATAATGGTCAGTAAACTATGGAGGAAGCTCAACTAGGGTGTTCTATGATGATGTTGTGGAAGGAGTGGGTCTGTATCCAAAAGATGGATCTATGGATGTAGAAGTTTGGTGGATGGTAGATAATGTTTTTATAAAGAGGTGGATGATAAATTTATTGTCTCGATGAAGGGGATCTCCATGATTTGAATGCTGACATGATGGATTATTAGAATATTGTGTAGACTGACTCAAAATTTTCTCATCCTCTCCAAAGATGTATAGACTAAGAATTTATGTTATAAAATTTTAGGGACATAAGATGAAGTAGTAGGTGGATTGGGTATGATGTGGAATATTATGGTGTTTGTGCTGGAGTAGAGGAATCAATAGATGGATAATTATGGGATAGAGTAGAAGGATAAAGAACCTCACCATCCACCTTATCATACTCAAGATTACACTCATAGTTCTTCTTTATCTTCTTTATAAGCCCCATCATGTGATGTACTATTAAATTGAATGACTGTATTGATCCTATCGATGAAAGGGAGTAAGCAGAGTTGAAGATGAAAAAATGTCAAACAAGATGTGTAATAACGCTCCTTCCCATTAATGTCCAATGATCCCTCATCACTTATGCATCATATTATTGGGATAACTATCATTCCATGTTGATGGTAGTTCCTCCCAGGACAAAATCTAGAAAAGAACATTAATTTGGATGATCTCCACAAGATAATCTCCTTGGGTGATCCATTCATGGCCCAATAATTAATGAATGATACACAGAGTTGCACCCGAAAACATGGGTATCCTTACAAATAGCTTGTAATAGAATATCTTCATGTCATAAACTATCAATGATAAACTCCTCCAAGTGTATACATTTTTCAATTAAATCTGAAATGAGGAAAATATATATGATGCAATGAAGTGGGAAGTGTGAATACATAATCTAACATCGATCTAACCTAGTGTGATATCCCATGTCATTCCATCTATATGGGAGGAGATGTGTGCAATGTTACTCTTCAAAGTGTCTAGAAACTCAAGGAAGAGCTCATAGTACATCTCCTCACATACATTGATGATGCTTGAAGGATGTGTGTTCTCGTTGAGCTTGGTGATTTCCATGACCTAGAAGATCTTATCCAACATAATAAGGTCATGAATCTTATCAATTATCATGGTATTGACATGAAAATGGAAAAAATGGAGTTAATTCATGGGCTTAAAAAATAGAGTCATAGATGGATCTGTTACTATTGGGAAGTTTTTTATTCCTGGTGGGAGGAATAATTTTAATGGTGGGAAGATATGGGAGTGGAGACTCATGATTTAGAAGCTTGTGGAAATGGTTATGTCGGTGGAAATATAGGATCGAGTGTCGAGTGCTTTTGTATTTGGGGATTTTAATGATGGGCCTTACATTTAGAATATGAAACATTTACTATCATTACGCGGGCTATATAGGAGATAGTGGGGGATGGAAAAATAATGAAATAAGATGATTGCTATTATAAAAGAGGATGTGGGTAATGTATGGAGGTGGTGTGACTGACATGTAAGGGATAAATAGGATATCAACAATATGGTGGAGGAAGAAAAAATATTTATGGAACATGTGAAAATAAGAAGATGTGGCCGTGGAAAATCAGTCATTTTTCATAAAACCTAGGTTCACGGATTATATAGGTGGACCTAAACATCAATTCGTGAATGAGATTTATTATGTGAATCTAATATGAAAATGTTTTTCTAAACCCTATAAAAGTCACATCATGAAGTATATACATCAAGTGAATTAAATCATTTATAGAACCTTTTTCTACAAGTCTTCAGCCCACAATCAAAGTCACTGAACCATTCAAATCACATAAAACCTACACAAAACTATGGAACCAAACTTCGGTTGTATCCCATAGAATACTTCACTTAACATTGAGAGATAGAAAAATATGAAATGAATAGAATTTCAATGAATAAAAACACCCTTCATGGAATAGTTCTTGGTATATTTTTAATTACGGATCATTGATAAAAAACGGTGGTCTATTTCTTCTCTGAATTGCAATCTCACCATAATGAAAAACCTTGACAACTATGAAAGGCATAGATAATTAGGATTCTACTTTTGGGTAATAATATCATATGGAAATTGAACAAATATACATTATCCCTCAGCGTGAATATATATCACATTATATTCCAATCATTCAACTACTTTGTTTTATCATTATAAACATATGAATTTTCATAAGTAACGCTTATCTTATCTTCTTCCTCGTTTATTTTTATAAATTCTTTGTCTTCCATCTTATTGAAAATATATGTTAAGATATTTTATTGTTCATCAAGATCAATGATTTAGTTCTACTATTAAATGAATATGTTTTCTATACACAAGTCCAAAAAGAGTAGTACCGATGGGTATTTTATAAGTTGAGAAGTAAACCCAAAGTGTGTCTTTATTTTTGAGACCCTAATTATTCATTCTCATGTTAACTGGTTTTCTAGGATTTTAATGATCTCAAATTTAGAAAATTCAACAAGATTTCTATTTTTGGAATGTTGTAGGTTCTATTATTGTATCAAATCCTGTAATTATTCAGAATTCATTTATCAATGGTAATGATGAAATATTTTCCCTAGTCAGTATTGAGTAATTCGAGAAATATGAACCTGGAAACAATGTTTCTCTTTACAAAGTGAATGAATAATTATACTATTTCATAGGTGGTTGATTCTTCTTCAATCAATTTTGAAATGCAGTCAACTCCAACAAAGATGTAAATAAATCCATAAAATTTTGGAAAGAGACCCATAAAATCAATCTTCCAAACATCAAAGATATCAGCATCATGGTTGGTATTTTGGGGTATCTGGTTATGTTTCCATATGGTGGTTGTATTATTCTAAATACCACTACTTTTCATAAAAAACCTTTCATCCCAAATGATGATAGGAAAAAGTAGTCCACTGTACTGGATTTTTACTAGAGTGAATTCATGGACATGATTTCTTCCCATTGGTTTCTTATAGATGAGATCCAATAGACTTTTAATTTCATATTCTATAGTTAAATGCCACATTATACTACCTGCATAATGATTAAATAATAGGGGCTCATACTAGTAATAGCATAAAGCATCGAAGAAGAAGTTATTCCTCTATTTATAAGATAAGTATTGGAATAGAGATCATATGGAAAGATAGATTGATATATCTGCAAACCATGTTAATGCATGTACATCCATATTGAGATGTGTATCATATAGGAAACCATCTTCAATTTTCAGAACGTAATCATCCTCAACATCAGGAAAAGGATTTCTGGATAGAATTTTATTAATAACATATTATTTTTATTTTTGGTCATTAATGAAAAAATCAAATTCATATAGATACAGGATCCGCCGTATCAGTCTCGGTTTGACATAATTTTATTAAAAATGTATTCTTGTGATGAATTATTTGTGAAAAATATGACTCTGGGGAGAAAGAAATATGATTGGAATTTATTAAATTCAATAGTTACTAAAAGGAGATACTTTTTAGTATTTTTGTTATTGGTATAATATTTATTTATAGTATAGATACAATAATTAATGTTAAAAAAGATATGTCAAAACCATTGTCCCAAAATAAACCCCACAATGACATCACTGTCAACACAAATATTTAAAATGTTTCATACCCATTCAGGAGAAAAAAATTAATTGAGTAGCCACTAGGCTATTATCCAGATTATTAAATGCATGATTTTATTCATTATTGAATTCAAATAAGACACCCATTGAAAAAATATGTATCATTGGTTTGGATATTTTTTCTATGTCTTTAATGAGGCGGTGATATAATATCACATGGCCCAAAAAACCCCATATTCCATTCACCAGTTTGGGTTCAAGAAATTCTTTGATTACATTAATTTATTCTAGTTTGACAACCCAGAAGTTCCTCAAAATTTTATATCCAAGTATAATGTCTCACTAAATCAGGAAATAAAATTTCTCCCAATTCAGAAACTAGAATTTTTATTTAAATAATTGAAGAACCAATTTTAATGTTCTAAAAGAAACAAAAAAAAAAGATAATCCTTACACATTGAAGTCATCGATTAATATTTAAATAAATTCCTACATCATATCATGAAATATATGTGTCAGACCCTATTGAAGGACAAAAAAACTAATATTTTTATTGATTTTTGAAAAATAAACACCTTATAATAGATATCAAGGGGGTATAAAATAGTTCAATCCTAGAGTATGATTAATGAAATACTTAATCCCTTTTCAAGGAAAAGAACCTATGATAAGGAAAAAGGACATAATTTTATTTGGTGAATCCATGGATGCTAAGAAGTCTGCAACCTTTTTCCCCTCTTGCCAAGTGTGAGTGATCTCAATGTAATTTCCCAGGAGCTGTTTTCACTCCTTTATGATATACTCAATTTCCATGGAAACCATACGTTACCTGATAGTTTTTATTTAGGATTAAGTAGTCTATATACACCACCATTATCATTATTTTCATCGGATCACACATCTCCAAACTAGTGACCATCACCTGCACCTCAGCCTACTAGGTGTTGCCCTTGACAAAGAAGGATGAGAAAGCTACAAAAAAACCCCTCCAGGTTCTTGATGATACCTCCACCGCATATCTCCCACCAGATATGAGACTCATTCATGTTATTTTTGAGCTAAAGGCAGATAAGATGCCAATACACCTAATGCCCCTGTCTCGTGTTGCTGTCTGGATTAGATTGATATTAATTCGAGGTGAGAGCTCTTACCAATAGTGTATCATGGAAAACTTTACACAATTGGACTAGATCATAAAAAGAGCTAATCAATTAGAATATTATGCTATTTTGAGAGACTCTTAGGCTTTTGTGCCTCACATCATTACAGGTCATCCATATAGTCCAACGTCCCACCAAGAGGATAACATCCCGATATTTTCTCTTTGGGCCATGGTCACTGGTTCCTTGAAACCACACATTGAGAAAATAATCATACGTCCCTCCATGCCTATTCTAATATGACAAATCCCCAATTTCCGGCCAAACCAAACTATCCCACTCTCTATTAATGAAGAGATACCCCCACCATTTACTATTTGGGATTGCAGCAACACAAAAACCTCAAAGCATTGCTCATGACCATGTGCTGAATGTTATCTTTAGTGGCAAGATAATGATTCATCACCCTCCATTTCAAGAAATTAAATTTGGATGGAACCTCCTTGCACCACAGTTTCACCCCCCATGGGTCTCCATTGAATGCATCCCTCTTCACATGAGTAAGTCCCTGAATTGATAACTCACCCGATGGGCTTCCCAAAAAATAGGTTTATCTAGATCTGCATTAATTAAAATGTTATTGAAATAAGTGCATTGATTGACCTCAATAATGGCATGAAGAAATTTGAGATGAATGATTGCATCTCTAAAAGAAAGTTTCCGAGTGGGGAATCTCAAGAACCACACCATTCCATCCCCCAAATCTTGAAGCTAGAAGTTGATGTACCCTCTCCCAACCAACCAACTAGAGTTCTAGTAGAAGATCTTCGTGTACAGATGGATCGGGTTTCATATCATAGATGTCTTCATACTCTTCTCATTCACATTCATACCATACTTAGCATGCATTTTTCAGTCCCATACTGTTCTTACTTCCATAGCCTCCCAAGCTAGTTTAGCATTGATCCATCATATGGTAAAAAAACACTTCTCAAGTTAATTCCCCCTCAGAGAGAGGTCTTCCAAGATTCTTCCCTGAATCCCAGTGATGTCTCCCTTCCATTTTCCCATCCTGGGTAACTGGCACCACAATTCTCTAAAAGATAGGGATCACACTTTTTGGGACCATCAAGGTGGAAATTATATGCATGGTAATGGACACAAGAACAATATCCACAATGGTTATGCGACCTCAAAAATAAAGTATTATGTTATTCCATTTATAGATGTGCCTCGTTATCTTGTTAAGTAGCTTGTCAAAATGATGAATTCTAAGATAAAATGGACACACCTGCACCCTAAGATACTTCATAAGAAATAATCTCCTTAAAATATTGAAGTTGGCATCAATGACCCTTAACATTATTTTAGAGGTTTTCCTGGTTTTATAGTTAAGTATTTTTAACCAATTCCCCACCTACCCACTTCATTTTCAATAGTCCTCTAGAATCCCATTCATCCCATGCACTAACCTCCTACCCTACAAATACCCCAGTTGATATAATAGCTAATAGAATTTTTGGAGAGGATGAATATTGTGAGGGATAGAGGATCACCTAATAGAGACCTCGATAATACATTAATAACCCAAAATGTTTACTGAAAAATAACATTGATAACCACACTGAGTTGAAGCAATGAAAAATAAGATCTCTAGTCCCATTAGAGAACCCCATCGAGTCCATAACCCTTAGGTTGAAACCCCTTTCCATCCTATTGTGGGCCTTAATAATATTTAGTTTGATCACCATGTAACCCCAAAAGGGCTTGTTGTTGATGTCGCTAACCATTTCTTGAACCGCTCCTATTTCCCCCTAATTTGACCTCCCTTTAATAAAACCATGCTTCTCAGAAGTCACCCTGGTATTCTAGTTAGATGCCATAATTTTGTTGAGAATAATTATTAATGCATTGTACGGTATATTTCAAATTCTTATGGCCCAGTACTAATCAATGGAATATCGGTTGCACATCTTTAGAATTAGAACCATATTGGTTGTACAGGAAATACATAACAAGTTACAACGCTAGAAGAGGTCCTTTATTACCCTCAAAAATTCCCCCTTAATTGTGCATCATTCCACCATGTAAAAGGACCCTGGGATGACACCATGCCCTGGTGCACTTTTTTTTCAGATTCTAGATCACCTCATTCAATTTATCCATGTCTGGGACCCTTGTTCGGGACCCACCTCAATCCTTCATCGACTTCCTCTGGAATACTGCATGAGATATCCAAAAACATGTTAGCATCGCCTCTTGGATACCCTCTAGACAAGGTAGGATTGGTGTAACACTCCATGATTTTATGAGATATATTCTATTTAATTTCATTGATTCTTTTATTGTACACTACACCAAGATTATCTTGTACTATACGTAACACTGTATTAGCTTTCAGTATATGCAACACTATTCTTGGCTCGCGTTACACACAATTTCAAGTTCGTTTTGTGGAAATTATTCTACACAACATTAAGTATAGATTTTTTTTAATGTATAAATGAAATAATTTTGAATTATGTTATACACAACACCAAAGGGATCTTACAATATACACCACCCTGACATGGCTTGCATTACACGCAATCGCGACCTTCCTCAATAGCGTGTGCAGTACTCAATTCTGTGTTTCACTAAACAACAATATATTGTTATAATATTATTATAAACTAGAAGTTATGACTCTTATTAACTACATTTTTAATTTTATAATATTATTATTTGTCATAGACATTTTCTAGAACATGGTATGAGAACAAACGAAATTTATTTGGATAAAATAAGTATATTTCAAAAAATGGAGTTTTGGTACCTTTTAATGGTGCACCCACATTAAATATAGTTTTTGACATGTTTATAAGTTTAATTTGAGAAAATAAAAATCTTATTTGTAATGAAGATATAAAAATTTACTTTGGATAAATTTTTATATTATTCTGATAACTTTCATATTTTAATGAATAGTAAAAACACGCTATATTTAAATTAAAAACAAATTTTTTCATCGTAATAGTTTATAAAGATAAATTATAATATTTAATGGTTTAAATGTATAAATAAAATATATTTTTACAATTTAATATAATTTATGTCATTATTATTGATTTTACATTGAATTCGTATGTAAAATCATTTCAATCTTTTGCAATGTTTTAACTTTTAAAACTTATTTTCTTAACAACAGGATTAATTTTAAATTAATTATGCAACTTATATAATTTGAATTTGGAGATATGGATTCCATATTTGTTATCAGTAGGTCCAAATTATTTTAATAGGAAAGTTTTATTTTTGGGAACTATGAATAGTAAATACGGTAAATTTTATTTACCATAGTTAAAGGTAAATAGGGTAATTAAGTGTAAATATAATAATATAAAATTACCCTAACACTTGTATTAATATAAATGGATGATTATATTTCTTCCTAAGGCATATTTTGGTCGTAATGGAATCCATTGAAACCCACTTGGATGTGATGAAGACTGTTAATTTATTTAATTTTAATGAAAGTGAAATTTGTCTCACTGAAACATTAATAATTAAAGTATATTTAATATAAGGTTATACATAATATAAATAAGATTATAAATACACATTTGAAATCTAAAATTGTTTTCTTTATTATGGTAATTTATTTTTAATTTTTGAAAGATATTTTTTTACCTTAATAGATTATACATTAATGATACAAGAACTATTTATTTTGTAAAAAATCAATAATATTGTTTTTATTACAATAATAATACCCATCAAAAGGACCAGAACATTCACCAAACCTTATTGGTCTAGTATATATATACCATAAGCATCCAAGGGTTTCATTATGGACTATTTGGATTCTTATAAAACAGACTTGTACATTTATATTATTTTATTTTAAATGATGTCAAAGTTGTCACCTTCATACTTTAATAAAGATAAAATTTTAAAAGTTGGTTGTTTTGGAAGATAAATTCGACTAAAAGTATTCTTATAAAATTTATTATATTTATATTCATCATAGTATTTTATTTTTTATTTTTATAGAAACAATATGTATATTAAATAATTATACAAAAATAATGTATTAATAATTTTATTAAGAGAAATATCAAATAAATGATTTTAAAAGTATTAAAATAAATATTATATAGACTAATTAAAGTTCCCCGCGACTTTTATAGATGAATATGACTTTTTATTAAAATAATAAATAGTTTTTTTCGAAAATATATTCCCTATGGAATTTATTTAAATTCAAATAAGTGATTAGTGTCAAAATTGACACTATTGATATTTTATATTATTAAATTGTTTAAAAATCACATAAATGTCTAAAAATTAAAAAATTAAAATTTATAAGATATCACATTTCATAAAGTATCAAATTATTTATAATTACACATAAGTAACTATTTAAAACCGTATAAATTTTATAACATTATTACTAGAAATGAAATTAAATAGATTAAATAAGGATAAATCAAAATGATAATGTTTAAAATAAAACAAAACAATTTCTAAATTCAATTGGTAGATGATATTACAACCCTATATCATCTAATATCCGAATTTGAGTCACATTGGAAGTTTTTATGTGGGGTGTGGGTTTATTTTAAATTAATATTTTAGAGGTTTCCAAAAGTGTCCCTCTCTTCTCTTATAAAAGGGCACCTCCTCCCTCTCCTCGTCAATGAAATTTGAGCCTTGAATCTTGGCCAAACCCTTCACATTACTCCTCTAAACTTTCCTAGCAACATTCTGGAGGTTCCAGTCTTCTCAAAATACCAACTCTGGTCCCTTAAGAGGAGTTTTAGAAGAGGGGCGTCGAAAAAGAGGTAATATCCTTTACCGATTCTTTCAAGTTTCTTTCTTATTCAACTTCCTCTTATTTAGTTTTTTCATTATAAATTAATACAATAAGTATCAATAATATAATTATATGATATTATAAATTTTAAACAACCCCATTTCACCTTCTATCCATCCTACGGAAAAAGATATCACCGCGCGTGCGTACGTATGGAATATTGTATACACTCCGTGGTTTAATCTGTTTTTCCACCTCCACCTTACATGTATGGGTATAATGGTGTAAATAATAACTATATATGGATATTATAAAATCATACTGATTATGATATATTATATCATCCACTCCAATTCTATTCAATAATTATGGGAACGATATCATCGCTCGTGCGTACATATGGATTACCGTCTCCACAACGCGATGAGATTCAATCTCCATTTTAACCATTCAAGAATAATTATAAATTATATATAACTAATAATATTGGTATATATAACATAATAAATCTATTTTATATATGTATATGTTATTTACTTACTTCCATTCAAGTCAATAAGGAAAGGAAAATAGCATTCATGTGTACGTACAGCCTACCGTCTCCGTGAACGGTGTGTTTCATTTCATTTATCTATCTAATATATATATATACTGAATATATATGATATATAAATCATTTTTTACATTCTGGAAATTATTAAATCATGATATAAGTAATAATAATATCAAGAACAACAAGTCCAAACACGTACGATAAATGAAACGATTTTACCGAAAACGCTGCTTTAACATGGAATTTAAAAAAGAACGGGTAATATAAAGTCATAAATGAACCATATATGATATAATAACAATTAATATGATTCATTAATAAGTAAATGAGATTATTTAAATCTTTATACAGGAGGTTAGGATACATACAAATCATATTGTACATAAGGTAAGGTATAATTTTGCAATCTCATTTTTATCCGAGATTTCTTATACGTAAGTATTTATTGAGGTTAAATTTTTCATCCATGACCATAGAATTTTTTTAATAAATTTTTTAATATTCTTACATGTATGTTTAATGTCATTTTTACCCCATCTTTGAATTTTACGATGTGTTATGGGAGGAATCTTTCTTTTGTTTACCATACGAGGAAGGTTTTGACTTTTCTGTTAAAATTACGAGGAGAATGATATTTTTAACTTATACGACATGAATGGTTTTTTATAGATTCATAATTCCGTTTTTTCATGAATCTTAATCTACAATATTTCGTAACTATTTTCAACAAAATCCATTTCTTTTAAAATTTCATGGTATTTTGTGAAAAGAATATGATTTTGGAAAAAATAGATATTTTCCTCAGGAATTCATTTCAATTGTTTTATCAAAACCATTTTCCATCTTAGATGAAATTATTTAATATGTGTATGTATCAATTATAATGTCTCTATGATTTACATAGTTTCACTTTTCATATGATGAAATGATATCCACTTGTTTTATATGGATTCTGTTATGATGGGATGATGTTTATGAAACCCATTTTATTCTTTGGGTTATGATGAATGATTTATGTTTATGTTCTGTCACACATAAGAATGATTTCATTATGAGAAAGGTGGGACATTTATCTCCCTCCAATGCATTGGGTAAATATTTTTATCTCTTGAGATAGGCATGGATGGAATGGTAAGTTAATCCGGTTTAGTGATACAGGACTGGAACGAGGAGTGAACTCGATTTAGTAAGAGACTTTGTCTACTAAGATTGTCTTGGAAGCAATGTCTTGGATACTATGGAAATAAGATCATGTGCATAATGGTTATCCACAATTACATGTTTTATTCCCATTCTAGTTTATCATGATTAATGTTCCTTTATGATCTATGCCTTATGTACTGCAATGTTTTATGTCATTGCTCATTATTTTGATGTTTAGATTTTATGCCCATGTTTTTACATTCAAATGTTTATGGAATATTTTATGTTCTCTATGTTTACCCTTACTAAGCATTTGAGCTCACCCTTTTTATGTTTTCTTTTCTCCATGATATAAGAATGTTTTTAGGTAAGAAAACAAAAGGGGAAGATCTTTTTGGAAGATATTGAAGATATTTCACCATGATTAGAAGATTATATTCTGAGTTTCAAATGACACAAAAATATTACGGTCCTTTTGTGTTTGTTTCCTTTTTATTCCTCAAAAGTAACATAATGACCATGTATGTCAAGATTTGGGTCTCTACAGTTGGTATCATAGCATAGGATTTAGGAATGAATCTGATCCTTGGGAACTCTCACGTGTGAGCATTGGACGAAGCATGGCTCTCCACCCAAGGGATTCAAGAGGAAATGGATGCCACTGGGGATGGTGGTGTGCTCACCCAAGGGGTTTAGCTTCCCATGGAGTGCTCTGATAGGTATCAATTATTGTCCATCGGAAATAATTCAAGACCACTACAGTTGGTATCAGAGTGAATGTTTAGTTAACCTTTAGAAACTAGGATCCGAAAACATCAGTGAGATCCCTAGAGATATTTATAAGGTATGTCTAGGGATGTCCCTAAGGGTAAGTATAAGTATAGGTTACAGTGCCAAAATTATGATAACGATAATGAATAACCTATGATTAAACCTATGATTTTATAGATTGAAAGTACTCTCCTCGATTATGTTGTTTTCCTAGAATTATTTTTTCCTCTCACACTATTCTTTTTGTGTTTTAGAAAATGGATGGAAACTGGATGATTCATGTTAATGGAGAATATGATGGATTATGGTACGATATAATTCAGGATAAATCAAATGAAATGGGATTTGGAAGGCAAAAAATCGTTATTATTCCTAATTAGCAATCTCATAATATGATCAATAATCTCGACATTGGTAATTTTCTTGACTCAGTTAATAAGAGAAATAAAAAGTTTCATGATGATCATAGAGGAAAGAAAGTTCAATTTTCCACATATAAATCATGTGGGAAGAGACATCAATGAGAATGTTTCATTAGAACTGAAAGATTCTTTGGGTGAGAAAAAGAAGGACACAAAGCCAGTAATTGAAAAGGAAAGGGTTTAGTTAACACTATGGACAAGGATAATGGTATTGCTAAGACATCAAGAACAGTTAAATGTTTTAAATTTGGAATATACAGGCATTATGACAACCAATTCCCTAAGGGAAAGTCTCAGGAATAGAATCAGCATGGTAGTATGGGTAGTATTTATGTTGATGATGATGAGGAGACTACAAATGATATATGATATAAAAGAAGTTTTTAGGAATAAAATGATGAAGCTCAGTCGATGGTTTAAGATGGTATTGGAATGATTTTATGTTTATTAAGAGTAATGCTTTATAGGTAATTTAATGGTACTATGGAATAATGAACCTTCTAAGGATTGTTACACTATTGTTTTTCCTTGAGTATTTGAAAGTATACATTGAATGGTACCAGTAACCATGAAAAGTAATTGAAATATTTTTGGAAAGCAGATGATATGCACATAATAAAGGGATAAGGAGAAAATTATATGTTTGATATTATTAATGAGATCATGACTGATATAAGAACAAAGTGACATCATGGTTTGAGTATAAAGAAATTTTGGGATTTTGGTATGTTGATAGAGTTATCTTTTGACAGAATTTTTGTTTTCGATATGGTTCTATGATAATTCATATTGCATGATAATACAAGATTAAGGTATTCACATGTTTGTAATGAGATAAACAAGATATATCTTATGATATATGGGGAAAAATTATGGTATTCACATGCTTGGTTGATGACATTTATAGTATTAGTTTTCTTTGTACTATGATCATGGATAAAAGTATTTTGGATAAGCCTAAATATTTTAAATGGATTATGTTTGACATAAGATAGTATTGTTTAAGGAAGAAAATTTTCTTCGATATTATTTCTGGAATGTTATAAAAGTATATTTTTAGAAAAAGGATAACCTAAAGAATGGGTGACAACCCATTGCATAGGAAAAGGTTGTGGAAATAAAATCCACAACCAAAGTACGATAGGCCTTTATCTCCTTCCACTGGCCTACAAGAAGTCCCTGGTTAGTAAAAACTAGTTTTGTTTTATTAATAAGGATGATAGATGAAGTATACGTCCATTTTTTGAACAATATACGATTAATATCACCATATATGGACTTATGTATATAACTTTTTCTAACCTTATGTTTGAGATATATGGAAGGACCTATCATTCTATCGCATGATCTGATAACACTTCACGAAAGAAAAATTCAACTTCATTTCATTAAGAGTTGAAGTGTAAATTGTTCAAGGCTCGAGCAACATTGAGATTGTTCCAAAATCAAGTTAGTATTTCTTTTAATTCAAAAATTCTTGAACATTTGGGAAATGATCTTGAAAAGAAAAAATGTTTTCCTAGTGCCATCATAACTGATGAATAAGATGGTACCTTAGATCATCACAAATTTATGGCTATGTGATTGTTGGCATTTTCATATCCATGTCCTCTACCACTCTTCATTAGAAGTTGATAATTATATTTCTCTTCCATATCCATATTTTCACCAATGTTCTCCTATGTGGAAACCCAGTGATGATATAATTTGGGTAACCGTTATGTTTCATACTTCACTTTTTAAAATTATGTTTTATTATTCCTTTTTACGATGTGGGTTTCTATGAATGAAACATTAATGTAGTAAATGATTTATAACCTTGATGAAATTCGAGGGTGAAATCAATTTTAACGGGGTAGAATATAACACCCCAAGATTTTATGAGATATATTAACTTTAATTTCATTAATGTCTTTTATTTTACACTACAATAAGATTAGCTTGTACTATACACAACACCGTATTATCATGTAGTATACGCAACACTATTCTTGGCTCGTGTTACACATAATTTCATGTTCGTTTTGTTGAAATTATTCTACGCAAGATTAAGTATAGATTTTGTTTAATTTATAAATGAAATAAGTTTTGATTATCTTATATGCAACACCAAAGGTAGCTTTCACTACACGCATCCCTGACTTGGCTTTCATTACACGCAATCACGACCTTCCTCAATATCGTGTGTAGTACGCCATACCGGGTTTCACTAAACAACGATATATTGTTATAATATTATTATGAACTAGCTTTTATGAAATTTATTAACTAAATTTTGAATTTTATAACATTATTATTTATCTTAGACATTTTCTAGAACATGGTATGAGAACAAATTAATTTTTTTGGGTAAAATAAGTATTTTTCAAAAAATATAGTTTTGTCACCTTTTGATGGCTCACCCACATTAAATATAGTTTTTACATGTTTATGAGTTCAATTTGACAGAATAAAAATATTATTTGGAATCAAGATATAAAAATTTACTTTGGATAAATTTTTCATATTATTCTGAAAAATTTCATATTTTAATGAATAGTAAAAACACGCTATATTTAAAAAAAAACAAGTTTTTCCAACTTAATAATTTATATGGATAAATTATAATATTTAATGGTTTTAATGTAGAAATACAATATATATTTACCATTAAATATAATTTATGTCATTATTATTGATTTTACATTGAATTCATGAGTAAAATCATTTCAATCTTTTGCAATGTTTTCACTTTTAAAACTCATTTTCATAACAACGGGATTAATTTTAAATTAATATATGAAACTTCTATGATTTGAATTTCAAAAAATTTATTCCATATTTCGAATCATTAGGTCCAAATTATTTTAATAGTCTACTTTTTATTTTTGGGCACTATGAATAGTAACTACGGTAAATTTTATTTACCATACTTAATGGAAAATCAGGTAATGAAGGGTAAATATAATATTATAAAATTAACCTAACACTTGTCATAATATAATTGGATGATTATATTTAATCCTAAATACTTTTCTGGTCAAAATGGAATCTATTGGAACTCACTTGGATGTGATTAAGGCCTTTAATATATTTTATTTTTAAAGAAAGTGAAATCTGTCTCACTCAAACTTTAATAATTAATGTATTTTTAATATAAAGTTATACAGAATATAAATTCGATTATAAATACACATTTGAATGCCAAAATGTTTTTCTTTATTATGGTAATTTATATGAAATTTTTAACAGATATTTTATTACCTTAATAGTTTATACATTAATGATGCAAAAAAATTATTTAGTAAAAAATTAATAATATAGTTTTTATTACAACAATAATACCCATCAAAAAGACCATAAACTAGACCAAACCTTATTGGTCGAGTATATCTATACCCTAATCATCCAAGGGTCGAATTACGGACCATTTAGAGCCTTATAAAATAGGTTATGGAATTTGTATTATTTTATTTTAAATGATGTCAAAGTTGTCACCTTCATACTTTAATAAAGATAAAATTTTAAAAGTTGGTTTTTTTGGAAAATAAATGCGACTAGAAGTATTATTATTAAATTTATTATATTTATATTCGTCATAGTATTTTATTTTTAATATTTATACAAAAAATAAGTATATTAAATAATTATACAAAAATATTGTATTAATTATTTTATTAAGAGAAATATTAAATAAATGATTTTAAAAGTATTAAAATTAATATTATATGAACTAATTAATGTTCTACATGAATTTTATAGATTAATATGACATTTTAATAATCTATTAAATAGTTTTTGTTCGATAATATATTCTCTATGGAATTTATTTAAATTCAAATATTTGAATTGTGTAAAAATTGACACTATTGATATTTTATAATATTAAATTGTTTAAAAATCACAAAAATATTTATAAAATACAAATTAAAATGAATAATATCTAAAATGTCATAAAGTATCAAATTATGTATAATTAAAAACACATAAGTAACTATTTATAACCATATAAAATATATAGCATTATTACCACAAATAAAATTAAATAGGATAAATATGGATATATCAAAATGATAAGGATTAAAATAGAATAAACAAATGCCTAAATTTATTCGTTTTATGATATTACAACCCGATATTATCTAATATCCTAATTTATGTCACTTTTGATGTTTTTATGTGGGGTTTGGGTTTATTATAAATTAATATTTTAGAGGATTCCAAAAGTGCCCCTCTCCTCTCTTATAAAAGGGCACATCCTCCCTCTCGTCCTCACAACATTTTGAGCCTTAATGCATGAAACAACCCTACTGATTACTCTTCTCAAATTTCCTAGTAACATTCTGGTGGTTCTGGTCTTATAAAAAGACCAACTCTGGTCCCTTAAGAGGAGGTTTAGAAGAGGCGCGTCGAAGAAGAGGTAATATCCTTTACCGATTATTTCATGTTTTTTTCTTCTTCAACTTCCTCTTCATTAGTTTTTTCATTATAAAGTAATACAATAAGTGTCTCTAATATAATTATATGATATTATAAATATTAAACTACCCTATTTCACCTTCTATCCATCCTACGGAAAATGAAATCACCACACGTGGGTACCTAAGGAATACTGTCTCCATGTCATGGTTTAATCTGTTTTTCCACCACCACCTTACTTGTATGGGTATAATGGTGTAAATAATAACAATATATTGATATTATGACATCATTCTGATTCTTATATATTATATCATCCACACCAATTCCATTCAGTAATTATGGGAACTATATCATCGCTCGTGCATACGTACGGATTACCATCTCCAAGATGCGACGAGATTCAATCTTCATGTTAACCATTCAAGAATGATTATAAAGAATATATAATGAATAATAATGATATATATAACATAATAAATCTAATATATTTATGTATATGTTATTTACATACTTCCATTCAAGTCAATACGGAAAAGAAAATAGCGTTCATGCGTACGTACGACCTACCGTCTACATGAATGGGGTGTTTCATTTCATTTATCTATGTATTATATATATATACTGAATATATATGATATATAAATCATTTTTTACATTTTTTAATTTAGTAAATGATTCTATAATTAATAATAATATCAAGACCAACATGTCCCAAAGTGTACGATAAATGAAAGGATTTTACCAAAAATGTTGCATTAACATGGAATTTACAAAAGAATGTGTAATATAAAGTCATAAATGAACCATATATGATATTATAACAGTGAATATGATTATAAAATAAGTCAATGAAATTATTTAAATAATTATACAGGAGGTTATGATACATACGAATAATATCTGACATAAGGTAAGGGATAATTTTGTAATCTCATTTTTATCTGAGATTGCGTATACGTAAGTATTCTCTTGGGTTATATTTTTCATCCATGCCCATAAAATGTTTTTCATAAAGTGTTTAATATTCATCCATGTATGTTTAATGTCATTTTTACCCCACTTTGTCTTTAAATTTTAGTTATGGAAGGAATCTTTATTTTTTTACCATACGAGGAACTTTTTGACTTTTCCGTTAAAAGTACGAGGAGAATGTTTTTTTAACTTATATGGCATGAACATATTTTTACAGTCTCACAATGCCGTATTTTTATGAAACATAATCTACAATATTTTATGAATATTTTCAACAAAATCCTTTTCTTTTAAAATTTCATGGTATTTTGTTAAAAGAAAATGATTTTAGAGAAGAATGGATATTTTCCCCCGGAATTCATTTTAATTGTTTTATCAAAACAATTTTCCATCTAAGATGACATTATGTTATATGATTATGTTTCAAGTATAATGTCTCTATGATTTATATGGTTTCACTTTTCTTATGATGAAATGATATCCATTTTTTATATGGATTATGTTATGATAGGGTAATGTTTATGAAACCCATTTTATCCATTGGGTTATGATGAATGATTTATGTTTATGTTGTGGCACACGTAAGAATAATTTCATTATGAGAAGGGTGAGACCTATATCTACCTCCAATGAATTGGGTAAAGATTTATATCTTATGATATAGACATGGCCGGAACGGTAAGTTAATCCAGTTCAGTGATACCGGACTGGAACGAGAACTCAAATTGATTCATTAAGGGACTTTGTCCACTATGATTGTCTTGGAAGCAATGCCTTGGCTAATATGGAAATCATATCATGTAATTTATGGTTTTCCATAATTACATTTTTTATTCCTATGCTATTTTATCATTATTAATGTTCCTTTATGTTCTATGCCTTATGTATAGCAATGTTTTACGTCATTGCTAAAGATTTTTCTGTTTAGATTTTATTCTCATGTTTTAAAATTCAAATGTTTATGGAATGTTTTATGTTCTCTATGTTTAACCTTAATAAGAATTTGAGCTCACCATTTTTATGTTTTCTTTTCCCTAGGATATAAATAATGGTTTTAGGTAAGAAAAGAAGGGGGAAGATCTTAATGGGAGATGTTGAAAGATCTTTCACCATGATTAGAAGATTATATTCCAAGTTTCCAAAGACACTAAACTATTACAACCCTTATATGTCTATTTTTTTTATTCCGCAAAAGTAATGTAATGTCCATGTACGTCAAGATTTGGGTCTCTAAAATTTAATCCTATCAGTAAGGAATTGATACTTTTATTATCCATAGCACCTACCTCATCACGGTCACTAGAATAAGAACCATCATTCATGAGGATAGTAGACCTCTATACATGTCATCTCTCCTTGATGTAATCCTGGAAAAAACTAGTTTTTTAGTCCCCCTCACAAAACCATCGAACACTAGATCCTTCTCTAGACAACTATTCTTATGTGATGAGGGTATTAGTGAGGAGGTACTTCTTTTGTATTTACTCTTTAAAGAGGTTTTCTTCCCATTAATATTCCAGATCAGCCTCCATTGGATCATTGTCCTTAATTATCACAACTAGATCCTTATCTTACACGGGGATATTCTTCTTCCAACGTCATAAAAGATATTTGATCAACCTTATATTTTTATGGATTTTGATCCATGGTTTTCCAAAATGATGAAGATTATAGGTCTCCCTAAACACATCATTGAAACATGATTCCTCTACATAGGTTTCAGAAAACTAAGACTGATCCCCTGACAACCCAGGATTCCTGGAGATAGAGTGAAGAGTGGTCTGAGAGGAACCACACTAAGTGAGAGACTATTGTATCTGGGAATAAAGATAATGTTTCCACATTCCTCAAGCACCGGTCAAGACAACACCTAGTCTATCATCCTTAGCATTGTTTGTCACACCAGGTGTAGTTATCTCCCTCATATCCCACATCTACGTTGGATTTTACACTAGGTAAATTTTTAAATGTAGTCTATTTAATGGGATTATCTTTCATTTGTGTTTTTTCGCAGATTCTATATTTGGTTCTTTAATGAATTTGTGTGTTCTTTCATTTTTATCTTTTCTAATGATTGTTTCATGAGATTCTAGTTCTATTATCCTATTTACATCAGCATTGTATGGACGATGAAATTTCATATCTCTTCCAATGGGAATAATTACATCTTTATCCTCATCTCTTGGATGTGTCTCTATTTTACTGAGTAGTTTACCAGATAATATATATGAATCGGTTTTATAAATCTACCCTAGATGTTTTTAAAGTTTGTAGAGAGAATCCATTTTATTTTTTTACATCTGTATCATGAGGGTTCATTTTCTTTTCCAATTTTTTAATATAATATTTTAGTAGGTTTCCAATATTTTATTGTTTATGTGTGGCTTGTGGTGGATGCCTTGGCATACCTCGATGAAACTATTGCATATGAGGGGGCATAAAATGCTAAGTCCTAAGGGGAAGATTTAGTTATTAGAATTCGTTTTTAGGTAGAGGATATGAATTCAGAGGTCCTTTACTAGGTGGTACATGGTTCAATAGTCGTTATTGACCACTCCTATATTGATAAAAACATTTATTTTATTTTTTAGGGTTGAATCAGTCTTTGTTGGTGAAACAATAGAAGAATATTTTGTGGTTGTTGAAATTATTTAGGTCAGTGATTTTATTAACATAATTGTACAATTAATCTAGGATTCCTACATGACTTCTTGATATTCATGGTATGGGTGTGGTCCTCCATACATATTTCAAGCTTTAATCTACGTAAGATAACAAGGTAGTGGTGCTGATGGAGAAGTTATTTTAAAATTTGTAAGTTTTTTAAGAATATCTTCAACTAGGGTCAAAATATAGGTGGTCTCTTCTACATAGATAATTCCACATCAAGGAGTTCCTCAATCGATATTCTAATAAAAAATGGTATCTAATACATCATCTAATAGTTCTTGAACAACTTCTGAAGTCTTGAGAATAATTTCTCCATCAGCAATGACATCTATAAAAATCTATGTGGTAGGTTGTAGGCCATGGTAGAATGTTCTAAGCCTCATACAAACATCATGTACACGACGTACGGGGTTATGTTTCAGATTTCATTCTATATCTTCCATATAAAAATGGGTGGAATGTGTTTTTCTAAAAAGATAATGGATAAATATTCCCATATAGTGATAGATTCTGGATCAGAGATATTAATCTAATCCTTGGATCCTTCACCCAAGGTGAATATAATGACTATAGCCCTAATTCAATTAGAAGAGACACCATGATTTCAAAATTTGTCATAGACTTCATGGAAATTGGATATATTCTTATTTAGATCTTATCATGGAATTCTGTTGAATGGTCACATGTTTTATATCATATGAATAAGTCCATGATGGATTAAAAAAAGTAACCACTTGGATAGGAGGCCTAACAAAGCTAGGTATAGTACCACTATTGGATGAAAAAATATAGTTCGTGTTGGTTCACTTCGACTATATAGGTCTCCCTCCATGAATTTTAATGTGGACATAATGATTATTTTAACGAATTACTAGTGAAATATTTCAATGATCATAACTGTTTTAATAATGTTGTGTAAAGATATATCTTTTAATAACAGGATCAAAATAGGAAATTTATTTACAATCCATGCTCCTCAAATGGGTTAGATGGACCAGGAACTTGATCTTGTAGAAAAACATGGATGCATGTGTCAGTCCATGTGAAAATATTGTGAAAATAAATGAGAAGGGGGAAGTGGGTGTGAGGAAAACCAGGTTTTTACCAAAGATCATTGAACCAATGAAAACATGTATTACCAAGAAAGAAATCCAAAATTTTACCTACCCGTGCAACATCATTGATTCCAAATGTGTGAGATCAAACTAAAAATATATAATAACCCCAAATATAACTACTATGTAAAATATTATCATAGTGGAACTCTTGGGTTGAACCCATAGGGAAGTGTTGGAAAGGAAAGTAACCTATAAATCAGAACATGGTAGTTAGATTCCTCACACGATTCTCAAAGGTTGGGTTTCAAATGATAATCAGATTTAATTTATCTCCATTTGATAATGGATGCATCATTATTAATTCATGGATTTTATGTAAAGGTAATGAACCATTGTGATTAATTTTTTTAACAATGTTTTCTTATTTTTTTTATAAATATCCTTTTTTTATAATAATGTTTCTATAATTCTGGGTTGGACCCAGTCTTTCATAATGAGCATTGTAATAATGTTGAATGTTTTTTAATGTTTAAAACCTAAAAAAAATGGGGAGAAATTGTTTTTAAATAAAATTGTCTTCCATACATAAGGGATAAGACATAGAATCACCATATATAGAGTATTGAACTGAGAAGAACCAGATGCAAAGGTGGTAAAAAAGATGATGTTGTTCATCTAATGCAACATTGGTCTCATGTCCATTGGAATTAAGTTACAGATATATCAGGCTTAGTGTTTTTTATAAATAATTGATTTTATGAGTGAAGAATTCATATTAGTGATGAATAGTTTTGAAAGTAGATTGTGAAGTCATGAGTTAGAAAGATTTCATACTTTTTAAACTAAATCAGAAGATGCTTTATTGACTACGGAGTTCTCAATTATCATGAAAACCATCATGAAAAAATCTTTTGAGGAAAGGGAGTAATTTCAATAATTGTATTAGATCTAGAAATATAGATATTGATCGTATCCAGATTTACTGAACTCAAAAAACATTAGAAGTTATAATTTGTAAATATGATAAAGTTTATCGAATTTCAAAGTTGAAGAGTGAAAAAATCCATCATAATGAGAATTCCATCATAATGAGATTTCAATCATAATAAGAATTACATTAACAAGAAGATTCATTAAGACTGACTCTGAGAAGGAAATTTGATCATACAAACTATAAGAAAGGAGGTAGAACAAAATGACCAGAGAAAGAATTTAAGATTATAGTGATCTGAGAAAGAAAGGTAGATCATAATGAGGTGATAAAAAATAAATCTCAAATGGAAATAATAATGAAAGTAAGATCATAATGAGCTGAGAATTAAGGTAATATCAAAATGTTCTGAAAAACGTCATATTTTTACTAAGCTAAGAATGAAAGGAGGATCGTAATGAGCTAAGAAATAAATCAAGATCATAATGAACTGAGAAATAAAGGAAGATCATAATGATCAGAATAATATAAATATAAGGACGGTCCATAATATTGAATTTGAGGAATATATATCACATTGTAGATGATTAAGTTACATCAAACTAGAGAAATGTTATAAATTAACAAAATTATAATTAAGAAGAAGACTCAAAAAGATGATTCTAAATATTTTACGATGTCTTGGAAAGGTCAATATTGAAATTAACATTTTTCATCAATCTCAGAGAAATATGAGAATGTTTGAATAATTCAATGTTCAATTTTAAATGGGGGTGATTTTCAGTGTTTTTATATTTGAGGAAGTGGGAATGGTTTTCATTTTTCTTGATCTTCTTTATCTGATTATACTATAAATAGTTGATCAGTTTGTTCTCTTTTCATAAAATTTCAAAAAAGATAAAAAGGTGGATCTCTAAATAATTCAAAGTGATAGTTATTTTTTAACTGAGATCTCAAAACAAAGTTAGACACATGGATATTTTGTTTGTCAGGAATGAGAATCGAATTGAGAAATATCATATTGATAAGATCATTTTGATTCAATATGAATAAAGAAGATAAAAATAAGTTTCTATGAAGTGTTTGGGGAGTACTAATTGAGTAAGGTAGAATCTTTCTTTGTTTATCGGATTGAGAGAATTAGGCTCAATGATATTGGACTGAGGATTTAATTAGAGCTTTTGTGGATCAAATTGAAAAAATATTTATTCTTTTGATCTCTCTCATATGTTTTGTAAGAAACATTCTAAACTAATGGGATCCCATATAATATTTATTATCGAGAAATATAATGTGTCTAATGGGATTTGGCACATGTTTTATTCACATCATCAATATATTGAATTTTCATAGACCCATAAGACTTGATATGGAAAGGATGTAGGTTCTCACACATAGTCTGAACCATGTATATCTTGGGTACTTTACTTGATTTCCTAATTTTTCATGTAAGTGTTTTTTAGGCCAAAAATCAAAATTTATTAAAATAAATTTTACAATATATGAAAGTATGGTATCATATTACAATATTTCACATGAAAAGAAAAGAGTAGTAGGGATGTCTTCACACATGGCCATGTCTTGATTAACAACCAAGATGGCCAAGCCATCAGCAACCATGTTTTCTTCCCGAAAAATATCTGTGATGATGTAGATCAGGTTGGTGAGCGAACGGTTTCATCCATCCAACAAGTAGTAATCGTCCAAGATATATGAGTTACACCATTCCAAATAGTTTTGAAACTCATAAAATGTGAAAAACACATTAAACCACCCTACCTAGTATTTATTCAATCAATTTAAACTTCAATTGGTATCAAAGGTGAGAGGTTCCCTTGTTGAATCCTTATCATGGATAATATAAATTCATTCAATACTAGTGTAATTTATACATTTGATGATAAAAAAATTATGGATGGAAAAATAGGATGATTCCTTATCTCATATCTCTTGGCTTGGAAGTTTTTGATTCTACTAAAATTGGTTTTCTGTCTGTTGAGACCTATTCTCCCAGAATGTTTTTTAATAAGATAAATATAGAATTTGATATGAATTTTATAAATTCTATTATTATATCCTTATCAATAAATTTTTACCAGAAGGTGATGGGTCTGAAAACCTCAAAGAGTATGTGGGAAAAGTTGGAAAGTGATTCTAAGGGAATATTAAAGATATGGAAGAAAAGATACAAATACGGAATAGTAAGTAAAATTACATCAGAATGAGAGATGAAGAAACTATTGAAGAATAATTAAACAATGTAAATGAAATTGGTTGCAACATATGAGGATTTAGAGACATTTGGAAAGATTCTAAAGTTATAAATAAACTTATGAGAAATATTCCATACAATATTTATTCTAAATTGTATTCTTTAGGAAATATGGATAATTTACCTCTTGATGAATTGACTAACATTATTGTTTCTTATGACATGAAAAAAAATATCTAAGGCTGAAAAATATGATGAAAGATGAAATGTATTTTGAAGCCATGTGAAAAATGAAAATACTGGATGATGAATATGTTGGTCCTTCTGAATTTTAGATAAATAGAATGATGACTTGAAATAAAAAATCATGTCTCTTATATCTAAGAACTGTCTAAGAGGATGTGGAAAGTATGGAGGTAAAATTAACTTCAATTTTTTTCGAGTGTGGAAGAATTGGATACTTTCTATGAAATTCCCCAAGAATAATTTCAGTGAATATCAATATTATTTTAATGAAAAAATTCTATTGAAGAAGTGAAACAAAAAAATAAGAAAAGTCATACAAAAAATATTAGAGGAAGTATAGTGGAAACAAAAGAGTATGTTGAGTAAGAAATAAGAATCATACATAACTAACATCAATTCCTCAAAAGAGGAAATTTAAAAAAAGTTCTACATCCTCATTGAAAATTTTGATAATGTTTAAAACACTTGAAATAGTGAATAAGGAGGTGGAGAATCATACAAACAGTATCAGATCAGAACATATCTTCTTGAACGTATTGAGAAAAAAATATGTCAGAAAATAAATCCGAGTAAAAAAAGAGATATGGTGAAGATGTTTTTGAAGGATTAAAATATTTCATTATGTGGTAGGTAGAATACATTCAAGAGATCATAATCATAAAAAATAAAATTTTTGAGCAAGGTAAAATGGTTGATTATTTCAATACAAAGTTGGCTACCATGGAAGAATAATTTAACTAGTTTCAATTGAAACTTCTTTAGTCTATAAGTACTCTGAGGAAGATGAATAAAAAATTCAACAAAGCGTTGAATGTAAAATATGAGGCTTTTAATTCTTATGATAAATCTCAAATCAATAATTAGGTAAAATCCTCACTTGATGTTTCATATAATTTTTTTAGCATTTCATGTTTTAGAAAAAAGAATTGGATAAAATTGGATGAAAAAAGGGTGGTATTGGCCAATTTCATATAAAAAGGATGAAAACCCATTTAGGAGGAATGATGGTCTATGTCCGGATATGGTTGAACCATAATGAATTTATCAACCTCAATAATGTTACTAGGTAGAATGATCGTACTTAAATAGAAAATAAATATTTTATGGATAATGATGGTGTTTTGTAAACTATTGGTACATAGTGTATAATTGTTATACAAATATATCTTTACCTAAACGATTGTTTGATCAATGTGGATGAAATAGTAGAAGTTTATTGTGCAACTTCCCTAACCCACAAGAAGCTATAAAAAACAACTCAAGATTTTGGAAACCTTACAAAAAACTAACTTGAATGTATGAAAGAATTTTTGGGAAGATTTGATTAGGCAAATCATCATACCAAAAAAATGTTTTATACTCCTTCAATAATAAGATTCTTATGGTAGAAAATAAAATAAAATTGTAAAGAATAATGTTGACTAAAGATATTTTGTTGGCCAGAAAGCTTTAAAAGAAACTAAAATGAAAAAACACAGGATACTTAGTAGTATATTCTCTTCACCTATAAAAGGTGATATTAAAATCATGAAACATTTTTAAATACATGATGAAGTAGTAGTTACCTTATTTTAACGATTGTTCCTTAAAAATCCAAAAAAAAAATAGAATGGCTGAAATTGATCCCAAAAAGTCAAAATGTAAGGAATTTTTATTTGTTGTTAGGATAAAGCATAGGTTACATTGTGTAATTCAACATTATGATGATGGGAAATATGTAATCTTCAGAAAATATTCATTAGTTATCAAAAGTATAAAATATGGTAAAGTAACTACAAAAGAAGGACAAATCACTTGGAATATTTTCCAATTAAGAGAATTTAAAATATCATATTACTTAAGTGTCTAAGATGAAAGAAAAATATGGAAACAAAGACCTGATCATCTTCGATATATAACCATATAGAAAATTATAAATATTAATCTGTCAAAAAAATTTACAATTACATATAAGAGAAAAATATGATTGTACAACTTTTTAGAAATGAAATGTGAGTAAAAAAAGTCCCAAGAGAGTTGAGATTTAGTCTACCATACCACTGGAATGTATTCGATCCAATTTGTGTTTACTTATTAGACATCAATAATAAAAATATTATTTATACTTTATCTATTTCATTTATGATTTCTTTATGATGTAAAATATAATGTTTATTAAAAAAAAGTCATATGATGTGGAAATGTATTGGTTTATTAGAAAATAAGTTAAGAAATTAACAGGGTCTTATATAAAGAAGTTGAGAACAAATAATGGTACCAAATTCAAAAGACATATATTTTAAACCAATATGACTCCTTATGAAATTTTGTATAAAAAGACTTCACCTAAATACATCAATGTTTTTGGAAGTTCATGTTTACTCAAAATGAGAAATCTTGATCTGTGAAAGTTTTCTGAGAGAGCTAGGGAAGGAAATTTAATTGGTTATGTACCTAATGGATGAATCTAAAAATTTTACAAAAAATGTTTAAAAATATTTTTAGTGTCATATTATGTGAATGAGATTGAACATAAAAATTACTTAGTAAAATTTGTTGAGATTATATCGGAGGATAAACTACAGATTTTCAACCATGGTGAAAGTTAATTAAGCAACCCTCATAAAGATTTAGGATAATATTGTGATGGGTAATGTTTAGGTGAAAGAGACACTTTGAAATGTCATTACTTACAAAAACATGTTGATTATGAAAACATTATAGGAAGTGAAAAGGCTCAAGATTAGACCAAAAAATGTTGATATTATAATATTAGACTTCACTTATCCCAAAAGATGAAGCACATTCTATTTCAGAAGCTATTCAACATAATCAATTGGTTAATTATATGAATTAAGACTTGGATATTATTGGGAAAAATTAAACATGTGAACTTGTTACATGGAAGACAAATAAAAATTATATCTTAATGAAGTTGTTTTACCAAAAACATTAATGAAAATAGAGATTTTCCAAGAAACAAAGCATGACTTATTCGTAAAGTCTATGAACAGGTGGAAGGTGTATAATTTCAAAAAAAAATGTCTCCCATGTTTCAAGATTAAAAAATGTTATAGTGGTTCTTTCAGTGGATACACATCAGAATTAAAAATGTTTTTACATGGATGTAAAATCATTTTCATAAATGGATAGATTGATGAATAATTTCACAATGAAAAAACCTGTGGTTTTCAACATAATAATGATGAAAACATGGTTTTTATATTAACAAATCCTTGTATGGGTAGAAATGAGACCCCTAATACTGGTATACAATACTTGACAATTTTTTCAGAATGTTAGGCATTTTTAAAGGAAATGTGGACACCATCTTATATGTGAAAATAGTTTTAATCTGTAACTATTTTTGTAATCATTTATGTGGATGATACAATTTTTCATGGGATGAAGAAAAATTTTTTAAATAATTTTTTGAGGAAATGAAGAATAATTTTAAAATTTCAATTTTGGGGGAATTAACATTCATCCTTGGTTTAAAAGTTCAATAGAAATTAAATGTACATTATCTAATATCCTGAAATTTATTCCAGGGAATTGTTAAAGAAGTTTGGGATTTCAGAATCAAAAGAAGTCTCTACTACTATTTTAGTTAGCATAATGCTGACTAAAGATGAATCCAAAATAAATGTGAATAACAAATATTAGTAAGCTAGTTTGAAGTATTCTTTACATTATCACATAATGTCTTGGAATTTTTTATGTTGTGACTTTGTGTTCTAAGTTTCAAAGTAATCTGAAATAATCACGCATGTTGGTAGAAAAGAGGATTTTGATATATGCCAAAATAAAAACATCATATAGGTTGTTATACCAAAGATATTGTGAGATGAAGATTTATATTTATAATGAAAACAAATGGTATAAAGATTTTAATGATATAAAATAAACCATATGAAGAAAATGGTTTCAGTTAATGTGGTGGGAGTTGGCATAGTAAGATACAATGCTCAGTAACTTTGAGCACAATTGAATTTGAATATCTGGAAGCTACATAAGCTTATACTCAAATGTTTTGGATGAATGTTCACCTGGAATATTTCAAAACATGTGTTTTTAATCCATTGGATATCATTTTTGATAATCTAAGTGTAATTTATCTTTCCAAAAAAACATGTCCAACGTTCATAATCAAAACACATTGATATAAATTTTCACTTTATAGAAGAGAATGTTTCATTTTGAGATGTTATACTTCAATACATCTCAACAATGTTTCCGATTGACCATATTTTTAGAAACACCCTGATAAAAGATTGATTTTTTGAATTGAGGATAGAAATTCATGTCCAGTATCCTCTGATGACTTCCAAATCCTCACAAGGAATACCCACATTGTGCTTTGGATTATATTTACAAGAGGAATAGAATATAATAACTTTTTATTGTAAGACTATTTTATTTATCTTTTTTTATGAATATGAAGTAATGTTATTCATAAAATGGGGGAGGGAAAAAGTAAATGATATAAAAAGAAAAGTGAGAGAGGAGAATATAAAAGTAATAAAAATATATCTTTAAATTGACACATAATTTTCTTGTCATTGAGCAGTGGAATCGCTTTAAAAAAAATTCTTTATCCTATAGTGTTGTTTCATGAATGTATATTTTGAGAATGGTTTTGTTTTGGTAAAATTCAAAAAACTTGTTTATTTAAAAATTTTGGGTTGTGGTAATTTTCATAGAGTTGAAAATTTTATTAGTAGTGTTTTAAAGAAATCTAAAGGGGGATATTAAAAAACATTTATTATAAAATACTTCAATAGTTTTTTTTGAATTTATTGATAACTAACCTTTATTTATAATAATTATTGTGTTATTTATCATTGGAACAAGTCCATAAAAATGAGATCTGTTATAATGATGAAAGTTGATGAATGTTTTCACCCAAACATAAAGGGGGAGAAGTGTTTTTCTTTTGAACAACTTTTTTTATGGACTCATAGGATTGGACTGAGAATCACTAGATGTAATGTATCGGACTGGGGATCACTTGATGCAAATGTACTCAGATTGTTGAAGTTGTCAATCGAATGCACCATCAGTCTCAAATCTGTTGGTATGGATTTTAAGATCCATCAGACTCAGTGTTCGTTAGAAAGAGAACAGCTTCCAAGTGAAGAAGTGGTATTGTTACTAAATAATTTTGAATGATAATTAGGAAATTAATAGTTACAATGTTTTTATACATGATAAAATAAATAAAAGTATTATTTTTTGATCATGGAGTTCCCAAATTTTTTGAAAAATATCAGGCCAATAGATTAAGAGAAATAGAAGAATCATAATGACTGTATCAATTCAAAAAATTTGTACATAGATTGAATCCAAAGGTCCCAAAATCAGAAGTAATTAGATGTGAGAATGTGTAATGATAATGAGGTTTGAAGAATTTCAACATTATAGAGCGAGTAATAACATTTTTATGGTAATCCCATCATATTGATAATTCTATCATTATGAGGATTCAATCAGACTGAACCTGGGAAGGAAAGTCAGTGGTACCAACTCTGAGAAATAATGGTTGAACATGATGAGCTAAGAAATAAATTTAGATTTTAGTGAGATGAGAAATAAAAGAAGATCAAAAAGATAAAAAAATAAAGGCTGATAGTAATGATCTATGAATTAATTGAATATCATAATGATCTGAGAAATAAAGGAATATCATAATGATATGAGAAATAAAGGAAGATCGTAATGAGCTAAGAAATAAATGAATATTGTAATGATCTGAGAAAGAAAAAGAGATCGTAATTAATTGAGAAAAAAGGTAGATTATAACAGGGATAGGAAGGTGAATTTGAAGCATATCCATAATGTTTAATATGAGGAAGATACGTTATATTGAAGCTGATGAATTTACATCAGACTGAATAAATGTTAGAAAGTCTAAGAAGGCACATTAAAAATAAGAATCAAAAATAATATTCTCGAAGTTTTATGAAATTTTTAAGAGTTCAATCTTGGAATTAAATTCTTTTATAAATCTAAAAAATGATATAAGGTTTGAAGATGTAAAATTTTATGTTTAAGTTCAAAATATTTATAGAGTTTTCAAATTTGATGAGGTGGGGAATGTTTTCATGATTCCCTCATAAATTTTTCTGAGTCACCAATACATAGTTTCTTAGTTAATTCAAATTTCATAAATTTTCACAAAAGAAAATAAGACGAATATCTAAATAATTCAAAGTGAAATTTATTTCTAGACTAATATCTTAGAAGAATATAAAATACTTTTAATTTTATATTACCGTATGAGAGAATTATATTAAAAAACAACATACTGATAATATTGTATTAGGTTGATCAGATTTAAGAAGATTAGACGATATGTTTTAGCAGAGTTTGAGTAGTACAGATTTAGTATGGTAGGATTGTACTGAGATCGTCAAATAGAGTGAATCAGACTCTTCCAAATGGGACTGAGGATTAGGACTAATCTTTTATGGTGAAAATTAAAAAAATTCCTTGGTATTTTATATAGAATCAATTATTTTTTAAGAAACATCTTAAACTAATGGGAGTTAGTAAAATATTTTTTTGGATATATAATATGTCTCACAAGTATAGGCACAATTTTTATTCACTTCATCATAACAGTGAACTTTTATAGAGCAATGAGAGTGGCTATGGAAAGGGTGTAGTTTCTCACACTAAGGTCAAACCTTGTAAATATTGTGTGATTTACCTGATTTTATAATTTTTCCTATATGAGAATTTACTAAATGTTCATAAGTAAATAAATCTTAATTGTCTGTAGGTTTTGTGTTTCTAATAATTGTAAAACTCATAAAAATAGAATAACTGATTTTACCCCCCCATTATATGTTGATATTTGATCCTTTTAAAAAACAAGGGTATTACTAAATCCAACTTCGGTTGGTCCTAGGAAATCAGATATGATGTGGTGCATACATCACCAATTAGTTATGGTCCAATCAATTGGATATACCAAGTCCAAAAACCACTCATTAGATTATAGGTGTCAATAACCTAGGTGAATAGAGCATAGGTTTACAGGTAGAATGTATCACATGATATTGGGATTATTCTACATAGCTCTAAATTGATTAAGGTCCTTCTATTGTAGTTCCCCAGATCATGGCCATGAAAAAGAACGTGATTAATACGAGTTCTTAACATAAATACATGCCAAAGTGTTCCCCAAGTTCTTATTTAATAATTCTAAATGTTTACTCTACCCTTAATCTCATCCCATAACCATAAAAAGGTCAAAATTTCAAGGCAGTGATGATATTAAATGGATGAGAAAATGGTTGTATTTGTAGTATATGCATAATGGGATCCAAAATTAAGGATTCAAATAAAAACTAAATCACATACTTGGAATAAAGAAATAGGATATATGCCAACAATTGGAATTGAAATAAACAATGATAATTGAAAATAGATGGTTCATAAAAAGAATGTGAAATAAAAATATATTTTAATGAAGTTAAGTATAAAAGGATGAACAAAATAGGAAATAAAATGAGAGGAAGCTATTCATATAATGGCCTAGGAAAAAAATACAAATTAAAAGAGAGAATTATATCCATCCATTCCATAGATGAAGGTGTTGGAATATAAATTGGACAATCTGATCATACCATATAAATATTACATTTTTTGAGTGTCTTTAAATTATATTATTCCTCAAAACATTCCTGGAATATATTTTCATTTCCCATTATGTAATCGAATCTTCAATATCATCGACTATTCCATATCATTTAAACTTCATGGCTGGAATTTCAAACAGTATGTTCCATTTATAAGGATTTCACATCATATAAATGATTCAGGTCTTAAACTATCCTTTTCCTGGAGGGTTCATGACCTTTACTGAATTCATCTGGTCATGGATTCATGAAAGGATTAATGTTACATAATTCAATTTGATCATGTCATGGGTAGAATTCACATTGACTACTTATTCATCTGAGTCACTCATGAATTGTAATCGTTTTATGTCTTGGAATTCAATATACATTGAGCGCATATCTAAGTATTACATGATGTTATTTGTATTAACTATGTGAATTGGCTAAAATTCTTAATATTTCTAGTAGAACATCTTTTGAGAATAAAGATCTTATATTATAAAAAACCAATATAATATACAAGGGATAATATTTCAAAACATGAACAAATCTTATTGAAATTGATGAAAGAATATGTATATATATATATATATGAATTTAGTTTATCACTCATGTTTTACCTTCCATAGAAACATTTTTCCACTAATGTTGTGTTCCACTTGTCATAATAAATTTACACCATTATCACACTTTGACATCTATTTTAAACCACACTACCTTTTTATTACAAGCATATTGATGTTTGTGTATCTCTATTTTGGATCTATTGGATATGAATATTCCCCTCAAAACATTATATTTTATTAGTTAGTTTTTTATTTTTTTTATGATTAGAAGATATATAAATTATTTAATATTTCTAAATTGGAATCATGAATTTATTTATATATATATAAATATTTTTGAGTTATATATATTTTTGGTCATAATTAGTTTGTGGTTATAATATGTTTGTAATTATAAATTTTTTGTGTTTATAAGTAGTTGTTATAAACTGATTGTGGCTATAAATATTTTATTTATAATGTTTTTTTGTTTGTATATGTTCTTGTGCATATGTTTTTTTGCTTATATGTTTTTTGTTTGATATAAATTGTGTTCTATAATTTCTATGGTTATAAATTGTATACATTTGATTTTGTTATAATGTTATTTCAAGATAATATTTTCTATTTAAAAATTTTACCATGAGTTAAAATTTTATTTTATTTTTTTGAAATATTTATTGTAAAAACATTATATATATGTATATTTGATTTTATAAGTGTATATATAATAGTAATCAATATATTTTAAATTAATATATGTTAATAAGTTAATTTTTTTATTTAAACATTTAGATGATTTAATTTATTCATACATTATATAATAACATTATATATTTAATAAATCACTATATGATAACTGTTTTGTCATGACCCATCCCCCGAGGCCCGTGCAGTGACTACCCCAATACCACCTTCTATAGGCCATGGGCAGGCGACTATAACCAAAGGCATAAATCCCTAAACTAGGAAGGTATTTCCTTTATAACTAAAAACACACACAACAGAGTACACAATTGAAGACAAAACACTAAGAAAAACTGTATAACAAGAGAGTGATAAAAGAAAAGAGCCCGCAAATAAAATCCCAACTGTAATTTACAGGTACAACTAGAAAGGAAAAAATAGAAGACATGTGAAAATAATCTCCTGGATCATCCTCTATGGATCCTAACTGAAGGGAAGGTATGGATAGCCACCTCAGCACTCCACGTCTGTCAGTCTCCATAGGGTACCGACTCTTCGTGAGGTCCACATCCGGGTACCGTACAGTCCTCATACACTAAGCCTCTGTCAGCGATGTCTATCATCTGCATCCAACACAACGAGGTGCGGGCATTGCCCATGTAGGGGTGAGTATAATGATACTCAGTAGTGACCCCAGGACCCTCAAGGTCTCACAAAATCCAACAAGTATAAACCACAAGGTATGAAATCAACAGATAACCTCACTTAGGTATATTCCCATACATATACCTATGTTATCTAGTAATCCATATCAATCATGAGGAAAACATAAAGTTTCTAACTCAGCTCACACAGGTATACAACTTTTAAAGAGAGATGGAGATGATCTGATGTAGCCACTAAATCATCTATTTTGTCAAACCCACAAAGAATCAAGGAACAAAAAACACAACTGTCAAACCCACAAAAGAACCAAGAACAGTTATTCTGTCAAAGCCACATAGGATCCAAGAACAGATGTCAAAACTATCGAACCCACACATGATCTAGGAATATCAGTCAGAGCTGTTGACACGGCACAGGATACAGGAACAGTCGTCAGTGCACAGCTAGCCACAGGGTTCTGTATGAAGCATGCTTGATTCTGAGATGGTATTCTTATCAAGTCGGGTGTCTTTACATCAACTACCACGAAGTCCCAAAAAGAAGTATCTCAAAGGTCTACCTCGTCATAAGTCTCTCAACACAACATACAGTCATCAATCGGATGCCCGGTCTGTGAGTTATTATCCATTTAGTCCCAGTGCCCGGTTGGATTCGTGTACGATCCAACCTTACCATAACTCAACTAAATCCCTACTCCAATGGGGTATACTCAAAGGGATGGCTACGGTCCAATATTTCCAGCACTGCCAACGGATCATGAAACGGAAGTCTGGTGCCAAGGATATGGCCAAAGAATGTAAAGGGTCGGTAGTGAGATAGGGTCTGGTCCGACACGATCGGACCGACCTGGCCCAACCCAATTAGACCTGTTGTGTCTGGCCTGGCCCATTTGGTGGGCCTACCTGTTAGGTTCGCCCCGACCTGCTCGGTCCAGCCCAGCAGGCTGCGAGGGTGGGTTGTCCCGGGATTGGGTCCGGTTAGGCCTGGAGCGTCACGACAGTGCGGATCATCGCAGCTCGGCCCGGAGGGCGCGGCCGGTCCGGTTCATTCAGGGCACTGTGAGGGGGACCGCAGACTAGTTTGGAAGGTCAAGCAGCCAGGAGGCAGTCGGGAAGGGCATGAACAAGCGGGCCAGCGGGCAGCTAGTTCTGGCAGGGTGCGACCAGCACTGGCCGGTGCGGTTGGGGCAGGGCGTAGCCAGATGGGCCGGTTTGGGTGGCATGGTATGGAGCGACCAGTCCAGCCGGCTGGCAGCCGGTTTGGGCACGGCTAGGTGGTTCGGCAGCCGAGAGGTGGGCAGCAAAGCAGGCCAATATGCGTGCGGCCAGGCGTGTCGGTGGCCGGGAGGCGCGCCGCTAGGTGGTTCGGCAGTCGGAAGGGGTGCGGCCAGGCGGTTTAGCATTCAGGAGGCGTCTGTCCAGGCATTTCAGTGGCTGGGAGGAGTGCGTCCAGGAGGTCCGGTGGCCTCGAGGTGGGTGGTGTGAGTTGTCTCGGGTAGGGAGCTGCAAGTGCGGGCCGGCGCGGTTCACGAAGGCTGCCTATAGTGCGGCCTTTGTCGTTGCCGCCTTCGGCGCCTCTTTTCTCATCACCATGCTGAATGTTCAACATAAAAAAGATCAGCGGAGTGGTTGGACCATGTTGGTTTGGCCTACACCCTCTGTGTTTAGGGTGATATCAATTGGTTCATCAAAGATGTACGATGTACAACAATTATTTTACAACCACGCAAATAATTCTTTCTATCCGTAGAAGAGAAATAGAAAAAAAATAAAACACAAAGGTAAACCCTCTACCTTTGTTCTTAATTCTTCTTTCGTTGACGGAATCATGGAACGTAGATGAAGAAGTTCATCATTTGTCACATCCACCACACGCTTCCAATCCTGAGCTACGTCGGCTCGTGGAAGACACTCCACATCGTTAGGTTTCCAAGGAAGATGTTTGAAGAGGATAAGTGTTCTTCATCGGTGGATCATTCTTCGTTCTTCGTTGGGAGCTTTTCACCGTAACCCTCCTCTTCCCATATTCCACCAAATGAAAAATTCCAGCCAAAAGAAATATGTCCCCCAAAAAATAATAGATTGTCTATTATTTTAGAATGTTGGATTTAAAATTCAAAAGGGAGTATTAATTAATTGGCCTCACCCAATTAATGTGGAGGATTAGGGAAATTTGGCACAAATTAATTAAAGGGGATTTGAAGATGATCCCCTATATTAATTTGGATATTGAGAGTTTCTCCACTTTAATGTGGAGTTATAGTGTGTTAAAATCCTGGGTGGTCCCCACCACAATTCACATGAAGAGAAGGTTGGGTTCAGGTGGGCCCAACCACCATAACCTTTCATGGGAGGTTAAGGTGGGGTGGTCTCACCTCCAACTTCCACGAGGAGGTTTTAGCCACCAGACACTCACAGGGCAGCTCAAAAAAAATAAAGTGTTGCTTACTTTATTTTATTTTTTTTTCATGAAAACTCAAAAACAAACTTTTATTCTCGACCAACTGCCTTCGCGGTGAAAGACTTCTTCAGTGAATAACGGCGATGTGAGTTCAACGATGACCTCATATTTCAATTCAGATTACTGGTTCAAAATTTATAAGAATATGATCGTATATTTACTGAACGTCCCCAAAAAAACTTTAGAAATTGATTCTGGTCACATTGGGCCTCGGAATCAAGCACTGTAAATTTTCACGGACTCGTAAAATTCACATGTAATTATGAATAAAAAATTTTACATGGAATTTCTGGGTCTTTACATTTTCTCCACCTCAGGGCTTTACGTCCCCGTAAGCTACAACTCAAACTATGGGAACAAGTGGGTTACTGAACATGTATCTGAGCCTCCCGCTCCCATGTGATCTCCTAGAGGTTCTTGTGCTGCCAGTGTACGCGCACTAGAGTTATTGACCATCCATATAAGAGCTGATTATGTCGATCCTCAATCTCCACTGGAACCTCTAAACAAGTTTCCTCATCATCGGCAACCATCTCCCCATGCTCAATGATGTGTGAAGGGTCGTGCACGTATCACCTTATCTGGGATACATGGAAAGCATCATGCACCCGATGTGACTGAGGTGGAAGAGCTAAGCGGTATGCCACCTCACCAACTCTATTGAGGACCTGAAAAGGTCCAATGAAACACGAATATAACTTTCCACCTCAACAAAATCATAGTAAACCTATTCAGGGTGAGACCCGTAGAAGGACATGGTCTCCATACATGAACTCTAGAGGTATCTAACTCCTTTCATCATATGAGTTATTCATGTTTTGTGAAGAATTTTTCCACTCCTAGATTATCTGCACCTTCTCTCTGGTAGCCTATACCATCTCTAGTCCCACTATTGCTGACTCCCCTAGGTTTGTCCAGTACAAGGGTGATCTGTAAGGTCACCCGTATAACATCTCGAAAGGTTCCATCCCAATGGTGGAGTGATAATTGTTGTTATAAGAAAACTCCACAAAAGGTAAGTGATCCTCCCAGTTGTGATTGAAGTCAAGGACACAAGCACACAAAATTTCCCCAAAGGTATAAATGGTCTGCTCAATCTGACCATCCGTCTGAGGATGGAAGGTGGTTCTCAGAAGAATCTGCTTCCCAAAAGCCTCCTGCAACCCCTTCCATAGCTAGGAAGGAAACTGTGTGTCACAGTCAAAGACAAAAGAAGAAGGTACTCCATGTAGCTGCATAATCTTCTGCACATAGAGGCATCCCAAGATCTCTACTGATCCCTACTTTTTGATCTGTAGTAAATGGACCAACTTGGTGAGTCATTCAATGGTCACCCAAATATATTTGTGACCAATGGATGTACGTGGAAGACCTATCATTAATTCCATGGATATCCCATCCCACTTCCACTCTGGAATATTTAAAGGCTGAACCAATCCAACTCATACCTGATTCTCCGCCTTCACTTGATGACAAGTGAGGCACTGTGAGACAAACTCTGCAACTTCCTTCTTCAAACTAGGCCACCAATGTTGTTGTTGATGGTCCTTGTATATCTTCTCCACTCCTGGGTGTACCTCTCGAGGGGATGTGTGGATCTCCCTCAACACTTCCTCCTGAAGTGAAACTGTCACCATAGTACGTCTTCTAAAGAGGATGACGTGCTCCCCACCTTCAAAAAATCTCTCAGGTGAATGCCCTTTGGATATCTGAGCACATCATGTCTCGAAGTCGGCGTCTCCATGTTGTGCCTCCCTGACTCACTGAAGAAGTGGTCGAGTAACTGTAAGAGATTGAAATAAATCTACTCCATGTCGGTCAACAAAGGATATCTGTAAAGTAGCCAGCTGCACTTTCACCTCGCCTAGCAGCTGTATACCAGATCTCCTACTGAGTGCATCTACTACAAAGTTCCCCTTCCCAGGAGTATAGACTATCTCGATGTCATAGTCCTGGAAAAACTCAAGCCATTGCTTCTGTCTCATGTTCATGTCCTTCTAAGATAAGACATACCTAGGACTCTGGTGGTCAGAGTAGACTATGAGATGCTCACCCATCAGATAGTTCCACCACATCTTCAAGGATAAGACCACTGCTGCTAAATCTAGGTCATGGGTAGCGTGGTTCTGCACATGATGTCTCAGCTGACGAGAACCATAAGAGATCATTTCTCACTCCTACATCAGGACACACCCAAGTCTAGTCCCGAACGCATCGCAGTAGACTACGTACACTACGCAATTCTCTTAAAGCCTCAAGATGGGGGAACTAGTCAGACTCTTCCTTAGCTCCTGAAATCTCGGCTGGCATCTCTATGACCACATGAAGTATTTCCCCTTCTTTTTCAAGGCTGATAGTGGTGCTGCAACTCTGGAGAACTCTGGTATCAATCTCCGATAATATTCATCCAAACCTAGGAAAACAAGAACCTCCATCACACTCCTGGGTGGCTCCCAAAAAAGTTCCACCTCAATCTTCGCAGGATCCACTATAACTCTAGCATCTGAGATGTCATGTCCTAAAAAGTGAACCTATTGGATTCAAAACTATAACTTCGAGAGCATACAATAAATCTGGTGCTCTCGAAGTGTGTACAGTACTACCTAAAAATGGTAGGCATGCTTCTCCTCAGTAGTCGAGTAGATCAGAATGTCGTCGATGAATAAAACGTCAAAGGAATTGATGTATGGGAGGAAGATCATGTTCATTAGTCCCATGAACATTGTTGGAGCGTTGGTTATGCCTAAAGGCATAACCAATAACTCATAATGTCCGTACAGATATCTAAAGGTCGTCTCCTACACATACTCATCTAGAACTTTGAGTTGGTGATTGCCTGATCTGAGGTCTATTTTAGTGAATCATTGTGCTCCCTTTAGTTGATCAAAGAGGTCGTAAATCCTTGGGAGTGGGTAATTGTTCTTCATGGTCACCTGGTTTAGGAGACGATAGTCAACACAAAGCCTTAGCCTCCCATCCACCTTCTTGGCGAATAGAATCAGGGTTGCCTAGGGAGAAACACTGGACCGGATGAATCCCTTCCACTATAAGTCCTCCAGCTATACCCGTAGCTCACGAAGCTCAGTGGGAGCCATTCGATATGCTGGTGTCGATATCGATGTTGTCCTGGGGTATAGGTCAAGGTAGAAGTCCACCTCTCTGTGATGAGGTAGTCTTGGAACAACATTAAGGAAAACATCTACATATTGGTCCACCACTACAGGATATGTCAGACTCTCCACATCAACAGTTGTGAGGGTATGGTAAGCAAACTGATAAGTGATTGGTTGCACCCTCCTCCGAGTCAGTCCATCCTATGCTGCAAAGGCTCCCTTCTCGTCAGTGAAGGTGAACTAGGTCCCATCCGTGCGGACACAACACACTTTGTGCCTAATATAATCAATATGATCTTAGACTGTAGATAACCAGCCCATACTCTAGATGATGTCGTAAGGCCTCGATGCCGCTATGAAGATATCCTAGCTGAAGCTCTCGCCTCCTAATGTAATCTCACACTGTCATCACTAGTGTGTAATCATCGAGTCTGCTTATGTAGGAGTCTCTAGCCGTAAGGAATGAGCCAACAGCTCCATCGGAATCTATGAGCTCCAAACGAGGGTAGTGTCAATGAAAGAGTGACTGGAACCTGTGTCTATAAGAACTGTATCTTTGGTAGATTAGACATAGATTGAACCTCGAATCATCTTCGGAGTGACATGAACGTATTCCTCAGCTTCGTGGATTTGAGCTCTCCCCAATCCACATACTCTATGTTTCCGTGGTGGACCTCCTGGTGGTAGTGGTGGTAACACCTCATAACAACTTCTACCACCATCTGCATGACCAGCTCCTCTGCTACATCTGCATGCGCCCTGCGGATCTCCTCAATTGAACCTCTGCCTCTCCCTGGGAGGTCCCTCCCCTATCTGTTGTTCATCCGTGCAGCAGTTCAGACAGTGACGATCCATGTGACCCTGCCCATTGCATGTGAAAAACTGCATGTTCCTCGAATGGTTGGCTCGGTCTCCTGTGACTCTCACAACCAAACCCGAGTTCTAAGGTCATAAACCAGATGGTCTGGTCCGCTTGGACCTCTATGACATTTGCCTGCTGCCAACTGCAAAAGACTCCTCTATGTCACTCTGGGTGGCAGGTCTCGCTACTGGTGACTGCTCACAAAGTAAACTCTCTACAAAGAATTCTCTCTCCAACATCCCCTCCTATGTTGGGATGCTGAGGGAGATCATCGAAGCCCTGATCTCTCACCTGATCCCTTGCTCAAAAGTATGTGCCCTGAAGAATGGGTCTCTTATCATATCTTTGGAGTTGCATGAGAGGTCGGTGATCCTCACATAGTACTGTGTCACCATCATGATACCCTACTGTAGATGAAGTAGCTCCTATATTTTCACTATTCGTAGGGTGGATTGGACAAACTCTTCCCAAAACATGCTCTCAAAAAATGCCCAGAATAGTGTTGCCTTATCATGCACCTGGAGCATCAGGCTCCACCATCTGCATTCTTCTTCCTAAAAGAGACTCATGGAAAGGAGCACCATATGGTCTGCTAGTGTCCTTACTAGTAAGAAGACTCTCACCACAGCCTCCATCTAATCCTCATCTACCTGTAGGTCCCTCTCACCCCTAAATCTGGGTGGCATCTAGCGTTGGAACTCGTGCAATGCGCTTAGGCGGCGTGCACTCTCTACTGCTGGGGATGGTGGCATCGGTGGCCCAACAGGTAGTGGTACCGCTAGTGCCTCCACTGTGATAGGGCCCTGCACCGAGGCCTTGTTGCTCGGTGGGCTTCCACCTCGTACAAAGACTAGAACCCTGGCTCGCTTTCTATGTGGAGGCATCCTAAAAAATAATAGGTGTGCAATGTTCAATAAGTAGTAACTGGTGAGCTAACTCAAAGAGATCACTATGAAATCTCTGGAAACACTAACACACAATAAGTGTTTTTGTGCACTGAGTCAAAAATCATATGTCAGGGTCCCAGTGTAGATATGTCAGCCACCGCACCAACACTGGACTAACTAAACTAAAAACCACACTCAGTACCCCTAACACTATTTATTTACAGAAAAGATCAGAGTCCAAAGTTGTACGGTTGAATCGAATCCTCTGATACCAATTTGTCATGACTCTTCCCCTGGGGCCTGTGTCATGACTACTCCAAGCCCTCCTTCCACCGGCCAAGGTTTGGCGACTAGAACCAAAGGTGCAAATCCCTAAATTGGGAAGGAATTTCCTTTATAACTGAAAACACACACAACAGAGTACACAATTGGATACAAAACACTAATCAAAATTGTATAACAAGAGAGTTCTAAATGTAAAGGGGCCAGAAATACAAGCCCAACTGTAAAGTACAAGTACAACTGAAAAAGAAAAAAGCTGAAAGGTGAAAAGTGGATTCTGGATCATCCACCACGGATCTTACCTGATGGGTAGGTATAGATATCCTCGACAACAATCCATGTCTGTCAGTCTCTACCAGGTACTGACTCATCGTGAGGTCCACCTCCGCGTACCGTCGAATCTTTGTACACATAGCCTCGATCAGTGTTATCTGTTGTCTGCATCCAACACAACGAGGTGCAGTCATAGCCCATGTAGGGGTGAGTATAACGATACTTAGTAGGGACCCCAAGACCCTCAAGGTCTTACAAAAACCAACAAGGATAAACCTCAAGGTATGAAATCAATATATAACCCCACATAGGTATATGCCCATACATATACCTAAGTTATCTAGTAATCCATAACAATCATGAGGAAAACACAAAGTTACTAACTTAGCTCACACATGTATACAAAAATTAAAGAGAGATAGAGATGATCAGATGTAGACATTGAATCATCTATTCTATCGAACCCACACAAGATCCATGAAGAGATATCAGATCTATCAAACCCACACAGGATCCAGGAACAATAATTCTATCGAACCCACACAGGATCCAGGAACATAAGTTAGAACTATCGAACCCACACAGGATCCAGGAACAATAATCAGAGCTATCGAACCCACACAGGATCAGGGAACAGTTACCAGTGCACAACCAACCATAGGGTTCTACATGAAGAATTCTTTATTTCAAGAGGGTCCACTCTACAATCCATGTTTCGTTACATCAACTTCCACGTTGTCCCAAGTAGAAGTATATAAAAGGTCTGCCTCATCATAAGGGTATCCATGCAATAGACGGTGCATCAATCAGATGCCCAGTATGTGAGTTATTTGCCTTTTAAGCCTAGGGGCCCGATTAGATTTGTGTACAATCCAACCTGACTGTATCTCATCTAAACCCCAAAATCCAGTGGGGTATGCTCAAAGAGACGACTACACTCAAAGATTTTCAGTGCCACTGATGGATCGTCAAATAGACGTCCAATGCCATAGATATGGAAAAAGAAAGTAAAGGGTCAGTAGTTGGACCGGGTCAAGTCCGACCCGGTCGGACTGACCCGGCCCAACCCAGTCTGGGTCATCCAGGTCAGACCTATTGGGTCTGGCCTGGCCCATTGGGCGGGCCATCCTGTTATGTTCGGCCCAGCTGACTAAGAGGGTGGTTCGGCTTGGGCTCGGGGCCAGTTCGGCCTGGAGTGTCACGAGAGTGCGGCTCGGCGCAACTCGGCACAGAGGACGCGACCCGGCCAGTTTGGCCAGGGCACTATGAGAGGGACCACAAACCAGTTTGCCCAGCGCAGGCAGGTGCGGTTTGGGCAGGGCGCGGGTATGCAGGCTGGTTCAGGCAGCCGGGTAGGGCGCCGCCAAGTGAGCCAGTGGGCGGCCGGTTCGGGTGCGGCCAGGCGGTTCGGTGGCTGGGAGGTGCATGACCAGGTAGGCTGGAAGGCGCGCATCCAGGTGGTCCGGTATCAAGGTGGACCACAGCCAAGTGGGGCCAGTGGCCGGGAGGCGTGCAGCTAGGCGGTTCAACAGCTGGGAGGCGTGTGGCCAGGCGGTTCAGTGGCCGGTAGGTGCATGGCCATGCGGTTTGGTGGCTGGGAGGCACACGGCCTGGTGGTCTGGTGGCCGGGAGGCCTGTGGTGCAAGCCGACTGGGGCAGGGCACTACCCGCACGGGCCAACACGGTTCGCAGAGGCCTAAGTTAGTGCGACCATTGTCGTTGTCACCTTCGTTGCTTCGTTGGACATTGTCATGCCGAAAGTTCAACATAAACAAGATTGTTGGAGGGTTTAGTCCATGATGGTTTGACCCGCACCCTCCGCATTTAGGGTGGTATCAATTGGTTCATCAAAGATATATGATGTACCATAATTATATTACCAACATGAAAAGAATTCTTTCTATCAGTAGAAGAGAAACTGAAAATGAATAAAACACAAAAGTAAACCCCCTACCTTTGTTCGTCATTCTTCATTCATCATTCGTTAACAGAGTCATGGAAAGTAGATGAAGAAGTTTGTTGTTCATCACGTCTGCCGCACGCTTCCAATCCCAAGCTGTATCGGCTTATGGAAGATGTTCCACGTTGGTAGTTGTCAGAGGGAGAAGTTCAAAGAGGATCAGTGTTCTTCATTAGTGGAGAATTCTTCGTTCTTCATTGGGATATTTTCTCCATAGCTCTCCTCTTCCAAAGTTCCACCAATTGAAAAATTCCAAACAAAAGAAATATGTCCCCTAGAAATAAAAGATTGTCTATTATTTTAGAATGATGGATTTAAATTTCAAAATGGAGTATTAATAAATTGTCCCCACCCAATTAATGTGGAGTATTAGGTAATGATGGAACCAATTAATTAAAGGGTAGTTGAAGAGGTTCCCCTATATTAATTTGGATTTTGAGAGTTTCTCCACTTTAATGGGGAGTTTCAAGGCTTACATTCCCGGGTGGTCCTCACCACAATTAACATGAAGTGATGGTTGGGTTCGGGTGGACCCCACCAGCATAACCTCTCATGGAATGTTAAGGTGTGGTGGTCCCAGATCCAACTTCCACAATGATGTTTTAACCACCAAACACTCACATGGTGGATCAAATAAAATAAAGTGTTGCTCCCATTATTTTATTATTATTTTTTCATAAAAACTAAAAAACAAACTTTTATTCTCGACCAACTTCCATCGAGGTGAAAGTCTTATTATGAAAATATCGGTGCTACGAGTTCTATGGTGCCCTCAGATTTCAATTCCAAGCACTGGTTCAAAAGTTATAAAAACCCTCTCCTATGTTTAATGAACATACCCAAAAAAACATCAAAAATTGATTCTGAGCACACCGGGTCCTGGAATCAAGCGCCTTCAATTTTTTCAGACTTGTAAAATTCCCATGTAATTAAGAAAAAAAGATTCCATGGAATTTACAGGTCATTACATGTTTGAAGAACTATTGATGAAAGGTCTGGACAATTTCATGGTAAATAATGAATGAAATCATGAAAATATAGATTTTGTTTCAATTCATGAACTGGTTTAATATGAGAATATCAGGGTTTAGATGAATTAATTTCCATCTTATTTTATTTGGTTTTAATCATATCTAAACACATTGAATATGGCATGGTGTAATAATATAAAATTCAATATATAACATTGATTATGTTATTTAGTGTGTGATAAAGTATTTCCTTAGTGAATTAATTCATGATATAGAACTCAAAAACATTAAAAAGAAACAACTATTGAATGAATTTGACAGATATTGAAAAAATATTTTTCTAGGATGTACTAAATCCATACTATTGTTATCGGTAATGGGATTGGTTAACATAAAGTAAAGAAATGGTTTTTATGGAAAAATATTCAAGGAATTTATTGAAATTTCGAATGTGTTACTTACAAAAAACAAGAGGCTTCTAAATTATAATTATGTTTAAAATCATATTATGTTTAATGAGACTAAAATATGAGAAAAGTAATGATTTTTCAAATTATAGTTTTATATACAAGAATTAATATATAGGTTTATCAAAAATTAATAAATATAGTACATTATGATATAAAATGGATTGATGATCCAACTCTGATTAATCATTGATGTATAGTCACAAAGTATCAAAATAAGGAAATCTAGTATCATTAAAAAAATATTTGGTTAAAACATTTATTTTCAAATTCAAATATTTCTAAGTGAGTGAGAAGGATTATAGATGAGATAATATTTGATGTAAACCTAGATCACCCAACTTATCTACCACAATATAATATATTGGATTAAAAATACTCAATTTTTGAAATAATTGTAAAAATCCATGATTGGGAGCATTAAACAATGTATGAATCCATATTACATCCTCAATAACTGATATATTTTATGACATTTTATTTTGGAAGTTTCTAATATATCTTAGTAGATATGTATAAATAAAAATAGTGTTATAATGAGATTTATGATTTATGCTACAAATTAGCATGGACGTGGTATTGATGTATATATGTCACCACTAATTAGTGATTAAAACTTTTTATTTTTGTCGAGTGTTAAAGTATTTAATTCATAAAATAATTCATATATTATTATTCATACTATTGTAATGTTCAGTACAAATGAATTTACAACATATAGAAACTTATAAAAAATTTGTTATAAAGGACATAAATCTTATGAGACTTACAATTAATTGACTTCAAATCATTAATTTATGAAAATAAAAATAAAATTTACATGGTTTATCAAAGATTTTTTTTAATGAATGAAAATAATAGAATATTAAAATAGAAAATTAATTTCATATAAAAGTTTTATTTTCTACCACAAACATTGTAAACTAAAAAATATTACAACAATGTGAAAAAATCGACATCACATATGGGAAGATATAATTTTTGGGTTATTAAAAATACATTTTACAAACTTTTTATCTTAATTTATCTACCTATTTAGTGATTTCCAGAGTTAAAACCAAACATTTATGCTCTACATGTTTTGAAAAACAATATGGGTCAATTTCGTCAAAAAAATATATTATAAATTAATTTATAAAATATGGATTATATATAATATTAGACATAATATATATGGGAATGAATTTAAAGTGAGATCCATCTATGAATGTAAATGAAATATATTTACTTTCGTATTTTCAAAATTATGGAAGATTTAAAAGATAAATTTATATTATTTTTTACGTGGTATTAAAATACCTAGTGAGTATACAAAAAGTGTGAATAAATTGTTGTGATTAAAGGATTTGATGTTAATAGGAATTAAATATAATGATTGGCATATATAGATGTATAAATAACATAAAGTTTAACTACCTGGAATATTATCAAAACCTATTGGAAAATCTATGAAAATGTTTTTATAAATTTCCAATTACATTTTCAATAGATTCATTGATAAAAATTTAACAAATGTGTTGGTTAATGTTGTTTTCATAAAACAATATCAATTATAGATGTATTTTCCACCATCATTTTTTATGTAAAGTTTTATCATATTATTTATTTTTTGTGAGTGATATGGATATGTTGTCCTCTATATTTACAATGTGTGTACATTTTTAAATGATATATAAAAATTATGAATATATTGTTTAAAACTTATCAGCGACCTATGGCCACAAATTATCAAAATAATATATCAAAGGAGGTGGTGGAATTCTATATTGTATACTTGTATGAACATCATCTTGGAGGACTCCATATATATCAACATATTGTAGTAAATTCTTATGGTAGGGGGATCTGAAACCTAAAAGTAAAGTAAATTTCACATGATAGATTGATCCATAAACATTTATTCATTTTCAACAATTTATATAATGTTCTTCTTTTTATATCATCTCATATTATTTTATTAAAGGTACTATATATAAAAAAATAAATACTGTTTGATGAATGACAATTAAAATATATTTTTTTCACACATTAAGGGTAATTTAAACACTGATCTGTATCAAAAATCTTCAAATGGTTACTTGGGGGAAAATGTGTTAATTTTATTAGACGGCCTTGCTCCATAATTATTGGTCATAAATTTTACATAATTAATTAGAATAAAAAGGTTTTTTTGTAAAAATTGAAGAGTAGTGGTTTTCACTAAATCAATACAGTTATTTGAGTAAAAAAATTTGAATCCCAATTTATGCATGAATATAATTTTTGGAGTTGCAGAATATATATGATAATTTTACTATAATATTATTTTGGTACCAATGTCTGATTTTATCAAGGGTGATAGTAACAATGGTATGAATACTTATTAATATGGATTTAAAATGTTGATTTGAAATAATTTCTTTTTAAAGAGAAACATTTTATCATAAAGACACATTTGAAGCCGATATTTCATATTACATACCCATCGGATGATCGGTGGTCCACCATGTTTTAGGGGGAAAATTCATTTTGTGATGAGGATGTGGATGATGTAATAGACTTTGGTGAGGTTTCGTCATTTATTAAATTATTACATAATGATAGCAATGATTACAAGGCATACATATTCCACTCTATATGAAATACCCATATATAAGGGATATGAGAAAACACTTGGTTACCCTTATAACTATTCTGTTAAATGTCAATTTTTTATTTTTTGAAAATCATAAATTTTTAAAAACAATATTCATTATCATGGATATATAATCTATATAGGTTGTTTATTTCTATTATTTTTAGTTAAATTTGATATTCACCAGTTTCAAATAATCAGTTTTTATTTAAAAAGCCAATCATTTTCTGTTTTTCTGACACATACAAATGCAAAATCATTAAATCTAAACTTGGATAATTAAATTAATATATTTTGATTTTTTAAATCATTATTATGTTATTATTTATATTCATTGGTTCTAGGAAAACATTTATTGATTGAATAAGTCTTGAATCATTATTTTCTTGTGAATAATAAACATATAAAAACACTATTTTTAATAATGATATTTAAATCATTATATGTTCATCATTTATACATGTTCTGAAATAATTTTAAAATTAATTAGTTTTATTAAAAAAATAGGATGAAGTTTCCTGATAATATTTTTCCCCTTAATTATACACATATACGGTAACTATTTTTTTATCATATATATTTATGGAATAAATATTGATCAATTTCATTATTTTTATATTAATTATTATATTATTCATTATTAGTTAATCATTTTATGGTTGGAGAAACCCATTAGTATTATTTTTTTATAAATATTTCATTATATTCTTCAATTTTAGGTATGAAAATTTCTTCATATATATTAGTTAAAATTGTGTATATAATTGTTTTCATATTTTTTATAATCAACCTTTTTTATTTAATAATTATTTAATTTTAAATACATTTCTAAATAATTGTATTACATGCATCCATTTAAATAACAGTAAGTGTTGAAGTAGAATATTTACAAAAGTATAGTTATTTTTTCATATTAATATATATATAATAATTATATAATTTAAGGAAATTAATTTTTTTTATAAAAGTTATTTACAACACTACTGGTGGCCCATCTGGGTGGGAGTCTTTATATTCTATAGAAACGGTGACTCCCAGATTTGGTAGATATGGGATTACAAAATTAATTAAACATTTACTTTACCATTGGGAATAAAGATTAATAATGGAATGTGATGATATTAAAAATTCATTTGTCTTGAATAAGAAGTAGGTTGGGATATATAGGGGAATTCAAAGCATTTGTATTGATATATTGTCGTACAAAATATGTTTTTCCAATTTTTCAAATATTATATATTTTACATGATTAGTATATTATTTATTCAATTATAAATGACTGACGACTTTCAAAATAATAAATAAATTAAGTGTTGGTGGTCATATTAATTTTGAAAATATATGGAGGTATTTTTAATCAAAATTAACATCATTTTATATTTTTTGGAATGAATAATATAAAAACCCTTATGTCGAATATGATTTTTTGGATAAATAGAGAAGATATAAGTTTATTGTTACCCAATAAGAGGATACCATTAAAGTGTGAAAATTAATTTTTTAAGATCTATTTTGAAAAATATTTGATAATTAATTAATGGAAAATAATTTTATTTTTATGTAAAACCCTTTTAGTAGATATAACTTAAAAATATAGAAAAAATTATATATCATCATACTTTATCATGTGGTGGGTATCATTTAATATAGGAGCACATTACTACAAAAATATTAATGAATTAATAGAAAAAGATAGTTTTTTCTCGTAAAAGATTCCTTTTTTATCAAAATATAAATATGTATTCCATGAAAAATGGAAAAGTGGGAGGAATAAAAATGAGAAGTTTTTTATGGATCCATTTAATCCAGAAGTAGTTAAGATTATAAGAAATTAATTAAAATTTTCGATGAATATGGTTATTTTATAAATTCATCACACTAATATTACATTCTAATATATCAATTAATGATAACCATCAAGAACAATAAACATAGGGGACCAATATCAATGAGGGTAGGATGTGCATTTTTGGGATTTCATTAGGAAAGAAAGAACAACTTGGTTGTATAAAAGGATATAAGGAGGGTGTGTTTTTTATAATTGTTTTTTCCATTCTTGTATAGAATAAAGGGAGTATGAATGTTCATTAGAAATATCTAGGGATATTTTTGGGGAGATGAATCAGTGGATAAATGATAAATTTAAATAATCTTTTGTTGTTATATTTTTTGAAATTATGAGAGAGAGGTAGACTAGATACTGATATCTTTAACCTCCTCCTTTATACATGATTGTGTATTGTGATTGGATTATTATGATCCCCATTTATGTATTCTGGAATATATAATCATAAATAATATAGGGTACTATGTATTTCATCAATTTATGAAGTAATTTCCTATAATAGTAGTAGTACATGATATTATTTACAAATTGGACTAATGTCATTATTGATAATGGAGGAAGTTAGAGTAGTATGTAGTATGAATATTTTTATTTACATTGTACATATGTTATTCTTCATCAGTTGAAAAATGATGTATGTGTTGTTTTTAAAATTTTAATAACATTTAATTTCAAATGAATATTAATTTTTTAATTATATTTATCATATATATAGGTTTTTGAGATATAATGAATCATTGTAAAAGAAACAAGGAACATTAAACTTCTAAATTTTCTCATGTTTCTAATGGGACAAAAAAATAGTATTATAATAATTTATATTTGTGATGGTTTATAAGTTTTGGGTGAATACTAACATATATGTTAGTGATAATAAATTTTTAATATTTAAAAAATGATATTATTTATCTTGTAATTTGTGAAAAACTTTTTTGAACCTTTTTTTATTTTTCCCTTATAAGTAAATGTCAACTTCAAATTACATTTAATTAAATAAATATAACCTAAAGTGACATAATTTATTATTTATCTAATTCAGAATTTTAAACTATTTTTATCAAAACCAAATTTTCTTTTATTTATTATTTTAATGTTCTATAATACCATTTATTTATTGTGAAATACATGGATAAAGATTATAGATTTTAATATATATCTAAATGATTAAAAAGAATATTGATTTAGTGAAAGTAGGTTCAATCACTTGACATGTAATAAAAATTATATAATTATTAAAGGTATTTATTATAATGTTATTAATGAGTAATTTTTTACATTTAAATGTACATTAGATGGGTTTTTTTATTATTCCAACATGAATTAATGAGATATTGGTACAGATATTTACTTTGAATTATTCATAAAAATATTTAAATATTTATTGAATTTGTAATTTCTATTTATTATATTAGTTCTTTTATCTTAATTTTTTTGAAAAATATGTTTTGGTAATTAGTATAATAAAATTATTAAGGCCTTCAATATATTTTGTGAATGTATCCCATTTTGAAAAAGAATATATATATAATTAATTATGTTAATATTAAAGTAGATCACTTTTTTATTAGGGAGTACATATTTTGTCTTAAATATATACTTTTCCGTAATTTGAATGTGTTGTTTCTTTACAATAGTGTCATCATCAAAGAGGAATTATTCAATGTGTTATTAAGTTTTATGATTTTTTTGAGATAATCATGTCTATATTTCTATATATTTAAACAAGGTGAGTTCCATTAAAAATATGAATTCTTTAAATAACTATATAGTAATGTTAATTTTATAGTAATTATCTATTTTATTTGTTTTCTATGATATTTAAATATTTATGAAAAATTTATTAAACCACATTCATGGATTAAATGTATAATATTTTTAAGGTTTCCTAAATTTGTAAAAGTATATGTAGAATTTTAAAATTCTTCTTTTTTTATAAAATATATTTAATGAATGACTACACTGATTATTTTTCTATTGTATGTTTTTTTATTGTTACATCATTTCATGTTATAGTTCAGGGGGAATTTTATTTTATTTTATCATTTATAAAATTATTTATCATTTAATGTCATTTATTTTCAAAATGGCATCAAATGTACCCTTAATTCATGTTAAAAAAATATTGATTAATGTGGATTTTGATGTCTGTTTTCATAGTATCTGAATTTGAAAGACCTTTTATAAATATATTTATTTTGGATTTAAATATTGCTTATTATACAAACCAACATCGTTAGAAATTATATAGTGATTGTTTAAAATAATTGATGTTCAATGTTCCACTATATCAATATATATAGCATATTTTAACATTATTTTTTGTTTAAAAATGATTTGGAAAATATTGATATATGTATATTTAGTGGGGATTTCAAAATCAGTTTTTATACTAATCAATATTTAGAATGATTTTGAAATATATTACAAATAACATAACTTCAAACTATTCTAATAATTTCATTTTTATTTACATTTATTTTTAGTGAAAATTAAAAATAAATAATAACAGAAGATAAAACATTATTTTTCAATAGTTCATAAAAAATAATATACCACATATAAAAAGTTAAAAAGGATACAACTTATATATCTTGATTCTTATATAAATAAGTAGTTATTTTTTAAAAAATATGGAACTAGTTGATTGATTTTTCTCTTTTATATTTTTGATTATCTTATTTTGATATTAACAATGGATGTACCTCTTTATGATCTACATAAAAATGGTACATTGGGATAATAGATTATTGATAAATATATTATACATTTTTTATGGATATTACTCTATGGATATCTCTTTCTCTCAAAAACATACTCAAAAAATATATAAAAAATGATGTAAAAGTGTATCATACCCTCCCACCTAAGTAAACAATTATGAGGTAATGCTGGTGCGCTTGCTAAACTACCATGAGGAAATGTTATGTCAAGATATGTGGAATAATTATGAAATTATCATTAAACATGGATTGTAGAAATGACCTATATGTATTGATAATACTATCTTCATAATAAAATGTTGTGATATATGTCTCCACTATAGTGGATCAAAAGAATATTATATAGTTTCACCATAAATAAGGGCATAAAAATAGTGTTAAGTAATAAAAAACTACTTACAGTGACCCATTTTATCAAAAATATTGATTCACCAGTGGAAATATAAATGTTTTGTCAGTTTTTAACAAATATTTATACAAGATACATTATAAATAATATTTTTTTATTCCCATTTTAATAAAGAAAATTTTAAACATTAATAAAAAGTTAATTTAAGGGGGATTTTAATGGTGATTTATAAAAAAATTGATGTGGAAAATAATTTTCTAAATTGATTTTAATGTAAAACCAATATGGAAAAAATACTTTGTATATTTTTACTTTGGTTTTTCATGAAATTTATTTTGAAATCATTATTATTTTAATCTAAAAAAAACATAGATGATTTTCCACGTATGTTTTATTTAATAACTAATGTTAATAATCAATTGAAATTTTATTTTTTATATAATACATTCATTAAATTTCCAAATATAAAAAATGTTTTTTGAATTTTAACATCAATTTTATGTAATTATTTACATTGAATGAAATCTGAGACATTCAATGTCAGTTATTACAAAACTATGAAGTTAAAAGTCCAATGAGATGAAACTCATATAGCTTTCGATGTTGGTTTTCTTAAAAACAGACATTGAAAGTTAGAGTTGAGGATTTCAATGTCAATTATTGAATAAATCTGACTTAAGAGTCCATCAATGAGAATTTGGACATCTATTTTATATAATAACAGATGTTGAAAGTCCCAATCATGTAATTTTGAATTCAGTTTAATAAAAAAAATGATGTTTAAAGTTTAACTTTGAAATAGTCGACTAGTTTAAATGTTCCAAAATATAAAAAACTATAAAAAATATACAATAATTGTAAACAACATATACCGTAGAGTACATTCCTAAAACAAATACTCTCAAACCAATAATCTAAAGATAAAATTGTCTTAATAATATTTTACACAACAATAAAAAAGTAATGATAAAAAAACATAACATTAGTTTACTCAATATTCTCATGTTCTAAAATCTATAAAAACACTGTAAAATGATGCTTTATTTCATGTGGAAGTATATTTAATTAGTACAAACAATTATATATTTATACTATATCAAATCATCTCATAGTATTGAAATTATTTTTGTTATAAATCAATTAAATTATTTGTTAATGAGAAGAAACTAAAATTTAGTCCTTGTGAAAAGTCATATTTATTTGTATTCGTTACTTTTTGAATTTATAAATAATGTTAAGAACCATATATATTAGTTAATAAATTCCAACAATATCAAACTCAAAGAGAAATTACTAATAATAATGTAAAAGAATAAATGAAAACCTTATATTTCATGAAGGTGGTGAATTGAAATTTTGACACAAAATATACCATCATAATTATCAAATAGTTTCATGTAGGTGTCACATTGTTTATAATATCAACTGTTTTTGCTTTGAATTTTCATTATTATCGCTATAGTTCGGAAACTTGATTCCTAGGTAATAGTTTGAGTAGTTATTTCCATATTTTATCATATAACCAAACATAATAGGTAAATTATATAATATTTCCAAAGATGGTTTAAAACTAAAAAACATGTCACCTGTTGACAATATTTGTTATCAAGATTGTTTTTATGTTCCAATACAACATATATCTAGTATAAGTATTAGACAGTGTTGTTACAGGACTAAGAATATTTGAAAACCTCAGAGATGTGATCATACTAATTGATAAATAAGGAACATATTCTATAAATTAATTTCAAATAGGACATACATATAAAAGATTATATTCCCTCTAAAAAACTATTAGAAATTACATGTCTTCCACATGTTACATAGTTTATTTTATGTTGAAAATTTCCCAATTATCTATGATATATATATAAGTAGATTTTTTTCTTCAAAACATAATAAAAAAATAAAAAAGTGAATATATATTTCTATGTAAACTATGATCTTAAAATTATAATTTATATAGAGACATCTGATTTTGTAGATGAAGTTAAATTTTTGTTAAAAGTTTTAGTAAAATTATTTTTTCAAGAAGATAAATAGATACGAAATATTATTCATCAATTGAAACTCATCAAATTTTAGTAATGTTATGAAATCTATGAATGTAAAATAATTTCTTCCTCCTTTTAATTGGTACAACACTATTGATACTATCAGTGTAAAAGGTTGATTCACAATCAATATCCATAAAATTATTTGAACTTAGTGTGACTGAGAGTTTATCATTATGCATGTTCATACATCAAATTCTAAGAAAAGACATAAATGTTTAATAAATCTATATAATTATATGACACAATCAGATAAGGTGGCCTACCAATTGCACACATCTTCTTTCCACATGTATATTTTCCAAACATTAAAATGTATGGAAATCAATGTCAACATTTATCTTGGAATATCATAATATAACATGGGTAATCATATTTAAATCATCCTAGATAAATCAATTATATAAATTCCAATAAATATTTTATTTTCCCCATCTAAAACATATTAACATATTCCTTTATTACCCAAGTGAAATAGTGTATATATAGTCTCAATAAAAATATTTTTTATATACTAACACATAGAACTCTTTCCTAACATCAATAAAATTATCTTAATTTTCATGAGAGATATATTTTACCTGTAACCAAAAGACACTATGTTTTATTCTATAATGCATATTGCGTTTTAAAATTATGAAAACAACATAGTAATGAGTAGTTAGATTCAAAATAAAATTAATTTTATCAAACAATCACTAATTCTACCAAGAATATATTAAATTAAAGAACCAAAAAAACTATTCCTGAAGGAAAATAAATTGATTTTATGGTTAAAATGTGAGAAAAGTGAACCCAAAATCAATTTCTATCATGTGAAATAATAAAAAAAATTACCAATAGTATAATAAAAAAATTTCAACAAAAGTAAAAAAATTTCAAAAATGGTTTATAATAAGTTATTATGAAGTATGAAAAATAAGACTAGGATGCCAACCCTTCCCTGAAAATGAGCCTATATTTTTATAGGATTTTATTAAAAATATATTTATATTATAATATTAAAGACTATAAAATAGGGGAGAAAGGATAATCCCTCAAAGATGTGATGAAAAATTTATAGGATTTTTACTAATTCATAAAATGAAAATTTGAACAAGTGATAATAAAAAAAATACAATAACAAATAATGATAATGGAGTGAAATTTGTTTCTAGATAAAAGTGTTTTTCTGATTAAGAAAACTTGTGAATGAAATAGTGATAAAACAAGGTGACTTGGGTTGGTATCAAATAAAATAAATTGTTTTTTCTGAACCCAAGGAATGAGTTATAAGGACAAATATTATTATTAACTTGTTAAGATGATTTCTATTCATCAAAATATTTTATTTCATAAAAGAACAATCATATAATTTATTTTATTTTATAATCGTTATTAATTAATGTTTTTGTAATAAATTACAATATATTTCAAGAGATAAATTGAATAAAATTATACTTGATTCTATATAAAACGTCTAAATATATTAGAACACTATTTGATGATATATTCTCTTCAATGAAACTCAAAATAGATATATTATTATTATTTTCAAGTTGAAAATGCATCATAACTGTTGGAAAAAATAAAAATTGATTTTTTTATTACATGAAAATAATAAAATTCAAATTTGAGCACTAAGAATTACCTAATTGAGTGAAATATTTTTCAATGAAAATCATGGTTGAAAATATTCCACATTAAAGTATTTATTTTTAGATGAAATAATAATCCATAGTGTAATTTATTTCAAATCCAAAATGGGACAACACATTTCATATATTGATTCAACATAATATAAATTTTTATAAAATTCCAAAAATATTGTTAATATAAACCATATATCTCTTTGTAAAAGTTAGAAAAAAAGTTACAATCACATAGTTACAAAATATATTAAAATGAAAAACTATTATTAGATCCTACTGGAGAACTTTATTTAATACACAGTACGTGATAACAAAAAATAACTTACTATTTTTTTGAAAAGAAATAATACTACATAAAAATAATAAAGGAATTTTTAATTGATATGTATCTAATTGGTTTTATTTGTTTGAATAGATTTTAGTGAAATTGTGTTTTTGTGTCCATTTTTATGTTTTATTATTATATAATTAAATAAATCCTCAATTTAACAACACTTATTGAAATAATTGAATATTTTTATATTTAGATAATTTGATTTTATAAATTAATATAATTTGTAATGTTTTTGTAAATATTTATTACTGTATAATTACTAAATTGGTGGTGACTTTATACAAAAAAATGGCATTGGTCATTTAGGAAGGACGGTACAATTACTTGTATCATGGTGTCATCTTTAGGTCACATGGAAAGTAATTTAATTTTTTATAGAAATTTGTGAGGGTGGATAAGATTAGTGAATAATATTTCATTGATGGTAGTCCAAAACATAATGAAACTATAAAAACATAATATTGTCAGAAAATATTGGTAAAATATAAAACTAATTGAATTATAAAAGCACCTGAATAAATTATTTTCAGTTGATGAATATTTTCTGCATAGTAAGTGAATAAAATAGATTTTTATTAGTATTATTTATAACCCCCAATGTCCTAATGACCCGAAATGAAAAAAAGATACATCAAAAACACAGTTATCATAGAAGATTCCAGGGAAATTAAACAAATAAATGATATTTTTTTAACACTTTAATGGAAATAAAATTAATAATAATTATTAATTTTATGTAATTCAACATCATAAAATCCTTCCATAACTTTTATTATAATATATAAGTTATAAAAAACATATGAAATATACAAATAAATAAATATTAGCTTTTAAAATATAATAAAACATAATTCTTTAACAATTTTCTAAAATATTTATATACTCTACCTAATACACTAAATTAAGGGAAAAATAACCCTATAAAATAAAACATAATATTCCAATTAAAATTGATATATATATATATATATATTTAGTTATTTAAAATTAATTGAGAGAGACATACATGAAACATCTGAAACTTATGAAAAATACAATATAAAAACATTAAGGAAATAATTATTATTTAATTACTCATTTTTTAAACAGTAACTAAAATACACATACAAAACAATTTAAAGGCTTGTGTTGTGTGGATATTTTGTATAAATATATTACCCTTTATATAGTAGGTAAACACATTGTAAAAATAAATATAATATCAAAACATAATGTACAAAATGATTATCTAAATATTTTTTTTACTTTAATTAAAATTGAGACACTTGGTAATTTAAACCACAATCCTAATTTATAAATATCTTGGAAAAAATATTTGAATTTTGGGTATGTTGTTCATTTTTATATGACTCAGTATCGTTAAAAAGAAACAATAAAAATTACTTTTAAAATATAAAAAAATTAATATTTTGATATAAAACATAAAAAAATTAATTTTACTAACCTTTTCAAATAGCAAAAATGAACCACTTTTGATTATCTGATAAATGAATCTTAAAACTTATTAAACACATTCCACCCATACTTTTTGATAATAAATATATAGTTACAAAACATTAAATTGAACATAAAAACCAATATATACTTTACCAAAAACTAAATATTATATAATATATAATATATTTACCATGAATTTAACATATTTAATTTTATTTGGATGCTTTAAATACAAGTAATATTTGATAACTTTTTTCCATTTCAATTATGTTAATATATATCAACATAGAAAATATTTATTAACAATAAGAACTAAAAATAAAGAACTTATAATGAATAATAAAACATACTCGCCTATAAAGTTTCCAAAATTATTTATGATAGCCAACTGATACAATTTTTCATTAATTTGGGATGAATTTGCCTAAAATACAATAAAATCTACAATATTAAATAGTAATAAATTAATAGCATTATAACTAATATTAATTCATAATTATTTTGGTATTTATACCGATCAAGGAATGGAAAAAAACACCCAATCATCATATTTGATAATTTATCATATATATATATATATGGAACTCTCATAGGAGTGTTCAGGTATTTCACAATAGTTAAAATGAATTATGGATATATATTAAAATAAACACCATTGGTCCCATATTTAATAATATGTGTGTGTAGATACATAATTAAATAATTAATATATTTAGTGAATTAAATACATTTTTATTTAAATAAAGAAAAATAGAAACATAATATTACTTACATATAAATCAAACTAAACCTAGTCATATTGATAACATCCAAATTAACAATATCCATAATATATTAAATGAATATTGTCAATGGATATGCTCTTCCACATATATGAGATGTCATCTAAAAATCATAAATATTATCTAAAGAAGAATAAACCTAGGATAATATTTTTAGTCTATTAAAAATCGTAGAATTATCTGATGTTTTTGGTTCTTAAATTTTTTTTCCTTTGTACAAATTAATTAGATATTAGATACTACTGTATAAATTTAATTTCAAAAAACACTATTTGAATTTTTTTAATTAAATGTAAATAATTTTTTTAAAAAATGCATACATCGTATGTTAGATAACAAAGAAGGTTAGCTGGAAAAAGTAAAAAAAGCAACCCATGTAATCAACAAATGTGGTAAACTCTATGATATGAAATGTAAATAGACTATTTATATCAATAATATCAAGGTCTAGTATTCTTACCTGACCCATCAATATAGTCTAATGATATATATAATTCTGAAAAATATGTGTGGATCTGTATAATACAACACATATGTGAATATCTCGAACATAAAACTCACATTATATGGATGGGTATAAATGAGAAGTTTGAGGATCCAAGTAGGTAGGTTGGATAGGTTAGGGAGGCTGGGTAGGCACGACAAGCTGTGTAGGCTGTGATTGTCTCATCAATTTTTCAAACCTAGACTACACAACTGATTGAATTTTAACTTCCATAATTTGTTTCATCTCCTTTAGATCATCATCTAAGGAATATATTTTCATGTCACTTTATTTATTCCTTTGATAACCGATCATTTAACTAAAACTAACACTCACCTCATATCCTGATACATGATTGGGGTGTTTTAGCAATCCGAAATCCATATCTAGAATGTCTATCCTACCATTAGGGATAAAAGTCCCCTTCATGAATTTCTCTAAAAGTACAAACTAAAATGAAAAATTAAAATGATATATTTGTGTTATTAATTTAAAAATACAAACATCCATAGAAAATAAAATTTAATTTATAATACTTTTTTCAACAACTTTATTAGTTTTTTTATTTTAGATAATTTTTATTTTTATTTTTCTCTATCTTTTCAATTTTTCATGGTGAGTGGGAGGATATAGAGGACCGAACTAGACCTATATTGAACCACTTGTTGATTGAGGTATTAATGAATCCAATTTTTCATCAATAATTTTCTCCTCCAATAAAGGATACCCTCCATGTGATAAAGTATGATTGTATACGGTCAAAAATTGGATCGCTTAGTGAGATCTCTTGGGGGCCTATTACATAAAATAAAACAAATAGGTAATTAGGTAGTGTAATCTAAACTTTAAACTAATAAATAATTATCATTAAATAAATTCTTCATTATGTTGGATGGAAAAAATATCATCAATATATCTGCATCTAGAACCCGATACATGAAGAATTGGTTTTCATTCTGTAACTTCCCAAAAACATTATTTTTTTTATATTTTTTTTAATACTCTCCATCGAGTTATATCTAAAAATATAAAACTTTTATTAATTTTTTTTCATGAAACTTGAATTTCATATGTAATTGAATAAATTAAAAATTATTCAATTAAAATATATATTATTAGAAAAATGAGGCAAAATAAATCAATTGATAATTTTTACCATTGTTGAATCTAAAATATTCTCTTTATTAATCTTATCGACATACATCCAATCATTATATAAAATATTTATCCTAATATGACACTACATTAATATATAATAGTAAAATTAAATTTTATTTTGTCCAGTTGAGTTATTATCATCATCAAATTTAATATTTATTCTCTAGTATCCATGGGAGAGTGACAGTTTTGGTAAATGTGTAATATCACCTTCACCAACTCATGACCTATATTTCTCTATAAAAGAATAAAAAAACTCCTCCATATGAGTTTCATCTGTAGGTGGTTCATTATTAATCTTACAATTAATTTTTTTAAATTAAAATATTTCTTCGATTAAATAATTATATTACTAAATATTAAATAATATAAGAAAATAAATTTACCTAGGTAAATGTTCATCTTCTTCTACGTATTCAATTGAAATAAGAAACATAATTAAATTATGTGTACCTACTAATTATTGGTGAAGTTAATATTTACAAACAATTATTAGATAAATATTTATGTAAAAAATAGATTTACATATGATTATGTTTCAAAAAAATGATGCCATGATTATTAACAAAAAAATATAAAAGTTAACCTATTATATATAAACACTAAATTTAAAAATATAGGAACATTTATAAATTTAAATATCAATGTAACAATAATGTATTTTTATATAAATGTATTTAACCAAAAAATAATGATGTATGTCAGGTTCTCCAACCAAAAAATGTTTATCCATAACAGTTGAATATAAAATTTTAAAGAAAAATAATATAAAGAGTGAAATATATATAATTAAACATATAATAATTATAAAAAAAATAGAGTTTACATATATAAATTTAATGGAATAAATATAATATAAAATAATACCTCAATAAATAGGAGATAAATTCACTATTTACCCATATCATTTCTACATTATCATTTGATATATCATGACTTATGTCAGTATTAGAGTCGATGTTATTATCTAAAAATCTTGTATTAAATGAATTTTTATATATAAATCCAAAACATCATAATCATCTTCATCAACCAAGTATATTATTTTCCCTTGAAAAATGTCTAACAAATAATCATTTGATGAATCAATAACATAAAATAATTTCTTATCTTGTGCCACCATGATAAATGGTTCCTCTTTGTAACTTAATATTTTGAAATAAACTATTGAAAACCTATAATCATTAGGTTTCGAACCACGATTACTATCAATCCAGTAACTTTTAAACCCTGTGATACAAAATTTATTATAATTATCTTCTTATATATCCTAAAAAACAAGAAAATATTCCATTTATGCTTAAATTGGTTTTTTTCTCTTGTACTCAAAAATTGAAAAGTTTATGTGATAGCCATTACACAATATTTTTATCTTTACTCTTATCATCCCATTTTTTGTAAAATATATAACCACAAAATTAAAACCATACCATTTGATAAAATTAATAGACATTCCCCCTACTAACCATTTCAGTGTTTTAGATGTGTAAATATTTGGGATGGATATTTCTTGAAACCTTGAAGAAAGTATTTATAGGCACAATAATCATATAATTTTCATTTATTTTTAAATATTGTGCCTTTAATTCAGTAATATATTATGATATTTTATGATGAACCTCATCTATGTTTTTCAAAATGTATAAATGTGCCTGAAACACTTCATCACAAGGAATTATCTTTTCCTTTAATCCCTGAATCCCTTGACCTTCACTATGAATAGTCATAAGTCAAGATATTGGAAGACTAATATATATTATTTCATAAAAATAATTAATATATAACATAATAAACTCTATTGATATATATTTTTGAAAAATATAGGTCTCTGGTAAAAGATTATTTATAAAATATAACTACAAAATTTTAATAGATCTTTCATAAAGATACATCAGACATAAATGAAAAGGCCCATATATTCTTATCTCATGCACTAGATGAATCAACAGATGAACCATAATATTTAAAAATGTAAGTGGGAAATATATATATTTTTAAAGGTATAATAAAATATTCATTCACAAAAACCTCTTAAAAAATTGTACACATTTTTTGATAAAAATGGATTTGATGAAATTACATTAACTGGTGATAGTATTTCAGGTAGTTGTCAGTAGTATACCATGTTGCAAGAATGGTGTAGTTGTTGCATCAGAACATTTCTAGTGACCCTGACCCCACTATACCAAGAGACAATGGCTACTACCAATACATTTTCATAAGATATAAGGAATCACATCCAAAAGGAAAAAATAGTTTGGTAGTGTTTTTAAACTAGATACATATATGAGTCATACATTATATGTTAATACAAAAATTACAGTATAATTTCTTTTGAGAATAAATCTATTAGATCTATTGAATCCCTTTATATCTGTCATCGTAAACATCTTAGAATCATTGGGAAAGGAAATAAAATAATGGTAAACTCAAATTCTTTCCAATGGTTATGTACAATTGAAGAAATAATGAATTAATGAGAATAATTAGCATAGAAATATAAATAACTACGCACACATTACATTGGAATAACGAGTTAAGTAAAAATCTATATGGAAAATATCCAAACTAAAAACTCATTCCATTTAAATAACTAGATAAAGAAAAAATAAATTTGGTAAGATAAAGAACTATAGAAATATTAGATTTATTCAATAAACTAAAAATGAAATATATCCAATGATTATATCATAGTGAAAATCTATTAGATAGTAATAACTGAATTATAAATGAAGAAAATAATTTAATATTTGGATTCCATGTTTCTTAGGAACATAGAACCTTTACCGACCAGACCTTTCATAAGAAGGTTTAAAACATACTTGGTAAAAACCCCAATAAACTAAGGCTAACCAATTGATTCTTCCCATGATAATACAAATTCATTTAGGGGATTAAAATAATCAATCTAAACCCTATATCCTAATTATCCAAATCATTCATCATTTATAGAATAATTTATTTATTTCATGAATCAATATACTTTATAATGTACTGTATTGAGTAAAGAATATAGATTTATCAATATTTTCCCATAAATGAAATTACTTTCAAAGTGAAAAAATATGTAAAATATGTATACTTTTTAGTTAATAATAATATCCATGTATATTATATATATATTTATTGAAAATTTAATTTATAATGATCATAAGAATGTACAAATTGAAAGGGAATGTTATTGACTAAAAATAGAATTTAGAAAGTGAATTTTAATACATTACTTAGAAATAAAGATCAAAACCCATCCATTTTAAGAATTAGTATGGAATAAATATAACATATACCCCTTTAAGTTTAACTAAATGAGTTTTTTAATTGATGAATAGAAATAACATGAATATTTCTTCAAAAAAAATCATGATGTAAAAATACTTTATAATTTTCCAAAACATTTAAATGATTATGATCATTGAAAATATATTTTAAAAACATATTCATTAAAAATATAATTTCAAACATTCAATGGAATCATCAAAGACATAATGGTAATTCAGATGGTTGTTACATAAAATCCGTCAATAAAATTCTTTTGGTACTATAAAAACGTTAGAATAGTGCATTGTTCAGGGTGCGATAAGAATATTCCTTTGAATATTTTTTTCAAAATACAAAATTGGTAAAAATAAATTTTAAAAAAAACATTTCGAATGTTTAAAGAAACAATTTTGAATTTTTTTGACTAAAGTGTTTTATATGAAATGGGATTTCCAACATAAGAGAGAAATTAAGTTTGATTTTATTAAAAAAATATCCACAATTTTATGTTCCAAAGAATGAAAAAATAATACTATCACTTGAAAACGATCATGAATAATGATAGGAGAATAAAATTAAAGGGTTTATTAAATAGTTATAATATAATTTATGTTAATGGAAATTCAAGAATAAAAAAGGTCGATTTGATTGAGATTTTGAAATAAACCATTAAAATTATCATAATGTTGATTTGAAAATTACTAAATTTATTGATTTTTTGTATCAAAAATAGATACACATAAAATAATTTGAAAAACAACAGTATATATCTATATTCCATTATACACATAATTATAAAATATCAATGATAACAGATATATTATATAACCATATGAAAACAAATTAAGTTATGAAATTTATTTACAACTTAGAAACATTAATTTCAAATCCCATGGAATTAAATATTTCATATTGAAACTTAAAAGACCATGTATAATTAATTATTCATGATAATAAATTTTTATGGGGTAGTATATACACAATATAAACTAAATTAGTTTCATATAATTAAAATATGCTCTAATGAAATGAAATTGAGAGGAAATATCTTACCTCATTATTATATTGGATTGAACATTCTTTGACCTTATATATATTTGTTTTAATAACGTTATTTTCTTATTAGAACCCATTTTTTTATTCTTAATATAATATATAATCCTTTTATAATATATTTTTACCCATTTGTTAATAATCATTCATTATTCTCATTGTTTGGGGTGTTAATTTCCTTATTTTCTCGTATGTGTTTTGTTATGAGTTTTATGGTTCTTCTCAATATAACACAGTTATATAAACTAAATAATAATAATTATTACATAAATATTTTATTTTTGCATCAATTTTACTTTAAAAAATAATCATGAATGATGGTTATTAAAAATGAAGTATGTTACAATCATAGAGATACTAGGTTGAATGTACGCATGGGTAACATATTCGTTTTTCACCGAACATTATGAAAAAGAGATAAGTAATATATAAGAATTCTATAATTATTATTATATATTTAATCTAACATTATACACTTATATATTTCATACATGTGTTGTGGTGGTGAAAAGATAGTCACATCACTTCCCACAGGCGGTAGTCCACAAATATACAAACAATGTGATCATATTTACATGATTGAAAATGAATGAAATAAAATGTAATATATTTTATTTATTTAATGATAAATATGGAATTAATATCATAAATATTTTAGACATATAACATATAATCATTAAATATTTCTTTATCACCTTTAATGTTATGTTACAGTGAAAGAAGAATCACATCGCTTCGTGAGGCAGTTGCCCACCGAACATACGAGCGATGTTATTATATCACCTGTGGAATGGAATGTAACAATATATATATTTGATAAAATTTTCCTTTATGTATTAATACATTTTAAATATAATATATATCAAATATAATCTATAAATATATCATCAATACCAACCTAGAAATAAGTTAATGGGAAAACGAATAACATCAATCTGCAAGGCAGTAGTGCACCTTGTAGATGAACGATAATTATGTAACCCATTTGATGGAATTGTGTGATGTTTTGGGTTTTATTATTGAATAAAAAACATTCTTATATGTAATATAATAATTTTATTACATAAATATAGTATTATTTTAATTGATAGAGGTGTAAAAGGAAATAAAATAAAGGCACTTCTTATGGAATATTACCCCTCTATTTGGAAAACTACATTGGTATGCACTAAATCCTTCAATGGATGTTTTTATTCCCAAAATAATTATTCTAGTACTAGGGTATATAATTTTTTAATGGTTTCGGGAAGTTCTTATCTGATACAATGCGATTCGATGGTGTGAAGTGGATAAGAGAATGGGAAACATTTTATAAGTGGATCTAGTGGAACACCTGTAATGTTTTAAAAAACTAAATTCCACCCACATTATTTTCCAATTCCCTTTCACCAATAATGGACCATAATTTATCCTATAAAATATATGGTTATATTATGTCCTTAAAAATGAGTATTTTTAATGTTTTTGTCATTTTTACACATTATATTCTTTGTTTAACCACTAAGTAAACTCATTTTATCCATAATTTCTCTAATTAATATAAATTAATTTGAATAATAAATTTATTAAAATATTAGGTTGGACTTATTAAAAATTATAAATTATTATGATTCAAAATATTGAATCCATTTTTCCATATTCAATTCTTATAAGTAAAAAATTTTAATTTAAAATTAATCTAGTAGACGAGATGAGAAAACAGGTTCTTAAATTAAAAATGTTAAAAAGATTGAAACAATTTCATATAAATATTCTACATGAAATTGATTTATATGATTTAAATATTATTAATATATGAATAATTGAACTATTTTAAATTTAAATCTAATTAAAAATATAATATAACATTATAAATTATTCATACTAAATGGAAAATTTAAATTAAATTTCAGTATGTTTCATTATTCATCAAAAAATGTACCTTCTCAGAAATATAAAAAAACAATTCACCATAAGAAAATTTATATATTATAATTTCAAAAGTGAAGTTTATTTTTTCATATAAATATTATAAAATTGGTAAATTTTAATTTTTCATTCTTTTCTCCAATCATGATTAACCCATCTTTTAAAAAAGATATTCTTTTGAAGAAGACATTCATTTTTTCTTTTAAATTATTTTTATTTTATTTGTAAAATATAAATAAATAATGAGTTTTGATATATATATATTTTAATAATTTAGTTAATACTATTAATATACTATATTCCAACACATATAGGATAACTATCATATTAAATAATATTTTTATTATGTTGTTGATTGGTATAACGTTTTCTTGCATATAACAAAAGCTATCAAAGAAACATATTGTTGTATATATCGTAAGCTATGAAAGAAATTAAATTTATTCTGAAAGAAATATATTACAAATTCTTGGGGCACTATATTTTCTAATACATTTTAATTTTCATGTTATATAAATTATAAAATAAAATCTTAGTCTCATATAATTTTTAGGGAGTTATATTTCCCCATATAAAATAAATTGTATACTCCCAATATAAACATGATCTTAGAAATCAAGGATTGAAATTTAGAAATAACATTTTTGAAAAACCTACATCAAAATGAGTTAATAAAATATCCTCTTAATAAGAGAGAAAATAGTATTACAAGGGTCATATATAATAACACATATCTAGGTTTGTATGTAGAATATCCATGGTGGAAAACGATGATATGGGCATTGAGGAATTGCATAAATAATTACATAGAGTGATTGAGTCCATCGATCACAATAAAGTAAATTATCAATTTAATAATAACTTCATCAAATACATAAATCTAATAGGTGTGAAAGGGTCATTGGTATCATTAGAAATGACGGTAATATGATAGAATTCGATTTCAAGATCCATTTTCTAATGTTGAGGGATTATTTTACTATCTAAGAATATAAATAAATATACTTTATTGGTATGTTTCAATTTCATAATAAAAATTTCATCCATTTTATTTTCTTCTATAATTTTGAAATTCACCACATATTCCAATAAATAAATATCCAAAAAAATATTATCCTAAAATCACTAAAATTTTATTTTAACAGGTCATAAGATCCATAAAGAGTGAAAAGTTTTCATGTATGTCTCTAAATATTTTATAAATCAAATATGGTTAATACATTAATATCTAAACTGGAAAATTAATACTAATACCTCATCATTAATATTTATTTGTCAAGTTGTTTGACAATAAATAAAAACATAATAATGAAAAATCGCATAGGATACTGGTAGGCGTCAAGCCCTAATCATCCTTCGGTCATGGGTTCATGCTGCATTGCTTTGCTAAACTTTATGGGTTTTCACCTGGCATAAAATTATCCTTTTTCAAAAACCATATTAATATAATTCATAAAATTTTCTCAAAAAATATATATGAGGTACATCCTGTAAATAAAATCAATCATTAAATAACCTCTTTTACTATGGTTTTCAATAAATCCTTTATTCTCAATGTTTAATAATCATATTTTAATATTAAAAAATTATTATTAATGATAATATTAACCTTAAATGTTATCAATACCTTAAAACTTATGTCTATAAAATGTAAAGGAATTATTCCTTAATTAAAACTTCCACTAAAAAATATACTTGCCATAAATTCTATCATAGTATCCATAATATTGGTAGAATCCCATAAAAAAAACCTAAAAATAGGTTTTTAAGACTTAGAGGTAATGGTCAACCTTAATCTTACAATCTCATAATGTGATCCATAACCTTTTAAGTTGATTAATACACATGTGATTATAATATTTAACATAATCTTTAGATGTTTTTCGATTCTTATAACCAAAATACAATTGGTAAAAACAACTGTAAAATTTAATTATTAGACCCCAATACATATAAACATTATATGTTTTATTTCCATATAAGTACTTACTTGGTGTATATTTTAAACTAGTTTATTCATTTTCATCATCTATTCAAAACATTTATAACGGTTTGTAATGAAAATGAGAATTATCCTGAGAATATCCATCGGGTGTGTTAGACCATGTTTGTAGTAAGGTCTGTTGTTGTGTACCAAGTTGTGTTCAAGTCAAGAAAGACATTCCTTTTTCAGATTTATTACCCCTAGGTACCTTTGTTCCCGAACCAAGTCAACATGTAGTATCTAGACAAGGATGTATTACAAGGAAATATACATAATATATAACTAACCAAAACATTTGGATGTTCATTTTGACTTATCCACAATGTATATCATAAGGATATGATATCTAATCTATGTTTTTCTAAATCTAGTTCTCATGGATTCTACTAAACATTCTCTGATACTAACTACAGTGACCCAGAACCCAGTACTATTGAAACCATTTTATGGTACTATTACACCGAAATATGATTAAAAGAATCACACCCTAAAGTACCGAATAGTTTTGTAGAATTGGTAAACAAAATACACAAACAATTCATACATTAAATTTGAATACACAAATTACAACATAATATTTTTCATCTTTTTAAAATTATTTTATTTCATCTAGTGTATCCTTACATATCTATCATAGTAAACTTCATTGAATCTGTAACGCCCCGACCCCAGCTACCCAGAGTCGGTGCATTACTTCGTAACATTGGCATGATCACAAAAGATCAAGTCTCGGAAGACCGAATAGTTTAGTAGCCTTGGAAATACTAGATACATTCATAAGTTTTACATTACATCATAAAATGAAAAACTACTACAACAACATAATTTCTCCACAGTCCACACTATTATCCCCTCATAATATCCCTAGAGGTCATTCATAATTTACTTCTTCACTTCCTGGGAAAAAATAAAACATAGAAAAGGGGTGAGCTCAAATGCCCAGTAAGGATAAAAATATAGCGGAAACTTTCATAAATAAGAATAAACTTTTAAGGCAATGTATAACTAAAACAAAAGCCTTTTAAACTTGAATATCAACATAATATGGCAAAAGTAAAATGAAATAACGCCATTTACTCATTCACATGGATATTCTACTAATCGAATAATCACATGCAAAATCACTAACCACTTTCATAATGTTGGAATGCATAATGCCAGACTATCATAACCACATAGCCAAGGCCTCATGCCAAGACTACAAATAGGATTTTGTCAAGGCCTTGTGCCAAGACACTAGTTTGTCTCATGAGACCTACCGATGCATCGAGGAGCTATAGCGGGCTCCACCCGTCACATATTAAGTCCAATGCATTTCCATATGAAAAGGTTTAAACATAACATAAACATTCGTATTAAAACTAGCATACGAAATGTCAATAATTTCACCATAAACTATGAATGGTATAAAATAGCACATCCACAGTCAAACATATCACAAAAACCTTCAATACAATAAAGAAGTTTTGTATTATAATAAATCAACTTCAAATAAGCGTAAAATCCATCAAAGGATGTTGACATAGATGAAATCAAAACACTTTTTAGAAAAATATCTCTTTATATTTTTGAAATCGTTTAAGAGCCATATAAAACAAAATATTTTTTTCGAAAATATTCTTATAAGATTGTAAGGAAAGCTTTGAAGATTTTATAACGGCGGAAAATAACCGCACCCGCCGTATAAGTTAAAAAAACATTCTTACCTCAATTCTGTCGAAAAGGTTAAAAAGGACCTTGTTTTGAAAACGACGGAAAGATTCCTCTTATAAAAAGTAAAAAAGGGTATAAATGACTTCAACCCATATTCTTGTAAATAATAAAAATGTTTTGAAATACATTTTGAAGAAACGTGGATGTGGATGATAACGAGGTCCCAGTAGATAATTATGTATAAACAACCTTGGATAATGAAGAGGTTGTGAAGTAAACCCTTACCTTGTACTTTTCCTTGGTTGGGGTAGGTTAACCTCCTGTATAATGGTGAAATAATTGTTATTAAATTATACGAGAATCATATACATTCATATGATATCATATATGATCTTTTAACATTGCTTTGTTAACAATATCTTAGATTTATTGTTGTTTCGGGTGTTAACTTACTCGTTTTCTTATATTTTTTGTTACATAAGTCATTTTTTTCATGGATAGGTTGTATCTTATTCATATCCAGAATGATATCATTTCCTTAAACATTATTTTTAAATTATCAAAAGATAATTATACTTGAATGGATACGACGGAGAATGAATCTCATCGCGTTCGTGGAGACGGTAGTCCGTACGTACGCATGAGCGACAATATCATTATTTTGATATATAATTGGATAGTATATCATATATACAGAATCATTATCATGTTATATTTATTATTTACATGAATTACATATCATTATTATACCCATCTAAATAATAATATATTGAATAACAATTACACCACGACGTGGAGATGGTAAGCCGTACGTACGCACGTATGGTGACATGTCATTAAAATGATGGGTAGAATACTGAATATGGTTGTTCCATATTTATAATAACATCATAGTATATAGAAGATACTGGAGTTATAATTTTATAATTGAAATAATAGACAAAGAGGGAGTGGAAGAAGGAAGAAACATGAAAGAGGGTGATGAAAATGTTACCTCTTCTTCGGGTTCTTCCTTTTGATTTGATCAAAAGGACTTTTTAGGATGGCTTTCTGACTAAAGTAAAGCTTCTAGGATTAAGGGAGAAATGTTGGGAGAGTATTTGGGCAGAGGTTGGCCGAACCAAAAGGCTTGAAAGTGTGAATAAGGTGATAGAGGTGGGGGCCTTTTATAAGAGGAGAGGAGGGGCTCTTTTGGAAAGATTGAAATGTTACATTATTATACCATGATTTTCGGATTCTAAAGGTCCCACACTTATATATTTCGTGGCTAAGGTGATAATGGTTCGCAATCTCTTCATCCAATAGGCTTTGGACAAGTCTAAGCCTTGGATTTTGCATTATCTTCTCATTTTATTTAAATCGTTAAATAATGAGGTCATCGCCGCATCATAATGATGTCATAAATAATTTACTTTTTATAATGTCTAAAAATTATTAAAAAAATACTATGATTTAGGAAATCTTTTTATCTTTCTAATGAATATTTATAATCAAAATTTGTACTTGTGTAACCCCACTAAAAAACTTTTTTAGTAAGACAACTCATGTTTGTGTCAATTTACTTTTAACATTAAATAAATATATATTAATGTCATTTTCCAACTAAAGTGGCTCCATGGGGTCCCCAAGTTGAACCATGAGTTGTCTTGGTCGGCCATGGCTCATCCAATAGGAGTAGTACAAGTGTCATACTCATCTCATATTATTAAAACATTATTTGTACCTTAAACTACACTAATTACCTCTAATCGCGATTAAGAACTTAAAAGTTACTATTCACCAAAAATTTATTTTAATCTCATTGAACCACATTTTACTTCTTAATGACAATCATGTATGTCGGATTTTTGAAAATCAAATCACAGAAGTGGTAATATTTCATTTAAATGAAAAATCAGTTATTTAACTACCACATAGTGGTTTCACTATTCATCAAAAATTGAAGTTTTTCAGAACAAAGCCAAAATTTCACCCTAAGATATTATTGATATTCCGAATTCAAAAATGATGTATATTTTACAAAATTACAAACATATAAGTTGCATTAATTAATTTTATAATTAATTCCCGCTGTTACAAAAATGGCGTGTTTCTAAGAAACAATTTATATCAAAAGATTGGCATTTGTTTATGTCTGATTTCAATGTTAAATTAATTCTAATGACCACCATTGGATAAAATGGTAAAAATATATTCTAATTATACTTTAAAAGCACTAAATAGTATAATTTTTCACTATAAATTATTTTTATTTAAAAAGTTGTTTTTAAGTATTTTTCTCTATCCATAAAAAATTCGAAGTTCTCAGAAAAATACCAAAAATTCAACATAGGCTAATTTCGATATTCCGAATCCAAAGATGAAGTCTATTTTGATAAATAAAATTTATAAAATTTAAAAAAGTAGGTATTACTATTCACAACGGCTAGTTTAATTAGTTGTGGTTTGTGTTAGAGCTCGAGGTTGCGTACAACACACGCTATTGCATTATTCGAAGGGAAACGTACCGTGGAAGCTTGGGGTGTTACATTCTCCCCTCCTTCAAATAATTGCGTCCTCGCAATTTCTAGGGTATAAAAAGACTCGGGTGGTTCTTCAACATAAGTTCCTCAGGTTCCCACGTTTCCTCTTCCATTTTATGATTTCTCCACAAAACCTTTACCAGACGAGTCGTCCGGTTTCTTAGCACCTGCTCACTCACATCAAGAATCCTGACGGGCTCTTCACAATAGGAAAGATTGGGTTCCAGTTCTAACTCCTCATAGGTGAGTACATGCTTTGGGTCAGGCATGTATTTCCTCAACAGAGATACGTGGAAAACATCGTGAACTTTGGAGAGATTTGGCGGCATCGCCAAACGATAAGCTACCGCCCCAATACGATCTAGAATTTTGAAAGGTCCGATGTACCTGGGACTCAACTTACCCTTCTTACCAAAACGTATAACTCCCTTCCATGGAGATACCTTTAGGAAAACATGATCTCCCACTTGAAATTCCAAAACCTTTCTTCTGTTATCGGCATAGCTCTTCTGCCTACTTTGAGCTGATTTGATGTGATTTTGGATTACCTTCACCTTTTCCATTGTTTCTTCCACCAGTTCTGGTCCCACAATTTTTCTTTCACCAACGTCATCCCAACAGGTTGGTGTACGACATCTCTTTCCGTATAACGCTTCATAAGGTGCCATCTGAATGCTTGAATGGAAGCTATTGTTATAGGAAAATTCTACCAGTGGTAAGTATTGATCCCACATACCCTGAAAGTCAAGAGAGCATGATCTCAACATGTCTTCTAAGGTTTGAATAGTCTGTTCTGATTGTCCATCTCTTTGAGGGTGATAGGCAGTGCTCAAACAAAGTTCAATATCCAAGGCCTTTTGAAGACTTTTCCAGAATCTTGAAGTAAAACGAGGATCACGATCAGAAACAATCGATAGGGGTACTCCATGAAGTCTTACAACTTCATTAATATATAATCTTGCTAGACGTTCAAGTGGTAGATCCTCCTGTATAGCCAGAAAATGTGATGACTTAGTAAGAAGATCAACAATGACCCATATTGCATCATTCCTTCTAGGAGTCTTTGGTAGTCCCATGACAAAGTCCATCGTAATATTATCCGATTTCCACTCAGGTATGGGAAGAGGTTGCAATACTCCACCAGGATGTTGCCTTCCAGCTTTCACTTGTTGACAAACCATACACCTCGACACAAAATTAGCAATCTCCCTCTTCATATTGTCCCACCAAAAATGTTCCTTCAAATCTCTATACATTTTGGTGCTCCCAGGGTGTATAGAGAAATTGGAACTATGAGCATCATCCAACAATTCCCTTTTTAGATCAGTTATATCGGGAACACAAAGTCTCTTCCTGAATTTCAAAATTCCATCCTTATACACAAAGTCCATCAATCTTCCATCATTCACATCTTTAATCTTCTTCTGAAATTCTTCATCATTGGTCTGAGAACTCTTAATCCTTTCTAGTAATGATGGTTTGGCAACCATTTGAAAAAGCATTGATGTTTCACCTTCCCTAGTTATTCCCATGTCCATCTTCACTAGATCCAAGAAAATTGGATCCCTTTCAATTCTCATCACATTCACAACTCCATGGTCTTTTCTACTCAAAGCATCTGCCACCTTGTTTGCCTTCCCTGGGTGGTAATGTATCGTGCAATCATAATCCTTGAGTAGTTCAAGCCATCGCCTTTGCCTCATGTTGAGTTCTTTTTGTGTAAAAATATACTTCAAACTCTTGTGATCAGTATAAATCTCACATTTTTCACCATAGAGGTAATGTCTCCATATCTTTAAAGCAAAGATCACAGCTGCTAACTCAAGATCATGAGTAGGATAGTTTTTCTCATGAATTTTTAGCTGTCGTGATGCATAGGCAATGACCTTATCATTCTGCATAAGGACAGAACCAAGTCCTTTCTTCGATGCATCACTATAAATAACAAACCCATCATTCCCCGATGGTAGAGTCAATACAGGGGCATTGACTAATCTTCTCTTTAGTTCTTCAAAACATTCTTCACACTTTTTTTTCAGACAAATTTAATCCCTTTACGTGTGAGCTTTGTCAATGGGTTAGCCAATCTGGAAAAATTCTGGACGAAACGTCGATAATAACCTGCTAAACTAATAAAACTGCGTACCTCAGTTATACTTGTCGGTGCTGGACATTCTTGGATTGCCTTGGTTTTAGAAGGATCAACGGAAATTCCATCCTTAGAGACAATATGGCCAAGAAAAGAAATCTCATGAAGCCAGAATTCACACTTGCTAAATTTCCCATATAATTCATGTCTTCTAAGAGTCTTCAGGATAATGCGTAAGTGATTTTCATTATCTTCATGGCTTTTGGAGTATACCAAGATATCATCAATAAATACCACTACAAAGTCATCAAGATATTCCTTGAAAACTCTATTCATCAGATCCATGAAAACAGAGGGTGCATTAGTCAATCCAAAAGGCATTACTGTAAACTCGTAATGCCCGTACCTTGTTCGAAATGTTGTCTTTGGAACATCTTCCTTCTTCACACACAACTGATGGTATCCAGACCGAAGGTCAATATTTGAAAACTATTGAGCTCCATGAAGTTGGTCAAACAAATCATCAATGCGAGGTAGGGGATACTTGTTCTTTATTGTTATAGCATTGATCTCCCTATAGTCAATGCACAACCTCATAGATCCATCTTTCTTCTTAACAAAAAGAACAGGGGCTCCCCAAGGAGAAACACTAGGGCGAATAAATCCCTTATTACTCAATTCCTCTAGTTGTTTCTTTTGTTCAACTAATTCCACAGTGGCCATTCTATAAGGGGTCTTCGATATGGGCCTTGATCCAGAAATTAAATCAATGGAAAACTCAACTTCTCGTTCTGGAGGATGTCCAGGTAAATCTTCCGGAAACACATCAATATATTCTCTCACAATAGGTACATCCTCTATTTGAATCTTCCTTTCCTCACCCTCAGTAATTTCCTTCTCTTCCTCCCCAATAATTGAATTTAGTTGAGCTACTGGGGGTGGATCTAGATAAGAATTATGTGGCGACGATTCGGCTCTAAAGATAAGGTGTTCCGTATCATCATTATCAAGAATCGTAACCTCTTTCCTCTTACAATAAATTTTTGCATCATGGTCCGAAAGCCAATCCATACCGAGGATTATATCAAATTCAATCATGGGTATGACGATGAGATTAGCAGGTAAAGAACATTTAGGTGCTCTAATGTGAACTAATCGACAAAACTTTGTTGCAATAATACTTCCCTTAGGGGTTTTGACCGACAACTCCCTTGTTAAATCAAATTGGAAATATCTAATTTTCTTAGCAAACTGGGAAGATATGAAACAATGCGATGATCCAGAATCAAATAATGCATTTGCTAATCTTGAGGAAACCATTAAATTACCTGCCACCACGTCTTTCGGAGCTTCTACCTCAGCAGTAGTGATAGCATAAGCCTGGCCTTGATCCCTTGGCCTTTTCTGAGGTAAGTTCTCCTGACGCTTAGGACATTCATTTTCATAATGCCCCATCTCCCTGCAATTGTAGCACCGAACGTTGGTAGCTTCCTTCTTCCCCTTGCAATCATGAGCTTGGTGGCCTTTTTCACCACACTTGTAACAGACTCCCATTCCCTTCAAGCAAGTACCAGGATGTTTCTTCCCGCATTTACCACAAGATGGATATTCAACCTTTCCCTTCTTCCCTTTATTTCCATTCCCAGATTGATCAGCAGGTCTCTTCTTCTCTTGCTTCACTTTAAAGTCATAAGACTTAGAGAATTCCGTTTCCGTATTGATAGCGCATGAGACAATACCTTCGTATGAAGAGAAGGTTTGTGATACTAAAGCTTGACGGAGAAATGGTTTCAACCCATCAAAGAAACGATCAGTCTTACTTCTTGGGTTACGTATGTAATCTGCAGGATACCTTGCTAACCTTGTAAAGTTAGCCTCATACTTTGTGACATTCTCATCCTCCTTCTGCCTCAGACTCAGAAATTGCCTTTCCATATCCGCTCGATGGTCACGAGGAAAGTATTTTTCTAAGAACAGCTCTTTGAACTCCTGCCATTCCATGTTTTTTAATTCATCATCTTCCTTTGTGTTTTGAATTAGTGACCACCATTGATCGGCATCTCCAGTGAGGCGGTAAACTGCCATGACAACCTTCTCCCTTTCACTACTCCCCAAGGCATGGAATATTTTCTCTAAGGAATTTATCCATTGCTCAGCTACTATAGGATTTGTACTCCCATTGAAGGTTGGTGGTTGTTGCCTCATGAAACGTTCTAGCATTGATCCTCCACGTTGCGGATCAGGGTGCTCCATACGAGTAAGGTTATTATTCATAACCCGAGTGAGTTGTCCCAGTATGGTAATAAGTTGATCGGCACCAGTTGCATCACCATCCCCACTATAATTATCTTGAGCAGGAGGGAAATCCCTACATGGAGTGCGTGCATTGATACAGTTTCCATTTCTTCCACTAGGCGCCATTTCTAAACAATGGCATAAACTAGATCAGTTTATGAATCAAAATACATAATCCTATACTTATAAAACACTTAACATAAATTGAACTATTTATGGATATAATCCATAATCATAAAAATGTTTTCTTTGAGGAAGTATATACTCATAAACCCTTCATAATGATTTGTAGAGAAAATGAGAGTTATCCTAAGCATATCCCCCGGGAGTGTCGTAACCAAGAGTGCAGCAAGGCCCGTTGTCATGCACCAGTTCCCGTTCGAGTCTAGCTCAAAGCGGTGTTTTTAGGTTTTACCCCTAGGAACATCTGTGCCAGAGCCGCCTCTACCTGCTCGTATCTAGACACGGATGTATTGCTCGGAAAACTCACAAAATCTCTACAATACCAAAATTCTAGGAAGTTCTTCTATACTACTCCTCAATGTTCATCTTAGGTCTATGTGCTCTAATCAGAGTTTATCTAAATCTAGCTTCCAAGGTTTTTACTAAACTTCCTTTGATACCAACTGTAACGCCCCGACCCCAGCTACCCAGAGTCGGTGCATTACTTCGTATCATTGGCATGATCACAAAAGATCAAGTCTCGAAAGACCGAATAGTTTAGTAGCCTTGGAAATACTAGATACATTCATAAGTTTTACATTACATCATAAAATGAAAAACTACTACAACAACATAATTTCTCCACAGTCCACACTATTATCCCCTCATAATATCCCTGCAGGTCATTTATAATTTACTTCTTCACTTCCTGGGAAAAAATAAAACATAGAAAAGGGGTGAGCTCAAATGCCCAGCAAGGATAACAATATAGCGGAAACTTTCATAAATAAGAATAAACTTTTAAGGCAATGTATAACTAAAACAAAAGCCTTTTAAACTTGAATATCAACATAATATGGCAAAAGTAAAATGAAATAACGCCATTTACTCATTCACATGGATATTCTACTAATCGAATAATCACATGCAAAATCACTAACCACTTTCATAATGTTGGAATGCATAATGCCAGACTATCATAACCACAAATCCAAGGCCTCGTGCCAAGACTACAAATAAGATTTTGTCAAGGCCTTGTGCCAAGAAACTAGTTTGTCTCATGAGACCTACCGATGCATCGAGGAGCTATAGCGGGCTCCACCCGTCACATATTAAGTCCAATGCATTCCCATATGAAAAGGTTTAAACATAACATAAACATTCGTATTAAAACTAGCATACGAAATGTCAATAATTTCACCGTAAAATATGAATGGTATAAAATAGCACATCCATAGTCAAACATATCACAAAAACCTTCAATACAATATAGAAGTTTTGTTTTATAATAAATCAACTTCAAATAAGCGTAAAATCCATCGAAGGATGTTGACATAGATGAAATCAAAACACTTTTTAGAAAAATATATCTTTCTATTTTTGAAATCGTTTAAGAGCCATATAAAACAAAAAAATTTCTTGAAAATATTCTTATAAGCTTGTAAGGAATGGTTTGAATATTTTATAACGGCGGAAAATAACCGCACCCGCCGTATAAGTTAAAAAAACATTCTTACCTCAATTCTGTCGAAAAGGTTAAAAAGGACCTTGTTTTGAAAACGATGGAAAGATTCCTCTTATAAAAAGTTAAAAAGGGTATAAATGACTTTAACCCATATTCTTGTAAATAATAAGAATGTTTTGAAATACATTTTGAAGAAACATGGATGTGGATGATAACGAGGTCCCAGTAGATAATTATGTATAAACAACCTTGGATAATGAAGAGGTTGTGAAGTAAACCCTTACCTTGTACTTTTCCTTGGTTGGGGTAGGTTAACCTCCAGTATAATGGTGAAATAATTGTTATTAAATTATACGAGAATCATATACATTCATATGATATCATATATGATCTTTTAACATTTCTTTGTTAACAATATCTTAGATTTATTGTTGTTTCGGGTGTTAACTTACTCGTTTTCTTATATGTTTTGTGACGTAAGTCATGTTTTTCATGGATAGGTTGTATCTTATTCATATCCAGAATGATATCATGTCCTTAAACATTATTTTTAAATTATCAAATGATAATTATACTTGAATGGATACGACGGAGAATGAATCTCATCGCGTTTGTGGAGACGGTAGTCCGTACGTACGCACGAGCGACAATATCATTATTTTGATATATAATTGGATAGTATATCATGTAAACAGAATCATTATCATGTTATATTTATTATTTACATGAATTACATATCATTATTATACCCATCTAAATAATAATATATTGAATAACAATTACACCACGACGTGGAGACGGTAAACCGTACGTACGCACGTATGGTGACATGTCATTCAAATGATGGGTAGAATACTGAATATGGTTGTTCCATATTTATAATAACATCATATTATATAGAAGATACTGGAGTTATAATTTTAGAATTGAAATAATATACAAAGAGGGAGTGGAAGAAGGAAGAAACATGAAAGAGGGTGATGAAAATGTTACCTCTTCTTCGGGTTCTTCCTTTTGATTTGATCAAAAGGAATCCTTAGGATGGATTTCGGACTACAGTAAAGCTTCTAGGATGAAGGGAGAAATGTTGGGAGAGTATTTGGGTAGAGTTTGGCCGAACCAAAAGGCTTGAAAGTGTGAATAAGGTGATAGAGGTGGGGGCCTTTTATAAGAGGAGAGGAGGGGCTCTTTTGGAAAGATTGAAATGTTACATTATTATACCATGATTTTCGGATTCTAAAGGTCCCACACTTATATAATTCGTTGCTAAGGTGATAAGGGTTCGAAATCTCTTCATCCAATAGGCTTTGGACAAGTGTAAGCCTTGAATTTTGCATTATCTTCTCATTTTATTTAAATCGTTAAATAATGAGGTCATCGCCGCATCATAATGATGTCATAAATAATTTAATATATTTAATGTCTAAAAATTATAAAAAAATACTATGATGTAGGAAATCTTTTTATATTTCTAATGAATATTTATAATCAAAATTTGGACTTGTGTAACCCCACTAAAAAACTGTTTTAGTAAGACAACTCATGTTTGTGTCAATTTACTTTTAACATTAAATAAATATATATTAATGTCATTTTCCAACTAAAGTGGCTCCATGGGGCCCCCAAGTTGACCCATGGGTTGTCTTGGTCGGCCATGGATCATCCAATAGGAGTAGGACAAGTGTCATGCTCATCTCATATTATTAAAACATTATTTGTACCTTAAACTACACTAATTACCTCTAATCGCGATTAAGAACTTAAAAGTTACTATTCACCAAAAATTTATTTTAATCTCATTGAACCACATTTTACTTCTTAATGACAACCATGTATGTCGGATTTTTGAAAATCAAATCACAGAAGTGTTAATATTTCATTTAAATGAAAAATCAGTTATTTAACTACCACTTAGTGGTTTCACTATTCATCAAAAATTGAAGTTTTTCAGAACAAAGCCAAAATTTCACCCTAAGCTATAATTGATATTCTGAATTCAAAAATGATGCATATTTTACAAAATTCCAAACATATAAGTTGCATTAATTAATTTTATAATTAATTCCCGCTGTTACAAAAAATGGCGTGTTTCTAAGAAACTGTTTATATCAAAAGATTGGCATTTGTTTATGTCCGATTTCAATGTTAAATTAATTCTAATGACCACCATTGGATAAAATGGTAAAAATATATTCTAAATATACTTTAAAACCACTAAATAGTATAATTTTTCACTATAAATTATTTTGATTTAAAAAGTTGTTTTTATGTATTTTTCACTATCCATAAAAAAATTCGAAGTTCTCAGAAAAATACCAAAAATTCAACATAGGCTAATTTCGATATTCCGAATCCAAAGATGAAGTCTATTTTGATAAATAAAATTTATAAAATTTCAAAAAGTAGGTATTACTATTCACAACGGCTAGTTTAATTAGTTGTGGTGTGTGTTAGAGCTCGAGGTTGCGTACAACACACGCTATTGCATTATTCGAAGGGAAACGTACTGTGGAAGCTTGGGGTGTTACAGAATCCCGAGGAAAGGAATTAATATAAGGGTTAGTTAAATTTATTAGTAACAGTTAATTACAGTAGAAGATATAATGAATCATTAATCATATTGAACCTATAAAGGTATATGAATGAGAACACATTCCATTTAAATAACTGGATATGGAGAAATCAAAATTTCAAGTTAATTAACTGAAATCACATGCAATTTAATTAACTGTATAAGGATAAATCAATATGTAAAATTAAATTAAAGAACATACATTTCATTTAATCAATTAATTGAAAATGAAATTAATCCAGAGATAATATCACATTTAAAAAATATTGGATAGTAATAAATGAATTCAGAATAAAGGTAATACTTCAATATTAGACTTCAAGTTTCCCAGGTACCTGGAAACATTACCATCAAGACCGTTCACCAGATGATTTAAAACATACCAGGTAAAAACCCATTTAACTAATGGTATCTAACTAATTTGTCCCATAATACTAATGATGAATTTATGTTCTTACATTAACTAATCACTAACCCATGTCATACCTCTCAAAATTATTCCACATATATCGAATAATCAATTTATTTCATGAACCAATATGCTTTATCAAATATTAGTATTGATTAAATAATACAAATTTATCAATATTTACCCATATAATAAAATAATTTTCAAATTAAAATCCATATGTAACAAATGAATATGGTTTAGGAAATAATCAAATCCATTATATATAATTTTTATATTTTGGGGATATTTACAGTCTAATGATTACATAAATGTAAGAATTTAAAGGGAAATTTATTTACTAGAAAAATTAATTATGATATTTAATATCATTACTTTCCATATTAATAATGATCGTAGATAGTCCACAAGAAGAATAATGAATATTTAAATATAATATATTCCACTTGAAGTAAAAATAATGGGTTGTAGTGGATAATGAATTTAAATAAAATGAATAGTTATTTTAAAAAATATCATAAGGAAAAGACCTTTTTTTATTTTGGATTACATTTTAAAAATTATTTTCTATGAAAATCACATTTAATAAAATGTTGTTTAAAAATATCAATGTAATATTTAAAATAAATATTCCATGAAATGACATTCATGTCATTTGGTAGTTTTTAAAGGCTATAAAGAACATTTCCTTTTTATAGTAAAAAGGATAGAAAAGTTCCATGTTCAGGAATCGACAAGATTAATCATTTGAAAAAAAATTAAAATGGTAAAAAAATAATTTTAATAATTCATTTTCAAATTTTTCAATAATTTTTTTAAATTTATTTTATAAAAAGTTTTTGTAAGAAAACATATTTCCAACTGAAGAGAGAAATAATGTCATATTTTATTTAAAATAATTCACAATAATTTCAAGCACTAACGAGTAAAAACATTGTAATATCACTTGATAAAGATCATGAATAACCATAGGAGAATAAAATAAATTTTTTTATTAAACAATGATCATATAAATTTCTTTAATGTAAATTTATTAATAAATAATCTTGATTAAATTTAGATTATGAAATAAACCCTTTAAATTATCATAACATTGAAGTGATAATTAATCAATGAATATATTACTTGTATCAATTTTAAATCCACATAAAAATGGAAAATATATATTTTCAAAATCCATTATACACATAATTATAGAATTTAAAAGATATTGTAGATATAATGTAACCTAATGAAAATAAATTTAGTTATAAAATTTATTTACAACTTCATAACATTAATTTCAAAAACCCTTAGATAAAATAATTCAAATTGAAAAATAAAATATTATGAATTATTTAGTATTAATTATATTAAATTTCAATGGGAAAATAAATACACAATATAAAATAAATTTGGTTTATAACATTACAATATGTCTCAATTAAATGAAATTGAAATGAATTCATTTACCATATTATTATTTTTAGTTGATCTTGATTTAAAATCAAGTATATTGGTTTTATGCATGTTTTTAAATAATTTAATAACAATATTAATATGTATAATATCAAATATAATCAATTTATTACATCATATCAACTATTCATCAATAATATTTCATTTTTTTATTTTTTCTTGTGTCAGTTTTGATCTTTTCTCATTAATGTTTCTTAGGAAAGTTATGGTTCTTGTAAATTTTATATAGTTATATCATCTATATAATAATGATCATGGAATAATAATAATATTTTTACATAAATTTTAATTTTTTAACCAATCATGAGTGATTGTTCTGAAAAATGAAGTAGCTTGTGATCATGGTGATGGTAGGTTGTACGTGTGATTGAGTAACATTTCCATGATTCACTAATAATTATGGATAATAGTTATGTAGTATATTACCTTTAAATATTTATAATTATGTAATTAATATCATTTTATATACTTATATATTTAATTCATGTGGTTTTTTGACAAAAAGAGTGTCACAACGTATCATGAAGGTGGCAGTCTACACGTAGACGAATCATGTTATCATCTTTTCGTGAGTGAAAATGAAAGAAAGAAAATGACAAATATTTTAAATAAATAATGATAAATATTTAATGAATATCATAATTATTTAATTTATATAAAATATTATCAATAAATTTATCTTTATCCCCATCCATGGAAAGCATTAGTGAAAGATGTATCACATCTCTTTGTGAGACGGTAATCTAGTATACACATATGAAACAATATCAAATCTCCTATGGAATTGAAAGTAAGAATATATTTATCATATAATGATTAGATTGGTATCAATATTTTATAAATATTACACATATCATATATAAACTATAAATTTATCATTATTCCCAACCTTGAAAGGCGGAAATGGAAAAACAAACGATATCAGTTCACAAGGTGATAGTCCACCGTACACAAAAATGGTGATGTCGTAACCAATTTGATAAATTTTTTAGTGTTTTTTAGTAAAACAATAACCTAAAAATTATAATTATATTTAATATATTGAGTTTTTTATATAATCATGATATAATAGGAATTTTAGAAGGTGGAGAACCAAATAAAATAATGACACTCGTTGAAGAGCATTACCTCTTCTTCAAATATCCTCCTTAGGTTTTCACTATATCCATAATTGTATTGATTTATTCCAAAAATAAGTCATATATTAATATTTTAGGTATTTTGGTATTTTATATGGGCATGTATTCTCTAACCCAAAGAGGATTGCGGGTGTGAACTAGAGAGGACGGGGTGGCCTTTTATAAGTAGGGTGAGCGGAACACTTCTATTTTTTTGAAAGAGTGAATTTATGTGACATTTATTTTTTTAACAGGACCATATAATGAAACATGTTTCATAGTTGATGTTATATGGTTGATATATGTCTAGTAAATCACTTTTAGATATGTTTTGGGTCATTTTTTCACCTTATATTTTATGTTTAAACCTATGTAAACATGATTTCTCGTTAATCGTTGTAATGGATATTAACAATATTCACAAATCACATCGATAAAAAATTAATATAGAATAATTATAAATTATAAATTATTAAGACTCCCGATATGGAATTCATTTTTATAATTTTAATTCACAAAAATGGAAAATTTTAAATTAAAATTAATCGCACATACAAGATTACAAAGCTGGTTTTTAAAGTGAAAATGCTCAAAGTTTTATAACATTTTTCTTTGAAATACCATTATCAAATTGACTATAATGAAATAAATTGTTTTAATAGATATATAATTAAAATATTTGGCCATTAAAACCCATTAAAAATATAATTTAATTTTATTAATGTTTTATACAAAAATGATGTTTTAATTAAAATCTAGTATTTTTCAATATACATCAATAAATGAATCTTCTCAAAACAAATCAATAAATATCCCCAAGAGAATTTAGACATTCGTATTTGAAAAATTATGTTTATTTTTAATATAAATTTTAAAAATGTTAAAGAATATAATTTTAAATTATGTGCACTATAGATGATTAAACCTTATTGTAGAAAAAAGAATTATTTTGGAGAAAATATTCATTTTTTAATTAATTGATTTTAATTTAATGTATTATAAATAAATAACTAATATAAATGTTTAATATATATATATACTATTAATTTAATGAATCCAATTAATACACTCCTTTCCAACAACTAGGCGATAACTATCATACTAAATAATAATATTGAAAGTGTATTGTTGTTCAGTAAAACACAGTATTGTGTGTAATGCATGGTATCGAAGAATATCATTATTACGGGTGTCATATGCTATCAAATAAATTAAATTTATTATAAAGTAAATAAATTTTATATTCTTTCGGTTCTATATTCTCTTATATTAATTTCATTTATTGTCTTATACACTATCAAATAAAATGTTATTCTTTTAGAATTTTCAAAGAGTTACAACATTACATTTATGATATTTCATAACTATTAATTTAAAATACGTAAATGAAAAAAATTAATTACATTTATTGAATATCCATTGGTTAAATTAATACCATGTATATATTGGAAAAAATTCAACTTATCACACTTCTTTAATGTATGAAAAACTATAGGTAAATATGTTTTGTTTCCTTTTATTGTGGGAGATAATGCCAAATGTATTCCCATTGATATAAAATATAATATATCAGGAAATACATATTTTATTTCATTAAATTTATGTAACACCCGAGACTTTTATGTTATATAAATCATCAAAGGAATCTTTTTCTACACAACACTTGCTTGGCTTGCTTTACACACAATCGCGACCTTCCTCGATAGCTTGCGTCGTACGCAATACCGAGTTTCACTAAACAACAATATGCTATTAAAACTAGCCGTTATGAATAGTAATAACCACTTTTTGAAATTTTATAAATTTTATTTTTCAAAATGGACTTCATTTTTGGACTCAGAATATCGAAATTAGCCTAGGGTAAAATGTTGGTATTTTTTCTGAAAACTTTCAATTTTTGATGAATAGTGAAACCACTAAGTGGTAGGTTAAAAACTGAATTTTGCATAAAACTTAATTTTACCGCTTCTGTGAATGGAATTTCGAAAATCCAACAGACACGGTTGATATCAGTAAGTAAAATGTGGTACAATGAGATAAAAATAATTTTTTGGTGAATAGTAACTTTTTACTTTTTTTACCGCAGTTAATAGTAAATAGGGTAACTAAGGGTAAATATGATATTACTATTACCCTAACACATGTCCTAATTCTATCGGACAAGTGTAATTCGACCAAATACAAGCTTAGGAATAAAATATGACCATTTAGGCCCACTTGGATTAGATTAGGACATTTATTATTATTTAATTCAAAGAAGAGTTAAAAGAGTTAAAATCAAAGTTTATTTACTAAAACATTTTTAATATAGGGTTATACATAAGATAAATTATATTTTAAATATTCATTAGAAATCTAAAAAGATTTCCTATATAATGGTATTTTATTTGTAATTTTTAGACATCAAATAATGTAATTTATTTATGACACAAAGATGATGCAGTAATTATCTTATTAATGAAATATTGACATAATTGATGTTATAAACACCAAACTGAATGTAATTTGAGACTTTTTATGAATTCCACTAATTTTCTAGGTTCCTATGATATATTAATGTTGATTTAATCAACTTGGTGCGAACATATAATTCTGTTATGACTTTCACAAAAATCATATATCAAATAGTGTCAAAATTGACACAAAATAGTTTCTAAATCAAATATTATATTATTAATTGTTATTTTATTCCTAAAAATCTAAGGTTCGGCCAAATGACTTAGATAAGGATATATATATTAATAATAAACAATTTGGGGTTCGTTTGGCATGTTATAGTAAGTGTATTAACCATATAGTGAAAGAAAACAAAAAGACACGGTAAAAGTTAAATTAATTAACTTAGAGTTAAATCTAATTGATAAGGTTAAAATAATACCCTAAACTTGTCTAAATCTTATTGGTTTATAGGATTTCGACCCATCCCAACTTTAGCTTCGAAATAAGACCCTTTGGAACCATTATAAACCGATTTTGACTTTAATATAAAATAATATTTTGAGATATTCCTAAGGTGCCCCTCTCCTCCCTTATAAAAGGGCACCTCCTCCCCCTCCTCCTCACACCAAATTGAGCACTCAAGCTCGGCCAACCCCTGCCATTTTCTCCTCTCCACTTCCCTAGAATAATCCAAGAGGTCCTGGTCTTCTCCAAAGACCAATCTTAGTTCCTTAAGTGGAGGATTCAAAGAGGCGTTCCAAAGAAGAGGTAATATCCATTACCGATCTTTTCAATTTCTTTCTTCTTCAACTTCTTCTTCTTTAGTTGTTTCATGATAAAGTAATAACATCAGTATTACTTACATACTGATATGTCATTATAAATATGAAACAACCCTAATTCACCTTCTATCCATCCTACGGAAAAATGAAATCACCGCGCGTGCGTACGTACGGAATACCGTCTCCACGCCGTGGTGTAATCTATTTTCCACCATCACCTTACAAGGATGGGTATAATGGTGTAATGAGTAACTATATATGATTATTATGAAGTAATATTGATACTGAAATAATATATATATACTCCAATACAATTCCACGATCATAGGAACGATATCATCACTCGTGCGTACGTACGGAATACCGTCTCCACGATGTGATGCGACTCGTTCTACATGATCTTCATTTCATAATGATTATATAAGTGAATTGAATGAATGAATATGGTATATAGTACACTAATACCATTCTGGAAATGAATTATCTATAACCTAAAGATAATAATAAGAATTTATTCGACAAAACACGCATAAGAACAAATAGTTATAAAGACCCGAGTAACAAGTAACAATGAAATATTACTAACAAGAAGCTAATAATATGACCATATATGATATCATATCAATATGTATGATTCTGGAATAAGTCAATAACATTATTTAAACCATTATACAGGAGCTTCGGACACGAACAAAGCAAATCGGACCTAAGGTAAGGGAAATATCACAATCTCATTTTTATCCGAGATTGTTTATTCATAAGTATTTACTGGGGTGTATTTTATCATCCACATCCATGTTTCATCAATATGTAATATTATTTCCATCCACCTACAATTGTTTAAATCCATTTTTACCCTTCGGTGAGTTTTTAGTAATATCTATGAAAGGAATATTTTGTCATACGAGGTACTTTTTGACTTTTCCGACAAAAGTACGAAGAATGGTTTTTTTAACTTATACGGCACGAACGGATTTCTACTGTTTTATAAAGCCTTATTTTCATGAAGCTTCCTCTAAACGATTTCATGACTATTTTCAATAAAATCTCTTTCTTTTAAAATTGCATGATGTTTTGTGAAAAGAAATTGATTTTGAAGAAGAAAGAATATTTTCCTCAAGAATTCAATTCAAGTGTTTTGTCAAAATTATTTTCCATCTAAGATAATAAAGGGTTCTGTTTCTATCCATATTTTTACATTGATTTGACTATGTTGTGATGGAATTATGTTTATGAATTCCTTTATCTTAAATGAATTGATTTATGATGTCATGATGTTTCAAGAATCCCATTTTTGTTACATGTGTTATGCGATGATGTATGTTTTATGATTATGTGGAACACATAAGAAAGGATTCATTATAAGATGGGTGGGACCTATATCTCCCTCCAATGCATTGGGTAATGATTTTATATCTCATGAGATAGACATGGCTGGAACGGAAGGTTATTTCGGTTCAGTGATACAGGACTGAAACGAGGAGTGAACTCGGTTCAGAAAGGGACTTTGTCCACTAAGATAGTCTTGGCAATGAGTCATGACTAACAAGAAATGATTTTCCTTGATTATGTGTGCATGCCAGAAAGTTTCAAGTTTTATGGGGATCTCATTTTAACTTCTATGATTTATTCCATGTTAAGATATTATGATCTCTTTTGCAGGTTTTTATTTTCAAAAAGATATGATATGATTTTTATTTCCTTTATTTTCCCTTGCTGAGCATTTGAGCTCACCCTTTTATGTTTTCTTTTCCCCAGGTCAGGAAGATGGATATTAAGTAGAATATGCTAAAAGGGACCCTAGATATGATGAAATAAATGGGAGACACTGTAGAAGATTTATGAACCAGTTGTTTATGTTTCCCAGTTTCTAAAGACACTATACCTATACGGTCCTTTGTGGTTTTATCATATGTTGTAATAAGTGTGCTTCAATTTTTGAAGTATTAAAAATGTATGTAAAGTATGGGTCGTTATAATTTATTACAAAAAAAGTTCCAACTAAACTATCACAGAATTTTTCTTTCAATTTGAAAAGTCATTATTATGTTTTATCTCTAAAAATATACAATAAATTATTTCAATAAAGGCAGATTTTTTCCTCAATATATTCTTTTGATGATGAAAATATCATATATTTTAAAAAAATTACACATTATTTATCACCTTATTATTATATGATTCAACGGATACTGGTTATGGGAGGAGAATATATTCCTCTAAACTGTTAACTTATTTTTGAATCTATAATAAAGATGATCAATTTATAAAAATCTTTGATGTCTTGTGTATGATGTCTTCCTTCCATTCATCAATTGATTATATGACGTATATTCCTCACAAATTGGGAATAGTTTATGCCCCTTAACACTATATCTATATATGTTTAATTATAAAGGAAAAAGTTTTATAGTGCATATTATCATAGGACGTAACAAAAAATTATTTTTCCTGTATGCATTAATAACTATATCACATGTCTCCCGGATAAGTTTCGAATAAAAAATCAACGGTGATAGAAACACATCAATGTCATTTTCCATTTTTTTTTTCTAGAAATCATCAACTCTTCGTAACATAGATTTTGTTCACACACATATTTTGGGAAACGTTGTAAGATAACAAAAAACAATCCATGAACAATGTTTTCTACTTAAGATCCAATATGAATTCATTTTATCTCTGCATAGTCCATTTGTGAGATTTATAACTTTGCATCCAAAATTAGAATTTTTTTTATTAAATATCTTTTATAGTGGTATCAAGGTTTATTAAGTTACCATCATAAATGTGATCATATTTATGCCAAATTATCCTTTCTACATAAATTGATTTTTCAAACAGATTCGTTAAATGAGGAATTATTAGAAGGGTCTAAATTGATTTAGCATGAGGTTTGATTCCAACACCTAATAATATATAAATTTTTTTTAATTGAATTATCTAAAAGAATTATTGGATGATACTAAATTGATTTAGTAGGATGATTGATTTTAGTACCCAATAATGAATCAGAGTTGATGTTTTCATCTATTTTATAGCATGATGTCCCACATTTTGGACATTTGGAAAAATATTCATATTCCATTCTATAAAATACACAAGCCTACATTTATATTTTTACACCCAAATCCTATGAGGAATAATATTTTCATTTCCTCATAATTGGAATCTGGAAGCCCAATTCCTTCTATAAGTACCTCTTTTAAAAGTTCCTACAACCCATATATACATTCATCGCTCCACAGATTTCATACTTTCATGTTAGCTAATATCAAATCTTTTTAAAACAATTTATTTTTATTACAACCTGAGAATAATGGTTTCTAGAAATCTTCGTAAAATTATTTATTTGATTCTATTTTATCTATTGTTTCAATGCCTACATCATGAACTAATTCTTTAATATTATCCTTTATCTCATTCGAATATTTTTTTCAATATTAGATGTATAATTTTCCATTATTTCACCAAGTTTGATCCAACATGTATAATTATGTATTAAACTATATAAAATGATATTATTATTGATTTAAATGTAATTTAACATTCTCTTATTCAAACACTTCATGCTTGGAAAAAAATCATATCTTCATTTCGATGTTTCAATTTAAAAAATTCCAATAAATTTTCAAATCCTTTTTCATATTCAAAAGAGCTTCTTTGTAAATTTAGTCAAATATGTTCTATTAAATACCAAAGATCACAATATAAAATGTGGATAATCTAAAACATAAAAACATTTAATTGTAGATAAAAATAGATAAAACACAAATATACATAATTTATAAAACGTAAAGAAATATAATATCTAACAAGCATTGTCATAAAAAACATTTCAAAAAATTAGTTATCATAACAAAAAATATAATAAAAAATAATTATAAAAAATTAATATTACAAAAAATTATCATAAAAATAAAAAAATGACATACATAAATTATAAACAATAGCTCATGAATTCTAGAAATTTATACAATGAATTATAAAAAATATAAAACAAATAATTATAAAAAATAACTTAAAAAATAGTATCATAATTATTATAAGAATAATATATAAACAAATATACATAAAATTATTCAAAAATAATATAAATACAATTTTACAAAATTTTGTTAGAAATATCTTACAGAACATTATTATTAAACAATTATAATAATATATTGTGAAACATAAAAACACACAAACGCACACATATATATATAAATATATATATAAATTTATAGTTTTATATTAAACCTTAACAATTAATTTTCACAAACCAACATCCCATATAACGGATTTTAATTTGGTTAAATGAGAATTTCATGTCCATTTCCTTATAAACAAGTGACCTCCCCCAAAATCCGACTGGATCTGGGATAGATCCAATGGAAAAATTATTAGAGATGTAGGGTAACATAAAATGAAAAAAGAATAACTTTCCCAGAAAATTAGTAATAATTTAATCCTATGATCAGTTGATTGTAGGAAACACTATTATTGTATTTAATCTGTGAGGCTTTAATGAACTAAGAATTCTCATCCTTCATCAATTTGACAAATAAAGGCAAATCATTGAATGCTTCTCATCATTAAAATGTTACATCTTGTTTACACGGCATTTGATGATTACCCATACACATCCAAATATCTAGTTTATCAATTTTAAAAAATTCATGACATTAGTTATTAAAATATAGATTATGTATAATATATTTTAAGATATCACATTATATACAATCAATTGAAATTATTATGAATTTATTTTATGACACACATTATGTTTGGATATGAAAATTAAAATCTTTTAATAAATATCATATAAAATTAATCATACATCAATTAATCCTAGTTGAGATATATTTTTTATTTCAACTAATTATTCTACCATAATCAAACTCAAGTACTTTAAGTAGTAGTAAATAAAGTCTAATGAATTTATCGAGATGGTTTTTGTCATAATTTTACACCACATAAATCATTAATAAGATTATTCCATTGCATACTACTAAAGTAAGAACTTATCCACTATATAACTAGATTGGTGGGATTGTTTTAGGAATCATAAATCCTTAGTGTGTGATAAATTTTGTTTTTCATGTAATATTAATTGGGATGGTCTTATAGAAATTTATATTCAATGATATAATTTACTCTAATTATTATCTATAATTTCCAAGTCACAAGATAATTGGTTGATCTCTATAAAAAATGGATAAACATAAAATCATATAAAAATTTACAAAAACCGAAAATAAATAATAATTAAACATAATTTGTTTTAAAAATAAAAAACTAAAAATATTTGGGTCTTTACTATTCAAAATTTCTTCTAAATACCAATAATCTCAATCGAATTCCCTCTCGATAGAGTGAATAATACATGATTTGTAAAAAACAAGTGAAAACAGATGAAGTAAAATAACAAAAAAAATAATCAAATTTTGGATGAGGGTCGTCTATAATTCTTGATTATCATCGAATAATAATCTAGTATTTAATATACTAGATAATTAAGGTAAAAATTGGATTCAAATCTATTTTAACATATAATAGAAGGTTTTTTATTTTCGTTGAATATGTTAGTTCCATCATTAGCTAAGAGAGGGTTATGATCGAAATAGAGAGGTGCAAAGTTGATAGAAATCAACTTTTGGAGAGAACTGAAGGCCCCAGAAGCCATAAGCACCATAGTTTGTTGAAATTTGGTTAGTGTATAGGTATTTGAGAGAATTAAAAATAAGGGCTCTAGTTTTACAAATAAATTTTCAAATAATTTTACATTTGTTTTCCTAAAAAATGACGTTAATGTTATTTATTTGTGATTTAATGTCGGTTTTTATAAAATCTTGTTAAATGTTTTTAATTATTTTTCACATCATTTATAAATAAAGAAACTTGAAAATATATTTTAAAATATTTTTAAATGGATTTTTATGTGAAAAAAATTTAATGTGAATCTGCAAGAATTTTAACTTTAGTTTTGAAAAAAAAGCTTGAAAAATTCCACCATAATTTCTTTACTGTCAGTTTATAAAATATATAAATCAAAACACCATTGTTAAATAACATATTTATACCAATTATGGTTAACAATTTTTCCTAATAATAACTTTGAATAATGAAATAATATAGTATAAGAATGAAATTCCATGGATTGTTCATAACAGAAAGTAATAATGCCAAATATGATAATACTAGTGAAAAAAATATGCTCCTAAAAGAAAAATAAAATATAACATAAAATTTCAATTGGAACATAACATAATGTACGAAAAAAAAAGAAATATTTATAGAAAATAATTAAATGAAAATTTCACATACCATTATAAAGGTGAATGAAAAACACGATATAGAACAAATCCTATGCTAGATATATAATTTACTTATTCACAGTTTCATAATTCATATTAAAATATACATACCCCCTCCAATGTATAAAACTATATGAAATATTTATTCAATAATATGTAAATATTTCTATGTAAAACCCTTGACAGACCATGTGAAACTCTCAAAGACCCCCTTTTAATTTCATATACCCTCTTACAATATCGATATGTCATCTAATTAATATATATATATATATATTCATGAACATTTTTATAAAATTATACGACCCATTCCAATCATAATTTTAATAATATTCTTTTCCATTATAAAATATTTGATGATATTATAATAAATCATACAAAAAATTAAGATCAAAAATTGAAAAAATAAATATATACCAATAAAAAATAACAAAAATTTATTTATCCAAACATATAAATATAAATCTATTTTATATATTTTTATGACCTGTTATATAATATATAAAAATTTATTCATTAATTAAATACTTTTTATTTTTAAATAAATTACTATAATCATAGATTATTTTCCCATATTATCATAAATATTTAATACTATTTATAATTTCTTATTTTATAATAAAATCATTAATTATAATCATTTAAAATATTCACATAAAATATATTTTTCTATTATGTAATATAGTATTACAATCATTATCAAAAACTATCATGAATTATCCCTCTATAATTGAATGAAAAATTGACGTTGAATTCACAAATACACATAATATATGAGAATATCAAGTTATCTTTTCCATTAGATGATTATTTTTAATCCTTAATCATCACATTTAATTTATATAGTCCTATTCAATATCCAGTACTTTCTCAAGTCTCTATGATATATGGATTTTTCTGAATTGATTTTTGAGGGAAATGAAATATATTTTTTTAATGAAAAATTTCATTTAAAATGAGATTTAATGTTCTCCACTATAAAAAATTAAAATAAAATTATCCATTGAATTTTCCATATTATTTCATTAACTCTCCATTTAAAAATCATCATAAAATAAATGAATAGATTCCACCTCTTATCTTTGAATAAAAAATATTCATCAGTTACATTCCATTAATAATCTAACATCAAAAACCATAACATGTTATTTTATTACCAAAAAACCATAACATATTATTGTATTATTTAATTATAAAAATAATCAAATAATAATTAATTACATATGTAAATAAATGGATTCACTAAAAAGTATTTATCTAAAATTATCAATCACAAATAAAATTATTACAAAAATCTCACTCAAGGCTAAACAACACATTTTAATTCCAGTAAAAATTTTGAAATATATTTTTAGATCAATAAATTTAGCATTTTATCATTCAAAGGAAAAAATACCAAATCAACATGGAGAATTTTTCAAGATCCCAAACATCTGGTTTCTAGGCCTATATATAGAACTTATTCAATGAATTTAACAATTTAAAGTAGTTTTACAAACCAAAAAAATAACCTTAATGGTGATTCAGTCATTGATTTCATAATTGAGTTAAAAAATTGAGAAATAATTAATCACTTACCATGAATTACATATAATTTCAACAATGGCCACCTAAATATTTTTAAATGTTTTAATGTTTCTATATTCCATTTATCAATTAAATGTTCTAAATATTCTCTTGTATGATCCTTGTTTTAGTGAATTAAGCTTCACTTTTACCATTTAATATAGAGGATATTGAAAGAGTCGCACATTTAACAATTTAATGGAAAAAATACATATAAAGTCAAACTAATTGTTTTTGTAATAATAATTATCCAATAGAATATAGGAATTCTAAGAGATAGGAAATTCATGAATATATGCTCTCAAAATATTCTAGAAAGCATTTTTTTATATTGTTCTTGCTTATTTTTTTAGGATGATAAACAATACTAAATGTTAACTGCATACCCAATTTTGGTTGTAGGAACATTAAAAAAAGATATGAAAAAAAATATTTGTTAAAACGAAATGTTCCAGGGAACCCATAGAGGTTAAATACTATACTAAATATACATATTTATCAAATCCTCTACAAAATGGGTCTCACTGATGAGTATAGATTGATCCCACTTCTTCAGACTATTAAAAAAAATACTTCAACGGTTTCACACTTTCTAGATGTCTTTGATAATTTGTTGAAAAAGCCTACCAATATAAGATTTCAATTCCATGTCTGGCGGTTTAAAATTTGTAAAACATCAAATGAAATCTTGTTTTTGACATGTACTATTTAACATCTAAAGAATTAATTAACATAACCAATTACCAATATCCTCATTCCATGCCACCAAATTTAGTTTTCATATTATTATGTGTTAGGATTGCATTAGTGTGAGCCACCCAATTTGAATTATTTAATGACTTCAAGAAACCTATTTTTTGGGATTGAGTATCAATGAAATTATGTGAACAAAGCATCAAATTAAGTGATTATGACAATATAACTAAATCATCCTCAATAATTAAAAATTCCTTTATAAAAAGGCATTCATGTAGGTATTCAAAAAAGATAGTAATAATACACAGCTTTTAAAAACCCCTTTTGGAAGAGATTTTGGATTTAAAGAATTTATTAACATATTCACTTTATCAAGTGTAAATTATAGATTAAAATTTTTATTTAATTACAAAATCTATCATCATTTTTATAAATTTTGGTCATGATAGGTAATAATATATTTTAGGCTCTTTTGACCTGTAAAAACTATAAAATTCACACTAAAAAGGTAATGATGGTATGATATTAAATATTTTATGAAAAATATTACCTCATGGATTAAATATAGGGATAAATTCAAAATAAAAGACCTAGTAATCAAAACCAATAAGCTGACTCATAATTTTCCTTTTTATGGTAACAACCAACTCCCATCACGGAGGTATCCATAATATATATTATAACCTTCATTTCTCTAGGAATATGATAATTAGAACTTATGTAAGGATATAAATTATCCCACTATAATATCTATGATATTATTTTTTCTATTTCATTAGTTTATCTTTCATAATTAAAGTCATTATTAAAGAATAAAATAATGAAAACATTGAAATAAAGTAATATTAAAAATTCAAATACTCTTTTCTCAAATTGGTTTTTATATTTTTGAATATAGACCATATTTAGGGTGATAGAGAACCCAAAAAATCACCATAAAATTGAAACTTCATTCAAAATATTTCAAACAACATCAAACAAACTCACAATGAATGACTCAAATTTCAAAATATTATCTATGTTGTTGAGAAAAAAATATTATGGTATTCTAGATATGTTATATCATCCTCATACAAATCCAATTATTGAATTATTATCTTGCACATTACCATATTTTGTCACATATCATTAATTGTAGTCAATGTCGATTAAAACAACCCACTATAAGTCACGCAACAATAAAAAGAGTAAAATAGACCCAAATCCCAAGATCAACATAACCAATAAATTTCCATCATTTTGGTTATATAAATCACTTAAAATAGAATCCAAACACTAATATTAGATATATTAACTAAAAATAAGAATTAACAATGATAACTAGAATCACCTCTTGAAAAAAACTATCCTAACCCAATAATTTTACTTTATGCCTACTAAATAACCTAGCCACATTATGAAATAAAAATTCTCAATAATAAAAAATTATGACCCCACTACACTATACCCACCCATTAATCATTTTAAACCATGATATCTAAGAAGTCTGCTAGTATTCATCTGTGATTAGTTCATACCAATCTTATACCATAAGAGTATATCAATTTGGTTGATATGAAAAATAGTAATAGGGAATGATATAGAAAGTATAAATGAATATTAGAAGGACATGAAGAAATATGGTTATATTATCCATTCACAATCATAGAAAAAGAAAAAACATTAGATAACAAAAAAATAACACTAGTGAAAAATTATGAGGGAGTTTTAGAGATATCCCACTATTAATACCCAATCCACCTAGAGCTCTATCAATACATACCAAGAATGTGGTATAAAATAATGGTTAAGGTAAAAACAGATCTTTATTATGAAAATCGGTGCCAAATCAAATAATACCAGACAACCAAATCTTAATGAAATTGTTTCTAATGAGATACTTGATTGAAATACCTCTCTCAAAAAGAAAAATCAACAAGGAATCTCATCACATCCACTAAAATTTGTTCAATCAAAATATTTTAGGTGCTCATAGTGAAATAGTAATAAGACTAGAACCATAAAGATGGACACAAAACAGAATATTGAAAATTAGAAAATGAATTGTGGGGGAAACACATATTAGAATGAAATAACAGAGGGGGAAAGAAAAATTAGATAATATACATGGGGAGAATAACATCATTTTTTATTGATAATAAAAAATGATAAATGGGAATATGAATAAAAGATGAAAACCCATCTTTAAATAAGAGAGAAAACGCATTGTGTGGGTAGCCTCCCCTCACAAAAAGTCTGAAAAAAACATTATAATTAAAAATATCTAAAAATATAGAATAAATAATTTTTATCATATTATGATATAATAATTTAAAAAAATTTATAAAATATAAAATCTAAGAAATTTAAATTTATAAATTTATATGTTATATTTAGAAAACATTATGTTATGGTGATTATTAATCAAGTTGTTCAACATGAAATGTTTCTCATTGTAGAAACATTTGATCTATTTTCATGATCAATACATGATAAACAATACAGTAATATAAACTCAATAAATATGAAATAATATTATACATCAATTATATAAAAATATGTGAGTAAATACTATTATATAATGGAATAACCAAACATTTATAATGGTTATACCTACTCAAATAGTTTTTTTAACTTTACCCTGTATTTACCCAAGTTTGGTGGTTGTGTTTTCAAAAATTTACTTTGGAGAACTTCTATTCCCTAGTAAATTTAATAAAGGTTTTATTAATTCAATTCAAATGATTTTGTTTCAATTATCGCCTCATTAATCATTTGGAAGTCAAGACACTAACAAAATATGTGTTATTATTTCTTGATAAAGATTGATAGATAATACCATGGTAAGTTTTCATATCAAAATAATGCTTTAGAATATAATTGTAACATATAAACATTAATCTCCATATGTTTATTTTATGGCCACCATTAAAAATCAACAGTTATAAGAATATTATTGCGAATTAATTCTATTTAAACCTCAATCTACCTTTTAGGAGAGAGGCTATAGTAATGATATATAAAAGATATTTGGAGACCTATTTGACAAGTGGACAATATTTTCATCCTATATACATAGTTAAAGATAATGAATATGGGAAAAAATCCTTATAGAAAAATATCATGGTAAAATGAACTGTTTCATTATTCATAGATTGGATAGATCTATAATCCTTATTCAAACAAATTTTTACTATAGATTACTTATAATCCTGATTCAATGATACTATCACTATATATATATTAAAAAAATTCTTTTTATTTTAAAAAAATCCATTAGTATAAAAATGATATAGTTTTAGTTTTCTAATAAACCATAATTTTAAAATACTTATAGTCTTCATTATGGAAATTGTCTCTATGGGGTGAATAATTTTTGAAGGAGGATATTAAATAAACACATTACATGCCCAAAAAAACTCATACAAAATAAACTATGTCATAAAATAATAGCTACATTCAATTTATTTCTTCTACAAATATCATATGATCTATTAGATAAAAAAATTTATAATGGTATACAACATGATAAAATCATTAAAGAATTAAAATTAATAAGGTAAATAATATTGAAGAATTCGACATGCCTAAATCATATTTCACAACCAAACCCATCAAAGAATATCCTAAAATTTGTATTTATCAATATTACATGTGGTTGTATATTTAAGGAAAAATTTACTTTTCATATACAATTATATCTGAGCTATAAACACAAATTTCATGATAATATCATTCATATAAATTGAGACTCACTGAAGCATAAAAATAATATGAACCATATTATATAGTTAATAGTAATAAAGACAAGGATATTAAAGAATATAACATTCAAAAATCACAATTTACAACCAAAAACAATTGATATGTGTCTCAATATGTATATTTATTCATTTTAAATGTTGTTCATGATTGATTTAAATATTTACAATCCATATAAAATTGAAAAAAACATGTTTGCACAAATTCCATGAAAATATCCTTCTTAGAAATAAAAACACAACCAAGAATAAATAATCATATCCTAATTAAAAATTTATTATTAATAATAAGATGTTATTATAGAACTCAACATGTCAAAATAAAAATTGAAAACCAATTACCATAAAAAACAAGTACCAATATATCTATTTAGTCATATTATATTTGTTGCAGTATTTTATTATAGTTTTTAAATTCATATGAAACTCAAACTAACCAACCCTCACAAATTTAAAGAAAATAATTCAATGAAAAAATAAATTAATTATATATAAAATAATAAAAATCTATTTCAACTTCAATGACTCATAAAAAATAATGGATATAACTATAAATATTCAATTACATTTGAAAACATTGAAATCATCCCTTACACTTTTTCAATAAAACCTATAAATATTAAATTGAGTATAATATTTAAATTTATTTAAATATGAATGTAATAAATCCATGAAAATATAATTTTTATAAATCTAATGTCACTTAAAAAACTCTAGACATCTCATCGAAATCATAACTACATCATTATGTGGGTTATCCAATATTAGGCTTGTGAGTAATGTGTTTCTTTTGATAACAATATAGAAAATTTCCATTATGTTTGGATAATCTCATATGAGAAATAGTTGAGATATTAAATACCTAAGTATATAATTAATTGTAATATTGATTTCAAGACCTGATGCAATAGGACCATTCCTATATTGTAGGTATGCATCTAGTGATTCCATTAGTCCGCATATATCCTGATAAGTAATGATGAATAGAACCATTTATAAATATCCCACAATATGTGGTAATTAGCCTATATATACCTAAAACAAATACACATATCAAATAAACAAGATAACCAAAATGGGAACAAGATATGTATATATAATTGATCAAATAAACTATAAATAATGAATGCCTCGGGAAATAAGTACATGAATGCATAAAATGGTAAAAACTATGTAAATATAATATCCAAGAATCCTTTGAACCAAAATTAATTGAAAATAATCTATATATTGCATTCACTTGAAGACCATTATCCATCTAGAGTAGTCATTTAAACCATAAAAAATCATTATTCTTGATAATACATTACCAAGCATCAATGGGTGTTAACTATAAACAATACAAACAATCTTCATGTCTAACCGAACCGTCTTTGAACCAGTTTTTTTATATATACGGAAATCATGTGGGTACATGGATTATAAAATTATGCGTAAAAACATACACAATATATTTCCTCAAAAACCACAAAGAAATACAATGAAATATGTCTACTCAAATCATTGTTTAACAGGTTCTTCTGAGAAAAATAAAAAAAACAAATCAGAACACATAGACCAAAAATACCTTTTGGTATTAAAATTTAATTGATTATTTGTTATGGAATAATATTATATATATTCAATAAAACAAAAATTATTAAGAAAAACCAAATGTTATAATCATATTATCCAGTAAACATGAAGGGTATCCTCAGTTGAGACACCATGGATTATTTTATTACTAAAGAGTCTATAAAATATGAATTCTTTATTATACTACATGCATCACCATAAAAAACATGGGGTGCCTAGAAAGACAAGAGTCTCAAATAATACCACATTGTATTACCATTATTACTACCACATCATTTCTAAAAATATTTAAAGAGATAACACTAATTAGAAAAACATACCATCATATTTATATAGTATATCTCCCTCTATTAATATTATATATTAACATTGATTTAGTACACATAATTCTCCATGATAATTCCCATATAATACCTCAATAATTATAGTGTAAGATCATTCTCCTCATGAAAATAAAGGAAATAAAAACTATAGAATTTGATCCAATTATGTTAAATGATCCTTAATACAACAGTACATGTAGTTCCCTCTAATAATATAGCGGAAGATCCCATCAATCAGTGATCATGGGCCGGACTACCAAATACAATGTAAGATCACATGCCTGAGTGATCTCATTAAATGGACATAATACTGAATCAAATGTTATAGGATCCCACACCCATGTATGGTGGTGGAATATAGACCCCCTTTTATCCCTACATAGGGGGTTTATATTCCCTCTATTAACTGGAAAGGAATTAAAGACCCTACATAATGACTGTGTGAGGAATCAATGTTCTATGGAAACTAGATAGTCAGAGGGTATTTTTAAATACCAAGAGTGTGCCAAATATCAAGCCTCAACCCTATAATAAACTATAAAAATTAAATAGAACGAAAGTATTCATGTATCATCCCATATATTACCTCCGATTTTAAATATATGTGCATCGACATGTTTTATGTTAGAAAACTCTAAGGATGGATAATTAACAATCTTGAATATGAGTCCCGAGTGAGGAAATATGGAGATCACTAAAGGATGAAAAATACAAGTCATGTAATTTATTATAATGTTTTTTATTCTATCTAGGTATGTATTTCAACCATTAATCCACCAATAATAGTACAAAAGGTGTTCTTATAGCCTAAATACTAGCTGGGTGTGTAATCCAGCAAAAACCATGTAGAATGGTACATAAGTTGTACTTATATGACATGTACTTGATGATTATGACCTATAATACACAACATATCATCTGAGAAAGCAATATATTCCATATACATATATACTAGATGTTTTATAGTCCCCAAAACATCTTCAAGAAGCTACAAAAACATGTACTCCATAGTTAAATTTCATGTGATATTTTTCTTATAGATACTCCCTATACATCGCACATGGAATCACACACTCCAAGTAGTTTCGGACAACCAACCATGTAGTTGGTAAAAAATTCATAATTAAACCTCAACATTAATTTTTTTTCTTTTTTTATTATATTCACATCTATTAATTATAAAACATCATTCACCATCGTCTAGGACCTCAAATTGTAATTCCTGGAATCAACTATTTCATTATACACTCAACCAATGAACATAGATTAATACCAAGTCTTGTTAACTAAAAATATATAAACATGGTTTTTCTTCAGTGTTGGCACCCATGATTCACCATTATTGTCAAATAAAATTACAATTTTAATGATTTTATCATCCCTATATTGATCTATTTTCCCGAATAACCAAAACATAGAGATCATTCACCATTCCATTATTGTATTTTGAAAAACAGGGATGAAAACAGATATTAACTACCCAATAAAAGTCACCAATAATAGTATGGGATAATAAAATCATAGTAAATTTTAAAGATAAATATTTACACTAATAATTAAAGGAGAAATACCATTGATAATAAAACTGAAGAACCCTGGAAATATATTTAAAAAAATTAATTCAAACACAATGAATAAAATATTTATTAATTTATATGAATTGATATGAAAAATAACAAATTATATAGAAATTGTAGAATATTTGGTACAAATATGAAGTAATAATACCAACTGCGATGTCAATACTTGTTGTAAAATAAATAACAATTCAATTTTTTGACACCTCTGTGATATTTTATCTTCAATATCATTATGGATTTGTTCTGAATCATCAAGTACACTATTACTACCACAATGATTCTTCTGCTCCTCTCTCCACCTATTAGGTTATATTGTTGAAATGGATTTCCCTAGAAAAAACCTATATTTATTATATATAGAAAAAAATATAATGATAACCACAAAAAATTAAAAATAAAATAAATAAATTTTTTAATTTATTTAATTTTTTTCTTATTGACAATAAACATCCGAGATTCCTAATGTGAATTAAATACACATCACCCCAAACATTAACAACATGATTAAGAGTCATTTTTACACATTTTTTATCATCCAAGACACCTTTTATGTTATTTTTGTTTATAAAAAAAAATACATTAATGATGATCAACAATAATAAAAAAACTATTATATTATTAGCATGCCTCTGTAATGATTTTATGGCTAAGCCATCTCTGGGACACATATCAAAATTCCACTTAGTAAATATTTCCAAAGTTAAAAACTAAAAAACCATAGTTTTTATGTCTCAATACATCTCATGGGACAAAACAATATAAAATTTCCCATAAAACTTATCATGCTCAGAAATTTAGAAAAACCATAACTACGGGTAAAAACCACTCCAAAATATCAACAAAAACACCTAAATTCTTTATGAGTTCATAACTAGGGTAATTTTATCATTTTTCACAATAAAAGTTCATAAGAGTTTACTGACTTAATAATGAAATATGTCTCACCCATGAAATTACTAGGTCACTAAATCCTCATCACCATAAACCCCTTTCATCCTCTAAAAATAAACTAATGGATATACCAAAAAAATCATAAGAAAAAATATTTATAAAACAACACCCCCTTTTATATATTTAATTCACATTTAGAGAAGTGGTTACTTAGAGAACAAAAAATATCACTATCTAGGATGGATAATATTTTCATTCCCTCTTGAAGATACTGAATCTCACTAATAATGAATAATGAAAAAACCATAAACATACATCTGATCTAGGAGATACGTTTTCAACCTCAACATAAAAAATATATGTTCTTATGAAAAGGGTTTATCAACATATATATCTCTAGTAAGAGTGAAATGATCCCCACCATGTAAAAGGTAACCATAAATCTATAACAAATCATCACTCCACAAAACATGTGTGTTTATCAAAGCAGAAATCATATAAAACTGAAATATCATATATCAAGAATAGAAATCACATATCCCTTAAAACTATGATGTCTTAATAAAATAAGTTTTCTCGATGCTCTAGTATAATATCCATCACAAGTACAAACACATTCCTAATACTATTATATACCATATCCCAGAAAGTAACACAATATGAGAGGAAAAACTAAGATACCACTTTGTAATGTCTTGACAAAGATACCAGTAATACTTTTCTCTAAGACGGTTATCCTTTTAGGATACCTATCCATATTCCTGAGCTTGGAGACTTGTAATGGGGGGCTAAGTTGTGTCTATAGAGATATTGTGGCCTCATATCAAATTAAACATTAGTGTAAATATATATATATATCTATCATCCAAAGTACTCCATAAATTGAGTATGAAATAAAAAATTAACTAAGATAGAATAATTCTGAAATAACTAATGAAATGTTATAAAACCATAGACATCCATGTCATTCATCAAACACTAATCTCCCACAGGTCTGATCACATATACATGAGCACATAAAAAGTTTTTTTTGGTATCTATAACTAACTCCAATATGAACCACACATGATTTCTGCATGACACTGTCAAGATAATTCATCATGATAATAAAAATCTTCATAAGAGGCTCTAAAAAATCATGAAACCATGTGACTCATCCTTATCCAACATAAAATATGTGTTCAACTTAAAAATAAATAATATGGTCTGCATACATAGGAAGGTGCACATACAGGGGTGATAAATAATATTAGTAGGCCAACCTCAATGATGAAACTATAAATATACTATCATAATTTTATTCTCAGTTAATATGATCATCCAAGTCAAGACACAACTGAAAACACTATGCAAAATAAAATATTATTTGATCTATTGATCCATGATCATGATTGATTGTACTTCAAAACCTTGGTCAAAATGTCTCATGACCAATGTAATTAAATAAATATATATATATACAACCTTAAATGTATCTGTGTGTGTGTGTGTGTCTACATGAAAATGAAAAGGAAAAAAGTTATAAATCCAAGGAATCCATGAAACGTATCGTACGACAGCTCAATCCATAGTTGATCCCCAGGTCCGAGATTTAATTGAATAGAAATCTAGCGATAGGGGATTTGAGATGAATTTTATTCAACTAAATCTATTGTAAGAACCCGGTCCTTGTTTTAGAGGTACGTGCTTCTTCTTTTCCTTTTCCATAAGTGGTTTTGAAAAAATATGGAAATTGGGGAAAAATCCAAAATTTTGGAACTACACACCGTGTACCTTATCCACACGCCGTGTACTTTTGGCTGTGTTGGTATGAGTACACGAGGCGTGTGCCCATGCCGGTGACAAAGGGTGTAGGAACCGACTACATGTCGTGTAGCGGTACCTTACACGCTGTGTAGTCAGTCGGCAGTCTTAAACAGTAAGGCGGTGTCATCGCCGCAAGCTGGGAAATTGTACACGCCGTGTACTTGGGAGTACATGTCGTGTACTCAAGTCGACGGATGAACAGTGTGGCGGTGCCGCCAAAGGAATAGTTAAATGAAAGGAGTACACATCATGTACTCAGAAGTACACGACGTGTACTTTGTTTTTTCGGCTTAAAATAGGAAGTAGCCTCCTCATTCGGCAGAGGAGTCACTTTCGTCGTTTTGGAGCCAAGGAGGAGGCAGGATCTTTGAAGATCTACCAGGCGTTCGTCTGGAATCCATTTCGGATTCGGACGATCTCGTTGGAACCGCACCGGTAAGCCCTCTCCTCCCCTGGTACCGTTCTTTCCAATTCTTCTCCCAATGTAAGTCATTTACATTTGAATGGGATTCGTTCTTTGTCAGATCTACGCTGTTCTTGGGCATATCTAGGGCCAGTGTTCTCGTATATCGTTCGTTGGCGTATAAGGTAGGTGGCTTTGTGTTTAGTTTTCCAACTGTTGTGTGTTTTGTGCATTTTTGTTCCATGAACCCATGTTGTGGTGTCGTGTGGCTGAGGTCGTTGCTATATTTAATACCTAGAATTTAATAGGTATTTAATTGTGATAATAAAATGCTGGTTGGGATCTTTTCATGGATTTGGAACCACCCCCGGGGTGTGTTTCTCTGTTTATCCATTTGGCCAGGATACCCGAGGGTATGCTTTTAAAGTAGTAATTGTAGAATTTCCTTGAGAGAAATTGCTTGTTACTGCTTGTTTACATGTTGGGCATGGCCCGGTTACTTGTTTAGCCTGAGGGAGATGTTGTTTTGGCCTAAGGGCGTTGTTGTGATTTGCCTGAGGGCACTGCACTATTTAGCCCGAGGGCGGTAGTATTCCGCCTGAGGGAAACCATTCGTGCCTGAGGGCTTGACTTCTGTGCCTGGGGGCGACACTTCTTATTCCTGAGGGAGATAATTTCTTCTACGCCTGAGGGAAATTCCTACGGGTTAAATTCTGTATGGCCTGAGGGAAAGCCTGAGGGCGTGGTTTAATATTTTAGCCTGAGGGCACGGTTCTAGTTGTCCTGAGGGCTTGGTGCTGTTGAGCACAAAAGTGTCACTAAATTGAAGGAATTAAATGAATAATAAAATAGAAATTTAACTGTTAAGATAATTACTTTTGAGTACTTCTTAGTTATTTCATTTTACTACTGCACACTTGTTGCTTGTTTTACACACAGTTGAGCACGGGCCTTTGGTGGGGGCCTACTGAGATATATTTCTCACAACCTGTATGGGTCACGCTTTTCGGTCCAAATAGAGTACGTTGCTGCAGGTGTAGATAGGGGAAAGAGTCCCTATACAGGTACTTGACTGTTGCTGAGGATTAGGAGGGCATGGGACCAAGCCTAGGCTCGCGATGACGCTGCTAGATTTTTTGCTTGCTTTGTTGTACTCTGTTTTTTGCAGTACTGTATTGATGTATAACATGTTCTGGCTGTTTCCTTAGAACTTGAATCACGTAGCATCATCACTTATGTACTGTTGGTTATATCAACTACTGTAGTTATTTCAGTTGTGTATGTTTACTGCTTCCGCTATTGTTGTATGTTTATTTTGGTATTCCATTGCGCTACACTTTGACAAATGAGGGTATAGTTTCCCCACTATTAGACCTGGGCCCTTGCTGCTAGTTGGCATCCTCTGGCGTTTGGGGAAGTTCCCTTGAGGTCATGTGGTGAACCGGGCTCGGGGAACCGGTTGCGTGGCACCCGGGTCCGAGACGTTACAAAGTGGTATCAGAGGGGTTCTTTTCTTTGACTTACTATTTGGAGTCGTAGTCAGGGGTAGGACGGAATGGTAGTTGGTAATAAGCTGTGCCCGGGTGTAGCTAACCCGTGTACAGGGAAAATCCAGTCTACCTCGTGCTTTGCATTCTTTTGATTTTTCAAACTTTACGGTTGATATGTTTTCACCATTGGGTTATGCACTTGGATTGTGTTGTTTATATTTTATATGTGGGATCTATTTAGTTGCAACCCGATGAGATAAGGGTATGTCGTCTCATTCATCATATAGGCACATGATAGATATCACCTGCCATGCATAGTTTCCATGCCATGTAGGTGCATTAGAATTTGCATGTTGTTGTGATAGTTGTTGTGCTAGTAAATCATGTTGTTGTGGTAGCTGCTTGATTAATATTTGCCTTGTGATATGGTATTATTGATTGAGCTTATTTATAGAATGGATGCCAAACATTGGTTTTTGGAGAGTATGTGCCCCTATTGACCAGAATTTGGTGGATCATTGACTGGTTATTGGTTATAACACAGACAAGATGTCAAACATTGATTCGTGGGGAGTATGGGCCCCCACGGATCGGAATTTGACACTTAGGTGTTGGTTTTAAGTATTTTCTGGGTTCTGGAGAAGTTTCTGAGGCATACTGTCCAGAAAACCCAGAATACACGCCGTGTAGGACCTCATACACGCCGTGTATGTTCTTCTGTTAGGGAAGAAAAAGGATCTTTTTGAGTACACACCGTGTACCCTGAGTACACGTCGTGTAGTCTCTTTCTGTGTCACAAACTGTGTGGGTGGTGACACGGGGTAAGGAAGAGCTTGGGTAAAACACATCATGTAGTTTTGTACATGCCATGTAGTGTTGACCAGGAGTCCGGCTGTGTAACTAACAACATGGGTCGGTGAACTCCTTGACAGAACACACCGTTCCAGTTATAGACACGCCGTGTAGTGTGACCTGGGGACTCGGCCGTGTAACTAACAACACGGGCCAGTGTCACCTCTCCCTGAGCATGCCGTGTACCGTTGGGACACACCGTATAGGCTTGTCCGAGGACAGACCATGTGGAGTTAGCCGTGTGGCTGGGAAACGGGATGGTGTACACGCCGTGTGCAGTTGTAACACGCCGTGTAGAGTAAAGCTGAGTAGTCGGCCGTGTCACAGATGACACAGGCAGTTGGAACATAACACTGAACACGCCGTGTAGGTATTATACACGTCGTGTCGTTTTGTTGAACGGAATCTGTGTGGCTTAGCCATGTAGAAGGACCCGGTCAGGGGAAGGGAAGTCAAGTACATGCCGTGTAGTCATTGTACACGTCGTGTAGTCTTGTTTTTCCAATTTTGAATACCATCTTCCTCTTGTTCCCTTTGTGGTTCCTTCACTTTCAGTATTGATAATCTTGAATCTGAGGCGTGCTTTTGACCTTGTAGAGTCATGCCGCCTAGATGACCGCGAGTTGTTTGCCAAGGGAGCGGCGACGATTATACTCTGGAGATGGTGGGCCATGGGCTACCAGTTGATCTACCAGCAGAGCCAGATGCGGCACCAGCTGTTATACCAGACACAGGCGTGGAGGCACAGTTCTGTGAAGGCTTATTGTGGTTCATGGAGACCTTTCAGGGAGCACCAGAGGCTGCCAAATCTATGGCCGAGCTAACGCATATCTTTCTGCAGCAGCATCCACCTACGTTCTCAGGGGATGGAAGACCGTAGGCTATAGAGTCATGGCTAGGATCGATGCATACTATTTTCGAGCATCTTGAGATGCCTCCAGGGTGGAGGGTCAAGCTCGCGACTTACATGCTGCGTGATTCCGCCAAGAGGGGGTGGGATGTTACCACCCAGTCAGATCATCACAGGGACATGGCGTGGGAGGATTTTCAGGCAGTCTTCTATGACTTCTTCTTTCCCGAGATGCTGAGGGCAGATAGAGCTCGAGAGTTCATGAATCTGCAGTAGGGAGCTATGTCGGTGATGGACTAGTCATCTCGTTTTACAGAGCCTCTGTGTTTTGCACCTGTGTTGGTGGGTGATGAGACGTTGAGAGCCAGACGTTTTGAGGATGGTCTTCGGTGTGACATCTGAGCGCTGGTAAATGTTTTCAGGTTGCCTACTGTACATGCAATTGTGAACCAAGTGTTTATTACAGAGAGGAACCTGCGAGAATCTAGTGGAGTGGGCAAGGGAGGTTCAGCACCAGTTACTGGTACTATTTCTGCTGGCAAGAGGAAGAGACGGATGGACTTCTCTCAGGGCGGCAGTACCAGCCAGCCAGCTTCTTCAGGTGGCCCGAGCAGGTGATACTAGTGTGGCAGAGAGGGGCACAAGAGGCCATAGTGTCTACGAGACCTAATGGAGTGTCGAGCTTGCGGCAAGATGGGTCATCTGCAGCACTTTTGCAGGGCATTTTTACTAGTGGCTAGTGAGAGGGGTTCTGTGCAGACTCCGCGTGTGGGAGCAGGATCAGTGGCTTCTCACCAGTCAGGGAACTGGAATACGTCGGGGCGTGCAGGAATAGATGGTGGTCGTGGTCGTGGTAGCCAGACACCAAGATCACAGAGGGAACAGGATGGGATAGCTCAAGGGAACCAGGCTGTGTCGCAGGGCCACGACACTGGGCAGGCATATGTATTGCAATAGACCCAGCATAAGCCGGATCCCAGACCTTCTACAGTCAGAGGTACTATTCTAGTAGCTTCAGTCTTTTCTTCAATAATTTTTGATACAGGTGTTACACATAGTTTTATATCTGTACCCGTTGTGGAGAGTCCTGGGATCGGTGTTTCTACTTCTTTTGATATCTTGACGCTAGACACTCCATTGGGTACTAGGACGGTTGGTTTGCGTCAGTTCAAGGAGTGACCCTTGAGGTTGGTGGGTGTCACTTCCTTTGGGACCTCTATGTCCTGGAGATGACGATCTATGACGTCATTCTCGGGATGGACTGGTTGGTTCCCTTTCGAGCCTTTGTAGACTGCTATCGTCGCAGGGTGTGTTTCACGTCACTAGAGGGCGGGGAGTTTCTATACAAGGGCGGTGGGATGTTCAGGCGAGTCGAGCTGGACCAGATCATCATGGGTGAGGTGGATTCACAGCCCAGATTGCAAGCTTATATCTCGATGACAAGGGGACTTTTCATACGGATTTCCCTCCAGTTGTCGATCGTTTCAGGGATGTATTCTCGGATGACTTTTCAGGTCTACCTCTGGTGCGTGAGGTGAATTTCTCTATCGAGATTGTTCTAGGAGCATCACCGGTTTCCATTCCTCCTTATAGGATGGCCACGTCTATGTTGCAGAAGCTCAAGAGGAAGCTAGAGGAGTTATAGGTGAAGGGTTTTATCCAACCCAGTACTTCTCCCTGGGGTTCTCCGGTCCTTTTTGTGAAGAAGGCGGATGGTACCCTCAGACTTTGTGTGAATTATCGGAAGCTGAACCAGTTGACGGTGAAGAATCGGTATCCCTTGCCGAGGATAAATGATCTGTTTGATCAGCTTCGTGGAGCATGAGTGTTCTCGAAGATTGACATGAGATCCGGATATCATCAGCTACACGTGAGACCATTTGATGTCCCTCTCACGGCATTCAATAGTAGGTATGGTCTATATAAGTATACAGTTATGCTGTTCGGACTCACGAATGCACCATCAGTTTTCATGGCTCTGATGAATCGTGTGTTCCATCCGTATATTGATTCACTTGTGGTAGTATTTGTGGACGACATCTTGGTGTACTCTCGCACTTGACATGACCATGCCACCCATAATGAGATCGTATTGAGTACACTGAGAGAGCATCGGTTATATGATAATCTCTTGAAGGTCCACTTTTGGATGGACCAGATTCACTTCCTCGGTCATATCATCTCAGAGGCAGGAGCTGCAGTGGACCCAGAGAAGGTGAGAGCAGTAGTTTCCTGGGAGCATTCCAAGAACGTGTTTGAGATATAGAGTTTCTTAGGGCTGGCTGGTTACTAGAGACGCTTCATATAGGACTTCTCCCTCTTAGCAGCACCGTTGGCATATCTGACTAAGAAGGGTCTGAAGTTCGTTTGTTTAGAAGCTTGTGAGACATCTTTTCAGGACCTTAAGGGAAGGATGAAATCAGCACTGATCTTGATACTCCCAGAGTAGGGGAAGAGCTATACAGTCTACAGTGATGCATCAGGGATTGGGTTGGGAGCCGTTTTGATGCAGGGCTACCGAGTTTTGGCATACGGGCCTCGACGGTTGAGGCCACATGAGAGGAATTGCCCGACGCACGATCTCGAGTTGGCTGTCGTTGTTCATGTGTTGCGCTATTGGAGACATTACCTGTTGGGAGAGAACTTTGTGGTTTCCACCGACCACAAAATCCTCAAGTATATCTTTACCCAGTGTGACCTGAATCTGAGGTAGAGAAGGTGGGTCGAGTACCTATAGTCCTTTGATTTTGAGCTTGACTATACACCTGGTAAAGGTAATGCAGTAGCCGATGCACTGAGCAGGAAGACTCAGATACAGGCAGTGCAGGAGGCCAGTGGTGAGTGGCAGCTTATGGATTTGTTCTCTGAGATACATCTGGATGTGCATGACAGTCAGTAGCAGACTTATCTTTCCTCGTTAGCTGTGACTTCTACCCTCCTGGATATAGTGAGTATGAGGCAGTTATCGGTTTCAGAAGGCCTATTTCTACGGGAGTCGGTGGCAAGTGAGGACCCTCATCCTAGTTGGACGATAGGTGATGATGAGGCTTTGTGTTTCCATGAACGTGTATGGGTTACAAGGGATATACGCGAGGAGCAGATGTGGGAGTTTCATGCTTCATCTTGGGCAGTTCATCCTAGGGTTACCAAGATGTACCGTGACTTGAGACGTCAGTACTTGTGGCCAGGTATGAAGAGAGAGATAGCTGGTTTTGTTACGAGGTGTTCCACCTGTCAGCAGGTGAAGGCAGATAATCAGAGACCAGCTGGGCTGTTACAGCAGTTTCCCATTCCAGAGTGTAAATGGGATGATGTTTCTATGGATCTTGTGACGGGTTTTCCAAGGTCATCTTGTGGAAATGATTCCATGTGGGTTGTTGTGGATAGACTCCCAAAGGTATCTCACTTCTTGCCGGTCAAGGAGACCTTTGGTGTGGATGAGCTCGGAAGGCTGTATATCCGAGAGATCGTATGTCTTCATGGGGTCCCTCATTCTATCGTTTCATATAGGGATTCCCGCTTTATGTCTCGTTTCTGGGAAATTTTTCAGAGGGCACAATGTACATAGGTTTTTTTGAGCATAGCATAGCACCCTCACACTGATGGCCAGTCAGAGCGAATGATACATGTACTAGAGGACATGTTGTGCGCATGCGTCCTAGACATTGGGGGCTCATGGGAGAAGCATATACCCTTAGTTGAATTTTCCTATAACAATAGTTTTTAGGAAACTATTGATATGGAACCATAAAAGGCGTTATATAGTAGGCCATGCTGATCACCTTTGTGTTGGTTAGAGGCAGGTGAGGCAGCTTTACTAGGGCCACAGCTCGTGCAAGAGGCATCTGAGCAGGTCCAGTTGATTCGGAAGCGGATGGCTACCGCGCAGTCTCATAAGAAGTATTATGTTGATCACCGTAGATGACCTTTGGTGTTCATGGTTGGGGATCAAGTTTTATTGCGTGTTTCGCCGAGGCTGGGACACAAACGGATCAGGAGACAGGGTAAGCTTTCACTGAGGTATGTGGGACCATTTGGGATTCTGGAGAGAGTCGGGCTGGTTTCCTATCGTTTGTGGTTATCGTAGTGGTACTGAGCCATGCATGACGTCTTCCACATGTCTCAGTTTCTCGCTACCATTCAGACACGTCTCACACCTTTTAGCCAGAGGAGGTTGAGCTTCAGCATGATGCATCCTTTGAGGAGCATCCGATCTGTATCATTGACAGAAGCATGAAGGTTCTCCGAGGTCGGTCAGTTCCTCTCGTACAGGTGATATGGCAGCATGGCCGAGTGTAAGACGAGACCTGGGAGCGAGAGGCCGACGTACGTGCTCAGTGGCCAGAGCTATTCTGAGCTTTCTCTTCGCCACCCTTAAAAAGGAAATTCGTGGATGAATTGCTATAAGTGGGGAAGTTTGTAAGAACCCGGTCCTTGTTTTAGAGGTACGTGCTTCTTCTTTTCCTTTTCTTTATGTGATTTTGAGAAAATATGGAAAGAGGGTAAAAATCCTAAATTTCGGAACTACACGCCGTGTACCTTATCCACACACTGTGTACTTTTGGCCGTGTTGGGATGAGTACACGGGGCGTGTGGCCATGCCGACGACGAAGGGTGTAGGAACCGCCTACACGCCGTGTAGTCAGTCGGCAGGCTTAAACAGTAAGGCGGTGGCGTCGCCGCCAGCTGGGCGACTATACACGCAGTGTACTTGGGAGTACATGCCGTGTACTCAGGTCGACGAATGAACAGTGTGGCGGTGCTGCCAAATTAATAGTTAAATGAAAGGAGTACATGTCGTGTACTCATAAGTACACGCCGTGTACTTTGTTTTTCGGCTTAAAACAGGAAGTAGCCTCCTCATTTGGTAGAGGAGTCACTTGAGCCATTTTTGAGCGAAAGGAGGATGCATGATCTTTGAAGATCCACTGGTCATTCGTCTGGAATCTGTTTCAGCTTCGGACGATCTCGTTGGAACCGCACGTGTAATCCCTCTCCTCCCCTGGTACCGTTCGTACCAATTCTTCTCCCAACGTAAGATATTTACGTTTGAATGGGATTTTTTCTTTGTCAGATATACGCCATTCTTGGGCATTTCTGGAGTCGGTGTTCGGTTATAGCGTTCATTGGCGTATATAGGTGGGTGGCTTTGTGTTTAGCTTTCCAACTATTGTGTGTTTTGTGCGTTTTTGTTCCACGAACCCATGTTGGGGTGTCATGTGGTTGAGGTCGTTGCTATATTTAATACCTAGAATATATTAGGTATTTAATTGTGATAATAAAATGCTGGTTGGGATCGTTTCTTGGATCCGGAACCACCCCCAGGGTGTGTTTCTCTGTTTAGCCATTTGGCCAGGATACCCGAGGGTATGACTTTAAAGTAGTAATTGTAGAACTTCCTTGAGAGGAATTGCTTGTTACTGCTTGTCTACCTGTTGGGCATGTCCCGGTTACTTGTTTACCCTGAGGGCAATGTTGTTTTTGGCCTAAGGGCGTTGTTGTGATTAGCCTGAGGGCACTTCACTATTTAGCCTGAGGGCTGTAGTATTCCGCCTGAGGGAAACCTTTCATCCCTGAGGGCTTGACTTCTGTGCCTGAGGGAGACACATCGTATCCCTGAGAGTGAGAATTTTTGTTACTCCTAAGGGCAATACCTGCTGGTTGGAATCTGTATGGCCTGAGGGAAATCCTGAGGGCGTGGTTTACTATTTCATCCTGAGGGCACAGTTCTAGTTGGCCTGAGGGCTTGGTGCTGTTGAGCACAAAAGTGTCACTAAATTAAAGGAATTAAATGAATAATAAAATGGCAATTTAATTGTTAAGTTAATTAATTTTGAGTACTTCTTAGTTATTGCATTTTACTACTGCACATTTGTTACATGTTTTACACAAAGTTCAGCACGGTCCTTTGGTGGGTGCCTACTGAGATATATTTCTCACGCCCTGTTTGGGTCACGCTTTTCGGCCCAAACAGATTACATTGCTGCAGGTGTAGATAGGGGAAAGAGTCCCTATAAAGGTACTTGACTGTTGTTGAGGAGTAGGAGGGCATGGGACTGAGCCTAGGCTTGCGATGCCACTACTAGCTGTTTTTCTTGCTTTTTTGTACTCTATTTTCTGCGGTATTGTATTGATGTATAACATGTTCTGGCTGTTTCCTTAGAACTTGACACATGTTGCATCATCACTTATATACTATTGGTTATATCCACTACTGTAGTTATTTCAGTTGTGTATGTTTACTGCTTCTGCTGTTGTTGTATGTTTATTTTGGTATTCCGCTGCGCTACACTTTGACAAATGAGGGCATAGTTTCCCCACTATCAGACCTGGGCCCTCGCTGCTAGTCGGAAACCTCTGGCATTTGGGGAAATGCGCTTGAGGTCACGTGGTGAACCGGGCTCGGGGCACCCATTATGTGGCACCCAGGTCCAGGAAGTTACATCTATGTATCATTAAGTCAATCCTTAGGTTCATACTCCTGATCCAAAAATTCATGTATTGTCTAGTGCCGATTATATCTATAAGAAATATACATCACCATAGGGGGATACATTTCCTAGCCTTGGGTTTACCCATACTCACATCTAGTAACTCTAATAAAGTATTTTTGGAAAAAATTGGGAATCCTATAAGTTTGGTACTATAATGGATTTTATAACACTCATTCCCAATAAATCATACCCAATCACCGAACTTTAGGTCTGGGTTCATTAGCGGTAACATCATTGGTGCTTGGGTGAAACCTAAGGGGGGTGAACATTAACTGATCAATAAAAGTAATTATATTTATATAAAAGTACAATATCAATAACTATTCACCAAAAATGTCAACATCCCACTCCAAGTCATGTATGGAGAGTTTAGTAATGTAATGGTACTCCCACCAGACCCTAGGGATCATCTACAGAATCACTCGGGAGAGTGTAATCATCCTCATGTACAACAACTATGTAGATAAATATGTCCAAAACCATGGTCAATTAATTTATAACGTAGATCATAATAATACCAATAGCTAAGGAGGTCATAATAATCTATGAGTTTATCAACTATATAGGGTTCCATGTCCAACACCAAAGTCAATTAAACAATCAGGACGATTGTAATCATCCCCATATCTAGGGAGAGAATAATCATCCCTAAGTATATCTTATAAGAAAAATCCCATGAATCATATCTAGGTATCAAAATAATAGAATTATAAAACATATAGGCTCAATATCCAGAACCTATAAAGTACATCCAAATAACACTATAATATAACAAAAAATTAAAAGGATCAGAATTTGGACCTAAGGATGTATGTATGGGATGTCTAAGAAACAAATAGGTAGATAAAAAATTCTAATAAGTATGTATGGGAGTCCAAAATAAAATAGTGCATTGTATAATGCTATTCAAATGGGAAGTAGGAAGAACCATTGGAAATCATAGATACATAAACATTAGTCCTATGAATGCATAAATTAATGAGTAAGGGTGGAAAAACACCTAAACCCACCATTTATTCCTTAGCCTCATGGTCTTACATGTTTGGTACAAGTTTTATAGTCACAACCACTACTATCTCTACTGAAACCCAATGTACTAAGTCATGGTAAGTCAAACATCAGAGAACTCACTTGGACTCGCAGGTAAAAAAACTAGAGATGATTCATATTTGGGTTCCTCTAAGTCCATTAATATGTGAGGACATCCCACTTTGGAAAAATAGAAAGAGTAATCAACCAGAGGAATCTTATATATAATATTCAGAAGTAGTATGTTATCATACACTTATTACATGTGATCCTTGAAGGTGAAACAAAAGTTGAGGAATACTATGAACGATCCAAGGGATGATATATATATATATATATATATAGAAATATGTGTTATACACAATATCTTCAAAATGAGTAAGTAGTTAGAGAGATCCTACAGGGGATTCCTTAATTCAATATATAAGCGATGGAATCCCACATGGGACCATCAGAAATAATAGAAACATAGATGAATCCTATATAGGATCCTCTGTGTCATAATTAAATATTTAATCATCTATTAAAATTAAAATTATCTGAATATCAATCCAAATATATGTCTCATGGACCAACATAGTTCATTTTCCTCCGTAACAATATAGATAGATTCAATTACTAGAGGAAGAATGTCTCTGCTAATTAAAATGAATGAAAACACTCAATGGAGTCCCAAAATAATTTCAAGGGTTTTACCATCATGATCTATGTGGGATTAGAATAAAAAATTAATAATCTTGTTTCAAATTCTGACTCCAATGGATTAAATAGGGAAAACCTTAAAATGGTATTAATGAAATATTACACATCATATATACTTGAGTACACAATATATACACTTTAATCCTCCCATTTGCGTATAATTTAGATGGAAAAGGTATATAAAACCCATGTAAACGGTGTTTATACCATGTGAAATACATGTGGAACCTCCCCATGTATGTCACATATCCTAGCCTTATATTCTTCCCATACATGTACTTATACCTTGTATGCATCCCACTCGAGATCTAAAAGTGTACTTTATATGGCCAAATACTCCTACACGGGATGTCTTCCCAGGTACCCAAATACATTGATAAGTACCATTACATGGAATGTACTTATACAAAGATAATATTCCCCAAACATGAAGAACACATGACATATTTTCCTCAAATAAATCCTTGGTGACCAGTATTTCTGAATGGGAAACCACTCAAATCAGGTTGAAACAATGTTTCTCCAAAAAAAATATTGAGAAACCATCAGTGGGTTCTAGGATGTTATAATTGGTATCTAACAATATAAAGAGGAAAATATATGGGTTTTTACTTCTACAACATAAAAATAACCTAACTTTTAGAGAAATGTACTGAAGTTTCTCCCATATCCACAATTAATGGATGATGCACGATGAACATCCTCCTCCGGAGGTTCGGGGTGCCACATCCCTTCACCTACCTATTTCTCTATCTTTATTTATTTCCTATTATATCTATGTATTATGAATTATAATCCCATAGGGTGTTTGGGATAAGCTCTAGGTATGGGAGGAAAAGGATAGAAGAAAAAAATAAATAAAAAGAAAAGAAAAGGAGGGCCCAAGCCTAGCCTTAATTCCCAACATGAGTTTATAACTCACCTTGGTAAAAATACATATTAGTGGATGAATATATGATATTGAATTTAATATGATGCTTCATTAATAATATATATATGAAATAATACATGTGAATATATTTATTTTCAACTAAATAAATTTATAATATTAATTGTTACTCTAAAATTAAAACGGCTGGGAATTCCACCAAAATCCTATCCTAGGGTAAACAGCCTATTCTGAAAAAAATATAGTAGTGAAAAAAATTTATCTAAGATCTTATAAAAGGGTAAAATGTATATTTTCCCATAATGAGAACCTGAATTTTAATAACTTACATATCTACTAATATTACAGTCATAAAACATGGGTCCATACAACCATGTTCTCATGAAATAATTTCCCATGAAATTTATTTGTAGTTAACACCAATTTTTCTATGGGAATATGGTATGAGCATATAATAATTATTTCTTTTGAGATCCTTTAATACTATATTTATTTTACAAATGCCTAAAAAATCTCTCCTAATATCCAAGAATTCAACTCTGATGATAATATCTAGGTGGCTCAATTTTACTTTTCATTATATATTAAAATGATCCATACTAGAATTATTTACCTTTTATGCACTAGAATGTTTAGTTGAAAGTGTATCCATTGTATGATAATAAGATTATATATTCCCTTTAGTTATGTAATATTTCCTCCCTTTTCCCTACTACTTGATCTTCCCTATCCATTCGGATTCTTTTTAGCCTGAATGGTTTCCCATTAGATCCATTTCATCTAAAACAAATTTAGTCACCATTTCCATATGTGTTTTTATAATGAACATTACTACCCTTGATCAAATCTAAATTCGGATTACTTATTTAATGCCAAACACATCAAAAACATCTCTTATGACCACATTAAATAAAAAATAGATCCAAGATAGTGAAAAATGAACATTCTATAATATCAACTTTCTATTATTATAAGTCAATGAATTTGGGTAAATCAGATTTTAAAAAAGTATAATTGTAAAAGTTTTGATTAATAATATTTTCAATTTACCCATGGAATGAAATTTTTGTATATTAAGTAGAAATAAGAATTTTTTATGGTTTATAAGATGATAAAGTATTTGACATCGAGAATGAAATTTCAAGAGCGTGTGGATAAAATAACAAAGATAATAGATCCAATTTAAAATATTTAAACTTAAAAGAAGTAAATAATGGTATAATAATAAATTTAAGTAAAATGAGGTAAATAATTGATATAAAAATGATGTTAAGAATCTTCAGAATAATGAGTGTCCAGGAAATTGATTTCTAGATATTTATAGTTCTACATCATATTAATTATGACAATTTGAACTCAATATCTGTAATGTGATATAGAATTTAAGCTATTGATTAAATATGGAATATTTTGATGAAGATGAGTAAAAATTCTTACCCTAAAATTCCTTCCATAACTATAAAGATACTAGAGTAAACTTGAAGACATGATAAAAGTGAATTAGAAAAACTATAATAAACACAAAATATATAAGGACAAAACATGTGAAATATTAAAGTGGTTCAAGATAAAAATTCCTTACTTATCTACTTTTTATTTGAGTATATTTCCCAATCATCAAACATATTCACTTTTAATAGAATGGGATAAGACATTCTTATGCCCAGATCTAAAATAATTGGCTGTAAACATTTCCATGTTTATGATTGGATAAAAAAGGCCTTATACATAGGATCCCAATAATATATAATTAGTAATAAACATTTTATTATCCCATTATTTTCTTTAATCACTGAATGAAAATATAAAATTCTATATAATCAATAAATCATAAATCAAACAATCATAGGATGGATGGATTTTATATAATGTTAGTGTCCTTGTTTACCTACTATGTGAATATAAGATCTGTGATATGTCACATAGGATATAAAAAACAATGAAATAAATAATATATTATAGGTGATTGATCGTTAATGGAGTGAAAAAGATAAGCAAGGTGTCATGACACATGAAATGGGCCATTATATTACTCTCCTATGTCTCTATTTATTCATATGCCATTAGTGGTTATCATCTCATATTTCATTCTCAATTTTTAAATTTAATATGTGTTTGTATTTGTATCTCTTAATTTTAATGAACACACCTATATTATATATATAATAAAAAGATTTTATCGATTGAAAAATATATGTTTTAGAGCTTTTGACATGGATTCCCATCTAATCATTTATTATTGGACCATTGAATGTATTATGGATTTCTATGTAGCTATAAACTAATCCATGAATTATGGTCAACATGGATTAATGTTGATGTATATTTTTTGAATATATTTAAGATGACATACATATCCATCTTAACATTTAATATTAAAATTCTTAAATATTTAGCTCGATTATATAAAAATGTTTTATCTTTTTTCAAAATTGTATTTCTATATATCAAGAGATTGATTGTAATAGTTTTCAATGAATATTTAGTATGTTAAGACCATATTGGAGTGATGTTCATGAAATAATTTGTGGTTGAAAAAGATATATTACAATAAATTATTACAAATTATTCAGTTTATATATTCCATTGGCCTTCTTTTTAGTTTTTTATAATAAGATACACAATTATTTTGAATAAATATTTAATTCCAAAATTATCAAATTAGTCAGTCATCGATTTTAATACTTTCCAGTGGTAAATAATTATTTGTTTTTTTTAATTAAATTTTGAAGAAGTCCATTCCTGAATTCTCTTTTATTTGTCTAATATATCTTTTGAATTCTCTAATATGTTAATGAACACTTGATATTGATGACATAAAATTAATCACCATCTATGTCATATTTAAATTACTTATCCATTTATTTTATATGTTTTAGGTAAATTACCTAGATTTTGAATGTTAATATGATTAATAATTTTTTATATATTTAATTATTTATTGTAGTATTTTAATTTTTTGTTCATCCACATTTCTCATTTTTCCTTTATGTATTTATTATTTTTTTCTCCATCATGGCCTTCATCAAATGTATGAAATTTTTAATGGATATATATATATATATATATATTCTACTGCGGACTGTAATTATTGTATGTTTTAACATAAGTATGTTTTTTCAACAATTACTAAAAACACTCAAGAATATAAGATTGATAAAAATAATGACATCTATATGATCATTAAAATCTCTAAGTAATGAATAATTATTATTGTAACATCCCTACATCAGTTGCCATCTATAGTGACTCAACTACATTATTAAATATTTACATGTGTAAATCCCCATAAACTAGTTACTATAAAACTATAGAGATGGTCTACGTACGATGTGTGGAGACCATAAATCCTCTAGAATAGATAACCAAAAATTATAGAGTAACAAATAATAATAAATATTCAACACAACCTAAAATTTAGAATATATAAATTTTATCTATGATCCAACCATATGTAAATCACAATCAAAATTCTATATCAAAATGTTCATTTATAATTTAACACAAATCTTATATGTCTGAAAAAAACACATGTGGTTCAATCATTTAAAAAATACTCCAAAATCAAAAAATATTGGGTGACATTTCTTGAGACCACATTATCTGATTTGTATTTATTATAAGTGATATTATCAATGAATAATAATAATTAATGTATCTTGTTATTAACAAGATGGAATAGAAGTGAAGAAGAATCTTGGTGATTATGATATATTGATTTTTAAGCGTAATGTTCCTAATCTTGGATAAATAAGGGATCAGATGTATAATGGTGATTCTTTAGTGGTTAATTCGTAGATAAATGGTATGATGACTTTCTTTCCAAGATTTAAAGATCCATGACTATTATCTAAATATCTCTATAATAAAGTTGGGTTAACAAGTCTCTTCCATGGATATTTAGATAACATAAATTTAGTTCAATCTAAGTAAGATGGTATTTATTGTTATATATCATGATTCAATTATCTTGATTCACGAGTTTTTATCAGATTTGATGAAGGATGTAGAAGTAAGGGAAAATCCAAGAAATAATACGTTCATTTTATAGGGGTATTTGATGGTGTTCTACTGAGAAGTGATAAAAACCCAGTAAAAATTCTTGGGGAATCCATGCCAGATGTCACAGGGCATTGCTGAAGTTATTTTCACAAATGATGAAGGCCAAAATGGCCAAAGAGAATGTTGTGGTAAAAGATAAATATTGAATTAAAGATCTATAAAATAATAATAATAAAATTGGAATCATGATAGATTAATTAATCCATGATAGATGATGTGGTAAATTAATGTAAATACTTTGTGAAACTGCCAAGGACGATATGGTCATGGAAAAAGATGTGGTTTTTGTTTAGTCAATCTATTCAATACACACAAGCTGAAAATAACCATTAAAAACTATTAAAGAGAAACAATATAAATTCAATGTCCAGATATAAGAATTCTATAGTGGTTGAGTGCTGATAATTTAAACAACCCTTTTGAAAAAATTGTTCTCCTATAAGAAATGGGGAAGCTTAGTATGGACATTGTACTGACCATATTGAAGTGCATTTCATTTGAAAATGAAAGTGTTAGTCCATATTCCAATATGATAAGACAATGCATCCAATAACACTTTTATAAGTGTGTGTTTCAATCCATGTAATCCTGAAAATATACACATTACACTTTGGTGTTTGATTACAAGTAATGTTTCTTGGAATATTATCCATTTCTAACTAGAACACCATCAAAATTCCCTTTGAAATGGGAATAGACATTTCTATAATTTCCCTTCCTTCTATAGACTTCAATAATCTTCCAATAAATCCTATATCATGATAAAATGTTCGTAATATATAATTATAAAGAACAACATACATGGAATCTTCTGATTTTACTTTATACCAATATTAATGGATGCCACTTTTTGAAACTCATTCGTTATAGATATATTATGATAATATCTGTGGATCGTCAGATATTGAAGTAAAAATATTAAACATCATATCATCAAACTAATATTATAATCATTAATCATAAACTAACACCACAATACTAAACATCTCTATATTACCCTAGCTTAAGATTATCATCATGGAAAACAAATACATTATAATCACCAAGATTACAGTTCACTTTAATTTCATAGTCAATATATTTACATCATTGAAGTATTTTTATTCAATAAAAATCTATTTTCAAAAAAATTAAACACTTAAAATGGGACATAATAATCTTCTACTTTTTATTTATTTTCAATACCCACAATAATGATATGTAAATATGTAATCTTCATTTTTCATAGAATAATTGAAGGTATATTCCATGAAATCCCAGACACATTTAAGGATAAATTTTGTTTGTGTTCTTAGCAATGGTCTAAAAGGTTAGTAATATGTCTTGAAGAAGACATATATAATGTCTTGGTTCATCAGTTAATTGTTTTTATGGAATGCAGAAAGAAAAAATGTCTTTGGGGGAGGCCATGTAAGTAGTGTGATTTTTCATTAAAGAAATACATAATAAGATGGTGAAAACATGTAGTAAAATGGATTGAGTAAGTCATTATAGTTTTTATGGTTCATTAATGGAGTTACGATGTGAAATGGAAAAGGCCAATATCACTATGGAAGATGTTTTGGTGTTTTTGGAGACTATCTATGTAAAACAAGAAAGCTCCAAACAGTGATGGTGGACCATGTTGTGATTTTCTAATGTGACAGTTGGATATTTCCATCAAAAAAATCCAATGGTTGTCCCCATGGTGTTATTTAATTGGTTTATCATGATTTATAATTTCAATAAATTTTCAATAAGAATAGATAAGTAAGGTTCAATCTAGGAAAGTACATGCCCATTTTATAGGGCACTTTGATTTTGTTGTATTGTTAAATAGTCAAAACAACTATTAAAATTTCATGAAGAAGCCATTCTATTTATTTAGTTCCATTTATGGAGTTAAATTATAAAAATAAATGGAAAAAATAACCTTGGGGAAGGTAATTGTATGTGTTAAATATTTCATTGAATATATACAGTAAAATTGGGGAAAATATAGTATAATTTTATAATAAAGGAATTCCATATGTTGTTGTGATGGAATAGTGTTCACATGCAAAACAAAGTGTACATTATGAAATTAGAATAAATGGTATTGTTTTTTGACTATATATATATTCAAAATATGGATCTCAAAATATCTATAGAACAAGATGTGGTGGTGAAAAAAAATAGTATATGATTAGACAATACTACACCATAGTGGAAAAATTCATAGCATTTTGGAAGTAATGTTGAATAATGGGTTTTCCTATTATAAATAATGAAGCACATTTTCTCTATAGTGGAAACTATATTTAATTATATTAAATTAGACACTACATGTGGAAGATCATATTAATATAAGATAATACAACATTACCAACAATCTATTGAGGTGATCTTGTTATAAACCATGTCATCCTATAAATACAAATATTATGTTATGGTGTTATAAGCCAGGAATTCTTGCTAGTATTTTATTATGGTGGAGTGATAAATTAGAAAATAATACTATTTTTCTTGCTTGAGAAATTCTTTAATATGTCATAGATCATGTGTCTCGGTTTTAGACCAACATATGATCATGAAATTAAATGTTCTTGTTGTATAACCTAAGTAAAATAATTTGTAATTAATTCATGCTGCAAAAGAAATGAGATATAGTTAACTAAAAAACATATTATAGTATATTGATATAAAGACCATGGAGGTAGTTTCAGAGGTAATATAGATGATGTTAAAAGTCTAAAATTATAGTTACAAGTTCTAGTTATTGGTCTTGTGATTTAAAATTTTAAAAGGTTGTTTTACCTCTAAATTTGTTAATTGTGTCCACTACATAGATAATATTTTTAATATAACTGAATACATAGAAGATATACCTTATGGTATACATTAAATATCTAATAAATATAGATATTTATAAATCCATAAAACTATTCATAAATATAAATTTCTTCCAGTTACTAAAATGAAGAAATCTAATTTTGTTTAGTTATTCATTGAATTTAACAAATAAAGAAAAAACGTTTACATAGTGACTAGGAATACATCATAAAATTTGTGTAAAAATTAAAGGATCATTTTATGCTTTTTATGAGAATTAGTTGTGTGAAATTATTTTTTTATATATAATAAGAAATTGTTTCATGATGTTGTGAAGTTGTTAGTGGAAGAATAATAAAGCAATCAACACATCAACAACCATATAGTAGTGCTTAGTATGACTATTTGGTTGTTGTATCAATATATTAAAATTATCTGAATAGAATTATATATATACAAATGGATTTTGTGGTGTGTCTGATTCACCAAACATGGTTACTAGGATAAACCCTACCAAATTACACCCAAATGTTGATACCAGTGGATTTTATTATTTTTTTTGAACCCAGATCAAACTAAAGAGTTGCCTTTCATTTTTAATGGTAAACCATGTAGAACTTCACTTCTCTTGGATTTGTGTGGTCTATAGTTTCTCATTAAAGAACAAATATCAAGAAAAAAAGAAAAAAAATTATCAAATCCTAATAATGAATAAAGTAAATGATTGAATGGATTAAAAAAGTAAAATTGGACACATATCGTAATTCTCCCCTCTTCAGTTTATAAAATATCAAAAACTAAATCCTATAAAGTGGTATTTGAGGGTGGTTAAATCATTTGGATTCTCAATTTGTATTAGGTAACCAAGTTCGCATTATATTTATTATCCAATTTAAATTGATATCATTGATGATTTGATATTTGATTCCAATAATTATTTTGTAATTTAATTTTAGATATTTTTTATCTATGAAAAATTAGAACCAAATTTTATTCAAGAAATAGATGAATAATAAAATGGAATAAATGAAAAATAAGAAGAATATGTACCTATTTTCAAAATAGAACAATTTTACCCATTTCATAATTAAAAATCATAAAAATATGGTATAGAAGAGAAAAAATGTGGTTTAGTTAACTACCAATATTATTTTTATCCAATATACCTCAATAGATTCAAGGAACGCATATTATCAGGTGGATCATATCATTCATAGATATTATGAAGTAGTTAAATTGATAAATCTTTGAGAGAAAAAATATAATGTGCATAAAGATCTCAAAACAAGGTAATATCAATGAATATGATTATAAGTAGATTATGGTGAGATGACCTAAATTTTATGAAGAGTTTATCTACACAATATGAGAGAAAGACAAGGGTAGTAAATCATTTGAGAGGATTAACCTTGCATTTGTATAAAATATGAAGAATAAACTTGACTTTAATAATGCATAATAAAATATTATATATAATAGGATCAAGGATCTTGATCACTATTAAATGAGAAAATAAAAATAAATGATTAAGAACTAAGAAGAGTGTAAGAGTGTGAAAATAGATTAAGTGTGGTTGAGGAAGAAAATAGTATTGTCAATATAAAAATATGGATCTATAAATTAGATTATAAAACACGAAAAAAAATCCAATATTATTCCTAAAAATATATTTTTAGAAGAGTAGTTTCTTCTATTAAATTTTATAAGAAACGATTTTATTTCAATAATTTTTAATCTGTGAAAAATAATATTTTAACACATATAGTAATCATTATTATGTATATTTATAGGAGTACCATCTATATCTCCATTTCAGGTTTTTTTATCTACATTCATGAAACATGAATGAATAAAATTGAAAATATTACATGAATGGCACAGAATAAGAAATTAAAATCCAAAAACTATGTATAAAGTTAAAATGATAAGTATTTTAAAAGATTGTTCTTCATGTGAAGCTAAAGAAGTGATGATAAAGGCCCAAAAAGAAGATAATATTAAATCTGAAACATATAGACAACGTGCACATAGGTGTATAATAATATGGTTGATTAGGCAATACCAGTGGTGAAATCGATTAGGAAATTTTAATTGAATTATTGATAAAATACACTAAATTCTATGTAAAAAATTAATCCATTTTCGATGCTAGAAAAGATAATAGAGATGAAAACCCCATTTATTAAAAAAATATGTCAATATAAAATATTTTTGAGAATCGTGGAGATATCAATTGTGTTTTATATGGTAATGTAAAAAAACGTTATTCATGTTCTACACAACATTTTAAGAATTTAAATGGTATTATAATACCACAATAGTTGATGTTGATAATAATGTCTCGACCTTGGGTAGAAATATAAAGAAGATTAAATTATAGAATACACATGAGAAGTAATAAAAAATCTATCCTTGGACAATAAAATATATATCATATTCAAAACAAGTCTTAGAAAACCATGAAGTGTTCCACATCAAGATAAAATAGAGTGAAGAATAACACTCATAAATTACCATGTGTAAAACCTAAAAAATATTTAAATATTCCAAATTACAGATTAGTTATTTGTCTAGAAATGTTGGAGAAGGAAATGAATATGAACGAATAAAAAACATAGGGTAGTAAAAATTTGAAAGAGAATATTCCACTGGAAGATCCATAACATCATGTTAGGTTTTCAAAAATTGAAAAATATTATGTAAAATAATATCTATTTTATAGAAAAAATAGATAATTATATCATGTAAGATAATGTTTAACCACATTTCTTAAAAAGGTAAAAATATTGATGAGAATTATGGATTCAACATGATATTCATATATGATTTTATAGATAATGACATAATTATATCAAATAATTAAATTCAATTAGTTATGAGATCAAAGGTACCATAAAAATATTTGAATATAAAAAAATGAAGTATGAAGGTGGACCAACTTGGTTGAGGAAAAAATCTCAACATTATTGTTTACATTGAGAATTAATGAGATCCCATATAATACCACAAATATTTGGTGTTGTATTTTCACTTAAACTGAATGTAATTTAAGATGATTCATGGTATTTATGGAAGAAATTGATATATAAAGTGATAGGTAATTTTTGGATACCAATGTGGAAGAAATTAGAATAATGGAAATAATTTATCAAACGGATATGGGATAATATAATTGATAATCGTCCTTGATGAATCTAAAGAAAGTGGTGTCAACATTGCACATCAAGAAGGTGATAATTCAATCCTAGAGGGATCTATTGATTATAAAGAGTATATATTATACTGATCATCCTTGGGGAAGATATAAATACTTCAAAATCCTAAAAGAAAGAAGAAGAATTCCATTTTTGTGTATTCACATGATACAAATCCTAAAGATTACTAATTGATGATCTCCATCATTAGTTATATAATTAGGATTGTTTCCCTAATGGTGGAAATAAGTTAAGAATATTGAAGAAGCTACCAAAAAATATTATATCATAAAAATATGAATTCAATATAATGTTCATGTGAGGGGTGTCATTGAAAACTTATGTTATCATACTCAATCATCCTTGATAATCAATATTAGATTTAACCATAAAAGGGGATAATTGTAATCAATTAAAAATATGAAAATTTGAGTACTTATAAGGATATTTTATCCTATTGTTTGAACATGAAATTTTCTAACTTCAGTGTTAGAGTTTGTAAAATAAATTTAAATTGATAATTTTCTCTAGAAATATGTATCAAAATTTATATCTCATGTTTTATAATCAATTTAATAATCCTAGAATTATTATAAACTTCATTAATAGAGTTTCTAAGTGTTTACGTTTTATTTATATCATATTTAATTCAATATTGAAAACTTTTTTGTTTAAATAAAACCATATATTTTTCTTCACCAGTTATAAATCACATAGTCTTAGGGTAGCATGATTGATGGAACATTTGTTTTTCATAGACTGATACAACCAATCAATATATTTTTTATTTCATATTTATATGGGGGAGACTACAAAAATTAAATTATTGAAAATACATGGAGAGATTGGAATGAAAATTCGAAGGAATGGGAAAATTGAAAAGTTAATGAGCATATAAGGACAGGTCTTTTGTTTGGATGTTGACAACAAATAAAAAATAAAATAATTTTGAGCCCACATTTAATGAGTTTTTTTTAATGAATAAATATAATTTATAGATATAAATATATTGAATAAGGAATTAAAAACAAAAAAAATCATGGTATTTATAATATATTCATTATAACTAATGAAGATCCCAAACATGGAGAATAAATAGATCCTGTGTATTTTGTTTCTTGTTTAGTACCTAATTTTTAGAAAATTTGTTTTAAAATTTGATGTTTAGGATTTCAAGTTCCATGAAGATTATCTTAATATCTCTATGATGAAGGATTTTACCCAAGTCTAGTGCATTGTGTTTGGATGATGTTAAATAAGATGATGTTTATTAATATGTTCAACATTTTTATATGTCATGATTTGTTTTCATGATTCTGTATTTCTATGAAGTTTGATGGTGGTTGGAGATGGAATGGACATGAAATGAGAGTGCACACGAATTTCAAGGGGCATTTTGTCAGTGTCCTAGTGAAAAATGTTCAAAACCACATGTAAAATACCTTAAAAATCCATTTTAGATGTTATGGTTAAGGAATTGTTTTCCAATATTAAAATTATATGTTTAATATGTTTGTAAAACAATTCATGGTGTTCATTGAGATAACCTATGAAAAATATGAAAATAAAAATTTTCCATAGAATAAGATATGGTGATAAAAATATAATAGAAATGTTTAGATAGAAATATGCCATAATGACATAATGTTGAAAATTTTAGAAGGCATTTTGAATAACGTTTTGTCTTGTTAGAAATTGGTAAGATCATTACAGTCATGGTACTAACCATATTGAAGTGGATTCCCTTTGATGATTAAAGGATAAATTTGTATTCCAATTAGAGAAAACAAAATGGACAATAATTTAAGAATTTTTGAATATTTACATCCATGTTAGATGGGAAATTCACACAGTATGTCATGGGGGATTAAGATAATCCATTGTGTTGGGGGGTTTGAACTAGAGAACCACCATGTCACAAAATTATAATGTTGTCAATGGTTGAATGATTCTTCAATGTTTTAGGCATCATCATTCTCAGTTTTAGATAATATTATGAGACATACAGATGTACCTTATTTGTGATTACCTATTTATACATTTTATTGAGTATAAAACATTTTTTTTACCAAATACACATGTTTATAATGATAAAATTATTTATTTCACTACTTTTAATGATTTTTCAATAGATTACAACCAAATTCCCTAATCAGGAGTGATAAAAATAAAAATTTATATATACATGGTATGAACAATATAAACACAAACCATGTATATTTTCATAAACACGGTTCATCCAGACTGAGTAAACTCTTATGTAGCTCACCAATGAATACAAATCATGTATAAAATGTTCACACATAGTGTAGTATACTTTTTTATAAATATACTTTCAACCAAACTGTTTCAAGGATGGACATCGAAGGGGAAGGTGATTCCAATTTTCTGATCGATCTCCCCCAAATCCAAATTTGTGTTTTCTTTCTTCATTTTATTATTTTTTTTTTATAATTCCCCTTTACTTTTCATTTTTCCCGTATCCATGGTAGATCTTAAGGGTCACACAGTGACCACGATCATAAGAGGGTATATTTCTTGTGTTGGGGTTGTAACAAAAAATTTTGGTTTGTTGTAATTCAAATTTTGATGTTTTTTTATTATGATTTTTTCTTAAATATAATTTAAATAAACTAAATACTAAAATAACTGTTATATTGGAATCTAACCATGAAATACACCAATGGTGAGATCTAAAATATTTTAATTGGGTAAACCCACAACCATTGGGTGAGCATGCTTCCGCTATTTTAGGGGTAAAGAAATCTAACATTTTTTATGTAATTAATCATTGGACTATGGGATAAATATTTTAATTATTCAATTTATTATTGTCATACCAAGAAACAATAATTTAATTTAATTTACACTATAAATAATTATCATTTATACTTTTAATTCTGTGGAATTATTATTGTAATAAACCATAATTCATTGAAAACCCGACATGTGTGTTTCTTAATTGTTCTATCATTTTGTCTATGTTAATTTAATTTAAAATAATAGTTTCATATTCTCACATGTTTCCTTCAATGAATTGTTTTTTATGGATAATCAGTTGTGACTCACTAGCTCGAGATAATCATTGCTTCACGTTTTCCATGTGGGATTGACAATGACTTCTGTCAACTATCGAGTTAGTCGGATTAGAAGAGAAAATAGTATCAATTTTCCACACCACGTGGTGGTAGTGTTCGATTTTTGGTGCCATTACTGGGTACCTCAGAATGTAGTTGTGTGAGTCTACGTTGAGGTTAGTTTTCCCTTTATTTTGATTTTTGTTTTATTGAGTCTTTTCTTATGACTCTCGACCCTACATTCTTATATATTTTTATTCAAATGGAAACTAGTAAAATACACCTTGAGATGATTTTTATCTAAATGATCGAGTGATTTTTTACTCATTCATATAATATTATTATCCATACATTAATGATGGGTTATAATATGAGGAATTCCGAGGTACATTCATCACCCCACTGATTCATTTTTCTCTTTTAGAATCATCTTCAGATAATAATAAAATATTAACATCGATGATGGAAGCCATTACCACCCACCAGTTAGAACAAATCAAAAAATTGGAATGGCTCGGTACTCTAGTCAAGCATCTCAATGAGATATTCAGTCATATGAATAATACTAATGTTTTTGAGATTGGGTGTTATACCCCTATTTAAGGTGAGGAGACATGTTATGATTTGGTCCTCACTTGTAATGTAATTATAATTTCTGAAAATGATTTTAAATGCAAAGATATTGAATACGGGGACACATTATATCATGTTCATACTGAATTTGACCACACCAACATTTCAGAAACCATAGTTTATTATTTACCTACTTCATGGGATGCATAAAATAACATTCATGTTTTCATCAACATAATGAAAGAAACTCAAATGGTGGAGGACATACATGATCACCTCAATGAATAAGTTCACCTTCATCATCTATTGGCCACGTAGTAGATATATTAAAAGCCTCTGCCCAGAGCACATGAATGTAAATAAATATGGTTAACTATTGAGGGCTTTATAGATATGTGGTAGTTTTCACAGTGGAAGACACATCCTACTTCAAATTACAGGTATGTAACTTACATCAGGTTGAGAAAATGACATAAAAAAGAGGATATTTTGGGAGTCAAACCTACCACTATTCTCTTTCTTTTTATTCATATTTTAATAAATACTTATCATGTTCTACCATTACACATTACAAGTTCCACCCTTACTCTCATCTGAAGTATAAATGTGAATAAAATAATGATACATGTTGTGTGTACCTACACACACGGTGTGTAAATTTATTAGTGCACATTTTATATGAATGTTTCGTATAAATAAATATTAATTATGTTAATAAACAGTAATTAAGCATGTTCTGATCTCAAGGTAGTTGGAGTGTATTTGATCCATCACTGGTACAAATCTCACCACACCTACCTTTGGTATGGGATTTTTTATTTTTATTATCTGGTTTTAATTAAATAGAATGTTTCAAAATCAAAGAAAACCGATGGTGGGGCTAAATTTGTTGGTATGGTTATAGCCAACAGGTCTAAAGGACCCAGGTTTGAGTCCTGATATCCCTTCAGTTCCATCATTTTTCTCTAAAAAACGACACTGCATGTATTTTGGTAAATGTTGTATGTTTCATGTTTTCATAAAAATTCAAATCATTTAAAAAAATAAGAAATCCACCTAGGGTGATGTTAGTTGATTCCAAAAATGGTAAGCTAGATTTTAAAATACCTTAGTTCCAACTAGGATCATCTACCTGCATCATCCCAATCTTTAATAATTAAAACCACACACCTTTCGTTATTATTTTTACCATGTATTACAACATTTATACATTTACTATTTAAAGATAAAAACCTACAGTACTAAAACATTTTCTATAGTTATTGAGGTCATGTATTTGGATTTTCCCATTTACCGGTTCGAATCATAGCTCAACCACTAGGCCAGTGGTTGTAGTTCTCTTTATAAAATTTTTGAACACAAAGTATGTATTTCTATGATACACTACAGGTAGAGGTTTATTTTTATGTGCGTAAATATAAATACCTATAATTCTCATTTTTTATTAATTTTTAAATAATAATTAATATATATTTCACTTTATAAACCCTATATATTATATTTTCAAAAAAACCCTTACACTACATCATTAAGTCTACACACACTGTTTTAATCAGATATAAGGGTCAGGGAACTCTAACCAGGCACACCCCGTGTCGCGCGACCCCCTCACCCTATTTCATTCACCCATATGCTACTATCCTTCCCACATTAAATATCCAATTCTAGATTTATTCTAGTTGATTTTCCATCATTATTTTTCTACTCAATCAATTTATGTACTTCTACGCCCCTTATTTCAGTTTTTTACAGGTATTTAGGGCTATTTGGGATCATGTGAGGTGTTCAAGGAAACTCATTGTACACATGATGAATTGTAAAATTCATGTCATGTACTATATGTATAGTGTCCCGCACTCCATATAAAAATTTTAAAAAACACATGGCTTGTCTATTCAGGACACACCATGTATAGAGCCTCTTCCTAGCATGAGAATGAACCCATGTCCAAATGACCACATGACAAAATCCCCATGTACCTATACATTGCATGTGAGTTAGGCACACAATGTTTTTTGTCTCATTGAATGAATTATACATGTCAAAATGACGACATTATTTGGATTCCATGTTTTCACACATGGTGTGTGATCCATCAAAACACGTTGCATTCTATTTTTACCAACCCTTCTTGGTAGAGGTCGGTTCCTATTGATACCGATCTAGGATCCCATGTATTAATACATGGTGAGTACACATCACAAACATTGTGTATTTCCTATTTCGCATGCACATCGCTACTTATCTTGTGTATCCAAACTACACAGTTTGGAAATATGATCATACTAAATCCCATGAAATCTAGATCTACATGATGTGTACTATTATTTTTAGGTTCTATAACTTTTCTTCATTCCTTTTTTCTTTTATTTCTTTCTCTATTATTCTTTCCATTTTAGATCGTGCAATATGGAGACAGATGTAGTAGGTAGTGGAATACACACGCTATTGATAGTGAGCAACCTGGACCACATTAAATCCCGCTCAAGGTTCCAGTGGTGTCTTCAATGATTGATTCTGTAGTGCATAAACCAATATATTTAGTGATTTTGCCTCCTATCCTACTGGAACCCACATCTGTGATACCGGGCTCCAGTGCAGCGGCCACTATAACCCCTTCCCCATATCCTGATAGCTCCAGTATAGTATATCCTACTTTTAGTGTGACACCATTGGATGAGACCGTACCACCTTCCTTAGCTAGAACAGAGCCATCTACTGAAGCCATAAATCCACCCACTTCCATGACAGTTAGATCGTCTACATTATTAACTATTTTCCAACAATATCTAGCTCCAGTAAAATCCTAACTAAAGCTACACCCCGGCCAGATCATGGATAAGTTTCATCCTTTGACATATCAATTGTATATATTTTCATGTTGCATGATATGGTTGAGTGATTTCTTCCTTAAAATCACTTTACCATATCACCTGGGCATCTTGGAGAAGATATAGGAGCTCCTCATGCTCACTCTTCCTATCTAAATTCTTTAGTTCAACAATCCTACAATAAGATATGTATATTTGTATTTTTTTTAGTTACCTTTTTGTTTGACAGTTCCATATATCTAGATATGCCCAACAACACGATGAATCCAATCAGATTCAAGTTAGGAGGAAACCATTTTTCTCTTACCGTGGATGAGTTTGGAAACGGGTATGGTTTTTATCCCCATCTATCCAACCCACCCACTTTTGTAGCCATCACCCACACTGATCATTCCAACCTTGTCTTAATTTTGTAGTATCTTGATGGTCTTGACCACAGGTACACTCCCACCTCATAGAAGAGAAACATCATCCCCTCCCCTCCCCTCCCCTCTGTTTCATCCATCATTGATTCAGCACTTCCCTTTTCCCCTTAATGAGATCATGGGTGTCACGTCTAGATGAAATATATAGCTCCCTTCAAAATGTTTCTTGCATGATTACCCTAACCCTCTATTTTACCACCTCTTACATCCATTCCAAGATAATCGGTTATTAAGGAAACCCAAATGTTGGCTTCTACACCACCCGGTTGGTTCAATATCTAGGGTTCTATGAGCCATACCTCAGTAATGATCACTTATGTTCTCTCTATAGAATGTAATTCATAATTCATATTAATTTAACGATGGTTGAGTGGTTGAAAGACTCCTTTTTTCTTATGCAGAACTCCTCATCCCCAACTATGATGAGAGATAACCCACCTTCCCCTGATGTTGTTTCTGATCTGGTTTCCCCATCCATTAAAAAACCTCCATTTTACATTCCTTCCCTATTATTCCTCCCATATATTTTCTTCCACAATTCCAAATTCTTATGGACCAACCATATCCCAAACTCCACCAACCACCTCAGCTGAAATCCCCATCTCTCTTTGGATAACCGTCTTGGACCACCAACAGGACATTAAGGACCATTGTTAGGATTCCAAGGATCAACGCCTCTAGAGGATAGAGATGATATTGGGCCTCATTCATAATCACTTAAGAATTTCTCATCCACCAACACCTTATCCTCATCCAGATCCTCAGCCCATAGTCTTTCAGATATCATTTATAGCTCTAGCAATAGATTATGTTCTCCTATCTACTATTAGAAGAGACACTGATTATACTATTGTGGGCCAGTTTATTCGCATCAGACCCACCATATAGTGAGAGTACCTAATGCCTATACCTATCATTTCAACTTCTCCTCCACTTCAAGGTCCCCATGTTTTAGATAGTGAATCTTCTAAGGCAACAGAGTGGCTTTTTATGCACATTTATTTCATTATATATATATATATATATATTATATGATTTTATTACGGTGGTTTATATGCATGAATAATTTTTTTCTATTTCATAGACAATCATAGGTCCTCTAAAACGACATGGAACTCTCATTTTTTACTTCTTTCCACCTTTTGGATATCACCACAATGGGAGTATTTCGTTGTTGTTTATTTTACATAAATTTCTTTAGATTAATTATTTCACTTTCCATCTCACCCTAGACTAGTTATTTTCTTCCACATCCTCTTCTCTTTCTTAGAGTTTCACTTGGAGGAAAATTTGTGATATTACGTGTAGGGGAGAGTCTCTTGACTACAATAGTATTTTCCATTAGACTAATCTAGGATATAATATTAATATATGAAATATTTTATAATGTGGAATTTTTATGATTGATTTTAATCATTAATAATAAAGTTATAGATGATAAATTAAAATTTTACTTTATTATTTAAATTTTAAAGTATCTTAAAATCATTTCGGATATACTATTATTTTTTATATGAATTATTAGCCATTTTAATTTATTACATTGATCATTCTTATTCATTTAATGACCTGATTTATCCATTTTTATCCTCATTACTAAGGCGTATTCTAAACCCTTCTGTATATTCTTTATAATACCCACTTTCTTGAGAGATTCATTTGATTTTCATGACTTTTAGAACATGGGAGCTTTTCTCAATAAAACATTTATATTTTCAATTAAATCAAAATTATTGAAGCATTTGATTTATATTTTTATCCCATATAACCTTGATACCTACCCTACATCTGACCTTCATGAAACCCCTATAAATTATAAACTCCCTTGATCAGAAGACACATTATACGCCTATTTACCCTTCTTCCCCTAATTCTTTAATAGTATTGCATAATAATTCATTTGATCTTTAAAGTGTGAGTTTAGAAATTCATGGTATATTTTGGTGAGAGACCATGAAATTAAGTGTGTGGTAGAGTTCCTATCATTCAATTGGGAAAAAAGGGTTCCAAAACCACTATTTATTGTATTACTAATGGTCCCACTATAATTTTGTTTATGAATACAAATAAAAAATTCATTCATTATACTTACCTATGGTTAAAAACCCAATTTTTGCAAGGGAATTCCATGTTATATTTAATTTTGTGATATCATTACTGGGATTCATTTTAAATTGATCTTTACTATTGAATATAATTATTTATTATTTAAGAATCCAGCCTACATATTCAAGCCCTTATGTTAATTTTTCACATCATTTACTACCTACACTTATCCTCAGAAACATCTAAACCTTATTTAAAGACCTCATTATTTTTGTTATTTCTATTCAATGTTGAGAATGAGAATAATTTAAAGCATGTGGATATAGTCCATATACTTAAGATTGAGAATATCGCTAATTCAATGATCTTGAGGGAGGATTGTGTGATTTTTTGAAGAGGTAAATCATGAATTTTTATGTAAATTTTTGAAAAAGTTTAGCAATGTAAATAAAAGAGGATAAAAGTATTTAATTGAATTATAAACAAGGAAAGAATATAATATATTTGGAAATGAAATATTTTTTGTGCATTTTATGATCCTCTATTATGGCTATAATATTTATAATTATAATTAGTTGAATGCTTCCCTTTTCGGAGTTTATATTCTATTGATTATATGTTAAGATTTGTATTGAGGGATAATAATTGATAAAGTGTGGGGGAGTTGGGCGTACCTTATTTATTCTTACCTTTTCATAAATTTTATTGAGTATTAAAACATTTTTCCTAGGATATATGTTTTTTTGTGGATAAAAATATTTATTTTTGTCTTATTGATGATTAATCATAAGATTCCATCAAAATTAAAAAACTTGGAGGGATTTGAATGAGAGGATATATATACATGATGTGTACATTATAAACAAACTTTTTGTACATTTTCCAAGACACGGTATGACCAAACTAAGTACATTCCCATGTAGCTGACCAGAGAAAACACATCATGAATAAAATATCCACATACTATGTAGTATATATTTGGATAAATAGTGATGTATACCTCCTAGTTCAAGTTTGGGTAACAATAGGGGAGGCATTTCCTCTGTTCCAATCGATCCCCCCCCCCAATCCAAATGAGGATTTTCATTCTACTTTATTTTCATCTATTTAGTGTAATCCCCTTTTCCCCCTTCCCTCCTCTCATATCCATGGGAGTGGCTAAGATTTCTCTCAATCCGCACACTATGAACATGGTTATAAGAGGGTAGTTTTATTATGTTTGGGATAGGATAAAAAATGGGTTTTTTAGTTAAACTCAAAATGTGTTGTTTTATTGTTATTTTTTCTTAAATTTCTTTTAAATGAACTAAATAATAAAATATTTATTGGTGTCATATCAAATCAATAATGAAACCAATAAGGATAACTAGAGGAGTTGCAGAGGGCGAACCCACACCTATTGGGTTATCTTGCTTCCACTATTTTAGGGGTAAAGAATACTAACATGCTTTATGTAATTAATCACTAAACCAATGGATTGATATTTTAATTATGTAATCCATTGTTATCAGACCAAAAAAACCAAAAAATAAATTTAATTCTCATGGTAAAAATTATGATTTATAATTATAATGTTAAGGAATTATTATATCAGTAAACCATAATTGAGTGCAATCCTGACAAGTTTGTTTCTTGATTTTTCTATCATTTCATATATTTTAGTTTAATTTTTACCAAAATAGTTTCACATTCACACATATTCACTTTAATAAATTGTTTTTGTCTAGATAATTAGATGAAACTCACCAACTTGAGATAATCATTGATTGTATATTTCCCTGTCATTTTGAACTCAATTGGAACTGACTACCTAGTTAGTAAGACTATATGAAAACACATACATTCAATTTTCTTCACCTCATGACGGGAGTGGTCAAGGAAACTAAAGGATTATGTGGTTTTACCTAATTGAGTTAATTTAGAATCAATTCATGCTATAATTGATATGAGAATTAATTAACCATAATTTAGTTATTATCATCTAAAATTATAAATATCATGTAGGGGGTTTTGGAGGTATTGTGGATGTTTTTAATGGTGTAATATGATTGATAAAAGTGTTTAGTTATAGGTAACATTATGTCATTATTTCAAAAGACTATTTAGAACTCCAGATGATTTAACATTGTACACTATGAAATTAATCCATTGAATATCACTGAATGAAAATTATATATTCTATGCGATATACATTTCATATTTGAGAAATAAATAAGAAGGGACATAAAAACACTATTAACTAGATAATTTATTTTCATTCAAAATCACTGAAGAAATCCAATACAGTTCAGTTATGAACTAGATTTGATGAAGAAAGAATAATTAGAATAGGTTATATGAAAACATGTTTGTGTAGTTATAAGTAATAAGAAATTTCAAATCTATACAACAAAAATAGTGACTAGTTTATTGTATAAAAAAACTGTTTTGTGTTCATTACAATTTTCCAACATAATAAGAAATCTTTTCATGCTACAATGAAACTGAAAGTGGATGTAGGATAATGTGAGATGTATATCAATAACTATATAGTACATATGAATAAAAATATTTGTTTTTTGTCTTTATAAATGTGAAAATGTTTGAAAAATATAAATATATAGAGGGAATCGTTTAGGCATGAAATGCACTAAACATTGGTACAATGATAAAACATAACCAACTGTATCCACATGATGACACTAATAGATTCTATGATCATCCTGGAACCCAAATCATACCAAGTTCTGGCCTTTCATTTTTAATATTGAACCTTGTAAATATTCATTTATCTTGTGTGTGTTTGTGTGCAGTGGTGTTTAATGAATGAATAATGAATAAGAGAAATTGATAAGGAACAAGAGGATCATAACCTAATAGTGAAGAGGTAAAATAGAAAATGGATTGGAAAAGGAAAATTGTACACATATATTAATTCATCCTTCCCTCAGTGCACAACACATCCCTACTTGATCCTCTTCAACATCAACAAATAATTTACTAATTTTTAGAAAAATTTCATCTCTCACTTCAGACCCAACATCTCTACCTCAACTATGTATTGTATGTACTTTTATGATACATGGCTCATGAGGGATGAAATATTTGTGTCAATCAGTTTTCCTATGAAGATGTTTAGTACAACTTAGTAGGCCTCAACCAATGGTGTCCCAAAAAAATCCAAAATATATAATTTCGTGTTGATTTTACATAGAAATAAACAAAATAGTATATAATTAATACATACTCTTCATATTCATGGCTCCATCATGAAACGCGAGATCAATGATACCTACTTCAAATAGTTATGAAGTAAATTATAAATATATCACAGAACACCAATAAGGGCCCGAATGACATACATCCATACTATCATCTCAAAAGTATCAAAAATAATTTTTTGGAAAAAATAGTACAAATGTGCCAAATATATAATAAATAGAAGTACACCCAACTCAGTCCACTGAAACATACCTGGTTAGAAATAATATAGAATCATATAATAAAAAATTTTGTCATTGGTGTTACCCCCAACTAACACCATCTAAATTTCTAATTCTTGTTGGTATATGAAACCTTATTCTCATCCTTTCAAAAATGTCTGAGTTGTCATTATGCAAAACAATATTCCAAATATCTGTACAAGGATTGCATGACACCCAACTAGTTAAAAATGTACTTCAATAATGGTAGTGGTTGATATTACACCCAACAAATTTCATATAAATACAATCCTAAGATAAAATTACTCCTAACAATATGCTAAACATGTTCTTAGATTGAAATTACATCCAATTATACACAATCATATCCCCCATGATATAATTACAAATAACCACATATAAAACATGTAACAACTGGAAATTTTGTGATTTTTTTGAAAAATAATTTAAATTTTTAGACAGCATAAATTATACAAAACACTATGTTTATCTTTTGTTACACAGAATAATAAGTTTCATCAATATCATTCTTGACACTTGACATTGAGCTTCAATAAACCATAAAATAATATTATTATAACCTAACCATTAAGTATGTGGGAATAAAATGTATCAAATAATTTATTAAATAACTTCTAAATGTATTACTAAATATAAATTTATTTAAAAAAAATTAGTAAATAATCAATCTATTTTTAGTAAATTAATTATATTCTTCAAAAAAATTTATTCAAAGATAATTTTTATTGATTTTAATGTAAAAAATTTTATAATTAATTAATAAAAAATTATATAATTTATTTTATAAAATTAAAATCATTCTGGGATTCATAATATCTAAATGAAATTATGGTTATAATTTTGGAAAATATTTATTTCATGGTGAATAGTGAAAAATAATAATTTTGTAAAAAAATCATTTATTTTCACTAACTTATGTAATTTAAATAAAAAAAATTAAATGTTAAAGTAAATTAATTATTATTTTGTTATATTTAATACACTTGATTAAATTTTAATAATATTTATATAGGCTTATAGTATATGTTTATTTTTTAGCTTAAAAACTGTTTTTCTAAAAAAAATAAAGTAAAAAATATTTCTAAACATTAATTATATAAAATAACATATAATAATAATTATTTAAATGAAATTAATATATTATATATAAAAAATATATATATATTCATATAATTATTAATATTATATCTAGAGTTAATATAAAAACATACTGTTCTTGAAAAATCCACTTCTCAAAAACCCAAATTTTCGTCACATCTGAGAGATGTGTTCTAAATTTATTTTCTAAATTTGTTAGAATATTTATATGAAAAAATAAAATAATATTTAAAAATAATCATACCAAAATTATATTAGGTTTTATGCTTTAGAATTTTTTCAAAATTTTAATTGTTTTTATCAATAGTAAAAAATAATGAATTTTGATTAAAAAAGCATTTTTTCCGAAAATTATTTATAAAGTTAAACAATATTTTAAAAGTAAAATTAGTTCATTTATATATATATATATTAATACATTTAAGTTAAATGTAGAAAAAATATTATTTAAATTTGATATAAAAAACTTTGTAAACATTTGAACATTTTCTATGAGAAAACCATCTTTCTCGTTGTGTCTCTAAGATTTTAAATTAAAATTTACAATTTTTTGAATTTAATTTGGAGAAATGGATTCTATATTTGTAATATTAATGATATATATTATATAATAAGTTGAACTTAATTTCTTTCCATAATTAATAGTTAAATCAATAAAAATTAATTACTACTGTTAAGGTAAAAAAGAGTTCACTGGGGGATTAAACTAAAATGATAAGGGATACAATGCCCAAAAACTTGTATAAAATATATTTTATGTCCATATTTTGACCCTATAATGTATAAGTCTCTGTATTACTCGATTTTTGAGACTTTTTTAATGATTAAAACCTGGTTACACATTTTTCATATAAAATAATTACAAGTGTTCCACTCACCTCACTTATAATAGGTCACCCCTCAACTCTCTTCCTCACACCTTGAAACACTTTTGGTTGGGAACATACCGAAAACTATAACTTCAAAAATTTCTTTTTCTAATCCTATAATTATTATTTTGTTCATAAATCAATCCTATGAATTATTTTGGTTGAAATTGGGGGATGTTAACTAAAGAAGAGGTAGTGTTCTTCAACGAGAATTATTATATTATTTTTTCCTCCACCTCCTTATATATTTATTAAAGCATTTTTAGATAATAACCTCATTATATTAAATATAATTACATATATATAAGTTTACTTTATGACCTACAACTATTTCCACTTCCATTAATTTGGTGACGAAATTATAGTCCATGTGTGTGGTAGACTACTACCTCTCTTACCAATATATTTTGTTTTTTTCCATTACTGCACTCACAGTTTGGTGTGATTATTGATATAAAGTATATATATGATAGTTATGACACAGTTAAATTTTTTTTTCATTATATAATATATTCATTTTTTACTTTAAAATCCATAGCTGATACGATAATGTCGTTAATGTGTAGGGGGACTACATCCTCACAAAGTGATATGATTCATTTTTCACTAAATATTTACATGAAAGATAATAAGGATAAATAAATTTGAAATTCATGAAATAATATTATTATTAATGAAATATTAATAATTATTAAATGTAAATATATTATATTATTTATTTCCTTTTCACTCACTAAAAGATAATAATGTCGTTCTAGTACGTGTGGTCTACCACATTTACAAAGTAATGTGACTATCTTTTCATCAACACACCACAATGACAATATGTATAAGTACATTAAAAGAAATAACATATTATTTATGATAACATTATCATTATTTAAATATAATATTTAACTTACCTTATTTACATAATAATAGTTGAAAACCCGAAATATTAGTCATATGTACATTCGACCTACCCTCTCCGTGATCGTAATATACTTAATTTCTCAAAACCATCATTCCTGATTGGTCTTAAAAGTATAATTTTTTTATAGATATTGTAATAATATAATATTTATTTTTATTTTTATTATTTAACCATAATAAAATTAAGAGTTCAAATGAAAATCAAAAAACATATGAAAAACAAAGCAGTTATTACTCGAAACACGAATTTAATATGGAATTGTTAATCAATAGGTAGTAAAAGGAAATAGGTAAATTATATTTGATATGATATATATAATTATGGTTGGTTAATATTTTAATAATAAGATTATATTTATTATACATCATGTTTAAATTTGTATGATGGAATTTGAGACATATAGTATGGGATTTCTAGTCTTTCTTCTATTTCGGGGAAACATATAAAATTTCACCATTGATTTATTTAGTGTGTTGTATATAGTATATATTTGAAATTTTATATACTAAATATCTTTATTTCCATGATATTTATTTTCTTATTAATGTTTAATATTTATTGGGGGTTATTATTCAAAATATTACTAAAGTGGTAAGGGATTTCTATCTCACTTTTTATCTTCTATGAGCCACATGCCATATTCACCATCAATTTATTTCATAGTGTATATAAATCCCATGAATGTATTTTTTGGTGATTATATTTAAAATAGTGGGATTTTATATCCATTTAAAAATATCTTTTTCATGGCTATTAAAATTAAAATATTAATAAATTGGAAATGGGTTTATGCTACAGTCTCCTTGTTTACGATAATTGTTTACGGTTATTTATACAATATTGAAATATTATGATCTAACTATCAATAAATATCATGAATTTTATTCTCAAATGATTATTGAAGTAATTTCATGTAATAGTAACAATTTTCAACATTTTTGTACTTAAAATAAATGAAAATATATTTTTAATAAAATCCAAATATATTTCACTCTTCGGTAGGAAATATATTTCCTTCTAAAACTATGTTTTCATAAAATTATTTCAAATAGGTTTTCAACATTCTTAAATTTTTTTATTATGGGGAAATTTACCCATGTTAAAAAAAATTCCAGTTTTTTTTAATGAAATATTCATGCAATTTTCCAATCAATTACCATTTTGATTTTACAAAATTTGAAAGGAATCCTTTGGGAAATGGGTACACCATGAAGAGAATTACCAATCATCATGACATTTTTTTAGTATTTATTTATCAGTATTGATGGTTATTTTAAAATATTATTTTTAAAAAATGTTTTAGTATTAATTTTTTTAAAAGAAAAGAGTCTTTTTTCCTCTAGAAATTTTTGAATTTTTTTTAAATATTCTTTTGTAAGTTAAAATGTTTATCTTCAAAGAAAGGGATTTAGAAAATATTTTATGTTCTAAATTGTTTTTAATCTGAAAGAATATATTCACTATGAAATGTTTTAAATTATTTTTATAATATTCCACTATAATTTAAATGTTTAATTTTCAAAGAAATGAAATCTGACAATATTTTATGTTTTAAAAAGTTTTTTTCAAAGGGGAAAAGGTTGTTTCACTCAGGAAACATTCAAATAAATTTTTTAATCAAAATAATTTCCCATATAAGATGTCATGATTTGTTGTTACTTATTCTTTACTAGGTATATGATCTAAGGAACCCATTATTATTATTTACTTGAATGGTTTATATTTATGATGAAAATAAATTTATGAAACCATATCTATTATATGGGTTATTTTATGTTGAAATAAAGAAATTATTTTCAATCCTATTTATTTTCCATGGGTTATTCTATAATAAAATTATTTATAAAACACATTTATTTTCATGAGTTCTAATTTTATGAATGATCTATGATCATCAGGGATATAAATGTTTGGATTATATGATGGGTGGGATATATAAATCCATTCTATGGATTAGGTAATGGTTAATATTATATGAGATCAAATTGTCCATGAGAGGTTATCTCAAGCCTGAAAGATTGTACATGGTAGCTTATCAAAATCCCAAAATAAGGTACATAAGAGGTCATTACATTCTCAATGAAGAAAAATGGGTGGTTTTTTCCAGCTTAATATGTAATTAATATCATAGAGGGTGTCCTTGATATTAGATTTTCTATTTATATGTGTATACCAGAATTCTATATCTTATAACAATATTATGATCTCATAGGTAATGTTCTTGATTCCCTTATGATTAATGTATTAATAACTACCACTATAAATTCTGTGGATCATGATTACAATCTTTCATATGTAGGTTATTAGATTCAAATATTAATTTCATGTTCTCATAACCTTATGTTCATGTTATGCTTATGTATCTCCTTTATTTACACTTACTGCACATTTGAGATCACACTTTCTTATGTTTCCATTATCCATGTTATCAAGAATGGATTAAATTTGGGTATGATTGTAAAGAGTACTCTAGGGGAATATAATTTTTAAAGACAGCTAAGATCATTCATGAATTAAGAATATTGTGTTTAATGTTTCCAATGGAAATGAAACAATATGACTCTTAGTCATGTTTGTGTGTTATTTAATGAATATTAAGATACAATTATATAATATCCATGTATGAGAAGCCTGGTTAGAAAAATTTGTTAACATAGGAAAGTTTTAGTTAAAGTTAGAATGTAGGATGGGAAATATTTAGTGATATCCCTAGAGATAATTCTAAGCTCAGGTATAGGTATTTCTCTATAGATAAGTCAAATAATGATTCAATGTAAATGGAAATTTTGTCCAATTTTTTTAAATGATATAGTAAGTGATTTTGAATAAATTACAACATTTTCCGGATAATACTAGTGGATATAGATTTGTAATAAAGATACCTAGATATAATAACACTAAAAATGGTGACTTGATTTAGACTTGGTCTTCAATTGGTGCATTACAATGAGACTTTCTGTAAACCTAGATTGATTCTATTGGGGGATATGATTTGGAATCTCAAAAACTCTTTATAAACCATTATTTCGGATTTAAATTTATTATTACAATGAATGGACTAGGATAATAATATGATTTCATATATTAAAAATAAGGTGTCAGGATTTATACGTCGAATCATCGATATTTCATGATTATGTGGTTTCCCACTATGAATATTATTACTCACACTATGAATTTTGATTTTAGTCAATGGAAGAAAACCAATTGAATAGGGTAAATATTGAATGTGATGGAAAAATAATTTATAGATAGAAAAATGGGATGATGAATAGAGTAATGGATTCTAGGATTATTCCAAATTAGTTATCAAGATATATGATTAAAAATGTTCACCCTAACTGAATCGTATACTCACCAAAGAAGAGAATGATAGAGTTCACTGAGATTTAAGGTAATGAATACAATATAGTAAGAATTATTCAGTTTCCTATATGTCAAGAATGTGTAAAGAAGCACTTGTGGAAATTTATTAATTGGATGAGGAAATGTTTTGAGTGTGGAAAAGGATTCAAATAATGTAATTTTAGAGAACAATGAAATTCTAAATTAACACAATAGATTATAATAATTTTCTCTCTAAGATATAATTGATGGTTGACTACATTACATGTATAAAGTATTGTAATTATTAAAATTAAGGTCCAAAGTGGAAATCTCATGATGAGAATCAAGAAGGTTTTATTAGTAATAGTTATGATATTGACGATTAAGAGACTATGAATGAAATATGAAAGTAATGAAGAATTAAAGACATAGATGATTATGCAAAGTTAATGGTTTTATAAGAAAGTGGGTGATTGATGTATTTATTTTCTGGAATTAAATAATTTTAAAATATGATAGGATGGTAAAATATATGTATTTTGGTAAGGATTTAAAATAATATATTGAATGATACTGAGGACCTAGAAAATTTATTTAATTATAATTTGATATGTTGATTAAGATAATATAACCCTTAATATATTCCTAATGTTTAGAAAATGGTGTTCAGTTTGGATAATGAGATCATTGAGAAGGATAAAATTAATTGGATAGTAATGATGACCTTGGAACAAATTAATGATTTGTGGAAAATGTGGTTTATGTTATAATTTATGGAGTTTACATAATTATTATATTTAGGGAATATATTTAATAATATATGGTTTTATTCAAGGAATAAAAAATTAGGATTTATTTAAATAAGGTTCTATGGTAATTCTTGTTGTTACCAATTTTCTAGAGAATACATGATGTTGTTATTCACTTTTTTGGTATGTGACAATTGAGGGATAGTTCATGTTGTTAATGGGATTAATGATAATTTATTTTTAGAATTTTTATGAATTTTTGTATAATTTTTTTGTAAGGGTTATAAGGTTAACCATTTAAGGAATGATTTATGTGGAACTTTGGATGATGTTTTCGATTTTAATATATTACTTCACCATGTGGAGATTTATTCATATTATATTACCTCTGTTATCCATTTAATTTTGATAATAACTAGAGATATATGTAATTTGTTATAATTCATTCATAGATATTATTTAGTTCCTCAATGATGAAAAATTAATCCCTTGTAGTAATATATGAAGTATAAATTGAAGAAGGCATGAAAAAAAGATAAAATTGTGCCTACAAAATAGTAAGATATCAAGTAAGTACATTTTCATATGTTCTCAGTCTAGATGGAAAAGTAATTCCCCACAATTATGAGTATGATATTGAAATAAAATGATGTCCTATTATAATCTATTTTTATAATGTGAATGACATTTTCCACACCTCTTTGTATTATGGTTTTTTTGGTTACTAACCTTCTCTGGATCACCCACGTTTTTTGACCAATGGTCCATACATCTCTCTGTTATTATTTTCACTTTTATCCCATGACAAAATATCCACATCCTATGAATTTTATCCTATTTTGAAATATAATTTATGTTAATCTAGATGTATTTCTCATATTTTAATCTATTTTCATCATTATGTTTTAAAAAACATTATTAAAATGTAGGTTTCTACAAAATAATCTTAAATTATTAAACCATTAATGGTCTAGAAAATTTTTGAGGGAGAAATTCATTTTAAAGGTGGAGAATTCCCCCAAAGATTTTTTGAATTATTTCTTTCAAATAAATTTAAATTTTTATGTATCTTGTGTTATAAGAAACAACATTTTTAGCTTGAGTTACATGCAACAATGAGTTTCTTTGATAACTTTCATGACATGTGATACTGAGATCTAGCAAACCATGAAATTATATTATTATAACCTAGAAATTAAGTAGGTACGTATAAATAGTATTAACTACTTTATGAAATATACATATAAAGCTCCACCCAATATAATTTTATTTATAAATTATTATTAAATAGTCAAAAAAATTTAGTAAAGTAATTATATTATTCATAAAATATGTTTTCTTTTAAAATAATTTGAATTTATTTTAATGAAGAAACTATATTATTACTTTTTAAAGATTTTATATTATTTATTTTATAATAGTAGAGTTATTTTTGAAATCATCATACAAAAATAAACTTATAGTGATATTTATATTTTTCAAAAAAATGTTGATTTACTAGTGAATAGTAAAAAATATAATTGTTTGTAAAACTATTAATTATTTTCAATAAATTTAGTAGCTTAAATGCCCCATTATTTTTTTAAAGTAACATAATTATTCTTTATTCATAGTTAATCCATGTTTTTACTTTTTAATAACCTTTATATTGGATTTTATAATACTTTTATTTTTTGGTTTAAAAAAGAATTTTTTTGAAAACTGTTTTAATGTGCATAATGTTTCTCTATTTTAATTAATTTTAATTATACATAATTAATAATTATTCAAATTAAATATATATATTATATATCAAAAAAACTAATATATATTTATAAAGTGATTATTATTATATATAGAGTTAATATAAAACCATCTTATGCTTGTAAAATTCATTTCTCGAAAACCATCTTTTTTGTCGCGTCTCCGTGATTTGTTTTAAATTTAATTTTTGGAATTTCTATAAACATTATGCAGAAAATGTAATATAATTTTTAAATAATCATGTAAAGAAAATTATTAGGGTTATTGTTTCATTATTTTTTGAAATGATTTATTTTTTTAAGGAAAAGTTAAAAAGTACTGAGTTTTGATTGAAAACTGCATTTTCATTTAAATTATTTATATTGAAAATTTATATTTTAATTTTATTTTAAAGTAAAATTAGTTAAACATTATACCTATTTTTTCAATTTAGATCATTTTTATTAATTTCATATTGAATTTTGATATAAAAAAATTTTAAACGGTTGAAAATTTTATTTTTGGAAACCTGATTTCACGTCGCATCTACATGATTAATTTTAAATTAAAATTTTCCACTTCCATGAATTGAATTTGAAAAAATGTTTTCCATATTTTTAATAATAATTATTTATATTAGATAATATTTTAAACTTAATTTTTTAACGATACTAATTTTCAAAACATTAAAAATTAATTACCAATTTAAAGTAAAAATGTATTTACTAAGGTGTTAAACTAAAATGATTTAGGTTAAAATAAAATACACACATGTTTGAAAATATTTATTTTAATATTTATGTTATATAATTTTTAATTATAGATATTGATCCCTTTTTATCACTTTTTATTGATAAAAATGTGGGTTCGCCATTTTATTTTCAAAACATTATAAGTGTGGCATTCACCTCGCTTATAAAAGGAGACCCAATATCCTCTCATAATGACACCATAAACATTATGGTTCAAAAAATATTATAGAAAACTTAGTAAATACATTATCTCATCCTAGAATCAATATTTGTGTCATAAATACAAAATCTAAAGGCTTTTGTGAAAAACTATGGAGGTTTCCAAAAGAATATTTAATGTTCATTAACAAGAATTTTTATTTTATTTCATTCTCCACCTCCTTAAATTAATATTAGACCATGATTAAATAAAAAACTAAGTATATTAAATATAAATATATTATTTCAAGTTTATGTAGTTACATAAAATCATCTCCACTTCCATTAAAAGGGTTAATAAATCATCGTTCTTATGAACGACAGACTATTGCCTCATGAACTGATGCCATTCATTTTCCATTACAACCTCTAAATGTTTGATATGATGGTGGATATTAATTTTATATATGATATTTATGACATAGTTATATCTCTTTATTAACTATATCATCTATAAATTTTAATCATTCCATTCCATAGGGGATTCAATAATGTCCCTTGTGTGTATGGTGGACTACCACATCGCGATGCGAAGTGATTCATTTTTTACTAATACATTAAATATAAGATAATTAAGAAAATTATAAGTGATATAAATTAAATAATTATGATATTAATCACATATAAATAATTATATTATGATAATATATCATTTTATTTATCTCCTCTTCACTCACTAAATGATGGTATCGACATTCATGTGCGTGTGAAATACCACATTCATGAATCGATGTGAGACTATTTTCAGGAGGACAACACATTTATTATATGTATAATTATATATAAATAAATAATAATGTTCCTAGGATATTATTATATTTATATATATGTGATATTATTGACCTTATCTCTATAACAATCATTGAAAAATTAAAACGTTACTCATGGGTATATATAACCTACCATCTTCATGATCGCAACGTAATGAATTTTTCTAAAAAATTATGATTTTTCTTAAAAGTATAATTCATGTATAAATATTAGAATTATTTCTCTATTATTATTCTTGATATTATAAAACCATGATCAATTTAAGAGTAATGGAAATAAAAAATCCAAACACATCTGAAAAATAATGAAGTTATTACCTAAAACGTGGAATTAACATGGAATTATTAATAAATATATAATATAAGGAAATAAGTGAATCATATGTGGTATTATATATAATTATATTTATTAAATAGATTTATAATATATTCATTTTTATTATACAGTATTTTAGAATGAGTATGAAGGTTGTCAAGAATTATATTAATGGATTTCTAGTCCCTCTTTTATTTATGGGAGACAAATGAAACATTCACCACTTCTTTCATTCGTGTGGTGTATGTAGATACCCATTGAAATGAAATATCAAAAATAAAATTATATTCATGATTTTACATGTTTCATTTAATTTTATTCTTTATTCATCCTAATAACATAAATGATTAGTAAAGCATCATGGGATTTCTCACTCACTTTTTTCTTATGTGATACACATGCAATATTAATAACAGATTTCTCTCATGTGGTGTATATACTTCACATTAATTTATTTTATTATTGTTATAATAAAAATTATGGCGATTAAAAAGGCATTTTTATTATACATCTTTCATGTGCCATATGATACAAAATTTAGAAATATGGTAGTGGTTTTATATTAAATTCTAATTGTTTGTTAGGAATAATTATTATTAACTCTAAAATATTGAAATCATATGATATAAATATAATGATTTATCATGAATTTTATTATACTGTATTTAATAAAGAAATATTTATGTAATACTCTAATTTTACAAAAAAAATTATTTATATATTTGAGAAAGTAATTTAGAGAAAAACTGAATTTATTTATCTCTTTGGTCGAAAATCTATTTTCTATAAAAACAATGTGTTATAAATAAATTTTCAATTTTTTTTTAATTTCTTCAAATTATATAATAAATAAATTTTAACTTTTTTGAAAAAAATAATCATGTGTGTTTTCCAAAAAAATCCCAATTGGATTTTATCAAATATGTGAAAGAAATCATTGTTTTAAATTTAATGACATGAATAGAATTTCTCACAACCATGACCATTATTTTCTTTGACTAATGATTTTATTTTTTTAAAGAAATTGATAAGAAAATAATTTTAAAAAGTTTTCTTCAAAGTGGAATGGGTATTTTCTTTAATAATATTTTTAAATGATCGTAAATATTGTTTTACATGATTCAAGATTAATTTTTAGTAGAAATTATTTTGAAAATATTTTATGTTTTAAAAAGTTTTTTCAAATATAAAAGGATATATTCCCCAATAATTATTTGAAGTTATTTTTTAAAAGTTTATTTATAATTTTCAATTTTCATTTTCAAAGATATTATTTTTAGAATGTTTTATTTAATAAAAGTGTTTTTTGAGGTATAAATACTATTTTACTCAAGAAATGGTCTAGGTGATTGTTTGTCCAAAATAATTTTCTATTTTAGATAAAATACATTGATGTTAAATATTATTTAATTTGGATATGGTCCAATGATATCATTCTTCTTATTTCCCTAAAAAAAAATTGTTTATTATAATAATATTTTTACCAAAGGCATGCCTATTTAATGTGTTATGTAATGGTGAAATGGTGAAATGATTATGAAACCTGTTTATTTTACATGGGTTATGAAATGATGAAATGTTCTATGAAAACCATTTATTTTCACAAATTCTGATATGATGAATGTTCTATGATCTTTTGGAATAAGAATATATGGATTATGTGATGGATGGGACAAATATCTCTATCTAATGCATTGGGTAATAATTAATGATATATGATATCAAAGGGTACATGGGAGGTTATCCAAACCCTGAATGAGGGTATATAAGAGGTCATCCCAAGCCATAAAAATGGTATGTGGTAGGTCATCCAAATACTGAATTAGCTACATGGGTGGTTAAAGAAAGAATAACATGTTATGAATGCCTTGGTAGGTATCCTTAACATATGATTTTATATGATTATGTGTACACTGTAAATATATGTCTTATACCAATGTTACGATCTCATGGATCATGTTAATGTATTCCCTTATGATTCATTTCCTATGATCTACCAATGTTTATTTTATCACCCAAGATTACAATATATTATATATTTTTTATGGTTTTAAAATGTTATGATCATGTTAAAATACATTTATGCTCATTTTATACTTACATATCTCTGTTTATTACCTTTATTGACAATTTTATCTCACCCTTTATTTTATTTCTTTTTCCCATGTTTTGAACAAAGGCTTTATATGGGGTATGTTTGTGAAGATTACTAAATGAGAAGATCATTATGGGAGATATTGAATATCTTTCATGAATTAAGATGACTATTTTCCATGGTTTCAAAAGAACCAAACTATTATGTCCCTCATTAATGTGTTATTGTAATGTAATGAATATTCAACAAAGAAGACAGAATATTCATGTATTCAAAGCCGGGTTTCCTATACTTTTTATCAGATAAATGTTTTAGATAACATGTATAAACTAGGGAGATAAAACATTAGTGAGATCCCTAAATACATTTCTATGTATATGCCTTGGTATGTCTCTAAGGATGCATGACAACCCTGCTTTTTATTACAACATAAACTTGCTTTATTATATAAAACATCACTTGATACAACAAAGAAGATCGAGAGGTTTAGTGTCTTTGGGGATTAGGATCATTACATAAAAACTCAAAACATTAAATACAACATCTTTATTGAAAACTTCCTTTACATGACCACGACATTCCCTCGTACTTAGCATAGCATGGGATAACATGAGGACATGCATAAGAAAAGGGTGAGCTATAAATCCCAGTAATGGAGTACACATGGAATAACTTGAGGAGTACAATTCATGTTAGGCAATAGGCATAACAATAGAGCATAAGAGAAACATGAACTTAAAGGCATGAAAAAGCATGATAATCATAAAATGGAAATGTGGCAACAACACTTAACATGGATTTAGCATTATCCAAGGCTCGTTGTATATAAAGAATGAGTAAACCCTCATTGCACAAGAAGCATTAGTAAACCCTCGTTTCACTTGAATTAGCATGAGTCAACACTCATTGCACATGACGTATCATCATACTATACTTTACCCAATGCATTGGAGCGCTATAAGGGCGCACCCTTCTTAAACATTTCATTTCGTGCATAATTGTGCCACATGGATCATAAAACATGGATTCATAAAACATAATCATTTACTCCACAATAAAGGAAAGTGGAATTCATACATGAAACTTTATAATCAATAAGTAAATGTGCATAAAGTTGAATACCCTTGATGGAGAAATGGGCATGGCATTCACTACACAATGACATTGGCTTAGAAAATCTGTGCGATTTCGGTAGCGTAACAGCATGACATAAGAATTCATAAAAAAGTTTGATGAGAGAGAAAGGGGTTCCTCATCATATTTACATGTAATGGAAAGTAAAGAGTTTATATAGATACAAGTCCCAACAATTGAAATGGAATTCAGATTCATGGTACAAAAGTATTGCTTGAATGTAATGAAGAGAAAGAAGTTCTTTTTGGAATTTCGGCATAGTAACAGGTGTACATGGGAGGCATTTAATGAGAGAGAAATGGGTCTACCATCATTAAAAGAATATTAGGGAAGTATGGGGGAGGTGAGAAACCATACCCCAACATTCAAAATTGAAATTAAAAGTGCAATACAACTTAAAGAAAATTGACAAAAAGGAGAAAGGAAGAAAACCCCTTACTTGGAAGTGTGCTTACAAAGGATAGAGAGAGGCTTTTGAGAGGCTTCTTGGGAGCTTGGGTCACCTTGGGATGATTCTAGATATAGTATTGAAGAGTTTGGACGAAATCCAAGGTATTTTAGTGAGGAGGAAGTGGAATCTTGTGTGGGTTTATATAGGAAAGGTGAGGGAATTCTTTATTATTTAGGTTTGTGTCCCCTTACATTAAATTAATCCAAACCACAAACCATCCCATGGTTTTTGCCCATGGTTTTTGGAGAAGGGAAGGTTAAAACAATATTGCATAAGGCCCAAGCCTGAATGTTTTAAAATAATAAGGTTGCTTATGTGGAGTTGAGTCACACTCCCATGGAAATTAATTTAAAAAGGCAAAGTGTTGAATATGTATTGAGGGGTCCATTAATGCTTTGAAAAGTAAGTCAAAAAAACCCAAAATCACATTATTTTAATGATAAAACATATATTGGCCTAACATAAGGATTATGGTATTTTATTACATCACCATTGGGGCATTATGATGTCATAAAACACATTATATATTTAAGCGATATTTAATTTTTACCCAAAAATTTGACTATTCCAAACAATCATGAAAAATTCACCGTTAGATAATTTCAATGTCCTGATTCTAGAAATGACATTTATTTTATCAAATAAAATTTCTAAATATGTTAATTTTCACTTTGAAAATAAAAACCAATATTTATCGAAAATTCATGGGTTTTGACAGAAATGGATTTCAAACCTTAATAAAAAATTTAATTTCATTCATAAAATTATAAGATCATTTATATTTAATAAAAATTAATTTAATAATAATATTATTATTTTATTAAAATATTATTTAATTAAAAAATCCATTAATTTAATAAATTAGATTTCCAAATTAAATAATAACTAAAAACACCATTTGTACTTTAAAAACTATTTACAATGTATCAAAAATGAATAGAAATTATATTCATTATTATATACAAAAAAATAATGTACATGAACATAGTACTACTTATTTGATACATAACCCCTTAAAACAACCACATAAGACCTAAGGGTAAGGTGTGCGATGGTGAGAGACTCTTGGGGTGGCTTTGATAACATCGCTTGAGTGGTAATTTCAATCAACCTCCACTTTTCCCAAAGACGGTCACGTTCGAGCTTGACATAATGAAGCTCAGCTTGGGCTTGGTCAAGGGAGAAGCCCAAAGACGCCACCGCTTTTCTGAGCTCCGACAAATGGGCTTCGTATAGGGAAATTCTATTGGATGAGGCCATCGCTTCCTTTGTCTGAGTAAAATTGGGTTCGTTAAAGCCTTATATTTATACTAATCATGTGATCACTATTCATCAGCTATAAAAGTAACGGTCACAACTCTTATCATAAAACCAAAGAAGTTGACATTTTATAAAACATTTTTCATAAAGATACATTTAACTGGATCAAGAGGGATTTTCCATTAATGAAACTTTGGGTCGTTACAATATTCCCCCTTAAGAAATTTCACCCTCAAAATTTTCCTTTTCCCACTCTAAAAAAATGTGGGTACCTCAACTTCATCATATCCTCCGACTCACAAGTCACTTCTTCAAACATGTGGTTTCTCCACAACACCTTGATGAGGGGCATTGTCTTATTTTGTAGATCTTTTTCTCTACGATCTAAGATCTTCACTAGTGGCTCCTCATAAGAAATATCATCTTCCAATTGTAACACCTCGGAAGATAGTACATCTGAAGGGTCTGTTATGTACTTCTTTAAGAGGGATACATGAAAGAAATCATGCACCTTCGCCATGGTAGGTGGAAGTGCTAGTCGATAGGCCACAGCCCCAACACGATCAAGAATCTCGAAGGGGCCGATGTACCATGGACTTAACTTCCCTTTCTTTCCAAACCTCATGAACTTCTTCCACCGAGATATTTGTAAAAACACCATGTCTCCAACTATAAACTCAAGGCCTCATCGATGATTATCTGCATAACTCTTCAGTCGACTCTGGGCTGCCTTGATATGCTGCTGAATGATTTTCACATTCTCCACCATTTCTTCAACCATTTCTGGTCCATGCAGCTTACGTTCACCAACCTCATCCCAACTTGCTGGTGTTCTGCACCTTTTCCCATACAGGGCTTCATATGGTGCCATTTGGATGCTCGAGTGGAAACTGTTATTATAAGAGAACTCAACCAGAGAAAGATTTTGATCCCATCCTCCATTAAAGTCCATTGAGCATTCTCTCAACATATCCTCAAGTGTTTGGATAGTCTGCTCGGATTGGCCATCAGTTTGACGATGATAGGCAGTACTGAAGTTCAGTTCAGTATTCAGAGCATGTTGAAGACTCTTCCAAAACGTAGAGGTGAATCTTGGATCTCGTTCATACACAATAGATAGTGGTACTCCATGAAACCATTCCACTTCCCTAATATATATCTGTGCCAGTTGATCCAAAGAGAAATCCTCTCGAATAGAAATGAAGTGTGTTGTCTTTGTAAGATGATCCACAACAACCCAGATTGCATTGTTTCCTTTGTATGTCCTTGGAAGTCTGGTGACAAAGTCCATGGTGATGTTCTCCCATGTCCATTCTGGTATGGGAAATGGTTTCATAATCCCTTTAGACTTCTGCCTCTCTGCCTTCACTTGCTGACACACCAGGCACATTGATGTATATTCAGCGATCTCCTTCTTCATATTATCCCACCAGTTGTTTACTCGGAGATCTTGATACATCTTTGTGCTCCCTGGGTGAATAGAGAAATTTGAACTATGTGCATCATCCAAAAGTCCCTTCTTCAGCTCCAGACATGATGGAACACATAGTCTTTTACCAAACCGCACAATTCCTTCTTCATTAATATTAAACTCCGAGGACTTACCCTTTTTGATAGCTTCCAGTTTTTCTTGAATTCCCACATCATTCTTTTGATCATCCTTTAACCTTTCCAAAAGAGATGGTTGAGCAATCATTTGTGAAAGGATTGATGATGTTCCCTTCATTATGATTTCCCACATCCATATTTATCAAGTCTAAGAATATTGGATCCTTCTCAATTCTCACCATTGATAGAATTGTTGGGTCCTTTCTACTTAGGGCATCCGCCACCTTGTTCTCTTTCCCAGGGTGGTAATGGACTAAACAGTCGTAATCCTTGATGAGATCTATCCATCTTCTATGGTGCATATTTATCTCTTTCTGTGTGAATATATATTTAAGACTCTTGTGGTCAGTATATATCTCACATTTCTCTCCATAGAGATAATGCTGCCATATTTTCAAGGCAAAGATCACAGCTGCCAACTCCAGATCATGCGTTGAATAGTTTTTCTCATGGATTTTCAACTGCCTTGAGGTATAGGATATCACTTTATCATTCTGCATCAGCACACATCCTAATCCCTTCTTCGAATCATCACTGAATACCATAAAAGGCTCCCCACTTGTGGGTAAAGTGAGCAAGGGTCCAGTGATAAGCCTCCTTTTCAAATCCTTGATGTTTTCTTCGCATTCATCACTCCAAACAAACTTTACTCCCTTTCGAGTTAGCTTGGTAAGATGGTTGGACAAACGTGATAAATTTCTCACTAATCGTTGATAATATCCAGCTAACCCTAAGAAGGTACCAATATCTGTTACCAATTTTGGCCTCTTCCATCCCTCAATTGGATTTGTTTTGGAGGGGTCCACATATATTCCATTTCTTATGATGATATGGCCTAATAATGAGACCTATTTCAACCAGAACTCACACTTGATGTACTTCTCATAGAGCTTCTCCTTGCGCAAAGTCTTTAGTATAGTTTTTAAATGCTCCTCATGATCCTCCTTGGTTTTGGAGTATATTAGAATATCATCTATAAAGACTACCACACATTTTTCAAGGTAATCTCTAAAGACTCTATTCATCAATTCCATGAATATTGTTGGAGCATTGTTGAGTCCGAAAGGAATTACTATGAATTCATAGTGCCCGTATCTTGTATGAAATGAAGTCTTGGGGATATCTTCCGTCTTCACCCTTACTTGATAATATCCCGACCGAAAGTCCACCTTGGAGAAGTATTGTGCTCCATGCAACTGATCGAACAAGTCATCAATTCGTGGTAGAGGATACTTGTTATTTATTGTGATTTTGTTAAGTTCACGATAATCAATGCAAAGCCGCATTGACGCAACCTTCTTCTTGACGAAGAGGACTGGTGCACCCCATAGTGAAGCACTTGGTCATATAAACCCTTTATCCAGATTCTCTTGAAGTTGTTTCTTCAGCTCCTCAAGCTCAACAACAACCATTCTATATGGATTCTTGGATATTTGTAATTCCCCAGGTATAAGTTCAATTGAGAACTCAACATCTCTTCTAGGAGGAAGACCAGTCAGTTCCTGAGGAAACACTTCAGCGAATTCCCTCACAATAGGCATTTCTTCAAGGATTGTTTCTTCCTTGGACTCAATCATCTGAGCCAGGTGTGCATGCTCATTGGGTAGTAATATCCATTCTTGAGATGATGGAGCTAAAGGAGATTCATCTTCTTCCTGACACTTGTAAAGAATCAAGGGTTTACTCTCCATATGGAGTGTGATTTCCCTCTCCCGACAATTTATGGTGGATCTATATAAGGAAATCCAATCCATTCCAAGAATTACATCAAATTCCACCAGAGAGAGTATAAAGAGGTTTTCTCAGAAATTCAATCCACAGATTATCACAGGGGAGGACTTATACTCATGTGATGCAATGATTGCCCCATTTTTCGTACTCACCGACATCTTTACTTCCATGATTTGTGGTGGTGCTGGGAGTGTTCTACTAAACATTCGACATATAAATAATGCGTTGAACCTGAATCAAAAAGTATGTTCACTATTCTTGAATGAATAACTAGCGTACCTGTCACCACTTCGTTGTTGGGTTTCACTTCCGCAGATGTGATGGCAAAATCTCTTCCTTGCTATCTTGGAGGTTGTTGGTTACCTCCAAAAACCCTTGGATTAGGGCACTGATTTGAAAAATGTCCCGGTTCATTGCATTTATAGCATTGAACAACGCCTTGAGGTTCAAACGGAGCATTCCTCTCCCCTGTTGCAGTTGTGGGTCCTTCTTGCCAACAGTTAACAGCGAGGTGCCCTTCTCTTCCACACCTGAAGCATTTTCTCATCCCCTTAAGGAAATTTCCAGGGTGCTTCTTTCCACACTTTTGGCATGTGGGGTGCTGGAACTTCTTAGTGTCGTTGGATTTATCCATCGGCCCACCAACATTGAAGTCCACCTTATGCTTCTTATCCCCATGATACCCCTATGATTCTCCGATCTCCATTTCGACCTTGAGGGCACATTGGACAATTTCCTCATAGCTGTCGAAGTCACGGATCACTAATGCTTTCCGCAAGCTAAGTTTTATCCCACCAAAGAAGCGGTGAACCTTGCATTCAGAGGTAAAGACAAAACCAGAAGCGTATCATGCAAGCCTTGTAATGTTTTCCTCATACGCTACAATAGATTCCTCATCTTTTTGCTTGAGGGAATAGAAGTCCCTTCCCATATTATGCCGGAGGGTTCATGGAAAATATTTATCGAAAATCATCTTCTAGAAATTCTTCCATTCCAATGCCTCGATCTCCTCCTCAGGCTTCGTATTTTTAATCAACGTCCACCACTGATCAGCTTCACCCTCCATACGATAAGCCGCCAGGAGAACCTTCTCTTGTTCAGAACATTGGAGGATGGAGAATATCTTTTCAATGTAGTTGATCCATTGTTCAGAGATCGTGGGATCGTATGATCCACTAAAAGTAGGAGGCCTTTGTCTCATGAAGCTCACGATAGCGACTTGTTCTTTCTTAGGGGGTTGAACGTTCTTCTTGACCCGTGTTTCTATTCAAAACTTGAGTTAGCTGAGAGAGAAGCGTGACAAACTTCACAATTCCCGCTCCCATTGGATTGGGCATCTCATTAGTGCAATCATCACACTGATCTTCACAACAGTTGTTAGAATGAGTCCTCCTATTACCGGCCATTGGCTAGAATAAAAGTAAATTTAGGGGTAACACATACAGGGTAATCCAAAGACAAAAGTTGATGACTTATTAATAAACTTTAATTTCCTTAACTCATGAGTCTATAGGCTTTAATCTAGGCTTTTCATGACCTACATTCTAACATATATTCTTAGGGGAATTTTTCCCTTAATAAGGGTTCATACTAAGATTGTAAACTTATCAAAACATATCCCCTGAGAGTGTCGTAAACAAGAGTGTAGCAAGGCCCGTTTTCGTGCACCAGTTCCCGTTCGAGTCTATCTCAAAGTGGTGTTTTCGGGTTTTACCCCTAGGATACATCTAGGCCAGAGCCGCCTCTACCTGCTCGTATCCAGACATGGATATATTTGTTTGATAAACCACTTACATAGTATTTACCAAAACTTAGGGACGCTTTTATTGTACTTAGTCTTGTATCTAAGGCTTTAATAGGGTTTTTTAATCCTAATCCCAAAAATAACCAAACCTATCCTCTAATAACAACAATGAAAACCCTGCTTTTTATTACAAATTAAACATGCTTTATTACATAAAACTTCACTTGATACAACAAATAAGATCGAAAGGTTTAGTGTCTTTGGGGCTTAGGAACATTACATAAAAACATAAAACATGAAATACAACATCTTTATTGAAAACATCCTTTACATGACCACGACATTCCCTCGTACTTAGCATTGCATGGGATAACCTGAGGACATGCATAAAAAAGGGTGAGCTATAAAGCCCAGTAAGGGAGTACACATGGAACTACATGAGGAGTAAAATACATGTTAGGCAATAGGAATAACAATAGAGCATAATAGAAACATGAACATAAAGGCATGATAAAGCATGATAATCCTAACATGGAAATGTGGCAATAACACTTAACATGGATTTAGCATGAGCCAAGGCTCATTACACATCAAACAAGAGTAAACCCTCATTGCACATGAAGCACGAGTAAACCCTAGTTGCACTTGAATTAGAATGATTCAACACTCATTGCACATGATGTATCATGAAAATATACTTTTCCAAATGCATTAGAGCGCTATAAGGGCGCACCCTTCTTAAACATTTCATTTCATGCATAAGTGTGCCACATGGATCATAAAACATGGATTCATAAAACATAATCATTTATTCCACAATAAATGAATGTGGAATTCATACATGAAACTTTATAATCAATAAGTAAATTTTTATAAAGGTGAATACCCTTGATGGAGAAATGGGCATGGAATTCACTACACAATGACATTGGCTTAGAAAATCGGTGCGATTTCGGCAACGTAACGGCGTGACATAAGAATTCATAAAAAAGGTTGATGAGAGAGAAATGGGTTAATAATCATATTTAAATGTAATGGAATGTAATTAGGTCAAATAGATACATGACCCAACAATTGAAATGGAATTTAGATTCATGACACAAAAGTATTGCTTGAATGTAAAACAAGAGGGAGAAGTTCCTTTCGGAATTTTGGCATAGTAACGGGTGTACATGGGAGGAATTTAATGAGAGAGAAATGAGTCTCCCATAATTAAAAAATAATAGGTAAGTATGGGGGAGGTTAGAAACCATACCCCAACATTCATAATTGAAATTAAAAGGGTAATACAACTTAATGAAAATTCAAAAAAAGGAGAAAGAAAGAAAAACCCTTACTTGGAAGTGTGCTTCCAAAGGCTGGAGAGAGGCTTGTGAGAGGCTTCTTGGGATCTTGGGGAACCTTGGGAGGATTCTATAGAGAGTATAGAAGAGTTTGGACGAACTCCAAGGGATTTTAGTTAAGAGGAAGTGGGAGCTTGGGTGGGTTTATATAGGAAAGGTGAAGGAATTCCTTATTATTTAGGTTTGGGTCCCCTTACATTAAATTAATCCAAACCACAAACCATCCCACGGTTTTTGCCCATGGTTTTTGGAAAATGGAAGAGAAAAAAATATTTTATAATTCCCATGTCCGAAATTCTTAAAATAATAAGGTTTCTTATGTGGAGGTGAGTCACACTCCCATGGAAATTAATTTAAAAAGGCAAAGTGTTGAATATGTCTTGAGGGGTCCATTAATGCTTTGAAAAGTAAGTCAAACAAACCCAAAATCACATTCTTTTAATGATAAAACATATATTGTCCGAACATAAGGATTATGGTGTTTTATTAGATCAAAATTTGGTCATTATGATGTCATAAAACACATTATATATTTAAACGGTATTTAATTTTTACCCAAAAATTTGACTGTCTCAGAAAATTATGAATAATTCATCTTTGGATAATTTTGACGTCTTGATTCCAGAAATGAAATTTATTTTATATAAAAAAATTTCTAAATATGTTAATATTCACTTTTAAAATAAAAACCAACATTTATCGAAAATTCACGGGTTTTGACAGAAATGGCTTTCAAACATTAATAAAAAATTTAATTTCATTCATAAAATTATAAGATAATTTATATTTAATAAAAATTAATTTAATAATAATACTATTATTTTATTAAAATATTATTTAATTCAAAAATAACTTAATTTAATAAAATATATTTCTTATTTATATAATAATTAAAAACACCATTTGTACTTTAAAAACTATTTACTTGTATCCAAAATGACTAGAAATTATATTCATTATTATATACAAAAAAATTAATGTACATGAACATAGTACTACTTATTTGTTACATAACCCCTTAAAACAGCTGCATAAGACCTAAGGGTAAGGTGTGCGATGGTGATAGACTCTTGGGGAGGCTCGGATAACATCGCTCGAGTGGTAATTTGAATCAACCTCCACTTTTCCCGTAGACGGTCACGTTCGAGCTTGACATAATAAAGCTCGGCTTGGGCTTGGTCAAGGGCAAATCCCAAAGACACCACCTCTTTTCCAAGCTCCGAAAAATGGGCTTCGTATGGGTCAATTCTACTGGATGAGGCCATCGCTTCCTTTGTCTGAGTAAAATTGGGTTCGTTAAAGCATTATATTTATACTAATCATGTGATCACTGTTCAACGGCTATAAAAGTAACGGTCACAACTCTTATCATAAAACCAAAGAAGTGGACATTTTATAAAACATTTTTCATAAAGAGACATTTAACTGGATCAAGAGGTATTTCCATTAATGAAACTTTGGGTCTTTAAAAGATGATTCTAAGGATGAGTCAAAGTAGAGTGTGATATCTTGGAGTTTTGGTAAATGATAGAGAAAGTGATTTATAAGAAATTACATCCCTTCATGGATAGTACATGTGGATGTGGTGCTAGAATAGAAGTACCTTGGGGTAACAACATTGAAAAGGGGACTTTTTGTTAGACTTGGTCATCACATGGTGCAAGAAAATAGGCCTTTATGCACACAAGGATTGACACTTCAAGGGGATACGATTTCTAAATTTACAAACTCTTTACAAGCCTTTAAGAAGGATTTAAATAGAAAATGATAGTGAATGGACTAGGATAAACCTAATGTTTCATATATTGATAAAAAGGTGTCATTAATTAAATATAAATTAAGTTTTTTTCAATATTATGAGGTTTACACTATGAATAATTTTACTCAGATTATGTTTGTTGGTTTTGTCAAAGGAAGGAATCAGAAGGAACTGTGTAAAAAATTTAATGTGATTGATAATTTTCTAACAAATACCCAAATTTGTAGATGAATTCAATAAATTATTTTGTGATTATACCTATTTATTTATCATGATATGTGGTTAATAAAATTCTCCTTGACCAACAATAGAGATCACCAAGGAAGATAAAGATAGTGATTAGTGAGATTTCATGTAATTGAGACCATGAGGGAATGAAGATTCTTCTTCTTACATGTCAATAATGTGGGAATAAGCACAAAATGAAATGTCTTATATGGATTGGAAAATGTTTTTAGTGTTAATAATATAAATAAAATGAATGTATTTATAGTGAAAAAAATTAATAGATAGATGGTTGCAATAGTTGAGAATAATGGTCTCCCAACGATATCATCGATGGTTGAATGTTTCAAATATGGAAAGTATGAGATAAATGAAAATAAATGTTGAAAGGGGAAATCTTGTGAATAGAATCTGAATTTTTGTATAAGTAATGACTTTTCTATTAACACTAATGATATAAAAAATTAACTATGAAAGGAATGATGTATTATGAATAATCTAATGTATCATTGTTATTGATTTGAGAAGTAAGTGAGATGATTGAAGTATTTATTTATTATAATTGTAAAAATAGAAAGCATCTAATGATTTTTTATTATAGGGTTTTCATCAAGTATTTTAAATAATATGTTAAATGGTTCTCATGACCTAGAAAAGTGATTTTATGTAAAAGTAATATTTTGATAAAGGGATGATAACACTTAATATATTCTTAATGTTCAGAAAATGGTTTTTTGTTTAGATAAAGTGATTATTGATATGAATATATTGAATTGAATATTATTGATGACCTTTGAAATAATTAATGAATTGTGGAAAAAGTGGGATATGATATCATTAATGGAGTTTACCCCATTATTTTAATTTTTGAATATAATCAATATTATATGGTTTTATTCAAACAATGAATTGTTATGTATGTTTTAAATAAGGATTTATGTTAATTCAAGTTATTCACATTCTCATGATAATATATAATGATTGTATTCACAAGTATGGTATGTGAAAACTAAGGGATACGAAATTGATATGTTTATTTTGATAAATATAGTATCCTTATTTATAATTATTGAATTTTGGAAGGTTTCTAAGGTTGAATATTTATATAATGGTTTAAGTAAAAATTTATAAGGGGTTTTAAGGATTAATGTATTACTTTAAAATATGAATATTTATTCATATTGGATAACATTTCTAACCATTTTTTTGATAATAACTTGTGATGGAAGAAATGGATTATCATTATTTTATAACACTTGTTTTGTGCTTTACAAATGAAAAATTCATCTCTTAGAGTAATAGATAAAGTGGTAATTTATCAAGTCACACCAAATGGAAGAAATTGTTCCTTTGAAATTAAAATATATCATATATGTTAATTTTCATATGATCTCAGTATAGATGGAAAATGAATTACCCAAATTTTGCTAAAGAGTATTAAAATAAAATGACTTTATATTATCATAATTTATGATAATATTAATGAACATTTTAAAACCTCTTTCTATTATGTTATTATGGTCTCCAACATTTTCTAGATTACCCAAATTCTTATGATAAATAGTCTCTATGACTCTATAATTATTTAAACTTTATTCTATGAAAAAATATTCACTTATCATATTTTTTATTTTATTGGATGAAATATTATTTGTTATTCTAGTTGAATTTCATAGACTTGTTTCTTTTATTCAAGAAGATGTTTTATTAAAACTTATTATGATATGTGTTTTTATGAAATAATTTTCAAATGATAACCCTTTGATGACTAAGGAAAATTTCAAGGGTGAAATTCATTTTCAGGGTGGTAGAATGAAGCACACTAAGATTTTGGGAAATATTTTTTTCATATTAATTTAATTTTAAATATATTTTATTATATAAAAAAATATTTTATCTTGTGTTACACTCAATAATGGGTTTATTTTATAACTTGCATGACACGCAACACTATGCTACAATGAACCATTAAATAATATTTTTATAGCCTAGAAATTAATAATGAGGTTATGTATAGAATGAACTAATTTATGAAATATAAATATAAATGTCTTACTTAGTAATTCTTCGAATAAATTCTTAGTAAATAATTAATCAATTTTTAGTAAAGTAATTATATAATTCAAAAAATATGTTTTCTCCAAAAATATTTTTTTACTTTTTATTTAAAAATATTATAATTAAATTGTATCGATTTTAGGAAATTTATTTTAAAATTTGAATTTATTTTTTAAATCATCATATCTAAATTAACTAATGATGAATTTTTTTAATTTTTCCTGAAAATATTGATTGTTCAGTGAGTAGTGAAAATAATGATTTTTATAAAACAATCATTTATTTTTGATAAATTTATTAATTGAAATGCACCATTATATTTTAACTTAAAAAAATTAGTTATATTTAATCCACCTGATTAATTTTGAATCAATATTATATTGGATTTTTGTAAAAGTTTAATTTTTTGTTTAAAATGGGGTTTCTAAAAACACTTTTAAAGTGCATAATGTATATCTGTTTTAATTAATTAAAATAATCCCAAATGAGGAAATATTTAAATTAAATGTATAGATTATATGATAGTAACGTTTTTCATATATTCATAAAATTACTATTATTAGACATATAGTTAATAAAAAATCATATTGTGTCTGAAAAATAAACATTATGAAAATCAGCCTTTTAATTGCGTCTGTGAGATTGGTTCTAAATTTAATTTTTGAAACATATAGAATATAAACATGAAAGAATAAAAAAAATTAAAATATTAATTTCAAAATAACATTACGGTTAATTTTAGATAATTGTTTATGAATATAAATGTTTTTTTGATGAATATGAAAATAAAACTGAATTTAGACTGCGAACATCTTTTTTTAAATTATTAATAATGTTAAGTTATATTTTAAATCAATGTTAAAGATAAATTTTTTATATTAAATTTATGTTAAAAAAATATTTCATTTCAATTGAGATCATATTAAAATAGTATATATATAACTTTTTAGACTTTTTATCATTTTTTCTTTGAAAATTAACTTTTTCGTTGCATCAATCGGAATAATGTTAAATTAACATTTTACACATATAAGAATGTAATTTCGAAAATAATTTACTTAATATTTCAAATTATAATTATTGGTAACATATAATAAGTTAAAAATAATTTCTAATGAAAACAAATAGTGAAAATAGAAAAAAATTATTACCGCTATTAACTAAAAAATTGGATTACCACAGGTTAAACTAAATTGATAAGGGTTAAAATGACCTAAAACGTTAAAAAAATATATTTTATTGAAATATTTCAACTATATATTTTCTCATATAGGATATTAATTCATTTTTATGGCCTCTATCATGAGAAAAAAATTGTTAAAATGTTTTTGTTTCAAAATGTTACAGGTTTACTACCCACCACACTTATAAAAGGCCACCCCCTATCCTCTATTATTCACACTATAAAAAACTCTTAGTTATCCTAATACCTTAAAATATAACTTCCAAAAATCCATAATTTCAACCTAGAAGCCTTAATTTGGATATAAATCCAACCTAGGAAGGATTTTTGAGCAAAACAGAATAGTTTACCAGAAGAAGAGATAACATTCTTTAACGACTAATTTTATTTTATTTCTTCCTCCACCTCCATCAATTTATATTAAACCATGATGATATAGTATCATCAGTTTTTTAAATAAAATAATATATTATTATTTTAGTGAAAATACTTACAACCATCTTCTCTTCCATCAAATTAGTTACAAAATCATCATTTTTGTGTACGATGGACTACCACCTCGTGAACTGGTATCATTTTTTCCATTTCCACCTCTCACAGTTGGGTATGATGTTGGATATAAAGTATATATATAAAGTTTATGACATAATTATACCTATAGAATAATTATATTATATATATAGGTTTTTTTACTTTCCATTCTATAGGGTATATTATATAATCTCTTTTGTGTACGGAGGACTACCACCTCCCAAAGCAATGTGATTCATTTTTTAGTAATTCATTACAGAGGAGAACATAAGGAGATATATTTGTGATATTGATGAAATAATTATGATATTATATATATATATATATATATATCATTCATAAAATATAATATATCATTTTATTTATTACATTTTATCTCGCTGAAAGATGGTAGTGTTGTTTCTCTATGTGTAGAGAACCACATTGCCCGAAGCGATGTTACTCTATTTTCATTACCACATTACATGGAAGTTATTTATATTTATATTTAAATAAAAAATGTTTTATTTAATATATTATGATAATTATATATATTTTGTATATTACATAATTACTTTCCATAATATTCTTTGAAAATGGAAACATTACTCATGCGTATGTATGGCCTATCGTCTACATGATCTTAATGTGCCTCATTTCTCAAAAACATCATGCATAAAAGGTATTAAAATAATAATTGATAAATAAATGGTATAAATTTCTTCTTATTATTATTATATATATTATATAAATATTATCAATGTAAAAGGACTGAAAACAACAAATCAAGACTTATATGGAAAATAAACCTTGTATTAACTGATACGTGACTTTAACATGGAGTTGTTAAAAATGGGTAGTAAAACAGAATAAGTAAACCATATATAGTATGATATATATAATTATAGTTTTTAATATATTTATAATAAATTATATTTATTATACATGAGTTTTTAATGAATATAAAGGAAGTCAATACTTTGGGTAAAATATTTTAAGTCTATCTTTTATTTATGGGAGACATATAGAAATTCATCACTAGATTATTTTATGTGGTGTATATATTTACCATTAGACATGTAATTTCATTAATATACTTATTTTACTAATATTTAATGTCTAAGTTTATGTTATTTTTTTAGAATTCAATTAAAATGATTGTTAAAGAGGTAGGGGATTTCTATCTCACATTTTACATTTGTAAGAATCATGCCATATTCACCACCTATATATATAATGTGGTTTATATACTAATTATTAATTTTTTTATGATTATTCAACTTAAAATTATGGGTAATTCATATTGATTCTGGGTTCTCTATTTTATGGGGATTATAATTAAAATGTTACCAAAGTGCAAAAAAAATTATTTTTAAATGTAATAATTTATCAGTATTCTTTATGATTAAGTCTCAAATGTTAAATTAATATGATATACCTCTCATGAATTCATTTGTACTTTATTATAATATGGTTATTAATTAATTTTTCAATAAATAGTAACATTTTTCTAATATTTCATTACTTAAAAAATTGAATTTTTATTATTAAAATATGACTATATTTCTCTCTTATGTTGGAAATATGTTTCTTTATTGAAACATGTTTTGTAAAAATGATTTAAATTTTTTTAACATTAATAATATTAATTATTAAATAAAATTTTACCCATGTTTAAATTTCATACAAATTTTCTTTAAAGGAATATTCAAATCATTTTCCAAAAAAATATGTTTGGATGTTATTAAAATATTAAATGAATATTTATTTTAATGTGTATGACATGAAAATAATTTCCAGCCATCCTGACTGTTATTTGATTTTAATATTACATTAAAAGTTTTCAAGGTTACTTTCAAAGAAATGTATTTTAAAAAAATTATGTTTTAATTAGTTTTTAAAATAAATATTAATATTCTCCTGAAGAAATGTTTTTAATGATTTTTGAGGATTTTTTATATTTTTTAATATTTATTTTTAATGGAACATTCATGAAAATGATTTATGCTTTCAGAAGAGTTCTGAAATGGAAAATTTTTATAATCTGCAAATTAAATTAAATTTTTAAAATTATTCCTTTATAATAATCAAATTTTCTTTTAAATAAAGTTTTTTTTAATATTTTATGTTTTAAAATTTGTTTTTTAAAGTGGAATAGATATTGTTATAATGAAACGTTCCAATGGATTTTTAATTCAAAATCATTTTCCATGTAAGATGAAATATTTGATGTTACTTATGATTTATTAGGGATATGATCCTAGTATAAAATTCTTATTATTTACACTTGTGGTTTTTTATGATGAAATGATGTTTATTAAACACATATATATTCCCTGGGTTATGTTATGATGACATGATGAAATAATTTTTAAACATATTTTTTTTAATTGGTAATTCTAGGATGCAATGTATTATTATTGCCAATTATTTTAATGTGTTTTGAAATGAAGAATGTTTTATGATATTAGGGAACACAAATGTATGGAATTTGTAATAGGTGGGACCTATATCTCCCTCTAATGTATTTTTAAATGATTAATGTTATAGAAGCTCAATGGGTACTCATAAGGATATCCAAAAACTAAAAGAGGTTACACGAGAGGTTCTCCATGGCCCAAAAAAGGGAACATAAGAATTTATCTGATGCTTGATGTAGCTATATTGGTGGTTAGCCCAGTACTAACTTCTTATAAATTTATTAGTGGTAATCCATGACATAATGTTTTATATTCTTATTTATAATCCACAAATCATTGTACTAGGCCAATGTTATAATCTCGTGGATCATTTTTCTTAATTCCATTATGATTCATGTCTTATTAAATACCAATATTTATTCCAAGACTGAATATTATGATCTTTGATGTGTATTGTTGGGTTTCCAATTGTTATGATCATGTTCTCATACCCTTATGTTCACGCTATATTTACATACATCCTTTGATTACCATTATGGAGCATATGAGGTGACCCTTTATAATGTTTCATTTTCCCATGTTATATATATAGGTTTTATATAGGGTATGTTTGTGAAGAGTAATAGAGGGGAAGCTCTTTGTGGGAGACAATGAAGATCTATCATTAATTAAGAAGATTTTGTTTCATATTTCCAAAGGCAGTAAACCATTATAGTTTTTATGCATGTGTTTGTTTAATATAATGGATATTCATATAAAAAGATAAAATATAAGATTATGTAAATCATGTGTCACTAATCCTCTTCCAGTAATAACATAACCTAGTAATGTTACATTATCTATCAAAAATTGGGATATATTTTACAACCCATACAACTTTTCATTTCACGGGGTCTTCATGACATCATTGAAATACTCAACATCTTCATCTTTGGAGTAGTAAATATTATCATTTTAATGAATACCATATATTTATTGTGTTAATACATAAATTCTCAATTGATTATGTCCATAATTATTTTTGGAGTATTACAGACTCAAAATGGAATCACTAGAACATGTAGTACCCTTACCTTATATGAAAAGTAGTGTTGGGGATATCCACCTTCTTTACCATTACATTATAATATCATGTCCAAATATCCAGCTTAGTTATGTATTGGGATATTCATAATTAATTGGAAAGGAAATAAACATATGGTGGAGGATACTATTTTTTCATGATCTTGTAGATCTCATGATAATCAATGTAGAGCTTTATTGGGGCATCATTCTTCTAAATAAAGTGGAATGGCACACCACATAGTGATTTACATGGGTATATAAACTATTTATCCAAATTATCTTACTATTTACTCTTCAGGTCTTCAACATAATCTAGGGATATTATTTATTTAATCCTAGATAATTTCTAATATTTTTGTATAATATCAACTGATAAATCTACCTTATAGAATTGTGAGAGACCAGGGAATTATTCTTAAGACACATTATCATATTCCCTTAAAATGGTTATGTCTTAATCGATAATATTTTTCATATTCTAAGTTATTGGAGTTACATATTATTAATCCTAAGCTTATGATATCAAATATTGAGATATTGATTCAAAATAATATTTATCCTCCTCCTTCTACTTTTATAGAATTAAATTTCAATTGTCATAGGGTAATTTACTTCTCTAAAGAATTATATTTTATCTATGTAATGAATGAAACTCCATACATATAATGACATAAAATTCCTAAAAGTATTGTATCACAAGATTGATTCGGAAATTCAACATAATGTTATAGATATGGGAGAAGTTATATACCTTGAATGGAATAATTTCACTATATATTTTTTCTAAGATATATCTGTTTCCAGGTTTTGGGATGGTGTTGTAATAATTGTAATAAACTTGCATGATATAAAATAATTAATATAACTAGAATAGAATAGTATATTCTCAATTAATGAATAAATAACTATTGTACCAATCACCATTTCATTTTCAGGATCCACCTAAGAATTTGTTTCCATAAGACAATTCTTTCTCTCTATGCATTATTGGTTGTTGTTTATGCTTATCATAAAAATCCACTGTTTATATTCCATGATTGTAATAGATTCATTTTCCATGTACAGTTGAAAATTTAGATATTAGGATTAGGGCTTACTATAAAGTTTTATTCACTCATTGCATTGGTGAGTTTCTCCAATAAATATTCTCTAGTTAAGTACCCTTACAACCCACAACAAAATAATTTCCTTATTGTTTTTAGGCATTTTACAGGATTCTTATTCCCATACATTTTAAAAGTGGGATGATGTTATTTCATTCCCAATGTGATTTATCTATTTTTATACTATAATTTCATTCCATTATCCACTTTATATATCCTGACACTTAGATTCACTAAACTCCATATGCAATTTGAGTGAAAATCATTCAATTTCCTCATTGTTTTCAAACTTTACAATTACCAAATATCTTCACAAATTTGGATTTGTCCCAGTAAATATGTTGAAAACATTACTTAGGTGGTCAATGACATGTATAGTGGTGTATATTTCAAGTATTTTGAAGTATTCTTTATACACCAACATGAATTAATATCCCTTTTGATTTAGTCATAAGAACCACCTCCCCGTTTTTGGTTGGAGTGTGTGAAGAAAATATTTATCAGAATACAAATTCTAGAATTATTTTCACTCCATCGCTTCAATAAAATCATTAGAATTTTAATTTTGATAAAAATAAACAATTAATAATAATATCCCTCTATATAAAAAATATCCTACACAACCATTTCATTCTTTAAATATTGACGGAAAAAAGAATATTTTTTCAATGTTCTTGATCTTTTTTTCCATGATTAATAGATCAGAAGACCCACGAAATTCCATTGGACTTTATAACATAAACGTATCAATTAAAAATTTCCATTTATATTGGGATATGTTTTATCCCATTTTTTATGTTTCTATTCAGATCTCATGTTCATTGAGATATTATTTCCATCAATTTATCTACTCCTAATCCCACTACATTAGTCATTTCATTTGGCTATTCATCACACTAAATATCACATTATTTGTGGACTAGGTTCCACATATTTCTAGGAACTGATTAAAAATGAAGGAAAAATTACTCATTATAATATAAAATATTAAAAAGAAATAAAAATAACTATAATAATTGAATGCATAACTCATAAATGAAATAAATATTTTAACATATGAATTTCTCAGTTTTTATCTATGGTATCTATGGTATATTTCCCAAAATTAAATTTTTTATTATTTTTTTCTATTAATAATGTTTTGAGTGAGAATTTGAATTTACTAAAGCATGTTCTATAAGATAATAAAACTAGGTGTGTATAATGGATTTTTTTGCACCAGGTGACTATCGATCTAATTCATAATGCACCATTTTCGAGGATATTACCCCTATGTACAACTGGGAAAGTGTAACATACACTTGTAGTATCCCAACATGATTTTTTTAACATAGAAACCAATTACAATATTAATTTACATAATCCTGGCATATTTTCAATGTTTATTCTTATACATAAGAATCATTCTAAATTTTGATAACCATAATCCCAAGATTTAACTAAACCTTTCGTTGATTCCAAATATAACAACCCATATCCGTAATAACCTATAGGTCTTGATTGATTACATGAAGATACATATAATAAAATCTAAAAATATCATAAGGCCATGATTCATTGGTTAATTAGAAAAAAACACAATAACATGAAAAATGGGTATAAAACAATTTAAAACTCCAAAACATGTTCTTGAATTCGGTCGATCTTCTAATATTGTATGAGATAACATGTGGATATACATAATTAATGGGTGTGTTTTATGGTATAATAAGGGAATAATAAAATCATAACATGATGAGTGAAATATATTTAGTCATGAGGCATATCATGGATACATAAAAATGGTCAGAATCATAAACACGAACTTCAAAGAATGATATAAGAAGATAACATCAAAGAAACATATAAACATCGAAACAAATATAAAACATAATATCCTAATAGTAAGTAAAGGATATCTTCAATGAAAATATATCATAGATTAATTATGATAATATAAAATTCGCAATATATAGTATATCCTAATTGGAAAACATTAATAATACTTAGTGGGATTTATAATTCTGGGCCCACCCATCCCATTCATATCACATACATGAATTTTTGTGCCATATAGATCATACAATATAAGGCCTCCATTAATAAATTTTTACCCCATTATTATGAAGTGTGTGTTATATACATGTATATCCAAAATAAATGAATTTTGGGTATATATATGTTAATACCATTGAGTGGAAATGTTGATGGGTATTCACTACAGATATGTTTGACCGAGAAAATCACTAGATAATTTAGATAGCATAATTGTTGAACATAAAGAGTTATATAAGGATTTAATTGTTTTAAAATTTGAACTATAACTCTAGATAAATTATAATAATGTAAATATATTTTTCAAAAAAACATTTATTAACTGAAATTGGAAATTGTAAGGTCATTGGACAAATAATTAACTTGAAATAAAAATAGGAGGAGTGATTCCCCTACCATGATAGGCTACTTATAAAATATTCTTAGGAATTTAGAGAGATATAGGTAGTGTAAAATTATTTGCAATATGTTTTGAGTGTGAAGGAGTAGGCGGATGTCTTGGTATTTAAAGAAAATGTTGTGAAATTCTTTATTAATTTCTAAACCTATTCTTTAGACTTTATATAGATAAATATTCAAAACCCAAATCATTCGCATGTTTTCCCCCATTTTTATAAACAATAGGATTGTTATTCAATTATTTATATATCTAAAATCTAAAATCATGAAATAATACCCTTTTTTGATGTGCAATTCAGTCACAATTATAAATAATTTATCTTGTAAGAATGAAATATAATATATATTCTGTATCTTTTCATAAGGGTTTATAAAATTGATCATGTAAATTAAAAAAAATCTTAATTTAAAGAAATATTTTTTATATTTTGATCTTTTATACTATTTATTATTTCAATTTTTATCTATTATGATGTCATAATACATACATTATATATATATATATATCAAATTGAAAACTTAACTAAAATTTTGACAACCTAATAAAATTATGAAAAACATACTATCCAACAATTTTGATTTGATGATTTTAAGAATATTTTATATTTAATGAATCTAATTCTCTAAATAATAGAATTTTATATTTTAATTAAAAATCTTCAAATAATGAAAAATACTTTTTTATGAAAATTATATTTTTCTAACCCATATGAAAATTTTATTGAACTATATTAAATTATATTATCATTTATAAATAAATATTATTTATTGAAAATAGTATATGTATATAAAATTTATTTCAATGTTCATTAATTTATCAAAAATTGTTTTTTAGGGAAAAAACTTTTCCAAAAAAATAAAATTTTATTTCTTCATATCATAATCTAACCTTCATTATAACTTATATAATATTCAGGAGAATAATGGAGAAATATAATAGTTATTTGATTTAATTGGATAATATAAATATACATAATTCTAGGTTTTAGAAACATCTCCCCTTATTGCAGTAGTGTATGACCTTTTTGTAAGGTGTGTGATGGTTCAGCTATCTTGTGATGGTTTGAAACATATGGTTTGCCATGTTATATCGGTTAACAAGAAATTCTTCCATAAAAAGTTTCTTTGTTACATCATATGTTTAATTATAGATTAGTATTGATCAAGGTTAAAACCAAGTGATGATATCTCCCTCATAAGATTTGATATATGGGCTGCATAGGGTATGATCTTATAGATCAGGGCAATATCTAATTCCATCCATTCCAGTTAAATTTTATCAAAACTGTTAATATATACTAATTTTACCAATAATTTTAAAATGACTAAATTATCAATGGTAATGATTTTTAACGATAATTTAAATTGGAACAACTATGTTTTAAAATTATCCAAAATAACCCATGTAGTTCTTGAGTTTTCTATAAAAATATTATATAATATGTATTTTATTCATTGAGAGGTGAATTTAATTGATAATTTTACAAGTTGTTACAATATTAATACCAAAATTGGGGAATTATTTATTAATTTATTAACATTGGTTTTTTACTATATATGAAAAAATAACAAAACCGCAATCCATCCTACTGTTTTGGCCCATGGTTTCAGCCAAAGGATAGTGGGTTTCAATATTTTATAAGGACTGGAAATTAATTCCTTAAAATAATACCTATTGTGGTGTAGAAGTGGGTCTTTTTTTATGGAATTGATATTAAAATAACAAAATATAATATATGATTTAGGATATTGATTAAGGTTTTATAAAATTAATAAAATAACTTCAAAAACACATTATTTTAATTGGGAAAATAATTTTGGTCATGGATTCCCTTGAAAAAATTTATTACAACACTTTTATGATATTATCATGTCATAATATATATCATATTTAGTTTTTCCTAAAACATTGTTCGTTTAGAAAAATATTAAAAATTCACTATTAATTAATTTAGACCAGTGATTGAAAAACTAGTAAATAATTTTTCAATATGAGTATCTAAATATTAGATTCCACTTATGAATAAAAATCATAATTTATTGAAAAATACTTATGTTTAGGATAAAAACAATTGTATGACACTTATAAGGATTATCTTGGACTTAATAAAATTATATTTTCATTTTTAAATAAATATTATTTAATAATATTATTATATAAAAATATTTTTTATGTATTATTATTTAATTAATAAAATAAATTGTTTTAATTAAATATATATCAATTAAAAAATCAATTTCGGTATCCTTGTTTAAAAATATAATTTTCACGAACACATATATAATTTAATAATGAAAAGTTTAAAAAATTTCCTTATTTTAAAAAATTTCAAAATCATATCACTCGGTTTTGGATACATAAACACTAGTTACACTAGTAAATTCATTAAGGTTATGGTGCATAAGGATGGGAATTTCATTAGGTGTTTCATTGAATAAGGTTTTGTTCTTAATATTTATAAGCTTCAAAATCTCCAGAAAATTGTTTCTTTCAAGGTTTAGTTATTGAAATTCATATCTGTATTGGTCAAGGGAAAATCGTGTTGTTACCATCTCCCCCAGAATCTTCATAGGGTACATTATTATTTGTTGAGTCCATCTCTCCTTCCATATTTGCAAATTAAATTTATCATAACCCTTATTATATATTAGTCTCAATGAAAACTTTACAATGGAATTTATCAATAGTTAAGATTCATAATGATTTTTTAATTATAATATGTTATATTATATAATTATTCCAAAATAGAAAACCTAGTGCATCTATTTTCTATAACTACATTAATTAATAAGGAACATATTCTTTCGAAAATAAAATTTCATTTATAGTAGTTTGAGTCATTACATATATACTAAACTAAAAATATATATTTATATACATTCTAGTATTGGAACATGTCATCACTTTTTATGAAATAATCACTTCCCATCAACATATATCAATATAATTATTGAAAATTAAAAAATTATATTATCATTATATTTTGGTGGATTCATCCAAATTAATTGAATTTATAAAAATAACTTAATATCACAAACCACTGCTTCTTTAGTATCTGCCCTCAAATTAATCCTTATATTATTTACCATTATTGATAAATATTAATATTTTGTACTAGGGATGCAATTAAATTTCCTAAATGATTAAGAAAATTTGTTGGTTGAAAAAAGAACATAACCTTTATCATATTCCTTTCAATAATTTCATTTTTTACCTTTCATTTGGAAAAAACAATTATAAGAATAATGTGTGTCTTCGACATCTTTTTAGTTATAAATAATGTGGTGGTATTTATTCTTAAACCCTTATATTTTATTATTATTTTATTTATAGTGTTTGGATATATTCAATAGTTTCTTGACAATAACCATATCTATTTGAACATATTCAAGAAGAATAGTTTCTATCTTTAGTTTAGCTCCATTCATAGCTGGAATTATCTATTGAGTTTAAATATTATAGTACTTTCACTTTGATTCACCTCTTTAGAATTTTTTCTAACACAAACTAACCATTATAAATAATAAAACCCATTTATGTACCTTCCTATACCTTTTTTAGGTTTGGAATCCTTCCTTATATCATTAATTTTATAATTTTTATTCAACTATGTATTCCTTTTTCAAATTTAATGTTCGTCAGAACAATAAACCAAGCTACACATTTTGTTTAAATGCGGTAAGAATTTTTTCTCCTTCCACTCACATTATTATTGTTTATTGAGCCTCCTTTCTTTGGAAACCTCTTAAATTCATTAGTGGTGATATATTCCACCATATCGATCTCCTTATTCAATTCCATTATTTCTGCGTTATTATTGTTTATCTTTCTCCCTTGATCATCGATCTTTATTAAAATTTATTAATGGTATAGTATGTAGACATTCCTATTAAATTATATTCAACTTCCCTTATATAGTTTGAAATATTTATCGAATTTAATTAATGACTTATTTTGATTAACATTATCAGTTGATCTATTCCCTTGTTTTCTCTTAAATGAAAACAATATTTCATTTCATTTTTTATATTGTTTTTTCTCATCATAGAATGTGAATATGAGTTATGAAATAAAGGGATGTACCATAAATATTTTAATATAAAACCACATTCATTGAAATATTCAATGAAATTTATTAGAATATAGAATATTATTATACTAAATAGATTTTGATTCTTCTATATAGTCTTCTTATTTCCAACAATTTCAATAGATATAACAGCTTCCCCTGATTAGTTTATAATATCTCTTACTAATATTTTAACACGGTGATTTTTTTGTATAATGACCATATTTTTAACTCTATTTGAGGAGACAATTTTCTTGTAAATTCTCACCATAACCCATGATAATTGAATTTTTACTAGTATTTTTATCCTTCCATAAGTGTCATGACTTTGGAATTTTTCCATTATATTATGAAATATCAGATTTAGTGCACATTAAATCAATTGATCAATGGGATAGATTTTTCCATAAATTAATACATTATATTTGTAAATAATATTCAAGTATTATTTTAAAAACAATTACTCTTAAATAATGTATAATCATTATAGAAACATTTTTTTAGAAGGATTTATTCTCCCCATAGATAGTAATATTTTTTATATTATTACTTATAAATTTATTAATATAAATTCTCAATCAACTCTCTTTAGGTATAGTGTGTTCTATTCATCATCCACTTCTAAAAAAATACTTCACAAATATAATTTCATATTTTTAGTTGTATCCTAATTTAAATAACTACTCTCAAGTATGGAATTATCAAACTCTTTCACATTTTTACATTAACAAAAAATTGTGAGCCTTTGAAATTTACCGGGACATTATACTACATCACTATTTCATGGATTAGCTCAATAAGAAAATTAGACACATACTTCAAAAAAATTATTTCAAATTCTACCTCATGAATAGAGATTATTTCATTACACAGTGGGACTATTTCTCTGATAGCTTTTACTAGTTTCCATAGAGTGTTGGATTTTCCAACCTATTCCAAAAAATTGTACTTCAAATAATATTCTTATTAATATAGATATTATTTATCCTGAAATTGCTTCTAGATAAATTCAAGACAATAATTAATTAATTTAGTAATATTCTTCATTAAAAAATTTTACCATGACTTTACATGTATAGAACATTTTTTATTCAATGAATATACTCAATCTCTTTATATCTTGTACAATAAATAACGGAAAGAAATTTTTCAATAGCTTCCGTTTGAGTAAACCTTCCACTTTTGTCATATTCAAGTAGTCATTGGTCTATTTATTTCTTTATATTTTTATTCTACTTATTAGAAATAGTTTTCAACAAGTTTCATATGTTATTAAATGATATCCCCATTTCTATTTTGAAAATGGTGGAATTTGATTATTCTATATGAGCATATTACATGTCATACACATATTCATCATATTATAATATTTTTTTAAGAAAAAGAATATATAGATCCAATAATAGGGTACCTTGATACTGATAAAAACTGGATTCCCTAGAGGATTAATTCATACACCTCACTCTGGGGGAGAATTTGGAATTTCATTTTTCAATCAATTTTATTTATAATTGAATATATATTTCTCCAATGTAATTTTTTCTCCATTATCTAATATAATGTCTTTTTTAGTTATTTAACTACTAGTTAGTAATACCACATGAAATGTATGAAATATTGTAATGTATCAAAAACAAATTCTTAAATTCTTTGAAAATTGTTTGTAAATCTCACTCATTATTTTGATTGGCGGTTCACCCTAATCTGGGATCGTGTAACATACATTGTTCATTATTATGTTACAATAATTCACACACTATCTCTAATTATGATATTGAATATAATACTTATAACTTTCCAATAGTGTTATATATATGTATTGTGATATCCTTTTATACCATGTGTTTCATTACTCTTATGTAATCCCACTATTTAATTATAATAAATTCTATTAGTAATTTGTAATATTGATATTTAATAAAAACAATTTGTCACTACACCCAAATAAAAGTTATTCTTGCACATTAAAATGTCTTCAAAAACCTTGAATTCATTAAGTATAGTAACTTCATCTCATTCTCTATTTCCAGATCACCTTTATAGATAATTTTTATATCCTTCATAACTAAATTTTTCAACATGTACTCCATATCATTTTATATTCATAAATCCAAAATCTCATCCATATTTGAAAGTATCAATTCACAAAATAGAATCATGTAAAATTGTATAATTCTATCCAAATTAGTTTCATTATTTTTCTTAATTTTATTCTATAATAATAGGTGTCTTGTGATATTATAATTATTTGAGCATTGATACCCATATGATTAATCATTAGTATCAAAGGATCAATATATTATTAATCTTTTTTTGAGAGCTTAGATATTCTCTTGGTTTGTATCAATCATCTAAAAGTTCAAGTAATTAATTCTATCTCCTTCCTTTTCTATTTTATATATAGGTCACTAAAAAAATATATTTTATATATCTGTAATATTTACCGTATTTTTAAAATAATTTTATATGGTGATATCATTTAACTTTTTCACAACATTTGTAAAATGGTTTTCTCTCATGATTTTGATCATTCTACTTTCTAGAAATTGGTTTCCTTTAAAAATGATAGAATTAACCTTTTTGTTTACTTTTTAAAATACAACACATTTATTATAGATTAATATATCTTCCATTTATTACATAACATTTGTTACTATACATAAGTTTTCTTCTTACATAAAAATTAACAACAAAAATTTTATTGTACCATCAATAAAATATATTGTAGAAAAGTCATGGATCAAAAAAAATTCATTTTTAGAATTATAATAGCCATTAAAAATGTATATATTACAATAAATAATAGAAAAATTAAAAATAATAACTCAACATAATCTTCTTCATCTCATTTTTTCTTGAATTTTATCTCACTGTGATATTTTAAAAAACAAAATACTTGACCATTCATAATAATATTTAATTTGATCATCAGAATATCAAATTCTTGAAACTAATGTTATAATTATATATATTACAATATTTTTCACAAATTCATATGTGATCATAGGACTGTAGAAGTTATACATAGTCTCTATAATGAACATTTCATAAGATTTCTTGATAAGTCATGTAACGCTCAAGCTGAAGTCATAGACCCCATTAGAAGTTAAAAATCAACTCATCCAACTTTAAAGTCCCACTATCATATTAAATAGAATATAGGATATCAGTGAGGCATATTAAAAATTAATAAAAGTCAAATATAATTCATTTAAATTCATTTGAACTCTTCATCATGTAAATATTTTTCAATGAAATCCCTATAATTCAAAAAATATTATAAGATTGACCTTCCTTCTCATAGCTTTATGATCACCTCCCCAAAATTATTGGGATTCAATCACAGACCATATTGGGGGTTTGTGGACTATATAATAATAAATGTTATCTTTTAAAAAATATAATTATATTTATACTTAAAAATATATTATTTTTTAAATAAAATATATTTAAACTATATAAAAGGACGTGATTCTCTTTTTGTAAAGTATACTCATAAATTGATTGTGGATACTATTATCCACTTATGTTGTTCTCGAAAATATTAAAATGATCATATATATATCCAATTATGTTTAGGACACAAATATAGATCTTTTTAAAAGTGGAAGATACCAAAACATCAACCTCTAGTGTGGATCCTCTTACATAGATCTCCATATATGGTTTCCAAATTCCTATAAAAGGTTCAAATATTTTAACATGGAAAATTAACTTTTTTATTCACTATAATGTATCACTATATCCGATTTACAATATGTTAGGATTAATTTACATGTAATATAAAAATGTGTAATTTTTGAGATTCAACTAAAAAACCAACATAGCCATTTTAATAATTAAATCCCCAATCCAAGTACATCAATTGACATTTTTAAACTTTTAAAATCATATATAATATACTCATCAATATTCCATATAAAATAATTTTTTGTCAAATAATCATGATATAGATTCTTAATGAACATCACATCATTAATATTCCATATTTTAACTCTACCACAATCCACCATCATCCACATGTTCTTTAATATTGAATACAACACACTTAAAGATTATAAACTCAGTTATAGTTTCTATATATCTTTAAAAATTAATATATTTATTCATAAAATCATTTGAATCATTTATATATGTATTTATAATCTATATAAAATTCAATTACAAGAAAATACTCTCTTATATATCATAGCCATCTGGACTCAGCCTTCAGAAATATTTTCTAGGAAATATTTCTACAAGCATTAATACATTCCTTTAAGATATGGAAAATATTTTCAATCATATGATTCAAGGGATTCTCATATAGTAAAAAGTGTTAGCCAATGAAAATTTCCATCATAGAAAAACCTATTCTTAGCATGTTCTAGGGTTGAGAATCCATCCCACACTAACATTGCTTCATGGATCAACTGACAGGATACTAGAAACAAATACAATTACATTCCCAAAATTCATCTCGTTACTTTAGAAAAACTAGTGGGATGTTTATAAATGTTTCATTAAAATAGAAATTCATGGTCTCTGAAATGTAATTTACGAATCAGACAGAGGGGTAACAATTAAAATGGGTTATATTTTCCAGATTTCTTAAAGTTGCTTTAAAAACACCATGTAATTAACTTCTTATGTTCTAGTTTTTGGATATCATTTATTTAATTTTCATTAGTATATGATACCAAATGTACACATTATAAATGTTAATAATTTATTATAATGAAAATAAATAAATAAAATTATATGGATTTAGATTTATTATTAAAATATTGCAGTGTTAGTTCTTTTATTAATGTATGAATGTAATAGAATATATTAATCGAAAATGGGTCGAAAATTGGGGTTATACATTCATAATTATTTCTTTAATGTGTCAAGTTGAACTGATTATTCACAAAATATTTTTTATAAAAAATATGATTTGATGAATTCAATATGATTATTCATGATTAAAAATATTATATAACATTATTTTAATAGAATATATTGGTTAAAAACATTGTGATAAATAATAACAATATTATTGAAGATAATTTTTTAAATATGAGGAATTTAATCCCACCACCACCAGAAAAATATTATAATGAGTAAATTATTATTATTGTAGTAATTTACTCTATAAATAGAATATTATATGTAATAAATATCAAATAATATACTTTTTTATATATTCTCTTAGTTTAGATAACTATTATTTTTCAACAAAATGGAGTTTTTTTCTATTTACATTACATTTTAAATAAAATACATTATCTAAGAGGAATGAAAGAGTATGTTTTTACATTAAGAAGTTAATTGTGAAAAAATAAAATAGTATGCTTGTTAGGGACATAGTGAATGTAAATTTATATCAAAAATGAGTTTAATTTGTGTTGTAAATGGTTAATTATATAGAGAAAAATATTTTTACCATAATGATATCATCATAGAATCGTGAAGGAATTCTTCCTATAATGTTAATGGGGACGCATATATAGCATTATAAGTATATAATAGTTGTTATTAACATGGAAATATTTCTATTCATATAAGAAATGATTTTGAATACCATATCCATGGAGTCGAATAATAGGAATATGAATCCTAAGTGTTACGATCCAATGTTTTATAAATGGAAATTCCTTTCTTATAATTATATCATATAATCACATGAAATAACAACAATATGAACTTATAAGAACTAAGAAACCTTTAAATATAATATTTTCACTTATATGATTTGAATTTAAAATATATGACATACACGGTTGTGATCAATAAGATGCTTGGACTTAGATAAGACAAACTTAATTTATGGTGAATAGTTACATACCCTTATGAATAGTAACCTACCCCTATTGATAGTAATATGAACCTTATTAATTGTACATCATCAAAAATAATAGTAACCTAACCCTTCAACATATAAATACAATTTAGGCATCTTATAAGTGAAAATATTACCATAGTTAAAGTATTGGTTTTTCAATAAGTCATAAATAATTAATTAAAATTAATTAATGTATTTAAAGGAAAATTTATTTTCCTAATAATTGTTTATAAATTATCAATTTTATTTATTCTTATTTTAAGATAATTTTATAAGACCTTATATAATTTTTAAAACATTATAAAATTAGTTATTGTCAGAAAATCTATATTTTTCAAGTAAATTATGATTTTAATGAAAAATTAAACTAATCATATTTAGAAATTTATTTTTCAAATTTGTATTTAATTTTTAGATTCTAAACATCAATAAATGGTTATGGTGAATTTTTGGGATTTTTCTAAAATACTTGATTATAAATAGGGAACGTTAACAAGAACCTTAAGGATGAAACTAAGTAAAATAAAACACACCTAAATTTTGGTAAGTATAGAGTAAGTGGATTATAAATAAAATAAATCCTAGTCTAGAAATAAATAGGTAGAGGTGGATCTAGAATAGATTTATTTAAGGTTAAAACCCAAAACTCCACTTTGAGCTAGATTTAAACGGGAACTGGTGCATGACATTGGGCCTTGCTTCACACTTTGTTTGACACTCCCAGGGGATATGATTTTGTAGATTAATGATTGTGTATAAACCATTATTAGTGAAATAAAAAATATCCCATAATAATATATGTTATGAAATAGATCAAGGATAACCATGATTAAATCTTAGGGAATAACAAGTTAAGATATACATCTTTATTACTTGTTTATCCTCTTATATTCAAAGTTTCATTTTGATTCATAATAGATAAGTATTCAAGAACTATAATTATACATTATTTTTCTTAGTTAATGGAATGAAATAGAGGAACATGTGAAAATAATCAATGGGATAGGGAATGTGAAGATTTCCCTAATGATATTCCGAGATACGATGAGAATGGTTGCTTAAAACATCATGAAAGTACCTGCTCAGTTAACTCTATTTATGAATAATAGAATGAATCATGTGAAACTCTATCCTCATCCATGGAAAGATAAAGTTTTCATTAAATCATTCATGCGGAAAATGACACTTTTATTTTGTGGATCTTCTTATCCCCTCATCATAGAACAGTGAATTAACTCCATTGAGAAGACATTATTTTTCCTCTAGTGCTCAGAATAATACAAAGTTGTACTGGTAGTCTATCATCTTGAGGGGAAATCTGATCAGTGGTGGAAACTGATCAAGAATATGAATACCCAAGAGTAAATTGATTAAATGGATTGGGAATAATTCAAGATAATGTTTTTCGATATATATTTCCATCAATCCTTCCATATTAAGGTGGAAATATAGTTCCTCTGACTCAAGAATAAGAAAGATAAGTCCACCGGGGAGTATGAAGAAACATTCTCAAGGATTACAAGGTACACCTCTGTATTTTTCTTGAACATCGAAATCAAAGTGGATTTCCTCTTTAAAGGGACTAAATCTGAGTCTACGAAAAGCATTTGTGATTTGAGAATTTTAATGTTAGGATGAGATTTTCTGTTGTGACCTCAAGGTTGAAATGGAGATCAGAGACTCTCAGTAGTATCATGGGTTCGGTGAAAAGAATACTTAAAGGGAATCAATGTGTGAATTCCCAAAAATAAATTCCATGATGGAAAAAATCATTATCACCTGACATGTAAAAATTACGGGATGAATCATCCTATGAACTATCTAAAGAGAACCTAGATTTTCTTCAAATGTGGAAAGTTGGAACATCTCTCTAAAAATTTCCAGAAGATTATGAATAATCCTATTAATATGGAAGAAGAAAGTATGGTTTAGATTAACACCCATCCTTTACTTTTGTGTTACAACGACAAGGAGAAAGGGAATTATGTGAACAATTTCCCAAAGCTGAGGGTTGTTGGAGGCCATTAACAACAACCTCTAATGAAACAAGGAAGGGATTATGTTATCACTAATAATAATGTGGATCCAGACAATGATGTGGTGACAGGTATTCTATTAAGTCATTCAAGAATAGAGAATGTTCTATTTGATTCTAGTTCTAAACATTCTTTAATATCATGCATGTTTAGTAGAACTATTCAAACACCACCTCAAAATTTGGAGGATATGTTATCTGTGAGAACATAGAATGGGGAAATTATCATTTCCATGTTTTATAACTGCCCCCCCCCCCCACCATTAATGTTTGTGGGATGAAACTCTTAGAAAATCTTTTCATAATTCCTTCACTAGAGTTTGACTCTATCTTGATAATGGATTGGATATCTTTATAAAAATCCAACAACAACTATTCGGAAAGGGATATCACTCTTCACATCTCTAAGAATCCTATAATTCTTTCAAATTGTAAGGATTAAGATGAATCTACTTCAGAATCCTTGTCTCAAGTGTTCATATTAATTCTTTGTGTGAAAGAATTTATATCTCAAATGAGTTGGACAAAGGATGGAATCATTCTTGAAGACATTATAATCATGGGGTATTACACAAATTTATTCCCTAATGTGTATCCTAGTCATCCTCTAAATCCAGAGAATGAGTTCTCAATTGATCATATTCATGGATCTCTACCTATATCAAATAATCCTTATAGATTTTTCATTGTAGAGCTAGAATAAGTGAAGTAGCAGTTATAGGAGAATCTATAGAATGGTTTTAACACCCAAGTGCTTCACTGTGGGGTGTTACAGTCCTCTTTCTGAAGAATAAGGATGGGTCAATGTGCCTATTCATTGATTATTGTGAGCTTAATAAAATCACAATAAAGAACAATTATCCCATACCATGGATAGATGACTTTTTCGATCATCTTTATGGGGATAGTTATTTCTATAATGTGGACCTTTTGTCAATATATCACTAATTAACGGTGAGGAAGGAATATATTCTCAAGATATCCTTTTGAATGAATTATGGACACTATGAGTTTATAGTGATTCCCGTAAGACTTTCTAATTCTCCAAAAAGTTTCATGGATTTAATTAATATAGTCTTTAGAGAATACCTTGAAACTTTTTTGGTTGTCTTTACTGACGATATTCTGATATAATTCAAGAGAAAGGAGGAACATGAAGAGAATTTGAGTAATGTTTTAAATACGTTGTAAAGGGATAAGATATTTGAAAAGTACAGTAAATGTGAGTTCTAGATGGAGGAAGTATCATTCTTAAGGAATGTTATCACCAGCAATGGCATATTTTTCGACCATTCCAAGACAAAGGCAATTTTAGAGTGGCTCAAGACAACATCTGTAATGGAGATCTGCAACAATTTGGGTCTGGCTAGGTATTATTGATGATTTTTTAAGAACGTTTCATGTTTTTTAAACCTAATGTCTAGGTTGACACGGTAGGGATAAAAGTTTTTCTATACTCAAGAATGTGAAGACTGCTTTAAGGAGTTGAAAAAGAGACTAATCACTGCACATGTACTCAAATTCCTAACACGTTGAGAAATATTTGTGGTGTATAGTGATACTTCAAAGAAACTCTTGGGATGTGTTCTGATGAAAAATGATAAAGTGATACCCTACGCCTCAAGGAAGACGAAAATCCATGAGAAAAATTATCCTATACATGATATGGAGTTGGTGGATGATATCTTTGTATTAAAAATCATATGATATTATCTATATGGGGCGAAGTGTGAGATATATACAAACTACAAGAGTCTCAAATATATATTAACAAAAAAAGAACTTAATATACACCAGTGAAGATGGATAGATCTCATCAATTATTGTGATTCAACAATCCTCTACCATCCCGATAAGGAAAATGAGGGGGTGGATGCACTGAGTAGAAAGGATCCTGCATCTTTATCAATGATTAAAATTTAAAAGGATCCTATATTCATATATTTGAAGAGGATGGACATGAGAATCATTAATGGAGGAGCATCGTCAATCCTTTCTCAACTAATTTCTCAACCATCCCTCACGGAGAAAATAAAGCATGTTCAAAGAAAAATTTGGAAAATCAGAAAAGGGTGGAAGCCATTAAAAATGGGATATCCTGTTAGTTCATGATTGATGAGGAAGGGGTTGTAATGCATGGTTAACGATTATGTGTATCATCTGACCAGAGATAAAGAAAGATCTTTTGAATGATGCACATAGCTTAACCTTCTCCGTCCACCCAAAGAGCACAAATATGTATTCAGATCTCTGAGAGAACATTAGGTAGGACAATATGAAGAATGCGATTATTGAGTATACATCAAAGTTCCTGGTATATCAATAATTGAACACTGGAAGACAAAAGTCTAAGGGGATGATTTAAACACTAACCATACCATCATCGAAGTTAGAGAACATCACCATATACGTTTTCACTATACTTCCAAGGATATCTATTGGAAACAATGCTATAGAAGACAATATGGATTGTTTTACAAAGACATCTCACTTTATCATGATTTAAGAGGTCTTCTCATTAGATCAAAATGCATGGATATATATCCAATAGGTGGTAATGATGAATGAAGTAACAATATCTATTGTATCCGATCAAGATTTGAGATTCACCTCGATGTTCTAGAAATGTCTCCAACATTCTCTAATAACTGAACTAAACTTATGTATGGCCTATCATCCTCAAATGATATAAAATATGAGCTAACTATTATGAAAATACATGATATGTTGAGAGCATGTTCTATGGACTTAAAAGGGGGATGGGACCAACCTCTTTCCCTTGTAGAATTCACTTATAATAATAGTTTCCACTCAAGCATCCGAATGGCACCATATAAATACCATTGTGGGAAAATTTTTAGAACACTGGAATGTTGGGATGAAATTGATGAGATCAATCTACAATGACCTAAAATGTTCAATGAAATAGTGGAGAAGTAGAAAACTATTTGACAGCACATCAAGGCATCCCAAAGTCGAAAAAAGTGTTACGAAGTGAATTATCGATGAGGTCTTGAGTTCAAATATGGAGACATGGTATTTATCCTCATATCATCATAGAATAAGGTTGTGTGATTTGGAAAGAAAAGAAATCTAAGCCCAAGGTACATCTTCCCTTTTAAGATCCTTGATTGAGTTTGAGCTATGGCCTATCGACTACCACTTCCACATACCATGTCCAAAGTACATGATTTCTTTCATGTATCCCTCTTAAAGAAGTACATACTACACCCTTCACATATATGCTCTTCATAGGTGGTAGAGTTGGAAATGATCTTTCTGAAGAGGAGTAGCCAGAGAAGATCTTGGAACATAGAGATAAAGAGCTACGTAATAAGAATACTCACCTCGTCAAAGTACTATGGTGGAACCATATGTATGAAGAGGAAACATGGGAATTGGATGAGGAAATAAAGGAAATGTGCCTGCACCTATTTAGGGCATATAATGTTAAAAAAATTCAATGTTGAAATTTTATAAGGGGGAATAATGTAATGACCCTATGTTTTATCAAAAGAAATTCCCTTCTTATAATTATGTCATATAATCACATGAAATCACAACATATTGACATAATAAGAAGTATGTGGACTTTAAACATAATAATGTCACTTTGTTGATTTGAACATTGAAAATATGACGTACATGGTTGTGATCAGTAAGATATTTGGACTTCCACAAGACAAACATGATTTTTGGTGTATAGTAACCTACCCATATGAATAGTATCCTACCTAAATGAATAGTAATATAACCCTTATGAATATTATATCATCTAGAATAATAGTAACCTCACCATTGAATGTATAAATCCAATTTATGCATCATATAAGTGATAATATGACCATAGTAAATGTATTGGTTTTTTTGTGTGTCATAAATAATTATATTAAATTTATTAATTAATTTAAACTAGAATGTATTTTCCTAAAGGGTGTTTATAAATTATGAATTTTATGTCTTGTGGTTTTAAGAGAATTTTTTAAGACCTTACGTAATTTTTTGAAAACATTGTAAAATTAGTAATAATTATAAAATATTTGTTTTTCAAGTAAATTATGATTTTAATTAAAAATTAAATTAATCATTTTCTGAATTTTATTTTGAAAAATGGATTTTATTTTTTGATTCTACATGAAAAAAAATGGTTACGGTGAATTTTTGGTTTTTTTCTAAAATACTAGATTTTTATTTTGAATGGTAAAATACAATAATTTTTTATAAATGAAAAATACACGAATTATGATGTCATCAGGTAATGCATGGATGATGTAAAGCCATTATGTTGAACTCACATGCACATATTTCTGTTTTTTAACAATATTAATTATATTTCTTGTCGTATGGAAAAATAATAATCTAATAATAAAATATTATGAAACCCCTCTTCTCCCCCACTACAAACACCACCCACACTCTCCTCTTCTCTTCACTCTTCTCAGGCCTTGTGACTTCCCTAAATTATACCCAAATATATCCGCAAGATCTTCCTCAACATTCATAATAAATTGGTCTCCTCAAAATACAAATCATCTCCCATTAAGAGGCTCTCAGAGAAGATCAAATCAAGATGTAAATCCTTCTCTTCTTTTCCTTTTATTTTCTTTTCATATTCCCTTGTTCTCTTTTCTTTACTAACCTATCCCCATCCAAATGGTATGAAAAATAAATTACCATAAATTTTCTATAATGTTTTATGCTAATTGTATAATTCATTATCATCTCTCCTTTCCCATCCTTTTATACGAATGAAATGAAAACACCTTCCGAGATGTGTTAATTTATCACATGTAAGGACGGAAGGTTATCAATTTCTATTACCATCTTTAATTCTGGTCATAAAACCATTGTTATGGAGGAACCAAAAAATTAAATATGTATTTAATCCTATTTTTGGTTTTGTAATACTTATTCACACATGATGTAAAATAATAATACAAAACATGTTAATTATGAGAAAATTCACCAAATTAATCCAAGAATTTATGATTAATGTTTTATATAATGATTCACCATAACTACAAATTTCCATATGAATTTTATAATAATATATTATTTTAAATGTTAATTAACTTCATTTTAATTCAATTTTTGACAACAACTCTCATCATACATGTGTGTCCGAACACGAATATAAGTGAACCGATCATTACAACCAAGGAAGAAAACTAACCCGAACAATGAAATTGAACCTCATAACCAATAAAAAGGTTATTAATGAACTCAAAAAAGTTATAATAAATTTATAAATGTAAAATATTTTCTATAATTATTAATTAATTAACCTATTATTACTATTTATGTCTTTTAGTTCATGTAATGAACCTCGTCAGACTTAAGGTAAGGAATCCTCTCTAGTTCATTTTTATTCAAAATGGTACTCTATGTTGTTCCCTTTTTTGTGTAATCTAAAATGATGGGGTGTGATTTTTAACCTCCCCCATACTTTCATCATGATGTATAAAATATGAGAAACCCATTTCTCTCTCATTAATCCCTCTTAAGTACACCCGATACCATGTCGATAATCTGTAAGGGATTCTACCCGAACATCCTTTATTCCTTCAGGTTACTTTATCTTCCTTTTACAAAAATGAACTTAAATTATCTTTTTATGTGAATCTTATAAATTATTTGAACATGAATCAAATTAATTTATCATTAATATTTCATCATTCTATTTCATGTATATACAAGTATTTATGTGATTCCATCTTATATACTTCCTGATAAGAAAACCTTTTTTGAAGGAACTTTCTGAATTCCTACCCGATTTAATGTTCACTATATATTCTATTTTAAGAAACCATTATCTTTATAAAATCAGTCTATTTTATTATGAAAACATTTTTATTTCACTTCTTGTTTTATATAAATTACTTTCCCCTTTTTTAAAGTATATATAGTTTTTTCCTTAAAACCACACAAAAATGTTTTAATGTTGAAATTGATTAAATAACTTTCTTACATGTTCTCACTTATACTTGACATCACTTACCATGATACATTCCTATTTTAAATTATTAATTTCCATGTGTATTCTAGTTTATTTCATTCATAGACACTTTTATGATATGACCATTTTTTATTCTTTATGACCTGATTATGTTACCCAATTCTTTCCATGGGTTACCCAAATGCTAATTTAAGATTAATTAAGTATGGTTCATTATATGGAAAATATACTCATGGAAATTTAATATGGGTTCATGTACATAGTTCTCTAATTAATTGGGTAAATTTGAGTCTCATTAGACTTTATGTGCGATGGTCTTGGCGGTTAGCCTTGGCTTGTGCTACCATGTGGAATGGCTTTGGCAGTTAACCTTAACTCATGCTTAAGTCATTTTTTATGTTACTGCCACATTTTTTTGACTCCATGTTTATATGATTGTATTTTTATATGATATGATTCCATATGTTACATGTCTTTTAATATCATCACATCATGCCTTCTATCTCGTGTGTTAATGATTTTTTCTTATGGTTATTCCCTTACTAGGATATTTAACCCATCCCTTTGTTCATGTGTTCCCTAGGGTACCGTATACCGATGTTTGAGCACAATGGAATTTAGGAGCTGAAAATAAATTTTAAATAAATAAATTTTTTATTTAGTTACATTTTTTAGATTTATGTTACTTGAATTCCAAGACACAGGTTTTACGATCCTTGTCTTATACTCTAATGTATAATAATGCTTAACATCATGTATTATTATATGTAAAAGTATAGGGCCACTATACTAAGTTTATACATTATTCAATCGGGATTAATATGTAGATATTTTTCAATAAATCTATAGAAATTATAGGTGGGATATGGTAGTTTATCTTATATTATATAATTTATAAGGCACTTATGTTTTGACTTTTACGATTCAAAAAAATTTAACAATATAAAATCCATCAGGTTATAAAAAAATGTTAATTTCAAAATTATCAACTATTTAGTTTATTTCAAATATTCCTGAATTCATTTGATAATTGACTGGTCAATGTATGAATTTTAGTTATCCTGTAAAAAGTTTCTTCATGGAGTATTATAGGTTATGATGAAATGATATCATTAACATGATTTTATTTTAATATAGACACATGAAATATTCTCATGAGTCATAGAAGGAGATTTGACTATTGGATACCCCCATGTACACCTAATGTATTATTATACAATGTGTATTTTGTATAATAGAGGATCATGTTTTGTATACTAGAGGATCATGTTTTGTATTTGGATCTCCAATATACATAATCATGTAGATAAATATATCATTAAAACCATATTATTTTTTCACCATTATTATGATATCTTCGATTCTTTTTTAATTTATAAGAGGTTGGGTATATTGATTATTATATCATTGATTAGATCATAAAGAATATGTGAACATCCTCTTGTATGATGAGAATGAAATATAGCCCCTTTATTGGGATAGAATATGGAATTATATGGTTATATATAAATAATACATGAGATGTTTTCATCTATAGTATGAATGTAATTGGATTTTATGATCAATAAGGGTGAATGATATATCATATATTCATCAACTTGCAAATTCTATACTTGATGAATATAAGAAATATGAGTATCTAAAGGGTATTTTCCTACCTTATGACTCACGTAGTATCAATTTCATGGAAAAAAGAGATCATATGAAAAATAATTAAATAATTTTATGAAATAGTAATACATATGTATAGATATAAATGTGTTTCATGAAGTTTATAAAAATCTATTTTTGGAACAATATTGATGTTATATTAGTGGATTATCTTCACTTACATTTATTTACACAAATATGTAAAATTAGTTTTAATGATAAAAGGCCCATGGCGTCATAAATTGTAATTGATTGAATAGAGAATGATTTTTTACATTAAGTGCTACTTAAAAAGTGTTTTAATTTATTTAGAAAAGGATTATTTTATAGATATTTATAAGGTATAATATATTGTATACCAAGGGGTATTTTATGATTTCTTTCCAAAAATTTCTTAGATAATATTCAATTGTATCATTGATATATTATGACGAGTTATTATATATGATACAAGATAATTTTAAATGATATTTTTATTTTGAGTCTTTAGTGAATGTGGGGGATGTAACGAGAAGTGCCCAAATTCTATTTTTCATGTTATTTATTTGGTCACACCGTATTTGAATATATGGTTATACCATAACGCATAAAATTTAGATTACATTCCACTTATATAACATATAACATTATATTATCATGAACATTGTAAGGGAATCCCTTTTCACTAAATTGTATTATCTGATTCATGCGATTTTCCTAGAATACACAACAATAAAAACATTCTAATGGTTAATTTAGAAATTTCTTATATAAAATATATCATTTTTTAAACATTTTATAAGATGAAATGTTGGGGATAATTTTATAGTCAACAGATACAATCATTTTATCTTAATAAAGTTTGTTTTACATTATGAAATATATTATTGAATTAAATCATAACATGAGAGTGTCTTAAATCAATATTAATAGAGGGAGTATCCATTGAGATAGTGATATATTCTTTCCAAATAGTTTTTTTAGTTCACACAAAGATCATATTATATTCATTTCATTCTACCATATGATAATAGAATATCTTTGGATTGAAGAGGTTCATGCACATGTGATGGGTGATTCATTTAACGCATAAAAACACCATAGAGGAAGGATTGTTTCATATTTCCCATATTTATTTTCATAAAGCATATAAATAAGGAATGATGATAATCCATTAAATAGGTGAAATTTATACAGTTGTTTCATAATTTTGGATTATGCATGTTTTCAAAATTTATAAATATAATACAAGGTGAATTAGGTTACTTATTAGTTTATTTTCATGGATTAAGTGGAAACCAATCCTTAAATCCCATCATGTTCCTCAACTATCCTTTGTAAAATTTCTTAAAACAATATTCATATTTGAACTACTAAATTAACTGCACCCATTACATTTAACTCTAGTAAAAGGTTAATATATTTACTTAATGTAATAGATGGACCATTGATTCCAAAAAAAATCTAAAGGAACAGCCTTTGTTTTTTAACCTTTTAGACTTAATCCTTCATTGTACACATCATCATTGAAATGATTAGTGGTTTTATCACCCTTTTAATTTAAATGAAATATATATATATATATAACTAAAAATCATTTATCAAAAATTTAAAAAATGGATTATTCTCCATTGTTTTTTTTTTGAACTATACAAAAAATATTTCTAATATCCGAATTACTTTTATTATTTATGGAGAAATATTGAATAAAATATATTAATATATATATGAGATACATTAAAAATGAATTATTTTCTAAATTTACATAATATTTTGTTGAACCTATGCGTTTAATTTGTTTTCAAAGAGTTTCAATATGTGTTTAGTGTGATTATATGATGTGATGATACCTAGAGAATGCTTTTTAGATCCACAATAAATCATTGTATTTTATTCTTGGACAATTATTATTTCTGTGGAATTAGATATCATGCATGGAATGTAACATCCCAAGTAAGTAATAAATAATAGATATTTTTATCTATGTCTTTTTATGAATTAGATGGTGTTTTAGAGGCTTAAAATGAGAATAAATCCAATCTTAATCATGGAATACACTAATATTTTTTAAAATATTGTTTTACTACCTTTTGATGGAAAACCATTTTTAAATCAAAATTTTTACAATTTTATAAGCTCTATCTGTCAAAATAAACATATTCTTTATGATTGGGACATTGAAATTTACATTGGATAAATTTTTCATATTTTTCTGTCAATGTTCATTTGTTAATGAATAGTGAAAAATACTGCATTTTACATCAAAACTACTTTTTACACTAATTTAATTATATGGATAGATTAAAATTTTAATTGGTATTAATGTGTAATTTGAATATATTTTTACCATTTAATCCAATTGTGGTCATTAGGATTAATTTCACTTTAGAATTGGGCATAAACTAATGCCAAACTTTTCATAGATATTGTTCAAAAAAAACCCGCTATTTGTTTTGACAATGGGAATTATTTTTAAATTAATTATTGAAATTTATGTATTTATAATTTGGTAAAATGGATTACATATTTGGAATCATAAGGTCCAAATAATTTAATCAAGACTCTTTTGTTTTTGGACATTATGAATAGTAACGACGGTAATTATATTTAATTATCTTGATTATTTAGTAATCGAGTAGTTAAGGATAATAAAATAATATCATAATAATAACAAATGACCCCAAAATGTGTCATAATACTACTTTTTGTGTCATGGACGACCATGGGATTATTTTTTCCAAACTTGGGGACCCCATGGAATCACCTTTGTGTGATAATGACTTTTTATCTTTTTTTTAAGGAACGTTAAATATAACAAAGAATGTAGCACCTGAGTAAAAGATTTTTAGTTTTGTCTACATAAATGATCTATTGGATTATAAATAGTCATTGGAAAGCTAAAATAATTTACTACATCAGTGTAGTTTTTTTTTTGTAATTTTTAGAAGTTAAATAAATAAAATTATTTATGACATCATGATGATGTAGTGATTACCCCATTAATAAAGGATTTACGTAAAATGAAAAGATAATGTTAAAACTCTAACTTACACTTGTCAAAGACCTATTGTATGAGTATATTTCTAACCCTTATCACCTTATCCTCTAAATAAATCAATGTGGGACCTTTAAAATCCGAAACCCATTTGAAAATAAAGTAACATTTTATACCTTTTCAAGAGTGCCCCTCCTCTCAACTTATAAAAGGCCCCCACCTCTACCTACTTACCCACACCTCTCAAGCCTTTCACTCAGCCAAACCCAACCCATTTTTTCTCTCCACATCCCTCTCTTACATCTATAATCCTCACATTTTGCAGAAGCCTTACAAAGGAATCCTTTGAGCTCAAATCAAAAAGAGTTACCCGTTTTAATGGTAGTGTTTTCTCTTGTGTTCTTATGTTTTATTTTTCTTCTCCAACCCCCCTAAACACTTTTTTCATTTATTTACTAACAAAACCAGTATCATAAATATACTATGATGTTGTTATAATAATTATTCGTGCAACACTTACACACACCTACATCTAATGGTTAAAGAACATACTGTTTCTGTGGATGGTGAATTTCTGCCTCAAGAAATGATGATTGTTCAAAACTCATATAACACCTTCAAAGGTGGCCATTAATATGTCACTATATTTATATATGATATATAATATTTTTATGTTTTACTTAATCTTCTATATTTTTCATTTATGTCATGCCTTTATGGTTTCCATTATGGGTAAACGCGATATCTTCATTTTAGGAAGTGCGGACTACCGCCCCCTCAAAGTGATTTGATTCGTTAATACCATATGTGGTACGTATAAAGGATATATTTAATTATATTATATATGATATTATAATGGAATTATAATACACCTTTATATAATTATTATTTCATTCCATTAAAGTATGATATATAAATGAAAGTAGCGTTCATGCGTACGTACGGCTTACCATCTCCATGAACGGTGCATTTCTTTTCTTATCCCCAAATGTAATGTACTATTATAAGTACATATATATAATGGATATATATGATGTATGTTACATCTAAATGATGTATATAATTATGGAATTACAATATTAATATCTCTCATTTAGATTTAATTCCATAAAATATGAAATAGAAATGAAAGTAGCGTTCATGCGTACGTACGGCTTACGGTCTCCATGAACGGTGCATTTCATTTCTTACCTATAAATGATTATGTAATATTATAAATTCATGTATATACTAGATATATATGATATATATGGAATCAAAATCATTAATATCATTCTTGAGATAATGGATATTTGACTACATGAACAACTTGTAAATATAAGAAGTTCACTTTTGACTCAAGTACCAAATATCGACAAAATGACTGTTATTAACTAAAATGATTATATAATGTTTATAACATGGTAATAAGTGATATAAAAGGAATAATTAACTTGAAAAAAATTCTTAAGCATTTATAAATTAACTCAAGTTTATTATTCATGACATTAAAGAATGATTCAGTCAAGTCGGACCCGAGGTAATGGAATCTCTCTCAATCTCCATTCATTGAGGCATATTTTGCTTTATACACAACCTTCTTTTATATGGTGTATAAACCCCTTTGACTTTTACGCTTATTCAAAAGGAATATTTTTTTCTATGATGTATTTTACTAAATGACAAAAGGAATGTTTTTTTTTGTTGTACGTACGCGGCGACAACGACTTCTCCACCGTCGTGATCATTATTTGAGTTTAGGCTTCCTCTACATGCCAGAACCTAACTTTTTTTTAAAATGAAAAATAAATACCATGTATTACATTTCATTTATTTTGTTATTGAAAATGGTTTTCATAATTTTTTTATTATATCAATGTGTTGTATTGATATCTTGTGATTTAAATGTTGAAATGTAATGTTTCATTTATGCATGTTTTACGTGATATGATTATGTTATGGTTCTTGGTCATTGTTATGAAGACGGGTGGTTCCGTGATAAACTAAGGGCGGGTGAGACCGATATATCCCTCCAATGCATTGGGTAATGCGAATGGGTTAAACGTTAAGGTTTCTCTGAAGAGATTTTGGAAATATACTGTGATGGGTATTCTAAACGTAACCAAGAGGGTTACTCCCTACGTAAGAATTTTATGAATGCCTCATGTTACCTTTATGTCTTATGATTTCTATGATTTATTCATGATTTGATGAGGTATGTTAAAGTGCTTATGTTTTATGGGTAAAGTATGATTTCATTGATTCTTATGTATGCATGTACTCATGTTTCTTTTCCATATTTTTATATCCCTTACTGAGTTTTTATGCTAATCCCAAGTTTTTGAAATGTTTTCTCATAGGTCAAGGGAAAGGACATTGATATGATTATAGTGTCAAGTATGTTTCGAGAAAGAATCCATGTTTTATTTTAAATATGTTTTAGTTGATGGGAAAAATGAATACAATCTTTTATTATAACCAATTTGTTTAAAAGTAGGATGTAATGCATGTTTTATGATCTAATTCTCTAAAACTCTAAACCTAAAAAGATCCTCAATGTGAATTATTAATTTAATTCACTATTAAGTATGGTGTATGTCCAGGGCCTTATAGTTGGTATCAAAGGTCGGTTTAGATAACTTTTGGAGTTAGAATTCTATTAAATGATTATACAAAAATATTTTTTTTATTGTCAAATTGAAATGATATATCATTTGAAGATTACCATGTTGCATCACCTAAGGTATTTTAGTGTTAATAATGGTTTTTTTTAGAGGCAATAAAGAAGATTTTTTGGGAAGGCATACTGAGGGAAATGACCTTCCAAATCAGCATACTGAGATGGTCTGAATCAGAATTGAGCAGTTTACTGCAGTGATGGCTCAGTTGAATCAGGTGATAGATAGTGGTTGTGTTATTGATGATATTTTGGTATTTTCTAAATGTAAATAGGAGGATTAAAGTCATTTAAGGGTTCTCTTGCAAACCATAAAATAAAATAAATTGTATGGGAAATTCAGAAAGTGTGAGTTTTGGTTTCAACAAATTTCATTCCTTGGTCACATTGTTTCTAAAGATGGGATAATTGTTGATCCTGCAAAAAAAGGTTGTTGAAAATGGCCAAGACCCACAGATGTAACTGAGATTCATAGATTCCTTGGTTTGGCAGGCTATTACCGAATGTTTGTTAGAAATTTATCACTGTTATCTAGTCCAATGACTAAGATAACTCGAAAGGGTGTTAAGTTTATCTAGACAAAAGAATGTGATGATTGTTTTCAATAATTGAAAATAAGATTACTGAATGCTCTAGTTTTGGAACTTCCTTCCAGGAATGGTGAGTTTGTTATCTACAGTGATGCTTCATTGAAAGGACTTGGTTGCTTCCTAATGTAGAATGATCAGGTAATTTCTTATGCTTCACGTCAGTTGATAATTCATGAGGTACATTACCCTACAAATGATTTGGAATTAGTTGATGTTGTTTCCACTTTAAATATTTGGAGGCATCATTTGTATGGAGTAAAGTGTGAAATATATACTCAAATAATTGAACATGAGACAGAGAAGATGGCTAGAATTAATCAACGATTATGATTGTACAATTCATTATGATACGGGAAAAGAAAATAAAGTGGTTGATGCTTTGAGTCAAAAAAGTAATTCTTCATTAACAATGTTGTGTTTGGATCGTGATCCTTTGGTTAAGTATCTGATGAACTTTGGCATAGAAGTTGTTGGTGCAGGATGTTCTTCTATTTTTTTTAGGTATCATAGAAATCTTATCTATCAGACAGAATCAAGAAAGCACAGAAGCAAGACAGTGAGTTGCAGAAAAAGGTTGAGATAGTTCAGAAGGGTAAGTTTCCTGAATTCAACATTTATAATGATTTTGTTTTGAGATTTAGGAAGAGATTGTATGTGCCTTGTAATTCATAACTGAAGGTATAGTTTTTATGTGAAGCTCATAGTTCTCTGTTTTTAGTTCATCCTGGCAGTACTAAGATGTACAGAGATCTACGGGAGTATTACTGGTGGGATGGAATGAAAAGAGATATTTCTGGTTTTACAGTGCAGTGTTTGACTTGTCAACAGGTTAAAGTAGAGAGGTAGTTACTAAAAGGGATGCTTCAGCCTTTACCAGTACCAGAGTGGAAATGGGAGACTATATCCATGGACTTCGTTGTGGGATTACCGAAGACACCTCGAGGTAATAATGCAATCTGGGTTATTGTTGATCACTTGACTAAATCTGCTCATTTCCTTTCTATACGAGATAATTTTTCTCTAGATAAACTTTCTCGATTGTATCTTAAAGAGATAGTCAGGTTTCATGGATTTCCCCTATCCATTGTATCTGATCGTGATCTCAGGTTTACTTTTAACTTTTGGAAAGGCCTTTAGAAGTTGTTGGGTACTGAATTAAATTTTAGTACAGCTTTTCAACCTCAATTAGATGGGCAGTCAGAACGAACAATTCAGACTTTGGAAGATATGCTACGTGCTTTTTCAATGGATCATCAAGGAAGTTGGGACCAACATCTTTCTTTGGTTGAATTTTCATATAATAACAGTTTTCATTCCAGTATACGGATGGCACCGTTTGAGGCATTATAAGGGAAGCGGTGTCGAACTCCATCTTTTTGGGATGAAGTGGGTGAAAGGAAGTTGATGGTACCAGAATTGGTAGAAGAGTTGGCAGAAAAATTTCAGTTGATACAGAAACACATCAGAATAGCTCAGAGTAGGCAGAAGAGTTACGCAGACAACAGGAGGAAGGATCTCTCTTTTGAGGTAGGTGATCATGTTTTTCACAAAGTATCACCAGGGAAAAGTTTGATGCGATTTGGTATGAATGGAAAGATGAGTCCAAGGTTCATTGAACCATATGAAATTCTAGAGAGAGTTGGATCAGCTGAATACTGAGTGTCTTTACCTCCGGGTTTATCTCAGGTACACAGTGTTTTTCATGTTTCAATGTTAAGGAAGTACATGCTAGATCCATCTCATGTTTTGGGTCTAGAGGTAGTTTAGTTGGAAGAGAATCAATCTTATGAGGAAAAACCGGTCCAGATTCTTGACCACAGGGAGAAAGTATTGAGGAATAAGGTGATTCATCAGGTAAAGGCTTTTTGGAAAAACCATATGGTTGAAGAGGCAACGTGGGAATCTGAAAATTCAATGAGGGATAAATACCCCCACTTAATAGATAAGTAAATAAATTGCAGGGAGGCAATTTTCTAAAGGCGGGGAAGGATGTAACATCCCAAGTAAGTAATGAATAATAGATATTTTTATCTATGTCTATTTATTAATTGGATAGTGTTTTAGAGGCTTAAAATGAGAATAAATCCAACCTTAATGATGGAAAACACTAATATTTTTTAAAAGATTGGTTTACTGCCTTTTGATGGAAAATAATATTTAAATAAAACTTTTGAAAATTTTATAAGCTTTATTTTTAAATATAATTATATTCTTTATTATTGGGACACTGAAATTTACATTGGACAAATTTTTGGTATTTTTCTGAAAAAGTTCATTTTTTAATGAATAGTGAAAATACTGCATTTTACATCAAAACTAATTTTTTATCTAATTTATTTATATGGTTAGATTATCTTTTTCATTTGTCTTAAAGAATAATTTCAATAGATATTTACCATATAATCCAATTTTGGTCATTAGGATTAATTTCAATTTTGAATTGGGCATAAACTAATGTCAAAGCTTTCATAGATATTGTTTCAAAAAACCCGCTATTTGTTTTGACAACATAAATTATTTTTAAATTAATTATTGCAATTTCTGTGTTTTGAATTTGGTAAAATGGATTAAATATTTGGAATCATAAGGTCCAAATTATTTAGTCAAGACTCTTTTGTTTTTGGACATTATGAATTGTAACGACGGTAACTATCTTTAATTATCTTCATTAATTAGTATTCAGGTAGTGAAGGATAATAATATAATATCATAATAATAACAAATGACCCCAACCTATGTCCTAATACTACTGTTTGTGTCATGGCCAGCCATGGGATTCCTTGTGCCAAACTTGGGGACCCCATGGAATCACTTTTGTGTGATAATGACTATTTATCTTTTTTTTAAAAGAAAGTTAAATATAACAAAGAATGTATCACCTGAGTAAAACATTTTTAATTTTATCTAAATAAATGATCTATTAATATATAAATAGTCATTTTAAATCGAAAAATATTTCCTACATCATAGTAGTTTTTTTGTAATTTTTAGACATTAAATAAATTAAATAATTTATGACAACATGATTATGCAGCGATTACCTCATTAATAAAGGATTTAATTAAAATGAAAATATAATGTTAAAACTATAACTTACACTTTTCAAGGACCTATTGGATGAGTAAATTTCGAACCCTTATCACCTTATCCTCGAAATACATCAATTTGGGACCTTTAAAATCTGATACGCATTTGAAAATAAAGTAACATTTTATACCTTTCCAAGAGTGCCCCTCCTCTCCTCTTATAAAAGGCCTCCACCTCTACCTCCTTAACCACACCTCTCAAGCCTTTGGCTCGGACTAACCCGGACCATTGTTTCTCTCCATGTCCCTATCTTACTCCTAGAATCCTCACTTTGGGATGTAGTCTTCTCATGGAAGCCTTTGAGCTCAAATCAAAATGAGTTACCTGTTTTAAAGGTAGTGTTTTCTCTTGTGTTCGTATGCTTTATTTTGCTTCTCCAACCCATAAACACTTTTTTTTCATTTATTTTGTAACAAAACCAGTATCATAAATATACTAGGATGTTTTTATAAGAATTATTCGAGCTATAATTACACACACCTATATCTAATGGTTAAAGAACATACTGTTTCTGTGGATGGAAAATTTCTGCCTCACGAAACGATGATTGTTCAACACTCACATAACACCTTCAAAGGTGGCCATTAAGACGTAACTATATTTATATATGATATATAATATGTTTATGTTTTACTTATACTTTTTTATTTTTCATTTATGGCATACCTTTATGGTTTCCATTATGGGTAAATCCGATATCTTCATTTTCAGAAGTGCGGACTACCGCCACCTCAAAGTGATTTGATTCGTTAATACCATATGTGGTACGTATAAAGGATAGATTTAATGATATTATATATTATATTATACTGGAATTATAATATACCTTTATATAATTATTATTTCATTCCATTAAAGTATGAGATAGAAATTAAAGTAGCGTTCATGCGTACGTACGGCTTATCGTCTCCATGAACGGTGCATTTCATTTCTTATCCCCAAATGTAATGTACTATTATAAGTAAATATATATAATGGATATATATATGATGTATGTTACATCTAAATGATGTATATAATTATGGAATTAAAATATATATATATCTATCATTTAGTTTTAATTCCATTAATATGACATAAAAATGAAAGTACTGTTCATGCGTACGTACGGCTTACCGTCTCCATGAACGGTGCATTTCATTTATTACCTATAAATGATTATGTAATATTATAAATGCATGTATATACTGGATATATATGATATATATGGCATCTACATCATGAATATCATTCTTGAGATAATGGATATTTGACTACATGAATAACTTGTAAATATAAGAAGTTCACTTTTGACTCAAGTACCAAATATCGATAAAACGACCGTTATTAACTTAAATGATTAAATAATGTTCATAACATGGTAATAAGTGATATAAAAGGAATTATGAACTTGAAAAATGTTCTTAAGCAAGTATAAATTTACTCAAGTTTATTATTCAGGACATTAAAGAACGATCGAGTCAAGTCGGACCCGAGGTAATAGAATCCATCTCAATCTCCTTTCATTGGGGCATATTTTGTTTTATACACAACCTTCTTTTATATGGTGTATAAACCCCTTTTAATATTACTCTTATTCAAAAGGAATCTTTTTTTATATGAAGCTTTTTACTAAATGACAAAAGGAATGTTTTTTTTTCGTACGTATGCGGCGACAACGACTTCTCCGCCGTCGTGACCATTATTTGAATTTCGGCTACCTCTACAAGACACAACCTAACGTTTTTTTAAAATGAAAAATAAATACCATGTATTACTTTTCTATTATTTTGGTATTGAAAATGTTTTTCACAATTTTTTTATTATATCAATGTGTTGTATTGTAATCTTGTGATTGAAATGTGGAAATTTTATGTTTCCTTTATGCATGTTTTACGTGATACGATTATGTTATGGTTCTTGGGAATTGTTATGAAGACGGGTTGTTCCGTGATAAACTAAGGGATGGTGAGCCTGATATATCTCTCCAATGCATTGGGTAATGTGAAGGGGTTAAACATTAAGGTTTCTCCGAAGAGATTTAGGGAATATACTATTATGGGTATTCCAAATGTAACCAAGAGGGTTACTCCCTACGTAAGAATGTTATGAATGCCTCAAGTTACCTTTATATATTATGATTTCTATGATTTATTCATTATTTGATGAGGTATGTTAATTTTCTTATGTTTTATGGGTAAAGTATGATTTCATTGATTCTTATGTATACATGTACTCATGTTTCCTTTCCATATTTTTATATACCTTACTGTGCTTTTTATGCTCATCTCATGTTTTTGAAATGTTTTTTCATAGGTCAAGGGAATGGTATATGATATGATGATAGTGTCAAGGAATTGTCAAGAAATAATCCATGTTTTATTTTTAATATGTTTCCGTTGATGGGAAAAATGAATACTATCTTTTATTGTAACCACTTTGTTTAAAAGTGGGATGTAATGCATGTTTTATGATCTAATTCTCTAAAACTATAAACCTAAAAAGATCCTCAATGTGTATTATTCATTTAATTCAATATTAATTAAGGTTTAAGGTCGGGGCCTTATATGGAAAGTCATTCCTGGAATAAAAGTGATGATTTTGTGTGATAAAATTAATTTTCAATGTCACATGAAAAGGTGTTTACACATCTCCTAAACAAGATGAATATAGTGAAATTATTTATATATATGTGGAAGAATTTAACATGAGGATTTTGTATTAGAATTTAATTTTTAGAAGTTTTTGAATTATATTTCTTTTTATACCTAAAATTTTCATAAGTATATTTTATGGTGGCCTTACATAAAAAATTAGTTCAACCCAAATACCATCCAAGGCTAGTACGATTAGGGTTTATATGGGACCCTAGATTCAACCACACCACAAGGAACTATCCCAAGCTAGTCCTAGTTTCCATGGTTGTGCATAAGAGAACGCTTGCATGTTGATTTTTTGTAATATCACAAAGAGCCTATGCATAAGGCACATAAAGCGTGTTCCTAGAGGCGCAATGTTTTTGGACCATTATCCCATGGTTTAAAGATTAGGTATTGTGTGTAGTGATTCCAAGTGACGACCCTAGTTCCTGATTGAAGTTGTACTGGTGAGAATTTATTAGTAAACCACAACACATATTGATGACCTGTTTGATGTGTGAAAAGTGCTTTGCAGGTACTATTCGATTATCCTTTAAAACTATGGAAATAATTTCATCCATACAATATGATCATTAAATTTAGTGTGATTCATTTTATCAATGAATGAGATCATATTCAACACCCCACATATAATCCCTTCATGTATAATCCCTTAGTATATGAGGTTTGTGGGTCGAAGAACTGGAGACAATCTCAATCTCCATGAGATATCTTTAATGTTTGTCAATTGTAATGTAAAACGGATAATTACGAATTTATACTAAGAATGTAAATCATTTGATCAGGATGTTTGCGAATATGAACACCATGAGGAATATTATTCCCATATAAGGAGGAAAATTCTATGAACATAGACATTATATGGAAGAAAATATGTTTATGGATGTAGACAAAGTATTTTTTTAATTTCAAACTAGTAGGGAATAAGTGGAAAAGAAACACGGTGTGTATATGGGTGATATGAAGATTAAATATACATGGATGAATTCTAGTAATAAATTCATATTATATTCTATGAATATAATGAAGGTTTTTAGGTAATATAGATGGTTTTTTGTGAGAGTGTGTCGATAGAAAACTATTTGAGTTTATATGGTGATGCTATGAGGATGAAGATAAATTTATGTGAACCCCACGCCTGATTTTTGGTGAGGTTTTGTGAATAAATACACAATAATGATAATTGTTTTTTGGTTTTAATTGTATTAATTAGGTGATTAATTAAAAATCTATTTGAATATTTCTTTTGAAGACTACTGAACTTGTTTAAGACCACTTAGCACAATCGTAGATTTATCATTTGATAACTACCTTCATAACCTATAAATTTTTGCTTATAAATAATAGAATGATTTATAATTTAAAAAGATACATATGTGTAATGTATATAGAGATAGGTGGAGATGAATTACAATGAAAATAAGTTTCTTAGAAAATAATTTATCACTCATAGGTTGAGATCAAGTTTATAGACAAATAAAATCTTTTATAGTCAGTATGTATAAGTATATCTGAGTGGAGAAATCAGTTCAAAAAGTAGTATATTATTTTTTATATTGTTATATGAATAATAAATATTCTATAAAATAATCATTTAAATCAAATAAACATAAATTAACATACTATATGATAAACATATAGTTGAGAAGTCCAGAGAAATAATTTTTAGGAAGAAATTATTCATTGTTGTTCTTTGGAATGTGATAATGTGATATATTATTTATCTTCATGTATCAAAAGAAAAGACCATCATCAATTTTTTCATAAGCATACAACATTCTGATGTGATATTTATTTGTTTTTTTTATCATATTTGTAACAAGATAGTGTAAAAAAAATTCCTGTAGGTCTCCAGAAAGTATAGTGGGACTCTATACTAGTGAATAAATTTTTGTTTTAATAGTTTCTTATTATTATATAGAATATTTTATTGGTGTGTCTAAACATTCATAATAAGTATTTGGATCATTTTTAGATTAAACCCTGTAAAAATATTATATTCTTGTGCAGTTTATATTTACCGTAGTTCAGATAGGTTGGGTTATCATAAGATTAGAATAGATCCTAATATGTCAACTATGGTTGATTTCATAAGAAATAAAAACTATAAAAATTTCACCATTTAATCAACCCCCTTCTCAGTGGTGCAACCCCTATTCGGACCTTCAATTGGTATTAGATCACAGTTCCCTCTTTCAGGATCCACTATGTATTGAAGATGGACTTTCTAAATTATTTAAATAGTATGGGTGTTCCTATTTTTGATGTAATGAAATATCATAGTTATAAGAATAATATGTTTCCCTATATCATATATATTTTAATTGATCTTAGATATTTATTTTTCTATCAGAGTCCCACAAAAATCTAATGAATCTATTATGAATTTTAAAGGTATCACAAATATTGAATTTAGTGAAAAATATCAAAATTCTAATTTTATGACCCTTTTTCAAAACATTTACACAAATTTTATGGGACACAAATATGCCAAGTAAATTTGGGATAAATTGGAAATCAATTATTAAGGAAATGTTAAATTCAAGGAGGTGAAATTATAGATTTGTGTAATAAAATTAAAAGTTATCAAAAAGGTTTAAGAATAATATTTTTTATGACTATTTCACAAGATTTAGTGAAGTTGTCTGTAATATTTATGGTTCTTTGGAATATATAGATGATTAAACTATCGTGAAAAAACATATAAAAACTTTTCCGAACATGTATGATCATAAATTTTAATCTCTAAAAGATAGATTAGATATTAATCTCAATTAAATACACAAAATACTCATTTAATATGAAATTTTAAATACCCCAGTCTTTAAGAAGAAAATCAAAGATGATATGACTTTTGAAGCCCAGAGAATGCTCAATATCCGAGATGATGAAAGGTTATTCTCAACTAAATATGAAGATGAAAATTTATATGAATAATATAATATAATCATTTCTCAAGTATTTAAAATATTAATGAAGGGAAAATTTAGTGGTAAATGTGAATTTCCACAAAGGTGTTCTACATGTAATGACTTTGGACGTTTTTCATTGTATTGGCCTAAAACAAAGTCTATTGAACCTATGACCGATGATGATTAACAAAAACAGAAAGGAAGAAAAGGGGGATGATATCAAAAGTAATAACCATGTATTATTGAATCAAGAAGAAATTATTTGAAAGTAAAAGATAAATTTTAGTGTGAAAGGAAGATGAAGATAACTCCCCCACAAGAAGCCAATTAAAGGGGGGAAATAACTTCATAGATCTTGTTGAAAAAGATTTTCACACCAATTGAATTTAAGATAATTAAAGCTAATGGATAGAGTAAGATAAAAAATTTTAAAATAAATTAGAATACTGTCATTATAAAAATACAATGCTGAAGAATGTGAAGAAAATTTTATTGATATAAAAAGAAAAATTAGTTGAGGAAAATTAAGATTCTGAAAATAAATAGATTCTTTAAAATGAATAAATCAAAAGACATAAAAAATTTGTAGGAAATGGAAAATATTACAATATAACTTGAAGAAAAATAATCCCTCGATTAAGAAGTGTAGAATACTCACTCTAAATATGTTGAAGAATATAATAGACTAAAAAATATTTGATAAAATTTCATCAAGGCTTTTGAGGTCAAGATAAAATCATCACAAAATAATGAAAATAGGGGTTCAATGAAGTGTGTTAATTCACCTATATTGGAATATAAATGTAAATCTATTATATCTAATAATTTAAGACCAAAAATAAATCACTACTGGAAAGTGTGGAAAACCCCACACTTTATACCATGGATTTCAAGACCCATTGGTATAATGTTCCTAGATATATGGTATATCATCAGTTCACTGAAACCATTGGTATATATAAATCTATACCAATAGATTTTTGAAACCATTGGTATATATGGGGATATACGAATGTTTTTTAAAAAACTATTGGACTATAATTTTCACATATTCCATTGGATCCCTCTCTCCCCCATTCACTTGTGATCCTAGAATAATTTACCTTACCCAAGTTATTAGTGGTCTCTCATCTCCTCCGCTGATATCCACTAATTAAATAAAGTTTTTACTAAAATCTTATTCAACATTAGATTAGTTATTTACAGATATTTATTCTCTTATGATGAGTTTTTTTTAATTTTTATCTATGCCATCATTTGATCGATATTAAACATTTACATTCTTATACTTTTTAATATTGATTTAGTGTATTTTCATTATGTTTTTACATTATAGACATTCTGAGTTTTCGATCATGCCTAAAATTAAAACAATACAAATATTTTATATTATCCTAGAATGGTATATTTATCTAATATGTGGTTTTTTGTTATTTTTTATTCATGAAATATTTTCTTTTCCCTAATTTTTCATCATTCTAGATGTAATTTCTAGTGTGGTTCCTTGGAGTGGAAGTGTGTGTGGATATTTGAGAGTAGTTATACTTCCTGTGCTATTTTGGATTATTTTGGTGTTTTTTCGAAGTTTTTGTGTTCTTATTACATTGTAGGTTCCCATTAAACCCCAAATATTGGCATTCATGAATATAAAATATTTGATTTTTTATTTTTTATTTTTTATTTTTTATTTTTCATACCACGGAGTAAATAGACTCACCATGCATTGGTCATGCCATGTTTTTTGTTAATTACAAGAAGCTTTAGTGAACATGAAAATACAGAGCACAAACTCAATGCATTTATTGATTTAATTTCATATCTATTAACCCTGATATCCATCTACAAATATTAAATAAAATAATCATGTTAAAATTAATATCATTGAGTTTTTTGATAAATTAGAAAGGTTTTTAATGAATAATACCTGATGTGATTAAAAATATTTATCCTTGGGAGTATATAATTCCTGGGCTATTGATGTTTATTGTTTAAAATAAGATAAATAAACAGATTAATGAGAATTCAATTTTTCATTAAATCTTTTTTTGGGGGATGGATAAGCTCTACGATTTTTAAAATGGTTGGATTACCATGATACTTTTTCCATATTTTCATTTTAAATTATGTACTAAATAATTTAATGAATATTTATTTATGTTATATGGATTAATGCCTTCATATTTACCCACGTTCAATGATTCTATATGTTTTATTTCAATTTTTTCCTCACCCTATGATGGATATAATTAGTGGATGATATTTAATTCTTTATAACAATATAATATAGGGGTGGTACTAGTGTATCGATGGATATTTATTTAATTCATGTTGTGTTCCACATTCAATCCCCTCCCACCTCTCTACATTATTTTTCATTACCTTTCCATTGTATTTTTCTTAAGTTATTGTTCTATAATTTGGTTACTATAATAGGAATTTAAATATAATGATTTGTTTTTATTGGCTCTATATTTATTTGGGAATTATTGAGATAGAAGTTTTTTTATAATGGTTTGATTTCCTTAAAATGTTTTCCATATTTTTCTTTTAAATTATATATCAAATAATTTGTTGAATATTTTTTTATCCTCTATGGATTAAATCATACAAATTTATTCTCTATCACACATTATATATGTTTTTTTTCATTACACTATCATAGATATCATGAGAGGGTGGTCTTTATTTATTCCTAACATGTGATTAAATGGGGATTATACAAGTGTGTCTATGTATTTTTATTTTATTGATGTTGCCTTTCATATTCAATTTTCTTCCCCCCCCCCCCCCTCTCTACATTATATTATATTACATGAACATTGTGTATTTATTAATTGAGTGTTCTATAATATAGTTTCTAGAATACTACTTTTACTATAACCATTGCTTATGATATGCTCTACATTTAAAAATGGGTTTTCATTGCCACTCTCACTAATAAACCGAAATATATAACCATTAAAAGGGTAAATTTATGAGAGATTGTGATCTAATCACTTAGATGAGGGGTGACTTATACAAAATTCCAATGAAAATAATAAGTCAGAAAGTTTTTATAGTCAATAGCACATGATTCAAGGTGTTTTTTGTCTCGTAATTTTTTTTTTTTCTACCATTATCTTCAATCATCATCAATATTTCATCAATTTTTTTCATGTAATTATTTATTTATATCATTAGTTTATTATTTTAATTATTTAATTTATTATTATATATCCTTTTATTTATGGGATAATCCTTATAGATTCATGATCCTATACTACTTAATTGTATATTTAGTTATTTTTTTCTTGACTTTTTAACGTCTAAATTGATTGATCTGAGAGGGAATTGATGACTTTTTTTGGGTTTGTCACAACCCAATAAGGGTGGAAGCTATATCTTATTAAGTTCTAGTAAATATTCCCTCTTTAAAAAAGTGCATAATCTGATGGAACTTAAATCATGAATGTCATATCCTTCAATTGTCAATTCTAAAGAATGAATGAAATCTTTAGTAAGTTTCTAATGTTGTGGGTTTTGTAATTATAATCCATATGTCTTAAAAATTCCAAATAATAACCATTGTTTTTGTTGGTTGGGATATCTAGAAAAATAAAATATAGATTAAATTATCCAAAGAATAAAATATCACAACCATATTCGACATCTTAATGTTTTATTATTAGATTTTATGATATATTAAATCAATATCCATATTATTTATATCGATAATTTTTCTCTTTATAGTCTAGTCTTGGTCTCTAGAATGTATTTTGGGATGTTCGGAGTATAGTGATCATTTTGAAATTATAAAAAAATCATGAAATTATGTTTTTTCCTTTATTTGGATCATGTTGATTGAGTCTTGATTGTTGAATCCATGGGTAGAATTTTTAGTGTCTCATTGTTATTTAGTTTTACCACTATGGTGTTGAATTCTTAAATTTCATGGATACCCACTTAGGTTTGTTATTTGAAGTCATCACATATAGAATAAGTTATTTCTCATAATCCTTGTTTTTCTATGTACTAGAATGATTTTATGAGTTTTATATTAAAATTAGTTGCAAGGAATATTGTAATTTTGTTTAAAATGTTGATTTGAATATAACATTATCCACAGTAATAGAATCAATAGAATCTAGATATATCATATCGATTAGATTCCAATCAAGTTTGACAAGAATTTGGATATTGTTTTATATATTTTTCATTTACCAATGATTGATATAGACGTTGTATACAGTTAACATGTTATAATTTTGTGGGAATACCATGGTTAAGTCAGGATAATTTTACATACCATATATTAAATATCAAGATTTCAAACAAATTATTAGGTTCATATCATAATAGTGTGATAAGACAATATTGTAATGTTCTTGAATGGAAAGAAATAAGTGTTATAGAGAATTTGATATTTGATCAATTTATATTTGTGAATCAATATAAGAGAGATTGTATTATAGTGAAATAATACAATGATATCAATACACTTGAGGAAAATAATGAAGATGATGATGTTGATAGAGAGAACAAATTAAAAGATGATGGCATTAAACATGTATATCAGGAATGTACTAAAATTAAAAAATTATTTTTTTTAAATGTTGTTACATCATGGAAAAGCTATTTTTGAAATTTATAATATCCTCATTGACTATATTGATACATGTTTTTAATTAAATTGTTCCTGATGGTGAATATATTCCATCAAATCATTATAAATCGTGAAAGTTAACTAAGAAGATTACATTTTCTACTAATAAATTTCATTCTTCTGCAAAATATTACAGTTTATTTTTGGCGGAAATAGAATACCTTAATATAGATAAAGAATATGGTACATCATTATATAAGAAAAATATAGATGGAACACCATATTGTGTATCCCAGAAATTCATGTGGCACTATGCATTGATTCCGAGTATTCCAAATCTATTTATGTCTGTTGAAGTATCAACCATTATGCGATAGAATGATGAAGAAAAAATTAAATATGAGGTTTATTTGGTTCATCAGGTAGATGGATTAGCATGGAATTAATGTGATAAAAAACATCCTAATTTTATATGTGAGTTTTGTAATGTTAGGTTGGGTATATCCTGTGATTATTTTAATCTGTTTGGTCAGATGCTCACTACTCATGGCATGTGGCCAGTTTTTATTCACTTTTATAATCTTATTCCATGGATATGTATGAAAAAACCTTTTCAATTTATTGAGTATAATAACATATAGACCATTGAATCCTAGAAATTATATAGAAATTTACATGAAACCATTAATAATATAGTTGAAGAATCATTGGGATATTTATGTGTTCACATTTGATGTTTCTTAAAAAATATTTCAGATGCGTGATGTCGTTCTACAGATTATAAATTATTTCCTTAATTATGAAATTATTTATGGTTTGAGAGTGTAGGGATAACTATTAAGTCCCATTTATATGAAAAATAAATAGTTGATAATACGTAAATGTCATTGTAGTTTTAGTTTCTTGGGGCATTGATTATTCATTCCAATGGATCATAAATATAGAAACAAATTTCATAGGTTCAAAAATACTGTTGACTCTAAATATCCTCATCAATATATGAAAAAAACATATTTTCTTAATGAATTGAATTATTTCAGTTTTTCATTTGAGAATGATCAATTGAAATCTAAAAAGATGAAGAATGTTGACACTGAAGCCACACACAATTGGAAAAAGAAAAATTTCTCTTTTAAATTTACATATTACTCAAACAAATTGGTATTAAATTGATTAGAAGTAATGATAATTGATAAAATTAAATGTGATATGTTGCTTTAAATTCACCGAAATACAAGTTAGTGACCAAATATGACTTATGATCTTACATTTATTTTTTAGATTGGGGAATTTGATGAGAATTGCATCATGTGTGTATCAGTAAAAACAAACGAAATTTTCCTTTTTCGTCATATGTGATGAAACCATTATAGAAAAATAAATGTATGGATGTATTAGAGAATATCAAGTATTATTATTACTATTCCAACAATATATCAAAACAATTCAATAGAAGGGATTTGAAACTAAAATCCCTGAAAACTTATGATTATCGAATCCTTTTACCTCCAAAATCCATTTTGTTGTTATTTTATAAAACCCAATTAATGGTTAAGTTCTAAACTCACATTCATCTTGATTAAAACCAAACCACCCAAAATTAAAAATTAAAATTAATGAGATATAATTCATCACAAACCAAAAAAATAAAATTTTACATTTAGAAACACCATCAAATAATCATATGGGAAGATTGAACTCAAGTTTCAAGCCACCTCGATCCATGCTCCCTAATATAAAAGATCTACATCATTTAATATTCCCCAACGAGACCCACCATCCACCATTATATTACATCTAAAAACCATTATCACATAGCAATCCCACCTCATCAAATTGAATTCATCAACATCACGACACCTTTGTAAAGACCACAAACAGCTAAAACCATATCCAGAAATGAACACCAGAAAAATAAGAGACACAAATAGAAATATCACTAAAAAGAATCAAAAAAATAAATCCATAATATAAATAAAACAACAAACCTTAACCAGAGAATGTAAAGAAGAAACACCGAAAAAAATAAGTGAAAACAAATATTTCTCTATTGATGTTTCCATTGATAACACTGAAAGTTTTCATCATCCATCTTCACCTAAAAAAAACTAACATAGGTTGTGCTTAGAAAAACTTCGTCTTCCAAAAAACACATACCATAACCTCATTATACCACCTCTCTAAATCCGAATGGGAGATTTACAAAGGAACATGAGTTCATAAAATGGATTTGAGTGGTCGAGGGATCCAAATGTCAGTATCATCAATGAGACTGAAAACTAGCATCCATCAAAATAATAAATACACAGAATAGTAAATACTTGTAACATTGTCAACTACCAAACCTCATATCACAAAAACCTTATTTTTACCCCTACATTTGATTCGACATGGAATGGTGTAGAGGAAAGTGAGGTCATTGTAGGGGTATGAGTGGCCACATGCTTTAGTAGAAAATAATCATTTTTTGGACCACTAAAACCACCATGTGGAAATAAAACCATGAGAAAAAAACCACTTGTAACACCCCGAGCTTCCATGATACGCTTCTCATTCAATAATGCAATAGCTTGCAATGTATGCAACTTCGAGTTCTAAAACACCGCGACTAATCAAAGTAGCCGTTATGAATAGTAATAAACACTTTTTAAAATTATGGAAATTTTATATTTCAAAATGGACTTCATTTTTTTTATTCGTATGATCGATATTAGCCTATGTTTAATTTTTGGTATTTTTCTGAGAACTTCTAATTTTTTTATGAATAGTGAAAAATACTTAAAACAACTTTTTTAATCAAAATAATTTATTATGATAAATTATACTATTTAGTGGTTTTAAAGTATAATTAGAATATATTTTTACCATTTTATCCAATGGTGGTCATTAGAATTAATTTAACATTGAAATTGGACATAAACAATTGCCAATCTTTTGATATAAATTGTTTCTTAAAAACACGCTATTTGTTGTGACAGCGGGAATTAATTATAAAATTAACTAATGCAACTTATATGTTTGGAATTTTGTAAAATAGACATCATTTTTGAATTCGGAATATCAATTATAGCTTAGGGTGAAATTTTGGCATTGTTCTGAAAAACTTCAATTTTTGATGAATAGTGAAACCACTAAGTGGTAGTCAAATAACTGATTTTTCGTTTAAATGGAATATTACCACTTCTGTGATTTGATTTTCAAAAATCCGACATACATGGTTGTCATTAAGAAGTAAAATGTGGTTCAATGAGATTAAAATAATTTTTTGGTGAATAGTAACTTTTAAGTTCTTAATCGTGATTAGAGGTAATTAGTGTAGTTTAAGGTAAAAATGATGTTTTAATAATATGATATGAGCTTGACACTTGTCATACTCCTATTGGATGAGTCATGGCCGACCAAGACAACCCATGGTTCAACTTGGGGACCCCATGGAGCCACTTTAGTTGGAAAATGACATTAATATATATTTATTTAATGTTAAAATTAAATTGACACAAACATGAGTTGTTTTACTAAAACAGTTTTTAGGTGGGGTTAAACAAGTCCAAATTTTGATTATAAATATTCATTAGAAAGCTAAAACGATTTCCTACATCATAGTATTTTTTGTATAATTTTTAGACATTAAATAAATTAAATTATTTATAGCATCATTATGATGCAGTGATGACCTCATTATTTAACGATTTTAATAAAATGAAAAGATAATGTAAACTACAAGGCTTACACTTGTCCAAAGACTATTGGATGGGTAGCTTTAGAACTCTTATCACCGTAGCCACGAATTATATAGGTGTGGGACCTTTAGAATCCTAAAAGCATTGTGTAATAATGTAACATTTCAATCTTTCCAAAAGAGCCCCTCCTCTCCACTTATAAAAATCCCCCACCTCTCCCACCTTATTCACACCTTCAAGGAATTTGGCTCAGCCACCCTCTGACCAAATACTCTCCCAACATCCCTCTATTACTCCTAGAAGACTCACTTTGGGCAGAACTCTTCTCAAGGAAGCCTTTGGCTCAAATCAAAAAGAGTTACCCGATTTTGAGGTAATGTCTTCTCTAATGTTGTTTTGTTTTAGTTTTCTTCTCCAACCCCTTAAACTCTTTTTATTCATTTCTTTTGTAAAAACACCAGTATCCTAAATATACTAGGATGTTTTTATAAGAAGGATTCTATCTACACTTACACACACCTACATCTAATGGTAAAAGAACATACGGTTTCTGTGGATGGCGAATTTCTGCCTCACGAAACGATGATTGTTCAACACTCATATAACACCTTCAAAGGTGGCCATTAAGATGTAACTATATTTATATATGATATAAAATATGTTTATGTTTTACTTATTCTTCTGTATTTCTCATTTATGGCATACTTTATGATTTCCATTATGGGTAAAATGCGCTAATTTCATTTTAGGAAGTGCAGACTACCGCCCCCTCAAAGTGATTTGAATCGTTAATGCCATATGTGGGATGTATAAAGGATGGATTAAATGGTATTATACACTATATTATACTGTAATTATATTATAAATTTATATCATTATGATTTCATCCCATTAAATACGAAATAGAAATGAAAGTAGCGTTCATGCGTACGTACGGCTTACCGTCTCCATGAACGGTGCATTTCATTTCTTACCTCTAAATGTTATGTAATATTATAAATGAATGTATATACTGGATATATATGATATATATGAAATCTAAATCATTAATATATTTCTGGAGATAATGGATATTCTACCACATAAACAACTTGTAATTATAAGAAGTTTATTGTTGACCCAAGTACCAAAGATCGACAAAACGACCGTTATTAACTTAAATAATTACATAATGTTCATATCATTGTAATAAGTGATATAATAAGGATAATGAAATTGAAAATGGTTCTTAATAAGGTATATATTAACTCTAGTTTATTATTCAGGAGGTTAAAGAACGGTTGAGTCAAGTCAGACACGAGGTAAGGGAATTTCTTAACCCAACTTCCATTCTTTGGGTTAATCTCCTACTTTCAAATTATGTCATGATATTATTATGTATTATTATGTATTTTTACTTTCTTTATGTGTACCTATAGTGAATACACATAATATATCTATTTTATTTTAAAAATGATCTTTGTAAGGACTTCATCTCAATCTCCTTTCATTGAGGCATATTTGGTTTTATACACAAATTTCTTTTATACGGTTTATAAACCACTTTGACTTTTACGTTTATTCAAAAGGAATCATTTTATACGAAGGGTTTTACTAAACGACAAAAAGGGAATGTTTTTCCTTTCCGTACTTATGCGGCGACAACGACTTCTCCACCGCCGTGACCATTATTTGAGTTTCGGCTTCCTCTACAAGCCATCACTTTTTTTAATGAAAAATAAATACAAAGTTTTAACTTGCTTTTATTTTGGTATTGAAAATGGTTTTGAAAGCATTTTTATTATATCAATGTGTTTTATTGACAATATTGTGATTGAAATGTGGAAATTTTATGTTTCCTTTACACATATTTTATGTGATACGATTATGTTATGGTTTATGATATGTTTAAACCTATTCATATGAGGAATGCATTGGACTTAATAAGTGACGGGTGGAGCCGGCTATAGCTCCTCGATGCATCGGTAGGTCTCATGAGACAAACTAGTGTCTTGACACGAGGCCTTGACAAAATCTTATTTGTGGTCTTGGCACGAGGCCTTGACTACGTGGTTATGATAGTCTGGCATTATGCATTCCATCATTATGAAAGTGGTTATTGATATTGCATGTGATTATTCGACCAGTAGAATATCCATGTGAAGAAGTGAATGGAATTATAACATTTTACTTTTTCCATATTATGTTGATGTTCAAGTTTAAAAGGCTTTTGTTTTAGTTATACATTGCCTTAAATTTTTATGTTTATTTATGAAAGCTTCCGCAATATTTTTATCCTTACTGAGCATCTGAGCTCACCCCTTTCAATGTTTTAATATTTTCCAGGATGTGAAAAGTATTTTATGAATGACCTACAGGGATAGTCAGAAGAGGATATGAGTGTGGACTATGAAGACTTTGTTATTAGTTTTTCACTTTATGATGTAATGTAATACTTATGAATGTATCTAGTGTTTCCAAGGCTACTAAACTAATCGGTCTTTCGAGACTTGATCTTTTGTGATCATGTCAATGTTACGAACTAATGCACCGACTCTGGGTAGCTGGGTTCGGGGCGTTACTGTTGGTATCAGAGGTAGTTTAGTACTAACCTTGGAAGCTAGATTTAGATAAACTCTGATTAGAGCACATAGCCCAAAGATAGACTTTGAGGATTAGTATAGAAGAACTTCCTAGAATTTTGGTATTGTAGAGATTTTGTGAGTTTTCCGAGCAATACATCCCTGTCTGGATACAAGCAGGTAGAGGCGGCTCTGGCACAGATGTTCCTAGGGGTAAAACCCGAAAACACCGCTTTGAGCTAGACTCGAACGGGAACTGGTGCACGACAACGGGCCTTGCTGCACTATTGATTACGACACTCCCGGGGGGATATTCTTAGGATAACTCTCATTTTCTTTACAAATCATTATGAAGGGTTTATGAGTATATACTTCCTCAAAGAAAACATTATTATTATTATGGATTATATCCATAAATAGTTCAATTTATGTTAAGTGTTTTATAAGTATGGGATTATGTATTTTGATTCATAAACTGATCTAGTTTATGCCATTGTTTAGAAATGGTGCCTAGTGGAAGAAATGGAAACTGTATCAATGCACGCACTCCATGTAGGGATTTCCCTCCTGCTCAAGATAATTATAGTGGGGATGGTGATGCAAATGGTGCCGATCATCTAATCACCATACTGGGACAACTTACTCAGGTTATGAATAATAACCTTACCCGTATGGAGCACCCTGATCCACAGCGTGGAGGATCAATGTTAGATCGATTCATGAGGCAACAACCACCAACCTTCAATGGGAGTACAAATCCTATAGTAGCTGAGCAATGGATAAATTCCTTAGAGAAAATATTCCATGCCTTGGGGAGTAGTGAAAGGGAGAAGGTTGTCATGGCAGTTTACCGCCTCACTGGAGATGTCGATCAGTGGTGGTCGCTGTTTCAAAACACAAAGGAAGATGATGACGTATCGAATATGGAATGGAGGGAGTTCAAAGAGATTTTCTTAGAAAAATACTTTCCTTGTGACCATCGAGTAGATATGGAAAGGTAATTTCTGAGTCTGAGGCAGAAGGAGGATGAGAATGTCGCAAAGTATGAGGCTAACTTTACAAGGTTAGCGAGGCATGCTGCCGATTATATACGTAACCCAAGGAGTAAGATTGATCGTTTCTTTGATGGGTTAAAACCATTTCTCCGTAGAGCTTTAGTATCACAATCCTTCTCATCATACGAAGATATTGTCTTATGTGCTATCAAGATGGAAAAGGAATTCTCTAAGTCTTATGACAACAAAGTAATGCAAGAGAAGAAGAGAACAGTGGAACAAGAGACAGATAAAGGGAAAAAGGGAAAGAAGGATTTTCCATTATGTGATAATTGTGGGAAGAATCACCCTGGTACTTGTCTAAAAGGAATGGGAGTTTGTTATAAATGTGGAGAAAAGGGTCACCAGGCTCGTGATTGCAAGGGAAAGAAAGAGGCTGTCAAAGTTGAATGCTACAATTGTAGGGAAATGGGGAATTATGCAAATGAATGTCCTAAGCCTCAAGGAAACTTACCTCAGAAAAGGCCAAGGGATCAAGGCCAATCTTATGCTGTGACTACAGTTGAAGCGGAATAATTAATGTATTGGTGCTTTTGGACTCAAGGATTATATTTTGGTTATAAGAATAATGTGATATATATATATGGATTGTACTGCAGTAATTTTTGATTTTAGTAAGTTTTTAATATGATTAAGGTAATAATATTTTTAGTATGTGACAATAAGTGAAACTTTTCTTTGTTTGGGTAATCTGATGTTACAATTGATTTTGGAATTAAGAGACCTTTTAGAGAAAGTCTGGACAGAGGTATTTTGGATAACTATAAAGGTTGGAGTGGATTAAGTTGATCTTTGGATAGTATTGTTTAAGGTTAAAAAATTTATGAAGATTATTTTTGGAATATTATAATACTATAGTTTTAGGAAAAGGACAACCTGCAGGGTGGGGCATAACCCGTCGTGTCGGACAAAGCTGCAGGAATCGAACCCACAATCATAGTGCGACAGGCCTTTATTTCCTACCACTAGCCTACAGGAAGTCCCTGGTTATTACAATATAATTTTACTAATCTAAATGGTATGTGTTAACATTTTAAACCTTATACAATTAGGATAAGTATAATATTTTTGAGTTCTATTATCTTTTTGAGTGAAAAATGAGTTGAAGGTTGAAACTCTAATTGTCAAGCATAAATATATATATATACCTATCTCTTATTCAATGAATAAATTAATTCTTAAACTTTATTAAAGGGATATTAAAACAAAAAATGTGTTATCCTAATACCTTGTCTTGTTGAATTGATGACATTTTAAATGAACATAGATTGAAGGATTTGAGGCCCTCAATTTGACAGTTGATTGTGATTGATTACCTCAATCACTCCCTACAAATATTTACGTTTTTCCACCAATTATATGTCTCTAATTGCCACTAATGTTCTCCTAATCGAGATCATAATTGGGTGGTGACTTTTTCATTTCCCTTTCCCTCTTATTAAGGCTAAATTTTATTAATCTTATTTCCGATGTGGGTTTTCCACAAAGGTATTTTCTCTTTTCAACCTTTTACTTTCAATGAAAAAAAAATTCAAATTGCGAGGACGCAATTTATTGAAGGAGGGGAGAATGTAACACCCCGAGCTTCCATGATACGCTTCTCATTCAATAATGCAATAGCTTGAATTGTACGCAACTTCAAGTTCTAAAACACCGCGACTAATCAAAGTAGCCGTTATGAATAGTAATAAACACTTTTTAAAATTATAGAAATTTTATATTTCAAAATGGACTTCATTTTTTTTATTCGTAATATCTAAATTAGCCTATGTTGAATTTTTGGTATTTTTCTGAGAACTTCTAATTTTTTTATGAATAGTGAAAAATACTTAAAACAACTTTTTTAATAAAAATAATTTATTATGATAAATTATACTATTTAGTGGTTTTAAAGTATAATTAGAATATATTTTTACCATTTTATCCAATGGTGGTCATTAGAATTAATTTAACATTGAAATTGGACATAAACAATTGCCAATCTTTTGATATAAATTGTTTCTTAAAAACACGCTATTTGTTGTGACAGCGGGAATTAATTATAAAATTAACTAATGCAACTTATATGTTTGGAATTTTGTAAAATAGACATCATTTTTGAATTCGGAATATCAATTATAGCTTAGGGTGAAATTTTGGCATTGTTCTGAAAAACTTCAATTTTTGATGAATAGTGAAACCACTAAGTGGTAGTTAAATAACTGATTTTTCGTTTAAATGGAATATTACCACTTCTGTGATTTGATTTTCAAAAATCCGACATACATGGTTGTCATTAAGAAGTAAAATGTGGTTCAATGAGATTAAAATAATTTTTTGGTGAATAGTAACTTTTAAGTTCTTAATCGCGATTAGAGGTAATTAGTGTAGTTTAAGGTAAAAATGATGTTTTAATAATATGAGATGAGCTTGACACTTGTCCTACTCCTATTTCATGAGTCATGGCCGACCAAGACAACCCATTGGTCAACTTGGGGACCCCATGGAGCCACTTTAGTTGGAAAATGACATTAATATATATTTATTTAATGTTAAAATTAAATTGACAGAAACATGAGTTGTTTTACTAAAACAGTTTTTAAGTGGGGTTACACAAGTCCAAATTTTGATTATAAATATTAATTAGAAATATAAAAAGATTTTCTACATCATTGTATTTTTTTTATAATTTTTAGACATTAAATAAATTAAATTAGTTATAACATCATTATGATGCAGCGATGACCTCATTATTTAACGATTTTAATAAAATGAAAATATAATGTAAAATACAAGGCTTACACTTGTCCAAAGACTATTGGATGGGTAGATTTCGAACCCTTATCACCTTATCCACTAATTATATAAGTTTGGGACCTTTAGAATCCGAAAAGCATTGTGTAATAATGTAACATTTCAATCTTTCCAAAAGAGCCCCTCCTCTCCACTTATAAAAATCCCCCACCTCTCCCACCTTATTCACACCTTCAAGCCATTTGGCTCGGCCAACCTCTGACCAAATACTCTCCCAACATCCCTCCCTTACTCCTAGAAGCCTCACTTTGGGCAGAACTCCTCTCAAGGAAGCATTTGGCTCAAATCAAAAAGAGTTACCCGATTTTGAGGTAACGTCTTCTCTAATGTTGTTTTGTTTTAGTTTTCTTGTCCAACCCCTTAAACTCTTTTTATTAATTTCTTTTGTAACAACACCAGTATAATAAATATACTAGGATGTTGTTATAAGAAGTATTCAAGCTAAAATTACACACACCTACATCTAATGGTTAAAGAACATACGGTTTCTGTGGATGGTGAATTTCTGCCTCACGAAACGATGATTGTTCAACAGTCATATAACACCTTCAAAGATGGCCATTAAGATGTCACTATATTTATATATGATATAAAATATGTTTATGTTTTACTTATGCTTCTGTATTTCTCATTTATGTCATACTTTATTATTTCCATTATGGGTAAAATGCGATAATTTCATTTTAGGAAGTGCGGACTACCGCCCCCTCAAAGTGATTTGAATCGTTAATGCCATATGTGGGATGTATAAAGGATGGATTAAATGGTATTATACACTATATTATACTGTAATTATATTATAAATTTATATCATTATGATTTCATTCCATTAAATATGAAATAGAAATGAAAGTAGCGTTCATGCGTACGTACAGCTTACCGTCTCCATGAACGGTGCATTTCATTTCTTACCTCTAAATGTTACATAATATTATAAATGAATGTATATACTGGATATATATTATATATATGACATCTAAATCATGAATATAATTCTGGAGATAATGGATATTCTACCACGTAAACAACTTGTAATTATAAGAAGTTTATTGTTGACTCAAGTACCAAAGATCGACAAAACGATCGTTATTAACTTAAATAATTACATAATGTTCATATCATTGTAATAAGTGATATAATAAGGATAATGAAATTGAAAATGGTTCTTAATAAGGTATATATTAACTCTAGTTTATTATTCAGGAGGTTAAAGAACGGTTGAGTCAAGTCAGACACGAGGTAAGGGAATTTCTTAACCCAACTTCCATTCTTTGGGTTAATCTCCTACTTTCAAATTATGTCATGATATTATTATGTATTATTTTGTATTTTTACTTTCTTTATGTGTAACTATAGTGAATACACATAATATATCTATTTTATTTTAAAAATGATCTTTGTAAGGACTTCGTCTCAATCTCCTTTCATTGAGGCATCTTTGGTTTTATACACAAATTTCTTTTATACGGTTTATAAACCACTTTGACTTTTACCGTTATTCAAAAGGAATATTTTTATACGAAGGGTTTTACTAAACGAAAAAAAGGGAATGTTTTTCCTTTCCGTACTTATGCGGCGACAACGACTTCTCCACCGCCGTGACCATTATTTGAGTTTCGGCTTCCTCTACAAGCCATCACTTTTTTTTAATGAAAAATAAATACAAAGTTTTAACTTGCTTTTATTTTGGTATTGAAAATGGTTTTGAAAGCATTTTTATTATATCAATGTGTTGTATTGACAATCTTGTGATTGAAATGTGGAAATTTTATGTTTCCTTTACGCATGTTTTATGTGATACGATTATGTTATGGTTTATGATATGTTTAAACCTATTCATATGAGGAATGCATTGGACTTAATAAGTGACGGGTGGAGCCCGCTATAGCTCCTCGATGCATCGGTAGGTCTCATGAGACAAACTAGTGTCTTGGCACGAGGCCTTGACAAAATCTTATTTGTGGTCTTGGAACGAGGCCTTGACTACTTGGTTATGATAGTCTGGCATTATGCATTCCATCATTATGAAAGTGGTTATTGATATTGCATGTGATTATTCGACCAGTAGAATATCCGTGTGAAGAAGTGAATGGCATTATCTCATTTTACTTTTTCCATATTATGTTGATGTTCAAGTTTAAAAGGATTTTGTTTTAGTTATACATTGCCTTAAATTTTTATGTTTATTTATGAAAGCTTCTGCAATATTGTTATCCTTACTGAGCATCTGAGCTCACCCCTTTCAATGTTTTAATATTTTCTAGGATGTGAAGAAGTATTTTATGAATGACCTGTAGGGATAGTCAGAAGAGGATATGAGTGTGGACTATGAAGACTTTGTTATTAGTTTTTCACTTTATGATATAATATAAGACTTATGAATGTATCTAGTGTTTCCAAGGCTACTAAACTAATCGGTCTTTCGAGACTTGATCTTTTGTGATCATGCCAATGTTACGAACTAATGCACCGACTCTGGGTAGCTGGGTTCGGGGCGTTACACCACTATTAATGTATAAATATTCATCAATGATTAAAATCCATTAATTTTAATTGTCGGTGAAAAAAATGATAACCACATACACCAAGAAAATAATGACCATTTCCAAACCATTAACCTCATCCACAAAGCACCATCAAGAAAGAGAAACATGAGTTAGAGAGCCCACTGCTAGAATAAAATACTATACCAATGGTTCATAACCATTTTTATCAGCTAGAGAATAGATGAGAAAACCTATACCAAAATTTCTCAAAACCATTGGATATAGTTCTGTTGGGAAAATCCATATATGTATGGTTCTTAGTGAACTGTTGGTATATGGTGTTCTAAATTTCATGTTAACCAAAAGTTCATAGTGAACCATTAGTATATTCGTATCCCAACAGTTATGAATCATTAAGATAAACCAATACCACTATTTTAAACTATTGTCATAGGTCTATCCCGATGGTTCAAAAAAATTAAAATACTTATATATACAAGGTTCACTATAAACCATTGGTTTAATTATATACAAATAGTATTAGAACTATCTGTATATCCCCCTATCCCAATTACAAGATAGAATCAGCCCCACAGATTACCACAGAACCTATAGGTAACAAAAAAACATCACATTCATGACCTAAAAATAGAACATCATCCAAAAATAGTATAAAATCTAATTGAACTTAAAAAAAATCAATAAAACCAATAATAAATCAAAGAGACATAAACTAATGAAAATAGAACATCTAAAAAAATAGAACCTTCAATGAAACCAATAGAAAATCCATAAAAAAAAGAACCTTTAATGAATCAAATTCACGTAGTTTTTATAAAAACAATGGGTATAACCCTATATAAAATCTTAAAACTATGGGTATATCCTAAACCCATGGTTTTGCGGGATATAACCATGGGTAGACTGTAAGTTTCCAGTAGTGATTTCTAGTAAAGTATGAAACATAAAGACCAGTGAAAAATCATCATTTAATTCAATGGAAGAATGAAATTCCACAAGGAGTATTTTTTCCAAAAGAACAGAAACTATATATGTATATCAAAAATCTAATAAAAACAATCATCAAGGCATGGTGATTATCATTTTAGAATATCAGGGTTCATAAAACACTACTGTTATTATAGAGTGTTTGAGCAAAGATCATATTATGTTTCAATAACATTTCTCTACTAAAGATGATACATTAACCATGGGGAGATATTCTTAGAATAGGAAATCAAATTTTCAATGTAATAAAGTAGTTATGAAGAACACAACATATCTTCGAACGCAAATTTTTTACTATTGGGATGAAATCTATGGAACATGTGATCAACATGGCCCTATTTATGAATAGTAAATTGTTGTTCACCTTGGAAAAACGTCTAATATTATGAAAGTAAATGGAGATAATAAAATAAATTAATAAAATTCATGTTTCGCTGAAGTTTCATTGAAATCCAGTCAAAAAAACAATGTCATATTTTTTTAATAATGGATGTTTGACACACATGATAGGAAAAAAAATTCTATGCTACATAGAGAATAATGAAGGATGATTATTGACCATTGGAAGTGACTATTCACTTAAAATTGCAGTAGATGGAAAAAAATATTGACCCAAAAAATCTGAATCCCAATAATGTGTTATTTTTTTAAGGGCTGACACACAATTTTCTTAATTTCAACCAACTTTGTGTTAAAAGACATAAGGTTTTTTTCAAAAATGATTCATATATCATCAAAATCACAAAGTAAGGAAGAATTATCACTCAAGGAAAGAGACCCATTGTTAATCTATTTAAAATTGGCGATTCTATCAATTCCTATTATTTGAGTCACAATTATAAAAAAACCACTTGAATAGATGGCTTATAAATCCTTGTTAAAGAGTATAAGAACAATCATGAATCATTATAGTTTGAGATATTTACTAAAGATTAAGAGAGAAAGGGATGAAATCTATGAAACCTATCAAAAAGGTAAATTTTCCAATGTTCTCAAGGAGGGGTGTATATTCAACCTTTTAGACACATTGACCTTATTCATAATGACCTACTTGTTCCACTGAGATACAATTATACTAGAGATTGTCAATATTTCATTACGTGTAATGATGATAACACTCAAATGACTAATTTCATGTTTATCAATAATATGTATGTGGAAACTAAAATCTTCAATAAATAATTCCAAGGAAAATTGAGAATGATATCGGTCTCTATCTCATGAAATTGAGATGCGATGATGGTAATAAATTTACATGTGATGCTTTATTTCCAAAAATTGAGTCAAATATCATTACAACACATCGTAAAATCCCTAATAAAATAAGGTAGGTGAAAGAAAGAATAAAATATTAGTTAATATAGGAATAACTATCTTTGAAAAACAAAACACCTCAATTTATTTCTAGAGAGAAGTTGTATGTACTACCATACACAAATTGAACAAGTATCAAATGAAACCCAAAATATAAAAGACAATATGAAATCTGGTATAAGAAAAATCCAACTGGAAAATAATTCAGATATATTGAATTCCCTTTCTTCAGAAAAACTAAGATCACCAATCCAGGAAAATTTGCACAAAAAGATAAGGACTGAATTTTCATGGGATACCTATCTAATGGTAGTGGCTAAAAATAATAGAAAAAAATATGTTGAAATTAGTATATTGTTGTGAAGTCAGAATTATTGACATAGGTACAAATCCACTATCACTTTTTATACAAGATCATAATATTTAGTAGAAAATCATATGAAAATTAAATATAAGAAAGATGAAGTTATTGAGAATGAGAGAAAAATTATTGATATTGATTATTAACATAAAATTTATGAATATACCACTGGTGAAAATAAAATAAAATGGTACAAAAAATGAGTGAAATGTATTTAGACTAAAAATGGTACAATATAATTTAAAACTAATCATATTTCTCAAATTGAACCTTATATAGTGATTAAATAACTTGAGCATAATGAATAGATGCAAGATATAAATATTAAACCCAATTATATTGAGAAGAAAACCACATGGGATATTGTATCTATACCCAGAAATAGAAATTTTATTTTCTCAAAGTGGGTTTTCTGAAATTTTTTAAATGATAAAGGTGTAGTATCAAGGAACATATCTTGGATGGATAGCGAAAGATATTCTCAAATAGAAGGAATTCACTGTGTAGAAATTTTGGAACTTGTAGAAAGACTAGAAACCATTATATTTTTTTAGAAGAAACAAACCAACATTATAAATTTCATCAAATTGATATGAAATCTTCCATTATAAAATTATATATTGAGGAAGAGGCATATATAAAACAACTTGATGGCTATTTATCAGAAAAGGATGGAATCAGGGTATGAATATTGAGTAAATCATTGTGTGGTTTGAAATAGGATCTAATATCATAGTATTGTAAATTGGTTGGTTGTTTGAGAGATACAAATCCTATAAATGTAAAAGTAGGCATTATATTTTATGTTGGAGAAATTTCTAAATTTACTCTCATAATCGTTGTATATGTTGATGAAAACATATTTTATAATGACAATGATGGTCAATATGAAGATTTTTCTAAAAAAATGAAGTGAAAATTTGAGATTTCCATTGTTGGATAAATGACATATTTTTTAGAAATTTAGATTGGTTTGAAGAAAAATTTTTATTTCTATCGTTTGAAATGTATGCTAGGGAATTGATGAAAATGTCTATAATTGAAAATGAAAATGATGTTTCAACTCCCATATCAATTGGAACTAAATTATGTAAGGATGAAGGTGGAAAGAGTGTTAATCAGAAATAATTTATAAGAATCAGTACAATTCATGATTTTCTCACAGCATCAGGGTTGGATATAACTTATTCAGTTAATCCATATACTAGATTCCAAAGTTATCCTAAAGAGTCTAACATGCGTGGTGAAATAATAATTCTAAGATAAGGAACTTTGAATTTATGTCTTCTATAGAGTCACATTGTATATTTAAACTATTAGGATTTATAGATACTAATTGTGAAGGTGATTGTACATGAAAGATAACAACTTTAGGTGGAGAATATTTTTTGGAAGAAGGGTGTGCCAATTGGTATGAAAAGAATAAAAAGTTAGTAACCTGTATAATGACAGTGGAAAAATATTTTTCAGCTACACATGAATGCACACAGATTATTTGGATGGAATTACAGTTGAAAGATTTGAATATTGAGGTAGAGATACCCATAAAAATTTCAATTGATAATCAAAGTTCTATTGGATTATATAAAAAACCATTACAACATTAATGATCCAAACATATTGATAATAGGTACCACTTTATCAATGAAAATGTGGAAGGTGGAGATATAAAAATATATTAAATTTATTCTAAAGATATGGTTGTAGATATTTTGAGAAATAAATTACAAAAGAGTGGTTTATTTAGTGGACACTAAAAATTCATTTTCATCAATCTCCTCTTAGTTTAAGACTATCAAGAGGTTCCTCCATATTCCATTTTCTTTTATGTGGATTGTGATAACAATGAATATAATTAAAGGATAATTTTTTCACATCATGGATTTTATTCAATTCCATGATGATGAAAGTGTATCCATTTCATGAGGGGGAATTCATAAGGATTGAGTCTTCTAGTCAAACTCTTATCTCATACTAAATTGACTTTATTCAAGACGATTCCATTATTGTTGAAATGCGTAGAAAATTGGGAACTATTATTGTGCACCTAATCTGTGTTTTGTTTTTAATAAAGTGTGTTAATGATCTTATTTTTCTTTTTTAAACATTATGATATTGATTTTACAAGACTGAATATTAAAAGTATATAATTGATACCCATGTTTATATACCATTGGTTTCCTATATAGGGTATGCCCACAAAGACCAAGAGTTGAATAACTAAAGGCTTTTTCCAAGTATCATGTGATTTCATTCCTTTTTTATGAAAGTAAAAGAATAATATTTTACAAATAAAGATGATATAAAAATTCTCCATTTACCCTTTGAAATTAATTTTCATTAAGGGAGAGTAATTATGACACATACATATTGACTTTTATTTGATGGTATACATGTGAAGGGAGACTGAGAACAAATTACAATGGGGGATATTTTGGAACCTACGTGTTTTTTTGTCATAGTGTGTCAATATGTGTTTGGGATGTTTGGAGGAAGTTTTTATTCCTGTAGAAATTTTATGGACCCATGTTATAGAATTGGATGTCATTAATGGACAATCCTTCCCTGTATGGAAATGGATGTACCAATTTTACAATTTTTCTTATTATAAATATGACAACTATTTCTATTGATCTTAATTGTTAATGTCATGTGCTTGTTTTTTCAATCATTTATTGAAGAAGTATAATTCCATGAAGGTATTTATATTTTCAATGAAAAATTGAATATGAAGATTTTTTGGGTATTTCATATTGAGAAGCCATGGAATTGTATTTTATTTTATACATAGAATTTATGTATGTACATTTTAAGAAGGACCTACATAAAAAATGGGCCAGCCTAAAGGCCTTCTATGGTCGGATCATATAGAGCTCATGTGTGACCCAAGAATCAACCAAAACCAAGTAACCATCATGGGAAAGATCATTGTCATCATGGATTGGTGTAGGTGATCACTCACATGTGGAATGTTTATAAGATAACATCTAGTCTCTGCATAGTTTCTGAAGAGTGTGTGCTCACAAGTGTGAAGATGTTGGGCTAGTATCCCATGTGTTGAGGCCTCAGTTTTGGGTGAAATGAATCAAGATGATGACCCCATGCATATATCAAGGATTAAATAGTTGGAATTTAGTAAAAAACTAGAGTATATACTAATGTCTAGTTCAATGTCGGAAAAATTCCTTGTATGTTTTTTCCAACTATCCTTTAAAACAATAGAAATTACACTAGTAATCTGATTTAATCAAGAATTTTAATGTGATCCATATAATAAATTTATAATATTGTCTTCTTTCTATTTTATGTGAGACCTTACTGAATGAAACCTTAATGGATTATAGTTTTGGTTCGTTGAACTATAGATGAACTCTATCACTATTCAGAATCTTCAAAGATCATCAATTGTTTTGAAAATGGAAAAAGAATAGATTTCTGTAAAGAATATAAATTCTTCTAAAAAATTGTGTGAAGATGAATCCCATGGAGAATATGTTTTTTGGACAAGAATGAACCTTGTATATTCTTAAATTCTATGCAGAAGAAATGTAATTTGTGGATGTAGATAGTGTATTTTTCATCTCAAACCAATATGAACAATGTAGAAAATAAAAATGGGATATGGATGGGTTCTACATGAATGAACTCTATGTGGATTAAATATACACATAAAAACATATAAAATGATTTGCAGAGTAGGATTGTTATCAGAAAATATTAATGGTTTGTGGTGGGTGTTTGTAGATATCATATAGTCTAAGTTTATATGTAAATGATTTTTAGATTAATAAAAATTTTAGTAAATCCCCATACATGATTTATGGTGGGTGTTCTTGAATGAAGATTTTATTTAGATGATGATTTTTCCCTAATACTTTCAGTATGTGGATGCTTAATTAAAATGCTCTTTGAAAAACAAATGTGCAGTCCATTGAACTTCTATAAAGCTGATTACCACAATCATATAGTTATTTTTCAGTAACTACATTGATAACCAATGAATTTTTTATCATAATAGAATGATTTATTTGTGTATGAAACAGATATGTACATGTGGAATATATATAAAACTGTGGTGATGAAGTACAACACAGATAATGTTTTGAGAAAAACTATTGTTGGAAACCGGTTGAGATAAAGATTTTAAAGTTCTAAAATTCATTATAGTCAGTATGTGGCTGTATCTGTGAATGTGAAAGTTGGCTTGTTGATAAATATATTATTATGTGGATAGTTCAACTAATGATACATATTCTATGAGATAATAATTTAATGGACATAAATAAAAATTTCCATACTATATGAGTAGCATATAATTGAGAGGTCAATATGAATAATCTTTTAGAAGAACATGTTTAGTGGTGTTCTTCATAATGTGATAATGTGATAATTTATTTATCAATAAGAAATAAATGAAAAATATCATCATCAATTGTGATAGAAGAAACGAGCATTCATAAGTGATCTTTCTTGTGTTTGTATCATTTTTTTACAAGAATGTGTGAAACTTTTATTTCAGTGGGACTCTGGAAATCATAGTGGGACTCTATTACAGTGAAAATATGTATGTTATAATCGCTTGTTATTTCAATAAAGAATCTATGATTGGGGAGTCTAACCAATCATAAAAAGGAGTTGGCTCATCTTGAGAGAGAAACTTGTAAAAATATTTTGTTCCTATATCATTCATTTTTAATTAATTATGTAGAGGTCGAGTTATTATAAGAGTAGATAAGATCTTAATAGGTTAACATAGGTTAATTTCATAAGAAATGAAAATTATAAAAAATCACCAATGATTAAACCCCACTTCTGAGTGGTGAAACACCTTGTGGGTACTCCAATTATGTATTTATTAACAAATTATTCATAAACATAAAATCATTATAGATATAACCTTTATTTAAAACAATATTTCATAAATTCACATTAATTATAGATGATTCAAAACTCCCCAACTTATGATAAACCAATAAACAAAAAACATTTCTTATTAATCGATCAAATTAATCATAAATATTATTCAAAAAATTATATTTTGATTATTATTGTTTTATTTAAATAACTATTGTAATCTCAAAAAATCATTAATTTTTTCATTAAAATGTCATGGATTCTCAATTTATTAATGATTTTAAATATACATCCCTTACCACCTAATTCTTGGATGAACATTTTTAGTCACCCCAAAAGTATTTGGAATATATTCCAAGGTGACTTAGATATTTTTTTCATTGGAAATTAATTTAAAATTAAATTTCATCACTCTTTATATTGTAATAAATGATAATATTTTAAAAATAAAACAACACAATATTCAAAAATTATTTTTAAATATATAATCCATATAAACTCATACACTTTATTATTTTTGTTTCATCTCCTTTATATCCATGAGTGTCTCTAAAATGTTCTTAAGGGTTGGATGTTTAAATAATTCGGTTTGGGAAACTTCTTTATAAAAAATAAAAAAAAAATTATACCCACCATAAATTTTTTTTTATGTTGTATATTTTATATTTATTATTTAATAGTAAATCCATAACAAAAACTATTTAATAGTTATTTATTAAATTTATTACACAGTAAAACCTTGAAATTATAATTTAAATTGTACAATATATGTACGATTCAAATAAGTTACAATGTGATGTTTTAAAAAACTTCTCACACTGTATTAAATTATATAGATACTAAATATAAAATATTGTAATAAATAATATAGAGTTTATTATAAGATTATAATGTATTTCTTTGTTTGGATATTCTTAAATTTTTTTTATAACTATAAATGTATATCATTGATCACTAGGCATGTATTTATTTGGATTTAATTTATTATTTGGGAATTTATTACAAAATTTTCATACAAAATCATTATTTTTGAATTAATTTTTTAGTTTTTCAACAATAATCATCAATTTTTGTGATTGGTATTTACCATTTATTGAATTATATATCACACAAATGGTTAAAAATTTTATATACGTGGAAATCATCTCTCCTCTTCTTTATCTTCGGGCTATACTTTTCACATTGGAAAACTATATTATATTTTTCTTCAATTTATCTATAATAAAATATATAATAGATATGATTATATCTATACATAATGTAATATTTAAGATATATTTAGTTTTAAAAAATTAGATGAATAATGATATTCATATGTTTTCCTTATCCCATTAATGAATATATATTCCTTACATTCAGTTTATATATATTGTTTTGAGAAGACCTAACTATCTATAAAAGTTTACACACTCTCTCATCCAACTTATGTTATCCCTTCTATTATAGTTTATAAACCATTAATTAAATATATATATATATATACATATATTTCATCAAATCATAATACTTCTCGTGGAATATAATTTTAAATGTTATTTAAAATATGACTTCCACTTATTCACTCATTCTAGTTTATATGGATCAAATAAATAAATTTTTAGTCATCTTAATTTAATTGTAATTAAATAATCACAACCATCTAAATATATTTTTTTAAATTTCAAAAAAATAGTTTTAAAATAATTATCTATTTAATTATTTAACATTTCTTTTTAATCCTAGTAAATTGTAGATTCTATTATAATGTGAAATGATCTAGGTTGGTAAATTTATTTTAAGAGAATTCTACTTTATCAATATGGTAAAAATTAATTATCACTACATTATTTAACTACACTAAGTAAGTCAAAATTATCTCATCGATAATAATAGAATAGTAAAATAAGTAATTCATTGAATATTTAAATTTCCCCAATTATAAAGTAATATTTTCAATTATATATTGTGAAAGATATTGATAAAAAATAATATATAATAATTATACATCTATTATAATTATTATATTTTGATATATATTTCTAAAAAATACTATATAATAATTAGATATCTAATGTAATTATTAACATCTAATATATAATTTTATGGAAGACCACCATAACTATTTAATTTATACATTCAATTTTTGATTAATCAAATGATAAACCCTTTCAAGGTAATTCACTTAATGATCATAAATTTTTTAATTATAATACATGGTAAAATATGAATATTATTATAATTATTATCTATTTTTTCCAAATAATTTATGTAAACAATTGTTTTACAAAAATATAATTTATTAATCTTGGGGGCCCTCTATTACTAATTACATCAATACAAAAAAATTAAAAAAGGTATAAACTGTTTCTTATTATAAAAAAATTAAAATAATTATTAATAAATAATGATAACTCTTCACCACTTCAATATAAAATGGAATTATCCAAAACAATTACAATTTAATCTTTTTTATTTGTATCAAAATTCTATTTTTATAACCATTATACAAAATTATTTTAATAATATATTTTATGGGGAATAACTTTTGTACATAATTCCTAATAAAATTAATTGATCAAATAGAAAAATTATCATTTAAATACTCTATGATGGATCACATGTTTATGATGATTAATAATATTTTCTTAATTAAATTTTTTTTGACATATCATATGAGAAAAAAACTCAATTTTTTATTTCAAATTTCCATAATGTGGGGATATATAATTTGATATTTATTAGAGAAATCAAATAGATGTAATTTATCCCACCATATATTTAGTTAGATTATAAGGTGAGGAAATTAAATTTGTGGCTCAATTAAAAGTAAAACATTTTCCAAAAAAATCCATCTTAATACATAAAATCATTAAAAACCATAAAATATGATGAAATATATAAATTTTTATTCTTTTTTATTTAAATGGGGTTATAAATTGTCAATACATTTAATAGGATAATACAATCATGTCCACTCTAACTCGATAACATTTGAAATATTGACTTCCAAGAAATGATAATATTTGAGATGATTCTATATACGTAATCGATGATTTATAAGTATTATAATTATATTAATATATTTTATTTCAGTTTAAAAAGTATTTAGAAAAACATTTTCATAAAATAAAAATGAAATTAAATAAATTGAGTTTTACACTTTTTAAAAGTATGCTTTCACAAATAAATTTTCCTATAATTCTACCCTATATGACTGAAATGTTTTTTATTTATAAATAGGTGAAAAAATAAATACCTAAATTTATTATTTATAGGTTCATTATCTTAATGTTACTCATTAATTTTATTATTTGTATTTTTAATTTTAAAATATTTAAAATTATTAACACATAACACTTGAGAAACTTTATATTTCAATGCACATAGCATAAATTTAACAATCAAAAAAAATGTTAATATTAAATTAAACTATTAAAATTTTGATTCATAAATGAAATATTTTATCATTTTTTGATATGAAATACATATTATATTTCACAAAAATAATTACATTAAAATAATGAGGAATTAATATATGGTGGTATGATTTTATACCATAATAAAACATATGTGGTTTGAGTATTAATTTGTTATGAAATATATATGTCGTTGAAACATAAAAATCATTGAGTTTGATATTTTAATTAAGTAAATGTATTTATTAATGGAAAAAATAGAAAATTAATGTATTATATTGGCTATATAACATATCACTCAAAAATATTTCTTAAAATATTTATATTGTTTTTATTTATATAAATTGTAAAAAATATAAACATAAATAAATGAAAATTTCCATATTATTCATTACATTAGTTGTATTATAATGTCAGAATATTCATTATATTCATTAAATCAAACATATCCTTGATCACAGTACATGAGTATACCATTGTGAACACCTAATCATGTTATAAATTTTGTTAGAGTTATTGTATTATAGATTCATAATATTTTCATTGTCGTTGGGTATAGATCCTGTATTATCTAAAATAATTAATGGTTATATCAATATATATGGTAATTTTATCTCATTAAATTTTTTAGCTCATTTATCTTTTCAAATTGGGTCTCTGTCAGCCAATTTCCTTAACTATAATCATGAGAGAAAATTGATCATTCAAAAAAAATATAAACTACTCATCCATGTTTTCAATATTAATTCATAAAATTTAATATTTAGAATTTCTTTTAAATTTTAATCCATATATAATCATGGATTTTATAATTTCCAAGTTATTAAAGAAAAATAATCAGGTACTTACACTTATTTATTCCTAACTCCATGATATAACTATCGAATGTGCAGACCTCACTAGATTCCAAAATTTATATTCTTGTTCCCCCCTATAATAGCAAGTGGATATTAACATGTTTTTATAAATATATAAAGAAAATATGGATCATTTCCCAAAAATAATAATTTTTACCTTTAAACCATTGCACCCACTACTTTAGTTATATTTATCATGAAAATATATAAAGTAATTGGGGAAAATTGCATTATTTAATTATATCAGTGAAGGTATGCTTTGATGGAGCTTGGAAGTTTCTAAGATTTTTGAATTTAATCATGTAGTTTTTCAATAATTGATATGAATTATTACAATTATTGATATTGAATAGAACTATGAATATTCTAAAAGTTAATGTGAAGTATTTTTTGAAGTAGATTTTTTGAGATAGATAATGTTCTACCATCAAATAAATTTGATGATTCCTTTAAAGGAATAATGTTTTATAGAAAATAATTCATATTATCCCATATAATAATCCACACATGTTACCATCATAAGATTAATTTTACTTAAAAATGTTCATAGATAATTTTATAATCTCTTGTGATGATTTACTTTATTCTCGTTAAGATAATGATGAGTAATAATTATTACACGTCTATTTAAAACATTTATTACAATTTGGATGTTTGAAACATGTTTATGTGTTAGAAATAGATTTACTACCTCATAAAATAGTAATTATGGAAAAGGAAAAGTTTAAACTAGTGTGAATTGAATATATGGGTTTTTATATTACTCCATTTATGTTAATTAATCGTCTTTAATGTTGGTTTGAGAGAGATTTACTCTCAACTGGGAAAAACGAGAACTTTATATATGATGTAATCAATTATAAAATAATGTATCTATGAGTCATTTACTCCTATAAATATTAGTAATTTGTTTTTATAATGAGTTATTTTCACACTTCAATACTTGATATTCACGAGGAATGTACATGTTATTTTTTACTCTAATATAGAAAATAAATAATTTAAAGATATCTATATGGTTAAATATGAACATGTCTATAAGATATTTATGATTTTTATATGATCTATTAGCAGTATCATATTTTTAATCATACACTTAGATAATTTCATAAACAATAAGATTAATTATAAATATTAAATTTATGTTCTTTTAAGGATGAAATATCATTGTGTTATTACCCCTGACTCATGCATGAGTGACATTGATAGTGATTAATAATATAAACATAATGGATAAAAAATCTAAAGTCTATAGAGTTCATGATAATGGGTTCATAACTCTTAGATGCGTTGTGAATTTGAGTTTAAAAAAATCATAATAATTTTGTAACATGGTGTAATCCATTACATAAAGGGGTATGACATTTTTAGAAATTTTCTGAGACATCACAATCCATGTATTTTTTCACTACATATATGATGAAACTACCTCATGAGATTTAATTTGTTTATGTTTTTATATATTATTAAATAGATGAGTATTTAGAATATTAACGATTTCAAATACTCGAACTCCTGTAAGGATCACCACCATATAGATCAATTTATCCATAAAAACATCTTGAGTATTTATTTACACTAGGGAAACATTTTCCTTTAAGTGATGCATATAATCCATAATATTTATATATTTCTGTATAATAATTTAATCTCTCCACGATATGTGATATAATCATTATAAAATATCATGATATTATCATGAATCTTATAGAAGATAAAATATATAAAATATACCCAAGTAGAGATTTTCACTACCAACAAATGAATACATTGTGAAAATAGTGGTTCATAAATCATATGGAAATGAGTATTCATGGTGGAGAATATTTTTTTAGATGAATAATTAAAGGAATACATTAATTCTGACATATTATAATTATATTTAATATTAATAAATTATCCTATATTCTAATATTTTGATTACCATGAATTTTAGAAGATCAAAGATTGTATATTGAGGATGTTATATTGGTTGGATAAAAAGAAAATAGATAAAAAATAACTAAGAAAGTAACTCTAATTTTGAAAAAATTGATATAAATTTAAATGATGATGTAGATAAGGAATATCAAAAACAATTCCCATAAATTACTTGATGTATCAAAGGAATAAAGAGATATAGGGTATTATTCATTATGTAATGATGAGGATAAATAAGGTATGAGTAGTTGGATAACAGTAAGGTAGATTTTATTTAGGCTGAGAATGATAATGATCAAACCTATATATATAATCTATAGTAGATTTTTGTAAAATGATGTGTCAAATAGGTTTTTTTATTATACTCTAAGCTGACAGGGTGATATATCCAATACTTGGTTATTTTAAATATATTTCTATAAAGTGTGAGGAATCCCCCTTTATTATTATGAGTGATATAAAAGACCAATTCACTGAGTTTGGTAGAAACTTTTGAAAATATAATGGATCATTCCTTAAGTAAGTAAAAGCATATTTTCATATAGAAAATGGAAGGGAAAAAAGTCACTATTAATATCTATTTGGTTATAGAATAACAAGTCTTTTACCAAAAAATTCCTCAAGCCTATTTAAAAAATAAGTAGGATGGATGAATATTTAGAAAAATAAAAAATATCACTAAAGATATTGTTATATATATTTGAGGTGCACTTCTTCAACAAATTTTAGTTTCTTGTTGTGTTCCTTCCCTCAACCATATATACATTCCATCCAACAGTGATTTAACATGATATTTATAGAGTTGATTTCTCTATAAATGTGTGTATTTCACAACATATGAAAATTCTAAAATCTTTTAAAAGTTATCAACATTGATTCACCACTAGTTTTAGAAATATCCTTATTCAATCCAAAAAATTTGTTTCTGAGTTGGTCACACCCCCCCTCAAATTATCAAATTTGATGTTTTTCATAGCAATATGGCTTATCTTCTCTATTACCTTATAAAATTTAAAATTTAGAATGGAATAGTGGGGTAATTAACCACCAAGGGGAAAGAAATTACTTTTTCATATATGTGATGTGTCATATAATGATGCAAGTTTCTATTTGAAAAATACCTATTTTGAAATTTTCCAAATATATAATACCTTCAATTTTTCACTCTTTTACAAGAATAAAATATTATATCACCTAACTTGAGGAATATTTAAATAGAAATGGGCGTGCTTTTGAAAAATGGGTGATAATTTTTAAAAATATCTTAACATAAATTGGAAAATTAAATTAAATGAATGGGGGTATTTAAAGAATATCCATTATTTTATGAACAAATGTATCATTACAATTCATAAGGTAGAATTGAAATGAACTAAAATCCAATAACCTAGATCTGGTGTCTACTTTATTACTTTGTAATCAGGTATGAGAAATCAAATCCCAAATGAATGAATGTTTTACTATTATAAAAGAATAATACACATACATGATACTTATTTTATTCTCATAATAAGACATAAAACATTACACAAGTAAGTCTCCCACATCCTTCAAACTCATTCAATGAAATATTATTTATATACATCGGAAACAAATCAAAATAAGGATGAAGTGAAATGATCAGTAAGGGTTTCATATATTGTATGATATAAGGATTCAATAAAACATAATCAATATAGCTTGGTAAAAAACTGTAAACATGTAGCATCCTGACTCAAGTGCCACATATTGGTTCCCCAAGCCGGTTCTTAACATAAACTCTATCATTCTTCCCAATATTATAGAGAATGATGACTATAATTGAGGGTATAATATGTCATGTGGGGGGACTATACCCTCTTTATGAACAAAATACAACAAGAAAAATAGATAAACTAATAGACAAAATAATACAATAATAAATAAATGTCAAACATCACATGATAAACCCAAAATATAGAAAATGACCAAAACCAATGGCGTAAATAAGTTAGTCCATATAAGTGTCACTTTTCAAATGAAAACCCAAAAGAACAAAACACTAAAAAACCCTATAATATACTGATATTATGTTCAGTTACCTTATACATGATCCATCCTGAATCCCAACTCTGCAATCTCACATAGGGCACTTTACCTTATCATATCCTGAAAACATGATGTTTACTTAGTTACCAAATGATACCCTGAGTAAGATGTGAGTACAACATAGTATCCCACCACCAATGATATTTAAAACAATATTTAGTCTTTAATATTGTATGAAGTTACATAAATAATAAGATAAAAAATAAAAATAGAAAATAGGTTTTACATTTATTATTATTTAGTCATTTGCATTATCCCTTGGGTTTATAGTGATACCCAAGACAATCATACCTACTTTGGACCATGTCGAAGTCTGAATGATACACTATATGGATTTTAAAATTTAATCATTCATGGAAATTCATTATTCAATTAATTAAAATTTCATTCTGGTACCTTGGAGCATCACTCCAGGTTCTATTATCACATATTCGTGGAGAGTCAGTCCAACATCATTATATTGTGGACCTGGAGTGTAATTCCATAACCAATATCATGGGTACTTATAGAGTTTTAGTCATCACCAAATTCTAACGTACTTGGATTATCAATCCACCACTAATTCAAATGCATACATCTGGTGCCTAGAGCATTAGTTTGGCCACCCATAGATTATGAGAATTAGTCCAACACCTACACCTCATTGTTCACATAATCATAACAATGTTTGACAATAATAAATCTTTTTATCAACCATTATTAACATGGATCAATAGTTAATTTATTAATCATAACTTTGGCCTGTAATTAGTAACAAAAGAAAAAACATGGTAAATCTCAAATTAATCCATTAAGCATCATTTACCACACAACTCATTAACCATTAAATGTTAGACGATAAAACCCTTTAAAACCCAATATCACTCCATAGAAAATGTATTTTATAATAATATAAACCCAAAAATTCCATTTTTACATTCCATAATTATTATTTCATGAAATATTGATACACCACATGGGTTTCCATCATGCCTGATCTCAGAATATATAACAGATCCAACAGAATCCATGTAGGTTATAACAATTTTGATTGGGCTCAATTAACATTTCTAAACAAAAAAATGAATTTAGAAACAAGGAAAAACAATAAAAAAACTACATATATGAGAAACGAATCAAGACTATGTGAAATATATTATTTATAACCTACCTTAGGATCCTTGACAAATGATCTCCCAGTCGTATCCATTAATTTGAGGTAGAATGGTTGAAAACATAATGATGAAGAAGATCTAGTATCAAAAATTGTTATCATGATCCAACAAAACAAGATCCATTAAATCCTAGATCTATATGATAATCGGGGAACAAATTAATCCCCCTATAAAGGGAGAGAAATATAAAAGAGAAGGGAATCTAAATATGGAATAAATTACATTACGGAGAGGAGTATATTTCCTCCATCGTATCATTAATTCCAAACAGGATGAGTTTGAGGTTCCTAGGAATACTACAGTGTAACGCCCCGACCCTAGTTACCTAGAGTCGATGCATTATTATATAACATTTTCATGAACACAAGGGATAAAATCCTTAAAGACCAATCATTTTTTTACCCTTGGAAGTACAAGATACAATGATAAAGTTTACATTACATTATAAAATGAAAAACAACAACAACATTGTCTCCATTGACCACATTTATATCCCTTATACTATCCCAGCAGGTCATTCATAATATACTTCTTTGTATCCTTGTAAAAATAAAACATAAAAAGGGGTGAGATCAGATACTCAGTAAGGATAACAATATAGCGGAAACTTTCATAAATAAGTATAAACATTTAAGGAAATGTTTAATACTAAAACATTAGTCTTTTAAACTTAAACTTCATCATAATATGGTAAATATAAATAAAATATTTCCATTTTCTTATTCACATGGATATATTGCTAGTAAAATAATCACATGAAATATCAATAACCAATTTTATAATTATGGAATGCATAATGTCAGACTTCATAACCACATAGTTAAGGTGTAACGCCCAGACCCTAGATACCCAGAGTCAGTGCATTATTACATAACATTGGCATGATCACAAGAAACATCAAGTCTCAAAAGACCGATTAGTTTAGTAGCCTTGGAAACACTAGATATATTCATAAAGTTTACATTACTTCAATAAGTGAAAAACTACAACAACATATTGTATTCATATCCACTCATACTATCCCTGTAGGTCATTCATAAAATACTTCTTCACATCCTCGGAAAAGAACATTGAAAGGGGTGAGCTCATATGTTCAGTAAGGATAACAATATAGCGGAAACTTTCATAAATAAACATAAAAATTCAAGGCAATGTATAACTAAAACAAAAGCCTTTTAAATGTGAAGTTCATCATAATATGGCAAGAATAAAATGAAATAATTCCATTTACTTATTCACAGGGATATTCTACTAGTCGAATAATCACATGAAAATATTAATAACCACTTTTATAATGACGGAATGCATAATGCTAGACTATCATAACCACATAGCCAAGGCCTCGTGCCAAGACTACAAATAAGATATTTTCAAGGCCTCGTGCCAAGACACTAGTTTGTCTCATGAGACATACTGATGCATCAAGGAGCTATAGCGGGCTCCACTCGTCACTTACTATGTCCAATGCATTCCTCATATGAAAAGTTTGAAATGTGACATAAAAATTCATATTAAAGTAGCATACGAAATGTCAATACTTAATCGACAAAACATTAATGGTATAAAATTAGCACATCCACAGTCAAACATAACTCATTCGATACAATATGAATGATTGTATTGTATCAGATTAATCTCAATCAAGAATAATGAAGGATATTGACATAAATGAAAATAATCGTCAAAACTATTAGGGAGAAATATCCCCCTTTTTCTTGAAATCATTTAAAAGTCGCACTATTTGTCAAGATGCCATTTAAAAATTGATTTTTGAATCAAAGTGTCCCATACCACATTGAAACATTTAAAAGTAATTTTAATTTTAAAACTTTAATGTCTATATAAATAAATTCTTAAAACCATTTTTAAAATATGGACATTAATGAGAAATATTTAGAAGAATAAATCATTAAAACACATAAAAATGTATTTTAGATAGAGTTTCTAACCAAAAGAGAGACACTTGAACACAAATAATTTAGGTAATAAAAACATTATAATATCATGATAATAAAGGGATTCAGGATTTACTATGTCAAAGTACATTATATACACTATATAAAAGTGATTTGATTTATAACAACGATGAAGTCTCAATGGAATGTAAATTGAGATGAATTATCTTATAAAGACCATATCCTTGGGTTAAGGATAAATAAACAACATAATTATGTGTGAAAAATATAAATACACTCAATATTATTGGATATTTAGTGTAAATAAATCAGATGACATTCACACCTATTCTTGTAAAAACAACACCAATGAATAGGATATTTAACTCAACAAATGGAGATTGAGTTAAAATTACTCTTATCAAGTTCATACCGATGACATGAGAATTTATAAATAGAGTAATTATGTGAATAAAAATTTATATCCATAGAAAGGGGAGTGGAAATTATTACATAATGAAATTAATAGTGATTCCACACATAATCTTGGAGTGAAATAATCAATGAAGTATGCCTAAAGCTGAATGAGTGCAAATTGAAATATCAAATTCCCTTATCGATTAGGTAACTTAAGAAACATACAACCATGAAAGAAGGATCATACAATGTTGATGTAAATACCCATAAATTAAATTATATTACACAATAGATACAATCAAGGGAAATATACATACACCACATGTAGTAAATAAGTGGTGAACAATGGAATTCTCACGAAATTAAGAGTGAGATAAGAAACCCCTTGATTTGAACTTTTTCCTTGGTCAATGGTAGGTTAACCTTCTGTATAATGGTGAAATAATTGTTATTTAATTATACAATAATCATTTACATTAATATGATATCATATATGATCTTTTAACATTGATTTGTTAATAATCTCAGTATTATCGTCATTTCGGGTGTTAACTTACTCATTTTCCTTTATATTCTTGGTTACGTAAGCCATGTTTGTTATGGATAGGTTTTATCTTATTCATGTCCAGAATAATATCAAGTCCATAAAAATTATTTTTAATCATCAAATGATAATTATACTTGAATGGATACGATGGATAATGAATCTCATCGCATTCGTGGAGACGGTAGTCCGTACGTACGCACGAGCGGCAATATCATTCTTTTGATGTTAAAATAATATATAATTGGATGGTATTTCATATAGACAGAATAATTATCATGTTATATTTATTATTTAAATGAATTACACATCATTATTATAATCATCCAAATAATAATTTATTGAATGATAATTACACAACGACATGGAGACGGTAAGTCGTACGTACGCACGTATGGTGACATACCATTCAAAGGATGGATAGAATACTGAATATGGTTGTACCATATTTATAATAACATCACAGTATATAGAAGATACTGGATTTATTATTTTAGAATATAAATAACAATGAAATAAGAAGTTGAAGAAGAACAGAACTTGAAAGAGGGTGGTGAAAACATTACCTCTTCTTCAGGTTCTTCCTTTTGATTTGATCAAAAGGGCTCCTTAGGTTGGTTTTCTGATCAAAATAAGGCCTCTAGGTTGTAGGGAGGGAAGTTTAGAGAGTATTTTGGGTTGGATTTGGCCGATACAAAAGGGTTTGAATGTGTGAATTAGTGAGAAGGGGGAGCGCCCTTTTATAAGAGGGGTGAGGGGCACCTTTGGAAAAGCTAAAAATATTATTTTATAATAATTTCATATTCGGTTTCTAATGGCTCCAAAGTGGATTATTTAAAGTTTAAGGTGGGTATGGGTCGAAAACCACTCAACAAATAGAATTTAGACAGGTTTGGGTCATTATATTAAACTTATCTTTAAGTACTAACTCTTAGTTAATTAGTTTCACTTTTACAATGTCTCTTTGTATTTTTATATTATATGGATAATAAACTTACTATATACATCCAAGAGACACAAAAGTGGTCCATTAATGATACACCTATAATGATATAAGTTTCTTGGTCGAACCATCTATTTTTAGGAATTGAATATAAATTAATAATATAATGTTTGTTTTAAAAACTCTTTTATATCAATTTTGACACTATTGGGTATTTTGTTTTTGATAAGTTCATAACAACATTATTATTTCGAACACAATTTATATAATCAATCCTAATATGTCATATTAACCTAGAAGATTAGTGTAATTCAGAAAAAGTTTCAAATTACATTTATTTTGATATTTATATAATAAATTATTTTAATATTTCATTAATTAGGTAATTACTGCATCACCATTGTGTCATAAATACATTAAATTATTTAATGTCTAAAAATTATAAATAAAATACAATTATGTAGGAAATATTTTTATATTTCTACTGAATATTTACAATCGAATTTATCTTATGTATAACCCTATATTAAAAATGTTTTAGTAAATAAATGTTGATTTTAACTCTTTTAACTCTTCTATGAATTAAATAATAATAAATGTCCTAATCTAATACCAGTGGACCTAAATGATAATATTTTACTCATAAGGTTGTTTTTGGTTGAGATACACTTGTACAATAGAATTAGGACATGTGTTAGGGTAATATTAATATCATTTTTACCCTTAATTACCCTATTTACTTTTAACTGTGGTAAATAAAAGTAAAAAGTTACTATTCACCAAAAATTATTTTCATCTCATTGAAACACATTTTACTCCTTGATATTAACCGTTTCTCTCAAATTTTTGAAATTCTACTCACAGAAGCGGTAATATTATGTTTTATGAAAAATTCAGTTTTTTAACTACCACTTAGTGGTTTCACTATTCATCAAAAAATGAAAGTTTCCAGAAAAAATACCAAAAATCAGGCCTAAGCTATATTTGATATTATGAATTCAAAAATTGTGTCTATTTTACCAAATTCAAAACATATCAGTTTCATTAATTAATTTAAAACTTAATTCTCGTCTTCAAAACAAATTGCGTGTTTTTAAGAGACAATAACTATCAAAAGATTGACACTTGTTTATGTCTGGTTTAAATGTGAAATTTCATCTAATGAAAAACATTGTATTAAATGGTAAAAATATATTCTAAATATACTTTAAAACAACTCAAATTAATAATTTATCACTATTAATTATTTCGATTAAAAAAGTTGTTTTTAATTTAAATTTAGTAATTTTCACTATTCATCAAAATATGAAAGTTATCTGAAAAGTACAAAAATTTCACCCTTAGCTAATTTTGATATTACGAATCCAAAAATGAAGTCCTTTTCGAAAGATAATATTTATAAAATTTCCAAAAGTATGTATTACTATTCATAACGGCTAGTTTGATTGGTTGTGGTGTGTTAGAATCTCGAAGGTGCATACAATGCACGCCATTGCATTATTCAAAGGGAAACGTACCGTGGAAGCATGGGGTGTTACATAAGGCCTTTTCCAATACAAAAAATGGGATTTTTTTCGAGGCCTTATTCCAAGACACTAGTTTGTCTCATGATACCTACTAATGCATCGAGGATCTATAGCACCCGCCACCCGTCACATACTAAGTTCAATCCATTCCTCATATGAAAAGGTTTAAACATAACCTAATAATTTGTATTAAAACGAGTATAAAATATGTTAATACATTAACCATAAACATTAATGGTGTAAAAATAGCACATCCATAGTAAAATATATCCTAACTCATTTAATACAATATGGAAGATTGTATTATAATAAATCAACCTCGATCAAGAATAATATCCAGTAAAGGATGTTGACATAGTTGAAAATGATCAACAAAAATCTTTTAGAGAAATATCCTTTTTTCATGAAATCATTTTAAAAGTCACAAAAATTATAAAGGAAGTCATTTAAAAGATAATTTTGAATCAAAGTGTCCCATACCACTTTGAAACTTTTGAATGGAATTAACATTTTAAAACATTCAGGTCCATATAAATAAATCATTATAATCATTTTGAAAACATCGACATTAATGAGAAAGGTTTTGAACAATAAATATTTAAAACATTGAAAATTATGTTTTAGTTAAATATTATCTTAAAAATAATTATTTTAAAACTCTTTTATGAAACATGGACATGGATAATAAATATGTCCCAGCAAAAACTTACACATAAACAATCTCGGATAATAATGAGATTGAGGATTTTAACCCTTGCCTTGTACTTTTCCTTGGATGAGGGTAAATTAAAATCATCTATAATGGTTGAATATTTGTTATAAAATTATACAAGAATCGTATAAATAAATATGATATCATATATGATCTTATAATATTTCATTGTTAATATTATTTTAGTAGTATCATCATTTAGGGTGTTAACAGATCTGTTTTCCTTTATATGCTTGGTTATGTAAACCATGTTTGTTCTTTATAGGATGTATTTGATTAATATACAAAATTATATTAGGTTATTAAACATTATTTTTAATCATAAAATGAAAATTATTCTTTAATGATTATGATTGGGAATGAATCTCATCGCATTCGTGGAGATGGTAATCTGTACGTACGCCCGAGCGATAATAGCATTATATTGATGGGGAAATCGTGTTTAATTGGATGGTGTATAATATATACAGAATCATTAACATGTTATATTTATTATTTACATCATTTATACTCATTATTATACCCACTCAAATAATTAAGTTTTTGAATAACAAACTACACCACGATGTGGAGACGGTATGTTGTACGTACGCACGTATGGCCACATTGTCATTCATAGGATAGATAGAACAATGAATATGGTTGTACTATATTTATAATAATATCACATTATATATGAGGTATTGGATTTATTATTTTGGTATGGAAACAACAAGGAAAGAGGAAGTGGAAGAAGTAAAGAATTTTATGGTATTAACGAATTAAATCACTTTGAGGGGGCGGTAGTCCGCACTTCCTAAAATGAAGATATCGCATTTAACCATAATGGAAACCATAAAAGTATGCCATAAATGAAAAATAAAGAAGCTTAATTAAAACATAAAAATATTATATATCATATATAAATATAGTGACATCTTAATAGCCACCTTTGAAGGTCTTAAAAGAATGTTGAACAATCATCGTTTCGTGAGGCAGAAATTCACCATCCACAGAAACATAATGTTCTTTAATCATTAGATGTAGGTTTGTGTAAGTGTAGCTCTAATACTTATTATAAAAACATCCTAGTATATTGAAGATACTTTATTTGTTACAAAATAAATTAATAAAAAGAGTTTAGGGGGTTGGAGAAGCAAAATAAAACAAAAGAACACAAGTGAAGACATTACCTTAAAATCGGGTAACTCTCTTTGATTTAAGCTCAAAGGCTTCCTTGGGAAGAATTCTGCCCAAAGTGAGTCTTATAGGAGTAATAGAGGGATGTGGATATACAAAATTAGCAGGGTTTGGCCGATACAAAGGCTTGATTGGTGTGGGTAAGGTGGTAGAGGTGGGGTCTATTATAAGAGGAGAGGAGAGGCACTTTTGGAAAGGTATAAAATGTTACTTTATTTTCAAATGAGTTTCAGATTTTAAAGGTCACACATTGATTTATTTCTAAGATAAGGTGGTAAGGGTTCGAAATATACTCATCCAATAGGTCATTGACAAGTGTATGTTATAATTTTAACATAATCGTTTCATTTTATTTAAATCCTTTATTAATGAGGTAATCGCTACATCATCATGATGTCATAAATAATTTAATTTATTTAATGTCTAAAAATTACAAAAAAAAATTACTATGATGTAGGAAATATTTTTATCAATAAAATGACTATTTATAGACCAATATATCATTTATTTAGACAAAAGTAAAAATGTTTTACTCAGGTGATACATTCTTTGTTATATTTAACTTTCTTTAAAAAATAAAAAGATAAAAAGTCATTATCACACAAAAGTGATTTCATGGGGTCCCCAAGTTTGGCACAAGGAATCCCATGGTATTCAATGACACAACCAGTAGTATTAGGACACAAGTTGGGGTCATTTGTTATTATTATGATATTATTTTATTATCATTAACTACCTGATTACTAATTAATCAAGATAATTAAAGATAATTATCGTCGTTACTATTCATAATGTCCAAAAATAAAAGAGTCTTGATAACATAATTTGGACCTTCTGATTCTAAATATGTAATCCATTTTACCAAATTCCAAACACAGAAATTGCAATAATTAATTTAAAAATAATTCCCGTTGTCAAAACAAATAGCGGGTTTTTTTTTAAACAATATCTATGAAACGTTTGGCATTAGTTTATGCCCAATTCCAAAGTGAAATTAATCCTAATAACCACAAATGGATTAAATGGTAAAAATATATTTAAATTACACTTTAATAAGAATTAAAAAGATAATCTAACCATATAATTTAATTAGATGAAAAAATCAGGTTTGTTGTAAAATGTAGTATTTTTCACTATTCATTAAAAAATAAACATTGTCAGAAAAATACCAAAAAATTATCTAATGTAAACTTCAATGTCCCAATCATAAAGAATATTTTTATTTTTACAAATAGAGCTTATAAAATTGTCAAAAGTTTGATTCAAAAAACGTTCTTCATCAAAAGGTGGTAACACAATCTTTTAAGAATATTAGAGTATTTATTCATAAAATTGGATTCATTTGGATTTTAAGCCTCTAAAATTTATTGGATAAATGTAAAAATATTTAACAAACATATTTAATCATTTTTTAGTCATTTATTTTCATTCCCTCCATTACAACGGCTAGGTGTAATATTTCAAAGAAACTCTTTGTTGCGTATTGGGTACGCCATCGAGCATAGCATTCCCTTTAAAGTAATATTAACATTGATTCAAAATTATTGATAAAAATTAGAATATAATATTATTTATTTACCTGGGATGTTACATCCTTCCCCCATTTTGGGAATTGTGTCCTCGCAATTTCAAAATTGGGCTTGGAATCTTCATTGAAAGTCCCACATCAGAACAAGAGTCAGTAAGACTATCACTTTAAAAGAAAGGGAGAGAAGTACAAAGGTCACCTGAGTTAACCCATACTAGGATTTCATGTAATAAAATATGGATATGGAGAAGAAAACAAAGGGTAATGTTCTGATGGATAGTGATAGTAAACATGTCTTGGAGAAAGTTAACAACAAGAATATCACAAACCTATGATGGGTTAAACGGTATTTGATTCCCTAGTAGGAAAAGTTAACAGACAACATTTTTGTTTTAAGTTACTTTTCATTGAGTAATTTATTTATGAGCTTAAATAAATCCTAAGGAAACATACTTACTTGTCATGTTTACTTTCAAATTTTACTATATTTCTTGCACGAACTCATATTTTCTCCAAAAGACGAGTATTTAGGAAGACTTGTTCGCATTAAGAGTACTATAATAAACTTCTTGAGAATCACAAAATACAAAAAAGATAACTATATATTTCCCATGTCTTTAGATCTCAACCAAAACAAAACCAAAAAGTTTAGTACGAGATCAGATAATACCCAAAAAGTATATTTTTTTACAAAATGAAAAAATACTCCTAATCTCCAAAAATTTTCAAACAAAACCCAAAGTTCAACAAAGACCATTCAATAAACATCTATCCATAAAATTCTACAAAGTAAACCAAACTAAGATTGAAACCCAAATCTCTGAAGGATTTAATCACATAGTTTCCTAAGATAAATTTTAACATTTTTCTCCAAAATAACATCAGTTACTCTTACAGTCTCATACTAAAAAGTAATTAACCTAATCACATATCCTCCATGATAGGCTAATCATTTCCATTGAAAACCAAAATCAACTTACTCTTAATTCATAAAATCATCTAACTAAAAATAATCTTTCAAACTAACCAGGGACTTCATGTAGTCTAATGGTAGGCGATAAATACCTATTACACTTTGGTTGTGGGTTCGATTCCCACAGCTTCGTCCGACGCGACGGGTTGTCACACGGTCTGCGTGTTGTCCGTTTTCCAAAACTATATAATTCTTAAAACATCCCCCCAAAAAGAGATAAAATCTCTAAAAAATAACCATAAAATATTTTAACCACAAAGGTTATCTAATAACGTCCATTTTGCAACCCAAAATGCATTAATCAGTAATTGCCACAAATTCAAGGATCATATAAACCCAAATGGTTATTTATAACTATATCCACAAAATAAAGGATAATTATTCCTTGAATAAAATTTTCGTATATCAAACATTAGGGTTACTATAAAAAGTCTTCTAATGTAACCCCATCCTCAAAAGAGACTTAATACATCTAAGAATTCCACCATCCTAAAATCTAACATAACTCTTGAATCCCTTATATGATGACTTCTTACTCATTCAAAACTCGTCATGATCCATTATCCATTCCTTTTCAACTTATTCTGAAATACTTTTTTCCTACAAACAAAATCATGAATCATATCCTAATATTACAATAATAGGAAAACATATGTTAAGAAATAATCCATACCTTTCATTATTCATTGTCAGTTTCTTCATCCTCAATCAAAATGGCATTAGGTATTGGTAAATGAATATTTGTATGATCTTGGTGACCCCATTCCAGAAACTTCTTTGTAGGACATGTGTTTGCATAATGACCATGCACACCACATTTAAAACATTCAATCGATCCATCAGAAAGAACTTCTTTCCCTTTCTGAGAGACAACTAGATGCTTCTTTTTTCCATGGTAGGTCCTTGATTTATGGCCTTCATTTCCACATCTATAGCATCTTTATGTCCCTTTGAAACATTTTCCTATGAGTTTATTTCCACATATTTGACACATAGGATTTTGAACATACATACATTTATGATTATTACCTGAACTTCCGTAGGGATTTGTTTCTCGCATATACGATGCCTTATTAAAATCATTAAGGTTCAGGTGGTCAATCATGAATCTAGATAGTTGGTTGAGGATAAACACAAGAGTTCTCATTGCATCTCCCATATCATTCAGTTGTTCTTTCATGAAACCATCAGATTTTTCTTCAAATCCACTATTAATTTGGTTCCTGCTAGATCCAGCCATTTACTAAAACCGAAAAGGTCAGTGTGATTATATGAGTAAAATCATCAAATAATAAAGAGGAACATAAACACCAAGATATACATATCCTAGTTATCTCAAAATCATTTTAACTTTAAATGAAACAATGACTCAATATAATATACTAACCATTGTGTTTATACAAAACTTGTCACTTTTTCTTATACAACAGTCTAACATCTAAAGTTATATAAACCGACCTTTGATACCAACTATAAGGACCCGGCCTTAAACATTACTTATTATTGAATTAAATGAATAATTCACATTGAGGATCTTTTCAGGTTTAGAGTTTTAGAGAATTATGACATAACTATTACATCTCAAAGATTACAAAGTAGGCACATCTACTCAGCATCCATTATTTTCACAAAATAAAAACTCTTGAACAAAAGAGTCATGTCTAGTTCCTTGTTTTAGACAGCCTGACATTTCCTTGATCCCATCCTTGACCCTATTCAACTTTATGTCCTGTGAAAAACATTTCAAAAAAAACATGGGATGAGAATAAAAAGCTCAATAAGGGTTATAACAATATGGAAATAAAACATTAGTCCATGAATACATAAGAATCAATGAAATCATACTTTACTCATAAAACATATGCAATTTAACATACCTCAGGAAATCCTAGGATTTACGAATAACTCATAGAAATCATAAGACACAAAGGTAACATGAGGCATTTATAACATTCTTACGTAGGGAGTAACCCTCATGGTTACGTCTGGAATACCCATCATAGTATATTCTATAAATCTCTTCGGAGAAACCTTAATGTTTAACTCCTTCGCGTTACCCAATGCATTGGAGAGCTATATCTGGATCACCTGCCCTTTGTTTATCACGGAACCACCTGTCTTCATAAACAATGCCCAAGAACCATAACATAATCATAGGACATAATTTAATCATAAAGGAAAGATAAAATTTACACATTTCAATAACAATATAACATTTTAAGATAATGAATCCATTCTAAAAAACATTTTCAAAACCATTTAAAACATTTAATAAAGAGATTTTTGAATCAAAGTGTCCCATAAAACTTTGAAGTCTTTAACATTTTGAACCATTAATATACTTATAATTAAATCCTTAAAACCATTTTTAAAACATGGATATTAATGAGAAATATTTAGAAGAATAAATCATTGAAACATTTAAAACGATATTTTAGTTAAAGGGTATTTAACAAAATGAGAGGCACTTGAATACCATAATTGAGGAATAACATTTAATCAAAACTTTATAAAATCATGAGAATAAATGTATTCATGATATAATATTCAAAGGGACAGTATACACACCATATAAAAGTGAATTGGTGCATAAAAACAATGAAGTCTCAATAGAAATGTAAAATGAGATGAAATCCCTTATAAAGAAGGTATCCTTAAATTAAGGATAAATAAATCTCATAATTATGTGTGAAAAATATAAATAAACCCAATATAATTGAATATTAAGTGTAAAACAATCATAGGTCGTTCACACATATTCAAAGGATCATATATTCAGTAACTACATGTTGAACCCAAAGAAATCAAAATTGGGTTAAGAAGTTCCCTTGGTAAAATTCGACAGCCTAATGACGTCACTTTAAAATTCATAAAATTAGTTAATGAGAGATAAAATGGCATATCATCACTTGGACATAAAATTTACATCAATAAGGATATTTAAGAACATATCCCAGCTTAAAATGATGTAAATTAAAATACATAACAAAATAATTCTTTTAAAAAGAGGAGGGTGAAAGGTTCCTTTACCGATTTGGGTAACTTTCGAAACATACACCCCATGAAAGAAAGACTATACAAAATTGATGTAAATACTCATAAACGAAAGTATGTTACACAAAGAGTAGAATAATGGATAGTACATAAACCACTCAAAAGGAAATATTGGAAAATGTAGCATGAATCTCACGAAAACACAAAGTGAGATAAAAATCCCCTTACTAAATTTCGGCAGCCTAACGGTGCTAATTAAAACTTCCAAAAATGGATTTATGAGATCAAATAGGGTCTCTCATAATATGAACATAAAAAGTACAGAATGATGAATATAAAATAACATCCCCAAACATAATAAAGAAGATCTTAAATGAAATGAAATAAAATAGAGTACTTAAAAAGGAAGAGAGAGGTAGGATCTCTTACCTTGGGTCCGACTTGACTCGATCGTTATTTAACCTACTGAATAATAAACTTGAGTTAATTTCTACTTTATTAAGAACATTTTTCAAGTTCATTATTCCTTTTATATCACTTATTACCATTCTACGAACCCTATGTAATTATTTAAGTTAATAATGGTCATTTTGTAGATCATTGCTACTTGAGTCAAAAATAAACTCTTTATAATTACAAGTTGTTCATGTGGTAAAATATATATTATATCCAGAATAATATTCATTATTTAGATATCATATGTATCATATATATCCATTATATACATTCATTTATAATGTTACATAACATTTAGAGGTAAGAAATGAAATGCACTGTTCATGGAGACGGTAAGTCGTACGTACGCATGAACGCTACTTCCATTTATATTTCTAATTTAATGGAATTAAAACATAATGATACATAATATTATTATAATTCCAGTACGGTATCATATATAATATCATTAAATATATCCTTTATACGTACCACATATGGTATTAACGAATCAAATCACCTTGAGGGGGTCGTAGTCCACACTTCCTAAAATGAAGATATCGCGTTTAACCATAATGGAAACCATAAAGGTATGCCATAAATGAAAAATAAAGAAGCTTAATTAAAACATAAACATATTATATATCATATATAAATATAGTGACATATTAATGGCCACCTTTTAAGGTGTTAAAATAATATTGAACAATCATCGTTTCGTGAGGCAGAAATTCACCATCCACAGAAACAGTATGTTCTTTAACCATTTGATGTAGGTTTGTGTATGTGTATCTCGAATCCTTCTTATAAAAACATACTAGTATATTAAAGATACTGTATTTTTTACAAAATAAATGAATAAAAGGAGTTTAGTGGGTTGGAGAAGCAAAATAAAACAAAAGAACACAAGTGAAGACATTACCTTAAAATCGGGTAACTCTCTTTGATTTGAGCACAAAGGCTTCCTTGGGAAGCCTTCTTCCCAATGTGAGGATTCTAGGAGTAATATAGGGATGTTTAGAGACAAAAGGATCAGGTTTCGGCCGAGCCAAAGGCTTGAGAGGTGTGGGTAAGGTGGTAGAGGTGGGGGCCTTTTATAAGAGGAGAGGAGGGGCACTCTTGGAAAGGTATAAAATGTTACTTTATTTTCATATGATTTTCCGATTTTAAAGGTCCCACATTGATCTATTTTGAGGATAAGGTGGTAAGGTTTTCGAAATATACACATAATATATGTCTTTGAAAAGTGTAAGTTATAGTTTTAATATTATATTTCCATTTTATTTAAATCCTTTATTAATGAGGTAATTGCAGCATCATCATGATGTCATAAATAATTTACTTTTTTTAATGTGTAAAAATTATAATTAAAATACTATGATGTAGGAAATCTTTTTAGCTTTCCAATGGAAATTTATAGTCCAATATATAATTTATTTAGTTAATATTAAAAAACATTTACTCAGGTGATACATTCTTTGTTATATTTATCTTTCTTTAAAAAAATAAAAAGATAAAAAGTCATTATCACACAAACGTGATTCCATGGGGTCCCCAAGTTTTGCACAAGGCATCCCATGGTCGGCCATGACAAAAACAGTAGTATTAGGACATAGTTTGGGGTCATTTTTTATTATTATGATATTATTTTATTATCCTTAACTACCCGATTACTAATTAATCAAGATAATTAAAGATAATTATCGTCGTTACAATTCATAATGTCCAAAATCAAAAGAGTCTTGATTACATAGTTTGGACCTTCTGATTAAAAATATTTAATCCATTTTACCAAATTCCAAACACAGAAATTGCAATAATTAACTTAAAATTAATCCCATTGTCAAAACAAATAGCAGGTTTTTTTTAAACAATATCTATGTAAAGTTTGGCATTAGTTTATGACCAATTATAAAGTGAAATTAATCCTAATGACCACAATTTGATTAAATGGTAAAAATATATTCAAATTAAACTTTAATACCAATTAAAAATATAATCTATCCATATAATTAAATTAGATGAAAAAGCGGTTTTGATGTAAAATGCAGTATTTTTCACTATTCATTAAAAAAATGAACATTGTCAGAAAAATACCAAAAAAATTATCTAATGTAAAATTAAATGTCCCAATCATAAATAATATGTTTATTTTGACAAATATAGATTTAAAAAAGGCTTTCCATCAAATGGTGGTAAAACAATCTTTTAAAAATATTAGAGTATTTATTCTTAAAACTCGATTCATTTGGATTTTAATCCTATAACATATATTGGATAAATGTAAAAATATTTAACAAACATATGTAATAATTTTGTAGTTATTTCTGTTCATTCCCTCCATTACAACGACTAGGCGTAAGATTTCAAAGAAACTCGTTGTTGCATATTGGGTACACCATCTAGAATAGCATTCCCTTTAAAGTAATATTAACATTTAGTCACAAATATTGATAAACCTTAGAATGTAATATTATTTATTTACCTAGGATGTTATAGATTTTCGGTTTCTAATGGCTCCAAAATGATTTATATATATGATAATGTGATTATTGGTCAAAAACATCTCAAATAGTGGGTTTTAGACAGGTTTAGGTCACCATATTAACCTTATCTTTTATATTTAATTATTACTTCAATAGTTTTACTTTTACCGTGTCTTCTTGTATTCTTACAAAATATGGTTTATAAAAATACTTTAAACTTCCAAGATAACCTCATGTGGTTCATTAATGACATATATATTATTATTTAATACCTTTGGCTGAACCATATATTTTTAAAAGAATTATATAATTTTATAATATAATATTTGTTTTAAAAACTCATTTATGTAAATTTTGACACAATTTAGTATTTGGTTTTTGCGAAAGTCATCACAAATTTATTAGTTAGAAATTATACATTGAATCAACCGTAACATGTCATATTCCCCTTATAAATTTTTGGATGTCATAGAAACATTGAAATTATATTTATTTTAATATTTATAATACTATTTATTTGATTCATTCATTAATAAGGTAATCAATTCATCGTTATTGTGTTATAAATTAATTTAATTATTTAATGTATAAAAATTATAAATAAAATACCATGATGTAGAAAATAGTATTAGTTTTATAATTAATATTTATAGTGGAATTTATCTTATGTATAACAATATATTAAAAAAAATATAGTTATTAAACTTTGAATTTAACACTTTTCACTCTTCTTTAAATAAAATAATAATAAATGTCCAAATCTAATACATGTGGACCAAAATGATCATATTTTATTCCTAATGTTGTTTTGGTCTAAATACACTTTTCCAATAGAATTAGGATATATGTTATGTTAATTATAATTTCATTTTTTCCTTTAATTACCCTATTTACTTTTAACCATGGTAAATAAAAGTCAAAAGTTACTATAATATCATTTTTTACCTTTAATAACCCCTTTATTGTAAATAAAAGTCAAAAGTTAATATTTTACAAGTTTGGAATAATGCATTGAGATTCATAAACTAACCTAGTGTGTGTTATTTTTTAGAAATGGTACCTAGTAGAAGGAATGAGAACTATAGAAATACGCGTGATCCAAAGATTAAGAAGGTTCATATCTTTCATGGTATTAAGCCAGCATTTATAAGGGAAATAGTCTCCGACATACTCTCATCATTTGAAAAAATAGTATCATGTGTCAATAAGATTAGTAAAAAATTCTCTGATTCCTGTGACTTTGAAGGGAAGTAAGAGAATAAAAGGATATAAGGTCGAAAGATAAACCTTAATATGGTTCTGATACTGAGGTAGTGATTGTGGAATAATATATAATTGATTTGGAAAAATTATATTGGATATTCTTGACAACCTTGAAACTGATTAATGATCTATATATTTCATCATTGTTGGATTTTACAACATTTTTGTATATAAGAAGTATATCTAGTATTCTATAAGGAATAAGGGAGTATGAATGTAATCAATACGGTTTTATGGTAATTCAGGGTGTTACAGTATTTTAAAAGAATTCATGATGAAGGTATTCAGATTTTATTACATGGGAAAAAGGATCTTCATTGTGTTTACCTTCCTTAAATATTTTGGATTGTGATTTTGGATAGAAGTATATTGGATAAGACTAATGGTTGTAATTGATTAAGTTAAACATTGGATATTGTTGTTTAAGGTAAAAAAAATGTTAAATATTATGCTTTTTGTATTGTTATAAAAAGGACAACCGAGAGGTCGGGCAACAAACCATCATGTCCGGCAAGGCCGCGAGACATAAACCCACAATCGAAGGGAAATAAGGCTGCATCACCTACCACTGGCCTACGTGATGTCCTAGTTGGTATAATATAGTTTTTTTAAATATTCTGACAATTGAATTATAAATTAATTATTTTTGAAACCCTATACGATTAGGATAAATAGAATATTTTTTAATTTTATTAACTTTTGGAGTGAAAAACGAGTTTGTGTTAAGAATTTGTTAAAGGATGAAACTATACTTGTCAAATATATTTTTTCCCAATAATTCTATGAATATATTAATACTTTAACATTAGTGAAGGGATATTAAAACCAAAAATGTGTTTTCCTAATACCGTATGTTTTGTTGAATCGATTCTATTTTAAATCCTCGTAGTTTGATGGATTTGAGGCTCTCAATTGGACACTTGTTTCTGATTGATGGCATCAATCACTCCCAATAAATATTTATGTTTTCCCTCCAATTATGTCTCTATAATTTCCAAAAATTCTCTCCTAGTCGAGATCATAATTTGTTGGTGAATTTTTAATTTCCCTTTCCCTCTTATTAAGACTAAATTTTATTAATCCAATTTTTGATATCAGCTTTAAACAAAGGTATTTTTCTATTTTTAACATTTTATTTTCAAAGTATAAATTTATATTGCAAGAACGCAATTTATTGAAGGAGGGTAGAATGTAACAGTCCAATATTTCATAGTATTTTATCTCTTCAAAGTAATTCAATAACTTGTGTTACACGCAACAATGAGTTCGAACGCACCATGAATTACCAAACTAACCATTAAAAAAGTAGTTATGAATATTATAAAATGTATTTATAATTATATATATCCTATATTTTCTTAACATTCATATTTTGTGTTTATTAGAAATAATATAAAGACTAATTCAATTTTTCAGATAAAAGAATTATTTTTCAAAAAATGCAATTTTACAGCCTATTTAATAGAGAATCCTATTTAAAACAAATATTTGACAATTTTATATATTCAATTTAATGAAATTAATTTCTTATTTTGAATTGGGACAAAAAAAATTGTTTGGATAATTATTTTGTACTTTTTTGATAACTTTCATATTTAGATGAATAGTGAAATATACTAAATTTTATTTGAAAACTACTTTTTTAATAGAAATAATTTATAGTGTTAAAGTATTAATTTGAATGTTTTGGAAGTATAATTAGATTATATTTTTTTTATTTAATATATTGTAGGTCAGTATAAGTAATTTCACATTTAAATTTTGAAATAAACACATGTCAATATTTTGATAGTTTTTACTTTTTAAAAGCCCGCCTTTTGGTTTGGACAACGAGAATTAATTTTTAATTATTTAACGAAACATATATGTTTTGAATTTGGTAAAATGAAATTCATTTTTGAATTCAGAATATCAAATTTAACTTTGGGTGAGTTTTTCGTATTTTTCATAAAACATTCAATTTTGATGAATAGTGAAAAAAACTATGTAATTGTTTAAAAATGACTTTTAATATAAATAATTATTTATTTAAATATATTTTAATTAAAAATATATATATAATACCAATATAATTTTAATTTAATTCATTGGAGTAATTTTATAATAAAATTATATGTATAAAATTTTATTAAACATTTTACGGTCTTTTACCCACCTTCAAGGAGCATGTGAAAATTTGCATAAAACATAATTTTACCACTTCTCTGAGTTGAATTTCAAAAATATGAGAGACATGGTTGATATCAGTATGTAAAATTTGGTTCAATAAGATTAATATAATATTTGGTTAATAGTAACATTTGACTTTTATTTACCATGGTTAAAAGTAAATAGGGTAATTAAAGGTAAAAATGATATTATAATTAACGTAACATATGTCCTAATTCTATTAGAAAAGTGTATTTTTACCAAAAATAACATTAGGAATAAAATATGATCCATTTGGTCCACCTGTATTAGATTTGGACATTTATTATTATTTTATTTAAAGAAGAGTTAAAAGTGTTAATTCAAAGTTTAATAACTAAAACATTTTTAATATATTGTTATACATAAGATAAATTAGACTATAAATATTAATTATAAAACCAATTCTATTTTATACATCATGGTATTTTATTTATAGTTTTTATATATTAAATAATTAAATTTATTTATGACACAATGATGATGCATTAATTGCCCTATTAATGAATAAATCAAATAAATGGTAGTATAAATATTAAAATAAATATAATTTCAAAGTTTTTATGACATTAACGAATTTATAAGGTGAATATGAAATTTAATGGTTGATTAAATTAATAATTTCTAACTAATAAAGTTGTGATGACTTTCACAAAAACCAAATACTAAATATTGTCAAAATTGATATAAATGAGTTTTTAAAATAAATATTATATTATTAAATTATATAATTTTTTAAAAAATATATGGTTTGGAAAAAGGTATTAAATAATAATATAAATTCCATTAATTAACCACTTGAGGTGATCTTGGAAGTTTAGAGTATGTTTATTAACCATATTGTGTAAGAATACAAGAAGACAAGGTAAAAGTTAAACTATTTAACTAATAGTTCAATATAAAAGATAAGGTTAATATGGTGATCTAGACCTATCTAAAACCTATTGGTTGAGAGGTTTTCGAGAAATACCCACATTATCATCTAGATAAATCATTTTGGATTAATTATAAACCGAAAATGATTTTATTACAAAATAATATTTCAAACTTTTCTTAAAGTGACCCTCCCCTCTCTTATAAAAGGGAACTTCCCATTCTATTAATTTCACACCTCCAAAGCCATTTGGCCCATTATCCCTTGCCCAAATACCTTCCAAAATTACCTTTCTTAAACCTAGAGTCTTTACTTTGGTTAGAAATTCAACCTACGGAGCCCTTTTGATCAACTCAAAAGGAAAGCACTCGAAGAAGAGATGATAATTTCACGACCCTCATAAAGTTTTTTCCTTCTTACACTTCCTCTTTATTTATTGTTTCCATACCAAAATAATAAATCTAGTACCTCCTGTATACTTTGATGCTATTATAAATATGGTACAACCATATTTATTATTCTATCCATCCTATGAATGACAAAGTCACTATATGTGCGTACGTACAGCATACACTATGTGGATTTTCAAATTTAATCATTCTTGGAATTTCATAGGATGGATTGAATAAAATTGGCCACTTTCCCTTACCATATTCTGAAAACATGATGTTTACTTATTTACCAAATGATACCCTAAGTAATTTGTGAGTACAACATAGTATCCCACCACCAATGATATTTAAAAAATTATTTAGTCTTTAATATTTGATGAAGTTATATAAATAAAAAGATAAAAATGAAATTTAGAAAATAGGTTTCATATTTATTATTCATCAGTCATTCGCATTAGCCCTTGGGTTCATAGTGACACCCAAGACAATCATACCTATTTTGGACCATGTCGGAGCCTGAATCATACACTATGTGGATTTTAAAATATAATCATTCATGGAATTTCATTATTCAATTAATTAAAATTTCATTCTAGTACCTTGGAGCATCACTCCAGGTACTATTATCACAGATTCTTGGATAGTCAGTCCAACATCATTATATTGTAAACCTGGAGTGTAAGTCTATAACCAATTTCATGGGTACTTATAGAGTTTCAGTCATCCCCAAATTCTAATGTACTTGGAGTATCAATCCACCACTAATTCAAATGCATACATCGGGGGCCTAGAGCATTAGTTTGGCCACCCATGGATGATGAGAATCAGTCCAACACCGACACCTCATTGTTCGCATAAACATAACAAGGTTTGGTAATAATAAATCTTTTTATCAACCATTCTTAACATTTATCACTAGTTTATTTATTAATCATAACCTTGGACTATAATTAGTAACAGAAGAACAAACATGGTAAATCTCTAATTAATCCATGAATCATCAATTACCACACAACTCAATAGCCATTAAATGTTAGACGATAAAACCCATTAAAACCCAATATTAAACAATACAAAATGTATTTTTTTAATTATATAAACCCAAAAATTTCATTTTTACATTCCATATTTATTATTTGATGAAATATTGATACAACACATGGGTTTTCATCATGCTTGATATCAGAATATATAACATATCCAACAGAATCCATGCATGTTATAACAATTTTTATTGGGCTCAATTCACTTTTCTTAACTAAAAAAGAATTTAGAAACAAGTAAAAACAAAAAAACAACTAAATATATGAGAAATTAATCAAGACTGTGTGAAATATATTATATATAACCTAGCTTAGGATCCTTGACAAATGATCTCCCAATCTTATCCATTAATTCAAGGTACGATGGTTGAAATCATAATGATGAAGAAGATCTAGGATCAAAAATTGTTATCAAGATCCAAAAAAACAAGATCCATTAAATCCTTGATCTATATGATCATTAGTGAACAAATTAATCCCCCTATAATGGGAGAGAAATATGAAAGATAATGGAATCTAAAAATTGAATAAATTACATTACGGAGAGTAGTATATTTCTTCCACCGGATCAATAATTCCAAATGGAAAGAGTTTGAGGTGCCTGGGAATACTACAGTGTAACGCCCCGACCCCTATTACCCAGAGTCGATGCATTATTACATAACATTTTCATGATCACAAGGGATCAAATCCTGAAATACCGATCAGTTTTGTACCCTTGTAAGTACTAGATACAATTATAAGTTTTACATTACATTATAAAATGAAAAACAATAACAACATTGTCTCCATTGACCACATTCATATCCCTCATACTATCCCAGCAGGTCAGTCATAATATACATTTTTTTATCCTGGGGAAAATAAAACATAGAAAGGGGTGATCTCAGATGCTCAGGAAGGATAACAATATAGTGGAAACTTTAATAAATAACCATAAACATTTAAGGAAAAGTATAAGACTAAAACATTAGTCTTTTAAACTTAAACTTCAGCATAATATGGTAAATATAAATAAAATATTTCCATTTACTTATTCACATGGATATTCTACTAGTCAAATAATCACATGAAATATCAATAGCCAATTTCATAATTGTAATGGCCCGGACCTCTCCGGTCCATTACTTTGTGAAATGTTGGTATTGGAGGTGTTTCGGGAGGTCAAGGGGACTTATCCCCAACACTTTGCCAATTTTTCGGTTCTGTGAACAGTGTTTCCAGTTTTATGAACAGTAACAGATCGGTGAGACAGATCAGTTTCACAGATCGGTGAGACAGATCGGTTTCACAGATCGGTGAGACAGATCAGTTTCACAGATCGGTGAGACAGATCGGTTTCACAGATCAGTTTCACAGATCGGTGAGACAGATAAGTTTCACAGATCGGTGAGACAGATCAGTTTCACAGATCAGTTTCACAGATCTGTGAGACAGATCAGTTTCACAGATCGGTGAGACAGATCAGTTTCACAGATCGGTGAGACAGATCAGTTTCACAGATTGGTGAGACAGATCAGTTTCACAGATCGGTGTGACAAATCAGTTTCACAGATCAGTTTCACAGATCGGTGTGACAGATCAGTTTCACAGATCAGTTTCACAGATCGGTGTGACAGATCAGTTTCACAGATCGGTGTGACAGATCAGTTTCACAGATCAGTTTCACAGATCGGTGTGACAGATCAGTTTCACAGATCAGTTTCACAGATCGGTGTGACAGATCAATTTCACAGATCAGTTTCACAGATCGGTGTGACAGATCAGTTTCACAGATCAGTTTCACAGATCGGTGTGACAGATCAGTTTCACAGATCAGTTTCACAGATCGGTGTGACAGATCAGTTTCACATATCAGTTTCACAGATCGGTGTGACAGATCAGTTTCATGTACAGTAACGGTGGGTGAACAGTGTTTCCAGACTCCTACAGTTTTGCCCCTTTTGACGTTTCCTTTGACGTAAAATACATTTAAAGCCTTATTTTAAGGGCTCTTAAGGCCGATTCAAATGCCATAAATCCTATATTAATTATTCCTAAGGCTTGGAATGTCTTACTTGGTCAAACCGCGTGGTTAATGCGATCCGTTTTTAATGGAGAATTAACCGGATCTTAAACCGTCGCCCCATTATATCTTAAAAAGTGACGAGATATCATTCTTCCTTGTTCTTTCCCTTTGTTCTCGACTAAGAGGCGCTAGAACCTTTCAATCCTTTCCGTAGGAGTTTCACAATAAATCTTTACTCTTAGGATTGGTTCTGCTCTGTTTTTGATGCAACCGAGCCGTGTCGATCAATCTTCGATATAAGCATCCTCCGGTGGATGCAGTTGTCACGAGGGGAGGATCGTGACCTGTTGTGTGGATAAAGAACCTGAGGAACTGTTTGAGGTAGGGGATTCATGGCTTCTCTAATTATATATGTGCAATCGTAGAATTAGCATGATTTATTCCTTTGGATCACAATGAAATTGGCCTAATTAAATACTTGAACCGGATTAAAAGAATTGGTTGATCGCATGCTGTTTCTTTATACCGTGATAACAGTTTGCCTCATGATTTCCTAGATATAGTGATATCTATGTTTTCTTTGATTTATTGTTCGTTCATGATTGAAATTGATAATGAACGTAAATCCGGAATTAATTGTTGATTAATTGGCTAAAGATAAAGAGGCATGTAAATTAATCTGGTTATTGTCGTTGTTGTAGTTGTTCTAATTTGAGGATAATCAAATTAGGGAAGCAAGCTTGGTTATTTAATTGTGATAGCTTACTGATTAGGTATCCATGATTGGAACCTACGAATAACAAATCTGTTAATTCAATATGGATTAGAGAACAGATTATGTGGGAATTTCAAAAAGGGTTCTGAGTTACCCTCTTGTTTGTTAACGGGCCGAGAGCCCATTTTGTGATGTTTGTTTTCCTGCTGCTTGTGCTGTGATGTGAGCCTGGATGGCTGTTGTGATATGTGGAGACATGGAGACTTGTGGTTGTGGCAGCGGATGACGCCTAGTGTGGCGAGATGCATCTGTTTATGCATATGGGTGTCGGGGAGGACACCAAGGGTGATGGTATGAGATGAATGTGATGGTTTGATGTTGGTGGTTTGGTCTGGTTGCTTATCTTCTTTACTTTTACCCACTGCTCAAGGCAGCTGGTCTTGCTTACCCTCTTTCCAAAGGAGGCGAAGACACGCGGGGTATGCCACGTGCTTTCCGTGTTTAGCCTCTCGATGGAGGATGGGTCTATGCTCTTTCTATAGGCGGCAAAGACTCAACGGGTAGTATATCTACTCACCGTGTTGAGCCTCCTTTGTGTTTAGAAGCATAGGATGTTTTTCTAGAATGCCTGGGAATGTGGAAAAGTATTTCTGTAATGAATGTTTGATTTAATGGTGAAAATCCACGGGGATGGAGATGCTGGAATTTAAAGGTGATGTGAATCTTAAAAAGGAGCAGTTGTTTTTGAAAGTGACGCCATTTCAGTTTAATGTGGAATTGTTCAATCTTAATTAATGTTTAAAGAATTAATTAATGTACAGTGGAACTGATAAATGAGAATGGAGTAATCTAATAAAGCTCTTCAATTGGTTGTGTGCTTATAGGATACCTAGTCTTAGAAGTAGCAGCCTAGAGTCTGAGAGACGTTAGCTGCAGTTGTATCTAAGACTAGGTAATGCCCATAGTGTGGATGTGAGTTACTTATATATTCTGTACTTTTTGTGTTTCTATACGCTACTCCACCCTGTCGGTAAGGGCAACTTACACCCCGGGGATTCTGAGCCCTGGGGGGGTGTTTTCCCCAACATTCTGATGGGAGGTTGAATGGCTGACTACCCCCTTTGGCCCCGCTCTCTTCTCTTGGTAGATCTTAGTTCTGGTAGGCACAGTGGTTAGTTTTACCCATATATGTGTGTAGAGGGCTGTAATGGCTTGTGGTTATTTCACACACATATATTCTGGATATAGTATCCTATGGACTACTATAGGTGTAACGTGTATAGGCTGTGATTGCTTGAGGATCCTTACTCGGTGTATGGGCTGTAATGCCTTGAGGTATAATACCCGACGTATGATACACGTTATGCGAGATGTGGTGGCTCCCGGAAACTACCTGGTTACTTTGGTTGTGAGGACGGTGTGGTGCTTCGCCCAGGTGTCTGCGGGCAAGCCTTTGTGGTGCACGAGGTGCAGATTGTGGAGCTTGACCCATGTTGATACGGGCAAGCCTTTGGAGAGAGATGCTCAGGACGTATGTCGTTGGGGAAAAGCGGCAAACCAGTGGGGAAGTGGTAGCGGGGTACCCTTGATATTCTTTACTACATGTTATATTCTTGTATGCATTACTTGGTGAGAGTAGCCTTGGTGAGGTTGGGAACATAGTATACCTGTTTAGGTGACGAGTTAGTTTCACTTGTTTTTCACTGGGCTTTAGCATGCTTTCTTTACTTTTGCATGAGAGTCTTGGGGAGGATCCTACTGAGTATAATGTTATACTCACCCTATGTACATATAAACTGTTTTTCAGGCGACTTGGAGCAGTTTGGAGACCAAGTTGGTTACTACTAGATTGCGGTTGGAGGAGGAGCTGTTCGGGGTTGTGGTCGCTGCCGTTTTACTTTCTTTTGGGTACTTTTAGTTTTCCCTTTCAGTTGTAGTACTTTTGCATGACATTTCATATATGTACTTGGGTTTCTTTTACATTTCAGTTATGAGTTGGAGTTGGTTGGAGTCTATTCTATCTCTCTCTTCTGCATGTGTTCTCTTAGAGGGTAATGCCTCCCATTTGTGTGTGTATTATACCCTCGGTGCTAGTCGCCAACCCGGGGCCTACTGGAGGCGGGACTCGGGGGTCATTATCTCCCTTTTCACATTGCCGGCCCAGGAGTGGTACACTTTGTGGGGAGGGGGTCGTGACAATAATGATGGAATTCATAAAGTCAGACTTCATAACCACATAGTCAAGTCCTTGTGCCAATACTACAAATGAGATTTTTTCAAGGCCTTATGACAAGAAACTATTTTGTCTCGTCAGACCTACTAATGCATCGAGGAGCTATAGCGGCCTCCACCCGCCACATACTAAGTCCAATTCATTCCTCATATGAAAACGTTTCAATATAACCTAATCATTTGTATTAAAACTAGTATACAAAATGTTAAAACATTAACCAAAAACATTAATGGTATAAAAATATCACATCCATAGTAAAACATATCCTAACTCATTCAATACAATATGGAAGTTTGTATTATCATAAATCAACCTCGATCAATAATAATATCCAGTAAAGTATGTTGACATAGTTGAAAATGATCAGCCAAAATCTTTGAGGGAAATATCCTTTTTTCATGAAATCATTTTAAAAATCATGAAAATTATAAAGGAATTCATTTAAAAGATATTTTCTAATCAAAGTATCCCATACCACTTTGAAACTTTTGAATGGAATTAACATTTTAAAACATTCAGGTCCATATAAATAAATCATTAAAATCATTTTGAAAACATGGATATTAATGAGAAAGGTTTCGAACAATAAATATTTAAAACAATGAGAATTACATTTTAGTTAAAGAGTCCCTTAGCAAGAATATTTTTGAAAACTCTTTTATGAAACATTTACATGGATAATAAATATGTCCCAGTAAAAACTACCTCTTAAACAATCTCGGATAATAATGAGATTGAGGATTTTAACCCTTGCCTTGTACATTTCCTTGGATGAGGGTACATAAAACTCATGTATAATGGCTAAATCATTGTTATTAATTTATACAAGAATCATATACATAAATATGATATCATATAGGATCTTATAATATTTCATTATTAATATTATTTTAGTAGTATCATCATTTAGGGTGTTAACTGATCTGTTTTCCTTTATATGATTGGTTATGTAAACCATGTTTGTTATAGATAGGATGTATTTGATTAATATACAGAATTATATTAGGTTATTAAACATTATTTTTAATCATAAAATAAAAATTATTCTTCAATTATTACGATGGGAAATGAATCTCATTGCGTTCGTGGAGACGGTAATCCGTATGTACGCCTGAGCGACAAGAGCATTATATTGATGGGGAATTCATGTGTAATTGGATGGTATATAATATAAAAGAATCATTAACATTTTATATTTTTTATTTACATCAATTATACTCATTATTATACCCACTCAAATAATGAAGTTTTTGAATAACTAACTACACTACGACGTGGAGACGGTATGTTGTACGTACGCACGTATGGCGAATTTGTCATTCATAGAATGGAAAGAATAATGAATATGGTTGTACCATATTTATAATAACATCACATTATATAGGAGTTACTGGATTTATTATTTTGGAATGGAAACAACAAAGAAGGAGGAAGTGGAAGTAGGAAAGAACTTTATGAGGGTGGTGAAATTATTATCTCTTCTTCGGGTGTTTTCCTTTTGAGTATATCAAAAGGGCTCCTTAGGTTGAATTTCTGACCAAATTAATGACTCTAGGTTTAAGTAATGTAATTTGGGAAGGTATTTGGGCAGGGAATGTCCAATCCAAATGGCATTGGAGGTGTGAAATTAAGAGAATGGGAATTTCCCTTTTATAAGAGAGAGGAGGGTCACTTTCATAAAATCATTAAATATTATTTTTTAATAAAATAATTTTCAGTTTATAATGGCTCCAAAATGATTTATCTAGAATATAATGTGGTTATTGGTCAGAAACCTCTCAACCAGTAGGTTTTAGACAGGTTTAGGTCACCATATTAACCTTATCTTTTATATTGAACTATTAGTTAAATAGTTTAACTTTTACATTGTCTTCTTGTATTCTTACACAATATGGTTAATAAACATACTATAAACTTCCAAGATAACCTCAAGTGTATCATTAATGACATATATATTGTTATTTAATACCTTTTTCAAACCATATATTTTTAAAAATATATATATAATTTAATAATATAATATTTGTTTTAAAAACTCATTTATGTCAATTATGACACTATTTATTATTTGATTTTTGTGAAAGTAATCACAACTTTATTAGTTAGAAATTATACATTGAATCAACCCTAACATGTCATATTCACCTTATAAATTCGTGTATTTCATAAAAACATTGAAATTATATTTATTTTATTATTTATATTACCATTTATTTGATTCATTCATTAATAAGGAAATTCATGCATCATCATTGTGTCATAAATAAATTTAATTATTTAATGTATAAAAATTATAAATAAAATACCATGATGTATAAAATAGTATTAGTTTTATAATTAATATTTATAGACTAATTTATCTTGTGTATAACAATATATTAAAAAAATTAGTTATTAAACTTTTAATTTAACACTTATAACTCTTCTTTAAATAAAATAATAATAAATGTCCAAATCTAATAAAAGTGGAAGAAATGAATAATATTTTTTCCTAATGTAGTTTTTTGTCTATATACACTTTTCCAAAAGAATTATTACATGTGTTATGTCAATTATAATATCATTTTTACCTTTAATTACCCTATTTACTTTTAACCATAGTAAATAAAAGTCAAAAGTTACTATTAACCAAAAATTATTTTCATCTTATTGAACCATATTTTACTTACTGATATTAACCATGTCTCTCAAAGTTTTTAAATTCAACTCACATAAGTGGTAAAATTAGGTTTTATGCAAATTTTCCCATGCTCCTAGAAGGTGGGTAAAAAGACGTTAAAAAGTTTAATAAAATTTTATACATATAATTTTATTATAAAATGACTCAAATGAATTATATTAAACTTATATAGGTATTATATATCTATTTTTACTTAAAATAAATTTAAATAAAAACTATTTTAATTTAATTGTTTTTAAACAATAACACAGTGTTTTTCACTATTCATAAAAATTGAATGTTTTAATAAAAATACCAAAAATTAACCTTAAGTTTAATTTGATATTCTGAATTAAAAAATGAATTCTATTTCACCAAATTAAAAACATATAAGTTTAATTAATTAATTAAAAATTAATTCTCGTTGTAAAAACCAAAAGGTAGGTTTTTAAAAAGTAAAAACTATCAAAAGATTGACATGTGTTTATGTCAAATTTAAATGTGAAATTGCTTATAATGACCTACATTGTATTAAATAAAAAAATATAATCTAATTATGCTTCCAAAACATTCAAACTAATAATTTAACACTATAAATTATTTATATTTAAAAATTATTTTTCAATTAAAATTTAGTATTTTTCACTATTCCTCAAAATATGAAAGTAATCATAAAAGTACAAAAAAATTATCCAAAAATTTTTTTTTGTCCCAATTCAAATTAAGAATTTAATTTCATTATATTAAATATATAAGATGTCAAATATTTGTTTTAAAATGTATTCTCCATTAAATAGGCTGTAGAATTTCATTTTTTGAAAAATATTTCTTTTATCTGAAAAATTGAATTTGTCATTATATTATTTCTAATAAACAAAAAAATGTAAATTTTAAAAAAAATATAGGATATATATAATTCTAAATAAAGTTAATAATATTCAAAAATACCTTTTGAATGTCTAGTTTGATAAGTCGTGGTGCGCTCGAACTCATTGTTGCATGTAACGCAAGTTATTGAATTACTTGGAAGAGATAACATAGTATGAAATATTTGGGTGTTACATTCTCCCCTACTTCAATAATTTTGTCCTTGCAATATGAAATTATTCTTTGAAAATAAAATTTTAAAAATAGTAAAATACTTTTGTGGAAAGCCCGCATCGAAAATTGGTTTAATAAAATTTATTATTAATAATAGAGAAAGGGAAATGAATAATTACCCAATAAATTATGATCTCGATTAGGAGAGATTTGGTGGAAATTAAAGACACATATTTGGTGGAAAACATAAATATTTATTGGGAGTGATTGAGGCAATCAATCACAAACAAGTGTACAATTGAGAGCCTCAAATCCATAAATCTATGAGGATTTAAAATAGTATCAATTCAATAAAACATAAGATATTATAAAAACACATTTTTGATTTTAATATCCCTTCCCTAAAGTTTAAGTATTAATTTATCAATAAAATTATTTGGAAAAAATATAACTGACAAGTAGAGTTTCATCCCTTTCACTCCAAAAGTTAATAGAATTCAAAAATATTCTATTTATCCTATTCTTATAGGGTTTCAAAAATAATTAATTTTTAATTAGTTTTTAATAATATTTAAAAAACAACATTATACCAACTATGATATCACTTAGGTCAGTGGTAGGTGATGCACCCTTATCGCCCTTCGGTTGCGGGTTCAAGTCTCTCGGCGTTGCTGGACATGATGGGTTGTCGCCCGACCTCCAGGTTGTACTTTTTATAACAATAAAAAAATCATAATATTAAACATTTTTTTACCTTAAACAACAGTATCCAATGTTTAATTTAATCAATTCCAAACATTAGACTTATCCAAAATACTTCTATCCAAACTCACCGTCCAAAATTTTTAAGGAAGGTAAACACAATGATGATCCTTTTTTCCACGTAAAAACATGTGAATACCATCATCAAGAATTATTTTAAAATATGGTAAAACCCTAAATTACCATAAAACCTTATTTATTACATTCATGCTCCCTTATTCCTTATATAATACTAGATATACTTCTTATATCCAAAAATATTGTAAACTCCAATAATGATGGAATATACAGATCATTAATCAGTTTCAAGTTTGTCAAGAATATCCAATATAATTTATCCAAATCAATCATATATTATTCCAAAATCACTACCTCATTATCAGAACCATATTAAGGTTTATCTTTCTACCTTCTATCCTTTTATTCTCTTACATCCCTTCAAATTCATAGGACTCGGAGAATTTTTTACTAATCTTATTGACACATTATATTATTTCTTCCTATGATGAGAATATTTCGGAGACTATTTCCCTTCTAAATGCTGGCTTAATATCATGAAAGATATGAAACTTCTTAATCTTTGGATCATGCGTATTGCTAGAGTTCTCTTTGTTTCTACTGGGAACCATTTCTAAACAATGGCATACGCTAGGTTAGTTTATGAATCGCAATGCATTATTCCTAACATGTAAAATAGTAACTTTTGACTAGTTAATTATAATATAATTGTTTACCTTTAATTACCCCTTTCGTGTAATGAAAATGTTAATTATCCTAAGCATATCCCCTGGGAGTGGCGTAACCAAGAGTGCAGAAAGACTTGTTGTCGTGTACCGGGATACCTCGGGTAAAGCCCGAAACTCCTTGTCAGAGTTTTCACTCAAAGGTACAACTGTTCTAGAGCCACCTCTACCTTCTCGTTTCCAGAAATGGATTTATTACTTGGAAAATACACAAAATATCTACATTACCAAAATTCATGGATGTTCTTCAATATTAATCCTCAAAGTCTATCTTATTTTAATGTTCTCTAATCTGAGTTTATCTAAATATAGTTTCCAAGGTTTCTACTAAAGTTCCTATGATACCAACTGTAACGCCTCAGCCCCAGTTATCCAAATTCGGTGCATAATTACATAACACTGTCACGATCACAAGGGATCAAATGTCGAAATACTGATCAGTTTAGTAGCCTTGTAATTACTAAATACATTCATAAGTTTTAAATTGCATTATAAAATTAAAAACAACCACAAAAATTTCTCCATTCACCACATTCATATCCCATAGACTATCCCTGAAGGTCAGTCATAATATACTTCTTCAAATCCGGAGAAAAATAAAACATAGAAAGGGGTGAGCTCAGATGCTCAGTAAGGATAACAATATAGTGGAAACTTTCATAAATAAGCATAATCATTTATGGAAATATTTAAGACTCAATCATAAGCCTTTTAAACATAAACTTCAGTATAATATGGAAAATATAAATCAAATAATGTCATTTTCTTATTCACATGGGTATTCTACTAGTCGAATAATTGCATTCAATATCAATATCCAATTTTATAATGATAGAATGCATAATACCAGACTTCATAACCACATGATCAAGGCCTTGTGCCAATACTAAAAATAATATTTTGTCATGGCCTTATGCCAATACACTCGTTTGTCTCTTGAGACCTACTGATGCATTGAGGAGCTATAGAGGGCTCCACCCGTCACTTACTACGTCCAATTAATTCCTCATATGAAAAGGTTTAATCTTAACATAAACTTTGGTATTAAAACTAGAATACGAAATGGTAAAACATTAACCATAAAACATGAATGGTATAAAAATAGCACATCCATAGTAAAACATATCAAAACTCATTCAATATAATATGTAATACTTTATTATAATAAATTAACCTCGATCAAGAATAATATCCAGTAAAGGATGTTGACATAGTTGAAAGTGATCAGTAAAACTTTTTGAGAGAAATATCCCTTTTTCATGAAATTATTTTAAAAGTCACGAAATTTTTAAAGGAAGTCATTTAAAATATATTTTTGAATAAAAATATCCTATAACACTTTGAAACTTTTGAATGGAATTAAATTTTTAAAAAAGTCATGGTCATACAAATAAATCCTTTAAATCATTTTGAAAACATGGATATTAATGAGTAAAGTTTAGAGGAATAAATCTTTAAAACATTTAAAATGATGTTTTAGTTAAAGAGTCTCTTAAAAAAATCCTTTTGAAAACTCTTTTATCAAACATTGATATGGTTAATAAATGTGTCCTAGTAAAAACTTACACATAAACAATCTCGGACAATAATGAGATTGAGTAATTAACACTTACCTTGTAATTTTCCTTGGACGAGGGTATGTTAACCTCATGTATAATAGTTAAATAAATTTTATTAAATTATACAAGAATCATTTTAATAAATATTATATCATATATGATCTTATAATATTGCTTTATTAGTAATATTTTATTAGTATCATCGTCTCCGGTGTTAACTGATTCATTTTAATTTATATTCTTGGTTATGTATGCCATGTTTGTTATTAATAGGATGTATTTGATTCATATACAAAATTATATAAAGTTCTTAGAAAATATTTTTAATAATAAAATGAAATTATTCTTGAATGATTACGATGGGGGATAAATCTAATTGCATTCGTGGAGAAGGTAATCTGTACGTACGCACGAGCGAAAATATCCTTATATTGATGGTGAAATCATATGTAATTGGATGCTATATCATTAATACAGAATAATTAACATGTTATATTTATTATTTACATCAATTATAATCATTATTATACACATAAAAATAATGATGTGTTTGAATAACAAACAACACCACGACATGGAGACGGTAAGGCGTACGTATGAATGTATAGTGACTTTGTCATTATTAGGATGGATGGAATAAATAATATGGTTGTACAAAATTTATAATAACATCACAGTATGTAGGATGTACTGGAGTTATTATTTTGGAATGGAAACAACAAAGAAATAGGAAGTGGAATAAGAAAACAACTTGAAAGAGATAGTGAAATTATTACCTCTTCTTTGGGTGTTTTCCTTTTGAGTAGATCAAAAGGGCTCCATAGGATGGATTTATGAACAAATTAAGGACTCTAGTGTTACTTGAGGTAATTTGAGAAGGTATTGGGGAATGGGTTTGTCAATCCAAATGGCTTTGGAGGTTTGAAATTAAGATAAAGTAAGTGCCCATTTATAAGAGAGGTGAGGGTCACCTTAGGAAAAGCTTGAAATATTATTTTACAATAAAATAATTTTCGGTTTATAATAGTTCAAAAATGTTTTATCTTGAGGTTAATATGTTTATGGGTCAAAAACCATTCAAAAAATAGGTTTTAGATAGGTTTCGGTCACCATATTAACCTTATATTTTAGATTTAACTATTAGTTAAATAGTTTAACTTTTTCCTTGTCTTCTTGTATTCTTACACTATATGGTTAATAATAATATTCTAAACATCCAAGAGAACCCCAAGTGGTTCATTGATGACATATATAATACTATTTATGCCCTTTTCCTAAAACTTATATTTTTAGAAAAATTATATAATTTAATAATATAATATTTGTTTTAAAAACTCATTTATGTCAATTTTGAAACTATTTAGTATTTGTTTTTTATGAAAGTAATAACAACTTTATTACAAAAAAATAATACATTTAATCAACCCTAACATGTCATATTAACCAATAAAATTATTTTATGTTATAAAAACATTAAATTTATATTTATTTTCATATTTATAATGCCATTTATTTGATTATTTCATTAAAAAGGTAATTACTACATCATCATTGTGTCATAAATAAAATTAATTATTTCATCCCTAAAAATTATAAATAAAATACCATAATGTAGGAAATAATTTTATATTTCTAATGAATATTAATAGTTTAATTTATCTTATGTATAACCCTATATTAAAAATGGTTTAGTTATTAAACTTTGAATTTCAAACTTTTAACTCTTCTTTAAATAAAGTAATAATAAATTTCCAAATCTAATTAAAGTGGACCAAAAGGATCATATTTTATTTTTCAGTTTTTTTGGTCGAAATGAACTTATCCAACAGAATTAGGACATGTGTTGTGATAATTATAATATCATTTTTAACATAAATTACCCTATTTACTTTTAACAGTGGTAAATAAACGTCAAAAGTTTCTATTCACCAAAAATGATTTTCATCATATTGAACCAACTTTTTCTTAATGATTTAAATTATTTCTCTTGGATTTTTGAATTCAACTCACAAAAGCGGTAAAATTATGTTTTATGCAAATTTCCAAATGCTCGTAGAAGGTGGGTAAAAGACAGTAAAAGGTTCAACAATATTTTATTCATCTACATTTTTAATAAAATGACCCTAATAAATTAAATAGAACTTATATAGGTATTATATATCTATTTTGACTTAAAATAAATTTAAATAAAGAATTAATTAAAATAAAATGTCGGTTTTAAACAATAACGTGGTGCGTTTCACTACATATCAAAATTGAATGTTTTATGAAAAATTCCAAAAATTCACCCTAAGGTAATTTTGATATTCTGAATTCAAAAAAAAATCTATTTTATTAAATAAAAACATATAATTTTTATTATTTAATTTAAAATTAATTCTCGTTGTCAAAACCAAAAAGCGGGTTTTTAAAAAGTAAAAACTATGAAAAGATTGACATGGGTTTCTGTAAAATTTAAATGTGAAATTAATTATATTGATATATATTATATTAAATGATAAAAATATAATCAAATTATACTTACAAACCATTCAAATGAATAATTTAACAATATAAATTATTTTGAATAAAAAATTGTTTTTAATTAAAATTTAGTATTTTTCACATTTCATCAAAATATGAAAGTTATCAGATAGTACCAAAAATTTATCCAAACTACAATTTTATGTCCCGATTCTAAAAAATAATTTAATTAAATTGAATTGAATATATATGAGTTTCAAATATTTGTTTTAAAAAGCATTCTACATTAAATAGGCTGTAAAATTTCATTTTTGGAAAATACTTTTTTTATCTGAAAAATTGAATTTATGCTTATATTATGTCTAATAAATACAAAATATGAATGATAAAATTATATAGGATATGTATATAATTAAAAATGTAGTTAATACTATTCCTAACCACTTTTTTAATGGCCATTTTGGTAAGTCGTGGTGTGCTCGAACTCATTGTTACGTGTAGTGCAAGTTATTGAATTACTTTGAAGAGATAACAAACTATGTAATCTTGGCGTCTTACATTATCCCCTACTTCAATAAATTTGGACCTCGTAATTTGAAATAAAATTAAAAAATAAATGGTTAAAAAAAGAAAAATACATTTTTAGAAAGCCCACAATGGAAATTGGTTTAAAAAAATTAGTCTTAATTAGAGGGAAAGGGAAATAAAAAAGTCACCACAAAATTATGATCTCGATTAGGTGAACATTGATGGAAATTAAACAAACATATTTAGAGGTAAAAGTAAATATTTATAGGGATTTATTGAGGTTATCAATCACAAACAAGTGTATACTTGAGAGTCTCAAAGCCATCAATCTGTGATGATTTAAAATATCATCAAAATATAAGGTATTAGGATAACACATTTTTTGGTTTTAATATCCTTTCCCTAATGTTTTGTTATTAATTTATTCATAGAATAAGAGAGAAAAAATAATTAACATGTAGAGTTTCATCTTTTAACTAATTCCAACCCCAAACTCATCTTTCACTGCAAATGATAATAGAATTCAAAAATATTCTATTTATCCTAATCGTATAGGGTTCCGAAAATTATTAATTTTTAATTCATTTGTCAGACTTTAAAAAACTACATTATACAAACCAGGACAGCAGGTAGGCTAGTGGTAGGTGATTCACCCTTTTCACCATTCGGTTAGGGGTTCAAGTATCACGGCCTTGTCGGATGCGACGGGTTGTCGCCCGACCTCCGGGTTTTCCTTTTTATAACAATCCAAAAAAATAATATTAAGATGTTTTTTTAACCTTAAATAGTATTATCCAATGTTTAACTTAATCCGTTCCAACCATTAGACTTATCCAAAATACTTATGTCCAAACTCACAGTCAAAAATTTATAAGGAAGGTAAACACAATGAAGATCCTTCTTTCCATGTAATATCATGTGAATACCTTCATCATGTATTCTATTAAAATACGGTAACACCCTGAATTACCATAAAACTTTATTAATTACATTCATTTTCTCTTATTCCTTATTGTATATTGGATATAATTTTTATATCCAAAAAATGTTGTCAACTCCAACAATGATGGAATATACAAATCACTAATCAGTTTCAATATAGTCAAGAATATCCAATATAATTTATCCAAATCAAACATGTCTTATTCCAATATCACAACCTCAATATCAAAACCATATTAAGGTTTATATTTCTCTCTTCCATCCTTTTATTCTCTTTCTTCCCTTTAAAACAATAGAACTCAAAAAATTCTTTACATATCTTATTAACACATGATATTATGTCTTCATATGATGAGAATATGTTGGAGACAATTTCACTCCTAAATTTTGGGCCAATACCATTAAAAGATATAATCCTTCTTAATCATTGGATCATGCGTATTGATGGAGTTCTCATTCCTTCTAATAGGCACAATTTTTAAAAAATGGCATACACTAGGTTAGTTTATGAATCAAAATGTAGAATTAAAAACTTGTAAAATACCTAACGTAAGTTGAAAATATTATTAATATAATATATAATCATAAAATGTTTTCATTGAGGATATATATTACTATTAAATCCTCCATAATGGATTAAAATTAAAATGTGAATTATCTTAAGCATATCCCCTTTGAGTTTTGTAACCATGAGTGAAGCAAGGACCATTGTCATGTACCATGATACCTGGGGTCTAGCCCAAAACTCTTTTTCAAAGTTTTCACTACTAGGTACATCTGTACCAGATCCGCCTCTACCTGCTCATATCCAGGCAGGGACGTATTACTTGAAAAATACACAAAATCTCTACATTACCAAAATTCTAGGATGTTCTTATATACTAATTTTCAAAGTCTATCTTAGGGTAATGTGATATAATCAGAGTTTATCTAAATAAAATTTCCAAGGATTTTAATACACATCATCTGATACCAACTGTGATGCCCCAACCCCAGTTACCCAGAGTTGGTGCATTGTTACATAACATTGACGTGATCACAAATGATCAAATCCCAAAAGACCGATCAGTTTAGTAGAATTGGAAGTATTAGATACATTTATTTGTTTTACATTACATTATAATACGAAAAAGAACAACAACATTGTCTCTATTGACCGCATTCATATCTCTTATAATATCCCTATAGGTCAGTCATAATATACTTCTTCACATCCTGGGAAAAATAAATTTTAGAAAGGGGTGAGCTCAGATTCTCGGTAAGGATAAAAATATAGAGAAAACTTTCATAAATAAGCATAAAAATTTAAGGTAATGTATAATACTAAAACATAATCCTTTTAAACATAAACATCAGAATAATATGGAAAATATATATCAAATAATTTCATTCACTTATTCCCATGGATATTCTACTAGTGGAATAATCACATGAAATATCAATAGCCAATTTCATAATAATGGAATGCATAATTCCAGACATCATAAACACATAGTCAAGCCCTTATGCCCAGACTACAAATAAGATTTTGTCCTGGCCTTGTTCCAAGACACTAGTTTTTCTCATGAGACCTACAGATTCATCGAGGAGCTATAGTGGGCTCCACCCATTACTTACTAAGTCTAATGCATTCCTCATATGAAAAGGAGTAAACATAATATAATCATTCGTATGAAATCTAGAATAAAAAATATTAATAAATTAACCATAAACTATGAAATGTATAAAAATATCACATCCACCATAAAACATAGCATAACTCATTCAATACAATATAGAAGACTGTATTATAATAAATCCACCTCGATCAAGAATAATATCCAGTAAATCATGTTGACATAATTGAAAATGATCAGTAAAAATCATTGAGAGAAATATCTCTTTTCCTGAAATCATTTTAAAAGCCGAAAAATCTGTAAATGATGTCATTTAAAATATATTTTTGAATAAATGTTCCTCATACCACTTTGAAACTCTTGAAAGTAATTAACATTTGAAAACATTCATTTTCATATAAATAAATCCTTAAAATCATTCTAAAAACATGGACATTAATGAGAAATATTTAGAAGAATAAATCTTTAAAACATTTAAAATTATGTTTTAGTTAAGGAGTCCCTAAGAAATAATCATTTTGAAAACTCTTTTATGAAACATGGACATGGAAAATAAATATGTCCGAGTAAAATCTTACACATAAACAATCTCAGATAATAATGAGATTGAGAAATTAACCCTTACCTTGTACTCTTCCTTGGTTGAGGGAACCTTAACCTCCTGTATAATATTTAAGACATATTTATTAAATTATACAAGAATCATATACATAAATATGAAATCATATATGATCTTATAATATTTCTTTGTTATAAATATTTAACTAGGCTCATTGTTTCGAGTGTTAACTGATTCATTGTCCTTTATATGCTTGTTTACGTATGCCATGTTTGTTAGGGATAGGATGTATTTTATTCATATACAGAATTATATTATGTTCTTAAACATTATTTTTAATAATAAAATGAAAATTATTCTTTAATTATTACGAAGGGGAATGAATCTCATCGCGTTCGTGGAGACAGTAATCCATACATATGTAGGAGCGACAATATCATTATATTGATGGTTAAATAGTATATAATTGGATGTTATATCATATATAAATAATCATGAGAATGTTATATTTATTATTTACATCAATTATACTCATTATTATACCCATCCAAATAATGAAGTGTTTGATTAAAAAATAACACCCTGATGTGGAGACGGTAAGTTGTATGTACGCACATATGGTGACTTTGTCATTCATAGTATGGATGGAAAAAATATTATGGTCGTACCATATTTATAATGACATCATAGTATTTATGAGGTACTGGAGTTATTTTATTGGTACGGATACAACAATGAAGGAGGAAGTGGAAGAAGAAAAGTACTTGAAAGATGAAGGTGAAATTATTACCTCTTCTTCGGGTGTTTTCCTTTTGATTTGATCAAAAGGGCTGGTTAGGATGGATTTTTGACCAAATTAAGGACTCTAAGTTTAATTTAGGGATGTTGGTAAAGTATTTGGGTTGGTTTTGAATGATAAAAATGGCATTGGAGGTGTTAAGTTAAGAGAAGGGGAAGTTCCCTTTTATAAGAGTGGTGAGGGTCACTTTACGAAAAGCTTGAAACATTATTTTATAATAAAACATTTTTCGGTTTCTAATGGCTCAAAAATGATTTAACTTGAGTATAAGGTGGGGATGGATAACAAACCTCTCAAACAATTGTTTTTATATTGGTTTAGGGCACCATACTCACATTATCATTTAGATTTTACTATTAGTTAAATAGTTTATCATTTACCGTGACTTTTTGTATTCATACACTATATGTTTAATAATATTAATCTAAACTTCCAAAGGAACCAAAAGTGGTTCATTAATGAAATATATAATATTATTTTATATTCTTGTCCAAACCATAAATTTTTAATAATATTATATAATTTAATAGTATAATATTTATTTTAAAAATGCTTTTTTGTCAATTTTGGCACTATTTAGTATATGATATTTTTGAAAGTCATAACAACTTGATTATGTAGAACAATATATATTTAATCAACCCTAAAATTCCATATTAAGATATAAAATTCGTGGATTCCATTAAACTTTGAAATTAAATTTATTTTAATATTTATAATACCATTTATTTGATTAGTTCATTAATAAGATATTTACTGCATCATCATTGTGTCAAAACTAAATTTACTTATATAATGTTTAAAAATTATAAATAAAATACCATGATGTAGGATATATTCTTTTATTTCTAATGAATATTTATAGTCTAATTTATCTGATGTGTAACCCTATATTAAAAATAATTTAGTTATTAAACATTGATTTTAACACTTTTAACTCTTCTTTAAATAAAATAATAATAAATGTCCTAATCTAATCAAAGTGGTCCAAAAGAATCATATTTTATTTCTAAGGTTGTTTTTGGTCGAAATAAACTTATCTAATAGAATTAGGACATGTTTGATGTAAATTATAATAACATTTTTACCTTTAATTACCCTATTTACTTTTAACCGTGGTAAATAAAGTCAAAAGTTACTATTCACCAAAAATTATTTTTATCTTATTGAACCATGTTTTACTTAATAATTTAAACCATATCTATAGGATTTTTTATATTCAACTCATAGAAGTGGTAAAATTAAATTTTGTGCAAATTTGCAAAAGCACCTAGAAGGTGGGTAAAAGACGATAAAAAGATCAAAAACATTTTATTCATCTAATTTTATTATAAAATGACTCCAATGAATTAAATTGAACTTATATAGTTATTATATATCTATTTTTACTTAAACTAAATTTAAATAAATTATTATTTAAAAAAAAGTCAGTTTTAAACAATAACGCAATGTTTTCACTATTCATCAAAATTGAGTGTTTTAAGAAAAATACCAAAAATTTACCCAAAGATAATTTGGATATTATGAATTCAAAAATGAATTCTATTTTACCAAATTGAAAATATATAAGTTTAATAAATTAATATTCATTTTCAAAATCAAATACAGGTTTTTAAAATGTAAAAACTATCAAAAGATTGACTTGTGTTTATGTCAAATTTAAATATGGAATTACTTATAATGACTTAAATTGTATCAAATGGTAAAAATATAATCTAATTATACTTCTAAAACATTCAAATTCATAACTTATCACTATAAATTATTTTTATTAATAATGTTTTTGTCAATTTAAATTTAGTATTTTTCACTATTCATCAAAATATGAAAGTTATCAGAAAAGTACCAAAAATTTATCCAAACTAAATTTTTATGTCCATATTATAAAGACTAATTTATTTTCATTAAAGTGAATATATAAAAGTGTCAAATATTTGTTTTTAAAGGATTCTCCATTAAATAGGTAGTAAAATTTCATTTTTTGAAAAATACTTTTTTTATTTGAAAAATATAATTTCTCCTTATATTATGTCTACGAAACACAAAACATGTGTGTTAAATTTATATAGGATATATATAAATTTAAAAATGAATTTAATACTATTCATAACCTCTTTTTTAATGGAATGTTTGGTAAGTTGTTGTGCACTCAAACTTGTTGTTGCATGTAGCCCATGTTATTGAATTACTTTGAAGAGATAACATACTATGAAATCTTGTGGTGTTACATACAGAGAGCCTTAAAATATATGGAAAAAATTTTAGGATTAGTGGTTTTTATTTGGGATATAAAACATAGTTTTTGAAACTTTTATTTAAATTTTCAAAATATTTAATGTCAACACCCATAGTTCGCTGGAGAGGCTACTTGGTTAAAGTCACTAGGAACCATAACAATAATCCCTATATAGAGAGTGTTTTAGGTGCACAGTTTGAAAAAGATAGTTACTTTAATCATGATCAAACCATGAATCACCTTTATTTCCTAGGGTGAATGGTTTTCATTGTGTGACTGCATGATTTGATCAAATCGCAAGCCCATTCTAGTGGATCAAAATGGGGCTCATAGTTTTCAAGGGAAAATTGTATTGTTTTCTCTAAACATGTTCCAAACCTGCATAGACCCATTGGATTACGTCATATTTAACCAGAACAACCCCAAATAAATACCCAAACAAATTATGATCAAAATAGGGGTAAAATATTACCTAAAAATAACTATGAAACATCTCAAGAATGGTGAGGATATTAAAATATCTCCACCTTATAACAACTAATCCTTGATTTACATTCCAAAGAATCACAAACATTCCGAGGTAAAAATGGAAAAATAATGGGCCTGAATATCTACCTACCTGTCCCATTATTCCTTTAAAAAATGTCCATTCTACCACAACACTCTAAATAATGGCACAATGTTTCCCCACAAAACATTATCACTATGATCCATAACATAAATTGGATTCTCCTCAAAGGAATCATCATACTAAATTTCAACATCATCAACAATGATCATATGTGAATGCTTAAGGTTATACTTCCAAAGTAGTGAAATATGAAAACAAATTGTCTGTATAACTATACTTATATGGATGATCGAATCAATATACCACTACTATAAACTTCTCCACAATCTTATAGAGTCTAAAAATCTAGGGTTCCAAATTTCCTTAATTTCATTTCCAATAGTGACCCAATATCAGTGACACTCGAAGGAATAAACGTTCACCTACTATAAACTCTAGAGTTCTACATTGGTTATCAACAACAGAATTCTATATAACCTGATACGTAGCCATATATTTCCTAATCATCTTAACATATTTCAATGTCTCCTCCCCTGGACTCAGCCCCAAAAACTCTAACTCACTCGCCTCTATCCAACATAATGGTGAACTACATATCCTATTATAAAACTCATCATATGGTACCATATGAATAGTTACCTCATAATTGTTTTTATAGGAGAAATCAACCATTTATATGTTCTTCTCACAAGATCAACTATAGTCTTGGATGCATTCCCTAACCATGCCCTCTATTAAATAGATAATACACTCTTATTTCTCATCTATGTGTGGGTCAAATGTCATACACAAGAAACAACTAAGTACCACGAACATTTTGAAATCCATTTCATGATCATGATGCAAAATGTGGATCACAATATACAACTATACTTTGTGGTACCCCTTGAAAATTCATTATCTCATGAACGTATAATTTCCAAAATGAACAACCATAAAAATATCCCTAATTGGAATTAATTGGGATACATTCATAAATGTTTCCACAGTTATCCATATAATTACATTATTCAGAGGCTTCTTCAAGAGTCTGACCAAAACATAAAATGTAATTGCATCTCACTACCAATATGGGATTGAAAATGGACATAATATTTCCATAGACCATTTATTATCATCCTTCACATGCTTAAATGTGTATAAATGTGTTACAAAACCTATGACCCATTTCTATATTCCTAGAAAAAATTATTTCTTATGAAGGTGATACGATATTATAGTAAAAATATGGTGCACCACCCACTCTAATGCAAGGAACTCACACATCAATTCCTCTCTTACACAAGTATAATGAAAAATGTATATATATATATATATATATGTATATATATTATCTAATCATCATTGATGACCCAATAAGAAGATGAATCTCTACCTTATTGGCTTTCCCTCAAGGGAAACACTTCGGATCCTTATAATGCCTCTCCTTGATTCAACTCAGAAGTCTGGAATCCACTAATAAGGACATGAGGGTTGTCTTAAATTGGTCATATTGGACCTCTAAATAAATTTCAGTTAATAATTCCATCATTTTATAGTAACAACTAGAATCTCAGACTGGATGAGTCTATGTATTGTGGCTCACAAAATCATCCACATTGTTTTTATCTAATGAATATAGGCTAGCTCAATGTCAAGAGACTGTATATACTCAACCCATATCCATGGATAGTGATTTAAATCATATTATATAAATCTATACTTTAAAAAAATTTGGTTGGTATACAAAACAAAAATTTCTCCTAATATGTAATTCCACCAACACATTAAGGAATTAACCAATATGACCAAATAAATATCGTGCATAGGATATTTCCATTCATTTGGCCTCAACATTCAAGGTTTATATTCTAGTACTCAATCACTCTAAACGTACACTGATCTAATTTCATTCATGTATTCATAACAAAATAGGCTATAAGTCACACCTTGTCCAGGTAAGATCAAAATTGGGGTAGTATTAAAATGCTTCGTTAACTCTTGGAAGGCTTTCTCACATGCTCCAAACCATTCAAACTTGACTCCCTTATTTTTCGCAATTGAATGTTGTGCATTCATGCAGGAATAGTCTGAGATGAATCTCCATAAATAGGAGGAAAACACAAAAATAGTCGGATATCTAAAACATTATTGGGTTACTCCGAATAAACAACTACATGAACATTCTTTGGGTCCAATGACACACCTTCCTCAGAGATGATGTGACCCATGAAATGTACATAGTTGATCTAGAATAGACACTTAGATTAATTGGAATATATCCTATGCTATTTTAGTGCTCTCAAGATGATGTTATGATTTTGGAATGATTTTCATGATTATAGGAGTACACCAAGATTTAATACATAAAACAACTATGATCCGATCTAGGTACGAGTGAAAGTTTCATTCCATCAAGGCCATAAACACAATAAAAGTTTTCTTTATCCCAAAAAGCATCATGAAAAAATCATATAGGATATCAATTCTCCTCAAAGTAGTATGTGTTATGTTAGATGATTTCACTCTCAATTGATGACACCTTGATCTCAAGTTATTATTAGAGAATAGTTAATATCCTCTCAACTGGACAAAAAATTCATTAATACATGGAAGAGGATATTGGTTCTTAACTGTTACACAGTTCAAAATCTAATAATTAATACATTGATGAAATGTTCCATCATCCATATTTGAATAAAAAACCAAGGGACCCAAAGCTGACATACTCATATAGATAAACCCATTATCCATCAATTCTTCCAATTGAGTCTTATTATCTTGAATATATGTTGGTTATATTCAGTATGGTGTAATGGATATTGGTTCAGGTACAAGAATTCACTAAATTGTAGACTCAACATCCTTCTCGAGTGGTATCTTTGATAATTACTTAAGGAAAACATCTTGAAACTAATCTACTACAAGTGTAAAGATGTTATGTTTCACACCCCCATCATCTAAAAAAGGACTCAAATCCTAGGTAGTGAGCTCCCTCAGTTGCTAATGAACATTCCCCTTATTTCCTACCTTGATATCCCATTCCCCATGATAAATATAATGGTTATCCTCAGGAGACGTTATGGCCTCATTAATAAGGTAAAATATATGTGGGATCTGTACAATACCGAATTTTACATACCCAAATTCAATTCAAAACCTGAAGACTCATGTACATATAGATCCTGAAGGAAATTATACTCCCTAACCTTGATGTAAGACCCTTTTCATCGACAAATTTCCTTTTTCTACACTCACAATGGTGTGTCAATCATCATAAATTCACACAAAACATCATCCATCAGATCTAAATAGTTAACAATTTGAGATCATATAACATAATGTGAATCTCCTATATAAAATAAAATACCAAAATGTGTAGAAGCTCCCATAATTTTACCTCTGACTATCAGTTATATGTGCTTGATATCATCAACTATAGGATGAACTGGATGTAACTGAACTATCCATCAACCGTATTCTATCATAGGATTCCCCTATATTGAACATCTCTACTGATATGTTTGCTATTTCCTTAAAGTAGAACATCCTCCACCCTGACCAACATGACAAATTGAACTCCAACTACCCAACTGGTATGGGTTTTAAAACACCCTTTTAGTACTCTAGTTTGGCCTAGATCATCTAACCCCGCCCAAATGTTGAGGATTCATATAATACATATGTAAGTGTCAAATCCTTTCACATGCTCAACACTACACTAGTGGTTGGGGAAACTAATTATGAATGTGACTCAGACAACCACATAGATATATGAACACTTGATTACTACCATGACCAACAATCATTCTCCCTAGATACTATATTTTTCAATATTATGATAAATAATCTCATAAAAATACTTCCTACCCTCAAAAGATGTACCTATTGGTCACACAGCACAAACCACATATCCTCTACCTGAATCTTCCTTTATATCCCCCTTAGAAATGAGATCCTAATTTTCTATATTAGAAAACATCATCAATCAGAAGAAATTAAACTTAAAGTATTCTCACATTTAGTTCCAACTTAAAAAAACATTTCCCCAACTTCTTCATCACCAACCTTCACTAGGACAATGTCCTATAAGTATTTGAATTGACAATCATAGTATATCACTGACATGCTTCCCTAGTCTAACTACATAAACTCTTCCACCCTATACTATATAATTTTATATAAGTAAATGTATTCTAGAATCCACCCTTATGAGTCCTTTCATACCATTCTCTCTAACTTCTCATCCCAGGCCTAAATATCCACAAGTACTTCACTGTTACACAAAACATATAGGATACTAATTGGACTCTTTTACCTGTAGGATTCTCTAAGTGATCCATGATTTTTTGGATGGACCCAATCTAAAAATCAGTTTTCTTAGGTCCTTACTCTCTGGTGAACGTTATAGGGTAATGAAACTAGAACTCATGGGCTAGATCAAACATATTCCTCACATCATTACTCGGGACTCTCTCCATGAACTATATAAAGTGATTGAAGTTATCATGAAACTACACTTACACCCCTCACCCAAAACAATCAGGGCCTCTTGTCCCACAATTGGAGGCACATTTAAAACAATGTATTCTTGTAACCCTGCCAACAAAAATCTCTATAGAGGAATGGATTTAAAATGAAACAAAAATATTATAACAAATAACATAATGGAGACTCACATAATTCCAAAAAAACATTATCCCATATAAACTACCCTACAGTAAAAACTGTAACACTAGAACTACCCTCAATTATATCCAACCTTAGATATGGATAAAACATGGTAAACAACATTCATATTTATATATTTTTCCATTAGACACCCCCTTTTAACAATTTAAAATACTACATTTAACATTTTTTTAACAATATTAATTTCATTATTAAATAACCATTTCTTATAAATTACTCACATATGGAATATCATTTTCATTCCCCATAACCCCCATTTTAACATGCTTTCTGTCCATTCCAAATACGATGCATGTCACATAAAATCCAAAGTTCCTAGAATGATATGTTAATACTAAAATCACATTACATTCTAGGAAAGAAGTGAAATATATAATAATAATAATAACATCAGTAAGAAATTGAATCACCTAAGGTGAAATAACATTCAACTATAACAACAAATATCAAGAACAACAATCCCCACCTTGGGTGATTCAGGTTTTTTCCCCAAAAAGGGGTTAGATACTTCCATTTGTGAGCCCATGACCAAGACCTAAATCATACTAGACTCATAAATTCCTTTACAAAATATTAAAATGACCAAAAATAAAGCTCAACTAATAAAACATTGTAAAATCCCAACGCGGGTTCCACATACTAGTGCTTCGATCAAGTTCGATACATGAACTCAAGCGATCCGCCTCATACACCAGAGGTTATTAACTAGCAATGATAGACTAATATGTAACATAGGGAGACTATGAAATATTTTAGAATGTAAAAAATAGTGTAAATAACAAAATAAATTGCCAAAATAATAAAATAATCAATAAAGGCAATACATCACATGATAATCCCAAAATATAGAAAATGACCAAGACTAAAGAAGTTAATATGTCATCCCATATAAGTTTCAGGTTTTAAATAAAAACCCAAAATAAAGACACATTGAAAACTACAATGGGGTTCCATACATTATTTCAAGTTCCCTCATCTAGGCTCTATTTTGAATCCCAACTCTTCCATCTAACATAGTATACTTTCCTTTATACTTTTCTACAAATATTAAATCTAACCAAGTACCAAATGGTGTCCTGAGTAGGGTGTGAGTAAAAATCCTTTTTCCACCACCAATGGTGTGTAATGAAATATATATTATATTACATTGTTTGTATTGGTATAAATAATACGAGTTAAAAAAATAAAATATAAATAGGTTTCACTTTTATTATTCATTAGTCACCCACACTAGCCCTTGGGTTCACAGTGACACCCAAACCAATCATACATTCTTTGTCCCATTCCAACGTATAAACCATAAAACCATGGGATTGTAATATATATCCATTCATGTTCATTCATTATTCATTTAGCGGAAATTCAATTCTTAGTCCTCAGATCATCAGTCCAAGTACTATTATCATGGATACGTCGATCGTTGTTCTAGAATCTTTATCATGTGTACTTGAAGCATCAATCCAACACTAATATCATAGGCATATAGAAAATAATTATAGAAAAAAATATCAATTTGATGAATCATCGGTACAAAACCAATTCAAATGCATGAATTATGGGTGTTGATCATTTTTCTATCCACCCACAGACTGGGTGAATTAGTCCATCACCAATATCTCAGAGTCCACAAATAAATATCAAGGTCTAAAATTAATAATACTTTTATAAACCATACTCAAATTTTCTAACCATTTCATTTATCAATCATACCCATGGTTATTTACATTTAACAAAGGAAACAATAATGGGAAATCTCTCATTAATCCATTTATCATCAATTACCACACACTCACTATCCCTTCCAACTTAATCCAAAAAACAGTTTAAACCCCATTATCAAACCATAGAAAAAGGATTATTTCAGTTCTATAAACAAAAAATTTCACTTTTTTATGTTCTATAATTACCATTTCATGGAAAATTAATACATCCATGCGTTTCTATCATGTATGGTCTCGTAACATTCAATGGATCCGATGAAATCCATGAAGGGTCTCACAATTTGGAGAGGGTTCAATTTTATTTTCTATATCAAAACACAATTGTGTATCGAGTAAATGAAATGATGAACTACATAAACAAAAAATGAATCAATACTATGGGAAATATAACATATGTCATCTACAATAAGATCATTAACGAATTCTATCACAACAATACCACTTAATTCAAGGTAAAATGGATAAAATCACATTAGCAAAGAATATCTAGGATCAAAACAGAGGATCAAGAGCCAAAGAAAAAAGATCATTAAAAAACAGATGTATAGATCTAATAATGGATGAATTAAACCTTCTCCAAAGGGAGATAATGATTGGAAAGAGTGAAACATGTCAATGGCCCCCAAAACTAACCTCCTCTTGGAGGTTTTAAACACCATAAAATAAAATTAATGTTAACACTTTGTTTTTATACAATTTAATTTAAAAACACCAAAATCTAACTCCCATTATTGTCAAAAACAAAACTACAGTGAAGGTCCAACTAAGCAATCACCGATGTTGTGAGCTCAACAGTGCCCTCGAAATTCAATTCCGAGCACCGGTTCAAAAGTTATAAAACGTCGCTCGCGCGGTTACTGAACATACCCGAAAAAAAGTTCGGAAAATTATTATCAGTCACCCTCGACCTGCATCGGTCAAGGTTAGGCTCTTCTTATGTGAAACACACCCAAACGAACCCAACGGTAATCTCAGATTTTAAATCTGAGTTACCGTTTAGAAGTTATAAATTTTACAATAAAATAATTTTCATTTAATTATTTTATTTGTGGACAAAAACTAACTTTCTTTGGTGGCCCGCGCTGGCCAAAGTTAGTATCTACATAAAAAATAATATACTCATGAGTTCAGCAGTGGTCTCAGATTTTAAATCCAAGTTACCTTTTGTGAGTTATAAGCATTTGAAAAATAAAATAATTATATTAATTATTTTCTTTACAATTATTCCATTTTTGGGTTTTCTCATAGGAGGCCTGCACCGACTAATGTTAAGTTGCGCCAAGGGTAAACACGCTATCCTGAGTGCAACTGTGTCCTCAGATTTCTGATCTATGTTACTGTTTTATAGTTATCCCACTTTTTTAGGAAAACTACTTATGGGTGTTAACTTAAGCTTAACAAAAACTTCAACGGATCATTTCGGGCACTCTGGGCCTGGGAATCGCGCGTCGTCAGATTTCACGGACCCGTAAAATTCCCATTTAATTAAAAAATTACATTGAAATTCCAGGTCTTTTCATTCTCCCCACCTTAGGGATCTACATCCCCATATGCTACAACTCAAAACTAAGGGAAAAATTGGGAGTTACTGAGCATGCATCTGAGCCTCCCTCTCCCCATGTGCTCTCCTGGAGGTTCTCGTGCTACCAGCGAACGCGCACTAGAGGTATCGAACGTCCTTGAAGGACCTGATCCTGTCGATCCTCAATCTCTACTGGAACCTCTGTAAAATTCTCCCCATCATCAATGTCCATCTCTCCATGTTCTATGATGTGGGAAGGACCGTGCACGTATCTTCTCAGTTAGGATACATGGAAGACGTCATGCACCCGATGCAACTGAGGTGGAGGTTCTAAGTGGTAATCCACCTCACCTACTCTGCTGAGGACCTAGAAAGGTCTGATGAACCTCAGAGATAACTTTACACCTTGGAAAAATCTTCGTAGACCTCATTGATGTGAGACCCGTAGTAAGATGTGGTCACCATCCTCGAACTCCAGAGGTCTCTGTATTCTATCAGAATAAGACTTCTGCCTGCTCTGTACAGTCTTCATCCACTCCAATATTATCTGCACCTTCTCCATGGTAGCACGTACCATCTCTAGTCCCACTAGTGTTGGCTCCCCTGGGTATTTCCAGCACAATGGTGATCTTCAAGGTCTCCCATACAAAGTCTCAAAAGGTTCCATTATGATGGTGGAGTGATAGCTATTATTTTTGGTAAACTCCACCAAAGGTAAGTGGTCCTCCCAGCTGAAACCAAAGTAGAGGACACAAGCACAGAGCATGTCCTTGAGGGGTTGGATGATCCGCTCAGTCTGGCCATCCGTCAAAGGATGTAAGGCGGTGCTTAAGTGAAGCTGTGTCGCGAAAGCTTCCTACAACCCCTTCCATAGCTGGGAAGTAAAGCGTATGTCACAGTCGGAGACAATAGAATAAGTTACTCTATGTAAAAGCACTATCTTCTGCACATAGAGGCATCCCAAGTTCTGTACTAAGCCCTACTCTCTTATTGGTATTAAGTGGGCCGACATGGTGAGTCATTCAACGATCACCCAAATCGAGTCATGACCCTTGGATGTACGTGGAAGACCCATCATGAAGTCTATGGATATCTCATCCCACTTCCACTCTGGGACCTCTAACGGTTGTACCAAGCCTGCAGGTACCTGGTGCTCCACCTTCACTTGGTGACAAGTGAGGCATCGTGAGACAAACACTGCTACCGCCTTCTTCATACCTGGAAACCAATGCTATCGTCAAAGGTTCTGGTACATCTTCACCACTCCTGGATGTACCTCTAGAGGGGATGTGTGGAACTCCCTCAATACTTCCTCCTAAAGTGAAACTAGTACCATGGTATGTCCTATGAAGAGGATGACGTGCTCCCCACCTTTAGAAAATACATCAGGTGTCTGCCCTGTAGATATCTGAGCACATCGTGTCTCGTAGTCAGTTTCCCCACAATGTGCCTCCCTGAATCACTGAAGAAGTGGGGGAGTGACTATAAGAGACTATAGATAGGTTGTTCCAACCCTATCCACAAAGGATGTCTATAAGGCATCCAGCTGATCTGTCGCCTCTCCTAGAAGTTGAATGCCCGATCTCCTACTAAGAGCATCTGCTACAATGTTCCACTTCTTGTGAGTATAGACTATGTCAAGGTCATAGTTCTAGAGAAACTCAAGCCATCGTCGTTGTCTCGGGATTAGGTCCTTATGAGAGAAGATATACCTGAGAATCTTGTGATCATATTAGACTGTGAAACACTCTCCCATAAGATAGTGCCACCACATCCTCAAGGAAAAGACCACTACCGCTAACTCTAGGTCATGGGTAGCATAATTCTGCTCGTGTTGTCTCTACAGCTAAGAACCATATTTGATCACTACTCGCTCTTATATCAGGACACACCCGAGTCTGGTACCTGATGCGCTGCAGTAGACTATGCACCCTACACCTTCCTATGGAATCCTCAGGATGGGGGAACTAGTCAGCATATGCCTCAGCTCCTGAAAGCTCTGCTGGCATCTCTTTGACCACACGAAGGGTTTCCCCTTCTTCATCAAGGCTGATAGTGGTGCTGCAACTCAAGATAAGTATAGAACGAATCTTTGTTAGTATCCAGCCAAAGACGACGTCCCTCCCCCCTTTGGGTGGTAATCCTGAAAACATCTTTTGAAAAGATGTCCCGATGTTCTGTCACTCCTATTTGGAACTGAAAACTAAGAACTCCTACTGCCATGAGGGTAAGTCTAGCTGATCCAGAGTGATTGGAGGCACCCTCATATGCATGATTTTAACATTTGCTACCTGGGTTTCCTTCTTTGCCGACTAAGTAAAACCTCATCCCAACATTGTAGATAAACCACAACCTTTTTTCTTAATACAGTCAATATGTGTATGAACTGTGGTTGCCTAGTCCATACTCGAACAAACGTCATAAGGATTTGATGCTGCCACCAAGAGTTTCTAACCAAAACTCTCACCTCAAGGATGAGATCACACCATCGGCGTAAGTGTGATTATCGAGTCTCCTCCCAAAGGTATCTCTAGACATGAGGTTCAAGTCAATTTTTTAACTAGAAACTCTAGGTCTAGGACAAGATCTGTGGAAGGAAGGAATGATTGGTACCTATTTCTATTCATATGGTAGCTAGTAGTAAACATAGACTGTACCTAAAATAATTTCTAGATCCCTTGGGTCACACTATTTGAATGAATGTAGCTACTCCCTTCCCCTGCCCTCTAGCTCCCTGAGCCTGGCGGGTTCCACATAAGGGGGTGGTTGTAACATGTTGAAATGTACACCACTTCATGCTGATCTCCTAGCTCTCCTTCCACATCTGCTACCCTGCAGATTCATCTTTCCTTAACACTTCATCTTCCCGAAACATTTTTTACACTCTTAAGTCTCTAAGACTGGTGCTGGTTTTCTACTTTCCCACTACTAACATTCACTGGTTGTATCTTCTCATCCAAAGAACATTCAAACACAAAGGATATCTCTAGCACCATAACATAAGTATGAATGTGTAGAGGAATTTTTCTGGCTCAGATGTCCTTTAAGCACACCTCACTCTGAAGTTTGAGCCCTGATGCACTGATCGTATAGTATTCATCGAGTACCGGAAAAGATCGGTATGCCTCGATGAATACTCAGCTATCGACGCGTCATCTTGTCGAAGCTGTAGAAGTTCTGGGGAACTCTCAGCCACCTTCTTAGGCCAATCCTCAGCCATCTTAAATTCGGTCTCGCCTCAGAACCTGAGGGGTATCTGATGTTGAAAAATGTATAAGGCACTAAGCCTATATGTGTCATCTACCGGTACCGTTGGTTGTAACTTCTGCCCAACAGGTAGTGATATAGCCGACACACTACCTGAAGGTACTATCTCGAGTAATGGTCTACATACCGAAGCAGCATCACTATACAGAAAAACATCATTGTCACTCACTAGAAAACACTAGTAGCTAAGATCACCATCTGTTCTACTATTGTCTCAACTAGGCGGAAAACTCTAGTAATTGCCTCTATCCAGTCCTCTGATGCTTGGGAATATGTCTCGCCTCGAAACCTCAGAGGCCTCTGCTGCTGGAACTCGTGCAATGCGCTCAATCTGCATGCACCATCCACCAGTGCAGTTGGTGGAACCTACTACCCAACGGGTGGTGGTGCTGCCGGTACACCACATGAAGGTGCCAACATACTAAGATGGCCCTACATTGGAGCCTTCTCACTCAGTGGGTCGTCATCATGTACTCCCTCAGAACTCTAACTGGATGTCTGCATGGAGGCATCTTGAAGAGATGTAACACGGTCAAAAGTTATACCTGGGGAGTTGACCTGGTTGAGTTGACTTAAGGAAAACTTTTAAAAACACACTTGCAATCAGTTTTTTCATGTACTGAGTTGAAAATCAGAAGTCGGGGTCCTGGTGTATGGATACATCAGCCACCACACCAACACTGGACTCCCAGAACTGAAAACCACACTCAGTACACTTAACACTATTGCTTCACAGAAAATAAAGATCAGAGTCCTATGTATTGTAGTAGAACTGACTCCTATGATACAAATTTGTCACGATCCATCCTCGGGACACGTGTCGTGACTACCCCAAGCCCACCTTCCATAGGCCAGGGGCTGGTGACTAGCACCAAAGGCATAAATCCTTAATCTGGGAAGGCATTGCCTTTATAAAAAGTAAACACACACAATCATAGTACACAACTGGATACAGAACACTAAGCAATACTGTATACAGAATAAGTGCTGGAAAGTAAAGGGGCTGGAAATACAATCCCAAGAGTAAAGTACAGGAAAAACTGTTAGCAAGTACTACTGAAAAAGGGACAAATAACTTAAAGGTAAATTGTAGCTCATGGATCGTCCTTCGGGGTTCCTACCTGAAGGGTAGGTACATATAGCCACCTTAGCACTCCACATCCATCAAACTCCTCTGTGTACCATCATGTCGTAAGGTCCACCTCCAGGTACCATCCAGTCCTCACGCTCTCGGCCTCCGTCAGCGCTGTTCGTCGTCTGCATCCAACACAACGAGGTGTGGGCATAGCCCGTGTAGGGGTGAGTATAATGATAATTAGTAGGGACCCCGAGACCCTCAAGGTATCACAATATCCAACAAGGATAACCAAAAAGTAAGTATTCAACGGATAACCCTTACTTAGGTATATGCCCATACATATACCTAAGTTATCTAATAAACCATATTAATCATGAGTTTAACACAAAAGTCACTGACTCAGCTCAAAATAGGATTTCATTTAAGTATACAAGTAGAGATGATTAGTCGTGAAGCTAGATCATATTATTCTTTTAGGAGACACTACTTCAAACCATACGGAGTCTAATCCACACAGGATGGATAGGTACTAACCCCCACAATGACCCACACAGGATCTGACCCACACAGGATCGGTATGTGCTAACTCACACAGGATTGCTAAGCACTGACCTACACAGTATCTGACCCACACAGTATTGGTATGCGCTTACCGACATAGGATCACTCAGCACTGAGCTCCGTATGATCTATCTGTAAACTCCACCTCACTAACAGCCACTAGATTCCTCACACCCGGTGTGCTCGAGTTGCGAAGAAACTGCCCTTGAGATATTGTTCATACCTCGACCGCCACTAAACTCCACAAAGTAGTATCCCAAAGGACCGCCATGTCGTAAGGGTTCCAACGTGATAGATGGTGCCTCAGTCGGATGCCTGGTCTGTGAGTTATTGGCATTTCCGTCCTAGGGGCCCGGTTGGTTTTTAGGTTCCAACCAACTAGAACGTATCCCAACTATGTTCAAACCTCAAGTGTAATATTACAAAAGAAATTTCATGCTCTAATCTTTCTATCTCCATATACGGTTCCTCGATCGGACACCCGTAGACCATGATATATCGAAAACGTTGTATTTGGTCTAATCGGGTCTGGACTGGGTTCCAACCTGGTCTGCGGGTCTGACCCGGTCCATGGGTCCGTCCCGCTCTGCGGTTCTGACCCGATCTGTTGGTCCGACCCGGCCCTGAAGGGAGTCGCATGACCCGAGGTGTGGCTCGACCTGAGAGCCGCCCGGCCGGAAGGGTGGCCTGGCCCAAGGGGGCGACCCGGCAAGAGGGGGCGGCCCGGCCTGGCGGTCCACAGGGCTGGCCAGCCGGCTGGCAGGCGGCCCGGGCGGTCGGCCATCCAGCGGTCCCAGGGGCCGGGCGGGCCGTGCATGGGGGGGGGGGGTTAAGCCCCCTTGAATTATGCAACGTCTGGCGGATAGCACCGGCCCTGGTATCCGCGGGACCCTTCTGGTCCCACCTGTAGTGCGCATCGGCGGCCGGCTCAGTCGACCGCCCTCCTATCTCTGTCATGGCCTATGGTCGCGGTTCTTCTCCAGCACAGCGCGACGTTGCCGCTCCCAGCCCATCCGACCGCCACGGCCTGTGTGGTCGAGGCTCCTTCTTTCGATGCGGTTCGATGGCACCACAACCCTCCTGAACCACCTGGCCGCAGCCCAGTTCTCTGCACGGCGCGGCAGCGCCGCGCCCCTCCGGCAGCCCTTACGCTGCCCAATTCTTTCGTGGCCGGCTCGTTTTCGGTCGTCGCATGTACCGCCACATCCAGCTTCTCCGCTGTGATCCTCTCTTCCGGCAGCGTCATTGCACCGCCGATGTCATCAACAAATGAGAACAATCAAAGGGGGAGGGTTGGGCCATGTTCGTGCAATCTGAGCACTCCATGTTATGTTGATATCAATCAGTATAACATAATCTGAGGATTGGAAGATGAGGAATAAGAATAAAACTTCAACTCAAACCCCTACCTCACTTGACAATGATCGCTGCCAACGTCGCAGGACGGCGGCGTCGTTTCGTCAATGTCGGAAGAGGAAGAGTTCGGAGAACATGAGTAAAAGATGACGTCGTCGGCGTTCTTTAAGGGTGGTGGTGCTTACACTTCTTTCCCCATTTTAAGAGGGGGAGATGTCCATCGTTCTTCGTTGCCGTAAGTGACGTTATTCATTGGGAGAATTTGTTTCTCGAAGTTCTTCCAAGTTCTCCCTCCTCTCCTGAAGGTTCCACCAAAAGAATGTTAAGAAAAAAATAATAGAGGAAGTTCTCCATTATTTTTATGGCATAACAACACAAATACTTGTGTTTAATTAAATTAGACAACTCATTTATTTAATGGAATGGAATGGTTTAAATTTAAAATGAGGGGAGGTGAGGAGTTCCAATTAATTAATGAGGAGTTTAAAGGGGTTAAGAAGCTTGGGTGGGCCCTACTAAATAATATCCTCCCAAGGGAGGTTATGTGCAGGTGGGCCCCACCACCATAACCTCTCATGGGAGGTTATGGCGTGGTGTCCCCCACCACTAACCTCCTCTTGAAGGTTTTAACCACCATAAAATAAAAAAAAATTAACACTATTTTTATTCAATTTAATTTAAAAACTCCAAAATCTAAATCCCATTCTCATCAGAACGCAACTGCGGCAAAGGTATCAAAAAGCAATCACCAACGATGCGAGCTCAACGGTGCCTTTAGATTTCAATTCTGAGCACTGGTTCAAAAGTTATAAAACGCCGCTCGCACGGATACTGAACGTACACGAAAAAAAAAAGTTCGGAAAATTATTATCAGTCACCCTCAACTCGCGTCAGTCGAGGATAGTCTCTCCCTAGGTGAAACACGCCCCAAAAAAACCCAACGGTACTCTCATATTTTCAATCTGAGTTACTGTTTAAAAGTTATTAATTTTACAATAAAATAATTGTCATTTAATTATTATTTTTGCGGCCAAAAACTAACTTTCTCTGGTGGCCCATTCCGGAGAAAGTTAGTATCTTCTTAAAGAAATCATATACTCACAAGCTCATCGGTGGTCTCAGATTTTTAATCCGAGTTACGGTTTTTTCAGTTATAAGCATTTGAAAAATAAAATATTTATTTTATTTATTTTATTTACAATTATTCCATATTTGGGTTTCCTCACAGGAGGCTCGCACCAACTAATCTTAAGTCGCGGAAGGGGTAAAATCAAAATCCTAAGCGCAATGGTGCCCTTATATTTTTGATCTGAGTTATCATTTAAGAGTTATTCCACTTTTTCAGGATACCTACTTACACATGTTAACTTAAGCTTAAAAAACTTTGACGAATCATTCCAGGCACTACGGTCCTTAGAATCGCGCGCCGTCAGATTTTGCGGAGCCGTAAAATTCCCATTTAATTAAAAACAATTAATAGATATTTTGGTTCTTTACAAAATCAATTATATTACAATTTAACAAGTTTGAATTATGGATTCAATCAGTTTCCTTTCTAGGCCATATTTTCCATAAGGATGGAATCCTAATCGATCCTGTGAAGACAAAGGCATTCCAATAATGCCCCCCCCCCAGCAATCATAACCACGGTACATAGTTTTATTGGTTTAGTAGGTTACTATCAGTGTTTCATTCATAATTTCACCTGACTGGCTATCCTGCAAACCAATATCACATGTAATGGGGTTAATTTTTTATAGATGAAATAATTTATAGAATTCATTGAAGAATTAAAAATATTATTGGTCAATGATCCAATTTTGAATCATACATTTTGGAATGATGGATTAGTGATATATAGTGATGCATCAAATAATGGATTGGGTTGCATCCTTATGTAAAATGAAAATGTTATTTCTTATGTATCAAGGCAGTTGAAGAATCATTAGAAAAATTACCAAACTCGTGATCTTGAGTAAGAAGCTGTAGTATTTTATCCTAAAATATGGATACATTAACTCTATAGAGAAAGATGTGAGATATATACAGATCATAGGAGTTTGAAATACTTTTTCACACAGACAAAACTCAACATGAGGCAAAGGAGAGGGCTCGAGTTACTCAAAGATTATGATTGTTCAATAAACTACCACCTAAGAAAATAAAATAGGGTGTAAGATGCATTATGTAGGAAAGATCATGGAATTCTGACCCAAATGAAGATTGAGAGATATCTTATATTCATGGATCTACTAAAGATGGATATTTTAATTATTAAGGAAGGAGAAACATCATTCCTATTTCAAATTATTGCTAAAACATCATCACTATAGAAGATAAAAATATCTCAATGTGATGGTGAGAATCTACACAAGAAAATTAATTCTGTTAAGGATGGTTTATTGGAAGGATTTGTGTATGAGGAAGGAGTTCTGAAACTTGGGAAGAGTTTATGTGTTCCATAAGTACCTGAGCTAAAAATGAAACGATTAGATGATTCTCATAGCTAAATGTTTTCTATACACCCTAGTAACACTTAAATATATAATGATCTGATGTAGCATTTTTGGTGGGATAATATGATGCGATAAATTTCTCACATGTGTCAAGGTGTCTAGTTTTTTAACAGGTTAAGGTAGAGATACAACATCCTCGAGGGGTGATGCAACTTCTACATATTCCTATGTGTAAGTGGGATGAAATTATGATGGATTTTTTCATAGGGATATTGAGGACACGTAGAAGTAATGATGCAATATGGGTAATTGTTGATCGTCTCACAAAATCAGAACGTTTCCTTACTATAAGAGAGGATTTCCCACTTGAGCGCCTAGAAAGATGTTATATTAATGAACTAGTAAGACTTAATGGTGAACCTCTACCAATTGTTTCTGATCGACATCTCCAGATTAGATAAAAATTATAGAAAAGTCTCCATAAGGCTTTGGATACTGAGCATCACATGAGTATAGCTTATCACCCCCAAAACGACGAACAATTTGAAAGGACTATTAAAGCACTAAAAGATATGTTGAGATAATGATATCTTGAATTTTAAGGTATGTGGGATCAACACTTTCCATTGGTGGAATATTTATACAATAATACCTTCCATTCTAGTATTAATATGGCACAATATGAAGCATTATATGGTAAGAGGTTTCAAACTACAACTTTTTTGTATGAAGTTGGCGAGAGGAAACTTTTTTACCTATATCTTATTAAAGAGACAATAGAAAAGGTAAAGAAAATTCAAGACGATGTTAAAGAATCCCAACATATGAAAAATATTTATTCTGAAAAATAGAGAAATGATTTGGAATATCAAGTAGTAGATCATGTCTTTTTAATAGTATCTCCATGGAAGGGTGTCTTAAGGTTTGGTAAGAAAGGGAAACTAAACCCTAGGTACATCAGACCGTTTAAAATTATGGAAAGTATTAGAGTTGTAGATTACTATTTATCAATGCCACATATACTCTCCATTATTCTTAATGTGTTTTATGTGTCTTTGTTGAATAAATGCATTCCATACCCAATTCATGTACTCACCTATGAAGAAATAGGACTAGACATGATTTTTCAAACTGTGAAGAGCCTATAGAGATTCTTGACACATGGGAGAAGGTATTGAGAAATCAACAAATCTTCTAGTAATGGTTCTTTAGAGAAACTATAATGTGGAGGAATAAATGTGGGAACCTGAGGATGTTATTAATAAGAACCACCCACATACTTTCAGAGGGATTTATACATGAACAAATTCTAGGATGAAATTTTTTAAGGATGTAATAATATAACACCCCAAACATTTTATGGTATGTTTATCTTAAATACACTCTATTCATAGCCTATATTACATAAAGCATTGAGTTTCCTTGAAACAAAACATGGTCATTTAGGAGATATTCATAACCTAGCCATTAAAAATAAATTTTCCACTTCTGTGTCTTGAATTTTGAAAAACGGACCTACACAGTTGCGATCAGGGTGATATTTGGGGTCTCATAGAACCTTGTTAATTTTTGATTAATAGTAACTTACCCCTATGAATAGTAACACACCCTTATGAATAGTAACCTACCCTTATGAATATTAATTTGACCCTTATGAATGGTAACCTTTCCCATGAATGTATAAATAAAAGTTAGGCACATTAAAATGAAGACGAATATTTTAACTGTTTTTATTTTTCGATTAAATGATGATTTTAATTAAAAATTAAATTTATCATATTTTGAAAATTATTTTTGAAAAATGGAGTTCATTTTTGGATTTTACTTGTTAAAAATATGTTAGGGTGATTTTACGGTATTTTTCTGAAATTCTTGAAATTTTTATGAATAGTAAAATATGATAAATTATGATAAATGAAAAATAATTGATTTACAACATCATGGGTGATGCAAGGCTATTGTAAGCCCAATTTGTTCGAACTCACATTCCATTATTACAATTTTTTATCACATAAATCAAGACTATTTATATTATTTAGAAAAAAATATTAAAATTATGATTAAAATAATGTAAATCCATCCTCCACTCCACTATATAAACCACAACTCACCCTCTCTTCCTCCCACACCACTCAAGATTAAATAGTTTCATAAATCCTGCTCAAATATCTCCCTAATACTCCACCCCCCCCCCCCCCACCCCCCCTATCCTATTCCTTTTGGTCTCAACAAAAGGCCAAAAAAGGCCTTAAAGAGATTCTCAAGGAGGAGTACTGAGGAGGTGAGCCTCTATTCCCTTTTCTTTCAAACACTTTTACATGTTTTATTCATTTGTTTCCCTCTCCTGACATCCACAGATCCAATTCCTATGAAAATTATAGTACCATAAATGGACTTGAATTTTATTATTATAATAGAATATTTCATCATCATATATCTTTTCCCCCACCTTTTAAACTAAAAATTAAAATACCGTCTGAGATGTGTTAATTTACCAAAATAAAGAACAACGATTTTTAAAATTATATTATTATATTCAAGGATGATAATGAAACCTTTTAAATTGTTGAAAAGATCATGATATATTTATTTTATCTTATGCAATGTTCTGTAATCCTTAAACACTCATAATACAAAATAATAATACAAAACAGGTTCTTTATGCACAAAACAGCAAAGTTAAACCAAGCGGTTATCAATGACATTTAACTAATGAGTCATCATCATGGTATATAACCCAAAATAATATAATATTATTTATATCATTTTAATGTGACATAAAATAGGTATATTAACAATTCTATATGTTTATACACATTTCAAATGAGCATCCATTCATGAATACTTGTAAATTCAACATGAAAACCAAGGAAGAAAATTCTTCCAAAAAATAAAATTGAATCACTTAAAACCATCAAAAAGGGAATGAATGAACCTAATAAGGTTATAATATAATAATTAAAAGTTTATAATATTCTGTAAATATTAATTAATGATGCTAAATTTTATTATTTAGATCATTAAGATTAGTCAAGAACACATTTGGGCCTAAGGTAAGGGATCATCTCTTTCACTTATATTCAAGAATCCCACTTATGTTGTGTCCTTCTATTTTTTAAATATTAATGATGGGGTATGTTTTCAAAACTACCTTTTACTTACCATATGATATATAAATTATGGGATACACCTTTACATCTCATTCATCCCTCACGAGAACACCTGTTAACATGTTGAAATGTTTGTAATGGGTTTCTCATCTCACTTTTATTTCCATGACATTTCCATTGTTCACAACTTATTTCTTTTATGTGGTATTTTTATACTTCAATTTGATGTATAATACAATTTTACTCTTAATATTTATGGTTTTTTGTGATTAAAATGATGATTATTAACTTTTGGTCATACGATTTGATTGATTACAATTTGGTAAAGAACATTGTCTCAATTTACATTTAATTGTGACTTACTTTGTATTATGCACCTAATAAGTCTTTTGTGGTGTACCTACTAACCATTTAATATCACATTTTATTTTAAATTAAATTTATTTTAATTATACATATTCTGGTTTCATGGATATGATTATTGTCATATGTTGTATACCATTTTACATACAGTGTTTATTTGGAATGTTGTTTTGACTATGGAAATATTGATGAATCTGTATTCTCTACTCTATACAAATATTGAGAAAGAATATGTTACTTGTATTAAATAAATTTATAAAAAATGATTTGGACATCTATTGATGGTTGTTTCCTACTATAGCCCCTCGATGCATCGACAGATCTCATGAGAACAATCAGTTGGTGACATACCCTTCGAGTTTATTTCAAAAAATCCGACAGGTTTCTACGAACAGAACTAAACCTTACTAACAGTATTATGGTATCATGTTCTAGATACATGACGTATAATTAATAATCATTATCATTATTCATTTTTAGTTATTATTATCAATGATGTTTTCACAATGAAAAAATATATGGATGCAAGCTCTTTCAAAATTTATTTATGGCGTGTGTTTTTCATTTATTCACCATTCCATATTTTTTATGATTCAGTTATTATTGTTTTATGATTCTACTACTTTTATCACTTAATAATAATTTGATCTCATCCCTTTCATTTCATTACCTTCAATAGGTTAGGAAGAGGAGACCATTTATTCAGTTTCTATTGCTGCAGTTTATTTGTTTTTGTTATGTATTGTATTTTGTTACCTTTCCCTGTACAATTTGAGTTACATATATGTATCTAGTGTCATTAAGACTAATAAATTGATAGTTCCTTTGTTATTTATTTACTTTTAAGTATTCCAATGTAATAATTATTGCATTGTCTCCGGTCTAGAGGGGTCGTGGCATTACAGGGAATGTCTTGTAAAGGTAGTATCATACTATGTTACACTTTATTATTCTATTTTATTTAATATTATGAATATAATATTCATTTAAATTCATTTCCCCTGAGGAAAATATTTATCAAATAATGTTTCTTTAGAATAATTCCATTCCATATGAATTATTTACTTTCCCCCTTAATTGTCTATATCAGTTACATCCATCAATCAATATCATTCTTTAAAAAATATACTAAAAATATAACCTTTTGATTTTTATTTCATCCAAATTCTAGAAATATATTATCAAGGGTGTTAATGAATTACTCACCTACCACATTATTAATTGTCCTGCTAAATTATAGAGACTCCAATCACAAGAAGATATCCAACATAAGAGAACCATGTTGTGGAATAATCGGTTTCTCTGTTCGTAAAATGTTATCTATCATGACCTAATTAAAGATCCCAGTTATAGAAATGATTTTCTCTTTTCCAATAACAACTTTATTAGCTCGATCAGTTGGGAAATATCTATATTATTCATCGGTATTGAAAACCTCAATTCATTCAGTTTCCATTTATAAAAAATGGAAGACACTTAATTTTATCATATGATTATTAATTTTAAATAATAATGCAAAATTCTTAATATAGTGTAATAATTAACATATGTTTAAAGTTTCTGCATTATTAATATCAAAATCCTAAAATTTGTTCCTTTAGGGAAATAATTATTTTTAAATCCTTAATAATGGTTTATAGAGAATATTATAATTATCCAAAGAATATTCCCAAGGATATTAAAACAAGGTGCATAGTATTCCCCATTTTCATGTACCAAGTAATCAGAGAGTTATGCCCAATTCATCTCCTAGGAGCTATTACTATGATTTACATCTATTCTAAAACCATTTCCACTGGTACATTCCTGATGAGGACGTATTTCTAGGTAAACCACATAATATATTCCTTACCTGAAATTTAAGATGATATTATATATGTAACATCCCAAGTAAGTAATGAATAATAGATATTCTTATCTATGTCAATTCATTAATTATATAGTTTTTTAGAGGCTTAAAATGAGAATAAATCCAATCTTAAGAATGGAATACATTAATATTTCTAAAAGATTGTTTTGCTGCCTTTTGATGGAAAACCATTTTTAAATCACAATTTTGGCAATTTTATAATATTTATTTGTCAAAATAAACTTATTCTTCATTTTTGTGACATTTAAATTTACATTGGATAATTGTTTGGTAATTTTCTAACAAAGTTCATTTTTTAATGGATAGTGAAAAATACTGCATTTTACATCAAAACTGCATTTTCATCTAATTTAATTATACGGTTAGATTGTCTTTTTAATCGGTTTTAAAATTTAATTAGAATATATTTTTACCATTTAATCCAATGGTGGTCATTATAATTAATTTCACTTTGTAATTGGTCATAAACAAGTGTCAAACTTTTCATAGATATTGTTTTTAGAAAAACCCGTTATTTGTTTTGACAACAAGAATTATTTTTAAATTAATTATTCCAATTTATGTGTTTGGAATTTGGTAAAATGTATTACATATTTGGAATCATAAGGTCCAAATTATTTAATCAAGACACTTTTGTTTTTGGACATTATGAATAGTAATGACGGTAATTATCTTTAATTATCTTGATTAATTAGTAATCGGGTAGTTAAGGATAATAAAATAATATTATAATAATAACAAATGAGCCCAAAATGTGTCCTAATGCTACTTTTTGTGTCATGTCCGACCATGGGATACCTTGTGCCAATCTTGGGGACCCCATGGAATCACTTTTGTGTGATAATGACTTTTTATCTTTTAATTTTTAAAGAAAGATAAATATAACAAAGAATGTATCACCTGAGTAAAATATTTTTAATTTTGTTTGAATAAATTATCTATTGGACAATAAATAGTCATTTTAAAGATAAAAATATTTCCTACATCATATTATTTGTTTTATAATTTTTAGACATTAAATAAATAAAATTATTTATGACATCATGATGATGCAGCGATTACCTCATTAATGAATGATTTAAATAAAATGAAAAGATAATATAAAATGTAAGACATACACATGTCAAATACCTATTGTATGAGTATATTTCGAACACTTATCACCTTATCCTAGAAATAAATCAATTTGGGTCCTTTAAAATCCGATACTCATTTGAAAATAAAGTAACATTTTATACCTTTCCAAGAGTGCCCCTCCTCTCCTATTATAAAAGGCCCCCACCTCTACCTCCGTACCCACACTAATCAAGCCATTGTCTTGGCCAATCCCTACTAATTTTATCTCTCCACATCCCTATATTCATCCTAGAAGCCTTACCTTAGGCATAAATATCATCAAGAAGCCATTTTGGTTCAAACCAAGAAGAGTTACCCGATTTAAAGGTAAAGTCTTCTCTAATGTTCTTTTGTTTTATTTTGCTTCTCCAACCCCCTAAACTCTTTTTATTCATTTCTTTTGTACCAAAACCAGTATCTTCAATATACTATGATGTTTTTATAATAAGGATTCGATCTACACTTACACACACCTTCATCTAATGGTTAAAGAGCATATTGTTTCCGTGGATGGCGAATTTCTGCCTCACGAAACGATGATTGTTCAATATTCTTCTAACACCTTCAAAGGTGGCCATTAAGATGACACTATATTTATATATGATATATAATATTTTTATGTCTCCCTTAAGCTTCTGTATTTTTAATTTATGTCATGACTTTATGGCTTCCATTATGGGTATACGCGATATCTTCATTTTAGGAAGTGCGGACTACGACCCCCTCAAAGTGATTTGATTCATTAATACCATATGTGGTACGTATAAAGGATGTAGTTAATGATATTATATATGATATTATACTGGAATTATAATATACCTTTATATCATTATGAATTCATTCCATAAAATACGAAATAGAAATGAAAGTAGTGTTCATGCGTACGTACGGCTTACCGTCTCCATGAACGGTGCATTTCATTTATTATCTCTAAATGTTATGCAATATTATAAATGCATGTATATACTGGATATATATGATATATATGATATCTAATTTATGAATATAACTCTGGATATAATGGATACATTAGCAACTTGTAATTATAAAGAGTTTATTTTTGACTCAAGTACCAATGATCGTTAAAACAACCGTTATTAACTTAAATAATTAAATAGTGTTCATGACATGGTAATAAGTGATATAAAAGGAGTAATTAACTTGAAAAAAGTTCTTAATCAAGTAGAAATTAACTCAAGTTTATTATTAAGGAGATTAAATAACGATCGAGTCAAGTCGGACCCGAGGTAAGGGACTTCGTATCAATCTCCTTTCATTGAGGCAAATTTTGTTTTATACACAACATTAATTTATATAGTGTATAAACCCCTTTGACTTTTAAGTTTATTCAAAAATAATATTTTTTGTGTGAAGCGTTTACTAAAAAACAAAATGGAATGATTTTATTTTTCCTTACGTATGCGGCGTCAACAACTTCTCCGTCGTCGTGACCATTATTTGAGTTTCGGCATCCTCTACAAGCCATAACTTTTTTTAATGAAAAATAAATACCATGTTTTACTTTTCTTTTATTTTGGTATTGAAAATATTTTTGATAATTGTTTTATTATATCAATGTGTTATTTATATCTTTTGATTGAAATGTGGAAATGTTATGTTTCCTTTATGCATGTTTTATTTGATACTGATTATGTTATGGTTCTTTGGAATTTTTTATGTAGACGGGTGGTTCCATGATAAACTAAGGGCGGGTGAGCCCGATATAGCTCTCCAATGCATTGGGTAAAAAAAAGGAGTTAAATGTTAAGGTTTCTATGAAGAGATTTATGGAATATACTGTGATGGGTATTCCAAACATAACCATGAGTGTTACTCCCTACGTAAAAATGTTATGAATGTCTCAAGTTACCTTTATGTCTTATGATTTCTATGATTTATTCATGATTTGATTAGGTATGTTAAAATTATTATGTTTTATGAGTGAATTATGATTTCATACATGGACTAACGTTTTCATTTCGTTCTTTTATATCCCTTACTGAGCTTTTTATGCTCATCCCAAGTTTTTGAAATGTTTTTCACAGGTAAAGGAAAAGGTACATGATGTGATGATAGTGTCAAGGAAGTGTCAAGAAAGAATCCATGTTTTATTTTAAATATGTTTTCGTTGATGGGAAAAATGAGTATTATCTTTTATGTAACCACATTGTTTAAATGTGGAATGTAATGCATGTTTTATGATCTAATTATCTAAAACTCTAAACCTCAAAAGATCCTCAACGTGTATTCTTGAAGTAACTCAAGATTAAGTAATGTTTAAGGCTGGGGCCTTATAGTTGGTATCAGAGGTCGTTTTAGATAAATTTAGGAGTTAGAATTCTATTAAATGATTATCCAAAAATATTTTTTATGGTCAAATTGAAATGATATAGCATTTTAAGATTACCATGTTGCTTCATCTAAGACATGTTTGTTCAGAATGGTTTTCCACAGAGGAAACAGGGAAGCAGTGCTAGGAAGGTATACAGAAGGAAATAACCTTCCGAATCAGTATCCTGAGAAGGTCAAAATTGGAACTGAACAGTTTGTTTCTGTAACGGCGCAATTGACTCAAGCGATAAATGGTGGCGGTATCCATGCACGAGATCAGCCAGATCAACCACAGAGGAACATGTCAGTAGTGGAACATTTCATGAGGCAACATCCCCCATCATTCAGAGGATCATCTGACCTTGTGCTAGCTGAAGGGTGGATTAAAGAACTGGAGAAGATTTTTAATTCCATGGGGTGTTCAGACAATTAAAAGGTTAGTCTTGCTATTTACTATTTATAGGGTGAAGCAGATCATTGGTGGTTGATGGTTAAAAATATCAGGGACTCTGATGAGATTGATTCTCTCGACTGGGATAAATTCAAAGGTATGTTTCTTGAGAATTATTTTCCTAAGGTTGTTCGACTTAGGATGGAAGAAAAAATTCCTGGAATTGGGGCAAGTGGAAGACTCAGTGGCTGCCTATGAAGAAAGGTTCACTCGATTGGCAAGGTATGATCCAAATTTTATCTGAGGCCTTGATAGTAAAATCAAACATTTTTACTCAAGATTAAAGCCAAAATATCGAAGGGCTTTAGATTCTCGTCAGTTCAATAGTTATGAAAAGCTTGTTCGATGTGCTGAGAAGGTGGAAATGGAGTTTTCTGATGATCAAGTGTTCTATAAAAACCAGCAGAAGAAGAGACCGAGGTGACAGGATAAAGGAAATAATTCTTAAAAAGGTCTAACGGTAAGAAAACTAAGTTTCTAGTTTGTGATAAATGTTGTAAAAGGCATGTTGGGGAATGTCTTTTGAATTCTGGAAAGTGATACTGATGCGGTAAGACGGGACATAAGGCTCGTGATTGCACTGAAAAAGATCACGGTGATGGTAAGACCGAATTTTATTTACAGTTAGTGAAATTTTTTAACTGCAATGAGATGGGTCACTATGCAAACGAGTGTCCGACAAAGAGATTGAGTGATGGGAAGTAGTAAGACTACAAGAAGAAAGGGTGGTGAAATCCTTTTCAACTACTTCAGCAAATGTCGGGCCATAAAATGAAGTGGTATTACATACTTTTTTTGTTTTTTCATATTATGCCAGTGTGTTGTTTGATTCAGGGTCTAAAAATTCATTCATCTCTGAAGAATTTTCTATTAAAATGGGAATACCATCTCAAGAAATGACTCCTGAACTCGTGGTAAAAACACCTGGGGGAAATGTTGAGGAAAAAATAATTTATAAGAATCATATTATCCTTATCCGTGGAAAGAAAGTACTTGCAAACCTTATTGTTTTACCTCTAGTAGAGTTTGATGTTATCCTGGGTATGGATTGGCTATCTATTTACCATGCTAAGATTAACTATAGAGCTAAAGAAGTTTCTTTTCAGAAAGACTTTCAGTTTTTATACAAGAGTGAACCCTTACTGTTGATAACATATCAAGAGGCTGATAAACCTATAAAATATGGAAATGAATGTTACCTTGTACATATTGTTGAAAACAAGGGAACTGTTCAAATTAATGATGTGCCGGTGGTAAATGAGTATCCCGATGTTTTTCCTGATGAGTTGCCTGGAATAATACCAGATCGGGAAGTTGAATTTATTGTTGACTTAGTTCCTGATGCTAATACAATTTCAAAACCCCCTTATCGAATGGCTCAAAATGAACTTTTAGAGTTGAAGGAGCAATTGCAAGATTTATTAGAGAAAGGTTTCATTCGACCAAGCACATCACCATGGGGTGCTCTTGTTTTATTTGTTAAAAAGAAAGATGGTTCAATGAGACTTTGCATTGATTATAGATCCTTGAATAACATCACTGTTAAGAACAAATTTCCTTTGCCTCATATCGATGATTTGTTTGATCAGCTCCAGGGAGCTCAGTTTTTCCCAAAGATTGTCCTGAGATCAGGGTACCATCAGTTGAAGGTAAAGGAAGAAGATATTCTGAAGACCGCGTTTCGAACAAGATATGGCCATTATGAATTTGTAGTAATGTCTTTTGGGCTAACCAATTCACCTGCTCTATTCATGGACCTTATGAATATAATTTTCCATGAGTTCTTGGATAAGTTTGTGGTTGTTTTTATTGAGGATATTTTGGTGTTTTCTAAAAGTAAATAGGAGAATGAAAGTCATTTAAGGGTTATCTTTCAAACCTTAAAAGAAAATAAACTGTATGTAAAATTCAACAAGTGTGATTTTTGGTTGCAACAAAATTTCTTCCTTGGACACATTGTTTCAAAAAATGGAATAATTGTTGATCCTGCTAAAAATAACTTTGTTGAAGAATGGTCAAGACCCAAAAATGTAACCGAGATCCGTAGTTTTCTTGGTTTGTCAGGTTACTACCAAAGGTTTGTTGAAATATTTTCATGGTTATCTAGTCCAATGACTAAGCTAACTCGGAAGGGTGATAAGTTTATCTATACAAAAGAATGTGATGATTGTTTTTAGGAGTTGAAAAGAATATTGGTGAATGCTCCAGTTTTGGAACTTCCTTCCAGGAATGGTGAGTTTTTGATATACAGTGATGCTTCATTGAAGGGACATGGCTATGTCCTTATGTAGAATGATCAGCTAATTGCATATGCTTCACGTCAGTTGAAAACTCATGAGGTAAATTACCCAACACATGACTTAGAATTAGGTCATGTTGTTTTGTTCTAAAAAATTAGAGGCATCATAATATGGAGTAAAGTGTGAAATATATACTGATCAAAATATTTTAAAGTATATATTCACTCAGAAAGAATTGAAAATGAGACAGAGGAGATGGCTAGAATTAATGAAGGATTATGATTGTACAATTTATTACCATCCCATAAAAGCAAATAAAGTGGCTGATGCTTTGAGTCGAAAAAGTAATGCTTCATTAACAATGTTTCATTTGGAACGTGAACCTTTGGTTAAGGATTTGATGAAATTTGGAATAGAATTTGTTGGTGCAGGATGTCCTTCTGTCTTGTTTCAGGTATCAGTGAAATCTTCTCTATTAGACAGAATTAAGCAAGCACAGAAGCAAGACAGCGAGTTGCAGAAAAAGGTAGAGCTGGTTCAAAAGGGTATGTTTCCTGAATTCAACATTGATAATGATTGTGTTTTGAGATTTGGGAAGAGATTGTGTGTGCCTTGTGATTCATAGTTGAAGAGAGAGAGTTGTTATGTGAAGCTCATAGTTCTCCGTTTTCAGTTCACCCTGGCAGGACTAAGATGTACAGAGATCTACGGGAGTATTACATGTGGGACGGAATGAAAAGAGATATTGCTGATTTTACTATGAAGTGTTTGACTTGTCAATAGGTAAATGAAGATAGGAAGTTACCAAAAGGGATGCTTTAGCCTTTACCAGTAACAGAGTGGAAATGGGAGAATATATACATGGCCTTCGTTGTGGGATTGCCGAAAACACCATGAGGTAATAATGCAATCTGAGTTATTGTTGATCGCTTGACTAAATCTTCTCATTTCCTTCCTATTTGAGATACTTTCTCTCTAGATAAAATTTCTCGATTGTATCTTAATGAGATAGTTAGGTTGCACTGAGTTACCCTATCAATTGTATCTGATTGTGATCCCAGGTTTACTTCTAACTTTTGGAAAGGCCTTCAGAAGTCGTTGGGTACTAAATTCAATTTTAGTACAGCTTTTCATCCTCAATCATATGGGCTGTCAGAACGTACAATTCAGACTTTGGAGGATATTCTATGTGCTTGTTCGATGGATTATCAGGGAATTTGGGAAAAACATCTTTCTTTGGTTGAATTTTCATATAATGACAGTTTTTATTCCAGTATACAGATGGAACCGTTTGAGGAATTATATGGGAAGCGGTGTCGAACTATAGCTTTTTGGGATGAAGTTGGTGAAAGGAAGCTGATGGGACCAGAGTTGGTAGAAGAGATGGCAGAAAAAGTTCAGCTGATTCAGAAACACGTGAGAACATCTCCGAGCAGGCAGAAGACTTATGCAGATAACCGGATGAAGGATCTATCTTTCGAGGTAGGTGATCATGTTTTTCTCAAAGTTTCACCGTGGAAAAGTGTGGTGTGATTTTCTAAGAAAGGAAAGTTGAGTCCAAGGTTCATTGGAACATATGAAATTCTGGAAAAAGTTGTATCAGTTTCTTACCGAGTGGCTTTACCTCCGAGTTTATCTAAGGTACACAATGTTTTTCGTGTTTCAATGTTAAGGAAGTACATGCCAGATCCATCTCATGTTTTGAGTCCAGAGGTAGTTCAGCTGGAAGAGAATCTATCTTATGAGGAACAACCAGTCCAGATTATTGACCACAAGGAGCAAGTGTTGAGGAATAAGGTGATTCATCAGGTAATGGTTTTGTGTAAAAACCACATGAGTGAAGATGCAGCATGGGAATCTGAAAATGCAATGAGGGACAAATACCCCCCACTTATTCGATAAGTAAATAAATTACGGGGACGCAATTTTCTAAAGGGGGGAAGGATGTAACATCCTATGTAAGTATGAATAATAGATATTCTTATCTATGTCTATTCATGAATTATATAGTATTTTAGAGACTTAAAATGAGAATAAATCCAATCTTAAGCATGGAATACACTAATATTTTTAAAATATTGTTTTACTGCCTTTTGGTGGAAAACTATTTTTAAATCAAACTTTTGAAAATATTATAAGCTCTATTTTTAAAATTAAACTGATTCTTTATGTTTGGGACATTGAAATTTACATTGGATAATTTCTTGGTAATGTTCTGACTATGTTCATTTTTTAATGAATAGTGAAAAATACTGCATTTTACATCAAAAATGCATTTTAATCTAATTTAATTATATTGTCAGATTATCTTTTCAATTGTTTTTTACATTTAATTAGAATATATTTTTACCATTTAATCCAATGGTGTTCATTATAATTAATTTCACTTTGGAATTGGTTATAAATAATTTCCAAACTTTTCATAGATATTGTTTGTAAAAAAACACTCTATTTGTTTTGACAACGGGAATTATTTTTAAATTAATTATTGCAATTTCTCTATTTGTAATTTGGTAAAATGGATTACATATTTGGAATCATAAGGTCCAAATTATGTAATCAATACACTTTTGTTTTTGGACATTATGAATAGTAACGACGGTAATTATCTTTAATTATCTTTATTAATTAGTAATCGGGTAGTTATGGATAACAAAATATTATCATAATAATAACAAATGACCACAAAATGTTTCCTAATGCTACTTTTTGTGTCATGTCCAACCATGGGATGCCTTTTTTCAATCTTGGGGACCCCATGGAATCACTTTTGTGTGATAATGACTTTTTATCTTCTTATTTTTAAAGAAAGTTAAATATAATAAAGAATGTATCACCAGAGTAAAACATTTTTAATTTTGTTTACATAAATGTTTTATTGGACTATAAATATTCATTAGAAAGATAAAAATATTTCCTAAATTATATTATTTTTTTATTATTTTTAGAAATTAAATAAATTAAATTATTTATGACATCATGATGATGCAGCGATTACCTCATTAATGAATAATTTAAATAAAATGAAACGATAACGTAAAATCTAAGACATACACTTGTCAAAGACTTATTGGATGAGTATATTTAGAACACTTATCACCTTATCCTAGAAATATATCAATTTGGGACCTTTAAAATCCGAAGCTCATTTGAAAATAAAGTAACATTTTATACCTTTCCAAGAGTGCCCCTCCTCTCCTCTTATAAAAGGCCCCCACCTCTACCTCCTTATCCACACATCTGTAGCCATTCTCTTAGCCAGGACCTACTCATTTTATCTATCCACATCTCTATATTCATCCTAGAAGCCTTACCTTAGGCAGAAATCTCTTCAAGAAACCATTTTGGTTCAAACCATTAAGATTTACCCGATTTAAAGGTAAAGTCTTCTCTAATGTTCTTTTGTTTTATTTTGCTTCTCCAACCCCCTAAAATCTTTTTATTCATTTATTTTGTAACAAAACTAGTATATTTAATATACTAGGATGTTTTTATAATAATTATTCTATATACACTTATACACACCTTCATCTAAAGGTTAAAGAGCATACAGTTTCCGTGGATGGCGAATTTCTGGCTCACGAAACGATGATTGTTCAATATTATTCTAACTCCTTAACAGGTGGCCATTTTGATGACACTATATTTATATATGATATATAATATGTTTATGTTTTCTTTAATCTTCTGTATTTTTCATTTATTTCATACCTTTATGGTTTCCACTATGGGTATGCGTGATATCTTCATTTTAGGAAGTGCGGACTACCGCCCCTCAAAATGATTTGATTCGTTATTTCCATATGTGGGATTTATAAAGGATTTAGTTAATGATATTATATATGATATTATACTGGAATTATAATATACCTTTATATCATTATGAATTCATTCCATAAAATATGAAATATAAATGAAAGTATCGTTCATGCGTACGTACGGCTTACCGTCTCCATGAACGGTGCATTTCACTTCTTACCTCTAAATGTTATGTAATATTATAAATGCATCTATATACTGGATATATATGATATATATGATATCTAAATCATGAATATAACTCTTTATATAATGGATACATGAACAACTTGTAATTATAAAGAGTTTACTTTTGACTCAAGTACCAATGATCGTTAAAATGACCATTATTAACTTAAATAATTACATTGTGTTCATGACATGGTAATAGGTGATATAAAATGAATAATGAACTTAAAAAAGATTCTTAAACAAGTACAAATTAACTCAAGTTTATTATTCAGGAGATTAAAGAATGATCGAGTCAAGTTGGACCCAAGGTAAGGGACCACGTCTCAATCTCTTTTCATTGAGGTATATTTTGTTTTATACACAACATTCTTTTATACGGTGTATAAACCCCTTTGAATTTTACATTTATTCAGAAGGAATATTTTTTATACGAAGCGTTTACTAAATGACAAAATGGAATGTTTTTATCGTACCTAGGTAGCAACAACGACTTCACCGTTGTCGTGACCATTATTTGAGTTTCGGCTTCCTCTACAAGCCATAACTTTTTTTAAGGAAAAATAAATACCATGTTTTACTTTTATTTTATTTTGGTTTTGAAAATGGTTTTGATAATGTTTTAATTATATCAATGTGTTATTGATATCTTGTAGTTGAAATGTGGAAATGTTATGTTTCCTTTATGCATGTTTTATTTGATACGGATTATGTTATGTTTCGTGGGCATTGTTTATGAAGACGGGTGGTTCCGTGATAAACTAAGGGTCGGTGAGCCCGATATAGCTCTCCAATGCATTGGGTAATGTGAAGGAGTTAAACGTTAGGGTTTATCTGAAGAGATTTAGGGAATATACTGTGATGGGTATTCCAAACATAACCATGAGGGTTACACCCTACATAATAATGTTATGAATGCCTCAAGTTACCTTTATGTCATATGATTTCTATGATTTATTCATGATTTGATGAGGTATGCTAAAATTCTTATGTTTTATGAGTGAAGTATGATTTCATACATGGACTAATTTTTTCATTTCATACTTTTATATCCCTTATTGATCTTTTTATTCTCATCCCATGTTTTTGAAATGTTTTTCACAGGTCAAGGGAAAGGTACATGATGTGATGATAGTGTCAAGGAAGTGTCAAGAAAGAATCCATGTTTTCTTTTAAATATTTTTCTATTTATGGGAAAAATGAGTACTATCTTTTATGTAACCACTTTGTTTAAATGTGGAATGTAATTAATGTTTTATGATCTAATTCTCTAAAACTCTAAACCTGAAAAGATCCTCAATTTCTTTTCTTGAAGTAACTCAAGATTAAGTAATCTTTAAGGCCGGGGCCTTATGGTATACTTATCCCAAAATTTTACCACAGGTTGATGTTCCCTAATATATGTTTTTATTAATCTAGTTATTATTTGTTTTACTAAAAACATCTATGTTACCAATTGTAACGACCCCAAATCTAGTAACCCAGATTTAGTGTCAAATGTTTTTTGCATTGGAACTAGATTGAAGAGATCTTAACCAAAATTAGCAAATAGTTTAGTATTATTAAGAAACAGATATATACATTATACCCATTTTGATTTTGGAATAACACATAAAATATTATAGAATCAAATGATCAGTATCCATTAAAATCATTCAATGAAATCTTTTTCATATCCAGAAGATAGAAAAAAAATTTCGGTGAGATAAAATGATCATTAAGTGTTACATATATTGGAAAATATCTTGAGTTAATAAATAATAATCAATGTGGAAAGGTAAATAACCAAAAACACATGCCATTTAATAAAAAACATGGTCACAAAATAAGGCATAATCAAAATAGAATAGTAAGTAACTGAAGACACGTGATGTTTAACCAATACAATGAGAATGAAATGTGTTGAGATATAATATAAATATAGAAATATCATGGAAAATAATAATAAATTAATTATCAATCTGTATAAGTCTTTATTATTGGATTCCATGATCTTAGGAATCATGATACCTCTACTGTGAAGACCTTTCACTAGTATGATTAATACCACGGGTAGACACCCATTTAATTTGGCCAATTTTTTTGTCTCAAGAGATATATCAATGCATCAAGGGGATATATAATTATAGGCCCCACACATAAATGAATTTCCAATGAATTCCTTATTTCTCAAAAAATTAAAAAAATTCATGAATCGATATGATTTATCAATAAATATCTATATTGAGTATATGATATCGATTTATAAATATATACCTAGTTAATCAAATAACATCCAAAGTAAACATTGTATGTCTATATGATATATGGTTTATAAAATAATCATAACCATCAAACTAGAATATCTATATTTAACATAAATTTAATTATCAATTAAATAAGATCACAATAAATGGATTGTTTATAAATAATGTTAATAACCACAAAATAATGTGAGATTGTACCATAATTTTTAACCATTTGGTAACTTTTCAAATTTTATCCTATTTAATAATAAACATGAAATAGAACACTAGGAATCATGAATAAATAGTTATTCATGTTAAATACATTAATGTGGAAGTATGTACACAACATAAAATTTTATTGGTTCATATTAACAAATTTGTCTCAATGGAATGGAAATTAAGAGAAGTCTCTTACCTCGAACTTTATTTTAGTGGATCAATCATAAACTTACCATATGGTGGCTTAAAAAATGTTACTAACTTATAATAAAAAAATATTAATTTTTATAATATCATATATGTCCCTTTTATAACAACTTATCACCCATTCATTAACTATATTTCATTATTACTATTTTTTCGGGTGTTAATTGCCTGGGTTTATCAATAATTTTTTGTCATAAATATTCAATATAATTAAAATATTATTTAGTTAAATAATATAAATAATCATATTAATTTTATAAATATCATATTTACTCATTTGATTCATTTTTAAAATAATTCTTGATTTTTATACGTGTAGAATGATTCACATCGCTTTGTAGAGACAGTAGGTCATATGTATGCACGAATGACGATATCATTCACTTAATGGGTTAAAGGAAAATAAAGTGGGTGATATATTAATTATCTATAATAAATATCATGTCACATATGTGACATTAATTTATTTAATTTATCCTCATTACCTTCAATATAAATAATAATTAAATAATTAATCACATCACTTCGTGAGGAGGTAGTTCACCGTCCATACGAGCAATATTATCGTATTTTAAATACAATGGAATGTAAAAAGGTATATCTAATATTATAATTGAATATTTTTAACTGTATAATAAATATTATATATATACATTAAATCCATCATTATATCCAACTATAATAGGTGTTCATGGAATACGAGTTACATTAGTTCGTGAGGCAGTAGTCTTTCGTACACAGGATCAAAAATTTCCTTAACCATTTAATTAAAGAGAATATATATATAGTTTATTATATTAATAGTATAAAATATTAATATATTGGATATATTTTTTTATTATATTGTAATTCATAATACATAATCCAATGTTATAAAAAAGAAAGATCCCCATTAAGACAATTATCTTCTCTTAGAGAAACACCTTTTATATCTCCTCTTAAGGACCATATGGTTTGTTTTTTAAGACACATATGTCTCTAATATGAATAAGGATGTTTTGGGATCACCTTTAGGGTTTTTTGAGCCAATTTTATCAAGGTTTTTAAAAGAGTGATAGGTGGTGGTTGCCTTTTATAATTGAGGACTGACATTATTGTAAATAATGAAAATCATTCAATAATGGGAGGTCACCCTCACCACAAGTGCCTCTAAAATTGATAAATAATATATTGGAGGGATTTTAAGGTTGATATAATAATCTAAAAAATTAAAATAAACATATTTTAAACATATAGGTCTTTTATCCTCTATGGTCACTTACATTTCCCATTTTAGTTTTCAACGCAATAACTTGTTATTTAACCAACAAAAGTTATCCAACACTCATAAAATAAAATGATCCTTAGTAGATAATAAAGACACAATGATTATATATATTGAATACAATTTATCAATATTTAATTATATTTATGTGGGAAATTAAATTTAACAGAAGCACATGTAACACACAAAACCTTATATTAATCGTAACCGTGTTAATTAATTTATTACTGTTCTTACAAATAATTATGGAGAAAATTTAATTTTACAATATTAAATAATATTAATTATTAATAATAATAATAATATGGGATTAGTTTTATAAAATTAATCTCACATCATTTGGGAAATTTAATATTAAACATTCCCACAAAACATGTAAAAAATGAATTTCCAAGAAATATAATATATGAAAAATAATTAGTTTTCTAAAAAGCATCCCTTTTCTTTAATATTTTATTATATTTATTTCTGTCCAATTTATGATTAATAAATTTTTAATAACACATATTATAATACAATGTTACAATTTAATGCATTAATTTTCAAATACCACATTTTCTATTAATCGTAAACGAATATTTTTAAGGGAAAATTTTAAAAAATCTATTATATGCTTATTTTGACCATGAAAGTTGAAAATTGATATTCATCCAATAAAATTATTTTTTTTATTCCATAAAATATTAAAATGTGTCTTTTATTAATTTTATATTAATATATAATTTTCAATTTATATAATTCAGTCTTAGCATTTCATGTATTGAAGGATATCAAAGTGATTGATTTTTCCTAAAAATAATTATATCTGCACGTGTTTTAGTGTTAAAAGAATAATCCATGAATTTGATTGATGAAATTTATATTTCACTAATAATGTATTTAAAATTAATAATTTTAAATGGATGATTGAATCTAGTAGTATTAATTAGCATTACCATCCACAACAATACAATAACAAATTGAATGATGATGGGGTTAATAACATCAAAATTTCATGCGATGAAAAACTAAAGAATACCAAAAATGAGAAATACATATTAGATGTGAAATTCATAGAGAATTAAGTTAAAATGAAAAGTATTAAAATTAAATAATAGGTGTATTTCCTATATTATATAATTTAAATTTACTCTAAATGAAATTTAAAGGTGGTTTTTTATGAAGAATATCATCAATGTGGTGTTAAAAATATCCTAATATCATATGTTGATAAAACATCTAACGCCAAAAAATAAAATGGACCATACATATATAAAAAAATGTTTTTTATAAATATTACTATACACATACTAAAGGATTAAACTCTAAACATGCAATATATTAGAAGAAAAATAATATATAGGTGGTCACCACTATATCCATAGTGGTCTGTAGAGTTTATCCATATTGAAATTATAAATATTGGATGAAAATATATAAAAAAAGTGAAGATCTAAATCTTGAAATATTGTTACTCAATTAATAAAAGGGTTTATAGGATACTATTTCTATTATAATAGTTTTGGGTATAAATTAATAAATTATTGGCCTATGTCATCAACTACTTTCAGAAATGACAAGAAAATATTATAGGGGATTAAAATTGTGATGAATCAAAATCCACATTAGATTTATTGAAATAAATTTAAATCAAACAAATTTTAAATTACTAAACAATTATATAGGGATGTAAATTTTATTGGTTAAGTAAATTGTGTATGTTTATCAAACATATCCAAGCACGTATCAGATAGTGTAAAAGACATAAGACAAAAATATATAAGGAAAAAAATAAAGAAAAGTGGAAAGCTATATGAATTGTTAAACAAAGGAAAAGATGATTCAAAATATGTATAATAATATAATTTTGAGTGTTATATGAATGATTATGAGAATTTTAATTATTAAAGTAAAATGATATGTCTATGGATCTTGTAAAAAATAAATGGTTATTCATTAATTGAAACAATCTATAAAATAAAATCAAATCAATAAAAAGTAGAAAAGATAAGTTAAATTTGTTGAAGTAAACTATTTAGATTACATATTGATAAACACAAAATGATATGAATATTTAAATAGAATGAATAGTTATTTGTTCACTTGAATTATTGAATGAAAATAGAATGTATGAATCATAAGATAAGTAAAATTCAAATGAAATGGAATGTCTCCACATAAAAAACTAATTATTAGTTATCAATGGATTGTGACATGATATCTTATGTTTTTCATTATATATGGTTCAATAGGGACAATAATTATTCAATAAATAATTTAACAATCATAGTAGAATAATAATTAATATTATATAATATGAATGAACCACCAACTAATACAAGTTTCATGGTGTCTCATGTTAAAGAGAAGAACCCACATAAAGAAAACTATGAGAATGATAATGTTCCCATGTGACCCAATAATACATGGAATCCAATAAAAGACTAAAATAACACTATTACAAAATAGAGCTAATTTAAAAGGGTAAAATTGTATAGAATAAATATTCAATCTAATTTCTCATATTGATGAGGATGTATATCAATATTACTTTTTATCATAAGTTTTTTATTTTTTATGATAGAAACGTATATAATAGAAGGTAATGATTCTTTAAAATAAGAAAATTTTATATTAAATTGATATTTTCCAAATAGTAATGTAAAATGAAATATTTTCCCTCAGGGTGAAAATATTATAATTGGAGATCTAATCTTGTTTGATGAATTAATGGTAAATTAGGAAGTGATGTTTTATTTTATCTCATAATGGGGATATTTTTTAATAATATTATACAATAATTTTTTCCATAAAAATCTATTATTTATTCAACTTGATTGAATAATTCAGTGAAATTGTATCCCTTTCTATGCTCTCATCACTATTTATGAAAAGAATAATGTTTAATATTATGAGGGGAAACATATTTTAATAAATAATATGAAAAGATAATAGTTGGTTAGTATATCATGGTTTAATTTTAAAAACTTATACCATACTTGAATTTGATTGATATGTCTGTTGAAATTATTATTAGATTACACATTGTAATTTCAAATTTAATGATGATTCCAATTAGAATCATTGGGTTTCCAAACAATGGAATATCATTATCCCTTAAATGTGTTGTGTTTATTATTATGATTTGGTGTTATACTATGTTGATCAATTAATTGATTGATTCCCTAAATAAAACTATTATTTTTCGATATGGACAAATCCTCAAATATTACATGTGGGGAATAATTGATGAAACATAACATCATAATGATGTGATAGAACCCTACTCCATTATCATTGTATTTTTATCAATAATTGTGAGATAATAAAAGTGATGGAGACAGTGAGAACATTAGGTGTGGGATAGATGAGTTAGATAATATATTGACATATTGTTTTTAAGAGGTATTGAAAATAGATCCAAAGAGAGAGATTAAGAAAAAAAATTATTTCTTTCAATAATGGTTCATGGGATTTATGAATTTTTCATAATGTCAATATGTTGATTATGGGAATTGTAGGAGTAATTGGGATTCCCCTAATATTTTAGAGAATAATAATTATTTCAAAATAAATTTATGTTTTTTTTTTACATTATTTATATGTAAATGAAAGAGAGAACTTCTTAGAGAAACTTTTTATAATACTTTGGAGTATATTTGTTGATATAAGTAACCTTATTCTACTGGATGTGTTTCGAGATCAATTTAGTTAGTAATTATTGATTGGATATACTTCTTCTTGGGATTATTTATATAGAACCATTATTTTAATCATTATTAGTGAATGTATATTTAATGATGTACACGGATTATTTTGGATTTGATTTATATAATTTATGTACTAATTATAAAGGTAATGATATGTATTGATGATCAAATTTATAGTAAAAAACAATTTTTAAGCTGTAAGTTTGGATCTAATGGATTAACTTTTATTAGATGTCTAGATAGATAAGGAAACTATTAAAAATGGTTTGAGGCCTTCTAAAGAGTGATTATTATGCTTGGATGATTTTTTTAATCCATTTTAGTTAATGTATAAGGGTTTGATATGGGTTTATAGAGCTCTATTATAAAGTTATAGAATTTCTTAAATTTTATGGTATATGTTTTTAAGAAAACATGGGGGTGAATGAATAATTTCCATAACTATGTATGAGTCATATATTTTGAATAAGAGTGATTTTAAAAAATAAATATGAGTAATTCATGAGATAATTATTAGTCATTTTTATATGTTCTATAAAAATATACAAGGGATAGATCTATGAACTTGTCTATTACCTCATGTGAAATAGTAATATTTTTGTTGAATATGAGTAAGCATTCATTCTACTTGATTTAACCTATAATAAGAGAATTTATAAATAATGAGGTCAGATATTATGCTGGTTTTTTTAATCAAGGATTAAATATAATGATGATTTCTAACATGATTTATAGAGTAAGTGATGGTGAATTTGAAGTAGGTGATTAACTGAAATAATAATAATGGATACATTCCTATAGTTGATGTGATGAAGATTGTAAGACATAGATGAGCCACCGAATGAATTTTGATGATGTGTATGACATTTGGAACTCTGTAAAATCCATTTCATCTAGTAATATGGATTTCTTGTAGAGTTGTTTTATTTATCACAATGTACACATGACTTTTCTGGAGTGTATGAATCTACTACATTGTGTGGTGTACTTAACATGAATTCTAATTCTTATGAACTGATTAAGTTTCTTAAATATAAAATTTACAAGAATTTATAATATCATAAATATTATTAACATAATAATAAATTTATTATTATAGATAATGTGATGGTTGGGTTACCACAAAGATCAATTATCCATACGGCAATAATGGAAATCCAAAATTTTTATATTATGAGGAATGATGACAAAATCTATTAACAGTGGATATATTGATAATAATAGAAATAAATATCATGATATTATTATGATTCTTGTATAATATAAAATAAGGATAGTATCAATGTGGTGATCATTACACCATATAATAAATAAGTGAAAATAATGACAATAGTGAAGTAGGAAAAATCTGGACATATGTATTCATTAATATACTGATTTTTTAGCATTAAATGTAAAGTATGATATGTATTCACTTAGATTATAATAATATATTTAATGATAGGATGATTGATAATTATAATGTTTTTAAAATGATTTATAGATGACCAAATTTTAAATATTTTTATTTTTATATTGGTAGGATTCATTGAATATAAATAAGATGAAAAATAAAGAATAACGGAACACCAATACATAAAAAATATTGTATGTCCTGTAATTTGAGGGAAATCAGTAGGAACTGGTAAAAATAATATTATATACTTGAAGTAATGAATGAATTAAAATTTACTATGGACTATTAATGGTCTACTGAAGTTAATGGGGGGAGATGATTTTTTATCCTACACTAATAATGGTTCTGTTCAACCAAATTAAATGAGAGAGCTAGCCTTCAATATTCATTTTTCATTGATATATGAAGAATAATGACATTCCCTTGTATTATATAAAATATTTGTCAAGATTATATGTGCATATATCAATTCTAGAGTAATATATTATACGGATACTAGGAAGCTTTTGTCTTCCCCATTTAATTTTGTAAGTAAAAATGAAGATCTATCCACACATTCATGGAGGAACATTCCCAACATAGGTGAACATTCATCAACGAAGTGGAATCTTGTTCATTTTTTTAAATGAATTTAATTTTAGTTTGTTTCATTTTATCTATATGTATTAAGAATAATGGATATAAGGATACACCATTTCCATGCTTCATTTTATAAAAAGAATGTGTAAGTGTGTGGGATAATAACTATGTATCTCTTGGGATGTAGTCATCCATCTCTGAGTAAATCATCCTTAATAAATTTTGAGTCTTTTGTGTTATTTCCTTGATACCATATATCAATTATAAAAGAATAGGACATGGAAAGCTATTTATAGAGAGATTAATTGACTAAACATGTGGGTCTGTGACAATTTGATTAAATATTAAATTGGATAAAAAGTTATCAACACCTTTTTACCGCATACTTACTATTGGAAACATATGTATCTGATTATAAAAATAACAAAGAAATAACTTAAAAAATTCAACATATTTAAACAGATTATCATATTTAACATAACTATACATTAATATAATATATCCAGAAAATGAACAAAAATATGTTTCCTCATAAACCCCAATGTATAATTCCAAGATGAAATGAACAATATGAATCAAATCTTGACATGAGTGAAAAAATTAATATCTACAAAAATTTATATTATAGATTTTGAAAGCCTAGATAAAACCATTCCAATGTTCAATCTATATATTCATACGGATATACTATAAATAATATTAAATTTTTCATGTACCCATAATAAAGTTTGAATAAAAATCAATATAGAAATTTTATAAAATGTTCCAAACCTAGTGCATAACTAGTAATTTAGTTATTGTTAATGTATAATATGTAAACTAAACAAACACAATAATAACCCTAATGTAATAATTTCTATTAATATCATATTTCATACATAATTTATCCATAAAAAACTATAATCACATTGACCACACACACACACACACACACACACACATATATATATATATATATGATTTGAACCATGTTTTATAATATTATTAATGTCCGATGAAAATATATCCAGCTAGAAACCACATATAACCGCATAACTCAACCACATTCTTCCACCCAACCAATTCTTACTCATGGTAATAAAAAGTTCAAAACACACTTTCCATTTAGGAATATAACACACCACACATAATTCAAGAATGTTGGAACTCACTCACAACATATATACATAGTAGTTTCATAATATGGTTTTCTTAATAGGATCTCCCTTTGAACTCATCTAATTAACAATATGAGATGATATAACAATATATATATAATAACATAACCATATAACACTAAAAACCTTCCCATTTCACACATTAATTGAACAACTCAGAAGTATGTCATTTATTAAATCTAATAGTAGTTTATCTTTTAAAAGATTAGGTTGATCCTAATTAAATTAGGTTAGAAAGGAAATTAATTTTTAGGTATATCAACAGAGATAAATTAAATTAATTATTAATAATATCTTATGAATTAATATAAATTGATTTTAATAAACACACACAACCTATCATAATATAATTTCTTTAAGATTATAGGATTTAAAAATAATAACCTAGAAATTCTTATATAAAAAATCATAATAACTACAATATCATATCATTTAAATTATAATTATATAACATGAAAAATATAATACCGCCTTGTGATCATAAGAATTATTTTTCAATATCATTGAAAATTGACTATAACTATGATATGTATATATAATTAAAATGAGTATTCCATTAGAAAATTTTTCATCAGAATATTTGTATGTAAACCTGGTCCTCTTAACATATACCAATAATGATAAATTAGTCTTATATAATTTTAATGAATAAATTTATGATGATTTTGACTAGTCATGGTGATCAGGAAATTTAGGTGATGATGATGTGATCATCTTATATTGCTTTTTGGACATGACATAGTGATGTTGTGGGAATGATTATAATTCTAGGTTATGAATTTAAATCATTTTAATCCTAAGAAATAGAATTTGGATATTTAGGGTAATTTGTATTCATTATGAACTATGCTATATTCAAAATAACTGAATCATAATGGATTATTTTTATTATTGATTAAATACATGAGTAATTATATTCTTTTTTCACTCCATTTTTTGAGTTCAAGGTCATTTAGCCATAAAGGCTCTACATAGACAAGTTATCAATAATAAATTGGGGTTTTATTCAACTAAATTAATAAATTATAGTAAATGTGTTTTTATATGATTATGTTATTTTATATAGAATATTGTATCACTGCTCTTTTTCATTATAATGATAGAAAGAAGAAGATCATTGTGATATCATATTAAGAAACAATAATTCAGTTATATTGCAGGTTATTTATAATTTCTAATGAATGTTTGATTTTATATATATATTGATATCTAGTGTATTGTTACTATTACACTATCCCAGTTACCTATAGGGTAGTTAGAGGCACATAGATTACTACTCGGGTTACCTGTACACCTTAATAGGATAGAGTGTATAGTAGTTGAGAAGACCTAAACATAATAAATAGTTATCTTATATCATTTTAATTTATTATTCATTTCACCTAATTAATATAAAACACTCAAAATTTACCATGGATTGTAACTTTTCTAATATTATCTTGATATCTTTCTTATTTTACATCACAACACACATTTCTTTTAATAATTACTATATATATGTTTCCCTTCTCAACAAATAATGCTATAGAGAATCATTTAGAGATATTTAAAAAAGATTGGGGGTTCAAAGTAATATAGTAAATGGATAATATATGTTAAATAAGGCATTCCAATATTGATTCTAATAACTATAATCATGAATAAGTGAAATTAAAAAGATATTATAGGTATGAAGACCGGAAAATATAATAAATAAATATTATCCAGTTGAAAATAAACCATTTAAACGTAATCATAAATAATAATAGAATTATTTGGAATGATAATAATTGTAGTAAATAATTTTTAATTTCAACTCATCTTATAAAAAACATATAGGATTGGCTTCACTCCCCATGTCCCATAAACAATATAGATTTGGTTCACTAAATATGACACACAACCACTATAATTCAAATTATTTATAGATATATTCAATTTATAAGAGGGAAATATATATTTAGATTCACTTTTCATGTAAATATTTTTTCTTATATATCTCTTCAAAATGAAGATAAAATTAATCATACATATATAAAATGATATATTATAATTAACCAATTTATGTCGAATGGGTTGTATAAAATTGTTACGATGCATAAACATTATCCTTGGAAGTGAAGAGTGTTATATAATTAAACTATATCTTTAGTGAAATAAATTAATGATAATCAATATTAATATAACAAAATCCAAAATTATATTGACAAAATAGAATTATTGTTAAGATAAAGATATGAAATTTTATAAAAAATATATAGAAACAGTTTTTTCATTATTTTTATATTGTTATTAAAAAATAATAATTAATTGATTATTTATAAATTAATATGAATGGAAATAAAATTAAATTTATTAACATGTGATGTAATAATATCCAAGGAAATCAATAAACATGTATTATAAACATGTGAGAAAGTATGTTCAAAAAATTATGTTCGTAAAAAAAATTCATATCCCACTTTCTTAAGTACAACATAATAAATGGAAAGACTCATTAGAAATCTAATTGAAATGGTTGAAATAAAAAAAATAACCATAAAATAAAACCTTTTTATAATCAACATAGAATTATTAATCATATATTTTACAATTTTTTTAATTTCTATATCCATTTAAACTAATATGTTAAATTTATTAATTTCATAAAAAAATTAGTCACACATTATCATGGTTATCGTATGTTAATTATTTATATAGTTTGACGATTTCTTAGTATTTGTGTTCAATCATCATTATTGGTTCATAAAACCATCATCTCAAGATTAAATATGGTAATATAATAAAATCATTTATAGATTTCTATAACCTAATGATAATTCTATAAATGTTACCATTCCGGTATCATATAAATGGTGAATAATTACATTATTTTTTAATTTTATTGAATCATTCAGTATTATTTTAAAGAATAATATAATTTTAATTTTAATATATTATTATGATAAACATAATATAATTTTCACATTAATACCATATATTTCAAGTATTTATATTTTTCTAATCTCATAGGATTAAAATTGTGACAAAATAATAACATTATTTATACTGCAGAAAAAAACCAAGTATTTATTACGATATAATGAATAAATAAGCAAGAATGTGTATTTATGTTATTATATTATCATTTTATACAAATTAATATCGATATTAATAATATGATGTTACTGGTTAAATCATATTTAATAGTAACAAGTATGTGATGGTAATTTTAAAATATTTATAAGTACCTGAAACTTTATTTTATAAAATATCTTCTTCTCTAAAAAACAATCTCCATAATGAATGTTTTTTGACACATTCATGTGATCATAATGAAAAAAGTGATAAATAATTTTATATGAGGAAATATAAATAGATATTATAGTGGAAACTATTTGGATCTATAAACAATGGCCAATTTAAATGATTAATTTCATTTTAACATATATATTTTGAAGAAACTGAGGTTCATTCATGTAATATTGTCCCTTAAAGAATCATTTAATTGGTTTGAATATTATTGTTAAATATTAAAAAAAAATAGATCTATGTTCAATTTTAATTAGTTTTATAAATTCTTTGTATAAATGGGTTAAAATTGGGAGTTAATAATATTAATATTACTCTACCGATGTATGATAAATGTGCAAATTCAAAAACTTGTGAATTATTAAAAAATTGTTGAAATTTCTCATGTATGGTAGAATAAGGGGTCCTTATGGCCTTAAATTATTTAAATGAATTTTACATATCATTGTATTATTTATCTAGTAATTTAATTTATTTTTATTTGAAATATACGGTCGAACATAATATGGTTCAAAATATTTCATTTTTATGATATGACATATATAGATCTAGAATTTATAGAACCATAAAATAAATAATATTTGGTGATTCATTAAAAAAATTCTAAAACATGTTATAGAATACTCTCCTGAAAGGGAAACATTTATATTTAAAAATACCATTGAGAAAAAATTATGGACTATGGAAAAAATACTAATTTTGAGTTTTTATATTTTTAAAATATTTTTTAAAGATTATTGATAATTGGTAATGTAATCACCCATACAAAATAGGGTACCCTTATAGGTCTACTATAAATATTAAAGTGATTCATCATGTCTTCCTTCAATAGGCCTCAGTTTGGAAACTATAAATGAGAGAATAAAACTTGGAAAATTAAGAAATTAGCCTTATAATACAAGGAATAATATAATGAAACCATAAATCAAAAAAATAAAATAAAAATAGGTCCATAAATAAAAAATACATGGTGTGTCATAATATAAAATTAAAAAAGTTATAAACAAAAAATAATCAATTTGGAAGAGGAACTATAAATACCCCAATCCTTAAGATATTTCTATCAAACTCAATCACCAAAACTATTAAGAAACCTTGTGTGTGTGTCTATATATATATTTGTGTTAGTGTGTGTGTGTGTGAAATATTACAAGAATACATTACAGGACCCTCCTCCATAAAACCTATGAAAATATTGAAGAAACATGTCAATGCATAGTTAATAAATTGTGGTACCAACCAGAAACAACCAAGGTAACCATCACAAAACTTCACCATGGATATCACACAATATAGTGAATCAATTTTTAATTACATAATAATGAAATAAAATAAAAAATTTGTACCCGAAATCCTTTCACCATTAGTTTATCGGTATCAACCCCCAATATCATATGTCTTTGTGATCCAATACACTTTTCATCCAAGATAAAATACATCAAATTAACCTCATAAAATATAATATTGGTTGAACTTCAGTCCAAGCTAATCCATCCAATATTTGTTTCTTCACTTTAATCGACACCATTATTAGACATTCAAAATCTGAAAACATGCTTCTACATCACTTATTAAAATATCCTTCAAACATGTTAACCTCATAATTCATCCACCTTATTTGGGTGTCATGAACATGAAGGGAATCATCACCATTTTCTCATCCTATAATCCAAAACCCTCTCTATATATCATCACCACATCCATATAACTACTCCACTTCACTACTCTAGTAAGGTTGTGTAGAGAATATAGAGTAGTTATCCATATTTTCTATCATAAACCTATATGCTGGGGAAAGAATTTGGATCACAATTTTTTTTTGATTTGGTACTCCTATTTTTCACTTGTGGAATGCATCTATAAATCCAAATAAATTAAAATAATTAAACTATTTTTGTTTTTTAATGGAAAATGTTTTTTATGGAACTAGAAACACCAAACAATTCCCACATTCAATATGGTTCAATTTGTATATCATTGCAAAGAAGTTTTTTGAAGTCAAGTAGTCACTAATATAATTTTATCAATGATTCAAAGAAATATGTGATGGTCAAGAGGGTGGCATGTTGTATTCAACAAACATTTTTAATGGTATTTTTTCTTACTCATATATCACTAATATATTTAACATGTATTTCATTAATCTATTTGATATATCAGTGAGGAAGAAATTACTCAAATCCAATAGTTAATCCTTAACATATATTGATGTGAAAATCTATGTGTATCAGGGGTTGTCCATCAAGCTTCATTATTTATTAGTGGTGGTTATTTTTTACAAATGGATATAGTTTAAAGCTAAATAGTTGGTAATTATATATGTTATTTCCATCCAAGAATATTTCAGATGTTCATAGTGATATAATTAGGTCCAAAAAATAGATTCCAATGTATATTTTTAAAAAGAATCTGAAACCACATAGTTCGGTTACATATAACATGACACATAATACCTTTTATGAGTGTACAAATTATAGATACAAGATGTTAAACATAATTCAGTAAGGTATTATATGTGGAATAATCCGATGAATGGTTTGTATAGTAAAATAATGACCATTAATTTCTAATTGACCTCCCAAATGGTATGTCCCTCTGAGATTAGGTCAGTTTAACATAGAATATATCCCAATAAGGAGGTAGCTAACATCAAATATGATTCTTTAAGGTTATCTAATAAGATATAAAAGGATTATATCCATCTAAGAATAATTTCTTGTTAATATTACTTTATAAGGTAATTTCCTAGGGGAATATGGTCCTGGATATTTATAGATCTATGCTGAAAAAAATATAGCCATGTGAGAGAAAGATGGAGATGATATCCTAAGGAATTTTACTCGAATATGATGAAAACTAATGCACCTATTGGAAATTTTTCTATCATATGGGATGAATTTAAAAAGGCATTTATATTACCCAACTACACTAACTACTATTATATTGAGTAATATATATACAAGGTTGATTCCATGAAGAACATGAAATCATAATGACAACTCTTCACTAATTAGTATGTCATTATTGTATTGTATGTATTATTTCACAAAATTTAATTGAATTTAATTACCCAACTAATTACATGTAATTAAATAATCTTAATGTAGACATATATTTATAAGAGAGGGGAACTAGTTTCCATGGGAGGTTTTACTGTATAGTTGAGCTGACATCACTCACAAGATAGACTAAAATATCAATTTATCCATACTTAAAAATTAATTATAGTAATTATGTTAATTAAAATAATACAACCCAATCATATTGATTCCAAATGTTTTGATAAATAAGATTATGTAAAGTGTATTGAGGTCATATTTCCAAGAGAAGAAGAATAAACTGATTTAATTGTTATGAATTAATTACATCAATCATATTGGCATCCATTAATTATGAAATAAAAATGGTATCTGATCTAATAAAAAACAACAAAAACACATTATTACGACATTATAAGAATTAAATGATATAATTCTAAAAACAATGAAAAAACATGTTGGTACTCACCCTATTTAACCAAAAAACTATCCCTTATAAATTTTTCCAATCATTATGGGCTGGTTTCTGACAATAAAAAACCATTAAACCATTAGAAAGAGAATAAAAAACATATGAGAAGTAGATAATTTAAATAAAAGTATGAAAAATTATTATAATTATTTGGAATAAAATATTATATCCAAAATAGAGAGTAAAACTAATGGTGTGAACTATTTCACAAGTTGAATCACTCCTGGATCTTCCCTCTAGTGATCGAAATCCTCTAACAAGTAATTTATCATCTATTAAAAATAATAGAATCTTATATGGAAACCTAATTTAAATTTTATAATAACTCTACCAATAATATATGGGAGAGATAGAGTGAAAATATTCAATTTTACAAAATATCATCATTCTACCTAAATTTTGCACCTCAAACGATCTTTATAATTCGCTACAAAAAAATTAAATCTTCATTTTCATATGAAAAAATTGGAAATATCTAAAGACCAAACCATGGAAAATAACTCATAGGAAAAGAAAACATGATCCTACAAAAAAACTAAAAAAAATATGAAGGATGAATAATGGATGTGTTGTATTAGTCAATTTTTATAGTGATTACATCATACTCACAACTATGAAAATCAAAACCACAAACACACCCTACGTAATGGTGTATCACCTTCTAACATAAAATAATTTCTTATGTGACAATGTAATATTTTGAACCCATTTCATCAATTACATTTTATTAACAAAATTCATAATAAAAATTCAATGTCTATTATAGTCACGGTCTATCCATGTTCACCCTGATTTAATGATTCATGTTCTATAAAAATTTGTGTAAATCCTGATCTCATGTAGTGGGGTTTTCTTTTTTATAATGTTTCCATGATTTCTCATTGATGAACTAAAATTTTTTCATTGTGTTCTCTATACATTGAAGTGTATTAAACTAATCAAGCTCCATCTTCAAGTGAAATTTAATAGAGTTTTTTAATGACAAGATGTTTTGGTCACAAATAATTCCTTAATGAATGAGAGAATTATATTATGTGTGATGAGGTTGGCATGGTCTGTGAAAAATACAATGACATAATTTTTATTTATGAAAAATTACACACAAAATATTTCCCATATAGGATTGAAAAGGGATAAGTTTCAAGTTTATATGCAATCAAACTATATTAACAGTGAATAAATCAGTCAAGGTGTCAACTAGTGTCACTGAATATCATTGTGTGTGTCGACCCAAACAAACCAAGTGCCTATATATATCATTACTTCACCCCTCTATCTATCTTTCATAGTGTTCTCATAAAATCCCACCCATACACGGACACATGTAGGGACCTTCCACTACTAGACATCCTTCTATTAGGCATTAGATGGATTCCCTTCAAGGAAACCTTATGGATTGGAGCTCAATTGATTTACTGATATTTATTGTTCTTCATTTTTTTACATCTATATATTCCAAATATTTGCAATTTTCCAGATTTTATTGAATAGATTCAAATATATTTGAAACTAAAAAATTTCACCTAAAAATAATCAAAGAAACTTAAAACTCAATAAAACGTATTTTTATGAAAAAAATGTTAACAAAATTAAAAATGTGCATAATTGTAATTTAAATTAATAAAATTAATGGATTAAAAATATTTTTAATGACAATAAAATATCCACAAACATAATTCATTCCTCATCCTTTAGAAAAATCTAATCATAAATTCTATAAAAAATCCTACCTTTATTAGTGAAACATGAAATTCACTGAACTCGTTAATAAAAAATGATGGGAGAAGATTCCCACAGAATAAAACAAATTAATTATTGAATTCATAAATCATGATTCCGCTATGATTCACAACTCAATACATTTACCCATTTTAAGTCACATCATTCTTCCTCACATCAACATCTATTCTATTTATGATTTTTGTAATAAAATATTCAATTCACTCATCGCTCAAGAACCCACAATATATAGTTATATGACTTATCATGTATTTGCATTCTATCCAGAGGCTTATAAATGATCTCAATCACAACTCCTCAACAAAAATATTCAAAAATAGTAACAAAGGAGTTAAGTTTATGTTATAATTACATTATGATAAAATGGATTTTAGTATAATGATGTTGATGAATTTATATAAAATATGAGGCTAAACTATTTATCATATTAAATTATATAAAAAATTAGAACCTAGTGACATCATTATCACTACAAATATCAACATAGGCTCATGAATAATAATAAATCACAATGGAATGATGTTTCCAATTTTATATTACATTTTTAATATCATTTTTTTCAAATGTTATTTTATAAAAAAATTAGATCCCAGGCCCATACCCAAATGATCAAAATCATTACTCAAGAAATGGGGATTGTTATCATTCATTGGAGAAAACACTTTTCCAATATGTTTTCTCTTTTTTCATCATTTTTTTTAACTTATAATTTTTATTTTTTATACTTATTTGAAAAATATATTCAATGAAGTAAATGGATAACAAATCTATCCTCTTCTCTAATCCCATTGAAACACACACTACGCATCCTCCATTAATAATAAATATCACATTCCATGTTAAACAGCCTTTACCCCATAGGTCAACTGTTGAATATATTGTAAATATTGAAGAGTGTGTAGGAAAGGATATAATAGTCTTATAATGTGTATAATCCCTAAAACTTAATTTCAAGGATTATATAAAATATATAGGGTCAATAAATAATGTGGGTCTCAATGGAATTGGCTAAAAAAATCCTTATTCACATTAGATGTTAATTTGTTCATTTGTAACTGTGATGAGATCCTTATTGTGTTTTAGTAGATTTTCACATTCTATGTACTTAATAGAAATTAGGAAACATTTTTTTAGAAAAAACTTATTAGAACACTCTCAATAATAGGAAACATAAAATTTTTCATTTTGGTCAAGGAATGAATATAAACAATAATAAATGGAAGCTTATTTGAATCATTTTCAAGATGAGTAATCATATCACTATTCATTTTTATGAAACTATAAATTGAAATATGAATTGGACATTTAGAAATGTCAACTTAAATATCAAAAAATTATTATAACTATTAATCAAATACTCAAAAAATAAAAATTCCTCTCCTAAGTGTGATGTATTCAAGCTAAGTGAGAATTAAAAAATAATTAATATATTCATTGAACAATCGAATACATTTCCACTAATTCTTAAAAAATTTATTAGTTTTAATTTAATAATAATAAAAAATAGGTGAATATAAATAAGAAAATGTAAAACAATAACATTATTCCATGTTTATTAATCCATTTTCTTCTATATTCACTTTCATTATTTCTTATTCATGAAACTTCTTCTTCCTATTAACCTTAAAAGTTTCAAAAAAATAATATGAAAATTCAATGTTCAATCAATCCATAGAAAACGATATTGAAATCGACAAATAATATATAATATAAAAAAATATTATGAAATAAAACTATGACTTATAAGGTAACTAAAAATCCAAGATTCCTCCTAGTGGCACTTATTTAATGTCTACAACTAGACATTTTCTATTGAGTCATGTTACTTTAGAATTAAATAATATCATCTGATACACATGTAAAAAAAATTATATTTTTATCTTTCAGGGTATATGTTATCATTCATTTTACATTGTATCATATTTACTCATACTTATGGTGGGCTTAATATTGAGCACATATTTAATGAAAATAATAAAAAATTGAAGTATGTTGATATAATATATCGTTCAATTACTCATTAATATGTCCTTAATAAGTTTTTAAAATATGGTGTTGAAATCATGAATCCCAGAAAATTCATTCTCTTATTGATGTATTGGAATTTATTTCTCATTGAAATGTTCTATATACCCAAATAAGTCTTCCTCAAATACATCAAATTTGGATTTTACTTCTGTTCCTAATTATTTATTTATCTACTAAAACATTTCATTGATGTTATCCATCATTGTATTATATATTTCTTTATAAAAGTTATACATGGTGGCCCATTCATATTACTTTAATATAATTATAGATATGTTATAGAACATTTATTAATTTTTAGACTCATCCATTTCTAAATCAATTACATTTAATTCGATAAGAGGATTTAAAATTAAAAAAACCTAATTCTAATATCATGGGGTATGAGGTTCATACATTTAAATCCATGATGTTTTATCTAATTATTTATCCTCTATACCAAAACATGGTGTATTTATTCACTTTTTGGGATATAACTACCATTGAAATTCGCTTTTTTATCCACCACTAAGTAAATGCGCCCTTTTATTCTATTTTCATCTACCTATTGTAATATATTGAGATGCTCCTATTCTAATTTTTCTTTTCCATGAGATTTTAATAGGTTTATTGATACATACTCATATATTACTGGATTTTGGGGTTATTCATTCTCATACTTTTCAATTAATTTTCATAACACTTCCTTGTCAACCTCAACTATTTCACTTTGTTTTATCTCTTCTTATTATGATTCAAGAACATTACATTTTTAAATATCTTAAATTGAATTATTATGGTTTTATTTTTTAAAATTTACAATAATAATAATAATAATAATATATTTTCATAAATTAATTTAATATGGTAATAAATCAAAAAGGATTTTTTTCATGTATTTCTATAATCTGAAATATTATTTATGGTTATCCTTCGTCTTAACCATAAATTGAATGTAGTTTGTGATAAATTACATTATTATATATTGAGATTATTAATCTAGAAGTAATTTCATGTTATGATCTCATGGTTGTTCCCAAAATCCTTGATTTTAGTTTGGATAATAGGTATATTCTCTGTAATGCTGAAGGCATGCAATACTTGTGATTGTACTATAGCAAGGAAATAAAATATCAAGGACTATCAGTAAAGAGCCTTTTATTAAATAGTATATATAAATAAATAATTTCTAAAATATATAATTTCATTTTATCAAAATAAATATAATTTTTAATAATTCATATGTGTATTATCTAATGATATGTTTTTTGGTTTTTTCAAAAATGATTGATTTTTAGGTGAATAATTCAAATGCTATTTTTCAAAACCATGAATATTATATAATAAAAAGGATTTAGTCGTAAAATAAAACAGATGAAACCTTTTATGTAACAATATATGTATTTATTGAATAATGGTATGTATTTTAAAATAATCTTTTAGCTTATAAATCATGTGTCAAGGATTTTTATAACAAATTAAAATGTTACTTCAAGAAACGTTAATCTTGGTCCTTTTTGTAAATCAAGTATTTTCAAAGAAACTCTTGGTTTGATATTTCTTTGAAATAATTATAGATTATATTTTTTATAATAAATAAAATTTCCCATTAAAATTATTTTCCAAAAAAAATTTATTTTATATATAAATTATATTCTTAAAAAAATTAATTTTCAAAATACTGTTTCTACACCAACAATTGTGTTATTTTTGAATTTATCATTTCACACCTTTCAAAATTTACATTGAAGAAATGATTTTAAAATTTTAAATCAGAATGATAAAATTATTAAAAATGATAAATATGAAAAAAAAATCATTAAAAATAATAACAATGTTTATAAATTAAATAACATGATAAAATAAAATAATTTTATAAGTTAAAATTTTAACTAAAAAAGACATTAAACCATAAATTTTGTCTAAAACATTGGTGGTTTAGTTGATTATCAGACAACACTCTCTTTAATATCCTTTTTTGTAAATTGTTTTATATTTAACCATTAATAGTGACATTATATAATTCAAAATATAGATGGTATACCAAAAATACCCTTCTTGTCACATATAAAAGGGTAACAATTATACCATATTAAGTATCACATATAATTATAATTTTTCTATGAAATGATTTTACATTTCTCTTCCTAGAATGAAATACCACATTAAAAAACTTCTCATAACCATATTTTTTCAAAAATCATTCATTTCAAAGTAGAATTCCTAGGAATCTTCAAGTCCCCAATGTGAGTATTGTACAATAATTATCTTTTAGTGTTATAAATATTCATCTAAATGTATATGAGACAAACTAATATAATGGTTTTATTATAATTAATATTTATTTATTTTGTTATACAATATTTGTTATAATTATCTATTCGCCTATATAATCTTATAAAAAATGTATTCTTTGGTCATGTGTATATGTATATTTCCTTCACCCAAAGTTATAAAATTCATGTTTCATATTCCCACATAATTGATGTATAATAAAATTAATTTAATTATGAAATGTGATGTTAATGATAGCATTACGGTTTTTACATAATAATTTTGGGAATATATTAATGATTTTATTAATTTAGGATCTTTATTAATTGAATCTATTTAAAAAAGGATTATAAGAGAAACACATTTATTCAAATATATAATATTTTAATATCCATTACTTATTATTACACATCCTTTATAATTATGCTATCTCATACTAATAATCAATAAAGAAGAGTATATTTCTTCCATTACAAAGATATTACAACAAAACCACTATACAATCATTTATTAAATTAGGGTTTATTGATGTTTGGGTTGGTTTTACCATATACTTGAGTAATACTATGAATTTATATCAGGAGTGAATGTAAGAAAAAAAAATTAATGGTATTATATAACATGAATGTTTAAATAATGATTTTTTTATTATGGAGATGTTATATCAAAATTTAATTCATTAATTTAGAAAACACCCTACAATCATTATGAATCACTCAAACATTCTTGTTGTTGATTTACTCTTTAGAGATAAATACTAAAAACCTCATGAATGGAAATTGAAAAAAGAGAAATAATTATAAATCATCCCTAATAGTAACCTTAATGACATTATAATGATGGACATTGGAGTAATAATTAATACATACACTATTATTATGAAACCAACAAAAAGAATCAAAAATATAAACAAAAACTGTAGAAAATAGGTAAAATTAATATAAATAATTAAAATGTATTATGGGAATAATTGAAAATAGATGTGATAAAGTTTCTAAATTATGTTATTATGATAGATATATTTTTTATAGAGGAGGTTAATGTATTCTTGTGGATATTAGGACAACATGTTCGGGATTCCCATCTCAAATTCATATCTTTGGGGAAGGTTTAGTATTTTGGGCCTAAGTTAAATTTTATTATATATATACTACCTATTGAATAAGATATATCCTAAAATTTATTTATTCATGGTATTTAAAACAAATTCTTAGGCCTATATTTTTTATTGTAGTTATACCCATGATATCTGTGGGGTTCTCCAATCTCAATTTTCAGTCCCCGGGAATCATATTATATTAACCACTAATATTACCTTGTCTATTGTATACATTACAGTGTAATTCAATTTACCACATTACATAGTAGATTTAATTTAAATAAAATTATATATTTTTATCCTCTCTTTTATTTTATTAATTCAATAGAAACTAAAACCATGGTATAAATCAAAATTTTCAATAGTGTAAAAGAATATTATGTTTCATTAAAGTAAAAGTGTTTATAAGTTCCTGGAAAATATATACTAATATGGATTCTAGAAATTGGAAGCAACTTTAGAACATATGAACAATGGGATATTATACTCAAAAAAAGTTTGGTATAGAATTGACTCCATCATTATCCTGATGCATTATAGGTTTTCCTAAAACTAATCTTCTATATAGACAATAACGGGGGACATGTTTTGGAATATTCACATACTATTACTGGACCTAAAAAAAGGATATTGCGCATCATTTTTCTTCTATACAACCAATACAAACTATTTAACTGAATTACTATCTTCCATGGATAACCCAATAAATTAAATATACCATCACCACTATATTTCATTGATAAGTGTACATCATGTAACTTTGGTGAATACTCTATAAATACTAGTTGATTAAGGTATATTATCTTAGACATAAACATCAATCAATTGAATGTGGGTGTATTTTATTTTCATGTTTCTCATTATATAGATATCTATGTTTTTATTTAACTATAGGTTTCTTAAGGAATTATATGATAGGTGGTGATGACTCTTAAGGTGAATTCATTTTACATAATTAGGTTATGGGTGTTTCAAGGAATTATATATCCCATCAATATATATACATATATCATGAGGAAAAACTACTTTGGATTTAGTGAATGTATTTTCCCATATTATTATATTTTCTTGGTAGAAAGAATTATAAACATAGATTACTTTTTTAAAATGTTTATTCAATTAGTTTGAGATCATATATTATTATTATGTATGTTTTTATTTATTATCATTAATATAGATTTTATTCATTTTCGATTGATTATGGATACATTTTATTTATTTATAAAGATCATATCAACTACTCAATGTTTACGTTATCATAGATTCCCCTATATTATACTCCAAACTGAGCATCTATACTCACCCTTATTTTTTTTCATTCACCAAGAACATAGGGCCAAAATTTGAGTAATTTTAAAGGATATGATGGAAGGAATAAATATTTTCACACAATTTATTCATAATGTATCTTATGTTTTAAAATATAATGCATGAATTCATAAATTTTTCTAAGGCTGCTATGTTTTTGGATATATGGGATCTCTTGTATTGTATACCAATATAGTCATATAGATAATATATCTTTGATTTTGGAGTCTAAGATGTTAATATTTGTATCAGATTATGTTTTTTAGGATCTTTGAGAACAATATTTAGAAGAACCAAGTAAGATAGAATATGTACTGTCAAATAAACTAATCATTTCTAGTAAAAAAACTAGAAATAAAAATAGAATTATATTTTCAAATTAAATATCATGATTGAATTATGTGTAATACATTATAGAATGATGTTATCTAATATGAAGAATTAGAACTATATAATCACTCATCATCAATGTAAGGATGTTAACCATATAAAATATAATGAATCTAAATATATGGCTAATAATATCAATCATATTATAAACACTTTTCCCATGATATAATATGTAACCCTTTACAAAAAGAGAAACCTATTAATCTGCAACATGGGGTTACTATTTTGGACTACATAATGGATTAAAAATCACCAGTATTTAGTGGAAATACTATTCAATAGCTAATTGAATAATAGATCATGTGCCAAGAAAAAATCACTCTCTATTTGGGAAATAGTTAAAAGGGAAAAATCATTTTGTTCTATCATCTGAAGGAGTTTATAGACCAATGTTTTTCAATATTTAAAAATAATAAAGTGTAAGATGAGATAAATAACATGGAATGAAAAACATTGAAGTGTGTTTTCTAGGTGGATTACATTACCCTATGATGTGAGATGAAAATGAAAAGGAAGTTCCCAAATATTATTGAAAATGAGTAGAAAAATGTTTCTGAGTATGTGGATAACATTGTTAATTTAGTTAGACAAATTAAAAATATGTACATAGACCATATAGAAATATTAATTATTTAATTTACGGGTTAATAATAAAATATTAAAGGGTTTTGGTAGCTCATAACTTTTCTACATATGAATATATAGTCTCAATAACAATTAATATAGATTCATAGTTCCCTACTATAGATATATCTAAAGGAAATCATGAGAAGAAGTGTTTATTGAATAATCAAGGGAATAATAATGTGGAAAAGGGGAATAAATAAAAAATAATATTTTAAAAATGTGATAATATTTGGAGGAAACACTATGGAGTTATAGGAAGGGAACATGGGATTGTTACAAGTATGGGGGAAAAGTAAATCATACTCCAGAATAAAAACGAAATTTAGAATCTTTTTTGATGAGGAATAGGGTGGTACCATTACCTCAAAATTTTTATTTAAAATAAATCAAGAAGAATATCCAAAAAGAGTGTGGGAAATAAGGTAGAGACCAAGGTATAAAACTATATACATATCTTTTTCATCAATCTATATGTTAGATTTATCTCTTTTTCTTGAATTTCATGCCATTCAGACCTTCCATGACCACATCCCCGACATCTTGATCTTCCTCAGTTCTAAGGAATAGCTTGAGGCCATTTTAAAAGTGTCTCAGTATTAGTGCTATCAAAATATGAGCTTTTTCATTCTCTATGACTTTTCCAAGATAAGTGACTCCCATGATTACAGTATCTTGGTAAAGCATCTCTTGAGTCTCATAAAGAGTGCACATAGGGGTATCCTGTATTTTAGTGGTATCATCAATATGTTGACCAAAGGAATGATTACCTGTAATCATCCTAACTGCAGATTTTTCCTTCTTGTAAGAAACAAGATGAAATCCTTCATTATCCACAATGGGTTTTGAAGATGCCTAACAAGGTTTAGAAATGACCGGAGGGTCGGTTGCTAAAACATTCCCACCAATTTGGATATACAAATCAACCATTTTTTCTTTAACATATTTGTAGTTATCATCATGACCTGACATTTGAGGAGATGAATAAATTTGAATTTTGTGTAAACCAACACCTTTTACTTAATAATTAGTATCAACATTTTGTAAATTCGCCTTTTTAGAAAGGATGGACGCCCAAGACTTTGACGTATCTCAGAAGTCGAGGCATTGATATTGGGTGTGATACATTCTCGATCACACTCTTCTTCAACTGTAGGATTGAAAAAATTCAAAGGAACTGCTCCATGAACATTTTGGTTATCAGAAGGAATGTTAAGGCATGCCTCACCCTTACAATCAGGCTTCAAAACAAGTGTCAATTTATTATTTTTTTGTAAAATTGATCATCTCGTGTCTATGTGAAGAAGAAAAGTTGCAAATTATTGAGCACCTAAATGTAGACAAGTCGTGACCTATGATTTTACAATATCTTCAAAACATTTTAATTTTTTCATAGATGATCATAAATTCAATTATTTCATCATTAGTTTCAATAATAACCTTGTCAATGAGGGTTGATCCTAATTCAACTTCAACTAGGAACCAGGAATTGTGACCAAAATTAGCCACTTCAATCTCCTTATCAACTTTTATAAGAATCCCAAATGATAGAGAAATATCATACCATATTTTGGGATTCCAAATAATCCAATTCAATCAATACAATCATACCCAAATTTTTGTGGTTGTATTTCCAACCTCAAAAGGATTAAACTTTCTATCCCATTCACAAAGGTGAACAATCCCTAGTTTGAGATAAATATTTCCAAATCCATAAGATAGAACTTTTATTTCTTCTATGGGGAAGAGCATATGGAAGTATCCTCATCATAACGAGACACATTTTGAAGATGTAAATCCCCAAATCGTCGGAATACTCTTCTTTAGTTCATCAATTTTCAAAGGCTGAGAGCCTTTAGGAAGGAATAATCTGGAAATAATAGAGAACTAACCCATTTTAATCCATTCAGAAGTAGCCTTGGGATCCTCTTTGATGTGTTCAATGTTTCCCTTTCTTTTAATATATGATTCATACCCACCTTTGAATCAAGAAATAGTTCAATATAGAGAAATACCCTCACCCGGAACCTGTATCTCCTTTTGGTTCAGTAGTCATACATCATAATCAGAGAGCAGCTTGGTGTGGCCTGCAATTAATTCCTCATTCATCCTAGATGGATCCTTCTAGTGATAGTCTATAGAGCCATCATCCATAGAAAAGGATTAATCCCATCTAGAATCTGTGTCATTATGAATACATACAAATGGGGCCTTAAACATATCAACCATGGGCACTACCACAACAGTCTTCACACCCACATAATTAGGTCATTTCAAAAAAATCCATGATCACCACCATGTGGTCACCATTATCACAAACCTTGGATTCCTCCATCATCGTAGAAGCTCTCTCACCCAAAAATCTATGTCTATTAATTACTACAATATCTTGATCATCTAAAACCTCAATTGGCATTGCCATACACCACGCATCTACAAAAGTTAACATCTTCACCGTATGATTCTCATTAACAGAAGCTGAGTCCATGTTAACCCTGTTCTTTTTCTCGCCACTATCAAAAGCACAGACATTAGCATTAGCCGGTGTCATAGCCTTGGATTCCTGATTCTACGAAATATATGGGTCTCAAAGCAGAAAGGTGGGAAGTTCACCACCATTGAACCCTAATCTTCTGGCTAGTTATAGAGAGAGCATTTCATTTTCAATTCATTAACTATATGTATGAGTGAAATTATATTAATTAATTCCTTTATCATCAAGAGTATTTACCATATAAATTTCCATGAGATAAATTCGAAGTTTATGTGGTTAACACAAATGATGTAAATTTTCCGAATTTCATTCTAGAACTTACAGTGGCCAAAACATCAATGTTATCATGTATTTTATTTCATTTTCGATCATTAAACCCTTTTATATAATCCGTGATTTATAAAAAACATAGATATTAACCTGGAACCATATTAAGGGAATTATTAGTTAAGACACCAAGTGGGAAGCTTATTAACAAAAAGATGTGATAAGAAGTTCCAATTATGATTAATGGGTGTATTCTATTTTAAAAAACTGATATTTTAATTATGGTTGAATTTTATATCTTCCAAGGTACAAATTTAATTTAAATTTATCATGGAAACTTTTGTTTCCAATGGAATGAGATTATGATTAATAAAGGTTATGTGGAATCTCTTTCCTTAGTAGGGTAAACATCATCATCTATGTTATGTTTGGATCCCCACCAAATATCTCTCCTTAATGAAATTCAATGAATATAGGAAGTTAAAGATTGATATATTGATTAAGAATATATCCTAAAAAAGAGGTTGTACATATGGTACAAAAAAATTATTTTTTTATAGAAGAATTAACTAGTCATCGACCATATTATGAATTTTAATTCTCTAATTAAATAATTTAAGATGTATGAAATTTATAAACAAATCATTATATAATGGAACTAGTAGATTTTGTGGAGTTTAAGAAACAAATACATCATTTATGTGATAAGGGTACTACACTCCCTAGTGTTTCACCAAGGGGAACACCTTTTTTATTTGTGAAAATGAAGTATGGGTCTATTAAACTATTCATTGATTATAGAGAAACTAATTTCATAAATATAAAATATAATTATCCGTTACAACAAATTTCTGAATTATTTAAACAAATTCAATGAGAGAAATAAATCACAGTGGCTGAATGTTTCTCTTATAATCGTTAGTTAACAATGAATAATTATGATATACCTTATAGAACATTTCAAACAACGTATGGACATTATGAGTTTATAAAAATTATATTTGGATTGGATAGTGAACTATTTTCATTTACCAATGTGATAAATAGTGTATTCATAAAATATCATTATAAAATTTTTGTGGTTTTCATTGATGATATTTTAATATACTCTATGATATAGTAAGATCATGGAAGTAATCTATGAATAATTTTAGAGGTCATCTAGAAAAAACAATTGAATGGAAAATATAATAACTGTGAATTTTGGATTTATAATGTTTCACTTTCTAGATTTATGGAATCTATTTATAGAACATCAGAAAACTATTCAAAGGAAAAGGTTTTCAATGAATGAACTACACTGACAAAAATAATCATGATCCATTGCTTCCTGGACGAATAGGTTACTATCAGTGAGTTGTTAATGATTTTTCCCTGTTCGCCAACTAGTTAACAATGTTATCACATAAATTGATTAAATTACACTACCAAGAGAATTTGAGGAATGTTTTGTAGAGGTATATGGATGAATGAGTAATTCACTATCACTATATTTACTAAAATGTAATGAATTATTTGTAATATATTATGATGAATCAAATAAAGGATTTGGTTGTATCCTTATACAGAATGATAAGGTGAGTCATTTTTCATTATGAAAATTGGAGCTCTATGAAGAAGACTTTCCAACACATGATCTTGAGATGGAATATATAATATTGGATATGAAAATATAGACATAATTCTATCTAGGAAAAATATGATTCATATATATATAGACTATATGTGTATGATATATATATTCTCTCAGAATGATCTCAACTTGAGGAAAAGAGGATGGTTGGAACATCTTCATCACTATTGTTTCTTAATATTCTATAAATCTAGTATGGAAAAAAAGTTGGATATATATTGAGTTGGAGGGACTATAGAGTTCTAACCATGATGAAAATTTAAAAATATGATATATTCAAATATCGTGTATATGTAAATATACTGATTTTTCTGATTTGAGAGACATCATTCCTTTTTCTAAAAATTTCTTATCCAGCCTTAATAAAAAAGATGGAGAAGCTCATATAAGGTTAAGTGGGAATAAAAAGTAATATTAAATTGTAAATTATGGTAAATTGAAAGAAATAATCTACAGAGATAACGTGTAGAAGATTGGGAAAAGGTAGTGTGTTCTATATATACCAGAGTTAAAGAGGGAACTTCTTGTTGAACCATATAACATAAATATCCCTATAAAAATTGTAAAATTGAGATATATTATGATTTAAGAGAAAATATCTAGTGGGATGTTATGAGGGAATAAATTTAATTCTACGTATCTAGATGCATATTATATAAGAATTTGATGAATAAAATGAAACATCCTAAGGGAGTCATGGATGTTATGGCTATGGTAATATAGATGTTTCACAATGTCATAAATGAATATTTCATTAAACACACAAAGACTCCAAAGATGAATGATTTTATATGGTTCATTATTGGTCTCCTTAGTATGTATACACATTTCATATCAATAAGAGAATATCTACCCCTAGATTACCTTTCTAAGATCCATATTATTAGAAATATATGGTTTTGGGAGAGAACCCCAATCAATTTTATCTTATAACAACCCTCTATTCAAATAAAAATTATTGTGTAGTTTTCAATTGACTCTCAATAATGAGATAAATTTAAATTTTTTATACATTACTGATACTCATGGATATCCTGAATGGATAATCCATTCATTTGAAGACATGATGATTTCATGTTCTATAGAATTCCATGTTTTGTGGGAGAAATAAATTTTTTTGTTGACTTTGAAGGTACTAATTTATTTCATTCAAGAATCTACACAACATCAAACAGTGAATTATATGTGAATAGGTGTCATACCTTAACATTTTTGGAAGAAGATGGAGAATAAATATTGGTCAGAAAAGGGATTGTGGAGGATATTTCTATTAATGTATGAATTGTATGTGATTATATTAATGTATCCCAACAGTGAAAAAATGTCCATGGGGATAATCAAAAAAATGTATTATAATTTCATGTTAGTTATCTTGTATTCTCTAAGGTTTCACATTGTTAGAGAGTTGTAATATTTGGGGAAAATTTGAATTGATGGTCAAGGTACATTATTCCTTTTGAAATACTAGAATGAATTGGAATATTTATTACTTTTAGGGTATGATTCGAAGCCTTTATATTATACACAATTTCTTACATGTTTCCTTAATATATAAATAAATTCCATATAAAATTCATGTGATCACATATGATGGAATAGAATTGGGTGTTGACTTGTAATATAATAATTATCCTTTCCAAATCCTTGACACTGGTGAGTAAGTGTTTCTTAGTTAGGAAAATCCACTGATGAATGTTGTTTGGATAAATTTAAAACTATAAGAAAAAACATGGAAGATTGAAGAATATATAAGGAATGAAAATCCACATTTTTTATGTAATAGCTATATAAACAAAATTTGAGGATGATGTTTTTTAATTGTGAGAATGTAATAACTGTTATCCTATTACAGCAGGTAAACATTATACCCTAGACTATCACTAAAGATCCTTTATTAATTATTATATTAAAATTTTAATTTATAAAAGTTATATTTTTATTTTCAAAAAATAAAATTCAACTTTTAAATCATCATAATGTTATTATCTTAAGAGTAAATATTTAGTTTTTTTTTCAAATTATTTGATTTTTATGTCAATAGTGTAATACCATTTTTTTAAATTATGATAGTAATAAAATTTTAAAAAAGAAATAATGAAATAAAAATAAAAAATCATTTTATTTAATATGATATTTCATTAATGAATAATGTTATTCCCATGAATATATTATTTGAACAAAAAAATCATATGTCTAAAAATTATCAAGATAATTAAAATTTCACTCTAAAAACTTTTTTTTTGTATTTCCTTTGAATTAGGTATTTTAAATGTTATATTTAATTTATTCTACCTTAAATGCCTCATTTAATTTATTTATTTCATAAAGAAACATTTTATTTCATTAAAAAAATTATCAAGTATAATATTATTAGTTATATAAATTTATACCTAAAATAATTTATTTCATTAAATATTTCTTTTTTTGATGATGTGTGTTTATTTTAATGTTAACATTTCATATATCTAGAAATTTTATTTTATAAAAGTATTTTCAAATTTTAAATTGGATGGATTAAATTAGTTAAAAGATCCTATTAATTTTTTAAAATAAAATTTATTATTGTTGATAAAAAATAATTACCAAAGCCAAAGAAAATGACACTAAATGATACAAAGTAAAAAAATAAAAAACCATGAAATAGTAACTGTTATCTAAATATTAGAGGTTTTGGTGAGTTTATACCTTAAATAACTTCACCCTCATATTTTCTTCAATTTTTTCATTTATCCTTGAACTGTAACATTACATTATTGAAAAGGTATGGGTTACTCTCAAAACTACTCATCTCATCACTTGTAAATGGGTAACACTTCCATCACATCAAGAATTTCCTTCCCTTGAAATATATTCATGAAAATATTCAAATATTCTCCTCCTATAACCCTAAAAAACTTTTATATGATTATATTCACCATTGGTTTTTTAAGGCCCTCATTCATAATGAGAATTGTATGGAAACTTCAAGTTACCATTGTGAGTATTATTAACTACTATACTTTTCAATTTTATTATCATCATAAAAATTTATTCTAGAAACACTTATATCAATATATTCATATCATGTTTTTATTTTAATATTTTTAAATTAATTTTTTTATCATTATCAATTAATCTATATGATCCATTAAGAAAAACAAAATCATCATTCGTGCACACATGAGGACTACAACCACCATAAGAAATTAAATTAAATTTTCATCACCTCACATAATTTATGTTCTATAGAATGGATTTAATAAGGAAATATGATATTTATTGTCTCATTATGGTTTTATTTTGAGAATATTTGAAACTTATTAATGATATGATCAATAAAAGATCATTGTTAATGAAATCGTTTAAAAACAAGCACGCTAAGTGGAAAATATTTTATTTAAGTTATATAATATTATCATATATGTTAATTATTATTCAAAATATATTTTTAATATAAATCATCACAAAAATAAATATAAATAATATCATTATGATTTTGGTGTGTTGATAATACAATAAATCTACCACGTAGTCATTATTATATCAGTGTATATTCATGTCTTGGTTTATTTCACCACCTACATAAACAATACTATAAATTTATATCATGAATGAATATTAGTACATAATTAATGTTATAATATAATTTAAATTTATAAATAATGAATTAATTTTATTTCAAGTGATGTTATATCTATATTTTATTCACTAACTATGAAAACACCATTCTGTGGTCAAGAATCACCGAAATAGGATTTTTTTTATCAGTTTCATTTTCAAGGATAAATATTGAAAATATGATTAATAGAATATTAATAACATAAATAAATATAAATCATCGCCAATAGTAAAATTAATGAACAATTAATGAATACAATTGCGAGAATAATGAATACTAACACCATTGTTATGAAACTAGTATAAAAGATCCAAACAATAAACATTGAATGTGGGAAATATAGAAATTATACACTGAATGGCTATTTATAAATATTTTAAATAAAAATTTATATGATTATGGTTCTTAATTAAGTTACTATAATACTTATACTGGTGATACAGAAGTTTATATTATGTTAACAAATCTCCGTACAAGATGTAAGGGTTTTACTTCAAACATTCATCCCTTATGGAGACATTTGATATTATGTAGATAATTTCTTATATGTGGGATATATAATTCATGTTTGAGATTTTATATCATGAAATAAATTTATTTATGTTATTTAATAATTAATTTTATGCCCTGTCTTTCATGACCTTTTTATTGAATTTATACCCAATACATATGTTGTTTTATCATCTCAATTTTTGATCTTTAGGAATCATGTTATATTAACAAACTATTTCTTTTTGATAAGTTCATAATTTTACAATGAATTCATAATACAAAATTAGTCATGAAATTTAAGTCATTTACATTTCTATATTCTTATCACAATTTCATTTTCTTTTGATTCAAGAGTTACAAAAAACCTTTGCATGACTCAGTCTTTTCAGTAGTGGAAAACCCATACTATTTTTAGGTAAATTAAAAAATTTGTAGTTTCATATAAAACACATCCTTATTTGGATACAAGAATGTGGATATTCATATTTCACATACTCACAGGGAATTAATCACCTTGAAAGTGGTTTCTTGAGAATTGACTCAGTCGTTACCCTAATGCATGAGAGTAGGACTACGACTACAGGACAAGTTATATACTTTTTAGATATATCCTTCGGAATATTCAAATGATCATAATGAAGCATAATGGATAATTTTTTATACTATTTCTCTAGTCTTCTTCCAATTCATGATATTGGACCCAATTACTATATTCCGAGGATAACCCATGAAATTTAATGTACCTACAAAACTATATTTCATTTATATGGTTACTAATTGATTATTTGAAATATAACCTAAAACCTATATGTTTATTATGGGATGTTATCCCAAACAAACATATTATTCTATTTAATATATAATTATTATTTTTGTAATTATAACTTTATATATTTCAATGTTCCTATCCAGTATGAGGTTTGTTTCCCTCTGGAATCCTGGATGACCTCGTTGATTGAAGGTTTAAACATTCCAATCAGTTTCTAATGAGTATGTTCGTAGAACCGGAAACATCCAATGATTACATATCCATTTGGACCTACTTTACAATGGTAGTCTCTCATTAGTTTTGGACAGATAAGGCTTAATAATTTTCATTGGTCGAGAGGATGGGAGGTCGGACTCATCACACCTTTCTGAGGGGAATTATTGTCTACTCCGGGACACTCTTTATAGATTTAAGTTATGTTTGTGAATCCTTATTACATTACCAAGTATAAAATGATCTTTGCTTTAGTCTGAATATCAATGATTGATATGTAAGAAATTCATAGAATATTTTATATGTATTCGAGGTTCTTCATCGATGAAGAATCATCTATATTTGTTAGAGATTCTTAGTTGATGGTATCCTTAAAAATACATAAAAAGTCTCTTGGTCATTATGATGGCCATACTAGTTTTAAAGCCACTCAGTGGGGCACTTGAAGTTTATTGTCATTCAGGAGGACATGGATTATTTCATATTTGGGATCGTACCCGCTGATGGGCTACCTACGTATCCTTTGTTTTGGAAAGGGAATCAGAACCCACTTAGTTCGAATAAGGGAGTATGATGTTTGTGATTGATGGCTCAAAGAAAGATTTCATAATTACTTTTACACTCTATGCTCACGTGAGTCATGCTCGGTGTGAGAAACAAGAGGCATTGGTAAAACCAGACAATTGTTCCATGAAAGGTGCAATCATAAGAAATGATGTGGGTCTATGTATGTATGACTGCCCAAAAATAGATGAGGATTAAGATTTAATTTAGGGAAGAAATCCAGGAACATGGTCCATAAAGGTATATGTACTTTATGGAGATTTGGATACTCTAATCTTGGTACTTACTCCTAAGTAAGATTCCCATGTTAGGAGGGGACTTATGATTGGGTTTTATTCCTGAGAAAGAAGTCCAGATCGAAAGAAAATTAAGACTGGGGATTACTCCTAAAAAGGAGGCCTAGGTTAAGGGAATTATGGTTGGGGCTTAATCCTGAGGAGAATACCCATATTTGAGACTTTAATACTGGGGATTACTCCTATGTAGGATTCCCAGATTACGGGACTTGGGACCTACTCCTATGGAGGATGCCCAAATTTGGTAATATTGAGACTGGGGCTTACTCTTAAGGATGATGCCCAGAATTAACGGGAATTTATGACTGGGACTTACTCCTGAAAAGGAGGCTCAGGTTAAAGAGGACTTGGGGCTTACTCCTAAAGTGGATGCCCATATTTGAGAATTATGACTGGGGCTTATTCCTGAAAAGGAGGCCCAGGTTAAGGGGTTCCCTCACCTTAGAGGATGAGGTTTAATGAATGAAATCTCAATCTTTAGTGACATAAATATGTGTAAATCACTAGGTTTTGAGAGATATTCCACAAAATTTCTTTCAGATAAAGAAGTTAATCAAGAAAACATTCCATAAATGACTTTTAAGAGTGTCTTGAATACTGAATCTTGAATAGGATAGGTGGAATGGCATAAGAAGGGTGAAATGGGCAGGAAAGGCACCCAAAAAGGTAGGGGCGCGCAGGTACTGCGTGGGCGTGTAAGTCCTGGTCACGCAAGTATACCTATGCGGCACATGGGTACTTGCGTGATTTTCATCCCTTAGGGTAATACTTGGGCGAGACTTGTCTCAAACCCTTGGTATTATCCCTAGAGGCTTTCCAGAAGATGGCACGCAAGTTCTGGTGAAGAAGTATGGCGGCACATAAGTGTGTCCATTTCCCTTAAGGATAAAACCAATTATGCGTGCAAGTGTTAGTGAATTCTAATACTTAGAACTTACTCCTCTTGTTTAGACATTCCATTATAGGTAAAGAATTACCTTAGAAGAGTTCGGAAGACATGAAGTATAGACTTGGGCGTTCAGAGCTCTATCTGTGAATTCTATAAAAATTCCTCCTCCAAATGGGGGGCCCACAGGGTCTATTTATAGGCTGGAGAAGAACCCGGGTGGTTATCCTTTAGGGGGAGCAAGTCACTTGCATGACCATTAGGTGGCGCGCAAGTATACTTACATGACAGTGAGGGAACTTGTGCGACCCTTGAGATTTTGAAGCCTTGTTCGTGCCTTTGTTGATTTTTGATGATTTCTTCAAAGGATGAATCACTTTGAGATCAAATATTCCCCTTTTCCAATATTTAGATTTTGTGATGAAAGTAGCGTCAACAAAAGTCCCCCCTCAGAGTTGGATCCAAAATAAATGAGGATGTGACTCTGAGGAAAAGAAGAAAACTAAAGGAAAGGTGGTGCGCAAGTGTATGGCGCGTAGGCTATGGCACGCAAGGTATGGCGTGCAACATCCAGCTGGACAGAATTCAGCATGCAGTGTACGGTTGTGGCCTATAAATATGTGGCCCCATTTCTGTACAAAGCATCCGGATTTAAAACTTTCAAGATCTCACTACACAAGTGGCCTTCGCCGCACAGGTTGCTCTGTTTTCCACTGTTTCTTTGTTGTTGCGCTGCTGTAGTGGTGTTTGGACTTGCGTGGTTTATACTTGCGCGTCAAAAACTAGCGCGGGACATTGACACTTGCTCTCCATGTTTAGACTTGCGCGCATTAATTCCTTTTCCATTTTTCTGAATTCCTTCACAAATTTAATGATAAATAAACCCATTTAAGAGTTAGTTTATTCAACTTTTGTGCAGATTCAATGGATCTCAGGAGAATCGGAACAGCTGTTGAACTTGCTATCAAGCGGATTGATGACATGTTGAACATTGTTGGCCATGATTACTATGATATATGCGACAACAGTCTCCCAGATTTGGATATGTACTTGAAGAAATATCAACTTAATTTCCCGCAGAGAATCTACATGTCTCTGTATGGTCATCGTCATCTATAAGGAGTCAATGTTCCAAATGCAAAGAACTATACGCCTGATATACAGCTCCACTGCTACTCCTCTATTTCGGCTATGTTGTGCATTAAGAGCAACAACATTTGTGTGAACTTTCAAATTTTTCCTCCATGTAATTTCCTTGCAAATATGAAAATGGAAAACCCATGGGATGAAATGTTTTCTTCTACTGGTTGGTGGAGAGAAGAGAAACATGGAATTAGAGCAATATCTGAAAAGAGTACTCTCTCCAAATGGATCTTTACTTCCAATGCTTCATTCTCAAATCCATGTATCCATCTTCCAAGTCTCTTGGACAGAAACAGAGTCACTCTTTGATCAGCAGAAAATTTTCTCAAACCGCACCCAAGAACAACCTTTTACAATTTTTCCAAGAAGAGATGGTATTACTGCATCTATTATTGTATCCAGTTTAATGAATTAATTCCTGGTGGTTGATGATAAATCTTGGGATGTCGTAAATCAAATGAAGAGTTATGTTGAATTCCTCTTGTAATTCTTGAAAAATAGAAGAGACTCTAGCCTGGGGATGTCCTTCTATATCATGTGTGTTAATGAAAAACACTTTCATCTTCAATCATTTGTACCTGCATTATTTTGCTACATGCATTAAATTTTACCTAATACAATGGGCCTAGTAAGCATAGTTTGATTTTTTACTAGGACTATTATAAATAACCCTACAAACTTTGAATCTTTTAATTGTTCAATATTACCTAAATCATACAAAATGTATGTTTAGTGAGCTGGAACTTGACTTTTACTCTGAGTTCCTTGGTCTTTTTGGGCAGTTTAATGTCATGCACATCGGACATAAAGAGGCTAATGTTTAAGGTCAAAATAACTTTGACTAAATGAATTAGAATTGACCCAATTCTTTGACAATTTATCTGAAAACATATTACCATACTCAAGTATGTGGGAAAAATGTAAACTATAACTTATGAAAATTTGGATCTGAGGAATGATATGAAAAAGAGCTAAAAGGCATTAGAAGAAGTAGTTTCCAAGAATGAAGTTACCATTATTTAACAAACCTGTTAGGGGGTTGAATTATGTAGGGCCACCTAAGGGCATTGGATACATAGTCAAATAAATAGCATCTTTTGGCTAACAAGTCTGTTATGTAGACTGTTTATGCAAGGCCGCCTAAGGGAACATGCTGCATAGTTAGGAAAAAGACATCTCAGAAATTTACTTTCCTAGTGCTAAAAAGACAGTGAAAGTTTATGAAGATTCAAATTTTACAAAGTATAGAGTTTTTTGTAAGGAAAGAGGTACTTGAATATAGAGAAGATATTTCCAAACAAGATTATCGAAGAACTGGATGAACATCACTCCTACGAAGGTCAGACCCAAACATAGGGAAGGAGAATATAAACCATAGACTTGAATACTTTTAGATCATGAAAAGGGATATGGGAAAATATGTTAAGGATGGATATTTTTTGTGGATCCCTATATACTGTCATTTAAGACCAATAAGGACAAAAGAGGATTTCTTCCTAAGAATGATGTTACCAATATCCGACAAACCCTTTAGTGGGTTTGAATTATGCAGGGCCACCTAAAGGCATTGGATTCATAGTCAAATAATAGCATCTTTTGGCTGACAGGTCCGTTATGTAGACTATTTATGTGAGGCCATCTAAGGGCATGTGCTACATGGTCAGGCAAAATAACTCTCAAAATTTCAGGCCTTTTGTGATTAGAAGTCAAGAAAAGGGTTATGAATTTCTAGAAGTATTCAAGATTAGGACTATGACACATAAATATGGGTATTGTCCAATGTATGCAGAGATACACGGATCAATGATAACCATAATCATGTTGTGGCTAGGTCCTTAATAGAAATGTTGGACTTTACTATGTATCCCATAAGGATGGGAATCAAGCCATACGTAGTTCTTGAACTATAGTTTAACGTCGTGTGGGACAAAAGTATTAGAGATCTTAGTTTAGGGTCATAGAGCTTGGACCATTATAAGAAATACATAGTGTGTGTTTTCATTGGGACTTTTCAGCTAGGGGACTGAAAATGGAATATGGGGTTAGGCCCAAAAGACTTGGGGCTGGATTCGAGGGACACTCGAATGTTCCTATGTATCCCATAAGGATGGTAATCAATCCCATGTAGTTCTAGAAATACCCTTTGTACAAATTTGGATCGTACATGTGAAGGGTGAAAGGGGACTTTAGTGCAATGATGGTTTAATACAAGATAAATGGTTCAGGCATTGCCATGTATGCACGTAGTCTTTAGAATATAACATGAATGAAAATAAATTGATACAATGATTCCCTCTCAGGTGAGGGTATCAAAGAATATTGGTAGTTTATTGTCATACTGGACAAAATAGTGTTGTATAGTTTAATGTCGTATAGAAAGGACGAATGTGAACCAATATAAAGATATTGATTCTAGGGGTGGTTTCACGAATCAACAACGTATGAGATGGAGGTGAACTGATATGAAGAGATTGATTTTGGGCTTGAACCTTGGGAGGTTTCCTGCGTACCCAGCCTGGAAGGAAAGGATCAAAGTCCGCGTAGTTCAATTAAATAAGGAATTAGTGATCAAGTTGTTCTTGGGGACAACAATCTAAAATATAGTGTTGGGACTTACACATGGTTAGTATCCCGGAGATATGGTTATGTTTGAAGTTTGATCTAAGCTCATGTGAGTCATACTCGGTGTGAGAAACAAGAGTTAGCAACAACCCTAACAATGCACAGTTTAATGTCATGTAGGATATATAAAGGGATTATGTAGTTTAAAGTCTTGCAGTTAGTACTATTGGTGTTGCACAGTTTAGTATCATGTAGTAGGGAAAAAGTACAGTTTAATGTCATGTAGTATGTATTAGGGACTTTTTCACAGTTTAACATTGTGTGGGATGAAAAAGGGATAATACAGTTTAGCATCATGTTGGATGTAAGTGCCAATAGTTTAAGGTCATATGTATGGACCGTGGAAGATGCAGTTTAACGTCTTTCTGGATGTAAAGGACTTTTATACAGTTTAGCATTATGTAATTTGGACGTCACATAATAGAGTCATGTTAGACGAAAGTACAAATATTTTAAGGTCATATGCATGGACAGTTGATTTATAGTTTAACGTCATATAGCAAGGACGATGAAGGGGACATAGTTTAACGTCATGTTGGACGTATGTGCAAACAGTTTAGGGTCATATGCATGGACCGTTGGTTATCCAGTTTAACGTCTTGCTGGACGGTGGTGTAGTTTAAGGTCATACAGGACCAATGATGATATATTTTTTTATACAAAATACTTATTCAAAAATCCGGCATTGGTTGGAGTAGTGATGAGTTCTCCATCTATCGAGATTAATGAATAAGCTCCATTAGAGTAGACCCTATGTATTGAGTAAAGTCCTTCCCATTTTGGCTCAAGCTTGGGAGGTTTCTTTCCTGGTATCATTGGAGTTCTGATAACTAATACCAATTCTCCCTGAGTGATTGAATGAAGACGAACTTTTTTGTTAAAATCTCGTGCTATTCGATTATGATAGACTTCCAAGTGGTGAAAAGTGCACAGTATTTTCTCATCTAAATGTTCCAATTCATTCAATTGATTTCGAGATTGTTCATCTGTAGATGACTGATCACAAATGGAAACTCTGAGTGAGGTTAGTTGAACTTCAATTGGCAATACTGCTTTCGTTCTATATACCAATGAATATGGAGTTGATAGCGTTGCAGTGCGGGTGGTAGTCTGATAAGCCCATAAAGCATGGAAGAGTTTATCAGGCCATGATTTCATATCTTTATCCACCATCTTTTGCAGTATATATGAAAGAGTCTTATTGAAGGCATCTATCTGGTCATTTTCCCCTGCATGATACCGAGATGAATGGTTGGATTTGATGTTTTATTCTTGATACAACTTCTTCACCTCAGATGAACAAGAGTGGGTGCCATTTTCCGTCAATATGGTATGAGGGACACCAAATCTAGTAATGATGTTAGACTTAATAAAGCTAACAATTCATTTAGAACTAACTTCCTCGAGAGGTGTTGCCTTTGCCCATTTGGAAATGAAATCAGTAGTGGTAAGAATATACTTAAACTGCTTGGCCGTAGCTGAAGGGTAAGGTCCCACCACATCCATTCCCCATGTGGTAAATGGACATGAGTATTTAGCTGTATGAAGCAACTATGGAGGTTGATGAATGAAGTTGGCATGTACTTGGCATGAATGAAACTTCTTTGTGAATTCAACACAATCTTGTATCATTGAAGGCCAAAAGTATCCAAGCCTTCGAATCTGATCAGATAGTCTATGTCCAGACTGGTGGCCACCACAGATTCCTGCATGCACTTCTTTCATGACAGCCATTGTCTCTTCACCATGAATGCATCTAAAGACAACTCCATAAAAACCACATTTGTAGAGAATTTTCTCTAAGTGATATGGGCTATCATAAAGAATAAAATTGATCACACATCACTGGACTTGTTCTTTCCCGCTCTATCAGGTGGAAGTGTTCCATTTTGAAGGTATTCCCTGATAGGTGACATTCATCCTGTAGTATGACTATACGGTTCAAGAATGGGACTAATTTCATTAATTTACTCTATTCTAATTCGAACATAAGGTAAAACTTCATGACGGTGGGCAATAATGATGGTTGTCTCATCCCGATTTGGATCTGCTAGAGCTGTGGCTATATTAGCCGGTGCATCAGCTTGAGCATTTTTTGATCGCAGGACATAAGAAAATGTCGGTTTCGAAGGGAATTCTTGCATTAACTCTCTGACGTAATCATACAAAGGGATTATTTATTCTTTTCTGATGGCATAATCCCCATTGACTTGCTTGATTACCAGGTCTGAATCACCTTTCACCTTTATGTGACTCACTTGTGCTTGAAGCGCCAATTCCAATCCTGCGATGAGAGCTTGGTATTCTACTTCATTGTTGGTACCACCTTCCCACAATAAGAAGGAATAAGGTAACACTTCCTTTTCTGGAGAAATGAGCACAATTCCTAAGCCAACTTTGTTCAATTTAGGACTTTCCATTTTCCTCCCTGTTGGACTTCTGGATGTACCATCAAAATACATTTCCCATGCCTGAAGAATTTCTTGAATAGAGAAGACTTCCTCATCAGGGAGTTCAATATCTGAAGATGTGTCATCCATTGAAGGTTTTTCATCCAGGAAATCAGCTAAAGTTTGGCCCTTTATTGAATTTTGAGACGCATACTGAATATCGAATTGCTACAAAATAACTGCCCACCTTTCCAGACATCGTGTAAGCATTGGACGACTAAGGATGAATTTGAGTGGGTTATTGTGAGATACCAATTGGACCTCTTAATGTTGCAGGTAGTGCCTCAACTTCTGAATTGCAAAGATTAATGCTAGGAAGCACTTCTCAATACTTGAATACTGGGTTTCTGCTTCATGCATAGTCCAACTGAGGTAATAGAGGTTGTTTTCATTCCCAGCATCATTCTTCTGAGCAAGAAAGGCACCCATTGATTGCTCCAGAGCTATCATGTAGAGGATAAGTGATCTTCCTTCAATAGATGGCATGAGTACCGGTGGACTCAAGAGGTATTTCCTGAGAATATAGAATTCTTCTTGACATTCTTCGGTCCACTGGTAAGTGACTCCGTTCTTCATCAATTTGGTGAAGGGTAAACTTTTTTCTGCCAAATTGGCGATGAAACGCCGAATATAGGCTAAGTGTCCTTGAAGTCCTCTTAATTCTTTCAAATTTTGAGGATGTAAAATACCAAGGATTGACTTTGTCTTCTCATTATCGACTTCAATACCACGATGGCATACAACAAAGCTGAGAAATTTTCTTGAGGTTACCCCAAAAGCACATTTTAAGGGGTTCATCTTCAAATTATGTAGTCGAAGCTTGCAAGATATGACTTCTAAATCAGCCAAGTGATTAGAATGTTGTTTTGATTTAACCACCAAATCATCTACATAGCATTCAACAAAATTCCCTAGAAAGGGTTTGAAGATACGATGCATGGCACGCTGATATGTTGCACTTGCATTCTTTAATCCAAAGGGCATCACCCGGTAGAAAAACACACCCTAAGGGGCTCTAAAGTCTGTATATTCCTCATCTTATGGGGCCATTCGGATTTGATTATATCTGGAATATCCATCCATGAAGAAAAGTTCTTCATAGCTAGCTGTTGCATCAATTAAAAGTTCTGTAATTGGAACTGGGAAATCATCCTTAGGACAATGTTGATTAAAACCTCTGAAATCGATTCAAACACTAATTTGTCTGTTCTACTTCTTTAAAGGAACAATATTAGCCAACCAGCTGGGATATTTAACTTCTCTGACAAAGTTAGCTTTGATCAGATTATCCACTTCAGCTTCAATTTTGGAAGCATAAGTTGGGTGTGTTCTTCTCGTGACTTGTTTAAATCCTTGATGTTCTTCTGGTAAACCCAAATGATGAGTAGAAAAATCAGGATCAAGCCCAAGAATCTCTATATAGTTTCAAGAAAATATATCTCGATTTTTCTTTAAAAAAGAAATATACATCTCTTGTTCTTCAAGAGTAATGGCCGCACTGATTAAAGTGGGGTGTGGATCTTCTTTTGTACCCAGATTTATTTCTCTGAGTTTATCCACGGTGGTAGAGATACCCTCTTCAAATGTTGGAGGAGTATCTCTGAGATCTTCTTCTTCTTCTTGAATATGTGTTATTTCTTTTGTTTCTACTTGCATTGTATATGAAAAAGAAGAATTTTCATGATCAGAAGTGATGTCAAAATTTGACCATCTTGAAGAAGAAGCTTCCATTTCCAACCTGATTAAGGATGAAGGGTCTTCTTTGGGTAATAACGAGGAGATGATGGATTGAGAATCGACATCATTGTTCACCTCTGATGTTTCTATAACTTCTTATGGCCTGATTGGTGAAGTATATACTTGCTGGATTTCAGCAGATGAAATGAAGATGTCACCATTTTGGCTTTTATCACTGCTTAGAGGATCACCAATTTCTCCCATGTTGTTTGCCTCGATTGCCGTAATTGACATTTTGGATCTTTCCATAAGAGTATTTTGATTTGGGTCTATCTTGTCAATTTGACTGATAGGAAACACTTAATCTGTACTCACATGCGCAAATGGATTTACTGGACTCTTTTCCAAACCATATGGATCATTAATTTTGGTAATCTCCTTCGTTGTGGATTTCTCCCTCCCCTTTATGTGATAGAATTCCGCCTCAATTTATTGAGACTCACATGTCTTGAAAGGGGCCTTATCACCATATGATGTCCCAACTTGACCATCGAAACAATATTTGATACATTGATGGTATGATGATGGGATAGCTGCATGTTGATGTAGTCAGGGTCTTCCAAGAAGGATGTTGAAAGGTGAGTCTTGACCAACAACCATGAAATCTAAATTGGATACAAGATCTCCAAACTGAGTTCTGAGTGTAACTTCGCCCAGTGGTTCTTGTACATTTTTATCATATCCTTGTAACAACATAGTAGAAGGAGATAAATCAGATTCAGTGAGGCATAATCGACGAAGTGTACGAATGGGAATGAGGTTGACTCCTAAACCATTGTCAATGAAAGCTCTTCGGACGTCTATGCCATTGACCTTTCCAGATAAGTACAAAGTTCTAATATTCTCATGCACAACAACATCTTCATCCTCATCAGTAAAGGATATTATTGCATGGAATTCTGCAGGATTATTCTCTATGTGACAGACATCAGCTGTAGCAATTTCAGTTTCAAACTCCTGAGGACTTGACAAATCCTCAATGAGTGCCCCCCAAAGATCTTTTGATAGATTCAAAGCATCCAAAATTGATAACTTGGATGGTACATGGTCCAAGTGTTTCAATACATCATACTTTTGATCCATAGGTCTGCATTTCCCAATAGGAATATGTGGTTTAGAAGGTGCCTGGGAAGCATATGCTTTGGAAGATAATGCATATTGTATTGGGATAAGAGTTGGCAATATTCCTGGTTTTGGAAGATTAGACCGATTAGGTCCATTTACTTGCTGAGAGGAAGAATATGGAACCTTCAACCGGTCTTCCAGAAAAACTGTGTCATGACTGAATTTGCTATTGGTAGAAGAACTTGTTTGTTCTTGCTGAGCTCGCTGAAGGGCTCTACCATGAGTTTCTGCTGCGTTCACAGTTCCAGAAAGGGTAGAATTGGAATAGTGGTTTCTGAAAGATCCATGTCTTCTCCTGTATCCTAAGCCTCTAGAACTTCCTCGGATTCCTCTATTTGAAACAGGTAATTTAGGCTCATTGAAATTGAAACTGCGTCTCGAATATGGATCTATTAATTGAATCATATTAACAGAACCAAAAATCAACTCTTCATCCGATGAAGACTCTGTCTGATTAGCCTATTTAGGTTGTTCTGTTTGGTGGGACGGTGCCCGTTGATTTGAAGTAGATGGAATGAAGTCTGCCAGGGTCAAATACAACTTAGGCTTTGACACGTACTCATCTTCTTCTGATTCTTTTTCTTTCTTTGAGTCATGTCGTTTCTTTGAGGATTTTCCCTCTAATGAAGAGGGTTTTGCTGTGGCATTCATGGCAGAAGGTACAATTAGTTTCTTCAATTACATTCGCAAAATAGCATGAGTTTGGTTGATCGTCCCTCTGACCATCCAATCATCATATTTTTGTGCATTTTTGCTTTTGAATTCTTGCCACTCACCTTCCTCCTCTGGAACTGTAGCAGTAACACATGCTACCTAGGAGGAAGAGCCTTTCAGTTTGACTTGTCCTGAGTCAACCATCTTTTGTAGGAGGTCTTTGAAGACAAAAAACTCCTGGATGGTATGCCCCAACATTTGATGAAAGGGGAAATAATTGGGACGATCTTCATATCCTTTCTTGTTTGGCCTTTTGGGCCTTGGAAACTGAACCAAACTATTTTCCAGAGCCTAAATGAAGTAACCGGGAACTTGTTCATTTCAGAAAGAGTATGTTTTGCATTTCAGATCCTCAAATTGTTTTTATCTTTGATCTCTTTGATCGTATTGAAAAAACGGGCTTTTTTTTTGGCGCTCAGGATGTGGATCCCTTTGAGAAGATGAAGGTTTTGAATTAGAAGTAGGTACAGGTGCTTGTTTAAGCATAACTGTAGCAGTTTCTGCTTTACCCATTCTCTTTCCTAGAGCTGATGGAATTACACGAGATTTAGCCTTAGTCTGTATAATATAATCTTCAGTCTATTGGGAGATTGAAGTAAGGTCTCGAAACCCTCCTGTTTATTTCACAAGGATCAGTGTTGTGCGTAATTTGTCACGCAGATTTTCCACACAGATTGTCAATAGTTCCTCTTGAGTGAGTGCTAAGCTCAGGTAATATGTTAATCTCTTCCAGCAAGCAATGAAATCTGATACTCTTTAATTATCCCTTTGATTACATTTTTAAGATCAAAAACTATTGTCTTTGGCAAAGTTGGGCTAAATTGAAGAAGAAATATTTGATGGAGATCTTCCAATCCGGTAATTGACCGGGATTTCAAGCTTGTGTACCAGAAAAAGGTTAGTCCTTGCAAGGTTCGCACGAAGCATCTGAGTTTCACTGCTTCTTGCTGCTCCGGATTTCCCATCATAGGATCACAATAAGACACATAATGTGTCAAATTCTGTTCAGGGTCTCCTGATACATTAAAAATAGGGAATACGGGGTTCCCAAAACTTGATGGGGGAGAGATTGAATCTACCCATTCAGGGTAAGATTTATTTTCTGGTTGAACCTGCACACGCTTACCTTCCATAGTCTCTAACCAAGTTATTAATGACTCAATGTTAGTTATTAACGTTTGAGAAACATCTGGTTGAACTTGGACTTGGGCAGGTGCAATGACTGCAGTTTGAAGAGGTGTGGCAGCTGGTACTCCAACTGATGGTAGCACTGCCAATTGTTGTTGCATTTGACCCGTAGGATTAGACCTGTGAGGGTGTACGGATAAATGAGGATATTCTTGATCCATCTCAATAGTTGCAACAAACTCCCTTGGCTGACTGACTCCAACACGTTTAGGAGGAAGACTACCCTGAAGTAGTTCTGCATTCAACCTCGTCAATTCCTTCATCTCTTCCTCCTGTTGCACAAATCTTTGCTCTAGTGAGAGAGATTGGCCTTGAGGAAGGATATGTAACCTGATTCTTTCCCTTCCCCTTGTTTGATCCCTTTCAGAGAGGGGGAAGTGGGTTATTTGAAGGAATACCCAGATTCTTGGTAAATCTTTGATTTCGTGTATGTACACCTTCTTCATTTGTGTCTGTGCGTACAACTTCTTGAGCAGGAATCTCATCATCTGAGTCCCCTGAGTGAGCCTCATCTGGTGGATCAGCAACAACGGCATTGATGACATTGATTGATGCATAACGCATCGTATCCCTTCTATCATCATTTCTGTGATATTGTCTACTTCCATGTCTCTGATGATACATTGGCTTTTGTTGATTCAATCCCTCAGTAAATTTTTGGTGAACCGTAATTTGGAGAGAGTCTCCTGATAATTTAGCTCTTCGTTCCTCTTAAGTATTCTTACCTAATCAAGAAAAGACCAACTTTCTCTGAGGAGGGGATTGATGATTTGAAAAAGTCCCCAGTCCAGTGGACTGCGGCTGTTCCTATTGTTCCCGATCAACTCCTTGAATCCTATTTGTTGATCCCGAGGGTTGGTTTAAAAGAGTCCCCAGTCTGGAAAGCTGGGGTGGCTCTTGACATGCTATGTCTGAGACTTTCTTAAAATCTCCCCTGATCTTGTGGACCTTGGTCCTGAAATTAGCTGGATGCATTAACCAGTATCCAATTTTATCACCCAGCTCGAAAGACCGTTGGATGATTTCTGACACTTTTTTCACTTGATGATGTGTTTTCTCCATACGAGGGGCATGTTCAATATTCTCATTTGCTTGATGTAGGAGTATTTCAACAACTTTTTACTTGTATTCTTGATTTTGAGAGGAACTAGTTGAAGCCTATTCTTGGTCAAGACTTTGATTACAAATAAATCTAGTTGAGTGTGGCCAGCCACAGGAAATAACATTGCATGAGACAATTTTTGGCGGGGTTTGCTGACTGAAGATCATAGTGAAATATAGTGCTCCATGAACACCCCATCCTCTGACATGAATACCAGATGGGGAATTGGCAATTAACTGGCACAATATTCTTAGTGCGCCAAGGCATGAACGTTGAAGGTCTCTCTTCTGCTTTTCAGCCTTCGTATATCGAGAGACTGATATAGATTCCAAATCAATATGACATTGTAACCCTTCAATTATCTTAAAATGATTTTCATACTCATCATATGATAATACTTTATTTTTCAACTGACAAAAAGATTTCCATATGTTGAGACGAATATCATGAATTCCGTCTTCCGTCAACATCTCTGGAATGTCATACTAAGATTCATCCAGAGGCCAAAACATGACTGGCACTTCACCTTTCACCAGTTGTTTTCTCATGTTCAGTATTTCCTCTTTATCATTAAATGAATATTCTTCTACCTGATTTGACCAGAGCTAGTGCTTCCTTATTGCTTCATCAGATTCAATAAGATTGGTAGAGAAATCACTAATCAAACATGAAGATACATGACTTAGGTGTGGTCCGGAGAATGACTTACACCTTGGGCTATCTTCTGATTGACAAAGTATTTCACCTGCTAGCGATGAAGCATCAGACATGACTGGTTTCGCGATTGCAAGTGCCTCAAGATAAGAGGGCTTTCTCGGAACTACATTGTCCACTGGAGCATTTTTCGGGCAATGTGCATCACTACTGTCGAGATGACTTCCGAAGAGAAATTCATCATCATGGGGAGGACCACCATGGTGGGATACATCAAAATATGAGATCTCATGCTCCTTTGTCTTCTGACCACACAGAGGGTTCCTGTGGCTCTCATCTGAAGATGAAACTTTGAGATCGACCGAATTGTCATGAAGCAAGCCTTCATGAGGAAGTTTCTGTTGAAGACCATTGAAATTAATGTTCCCACTATTGAGAAATGAGGGAGTAGAATCTTGAATTCCAACAGATAACTTTCTGTGGGCTTCAATAAATCCATCGGCAAGCAAGGCCTTGTTACAGATTGGCTCTTGATATATAGATTGTGTTGGGAGGGTATTTTTCTTAGACGCCTTCTTACTCGCCTTGGAAACCACCTGTTGATGAAAGTGGCTGCTCTGAGAAGGTATATGTGCCTGATCATGAGATATGGCTAGGTTAGGCTGATGTTCTTTACTCAAATCAAGTGTATGTGCCTGACTTGGTTGTCCATATGATATGGGGGAGTATACCCCACAACCCTCTTATATTGGAACAGATGTGTGTGTATGTTCCGGAGTGAACTGTTGGTGCGTCACTCCACTGGTAGGGATAGATTTATGTGTCTTTCCCTGAGATGTCACTAAAGATATTATAATATCCTGGAAGGCATCCAAAATATGAGCAGGGATTTGCTTCTTCTCTTTCACCATTGATAGAATATGTTTGGTGACCTCAGCTACCGGAATAGGGATATACGTCCATTCCGTGCTTGGAGTAGGTGTGTGTGCCTGCTCCTGTCCTCCTTTTCCTGTCATTGAATCCTGACAGTACTCAAGTGTGGGGGCAGAGAGTTGATTCTGCCTCCTATTTGTCGTCGGAGCTTTCCGAATGACTTCTCCATGTGCTGCCAAGTGAGACTGTTGGTAGGATTGATTAATACTAGCAGGTGTATGTGTCTGCTGATTGTACTTCGCTGAACATGGTTGATGAGATCCATCATATATAGTCAGACGAGCCTACTGAATAGCTGATAATGTATAAACAGGTGTATGTTCCTGCCTATAGTACTCCACCAGAATTGCCTGGCGGGATTGGCATGATGTTGCCAGACGATTCTGCTGGACAGTGGAATTAAAACGGGTAGGTGTGTGTGCTTGCTCGTTTCTTTCCACCAAGTTAGGTTGGTGGACTTCTTCGGAGATGGAAGAGATGAGAACCTGCTCACTGTTAACCGGATTTCTCCTCGGGCGATTCGTCGTGCCTGCTCAGGTTCGAGGAACCTGAGCCGAATGCCTAGAGTCGACACCCTCATCATGTTGAGGGCGCACTGCCGCACGATTCTGGCGGAAATTGTTGATGGGAGCCCTCGGGAAGGACTCCTGCTTCCTTGAATTAAGGCCTTGAGGTCCCTGCTCATTCCCCTCCCCAGAATATGGGAGTGAATGGTGATTGCATTCCGGGAATAACGACCCAAAATGGTTTGAGACTATGGTTAGCACCGCCTACTTCTTGATCACTGGTCATCGTTTTTTGGATGACCAGGGTGAATGTTTTACCTAGAGGGATTGTCAAGAATCCTACAGAGTTGGAATAGTACCTTTTTGATGGTACTCGTAAACCAGCGTGTGTAATACCCAGCATTGAAGATGCTGAGTAGGTGATGTCATCCTCAGAGCGGATGACGATCCAGCAGGAATAGCAGCATTGGCATTCGCAGAAGCAGTATTCACAGGTGTGAACTTGAGAGCAACCATTTCTTAGAATGCAGAAAATCTTGGAATAGAGGGCTTGTTTGATATAACAGATGTAATCATGATAAATTCAGCCAATACATCTTTTGGATGAGCACATATGTCAATGATTGTTTTTGTTGGCCCTCTCATTGAGTTTAAATAAGGTCCTAACAAATAAAAAAACATCATTTTAACATGGTTAAGGATTCACGTCGGGTTCACCATTTTTTGTTTCCCTCTAGAATCGGGGATGACCTCGTTGATTGAAGGTTCAAACATTCCAATCGGTTTCTAACGGGTTTGTTCATAGAACCGGAAACAACCAATGATTCCATATCCATTTGGACCTACTATCCAATGGTAGGTGATCATTAGTTGTGGACTAATAAGGCTTAGGAATTTTCATTGGTTGAGAGGATGGGAGGTCAGACTCATCACACCTTTTTCGGGGGAATTATTTTCTACTCCGGGACTCTCTTTATAGATTTATGTTATGATCGTGAATCCTTATTACATTACCAAGTATAAAATGAGCTTTCCTTTAGTCTAACAATCAATGATTGATATCTAAGAAATTCAGAGAATCTTTTATATGTATTCGAGGTTCTTCATCGATGAAGAATCATCTGTATTTGTTAGAGATTCTTAGTTGATGGTATCCTTAAAAATACATAAAATTTCTCTTGGTCATTATGATAACCGTACTGGTTTTAAAGCCACTCAGTGGGGCACATGATGTTTATTTTCATTCAGGAGGACATGGATTATTTCAGATTTGGGATCATCCTCGCTGATGGGCTACCTACGTATCCTTTGTTTTGGAAAAGGAATCAAAACCCATGTAGTTCAAATAAGGGAGTATGATGTTTATTATTGATGGCTCAAAGAAAGATGTCATAATTACTTTTACACTCTAAGCTCACGTGAGTCATGCTTGGTGTGAGAAACAAGAGGTCTTGGTAAAACCAGACAATTGTGCCATGAAAGGTGCAATCATAAGAAATGATGTGGGGCTTAGGTATGTATGACTTCCCAAAAATAGATGAGGATTAAGATTTACTTCCGGGAAGAAATCCAAGAACAGGGTCCATAAAGGTATATGTACTTTATAGAGATTTGGATACTCTAATCTTGAGACTTACTCCTAAGGAAGAAGCCCAAGTTAGGAGGGGACTTATGATTGGTTTTTATTCCTGAGAAGGAATCCCAGATTGAAAGGAAATTAAGACTGGGGCTTACTCCTGAAAAGGAGGCCTAGGTTAAGGGAATTATGGTTGGGGCTTACTCCTGAGGAGAATACCCATATTTGAGACTTTAAGACTGGGGCTTACTCCTAAGAAGGATGCCCAGATTAGGGGACTTGGGACTTACTCCTAAGGAGGATGCCCAAATTTTGGATTTTTGAGATTGGGGCTTACTCCTAGGAATGATGCCCAGAATTAATGGGACTTTATGACTTGGACATACTCTTGAAAAGGAGGCCCAGGTTAAAGAGGACTTGGGGCTTACTCCTAAGGAGGATTCCCAGATTTGAGAATTATGACTGAGGATTATTCCTGAAAAGGAGGCCCAGGTTAAGGGGTTCTCTCACCTTAGAGGATAAGGTTGAATGAATGAAATCTCAATATTTAGTGACATAAAGATGTGTAAATCACTAGGTTTTGAGATATATTCCACAAAATTCCATTCAGATAAAGAAGTTAATCAAGAAAACATTCCATAAATGACTTTGAAGAGTGTATTGAATATTGAATCTTGAATAGGAGAGGTGGAATGGCATAAGAGGGGTGAAATGGGCAAGAAAGGCACCCAAAAAGGTAGGGGCGCGCAGGTCCTGGCAGGTGCGCAGGTACTGCGTGGGCGCGCAAGTCCTAGTCGCATAGGTATACCTACACGGCACATGGGTATTTGTGAAATTTTCATCTCTTAGGGTAATACTTGGGAAAGACTTGGCTCAAACCCTTCGTATTATCCCTAGAGGCTTTCCAGAAGATGGCGCGCATGTTCTGGTGAAGAAGTAGGGCGGCGCGCAAGTGTGTCCATTTCCCTTAACGGTAAAACCACATAGGCGCGCAAGTGTTAGTGAATTCTAACACTTAGACCTTAATCCTCTTGTTTAGACCTTCCATTCTAGGAAAATAATTACTTTATAAGAGTTCAGAAGACCTGAAGAAGAGACCTGAGCGTTCAGAGCGCTGTCTGTCAATTCTGGAAAAATTCCTCCTTCAAATGGGGGGCCCACATAGTCTATTTATAGGCTGGAGAATACCCCGGGAGGTTATCCTTTAGGGCACGCAAGTCACTTGCGCGACCATTAGGTGGAGCGCAAGTATACTTGCACGACAGTGAGGGAACTTGTGCTACCCTTGTGCTTTTGAAGCCTTGTTCATGCCTTTGTCGATTTTTGATGATTTCCTTAAAGGATGAATCACTTTGAGCTCAGATATTCCCCTTTTCCAATCTTTAGATTCTGTGACAAAAAGAGCGTCCATAAGGTTTTATAAGGAATGGTATAAAAGGTCTTGATGACTATAATAGTTAATGCATTAGACTTATGGTGATTGTTGTGGTGAAAGAATGCATAGTCCCTCAAGGCATCAATTGGTATTAAGAAACAAAAAATATTGGGTTTGGTTGCATGCCTATTTGAGTATAAATATAGTGTATTATAATGAAACCTGACAACATTTTTTGTTGTCTAGCATTATGAATTCCATCTGTATTGGGGAAATAATTATTATTATCCATGTATTCAATTATTGTAATGGTTATATAATTCCCTTAGTTTATGTTTATTATTAATTCATATTGTTTATTGATTGATTTCATATCACATATTCCATGTTTATGTTACGATAGCTTCTATTGTATAATCCTACCTAATATGCATCATAGTTCACACTTTTTTTAGTGATGCATAATTTTCATACATAAATATTTCACCTTATTAAATTAATATTTAATATATAACATTACGATCCACATTAAAATAATATAGTTTTAGTGTCTTTGGGAACATAAAGTCTTATAAAACTTTTTCAAAAGATATCTCATCTCATACCACTTTATTATTCATAACATGCATAATTTTAATAAATATCATAATTAAAATCATTATTTATATCATAGGTAAGGTGTATATAAGAAAGGGTGATCCCAGTTCATATGTAATGGTGAAAAATTGAGTTATTAATGAATAATTAATCAAAAAATTATTATAAGATTATGTGAACATGTGTTTAACATTTGAAAAGCATTACAATAATATAAAAGATAATAATCTTTATTTGGGTGTAAATAAGACATTAATTATACAATAATCAAAGACAATGAGGTATAAGATCATAACATTTGAAAAATACATAAGTATTTGGCTTACAAAAAATCATAGAAACTTATTTCATTAGTCAGGTATCACTGCCAAGACTATCATTATGTATTTGAATCACCCCCAATACCATCATATTATTAGTAAACATTCAATCCCAAGACTATCATAGTTAAAAATGTATCTTACAAAACTTGTTTCACTACCCATTCCAATCATTATTATATCATGATATATCTATCATTATCTAATGAATTGGAGGGATATAAAATTTCAATCTCATCCATAACATAATGGAAATCATAAATATTTTTTCTCTACGATCAAAAAACATTAATCATATTATAAACCATTGAATATAAAGGGGTATCATAAACATTTCAAAATTTTATGATTGAATAACATATGGGAAATAAATGGGTTTTATAATCATATTATCATTATAATAAAGAACCATCCAGAGAAATAATATGGGTGGTTTCATTGGATCATGACCCTAGTAAAGCATATATAACATCAAAATAAGTCAACATAGATGAAAATGTTCTTCAAAATATCACATTTAGAAAAATTAAAAGAATATTCTATTAAAAAAATTGTATTAAATAAAAAATGGGTAAAAATGAATTATAAAATTCCCAAGATATTTGAAAATCATTCTTCGATATCAATTTAAAAAAGCATGTATATGGATAAAAATAAATTTTCAACTAAAGAGATTACTAAATTCAGTTTTCCATAAAAATATTTTTTTGGTATCCTGAGTACATAATGTGATGAAAATGGAAGAAAAAATTTAATAAAAAATAAATGGTGGATAAAAAAATTATTATATTCTTCAAATATAGGTCATAAAATTTCATCATCAGAGACATAATCATAAACAATCTCGATATATAATGAGATTATAACATAAATTCATTTCCTCAAGTTAAATATTATTTGAAAGAATGCTATGATATTTTATAATAGATTTAAATTTATTATAATTATATAAGAGAATCAATTAGATAAAAATAATATCATATATCATTAATTTGTAAAAATTCAACACCCATTTATTAATAATTCCTTATAATAATCATTGTTTTTGTGTATTATCTATTTCATTTTAATTAGAATTTTGGTTCTGTAGTTCTGATCCTTTTAATTTTATCATGGTCCCATCATCTCTACAATTTTAATAATGATATAAATATCATAAATATTTAATATATATATATATTCATCTATAAAAGATATAAAAAATTAATTACACTATTCGTGGAGACGGTAGGTCATACATACGCATGAAAAGTATTTTATCATTTTAATGGATGTAACAAGATAGAGGTAAATAACAACTCATATTTAGATATAAATTTTAATATCACTTATATCATATATATTTTTTAAATATATCCTAATTTTCATCCATTTAACATCGAAATGAGAAATTATTCACATCACTTTGTGTACATGGAAGTCTATATGTACGCATGAATGGTGTTATCATTTTCGAATGGATTTGAAGGTATGAAATTAGATATGATATTATAATTATAGAAGTATAATTTTGTAATAAATATAATATATATCAATTAATACAAATTTAATAACCTTCTATGAAAAATGGTGATGGAAAACAAATATTATTTCTACAGGGTGGTAGAAGTCCACACGTACACATGAGTGATAGTTTCACTTCCCATTTTATAGAAATGTGGGGGGATATTCATGGTTACATAATAAAAATAATATTTTGATATACTTTGTATACTATATTTATTAATATATGATGACTAAAATATATTTTGAATATATAGTATAAGAATTATTGAAAAAGATATCGAGTAGGATTATTACACCTTCTTCGGTGAGCCTGCATTAGATATCATTAAAAGGACACTTTGAATGGTAATTTAATAATACCAAAACATGTAAATCATGAATAGTGATTTTAATAAGATAATTGAGTAGATTTGGTTCAAGCTATAAGGCTCGCATATTGTAAACATAAGAGAGGATGGGTGTCCTTTTATAAGGGTGGGAATAGACACACATAGAATTACTTAAAAGATTTAAATATAATTCATTCATTTGTTAAGAATAATTTTTACAAATATCTATGTAATAAATGGAAGAGATTAAATGGTTGATATATCATAATAAAATAAAATCTAAATATTTTTTTGTGTCATTTTAAGGTTTATCATATAGTTTTTCTCCTTTATTAACAAATTTTAACCATAAGTGAGGTAATGATGTTTTCAATCATAAAGTGTAAAAAATTTAATTATAAGGTTACAATTCAATCCTAACTTTTCATGGGATTAAATTTTAGAAAATATTTAATCATAATTTTCCATATTATATATTTTTGGTATTTTTAAATAATTTAATAAAATATTATTGTTCATAAAATAACATTAATGTCATGTTTGACACTATTCGCTAAATTTGAATTTAAAGGAATAAATATTGTAATGTAATTTTTATATAAACCATTAACATATCACTATTGTGATCTAGTCAACTATAAAGTTATTCAAGAACTATTACACTCTAAATTGATATTACTTTTACATTTTTTAAATTCCTTTAAGGATTTTTCTACAACTTTCCCAAGAAAAGTATCAATGTTATGTATAAATTTATGGTAATTATTCCATTCCAAAACATTAAAATTAAAAATTCATGATAAAAAATTTAATCATATTGAAAAAATTGTGAATATCTGATCTTTTCCGATCTTCATGATTCTGTATAAAATTTAGGGATATTTTAATTCATTTGAGTAAAATTTTGCAATTTCCATTAATGAATATAATATAAATTTTACTATCAAGGGTAAGTTGAATCAAGATTCCATATACTTGAATTTGGGATATATATAGTAAATTTTCTCCCATCTATTTAAATTATATCAATTATTGGGATTATTTTAAGAACATATCTAATAGTTTCAAACCAAAACTACCCATCTGTCCATTACCAAAGTGAAGAATATTTACTATGGTTACAATCCATAATGAAAAAAATATGTTTAATATTTACATAATTTTAACAACAATATTTAAAATATATCTTCCATTTTTCTTGATTCAACTCACAAAATTAGAAATTTTTAATTTTAAATTAAACTTGAAAAACATGATGAAACAGAGTTTTCCATAATTTTTTTTCAGATTTATAAAATGTTTTTATACCAAAATACAGCATAAAATTAATCCCAATAACCGTAATTATATTATTCATAATATAAACGAACTAAATTTTCTTTTAAAACTATTTTTAATCAAATTTTACTTTCTAAGTGCTTGAAAGTAATATATGGTTTTCAATAAAAATTATTACTTTCCATTATTCATCAAAAAATAAATCTTTTCAAAATATTATCAAATTTTCCCTCTAAAATAATTTTACAATACTAATTTCAAAATTGAAGTTCATTTTTTCATATAACTTTTCTAAAATTTGTTTATATTAATTAAAATATTTTATCAAAAAATAAATAAAAACCATTTTAGAGGAAAATGCATTTATGAAGGATTTAATGATTAATAAAAATTGATTACAAATTTATCAACATATTATATTTATCTAAAACCATTATACATACATATATTTATATATATGTATATATATTAATTTTTTTAATGGTTTTTATTCATATTCACTCTTCCAATTTATTGGATAGATAATAATGGTATACTATATTACTTTTTATATGGCTTTGAGGTTGTGCATATCGTAGGATATTAAAGAACATAAATATATTTAAAGATAATTATATCAAAAAATCAGTGGATTTTACTATCTACTCCCATATAATTAATTTGTCCCTATAAATTCAATCACTCTTATACCATCAAATGATGATATCTATATTTAATTACATCTCTAGGTTCTTATTTAGCATGTTGAAAATTATAATTCCTCTAGAGAACATTAACTAGTTAAATATTGTTGTTATATATCCCTTTATGTATATAATCCGGTATTTATAATTGTTTTTATTCATTATAATGATAATTCTCCAATAGTAAATTCTTTTAGTTTTATATAATTTAAAGATGATAAATTTACTTATCTATGAGAGATATATGAAACAAAATATGGAATTTAGATAAGTTTGGTGGATGTGATAAGAGAGAATCTATTTTCCCTACTCGATCAAGAATCATGAAGTTTCCAATTGTAAAATGTATCTAAATTAAATTCCTAAAAATATCATAACCCTTCTCAATGAAGAAATTAACATGAACAACTTTTCACTAATAATGAATTCCATATTTATTTGATGATTGTAATCATAAATTTTTTTTCGACTATGAGATGCTCTTATTTCTATAAAATGGGTATAACCATATCTACCATTTATTCAGTTTTATATAATCCCAATATATTTTATTCACCAATATTATCCAAACATACAAGAGTTTTTCAGTGACTACCATAGTGGGATTCATAATATCTATATGATTGGTCGAGTGAAAACTATTTTTGTATGAATAATCGACTAGAGAAATTAATTGATCCCAAAAAAACTATGAAATCCATATAACCAAATATCATAATAAACATCATGTATTTAATTGATCTATTAGACTATCCATATATATGAGGTTGATAATCTGTATTGAAATATAACTCTATATCCAAATATTATCGAAGACTTCACCAGAACGTTGATGTAGATGTCACATTTCGATTAGAAATAATTGAATCGGGTACTCCATACAACTATAAAACATCCTTATTGTATAATATTGAATGATGATCAAGAGATAAATAATTTTTTGTTGTAATGAGGAAATATGAATTCTTAAGGAGATCAATGAAAACCCAAAAAAATTATAGATTCTAGAAATTTTGGGGAGTCTGATGAAAAAATTCAGTGTGATATTTTACAATTCCCATATTAGTATAGGCCATTATTGACGCTCCTTTCTGTCACCAGGTCTAACCACTGAAAAGAGGAAATAACTTGAACCCAAAGTGATTCATCCTTTGATGAAACATCAAAAATTGACAATGTCATGAACAAATATTCAAATGCACTTGGGTTGTGCAAGTTCTACCAAGGTCGTGCAAGTATACTTGTGCGCCGCCCAATGGTCGTGCAGGTGACTTGTGTGCCCACTTTGAATTTCACCCAGGGTCTTCTCTAACCTATAAATACCCCTTGTGGGCCCCCCATTTCGAGGATGAAAAATTCCAAAATCTCATATTTGAGCTCCCGGCACCCTAGTCTCTTCTCAAAGATTTTGAACACTTCTAAGGTAGTTTTTACCTATAACGGAAGATCTAAAGAGGGGGAGGAGGGACTAAGTGTTTAAGTTTATCAACACTTGCATGCCTAAGTGGACATCCCTTAAGGGAAATGGCCACACTTGCGCGCCACCTTATCCCTCGAATAAAACTTGTGCACCCCTCTTCTAGAAGCCTCTAGGGATAGTACTAAGGGATTGAGCCAAGTCTCACCCAAGTATTACCCAAAGGGTTGACTGTCGTGAAAGTAACCATATGTCATGAAAGTATACTTGCACGACTAGAACTTGCACGCCCATGCAGGACTAGCGCTCCACCTTCTTTTTGGGTTCCCCTCCTGCCTATTTCACCTCTCTTATGCCTATCCACTCATCCTCTTCAAGATTAAGCCCTCAGAACTCTCTCCAAAGTAATTCATGACATGATTTCCTTGTTGGGTTTTTTATCTGAAAGGAATTCTATGGAACATCTCTTAAAACATAGTGATTTACATATCTTCATGTCACTATGGTCAGATATTTCATTCATTCAACCTCATCATTTACGATGAGAATCCTTAACCTGGGCCCCCTTTTCAATAGTAAGCCCCAGTCAAAGTTATCTTAATTTGGGCATCCTTTTTAGGAGTAATCCACAATCATAATTTCCAAACCTGGGCATCCCTATTACGAGTAATCCCTCGTAATAATTTCCAAATCTAGGAATCCTCCTTAGGAGTAAGCCCGAGTCTCAAAGTCTACAAATATGGGAGTCCTTCTTAGGAGTAATCCCCAAGTACCTTAACTTGGGCCTCCTCCTTAGGAGTAAGCCCCAGTCATAATTTCTCTTAACCAATCTTAATTTACTTTTGATTTGGACTTCATTCTCAGGAGTAAAACCCAATCATAAGTCCCCTCCTAATTTGAGCATCTTCCTCATGAGTAAGCCCCAAGTTAGAGTATCCAATTCTCCATGAAGTACATATAACTTTATGGACCTTGTTCCTGAGTTTCTTCCCTGAAGTAAATCCTAATCTTCATCTATTTGGGCAGTCATACATATATAAGCCCCACATCATTTCTCGTGATGGCACAATTGTCTGGTTTTACCAATACATCTTGATTCTCACACCGATCATGACTCACGTGATCTTAGAGTGTAAAAGTAATTATGAAATCTTTCTTTGAGTCATAAATCATACATAAATATTATACTCCCTTACTCAAACTATGTGGGTTCTAATTCCTTTTCCAAAACAAAGGATACGTAGCTAGCCCATATGCGGGTACGATCCCAACTCTGAAATAGTCCATGTCCTTCTGAATGACAATAAACTTCAAGTGCCCCACTGAGTGGCTTTAAAACTAGTATGGTCATCATAATGACCAAGAGACTTTTATGTATTGAAGGATACCATTTACTAGGAATCTCTAATAAATACAGATGATTCTCTATCAATGAAGAATCTCGAATACATATAAAAGATTCTCTAAATTTCCTACATATCAATCATTGATTGTTATATCTAAAGGAAAGCTCATTTTATACTTGGTAATGTAATAAGGATTCATGAACATAACTTAAATATATAAAGAGATTCTCGGAGTAGACAATAATTCCCCTCAAAAAGGTGTGATGAGTCTGACCTCCCATCCTCTTGACCAATTAAAATTCTTAAGCCTCATCAGTTCACAAATAATGAGCACCTACCTTTGGAAAGTAGGTCCAAATGGATATTGAATCATTGGATGTTTTCGTCTCTACGAACAAACCCGTTAGAAACTGCTTGGAATGTTTGAACCTTAAATCAATAAGGTCATCCCCAATTCTAGAGGAAACAAAAAATGGTGAACCTGACGTGAATCCTTAACCAAGGTAAAATAATGTTTTACTTATTTGTTAGGCCCCTATTTAAAATTCAATGAGAAGGCCAACAAAACAATCAATAACATATGTGTTTGTCCAAAAGATATAGTGGCCAGACTTATCTTGATTACGACTATTATAAAAAACATGCACTCTTTTCCACGATCTTTTCCATTACAAGAATGGATTTTCATAAGTTCACGTTTGTGAATGCCTCTGCTGTGAAAACCTCTGTTATGAATGCATCTGCTGCTACTGTTGCTGGATCGTCGTCTGCTCTGAGGGAGACATCACCTACTCAGCATCTTCAACGTTGGGTATAGAATGCACTGGTTAAAGAGTATCATCAACATGGTACCATTCCAACACTGGAGTCTACTCAACAAGCCCCCCAAGTGAACAACTCACCTAGGTCATCCGAACAATGACGACCAGTGATCAAGAAGCAGGTGGTGCTAACAACTATCTCCAACCATTTCGTGTCGTTATCCCCATAATACAACAACCATTCCCTCCCGTATTCTGAGGAGGTGAATGAGAAGGCTGCTCTGGGTTTTAATTCAAGGAAACAAGAGTCCTTACCAAGGGCTCCCAACAACAATCGCCGCCAGACTCGTGCGATAGTGCGCCCTCAACGTGATGAGGGTGTCGTCTCTAGGCGTTCGTCTCAGGTTCCTCGAACCCGAGTAGGAAAGAAGAACCACCAGAGGTGACAACCGGTTAACAGTGAGTAGGTTCTTATCTCTTCCATTTCTAGAGAAGTCCACCAACCTAACTTGGTGGCAAGAAATGAATGGGCACACAAACCCATCCGTTTTAGTCTCGCTGTCCAGCAGACTCTTCTGGCAGCAGCACGCCAATCCCTCCAGGAAATTATGGCGGAGTACTATAGACATGAACATACACCTGTTTATAAATAATCGGCTAGTCAGCAGGCTCGTCTGACTACATGTGATGGAGCCCACCAACCCAATGTGTTGACAACTGGTAAACAGGCACATACACCTGCTTACACTCATCAATACTTCCAGTAGTCTTGTCTGTCAGTATTGAAGGAAGATCATCAACCATGTTCGGAGGAGTGCAATCAGAAAGCACATACACCTGCTATTATTGATCAAGCCTACCAAAAGTCTCGTTTGGTAGAATTCGTATAAGGCAGTCAGAAAGCTCCGACGACAAATAGGAGGCAGACTGAACTCTCTTCCCCCACACATGAGTACTATCAGAATTCACTAATAGGAAAAGGAGGAATGGATCAGGCACATACACCTACTCCAAGAACAGAATGGACGTATATCCCTATTCCAATAGTTGGATTCACCAAGAATATTCTATCAATGGTGAAAGAGCATAAGAAAATCCCTACTTATATTCTGGATGTCTGCCAGGATATTATAACATCTTCAGTAGCATCTTAGAGAAATGCACATAAATCTATCCCTACCAGTGGAGTGACACATCAATATGTCACTCTGGAATAGACACACACATCTGTTGTAGTCCAAGATGGTTGTGGGGCGTACTCCCCCATATCATACGGATAGCTAAGTCAGGCACATACACCTGATTTCAGTGGAGATACTCAGCCTAACCTAATCATTTCTCCTGATCAGTAACATACACCTTCCCATAATGACCACTTTTTTCAACAAGTGGTTCCCAAAGTGAGTAAGAAGGCGTCTATGAGAAGACCTTCCTAACACAGTCAATAAATCAAGGGCCAGTCTGTAATAAGTCCTTACACGATGCTAGAGTTCTTGAAGCACTCAGACAAATATCTGTTGCAACTCAAGAATCTACTCTCTTAGTTCCCAATATTGGGAACATTAATTCCAAAAGTCGGCATCAGACACTTCCTCATGAAGTCTTACTTCATGACAATTTAGTCGATCTCAAAGTTTTATCTTCAGATAAGAGCCACGAGAACCCTCTGTGTGGTCATAAGACCAAGGAGAAAAATGTTTCATCTTTTGTTGTAACCCGCCATGGTGGTCCTCCCCATGATGATGAATTTAGCTGTGAAAGTCCTCTCCATAGTAGTAATGCACATTGCCTGGAAAATGCTCCAATGGATAATGTTGTAATGAGAAAGCCCTCTTATATTGAGGCACTTGAAAATGTGAAGCCAGTCATGTCTGATGCTTTACCACTATTAGGTGAAACACTTTCTCAATCAGAAGGTATCCTGGGGTGTAGGTCATTCTCTAAACCACCCCTGGGTCGTTCATCTTCTAGTTTAATTAGAGAATTCTCTACCAATGTTGTTGAATCTGATGAAGCAGCAAGGAAGCACTAGCTCTGGTCTAATTTGGTAGAAGAATCTTCATTGAATGATAAAGAGGAAGTACTGAATATGAGAAAACAACTGGCAAAAGGTGAAGTGCCAGTTATGCTTTGTCCTTTGGCTGATTCTCAGTATGACATTCCAGAAATGTTGATGGAAGATGGAATTCATGATATTCGTCTCAACATATGGAAAACTCTTTGTTAGTTTAAAAAAATATTATCTTATGATGAATATGAAAATCATGTCAGGATAATAGAAGGGTTACAACGCCAAATTGATTTGGCATCTCTCTCAGTTTCTCAATATCAGAAGGCAGAAAAATAACAGATAGCCCTTCAGCGTTCATGCCTTGGCGCACTAAGAAGATTGTGCCAGTTAATTTCCAATTCCCCATCTGGTATTCATATCAAGGGATGGGGTTTTCATGGAGCGCTACATTTCATTATACTCTCTAGTTAGCAAATCCCACCTAAAATGGTCTTATTCAATGTTATTGCCCATGGCCGGCCATAGTCAAAGGGTTTGGTTTGAAATCAAAAGCTTTCCCAAGAATAGGCCTCAACTAGTTCCTCTCAAAATCAAGCATACAAAGAACAAGTTGTTGAATTACTCCTGCATCATGCAAATGATAATATTGAACATGCCTCTCATTTAGAGTAAGCACATCATCAAGTGACATAAGTGTCAAAAATCATCCAACGATCTTTTGAGATGGGTGATAAAAGTGGATGCAGGTTGATGCATCCAGCTAATTTCTAGACTAATGTCTGTAAGATCAGAAGATATTTCAGGAAAGTCTCAGATATAGCATGTCAAGAACCACCCCATCTTGCCAAACTGGGGATTCTTTTAACCCAACCCTCAGAATCAACAAATAGTATTTGAGGACTTGAACAGGAACAACCCCAGTCCACCGGACTGGTAACTTTTTCAAATCCTCAATCCCTCCCTCAGAGAAATCCAGTCTTCTCTCTATTGGGGAAGAAGCCTCAAGAGGAACGAAGATCCAAATTTTCAAGAGATTCCCTCTAAATTACGGTTCATCAAGAAGTTCCTGAGGGATCAAATCAAAAAAAGGCAATGTCTCATCAAGGACATGGAAGAAGACAATATCACAAAAATGTCGATAGAAGGGATGAAATGAATTATGGATCAATCAATGTAATGAATGTAGTAGTTGTTGATCCACTAGATGAGGCTCACTCAGAGGAATCAGATGAAGAGGTTCCTTCTCAATAAGTTGTACGCACAGACACAAATGAAGAATGTGTGCCTACACGAAATCAAGGGATTACTCAGAACCTAGGTAATCCTTCAAGTAACCCACTTCCCCCTCTCCTAAAGGTGTCCAATAAGTGGAAAGGAAATAATAAGGTTACATACCCTTCCTCTGGAGAAGGCCAATCGCTCTCACTAGAGCAAAGATTTGCACAACAAGAGGATGAAATGAAGTAATTGAGGAGGTTTAACACAGAACTACTTCAAGGTAGTCTTCCTCCTAAGTGTGCTGGAGTCAGTCAGCAAAGGGAATTTGTTGCGGAAACTAAGATGGATCAAGAATATACTCATCTACCAGTACACCCTCACAGGTCTAATCTTACAGGTCAAGTGCAACAACAATTGGCAGTGCTACCATAAGTTGCAGTACTAGCCACCACATCTGTACCAGCGTCAGCCATTGCATCTGTTCAGGTCCAAGATCAACTGGATGTTTCTCAAAAGTTAATAACTACTATTGAGTCATTAACAGCTCGATTGGAAGCTATGGAGGGAAAGTGTGCTCAAATTCAACAAGAAAAGAGAGCTTACCCTGAGTGGGTTGATGCAATTCCTCCCCCATAAAATTTTGTGAGTACCACATTCCCAATCTTTAATTGTTAGGGAGACCCAGAGCAACACTTAACACATTTTGTTTCTCATTACGATCCTATTATGGGAACCCCTTAGCAACAGGAAATTGTTAATCTCAAGTTTTTTGTACAGTCATTACAAGGGCCTGCTTTTGTCTGGTACACAAGCTTGCAATCCTGATCAATTACCAGATGGGAGGATCTCCGCCAAAGATTTATTCTTCAATTCAGATCAATTTTTCCAAAGACAATAGTTTTTTATCTTACAAATTGTAAGAAAATGGAAAATGAAAGGGTTTCGGATTTCAATGCTTGCTAGAATGGATTAACATATTCCCTGAGCTTAGAACTCCCTCCTGAATAATTGTTGTCAATCTATGTGGAAAATCTTCGTGATGAATTGCACACACCATTAATCTCTGTGAAATACACAGGATGGTTTCGAGACATTACTTCAATCGCTCAACAGATCGAAGATTATCTTATGAAGACTAAGAATAAAACTCGTATAATTCCATCAGCTCCAGGAAGTAGAATGGGAAAAGCAAAGACTGCTACTGTTATGCTTAAATAAGCACCTGTACCTGCTTCTACTTCAAAACCTTCATCTTGTCGAAGGGCTCCACCTCTTGAGTGCCAACAACAGAGGCCGTTTTGTCAATATGATCAAAGAGATCAAAGACGGAAACAATTTGAGGATCTAAAGAGAAATTTTACTCTTTCCTAAATGAACAAGTTCTTGGATACTTCATTTTGGTTCTGGAAAATAATTTGGTTCAATTGACAATCCCCAAGAGGCCAAACAAGGAAGGATATGAAGACCGTCTCAACTATTTCCCATTTCATCAGATGTTGGGGCATCCCATTCAGGAGTGTTTTGTCTTCAAGGACCTCCTACAAAAAAATGGTCAACTTGGGAAAATTCAAACTGAAAGGTTATTCAGCTCAGGTAGCATGTGTTACTGTTATAGATCCAGAGGAAGAAGGAAAGTGGCAAGATGTCAAGAAACAAAATTCGCAAAAATATGATGATTGGGTGGTCAGAAAAATGATCAACCAAACTCATTCCATTTTGCGAATACAATTTAAGAATCCAATTGTGTCTTCTTCCATGAATGCCACAGCAAAACCCTCTTCATCAGAGGGAAAATCCTCAAAAGGGCGGCATAATTCCAAGAAAGAGGAACAATCATAAGAAGATGAAATCGTGTCAAATCCCAAGTTTCCTTTGACTCTAGAAGACTTTATGCCATCTACTTCAAAGCATCGGGAACCGCCCCACCAAAAGGCACAGCCTAAATAGGATAATCAGGAAGAGTCTTCATCACATGAAGATTTTATCTTGAGTTCTGTTAATATGATTCAATTAACAGATCCATATTCCAGCCGCAGTTTTGATTTTTATGAGCCTGAGTTCCCTATATCAAATAGAGGAATCAGATGAATTTCCAGAGGCTCGGGATATAGGGGAAGACATGGATATTTCTAATGCCACTATTCCAATTATACCCCTGCTAGAACTGTTTATGTGGCAGAAACTCGTGATAGAGCCCTTCAATGAGCTCAACAAGAACAAGAAAGTTCTTTTACACAAGTCAGACTCAGTCCTGGCACAATTATTATAAAAGATAGGTTGAAGGTTCCATCTTCTTCCTCTCAGCAAGTAAATAGACCTAATCGGTCTAATCTTCCAAATCTAGGAGTATTATCATCTCTTATCCTAGTACAAGATTCATTAACTTCCAAAGCATCAACTTCTAAGGAACCTGTGAAACCACATGTTTTTGTTGGGAAACGCAGACCTTTGGGTCAAAAGTATGATGTATTGAAACACTTTCCCAAATACTGGCCAAGTTATCAATTCTGGATGCTTTGAATTTATCAAAGGATCTTCGGGAGGCACTCATCAAGGCTTTGTCGAGTCCTCAGGAGTTTAAAACTGAAATTGTTGCAGCTGAAGTCTACCATGTAGAGAATAATCCTATAGAGTTCCATGCAGTGATATCTTTCACAGATGAAGATGAAGATGATGTCGTGCATGGACATATTAGACCTTTGTACTTATCTATCAAGGTCAATGGTGTAGACATCCAATGATTTTTCATTGATAATGGTTCAGGATTCAACCTCATCCCCATTCGTACACTTCGTCGATTGGGCCTCAAAGAATCTTATTTATCTCCTTCTAATTTGATGTTATAAGGATATGATAAAAATGAACAAGAACCACTGGGTGAGATTACACTCAAAACTCAGTTTGGAGATCTTGTATCCAATTCAGATTTCATGGTTGTTGATTAAGACTCAGCCTTAAACACCTTGCTTGGTAGACCCTGGCTACATCAACATGTGGCTATCCCTTCATCATACCATCAATGTCTCAAATATTGTTTCGATGGTCAAATTGGTAAATTGTATGGTGATAAATCCCCATTCAAGACATGTGAATCTCAATACATTGAGGTGGAATTTTATCACATGAAGGGAAAGGATAAATCCACAACAAGGGAGATTACCAAAGTTAATGCTCCATATGGTTTGTAAAATATTCTAGTAAACCCATTTACACATGTGAGTACAAATTATGTGTTGCCTATCTGTCAAATTGATTGGATAGACCCAAATCAGAATACTCTTATGGAAACTTCCATAATGTCAATTATGGCAATCAAGTCAGAGAGCATGGGACGAATTGGTGATTCACCAAGCAATGATGAAAGCTCAAATGGGGATGTCTTCATTTCATTTTCTAAAATTCAGAAATTCTATACATCGCCATTTAGATTATAAGAAGTTATATAAATGTCAGAAGTGAATGATGATGTCGATTCTCAATCTATTGTCTCCTCTATATTACCCAAGGAAGACCCTTCATCATCAATCGGGTCAGAAATGGAAGCTTCTTCTTCAAGATGTTCAAATTTTAACATCTCTTCTGATCATGGAAATTCTGCTTCATCATCTACTATTCAAGTAGAAATAGAAGAAATAACACATGATGAAGAAGAATAGGAAGATCTCAGGGATTCTCCTCCAGCATTAGAAGAGGGTATCTCTACCACCGTGGATGAACTCAGAGAAATAAATCTGGGTACAAAAGAAGATCCATGCCCAACTTTAATTAGTGTGTCTATGATTCTTGAAGAGAAAGAGGTGTATATTTCCTTTCTAAAGCAAAATTGAGAAATATTTTCTTGGAACTATATAGAGATTCCAGGGATTGATCCTGATGTTACCACTCATCACTTGGGTTTTCCAGAAGAACATCTAGGATTCAAACAAGCCGCTAGAAGAAAACACCCAACCTATGCTTCCAAAATTGATGCTGAAGTGGATAATCTCATCAAAGATAACTTCTTCATAGAAGATCAATATCCCAAATGGTTGGCTAATATTGTCCCAGTTAAAAAGAAGAATGGGAAAATTAGAGTTTGCATTGATTTAAGAGATCTTAATTGACATTGTCCTAAGGATGATTTTCTAGTACCAATTACAGAACTCTTAATTGATTCAACAGCTGGATATGAAGAACTTTCCTTCATGGATGGATATTCTGGATATAATCAAATCTGAATGGCTCTAGAAGATGAAAAATTTATAGCCTTAATAGCCCCTCAGTGTGTGTTTTGCTATCGGGTTATGCCCTTTTTCCTGAAGAATGCAGGCGCAACATATCAGTGTGTCATGCATCGTATCTTCAAACCTTTTTTAGGGATGTTTGTTGAATGTTATGTGGACGATTTGGTGGTTAAATCCAAACAACGTTATAATCAGTTGGATGATTTGTAAATCATATTCCACAAACTCTGGAAACATAATTTGAAGATGAACCCCTTAAAATGTTCTTTTGGGGTAACCTCAAGGAAATTTCTCGGCATTGTTGTATGCCATCGTGGTATCGAAGTCGATCCTAAGAAGACAAAGTCTATCCTTGGTATGTCACCTCCTCAAAATTTAAAATAATTGAGAGGGATTCAATGACACTTGGCCTATATTTGGCATTTCATCACCGATTTGGTAGGAAAAAGTTTACCTTTCACCAAATTGATGAAGAAGGGAGTCACTTACGAGTGGACGGAAGAATGTCAAGAAGCATTCGATATTTTCAAGAAGTATCTCTTGAGTCCATTGGTGTTAATGCCACCTATTGAAGGAAGACCACTTATCCTCTATGTGACAGTTCTAAAGTGATCATTGGGTGCCATTATTGCTCAGAAGAATGATGCTGGGAATGAAAACAGCCTCTACTATCTCTATCCGACTATGCTTGAAGCAGAAACCCGATACTCAAAAAATGAGAAGTTATGCCCAGCATTAATCTTTGCAGTTTAGAAGTTGAGACACTACCTGCAACATAACAACGTCCAATTAATCTCTCACAATAACCCGCTTAAATTCATCCTTAGTCTTCCAATGCTTATAGGATGTCTGATAATATGGGCAGTTATTTTGCAACAATTTGATATTCTTTATGTGTCTCAAAAGGCAATAAAAGGCCATGTTTTGGCCAATTTCCTTACTGAACATCCTTTAGTAGAAGATACATCTTTAGATATTGAACTTCCTGATGAGGAACTATTCTTTATTCAAGATAGTCTTCAAACATGGGAAATGTACTTTGATGGTGCTTCCAGAAGTCCAACAGGGAGGAAAATGGAAAATCCTAAATTCAACAAAGTTGGGTTAGGAATTGTACTCATTTCCCCAAAAAAGGCAGTGCTACCTTATTATTTCTCATTGTTGGGAGGCGGTACAAATAATGAAGTGGAATACCAAGCTCTTATTGCAGGATTGGAGTTGGTGCTTCAAGCACAAGTGAATCACTTAAAGGTGAAAGGTACCTGGTAATCAAACATGTTAATGGGGATTACACAATCAGAAACGAAGAATTAATCCCTTTGTATGATTACGTCAGAGTGTTAATGGTGGAGTTTTCTTCGGAACCAACATTTTCTTATGTCCCAAGATCACAAAATTCCCAAGATGATGCACTGACTAATATAGCCACAGCTCTGGCAGATCCAAATTAGGATGAGACAACCATCAGTATTGCCCACCGTCGTACAATTTCACCTTCTGTTCAAATCAGAACAGTGGAAATCAATGAAATTAGTCCCATATCTGAACGATATGGTCATACTACAGGATGGATGACACCTATCATGGAATACCTTCAAAATGGAATACTTCCACCTGATAGAGCCGGGAAAGAACAAGTCAGGAGACGTGTGGTCAATTTCACTCTTTTTGATAGTTCAGATCACCTAGAGAAAATTCTCTACAAGCGTGGTTTTGATGGAGTTTTCTTCAGATGTATTGATGGTGAAGAGACAATGGCTATCATGAAAGAACTACATGGAGGAGTCTGTGGTGCCCATCAGTCTAGACATAGACTATCTGATCAAATTCGAAGGCTTGGATATTTTTTGCCTTCAATGATACAAGATTGTGTTGATTTCACAAAGAAGTGTCATTCTTGCCAAGTACATTCCAACTTCATTCATCAAACCCCAGAGTTTCTTCATATAGGTAAATACTCCTTTTCATTTTCCACATGGGGAATGGATGTAGTGGGACCTTATCCTTCGGCTACATCCAATAAGTTTGAGTACATTCTAACTGCTACAGACTTCTTTCCCAAATGGTTAGAGGCAATGCCCCTCAATGAAGTCAATTCTAAATGCATTGTTAGCTTCATCAAGTCTAATATCATTACCATATTTGGTGTCCCTCATACCATATTGACGGACAATGGCACCAACTTTTGTTTATCTGAGGTGAGGAAGTTGTATTAAGAATAAAACATTAAATCCAATCATTCCTCTCGGTATCATGCAGCAGCAAATGGCCAGATAAAAGCTTTCAACAAGACTCTTTCTAACATACTGCAAAAGATGGTGGATAAAGATAAGAAATCATGGCCTGATAAACTCTTTCATGCTTTATGGGCTTATCGAACCACCACCTGCACTGCAACACGGTCAAATCTATATTCATTGGTATATGGAACGGAAGCAGTCTTTCCAATTGAGGTTTAATTACCTTCGCTCAGAGTAGCCATCTGTGATCAGTCATCCACAGATGAAGAATCTAAAAAGTGATTGGATGAATTGGAATGGTTATATGAGAAAATATTGTGAACCTTGCATCACTTTGAAGTCTATCATAATCGAATATTATGAGCTTTCAACAAAAAAATTTCATCTTCGTTCATTCGTTCAGGGAGAATTAGTATTAGTTCTCAGAACTCCAATGATACCAGGAAAGAAACCTCCCACGCCTGAGCCAAAATGGTAAGGACCTTATTCAATACATAAGAAGTACTCCAATGGAGCTTATTCTTTAATCTCAATGGATGGAGAACTCATCACTACTCCAACCAATGCCAGATTTCTGAAGAAGTATTTTGTATAAACACAAAATACGCCAACGGTCCATGCATACGACCTTAAACTATTTTCATTTAATATATTCTAGAAAGACGTTAAACTGCATCATCAGTTACGGTCCATGCATATGACCTTAAACTATTGGCACTTATATCTAACATGACGTTAAACTGTGACGTCCTAACTACATGACGCTAAACTGTACAGAAGTCCCTTATGTCCAGCAAGACGTTAAACTTCATAACCAATGGTTCATGCATAAGACCTTAAACTATTGGCATCCCTTTTGTCCAACATGATGTTAAACTATGAAAAAAATCCCTAATACGTTCAACATAATGTTAAACTGTGTCCTTATATTGGTCCTTACTACATGACATTAAACTGCACAGTCCCCCTTTCATCCAACATGACGTTAAACGGTATTGTCCCCATCATCTTAGCTACAAGACGCTAAACTGTATAGCACCCTTATTTTCCAACATGACATTAAACTGTGTCCCTATATTTTTCCTACATGACGTTAAACTGTTTTTTTCCTACTACATGACACTAAAATTGTGCAGCACCAATAGTCCTCACTACAAGACTATAAACTACATAGTCCCTTCATATGTACTACATGACATTAAACTATGCATCGTTAAGGTTGTTTCTACCTCTTGTTTCTCACACTAATTATGACTCACGTGAGCTTAGAGTAAACATCAACCATAACACCCTCTCTGGGTCGCTAACCATGCGTAAGTCCCAACTTCATTTTTTAGGTCGTTGTCCCCTAGAACAACTGGATCACTAATTAATTCTATAATTGAACTACGTGGACTTTGATCCTTTCCTTATAGGCTGGGTATGTAGGCAACCTCCAGAGGTTCAATCCCAAAACCAATCTCTTCACATTGGTTCACCTTTGTCCTTGCTACATGATGTTAAACTGTACAACACATTTTGTCTTGTATGACAGTAAAATACAACATTCTTTGATACCCTCACCTGAGAGGAAATCATTATTTACATTGATATCAAATCATGTTATATTTCAAAGACTATGTGCATACATGGTAATGCCTGAACCTTTTATCTTGGGTAAAACCATCATTGCACTAAAGTCCCCTTTTTCACCCTTCACTTGTACAAACCAAATCTATACAGAGGGTATATCTAGAACTATGTGTGGCTTGATTCCCGTCCTTATGGGATACGTAGGAACATTCGAGCATCCCTCGAATCCAGCCCCAAGTCTTTGGGCTTAACCCCAAATTTTACTTTTAGTCCCTTAGCGGAAAGGTCCCTATGAAAACACACACTGTGTATTCATTATAATGGTCCGATTTATATGACACTAAACTGAGATTTTCCATACTTTCATCCCGCATGACGTTAAACTGTATTTCAGAAACAATGTATGGCTTGATTCCCATCCTTATGTGATACGTAGTGAAGTCCAGTATCTCAATTCAAGACCCAGCCACATCATGATTATGATTATCATTAGTCTGTGTATCTCTATATGCATTGAATAAATGTGCATTTTTTATGTTTCATACTCCAAGTCTTAAATACTTCCATATCTTCATAACCCTTTTCTTGAATTCTGGTCACAAAATTTCCAATTTATGAGATTTCTTTTGCCTGACCATGCAACACGTTCCCTTAGGTGGCCTTGCATAAGTAGTCTACATAACAGACTTGTTAGCCAAAAGATACTATTATTTGACTACGAAGCTAATGACCTTAGGAGGCCCTGTATAATTCAACCCCCTAACGGGTTTGTTAAATAATGGTCACTTCATTCTTGGGAAGAAAACATCTTGTGTCCATATTTTTCTTAACGACAATATGTAGGGATCTGCAAAAAAAAGACATCCTTAATATATTTGTCTCATTTTCTTTTTAATGATCTGAAAGTATTCAAGTCTACGGTTTATATTTCTCTTCCCTACGTTTGGGTCAGACCTTTTTTGGAGTGACATTCATCTAGTTCTTAGATGATTATTCCTGGAAATATCTTCTCCATATTCAAGTACCTCTCTCCATACAGCAAACTCTATGCTTTGGAAATTTTGAATCTCCATAAACTCCCACAGGCTTTTTTATAGTAGAATAGTAAATTTCTAAGCATTATTTTTCCTGAATATGCAGCATGTTCCCTTAGGAGGCCTTGTATAAATATTCTACATAACAGACTTGTCATCCAAAAGATATTATTATTTGACTGTGTCGCCAATGCCCTTAGGCAGCCCTCCATAATTCAACCCCCTAACGGGTTTGTTTAATAATGGTAACTTCATTCTTGGGAACTACTTATTCTAATGCCTTTTAGCTATTTTTCGTATCATTCCTCAGATTCAAAATTTCTTAAGTCATATTTTACATGTTTTCCTTCATATTGAGTGTGGTAAAATGTTTTTAGATAAGTTTTCAAGGAATTGAGTCAATGTTAATCCATTTGGTCAAAGCTATTTCGACCTTAAACATTATCCTTTTTATGTCCAACGTGCATAATTTTAAACTGCTCACAAAAGACAAGGGAACTCTGAATAAAAGTCAAGTCCCATCTCACTAAACATACATTTTCATATGATTTAGGTAATATTGAGCAATTAAAAGATTAAAAGTTTGTAGGGTTATTTATAATAATCCTATCAAAAATCAAAAAATTATAACTAGGCCCACTGGATTAGGTAAAATTTAAATCATGTAGAAAAATAATGAAGGTACAAATGATTAAAGATGAAAGTGTTTTTCATTGATTCACAGGAGATATAAGGACATCCACAGACTGGAGTCTCTTCTCTTTATCAAGAATTACAAGAGGCTTTCAACATAACTCTTCATTTGATTTACGGAATCCCGAGCATCATCAGCAACCACCTGGAATTCATTCATTTCAACTAGATACAATAATAGATGTAGTGATACCATCACTTCTTGGAACAATTGTAAAAGAATGTACTTGAGTGCGGTTTGAGAAAAATTTCTACTGATCAAACGGTGACTCTATTTCTGTCCAAGAGACTTAGAATATGGATACATGGATTTGAGAATGGAGAATTGGAAGTAAAGAGCCATTTGGAGAGATTACTCTTTTCAGATATTTTTTCTAATGTCATGATAAACTCCTCTCCATCAACCGGCAGCGGAAAACATATCAGCCCATTTTTTGTCATTTTAATATCTACAAGGAAATGGCTTGAAGGAAAAAATTTGAAATTTCACACCAGTGTTGTTGCTTTTAATGCACAGCATAACCTAAATAGAGGAGTAACAGTGTGGATTCATCTTAGGCATATAATTCTTTGCATCTAGAACGTTGAATTCTCACAGATGACTGTAGCCATACAAAGTCAGATAGATGCTTTGTGGGAAATCAAGATTATACTTCTTCAGGTACTTGGCCAAGTCTGGGAGAGTGTTGTCGAAGATGGTATAGTAATCATACCAATGATGCTCATCATATCATCAATTCACTAACTATCCTACTCATTAGCCATTCTTATTCTCTTGGAATCCATTGAATCTAAACAAAAGTTTAAGAAATTAACTCTTAAATTGGTTGATTTTTTATAAAATTTGTGAAAAAATTCGAGAAAATGGAAAAGGCATTAAGTCAATCAGGTCTAATTTTGGCATGAAAGTATGGATGTGTCACACAAGTATTTATGTGCCATGAAAGTTTTTGGCACGCAAGTATCACTGCGCAAGTCCAAATACCTTTACAGAAGCATGATAGTGAAGAAATATCGGAAAACAGAGCAACTTGCGCGGTGAAGACAACTTGTACGGTGAGAGCTCTAAATTTTGTAATTCGGTGCTTTGTGCGAGAAATGGCCGCAAATATATAGTCCAGGCTGCACCCTTGTGCGCCGACGCCTGCACGGCTCAACACTTGGGTGCCACAAATTGCGCGCTCAATAGAACTTGTGCGCCGCATGTTCTTTGATTTTTTTCTTTTCCTCAGAGTCACATCCTTATTTCTTTCGGATCCAACTCTGAGGGGGGACTTTTGTTGATGCTCATTTCCGTCACAGATTATAACCACTGAAAAGAGGAAATACCTTGAACCCAAAGTGATTCATCCTTTGAAGAAACAACAAAAATTGAAAAAACCATGAACAAATATTCAAATGCACTTGGGTCGCGCAAGTTCCACCAAGGTCGCGCAAGTATACTTGTGCGCTGCCCAATGGTCGGCAGGTGACTTGCGCGCCCTCTTTGAATTTCACCTAGGGTCTTCTCCAGCCTCTAAATACCCCCTGTAGGCCCCCCATTTTAACGAGGAAAAATTCCAAAAACTCATATTTGAGCTCTCGGAACCCTAGTCTCTTATAAAAGCTTCAGAACACTTCTAAGGTAGTTTCTTACATAGAACGGAAGATCTAAAGAGGGGGAGGAAGGACTAAGTGTTGAAGTTCATCAACACTTGTGTGCCTAAGTGGCCAGCCCTTAAGGGAAATGGACACACTTGCGCGCCTCATTATCCCTCTAATAGAACTTGTGTGCCCCACTTCTTTAAGCCTCTAGGGATAGTACTAAGGGCTTGAGCCAAGTCTCACCCAAGTATTACCCTAAGGGTTGACTGTCACGCAAGTACCCATGTGTCGCGCAAGTATACTTGCACGACCAGGACTTGCGCGCCCACACAGGACTTGTGTGTCACCTTATTACTGGGTGCCCCTTCTACCTATTTCACATCTCTTATGCCTATCCACTCATCCTCTTCAAGATTAAGCCTTCATAACTCTCTCCAAAGTCATCCACGACATGATTTCCTTGTTGGATTCCTTATCTAAAAGGAATTATGTGGAACATCTCTTAAAACCTAGTGATTTACATATCTTCATGTTCCTAAGGTCAGAGATTTCATTCATTCAACCTTATCCTTTACGATGAGAATCCTTAACCTGGGCCCACTTTTCAGGAGTAATCCCCAGTCCAAGTTATCTTAATTTGGGCATCCTCTTTAGGAGTAAGCCCCAATCATAATTTCTTAACCTGGGAATCCTCCTTAAAAGTAAGCCCAAGTCATAATTTCTAAATCTGGGAATCCTCCTTAGGAGTAAGCCCCAGTCTCAAAGTCTGAAAATATGGGCATCCTCCTTAGGAGTAAGCCCCAAGTCCCTTAACCAGGGCCTCCTCCTTAGGAGTAAGTCCCAGTCATAATTTCTCTTAACCAGTCTTAATTTACTTTTGAGTTGGACTTCCTTCTTAGGAGTAAAACTCAATCATAAGTCCCCTCCTAATTTGAGCATCTTCCTCAGGAGTAAGCCCCAAGTTAGAGTATCCAAATCTCCATGAAGTACATATACCTTTATGAACCTTGTTCCCAGGTTTCTTCCCTTAAGTAAATCCTAATATTCATTTATTTGGGCAGTCATACATACATAAGCCCCACATCATTTCTCATGATGGCACAATTGTCTACTTTTACCAATACCTCTTGTTTCTCACACCGAGCATGACTCACGTGATCTTAGAGTGTAAAAGTAATTATGATATCTTTCTTTGAGCCATAAATCATACATAAACATCATACTCTCTTACTTTAACTATGTGGGTTCTGATTCCTTGCCCAAAACAAAGGATACATAGGAATCCCATCTGCGGGTACGATCCCAACTCGGAAATAATCCATGTCCTTCTGAATGAAAATAAATTTCAAGTGCCCCATTGAGTGGCTTTAAAACCAGTATGGTCATCATAATGACCAAGAGAATTTTATGTATTGAAGGATACCATTGACTAAGAATCTCTAATAAATACAGATGATTCTCTATCAATGATGAACCTCAAATACATATAAAATATTCTCTAAAGTTCCTACATATCAATCATTGATTATTAGATCTAAAGGAAAGCTCATTTTATACTTGGTAATGTAATAAGGATTCACGAACATAACTTAAATCTATAAAGAGAGTCCCAGAGTAGACAATAATTCCCCTCAAAAAGGTTTGATGAGTCCGACCTCCCATCCTCTCGACCAATGCAAATTCTTAAGCCTCATCAGTTCACAACTAATGAGCACCTACCTTTGGAAAGTAGATCCAAATGGATATGGAATCATTGGATGTTTCTGGTTCTATGAACAAGCCCATTAGAAACCTCTTGGAATATTTGAACCTTAAATCAATAAGGTCATCCCCAATTCCAGAGTAAACAGCCATTGCTATAATATCCCATTAGACTTTTATTTATCATCTTTAATATGATGAAATACCAAGAACCAAGATACATACTCTACAATATCTCTCTTCATGTTTCCCCAAATGAATTACTCTTTTAGATCTCAATACATCATCACACTTCCAGGATGAATAGAGAATTATTTTCTATGAGCTTAATCCAATAACCCCTAATCAAATGTGGTATATAAATAAAAAAATAAATTGTTTTGGAACCTTATCATTCCATCACAATAAATATTCAAATCATGAATATTTCACTCATTCTTTTTCAAACTCTACATATTCCTTTTGTGCCACTTCAATATTCATTTAGATTGATAGTTGAAAACTCATTTTTTCATGATAAGACTCTTCCCATTCATTCAAGATTTCTAGATCAATTGGTTGGAAGGATAGAAATAATGGATCCCTTAATTTCCTTATTATATATATGAAATAGAAAAACTTTCATCTTTTATCATATCACTCCTTTTTTTATTACAATGGTGAAAATGTATTGAGATGTATTAATAATTAATCAAATCCAACCATATTCTCTAGTTTATATTATTCTCTTTTTCAAGTTAATGTGAACTTTAAACATTTATGATCATAATATATATCTCACCATTATTTTTAAATGTATTCCGTTAATGTCCTTAACTAAATAGTTACCAAAGATATCATGAAATTATGTGTTGTGTAATTTCTCTCATGAACCATCAATTATATTGATTCGTAATATATCACTATATTATTCTATATAATGATGCATCCCAATACATTATTCAATGATTCATTGTTGATAACATATATTTTTCCAATATTGTTTAGTGTAATTATATGGGTTCTGGAAAACATTCTCTTCAGTTACTTCAATTTTCATCACAATAATGTTTGAAAAGGAACATTGATACCATTATATTTAACATCATTGGTGGATTAGAAAACCATTATAAATTATCCATGTGTAATCAATAATACCCATCCAAACCATGAAATCTATTAATCTCATTCATAGTAGTTGATATGGGCTGATTTTCAATAACATGCGTCTTTGATGGATCCAGAAATACACCCTCCCTTGAGATTATATGACCGAAATACAAAACCTTATATATAAAAACAAATACATGTGTTAAATTTTTAATAAATCTTGTAATTTCATATGGCCCTTATTAAAATCCTCATATGATGATATTTCTCTTCCTTACACATATAAATTATAAGAATGTATTGTATAAAGATTGTCATTAACTGATCAAGGTAATTTCTAATGACAAATTTCATTAAATCCATCTATATAACAGAGGGATTTTAAGACCAAATAGAATCAATATAAATTCACTGTATCAATTCCCTATATAAGGCTTTCTTGGGTATGTATTGTCACGACCCGTCCTCGGGGCCTGTGCCGTGACTACCCCAAGCCCGCTTCCCATAGTCCAGGGGCTGGCGACTAGAATCAAAGGTGAATTCCTGATAAAAGGGAAGGCATTTAATTTAAACATGTAACACACATAGTCTGAAAACAGGAATTATAAGCAACAAGTACTAATATAGAAAATAAATGTGTGCTGAAAGTAAGTGGGACAGTATACAAACCCAACTGAACAACAAGTACAAGTACAAGTAAAAAGGGAAAAACAGCTCATGGATCGTCCACCGGGGAATCCTACCTAAAGGGTAAATACAGAACTCAAACAACTCCTCCCTGAGGTACGTCCCATCTATTCCAGCTCTGAGTAGCCTCCCATACATCTTCCTCGGCCTCGATCACTGCTGACCATCGTCTGCACAGAACACAACAAGGTGCGGGCGAAGCCCGTGCAGGGGTGAGTATAACAATACTCAGTAGGGGACCCAGAGAGCCCCGAAGGTCTCCTAGAATCCACTAAGGATAAATCACAGTAGTAATATACAATCACAAAGTATCAATCATCCCTACTTATGTATATTCCCATAAATATACCTAAGATACCAATCACGGGCCGGCTACAACACTTGATCCAAAGCACAACCCATTCCACAAAGGAAATAAATTCAATCATCTCAATGATAAAAAGTGAAGACAAGACTCAGCTCACAAACATATACAACACATTAAGAGGGGGAGATTTTATTTGATGTAGCCTTTGAATCATCTCCTATTTCGAACCCACGTAGGATCCTGGAACAATATCAGCACTGTCGAACCCATGGAGGATCCTGGAACAGACGTCATCACTGTCGAACCCATGGAGGATCCCGGTAGAGAAGTCACCGCTGTCGAACCCATAGAGGATCCCGGTACATAATTCATCGATGTCGAACCCACAGAGGATCCTGGTATAGTATGGTTGTTGTCAAACCCACAGAGGATCATGTCATCTCAGTCGCAGCCAGCCCTAGGGTTCCCACACACAGCACGTTCAATTCCGAGAGGGTTCTCTCCTCGAGCCAACTTTCGATACATCAAATATCATGAAGTCTCGAGTTGATCTATCCCATAGTTCTGTCTCATCATAAGGAACCCAAATAAATAGACGGCGCGTCAATCAGACACTCGATCTGTGAGTTATTGGCATTTCCGTTCCAGTGGCCCGTTTGATTTTTAGGTTCAAACCAATCCTACCGTACCCCAACTGCGTCCAAACCCCAAGTGGAGTATTCCAAAAGAATCATCTCTCTCCAAGAATTCCATCTCCGGAGATGGTTCATCGATCGGACACTCGTAGCCCAAGATGCTGTCTAAAAGGTGTAAATGGCCATAACGGGTCTGGGTCCAATCCGACCCAGTCGGACTGACCAAGCCCGACCCGGTCTGCAGGTGCGGCCTGACCTGAGTGATCAACCTGGCCTGAGTGGGCGGCCTGATCCAAGGGAGCGGCCTGGCCCATAGGGGCGGCCCGACCTGAAGGTGCGGCCCGGCCCGAAGGGCGGCCCAACCCGTGGCGGCCCGGCCCGTGGCGGCCCGGCCCGTGGTGGCCCGGCCTTTGGTGGTCGGGCCTATGGCGGCCCGGATGAAGTGCTACCTGACTGTGGTGGCCTGGCTAGCCACGCGTTGGAGGGGGGTTCCCCCCTCCCCCGGTTCGTCGAACGGAACTGGCGCATTGTGACGGTTCTGGAGTCGTGGGACCTGGGTGGTCCCGCATGACCGGCTTTGCGGCGACCGGCCGCCCCCGCTCCTCCATCACAGCATGATGGCGTCGCTTTCCTCCTCCCTCCGTGCAGTGCGACGACACCAATCCACCATCGCCGTAGCCCGACCAGGTCACGGTCTTCGGCTCCACAGCACAGCGTGACGGCACCGTGCTTCTTTATCCGTCGCGGCCCTCCCGACTATGGTTCCTCTCTGATGCGGCGTGACGGAGCCGCACCCCTTTGTTGTGGCCCACCCTGGTCGTGGTTCCGCACCTATGGTTCCATGCCTCTTTTGTCTGTTGTGGCCCGCCTAGTCACGTTCCTTCTCCAGCGCGGTGAGACGACACCTCACCCTTCCAGCTCCGCCTCCGACGTCAACCAAACAAGAACCTGCCTGAATGGACTGAATGCCTTCATTTTTATTGATTTTTTGATAACCCCGCTTTCAAGGGATGAGGAGGAACCCTTACATGGCCCGTAGGCATAGATATTACATGGCCCGTAGGTTTAAGATATTACATGACCTGGCGGTCTTAAGGAATTCAACCAGACTATCTACAAGGAACTACCCCTCCCCAGCATCTGCATCTTGATAGTAGCTCCCCACCATTTTATGACCGTCTGGATAGGCTTCCCGTGCAAGCACAGGGTGGTACCGATGGCATATCCATACCCTCTCATTCTGAAAATTCATTTGGCTCTGCTCTGGTGAGTGCACCAGCTCTGAATCCTCTTTTAGGGATGCTCCTTTTTTGTTGTGTGTCTGGGGCCTGCATTCATGTGGCCCGAAAGCCTTGGGGTGGCCCTAAGGCCTTAAGGTGGCCCAAAGGCCTTGAGAATCAACTTTTTTGAAGGCCTTGGGTGGCTCGAAAGCCTTGAAAGACCCGAGGACCAAACCGGTGGCCCGAAGGCCCAGATGGATGAATAGTTCTGGCTGCTACAGTATCGAACAGTGCATGATACAGTACCTACTACAGTACTGCTACAGTACTGCTACAGTACCCTAGAAATATACCTCAACTAAACAAGAATCAATGGAGGGACGTTGGGCCATATGTTTTCAGCCTGCACCCTTCGCATTAGGTGATAACAATTGGTCAACGTCGAACCATAGTAAATGGAGAGGAACGAGGATTTAATTTAATCAAAATAAACCCCTACCTTGCTTATTGGTGTCGTTTGATGGAGTCATGGGAAGGCGGCGTCATTCCATCAATATCGGAAGAGGAAGAGAGGTACTCGTTGTTAGCGGATGGGCGTTCGAATGTGACGAAGTCAAAGATGACATCGGCGTTCCTCGTGGGTGTCGCTTCCCTTTCCTTTCTGTGGTTGAAGAAGGATGAAGACGACGTCAAGTTTCAGTGGAAAGAGCGTTCTTTGTGTTCTTCGTTGAGAGGATGGAGTTCTGTCTCAAGTGTTCTCCAAAGCTCCATCAAAAAGAATCACCAACCAAAAATAAAATAATAGCTTCTCTATTATTTTATTGTTTCCACGCATTCAAAAAGAATTCAAAAGTTTTCAAAAAGATAATTAATTGAGGCATTAATTAACTTTTAGGTGTGGTGACACCATTAAGAGGATATTCAAGGGTATCTCTCATTTATGGGGAGATCAAGGGGTTTAAAGGGAGGTTAGAGGATTTTATGGGTTTGGGTGGTCCCCACATAAAAACATCCACCCAAGGGAGGTTATGGTGTGGTGGGCCCCACCACTAACCTCTACTTGGTGGTTTTAACCACCAATCAAAAAAAATTCCGAGCACTGGTTCAAAAAGAAATTGAAGTAAAGGTATCCTTAAGTGAATACCGGAGCTGCGAGTTCAACGTTGTCCTCAAATTTCATTTCTGAGCACCGGTTCAAAAGATATAAAATCTTGATCGTACGTTTACTAAACGTACCTGAACAAAACATCAGAAATCGATTCCGAGCACACCAGGGCTCAGAATCAGGTGTCGTCAGAAACTATAGACTCGTAAAATTCCCATATATTTAAGAAAAAATTTCCATGGAAGTTATGAGTTTTTACATTCTCCCCACATCAGGGCTTTACGTCCCCGTAAGCTAGAACTCACACTAAGGAAACAAATGAGGGTACTGAGCACGCATCTGAGCCTCCTGCTCCCATGTTCTCTCATGGAGGTTCCCATGCTGCCAACGAATGCGCACCAGAGGAATCGACCGTCCACATAGGTCCCGCTCATGTTGATCCACAATCTCCATTGGAACCTCCGTGAAAGTCACCCCATCATCGATGTCTAGCTCCCCTTGGTCGATGATGTGAAAAAGGTCATGAACGTATCTCCTCAGCTGAGATACATGGAAGACATCGTGCACCCGGTGCAACTGAGGTGGAAGATCCAAGTGGTAAGCCACCTCGCCTACCCTACTAAGGACCTGGAAAGGTCCGATGAATCATGGAGATAACTTGCTGCCTCATCCAAATCACTATAGACCTCATCGAGGTGAGAACCGTAGAAAGACGTGGTCGCCATCCTCAAATTCTAGTGGTCTCTGTCTCCTATCAACATAGGACTTCTTCCTACTTTGTATTATCTTTATCCACTCCTGGATGATCTGAACCTTCTCCGTCGTAGCCTACACTATATCTGGTCTTACACATGCTGACTCCCCTGGGTCTGTCCAGCACAGAGGTGATCTGTAAGGTCGGTCGTACAGTGCCTCGTAAGGTTCCATCCTGATGGTGGAGTGGTAGATGTTGTTATACTCAAACTCTACCAAGGGTAAGTGATCCTCTCAGCTGTGACCAAAGCCGAGGACACATGCACAGAACATGTCCTCAAGAGTTTTAATTGTCCTCTCAGTCTGACCATCTGTCTGAGGAGTGAAGGCGGTGCTCAAGCGACACTACGTCTTGAAAGCCTCCTATAACTCCTTTCATTGCCGGGAAGTGAAACGAGAATCTCGATAGGAGATGATCGTCGATGTAACACCATGAAGCCACATGATCTCCTGTATGTAGAGGCGTCCCAGGCTCTCTACTGAACCATTCTCACTAATCGATAGGAAGTGGGCCGACTTGGTGAGTCGGTCTATGATCACCCAGATAGAGTCATGTCCCATGGATGTACATGGAAGTCCCGTCATGAAATCCATTAATATCCCATCCCACTTCCACTCTGGGACCTCTAAGGGCTGAAATAATCTTGATGGAACTCGTTGCTCTGCCTTCACTTGCTGACAAGTGAGGCATCGTGAGATAAACTCTGCTACTTCCTTCTTCATACCTGGCCACCAGTGCTGTTGTCGGAGGTCCTGATACATCTTTTCCACTCCTGGATGTACCACTAAAGGAGATATGTGTAACTCCCACAACACTTCCTTCTGAAGTGTAACTGGTACCATGGTATGTCCTCTGAAGAGAATGACTTGTTCCCCACCTTCAAAAAATCCATCATGTGCCTGCCTTGTGGATATCTGAGAACGTCGCGTCTCATAGTCAACGTCCCAACGTTGTGCCTCCTTGACTCACTGATGAAGTGGAGGAGTGACTGTGAGATACTGAAGAAAGGCTACTCCATCTCTATCCACAAAGGATATATGTACCGTGTCCAACTGCCAAGTAGCCTCTCCTAGCAGTCGAATGCCTGATCTCCTACTGAGAGTATCTACTACAATGTTTCCCTTCCTAAGATTATAGACTATCTCAGAGTCATAGTCCTGGAGTAACTCGAGCCATTGTCACTATCTCAGGTTCAGGTCCTTCTGAGAAAAAATATACCTGAGAATCTGGTGGTTAGAGTAGACTGTAAAGTGTTCACCCATAAGATAGTGCTGCCACATCATCAAGAAGAAGAACACTACTGCTAAATCTAGGTCATGGTAGTGTAGTTCTGCTCATTTTTCCTCAGCTAATGTGAACCATAATCTAACATTGCTCACTCCTGTATTAGGACACACCCGATTCTGGTCCCTGATGCATCATAGTAAACTATGTACCCTACGCCCTCCTCTGGAAGCCTCAATATGGGGGAACTAGTCAACCTATGCCTCATCTCCTGAAAGCTCTGTTGGAATCTCTATGACCACATGAAGTATTTCCCCTTCTTCGTCAATGTAGAAAGTGGTGCTACAACTCTGGAGAAATATGGAACAAATCTCTGATAGTACCCAGCCAGTTCCATAAGACTTTGTACCTCTGTCACTCTCCGAGGTGGCTCCCAAGCAAGAATTGCCTTGATATTTGCTGGATCCACTGCAACTCCAGCCTCTGAGATGACATGTCGTAGAAAGTGAACCTTTCGAATACAAAACTGGCACTTCGAGAGCTTACCATAAAGATGGTGCTCTCGGAGTGTGTCCAGTACTACCTGCAAATTATAGGCATGCTCCTCCTCGGTAGTCGAGTAGATCATTATGTCATGGATGAAGACTATAAAAAATCGATCGAGGTAATGCGGGAAGATCATGTTCATGAGACTCATGAACACTCCTGTAGAGTTGGTTACGCCGAAGGGAATAACCAATAACTCATTGTGGCCATACCGAAACTTGACGATCGTCTTCTGCACATCCTCATCTTGAACTCTGAGCAGGTGATAGCCTGACCTAAGGTCTATCTTCAAGAACCATCGTGCTTCCTTGAGCTGGTCAAAGAGTTCATCAATCCTTGGGAGTGGGTACTTGTTCTTCAAGGTCACCTGGTTCAGGAGACGGTAGTCAACACACAGTCTCAAGCTCACATCCTCCTTCATGGAAAACCAAATTAGGGATGCCCAGGGTGAAACAATGGGTCAGATAAATCCCTTCCCCTGCAAGTCCTCCAGCTGTACCCACATCTCACGAAGCTCAGCGGGAGACATCAAATATGCTGAAGTAGATATCAATGTCATCCCGGGGTACATTTAGGTGTAAAATTCCACCTCTCTGTCATGAGGTAGGCCTGAAACATCGTCAGGGAAAACATCCATGTACTAATCCACCACAACAGGAAAACTTGGACTCTACACATCAACCGCTGCGATGATGAGACTAGCCAACTGATGTGTGATCAGCTTCCCCCTCCTCTAGGTAATCCCATCCTGCGCTGCTAAGGATCCCTTCTCTCCTATGAAGGTAAACCTCATCCCATCCTCGTGGACACATCGCACATTCCGCCTAATATAGTCAATCTGAGCATGAACTATAGATAACCAGTCCATACCCAAGATGATGTCGTAAGGCCAAAATGACACTACTAAGAGATCCCAGCTGAAGCTCTCGCCTCCTAGAGTAACCTCACACTGCCGGCACCAGTGCGTAATTGTCGAGTCTACTCTCGTAGGAGTCTCTAGTCATAAGGATCGATCCAACGGCTCCGTCAAAATCTCCGAGCTCCGAACCAGGGTAGCGGTAATAAAAGAATGACTTGTACCTATGTCTATAAGTACTACAGCAAGGGTAGAGTAGACACAGATAGTACCTTGAATCATCTCAGGTGTGTCATGGTCGTAGGCCCCAACTGCCTGGAGCTGAGCCTACCACTTTCCACCAGCTCCCTATGGTTGGGGTGGACCTCCTGGTAGTGGTGGTAGTAGGGCCTCGAAATGTTGTCCACTGCCTGCTACTCTACAAGCTCCTCTACCTCGTCCGCCTACTCCCTACGGACTACCACGGTTGAACCTCTTCCTCTGCCTGAGAGGTCCCTCTACTGTCTGCTGCTCATCTGTACGGTGGGTCGGGCAATCACGAGATATGTGACCCTGTCCGCCGCATGCATAGCACTGTCTGCTCCTCGTATGGCGGGCTCTATCCCGTGTGCCCCGCATAACTGAACCTGTATCCTGGGGTTTCCCACCTAATGGCCTGGTCCTCTTAGACCTATGCAACATCTATCTACTCCCGGCTATAGAAGACTCCACTATGTGTCACCCTGTGGTGGGTCTCACTACTGGTGACTGCTCAGTTAGAAAACTATCCGCAAGAGGGGCTCTCTCCAGCACCCCCGCCTGCGTCGGGATGTTGAAGGAGGTCATCAAAACCCTGATCTCATGCATGAGTCCCTGCTCGAAGGTCAGGACCCTGAAGAATGGGTCCCGCACCATATCTGTGGTGTAGTGCGAGAGGTCAGTGAACCTTGATGAGTACTGAGATATTGTCATGTTGCCCTGCTGCAGATGAAGTAACTCCTGAATCCATACCACACAATGGGTGGCTGGAACAAACTCTGACCGAAGGAGACTCTTGAAGTCTTCCCAGAGTAATGATTCTTCATCATGCACCTGGAGCATCAGGCTCCACCATCTGACTGTTGCTGCATATAGGAGACTCGCGACATTGATAACCATGAGGTTAGCTGGTGTCCCTACCAATCTGACAACTCTCATGACAGCCTCTAGCCAATCCTTAGCTGCCTATGGGTCTGTCTCTCCACAGAACCTAGGTGGCCTCTGGAACTGGAACCCATGCAATGCACTCAGACGGTATGCACTCTCTGCTACTGGAGCTGGTGGTATCGGTGGCCCCACGGGTAGTGGTACCGCTGGTACCTCTGCTGTGATGGGGCCTTGCACCGAGGCCTCGTCGCTCGGTAGGCTACCATCTCATACGAAACTCGGAACCCTAGCTACATGCCTTCGTGGGACCATCCTGAAAAGAATCAGGTGTGCCACGGTCAAAACAATATACCTGGTGAGCTGACACAAAGTAATCATGAAGAAAACTTTTCAAAGAAAAGACACACGCAGTCAGTGTTTTTGTGCACTGAGTCGGAAATCAGAAGTCAGAGTCCTAGTGTATGGATACGGCGGCCGCCGCACCAACACCGGTTTCCCTAATCCTATAACCACACCCAAAACACATAACACTATTTCCATTAAAAGAATCAGAATCCAAGTTCAGCGGTAGAACCGACTCCTCTGATACCAACTTTTCACGACCCGTCCCCAGGGCCTGTGCCGTGACTACCCCAATCCCATCTTCCATAGGCCAGGGGCTAGCGACTAGCACCAAAGGCGAATTCCTGATAAAAGGGAAGGCGTTTCCTTTAAACCTGTAACACACACAGTCTGAACACAAGCAATAGAAGAAACATGTACTAATATAGAAAAGAAAAGTGTGTTGAAAGTAAGTGGTCTAGTATACAAACCCAACTGAACAACAAGTACAAGTACAAGTAAAAAGAGAAAAATAGCTTATGGATCGTCCAATGGGGAATCCTGCCTGAAGGGTAGGTACAGAACTCGAACAACTCCTCCCTGAGGTGCGTCCCATCTAGTCCAGCTCCGAGAAACCTCTCGTCCATCTCCCTCATCCTCGGTCACTATTGACCATCGTCTGCACAGAACACAACAAGGTGCGGGCGAAGCCCGTGCAGGGGTGAGAATAACAATACTCAGTAAGAGACCATGAGACCCCTGACGGTCTCCAAGAATCCACTAAGGATAAATCATATTAGTAAGAAACAATCATGAAGTATCAAACATCCCTAGTTAGGAATATGCCCATACATATACCTAAGATACCAATCACAGTCCGGCTCCAACACTCGAGCCAAAGCACAACTCATTCCACAAATAAAGTAAAGTCAGTCATCTCAATGATAACAACTAAAGAAAAGACGTAGCTCACATCAGTATAAAACACGTGAAGAGGGTGAGAGATGATTAGATGTATCCTCTGAATCATATCCTTTGCCGAACCCACATAGGATCCTGGAACAATATCAACGATGTTGAACCCAAGAAGAATCATGGTACAGAAGTCATCACCGTTGAACCCATGGAGAATCCCGGTACAGAAGTCACCGCTGTCGAACCCACGGAGGATCCCAATATAGAAGTCACCACTGTCGAAGCCACGGAGGATCCCGGTACAGAAGTCATCACTATTGATCCCACAAAGGATCCTGGTACCGTATCGTCATTGTCGAACCCACGGAGGATCCTGCCATCTCAGTCGCAGCCAGCCCTAGGGTTCCCACACACAGAACGCTCGATTCCGGGAGGGTTCTCTCATTGATCCAAGTGTCGATACATCAAATATTATGAAGTCTCTATTTGATGTATCTTGTTGTTCTGTCTCATCATTTGGAACCCAAAGCGACAGACGGCGCGTCAATAAGACGCCCGGTCTGTGAGTTATTGGCATTTCTGTTCCAGGGGCCCGGTTAGTTTTTAGGTTCAAACCAACCCAACCATACCCCAAATATGTCCTAACCTCAAGTGGAGTATGCTAAAAGATTTTTCTCGCTCCAAGAATTATATCGCCGCAGACGGTTCGTCGATCGGATGCCCGTAGCCCAAGATACGGGCTAAAAGGTGTAAATGGCCATAGCGGGTCTGGGTCCGGTCCGACCCAGTCGGACAGACCCGACCCGAGTGGGCAGCCCAAACCAAGGGAGCGGCCCATCCCAAAGGGGCAGACCGGTTTGAAGGCGTGGCCCGGCCCGAAGGCGTGGCCCGGTCTGAGGGAGGCCCGGCCCGTGGTGGCCCGGCTGAAAGGAGGCCTGATCGTGGTGTCTCGTCCCGTGGTGCCCCAACCGGCCACGTGTGGGAGGGGGTGCCCCCCCCCCCCCCCCCCCCCCGCGTTCGTTGAACAGAACCAGCGTATTGTGCCGGTTCAGTAGCCGCGGGACCCGGGTGGTCCGCTTGACCGGATCCACGGCGGCCGGCCCGGCCGGCCGCCACTGCTCCTCCACCGTGGTGCGACGGCGCCGCAGTCCTCCTTCCCTTGGCGTGGCGCGACGGGGCCGCGCCACCACCACCGCGGCCCGACCTGGCCCCGAGCTTCGGCTCTACCGCATTGTGCGATGGTGCCGCGCTTTTTCATCTACCGCGACCCACCTGGTCACGGTTCCTCTCTAGTGCTCCACACTGGCGTCGTACCCCTTTTCCGCGGCCCACCCTGGCCGCGGTTCTGCACCTCCAGTGTGGTGCGACGGCACTGTGCCCTTCCGGCTCCGCCTTTGACGTCAACCAAACAAGAACCAATGGAGGTACGTCAGGCCGTGTTTGTTCGGCCAGCACCCTCCACATTAGATGATAACAATTGGTCAACTTCGAAACATAGTAAATGGCGAGGAACGATGATTTAATTTAATCAAAAAAAAACCCCTACCTTGCTTGTCGGTGTCGTTTGACAGAGTCGCGGGAAGGCAGTGTCATTCCATCAATGTTGGAAGAGGAAGAGAGGTACTCATCGTTGGTGGACTGGCATTAGAATGTGATGAAGTGGAAGACGACCTCGGCATTCCTCGTGGACGTCTCTTCCCTTTCCATTCCTCAGTTGAAGAAGGAAGAAGACAGCGTCGATTTTCAGTTGAAGGAGCGTTCTTCGCGTTCTTCATTGAGAGGATGGAGTTCTCTCTCAAGAGTTATCCAAAACTCCCCCAAAAATAATCACCGACCAAAAATAAAATAATGTCTTCTCTATTATTTTATTGTTCCCATGCATTCAAAAATAATTCAAAAGTTTTAAAAAAGATAATTAATTGAGTCATTAATTAACTTTTAGGTGTGGTGGCACCATTAAGGGGAAGTTCAAGAGTTTCCCTCATTTGCCCCACCTAAAAACATCCTTCCAAGTGATGTTAGGGTGTGGTGGGCCCCACCACTAACCTCTACTTGGTGGTTTTAACCACCAATCAAATAAAAATATGCTATACAAATTTTAATTTAATTTTATTTAGAAACCCCAAAAAAATTAACTTCTATTCCCCACAAAACGTAACTGCAGTAAAGGTCTCCTTAAGCGAATATCGGCACATCGAGTTCAACGGTGTCCTCGGATTTCAATTCCGAGCACCGGTTCAGAAGATATAAAATCTCGGTCGTACTTTTACTAAATTTACCTGAACAAAACTTCAGAAATTGATTCCGAACACGCCGGGCCTTAGAATCAGGTCCCGTTAGAAACTTTGGACTTGTAAAATTCCCTTGTATTTAAGAAAAACATTTCCACAGAATTTTCGGTTCTTTACATGTATTTAGTTTTGAGAATCAACTAATAGTATACATATATAATATTAATAATTTTATAATATCATCCTCAATAGAATAGATCAAAAACATAATCAATATAGGTTAAAGGAAAATTATTATTTAGTTTAATTATTTTATGTATCCAAAAATCATTCACATATTACATTGATCTATTGTTTTTCTTAAAAAATGGAATAGGTCCACCCCATGGTGATGCACATATATAAATGAATCCCTTATCATGATAATCCTATAGTTTATTTTTATTTTACTACACTCAATTAGGGATAATCTATTGATATTTTTTGAAACAAGTGTGACATCATGTATGATTTATATTGATGAATCAACTTCATGATTTAAAGAAAGAATATGCAGCTCTACTCAGAAACTATTAAAAACATCTTGTTCAACATGAATATATTCAATGTTTTGTTTCTTCCCATTCATTAGTGATAAACATCCCTTTTGAATATGAATCAAGTACCATATATTACATATAATATGAATATAAATTCAATAATTATCATCACACAAATAGATGATAATATATTGGATCATAATATCAAAAATGAATTCTCTTAGTTGAAAATTCATTTGGGGTTTACATATATAAATCTAACATATTCTATAAATAATAATGCATTCAACTAGAGGAAGAGTAAAAATGTTTTCAAGAATTACATCCCCACAAAATTCAATCAGATAAGAATAATTTACATGAGAAGTGATCATGATAACATTATGAGTTTTCAATAATAATTTAGTATCTAATCATTATGGTGGTATTTCAATAACCTTACATAATTAATCATATATAATGAATTGTTAAATCTAGAATCCAATAAAACATTAACATTTCTAAATTGGATGGTAGGTGACCCTTTTATGACTTTTTTTATCATACCCCACATTGGGAATAATAATCACATGATAATTACCTTTATCAATGGGATTAAGGTGTTTTTTTATGTCCATAATCATCATTAACCTCTGTATTTGAGAACTGGTTATCATAATTCCCATACTCCATGCATTTGAAACACTAGAGTGTGGGTGGTACATTTGGTTATGAATTTTCATCATTATTAGGTAATTTATTTTCCTATTATATTTACATTCAATTGATAAAATTAACTTTCTTTCCACAGAAAAAACATCTAATAGTCTTATTAAGGAAATTTATTCCATGATTTCGTCCACACATCAAGCATAAAAGAATAGTCATCCTCTTTTCTCTATGCTTTTTAGAATCTCACTTTATATCTATCGTTATTTTCTCTTTAAACCCATGATAATAACTGGTAACTAAAATCTTTATTTGTACCTTTATAATACGTCGAGTGATTTATTAAACTCATCCCACCCTATGGTATCGATTTCTTCAAGTTTCCTTGTGTTCGTGATAAGATCCCATTGTTGATCTATTTATATTTCCAAATTATAAAAAAATAACATTTTCATTCTCTCAACACTTGATAATGGAAAATATATCTTTGGCGGTACTAATAAAATAATCAACAACTAGTGTATTAACAGACCCACTAAAATAAGGTGTAAGTTTCCTTATGAAGGACTCAACATAACATTGATCCTTCCTTTTCACATTTAGAATCTCAAAATGATTCAAAGATTGAGAGACCTTTTTTATCATATAAATGAATAATTTCATTTAGTTCATATAATATTTTGTTCCTCAATATGAATATCATTTCATTTCCCATCACATTCATTATTAATACATTTCCTTCATGTTCCTTCCATTGACTAAAAAAATACTAATGTGGGTAACAATAATCACAGTGAAAAAACCATGAAATGTAAATCTTAAAAAACATTAAGATGTTATATTATACATAAGCTTATCTATAGGATTATCAAAAAAGTTTTATCATCCATGTTTCAGAAGTTAACTAATCCATTATCTAATACCAACTTTAAAAACCCATTTTATACTTAGATAATTATTATTCCTCGTTAAATGATTATTCAATACATGACACTAAAATCCATTCTAGATTTATATAGGTATAGTGTATTTGGAATCATATATACATATGAAACTTGTTCATAAGAGATACAAATTTTTAAAAAATTAGTTCTTCACAACTATTCCCCTTATTATACATAGAATTATTTAAAATCTTTCTTTATTTCCCAGGAAAGGAAAACATAAGAATTGTTGATATTTAATGTTTAATAAGGGTAAAAAGGGAGATATTAATGATAAATTTTGAATAAAATAAGTATACGTGTATGATAATGTGAGAGTAACTTTTTAAAACCATACCCAACATATCATTGAACATAATATTGAATCATATAATAAATATTTGTATTTCAAAAGACATGAATCGTAAATGAATCAAAGAAAATATTCCATGACATCAATTTGTTTTGAAAAATATATAATTTTATTCCATACACATAAATAATGAATATTGTTTATATAGTCAAGGATCACATCCAAGAATATCATAGTTGATTATGTTCACTCCATGTACCATCCTACCTTTTAGTCAGGGTTCATTTAGAAAACTATCGTAACAGAAAATGTCTATAATTGAACTATGTTCAATCCCCATTCCATTCCATATTATCTCATGAGATATCCATCTTTATCCAATGACTTATAGGGATAAAAACTTCTATTCACACCCATCATAAAAATTAAAATCAAATATTTATGTCCCCCAATATCATAATAAATTAATTGTATCATAACCCGTGGAAAGGAAACATGCTTCACAGACATTTCATTATTTTATCATATCAAAACCCATTAAAGATAAATTGGTTTAAAAAACATCTTGTTATTATAACCATAAACCATATAGAGAAATAATTAGATGTATTAATTGGATAATATTCCGAGTAAATCATAATTAATTTTAAAATATTTCATCTTAGATGAAAATTTCCTATAAAAGATCTGGTGTAATTTTTCTTATGGGAAATACCATTTTTTACTTTCAAATCAATTATTTTAAATTTAAAAATTTTACATATATTACAGAAAATAGTTTCTTTGAAAATAAACTCCAAATCATGTAAATAATGATTCAAATCATTGAGTGTTTATGAGGGTGGGAAATTTCACTCATGTCATGTATGTTAAAACAATGATTCATTTCACATTTTTTGCAAGTAATCAAAAGCATCACATTATTAAAACAATAATAAGATTGAACTAATTTTTTTCTAAAAAAATCAATAATGGGTAAAAATTACTTTAAAATCCATATGATAATAGTAAAACATACTTGAAAGCATTCTAATTAAAACATATGCATTGGAGGGAAAAAATGTTTGACTATAGAGATACAGAAATTTAATTTTCCATAAAATTAATTTTTTCAGTCTCCTGAGTTCTTCAAAAGAGTGAACTAAGTGGAAAACATGTAAAATATTTAAATAAATATAGGGGGAAAACATCTATGGGGTTATTTGGAGATAGTTTATAAAATATCACCATTGGATACATAATCATAGACAATCCCCACAAATAATGAGATTATAACACAAATATATTACATCATGATTGACTTGCATCAGAATCTCTCTAACCACCTACATAATAAATTTAAAATTATTATAATTATATAAAATAATAATTTAGATACTTATTATATCATATAATATTCACTTATAATCTTTTATCTCGGATTTGATAATAATTTGTTACTAATATCATAGTTTTTTAGTGTTAGTAGTTTCATTTTTCATTAGAATTTTAGTTTGGTAGTTCCAATCCTTGTAAATTGATCATAGTTACATCATATAAAAATTTTAATCATGATATCAATATGAAATATTATAAATATATATGTATATATTTAGAATCATCTAAAAAATGTAGATAAATGAATTATATTGTTCATGGATACAATATGATGTAAATAAATGAACACCATTTTCACTCTATGAAGGATGAAGAAATAAAGACAAAAAATATTTCAACTTTATATATTCATATTATCTTCATATATATGATATATATTCATCAATTCTATCTTTATTACCATCTATGTGAATAGGAAATGAAAAATGAATAACATATTTTCATATCGGTGGAAGTCCACAGGCATGCATGGGCGACATTATCAATTTCCAAGGGATTGGTAGGTAAGAAGTTATATATGATATTATAATTCATTAATAATAATAATTTAATAAAAAATATAAACATTAAAACCCTCATAATAACTATCCATGAAAATGGTGATGAGAAATTAATTGCATTGTATGTTGAGTTGGTAGTCCACAAGTAGTCACAAGTGAAACCTTCACTTCTCGTTTGGTGATATAGATGGTTTTAATTAAATGATACATAATAATAATAACATTTAATTTTATTGAGGACAAATTACATAATATTTTATTATTAACACCATATAATTAAAGGTGGTAGAGTAAAAAATAATTTGAAATAGGATGGGTTGGATGATTTCCTCTTATTCATTTGGAATTCTTTAGATCCCCACCAAAGGACCCTTGGAATGGTCTCACAAGAAAACCATCACATATATATCATGGATAGGAATGTATATAAGATAAATTTTCATGATTTGGTTGAGATCGCTTGCTCCAGGTGGAGCAAAGAAAATTGTGGAGGGGTATCCTTTTATATGGGTGGGAAATGACACACTTGGAATAACATAAATGATATACTACTACAAAAACGGGCAAGGGAAGCGCGCCCTTATAACAGCGCTAAGCAAAACCGCTGATAAAGGATACCCTATATCAGCGCTAAAATTACAGTGCTGAAAAAGCTAATGTTTATCAGCGCTTTCTTAGCACTGATAATAGTAATATTTATCAGCGCTAGAAAAGCGCTGATAAATATGATCTGTATCAGCGCTCAAAAAGCGCTGATAAAGGTTCGCCTATATAAGCGCTAAAAAAGCGCTGATACAGAACACCTCTATCAACGCTCAAATTTCAGCGCTGATATAGGGTATCCTTTATCAGCGCTCAAAAAGCGCTGATAAAAATTATCTTTATCAGCGCTAAAATTGTAGCGCTGATACGGGGAATCTTTATCAGCGCTTTTCTAGCGCTGATAAATCATAATATTATCAACGCTAGAAAAGCACTGATAAAGATAGATTTTATCAGCGCTAAAATTTTAGCACTGATAAAGGTAGCCTTTATCAGCGCTTTTTTAGCGCTGATAAAACCTTAGTCGACTTTTTTATAAAGTCGGTCGCATAGTGCCCTCGTTTTATCGCAGCTAAAGCCCTCGCAGAACCGTAACCCTGCTACTCTTCTCTCGAATACCGCTGCTGTGTTCGCTTCGCCGGAGCTTGCCGCCCTCGGTACACTCGCCGTCCTCCGCCGCCCGTAACACCCTCGGCCGACCTCCACCGCCTGCCGCCCTCGGCTGCCCGCAACGCCCTCGGCCGCCGTTCTCTGCCGCCCTCCGCCGCCCTCCGCCGCCCTCCGCCGCCCTCGGCCGCTCTCCGCCGCCTCCGCCGCCCTCCGCCTCACTCGGCTGCCCTCGGTCGCCCTCCGCGGCCGCCTTCCGCAACCCGCAACGCCCTCGGCCGCCGCCTTAAGGTAACAATCCATGAAGAAGATGTATATGTTTTCATATAGATAGATTGTGTATAGCTGATTCTCTCTAAGTGTACTCATGATGATGTCCAGATGTTGGGAATGATCATCATTATTTTGGTATTACACCAATATGTCATCCATAAAACAACTACAATCTGGTCTAGGTACAAGTGAAATATTCAACTCATCAAGAGAATAAATGCCATGGGGAATTCGTCAACACAAATTTTATTATGAAGAATTCATAAAAACAATACATGATTTCAAAATTAGTTTATAGTATATCAGAATTTCTCAACCTCAAATGATGATAAACAAACCTTAGATCAATCTTAGAGAACAATATGGAACCCCTCAGCTGGTCAAATAGATCAAAAATACAAAGAAGTGGATATCTGTTCTTAATTTTCATCTGATTCATATTCTATTAATAGAAACACATATGTAATGTTCTGTCATCCTTCTTGGAAAATAAAACATGAGATCTCCAAGGTGACATACTCGAGCAGATGCACCCTTCATAATCTAACTCCTCTCATTGAGTTTTATGTTCCTGAATCTATTCTTGTTTCATTCTGAAAGGCGTTATATAAAATGGCTCAACTCCACGCATCAGCTCAATCATGAACTCAAAGTCTCTTTTAGGTGGTAGCCCTGATCAATTCTCATGAAACACATCCTAGAACCAGTCTACTACTGGGGGAAATATTTCTTGTTTCAATCCATTATCATCAAGAAAAATATTCGTAAACTGGTCTATGTTCTCACCTAGTTGTGGAAGAACTGGTCCTACATGGTCTACCAAGATATCCCATTCTCCATAAAAGACATGGGCTCTACCCTTATGAGGCATGACGGTCACTCATCTATGGTAACAATCAATGTGATATTGATTAAATACCAAAAATTACATCATCACTATCTATTCAATACATACCATATCAAGCATGTATAAATCCAAAATGAAACAATACTCACAAACCATGAGGGAACATCCCTTACGAAGATAGATGCCTTCTAATCACACCCCCAATGGTGTGTTGACCAACATGATCCCACAAAAGTACTCTAACACAAAACAGAAACCATTTACCAAGAGATAAGATTTAAAATAATGATAGGATCCCCTATTACAAGTCTCCTTTAGGTTCCCCTATTCGGTGCTCTGTACCAATATAGATCATCCATCACTACCCATATTACAAGTGTTCATGTAGAACCTATATATATAAACCATCATGATACATGATTGACACTTCACTAGTGGTCAAAGTCATAGGCCTAACATGTGACCAGACCTACCTCATTGATTGAAGATGACTAAAAACCTCTCTAAGAGAAAAATCCTCTCACATAGATACTCTATCCACCACCACCCTAGTGGAAGATATCATAATGGTGAATCCTACTATCATAATATTTACCACTAGATCATTCAATTGAAACCGCCCTACCACCACTACAAGTCTCCTTTAGGTTCCCCTTGGAAATGAGAACCTGATCCACCACCTCAACAAACCTCATAAAAAATATATTTACCTGGGACTTAATCTCACATCTAAGTCCATCCTAATTTTTTTTTCATAGATACCTTATCTCCTGTCAACATTAGATAAAAACATTACTGGTATGTGAAGAATCTAACATAATCTATCATTATCAAACATAATTATGTCAAACATATTAAATATTCATATTTTCATTTCCTCAATGTCGTAGGTTAAAAGTGCTCCATGAACATATCCTAGATTTTCTTCCAAGTCATTCCCTCCATATGCTCATCCCAAGACTAAATATCACAGTAGATCATTGTTGGCCCCCATAACATATATGCTACCAACTCTACCCTATTCTACTAAGGAGTAGAAAAGTTATCTAGAATATTCTAGATGAACTAAATTTAGAACTTATCTACCTTGGGTCCACCCTCTCCAGAAAACATCAGAGGGTGTTGCAACTGAACCTCTATTTTCAAGTCAAACACACTCGGCACTTCCAACCCTTGTAATTTCTTCATAAATTGTATAAAACAAGAAAGGTAATCCAAAAACTACTATTCCCTCTATCACTCATGATTAATGGGGGGACCTGTACCACTACTAGAATGAATCCTGAGTGCCTATACAAATCATAATAGATATGATAATGAATTTTAAATTGTATAATGGATTATTTATTTACTTATTCGTTCTTTATCTCACATGCATTCTAAATATAGTTTTTGTATCCTGAGTGCCTATACAAATCAGATAGAAGCTCTAGTGGATGCGTTTGGTTTCTCTCTGATAAAGGTATCTCTCATCGATTGGAAATCCTCTATCTCCTGTTATATCCTCCTTATAGAGTGATAGATAATCATCTTTTTAGTGAATCTAATATTCTTTTTTATGAATCTTGATTATAGGTTAGACTACTTGATCTCCTTCCAAGGAAGTGGTTCCCTTCTACTGTATTTGGAAGTCTTCTTTTGTGTACTTGAACCATAAATACTAATATTTGAGATTCAAATAGGATGAAGATGAATAAAGATCGGATGGATTCTAATCGTTTAACAATAGAGTACGAGAACGGAGTGAAAGAGTTCATCAAGTTTGCAAAGGATCACACAAAGGATCCTTCTCAAATCCTTTGTCCGTGTTTACGTTGTTGTTATTCTAGACTACTTACTCCAGAGGAGTTGGAAGAACATTTGATATGTCACGGAATAGATCGGAGTTATAAATGTTGGAATAAACACGGAGAAAAAGCGAATGTAGCTACTAGATGGGATAAAACTGCGTTTTATGAATCGTCAGATATGAATACAAATATAGATAATGAAGAAGACCGTATGGAGGATGTGATTACAGATGTCAATGATGATGAAGATCGTATTGAGGAAATGACAAAGACAATTCAAGATGAACCCCGTGATTGCCCAAAATTGTTTGAGAAGTTAAAGAGTTGTGCAAAGACGCCATTGTATGCTGCTTGCACTAAGTATACAACATTGTCAGCTGTACTGAAGTTGTATAAATTGAAAGCAGGAAATGGATGGAGTGATGTCAGTTTTACGGAACTACTTGCTCTCTTGAATGACATGCTCCCGGAAGATAATGAGCTCCCAAGCCGGACATATGAAGCTAGACGAATGCTACGCTCGATGGGAATGATTTCTGAAAGAATACATGCCTGCCCGAAAGACTGTATATTGTTTCGAAAGGAGAACAAATCACTTACAGAATGCCCAAAGTGTGGTGCTTCTCGATACAAGAAAGATAAATCCAATCCTACGAAAGTTGTATGGTACTTTCCAATCATTCCAAGGTTTAGGCGTTTATATGGAAGTGAAGAAACTGTAAGACAATTGTCGTGGCATGAAGATAAAAGAAATAAAGATGGGTTATTACGTCATCTGGCCGACTCTCCTCAATAGAAGAAAATTAATCATGAGTATCCTGAATTTGGAAAAGAGCCGAGAAACCTTCGTCTTGCGTTATCTACAGATGGAGTGAATCCTTTTGGTTTTCAAACCAGCACTCATAGTACATGGCCTGTTATGTTGCTAAATTATAACTTTCCACCCTGGTTATGCATGAAGCGAAAATTCATCATGTTATCTATGCTTATATCAGGACCAAAACAACCAGGTAACGATATTGATGTTTATCTGACTCCTTTGATCGAGGATTTGAAGTTATTGTGGGACTCAGGTGTAATGGTGTATGATGCTTATAAAAGTGAATACTTCATGTTGAGAGCGATGTTGTATGAGACAATAAATGATTTCCCTGCTTATGGAAATTTGTCAGGCTATAGCATTAAAGGAACTCAAGGGTGTCCCGTGTGCGAAGAAGATACAGAATCAATTAGGTTGAAACATTCATCGAAATCTGTGTTTCTAGGACATCGTAGATTTCTACCTCGTCGGCATAAGTACCGATCTTGGACGACATCATTCAATGGAAGTTCAGAAAAAACTCACAACACCGTCTCCACTAACAGGTGATCAGCTGTTTGAGAAAGTAAAAGATATGAACACTGTTTTTGGTAAACCATTTTCGAAAAACCTTACGAAAATCGGTTGGAAAAAGAGATCAGTTTTTTTTGAATTACCATACTGGAATTGTTTGTACGTCAGACATTTTCTTGATGTGATGCATGTGGAAAAAAATGTATGTGATAGTGTTATTGGAACGTTGCTAAATGCCCCTGGAAAAACAAAAGATGGAATTAAGGCAAGGTTGGACATGGTTGACATGGGAATACGAGAAGAGTTGGCTCCCGTGAAAGGTGAAAATCGAATGTTTCTTCCTCCTGCTGCTTATACTCTTTCTAGGGCAGAGAGATATCAGTTTTGCAACTTCTTTAATGATGTAAAGGTTACATAGGGGTACTCATCAAATATCAAGAACATTGTGTCAATGAATGATTTGAAGTTAAAAGGTTTGAAATCACATGATTTCCATGTTTTGATGCAAGATCTAATTCCTATAGCTTTACGTTGCATTTTACCCAAGAATGTTCGTCATACGTTAACCAAACTTTGTTTCTTTTTCAAAGCTATATGTAGCAAAGTTTTAGACCCGGGGAAATTGCCAGCTATGGAAAAAGAAATTGTCATCATATTATGTGAATTAGAAATGTTCTCCCCGCCAACATTCTTTGATATGATGGTTCATTTGATGATTCACTTGGTGAGAGAGATTCGAATTTGTGGTCCTGTGCACTATAGATGGATGTATCCTGTTGAACGGTATATGAAGATTTTGAAAGGATATGTCAAAAATCGAAGTCGGGCATAGGGTTGTATAGTGGAGCGATATATTGTTGAGGAAGCCATTGAATTTTGTATTGAATACCTATCTGATGTGGAAAGCATTGGTCTCCCGAAATCTCGTCACACTGGATGCATTGAGGGTGGGGGAATTTCTGGAAGAGAAGTTGTAACAATCAGTATTACAGATCGGGAGCAGGCTCATCTTTATGTTTTGCATAACAGTTGGGAGGTTGCTCCATATATTGAAACTCACAAAGAAATTCTTAGGTAGTTGAATCCATCGAGGGCTGAAAAATGGTTAGCAGATACACATAATCACCAGTTTATAGGATGGTTTCAGGACCATATTTTTAAGCAGTTGGATGAAAATCCGAATTCAATTTCAGAACGACTTCGATGGCTAGCCGCTGGACCAAGTGTGTATGTATTATCTTACAGTGGGTATGTAATTAATGGTTATACATTCTATACGGATGAACATGATGAAGAGAGTACCATGCAAAATAGTGGAGTTACACTAGTGGCTGAAGCGATGCATGTTTCTGGTAGTAAGGATAGAAATCTAATTTATGCAAATATGTCATACTTTGGCATTATCTAACTAATATGGGAGTTGGATTATACGACATTTCAATTGCCGATTTTTCAATGCAAATGGATTGATAACAATAGTGGTGTTAAAATAGATGAATGGGGATTTGTGAAAGTTGATTTTAGTAAACAAGGGTACAAAGACGAACAGTTTATAATGGCATCACAAGCGGTACAAGTTTTTTATGTTCCAGATCCCGCAAACCGAAAGTGGTCGATTGTTCTGTTATCGTCCAAAACTATTGAGGGTTCCAATGAAAATTTAGTTGAGTACGATCCTTTTAGTGGTACGTCACAATCAATTCTGAGCGGTCCCAATGCAGATGATGTTTTGTATGTTAGAGGAGACCACAATGAAGGGATTTGGATTGTCGATAGAGGTGTCAAATCTCTTCAACCTTTGAAAAAAAGAAAGAGAGTTCAGTAAACAGGTTATATTTTGTTTGTAATATAGATCTTGTTATCTCATGTTATTATCTTATCATTACAGAATTTATGTAATTTGAATGAACTGTTCAACCACTTTTGCAGATAATGACTTCTGCACATTCTGGTGCTCCTAACCTTGAGACTGAACAAGTCTCTCAAGCAGCTGCTGCTGCGGCTGCTGCTGCTCCTGCTGCTCCTGCAGCTCATGCTGCTGCTACTGTTGCTCCTGATGTGGCTCCTGCTGCTCCTACTGTTGTGGCTCCTACTCCTCCTCCTGTTGTGGCTCCTGGTGCTCCTACTGCTCCTGCTGCTGCTCTTACTGCTGCGGCTCCTGGTGCTCCTACTGCTCCTGCTGCTGCTCTTGCTGTTGCGGCTCCTTCTCTTAGTGTTGAGGTCCAACAACCATCATCACATGCCATTGATATCATAGTAGATGAACATATAGATGATGTTGATATCGATGAAATGGTCGGGAATGAAGGACCGACGTTGCAGAAATCACAGGTGCGTCGTAGTTTGACAGTGTTAGCCAAAATTCTTAAGGCGAAAAGCAAAGGCATCAAATTTGAAGTCGGATGGAATGCACGAGGCCAACATGTAAATCCCAACAAGGCTATGTTTAGCAGTTACATTGGAGTTGTCACTCGGCAACGCGTTCCGATTGACATAGATTCATGGCACCATGTTGTGTCCGGGTTGAAGGCTGTGATCTAGGAAGAAATTACGGTAACATTATGAATTTATTTCTTTAATTAACTAGCAAATAAAATGATGAAACAGTGCCTTACTCTTCTCAATCTCTTGCAGAGTACATTTATAGTAGACGACTCACACAAGGATTATGTACTAAGGCTTGCAGGAAAGATTCATCGAGGTATTCGTACTATTTTAACAAGATATCACCTGAAAGATTCTAAAGGTAAAATAAACCCGCACCCACCCATTGTCTATGCGCACCTGATATCCCAAGAAGCATGGGATGCATTTATTGGCCGTCGTGGGGATGAGAAGTTTCAGGTACATTGTGAGTGATAATACGTTGTTTGAGGATACCTGTATTCATTACTTTGATTGTCAATATTTCATTTGTGAAACAGAAACTCTGTACTGAAAATAAGGAACGTGCATCAAATCCAACATACCCCTATCGTAAAGCAAGGATGGGGTATGCTTCATTAGAAAAGAAAATGGTACGTATTGTAAATTTACAGTAATATTGTTAGGTGCCAATAAACAATATCATAATTATCTTTCTATGTTTATATGTAGATTGATGAATCTAAAACCAAATGCACTTCTATCCCACGTCATGTGCTATGGAAGGAGGCACGTGTGAACAAACAAGGGAAGTTAATAGATGAGAACACACAAAAAGTGTGAGAAATATGTGTAAGTATGACACGATGATAAAAAGATTTGTTTAAAATTGCTATTACATAAAAATAATTAGTTTTTTTCCTATATCTGACAGTCACAGGAATCAGCTACTCCTGTAGCTGATACAGACCTATTATCGACGGCTTTGAAGCAGCCAGAAAAATACGGTCGTGTCAGAGGTGTAGGGTTTGGGGTGACACCCCGAGTATATTTTGAGAAGAAGAAAAAAAAAGGATGATACAGAGAAAAAATTGGAACAAATGAGCGAAAAAATAGCAACCCTTGAAGAACAATTGCAATGGCAGGGAGAGTTGCTAGCAACTTTTATGGGTGGGAAGAAAAGGGAGGACACAACTCAGGAACAACCACCGCATGAACATCCTGCCCCACCCCCCACCAGCTTTGAGGCGAGCCATTCACCTAAAAAAAATGTCTTAGCCGTGGTAATCAATATTCTAATAACGGTTCCCATGAAATATGAATCAGACAAACACTGATAATTTATCTGTACTGATCTTCTACAGGGTGATAATGATTGTGATTTATATCTGTCAACACCCACCTATCACCTTGTAGCGAGGGCTACAGTGTTCAATATCCCAGATGCCACACTGCATAATAGACCACTTTCAAAAGATCATATGAAAGTGACTATTACTGTAGCTCATGAGCCAAATGCAATGCTACCTATTCCACTTGATGACGATGATATTCATACGGTCGAAAAGGCTATTGGGACATTCATTGCATGGCCGGCACAACTTGTAAGAGTACATGCAGACAAAGAGGTATTTATTTCCTTTTATTTTCAAGCTAAACCCTTAACAATTAATAAAAAGAGTGTCTGAATCAATGATTGTTGTTATAGACGGAGAAAGGAAAGGGGGTGACTAACATCGGCTCGAAACCATCTAAAGGATCGACCAATCGATCCCAAGGAGCTACTGAAAGCACAATAACACCACCTGTTCTCTTTCCACATTTACTAGCATTGAAGACTCATGTGGATACAAAGCTAAAAGATGGTAATAGTCATATAGTGATTTTCGAAGATAATATATACGGAGAGGAAAGTCAAGATTTCGTTGCTGTTGAAAATGTAAATGAAATCCTTGAAAACGGTTGGTTAGGCGTCATTGTTGTAAATGTATATATGAGGTATGTTTCCATGAATTGATTTTCTAAAAGCTGATCTAATGTGCAAATTATGACTAAATGCATTTTATATTGTTGACAGACGCATTTATAAAAAACAGTTGAAGGGATTTTCCCATGAGCCAAGATTTGGACTGGTTAGTCCTCATATCACATCAACACACCAAACAAAAATAGAGTCATCAAAAAGGGATGCAATAGTGAACGACTTGCTGAAAACATTTGAACGCAAGATTACAGATGACAGACTTTTCCTAATACCAACCATGCCGGGGTAATACTCTACGATTAAAGCATATCAATTATATTTTCACTTTTTTTATTACTTATTCCTTTTTGTGTTTTTAGGCAACATTGGTTGCTAATTGCGGTGAACTTGGATACTCCGAAGATTTATTTTCTGGATTCAAAGCTAGGATATCCATCAAACCGACCATACATGATGGAGTTTGTGAATCTGTAAGACACTACATCTTACGTTTTAGGTATAAACATCAAGTAATATAATTTTTATTATCTTTTACTAAGGATTCTGTTATGATAGGGCTGTGTGTCAATATCGTCTAAAAAAGGAATGAGGACAGGGGTTAAGCATAGGGAGGCGAGCAAGTACTACGTCTGGACAAATATCAGGGTATATATAATAAAATTTCACTATCCAAACACATCTCAACACAAGTTATTTATTCTCCTAATGATCAATTTTTTTGCAGTGTCCAAAACAAACAAACGATAATGATTGCGGTTATTATGTTTGTAAATTTATGAAAGAGATCGTTTTCCATCAGCAAACTAGCATCCCTAAAGAGGTATTTTCAAAAACAACTACTAGTTCGTTTTTGTTATTTATTAATTCTTTATTTTTTTATTTTGCAGTACTACTATGACTGCCGAAAAGCCTCATACTCACAAGACGATATAGATGTGTTCAGAAACGAGTGGGCCGCATACCTGATGACAGATTGTACACAAATACAATGAAGATCTGACTTGGGGACATGTACAATTGGTGGTCATTTTTGAGAGGGGTTAAGGGGATCAGAAGATGAAATATTGTTGTATGTAAATGTTCATAGCAAAATTGTAATTGTTATTAAATAAAACATTCTTTCTCCAATGAGTCATTTTTCTATTTTAACAGATGATATGCACCAGCAACATGCAAGAATGTTGAACCACTAAAATGGTCGCTCTCTTGTTTAAAATGGACACCACTTTAATTGAAAACAATAACTGACCTACGGAAATCCGATCAGATGCATCTGGATTGCCTTCATCCTTTAGGAGAACGATCCACGGGTCCTTGGTGACGTGTACGAGTCAACTCCGCCTCAATCCGAGGCACGGTGTGACCGCTACCACCCAAAGGGTCGCTCTCTTGTTTAAAATGGACACCACTTTAATTGAAAACAACGACTGACCTACGGAAATCCGACCAGACGCATTCGGATTGCCTTCATCCTTTAGTAGAACGATCCACAGGTCCTTGGTGACATGTACGAGTCAACTCCGCCTCAATCCGAGGCACGGTGTGACCGCTACCACCCAAAGGGTCGCTCTCTTGTTTAAAATGGACACCACTTTAATTGGAAACAACAACTGACCTACGGAAATCCGACCGGACGCATCCGGATTGCCTTCATTCTTTAGGAGAACGATCCACAGGTCCTTGGTGACGTGTACGAGTCAACCCTGCCTCAATCCGAGGCACGGTGTGACCACTACCACCCAAAGAGTCGCTCTCTTGTTTAAAATGGACACCACTTTAATTGGAAACAACAACTGACCTACATAAATCTGACCAGACGCATCCGGATTGCCTTCATCCTTTAGGAGAAGGATCCACGGGTCCTTGGTGACGTGTACGAGTCAACCCCGCCTCAATCCGAGGCACTGTGTGACCGCTACCACCCAAAGGGTCGCTCTCTTGTTTAAAATGGACACCACTTTAATTGGAAACAACAACTGACCTACGTAAATCTGACCAGACGCATCCGGATTGCCTTCATCCTTTAGGAGAATGATCCACGGGTCCTTGGTGACGTGTACGAGTAACATGCAAGAATTATGGACCACATTGCTTTGGCCTTTGGACAAAAAAACCAGTAAAATATCCAAAATACCTTCATATCATGCATGAACCAGTAAAATCTCCAAAATACCTTCATATCACGCAGTTCTGAAAAGAGTCACTATTTAAAAGAAAGTCACAAATTTAGATACATCTCGAGATGGTCAGTTTAAAGACATTTTGAGGGACACTACTAAAGACATTCTCAGATATGCACACATTCCCCACTTTTAGATCGTCGTCTACTACAATGATCTTCCAAACAAGATATGCATTAGAACGCTCATGATACATAGAGCAATTCACTGGCCACCTTCGAGAATGATCTGAAGCACAAACCATGACAGCATTATGTTTTTCCTTGAAAATTCTATTGGCGAACTGGAATGGCAACTCACTCTTGTGATTTTGCGTCTCTACTTGTCTCTTCATGTGTGCAGCTATTGCCATTCCACTTCGCTAAGAGAATTTTCAAGGAAAAACATAATGCTGTCATGGTTTGGGATTCAGATCATTCTCTAAGGTGGGAAGTGAATTAATCTATGTATCATGAGAATTCTAATGCATATCTTGGTTGTCCTTAAGTTTCAGCAGAATCCGAATGCGTTTGGTCGGTTTGCCGTATGTCAGTTCTTGATTTCACTTAAAATTAAGTCCATTTTTAACAAAACATAGACACTGTGAGTGGTGTCGGCCACATCGGGCCTCGGATTGATGTGGGGTTGACTCATACACGTCACACATGAGTCATGGATCGTTGTGTAAAAGTATCAACACAATCATAAGCAGTTAGATCGGTTTGGCGTGTGTACGTAAAATATTGTCCCTTTTAAACAAATTGCATACACTTGGAGTGATACTGGTCACACCGCGTCTCAGATTGAGGCGAGGTTGACTCGTACACATCACATATGACCCATGAATCGTTGTCCTAAAATTTCAACACAATCCGAAGGCGTTTGGTCGGTTTCCCGTATGTCAGTTGTTGATTTCTCACTTAAAAATAAGTCCATTTTGAACAAAACAGAGGCACTTGGAGTTGTGTCAGCCACAACAGGCCTCAGATTGAGGCGGGGTTGACTCGTACACGTCACATTTGAAGGTGAGTATGCATACACGATAGTTTACCTTCTTAGAGAAGAGTTTCTGGAAGAGTATAAAAGACATGAAGCAATGAAGATCATTAGAGTGTTGGAGCAAATGTGGTTGCTACAAACAATGTGGAAATCGGCTTGTGCAAAGTGACCTAAGTTACAACTTGCAGGTATTGTACTCTATTTTTTTCTGGAAGGTATCATTCCAAAATGCATTTAAACTGAAACCTTCCAGAAAAAAATAGAGTACAATACCTGCAAGTTGTAACTTAGGTCGCTTTGCACAAGCCGATTTCCACATTGTTTGTAGCAACCACATTTGCTCCAACACTCTAATGATCTTCATTGCTTCATGTCTTTTATACTCTTCCAGAAACCCTTCTCTAAGAAGGTCAACTATCGTGTATGCATACTCACCTTCAAATGTGACGTGTACGAGTCAACCCCGCCTCAATCTGAGGCCTGTTGTGGCTAACACAACTCCAAGTGCCTCTGTTTTGTTCAAAATGGACTTATTTTTAAGTGAGAAATCAACAACTGACATACGGGAAACCGACCAAACGCCTTAGGATTGTATTGACACTTTAGGACAACGATTCATGGGTTATATGTGACGTGTACGACTCAACCCCGCCTCAATTCGAGACGCGGTGTGACCGGTATCACTCCAAGTGTATGTAATTTGTTTAAAAGGGACAATATTTTACGTACACACGCCAAACCGATCTAACGGCTTATGATTGTGTTGATACTTTTACACAACGATCCATGACTCATGTGTGACGTGTACGAGTCAACCCCACATCAATCCGAGGCCCGATGTGGCCGACACCACTCACAGTGTCTATGTTTTGTTAAAAATGGACTTAATTTTAAGTGAAATCAAGAACTGACATACGGCAAACCGACCAAACGTATTCGGATTCTGCTGAAACTTAAGGAAAACTATCCATGGGTCAAATGTGAAGTGTAAGATTCAACCCCGCCTCAATCAGAGGCGCGGTGTGACCGGTATCACTCCAAGTGTATGTATTTAGTTTAAAATGGACAATATTTTACGTACATACGCCAAACCGATCTAACGGCTTCTGATTGCGTTGATACTTTTTCACAACAATCAATGACTCATGTGTGACGTGTACGATTCAACACCGCATCAATTTGAGGCCCGGTGTGGCCGACACCACTCACAGTGTCACTGTTTTGTTAAAAATGGACTTAATTTTAAGTGAAATCAACAACTGACATACAACAAACTGACCAAACGCATTGGGATTCTATTGAAACTTAAGGACAATGATCCATGGGTCAAATGTGACGTGTACGAGTCAACCCCGCCTCAATCAGAGGTGCGGTGTGACCAGTATCACTCCAAGTGTATGTATTTAGTTTAAAATGGACAATATTTTACGTACATACGCCAAACCAATCTAACGGCTTCTGATTGCGTTGATACTTTTTCACAACGATCAATGACTCATTTGTGACGTGTACGATTCAACACCGCATCAATCTGAGGCCCGGTGTGGCCGACACCACTCACAGTGCCTCTCTTTTGTTCAAAATGGACTTATTTTTAAGTGAAATCAACAACTGACATGCGGAAAACCGACCAAACGCATTTGGATTCTGTTGAAACTTAAGGGAAATGATCCATGGGTCAAATTTGACGTGTAAGAGTCAACCCCGACTCAATCCGAGGCCCGGTGTGGCCGACACCACTCAAAGTGCCTCTATTTTGTTCAAAATGGATTTATTTTTAAGTGAAATCAACAACTGACATACGGGAAACCAACCAAACGCCTTAGGATTGTGTTAACACTTTAGTACAATGATCCATGGGTCATATGTGACGTGTACGAGTCAAACCTTCTTCAATCCGAGATGCGGTGTGGCTGGTATCACTCCAAGTGTATGTATTTTGTTTAAAATGGACAATATTTTACATACATACACCAAACCGACCAAACACATCCGGTTTCTATTGAAACTTAAGGACAACGATCCATGAGTCAAATTTGATGCGTACGAGTCAACCCCACCTCAATCCGAGGCCCGGTGTGTCCGACACCACTCAAAGTGCCTCTGTTTTTGTTAAAAATGGACTTAATTTTAAGTGAAATCAACAACTAACATACGACAAACCAACCAAACGCATTTGGATTCTGTTGAAACTTTAGAACAACGATACATGGGTCAAATGTGACATGTACAAGACAACCCCGCCTCAATCCGAGGCCCGGTGTGGCCGACACCACTGAAAGTGCCTCTGGTTTTGTTAAAATGGACTTAATTTTAAGTGAGAAATCAACAACTGACATACGGGAAACTGAACAAACACATTCGGATTCTATTGAAACTTAAGGACAATGATCCATGGGTCAAATTTGATGTGTATGAGTCAACCCCGACTCAATCCGAGGCCCGGTGTGGTCGACACCACTCAAAGTGCCTCTGTTTTGTTCAAAATGGACTTATTTTTAAGTGAAATCAACAACTGAGATATCCACCTCACATGTAGTGTAGACCCTCCCCCAAGACTTGACATGAATTTTTGAGATACACAAACATGGGGTGGATTACATGGCTTTCCTACATGGAATATATCCCACTACACGTCTTTAATGAGCCAGCTACGCAGTTTATCCCTTGTACAGATACACAGGAAGAATCACACGAGATTGACGTCGTGTACTAACATAGGGCAAGGGTGCATAAGAGGACACAAGATCAAAGGGTAACACGTATATGTTTTTTAACATGCCATGTAATTTCCTATTGATATGACATGTATATTTACACAGGCAGCTGAACATTGGAGTTACCCAGGGTAAAGCGACAAGGCATGTGACCCTTTAAATGACACATAATTTTATGTACCATGAATGATCTCTTTGAACACTATATCAAGGACATATTTCATTAGGGTTGGCTCCCATGATCCTTACTAGGATGGTTTTGGTATCTTTTCCGACTTACGGTAGTACGATCGCTTCAGCAGGACGTCCTAGACATAGTTGGAGTCTCTCTGAAAGTCCTGGAGTGAGATCATATATCTATTTTTGAGGTCCAGGTAGAGTCATGTATCAACGCAACCAATCCTACCAGACATCGATCCTATATATAGAATGTTAATCTTGATGTCTCATTACAGCCCCCCCAATTTATGATATGTTACCTTTTTTGTATTAATATACATAATTACTAAGGGTGATGGTTGGGAGAGTTAGGATATCCTTTTTATGTATTGCAGAATGATTCAAGGAGCACGGGCTCTGCACGATTTATCAAAACCAAGTGGCAATCCAAGGAGAAACAATGCATAGTGGAATGTTCTAGTATTTATCTTCTGAGTTGTGTAGGAATCTTTTGTGATACTATGTAATGAGGTAGTTTTGGTTTCTGGGTAGATGGTATCTAACTCATGGTAAGAACACTGTTTGGTTGAGTTGTGATCGGTTGATGACATGCTTGTGGTTGATATACTGGTTTTTGTGCAGGTCTGTGGTTGATATACTGGTTTTTGTGCAGGTTTGCTCGGCTGGCTGTACTAGTGCAGGTTTTTTATTAGCAGCAGGCAGGGATTTAACAGCGCTTTTTTAGCGCTGTTAAAGGCGACATTTAACAGCGCTACAAAAGCGCTGTTAAAGGAGATATTTAACAGCGCTAAAAAAGCGATGTTAAAGGCAACATATAACAGCACTTTTTAGCGCTGTTAAAGGTATCCTTTAACAGCGCATTTTTAGCGTCATTAAAGGTGACATTTAACAGCGCTGTTTTAGCGCTGTTAAAGGACCCCCCCCCCCCCCCCTTATCAGCGCTGAGCTTTACAGCACTTTTCTAGCACTGTTATTGCCCGTTTTTGTAGTAGTTATATATAATTTATGAATTTATTAAGTGTAATTCCTCTTAATAGACATTAATTCAAGGTCAAATAGATTGTGGTAATAATATATATTTTTAAATGAAATTTAAAGAGGTTATGGTGTCATTTTTAATGTTATCTTTTGGAATAACACCTTCAGTAACAAATTTAAGCCGTAATTACAGTAATTACTTTACCAATCTCAAATTGTTATAAGTTAACTTACAAGTTAACAATTTTCTCATAAATGACCAATAGATCAAAATTATCACCATTGGGCACAATTATTTACCTATTTCAAGAATATTGTGAATTTTAAATTATTTAATATAATATATTTCTTCAAAAAAAATATAAATAATTCCATTTTAGATTCTAGTCCCTAAATCTATCTTAAAATAAATCAAGAAAGTAATGTTATTTGAATATAATCAATTCACAATGGACCACACCAGAGAAGGGTTTGGAGCAGACATGGCCTCCGTAGAGACCCAAAATGATAGATAGGACCACCACCCTTTTCCATCGGATCAGTGACAGGAGGCATAAAACTTCAATCCAAAGCAATAACGAATCTTGAAAGAGGGAAGAAACACCAACACCTTCATCGAATACCAGCAGTCGCTGACATCAGCATTGAACACCACAACACTATCATACCATCTGATTCAACCCGAAACCTAAGATGAGGACGACACCGGGAGAGACAAACCCTCGCCACCGAACATAACCCCCAACACCATCCCAAACCACTCAAACACCTTCATACCAAACCGAGGAAAGGTCTAGCAAAACCGGGAGGGGCCGTAGAGAAGAGTAGGGTGACCATGCTAGTGAGGAAGAACTCTGGGTGTATCCCGCTGAATGGAAACTTGAAGAACCAGACCACCGCAGTAGACAATGCTGACGAGAGAGACTGAAACAGAGAGAAACGTAGGTGCGCCGAAAATGGTTTTGGAGAAATGATGAAAATAACTAAAACCAAAACTCTGTGAGATGAAATGGAGATGAAATGGAGATGAAGCACTGACATGCCACCGATAACAAGGGGGGAGGAGGAAAGAAGAACCCGAGTGCCCCATCCGAAAAGGAGACCATCCAGCCAATCCCAAATATCTTTATTGAATCTATAAAATTATGGTGGAACTATAACTCACAGGAAAAAAATTACTTTTACATTTGTAAATATAATTTATATGATTTTTATAACCAACTAGTTTTAATGGAGCACCTAAAAGGCAAATAATATATTCAGAAAATTAACTTGAATAGTTTACCTTTCTGGATACGAATTAAAGGAATTCTATTTCATAGTAGAATTGAATGAGTTATGTGTGAAATTAGAGGTCGCATTAGTAAATATCTAGAATGGGATACGTTCGACCCAATTCACTGGGGACCCATTATGTGGAACAAAGCCTTGGTTTATGTTTCGCAACCTCTAATGAGGGGCATGTTCTTAGCAAGTGAGGACTCATATGGATAGATATCGTTTGAGATTGAAAAGATAACAAATTTTTTCTTCTTTTGTGGGTGTATGTGACATTTAGAGAAATATTGTGTTTCAAAGGAGAATGACCAAAGAAATGTTATTATGCAATATGTCCCTCGGCATCATGTAAAAACTGTTCGAACAACTTTTATCTCTGAGGTTGAAAAATAAAAGGATCGAGATAGACTTTTGAAGGCCATTATTAAGTAGTCTGCACCAAATCAAAATAATATCATCATGCTTGGGCCACCAGAATTTTCTGTTAGCACTCCAATGAATCAGCAGGCAGAAGGGGGGACTTTGCGTAATGAAGTGGCTCTAGTCGATTATGGGGAAAGGAAGGTCAATCTAATAAAGAATCCAATTGTCAATTCAACTAGGGCCTTAGATTTCAAAAAGGACATGGCACTTCCCCCTGTTGGGCTAAAGCCACAATGTGAGGAACCACCTGACCCAATGTTTGGGTTGGAACATCTTTGTGTTGACCCCCCCCCCCCTAAGCCCAGATCTCCCTCCAGGTTATGAATCTTCAGTTCATACCTCTCAAGCTGGAGAAGATATGATTGGCTTAATGACGTCAGATGCTAAAAAACAGCGGATGTGGAGACATACGATTAAAGGGGAATGGAGTGATGATTCAGTTAGTGCTCAGGCCAGTGAGCACAAATAGATCTTGGAGGATGGTCAGATGACTGAGATTCTTCATAAGAGGGGGGAAGGGAAGAAACAGGCAATTTTGTGAAGTTACATAGGTGTAGGTGGGTGTGGCCCCACCCCGCCTCGATCAATGAAGATCCTATGATTGAAATGTCAGGGGCTTGGCAACAGCCAAAACAGTTCATGCACTCCATCACTGGAGTTCAAAATACCACCTTGACATAGTTTTTGTTTCTAAAACTATGTTGGATAATAAGGACAATATTCTCTTGCGTTTAAATATTGGATTCAAGAATTTCATTCCCATTAGAAGACAGTGACACTCTGGTGATCTATGTCTCTTTTGGAAAGAGGACATGGGGGTTTAGGTAACAAACATCTCGAGTAATCACATTGTCCTGAAAATTGATGGTCCAGGTTCCTCGACGTAGTCTTTTAATGGATTCTATGGGTGGCCTGGTTGTCATGATAAACACAAATCTTGGAAGCTGTTGAATCAGGTGCGAAACTCCCTACCTGGACCTCTGTTGGTTGGGGTGAATTCAAGGAAATCCTTCTTCATCAATAAAAATAAGGGGACTCTTGAGGTGTGGTGCCACAATGGAAGATTTTAGGAATTCCCATGTTTAAAACTCTCTTCATGATCTCGGGTTTTCTGGATCTCCGTTTACTTGTAATCCGAGTAGTTTAATGGGGAATTTTATTATCGAAAGGTTGGATAGATTTGTAGGAATAGACGAGTGGAAATCCCTCTTCCATGCCTTCTCTATTGTTCATCTACGTCTGATTGCTTCCGACCACTATAAAATTATTTTTTCGACAATCTATCAAGGGGGAAAAAGAGGAATGTGAATGCCTTTCGCTTTGAATGTCTATGTCTCCAAGATGTTAACTATGGGAAGGTGGTTCGGTCAACTTGGTAAGGATCGAATGGCTACCTAACATCGAGTATCCGCAATACTATGTCCTATATGAAAAAGTGGAGTTTGGTTAGGTTTTTGGATGTTGAAAAATGCATTAATGATTCATAACAATTCTTAAAGAGACTTCACTATTTTCCTTGTTGTGATTTCATACTCATGGATATCTTTTTTGTGGAAAGGAATCATAATGCAGTGTTAAGGGATAAGGAGAGATTTTAATTCATGAGGGAAAGAGAATCCCATATAGAGGACAATGACTAGAATACTAACATTTTTTACCAAAGAGCATCTTCAAGGAGAAGGAAAACCATATCTATTAGGTTGAGGATCATAATAGTATCCATGTTAGTGATAATACTAGAATTCGCTCCATTATTCTGAAATTTTTCAGAAACCTTTATAAAACAGAATTTATTGACACTCATGATTGTTTGACTAGCTACATTCTGAAAATTTTAATAGATGATATAAACCATAATTTGGGGAGATATATCTCTTAAGATGAAGTGCTTGGGGCTCTCTATATTATTCACTCTACAAAGTCCCTAGGGCCAGATGGGTTTCATTATTATTTTTTCAAAATATTTTGGCATATTTTGGGGTCTCATGTGGTTTCCCGGATGAAGGAAGTATGGACAGAAATACCTTTTCTCAAAACCCCAAATTAAACTCTTATCACTCTCATCCAAAAAACCTAGTTCCCATAGAAATTTAGGGAATTTAGACCAATGAGTTTGTGAAATGTTGTTTACAGAATCTTTTCTATGATCTTGGTGGCCAGGCTTAGGGTTTTCCTCTCATAGCTTGCTACTGAAAATAAAATATTTTTTGTTCCAAGGAGATTTTTTACTGATAATAAATCCATTGCATATAAGTTATTCCATTATATGAAAACATGATCATATTCCAAAAAAGTCATCAAGGAAATGAAACTTTATATCATGAATGCTTATAACAAATTTGAATGGTCCTTTCTTAAACTCATTCTTTTCAGGTTTTGATTTGGGGTGAAATGGATTTTTAATATCATGAATTGTGTTACGATTGTCTCTTTCAGAATTAATATTAACGGTAGAACTTCGGAGCATTTTAAGCACTTAAGAGGTTTGCAGCAAGCGGATCCACTCTCGCCTTATCTTTTCATTTTTGTGGCTGATGTTTCCTCCCATATTTTGTTTGGATAAGGTTGACCAAGCAGTTATCCTTGGTGCTATGGTATGTAGAAATGGTTCCCCTATCTCCCATCCCTACTTTGAAGATGATAGTCTTCTGTTTGAGTGTGTGACCCCACAAGTGTGCATTTTAATTCTGAAAATCATTAATCTGTATGAAAGGTCATATGGGAAGTATATTAACCCTTTAAAGTCATAACTATCTTTCAGTGAGGTAGTGTTACAAAAAAAAAGGGTGGAATTGCAGTGGTAGTGTAGTTTCCCGTTAGTGGATAAGAATTTAAAATACCTAGGCCTCCCAACCATTAGCAGTTGATCGAATAAACAAGTGTTCCCTTTAATTATGTAAAGGTTGTATAATATGATCTACTTATGGTCTAGTAGGAATATCTCCAAGGCATGGAAGGAAGTTATCGTTAATTCAGTGGCCTAGGAAATCCCATCCTATGTTATGTCTCTTTTCAAATTCCTCAAAATTCTTATTGACCAAATCCATTATTGTTTGGATACCTTTTGGTGGCTCTCCCATTATGTAAAACATAATAGCCATTGGGTGACATGGGAGAAATTGTGTGTTTCGAAGTTCTATGGAGGAATCGGTTTTAAGAATTTAAAATGGTTTAATGAAGCTCTTTTGGCGAAGCAAGGATGGAGCCTCCTATCCAATCCAAGTGTCCTTTTTTGAAAGGTTCTACATGAAAAATATTTTTCTCATTCCTAATTTTTTCATGCCTAGCTTGGGCCGCGACAAAGTTTTTTTGGAGAAGCATTTGAGGTACTAAATATCTCCTTGAGAGAGGATGTGTTTGGATAATTGCTGATGGGAATGACATTAGTGTTTGGAATGATCTGTGGATAGAAAATTATGATGACCTTAATGTTTCCTCAACTGTTGTTCCAGGTTTGGAAATGTTAGGGTGTGAGATTTGATCAATGATTAGTTGGAGGAATATGATCAAAGAAAGGTTTGCAACTAGTATATTGAGCTTAATCATCATATCATATTCAGTATTCCTCTCACACCAGGGATGGTTAAGGATCAAATTTTTTTGATAGGGGAATATTCTGGGTGGCACTCAGTTTGTTCAGGATTCAAAGTGAGAGTTCAGGGTTTGGCTTAGGCCCATCATATTGATTATTGGAATAATCTCTTGTCACTTGCTACTCCACCCAGGGTTAATTTTTTTTGGTGGTAGGTTTTCTCTGGAGTACTTCCAACCTATGAATTTTTGGTAAGACACCATCTTGCAGAAGATGATATATGTCACATGTGCAACCAAGAGGTTGAATCTCCTTTGCATGCAATTCACTTCTATTGTGGGGTTGAAGGGGTGTGGAAGGAATGGGTTCTGTACATTTATAATTTCTTTGATCCTTCTATTGGGTTGGCTTAAATCTCAATAAATGGGAATCTTGGTTGGAACCGAAATTGGTAGGGATGTTAAACGCAATTTATTGGCTGATATGGACTGGAATAAACTAGAACATTTTCCAAAAGAAGGTGACCCAATATTATATTTGGGATGAGAGGGCCATTGAATGGATGAATTGCTGGAAAGCAAGTGATGTGTGACACTCATTGGGTAGTTCTTGGTAATAATATCTTTGGTGGAATCCCCCAAGTGTATTTTCACAAAATTATTACTGATTGTCCTCTCTCTACTAATTTTAGGGTTGATGTTTGTTTTATTTCCCATCACAACAATGGAGAGGTTGTGGAAGCCTACTGCATATCTATCCAAGCCTCCTAGTGTCCTATGGTGGTGGATGAATATTCTATCCTTCAGGGGATCCTTCTTGCTCGCTCAAAATATTGGAATTATATTTTCCTGGAATTAGATTGCATTGATGTGATTACCGATTTATCAATGAAGGAGGAGGATTTGCTATTTTTTTGCCTCATTTTGAGAAAGATTTGGTCGCTAAGAGAAAGACTCAAAAATATCAATTTTTCTTTTACCAAATGTGGTGGTAATCTAGATGGTCATCGTTTGGAACAGTATGGGAAATACTAGGGTGATCATTGTTGCGATGACTCTTTTCTAGGTTGGATTTGTAGGTATGGTTCTTCTGTTCAGTAATATATTATCTCCCTTATCTCAAAAAAACTTTTAAATAGACATTTAGAAATGAATTTATACTATTTTGACATTTGTGTATCAATTATAGATTTATTAAAGTCAAGAGAGTATTATTTTGTACTTTTTATTTATTAAAATTATATAAATATCATTATTAAGGGAAAATAGAACTCAAATTTCATATATTTGAATTTTAGATGGTTATGGTAAAATTTATCCCATAAAATGGAATTTCGTAATGTGTGTTGATGAGTTTTTTACCATATCAAAAGGTTTTATCCTTGTTTTTCAATTTTACGCTTATTGAGGTGACATATATTTACAACAGTTACTATATATATTAATGAAAAATATGAAGGGAAATGTTTACAAAAATTGAATCCAAATTCCAAATATCATATACATTTTTGAAGATTCAATTCATAAAATAAGAATAATATTTTTTTTGAAAGTGGTGCTTTGGTTAAAACCCAAAGCAAAGTTTAATTAAAAATTAAGCTTACAAGAGTTTAAAAGATGGGATCGAATTACAACATTTCACATGAATGGGTAGAATGTCATTAGGGACATCCTCCATCCAATTTAAGTCTTGACTCACTTCTTTATTGTCAAGGCCATCAGCAACTATGTTCTCTTAATGATAGGTATGCAATGTAATATGGTTGATGTCTTGGAGTGAATAGATACATTCCATCAAATGTGTAGTAATTTTTCAGGCTAGATGTGCCACACCATTCCGAATTTCTTAGACAATGATGGTCGAGTTTCTTTCAATCCATATGTTGTTCCAACCTTGTTTCTTGGCAAAGGAGATAACATGAATGACACTCATCATTTAAGCTTCCAAGGAGGAGGCAGTACCACATCCTCCAAGGAGCCATCTGTGGATCTAACCAAGATGATTCTTAATGATGGCACCATATCCCTCAGGTCCTAGGCTGCCTTTAGAAGATCCATCAAAGTTTATCATAATCCAACTGGGAGGTGGTGGTTTCCAAAAAGAACATCAAACATGTGTCGTAGTTGGTGAAAAATTCCATCAACCTGAAGTTTTTTGCAGGATCAAAAAGTCCTTCACTGTGTTGTTCAAATATCCCTTCTAAATCAAGGCTGCTTTGCGAATAATGATGAGGATTTTCATCCGACATGCATTAATGTTCAATGAATAACTATTGTGTAAAATTTCATTTATATCATACAAGATCACATGAAGAAGATCCACAATAGAAGAAATAAAAAGGTTATTAATTTTTTGGGAGCTATCCACATCCACACAATGATATAGATGAGAATTGATAGAGAAAATAAGAATCCATCTTCAATTAAAGATATCAAATTTATCGCTCCAAAGAGCAATGGTTGCAGTACATGAAATAAATAACTGATTATAATCCTCTCTTTGTTGATTAAAAAAGAAACATTTGGAATCAATGTGGATTCCAAAATATTAGAGACAAATCCCTGTTAGAATAATATTAGGTAATTTAATAATTGAACAATGCAATGAAAATCAGTTTTCAAGTAAATTTTATTTTTACTTATAAAATGTTTTTATACCAAATTTGAACTTAAAATTAATTCCAATATCCATAATTGGATTATTAATTTAAAAAATGAAAAAATGGTAATTTTAAATCCAATATAAAACAAAAATGATCTTTATGTACACATGAAGCAAGAAAGTAAATTTTTATTTAAAATTAGTATTTTACTACTTATATAGAAATATTTATTTTATGGCAAGTAAAAAAATGTCACTCTATTCTAATTTTTACTTACTAATTTCAAACATATGGTTCATTTATTAAAATAAATTTAATAAATTTGGTAGAAATAAATTAAATTATTTTCTTCTGGAATGAAGTAAAATTCATATTTAAGTGAAAATGTGTTTTTAAGCATATCATTACTTTATAAAAAATTGAGTACATATTTATCAATATAATTTATTTATCTAAAACCATTGTAAATATATATTTATTATTTATTATTTATTTTTATTCAATTTGAAAATTTGATGGCTATGTTATAATGGTATACTACATTATGGGAATTTAGACTTGGGGTTACATGTATCATAATATATTAATGAAATAAAATTTATTTGAATGGAAATATATCATATATTCTTAGGGAGTTACTGTATTAATTTACCAAAGAAACCAAGTGGATAATTTTGAGTAACGTTTATATATATTATGGAATAGATAATAAATTTCTCAAATTGTGTTCATGTTGTATCTTATTTCTTCAATAGTAATGTATATATTCATCTAGTATTCTATGAATATAATGTTATTGGATCCCCCGAGAAATATTTTATTCAGTACCAATAATGTATTATATCTATCTGGTCTAGTTTTTTAGAGTCTAGAATGTTAGAAGGCATGTCAATTTTTTTTGTTATATGAAGACATTGTATCCATGAAGATGTAAATGATTCCAACCATCACATCATTTTGACCACTAGTTATAATTCTACGCTTCCCGTGTTGTATGATATATATATAAATATGTAAAACATAGGTTATTTACTATTAATTACTCATCCTATAATTCATTTATATTTCAACAAGAACGCTAATTTTATTATTGTGTAAATAAATAATAAAAAAACCTATACTAAAATTAGTAAATAGAAATGATAAAGTGAAAATATTTTTGAACTAATATATCAGTATTGATTTATTTTATATGTTTTACATCTCTCTATAATATTTTCAAAATTTAAACAAAATTGAAGGAAAATGATAAATCCTATAGGATGAACCAAATTTGAAAAGAATATTGCATTAATACAATAATTGTTAGGATATAGAATAGTGGATGTACTTGGTCGATACAATAAGGAATATGATAGAACAATGTCAACTATAAAGTAATTTTTATGTCATAAAAATATTATTCAAATAATTATACACTATTTAATTTAATTTATTTACTCAAATAAATACTTGATGTTAAATAATCTAGAAGGAGAAAAAATGATGAAACAGTGGGGAACTGATTTCTATTTGCTGGTTTACTAAATAGTTGATCAAACATCATTTGCAAGATGGACAAGACATAATTACCTCACAACCAAAATCATAATTTATAGAAATTGGGTAGACACTAAAAAATTACATTTTTAATTTCATTTCATCAAGGTATGATGATTCATAGTAAATAAAGTGAATTAAGATCTTATTTCCATCAGCAAAAGAAAAAACAATTTAAATTTTTATCAATTAATTTCATCAACCATGTTGGTGTCTATTTATTATTAAACACATTTAGTAAATGGTATAAGAATTAATAAGATAAAAGTAAAGGAACAACATTATTCATATTGAATGAAATCATCCTATAGGTGAATCCATAAAAACATTGGTACATATAACCTTCAAATAAACCACACAACCATATGAATCTATCAAACATTTTTAGGTTGTTCACTGATGATGAATAATATTTAAACCATTTGGGAGATAATAATGATGATATGAGTATGATGAAATTGAATTAAAATAATTAAAAATATTCAAAAATTACGAAGATTGATTTTTTTATTAAAATGGGGAATAAAACTAATCTTTGAAACGTCTCACCAAGTTGGTTGCCTAATTGATTTACAATATGGTGGTAAAACTATGCCTTTGATTCATTTATTCATCTCTAAAATATCATTAATTCTTGTACGAAAATATCCCTTCATTTATGCATTAACTCTTCAAATGATACATGAGATAGAGTGATAGGGAGAATTAAAATATCTTAAATATCTTCCTCTTTTCGGAAATAGACACCTCATATAGGATTTGTAATCCTATGTGAAAAACTATATAAAATATTATTTCTTACATGGACACATCAGAAATATTTTAATCTTCTATTGTGGAAAAAATCTCATTTTTGTAGAAAACACAATTCTGGAAAACATATTTCAAAACAGAATAAATTATGAAGTGAATACATGTTGTGGTCTATTTTCCATAGTAGAAACAAAATACTACTATGCATACAGTCATGATAATTTCCACATGATAGGATATGGCCTTTATAGTTTCAGTACCACTACATTACCTCTATGAAATAGATATATTTTGGAATATTTTTTATCTTTTTCATGGATTTTGAAATTAATAAAATCCAATTTTAGTGTATGTTTATATTATATTTGTTGGAACATTTGTAAAATAGTTGTTTTAATAATCGAAAATCATTCCAATTTATACATTAAGTTATAACTCAAGTTAATCTTTTAAATGAATATTTATAAGAAAATAACTTATTTAAATTTGTATAATACATTTCAATAAGTCAATAAATTATGAATATTTATGTTTCAATATGTTTACAAGTGTATATTTACATGTATTTATGGAGGTTACTTAATTTGGTAGTGTTCAATGTAATATTGAAACTTTATAAGTTTTTTAGATTCCCTAGCACTGATAGTTCAAAAGGAGTCCTCGTTGGTCGACTCACCGATGAGGACTCACTTGTCGAAGAAGTCACTAATGTTGGACTCACCAGTGGATGAGTCACTGATGATCGGTCACACCAATAGTTTAAGAAATACACTGATAAACGAGTCACCGATGGACGACTCACCAATGAACGAGTCACTGATGGACGACATGCCTATGAACAAGTCACCGATGGACGACCCATCGATGAACAAGTCATTGATGGAAAACACACTGATAGTTCAAACTGAGTCACCGATGATAACTCACTGATGTGCAGACAGATGGATAGCGCAAAAAACTAACCGATTCACTGAGTCACTGATACTGATGGAAAAGACTCATCGATTCATGGAGTTGTCGATTCTTACAGACCGATGCGGACATACTGATGATGACAGGCTAATGCCAATGAGTCACTGTCACTTATGACTCACCAATAGTCCTAAAAACTGTTTTATTTTATTTACTAAAATTTATAGCTAATGGTCATATATAGAAAAATTAATGTTTCTAATGTTATTTAATTTTTTATATAGGACTATCAGTAGACAGTACGAGTTACATGCATGTCGATGTATACAAGAATTACACACTAGGTCTTTGAGTAGATGATGAGGAATAGTCTGAGAAGAAAAATAAGGAACCGGAGAACTGAAAACTATAGTAACTCTCAATATTTCTTCCAAATCCCAAGAACTCAAAGTTAGATCATAGGGGGAGATCAAAAAACAAAACAAAAAATGTTGTACTGACCTGAATATCCTAACATCAAGAAGATAAAATTTTCACACCTGGAAGCTAGAGTACAAGAGGCTATGATAATCTATTTTGAAACTAACTTGTAACACCCCAAGCTTCTATGGTATGCTTCTCTTTGAATAATGTGATAGCGTGTGTTGTACGCAACACCGAGTTCTAACACACCATAACCAATCAAACTAGCCGTTATGAATAGTAATACCTGCTTTTTGAAATTATATATTTTTTATATTTCAAAATGGACTTCATTTTTGGTTTTGGAATATCTAATTTAGCCTAGGGTGAAATTTTGGAACTTTTCGGATAACACTTATATTTTGATGAATAGTGAAAATTACTAAATTTTAATTAAAAACAACTTTTTTAATCAAAATAATTAATATTGATAAATTATTAATTTGAGTGGTTTTAAAGTATATTTAGAATATATTTTTACCAATTAATTCAATTTTTTTCATTGGACATAATTTCACAATTAAACCAGACATAAATAAGTGTCAATCTTTTGATAGTTATTATCTCTTAAAAACACGCTTTTTGTTTTAACAACGGGAATTAATTTTAAATTAATTTCTGCCACTTCTGTTTTTTGAATTTGGAAAAATGGATTCCATATTTGGAATCAGAATGTTCAAATTGTGTAAATAGATAAATTTTATTTTTATACATTTTGAATAATTACTTCGGTAAATATTTTATTTACCATGGTTAAAGGGTAAATCCGGTAAATAAGGGTTAACAAATAAGATTATAATAATAAACAATTACCCTAAAACGTGTCCTAACCTTATTGGTTGATACATGGCCGACCATGGGAATCTTTGGGTTGATTTTGGGACCCCATGGAGCCACTTGTAGGTGATAGGGACACTTTATTTTAATTAAGTTAAAATGAATACAAAAATGACACAAGCATATATCCTTTAGAAAAACAATTTTTACATAGGGTTATATATGTTGGATTTTCGACTATAAACATTCATTAGAAAGATAAAATGATTTCCTACAGAATTATATTTTATTTATAATTTTTAGAGATTAAATAAGTTAATTTATTTATGACACAATGATGATGCAGTAATTACCATAATACTGAAAAATTAAAATAATTGATATTATAAATACACAAATAAATATAATTTTAAACTTTTAATGAATTAAACTGATTTTATAGGATAATATGAAATATAAGGATTAATTTAATTGAATTTTTTCAAAGTAATAATTCCTTTATGAGTTTCACAAAAATCAACTATTGAATAGTGTCAAAATTGACATAAAAGAGTTTTTAAAACAAATATAATTTTATTAATTGATATTAAATTCCTAAAAATCTAAGGTTCGGACAAGATAATTATATCATGATATTTGTATCATTAATGGACCACTCGGGGGTCTCTTGGATGTATATGTTATGTTTATTAACTATATAATATAAAAATACAAAGTGACATGGTAAAAGTCAAACTAATTAACTAAGAGTTAAAACTAAACGATAAGGTTAATATAGTAACCCAAACCTGTCTAAATTCTATTAATTGAATGGTTTTCGACCTATCCCCACCTTGACCTTTTAATAATCAACTTTCGATCCATTAGAAACTGAATATGAATTCATTATAAATTAATATTTCTAGCTTTTCCAAAGGTGCCCCTCACCCCTCTTATAAAAGGGCACTCTTCCTTCTCATTTTTTCACACCTTCAAAGCCTTTTGGTTCGGCCAAACTCGGTCAAAATACTCTACCAACTTCCCTCACTACAACCTAGAGGCCTTATGTTGATCCGAAATCCAACCTATGGAGCCCTTTTGAACAAATCAATAGGAAGAACCCGAAGAAGAGGTAATGATTTCACCACCCTTTTCCAAGTTCCTTTCTTCTTCCACTTCTTCTTCCTTTGTTATTACCATTATAAAATAATAACTATAGTATCATATATATATTGTGATGTTATTATAAATATGGTACAATCATATTCAGTATTCTATCCATCATTTGAATAACATGTCATCATACGTGCGTACGTACGGCTTACCGTCTCCACATCGTGGTGTAATTGTTATTCAATAAATTATTATTTGGATGGGTATAATAATGATGTGTAGTTCATTTAAATAACAAATATAACATGATAATGATTCTGTATGTATGATATACCATCCAATTATATATTATTTTAATATCAAAAGAATGATATTGTCGCTCGTGCGTATGTACGGAGTACCGTCTCCACGAACGCGATGAGATTCATTTTCCATCATATCCATTCAAGTATAATTATAATTTTATGATTTAAAAATAATGTTTAAGGACTTGATATCAATCTGGATATTAATAAGATACATCCTATCCATAACAAATATGGATTACGTAACAAAATGTATCAAATAAAACGAGTAAGTTAACACCCGAAACGACGATAATACTAAGATATTATTAACAAATCAATGTTAAAAGATCATATATGATATCATATTAATGTATATGATTCTTCTATAATTTAAGAACAATTATTTAACCATTATACAGGAGGTTAACCTACCCCAACCATGGAAAAGTACAAGGTAAGGGTTATTTCACAATCTCTTCATTATCCGAGGTTGTTTATACGTAATAATCTTCTGGGATCTCTTTATCATCCACATCCATGTTTCTTAAAAATGTATTTCAAAACATTTTTACTATTTAAAATAATATGGGTTAAAGTCATTTATACCCTTGTTTTACTTTTTATAAGAGTTTTATAAAGGAATCTTTCCTTTGTTTTCCAAACAAGGTGCTTTTTAACCTTTTCGACAGAATGAAGGTAAGAATGTTTTTTTTAACTTATACGGCGGGTGCGGTTATTTTCCGCCATTATAAAATCGTAGAAGCTTCCCTTACAATCTTATAAGAATATTTTCAAATAAAATGTTTTATTTTATAAATATATTACTCTTAAATTATTTCAAAATAGAAAGAGATATTTCTCTAAAAAGAGTTTTGATTTCATCTATGTCAACATCCTTTAATGGATTTTACGCTTATTTGAAGTTGATTTTTTTTATGATACGAAACTTATATATTGTATTGAAGGTTTTATGATATGTTTGACTGTGGATGTTCTATTTTTATACCATTCATAGTTTATGGTGAAAGTATTGGCATTTCGTATGCTAGTTTTAATACGAATGTTTATGTTATGTTTAAACCTTTTCATATGGGAATGCATTGGACTTAATATGTGACGGGTGGAGCCCGCTATAGCTCCTCGATGCATCGGTAGGTCTAATGAGACAAACTAGTGTCTTTGAAAAAGTTCTTGACAAAATCTTATTTGTAGTCTTGAAACGAGGCCTTGGCTATGTGGTTATGATAGTCTTGCATTATGCATTCCATCATTATGAAAGTGGTTATTGATATTGCATGTGATTATTCGATTAGTAGAATATCCATGTGAATAAGTAAATGGCATTATTTCAATTTTAATTTAGCCATACTATGTTGAAGTTCAAGTTTAAAAGGATTTTGTTTTAAGTTATACATTGCCTTAAATGCTTATTCTTATTTATGAAAGTTTCCGCTATATTGTTATCCTTACTGGGCATTTGAGCTCACCCCTTTTCTATGTTTTATTTTTCCCAGGATGTGAAGAAGTAATTTATGAATGACCTGTAGAGATATTATGAGGAGATAATAGTGTGGACTATGGAGACTATGTTGTTTTAGTAGTTTTTCACTTTATGATGTAATGTAAAACTTTATGAATATATCTAGTGTTTCCAAGGCTACTAAACCAATTGGTATTTCAAGATTTGATCTTTCTTATGATCATGCCAATGTTATGTAATAATGCACCGACTCTAGGTAACTAGGGTCGGGGCGTTACAGTTGGTATCAGAGGAAGTTTAGTACAAACCTTGGAAGCTAGATTTAGATAAACTCTGATTAGAGCACGTAGACCTAAGATGAACTTTGAGGATTAGTATAGAAGAACTTCTTAGAATTTTGGTATTGTAGAGATTTTTTGAGTTTTCCGAGCAATACATCCCTGTATGGATACGACCAGGTAGAGGCGACTCTGGCACGGATGTACCTAGGGGTAAAACCCGAAAACACCTCTTTGAGCTAGACTCGAGCAGGAACTGGTGCACGACAACGGGCCTTGCTACACTCTTGGTTACGACACTCTTGGGAGATATTCTTAGGATAACTCTCATTTTCTTTACAAATCATTATGAAAGGTTTATGAGTATATACTTCCTCAAAGAAAACATTTTTATGATTATGGATTATATCCATAAATAGTTCAATTTATGTTAAGTGTTTTATAAGTATGGAATTATGTATTTTGATTCATAAACTGATCTAGTTTATGCTATTGTTTAGAAATGGCACCTAGTGGAAGAAATGGAAACTGTATCAACGCACGCACTCTATGTATGGATTTCCCTCCTACTCAAGATAATTATAGTGGAGCTGGTGATGCAACTGGTGCCTATCAGCTAATCACCATACTGGGACAACTCACTCAGGTTATGAATAATAACCTTACCCATATGGAGCACCCTGATCCGCAACGTGGATGATCAATGTTAGATCGATTCATGAGGCAACAACCACCAATATTCAATGGGAGTACAAATCCCTTAATAGCTGAGCAATGGATAAATTCCCTACAGAAAATATTTCAGGCTTTGGGGAGTAGTGAAAGGGAAAAAGTTATCATGGCAGTTTACCGCCTCACTAGAGATGTTGATCAATGGTGGTCATTGATTCAAAACATGAAGCAAGATGATGAAGTATCAAATATAGAATGGAGGGATATCAAAGATCTTTTTTTAGAAAAATACTTTCCTCGCGACCATCGAGCAGATATGGAAAGGCAATTTTTGAGTCTGAGACAAAAGGAGGATGAGAATGTCGCAAAGTATGAGGCTAACATTACAAGGTTAGAAAGGTATGCTGGAGATTATATAAGTAACCCAAGAAGTAAGATTGATCATTTCTTTGATGGGTTAAAACCATTTCTCCGTCAAGCATTAGTCTCACAGTCCCTTTCATCGTATAAAGACATTGTCTTATATGCTATCAAGACCGAAAAGGAATTCTCTAAGTCTTATGACTTTAAAGCAAAGCAAGAGAAGAAGAGACCTGCTGATCAATCTGGGAATGGAAATAAGGGGAAGAATTGAAAGGTTGAATATCCATCCTGTGGTAAATGTGGGAAGAAACACCCTGGTACTTGCTTGAAGGGGACAGGAGTTTGTTACAAGTGTGGTGAAAAAGGCCACCAAGCTCATGATTTCAAGGGGAAGAAGGAAGCTACCAATGTTCAGTGCTACAATTGCAAGGAGATGGGGCATTATGAAAATGAATGTACTAAGCGTCAGGAGAACTTACGTCAGAAAAAGCCAAGGGATCAAGTCCAATCTTATGCTATCACTACTGCTAAGGTAGAAGCTCCGAAAGATGTGGTGGCAGATAATTTAATAGTTTCCTCAAGTTTAGAAAATGCATTATTTGATTCTGGATCATCGCATTGTTTCATATCTTCCCAGTTTGCTAAGAAAATTAGATATTTCCAATTTGATTTAACAATGGAGTTGTCAGTTAAAACTCCTAAGGGAAGTATCATTGCAACAAAGTTTTGTGAATCAGTCCCCATTAGAGCACATAAATGTTATTTATCTGCTAATCTCATCGTCATACCTATGATTGAGTTTGATATAATACTTGGTATGGACTGGATTTTGGACTATGATGAAAAGATTTATTGTAAGAAGAAAGAGGTTACGATTTTTGATGATGATGATAAGGAACACCTTATCTTTAGAGCATAATCGTCACCGACTAATTCTTATCTAGATCCACCCCAAGTAGCTCAACTAAATTCAATTATTGGGGAGGAAGAGAAGGAAATAACTATGGGTGAGGAAAGGATTGTTCAAATAGAGGATGTACCTATTGTGAAAGAATATGTAGATGTATTTCCGAAAGATTTACCTGGACATCCTCTAGAACGAGAAGTTGAGTTTTCCATTGATTTAATTCCTGGATCAAGGCCTATATCAAAGACCCCTTATAGAATGGCCACTGTAGAATTAGTTGAACTAAAGAAACAACTAGAGGAATTGATTAATAAGGTATTTATTCGCCTTATTGTTTCTCCATGGGGAGCCCCTTCTCTTTTTGTTAAAAATAAAGATGGATCTATGAGGTTATGTATCGACTACAGGGAGATCAATGCTATAACAATAAAGAACAAGTATCCTCTACCTCGAATTGATGATTTATTTGACCAACTGCATGGAGCTCAATAATTTTCAAAGATTTACCTTCGATCTGGATACCATCAGTTGTGTGTGAAGAAGGAAGACATTCCGAAGATAGCATTTCGAACCAGGTACGGGCATTACGAGTTTACTGTAATGCCTTTTGGATTGACTAATGCACCCTCTGTATTCATGGATCTGATGAATAGATTTTTCAAGGAGTATTTTGATTAATTTGTGGTGGTATTTATTGATGATATCTTGGTATACTCCAAAAGCTATGAAGATCATGAAAATCACTTGCGCATTATCCTGAAAACTCTGAGAAGACATGAATTATATGGGAAGTTTAGAAAGTGTGAATTCGGGCTTCAGGAGATTTCTTTTCTTGGAAATATTGTCTCTAAAGATGGAATCTCTGTTGATCCTTCTAAGACCAAGGCAATCCAAGAATGGCTAGCACCTACGAGTATAACTGAGTTACGTAGTTTTATTGGTTTGGCAGGTTATTATCGACGTTTCATCCAGAATTTTGCCCGATTGGATAACCCATTAACAAAGCTCACACGTAAAGGGGTTAAATTTGTTTGGACAAACGAGTGTGAAGAATGTTTCTAAGAACTGAATAGAATATTATTCAATGCTCCTATATTGACTCTACCATCGGGGAATGATGGGTTTGTTATTTATAGTGATGCATCGAAGAAAGGACTTGGTTGTGTCCTTATGCAGAATGATAGAGTTATTGCCTATGCATCACGGGAGTTGAAAATTCATGAACAAAACTATCATACTCATGATCTTGAGTTATCAGTTGTGATATTTTCTTTAAAGATATGGAGGCACTACCTCTATGGTGAAAATGTGAGATTTATACTGATCACAAGAGTTTGAAGTATATTTTCTCACAAAAAGAACTCAACATGAGGCAAAGAAGATGGCTTGAATTACTCAAGGATTATGATTTCACGATACACTACCACCCGGGGAAGGTAAAAAAGGTTAAAGATGCTTTGAGAAGAAAAGACCATGGAGTTTTGAACAATATGAGAATTGAAAGGGATCTAATTTTCATGGATCTAGTGAAGATGGACATGGGAATAACCAGGGAAGGTGAAACATCAATTATTTTTCAAATGGTTGCCAATCCATATTTACTAGAAAGGATTAAGATTCCTCAGTCCAATGATGAAGAATTTCAAAAGAAGATTAAAGCTGTGAATGATGGGAGATTGAGAGACTTTGTGTATGAAGATGGAATTTTGAAATTCGGGAAGAGACTTTGTGTTCTCGATATACCTGATCTAAAAAGGGAGTTGCTAGATGATGCTCATAGTTCCAATTTTTCTATACACCCTGGGAGCACCAAAATGTATAGAGATTTGAAGGAATATTTTTGGTGGGACAACATGAAGAGGGATATTGCTGATTTTGTGTCAAGATGTATGGTTTTTTAATAAGTGAAAGCTAGAAGGCAACACCCTAGAGGAGTCATGCAACCTCTTCCCATACCGGAGTGGAAATGGGACAATATTACGATGGACTTTGTCATGGGGATACAAAAGACTCCTAGAAGGAATGATGTAATATGGGTTATTGTTGATCGTCTTACCAAGTCAGAAAATTTTCTTTCTATAAGAGAATATCTACCACTGGAACGTCTAGAAAGAATTTATATTAATGAAGTTGTGATACTTCATGGAGTACATCTCTCGGTTGTTTCTGATTATGATCCCCATTTTGCTTCAAGATTCTGGAAGAGTCTTCAGAAATCCCTGGATACTGAACTTCATTTAAGCATTGCCTACCACCCTAAGAAAGACAAACAATCAGAACGGACTATTCAAACCTTAGAAGACATTTTGAGATCCTTCTCACTTGACTTTCAGGGTATGTGGGATCTATATTTACCTTTGGTAGAATTTTCCTATAACAATAGCTTCCATTTGAGTATTCAGATGGCACCATATGAAGCGTTATACAGAAAGAGATGTCGCACACCAACCTGTTGGGATGACGATGGTGAAAGAAAACTTGTAGGTCCAGAACTGGTGGAGGAAATGATGGAAAAAGTGAAGGTAATCCAAAATTACATCAAAACAGCTCAAAGTAGTCAGAAGTGCTGTGCCGATAATTAAAGGAAGGATTTGGAATTTCAAGTTGGTGATCATGTTTTCCTGAAGGTATCTCCATGGAAGTGAGTCATACGTTTTGGTAAGAAAGGTAAATTTAGTCCCAGGTACATCGGACCTTTTGAAATTCTAGAACGAATTGAGGATGTAGCTTACCGATTGGCAATGCTGCCAAGTCTCTCCAAAGTTCACGATGTGTTCCACGTATCTCTATTGAGGAAATACATGCCTGACCAAACGCATGTACTCACCTATGAGGAATAAGAACTGGAACCCGATCTGTCTTATTATGAAGAGCCCGTTAGGATTCTTGATACGAGATAACAAGTACTGAGAAACCAGACGACGCGTCTGGTAAAAGTTTTGTGGAGAAACCATTAGAAGGAAGAGGCAACGTGGGAACCTGGGGAACTTATGATGAAGAACCACCCGAGTCTTTTCATGTGATAATATTCTATAAATTTCAAGGACGAAATTATTTGAAGGAGGGGAGAATGTAACACCCCAGGCTTCTACGATACGGTTCTCTTTGAATAATGTGATATCGTGTGTTGTACGCAACACCGAGTTCTAACACACCATAACCAATCAAACTAGCCGTTATGAATAGTAATACCTGCTTTTTGAAATTATATATATTTTATATTTCAAAATGGACTTCATTATTGGTTTTGGAATATCTAATTTAGCCTAGGGTGAAATTTTGGAACTTTTCGGATAACACTTATATTTTGATGAATAGTGAAAATTACTAAATTTTAATTAAAAACAACTTTTTTAATCAAAATAATTAATATTGATAAATTATGAATTTGAGTGGTTTTAAAGTATATTTAGAATATATTTTTACCATTTAGTTCAATTTTTGTCATTGGACATAATTTCACAATTAAACCAGACATAAACAAGTGTCAATCTTTTGATAGTTATTATCTCTTAAAAACACGCTTTTTGTTTTAACAACGGGAATTAATTTTAAATTAATTTATTCCACTTATGTGTTTTGAATTTGGAAAATTGGATTCCATATTTGGAATCAGGATGTTCAAATTGTGTAAATAGGTAACTTTTATTTATAGACATTTTGAATAATTACTTCGGTAAATATTTTATTTACCATGGTTAAAGGGTAAATCCGGTAAATAAGGGTTAAAATATAATATTATAATAATAAAAAATTACCCTAAAACGTGTCCTAAACTTATTGGTCGATACATGTTCGACCATGGGAATATTTGGATCAATTTTGGGACCCCATGGAGCCACTTGTAGGTGATAGGGACACTTTATTTTAATTAAGTTAAAATGATTACAAAAATGACACAAGCATATATCTTTTAGCAAAAAACTTTTCACATAGGGTTATATATGTTGGATTTTCGACTATAAATATTAATTAGAAAGATACAAAGATTTCATACATAATGATATTTTATTTATAATTTTTAGATATTATATAATTTAATTTATTTATGACACAATGATGATGCAGTAATTACCATAATAGTGAAAAATTAAAATAATTGATATTATAAATACACAAATAAATATAATTTGAGACTTTTAATGAATTAAACCAATTTTATACGATAATATGACATATTAGGATTGATGTAATTGACTGTTTTTGAAGTAATAATTCTGTTATGAGTTTCACAAAAATCAACTATTGAATAGTGTCAAAATTGACATAAAAGAGTTTTTAAAACAAATATTATATTATTAATTGATATTAAATTACTAAAAATATAAGGTTTGGAAAAGAGACTTATATAATGATAGTTATGTCATTAATGGACCACTTGGGGGTCGTTTGGATGTATATATTATGTTTATTAACTATATAATATAAAAATACAAAGTGACATCGTAAATTTCAAACTAATTAACTAAGAGTTAAAACTAAACGATAAGGTTAATATAATAACCCAAACCTATATAAATTCTATCGGGTGAATGGTTTTCGACCTATCCCCACCTTGAACTTTGAATAATCAACTTTGGATCCATTATAAACCGAATATAAATTTATTATAGATTAATATTTCTAGCTTTTCCAAAGGTGCCCCTCACCCCTCTTATAAAAGGGAAATTTTCCTTCGCATTTCATCACACCTTCGAAGCCTTTTGGTTTGGACAAACTCTTCCCAAATACTATCCCAACTTCCCTCACTACAACCTAGAGGCCTCAGTTTTATCGAAAATCCAACCTATGGAGCCCTTTTGATCAAATCAAAAGGAAGAACCCGAAGAAGAGGTAATGATTTCACCACCCTTTTCCAAGTTCCTGTCTTCTTCCACATCTTCTTCCTTTTTTATTACCATTATAAAATAATAAATCTAGTATAATATATATACTATGATGTTATTATAAATATGGTACAACCATATTCATTATTCTATCCATCCTTTGAATAACATGTCACCATATGTGCGTACGTACGGCTTACCGTCTCCACGTCGTGGTGTAATTGTTATTCAATAAATTATTATTTGGATGGGTATAATAATGATGTGTAATTCATGTAAATAATAAATATAACATGATAATGATTATGTATATATGATATACCATCCAATTATATATTATTTTAATATCAAAATAATGATATTGTCACTCGTGCGTACGTACGGACTACCGTCTCCACGAACGCGATGAGATTCATTCTCCATCATATCCATTCAAGTATAGTTATCATTTGATGATTTAAAAATAATGTTTAAGGACTTGATATAATTCTGGATATGAATAAGATACATCCTATACATAACAAACATGGCTTACGTAACAAAACGTATCAAAGAAAACGAGTAAGTTAACACCCGAAACGACGATAATACTAAGATATTATTAACAAACTAATGTTAAAAGATCATATATGATATCATATTAATGTATATGATTCTTGTATAATTTAATAACAATTATTTCCCCATTATACATGAGGTTAACCTACCCCAACCAAGGAAAAGTACAAGGTAAGGGTTATTTCACAATCTCTTCATTATCCGAGGTTGTTTATACGTAATAATCTACTGGGATATCTTTATCATCCACATCCATGTTTCGAAAAAATGTATTTCAAAACATTTTTACTATTTAAAAAAATATGTGTTTAAGTCATTTATACCCTTGTTTGACTTTTTATAAGAGTTTTATAATGTAATCTTTCCTTCATTTTCCAAACAATATGCTTTTTAACCTTTTCGACAGAATTAAGGTAAGAATGTTTTTTTAACATATACGGAGGGTGCGGTTATTTTCCGTCTTTATAAAATCGTCAAAGCTTCCCTTACAAGCTTATAAGAATATTTTCAAAGAAAATGTTTTATTTTATAAATATATGACTCTTAAATGATTTCAAAATAGAAAGAGATATTTCTCTAAAAAGAGTTTTGATTTCATCTATGTCAACATCCTTTGATGGATTTTATGCTTATTTGAAGTTGATTTTTTTTATGATACAAAACTTCTATATTGTATTGATGGTTTTGTGATATGTTTGACTATGGATGTGCTATTTTTATACCATTCATATTTTATGGTGAATGTATTGACATTTCGTATGCTAGTTTTAATACGAATGTTTATGTTATGTTTAAACCTTTTCATATGGGAATGCATTGGACTTAATATGTGACGGGTGGAGCCCGATATAGCTCCTCGATGCATCGGTAGGTCCCATGAGACATACTAGTGTCTTGGCGCAAGGCCTTGAAAAAATCTTATTTGTAGTCTTGTCATGAGGCCTTGGCTATGTGGTTATGATAGTCTGGCATTATGCATTCCATCATTATGAAAGTGGTTATTGATATTGCATGTGATTATTCGATTAGTAGAATATCCATGTGAATAAGTAAATGGCATTATTTCAATTTTATTTTTTCCATACTATGTTTAAGTTCAAGTTTAAAAGTCTTTTGTTTTAAGTTATACATTTCCTTAAAGGTTTATTCTTATTTATGAAAGTTTCCGCTATATTGTTATCCTTACTGGGCATTTTAGCTCACCCCTTTTCTATGTTTTAGTTTTCCCAGGATGTGAAGAAGTAATTTATGAATAACCTGCAATGATATTATGAGGGGATAATAGTGTGGACTATGGAGACTATGTTGTTGTATTAGTTTTTCAATTTATGATGTAATGTAAAACTTTATGAATATAACTAGTGTTTCCAAGGCTACTAAACCAATCGGTCTTTCGAGATTTGATCTTTCTTGTGATCATGCCAATGTTATGTAATAACGCACCGACTCTAGGTATCTGGGGTCAGGGTGTTACACAATGTCCATAAGAGGACTCAAGTATCATCTCCACTACATCAATAGAGTCTATAACTTCAATGAATAGCACACAGAGACTTATAAATCTTATTCTACATCTTTAGCTCTATTGTGTTCTTTTGTTTACATTCTTTGAGTAGTGTGTGTATCAATATGTTACACACACACACTAACTCCTGTTGATAATTGGAGGAGTCTTGATATCCTCAAACTCACTCTCATTATTATCTCTTGTATCCCACATAGAATAGTGGAAGAGGTCTTGTGTGACTTGTTAGTTGTTTTTCCCATGAATAACTATAGTAGAGGTCAGGTGTGACCCAAACAACCTTTTGTGCTGTTCTGAACCCCGATCCAGGGTGTGGATCAATTTTTTTATTAAATTAAACTTCTTGGTGTCAGGTGATCACCAAGTGAAGAGGAATAAATCTCAGCTTGAGACTGAACCTCTTGTTTATATCTACTATGCTTTTACCTTTTAGTTTTAATCTATTTTTATTACAGTTTACATAAAACTAGAATGGACTTTAATAGTTAGTCTATAAAGTGTTTATATCTGTTTTGAACCCATAGGTTAGTTTTAAAAGATATACTAATCTTCAAATTAGTATATCTGGGAACTAATAAATCTTTAAAGAAATTAATTGAACATTTATTACCTTTATAAATTCACAACAAACTGACTTTGATTATATTTTTAATTCGAGGAAATTTTCAAAGAACCAAATTTTAACAGAAATATTTATAGATAATCCATTCTCCCCCCCCCCCCCTCTCGAGTAATCTACTCTGACCAACATTTGGTATCATAGGATTTAGAAAAGTGTCAGTTTTTAATTCTTTTTAAACCTTTTTCAACAATGATTTTAGTTGTATTTCAAAGGTCTTAAAATTTATGTTATTTATAAAATTTTATCTCTTTTAAATCTTGTTTAAAATTTATATCATAGAAAATAGACTAGAATAGGCTGCCACAAATAGACCACCTTTTTTAAGGGAACCAACTATGCTCAGTGGAAGCTTAAATTTAAAATACATCTAGAAAGAATGGGATTTGAAATCAAGACTACTATTGATAGTATATATGTAATAACTAAAACTTGTAGAAACACTTAGGATGAACCTACCAAGACTTCCTATAAAAATAATAGTAAAGATATGAATTATCTATGTTGTGCACTATGATATTAATAGTTTAATTGCATTTCTTCTTGTAAAACTGCATAAGAGATTTGGACACTTTTTATGTTTCTCATGAGGGGACATATAATGTGAAGGAAATGAGATTAAATACTTACACATTTAAATATGACAATTTTAGAATTAAGTCTGATAAATCTATTTCTAATATGTATCTCAGGTTCAATGAAATAGTAAACACATTGATTTCTCTTAGAAGATAACTTACATCCAAAGAACATATCATGCAGATTCTTGGATGTTTACCTGATGGATGGATAGGAACCTCTGTCTCAATTAGAAAATCATGTGACATCATAACATTTCCTATTAAAGAACACATTATAAAGCTAATGATGTATGAAGAAGAGTTGAAAGTTGACAAAGTGGAATATAATGAACTATGTAGACTTTAAGACTATTTCCTCTAAATGTAATGAAACATAAAAAGTTTATTTTGTGGTTGAGATCACAAGTATTGAAGAATAAACTTCAGATAGTGATGAAGAAATGGCCCAGCTGGCTATAATATTCAAGAAATATTATAGGAAAATGTTGTTTTTCATAGAGCCTAATTACAAAGTAAAAAATAACAACATAGGAAATTAGAAAAAGGATTGGACAAGAAACAAAAAATTAGAAGAGATGGTGTTTTATGAATGTAAATGGAAATTACCTATCAAGGATTAGTGTCCCAAGCTCAAATACAAAAAGAAGTATGAGAACAAGGATAGAAAATATAAGAATAAAATGAAGGCCACCTCAAGTGCCTCGGAAGATAGATCCAGTGATTCTTCTTATTCTCATGATGAGAAAGATAATATATCTATTATGTGTTTTATGAAAAACACTTCAAAGGTAATCTTAGACTCTCATGTTCAAAATTCTTATTATTCATAAAATGAATGTGAGTCTGAGAATATGAAAAATTATGATTTATATGAATATTGTAAAATGATGGAAGAGACCTAAAATGAACTAATGGATAGGTATAAATTTTTACAGAAATAACATGATCTTACTGTAACTGTTAACTGTGAACATACAACTGAAAAAGAGAAAAATGCTTAATTGCTCAAGGAAAACAATGAGTTAAAAATATCTAATGAGTAATTAAAGAAGTAGTTAGAAATGATTGTCAATTATAAAAATACACTTACTCAAATTCTTGGTAAACAAATATCTCCTAAGTATACTTCTGGAATAGGATATCAACTAGGACAAAGAAATTTAGCAAAAAAACAATTTATGACCAAATCTGGAAAATCAGCTTCTTTCTTCAAAAACCAGAATTTTACTACAAGTTCCGGTTCCAAAAAATCTTTTTATGAATCAAGTTTTTCTAGACAGAACATTTTTTATTTTTAAATTACTCTATATTCTATATATAGAAAACCCATTAGACAAGTGTGTTTTCCAAAAGCTTTTTTTACTAATGTTTCTAGACCCAAAAAATGGGTACCAAAATTGTTTCTTGGTTAAACTATTTTTTAGGTAAGCGGTCTAAAGAGTTCTTATAGAAATATGTGGTACTTGGATAGTGGGTGTTCAATACACATGACAAGGGAATACTCCATATTCAAAAGTCTTATCAAATTTATGGTGAGTATGTCACATTTGGTGACAATGGTAAAGGAAAAATTATCAGCCTAGGAAAGATTAGTAACCCTAACTCTATCTCAATTTCTAATATACTTTATGTTGATGTAATAAAGTATAATATTCTTATAATAACTCAAATATGTGAGTTTGGATTCAATTTTAAATTTAAACATTATTCATAACATATTTTTGATTCCATGAATAACTTAGTATTTACTACTCTTAGAAATGATAATGTTTATGCTATAAATTTAGACACACTCACCTCACCGAATTTTTATTGTCTAAGTCCATTTCACAAAGAGTCTTGGCTCTGGGACAAAATACTAGGACATTGAAATATTCACTCTTTTATGAAGTTAACTAGAAAATGTTTAGTTAAATACCATCCCAAGTTAGAGTTTCTAGACAATAAGATGTGCAATCCTTTTCAAAAAGGAATGCAATATAAAATATCATTCAAACCAAAGACAGAAGTAACTACTTCTCAACATCTTGAGTTGTTTCACATGGATTGTTTTGGTCCATATATAGTTTCAAGTATCAATGGGAAGAACTGTGTTTATGTTCTTGTAGATGAATTTTATAGGTATACATAGACCTTTTTCTTACCTCAAAAAAGTGAAGCTTTCTCTCACTTTACCAAGTATGATTGGACTGTAGAAAATCATAGTAGACTTAAAATTAAATCCTTAAGAAGTGAACATGGACGTGAGTTTGAAAATCTGGAATTTGAGTCTTTTTTTCACAGAATGGGTAAAGGAACAACTTCTCTACTCCTATGAAACCTCGATAAAATGGTGCAACAGAAATAATAAATGGAACCCTATAAGAAATTTCTCGAACTATGCATAATGAATAAGACCTAACAATTTACATCTGGGCTAAATCTGTCAATACAGGTTTTTATATAATAAATAGAGTCTTAATTAGACCCATACTTAAGAAAACTCGTTAGTATTTGTGTAATAGTATAAAACTCATGGTATATTATTTTAAAGTGGTTGGATGTAAAGTTTATATACTAAACATTAAAGACAATTTAGATAAATTTGCCTCCAAAAGTGAAGAAGAAATATTCCTTTGATATTATTCATCAACAAAGCCTATAGAGTCTTTAAAAAAATAAACAAATGTGTGGAAGAATATATACATATCAAAATTTATGAAAGAGATCCACAAGATCCTAAAACCCTATTAGAAAACCTTAAAGATGATATGTCCAATCTGGATAGTAGTTCAAAAACCTCAAATCATCCATTAAAGGAATCTGTGAAAACTTCTATTTCTAGAAATTCACTATAATCTATCCATAATGAATCAGATTAAAATGATGAACCATAAATAACTATTCCTACCTTTACTAGACCAACTAGGACCCTTAAAAATCATCCCTTAGATGATTTTGTTTTAGATTTATATAGAGGAACACAAACTAGAGATTCTTTGAGAAAATAGGTTGAACATCATGAATTCTTGTCAAAAAAAGAACCTAAAAATATCATTGATGCAATCAATGATGAATTTTGGGTGATGTCTATGCAAGAAGAGCTTAACCAATTTAAGGGGAATAATGTCGGGAAGCTTGTTAATAGACCAAAATATATATTAACCATATGAACCAAATGGGTGTTTAGGAATAAAGTGGATATAGATGGAGTTATAGTTAGAAACAAATATAGGTTTGTTGCAAAGGGCTATAATCCAGAAGAAGGAATTGATTATGAAGAAACCTTTGCACCAGTATCTAGGCCTGAAGCCATTAGAATCTTACTTTCCTATGTGTCACACTTAGATTACAAACTTTATAAAATGGATGTAAAAATTGTATTCTTAAATGGTTATATAATTGAGGATGTCTTCATTTGAAAACCCCCATGTTTTACAAATCCACTTTTTATGAATCATGTTATCAAATTATCTAAAGCTTTATGTTGTTTAAAACAAGCTCTAAGATCTTGGTATGAAAGGTTATGTAACTTTTTTATTTATAAGGTTTTTACAAAAGGAATTTGTGATCCTAATTTATTGATAGAAATAATTTCTAAATATTTTTTAATATCTCAAATTTATGTAGATGATATTATCTTTGAATCTTATAATAAATATTTATGTAATGATTTTTCAAAAATGATGTAAAGTAAATTTGAAACGATTTTGATGGGTGAACTTAAATATTTTCTTGGATTTCAAATATTTCAAAACAGATATGGTATTATTATAAATCAAAGTAAATATACTAAATATCTTTTAAAAATATATGCAATTGAGAGAATTAAAAGTAGTAAAACCCCGATGAGTTCTACATGTAAGTTAGATCTTGATGAAAATAGAAATTCTGTTGATCAGACTTCTTGTAGAGGAATGATTTGGGGTTTGTTGTACTTAACTGCTAGTAGGAAAGATATTATGTTTAGTGTTTGTATTTGTACAATATTTCAATCAAACCCAAAAGGGTCACATTTAATTTCTATTATGTGATCTTTTAAATACCTCCAATATAAAAATAATTTATGACTGTTCTATCCCAAAGAACAACCTTTTGAATTGAGTAATTATTCAGATGCTGACTTTTGTGGATGTAAGTTATATAGAAAGTGTACCTATGGAGCATGTCACTTTTTGGGAAAGTCTTTAATATAATTGTGTATTAAAAATCAAAATTTAGTTTCATTATGAACTGTAGAAGAAGAGTACATTGCTGCTGGTAGTTGTTGTGCACAAATTTTATGGATGAAACACACCTTATTAGACTATGGATTTCAATTAAAACATATACCCGTAAACTATTACCATAAAAGTGATATTAACATCTCAAAAAATCCAATTTCTCACTCAGGAACAAAAAATTTTGATGTAATACATCACTTTTTGAGAGATAATTTTAAAAAAATGTGATATAACTCTTGAGTTTATTGGGTCTGAGCATCAACTTGCTGACATATTCACCAAAACCTTAAGCTTTGAGAAAATCAACTACATAAAACATGAACTAGGAATGATAAATCGCAAAATTCTATCCAACCTCTTTCCCCTTATGTAAAATATTTTTTTTTATGATACTGGTTCAGGTAAAACTGATCAGGTGAAACTGATATATCAAACTGATTAGGTGAAATGGATCTGTCAAACCAATCAGGTTAAAACGATCAGGTGAAACCGATCCGGTGAAACCGACCTGTTAAACGGATTAGTGAAATTGATCTGTCAAACCAATTAGTGAGACCATTCAGGAGAAACCATTTTTCTGAAAGTGATCATGTAAAACCGATCCTATGAAGTTGATAACTTGGTGACGATAGTGTAACATTGTTCGTTTGAAAGTGATATCTTTAAGGACCTTTTTGTAATTATGTATGTTTTAAGTAAAATGACACAGTTTTTTTCATTTTCAATTTCTCAATTTTGTGTTTTTATGATTTACAGTCAAAAAATGATAAAATAAATTCAATCCTCTTCAACCTTTAACCTCCCTCACTACTTTTTTAACCTTCTACCCTTTGATAATCTTTCTCTATACCCACAACCTTTCGACTCACATTGAACCCAAGCATTCAGAATGGAAAGGACGAAGCATTTGATGGAAGGGACGAGTGAATCTACATCATCTAAGTGTCAAAAAGGTGAATCTAATTGTGCTACAAATCCAGGATTGGGAAGGTGATTAGTAAAAACTGAGAAATAAGTGTTTGTAGAATAGATTTTGTCAAGAATGTCACTTTTTCTAAGAGTGCTGGAATCTAATGGTTGGCTTAGTTGGTTTTAGAATAATGAGAGTTATTTTTACCCCCAGTTGGTACATGAGTTATATATTAACTTAATGAATGTTTTTTATGGAGATGAGGAAGCAAGGATGAAGTTAGTTCTGAATGGAAAAGAGATTTATTTTTCATCCAAGGAATGGAATGAATGTTTGTAAATGCCTCATGATGGAATTTATGCGGAATTCCAGGGTAACATTCCGCCCACCTCAGATTTTTTTCATATAAGGATGCTTTAAATTAATTGAATAGAAATGAATATTCAAGGAGATATTCTGCTACAGAGTTGGATGGAGAGGCCAGAAATCTATTTAATTTCAATCAACATCAAATCTTCCCAAGGAAGGGAGACTTTGCTGCTGTGAAATATAAGAATATATTCCTAATTTACCTGCTGAAAAATGTGATAAAGGTGAATCTGTGTAGGTACCTAATGGTACAAATTTTATATATGATAAAACCCTCTATGAAAGAAACATGTTTTTACTACTCTAGGATGATCTTTGAAATACTAAAGAAGTTTGGTTGTGTAGAATATGGATATGAAGTGATCAGTGCTTGCAGTAGCTTCTGCCTTCACAAAGAAATTTGCAAGAGGATGAAGATTTTCTAGAACCCTTGGAAGTAGTGTTGGGTAGGAGACATGGAGATATTTTATGAATATTACAATCCCATTAACCATCCTACTAGGCCAAAGGATAACGATTATCCAGGTCGTAAACCTAGAGAGGAAGTTGTTTATTCAGATGAGGAAGCTGAGGCTAAGCTGCCAAGGGAAGAAGGTTCTCTTATTGATGACAGGAGTGATCCTGATATTACTGAGAGTTTGAAGGATATATATTATGGACCTATACACTATTAAACCTACCCTCTAGGGAACCTCTGTTAGGTGATGAGGATGAGGAAGAGATAGAATTCACTGAAGTGGAAAGCTATGTAAGTAAAACATATGATGATGATGATGATGATGAGGAAGGTGATGATGATCATGTCATTTACATGTTAAAAGTGGGTTAACAAGTAGTAGATAGATTAAGTGAAGAATATGTGAATGGATCTGATGATGGTGCTGGCATACCCGAGGCTGCTGATCCTGTGGAATAGGATGATTTTTCTTAGGCTGCTAAAGATGCGGGAGATGAGGACAGACCTGTCCATCCTACTAATGAAGATCAAGGCATCATTGTATAGTTAAATAAAATTATGGTTGGTGGATAAGAGAAAGAGGATGAGGATCATGTTTCACCTATGCCTTAGGTTGAGGATGTAACACCCCATGTTTCCAAGGTATGTTTCCCTTTGAATAATGTAATAGCTTGCGTTGTACGCAACTTCGAGCTCTAACACACCATGACCAATCAAACTAGCTATTATGAATAGTAATACCCACTTTTTGACATGTTATAAATTTTATTTAAAATTGGACTTCATTTTTTGATTCTGAATATGAAAATCAGCTTATGGTGATTCTTTGGTATTTTTCTAAAAACTTTCAATTTTGGATGAATAGTGAAAACCACTACGTTATTGTTTAAAATTGACTTTTTATTTAAATAATTAGTTGTTTTATTTAAATTTATTTTATTTAAAAATAGATACATAATACCTATATATGTTCAATGTAATTAATTGATGTCATTTTATAATAATATTAGATATATAAAATTTTATTGAACTTTTTACTGTCTTTTACCCTCCTTCTAGGTGCATTAGCAGATTTACATAAAACGTAATTTTATAGCTTCTGTGATTTGAATTTCAAAAATAAAAGATACATGGATGACATTATTAAGTAAATTTTGGTTCAATAAGTTGAAAATAATTTTGGTTTAATAGTAACTTTTGAGTTTTATTTACCATAGATAAAAGTAAATAAGGTAATTAAAGGTATAAAATGATATTTTAATTACCCTATCACATATTATAATTCTATCGGATAAGTGTAATTTGACCAAAGTCAACCTTAGGAATAAAATATGATCCTTTTGGTCCACTTGAATTAGATTAGGACATTTATTATTCTTTTATTTAAAGAAGAGTTAAAAGTGTTCAATTCAATGTTTAATAACAAAACCATTTTTAATATAGAGTTATACATAATATAAATTCAACTATAAATATTCATAAGAAAGATAAAAATATTTCCTACGTGATGGTATTTTATTTATTATTTTTATACATTAAATAATTAATTTTATTTATGACACAATGAGTATGCAGTAATTACCTTATTAATGAATGATTATAATAATTGATATTATAAATACCCAAATAAATTTAAATTGAGTATTTTTATGAATTACACTAATTTTATAAGTTAATATGACATGTTATATTTGAATAAATGAATTCTTTTCTGAGTGATAAAGTTTTTATGACTTTCAAAAAATCTAAATATCAAATCGTGTCAAAATTGACATAAATGGGTTTTTAAAGTAAATATTATATTACTAATTGATATAATATTCCTAAAAATATAAGGTTCAGCCAAAGGACTTGGATAGGGTCATATATATCAATAATTAACCACTTGGGGTTATCTTGTCTTTTTATAGTAATTTTATTAACCATTTATTATAATAAAATAGGAATACATGGTAAAAGTTAAACTATTTAACTAAGAGTTAAATCTAAAAGATACAGTTAATATAGTGACCTAAACCTATCAAAAACCAATTTTTTTAGAGGTTTTTGACCCATTAACACCTTATCCTAGAAATAAATCTTTCTTGATTCATTATTAATTAAATATTATTTGATAGAAAAATAATATTTCAAGATTTTCCTAAAGTGACCATCACCACTCTTATAAAAGGGTACTTTCCCTTCTCTCAAAATCACATCTCCAAATCCATTTGTCTCAGACAAAACCTATTCAAATATCCTCTCAAATAACCTCACGTATAACTAGAGGCCTTACATTGATCAAAATCCAACCTATGGATCCCTTTTGATTAACTAAAAAGGAAACACCCAAAGAAGAGGTAATAATTTCACCACCTCTTTCAAAGTTCTTTTTCTTCTTCCACTTCCTCTTTATTTGTTGTTTCCATACAAAAATAATAAATCCAGTAAATTATACATAATTTGTTGTTATAATAAATTTTTTACAACCAAATTCATTATTCTATCCATCCTATGAATGAGAAGTCATGATACATGCATACGTACTGCTTATCGTCTCCACGTCGTGGTGTAGTTTGTTATTAAAACACTTCATTATTTGGATGGGTATAATAATGAGTAAATCTAATGTAAATAATAAATATAACAAGTTTATTATTATTTATATATGATATACCATCCAATGACATATTATTTCACCATCAATAGAATGACATTGTTGCTCATGCATACGTACGGATTACCGTCTCCATGAACGTGATGAAATTCATTCCCCGTCATAACCATTAAAGAATAATTTTCATTTTATGATTAAATTTTTTTTAAGAACATAATATCATTATTTATATGAATCAAATAAATCCTCTCCATAAAAAAATATGGCTTATGTAACCCAACATATAAAGGAAAATTAATCAGTTAACACCCGAAACAATGATACTACTGAAATATTATTAACAAAGAAATATTAAAAGATAATATATGATATTATATATATGTATGTGTTTTTTTAATAATTTAATAAAAATTATTTTACTATTATACATGAGGTTAATGTACATTTGATCAAGGAAAAGTACAAGTAAAGGGTTAATTTTACAATCTATTCATTATTTGAGGTTGTTTATACGTGAGTATCTACAGGGACCTGTTTATCATCCACATATGTGTTTCTTAAAAATTAATTTCAAAACATATTTACTATTTACTAGACTATGGTTTAAAGTCATTTATACCATTTTTTTAATTTTTATAAAATTTTTATAAAGGAATCTTTTAGTCATTTTCCAAACTAGGTCATTTTTTATCTTTTCAACAAAATTATAGAAAGAATGTTTTTTAAATTATACGGCGATTGCCGCTATTTTAAGTCATTATAACACCTTAGAAGCACCAATTACAAGATTATACAAATATTTTCAAAAATCAATGATTTATTTTATAATTATGTTACTTTTAAATGATTTCAAAACAGAAATAGATATTTCTATCAAATAGTTTTTATTTCATCTATGTCAACCTCCTTTGAGGGATTTTACACTTGTTTGGTGTTGATTTACTATGATACAATCTTACATATTGTGTTAAATTTTTTTTGATCTGTTTGAATGTGGATGTATTATTTTTATACCATTCATGGTTTATGGATAATGTATTGACATTTCATATGTTAGTTTTAATACGAATGTTTACGTTATGTTTCAGCATTTTCATATGAGGAATGCATTGGATTTTTTATGTGACGGGTGGAGCCCGCTACAGCTCCTCGATTTATAGGTAGGTATCATGATAAAAACTAGTATCTTGGAACAAGGCCTTGACAAAATATTATTTGGAGTCTTTGCACGAGGCCTTGACTATGTGGTTATAATGTCTGACATTATGTGTTACATCATTATGAAATTAGCTATTGATATTACATATGATTATTCGACTAGTATAATATCCATGTGAATATATAAATGGAATTATTTGATTTATATTTTCCATATTATGCAAAATTTTAAGTTTAAAAGGATTGTGTTAAAGTCTTATATGTTACCTTAAATGTGTATGCTTATTTATGATAGTTTCCACTATATTATTATCCTTACTGAGTATCTGAGATCAACTTTTTCTTATGCTTTCTTTTTCCCATGATGTGAAGAAGTATATTACGATTAACTTGAGGAATAGGTTAAGAGATATAAAAGTTTTAAAAGGGGGCACAAAGTTGATTTTTTATTTCATGATTTAATATAAAACTTTTGTATGTATCTAGTACTTCCAAGGATACTAAACTGATTGGTCTTTTAGGAAAAGATTCCTTGTGTCATGCCAATTTTATGCAACAATGCACCGACTGTGGGTAACTGGGGTTGGGGCATTACAGTTGGTATCAGAGTAATTTTAGTACAAACCTTGGAATCTTGATTAAGAAATACTCTAATTAGAGTGGATTTGTAACACCCTGAGCTTCCACAATACGCTTCTCATTCAATAATGCAATAGCTTGCATCGTACGCAACTTTGAGATCTAAAACACCGCGACTAATCAAAGTAGCCCTTATGAATAGTAATAACCAATTTTAAAATTATAGAAATTTTATATTTCAAAATGGACTTCATTTTTGGATTCGGAATATCGAAATTAGCCTATGTTGAATTTTTGGTATTTTTCTGAGAACTTCTCATTTTTATGAATAGTAAAAAATACTTAAAAACAACTTTTTTAATCAAAATAATTTATAGTGATAAATTATACTATTTAGTGTTTTTAAAGTATAATTATAATATATTTTTACCATTTTATCCAATGGTGTCTATTAGAATTAATTTAACAATGAAATTGGACATAAACAATTGCCAATCTTTTGATATAAATTGTTTCTTAAAAACACGCTATTTGTTGTGACAGCGGGAATTAATTATAAAATTAATTAATGCAACTTATATTTTTGGAATTTTGTAAAATAGACATCATTTTTGAATTCAGAATATCAATTATAGCTTAGGGTGAAATTTTGGCATTGTTCTGAAAAACTTTAATTTTTGATGAATAGTGAAACCACTAAGTGGTAGTTAAATAACTGATTTTTCGTTTAATAAAATATTACCACTTCTGTGATTTGATTTTCAAAAATCCGACATACATGGTTGTCATTAAGAAGTAAAATGTGGTTCAATGAGATTAAAATAATTTTTGGTGAATAGTAACTTTTAAGTTCTTAATCGCGATTAGAGGTAATTAGTGTAGTTTAAGGTAAAAATAATGTTTTAATAATATGAGATGATCTTTACACATGTCCTACCCTCATTGGATGTGCCATGGCCGACCAAGAAAATCCATGGGTCAACTTTGGGACCCCATGGAGCCACTTTAGTTAGAAAATGACATAAATACCTTTTATTTAATGTTAAAGTAAAAAAAAGACACAAACATGAAATGTTTTACTAAAACAATTTTTACATGGGGTTATACAAGTAATATTTTTTACTATAAATAGTCATTGGAAAGCTAAAAAGATTTCATAAATCATAGTGTTTTTTTTATAATTTTTAGACATTAAATAAATTAAATTATTTATGACATCATTATGATGCAGCGATGACCTCATTATTTAACGATTTTAATAAAATAAAAAGATAATGTACAATCCAAGGCTTACACTTGTCCAAAGACTATTGGATGGGTATATTTCGAACCCTTATCACCTTAGCCACGAATTATATATTTTTGGGACCTTTAGAATCTGAAAAGAATTGTATAATAATGTAAATGTTCCTTACTTTCCAAGAGTGCCCCTCCTCTCCTCTTATAAAAGGCCCCCACCTCTACCACCTCATTCACACTTTCAAGCCATTTGGCTCGGCAAAACTCTTCCCAAATACTCTCCCAACTTCCACCTCTTACTCCTAGAAGCCTCACTTTGGGAAGAACTCTTTCCAAGGAAGCCTTTGGCTCCAATCAAAAGAGTTACCCGATTTAAAGGTAATGTCTTCTCTTATGTTATTTTGTTTTATTTTTCTTCTCCAACCCCATAAACTCTTTTTATTCATTTCTTTTGTAACAACACCAGTATCCTCAATATACTAGGATGTTTTTATAAGAAGTATTCGAGCTACTCTTACACACACCTACATCTAATGGTTAAAGAACATACGGTTTCTGTGGATGGCGAATTTCTGCCTCACGAAATGATGATTGTTCAACACTCATATAACACCTTCAAAGGTGGAAATTAAGATGTCACTATATTTATATATGATATATAATATGTTTATGTTTTACTTATGCTTCTGTATTTCTCATTTATGGCATAATTTATGATTTCCATTATGGGTAAACGCGATAATTTCATTTTAGGAAGTGCGGACTACCGCCCCCTCAAAGTGATTTGAATCGTTAATGTCATATGTGGGATGTATAAAGGATGGAGTAAATGGTATTATACACTATATTATACTGGAATTATATTATAAATTTATATCATTATGATTTCATTCCATTAAATATGAAATAGAAATGAATGTGGAATTCATGCGTACGTACGGCTTACCGTCTCCATGAACGTTGCATTTCATTTCTTACCTCTAAATGTTACATAATATTATAAATGAATGTATATACTGGATATATATGATATATATGACATCTAAATCATGAATATAATTCTAGAGATAATGTATATTATACCACATAAACAACCTGTAATTATAAGAAGTTTATTGTTGACTCAAGTACCAAAGATCGACAAAACGACCGTTATTAACTTAAATAATTACATAATGTTCATAACATTGTAATAAGTGATATAAAAAGGATAATGAAATTGAAAATGGTTCTTAATAAGGTATATATTAACTCTAGTTTATTATTCAGGAGGTTAAAGAATGGTTGAGTCAAGTCAGACACGAGGTAAGGGAACTTCTTAACCCAACTTCCATTCTTTGGGTTAATCTCCTACTTTCAAATTATGTCATGATATTATTATGTCTTATTTTGTATTTCTACTTTCTTTATGTGTACCTATAGTGAATACACATAATATATATATTTTATTTTAAAAATTATCTTTGTAAGGACTTCATCTCAATCTCCTTTCATTGAGGCATATTTGGTTTTATACACAAATTTCTTTTATACGGTGTATAAACCACTTTGACTTTTATGTTTATTCAAAAGGAATATTTTTTATACGAAGCATTTACTAAACGACAAAAGGGAATGTTTTTGTCGTACGTATGTGGCGAAAATGACTTCTCCGCCGCCATGATCACTATTTGAGTTTCGGCTTCCTCTACAATTCATACCCTTTTTTTAATGAAAAATAAATACCATGTTATACTTTGCTTTTATTTTAGTATTGAAAATGGTTTTGAAAGTGTTTTTATTATATCAATGTGTTGTATTGATATCTTGTGATTGAAATGTGGAAATGTTATATTTCCTTTATGTATGTTTTATGTGATACGATTATGTTATGGTTTATGAGATGTTTAAACCTGTTCATATGAGGAATGTATTGGACTTAATAAGTGACGGGTGGAGCCCGCTATAGCTCCTCGATGCATCGGTAGGTCTCATGAGACAACTAGACGTGGAATTGGCCGAGGCCCTTTCCCAATTTGATTTATGGTTTTGGCCGAGGCCTTAATCATTTTAGACGTCTTGGCCGAGGCCTTGACAAAATGTTTCAGAATGTCTGGAATTATACATTCCCTCATTATGAAAGTGGTTATTTATCTTTCATGTGATTATTCATCTAGTAGAATATCCATGTGATTAAGTAAGTGTCATTATTTGATTTTACTTTTTCCATATTATTCTGAAGTTCAAGTTTAATAAGGCTTTTGTTTAGTTATACATTGCCTTAATTGTTCATTTTTAATTATTAAAGATTCCGCAATATCGTTATCCTTACTGAGAATCTGATCTCACCCCTTTCAATGTTTTATTGTTTTCCAGGATGTGAAGAAGTATATTATGAATGACCTGCAGGGATAGTGTGAGGGGATATGAAGACAATATGTTGTTGTAGTTTTGTTTTACTTTATGATGTAATGAAAGACTTATGAATGTATCTAGTGTTTCCAAGGCTACTAAACTAATCGGTCTTTCGAGACTTGATCTTTTGTGATCATTCCAATGTTACGAAGTAATGCACCGACTATGGGTAGCTGGGGTTGGTGCATTACAGTTGGAATCAGAGGAAGTTTAGTACTAACCTTGGAAGCTAGATTTTGATAAACTCTGATTTGAGCACATAGCCCGAAGATAGACTTTAAGGATTAGTATAGAAGAACTTCCTAAAATTTTGGTATTATAGAGATTTTGTGAGCTTTCCGAGCAATACATATCTGTCTGGATACGAGCAGGTAGAGGTGGCTCTGGCACAGATGTACCTAGGGGTAAAACCCGAAAACACCGCTTTGAGCTAGACTCGAACGGGAACTGATGCACGACAACGGGCCTTGCTGCACTCTTGGTTACGACACTCCCGGGGGATATGCTTAGGATAATTCTCATTTTCTTTACAAACCACTATGAAGGGTTATGAGTATATACTTCCTCAAAGAAAACGTTTCTTTTTATGATTATGGATTATATCCATAAATAGTTCAATTTATGTAAAGTGTTTTACAAATATGGAATTATGTATTTTATTTCATAAACTAATCTACTTTATGCCATTGTTTAGAAATGGCGCCTAGTGGAAGGAATGGAAACCGCATCAATGCACGCACTCCGTGTAGGGATTTCCCTCCTTCTCAAGATAATTATTGTGGATCTGGAGATACAACTGGTGCTGATCAACTTATTACCATACTGGGACAACTCACTCAGGTTATGAATAATAACCTTACTCGTATGGATCACCCTGATCCACAACGTGGAGGATCAATATTAGACCGCTTCATGAGGCAACAACCGCCAACATTTAATGGGGGTACAAATCCATTAGTAGCTGAGCAATGGATAAACTCCTTAGAGAAAATATTCCATGCCTTGGGGAGTAGCGAAAGGGAGAAGGTTATCATGGCAGTTTACCGCCTCACTGGATATGCCGATCAGTGGTGGTCGCTGATTCAAAACACAAAGGAAGATGATGACGTATCAAATATGGAATGGAGGGAGTTCAAAGTGCTTTTCTTAGAAAAATACTTTCCTATTGACCATCGAGTAGATATGGAAAGGCAATTTCTGAGTCTGAGGCAGAAGGAGGATGAGAATGTCACAAAGTATGAGGCTAACTTTACAAGGTTAGCGAGGCATGCTGCCGATTATATAAGTAACCCAAGGAGTAAGATTGATCGTTTCTTTGATGGGTTAAAACCATTTCTCTGTTGAGATTTAGTATCACAATCCTTCTCATCATACGAAGATATTGTCTCGTGTGCTATCAAGACAGAAAAGGAATTCTCTAAGTCTTATGACAACAAAGTAAAGCAAGAGAATAAGAGAACGGTGGAACAAGAGACAAATAAAGGGAAAAGGGGAAAGAAGGATTTTCCACTATGTGATAATTGTGGGAAGAATCACCCTGGTACTTGCCTAAAAGGAATGAGAGTTTGTTATAAATGTGGAGAAAAGGGTCACCAGGCTCGTGATTGCAAGGGAAAGAAAGAGGCTATCAAAGTTGAATGCTACAATTGTAGAGAAATGGGTCATTATGCAAATGAATGTCCTAAGCGTCAGGGAAACTTACCTCAGAAAAGGCCAAGGGATCAAGGACAATCTTATGTTGTTACTACAGTTGAAGCAGAATAACTAATGTATTGGTGCTTTTGGACTCATGGATTATATTCTGGTTATTAGAATAATGTGATATATATATATAAGGATTGTACTACAGTACTTGTTTATTTCAGTAAGGTTTTAATATGTTGAAGCTAATTATATTTTTATTATGTGACAATAAGAGAAACTTTACTTTGTTTGGGGAATCTGATAAATTGATTTTGGAATTAAGAGACCTTTTAGAGAAAGTCTGGACAGAGGTATTTTGGATAACTATAAAGGTTGGAGTGGATTAAGGTTGGAGTGGATTAAGTTGATCTTTGGATAGTATTGTTTAAGGTTAAAAAATTTATAAAGATTATTTTTGGAATATTATGATACTATAGTTTTAGGAAAAGGACAACCTGCAGGGTGGGGCATAACCCGTCGCGTCGGACAAAGCTGCAGGAATCGAACCCACAACCATAGTGCGACAGGCCTTTATTTCCTACCACTAGCCTATAGGAAGTCCCTGGTTTTTACAAAATAATTTTACTAATCTAAATGGTATGTGTTAACATTTGGAACCTTATACAATTATGATAAGTATAATATTTTTGAGTTCTATTATCTTTTTGAGTGAAAGATGAGTTGAAGGTTGAAACTTTAATTGTCAAGTATAAATATATATATACCTATCTCTTATTCAATGAATAAATTAATTCTTAAACTTTAGTAAAGGGATATTAAAACAAAAAAATGTGTTATCCTAATACCTTATGTCTTGTTGAACTGATGATATTTTAAATCAACATAGATTAAAGGCTTTGAGGCCCTCAATTTGACAGTTGATTGTGATTGATGACCTCAATCACTCCCTATAAATATTTACGTTTTTCCTCCAATTATATGTCTCTAATTTCCACCAATGTTCTCCTAATCGAGATCATAATTGGGTGGTGACTTTTTCTTTTCCCTTTCCCTCTTATTAAGGCTAAATTTTATTAATCTTATTTCCGATGTGGGTTTTCCACAAAGTTATTTTCTATTTTCAACCTTTTATTTTCCAAGAAAAATTTCAAATTGTGAGGACGCAATTTATTGAAGGAGGGGAGAATGTAACACCCCGAGCTTCCACAATACGCTTCTCATTCAATAATGCAATAGCTTGCATTGTACGCAACTTCGAGATCTAAAACACCGCGACTAATCAAAGTAGCCGTTATGAATAGTAATAACCAATTTTTAAAATTATAGAAATTTTATATTTCAAAATGGACTTCATTTTTGGATTCAGAATATCGAAATTAGCCTATGTTGAATTTTTGGTATTTTTCTGAGAACTTCTAATTTTTATGAATAGTGAAAAATACTTAAAAACGACTTTTTTAATCAAAATAATTTATAGTGATAAATTATACTATTTAGTGTTTTTAAAGTATAATTATAATATATTTTTTCCATTTTATCCAATGGTGGTCATTAGAATTAATTTAACATTGAAATTGGACATAAACAATTGCCAATCTTTTGATATAAATTGTTTCTTAAAAACACGCTATTTGTTGTGACAGCGGGAATTAATTATAAAATTAATTAATTCAACTTATTTGTTTGGAATTTTGTAAAATATACATCATTTTTGAATTCAGAATATCAATTATAGCTTAGGGTGTAATTTTGGCATTGTTCTGAAAAACTTCAATTTTTGATGAATAGTGAAACCACTAAGTGGTAGTTAAATAACTGATTTTTCGTTTAAATGAAATATTACCACTTCTGTGATTTGATTTTCAAAAATCCGACATACATGGTTGTCATTAAGAAGTAAAATGTGGTTCAATGAGATTAAAATAATTTTTGGTGAATAGTAACTTTTAAGTTCTTAATCGCGATTAGAGGTAATTAGTGTAGTTTAAGGTAAAAATAATGTTTTAATAATATGAGATGAGCTTGACAGATGTCCTACCCTCATTGGATGTGCCATGGCCGACCAAGACAATCCATGGGTCAACTTGGGGACCCCATGGAGCCACTTTAGTTAGAAAATGACATAAATACCTTTTATTTAATGTTAAAGTAAAAAAAAGACACAAACATGAAATGTTTTACTAAAACAACTTTTACATGGGGTTATACAAGTAATATTTTTTACTCTAAATAGTCATTGGAAAGCTAAAAAGATTTCCTAAATCATAGTATTTTTTTATAATTTTTAGACATTAAATAAATAAAATTATTTATGACATCATTATGATGCAGCGATGACCTCATTATTTAACGATTTTAATAAAATGAAACGATAATGTACAATCCAAGTATTACACTTGTCCAAAGACTATTGGATGGGTATATTTCGAACCCGTATCACCTTAGCCACGAATTATATAAGTGTGGGACCTTTAGAATCCGAAATGCATTGTATAATAAAGTAAAAGTTCCTTACTTTCCAAGAGTGCCCCTCCTCTCCTCTTATAAAAGGCCCCCACCTCTACCACCTCATTCACACTTTCAAGCCATTTGGCTCGGCCAACCTCTGCCCAAATACTCTCCCAACTTCCACCTCTTACTACTAGAAGCCTCACTTTGGGAAGAACTCTTCCCAAGGAAGCCTTTGGCTCCAATCAAAAGAGTTACCCGATTTAAAGGTAATGTCTTCTCTTATGTTATTTTGTTTTATTTTTCTTCTCCAACCCCATAAACTCTTTTTATTCATTTCTTTTGTGACAACACCAGTATCCTCAATATACTAGGATGTTTTTATAAGAAGTATTCTAGCTAAACTTACACACACCTACATCTAATGGTTAAAGAACATACAGTTTCTGTGGATGGCGAATTTCTGCCTCACGAAACGATGATTGTTCAACACTCATATAACACCTTCAAAGGTGGCCATTAAGATGTCACTATATTTATATATGATATATAATATGTTTATGTTTTACTTATTCTTCTGTATTTCTCATTTATGTCATAATTTATGATTTCCATTATGGGTAAACGCGATAATTTCATTTTAGGAAGTGCGGACTACCGCACCCTCAAAGTGATTTGAATCGTTAATGCCATATGTGGGATGTATGAAGGATGGAGTAAATGGTATTATACACTATATTATACTGTAATTATATTATACATTTATATCATTATTATTTCATTCCATTAAATATGAAATAGAAATGAAAGTAGCGTTCATGCGTACGTACGGCTTACCGTCTCCATGAACGGTGCATTTCATTTCTTACCTCTAAATGTTACGTAATATTATAAATGAATGTATATACTGGATATATATGATATATATTACATCTAAATCATGAATATAATTCTGGAGATAATGGATATTCTACCACATAAACAACTTTTAATTATAAGAAGTTTATTGTTGACTCAAGTACCAAAGATCGACAAAACGACCGTTATTAACTTAAAAAATTACATAATGTTCATAACATTGTAATAAGTTATATAAAAAGGATAATGAAATTGAAAATGGTTCTTAATAAGGTATATATTAACTCTAGTTTATTATTCAGGAGGTTAAAGAACGGTTGAGTCAAGTCAGACACGAGGTAAGGGAACTTCTTAACCCAACTTCCATTCTTTGGGTTAATCTCCTACTTTCAAATTATGTCATGATATTATTATGTCTTATTTTGTATTTTTACTTTATTTATGTGTACCTATAGTGAATACACATAATATATATATTTTATTTTAAAAATGATCTTTGTAAGGACTTCATCTCAATCTCCTTTCATTGAGGCATATTTGGTTTTATACACAAATTTCTTTTATACGGTGTATAAACCACTTTGACTTTTACGTTTATTCAAAAGGAATATTTTTTATATGAAGTGTTTACTAAACGACAAAAGGGAATGTTTTTGTCGTACGTATGCGGCGACAACGACTTCTCCACCGCCGTGACCACTATTTGAGTTTCAGCTTCTTCTACAAGCCATACCCTTTTTTTAATGAAAAATAAATACCATGTTATACTTTTCTTTTATTTTGGTATTGAAAATGGTTTTGAAAGCGTTTTTATTATATCAATGTGTTGTATTGATATATTATGATTGAAATGTGGAAATGTTATGTTTTCTTTATGCATGTTTTATGTGATACGATTATGTTATGGTTTATGAGATGTTTAAACCTGTTCATATGAGGAATGTATTGGACTTAATAAGTGACGGGTGGAGCCCGCTATAGCTCCTCGATGCATCAGTAGGTCTCATGAGACAACTAGACGTGGAATTGGCCGAGGCCCTTTCCCAATTTGATTTATGGTTTTGGCCGAGGCCTTAATCATTTTAGACGTCTTGGCCAAGGCCTTGACAAAATGTTTCAGAATGTCTGTCATTATAAATTCCCTCATTATGAAAGTGGTTATTGATCTTTCATGTGATTATTCGTCTAGTAGAATATCCATGTGAGTAAATAAGTGCCATTATTTGATTTTACTTTTTCCATATTATGCTGAAGTTCAAGTTTAATAAGGCTTTTGTTTAGTTATACATTTCCTTAATTGTTAATTTTTAATTATGAAAGATTCCGCAATATCGTTATCCTTACTGAGCATCTGAGCTCACCCCTTTCAATGTTTTAATGTTTTCCAGGATGTGAAGAAGTATATTATGAATGACCTGCAGGGATAGTGTGAGGGGATATGAAGACAATATGTTGTTGTAGTTTTGTTTTACTTTATGATGTAATGAAATACTTATGAATGTATCTAGTGTTTCCAAGGCTACTAAACTAATCGGTCTTTCGAGACTTGATCTTTTGTGATCATGCCAATGTTACGAAGTAATGCACCGACTCTGGGTAGCTGGGGTCGGGGCGTTACAGAAGTACCCTAAGATATACATTGAGGATTAGTATAGAATGAATTCCTATAATTTTGGTAATGTAGATATTTTTTGTATTTTCCAATCAATACATACCTGTATGCATAAGAGTAAGTTTAGGTGGCTTTGGAACAGATGTACCTAGGAGTTTAAACTCTAACAAGTTTTTTTGTTCTAGACTTGGGGTATCCTGGTACATGACAATAGGCCTTTATTCACTCTAGCTTACGACACTCCTGGGGGACATGCTTAGGATAATTCACATTTTCTTTATGAAAACATTTTGAAGGATTTATGAATAAATTCTTCCTCGAAGAAAACATTTTTTATGATTATGAATTATATGCAAAAACTGTTCAATTTATGTTAGTTATTTTACTTGTATGGAATTATGTATTACGATTCATAAGCTAATCTCATATATGCCTTTGTTTAGAAATCGTGCTTAGTGGAAGGAATAGAAACTATATCAATGCACGTAATCCATGTAAGGATTTCCCTCCAACTCTAGATAATTATAGTATAGATGGTGATGCAATCGGTGTTGAACAACTTATAGCCATACTGGAAAAAATCACTTAGGTTATGAATAATAACCTTACTCATATAGAGCACCCTGATCCACAACGTGGAGGATCAATGTTAGACTGCTTTATGAGGCAACAACCACCAACATTATATAGGACTAAAAATCCATTTGAAGCTGAGAAATGGATAAGTTCCATAGAGAAAAGATTTCATTATTTGTTAGGTACAAAAAGGGAAAAGGTTTTCATGGCAGTTTATTGCCTCACAGGAGATGCAGATTAATGGTGGTCATTAATTATAAACAAAAAGAAAGATGAAGAAGTATAAAATATGGAATGGTGGGAGTTTAAAGATCTTTTCTTAGAAAATTAATTTCCTTGTGACCATCAAGCGGATATGGAAAGACAATTTCTAAGTCTGAGGCAAAAAGAGGATAAGAATGTCGCAAAGTATGAGGCAAACTTTACAAGGTTAGTAAGGCATGTAGTATATTATATACATAACTCAAAGAGTAATATTGATCGATTCTTCAATGGGTTAAAACCCTTTCTCCATTGAGAATTTGTCTCACAATCTATCTCATCATACGAAGATATTGTCTCATGTGCTATCAAGACAGAAAATTAATTCTCTATGTATTATGACTTTAAAGTAATGAAAGATAAGAAGATATCTTTCGAACACACTATAATTGGAAATAATGGGTAAAAGGGAAAAGTTGAATTTCTATCCTGCAATAAATGTGGGAAGAAACACCCCAGTACTTGCCTAAAAATAATGGGAGTCTGTTACATAGGAGGTGAAAAAGGCCACCAAGCTCGTGATTGCTTGGGAAATAAAGAGGTTTTCAATATTTAATGCTATAATTGTATAAAAATGGTTCATTATGCAAATGAATTTCCTAAGAATTAGGTAAACTCACCTCAAAAAAGTCCAAGGGAGAAATTCTAAGCTTATGCGATCACTACTGCTGAGGTTGAAGCATCGAATGGTGCGGTGGCAGGTAATTTAATGGATTCCTCAAATATATCCAATACTTTATTTGATTCTAGATAATCACATTATTTCATATCTTCTCAGTTTTATTTGAAAATTAGATATTTCCAATTTAACTTAACAAGGGAGTTTTCAATCAAAACTCCTAAGGGAAGTATCATTGCAACAAAGTTTTGTGAATCACTTTCCATTAGAGAATATAAATGTTCTTTATTTGCTGATATCATCATTATACCCATGATTGAATTTGATATAATCCTCATTATGGATTGGTTCTTGGACCATGATGCAAAAATAAATTGTAAGAAGAAGGATGTTACAATTTTGGATGATGATAAGAAGTACCTTATCTTTATAATAGAAATGTCGCCACCTGATTCTTATCTAGATCCACCCCATTAGCTCTACTAAATTAAATTATTTAGGAGAAGGAGAATGAACTAAATATGGGTGAGTAAAGGAATATTCAAATAGAGTATGTGCCTATTCTTGAAGAATATATTGATGTGATTCCATAATATTCCCCTGGACGTCCTCCAAAATGAGAAATTGAGTTTTCCATTGATTTAATTCCTATTTCATGGACCATGTCGAATACCCATTATAGAATATCCACTATTTAATTAGTGGAACTAAAGAAATAATTTGAGGAATTGAGTAATAAGGGATTTATTCACCCTAGTGTTTCTCCATGGGGAGCCCATGTTATTTTTGTTAAGAATAAATATGGCTCTATGAGGATGTGCATTTACTACAGGGAGATCAATCCTATAATAATAAAGAAAAAGTATCCTCTACCTCGTATTGATGATTTATTTGAAAAACTTCATGGAGATAAATATTTTTCAAAGATTGACCTTCGATATGCGTACCATCCTTTGTGTGTGAAAAAGGAAGTCATTTCATAGATACCATTTTGTACCATGTATGGGCATTAAGAGTTTACAGTAATGCACTTTGGATTGACTAACGCACCCTCTATCTTCATGGATCTAATAAATATAGTATTCATAGAATATCTTGATGACTTTGTCGTGGTATTTATTGATGATATCTTGGTATACTTCAAAATCTACGAAGATCATAAAAATAACTTGCACAATATTCTAAAGACTCTTAAAAAAATTCATTATATGGGATGTTTATCAAGTGTTAATTTAGGTTTCAGGAGATTTCATTTCATGGCCATATTTTCTCTAATAATGGAATCTTTTTTGATCCTTAGAAGACAAGAGAAAAACAAGAATGGCTAGCACCGAAGTGTATAACTGAGGAACACAGTTTTATTGGTTTAGTGGGTTATTATTGGTGTTTCATCCAAGATTTTTCAGATTGGCTAACCCAATAACCAAGATAACATAAAGGGGTTAAATTAATTTGGAAGAAAGAGTGTGAAGAATTTTTTGAAGAACTGGAGATAATATTAGTCAATAATCTTATCATGACTCTACCATTGGGGAATGATGGGTTTTTATTTATAGTGATGTTTTAAACGAAGGGCTTGGTTGTGTCCTTATGTAGAATGATAGAGTTATTTCCTATGCATAACGACAGCAAAAAATTAAGGAATAAAACTATCCCACTCATGATCTTGAGTTAGCATCTATAATATTTGCTTTGAAGATCTACAGAAACTATCTCTATGGTGAAAATGTGAGATATATACTGATAAAAAGAGTTTGATGTATATTTTCTCATAGAAAGAACTCAACATGAGGCAAATATGATGGCTTGAACTACTCAAGGATTTAGATTTCACTATAAACTAACACCCGAGGAATGAAAATAAGGTGGTAGATGCTTTGAGCATAAAGGATCATGGATTTTTGAACAATATGAGAGTTTAAAGGGATTACATGTTCATGGATCTAGTAAAGATGGAAATGGGTATAATCATGGAAGGTGAAACATCAATACTTTTTCAAATGGTTGTCAAACCATCCTTACTAAAAAGGATAAAAAGTTCTCAGACTGATGATGAGAAGCTTCAAAAGAATATTAAAGTTGCGAATGATGGGAGATTGATTGACTTCGTATATGAAGATGTAATTTTTAAATTTGGGAAGAGACTTTGTGTTCCTAATATACCTGATCTAAAGAAATAATTTCTAGATGATGATCATAGATCCAATTTCTCTATACACCCTGGTAGCACTATGATGTATAGAGATTTTAAGGAACAGTTTTGGCGGGACAACATGAAGTGGGAGATTGCTGATTATGTGTCAAGATGTTTGGTTTTTCAATAGGTGAAGGCTGGAAGACAACATCCTAGAGGAGTCATGCGACCTCTTCCCTTTCCTAAGTGGAAATGGGATGATATTATTATGGACTTTCTCATGGGGCTACTAAATACTCATAGAAGGAATGATTCAATATGGTTCATTGTTGATCGTCTTACCAAGACAACACATTTTCTGGCTATAAGAGAAGATTTACCAAATGAACATTTAGAGAGACTATATATTAATTAAGTTGTAATACTTTATGGAGTACCCATATCGATTGTTTTTTATCATGATCCCCATTTTACATCATGATTCTGGAAAAGTCTTCAGAAGGCCCTTGATACTGAACATCATTTAAGCACTGACTACCACCCTTAAACTAATGGATAATCAGAACAGACTACTCAAACCATAGAAAACATATTAAGATCTTTATCACTTGACTTTCAAGGTATGTGGGGTCAATATTTACCTCTAGTAAAATTTTCCTATAACAATAGCTTCAATTCAAGTATTCTGATGTCACCATATGAGGCATTATATGGAAATAGATGTCGCATACCATCTTTTTGTGATGATGTTGGTGAATGAAAACTCGTAGGCCTAGAACATATTGAGGAAACAATGGAAAAGATGAAGATTATCCAAACCCACATAAAATAATCACAAAGTAGGCAAAAGAGCTATGCCAATAACTGAAGGAAGGATTTGTAATTTCAAGTAGGATGTCATGTTTTCATGAAGTTATCTCCATGGAAGGGTTTTATACATTTAAGTAAGAAGGGTAAATTAAGTCCCATGTACACTGTAACTTTTTAAATTCTAGAATGAATTGGAGTTGTAGCTTACCATTTGAAAATGACTCCAAGTCTCTCCAAAGTTCATGATGTCTTCCACGTATCACTATTGATAAAATACATGCCAGACCCAATGCATGTACTCACCGATGAAGAAATAGAACTAGAACCTGATTTGTCTTATTGTGAAGATCTTGTCAAGATTATTGACACCAGAGAACAAGTGTTGAGAAACTGGATGACTCATCTGGTAAAATTTGTATGGAGAAACCCTAAAATAGAAGAGGTAACATGATAACTCAAGGAACTTATGATGAAGAACCGCCCGAATATTTTTATGCAATATAATTCTAGAAATTTAGAGGAATAAATTATTGGAAGGTGGGTAGAATGTAAAACCCCAAGATTCCGTGGTATGCTTCCCTTTGAATAATGAAATAGCTTACGATGTATGCAAATTCGATTTCTAACACAGAACGACCAATCAAACAAGTCATTATGAATAGTAATACCCACTATTTTAAATTATATAAATTTTATTTTTCAAAATAGACTTCATTTTGGATTCGGAATGTGAAAATTAGTATAGGGTGATTTTTTGGTATTTTTCTAAAAACATTAATTTTTTTATGAATAGTAAAAAACATTGTGGTATTGTTTAAAATCGACTTCTTATTTAAATAATTAGTTATTTTATTTAAATTTATTTTAGGTAAAAATATATACATAATACCTATATTTGTTCAATGTAATTCATTGGTGTCATTTTATAAAAATATTATATATATATATATATATATATAAACTTTTATTCAACTTTTTACCATCTTTTACACACCCTCTAGGAGCATTTGAAAATTTTCCTAAAACATAATTTTACTTCTTCAGTGAATTGAATTTCAAAAATCTGAGAGACATGGTTGACATCAGTAAGTAAAATTTGGTTCATTAGGATGAAAATAATTTTTAGTGAAGTAACTTTTGACTTTTATTTACCACGATTAAAAGTAAATATGGTTATTAAAGGTAAAAAATGATATTATAATTACCCTAAAACATGCCTGAATTCTATTTTTTAAGTCTATTTCGACCAAAATAAACCATAGTAATAAAATATTATCATGTTCATCCACTTGTATTATATTAGGACATTTATTATTACTTTATTTAAAGAAGAGTTCAAAGTGTTCAATTCAAAGATAAATAAGTAAACCATTTTTAATATAGAGTTATACATAATATAAATTAGAATATTAATATTCATTAAAATATAAAATGAATTCCTACATAAAGTTATTTTATTTATAATATTTTGAAATTAAATAATTAAAGTTATTTATGACACAATGATGATGCATTAATTACCTTATTAATGAAAGATTAAAATAATTGATATTATAAATATCCAAATAAATGTAAATTGAGACATTTGATGAATTACATTAATTTTATTGGTTAATATGACTTGTTATGGTTGATTAAATAAATTTCATTTTGATGTGATAATGTTTTTATGACTTTCACAAAAACAAAATACCAAATAGTGTTAAAATTGACATAAATGAGTTTTTAAAACAAATACTATATTAATAATTGATATAATATTCCTAAAAATATAACATTAGGAAAAAGAACATAAATAATATTTTATATAATAATAATTAACTACTTGGTGTTCTCTTGTATTTTTATAGTATGTTTGTTAACCATTTATTGAATTAATACAAGAATACATGTTAAAAGTTAAACTATTTAACTAAGTGTTAAATCTAAAAGATAAGGATAATATGGTGACATAAACCTGTCTAAAACCTATTAGTTGAATGGTTTTGAACCCATACCCACCATATCCTTGAAATAAATAATTTTTAAGACAATATAAAGAGAATATTATTGTATAATAAAATAATATTTCAAGCTTTTCCTAAAGTCACCCTCACCTCTCTTTTAAAGGGGTACTTCCCCTTATCCCAAAATCACACCTCCAAAGCCATTTTTATCGCACAAACCTACTCAAATATCCTCAAAAATTCAATTAATTCTACGTAGATGCCATAAATTGACCATAAATCCATCCTAAGGATCCCTTTTGATCAACTCAAAAGGAAACACTCGAAAAAGAGGTAATAATTTCACCACCTCTTTCAAAGTTCTTTTCTTATTCCACTTCCACTTTCTTTGTTGTTTCCATACAAAATTAATAAATCCAGTACCATATAGAAACATTTATGTTATTATAAATATGGTACAACCATATTCATTATTTTATCCATCCTATTAATGACATGTTACCATACGTTCATACGTACGGCTTACCATCTCCACGTCATGGTGTAGTTAGTTATTCAAACACATAATTATTTGTATGGGTATAATAATGAGTATAACTAATGTAAATAATAAATATAACATGTTAATTATTCTGTATATATGATATACCATCCAATTACATATGATTTCACCATCAATAGAATGATATTTTCACTCATGCGTACGTATGGATTACAGTCTCCACGAACGCGATGAAATTAATTCCCCATCACAACCATTCAAGAAGAAATTGAATTTTATGATTAAAAATAAGGTTTAATAACATAATATCATTCTTAATATAAATAAAATACATCCTATCCATAACAAACATGGCTTATGTAACCAATCATATAAAAATAAAATGAATCAGTTAACACATGAAACAATGATACTACTGAAATATTATTAACAAAGCAATATTAGAATATCAAATATGATATCATATTTAAGTATGTGGTTCTTGTATAATTTAATAATAGATAGTTTACTATTATACAGGAATTTAGTGTACCCTCTATCAAGGAAAATTACAATGTAAGGTTTAATTCTACAATCTCTTCATTATCTGAGGTTGTTTATATGTGAGTATCTACTGGGACCTCTTTATCATCCACAACTGTGTTTCTTAAAAATGTATTTCAAAACATTTTTACTATTTACTAAATTATGTGTTAAAGTAATTTATACCATTGTTTTACTTTTTATAAATTTTTTATAAAGTAATATTTCTATCATTCTCCAAACAAGGTTCTTTTTGTCCTTTTCGAAAAAAATTAAAGAAAGAATGTTTCTTAACTTAAACGATGAGTGCATATATTTTCTGCCATTATAGCACCTTAGAAACTTCCATTAAAAGATTATATGAATATTTTAAAAATAAATTTTTTCTTTTAAAATTATGTGACTTTTAAATGATTTCAATGTAGAAAGAGATATTTCTCCCAAATAGTTTTAATTTCATCTATTTCAACATCATTTGATGGATTTTACACTTATTTTAATTTGATTTACTATGATACAATCTTCCATATTGTATTGATGGTTTTTATCAGTTTGAATGTGGATGTGTTATTTTTATACCATTCATTGTTTATTGATAAAGTATTGAAAATGTTTATGCTAGTTTTAATACAAATGTTTATGTTATGTTTTAACCATTTCATATGAGGAATGCATTGGACTTAGTAAGTGATGGGTGGATCCCGCTATAGCTCCTCGATGCATCGGTAGGTCTCATGAGACAAACTAGTGTCTTGGCACAATGCCTTTACAAAATCCTTTTTGTAGTCTTCTTACTAGGCCTTGACTATGTGGTTATGATGTCCGAAAATATGCATTCCATCATTATGAAATTGGATATTGATATTACATATGACTATCCAACTATTATAACATCAATTTTAATAATTAAATGGAATTATTTGATTTATATTTTCCATATTATGCTAATCTTTAGGTTTAAAAGGCTTGTGTTTTAGTCTTATACATTGCCTTAAATTTTTATTCTTATTTATAATATTTTACTCTATATTTTTATCCTTACAGAGCATCTGAGATCACCCCTTTCTTATGTTTTATTTTTTCCAAGATGCAAAGAAGTATATCACATTTAAACTTCAAAAATAGGCTAAGGAATATAAGAGAATTCAAAGGGGGAAAAATGTTGTTTTTTTATTTCATGATTTAATGTAAAACTTATGTATGTATCTAGTACATCAAAGGGTACTAAACTAATCGGTCTTTCAGTACATGATTTCTTGTATAATTCCAATGTTATGTAATAATGTACTGAATCTGGGTAACTAGGGTTGGGGCATTATATAGGAAGTTCCTGGCGTAGATGAGGTTTTTGGAGCAGCTGATGATACTAGAGTGCAAGAACAAGCTCATGTTCAAATGGTACTAGTACCTAGAAATGTTATTTTGGACAGAGTACAAAACAAATATGATGATGAATATGATATTTTAACTAATCCTTAGGGAAGAAGTGTCCATATTGATATAGTAGAGCCCACAGACTGCACATGTATTGGTGGGTGGAATAGGAATCCAGGAATCATTCTATTTAGACTAGATTATTACTCAAGTGTGGAGATGATGGCTCCTCCTACTACTCCACAAGTTTAAGCTGAAGATGAACCTATTCAACTACTTCTCCAATATTACCTTCTGCAGTTGAACCAGTTGTATAGCCAGTGCCTTGTGACTATGTCACTAAGTCATATTTAGAGAAATTCAAAGATAATATATGTGAGTTAGTGAGATCTTCGTTTGGAGCCTTGAGTGAATCCTCTACTTCCATGATAATTTCAGATGTTGATGCTACTAAAATTGATAGAATGATGATTCATGAGATTCATCCTAATCTCATTACTACATATGAGAATATCATCAGAAAAAATATTGTGCTGAGAGAAGAAGTGAAGTGGATGAGTAATGAGTTAAACTCTTTGACTATAGAGTTCAAAACTTCATTGAGTTGTGTAATTGATGTTCTTAGGAACTTAGTGATAGATATACTAAGTCTATATTTGAAGCAATTGAATGAGTAACTTGGAAATATGATCACAGGTCCATCTAGTTATAAAGTTGGCAGGGTTGCTGCTAATGATTTGGAATCTCTCAAGGCTGTGATGAGAGAAGAACTCAAGAATATTTAGAGTGAGTCAGATAAAGAAAACATTGCCAAGGTGAAAAAGAATACTGATCATGTTTACAATTTGTTGATGTAGTGCAGAAATGAAGCCTCTGCTTCTTAGGAGATTTGAGAGAACATGGATAAATATTTTTTTTCAAGATCTATACCAAGTATGATCTGATCTATAAATTCAAATACTTGGAATAAAATCTCAAAAATACTCCAGTACCCAAAGACTTTAAGAAGAAAGTGGCATAGTTGAAAGATTTTACTCCTATCATAGATAAATTCATGGAGAACAAGGATGAATTCGAGAAGGGTATGCAATATGGAGGTGAGATCATTAAATATTTCATCAAGATTTTGAAGCCTTATATGCATGTCCAGGATGAGGCCATAGTGGTTTCACCTGGTTCTTCCATTAGAACTAGTTCTTTCCTTCTCCTCGGATGTCTGTATCTCAGACCCTCTCCCAGATTCAACCAGCGACTCAGGAACAACCTTAGAGTCGTGTTCTATCATAAAGGAGATTTAGACTCATAAAAAATGTTCCTACATGTGTTTAATTGCATAGTGGTGTTATTAGAACAACTTTTCCTATAGCCAAACCAACACCTTATTACCCTACTCTTGATCCTTCAAATAATGGAAAAGTGCCTCTAAATCCAAATCCTTAGCTGTGAATTGTTTCTTTGATTAGGATTTGTATCTTTATTTTGATGATTGTACTTTTTTCACCTTAATGAAAACCCTTTTGTCTTCACTATGTCTCTCATTTTATTTGTGTTCTTTCTATTTCTCCCTTATTCTTATTTTACCCTTTTTGATAATCCCAATAGTGGGTGAATGATATATATGTCCATAAATTCCTAATCTATGGGGGAGAAACTCTGGCATAGGGAACATGACATGCACTCAATATAATATATACATATATATCTCACTTATGATACAAAATTCTCTATTAGTAGAAATTCCAAATCTATATATAGATTTCCTCTGACACACTAATTAGGGGGAGTATAAAAGGAAAGCCTAAGTCACTTTTAGAATTCACATTCAATCTGGTATCATATTTAAATTATTTATTATTCATTAACATCATATTTATGCCATAATTTTTTATTATCTAAAAGGGGGAGATTGTTGGACCCTTTGTGAAATATGTTTTTTAACAACCACAAATCATGAAAATTTATACTTGAAGTTATAACTTCGGTTAATCTTGTTAATGAATATTTATAAGTGAATAAATTATTTAACTTTGTATAATACATTTCAATAAGTCAATAAATTATGAATATTTATGTTTTAATGTGTTAAAAGAATATATTTACATGTATTTATGGATGTCACATAATTTGGTAGTGTTTTGTGTAAGACGGACACTTTATAAGTTTTTCAGAGTCCCTATCACCGATAGTTCAAAAGGAGTCACTGTGGGTTGACTCACCGATGAGGACTAACCAATCGAAGAATACATCGATGCTGGACTTACATATTGATGAGTCTTTGATGATCAGTTGCACCGATATTTTAAGTGAATCAATGATGAATGAGTCGTCGATGGAAAACTCACCAATGAACGAGTTACGGATGGACGACACACCTATAAACAAGTCATCGATGGATGACACACCGATGAATGAATAACCGATGGGAGACACACTGATAGTTCAAACTGAATCACCGATGATGAATCACTGATAAAAAAATAGACCAATAGAACAAATGAATCACTGATTTGTCGAGTCACCGATACCGATGGAAAAGAATCACTGATACACGGAGTCACTAATGCTAACAGACTGATGCTGACAGACTGATAATGACAGACCGATGCCAATGAGTCACTGATACTTATGACTCACTGGTAGACATAAAAACTATTTTATTTTATTTATTCAAATTTATATCTAACTGTCATATTTAGACCAATTAATGTTTCAGACATTATTTAATGTTTTCTGTAGGACTATGAGAAGACAGTACAAGGTAAATGCATGTGGGGAGATCTTCATGCCTGCTAGACCACAAAGTATAAAATAATTACACACTAAGTCTTTTAGGAGATGATGAGGAATACTCTGAGAAGAAAAATAAGGAACATAAGAACTTAAAACTCCTGTAACTCTTGAGATTTCTTCCAAATCCCATGAAATCAAAGCTAGAACATATGGGTACATTAACAAAAAAACTGTTCTACTGACTTGAGAATCTTAACATCAAGGAGCTAAACTTTCACACATGGATGCTAGAGTACAAGAGGCTACGATACTCTATTTTGAAGCCAACTTCTATAAGAGAAACCAAGTCTCGTCTCCACTACATCAATCGAGTCCCGAACTTCACTACATAGCACACAGAGACTTCCAAACCTTATTATACATCTTTATCTTTATTGTGTTGTTTGGTTTACATTATTTGATCAGTGTATGTATCTATCTATTACAGAGAAACTGAATCTTGTTCATAACCTGAGGATACTTGATACCCTCAAACTCACTCTCAGTATTATATCATGTATCCCACATCGAATAGTGGAAGAGGTCAAGTGTAACATGTTTGTTTTTTTCATGAATAACTATGGTAGAGGTCAAGTGTGACCTGGACTGCCTTGGTTGTTGTTGTGAACCCCGACCAGGGTGAAAATCAAATTGTTTATTAAATTAAACTGGTTGGTAGAAGGTGATCACCAAGTGGATAGGAGTAAGTCTCAACTTGAGACTAAACCTCTTGTTTATATCCACTGGGCTTTTACCTTTTTGTTTTAAGTTGTGTTTATTACATTTTACATAAAACTAAATTGGACTTTGATAGTTAGTTTAGCATGTGTTTATATCTGTGTTGAACCACTACTGGAAATCATGGTTTTCCCAACAGTTGTATACCAACGGTCCAATTGAACCGTTGGTATAGGTGATTTTTTCCAATGGTTTGATGAAACAGTTGGGAAAGATTGGAATAAAATTAGTTTTCCCAATGGTTTCATCAAACCATTGGGGAAGATGGGGAACAAAATCAGTTTTCTCAACGGTTTAATGAATCTGTTGGGAAAACTCTATCTTTCCCAACGGTTTTTACAAACCATTGGGAAAGATTTCCCCCAAATACACACCAGCCGAACCACCACCCCGCCCGATTGCAAATTGCATACAGAGCCCACCTCCTAAATTATTCTCAACCATGACACTCTTTCCACCCAAGATCCATCTTCAATCAAACAAAATCTTATTTCACACTTCAAATTAGTAAGTGTTACCTTAGTTTTAGCGTTATTTCTCTATTTTTTGGTGTTTGATATTTTTATTTAGGCTAAATTAGGGTTGATATCTACGGAACCCTTGATTTGTTTTATATTTCTTTATTCTAAACTTCAAACATGGTAAAGGGTTTGTTTAGTGGGGTGATATGGTACTTTTGGTGGAATTTATTTTAGTTGAAAATTGGATTTTGAGTTGGATAAATTTATGTTTCAATTTGAGGTGGGGGAGGGTGTGTAGATGGGGTGGGGGAGGATTTCGAGGGTTATCCAAGTGGGGTGGGGGAGGGGTTGTCTAGGTAGGGTGGGGAGGGGGCTGGGTTGTCCAAATGGGGTGGGGGTAGGGCTGTTTGGGGTGGGGGAGGGGGTTGTCTTGGTAGGGTGGGGAAGGGGGCTGGGTTGTCCAAATGGGGTGGGGGTAGGGTGGAGGAGGGGTGGAGGAGGGGTTGTCTAGGTAGGGTAGGGGAGGGGGATGGTTTGTCCAAATGGGGTGGGGGTAGGGCTGTTTGGGGTAGGGGAGGGGCTGTCTTGGTAGGGTGGGGGAGGGGGCTATCTAGGTAGGGTGGGGGAGGGGGCTGGGTTGTCCAAATGGGGTGGGGGTAGGGCTGTTTGGGGTGGGGGAGGGGCTGTCTAGGTTGGGTGGGGGAGGGGGCTGTCTAGGAAGGGTGGGGGAGGGGGTTGGGTTGTCCAAATTGGGTGGGGGTAGGGCTGTTTGGGGTGGGGAAGGGGTTGTCTAGGTAGGGTGGGGGAGGGGGCTGTCTAGGTAGGGTGGGGGAGGGGTTGGGTTGTCTAAATGGGGTGGGGGTAGGGCTGTTTGGGGTGGGGGAGGGGTTGTCTAGGTAGGGTGGGAGAGGGGGCTATCTAGGTAGGGTGGGGGAGGGGGATGGGTTGTCCAAATGGGGTGGGGGTAGGGCTGTTTGGGGTGGGGGAGGGTGTGGAGGTTGGGTGGGGGAGGGTGTCCAGGCAGGGTTGTCCAAGTAGGGTGGGGAGGGTGTGCAGGTGGGGTGGGGGAGGGGCTGTCTATGTAGGGTGGGGGGGATGGGTTGTCCAAGTGGGGTGACGGTAGGGCTGTCCAGGTGGGGTGCGGGGGGGGGGGGCTGGGTTATCCAAGTGGGTTGTGGGGGGTAGGGGTTTCCAGGTATGGTGGGGGGTGGGGGCTGGGTTTTCCAAGTGGGGTGGGGGTAGGGCTGTCCACGTGGGGTGGGGGTGCTGGGTTGTCCAAGTGGGGTGGGGGTAGGGTTGTCCAAGTGGGGTGGGTGGGGTGGGGGTAGGGTTGTCCAAGTGGAGTGGAAACCCTAAATTCAATGTTTTAATTGGAGATTTGGTTTGTTTTATTAGGGATTCGGTGTGTGAGTAATTCTCATTCCTATTATGGGTGGTTTTAATCAAAAGTTATGAAGTTGGAACCATTTATGATGTTGTTGTCTCTATTTAATCTCATTTCCCCTAACTTAACATTAAATTCTATATCACATTTGGTTTCTGTTTTTTAATTTCCAGTTAAATTATTTGTGGTCGATGATTGTCTCATGTTAATTGTTTTCAATGGTTTGGCTTGGAAATTGGGCATTTAATGTGACTTTTCCAAATGGGGGTTCCTTGAGAATACTCCAAATATTTGTTAAAAATGATCGAAGGGATTTTATTATTTAAAATGGATTTCAAAATATATTTTCTATTAAAGTTCAATCCTATTGAATTGTTTATGACAGAATGACTTATATAAATTCTTTTTACAGAATGGACAGAAGTTGGATGTATGAAACTGATCAGATCTCATGTGATTTTCAAAACAATTTGGAGAGCTTTATAGATTTTTCATTTCACAATGCTTCAGATAGTGGTCGCATACACTTCCCAAGTTCCAATTGTGTTGGTAGACCTTGGTTGAGCCGTGAAGAAGTCAGCTACCACAAAACCAAAAATGGTTTTCATGCAAACTACTTTGTGTGGTATCACAATGGGGAGAAAATTAAATCTCAAATTGGTGATGATCGAAATGAAAGGACTGGAATAGGGAATTTGTTAGATGATTAGTTTCCATTTATTCGTCATCATAAAAAAGAAAGGATTTCAACTCAAGAAGACTTCGATATGAGGACAGCTGATGCATCTAGTAAAAATTATGATATTTATAGGGTGAAAAAATTGAATGATGTTGCCACGACTCTAGTATATCGACAATACGATAAAATGAAAAAGCTGGAATTTTTAATCCGATTGTTTCATGGAAAAACTATGTATGGAATTTCTAATACAGAAATCGATTACATTCTTACCCTCTTGAAGGATTTACTTCCAGATTATGTAGATATTCCCTCAAACCACTATATGGCATGGAAGTTAGTTGCGGAACTTTGATTTTCAAGAAACAAAATTCATGCTTGCCTGAAAGATTGCAGTTTATTATGGGAGGAAACCGCTGAACGAAATGATTGTATAAAATGTGGCACATCCTGCTGGAAGTCAAAATCTGATGGAACACCATCTCGCATTCCACAAAAAGTAATGTGGCACTTTACATTGATCCCCAGAATTCATAATCATTTTATGTCTAAGGACATATCAATAAAAATGAGATGGCATGATACTGAGAGATAGAATACTAATGATGAGTTGGTTCATCCTGCAAATGGATTTACATGGAAGAGATTTGATGCTCGAAATCCTGATTTTTCATATGACATGCGTAATGTGAGGCTAGGTCTTTCATGCGATGGTTTTAATCCATTTGGGTATATGCTTACTTCACACATCACATGGCCAGTTTTTATAAACATTTATAATCTTCCCCCATGGTTGTGTATGAAAAAACCTTTCAGTTTCATGAGTATACTCATATCTGGTCCTTCTGATCCCAGCATTGATATTGATGTATACATGCAACCTTTAATAAAAGAGTTGAAACTTCTTTGGGATGTGGGTGTGCGCACATACGATGCATGTTCGAAAGACATATTTCAGATGCGTGTTGCGCTTATGTGGAAGATCAATGATTTTCCCACTTATGCAATGATGTCTGGATAAAGCATGAAGGGAAAACTGTCATGTCCAGTTTGTATGAAGAATACGTGATCCAGAAGATTGAAACATCGCTGTAGTTTCAATTTTATGGGACATCGATGATTCTTTCCAAAGTATCATCCATATAGAATGAATCGTCCAAGATTTGATAATACCATAGAGATCTATGATCCACCTCAGCTTATGTCTGGAACTGACGTGCTTAATAAATTGAAATATTTCAGTTTTTTGTTTGGGAAGGGTCAAATGAAATCTGGAAAGAGAAAGAATGTTTCCATTGAAACCTGTTACAATTGGAGGAAGAATAGTATCTTTTTTGATTTTCCTTATTGGTCAACCAATTTGTTCCATCATTGCTTAGACGTAATGCATATTGAAAAGAATATATGCTAAATGTTGCTTTCGGTTCTTCTAAATGTCAAGGGGAAGACAAAAGATCATTTATGATCTCGGCGTGACTTGGTGGATTGGGGTGTCAGACCAGAATTGCATCCTGTGTGTATCAGTGAAAATAAATGGAAACTTCCATGTGATTCTTATGCGATGAAACCTACAGAAAAAAACAATTTCTGGAAGTATTAGAGACTATTAAAGTTCCTAATGGATATTCAAGCAATATATCTAAACGGGTCAACAGAATAGAGTTGAAGTTAAAATCTTTGAAGACTCATGATTATCATGTTCTACTGCATGAGTTTCATCCAATATCAATCCATCATCTTTTGTCCAATAATGTAAGGGTGGATTTTATTCGGTTGTGCCATTTTTTTAGAGATCTTTGTGCAAAGAAGTTGTCCAAGTCTTTCTTGCAAAAAATGTTGACAGATGCCCCATTAATTTTGTTTGAGTTGGAGAAAATATTTCCTCCATCATTTTTCACATGCATGTTGCATCTGACTGTCCATATTCCCACTGAAATACTTCTCAGAGGACCTATTTCTTTTTTTTGGTTGTATCAAACTAAAGGAAATATATTCACATTAAAGTCTTTTGTCCGAAACAGAAATCATCCTGAAGGTTCTATCATGAATGGTTACTTGGCTCAAGAATGTATGGATTTCTACTCGACATATTTGTCTGATATTACTAGAAGATTGAACAGACCAATGAGAAATGAAGAAGAACAGTATGAGTAAATTGAACCCGGTTTTCCATCACTTCCCCAAACAGGAGGAATTCCTAGATCATATACATTGAAGACATTAAGCCATGAAGAGCGGGAGATGGCACATCAGACAGTTTTGTTCAACTGTGATTTGTTCAATGACTATATCAGGTAACTAAATTGATTATTTATATCTTACATATATATTTTTTAAACTATTAATATTTTTTATCTACAGGGAACATAAAACAGTGATAAATAGGAAGCATCATTCTTTATCTTTGAGAAGGAGAGAGACTTTGCATAGCAAAAAGTTTTCTGCTTGGTTAAAATTGAAGGTATAAAAAAATTAATGTTTAAAATAATTATATCAATTTTTAATTATGTTTAATAGTCATTTATATTGCAGGTATTGAGTTTTTCTGCTGACTCTGTCTTTGAGGAAATAAGAGCTTTGGCTTTTGGTCCTAATACCGTGGTTCGTGACTGTAAATCAATTGTTATCAATGGGTACAAATTTATTGTCACTGAACGAGAAAAGAACATGAGAAAACAACATGATGGTGTTATGGTTACTGCCACAACAGATTTTTATGCCAGTGCATCATATAGTAGACCACGATTTGAAAATGTGGGTTATTATGGAGTTGTTGAGAAAATAATAATATTGGATTATTACTCTCATGGACGAGTCACAATGATGAAATGCCATTGGTTTGATTTGATGATGATACATGGCCCATTTATTGATGATTTTGGATTTTGAGTAATTAATATGACTCACACTCTTGCTACCGAAGAACCATATGTGTTGGCATCAATGGCTAAACAAGTTTTTTATGTCAAAGACCAACTTCGACCTGAATTTGGTGTCATAGTTGAAGTAATTCCAAGACATATTTCTTATTATGGTGATGATGGAATTGACACTGTCCCTAATGCCATTGGAACCAATCCATTTATTTCTTTTGATGACTCAAATACCTCAATTGTCAGAGTTGATTGTGAACCTGAAGTTGTGGTTGAAAATATATAGAATCATTCATCCATGTTCTCAATTATTTTGGTTTACCTCGGGTTGGGTTGTTAAGGATGGTAATATTCAAATTGATTTAGTATTGATCACAAATATGTTTTAGCTGACTTGACCGTTATGTGAATTTTCAATGTTTATTGGTTGCAGTTTTATTTGAATTGCATTTTCTAATTTGTAATTGAACTGTATTCAAACATAGTCAAACAATATTTCTAACTTGTTGAAAATTACAACTTGTATGATTTATTAAATCCATTCAAGCTCTTCTAAAACAATTGATAGCTGACTTGACAGTTATGTGAATTTTCAATGTTTATTGGTTGCAGTTTTATTTGAATTGCATTTTCTAATTTAGAATTTAACTGTATTCAAACATAGTCAAACAATATTTCTAACTTGGTGAACATTACAACTTGTATGATTTATTAAATCCATTCAAGCTCTTCTAAAACAATTGATAGCTTAATTGACCATTATGTGAATTTTCAATGTTTATTTGTTGCAGTTTTATTTGAATTGCATTTTCTAATTTGGAATTGAACTGTATTCAAACATAGTCAAACAATATTTCTAACTTGGTAAACATTACAACTTGTATGATTTATTAAATCCATTCAAGCTCTTCTAAAACAATTGATAGCTAAATTACCAATTAATCCCCCTATTCCCTCATATATTTAGTTTTTACACATTAGTTTTATTTTTCTAATTAATTACATATTTTTTTTCAAAATGCAGGAAATGAAGCCAATTGAAGAGAGACGAAGGAAAAAAATGATGGATAACAATCATCGGATGACGGAGTTGGGAATTCCATCATTAGTGCCTGTAGTGAGTACTTTATTTCAAATTGATATATTTAAAGAATATATAATTTTATGTGATTAATTTTTTTGTAAACATTTTTATAGGATCCACCTATACGTCGACATTTATTCGACGAGGAGCCTAGTACTGGTCCTAGTACTCAGTCTGGTGGTACGAGGAGGGTTCGTACCAGAGGTGGATAAGCAGCTGCGCGTACCCGACTAGACCCTGCCCCTCCCACTAACATGTCATTCTTCCTATATTCTGATCCCGATGTGTCGTTAGTGACACACAACATATTTAGGCCTCCCATTTTTTTGCTACCTTCTGCATCTTCTGGCCCATCATTTTCACATCCCATGATGATTCCCACTCCTCAGTAAGCATCCGGTCAGATAGTTGTCCCATCTACTTTTCCTTCTACTTCTGTCTTTTTGAGCTTTTATACTCCATCGTCTTTGACTACTGTTCCACCACAGGGTATTCCATCAGTTTCTTTGGATCCAGCAGCACTCAGCGATCAGACCGGCACAGGTATATTTATAGAACCCTAACAAATTTTTATAGAAATATTTATTTTCATTATAACATGTTTTGATAAAATATTTTTTTTTCTTTCATGACAGATACATCTACTGACAAGAGGCATGGGCGGGGTCGTACATGCATGCGTTCGGTGTAGAACCACCGCACACAGGTTTTGGTGGATTATAATGAAGACAACCAAATGATTGAGAAAACAGGGCAGCAATGTCGGAGTTTTTTGGCGACGCTTTCCAAATACTCCGACATCATTCCCGTCAGCCTGCTATCATGGAGACATTTTCCACATGAGTTCAACGATAGAGATTGGGCAGAGATATGGGTAAAAAAATCTGTTCTATTTAATGCCATGAATTATTTTTGTATTTATATGAATTAATATTTTGATTTCAGCTTCAATTTAATTTTCCCGATGGTGAGGGTGCACGATCGGAATGTCTAAAGGATTTAGGCGAGCTTTGGAGAGCCTACAAGCATGAGTTGTATATTGGCTGGGTTTCTAGATTTGGCACTGAGTTAGAGGCAGTACCAGTGGTGGATGATTGTCCTATAGAGCAGTATCGTCAGATGATTACTCATTGGATGAGTACCCAGTTTAAGGTATTAATAACATTTGAGGTATTTAAATAATAACTTTCATGTTTTTTTATTAATACTATCTTTTTCATTTTCAAATTTTATTTAGGAATAATCTGGAAAAAATAAAAAGAACATTGATGCAAAAAAATACCTCCACACACTGGGACGCACTACGATGCCTGATCATGAGAGGAAGCAGGTATGACAATTGTTTATAAGTTTTCTTTATGACTTACACTTTCTTTTGTTTCTTCAATTATTTAATAGTTTGATAATGTTTTCATATAAATTTAGTTTTCAATGTCAATGTAGAGACAAAGACAAAATATTGAATGACGTGTGCCTCAAGCAAAACTGTTTTGCTCGAGTAGACGGAAAAAGGATGGAAGTGCCGTCAACGAAGCGACTCAGTAGTAGATTGTAAGTTTTAATCTGTTGAATTTATTTTTTAATATCTATTTTGTAACTTAATGATATATTTATGTTTGTAACAGGCAGCTTTAGAGGCCCTCGATGCCCAAGAACTAGACAATTTTGGGCCAACAGATCACTTACATCAGGTGTTAGGAGAGGATCATTCTGGCAGAGTACGTTGCCGACCTAGGATAGCCCCGATGAGGTATTGGCCCTCCTCAAGTATGAGCTGTAGTGCCACCTAGCTGTAGAAAGTTAGGGCACAGGCATAACAGGCTGAGAAAAGGGCCACAGACATGGCAGAACAGTCTTCTAGGGAAAACTGTGCGTTTATGAAATTTATTGAAGTTCTATGTCCTACACTTCCAGCATAGGCCAGCCCAGATTTTGATGAGTATATGTTGTCGATACATTCTATATACGGTGCACGAGGTGGTAGTTCTAGTGGTGGTCAGGACAATGTCTAGCTTGACGATGATGATGGCGAGGAGTCTGATGTGAAAGAGGAGGGAGAGGAGGAGGGCGAGGCGGCTGGCGAGGGAGAGGAGGAGGGCGAGGACGAGGAGGAGGGTGAGGGTGAGGACGATGATGGGGACGAGGACGAGGGTGATGATGATGATGGTGATGATGGTGATGGTGATGTGGGACAAGTTGATCCATTACATTTTTGACTGATATTACTGAGATTTGATATTTAATCTATTCTAGTTATTGGTTTTATCTAGACTCGTAGTATAGTATTGGAGTTGAGTTATTTTTATATATTATCTGTTTTTATGGATGTTGTTGTCTTTTAGTGGTTGTGTGTTTGGGAACCCCCCTCTTTCCTGGACCCTGGACAACCCCCCACTATCCTCCCTGGACCCCGGACAGCCCCGCCGGACAGCCCCCCAGACAGCCCCCCCCCCCCACCCTCCTCCCTGGACCCCGAACAACCCCCCGGACACCCCCCCTGGACATCCCCCCACCCTCTTCCTTGGACCCCGGACAACCACCCGAACAGCCTCGGACAACCCCCAGACAGCCCCCCGAACAGCCCCCCGGACAGCCCCCCCCCCCCCCCACCCACCACCCTCCTCCCTGGACCCTAGACATCCCCCCGAACAGCCCCATAGACATCCCCCCGGACAGCCCCCCACCCTCCTCCTTGGACCCCAGACAACCCCCCGAACACCCCCCCCCCCTCCCCCGGACAGCCCCCCGCATAGCCCCCCACCCTCCTCCCTGGACCCCAGACAGCCCCCCGGACAGCCCCCCAGACAGCCCCCCAGACAGCCCCCCGGACAGCCACCCCACCCTCTTCCTTGGACCCCGAACAACCCCCCGCATAGAGGATTCTCATAAAAAGGAAAACATTATATGTACATATGGAAAACTGACCAAACGCATTTGGTTTCCATTTAAACTTTAGAATAATGATCCATGGGTCATATGTGACGTGTACGAATCAACCCCGCCTTAATCTGAGGCGTGGTGTGGCCGCCACCACTCAAAGTGCCTGCCTTTTGTTTTAAAAGGACGTCATTTTAATTGAAAAACATCAACTAGAATATGGAAAACCGACCTAACACATTCAGATTGTGTCGATACATTTGGACAATGATCCGTGGGTCATATGTGATGTGTATGAGTCAACCCCGCCTCAATCCAAGGCATGGTCTGGCCGCCACCACTCAAAGTGTCTGTCTTTTGTTTCAAAAGGACATCATTTGAATTGAAAAACATCAACTGGCATACTGAAAACTGACCAAATGCTTTCAGATTGTGTTGATACTTTATCACAACAATACATGGGTCATATGTGACGTGTACGAGTCAACCCCACCTTAATCAGAGGCACGGTGTAGCCGGAATCACTCTAAGTGGATCTCTTTTGCTTAAAATGGACAACAATTTAAGTACATATGTAAAACTGACCAAACGCATTCGGTTTCCATTGAAAATTTAGGAGAACGATCCATGGGTCATATGTGACATGTACGAGTCAACTCCGCCTCAATCCAAGGCGTGGTGTGGCCGGCACCACTCAAAGTGTCTGCCTTTTGTTTCAAAAGTACGTCATTTTAATTGAAAAACATCAACTGGCATACGAAAAACCAACCAAACACATTCGGATTGTGTCGATACATTAGAAAAATGATCCATGGGTCATATCTGACTTGTATGAGACAACCCCGCCTCAATCTGAGGCGCGGTGTGGCCGCCACCACTCAATTTTTCTGTCTTTTGTTTCAAAAGGACATCTTTTGAATTGAAAAACATTAACTGGCATACAGAAAACTGACCAAACATATTCGGATTGTGTCGATACTTTAGTACAACGATACATGGGTCATATGTGACATGTATGAGTCAACCCCGCCATAATCTGAGGCAAGGTGTGGCCAGTATCACTCTAAGTGGCTCTCTTTTGCTTTAAATGGACAACAATTTAAGCACATACGGAAAACCGAACAACGCATTCAGTTTCCATTGAAACTTTAGGAGAACGATCCATGGTTCATATGTGATGTGTACGAGTCAACTCCTCCTCAGTCCGAGGTGCGGTGTGGCCAGCACCACTCAAAGTGTCTGCCTTTTTTTTCAATAGGACGTCATTTTAATTGAAAAACATCAACTGGCATACGGAAAACCGACCAAACGCATTCAGATTGTGTCGATACATTAGGACAACGATCCATGGGTCATATGTGACATGTACGAGTCAACCACGCCTCAATCCGAGGTGCGGTGTGGCCGCCACCACTCAAAGTGTCTGTCTTTTGTTTCAAAAGGACATCATTCGAAGTGAAAACATCAACTGGCATACGGAAAATAGACCAAAATCATTAGGATTGTGTCGATACTTTAGCACAATGATACATGGGTCATATGTGACGTGTACGAGTCAACCCCACCTTAATCTGAGGCACGGTGTGGTCAGAATCACAGTAAGTGTCTCTCTTTTACTTAAAATGGACAACAATTTAAGTACATAAGGAAAACCGACCAAACACATTCGGTTTCCATTTAAAATTTAGGAGAATGATCCATGGGTCATATGTGACGTGTACGAGTCAACTCTGCCTCAATCCGAGGGGCGGTGTGGCCGGAACCACTCAAAGTGTCTACCTTTTGTTTCAAAAGTACATCATTTTAATTGAAAAACATCAACTGGCATACAGAAAATAGACCAAACGCATTCGGATTGTGACGATACATTAGCACAACGATCCATGGGTCATATGTGATGTGTATGATTCAACCTCGGCTCAATCTGAGGCTCTGTGTGGCCGCCACCACTCAAAGTGTCTGTCTTTTGTTTCAAAAAGACATAATTTGAAGTGAAAAACATCAACTGGCATACGGAAAACTGACCAAATGCATTCGGATTGTGTCGATACTTTAGAAAAACGATCCATGGGTCATATGTGATGTGTACGAGTCAACCATGCCTTAATATGAGGCATAGTGCAGCCGGAATCACTCTAAGTGTCTCTCTTTTGCTTAAAATGGACAAATATTTAAGTACATATGTAAAACTAACCAAACGCATTCGGTTTCCATTGAAACTTTTGGATAATGATCCATGGGTCATATGTGACATGTACGAGTCAACTTTGCCTCAATCCAAGGCATGGTGTGGCCAGCACCACTCAAAGTGTCTGCCTTTTGTTTCAAAAGTACGTCATTTTAATTTAAAAAACATCAAATGGCATACGGAAAACTGACCAAACTCATTCAGATTGTATTGATACATTAGCACAATTATCCATGGGTCATATGTGACGTGTACAAGTCAACCTTGCACCAATCCGAGGTGCGGTGTGGCCTCCACCACTCAAAGTGTCTATCTTTTGTTTCAAAAGGACGTCATTTTAAATGAAAAACATCAACTAGCATACGGAAAACCGACCAAACGCATTTGGATTGTGTCGATACATTAGCACAACGATCCATGGGTTATATGTCATATGTACGAGTAAACACCGCCTTAATCTGAGGCACATTGTGGATGGAATCACTCTAAGTGGCTCTCTTTTACTTAAAATGGACAACAATTTAAGTACATACGGAAAACTGACTAAACACATTCGGTTTCCATTGAAACATTAGAAGGATGATCCATGGGTCATATGTGACGTGTATGAGTCAACTCTTCCTCAATCTGAGGTGCGGTGTGGCTGACACCACTCAAAGTGTCTGCCTTTTATTTCAATAGGACTTCATTTTAATTGAAAAACATCAACTGGCATACGGAAAACCGACCGAACACATTCGGATTGTGTCGATACATTATCACAATGATCCATGGGTAATATGTGATGTGTAAGAGTCAACCCCACCTCAATCCGAGGTGCAGTGTGGCCGCCACCACTCAATGTGGTTGTCTTTTGTTTCAAAAGGACATCATTTGAAATGAAAAACATCAACTGGCATACGGAAAACCGACCAACGCATTAGGATTGTGTCGATACTTTAGAAAAATGATACATGGGTCATATGTGATGTGTATGAGTCAACCCCACCTTAATATGAGGCACGGTGTGGTCGGAATCACTCTAAGTGGCTCTCTTTTGCTTAAAATGGACAAAAATTTATGTACATAGGAAAACCGAAAAAACACATTCGGTTTCCATTGAAACTTTAGGAGAATGATCCATGGGTCATATGTGACATGTAAGAGTCAAATCCGCCTCAATCTGAGGCGCGGTGTGGCCGGAACCACTCAAAGTGTCTGCATTTTGTTTCAAAAGTACGTCATTTTAATTGAAAAACATCAACTGGAAAACAGAAAACCGACCAAACGCGTTCAAATTGTGTCGATACATTAGAAAAATTATCCATGGGTCATATGTGACGTGTACGAGTCTACCTCGCCTCAATCCGAGGCACAGTGTGGCCACCACCACTCAAAGTGTCTGTCTTTTGTTTCAAAAGGACATAATTTGAAGTGAAAAACATCAACTAGCATACGGAAAATCGACCAAACGCATTCGTATTTTGTCGATACATTAGAACAACGATCCATGGGTCATATGTGACGTGTATGTGTAAACCCCGCCTTAATCGGAGGCACGTTGTGGCCAGAATCACTCTAAGTGGCTCTCTTTTTCTTAAAATGGACAACAATTTAAGTATATACGGAAAACCGACCAAACGCATTCGGTTTCTATTGAAACCTTAGTAGAATGATCCATAGGTCATATGTGACGTGTACGAGTCAACGCCACCTCAATCCGAGGAACGGTGTGGCCGGCACCACTCAAAGTGTCTGCCTTTTGTTTCAAAAGTACGTCATTTTAATTGAGAAACATCAACTAGCATACGAAAAACCGACCAAACACATTCGGATTGTGTCGATACATTAGAAAAAAAATCCATGGGTCATATGTGACGTGTACGAGTCAACCCCACCTCAATATGAGGTGTGGTGTGGCCGCCACCACTAAAAGTGTCTGCCTTTTGTTTCAAAAGGACGTCATTTTAATTGAAAAACATCAACTGGCATACGGAAAACCGACCAAACGCATTCGGATTATGTCGATACATTAGCACAACGATCCAGGGGTCATATGTGACGTGTACGAGTCATCCTCGCCTCAATCTAAGGCATGGTGTGGCCGCCACCACTCAAAGTGTCTGTCTTTTGTTTCAGAAGGACGTCATTTGAAGTGAAAGACATCAACTGGCATACGGAAAACCAACCAAATGCATTCGGATTGTGTTGATACTTTATCACAATGATCCATGGGTCATATGTGACGTGTAAAAGTCAACCCTGCCTTAATCTGAGGCACGGTGTGGTCGGAATTACTCTATGTGGCTCTCTTTTGCTTAAAATGGACAACAATTTAAGTACATATGGAAAACCGACCAAACTCATTCGGTTTCCATTTAAACTTTAGGAGAACGATCCATGGGTCATATGTGACGTGTACGAGTCAACTCTGCCTCAATCTGAGGCACGGTGTGGCCTACACCACTCAAAGTGTCTACCTTTTGTTTCAAAAGTACGTCATTTTAATTGAAAAACATCAATTGGCATACGGAAAACCGACCAAACGCATTCAGATTGTGTCGATACATTAGAAAAATGATCCATGGGTCATATGTGATGTGTACGAGTCAGCCCTGCCTCAATCCGAGGCGCGGTGTGGCTGCCACCACTCAGAGTGTATGTCTTTTGTTTCAAAAGGACATCATTTGAAATGCAAAACATCAACTGACATATAGAAAAGTGACCAAACGAATTCAGATTGTGTCGATACATTAGCACAAAGATCCATGGATCATATTTGATGTGTACGATTCAACCCCGCCTTAATCGGAGGCACGTTGTGGCCGGAATAACTCTAAGTGTCTCTCTTTTTCTTAACATGGACAACAATTTAAGTACAAACGGAAAACCAACCAAATGCATTCGGTTTCCATTGAGACTTTAGGAGAACGATCCATGGGTCATATGTGACGTGTACGAGGAAACTCCGCCTCAATCCGAGTCGTGGTGTGGCCGGAACCACTCAAAGTTTCTACCTTTTGTTTCAAAAGTACATCATTTTAATTGAAAATCATCAACTGGCATACGGAAAACCGACCAAACGCATTCGGATTGTGTCGACCCATTATCACAATGATCCATGGGTCATATGTGACTTGTAAGAGTCAACACCGTCTCAATCCGAGGCGTGGTGTGGCCGCCACCACTCAAAGTGTCTGTCTTTTGTTTCAAATGTACATCATTTGAAGCGAAAAACATCAACTGGCATACGGAAAACCGACCAAACGCATTCGGATTATGTTGATACTTTAGCACAACGATCCATGGGTCATATGTAATTTGTACAAGTCAACCCTGCCTTAATCTGAGGCATGGTGTGGCCGGAATCACTCTAAGGGGCTCTCTTTTGCTTAAAATGGACAACAATTTAAGTACATATAGAAAACTGACCAAACACATTTGTTTTCCATTGAAACTTTAGGAGAACGATCTCGAGGTCATATGTGACGTGTATGAGTCAACTTCGCCTCAATCTGAGGCGCAGTGTGGCCGACACCACCAAAGTGTCTACCTTTTGTTTCAAAAGTACTTCATTTTAATTGAAAAACATCAACTGGCATACGGATAACGGACCAAATGCATTCGGATTGTGTCGATACATTAGCACAACGATCCATGGGTCATATGTGAAGTGTATGAGTCAACCTCGCCTCAATCCGAAGTGCGGTATGGCTGGTAGCACTCCAGGTGTATGTATTATGTTTAAAATGGACATTATTTCTAGTAAAAATATATGGTATACAAAAAACCGATCAAATTATGAATTGACATCCGGATTCCACATATAATTGTCATCTAAATTTTAAATTGAATTCTAAATTAATTATGTATGTTTATAATTATGTTATGAATTCTAATTTAATTATGGATGTGTATAGTTCCACCATTATATGTTAAATGTGTATGAATTTATTCTCTATATGTAAGTGTTAGTTGGTTATTATAGGTACAATAATTGTATATGTATGTGTTAGTTTATTGCTGGTACAATAATTGGATTGAAAATGAGAGGGAACCCACAAAATGAGACCTGGTGGGAAAATTAGAGATTTGGTTGCAAATTGGGGAGCTGCTAGGAAAATTGTAGAGCTGCTGTGCAATTTCCCCAACAGAGGCTATGCCAACGGTTCAAAACCGTTCGCATGGAATTTATAGGTTTTATTTTACCAACGGTTCATAAAATCATTGGTAAAACACTTTTTCCACAGGTTCTAAGTCATTGGGAAAGAGGAGATTTTGTGTTTTTTCCAACGGTTTTGAAAACCGTTGGGAAAAACATGGTAATTTTCAGCACTTTATCCCAATGGTTTTCCAGAACCATTGGGATAGGGTAATTTTTCTCCCCCTATCCCAACTGTTCACTGTAAACCATCGGGAAAAGTTTTTCCCAACGGCTTGCTTCCCTACGGTTTTCAAAACCATTGGTATAACATATACCAATGGTTCTGCAGCCATTCCCAACGGTTCTAAACTGTTGGGAAATCCTGTATTTCCAATAGTGAACCGATAGGTTAGTTTCAAAAGTTATATTAATCTTCAAATTAGTATAGCTGAGAACTAATATATCTTCTATGAAATTAATTGAACATTCAGTACTTTTATAAATTCACTAAAAACTGACTTTGATTATATTTATAATTGGGGGAAATTTTTAAAGAACCCAATTTTAACAGAAATTTTTATATATACTCAATTAACCCCCTCTTGAGTAATATAATCTGACCAATAATGGGATAACTCTATACACCACGTTTTCTTGTTCTTTATCATAGATATGACCATGTCTCATATCATCTTGTACATGGGGTTCTTATTATCCTCTTAAAATGGTTTATTATGGCTCATCCAAGAAACCATGGGTTCATTAAGGGAGTTATTAAAACCCATCATTAGCATAAACATATAATTCTTGAGCTTCCATTAACCCTATAGAGTCTATTATTATAAAAATATGGTGTGGTTAGGTGTAGGTAATAAAGGTAGTTGTCACTTGGATTTTTTTTCTATGATGGTCAAATTGGTGGTAACCGATATGATGATATCATTATTAATGACAAATATTTTCTTGATAATCCACCCCACAGAAAAATTATAGAGGAATGGTGTCTTATTAATAAGAAATAATTCAATACTAGTAGCATAGAAATTAGTGGAGGTACTAACCCATGTCATGGATTCCCATTGCGTTCTCCAACATCCACACACCCAATGCCTCCAATGTGTTCGGATTTTGAACCCAATGATATTCATCTTGAACTATCAAAAACACCAACCCCTATAAAGAAATGTGTAGGAGGATTCCATTGCAATATGTACTTTATTTTCCCTTAACCATATTGATTTTAGTTATGATAACCAAATTTCAATAAAACTGCAAAATTTCATATTCAGTTCATCAATGAAAATTATAACTAAATAAAAACAATTCATTATGAAATAGTCCTAATGAATTAATAAAAATGGGAATAAATAAAATGTATATTAATATAATTTACGAATAAAAAATATTTATAATTAACGAGAATAAAAATTTTATAATAATGATGTCGGGTTTGAATGCTCGATAGGAATTTTACTTTTCCTTTTTTACAGAAATAGAAGACCATGTTGTTCAACATGAATAGTTTAACATCTTTTAATGGAGTTATGTTGTATATTATTATGTCATTTGGTAAGTATTTTATCATGATGTTTTATTTCAATGGACTAAGACAGAGGTCATTTAGTTTGATGTGCAGTTGGTATTTCTGTTTCATGAATGGTATAATGAAATATGATTGAGAAGGGCATAAGCATATGATTTATTCCTTAGATATTCTTCTCTAGAATATTAACCAATGAAGGAATACATGTAATTAGTTATATTTCCATATATAAAAGATATATTGAGACTTATGTGTCAGGGTGGAGTAGTGTCCTAGTCCTCGATTTCAGCTGGCTTTATTGGTCTTTCAACTTTTCATTTAGGTCTTCCAGAGTATTCCAATTTTTTAGATTTTAATAATGAGAACCAAATTACTATAAAACTAAAAATATTTCATCTAAAAATCATTAATGAAAATCAAAACTCAATAAACATTTCATTATGACATTGGCCTATGAAAACAATAGAAATAGACATAAATATTAGTTATATTTATATTATTAATCGGGAAAAACATATATAATTAATGGCCATAAAAATGGTGAATAGTGATATCAGGTTTTAATGCTCGATGGGTGTCTTAGTTTTTCTATTTTACTGAAATCAATGAAAAGGTTTTTTGATAAGTACAGTTCAACAACATTTTCTGGAGTTATTATTTATATAGTATTTTTCATGTGATAAGGATATTATTGTGATGTTTTATGTAAGGAGACTAAGATTGTGACCTTGTGTTTTTATTCCATGTGAGTATTTGTGTCTTATTAAAGGTATAATAAAATATAATTGAGAAGGGAATATGAATATGATGTCTCCATTTGATATTCTTCTCTGAAATATGGCCCATTCAAGGAATACATGTCATGGATTATATGACCATATGTGGAAGATATATTGGGACTAATTAATTGGGTAGGATCAAAGTGGAAGAAGTTGGGGATTATACCTATGGAGAATGTCCATATAAAAGGAATTTTTATTTTGAAAATAGAACAATTAGTTTGGACATATAAGTCCATGTGATTCATTCTTGTTGTGAGGAACAAGAGATTATATAAGATCAAGTGCATTGTATGGGAGTGAAAAATTAAAATTTTATTGGGCTTATACCTGGGGAGGAGGTCAATGGTGAATATTCCTGAATAATTGATGGTATTATCAACATGAAAAATCCTTTGTCTTAAACATGGAGTATAATCACATTCTCCCATATTTTTGTATGTTAGTAAGTTATGGAAGGATAAAAATACAAAGTCAAACACCTATAAGAAATACTATGGGTCTACTCTAAGAGGTATGTCTTGACAGATAGGATAATGGGATAGAGAATGACCCATCATTAAGAATATAGAGACCACTCTAGTGTCTCCCAAATAAGCACCACCATTATTAAGGGAATACATGATTGTGTCACCTTTAATTATTCTACCTATCCAGGAAGATAATATAAAATACTATTATTATCTTTGGAATCCATGATTTAAGGAGTTCCTGATAGTTCACATACCTTGGTCATGTATATATTGTGGGATAATATATGATCTAAACAAGGTCCTTTATGGGTTTTCTTGGAATTAATGGACCGTAATATTATCATATACAATATAAAAGGGAACAGATAGAATGATTGGATCAACCAATGTTGGTAGATTCACATGGTTAGCTTACATATGAGTGTTCAGTACATAGGTTCAATATGTGGTGAAGTTCAATCAACCTAGTCGATATGTGAGGTAAATTGAATTATTTATTATCTACATGATTATATGAATTACCCACTTAGGGACCTCATGCTGGAATCTAGTTAGCAAGGTGATCTTTCCAAGGTAGCTGAGCTATGCAGTGACCTCATGTGGAAGGCTAGATCCCTCAATAATCTCATGAATAAGGGCCAATAAAGGAACAACACACCTTTAAAGCCTATAGTAAAATGTATTTTCTTTTATGAAGGATTTTAAATGACATATGACCAATGGATGGGGTTATTCCCTCATGGTAATGTCCTAGTGAAAGAGGTAACCTCTCATGATTCAGGAATATTGAGAATTTCCTTGTGAATAAATATTCTCTCATTATCCTGTATATCACCTCCTCTTCTTCCCTCCACCCATATTATTTTTTTATATGGGATGGGGTATTTATATAAAAGTAATTAGTCAAATATGTTATAAAATATTTGAATTCATAAAAATGATTCATGGGACTGCATTGTCAAATATTTCAATTGTCTACGAGTTAGATGTGTGATTGTGTGGTGAACCCACATAGTATGTTATTCCAATATAGTATATAGCCTCAAGGCTGGTCTATCTTTGTGTCACACATGAGGTCAATAGTTGTGTGGTGTGAGGGAAAAAAAGTTCTAGTGGGTATAAAAAAATTACACCCCTCATAATAGAATATTAGTGGTATGTAGAGGAGTTTTTCCATTGAAATTAATTAAATACATCATGGATTATTATGTGGTTCTCTTGATGTGGAATGTGGATTATCAAGAGGGAATGGTGGGAAGTCAAAGGCCATGGTACTACCTTTAAATTTGGAATAACCCCTATCATTCACACCAATTTTTATTCCACATCATGATATCCAGATAGATATATAATTTTCTTATATGCACTTCCACTCACATACCTAACAATGACATGGCCTCCACTTGCTCCGTACATGGCCTCAAGTATGTGTATAGTTAATTATTCTAGGGAATTAGTTACTCAGTTATTTTCAATAATTCATTTGATTTACTAATAAAATTCATATACCCATATAACAAACCATCTATTCACCCATGAAATGTGATGTATGATAATCATCTTTAAAATGCATGTGGTTCAATTGTAAACCATGCGGTGCTCAAGTCTCTACATAGACAGTTATTTGTATCACTTTGGTTACCATGTAGATAGTGTAATTTTTCCATTTTATTCAAATTTTAATAGTTTTCCATTCAACTCTACTAAGTTTTTAACAGTATATTGGAGAATAACCATTGATGGAAACCTTTATGTGGACCCTTGATACCAAGTCATTCCACAAAATGAGGTATAAAATTTTCTTCTCACCACGGGAATTCAAGGTTATTAACTATATGATAAGATACCAATATAAGACATTGGGAAGGAAGATGAATTAAAACTTATTTATCCAAATTATATAAAACTATTTGTAATGGTTTTCATGTTCTATATACTATATTTAGGGATACAACTCTACTTTAGTCCAAATTGTCCCTAGGGATAATAAAGGTAACTCTTAAATCTTCAAATTCTCTCCAATAACTCGTGATGGTCTAGATCAGAGTCAACAACTTATCCCTAAAGATTATTCATATATCATAATCATTTATCTAGGAAATCCAAATATATAGTGTATCCCAAAAAATGTAATTTTAAAATTTTGGTATATTCTCTGAGGAATAGAAATGGTCTTTCTGAGAGAATCATAACTATGTGGAGTTTACTAAAAAACAAATGTAATAGATCTATATAAAGCAGTTTGGGTTTCAAAATTCTGGGTGCACTAACCAAACAACCTTCTACCTAAGTTGTTTGGTTGATGATTTTTAGGTAGAAATATCTTCCAAATAATGAAAGTATAGTTATGAATTGGGTTATACAACATTCAAAAATTGGGTGGAATCCCATTCGAGGATAAAATATATGGTGAATTCCTCCATACTGATATTATTTAAAAGGAGGTGGGATAGACCATTCACATTGAATTGGATCTGGGGAAGTATTTTTTTATTCACTCGATTTTACAATTCCTGAAATTGATTGATTTGTTCCTCTAACTCAATGAGTGAATTATAGGAGTAATATGCTCAAATAGTTTCTTTGGAAAATAATTAATGACCTCCAATGGTTTATATTGGGTTATTTTTTAGGCTAGAAAATACCATTCATGGGGATATTCCATTCAATAAAACCTATCCCCTATGATTTGACTTGTTTGATTCCAAGCTATTTCTTTTATGTGTGGTTTCTTTCCTTTTTGGAATGCTTTTATATGAGTCAAGTTAAACACATTGAAAATGAATTTTTAGATAGTGGAATTACATTTAATAAATATAGAGATATCAATCCATGATTGGATTTATCACATGTTTGGACGTATTTAGGAAGGGGGATCCATTGAGAATAAGTATACCTATCTAATTCTTGGGTAGATGGATGATGAAACACTTCAAATGCAATGAATTATGAAATTATGTAAGAGTTCATAATTCTTAATCTTGACCAAATCTACATGAAATGATCAATGATTGGATATGAGAATTAAATATTGATGGTTTTTGTAAAGACCCGTAAAATTCAAGGGAAATTTTCTCTTAATTTTCTTTGGAATTTTACAAGAGCGCGGTTTCTGACGGCACCTGATTCCGAGGCCCGGAGTGCCCGGAATCAATTTCTGAAGTTTGGCTCGGGTACGTTCAGTGAACGAACGAGAGCGAATTTCTAACTTTTGAACCGGTTCCTGAAATCAAATTCTGAGGGCACCGATGAACTCGCAGCGTCGATATTCGCTTAAGGAGACCTTTTCCGAGGTTGCGTTTATTGCAGGTTGAGAGTTAGTTTTTGGGAATTTAGAATAAGTTAAATAAAATTGTGGAATACAAATTTTATTTTAACTTGTTGGTTTTTTTTTAACCTCCCAAAGGGAGTTAGGGGTGGGACCCACAACCACTTAACCTCCCTTAGGAGGATTAAGTGTGGTGGGGCCCACATGAACCCCAACTCCTCAACTTCTCTCAAAAACTCCCCTTTAACCCATTTCAATTAATGTTTGACAACTTGGTTTAATTAATTGAGGAGGGTTGATTTGAATTTCAAACCTTTGAAATTCTAAGAGGAAGGTTGTGTAATAAAATAAGCTTAAGCTTATTTTATTATTTTGGGTTGGTTCCCTTTGCTCTTGAGAGGATTTGAGAGCTCCTTCTCCATCTTCTTCAAACATCGACGAAGAATGCCACGTTCTCGGGAACCGTCTTCCGCGACGTCATACCCGCGATACCGACGACGTCTTCTTCCGCGTCATCTCTTCCGCAACGATTTCCCACGACGAAATCGTCGTCAAAGAACTTCGAATCCTCGCTTCACGACATAGACGTCCTTCTTCCGTGACGCCGACCACCGCGACGCTCGTCTTCCGCGGGTCGTTGACGATCATCGTTCTTGAAACCGAGGTAGGGGTTTGTTGTTGATTATTTATTTATTCTCGTTCTTGGTTCTAGCATGACAATCTTGAGGATAAATGTTTAAGTGTTATCATCTAACGAGAGGGGGGGCCGGACCGCACAAACACGGCCGAATCCCCCCTCCTTTGTTCTTGAATATTTCTTGCGGATGAAACGAGATGGTGTGGTGCCGTCGCACCACGCGGGAATCGCAAGGCTATAATTGCGTGGCGCCGTCGCGCCGCGCCGTGGAAAGTTTATCAAGAACGCGACATCGTCGCGCCGCGTCAAAGGAAACCGAAGGCGCCGCGGCCGGAGCGGGGCCGCGACGGAGGGGCGCGGTGTCGTCGCACCGCGCCGGACAACGAAGGCCGCGGCCAGTTCCGGGCCGCAGCGGAACGGGAAGACTGGCGGCCAGCCGGGCCGCCTGTGACGGAAGCCGGAAAGGGGACCGGCCTCGCCGGTCCCGTTGAGGAAAAACCGGCCGGCCAGGTCGGGCCGGCCGGAAGGGAGGCAAAACCGGGGGAAAATTAATTCCCCCGGCCAGCCAAAATGGCCCCCCATTATGAGGGGGGCCGGTTTCACAAAGGGGGGCAGGCGGCCCCCTGTTTTTTCTCAAAAGCACCGCCAGCAGGAAAGCGGGGGCTTTGCCCCCCGCGCATGAGACCCGAGCGACGCACCGGCCGCGCCGCCGCGCCGGACCGCGCCGCCGCGCCGGACCGCGCCGTCGCGCCGGACCGCGCCGCCGCGCCGGACCACACCGCCGTGCCGGGCCGTGCCGCCGGTCGAGCCGGGTCGGACCCGGGTCGGGTCGACCCGGATCGGCTCGGACCCGGACCCCCCGTTTTCGAATCGACTTCGGTCTTTTGCCCATAACTTGAGCTACGGACCTCCGATTGACGAACCGTAAGCGGCGATGCGATCCTTGAATCGATACGGTCGATTCAGTATATCGCACTCAAAGTTTTGGAATACTTTGAGTTCGGCCGGGTTGGTTCGTACACGAAACCAACCGGGCCCTCGGAGCGGAAACGCTCATATCTTGAACTAAGGACGTCTGATTGACGTGCCGTCAGCTTTGTTGAGTTCCTCTTAGTGAGACGGATCTTTTGGCATACTCCGCCCGAGGTTTGGACGCAGGTGGAGTACGTTCGGGTTGGTTTTGTCTTAAAAACCAACCGGGCCCCTGGGACGAAAAAGCCAATAACTCTCAGACCGGGCGTCCAATCGACGCGTCGTCTGTTGCGTTGAGTTCCTGTTGACGATACAGAACTTTTGGATACATCAACTCTGGACTACGTGACAGTTGATGTATCAGCCTCTCGGCTCATGGAGCGGACCCTCCCGAACGAGCTTGCTGTGTTCGGGAACCCTAGTGCTGGCTGCGACTGTGACTGCTACTGCTACTGCTACTGTGACTACGACGACGACAGTACAGAGATCCTTGGTGGATTCGACGACGACTACAGCACTCAGCGATCCTACGTGGATCAGTGCTACAAGTCCTGTGTGGGCCCGATCCTGTGTGGGTCATTGCGCTCAGCGGTCCTGTATGAACCAGCGCCTACAGGTCCCGTGTGGGCCCGATCCTGTGTGGGTCTTTTGCGTGGGTTAGTTACCTATCGATCCTTCGTGGGTCCGACGACTTAGATGGATCAGAGATCATCTTCATCGTCTTTCAAAGAAGTATACCTATGTGAGCTGAATCCTGTTGCTTTTCTGTGTGGATTGTGTTGTGCTATCCTGTGTGGATTTCGTTTTGCTTTCCTGTGTGGAATACGTATACTTTCCTGTGTGGACTGAGTTGTACTTGGGCTCGGAGGTTGGAGCGTATTGGAATTGATGACTTAGGTATATGTATGGGCATATACCTAAGCAGTGTCGGTTGTTACTTCGTGATTGTATCTTTCTTTGTGGTTTATTCTTTGTGGATTTTGGGAGACCTTCAGGGGTCTCGGGGTCCCTACTGAGTAGCTTATACTCACCCCTGCATGGGCTATGCCCGCACTACGTTGTGTTGGTTGCAGACGACGGACAACATTGATCGTAGCTGAGGCTTGCAGAGCAGAACGGTACCTGGAGGTGGACCACTGGGTGGAACGTGCCCGGAGCGGACGACGGGACCCGAGGAGCAGTGGAGCTATCTGTACCCACCCTTCAGGTGGGATCTCCAGTGGACAGCTCGGTGTAGCGGCTTTTACTTTACAGTTGTTGTTTTCCCTTTCGAGTTGTACTTTACTTTCAGTTTGGGTTTGTATACTGGCCCATTTACTTTTCCACACTTTCAATTGTACTCTGTTCTTACTTAGTGTTTACTTTTCCGCTTGCTTACTTTGTGGTGCTTGTTTACTTTACAAAGGCAATGCCTTCCCTTTTTACCGGGATTTACGCCTTGGTGCTAGTCGCCAGCCCCTGGCCTATGGAAGGCGGGCTTGGGGTAGTCACGGCACGGACCCCGAGGGCGGGTCGTGACAAATTGGTATCAGATGAGTTCGGTTCTACCGCGAACCCTGATCTTTTCTATGTGAAGCAATAATTTTTAGTGTATTGAGTGTGGTTATCAGTCCAGGGAGTCCAGTGTTGGTGTCGAGGCCGACGTATCTGTACACCAGGACCCTTCTGATTTCCAACTTAATGCACGAAAACATTGATTGCGTGTGTGTTTCAAAGTTTTCTTTGTGATTACCTTATATCAGCTCACCAGGTATACTGTTCTGACCGTGGCGCACCTGTTTCCTTTTCAGGATGGCCCCACGATGGCAGCCAGCTAGGGTTCCGAGAGTCGAGCGTGATGACAGCCCACCGAGCGACGAGGCCTCGGTGCAGGGCCCTTTGTCACCAGTGGCACCGGCGGTAGCTCTACCCGCCGAGCCACCGATGCTTCCAGCACCAGCCGCTGACGATGCATGTCGCCGTGGAGCTCTGCACGAGTTCCAGCACCAGCGACCGCCTAGGTTCCGTGGGGAGATGGACCCCCAGGCAGCAGAGAACTGGCTGGAGGCAGTGGTACATGTGTTTAGGCTAGTGAGGACACCAGCAGACCTCATGGTGATCCTCTCTGCGAGCCTACTACACGCAGCAGCAGGACGATGGTGGAGCTTGATGCTCCAGGTGCACGATGAGTCATCTCTACTTTGGACGGACTTTGAGAGCCTCTTCCGCTCGGAGTTCGTCCCAGCCACCCTTCGTGCGGTGCGTATCCAGGAGCTTCGTCAGTTGCGACAGGGCAGCATGACGGTCGCTTAGTACTCGGCGAGATTTACTGATCTCTCGCGCTACTCGACCGACATGGCGGCACATGGCAGAGTCATCTGCAGTAGGCATCGACGTCCTTCTTCCGTGATGCCGACCACCGCGACGCTCGTCTTCCGCGGGTCGTTGACGATCATCGTTCTTGAAACCGAGGTAGGGGTTTGTTGTTGATTATTTATTTATTCTCGTTCTTAGTTCTAGCATGACAATCTTGAGGATAAATGTTTAAGTGTTATCATCTAACGAGAGGGGGGGCCGAACCGCACAAACACGGCCGAATCCCCCCTCCTTTGTTCTTGAATATTTCTTGCGGATGAAACGAGATGGCGTGGTGTCGTCGCACAACGCGGGAATCGCAAGGCTATAATTGCGTGGCGCCGTCGCACCGCGCCGTGGAAAGTTTATCAAGAACGTGACGCTGTCGCGCTGAGTCAAAGGAAACCGAAGGCGCCGCGGCCGGAGCGGGGCCGCGGCGGAGGGGCGCGGTGTCGTCGCACCGCGCCGGACGACGAAGGTCGCGGCCGGTTCCGGGCCGCGGCGGAACAGGAAGACCGGCGGCCAGCCGGGCCGCCGGTAACGGAAGCTGGAAAGGGGACCGACCTCTCCGGTCCTGTTGAGGAAAACCGGCCGGCCAGGTCGGGCCGGCCGGAAGGGAGGCAAAACCGGGGGAAAATTAATTCCCTCAGCCAGCCAAAATGGCCCCCCATTATGAGGGGGCCGGTTTCACAAAGGGGGGCAGGTGGCCCCCCGTTTTTTCTCAAAACCAGGCCCCCACGTGGGGGGGCCGTTGACCCAAGGCGCGGCATCCAGCCGCGCCGCCAGCAGGAAAGCGGGGGCTTTGCCCCCCGCGCGTGACACCCGAGCGGCGCACCGGCCGCGCCGCCATGCCGGACCGCGCCGCCGGCCGGGCCGGGTCGGACCCGGGTCGGTCGACCCGGTTCGGGCCGACCCAGGGGGTGTCGGGCCGGGTCGGCCCGGACCCGGACCCCCCGTTTTCGAATCAACTTCGGTCTTTTGCCCATAACTTGAGCTTCAGACCTCCGATTGATGAACCATCAGCGGCGATACGATCCTTGAATCGAGACGGTCGATTCGGTATATCGTACTCAAAGTTTTGGAATGCTTTGAGTTTGGCCGGGTTGGTTCGTACACGAAACCAACCGGGCCCTCGGAGCGGAAACGCTCATATCTTGAGCTACGGACGTCCGATTGACGTGCCGTCATCTTTTTTGAGTTCCTCTTAGTGAGACGGATCTTTTGGCATACTCCGCCCGAGGTTTGGACATAGGTGGAGTATGGTCGGGTTGGTTTTGCCTTAAAAACCAACCGGGACCCTAGGACGAAAAAGCCAATAACTCTCAGACCGGGCGTCCGATCGACGCGCCGTCTGTTGCGTTGAGTTCCTGTTGACGATACGGAACTTTTGGATACATCAACTCTGGACTATGTGACAGTTGATGTATCATCCTCTCAGCTCGTGGAGCGGACCCTCCCGAACGAGCTTGCTGTGTGCGGGAACCCTAGTGTTGGCTGCGACTGTGACTGCTACGGCTACTGCTACTGTGACTGCGACGACGACAGTACAGAGATCCTTGGTGGATTCGATGATGACTACAGCACTCAGCGATCCTACGTGTATCAGTGTTACAGGTCATGTGTGGGCCCGATCCTGTGTGGGTCCGATCCTATGTGCGTCATTGCGCTCAGCGGTCCTGTGTGAACCAGCGCCTACAGGTCCTGTGTGGGCCCGATCCTGTGTGGGTCTTTTGCGGGGGTTAGTTACCTGTTGATCCTTCGTGGGTCCGACGACTTAGATGGATCAGATATAATCTTTATCGTCTTTCGAAGAAGTATACCTGTGTGAGCTGAATCCTATTTCTTTCCTGTGTGGTTTGTGTTGTGCTATCCTGTGTGGATTTCGTTTTGCTTTCCTGTGTGGAATACGTATACTTTCCTGTTTGGACTGAGTTGTACTTGGGCTCGGAGGTTGGAGCGTATTGGAATTGATGACTTAGGTATATGTATGGGCATATACCTAAGCAGTGTCGGTTGTTACTCCGTGATTGTATCTTTCTTTGTGGTTTATCCTTTGTGGATTTTGGGAGACCTTCAGGGGTCTCGGGGTCCCTACTGAGTAGCTTATACTCACCCTTGTACGGGCTATGTCCGCACTACGTTGTGTTGGTTGCAGACGACGGACAGCGTTGATCGTAGCTGAGGCTTGCAGAGCAGAACGGTACCTGGAGGTGGACCACTGGGCGGAATGTGCCCGGAGCGGACGACGGGACCCGAGGAGCAGTGGAGCTATCTGTACCCACCCTTCAGGTGGGATCTCCAGTGTACAGCTCGGTGTAGCGGCTTTTACTTTACAGTTGTTGTTTTCCCTTTCGAGTTGTACTTTACTTTCAGTTTGGGTTTGTATACTGGCCCATTTACTTTTCTGCACTTTCATTTGTACTATGTTCTTACTTAGTGTTTACTTTTCCGCTTGCTTACTCTGTGGTGCTTGTTTACTTTACAAAGGCAATGCCTTCCCTTTTTACCGGGATTTACGCCTTGGTGCTAGTCGCCAGCCCCTGGCCTATGGAAGGCGGGCTTGGGGTAGTCACGGCACGGACCCCGAGGGCGGGTCGTGACAAATTGGTATCAGAGGAGTTCGGTTCTACCGCAAACCCTGATCTTTTCTATGTGAAGCAATAATGTTTAGCGTATTGAGTGTGGTTATCAGTCCAGGGAGTCTAGTGTTGGTGCGGCGGCCGACGTATCCGTACACCAGGACCCTGACTTCTGATTTCCGACTTAATTCACGAAAACATTGATTGCGTGTGTGTTTCAAAGTTTTCTTTGTGATTACTTTATATCAGCTCACCAGGTATATTGTTCTGACCGTGGCGCACCTGTTTCCTTTTCAGGATCGTCCCACGATGGCAGCCAGCTAGGGTTCCGAGAGTCGAGCGTGATGACAGCCCACCGAGCGACGAGGCCTCGGTGCAGGGCCCTTTGTCAGCAGTGGCACCGGCGGTAGCTCTACCCTCCGAGCCACCGATGCTTCCAGCACCAGCCGCTGATGATGCACGTCGCCTTGGAGCTCTGCATGAGTTCCAGCGCCAGCGACCGCCTAGGTTCCGCGGGGAGACGGACCCCCAGGCATCAGAGGACTGGCTGGAGGCAGTGGTACGTGTGTTTAGGCTAGTGAGGACTCCAGTAGACCTCATGGTGATCCTCGCTGCGATACTACTACACGCAGCAGCAGGACGATGGTGGATCTTGATGCTCTAGGTGCACAATGAGGCATCTCTACTTTGGACGGACTTTGAGAGCCTCTTCCGCTTGGAGTTCGTCCCAGCCACCCTTCGTGCGGTGCGTATCCAGGAGTTTCTTCAGCTGGGGTAGGGCAGCATGACAGTCGCTCAATACTCGGCGAGATTTACTGATCTCTCACACTACTCGGCCGACATGGTACATGACCCATTCTTTCGGGCCCGGACCTTCGAGCAGGGTTTGAGACACGAGATCAGGGCATCGCTGATCTCCCTCAGCATACTGACTCAGACAGGAGTACTGGAGCGGGCCCTTTTGATTGAGAGTTTCCTTGCTGAGTCTACACCAACGCAGAGACCCACCACAGGGCGACACGTGGCAGAGTCATCTGCAGCAGGCAGTCGACGGATGACTCAGGGGTCCAGACAGACCAGACCCTCAGGCAGACGACCTCAGGACACTGGCTCAGTAGTGCGAGGCACACAGCGCGGAGCCAGTCTTTCGAGAGGCAGACAGTGCTACTCGTGCGGCGGGCAGGGCCACATGGCTCGTGACTGCCCGACCCGCCGTGCCGAGGAGCAGCAGACGGTTGAGGCACCATCGATGCAGAGGCAGAGGGTCGACCGTGGCTGTCCACAGGGAGGAGGCGGACGAGGCAGAGGAGCTGGCCGAGCAGCAGGTGGTGGGCGACGCTTTGAGGCTCTGCCACCACCGCCACCAGGAGGTCCACCCCGACCACAGGGAGCAGGCGGGCAGAGACAGGCACAGCTCCAGGCAGTAGAGGCCTACGACCACGGCGCACCCGAGATGATTTGAGGTACTATCTATGTCTATTCCACCCTTGCTGCAGTACTTATAGACACAGGAGCGAGTCACTCTTTCATATCTGTTGCCCTTGTTCCGAGCTCGGAGATTCTGACAGAGCCGTTGGCTTGATCCTTATGGCTAGAGACTCCTACGGGAGCAAACTCGACGATTACGCACTAGTGCCAGCAGTGTGAGCTTACTCTAGGAGGCGAGAGCTTCGGCTGGGATCTTCTTGTAGCAGCGTCGAGGACTTATGACGTCATCTTGGGCATGGATTGGCTATCTACGGTCCATGCACAGATTGACTGTTTTAGGAACAAGGTGCGATGTGTACGCACCGACGGGAGTAGGTTCACCTTCACCGGCGAGAAGGGAGCCTTTGCAGCACAGGATGGACTTCCGCGGAGGAGAGGACAACCCATCACTCATCAGTTGGCTAGCCTCATCCTTGGAGCAGTTGACGTGCGGAGTCCTAGTTTTCCTGCAGTGGTGGATCAGTTTGCGGACGTTTTTCCCGACGACGTCCCAGGGCTACCTCCTCGCAGATAGGTAGACTTTTATATTGACTTGTACCCCAGGACAGCCGCAATATCCACTCCAGCATATCGGATGGCCCCCGCCGAGCTTCGAGAGCTACGGGTACATTTGGAGGACTTGCAGGGCAAGGGGTTCATCCGACCCAGTGTTTCACCCTGGGCTTCCCCGACATTGTTCGCCAAGAAGGTGGACGGAAGCTTGCGACTTTGTGTTGACTATCGTCGCCTGAACCAGGTGACAGTGAAGAACAAGTATCCGCTACCGAGGATTGATGACCTCTTTGATCAGATCAAGGGAGCACGGTGGTTCTTGAAGATAGACCTCAGGTCAGGCTATCATCAGCTCACAGTCAGAGACGAGGACGTGCAGAAGACGGCCTTCAGATGTCGGTATGGCCACTATGAGTTCTTGGTTATGCCTTTCGGCGTAACCAATGCTCCAGCAGTGTTCATGGCCCTCATGAACAGGATCTTTTAGCCATACCTCGATCGGTTTGTCGTGGTCTTCATTGACGACATACTGATTTACTCGACGACTGAGGAGGAACACGCATACCACTTGCGAGTGGTACTAGACACACTCCGAGAGCACCAGCTTTATGGTAAGCTCTCGAAGTGACAGTTCTGGATACGTGAGGTCTACTTCTTGGGAAACTTCATCTCTGAGGTGGGAGTTGCAGTGGATCCCACGAAGATCGAGGCAGCGCTAGCTTGGGAGCCACCTAGGAGCGTGACGGAGGTTCGGAGTTTCTTGGGACTAGCTGGATACTATCGGAGATTCATGCCAGACATCTCCAGAGTTGCGGCACCACTCAAATCTTTGATGAAGAAGGGGAAACCCTTCGTGTGGTCAGACAGATGTCAGCAGAGCATTCAGGAGCTGAGACAGAGATCGACCAGCGCACCTATCTTGAGGTTGACTGAGGAGGGAGTAGGGTACGTAGTCTACTACGATGCATCAGGGACCGGGCTCGGATGTGTTCTGATGCAGGAGCGGGCAGTGATTGCCTATGGATCACGTCAGTTGAGGCCACATGAGAAGAACTACGCTACCCATGACCTGGAGTTAGCAGCAGTGGTCTTTGCTCTGAAGACATCGCGACACTACCTGATGGGCGAGCGCTTTACAATATTTTCTGATCATCAGAGTCTCAGGTATATCTTCTCACAGAAGGACCTGAACCTGAGACATCGGTGATGGCTCGAGTTCCTCCAGGACTATGACTTTGAGATAGTCTATACTCCTGGGAAGGGTAACGTAGTAGCCGATGCCCTCAGCAGGAGGACGGGTATTCAGCTACTTGAGGAGGAGACGGAGCAGCTAGCCTCTTTGCAGATATCCTTCGTGGATAGAGATGGTGCAGCCTTCCTTAAGTCTCTCACAATCACCCCTCCACTACTGTAGTGGTTCAGAGAGGCACAGCGTGATGACGCTGACTGTGAGACACGTCGTGCACAAATATCCTCGGGACAGGCATCTGATGGTTTCTCCCTTGGAGCAGAGCACGACATCCTTTTCAGAGGACGTACCATGATACCAGTCGCTTTGCGAGAGGAGGTGTTTAGAGAGTTTCACACTTCTCCTTTGGCGGTACATCCAGGAGTGGCGAAGATGTACCAGGATCTCAGACGACATCATTGGTGGCCGGGCATGAAGAAGGCTGTGGCAGATTTCGTTTCTCGATGCCTCACCTGCCAGCAGGTGAAGGCAGAGCACCAGGTACCAGCAGGCTTGGTACAGCCCTTAGAGGTCCCGGAGTGGAAGTGGGACGGGATATCTATGGACTTCGTGACTGGATTTCCACACACATCCAGAGGTCACGACTCTATCTGGGTGATTGTTGACTGACTCACTAAGTCGGCTCACTTCTTACCCATCAGAGAGCAGGGCTCAGTGGAGAGCTTGGGACGTCTCTACGTTCATGAGATTGTACGGCTCCACAGTGTTCCATCATCTATCGTCTCTGATCGAGATGCTCGCTTTACTTCCCGGCTTTGGAAGGGGTTACAGGAGGCGTTCGGGACGCAGCTACGTCTGAGCACAGCCTTTCACCCTCAGAAAGATGGTCAGACAGAGAGGACCATTCAGACTCTCGAGGACATGCTCTGCACATGTGTCCCCAACTTTGGTCGCAGCTGGGAGGACCACTTACCGTTGGTGGAGTTTGCGTACAACAACAGCTACCACTCCACCATCGAGATGGCACCGTAAGATGCGTTGTACAGCCGACCTTGTAGATCTCCTTTGTGCTGGACAGACCCTGGGGAGTCAGCACTTGTGGGACCGGAGATGGTCCAGGCCACGATAGATATGGTCCAAGTCATCCAGGAGAGAATGAGGACAGCTCAGAGCCAGCAGAAGTCATACGCTGACAGGAGGCGGAGGCCACTAGAGTTCGAGGATGGCGACCACGTTTTCTTGCGGGTCTCACCTCGACGTGGTATTCGGAGATTTGTCCGAGGCGGCAAGTTATCTCTGCGCTTCATCGGACCCTTCCAGGTCCTCAGCAGGATTGGCGAGGTGGCTTATCGCCTGACTCTACCACCTCAGTTGCACCAGGTGCACGACGTCTTCCACTTATCTCAGCTGAGGAGATACATGCACGACCCGATGCACATCATTGACCATGGGGAACTTGACGTTGACGATGGGGTGACTTTTACGGAGGTCCCGGTGGAGATCGAGGATCGACAGGAGCGGGTCCTACGTGGATGGTCGATTCCTCTAGTGCGCATCAGATGGCAGCACGGGAATCTCCAGGAGAGCACTTGGGAGCGGGAGGCTCAGATGCATGCTCAGTACCCTAATTTGTTTCCATAGTTTTTGTTGTATCTTTACGGGGACGTAAAGCCCTGAGGTGGGAATAATGTAAAGACCCGTAAAATTCAAGGGAAATTTTTTCTTAATTTTCTTTGGAATTTTACAAGAGCGCGGTTTCTGACGGCACCTGATTCCAAGGCCCGGAGAGCCCGGAATCAATTTCCGAAGTTTAGCTCGGGTACGTTCAGTGAACGAACGAGCGGGAATTTCTAACTTTTGAACCGGTGCCTAGAATCAAATTCCAAGGGCACCGATGAACTCGCAGCGTCGATATTCTCTTAAGGAGACCTTTTCCGAGGTTGCGTTTATTGCGGGTTGAGAGTTAGTTTTTTGGAATTTAGAATAAGTTAAATAAAATTGTGGCATACAAATTTTATTTTAACTTGTTGGTTTTTTTTTAACCTCCCAAAGGGAGTTAGGGGTGGGACCCACAACCACTTAACCTCCCTTGGGAGGATTAAGTGTGGTGGGGCCCACACGAACCCCAACTCCTCAACTTCTCTCAAAAACTCCCCTTTAACCCATTTCAATTAATGTTTGAAAACTTGGTTTAATTAATTGAGGAGGGTTGATTTCAATTTAAAACTTTTGAAATTCTAAGAGGAAGGTTGTGTAATAAAATAAGCTTAAGCTTATTTTATTATTTTGGGTTGGTTTACTTTGCTCTTGAGAGGATTTGAGAGCTCCTTCTCCATCTTCTTTAAACATCGACGAAGAACGCCACGTTCTCGGGAACCGTCTTCCGTGACGTCATACCCGCGATACCGACGACGTCTTCTTCCGCGTCATCTCTTCCGCGACGATTTCCCACGACGAAATCGTAGTCAAAGAACTTCGAATCCTCGCTTCATGACATCGACGTCCTTCTTCCGTCACGCCGACCACCACGACGCTCGTCTTTCGCGGGTCGTTGACGATCATCGTTCTTGAAACCGAGGTAGGGGTTTGTTATTGATTATTTATTTATTCTCGTTCTTGGTTCTAGCATGACAATCTTGAGGACAAATGTTTAAGTGTTATCATCTAACGAGAGGGGGGGTCGTACCACACAAACACGGCCGAATCCACCCTCCTTTGTTCTTGAATATTTCTTGCGAATGAAACGAGATGGCGTGGTGTCGTCGCACCATGCGGGAATCGCAAGGCTATAATTGTGCGGCGTCGTCGCGCCGCGCCGTGGAAAGTTTATCAAGAACGTGACGCTGTCGCGCCGCGTCAAAGGAAACCGAAGGCGCCGTGGCCGGAGCGGGGCGGCGGCGGAGGGGCGCGGTACCGTCGCACCGCGCCGGACGACGAAGGTCGCGGCCAGTTCCAGGCCGCGGCGGAACGGGAAGACTGGTGGCCAGCCGAGCCACCGGTGACGGAAGCCGGAAAGGGGACCGGCCTCGCCGGTCCCGTTGAGGAAAAACCGGTCGGCCAGGTCGGGCCGGCCGGAAGTGAGGCAAAACCGGGGGAAACTTAATTCCCCCGGCCAGCCAAAATGGCCCCCCATTATGAGGGGGGCCATTTTCACAAAGGGGGGATAGGCGGCCCCCCGTTTTTTCTCAAAAGCAGACCCCCACGTGGGGGGGCCGTTGACCCAAGGCGCGACATCCAGCCGCGTCGCCAGCCGGAAAGCGGGGGATTTTCCCCCCGCGCGTGACACCCGAGCGGCGCACCGGCTGCACCGCAGTGCCGGACCGCGCCGCCGGCCGGGCCGGGGTCGGACCCGGGTCGGGTCGACCCGGTTCGGGCCGACCCAGGGGGTCGGGTCGGGTCGGCCCGGACCCGGACCCCCCATTTTCGAATCGACTTCGGTCTTTTGCCCATAACATTAGCTACGGACCTCCAATTGATGAACCGTCAGCGGAGATGTGATCCATGAATTGAGACGGTCAATTCGGTATATCACACTCAATGTTTCGGAATACTTTGAGTTCGGCCGGGTTGGTTCGTACACGAAACCAATCGGGCCCTCAGAGCGGAAACGCTCATATCTTGAGCTACGGACGTCCGATTGACGTGACGTCAGCTTTGTTGAGTTCCTCTTAGTGAGAAGGATCTTTTGGAATACTCCGCCCAAGGTTTGGACGCAGGTGGAGTACGGTCGGGTTGGTTTTTCCTTAAAAACCAACCAGGCCCCTGGGACGAAAAAGCCAATAACTCTCAGACCGGGCGTCCGATCGACGCGCCGTCTGTTGCGTTGAGTTCCTGTTGACGATACGGAACTTTTGGATACATCAAATCTGGACTATGTGACAGTTGATGTATCAGCCTCTCGGCTCGTGGAGCGGACCCTCCCGAACGAGCTTGCTGTGTGCGGGAACCCTAGTGCTGGCTGCGACCGTGACTGCTACTGCTACTGCTACTGTGACTGCGACGACGACAGTACAGAGATTCTTGGTGGATTCGACGACGACTACAGCACTCAGCGATCCTACGTGGATCAGTGCTACAGGTCCTGTGTGGGCCCGATCCTGTGTGGGTCTAATCCTGTGTGGGTCATTGCGCTCAGCGGTCATGTGTGAACCAGCGCTTACAGGTCCTGTGTGGGCCCGATCCTGTGTGGGTCTTTTGTGGGGGTTAGTTACCTATCGATCCTTCGTGGGTCCGATGACTTAGATGGATTAGAGATCATCTTTATCATCTTCGAAGAAGTATACCTGTGTGAGCTGAATCCTGTTGCTTTCCTATGTGGATTGTGTTGTGCTATCCTGTGTGGATTTCGTTTTGTTTTCCTGTGTGGAATACGTATACTTTCCTGTGTGGACTGAGTTGTACTTGGGCTTGAAGGTTGGAGCGTATTGGAATTGATGACTTAGGTATATGTATGGGCATATACCTAAGCAGTGTCGGTTGTTACTTCGTGATTGTATCTTTCTTTGTGATTTATCCTTTTTGGATTTTGGGAGAACTTCAGGGGTCTTGAGGTCCCTAGTGAGTAGCTTATACTCACCCCTATACGGGCTATACCCGCACTATGTTGTGTTGGTTGCAGACGATGGACAGCGTTGATCGTAGCTGAGGCTTGCAGAGCAGAACGGTACCTGGAGGTGGACCACTGGGCGGAACGTGCCCGGAGCGGACGACGGGACCCGAGGAGCAGTGGAGCTATCTGTACCCACCCTTCAGGTGGGATCTCCAGTGGACAGCTCGGTGTAGCGGCTTTTACTTTACAGTTGTTGTTTTCCCTTTCGAGTTGTACTTTACTTTCAGTTTGGGTTTGTATACTGGCCCATTTACTTTTCCGCACTTTCATTTGTACTCTGTTCTTACTTAGTGTTTACTTTTACGCTTGCTTACTCTGTGGTGCTTGTTTACTTTAAAAAGGCAATGTCTTCCCTTTTTACCAGGATTTACGCCTTGGTGCTAGTCGTCAGCCCCTGGCCTATGGAAGGCGGGCTTGGGGTAGTCACAGCACGGACCCCGAGGGTGGGTCGTGACAAATTGGTATCAGAGGAGTTCGGTTCTACCGCGAAACCTGATCGTTTCTATGTGAAGCAATAATGTTTAGCGTATTGAGTGTGGTTATCAGTCCAGGGAGTCCAGTGTTGGTGCGGCGGCCGACGTATCCGTACACCAGAACCCTGACTTCTGATTTCCGACTTAATGCACGAAAACATTGATTGCGTGTGTGTTTCAAAGTTTTCTTTGTGATTACTTTATATCAGCTCACTAGGTATACTGTTCTGACCGTGGCGCACCAGTTTCCTTTTCAGGATGGCCGCACAATGGCAGCCAGCTAGGGTTCCGAGAGTCGAGCGTGATGACAGCCCACCGAGCGATGAGGCCTCGGTGCAGGACCCTTTGTCAGCAGTGGCACCGGCGGTAGCTCTACCCGCCGAGCCACCGATGCTTCCAGCACCAGCCGCTGACGATGCACGTCGCCTTGGAGCTCTGCACGAGTTCCAGCGCTAGCGACCGCCTAGGTTCCGTGGGGAGACGGACCCCCAGGCAGCAGCGGACTGGCTGGAGGCAGTGGTACGTGTGTTTAGGCTAGTGAGGACACCAGCAGACCTCATGGTGATCCTCGCTACGAGCCTACTACACGCAGCAGTAGGACGATGGTGGAGCTTGATGCTACAGGTGCACGATGAGGCATCTCTACTTTGGACGGACTTTGAGAGCCTCTTCCACTCGGAGTTCGTCCCCGCCACCCTTCGTGCGGTGCGTATCCAGGAGCTTCTTCAGCTGCGGTAGGGCAGTATGACGGTCGCTCGGTACTCGGCGAGATTTACTGATCTCTCGCGCTACTCAACCGACATGGTACGGGACACATTCTTCTGGGCCCGGACCTTCGAGCAGGGTTTGGGACACGAGATCAGGGCATCGCTAATCTCTCTCAGCATACCGACTCAGACATGAGTACTGGAGCGGGCCCTTTTGATCAAGAGTTTCCTTGCTGAGTCTACACCAGCGCAGAGACCCACCACAGGGTGGCACGTGGCAGAGTCATCTGCAGCAGGCAGTCGACGGATGACTCAGGGGTCCAGACAGACAAGACCCTCAGGCAGACGACCTCAGGACACTGGCTCAGCAGTGCGGGGCACACAGCGTGGAGCCAGTCTTTCGATAGGCAGACAGTGCTACTCGTGCGGCGGGCAGGGCCACATGGCTCGTGACTGCCCGACCCGCCGTTCCGAGGAGCATCAGACGGTTGAGGGACCACCGAGGCAGAGGTAGAGGGTCGACCGTGGCGGTCCGCAGGGAGGAGGCGGACGAGGCAGAGTAGTTGGCCGAGCAGCAGGTGGTGGGCGATGCTTTGAGGCTCTACCACCACCGCCACCAGGAGGTCCACCCCGACCACAGGGAGCAGGCAAGCAGAGACAGGCACAGCTCCAGGCAGCAGAGGCCTACGACCACGGCGCACCCGAGATGATTCGAGGTACTATCTGTGTCTATTCCACCCTTGTTGCAGTACTTATAGACACAGGAGCGAGTCACTCTTTCATATCCGCTGCCCTTGTTCAGAGCTCGGAGATTCTGACAGAGCCGTTGGCTCGATCCTTACGGCTAGAGACTCCTACGGGAGCAGACTCGACGATTACGCACTGGTGCCAGCAGTGTGAGCTTACTCTAGGAGGCGAGAGCTTCGGCTGGGATCTTCTTATAGCAGCGTCGAGGACTTACGACGTCATCTTGGGCATGGATTGGCTATCTACATTCCATGCACAGATTGACTGTTTTAGGCACAAGGTGCGATGTGTATGCACCGACGGGAGCAGGTTCACCTTCACCGGTGAGAAGGGAGCCTTTGCAGCATAGGATGGACTTCCGCGGAGGAGAGGACAACCCTTCACTCATCAGTTGGCTAGCCTCATCCTTGGAGCAGTTGAAGTGCGGAGTCCTGGTTTTCCTGCAGTGGTGGATCAGTTTGCGGACGTTTTTCCCGACGACGTCCCAGGGCTACCTCCTCGCAGAGAGGTAGACTTTTATATTGACTTGTACCCTAGGACAGCCCCGATATCCACTCCAGAATATCGGATGGCCCCCGCCGAGCTTCGATAGCTACAGGTACAGTTGGAGGACTTGAAAGGCAAGGGGTTCATCTGACCCAGTGTTTCACCCTGGGCCTCCCCGATATTGTTCGCCAAGAAGGCGGACGGAATCTTGAGACTTTGTGTTGACTATCGTCGCCTGAACCAGGTGACAGTGAGGAACAAGTATCCGCTACCGAGGATTGATGACCTCTTTGATCAGCTCAATGGAGCACGGTGGTTCTCGAAGATAGACCTCAGGTCAGGCTATCATCAGCTCAGAGTCAGAGACGAGGACGTGCAGAAGACGACCTTCAGATGTCGGTATGGCCACTATGAGTTCTTGGTTATGCCTTTCGGCATAACCAATGCTCCATCAGTGTTCATGGCCCTCATGAACAGGATCTTTCAGCCATACCTCGATCGGTTTGTTGTGGTCTTCATCGACGACATACTGATTTACTCGACGACTGAGGAGGAACACGCATACCACTTGCGAGTTGTACTAGACACACTCCGAGATCACCAGCTTTATAATAAGCTCTCGAAGTGCCAGTTCTGGATACTTGAGGTCCACTTCTTGGGACACGTCATCTCTGAGGCGGGAGTTGCAGTGGATCCCACGAAGATCGAGGCAGTGCTAGCTTGGGAGCCACCCAGGAGCATGACGGAGGTTCGGAGTTTCTTGGGACTAGCTGGATACTATCGGAGATTCGTGACAGACTTCTCTAGAGTTGCGACACCACTCACATCTTTGACGAAGAAGGGGAAACCCTTCGTGTGGTCAGACAGATGTCAGCAGAGCATTCAGGAGCTGAGACAGAGATTGACCAGCACACCTATCTTGAGGTTGCCTGAGGAGGGAGTAGGGTACGTAGTCTACTGCGATGCATCAGGGACCGGACTCGGATGTGTTCTGATGCAGGAGCGGGCAGTGATCGCCTATGGATCATGTCATTTGAGGCTGCATGAGCAGAAATACGCTACCCATGACCTGGATTTAGCAGCAGTGGTCTTCGCTCTGAAGACATGGCGACACTACCTGATGGGCGAGCGCTTTACAGTCTTTTCTGATCATCAGAGTCTCAGGTATATCTTCTCGTAGAAGGACCTGAACCTGAGACAGCGGTGATGGCTCGATTTCCTCCAGGACTATGACTTTGAGATAGTCTATACTCCTGGGAAGGGGAACGTAGTAGCCGATGCCCTCAGCAGGAGGACGGGCATTCAGCTACTTGAGGAGGCGACGGAGCAGCTAGCCTCTTTGCAGATATCCTTCGTGGATAGAGATGGAGTAGCCTTCCTTCAGTCTCTCACAGTCACCCCTCCACTACTGAAGCGGGTCAGAGAGGCACAGCGTGAGGACGCTGACTGTGAGACACGTCGTGCACAGATATCCCCGGGACAGGCATCTGATGGTTTCTCCCTTGGTGCAGAGCACGACATCCTTTTCAGAGGATGTACCATGGTACCAGTCACTTTGCGAGAGGAGGTGTTGAGAGAGTTTCACACTTCTCCTTTGGAGGTACATCCAGGAGTGGCGAAGATGTACCAGGATCTTAGACGATAGCACTGGTGGCCGGGCATGAAGAAGGCTGTGGCAGAGTTCGTTTCTCGATGCCTCACCTGCCAGCAGGTGAAGGCAGAGCACCAGGTACCAGCAGGCTTGGTACATCCCTTGGAGGTCCCGGAGTGGTAGTGGGACGGGATATCTATGGACTTTGTGACTGGACTTCCACGCACTTCCAGAGGTCATGACTCCATCTGGGTGATTGTTGACCGACTCACTAAGTCGGCTCACTTCTTACCCATCAGAGAGCAGGGCTCAGTGGAGAGCTTGGGACGTCTCTACGTTCAGGAGATTGTACGGCTCCACGGTGTGCCATCATCTATCGTCTCCGATCGAGATGCTCGCTTTACTTCCCGGCTTTGTAAGGGGTTACAGGAGGCGTTCGGGACGCAGCTACGTCTGAGCACAGCCTTTCACCCTCAGACGGATGGTCAGACGGAGTGGACCATTCAGACTCTCGAGGAAATGCTCCGCGCATGTGTCCTCGACTTTGGTCGCAGCTGGGAGGACCACCTACCGTTGGTGAAGTTTGCGTACAACAACAGCTACCACTCCACCATCGGGATGGAACCGTACGAGGCGTTGTACGGCCGACCTTGTAGATCTCCTTTGTGCTAGACAGACCCTGGGGAGTCAGCACTTGTGGGACCGGAGATGGTCCAGGCCAAGACAGAGAAGGTCTAGGTCATCCATGAGTGGATGAGGACAGCTCAAAGCCGGCAGAAGTCATACGCTGATAGGAGGCGGAGGCCACTAGAGTTCGAGGATGGCGACCATGTCTTCTTGCGGGTCTCACCTCGACGTGGTATTCGGAGATTTGGCCGAGGCGGCAAGTTATCTCCGCGCTTCATCAGACCCTTCCAGGTCCTCAGTAGGATTGGCGAGGTGGCTTATCGCCTGACTCTACCACCTCAGTTGCACCGGGTGCACGACGTCTTCCACGTATCTCAGCTGAAAAAATACGTGCATGACCCGACGCGCATCATTGACCATGGGGAGCTTGACATTGACGATGGGGCGACTTTTACAGAGGTCCCGATGGAGATCGGGGATTGACAGGAGTGGGTCCTATGTGGACGGTAGATTCCTCTAGTGCGCATCAGATGGCAGCACGGGAATCTCCAGGAGAGCACTTGGGAGCGGGAGGCTCAGATGCGTGCTCAGTACCCTCATTTGTTTCCCTAGTTTTTGATGTATCTTTACGGGGACGTAAAGCCCTGAGGTGGGAGTAATGTAAAGACCCGTAAAATTCAAGGGAAATTTTTTCTTAATTTTCTTTAGAATTTTACAAGAGCGCAGTTTCTGACGGCACCTGATTCCGAGGCACGGAGTGCCCGGAATCAATTTCCGAAGTTTGGCTTGGGTACGTTCAGTGAACAAACGAGCGGAAATTTCTAACTTTTGAACTGGTGCTCGGAATCAAATTCCAAGGGCACCGATGAAATCGCAGCGTCGATATTCGCTTAAGGAGACCTTTTCCGAGGTTGCGTTTATTGCGGGTTGAGAGTTAGTTTTTGGGAATTTAGAATAAGTTAAATAAAATTGTGGAATACAAATTTTATTTTAACTTGTTGGTTTTTTTTTAACCTCCCAAAGGGAGTTAGGGGTGGGACCCACAACCACTTAACCTCCCTTGGGAGGATTAAGTGTGGTGGGGCCCACACGAACCCCAACTCCTCAACTTCTCTCAAAAACTCCCCTTTAACCCATTTCAATTAATGTTTGACAACTTGGTTTAATTAATTTAGGAGGTTGATTTGAATTTCAAACCTTTGAAATTCTAAGAGGAAGGTTGTGTAATAAAATAAGCTTAAGATTATTTTATTATTTTGGGTTGCTTTCCTTTGCCCTTGAGAGGATTTGAGAGCTCCTTCTTCATCTTATTCAAACATCGATGAAGAATGCCACGTTCTCGGGAACCGTCTTCCACGACGTCATACCCGCGATACCGACGACGTCTTCTTCCGCGTCATCTCTTCTGCGACGATTTCCCACGACGAAATCGTCGTCAAAGAACTTCGAATCCTCGCTTCACGTCATCGACGTCCTTCTTCCGTGACGCCGACCACCGCGACGCTCGTCTTCCACGGGTCGTTGACGATCATCGTTCTTGAAACTGAGGTAGGGGTTTGTTGTTGATTGTTTATTTATTCTCGTTCTTGGTTCTAGCATGACAATCTTGAGGATAAATGTTTAAGTGTTATCATCTAACGAGAGGGGGGGCGGGACCGCACAAACATGGCCGAATCCCCCCTCCTTTGTTCTTGAATATTTCTTGCAGATGAAATGATATGGCGTGGTGTCGTCGCACCACGCGGGAATCGCAAGGCTATAATTGCGCGGCGCCGTCGCGCCGCGCCGTGGAAAGTTTATCAAGAACGCGACGCCGTCGCGCAGCGTCAAAGGAAACCGAAGGCCCCGCGGCCGGAGCGGGGCCGCGGTGGAGGGGCGCGGTGCCGTCGCACCACGCCGGACGACGAAGGCTGCGGCCGGTTCCGGGCCGCGGCGGAACGGGAAGACTGGTGGCCAGCCGGGCCGCCGGTGACGGAAGCCGGAAAGGGGACCGGCCTCGCCGGTCCCGTTGAGGAAAAACCAGCCGGCCAGGTCGGGCCGGCCGGAAGGGAGGCAAAACCGGGGGAAAATTAATTCCCCCGGCCAGCCAAAATGGCCCCCCATTATGAGGGGGGCGGGTTTCACAAAGGGGGGGCAGGCGGCCCCCCGTTTTTTCTCAAAAGCAGGCCCCCACGTGGGGGGGCCGTTGACCCAGGGCGCGGCATCCAGCCGCGCCGCCAGCAGGAAAGCGGGGGCTTTTCCCCCCACGCGTGACACCCGAGCGGCGCACCGGCCACGCCGCCGCGCCGGACCGCGCCGCCGCGCCGGGCCGGGTCGGCCCGGACCCGGACCCGGACCCCCCGTTTTCGAATCGACTTCGGTCTTTTGCCCATAACTTGAGCTACGGACCTCCGATTGACGAACCGTCAGCAGCGATGAGATCCTTGAATCGAGACGGTCGAATCGGTATATCGCATTCAAAGTTTCGGAATACTTTGAGGTCGGCGGGGTTGGTTCGTACACGAAACCAACCGGGCCCTCGGAGCGGAAACGCTCATATCTTGAGCTACGGACGTCTGATTGACGTGCCGTCAGCTTTGTTGAGTTCCTCTTAGTGAGAAGGATCTTTTGGCATACTCCGCCCGAGGTTTGCACGCAGGTGGAGTACGGTCGGGTTGGTTTTGCCTTAAAAACCAACCGGGCCCCTGGGACGAAAAAGCCAATAACTCTCAGACCGGGCGTCCGATCGACGCGCCGTCTGTTGCGTTGAGTTCCTGTTGACGATACGGAACTTTTGGATACATCAACTCTAGACTATGTGACAGTTGATGTATCAGCCTCTCGGCTCATGGAGCGGACCCTCCCGAACGAGCTTGCTGTGTGCGGGAACCCTAGTGTTGGCTGCGACTCTGACTGCTACTGCTACTGCTACTGTGACTGCGACGACGACAGCACAGAGATCCTTGGTGGATTCGACGACGACTACAGCACTCAGCGATCCTACTTGGATCAGTGCTACAGGTCCTGTGTGGGCCTGATCTTGTGTGGGTCCGATCCTGTATGGGTCATTGGGCTCAGCGGTCCTGTGTGAACCAGCGCCTACAGGTCCTGTGTGGGCCCGATCCTGTGTGGGTCTTTTGCGGGGGTTAGTTACCTATCGATCCTTCATGGGTCCGACGACTTAGATGGATCAGAGATCATCTTTATCGTCTTTCGAAGAAGTATACCTGTGTGAGTTGAATCCTGTTGCTTTCATGTGTGGATTGTGTTGTGCTATCCTGTGTAGATTTCGTTTTGCTTTCCTGTGTGGAATACGTATACTTTCCAGTGTGGACTGAGTTGTACTTGGGCTCGGAGGTTGGAGCCTATTGGAATTGATGACTTAGGTATATGTATGGGCATATACCTAAGCAGTGTCGGTTGTTACTTCGTGATTGTATCTTTCTTTGTGGTTTATCCTTTGTGGATTTTGGGATACCTTCAGGTGTCTCGGGGTCCCTACTGAGTAGCTTATACTCACCCCTGCACGGGCTATGCCCGCACTACGTTGTGTTGGTTGCAGACGATGGACAGCGTTGATCGTAGCTGAGGCTTGCAGAGCAGAACGGTACCTGGAGGTGGACCACTGGGCGGAACGTGCCCGGAGCGGACGACGGGACCCGAGGAGTAGTGGAGCTATCTGTACCCACCCTTCAGGTGGGATCTCCAGTGGATAGCTCGGTGTAGCGGCTTTTACTTTACATTTGTTGTTTTCCCTTTCGAGTTGTACTTTACTTTCAGTTTGGGTTTGTATACTGGCCCATTTACTTTTCCGCACTTTCAGTTGTACTCTGTTCTTACTTAGTGTTTACTTTTCCGCTTGCTTACTCTGTGGTGCTTGTTTACTTTACAAAGGCAATGCCTTCCCTTTTTACCGGGATTTACGCCATGGTGCTAGTCGCCAGCCCCTGGCCTATGGAAGGCGGGCTTGGGGTAGTCACGACACGGACCCCGAGGGCGGGTCGTGACAGTTTTAGTGACAAGATGAGAAATAAAAAAACATTTATCAATGTTCCTAACAAAGACAAATTATTAAAATATTTATTAATGATGTTAAATGTCCCCAAGAGGAATTCCATTTTGTCTTGTTTTTTATGATGGGGTCTTGGTTTTATAAATTGGTGAACTAGTCATCTATGACTTGTTTGTTCCTTACAAATTTTTAATATAATATTTGTTATCGTAGAAGGTATATGTACTAATAACATTTGAGTTCAGAAGTAAACAGAATCCTATAGTTATCTTTTTTCTCTAGTTGATATAAATATGAGTTGATAAGAATGCAAAAATAAAGTCTATACACATAGGAGTCCTAGAAAATATTTCATGGTAATATGTTATGGAATGGGCTTAATGAATTATGAATATTGTGCATTTTTGTCTCAATAATTAGGTTAAAAATCCACTATATTTCTTTGTGATCCCTCATTGATGATTCCTTGGAGTTGATCCTTGAAAAAGAGGGTCGAATGAACATGTTCCTAGAGTAGCATGTTGGGTACCCATCTTTATATTCCATTCATATCAATTTAATGGTAGGATCATCGAAATTATTTAATCTAAATGAATTATTAACGGTATGGGTTATGTTATACAAAGAATAATGATATTATAGGATAATCCATCACATGATATTTATTTTGTGGAACCTTCCAAGGAATAGAAGTTGAGAATTCATTATTTTCATCTCTTTAATCCAACATTGTTTCCTCTATTATGGATATAATATCCCTATGAAATTGAGAAATCAAAATAGATATCCTGGTGATATTACTGATGACCCGGTATTGAGTAAATGATCTTGGTATTAAATTTTATCGATTATTATAGAGTCTCAACTGGGTAAGATCGATGAAAAATTGAAGAGACTTTATTATCTCTTCCATGTATTGGGTGTAGGAGGGGTTAACTATAAAAAATTAAATATCTTATCCATATAGTCTTGATTACTTGAGAGAAACAGGGAGTCCATAATTCTGGTATCCTATTAATTGATCATGCTATCCATGTTGTGGAAATTATGAGGGGTTCTAAAAAATATTTGAATTAGATTTCTAAATAAGAGTAATGAATTATTGAAATAATGGTTGTGTAGAATCGATATCTTTAAGGATTAAGAGATCATGTTGAAAAATTGAAGGCACAACTTCTGAAAAATACTTTTGATCTTGAGGAATCTAAAAAAGAATCCTTGAATTGCCATATTGCATTGAATAAACAAATAAATTGGTTGTGGATGAATTTATTCAATGGGTGAACCTTCAAAAATACATCAGTGATTCTCACAGGTTGTTAACTGAGGTATGAGATGTAGTTCGCCAAGGAACATTGTATTTTTTATTTTTACCATCAAAAGTTATAGGGGGAGAAACATTGATGTGTATGAACCTATTATAATTTTAATATTAAATGGATATTATATTTTTTACAATAATTCTCTATTCCCTAAGTTCTATCATGGTTCAATAATCAAACCATAATAATCTTTGAATCATCATAAAACAATACCATCATAACTTTAATTCTATTAAAAATTTAGTTTAGAATAGGTAATGTCATTCATGGTCACGAAACAAGTGAGTCATGATTATTTCTTCCTTTTTATTTCTCATAGATGGGTATATTAAGAAATAAAATGATGGTAACATAATAACTAGTCTATTTATATGAATGATTTCTTCCTCGTTGTGGCTCAAAATTAGAATTTATAGAAATATAATCCTCATAAAACTAGATTTTTTCAATTTGGATGAATGATTTCCTTCAAGACCCTTCTCAAAGATGTATATATTTATATATACCAAATAACTAGTCCATTTATAAGAATGAGTTCTTCCTTGGTATGGATAACATATGGGAACATGTTCAAATAGTGTCACTATTACACTTGATCTAGTCGATTTGGATGATGAATTTCTCTTTGGATTGGATCAAGGACAAGTATAGTCAAAAAATACCTAACTGTAACACACGTTTTGGTACCTTCAAATAAATTATTTGACTAAATGATATAGGGATAAAAAAGGTGAAAATTGAATTGGAAGGCTATGTTTGTGGAGGGGGGGTTGTACAACATAAGATTATGTATTCAAACATTTCTGGTGGATCCCTTATAATTACACGACTAATATATGGAATTTGATTAATTAATTATGTTTTTCCAAGGTCAAGGGACTAATGGGAAGAGTGTAACATATTATGGGGGTTTTATGATGTATCCCATGAGATTTGAGTCATCTACTTCATATCCCTTTCCCTTTAAAATGTTTTTTATTATGAATAATTACATGGAAAACACTTTTAATTTTAATAGGTTGAATTTTATATGTTTTTATATTAACCCATTTCATGCATTTTATAAATTGGAATAGTAAATTTTTAATTTTTAAAGTAAGTTATGAATATATCTATATGATTTTTAAATTTTACAGTAGTTTTTATTTTTTGGGTTTTTATCCAACCGTGTTCTATGTATCTTTCATTACACCATTTAGGTCTTCAAGTTAAAAAAATATTACAAATGATTTAGATTATAAATTTTAAAGAAAATTTGTTTCATTTTTGGATAATATATCGTAGGCAAAATATTCCATCAATTTGATGTCATATAGCTTTGAGCATAGGTGTGAGACAGTCCACCTAAAAATGAAACATTTGAACTAAGAGTTAATATGTGGACCATTGCTAAAATATGATATACTATAAGAGAAGTTATTTGGTTTATATTTATGAATATTAGACTATTTGTTAAATTACTTATGGTAACATGATGAGGACCAATCAAATTTTATTGGATAATATGTTATATCTCCACTTTTAAAGTTAGTATGATTTACATATGTGTAACATTGAGGGTATTGGATCTACATGAACTGTTGTATAATCGATTTTTTAAATCATCACACAATGGATTTTGAATGAGTCATTATGATATGATACATATATGTGGTGGATGAACACAAATCATTTTCTAAAGATGGGTCCTATTGAAAGGGTATCTGGAAATGACGATATTAGGGAATCATAAAATTCTTAAAAATGATTCCCATGGTTGATAGGCCATAACAATGTCTCTTATTTAGATAAATGTTATGGGAATAAAATTCATTTTCAAGCATAGGTTTCCTCTATCGTAAACTTCTTTCATCACTGAGATCCATGTAAAGGGTTTGAATAACTACAAAACTCATGAAATGATGTTATTTTATAGAATGAATCATTACATAAGAAGGGTTCTAACAACCTATTACCTACACCATAATGAATAGAATTCCTAATAATAGAGAAGAGGTATAATATTCCATTTTTACATCATTTTTTCAAACTAGTGGGATCAACAAGCATGTATTGAATTTTTTTAGGATCATAATGCGGTCTCAAAAAACATTGTTACTTTTCATTAATTTTTCTATATATATATAATTATTCATAAACATGATAGGATTTATGAGATATTACTTGAAATTTAATATGGATTAATTTTAAAGATCTTACTTTTATATGATTAACGTATTTTCAGTATGAAATTATTACATCGTGGGATTTGGGATAATGATATATTGAGTTTATGTAGATTAATATTTGAACAAATTTTGGGATAACTTGTATTGAAATGGAAATGAAAATTTAATCCTAAATGAAAATCCTATTAGTTGTTAGAATTATCTCATGAGAGAATGAAAATAGTTTAGGGTTTTATTTCTTGGTCCAAAGGGATCAATATAGTATCTATGTTGTAGGTTAAATGTTAGGATGACATGAATTGAGATCTTGAAGATACTATAAATCATCTCGAATGGTATAATATAGTCTATCATCACAACATATGGTCTTTATATACAATAATAATAATCCACATTTGGCTCAAAGAGTAATAATGTCCCAAAAACATTTTAATGGAGAGTGGTTTTGATAGAAATAACCACATAAGGCTCTTGGATATGAAACAATGACATAGAACTAAAATGATCAAGGATTACATTAGACCAAATTTGTAAGATGAGTTTTGTTGCGATGTTGTGAACGAATATAGAGAATAGGGGATTATCTCTTTAAGGATTAAGATACCATTAGTCGAAAAAATATTTTTTGGTTCTTATAAATATCAATATTAGTGGTATTATATTTATATTAATAAATAAGTGTAATGTGGAGTGAAATTTTTTTCGTTTATGATAAACAAAGAATCGATTACAACAATTCAAAATACCTAATGGAAAAAAATTAATTTTTTAAATAAAAAACATCATGTTTGGTAATTGAGTAATTTTACACTTGAGATTTAGTGAAATTAAATGAATACTTCTGGATGGGTCATGGATATTAGGCTTGAATATGTATCCTACAATAGTATGATTCAATCCATAAATTTCCATTTAATTGGGGTGAGTGATTTCAGTGTATGTACACAGGTGGAGAACACAACGATGAAGACTCCTACTTAGATTTAACTAATAAGTATAAGAATAAAAATTATAGGAGGAGAATTTATTTAAATTATCTTAAAATTTTCATGCAACAAATTAATTATCCATACATAGTTATTATGGGGAGTCTTCTACATGGATATGATTCATGTTTTAACAAAGAAAACTAGGCTTATTTTCAGTGTCTCTTCATCCAAAAATGAAAAATTTATAATAACTCTCATACACTAACATGTATGTGGGATGTTTCAATAAATTAATTTTCAATTGGGATAGGATAATAAATCCTAGAATCACTATGTTTCCCACTTGAATAATAATCATGCAACATGTAGTTCATATAGAGAATTTTCTTTAACATAAATTGGTCATATGTAAGGAAAAGGTTCATTATTTTATTCATGGATAGGACAAGGTTATGAGGGATAGGTGAAACTATGTATCATATAGGAATAGATATCAATCCACACATAGTTCATACTATGAAATTAACTACAAATAACTATCTCATTTTTTGGGTTGATGGGCATTGATATCCCTTGGAAAAAACAAATTCCCCTCTAAAGAATCATAGCCAAAAGTTTAGGGCAGAGCCCTAATTATTAAAAGGAAAAAAGGAAAAGTCCCTTTTTAATGGGAGGGAACCCATTACATGACATAAAGCCCCAAATAAAATAGCAACCACATGGCATGAAGTCCCATGCCATGTCAAAAGACCAAAAAACAGAACCCCGGAGGCCCAATGGCACAATCAACCATTACACAACCCAAGATCTATTATGGGTCCAAATAGGCCCAAGTCTAGTCCAGCACCCGAGTTCCACTCACCTCCATCCGAGTGCCAGTCGACCATCGCAAACTGACGCAAATGCCACCATCTATGACTCCTGCACTTCTTCGGCTAGAACCCATTCCGACCAAATCTGGTCAAAGACCAGATCTGGAGAAGATCAAAAGGGCTGACGCCATCACGAACCGCGTCATGGGTGATGCTCCCCACAGCCATCGGAATCCATCTCGTCCGCCGCCTCCATCCTCCAACCATCGTCATCCCCGATATCAGGAAAAAAATTAAATGAGAACCAATCAAAATCTCACAAAGAGACGTTCGACCGTCACCAACACCAAGGCCCAAGCCACAGCTGAAACCCTCGCCAGCGCAGAAAACGAACCGAACCTGCCGCCACTGAAGCTGAAAGATGAAACTCCTAAAAATTGAAATCTGAGAACCACCCTCCCGCCGCCGATGAAATACGAAGCCGATAAGAAAACCTCCCGCCACCGATGATATTTATCATTTTATGGTTCTAGTTTTTTCATATAGTTAAATATCATGAAATAATGATATAAGTGAAATGTAATTTAGGATCACACTATAAGAACATTGTCATGTAATTTTACATAATTTAAATTTTTTGTTTTTCTATGTAATTGAATATATTGAATCTAGTACTAGATTCATGTAGTTTAACATCATGTTTATGGGATGAACTCAATATAGTTTCAATTATATTGGAATACACTATTACTAGTTAGTTTAATGTCTTGCAACTCAGAATTATGCCATGCAGTTTATCATATTGTGGCAAGGACGTATGTGCCTTGTAGTTTAAGGTCATATAAAATGATCATATGTGGACATTCATGAAGGTTGTACAATTTACTTCATTGTAAACTATTCATCAGTAGTAAAAATATTTTTCTCTTCATCTATGATGGCCAATTAATAATATCTGTTAGTGTAAACCATGTAAATAATATAAATTCATACCCACATTGTTTCATTAATTGAAGGTTTCTTACATTCTAACATTAGGGTTATGAATACTGATATCATATCTCATTAGAATAAAAATTATGGAAATAACTCTTATTAAAATATTGTACAATCCAATTCGAAAGAATATCCATGTTCTGTATTGTGCACTTACTTTTATCATTATATCACTCTAGATCATCAATTTAGTATAATAACTATTCATATTAAATTGGATTATTTTAGATGGTGATTGAATGTTTGGTCAAATGGAACTTGTTGGTTATTACTACATCTATCTAGTATTCTAGAAATTATTTTGTCACATTATCACATTTATGAATTATGGTGAAATAGTCCCTAAAATAACGTAGAAGTTTTTCATCCTAGGATACATGTATTTATTAAACATCATCTAGTGTATATTCGTAAAAGATATATTTGGAAATCATTAATCATTAAATTTTTCATTGAATAGTAATACAATGAGTGGTCAGACTAAATGAAATAGTGACAATTCAACCTTTTCAATACAACAGAAAAATGTTTATCGCATTGTCTATCGGTATTAGATGATGGAAAGAAAATATGGTATTTATATTATTGTTTATGAAGTTTATAATTAAGTTTATAGAATCTATCATGAGGGATATAGACTTATCCCACTAGAATAAGTATTTAGTGGAAGTAAGGATAAACTTGAACTACCTAGATATAGTTGTTGGATATGTCCCGATTTTATTAATTCCACATACTATAAATAGATAGGAACATTTATAAGTATTTTCACGATCTTCTCCTTCTAGAGGCACTACTCTGGGTTAAAAAATTTAGTTAGAGATAAAATCACTCCTAAATCATGACTCCAATTTTCCTTGAGTAGGTGAATAAAAATGATTGTATTAAAATCAACCATATATAAGGAATTACCCTCAATAGTAAAAGTAGGGTTGGTGTATAAGATAAAAACCACTATGATATTGAATTACATAATATAATAAGGGAAACCACACCATCTCAAAATTCAAGATGAATTTAAGAAAATATAAATAATATATCCAATTCGGTTCCAAAATATAAACCTAATTAGAGAGACTCAACCACATCTCCAACTCCAAAGATGGTAATTCCTAGATCTATCCATATTATCCCCCTTGAATTTGAAAAAATAGTTTATATATAAGTTGGGGGATCATAACTTCTATACTCAGTAGAATCATACCCATTGTCTCTCGTCAAAATTTGAAAAGATTATATCAATAAATAAGTAAATGAAACAAAAAGAAAATAGTAAGTTTTAATATCCATCCCAACCTCACCATGGAACACTTACTAAATAAAGCATTAGGGTACAGTAATATGTCATCATGAATAGATGTAAGAAAAGTAACCCTAAAATAGTATCACAAAATATTTACAACACGCACACCCAAATGTTAAATTTTCAATTCTCCTATCCATTCCATGATATCACACCACATATCTATCCATATATGGTGTGGTAAACAAAATATTATTTCATATGCCAACCTCACAATGTCTTATCTCTGGTGCTATTATTATTTACTACGCTTGTCATGGCCTCATCATAAAACTAGGAAAGTTGGGTATCATGGATGAAAAATATATCAACCTCATACCCTCCTATAACCACATATTCTCCCACCACATCTCAATCCTTATCATCAATGGGAATCTTCAAAATCAGCCATCAAGTCTAGGAATCTCCACCAACTATGCTTCAATCAGTCATTACTCCCAACCGACTGAGTAATTCCATCTCTAACTACTACCAGTAGATGTGTGAGTAAGAGTTGGTTTCCATCCATCTATTTCATTGTCAACATGGATGTTTTGAAAATCACCTATTACCCAAAACATTTGTTAATTTTAATGATTATATGACTTTGGTGGGGTGAAAATATAAATAATATGAAAATATAAAAAAAATATAATATATAAAAAAAATCCCATGGGTTTAAAACTAATACTATTATCACACCTCACATCACAACCACAACACCTCATGAAATCCACCACCAGATGCTACCAACATTAATGCAACAGGCCATGAATTCAATCCATAGACAAGAAAAAAATCATATTCCCTGAAAATTTTACAAATTTCAGAATTATCTAGTAGTCATAAAAAATATAAAAATTAGGTTAATGAATCCCATATTTATTAGAGATGATATCACAAATTCAATTACCATGTGTTTATTCCATCCAAATCACATTTAATTACCATATATTTTCATTTAAATTTCCTTATTATCATTCCATTCCATCACTAATAAGAAAATACCACTATCACACTAGTAAATGTAAGACCCCTCATAACATGAAGAAAAAACACAATTGTCAATACAAATACATCACTATATTCCACCTCTATAAAAAAACATAATCCAACCACTTCATATCTTCTGTTATCACACACCAAGCTAACAAAATTTCTATTCTCTACCAAACACATTTCATACTAAATCAGTCACCACCAGCACCACATGATCCCCATATGATCCCACAAAACAACAAGGAAAAAGAACAAGAATACAAACACTTATAACATTATTACCAACTTCCACAACCACAACAACATTAAATAGTGATTTATCTACATTACATAGATTACATTATAAGAATACTCATTGAAATCAAGATTTATAATAGTATATGATTTATTATCCATATGAAATTAATTAGAATGTTTTTGAACAATGAGTACAAACAGTCAAAAATAAACATTTCATAGATTAGAAAAACTAACAAAAAAGGTATCTTCTACGATGTGGTTAATAATAATAATAAAATTATTGCACAACCTTACAGGATAAATCACAAGAATTGGAAAATACATGTAATTAATCTAATCCCCTTAAATTTATTTTAAAAAAAATATATGATTCTTAATTCGACTAGTAGTAAATTAAAAATGGATGGAAATATTATGAAATTTTCATAGAAAAACAATAAAATAAGAAAAAAGGGTCCCCTATATCAATCATAAGTTCATCATTCTTCGGGAAAAATAGAAATTTTCAAATCAAACTCTTGTTGAGGAAGCTCTAAGAAATAAAAATTAAAAAACCAAATACTATCCACATAATTTTACTATTAATTCTTGCCTAATTTACAACCAAAAATATGGGATCACTACCAAAATTGACCTCAAGAAGGAAGAAAGAAGCGGATAATGAAGAAGATAGAAAAAATAAGGGCACCTTGATTCAGTTGATCTTGATCTGGATAAACAAATGGTTTAAAACTCCCAATCGGTTTGGATAGACAATATTTATAGGTAAACTAGTCAAGAAAGGAACAATTTTAGAAGTAAAATTGAACCTAGTATGTTAGGAAACATCCTATTATAAAGGATTCTTTGAAATCTTTCACCACTATTTTGGGGATCACAAAACAGTCATGTTGAGTTTGATCAATGAGTTGATCTGAAATTCAAGAATTTAATCCCTTCATTTACATGTATTTTAAAATTCATTTTAAACTATTTAGTCTACCTTGAAAACCTTAGTGATTGTGTGGCCTAAGGTGTTCCATCCCATGACTCCTGCCATGAACAACCAATATGATATAGCTCCAAGTAATTTACATTTTTCATCACATCATGCCCAACCCAACATCTTAGTGGTCTCCACTATATCTAATTATCATAGGGAGACCATGAAAGCTCCAAACCCAAATAAAAATTATCACAATCCATTTTTGGTGATTCATTTTATATTGGTTGGAAATTCAGGAGAATTTCCCCCTAAATCATCCACATACTATTTTTAACTCACTATGGCACACCATAGCAGTAAATAGAAAACTTTACACCTGTACCCAATGGATAAACACTAATAAGAAATAAAACATGATGAATCCTCCATGGAAACATCAAAATATCTTTCCTGAGGACCATTCCCATAGTGTGGTGACCCCTTGAATATCCAGAACTCTCCTAAAGCCTCTATAATTCCAAAAAAAATCAATCATTGAACTAGGAAAATATAAAAATATATAAACACATGGTTTTAGAAATTTGGTACCTTACATTAGATACATCTCAAACAGTTCATGTCCATGAGATGAAGAGAAAATCAATGAATGGAAGATAAATAAGGAAGTGCGCAAACAATTATCGCATGGGATGACTATCAAGTATTTATTTACAATTAAATGAAAACTATCAACCAAGAACAAATAGAAAGAGGATAATGGATCATTTAATAATCAATAAAAACACGATGTTTTAAATGAATCATGAAAAAAACACTCAAAAAACTAACGATACTAAGGAGAAATTTTGTTCTAACATTCCCAGGTACTCTCTATCAAGACAACATGCCCACAAAAGACACAAACCAAAGGAATAAATCACCCATCCTACATCTTATCTTCATTATCATGGATCTCAACTAGTCTCTCCAAAATATTTACCTTTTCATTGATATCCAATTACCCACATTCAATGTCATGGGAGTTATCAGGATGATACCTATAGTGATGAGGCATGTGGAAGACTTTATGGATTTGTTACATCAATGGTGGGATCTCTAACTAATAATCCACCTTTTTAATTACCTAAAACAACTAAAATGTATAATTATACACAGAGAAATATTAACACCCCATCTAAACCTCCACAAACCCTTGATAAGATAAAAACCTCAAGAAAATAGTGTATCTAGCCTTGAAACCCAAGGGATACTATTTAAGATTATCATAGACCTCGGGATGTTGTTGTATCAACTTTATTCACTACTTATACACATTGATATTCCAATTCATGATCTCAACCACAATTGGGAAAATGATTTCTAAAACCCCCAACCTCAGACTAGCATAATAAATAATGAAACTACCATAAATTAAATTACTCATATGGATACATTCTCATTGATGTGTGGTGGCTATTATTATATGGGAACTTGTGAAAGGGAATGTTCTTAATCCAAAATCATATAAAATACTAGATACAATCCCATAGTATATGATATATTATCTGGATGACTAGATCATATATCCCATCTATCTATGTATGGAATGTATTTTAAGGTTCAACTGGGATCCAAAAACATATTTCTATCCATTATAGGCTCATAAGGTAAAATTTTGATCCCAATAAGACATTATAGTCTTTATCATCCAGATAAGTGAAACAATATCATCCATGTATTGACTCACTAGATCATCCACAAGACTCAACTCCCTGATATCTATAAATGTGTATGACTTTGTTAGACAATAATGAATCGCCCAAACATAATAAGATACACCTTGGTATTTGGTGAACCTAGTGGTAAAATAAATAAAACTGTTCCCCCATTTCCATTGAGGTATACCCAATGCTAATAAAAAACTTCAAAAACATTGTGTTTGTTTTACACATTCTAACAGAGAAGACACAATGAAATAAACTCACCACTAACCAATTCATCTTGGTCCTAAAAACATGCTCCTCAGGGAACAATATATTTTAGTCACATGTTCTTATATAGTTAATGGTGATATATGAAACTCATGGAGAACTTCCCTCATGCATTACTAATAGAAAGGATGGCCTCCCCTTTAATAAGATATGATTATGACCATTCTCAAATAACCAATTAGGAACATCCCCATTGAAATAATTATCTTGAATTGCATCCATATATAGTACATCCTATGATGACTCCCACACCATCCACATCAAGTAATCTTCTATACTCTTATGATAATGAAAACTTCTACCACTGAACTCATCTATTTCAAGAAAATTTATTGTAAGATCATAAATCCCTCTCCAAGAATTAGTAGACACTGAAATGGAATCCCTAGAAGAATTGATTAGTAAATCATGTATAAACTTACATTCCCTAGGGTGTTGGATATCATGAAATTAGAATATTATAGAAAATCCACCAACCTTTTAATCATATATTCATATCCTATAGATAGAATAAATGCCTCAGAATCTTATGGTATGTGAATAACAAAATAAATTCTTTAATGAGGCGATGCTACCATAAAATGAGGGAAAAATAGTTCTACTATCTCTATTTCATGTGAAGAATAGTTAAACTCTTGGGGATGATACTTTCTAGACCTGTAAAAGATATCACAACTTTACTAAAACAAGAAGCATTCTAGAACCATATGGGAAGCATCTTAATAGACCTATGATATGAAACTTTTCCCTAAATATAGATACACTAAGTTACTAATAAATCTCTCCTTTAGGTGGTATAAATCTCATTGAAACTGATCAATCACAGATAAATCTTCCTCCATTTGGGTTATGGGTGATATCATGCTTATAATCTAGGAGAAGTAAGACCTATTCCTTAGATAACAGCCTTCACAACACAAGTTATCATAAACATATTCCAAATTATTTTTTTATTCAATATAAACAACTACATATATCTATGAAGAGCCTTTAACAACATCCTATGAGAACACGACATGAATAAGAAAATGAACTTTCTATGTCTTAACATTCGAATGGACACATTCCCCTATAGTGGTTTGTGTGAAATAAATAAAACTAAAACTATAGGATTCTCAACATACTCATAAACTAACATTGATAATATACATATATCCTTGATGAACACCACTTGGGACTTATCTGATAACACATGAAAAATAGAGTTCATGATACCTATAAATAGGGAATGTGATTCTGTGACACTAAATAGATTGCACATGAACTCATTGAGCCCATACCAAAATCTGAATATGGGATTATGGATATACTTCTTTATTGCCCTAATATAGTTATATATAGACAATATATCAATGTTAAAAAAATACATACCATCATCTAGTCAAATATATCCTTTAAACTCAAAAGGGGGTTATAGTTTAAGATCATTTGGTTATTTAACCTCTTATAGTCTATAAAAGATAATATAATATCATCAAAATTCATAGATGACAACATTTTATAACCCAAAATAAGATACGGTGGTATGAATAGAACTCTTATGCATCATATGATTAATCTAAAGTATTCACTCCCAAAAATACATGGGTTATATTTTATAAGGTTCCAATGGATTAAGAAATATGTGTGGTTGTAACTCTCCAAAAAAATCAATAACATGCTATGGGGGTAGTATTATAACATCATCAAGAAAGATACCCATAAACTCTTAAATGAATTTAATAACCTCCTCACAAAGTCTTCCATTGAAAATATTCTAATCAAGATAAAATAGTCTCTACACACATGATAACCATTTGAAAGATATACTAACCAATGAACACTAATCTTTATCCTTATATGTCAAAAAAAATTAACTTCACAAAAATATATCAAAAACTACAAGAATATGATACAAAAAATGCATGACAAGGGTGACATCATATAGTTATATTTACAATAACAAGAAATTTCATAGTGACTAATGCTTCCTCATCATCAATCAATATCCCCAACACCTATAAAACAAAGTAGGTGATCTCAAACTTGTGTGGAAAACACCCGGGGAACTATAAGACACTCCATATCTAGATCTAATAAGAGGAAAAATTTGGGTAAAATAAAGGATTAAAAATATTTATGACCAAAAAATGAGGAAACTATGTTATCTAATTTTTTTCCCTCATAAATACTCAGGCCTATCAGGTGATCACGCCTCTATAGTGTGCATCCCCACATGAAAATCTCACATTCTATACATCTAATACAAACACATCCAAACTCTGTTATCTATCCCTTTGTATGGGTACATTAAGGGGTTTAACCTCTACCATCCCCATTTACACTTTTCCAATTATAATCATATTAAACCAACCTCTAATAAAATTTTTTCAGCTCATACTAATGATATTTCCTATGATATTACTAATATTCTCAATAAAAGGGGTATAACCTCACCAACTATGATAGAAAATATGAGGAGTAGAGAATTTATATTTGAATTGACCTTAAAACCCAAAGAAAAATCATATAAACATTAATCCCCTATAAGATAGTAAGGAAGAATCTGTTCTATAACAAAAAATGATATAATGATGTTGTCAGATCATCACTATTTGAAACCTCGTCATTTTTATCTATGGTCCAAAACCTATTACTTTGCTCCATGATATTCCATACCAGCATCATTTTAAGAAACTTCCATACTAAAAGTTCTTCCTTTCAATCAATTCCACTTTATTTTTAACTTCCATCTACATTGGATGTGTAATTTGGGTGACTAAATATTTGACTGACTGAAATTTATTCACCATTATATTTTTTTCTCTAGAATACATGTTCCTAAATTGGATAGGATAAAAGGGAACATTTTCCTTAAAAATTATCCAGAGCTATTGAAAAATCAGCCTCCCCTCCTAAAGGGAGATAAACTCTATTATATGTTCTTTCTTTATCATTGAAGATAATAACACTATGAAAAAAACTACTTCTAGAATCCTTCCCTAGAAACACCATCCACCCATTTATCTCAAAAATACAATATCATACATTAAAATACCACACATAGAATCTAGATGAATTCAAATATAACCAAAAACTCAGTTCAAGCTTGAATCAGAAAAAATAAATATTGAGCTCCTACAACCATCAAACAATCTCAAAACCAAAGATTCCACAAGAATATTTTTCTAGAATTTTTCACTAAAAAGTAAGTAAAGAACACTAAATGACTTATTATTATATGTGATATTTACCGACCAATGAAAAAATTGATCAACATATTGTCCATCTACTATATGATATTATACTGGACAATAGTTTGGATCAATTCCAAAAACTATAATATAATCCTAAATAATGGTAACATAAAAATTTATCTTTTCATTTATATAAGTTTACATGAAATTCAAAAAAATTTCCTCACTCAATTATAAGTGAAATAAATCACAATACATGTACCACTAATTGTTCTCTACCCCGAAAGAGGCTCTAATTTACATGGTCATACAATAGACATACGGAATTTAAATCTAATCAAATAGCTTTAAAATATCATGACCTAGATGGATGCCCTAACTTATGTTATGCATCAATATATACTAATACCATTTACATACTAATCCATGAAATCCTCCTAAGTGACTAACCCTATTCTCAATCTTATTTCTTATCCCAATGATATTGATATCACTCAGTCATGATCCTCAACCTCTGAAGGTACCCATTTGAGGATGGAACTAAGGGAATATAGAAAATGAACACTAAAGAGAGATCTAAATAGGTATTAGGATGGATAATAGAATCATGTGTATAGAAATCACAAAAATAGAATCCATTAACTTTAATATTAAATGTAGGATCACGATATAGGATACCAAACACCATGAAACTCCATCACATAATATTAAAAAATGAAATGAATCTATCGTACAATTAAAGAACAATCTAAAAGAATTAAAATTAATTTCTAAAAGAATGTACCAAATGATTAACCCTGCATAAAAACTCTACCAAACCTCAAATGGAAAATCTATTAATTTCAACCTATGTCCCTTAATTCTTTTCAGAAAAATAAAAAATAATATATATACAGACATAAGAAAAGAATACTATGTATACTCGACAAGGCCATACCCATGGTATCTCATGAAATTGTGAAAATAGTAAACAAATTCACTAGGAAATAAATTTTTTAACCAAAAATATCTAAAAAGGTCAACCATATATCCCAGCCTGGTCATTGTACTATAAAGAAATGTATCCATGTACAATAACATATAAGAGAATAAAAATAATAATAAAAGTCACCCTAAATTCACTTCCCCAATAATATTATACTCTTATTATACAATTTAATTCATCATGTTATCCCATCACTTATATGTCATTTCATCATTTATCCATCCATATTTTATGGGTTTCAGGATGCATACCTAACTATAGAATCCTCAAAAGATCTAGTATCTTATGCTATAATCATTCACTATTTGTATCCTGACCTAATCTTATATCTAGTGAATTAGGGTATCATGGATTAGAAATTCTTAGAACTTATTACCTCCTAGAATAGTGGATGAGACCAAAAAAACATCACTTTTTCATCATCACCGAGATTCTAAAGTATTAGCAGCCATTTATTAGTTCCACCACAAACTGAGTCAACATCGACCTTTACTCCTGAAAAACTATGTACATATGTCTCATAACACTACTAATGGAAGCTTGTTAGATCTAATATATCTATAAATTATTTTCATGATCAGCCTATATATCAAGTAAAACACCAAAAACCAACAACATTTGGTTATTAATAAGGTTATTCAACTCAGGTGGTGTGTAAAACTAAAATATATAGTAATATAATATAAATAGATATAACACAATGCTCAAAATATAGGATAGCATCCAATTAAATTGTAGGACCACATATTACCACCACAAAACCTCATTATATATACTACAAACTACTTCAAAAAATAATGCAAGACACCATTAATTTAATACACGGATGATCCATAATCTATCTTCCTTCAGAACTAACCAATTTCAATATTTTTATATTAACAAATGACTTTCTCTTATTAATATATTTCATTGAATATTTATTAATAAAAACCCATTAATTCAATTACCACTAGTTATTTCTATCACTCACATTGAATTACCGTTATATTATATTTATAATTCCTTATTTCCATTTCATTCTATCACTTCCAAACAACTATCACAACCACAACACTCAATGACCCATCTAAAATCGCAAAAAAAACCACTTTAAAGCCAATTAAATCATAAAATACCACATATATCACAATAACCTCATAAACCCACCACTTCACATAATCACTCATCAAAAAAACATGCTAAAAATATATATCTTTTCATCCCAACACATTGTGTATCTAAACCAGTCACCACCATCACCCATTGATCATAGAAAAATCCCTACACATAAGTAAATGAAACATAGTAAGCACATGAACACTTATAATAGTGATTTTTACATCCACCGCCATTAAAATATTAGATAGAAATTTATTAACATCAAAAATTTTATTTCCTCTATATTATCACATAAGTAAAAATTTACAATTGAATCCAATTATTTACAAACATATAAGTTTCTAACCATTTTAAGAATTATATGAAAAAAATCAGCATTTTATGTTTCAAAAATTCAAACCACTAAAAAATTAAGTATTTTAAAATTTTTATTCTCAATAATAACATGAACCATGTATAACCTTATAAGAAAAATAAAAAAATAGTTTAAAACATTAAATTACTCCCATAACCATCAATTTTAGTTTAATAATTGTTTTTATTCTTATGTCAACATATAATATACACCCCAAGGAATACAAAGACATAAAATTTCAAAACAATTCCATTTACATATGATAATGAGGATCCCTTACTCCAATAAAAAGTTTTATATTATTTGGGAATGAATGGAAAATATCAAATCAAACTCCATAAAAGGAAACTCCACCTAAGATTAAGGAATACCCGCTATAACCTATCAGTAGAATAAAACCATCAATCTTTTATTGATTTCCAACAAAACAATATGTGATATCTAAACATAATAAACCTTTACTAGAAAGATGAATAAATATAATGATTTTTACCTTGATTTGTGTGGTTGTGATCAGGATGAAACAAGTTGTTAAAACACATAAAAAATGTTGGATAGAGAGTAATGAGAGGTCAAATAATGGGATATAAATCTATAAAAAATATAAAATGTTCACAAGTCATTGAGATTTCACATTTTATAAAAGAAGTATTAAAATTCAATATATATGAAATAAAGGATATCAAAATGATTGTAGTTATCCTAATCAATGATAAAACCCAGAATTAAATAATTTGTACCATGATTCTCACAAATTTTAGAATATCAATTTACCATTTTTTCCCCAGTGTTTCCTCTATTATGGAATGGTCTATGATATTTCTTCCCCTAACACCCACATAAACTACTTAGTATGACATAGCTTAATGAAATTGTCCATTTTCTCCTTACAACACCCTGAAATATTTTTTGTTGGTATATAGTTTACTAGTTTTACTTAGAGAATGCATCCAAGTGCCACACCCAACATAACAAAATGCTCATGTTTTTTTTCCATTGGTCAGTTCACATAGATCAACAATGAATGTAAAAATACCTCTAATCTAACCATCTATTCGTGTTCACTTAATATGTTTGAACTTATTACAAAATGAACAAATCCACTAACTACCTCTAAATATCTAAGACTGAATGGGATAACCAATTCTCAGTACCAAAATAAAAAAATATATGAAAAACCACACCAAAACCATCCCCATTGTGCAGTGACACTCTGAATTTACAAATCTCTTATCAATCCCTTGGAACCTATACAAACACTATCCTGACACTACCAAACCACATAAAAACATAAAGATTTGTTTTTTGAAATATAGGCCATAATAATTATATAGAAACTCAATGTTTTGATGTAAAAAATGGTATGTATTTTTAAATAATGAAATTTAATTCTATATTCCATGTAATCCCATATCATCGAATCACAAGATTTTCCATGCCACTTGATATAGTGGGAATTCATAGTTCCAGTTTGATGGGACTGCAATCACTTGAGTTTATATCATTTATAATACTAAGGGTGTCTCCTATTTCATTTCATGAGGATAAACAAATAAAATCATCATTTTTAGTGTACTTTATTTGGATTAGGAACATTGTAAAGAACGATGTTGAAGACCTATAATCATATTTACTCTCTTTTTACCTTGTCTGATAGATGAATTATGATTTATAGGAATCCTAATAATAGAAAAAAAAATATCCAATGTTTGAATTAGTTTATAAGTCTATCAACTCACCTCAATAATGGGATATTTAGATCTCCTTGATCAATTCCCTATCGTTTCCACTAAATAAGGATACTACCATCCAGTGTCAAATGCTACTAATACCCTCATCCCAACATGGATCTGATAGAGTTGTGGATGAATTATATAGTGTGTCTTATTATATGTTTATAAAATATGGAATATGAAATATTGTTATCTTAGTGGTTTATTATAAGATAAAAACATGCACGTAATCAGATAGGGTAATTAATTCCACATTTATAATGTAATATCCAATGTATTTATTTAGGATCACTAAAATAAAATCACTATACATATTCATGATGACCATTCATATTTGTAGTTCTTTATGAAAACATACTATTAACTTTTTTTATTAAAATTGTTTTTATTGAATAAAATCTTGAAATATGAAGTAATATGGAAAAATTTGTTTTTCATAAATACAAAAAAAATCTAGTCATCATTTTTGTGTTTTGGGACACCAAATCTATTCCTACTATTCTTCTAGTAGCCTCATTATAATAAATTATCATTTTTTATGGGGGTCTTGTATATAAAAAACCCCTTGAATGGGTTATCCACTATCACCCATTGTTCGTTCTATAGTGGTATGTTCTTTGATAAAGTATGTCATTGATTTCCAATAGACTACCTTCTAGGGTATCATTTGGATATTGAGAATGTATAGAATTATCACCCACTATTCAGACCATCTATTTATAATTGTAAGATTGCCTATGTATTTGAGTAGATTAAAATAAGTGACTGAATGTAACTAGTGATTCTTTAGGTTTTTTCACAACTTACAAATAGTGAAGATAAATGATAGTGGACTCTTCTTGATGTTAGAATAGTGAGTGTAGATTTTTAGAATGATTATGTTTATATACTAGAGAATATATTATTTCAAACATTGTTATTTTTGTGTCACATGGGTTATAAGTTAAAATTATAATGCTAAAATAAATAGAATACTTGTTGTGACTTCAATGGAAGGTAGAAAACTGGTGGGTTTGAGAGATGAAACATGATAGTGTTGAATAATTATCAGCAGTCTTCATCCCACTGATAGGTGACCCCATTCTTGATGATCATAGTAAAGGTAAGGAATATTTTAGAAAGGATCTCTATGAAGCATCCTTTATAGTTGAGTAATCCTTGATTCCATTACAACACATTGATATTTGGAGGAGGTGGGATAATACATATTGGTTTTTTATATTTAGGTTCAATATCAATGTTGTGATGGTGTGTGAAAAATAAAACAATAATTTCCCATTTCACTCCAAAATCAAAAATTAGGGGGTTTGTTTTTATACATTGCTGCCAATTTTTGTTGAAAACAATCTCCTTTTAGCAATTTGATCGTAAAATTGATTGGATCTGACCACCAGATCATCTAGGTATAAATAATTTATTTTCAAATAAAAAGTATTCAAATTTTAGTGAATTTTATGTACACACATGGAAACATCATTCATTAATATAAACTTACTTACTAATTATCAATACACACATTTGGGATCTTTAAAAGTTATGGATTCCTCCTCTTCATGAGCTATTTAACTATTTTTTAAAATTATTGTATATATCCATGAAAGAGATTTAATTGAAACTAGAAGTAACATTTATTAAGATTATTGTTTTTATAATTATAAAATAATATTTTTTCTAATGAAAAATAAAATAACCTGTATCAATGAAAAGACATATTTTCTTATTCATCTTCTTAATAGTGGTGTTGGTGGTGATCCATTTAGGTTACTGAATATATAGAATGATGTCAACATTAATGAGCATATCAACATTGGAATGAACAAAATACAACATGAGTAATATGAAACCACTTTTCAACCTATTAGTTTTTATTATGATCATTATGTAGACCCAGGTGGTGTGGGTCCATATCATGATATGTTTTTCATTAATTCATAGTCACCATGTCTCAATAGATAATCACAAATGAGATATATGATCTTTCTATTTATAAGGTAGGGAGATATTGATTATTGTAGGACGTGATACATTCTTTGTACCAATATTATCATGTCTGAGTAAATTTTTCATTTTATAGATGACATCCTCAAATAATACAATGGAATCTATGATATATTATTCCTTCTATTCTTTCTCTAAATTGACTTCAGTGGATGTGGGTGATGATAGAAATATTTCAAGAATCATATATAATTTGAGCGTTTTTTATTCTCTTCTAATAATGGGTAGGTGTATCTTTGTACCAAGAGTTCTGATTTATGAACATATTTGTTAGGTGAAATATAAATTTATTCCCCTTCATTATCTACCTCATTTTCAGTGAATGTATGCAATGAAGTGATAATTTATAGATTGGGAGATATTGAATTGGAAACTTCAATCTCTGTAAATGATGAGGAGTTATTACTTTCTACAAAAAATTATAATGTGTTGGAATTATAATTTGGAAAATTCTTGTTATTCTCTCATTATTTTATGCTTTCACTATGGGTAGAGGAAGTGTCAAAATCCAAAACATTAGAATATTTCCAATATGAAATTTTATAACCCAAATTTTTAAATGATATTTGTTTCCTGAGTAATTTTTTTTATATTATATAATATTATACATGTAAAAATTATGAGAAACAGAAAAATTCATATCTTTAAAAATTATAATTAAATTAGTTAGCTATTAAACCATTTAATATTCCACACATTTCAACTGAAAAAAATAAAAAAATAAAATATATAATATGGGAAAGTATGGATTTCCCCAATATAATAGAATCATCATCCCCACTGAAAATCATATATAAATAAAACAAAATATTAGTAAAACAATAAAAATCCTATGAGCATGAAAATATAACCACAATTGGAATTATAGTGAATTAATAATGAAATAATGAAGTGGTATTTTTTGGGTATAAAAAGAAATATGACTTTTGTGATTCGACCATTATATTATCATTGGTAAAAATTTCCATTAGAAACTATACCCCTATTTCATAATATTACTATTATAATTAGTATTTATATGTTCCAAAAAATTATAATTGTACAGAAAAGACAATTGATGGCCTCAACCAGTAGATTCATTTCATTTGAAGCCCATTTTTTAAAACATGGGAATGTGGTATCAACACTAGGGTTCACCATTGACTTAGAACAAGCTAATAATTATCAAATAAAGCATTAAAAAATAATCTATGCATGAATTTTAAGTTAGTATATATTACCACTCAGTCAACATTAGCCAAGCCACCCCATGAAACTGCCACGATTTCACACCTTACTCTTAGAGTGTACGTAGGTGTAATAAGGGGTAATGTTTTCAGGACATATTTACATGAAGTTTAATTTCATTTATATAAATAAACTAAATATTCCATCAATTAATTTTAAGACTATATTTTATTAATAAAATATATGTTTTGTTGATATAAATTTTATAATTTTATTTTTAGATGCAAATAAAACGTAATTGTATTTGTCTACATAATATATACAATTTTTTTATAAACTCAACTATTATAAATATTATATTTTTAAATAAATATTATTTTATAACACTTTAATTTAAATAAAAAACAATAAAATAATTTGATAATGGACTATATTTTTTTAATAAGTGTTAGAAATTTGAGTGTTCCTTAAAAACCACTCTTCTAAAAAATAAGGATTTTTATATTGAAAAGATAAAATTATCATATTTAGATAATTATTTTGGAAATTTAAAAATTATTTTTGAAATCATCAGGTCAAAATTATATTAGGATGAATTTATGATAGTGTTCTAAAATACATTTATTTTTCACGAATAGTAAAAAAATACAGTTTTAGGGTTTTTGTATATTTTATGACATCATACTCATGTCACAATGATATAATAATTAATTAAACAAAATCCAGAACCTAAAATATTCAATTTTATTAGTATGATATATTTCAATATATTTTATTCAATTTTTAAAACAATAAGTCACTTTTCAAATTCAAAAATGAAAATTGGGTTTTTTAAACATTACTTTGTGGAATCATTATATTACCATGCCAAAATATTTCTTAAATATCAGTGTTCATTTTTTAAAGGATTAAAGTATCATAAAATTTGAACCATGTTTCTAAAAATAGGAGCAAAAAATAATGGGTAATCTAATGGTATTTCATTTTCCAAAACCTTGTTTTCCAAGACCTTTATTAGGAAATTATTAAACAAATCCTCCACTTCTTCAATAAATAACCACCCATTTCTCTATTTAAATTAACTCCCAACCCATAATCCATGATTTTCTATTGTTCATTCATCCTAATGTATCCCCCTAAGTTCTCCTCAAGCCTCCAAGGATCCATCCTCAGGTTTTAAGAACAACTCTTCAAAGTAAGGGAAGTTGCCACTTCACTATCAATTCAATGTACCTTTTTTATGTGGTATGTATTCATATTGAAAAAATAAGTTATTTTGTCTAATAAATATCATACCATTACTGTATTATTATTCTTATATCAATGGGGCACATTTGTACTCCCACATTTTACGCTTTTCAAAAACCACATTTTATGCTCATCATGCTGCCGAATTTACTTATCAAAATTTCTCTGTTATCTTTAAGAAATTCTATTTTATTTTCATTATGTGGATACCCAATAATATTTATTTTCTTGGGTTATTCACTTATATGTAAAATTATTTATTTTATTTTGGTATTTATACATAAGAAACCCACATTCCCTTTTCATGGGTTAAAATAATGTTATGATAATGTCTTCATGCTCTTTTTTATGTCAAGTTTTTTGACAAAAAAACTCATTCTTTATTATACAGAGGGTACTAATGATATTATTTATTATGATCTATGTGGTTCACATGAAATGAATAAATATTAAGGGAGTTCACTAAATGATCTCCAATGCATTGGTTAAATAATTATATCTCTATAGACGACATGTTTTATGATACCTTTGTGAATAACAATGATAATTTTTATTTATAACACCTTTGTGAAAAAACTTTTTGATATTCTTATGAATGCCTCATTTAATTTTTTTATCCACATTTCCATGTTATTATTAATTTTATTATTATCATTATATTTCTCTTGTTGATTCTTTATCATTATTCCTTCTGTTCTTATTGTTATGTCTCAAGATCACATGTTATATGTCTCTCTTGTTTATTCCCTTACTATGAATCATGATCACCCCATTAATTTGATTTATTTCCAAATTTTATGAGATCTATTAAATATAACTTATGGTTAACCCATTAATATTTATTTAAAGTGAATTTAGAAAGATTTTTTATGTTTTCTTGTACTATATACCTTTTTTCTGAGAAACTAAACTTGAAAAGATCCTCTATTTTGTACAATGTAATGATAATTTATGTAAAAAAATGGCAGGATTCCATACTTGGTATCAATGCACATTTTAGTTATTTATAGAAATTAGGTCTTTAAAACTTTATTAATAACCCTAGGAAAAATTATAAATAATGTAAAACATCTTGGAATTTGTGATGTATTAATTAAGTGGTTTCTGAGAAAATAATTCCATGTATGGATATGAACATGTGGATGTAGATCTAGAAAAAATGTACCTAGGGGTAACACCTAAAAAATTCATTGATATCGACTCAAACAGGAACTACTGCATGACAATAGGCCTTATTGAATTCTTGTTTTGACACTCATGGGGGGATATGCCTGTTTAATCAGAAAATTTTTATGAACCGTTATGAAGGATATATAGAAAATGTAATTTTTATTAGAAGACATAATAAAATATTTAAGCATGATATTTTCAGACATAAAATAATTTTAGAATTATATTATTCATAAATAGAACACATTTATCACTAAGGGTTTCTTCTTTCAGAAAATTGGAGGAAAATATGAGGAACCGTGTAAATGATTAGTATAATTGATGATGCACTGATGATTTTCCGATGAAATATAGAATGTAAAAACTTATAGGGATGATGAATCAACTAACACGAGTTATGAATAATAAATTGAATCAATTCAAGAGACCATATTCACCTCTAAGGGAACAAATTTCTATTGAATACTTTATGCCTTAACACCACCTTTGTTCAGGGGATCTACCAAACCACTGATTACTGAAAAAGGGATAATCACTAATGAAAAATATTTCTTTTATCCCATTACTTGGAGAAAGAAAAATTAACCCTGGAAGTATACTATTTATAAGTTCTTTCTAATATTTGTTAGACACCGATTAAAAACATGATTTCAAGAAGAGATATTAAATCTATAGAATGGGAATAATTTAGGGGGAAATTTTCAATAATTATTTCCCCTATTTGATGAAAATAAAAATGGATAAGGAATTACTTGAACTGATAAAAATAAAAAAAATCATTTGGATTTTATGAGAAAAACATTAAAAGAATTTGTGGACACACCTCTTATTTTTTTGGGATCCTATGGGAATGTATGATAGATTTTACGGTGTAATGATACCCCATATATAGAGTAATCTAAAAAATTGATACTATAAAAGGTATATATAGATAGTGAAGAGTGCTATGATGTTTTAATTAGATTTTGGAGAGATGCAGTGGTCAGAAAGATAAAGTGAACAGAAGATATTAATGGATCCAATCATAGATAGAAACATTGATCATGGAAGAGGTGGAAATAATGTGAAAATTCCCATGTAAAGAAAATGTGGGAATATTAATTATGGGAAATACTTCATTGTGAGTGTAATGCGCTACAAGTTCAGAATATACTTTCATACAGCTCATAACTATCATGGTTAGGTGACGCCTCAACTTTTCAACACTAACAATAAATGGAAAATGGTGGAGGCCCAACTGAAAGTTTAATTCTTCAATATTGTACATCTTGGGAACATTTCAAATAAATATTCAAATCAAAACATAATGGAGGAGAACCTACATCAACCTTAGCATAGGCTAAGAGAGAATGGTTGATCATTTTATATCACGACAACTGAAGTGGGGGATCTGAATGATGTGGTGGCAGGTATACTCAATGTGATATCAATGTTAGAAAGTACATTGTTTGTTTCTAGTTCTACATAATCCTTTTTTTTCATCCATTTTTTTCAAAGAATATATAATCAATCCTTGAACTAATTTATGTAGAGTTATCAGTCAATAATCCTAGTGGAATTATTATAGAATCAATAGTGTATAGAAACTGTACTATTAACTTTGACAAATACAATTTCATCACAAAATTATTAATCATTCTAATGGTAGAATTTGACAAATATATTAGGGATGAACTATATCTCAATGTATAATACCAATATTAGATACATAATTAAAAAAAATCATTAGTCTTGAATGCACATACTAGAATATTTTTCAATGGTGATATATCCTAGTCGGAGATTTTCTTAGAAGAACCTCCTATAGCCTTATTTTTAGAGATGATCAGTGAATAGGGAGAAGGAAATTAAAGTATAAAGATTTAAAATTTCCCAATCGTTCATGAATACATTGACATATTTCCTAAAGTGTTACCTAGACCTCCCTCATAAATAGAGGTAGGGTTATCAATCAACATAAGAATATTATCAAAGATTATATGAAGGACTCCATCTAGAATGGAAATTATAGAGTTAGAAGATTTAACTAAACAACATCAATATATTATGGAGAGATGATTTATCTATCCAGGTGTGTCTCCTTGGGGAGAAATTTTAATCATTTTGAATAAGAAGTATGGATCAATGTAGCTATGCATTTATTATAGAGAACATAATGGGATCACAGTGAAGAAAAATACCATCTTCTAAGGATTGATTATTTATTTGACCAGCTTAGCGGGTCACAATTATTCTCCAAGATTAAACTCTAATCTCGGTATAATAATTTGAAGTTGAATAAAGAATATATTTCAAATACTACCTACCAATCAAGATTTTTTTGTTATGAGTTTTTTTATTCCCTTCGGCATGACTAATGGTCCTAATATATTTATGCATTTAATGAATAGAGTCTTTAAGGACTACCTTGATAAATTTTTCATAGTTTTTATTAATGGTATTCTAATAAATTCCAAAATTATATAAGAGCATGAGTATCATCTAAGGGTTATTTTGGAAACTCTGAGGAAGGAGAATCTTTTTTGGAAAAGTCAAAAAATGAGAATTCTATTTACATCAAGTTGCTTTCTTGGGGAATATTGTAACCAAGAAAGGAATCTTAGTTTACACTACAAAGACAAATGATATAGAGGAATGCAATCATCCTACAGTAGTAAATTGGATTTAAAATTACATTGGCTTAACATGATACTCTATAATTTTTATGAAAAGAATTTCAGGAAATTCCAATCCACTAACCAAGATAACTCGAAAAGTGTCCAAATCTGGACAAAGGAGTTTGAAGAAATTTTCCATGAACTGAAGAAGATATTGGATAATTCAACTATGTTAACTCTACCCTCTATTGGATAAATATTCATTATTGATAATGATTCATCTCTAAAAGGGCTTGGGTACTTACTCATGAAAAATTACAAGGTGATTTCTTATGCATCTAAAGAATTAAATCCTCATGAGCAGAACTATCCTACTTATGACCTGGAGGTTTATTTGGTTATTTTTTCTCTATAAATATGGAGGTACTGTATTTATGGGGAGAATTGTATTATATACATATACCACCAATGTTTGATGTATAGTTTCATGAAAAATGGATTGAACATGAGACAAAGGGGATGGTTGGAACTTCTTAAATATGATGACTTTTTAATTCATTATCAACCCATAAGAGAAAAAATGTCATTAAAGAATTAAGTAGAAAAGGCCTTGTTTTGTTGATAATGATGAGGATTCAAGGAGATCCATTGATCAAGAACCTAATATAATTTAATATGGGAATCATATGGGAATGGACATCATCAGCCCTATCCCAAATGATTTTTAAACCATTCTTTATAGAAAATATGAAGGTTTCTAAAAAATAATATCTTTTTTCAAAAGAAGATTGCAGTAATGAAGAATTGGAAGTTTCCTGAGTCCAATATTGATCAAGGTGTATTGAAATTTCAAATAAGGCTACGTGTCCCATCTATCCCAGATATAAGTATAGAGGTAATCTATGAACTTGATATCTATACAATATCTATATATATGGTAAGCACTAAAATGTATAGGGACCTTCATGATCATTACTGACAAGATAATATTCAATGGGAAGCTACAGACTATAATTTAGGTGCATGATGTGTTAGAAGGTGAAGGAATAACGACAACTTTATAATGGGGTATTTCAAACAATACCCATACCAACAAGGAAGTGGGGAAATATCACTATGGTCTTTATCACTGGTCTCCCAAGACCATCCAAAGGATAAATTTTGATATGGGTTATAGTGGATAAACTCACTTAGACTGGCCATTTTATTTCAATTCAGGAAGATTTCTCTATTGAAAAACATTCAAATATTTTCGTAAAGGAAGTGGAGAGGTTGTATGTGGTACCACATTATATCATTTATAAAAATTATTCAAGGATTACATCATAATTATGGAGAATTATTCATTATGATCTTAGTACTAAATTGTATTTTAGTACGACGTATCACCCCCAAACCTGGGGCTAATATGAAAGGACTATCCAGAAACTTGAGTACATGTTGCGAACATACTCAATGGAATTTAAAGGTGGATGGGATAGAAAAACTCCCATTATTTGATTTATCATATAATAATATATTCCACTAGAGTATCCAAATAAAACCATATTCCGATCTATATGGAAATTGATGTATAGATCCTACTTGTTTAGATGAATTTGGTTAGAGGAAATTACTCAGGTACGATCTTACACAAGTGATGATAGAAAAGGTTCATGCCATTCAACAACACATAATGGATTATCTAATTTGGTAAAATATCTCTGATAACAATCATCATATGGACTTTGAGTTTGATGTTAGTGATAGATTTTCCTTATAAAGTCACCATAGAAGAGAGTCATGCAGTTTGGAATGGAAGGGATGTAACGCCCCAACCCCAGAATCCCGGAGTCGGTGCATTATTTTAATACACTAGCATGATTACAAGGAATCAAGTCCTAAATGACCGAACAGTTTAGTAGTATTGGAAAATAGATTACATACATGAACGTTACATTACACATTCAAACATAAAATACAACATAAATAATCCATTGATAATGGAATTATTCTCCTAGCTTAAACCTTCTTATCAAGCATCACTACTGGAAATGCTGTTTTTCCCAATGGGTGTTTACCAATGGTTTGCTAAAACCGTTGGGATTAAAGGATTAAGAAAGCCTTTCCCAACGGTTCATTGAAATCGTTGGGAAAAGCCTCCCGTTTGCCAACGGTTTGAAGAAACCGTTGGTAAAGGGGTGTGTTAATCACCTTTTGCCAACGGTTCTTTTGAACCGTTGGGAAAGGGTCACCCCTTTGCCAACGGTTTCCTCAAACCATTGGCAAAGGGGTCCTTATCATCTCTTTCCCAACGGTTCTTTAAAACTGTTGGGAATTATTTCCCCCAAATCCAGCCGCGAGGCTGCTCTCCCCCATTCGCACAGAACCTAATTTCATTCGCTCCACCGCTCTCCTCTCGCGAAATCCCCTATCCGAAGAGGCGAAAACCATATGAAATCAGGTATCTTTTCATTTATACACATATACTTCCTTATTTTTATTGTTATTGCTTTAGTATTTTAGTTTTAAGTTATCAATCCACCTCCAGCTCTCTGCTGCTCTCCAAATCCCCCATCTGGATAGGTGAAAACCCATTTGAATCATCTCAAATCAAGTAATTTTTTCTTTATACACATATGGTACCTTGTTTTTATTGTTATTGATCTAATATTTTAGTTTTAAGTTTGGATTTTGATTTTATTTCACCGTGTAAAATAGGGAAATGAATAAATATTTTGTTAATTAATTAGTTTCCCCTGGAATATCAGTTGTGTTATAATGTCCATGCTAAATAAAGGGGTAATGTAATAAAAGACCTTGAATAAATAAATTGTGGAAGTTGGGGTATGTTGCCTCTATGAGAGGTTTTTTGTTGTGTTTCATTGTATGTTGTAGGCTGTTTTATTGGGATTGAGGTGACCAGTTGGGCTTTGTGATATGTGGGGTTGTAATGTGATGGTTAGTGGGCATGGATGTGTCATGTGAAGTTGTATGATAGTGATGATGTGTGGTGGTGTTGTGTCGTGTGGAGGTGTTGTGTGATGAAGTTGTGGTTTATAATGTGGTGAGGTGGTTTTGGTTGTGCGGTGGTTTTTGATGTGCAATATTTTTATTGTGATATGTGGTTGTTTTGGTGAGATGGTTGGTCGATGTAACATGGTGTTGATGGTTATTGTGAGATGGTGAGTTGTTGTGTGGTGGTTTTATTAGTTTCCTGGTTATCTATGGAATAAATTATGCTGTTAAAACAAAAAAACAAGATATTAAATAAATGAGATGGAATAGAAATGGATGTGTGGTAAATGGATTTAATTAATTTAACATTAAATGAATGGACAATGTAAGTGTGAATGAAGTGGCTTATAAATGAATGTGAGAAATTCTATGCGTCTTGTGTGGTGGTGGTGTGGTTTATGTGTTTTATGTTAGTAGTGAAGTGTGTGATTATGTAGTTAATGTGAACCCATAGGTTGAGTATTTTTTTCTATCTATATATCATGTATTTTTATGTTATTTCTACACATTCCAGGGGGGTGGTATGTCTAGGTGGTGGTGGTGGGGTTGCAGGGGAGGGGGGTGTGGGATGTTTGGGAGGGTGGGCGGGGCTATCCAGGGGGGGTAAGGGGTGTCCAGGGGGGTACGGGGGGGTACGGGGGTGGGCGGGCTGTCCACAAGGGTGGACAGGCTGTCCATGGGGGTGGTCGGGCTGTCAAGGAGGGGTGGGCGGGCTGGCCAGGGGGTGGGTGGGCTGGCCACGGGGGGTAGGGGTGTCCAGGGGGGTGGGCAGGCTATCCAAGGGGGTGGGGGCTGTCCATAGGGATAAGGGGTGTCGAGGGGGGTGGGTGGGCTGTCCACGGGGGTGGTTGGGCTGTCTAGGGGGTAGGGGGTGTCCACGGGGGTGGGCGGGGCTGTCGAGGGGGTGTGGGTTGTCCTGGGGGTATGGGTGGGGTGTTCTGGTGGGGGAGGGGTGTGTGGGGTGTTCAGATGGGGTGTTATGTCTAGGTGGTGGTGGTGGGGTTGCAGGTAAGGGGGGTGTGGGCTGTTTGGGAGGGTGGGCGGGGCTATCTAGGGGGGTACGGGGTGTCCAGGGGGGTACGGGGGTGGGCGGGATGTCCACAAGGGTGGACGGGCTGTCCACGGGGGTGGCTGGGCTGTCAAGGAGGGGTGGGCGGGCTGTCCAGGGGGGTGGGTGGGCTGGCCACAGGGGGTAGGGGTGTCCAGGGGGGTGGGCGGGCTATCCAAGGGGGTGGGGGATGTCCATAGGGAGAAGGGGTGTCGACGGGGGTGGGTGGGCTGTCCACGGGGGTGGTTGGGCTGTCTAGGGGTTAGGGGGCGTCCACGGGGGAGGGTGGGTTGTCCACGGGGGTGGGCGGGGCTATCCACGGGGGTGGGAAAGGTTGTCCATGGGGGTGGGAGGGGCTGTCCAGGGGGTGTGGGCTGTCCTGGGGTTCTGGGTGGGGTGTCCTGGTGGGGGAGGGGTGTGTGGGGTGTCCAGGGGGGTTGGTATGTCTAGGTGGTGGTGGTGGGGTTGCATGGGAGGGGGGTGTGGGCTGTTTGGGAGGGTGGGCGGGGCTATCCCGGGTGGGTACGGGGTGTTCAGGGGGGTACGGGGGTGGGCGGGCTGTCCACAAGGGCGGATGGGCTGTCCACGGGGGTGGTCGGGCTGTCAAGGAGGGATGGGCGGGCTGTCCAGGGGGGGTGGGTGGGCTGGCCACAGGGGGTAGGGGTGTCCAGGGGGGTGGGCGGGCTATCCAAGGGGGTGGGGGGCTGTCCATAGGGAGAAGGGGTGTCGAGGGGGGTGGGTGGGCTATCCACAGGGGTGGTTGGGCTGTCTAGGGGGTAGGGGGTGTCCACGGGGGTGGGTGGGTTGTCCACGGGGGTGGGCGGGGCTGTCCACGAGGGTACCCTACTAATATGGTTATGGGATGAGGCATGCTCTGATGTGATAACACATTAAGTTCTTGTTGGTTTTACATTTTTTCAATAACACATTAGTATGTTTTTTTCACATGTGTAGTTGATACCATGATTATTTTCTTCCTTTATCGTTTACTTAAATGTATTTTCTATTAAAGTTCAATCCTATTGAATTGTTTATGACAAAATGACTTATATGAATTTTTTTACAGAATGGACAGAAGTTGGATGTATGAAACCAATCGTATCTCAAGCGATTTTCAAAACAATTTGGAGAGCTTTATAGATTTTGCATTTCACAATGCTTCAGATAGTGGTCGCATACACTGCCCATGTTCCAATTGTGTTGGTAGACCTTGGTTGAGTCGTGAAGAAGTCAGCTACCACATAACCAAAAATGGTTTTCAAGCAAACTACTTTGTGTGGTATCACAATGGGGAGAAAATGAAATCTCAAATTGGTGATGATTGAAATGAAAGGACTGGAATGGAGAATTTGTTAGATGATCGGTTTCCGTTTATTTGTCATCATGAAAAAGAAAGGATTTCGACTCAAGAAGACGTCGATATGAGGACAACTGATGCATCTAGTGAAAATGATGATATTGATAGGGTGAAAAAAATTGAATGATGCTGCCACGACTCCAGTATATCGACAATGCGATAAAATGAAAAAGATGGAATTTTTAATCTGATTGTTTCATGGAAAAACTATGTATGGGATTTCTAATACAGCAATCGATTACATTCTTACCCTCTTGAAGGATTTACTTCCAGATGATGCAGATATTCCCTCAAACCACTATATGGCATGGAAGTTAGTTGAAGAATTTGGATTTTCCAGAAACAAAATTCATGCTTGCCCGAAAGATTGCAGTTTATTCTGAGACGAAACCGCTGAACGAAATGAATGTATAAAATGTGGCACATCCCGCTGGAAGTCAAAATATGATGGAACACCATCCCGCGTTCCACAGAAAGTAATGTGGAACTTTCCATTGATCCCCAGACTCTAGAATCTTTTTATGTCTGATGACATATCAATAAAAATGAGATGGCATGATACTGAGAGAAAGAAGACTAATGATGAGTTGGTTCATCCTGCAGATGGATTTTCATGGCAGAGATTTGATGCTCGACATCCTGATTTTGCAGCTGACGTGCGTAATGTGAGGCTGGGTCTTTTATGCGATGGTTTTAATCCATTTGGGCAGATGCTTACTTCGCACAGCACATGGCCAGTTTTTATACACATTTATAATCTTCCCTCATGGTTGTGTATGAAAAAATCTTCCACTTTCATGAGTATACTCATATCTGTTCCTTCTGATCCCGGCATTGATATTGATGTATACATGCAACCTTTAATAAAAGAGTTGAAACTTCTTTGGGATGTGGGTGTGCTCACATACGATGCATGTTCGAAAGTCATATTTCAGATGCGTGCTGCGCTTATGTGGACGATCAATGATTTTCCGGATTATGCAATGATGTCTGGATGGAGCACGAAGGGAAAACTGTCATGTCCAGTTTGTATGAAGAATACACGATCCAGAAGACTGAAACATCGTTGTAGTTTCAGTTTTATGGGACATCGACGATTTTTTCCAAAGGATCATCCATATAGAATGAATCGTCGAAGATTTGATAATACTATAGAGACCGATGATCCACCTCAGCGTATGTCTGGAACTGATGTGCTTAATGAATTGAAAGATTTCAGTTTTTCGTTCGGGAAGGGTCAAATGAAATCTGGAAAGAGAAAGAATGTTTCCACAGAAACCTGTTACAATTGGAGGAAGAGGAGTATCTTTTTTGATTTGCCTTATTGGTCAACCAATTTGCTACGTCATTGCTTAGACGTAATGCATATTGAAAAGAATATATGTGAAATGTTGCTTTTAGTTATTTTAAATGTCAAGGGGAAGACAAAAGATGATTTACGATCTCGACGTGACTTGGTGGATTGGGGAATCAGACCAGAATTGCATCCTGTGCGTATCAGTGAAAATAAATGGCAACTTCCATGTGCTTCTTATGTGATGACACCTACTGAAAAAAAAACAATTTTTGGAAGTATTAGAGACTATTAGAGTTCCTGATGGCTATTCAAGCAACATATCTAAACGGGTAAACAGAAGAGAGTTGAAGCTAAAATCTTTGAAGACTCATGATTATCACGTTCTACTATATGAGTTGCTTCCAATAGCAATTCGTCATCTTTTTCCCAATAATGTAAGGGTGGGTGTTATTCGGTTGTGCCATTTGTTTAGAGATCTTTGTGCTAAGAAGTTTTCCAAGTATTTCTTGCAAAAAATGTTGACAGATGCCCCATTAATTTTGTGTGAGTTGGAGAAAATATTTCCCCCATCATTTTTCACATGCATGCTGCATCTAACTGTCCATATTCCAGCTGAAATACTTCTCGGAGGACCTGTTTCTTTTCGTTGGATGTATCCAACTGAAAGAAATATGTTCACATTAAAGTCTTATGTTCGAAACAAGAATCATCCCGAAGGTTCTATCGTGAACGGTTACTTAGCTCAAGAATGTATGGATTTCTGTTCAATGTATTTGTCTGATCTTACTACAAGAATGAACAGACCAATGAGAAATGAAGAAGAACAATATGAGCAAATTGAACCCAGTTTTCCATCACTTCCTCAAACAGGAGGAATTCCTGGATCATATACATTGAAGACATTAAGCCTTGAAGAGCGGGAGATGGCACATCGCACAGTTTTGTTCAACTGTGATTTGTTCGATGACTATATCAGGTAACAAAATTGAATATGTATATCTTACATATATATCTGTTAAACTATTCATATTTTTTTATCTACAGGGAACATAAAACAAGGATAAATAGGAAGAATCGTTCTTTATCTTTGAGAAGGAGAGAGACTTTGCATAGCAAAGAGTTTTCTGCTTGGTTAAAATTGAAGGTAAAAATATTGCTGTTTAAATTAATTATTTCAATATTTACTTAAGTTTAACTGTCATTTATATTGTAGGTATTGAGTTTGTCTGCTGACTCTGTCTCTGAGGAAATAAGAGCTTTGGCTTTTGGTCCTAATACCGTGGTTCGTGACTGTAAATCAATTGTTATCAATGGGTACAGATTTATTGTCACTGAACGAGCCAAAAACATGAGAACACAACATGATGGTATTATGGTTACTGCCACAACAGATTGTTATGCCAGTGCATCAGATAGTAGACCGCGACTTGAAAATGTGGGTTATTATGGAGTCATTGAGAAAATAATAATATTGGATTATTACTCTCATGGACGAGTCACAATGATGAAATTCCATTGGTTTGATTCGATGACGAGACATGGCACATTTATTGATGATTGTGGATTTTGAGTAATTAATATGACCCGTACTCTTGCAACCGAAGAACCATATGTGTTGGCATCAATGGATAAACAAGTTTTTTATGTCAAAGATCAACTTCAACCTGAATTTGGTCTCATAGTTGAAGTAATTCCAAGACATATTTTTGATGATGCTGATGATGGAATTGAAACTGTCCCTATTGCCATTGGAACCAATCCATTTATTTCTTTATGACTCCAATAGCTCAATTGTCAGAGTTGATTGTGAACCTGAATTTGTGGTTGGAAATATATAGAATCATTCATCCATGATCTCAATTCTTTTGGTTTACCTCGAGTTGGGTTGTTAAGGTTGGTAATATTCATATTTATTTAGTATTGATCACAAATATGTTTTAGCTGACTTGACCGTTATGTGAATTTTCAATGTTTATTGGTTGCTGTTTTATTTGAAATGCATTTTCTAATTTGGAATTGAACTGTATTCAAACCAAATCAAACAATATTTCTAACTTGGTGAACATTACAACTTGTATGTTTTATTAAATTCATTCAAGCTCTTCTAAAACAATTGATAGCTAAATTACCAATAAATCCCCTCATTCCCTCATATATTTAGTTTTTTGGTTTACACATTAATTTTATTTTTCTAATTAATTACATATTTGTTTTCAAATGCAGGAAATGCAGCCAATTGAAGAGAGACGGAGAAAAAAATGGCGGAGAACAATCGTCGGATGGAGGAGATGGGCATTCCACCATTAGTGCCTACAGTGAGTACTTTATTTCAAATATATATATATATATATATATATATATATATATATATACAGAATATATAATGTCATGTGATTAATTTTTTTTGTAAACTTTTTTGTAGGATCCACCATTACGTCGACAGTTATTCGACGAGGAGCCTAGTACTGGTCCTAGTACTCAGGCCGGTGGTACGAGGAGGGTTTGTACCAGAGGTGGACGTAGAGCTGCGCGTGCCCGACTAGACCTTGCCCCTCCCACTTACATTTCAGCCTTCCCACATTCTGATCCCGGTGTGTCGTTAGGGACACACGGGGTATTTAGGCCTCCCATGTTTTCACTACCTTCTGCATCTTCTGCCCCATCATTTTCACATCCCATGATGATTCCCACTCCCCAGTCAGCATCAGGTCATACAGCTGTTCCATCTTCTTTTCCTTCTACTTCTGTCTCTACGAGCTTTTATATTCCATCGTCTTCGACTCCTGTTCCACCAGAGGGTGTTCCATCAGGTTCTGTGGATCCGGCGCCACTCATTGATCAGACTAGAGCAGGTATATTTATAAAACCCTAACAAATTTTTATAGCAATATTTATTTTCATTATAACATGTTTTGATAAAATATTTGTTTTTATTTCATGAAAAATACATCTACTGACAGGAGGCGGGGGCGGGGCCGTACACGCATGTGTTCGGTGTGGAACCGTCGCACACAGGTTATGGTGGAATATAATGAAGACAATAAGATGGTTGAGAAAACAGGGCAGCAATGTCGGAGTTTTCTGGCGACGCTTTCCAAATACTCCGACATCATTCCCGTCAGCCCACTGTCATGGAGACATTTGCCACATGAGGTCAAAGATAGAGCTTGGGCAGAGATATGGGTAAAAAAATATGTTGTATTTAATGCCATGAATTATTTTTGTATTTATATGAATTAATATTTTGATTTCAGCTTCGATTTAATTTTCCTGATGGTGAGGGTGCACGACTGGAATGTCTAAAGGATTTAGGCGAGCTTTGGAGAGCCTACAAGAATGAGCTGTATATTGGCTGGAGTGCTAGAGTTGGCACTGAGTTAGAGGCGGTACCATTCGTGGATGATTGTCCTATAGAGCAGTATCGTCAGATTATTACTCATTGGACGAGTACCCAGTTTAAGGTATGAATTACATTTGAGGTATTTAAATACTAACTTTCAAGTTTTGCATTAATATTATCCTTTGCATTATCGAATTTTATTTAGGAATCATCTGGAAAAAAAACATTGATGCAAAAAAATACCTTCATACACTAGGATGCACGACGATGCCGGATCATGAGAGGCAGCAGGTATGACAATTGTTTATAAGTTTTCTTTACGACTTACATTTTCTTTTGTTTCCTCAATTATTTAATCATTTACTAAAGTTTTTATATAAATTTTGTTTTCAATGTCATTGTAGAGGCAAGTACAAAATATTGAAGGACGTGTGCCTCGAGCAAAACTGTTTTGCTCGAGTAGACGAAAAAAGGATGGAAGTGTTGTCAACGAAGCGACTCAACAACAGATTGTAAGTTTTAATCTGTTGATTTTATATTTTAATATCTATTTCGTAACTTAATAATATATTTATATTTGTAACAGGATGCTTTAGAGGCCCTCGATGCCCAAGAAGCAGACAATTTTGGGTCATCTGATCACTTACATCAGGTGTTGGGAGAGGATCATTCTGGTAGAGTACGCTGCCGACCTAGGATAGCCCCGACGAGGTATTGGCCTGCCTCAGGTACGAGTTGTAGTGCCACCGAGCTGCAGCAAGTTAGGTCACAGGAAGAACAGGCTGAGAAAAGGTCCACAGAGACGACAGAATAGTCTGCTAGGGCAAACCGTGCATTTATGAAATTTATTGAAGTTCTACGTCCAACACTTCCAGCAGAGGCCAGCCCAGCGATTGATGAATACATGTCGTCGATACATTCTATATATGGTGCACCAGGTGGCAGTTCTAGTGGTGGTCAGGCCGATGTCCATCTTGAAGATGATGATGGCGAGGAGTCTGATGCGGAAGAGGAGGGAGATGAGGAGGGTGAGGAGGAGGGCGAAGGCGAGGAGGAAGGCATTGTGGAGGGTGAGAACGATGAGGAGGGCGATGATGAGGGTGATGATGATGATGATGATGGTGATGGTGATACTGATGTGGGATATATTGATCCGTTACATTTTTGACTTATATTACTGAGATTTGATGTTTAATCTATTCTAGTTGTTGGTTTTATCTAGACTCGTAATATAGTATTGGAGTTGAGTTATTTTTATATATTGTCTGTTTTTATGGATGTTGTTGTCTTTTAGTGGTTGTGTGTTTGTGAACTCCCTGGACAACCCCCCTCATTCTTGGACCCTGGACAACCCCCCCTCCCCCTTGGACCCCGAACACCCCCCAAACACCCCCCGGACAGCCCCGCGGACAGCCCTCGTGGACAGCCCCCCCGGACAGCCCCCCCGGACAGCCCCCACAGACAGCCCCCTGGACAGCCCCCCGTACAGCCCCCAACCCTCCACCCTGGACCCCGGATAGCCCCCCGGACAGCCCCCCGGACAGCCCCCTGGACAACCCCCCCACCCTCCCCCTTGGGCCCCGGACAACCCCCCAAACACCCCCCGGACAGCCCCCTGAACAACCCCGGACAACCCCCTGAACAACCCCTGAACAACCCCTGAACAACCCCTGAACAACCCCTGAACAACCCCTGAACAACCCCCTGAACAACCCCCGGACAGCCCCCTGAACAACCCCGGACAACCCCCTGAACAACCCCCAAACACCCCCCGGGCAGACCCCGCACAGCCCCCCCACCCTCCTCCTTGGTCCCCGGACAGCCCCCCGGACACCCACCAGACAGCCCCGCCGGACAGCCCCCCGGACAGCCCCTCCACCTTCTTTAATTTCATTAGCTCTGAAATGTTTCATAGCACGATCAACTAAAATATAATCCATACTAAATATGATATAAAAATATTATATATGAATTTCCATAAGATTTTAAGTGAAAACAAAAAGTGAAATACGAAAAACTGACCAAACGCATTCGAAATGTGTTGGACGCCCGTTTTGGCCGTTTATGACACCAGAACTACGTTGTCGGTCACCGCGGGCACACGGCACGTCCGATTGACGTGCTGTCTGCTCGACCACTTCAGAAATCACTGTCCCGTATTTGTCGTCTGATTTCAGTCCATTCCGAAATCGTTCGTCCCATTTGGACCACCCTCACGCGCGTTTACAAAGTGCGCGCATCACTTAAAACATGAATATTGAGCCGTACCGCGCAAACCGCACGTCCGATTGATGTTCCGTCTGCGCTTACATGTCACGAATAATAATTAGAATGTTGCACGGTGTTTTCAGGTCAATCCGAGGTCGTCCGCTATGAATTTGACCGTTTGACGCCCGTTTTGGCCGTTTATGACACCAGAACTGCGTTGTCAGTCACCGCGGGCACACGGCACGTCCGATTGACGTGTCGTCTGCTCGACCACTTCAGAAATCACTCACCCGTATTTGTCGTCTGATTTCAGGCCATTCCGACTTCGTTCGGCCCGTTTGGACCCCCCTCACGCGTGTTTACGAAGCGCGCGCATCACTTAAAATACGAATATTGAGCCGTACCGTGCAAACCGCATGTCCGATTGACGTTCCGTCTGCACGTACACGTCACGAATAATAATTAGAATGTTTCACGGTGGTTTCAGCTCAATCTGAGGTCGTCCGCTATGAATTTGACCGTTTGACGCCCGTTTTGGCCGTTTATGACACCAGAACTGCGTTGTCGGTCACCGCGGGCACACGGCATGTCCGATTGACGTGCCGTCTGCTTGACCAATTCATAAATCACTCACCCGTATTTTTTGTCGGATTTCAGGCCATTCCGACTTCGTTCGGCCCGTTTGGACCTCCCTCACGCGCGTTTACGAAGCGCGCGCATCACTTAAAACACGAATATTGAGCCGTACCGCGCAAACCGCATGTCCGATTGGCGTACCGTCTACGCGTACACATCATGAATAATAATTAGAATGTTTCACGGTGTTTTCAGGTCAATCCGAGGTCGTCCGCTATGAATTTGACCGTTGGACGCCAGTTTTGGCCGTTTATGACACCAGAACTGCGTTGTCGGTCACCGCGGGCACACGGCACGTCCGATTGACATGCCGTCTACTCGACCACTTCATAAATCACTCACCCGTATTTGTAGTCTGATTTAAGGCCATTACGACTTCGTTCGGCCCGTTTGGACCCCCCTCACGCCCGTTTACGAAGCGCGCGCATCACTTAAAACACGAATATTGAGTCGTACCGTGCAAACCGCATGTCCGATTGGCGTTCCGTCTGCGCGTACACGTCACGAATAATAATTAGAATGTTTCACGGTGTTTTCAGGTCAATCCGAGGTCGTCCGCTATGAATTTGACCGTTGGACGCCCGTTTTGGCCGTTTATGACACCAGAACTGCCTTATCGGTCACCACGGGAACACGGCACGTCCGATTGACGTTCCGTCTGCTCGACCACTTCAGAAATCACTCACCCGTATTTGTCGTCTAATTTCAGGTCATTCCGACTTCGTTCGGCCCATTTGGACCCCCCTCACGCGCGTTTACGAAGCGCGCGCATCACTTAAAACACGAATATTGAGTCGTACCGCGCAAACCGCACGTCCGATTGGCGTGCCGTCTGCGCGTACACGTCAAGAATAATAATTAGAATGTTTCACGGTGTTTTCAGGTAAATCCGAGGTCGTCCGCTATGAATTTGACCGTTTGACGCCCGTTTTGGTCGTTTATGACACCAGAACTGCGTTGTCGGTCACCGCGGGCACACGGCACGTCCGATTGATGTGCCATCTGCTCGACCACTTCATAAATCACTCACCCGTATTTTTTCGTCTGATTTCAGGCCATTCCGAAATCGTTCGGCCTGTTTGGACCACCCTCACGCGCGTTTACGAAGCGCGCGCATCACTCAAAACACGAATATTGAGTCGTACCGCGCAAACCGCACGTCCGATTGACGTTACGTCTATGCGTACACGTCACGAATAATAATTAGAATGTTTCACGGTGGTTTCAGCTCAATACGAGGTCGTCCGCTATGAATTTGACCGTTGGACGCCCGTTTTGGCCGTTTATGACACCAGAACTGCGTTGTCGGTCACCGCGGGCACACGGCACGTCCGATTGACGTGCCGTCTGCTCGACCACTTCAGAAATCACTGTCCCGTATTTTTCGTCTGATTTCAGTCCATTCCGAAATCGTTCGTCCCATTTGGACCACCCTCACGCGCGTTTACGAAGCGCGCGCATCACTTAAAACACGAATATTGAGCCGTACCGCGCAAACCGCACGTCCGATTGACGTGTCGTCTGCGTTTACATGTCACGAATAATAATTAGAATGTTTCATGGTGTTTTCAGGTCAATCCGAGGTCGTCCGCTATGAATTTGACCGTTTGACGCCCGTTTTGGCCGTTTATGACATCAGAACTGCGTTGTCAGTCACCGCGGGCACACGGCACGTCCGATTGACGTGTCGTCTGCTCGACCACTTCATAAATCACTCACCCGTATTTTTCGTCGGATTTCAGGCCATTCCGACTTCGTTCGGCCCGTTTGGACCCCCCTCACGCGTGTTTACGAAGCGCGCGCATCACTTAAAACACGAATATTGAGCCGTACCGCGCAAACCGCACGTCCGATTGGCGTGCCGTCTACGCGTACACATCACGAATAATAATTAGAATGTTTCACGGTGTTTTCAGGTCAATCTGAGGTCGTCCTCTATGAATTTGACCGTTTGACGCCCGTTTTGGCCGTTTATGACACCAGAACTGCGTTGTCGGTCACCGCGGGCACACGGCACGTCCGATTGACGTACCGTCTACTCGACAACTTCATAAATCACTCAACCATATTTGTCGTCTGATTTCAGGCCATTCCGAAATCGTTCGGCCCGTTTGGACCACCCTCACGCGCGTTTACGAAGCGCGCGCATCACTTAAAACACGAATATTGAGCCGTACCGCGCAAACCGCACATCCGATTGACGTTCCGTCTGCGCTTACACATCACGAATAATAATTAGAATGTTTCACGGTGGTTTCATCTCAATCCGAGGTCGTCCGCTATGAATTTGACCGTTGGACGCTCGTTTTGGCCGTTTGTGACACCGGAACTGCGTTGTCGGTCACCGCGGGCACACGGCACGTCCGATTGACGTGCCGTCTGCTCGACCATTTCAGAAATCACTCACCCGTATTTTTCGTCTGATTTCAGGCCATTCCGACTTCGTTCGTCCTGTTTGGACCCCCCTCACGCGCGTTTACGAAGCGCGCACATCACTTAAAACACGAATATTGAGCCGTACCGCGCAAACCGCACGTCCGATTGGCGTTCTGTCTACACGTACACGTCACTAATAATAATTACAATGTTGCACGGTGGTTTCAGCTCAATCTGAGGTCGTCCGCTATGAATTTGACTGTTGGACGCCCGTTTTGGCCGTTTATGACACCAGAACTGCGTTGTCGGTCACCGCGGGCACACGGCACGTCCGATTGACGTGTCGTCTACTCGACCACTTCAGAAATCAATCACCCGTATTTTTCGTCTGATTTCAGGCCATTCCGACTTCGTTCGGACCGTTTGGACCCCCCTCACGCGCGTTTACGAAGCGCACGCATCACTTAAAACATGAATATTGAGCCGTATCGCGCAAACCGCACGTCTGATTGGCGTGCCGTCTGCGCGTACACGTCACGAATAATAATTAGAATTTTGCATGGTTGTTTCAGCTCAATCCGGAGACGTGATGTGGCTGGCACCACTCAAAGTGTCCGTCTTTTGTTTCAAAAGGACGTCATTTTAAGTGAAAAGCATCAACTGACATACGGAAAACCGACCAAACGCATTCCGAATCTGTTGATAATTTATCCCAACAATCCATGGATCATATGTGACGTGTACGAGCCAACCCGGGATGAATCTGAGTTGCGGTGTGTCCAGGATAAGTCTAAGTGACTCTCTTTTGTTTAAAATGGACACCATTTTAAGTACATACGGAAAAACGACCAAACGGATTCGGTTTCCATTGAAAATTTAGGAGAACGATCCATGGGTCTTATGTGAAGTGTACGAATCATCCCCGCTTCAATCCGACATGCGGTGCAGCTGACACCACTCAAAGTGGTCGTCTTTTGTTTCAAAAGGACGTCATTTTAAGTGAAAGGCATCAACTGACATACGGAAGAACGACCAAACGCATTCGGATTCTATCGATACTTTAGCACAACGATCCATGAGTCATGTGTGACGTGTACAAGTCAACCCTATCTTAATCCGAGACGCGGTGTGGCCGACACCTCTCTAACTCTGTCTCTTTTGTTTAAAATGGACATGATTATAAATGAATAGAACAATTGGCATACGCAAAACCGACCAAACGCATTCGTAATCTTTTAATAATTTATCACAACGATCCATGGGTCATATGTGACATGTACGAGCCAACCCAGGATGAATCTGAGTCGCGGTGTGGTCAGGATTAGTCTAAGTGTCACTCTTTTGTTTAAAATGGACAACATTTTAAGTACATATGGAAAACCAACCAAACACATTCAGTTTCCATTTAAACTTTAGGAGAACGATCCATGGGTCATATGTGACGTGTACGAATCAACCCCGCCTCAATTGGAGATGCGGTGTGGTCGGCACCACTCATAGTGTCCGTATTTTGTTTCAAAAGGACGTCATTTTAAGTGAAAAACATCAACTCGAATATAGAAAACCGACCAAACGTATTCGGATTGTGTCGATGCTTTAGCACAACGATCCATGGGTCAAATGTGACGTGTACGAGTCAACCCCACCTCAATCTGAGGTGCGGTGTGGCCGGTATCACTTCAGGTGTATGTATTTTGTTTAAAATGGACATCATTTGAGGTAAAAATATATGGTATAGAAAAAACCGATCAAATTATGAATTGAATTTCGGATTCCACATATAATTGTCATCTAAATTTTAAAATGAATTCTAAATGAATTATGTATGTTTATAATTATGTTATGAATTATACTTTAATTATGGATGTGTATATTTTCAGGATGCATTATATGTGTTGGTTGGTTGGTTTTCATTATTTGTATGTGTTGGTTTGTTCTCTATATGTATTCATTATATGTGTTACAGGTACAATAATTGGATTGAAAAATTAATTGAAAACGAGGGAATAATTGAATTGAAAATTGAATTGAAACCGAGGGTGAATGCCCAAAAACCAGACCTGCTGTGCAAATTGCAGGCTGTTGTGCAATTTGCACAGCAAAGCCTATGCCAACGGTTTTCAAACCGTTGGCATAGGCTCTATGTAGCTGTTTTTACCAATGGTTCCTTGAACCGTTGGTAAAAACACCCTATCCCAACGGTTTCAAACCATTGGGATACCCTGTTGCATGGTTGTTTTTACCAACGGTTCTATGAACCGTTGGTAAAAACCTTTCCCAACGGTTTGTAAACCGTTGGGAAAGAAAATTATCTGTTGATTTACCAACGGGACAAACCGTTGGGAAAGGCCTTTCCCAACGGTTTGGAAGAACCATTGGGATAGGTTGATTTTTTCTAACCTATCCCAACGGTTCTGTGTAAACCGTTGGGAAAAGCCTTTCCCAACGGCTTACTTCCCCACGGTTTGCAGAACCGTTGGTATAACATATACCAACGGTTTTGCAGCCTTTCCCAACGGTTCTAAACCGTTGGGAAATGCTGGATTTCCAGTAGTGCATAAAACACTTCTTGGAATCCTGGAAAAAAAAACAAAAGAAAGGGGTGATCTCAGATGATCAGTAAGGGTAAATAATTTAACGAAAGATTATAAACTTTTATGGCAATATTTGTCATAAAAAAATCCTTTTAAAAATAAACATGAACATAATATAGAGAAAATAAATCAAACATTACCATAAAAACTTTCACATGGATATTCTACTAGTCGAATAATCACTTGTACTAATTTATTTCATAATGAGGGAATGCTTAACGTCGGACACCATTACCACATAGTCAAGGCCCTGTGCCAATACTAAAAATAAATTTTTTGTCAAGGCCTTACGCCAAGACACTAGTTTGTCTCATGATACCTACCGATGAATTGAGGGGTTATAGTGGGACCCACCCATCAATTACTAATTCCACTACATTCCTCATATGAAAATATTGAAACATAACATAAACATTCATATTAAAACTAGCATACAAAATTTCAGTACTTCATCCATAAAGCATGAATGGTATAAAAATAGAACATTCAGAGTCAAACATATCATAACTCATTCAATACAATATTGATGATTTTATTTATAATAAATCTACATCAATTAAGAATAATATCCAAAAAATATTATGACATAGTTGAAAATAATTAGTAAAACCCATTGACAGAAATATATTTTTTTCGTGAAATCATTTAAAAGTATCACAATTTATAAATGAATACATTTAAAAGATATTTTTTAATCCAAGTTTCTTATACAACTTCGAAAAATTTTAAATGATTTATCATTTTAAAACATTCTTGTCCATATAAATAAATCCTTCAAACCATTTTGAAAAAATAGACATTAATGAGAAATATTTAGAAGAATAAATACTTAAAACTTTTCAAATGATGTTTTAGTTAAATTTTACCATAAAAGAATCATTTTGAAATTTATTTTATGAAACATGGACATGGATAATAAATATGTCCTAGAAAATACTTACGCATAAACAATCTCGGATAATAATGACATTGAGGAATTAACCCTTACCTTGCACTTTCCTTTGGTCGAGGATACGTTTAACCTCTTGTATAATGACCATAGTATGTTATTAAATTATACCAGAACCATATTCATATTTATTATATCATACATGATTAATTTATGACTTTATACTAACCATTTAATAATGATTTCCATGTTAAATTAACAATTTGAGTAATAATCGCTTTCTTTATCATACATGTTACAACTTGTTTTTATCGATGGTATCATTTAGATCATGATTTATATACTTAAATAATATAAAACGTAATTTATATATAATATATATTTATAATAGAAAGATATATTGAATGGAAAACACGGTTTATGGGGATGGTAGTACATACACATAAACATTGTTTCCGTTTTCATATCGTATTGAAAGGAAGTAAGTGAATAATACATATGTAAGTATATATATATATATATATATCTAGTAAAATTATTATTTCATATATTATATACATATGCATAATATATATTTTTATAATCATCGTCAATGGTGAACGTGGAAATGAATCTCATCGTGTCGTGTAGACGGTAAGTCGTATGTACACACGAGTGACGATATCATTTCGTTAATGATTAAAAAGTTTTGAATTGGATGATATATTAATTGTACAGAGAAATTATCATGTTATTTTCATGATTTATATACATATTACTCATCATTATATCCATCCAAATAACATAGCATAGAATAACAAATTACACCACGACGTGGAGACGGTAAGTCGTACGTTCCCATGCATGGTGACATTATCATTCATAGGATGGATAGAATAATGAGTATAATTGTACCATATTTATAATAAAATCATAGTATTTATAAGGTACTAAAGTTATTATTTTTTAATATAAATAACAAATAAATAGAAAGTGGAAGAGGAAAATAATGTTGAAAGAGGTGATAAAATAATTACCTCTTCTTTGGGTGTTTCCTTTTGATTTGAACAAAAGGGATCATTAAGTTAGCTTTATGATCAATTAAATGCCTCTAGGTTGAAGTGAGGAAATATGGGAGGATATTTGGGCAGGGTTTGACCAATCCAAATATCTTTGGAGGTGTGATTTTGAGAGAAGGGGAAGTACCCTTTTATAAGAGAGGTGAGGGTCACTTTAAGAAAATCATAAAATATTAAATTATTATATAATCATATTCAGTTTATAATGGATCTTAAATTATTTAATTTGAGGATAATGTGGGTATAGGTCTAAAACCTCTCAAACAATAGGTTATAGATAGGCTTAGGTCACAATATTAAACTTATCTTTTAGATTTAATTCTTAGTTAAATAGTTTAACTTTTACCCTGTATTCTTGTATTATTATAATAAATGGTTAATAAACTTACTATAAAAATCCATGAGAACCCCAAGTGGTTCATTATTGATATATCTAACATTATATAAGTCATTTGGCTGAATCGTATATTTTTATAAATATTATATCAATTAATAATATAGTATTAGTTTTATAAACTCATTTATGTCAATTTTGACACTATTTGGTATTTTGTTTTTTGTTAAAGTCATAGAAACATTATCACTTCAAAATAAACTATTTAATCAACCTTTACATGTAATATTATCCTATAAAATTCTTGTATGGCATCAAAAACGAATTTTTTTTTATTTTTATATTTCTAATATCAATTATTTTAATCTTTCATTGATAATGTAATTACTGCATCATCATGGTGTCTTAAATAAATTTAATTATTTAATATCTAAAAATTATAAATAAAATAACATTATTTAGGAAATATTTTTTTAATTCTAATGAATATTTATAGTAGAATTTATCTTATGTATAACCTTATTTTAAAAATGGGTTAGTTATTAAACACTGAATTTAACACTTTTAACTCTTCTTTAAATAATAATAAATCTCCTAATCTAATTCAAGTGGACCAAAAGGATCATATTTTATTACTAATATTGGTTTTGGTTGAAATACAATTATCCAATATAATTAGTACATGTGTTAGGGTAATTATAATATCATTTTTACCTTTAATTACCCTATATACTTTTAACCGTGGTAAATAAAAGTCAAAAGTTACTATTTACCAAAAATTATTTTCATCTTATTGAACAAAATTTTACTTATTTATGTTAACCGTTTCTCTCAGTTTTTTTAAATTAAATTCACAGAAGTAGTAAAATTACGTTTTATGAAAATTTTCAAATGTGCCTAGAAGGTGCGTAAAAGACGTTAAAAAGTTCAATAAAATTTTATACATCTAATTTTATTATAAAATGATTCTAATGAATTACATTGAACATAAATAGGTATTATATATCTATTTTTATTTAAAATAAAATAAATAAAATAAATAATTATTTAAAAAATTGTTGGTTTTAAACAATAAGACAGTGTTTTTCACTATTCATAAAAATTTGAATTTTTTTACAAAAATACAAAAAATTCACCCAAAGATAGTTTTTATATTCCAAATTCAAAAATGAATTCTATTTTACCAAATTAAAAACAAATAAGTTGTATTAATTAATTTAAAATTGATTCCCATTGTTAAAACCAAAAAGTGGGTTTTTAAAAAGTAAAAACTATCAAAAGATTTACATGTGTTTATGTAAAATTAAAATGTAAAATTATCTATAATGACCTTAATTGTATTAAATGATAAAAACATAATCTAATTATACTGTCAGACCATTGAAATTCATAATTTAACATTATAAATTATGTTGATTATAGATGTTGTTTTCAATTAAAATTTACTTTTTTTTCACTATTCATCAAAATATGAAAGTTATTAGAAAAGTACCAAAAATTTATCAAAAATAAATTTTTTATGTCCCTATTATATAGAAGAATTTAATTTCAATAAATTGAATATATAAAAGTATCAAATATTGGTTTTAAAAAGGGTTCTCCTTTAAAAGGCGGTACAATTTCATTTTTGGAAAAATACTTCTTTTATCTGAAAAAATTGAATTTGTTCTTATATTATATCTAAGAAGCACATAATATGGATTCTAAAATTATATAGAGTATATAAAATTCAAAACTATGTTTATACTATTTATAACTGTTTTTTGAATGGTTAGTTTGGTAAGTCGTGGTGCGCTCGAACTCGGTGTTGCGTGTAACACAAGTTATTGAATTACCTTGAAGAGATCAAGTACAATGATATATTAGGGTGTTATAAGGGGTGTTTATTCCTTGGTACATTTTCCCCTATGAAATCCTTGATCACATAAGAGTAGTGTCCTATCAGCTAGAACTTCAAAAAAATATTACTCAAATTTAGTATGTATTCTATATATCTCACTTGAGTAAGTACATACCTGATCCATCACATATACTAAATCTAGAGATGGTACTGCTGGAACATGACCTCTCTTACGAGGAGAAACCGGTTAAGATCTTAGACTATATATACAATGTTCAACGTAATAAGTCAAACCGACACATAAAGTGTTGTGGAGGAACCATAAACATATACATGAAATGTGGGAACAATATGATAAAATGAAAAAAAAATTACCCTCACCATCACTAATCTGTGAAAATTAGTTGAAATTTCTGAGAAAAGGGTTCTTAATAGGGGAAGAATTTAACATGACAGAAATTTTAAATGACATTTTTTTCCTTAGTAAATTTTTATTACGTGTTATATAATAGCATAAACGTACAAATAATTAGGAACCAAAAAATTTTATGTCTTTAACAATGATAAATACATTAGTCATTTATAAAACTAATTAAAATACCGAACATTACAACCATACAAAAATTATAAATTAGAATAGCTAAAATGGGAAAGTATAGATCACCCTAATCTACTATAGACATTTTCCCCACTGAAAATTCTATATAAATAAAAAATATATTATCAAACCAATCAACATATTATGAGAATGAAAATATAAACTTATGAAATTATAGTGAATTTTGAATGAATGAATGAATGAAGTGGTATTTATAAGGTATAAAGGGAAATATGATTATTTTACATTGACTATTATATGAACATTAGTCAATATGACTGTTGGACAATATGAAATTTTGAAAATAGTAATTCAATTTAAAATTTTACTATTATAATTTATGTTAATAGGATGTAATGATAAAGGATAATTGATATATAAAAGAGAATCGATGGCCTCAACTAGTAGAGTCATGTTTTTTGTACCCTATTTTTTATAATAGGGGAGGGAGGTATCATCACTAGGGTTCTCCTTTGGCCAATGCCAAGATGAGAATCATCATGTAAATATTGAATGAATTCTCCTACATGAGATGTTCAAGGTAGTAGAAACTATAACTTTGGCGATGTTAGTCGAGGAAACCCATGAAACAACCCCCATATCACACCATACTATTAGGGCCTATGTGGGTGTAAAAAGAGTCCATGTATCAATGACCTAGTTAAATGAAATGTAATTAAATTTCTATAAATGTAATTCTCCATACATAAATTTATTTTATGATTAGTTTTTCTTAATAAAATTTATGTCTAATTGAGATAAATTTTATAATTTGATTTTTAGACACAAATAGAAAATAATTGTATTTTTATTAAAAATGTATACAATTTTATAATAAAATCAAGTATTCTAAAAATTAATTTTTAATGAAATATTCTTTTAAAATAATTTTATTTAAATAATAAATGATAAAATAATTTTATAAAGGCCAAGAAATGTTTTTATAAGTGTTATAAATTTGAGTGTTCCTTAAAAAAATTTATTTTAAATATATAAGGATCTTTATATTTAAAATTTATAATTATCAAATGTATAAAATTATTCCGGAACAATAAACACCATGTTTTTAATTATCATATCAAAATTATGTTAGGGTGAATTTATGAGAATTTTCTAAAATACATTAATTTTCTAGGAATAAAAAAAGAATTTAGTTTTATGGTTTCTATATATTTTTTGACATCATACTAATTTCATACTAATTTAATAATTAATTAAACACAATACAAAACCTATGATATGTAATTTTATGAATATTAAGTATTTTATGTGTTTTATTCAATTTTTAAAACTATAAGTTACTTTTAATAGTATAAAAAGGGAAATTAGATTTTCAAAACATTACTTAGTCAAATATTCACTTTACCAAGAAAAAAAGGTGTATTAAATAATGGTGTTAGGTTTTGGATGATTAATATATCATAAAATGTGACCTAAATCTCTGAAACCATGATCAAATATCATGGGTAATCCAATAGTTTTTCATTTTACACAACCTAATTTTCCAAGACATATATTTGGAAATTATTAAACAAATCATCCACTTATCCTATAAATACCATCCCATTTTTCTATTACATTGAGTTCCAATCCATCCTTCCTAAATTTATGGTTATTATTTTTCCAATGAGTCCCCTCAAGGTTCCCTCAATTCCCCAAGGATCCATTCTCATGTTTTAGGAACAAATCATCATGGTATGGTAAATCTCCACTTCTCTTTCCATTCAAGATCCATTTAATTTGTTTTGTCTTGTAATGTATAAAATAAGAATAGTTTGTCCACTTTATATCATCCCAGTACTTTAATAGTAGTATTTTATCAATTGGGTGCATTCATTCTCCCTCATTTTACCATTTTCTAAATCCATGTTTTATACCCATCGTGCTGCTGAATTTACATCTCAAATTTTCCATCTTCTACTTAAGAAAATCTATTTTATTTTCTTTTTGTAGATAACCCATCCTGTTTATTTTCTAGGGTTATTTAACTAGATTTGAAAATTATTTATTTTATTATATTATTTAGACATAAGAAACCCACATTCATTTTTTGTGGGTTAAAATGATGTTATGATCATCTATATAAGCTCTTTTTTATGTCATGGTTTCGGATTATAAACTCATTCTTTATTCTATGTAACTTATTAATGAAATGAATTATTATGATATGTGGGAATTACATAATATTAATATGTATTAAGGGTGTGCTCTGATAGCACTATAATGTATTGGGTAAAGAATTTAATCTCTACAGATGACATGTTTTATGTTCCCTTGGTGAATGACCTTGGTAATATTAATTTATGATACCACGGTGACATGCCATCTGGACTTGATTATGAATTTATAATTCTAATTTTATAGCCACATTTTCATGTTAGGATTCATGTTCTTATTATTATGATATGCCTCTTCCTCATACCTTATCCTTATGCCTTATGTTCTTATTGTTATTCTTAAGATCACATGTTATATGTATTTCTTTTTTATTACCTAACTAAGCTTAATTCTCACCCAATTACATTATATATCTATCTATGTTATGATATGTAGTATATATAACTTATGGTGAACCCATAAAGATGTATTTCAAGTGTATTTAGAAGATTTTTTTATGTTTTCATGTATTATATACCTTTTTCCCATGAAACAAAAATTGAAAAGATCCTCATTATTGTACAATGTAATGAAAAGATATGTAATAAAAACATTGTATTCCATATCAATTATATTAACTAGTAATTAGATAAGGTATTTTAAAATCATAACAGTGATTCATGGGTCTCCTAATATTTTAGAGGCATAATGCAGGTATTTTAATCCGTGGATTCATAATTATTTCTAGGATTTGAGCCTTATCCTACATGGAAGGATTCCACCAAGAAGACTAATATCATGAATATGGGATTAAATTTTTTTTGGTAATGTGTTTTCCTCCTTCATGAAAGGTTGAATATGATCTAATAATAGTGACATCGATGTACAATGCAAATGATGGTCATCATCAACTTTATATAGAGGCATTCATGAGAGAGAATAATTTTCATCAATATAATGTTAATAACTTCCTCCATTAGTGGACCCTATGTTATTAAGGTGGTTGTATTACCAAAGAGGATTCTAAAAAACCATATATTGTTCATAACATATGTGATTGCTTCAATCTGATTAATATTGAATACATAGTCCTTAACGATTTCATGAAATGGGATGATGTGGGACATTTACAAAACAATTAGTGGAGTTAACCAAAAAATATCATTTTTCATTAGTTTTTTCCCTTCCATATAATAGAATCATGCATCTATGCATTAAAATTCATGAATGTCAAAATGGAAGCCATAACCACACAACACTATGACCAGTCCATTGATTTTTTAAATGACACATTGGTGGTTTATTTAGTGAAATAACCCATGTTAATAAATCCATGGGTCTTCCTAATATTAAATTTAATTTTTTATGTCTATAGACAACCCTAACCTCAATATTTGAGATAAGATTTCAAATCTATTCTATGAGAATGATTTATCTGTGAGGTTTTTTCTTAACTTTTTAGTACCAATGGATTTTGTGAGTGGATGGATGAATATATTATTTACTATGGATTAAGAATCAAAGTGTATGAAATGATATTATATTGATCCTAAAAAAATCATTTCAAGATCAATGGATGTTAATATTTTCTAGCATTGTAGAAATGTGTGGGGGCCTGATGTGTCCCTATTGGGTGGTGTCTTTTTAATTGTCAATGAAAAAGATGAATGAAAGGAATTAAATGGTGTTGGTATCTACATGATATAATTAAATATTTATGACCTTATATTTAAATTTTTAATGATATTGAAGGGCCACAAAAACTATTTCCTATAAATTCATTGAATGTTGAATCATATTAAGAATTGAAAGCATGCATGGAACAATAGAATGATGCTTCTAGATTACATATTTCAAATAATTTATCCAAATATGTCTTACATTGGGTTAATCCCTGGTTTATGTGTACGTAGCTTCGGTTTCCTATGTTGGTAACTCATTTACCTAATTAGAATATGAGGGAATTTTCTATCTTTTTTTATTTAGGCTATTCATATTTGACACATTTTTGCAACGAATAAATGATGATAAATTTATAACTATTACTTTGGTATAATAAAACTTGAATTAGACCTGAATTATTTAGGAGTATTATAGTTCTCATACAAAGCTCATTAGAGTTCCAGTCTCTTAGTCTATATAACATATATGGCCTTAGTTTTGATGTGAAAATATTTCATATGTCTAGGTAATCCTAATATCCCATGAATTGATTAGCCTCACTAAATCCTTCTTTATACTCCTTGATTGTTTGAGAGGAAATCAGAGTCATATTTGTCTTATTTGACTAAGAATAGATTCTCTATGTGGATTATGTTTATGGATCTATATTGAAAATTAATATCTTATAAGGAATATATTTAGTTGGTTGGTTCCCATTGAATCATTTTGTGGGGTAGTTAACATTGAACTATTATGAGGGGAGTTTCTCATACCACCAATGTCTGGGGTATGAAGTCTGATTGGGTTCGAAAATAATTGGTAATTGGTATGAATTCATATTTTTTGGGCTGATCATTTTATTAATATTGCAAATATTCTTAAAATAACTTTTTTATAAGTTTGTGAGGAAGAAGAAGTAGACTCATCCACCGAAAAGTGACTAAGGGTCAAAAATAGTTCCTTTATTTGGTCCCTAGGAATAGAATTCACCAAGTTTATCATCTTTATAACAATACAATCATAAAATAATTATTATCCTTTTTGGATCCTATTTCAATTCCCCTTCATTTTATATTTCGGTGGCATAAATAAAAGGTATATGTATTGGTGGTTGTACTAACATGACCTACCAAGAATTTGCTAACTTACAGAGAATTTATTTTTTAAAACTATACTCTGAGATGGTGTATACTAGAATTGAATGGAAAGGGAAGTAATTCATGAAATCATTATAGAAAACTTGATTAGTATTTCTAGGCTCTGGCTACATCAATAAGTTGTCTTCAGTAGATATGATGAAATAACATGGAATATAATTATCTAGAAATAAATAATCATTATTATTCTGAACCAAGTATATTCTTTGCCTCTATTATTATCTCCCTTATGGATGTGGATATTGTTTATTTTTTTCACATTTATGTTGGGGAAAAATAGACATTTCACATTATTGGGTATTAGTAAATATCAACGATTCCATATGATTAACTGTCATTTCATTGACTTTTTTGGTCTTATTCACCTAATCCATGAGTAGATTCCAAGGCTTGGGATTTGACTTCCCCATGACATCCTCTAATATAAGTGAATTTATTTAAATATTATGGAACCTTACATAATATTTCTTAATGAATATTTTTTTCTTGAAACTCATCAATGATGTTCACAATGTAAATTCCCAAAAAATATATTTGTGGGTATTCCAAGTTCATGGAAAATCCGAAGACCTTTTATCAAATATTAATTTTTTACATTCTCTCATTCCCTATTTTTTGTAAATGTCATAGTGCTAGGTAAATGTTCATTAATTGTGTTGATATTACCCAATTGAAAATTTTTATGTGTGGTTTTTTCCAATCTATGATTGATGCCACTTTTATATTTTTATACAATAATAATTATACATCATCAAGATTTTATATAAAAAAAATTAATTTAGCTACAACTTAGTACTCAAGGGTTTGCATCATAGGGAAATATTTAAATAAAAAGTGACATAAATACTTCTCTAGATCCCAAATTCTAGTGAATCACTTGAAATTGTGATTTTTAAAATATGTAAGAGGAGGATTAATATTGACATATTAAGTGGGTGGATTTACTTCCATTTCCCATATAAAATACCAATCTCTTTCGATTAAATTTTATCTAATAATGATTCAATATATTTAATTATATTTAATGGAATTATTGGTGTAACTAATGTTTCAAAAGTGAAAATGGGTATATCTTTATATGGTTATCTTTCCCATTACAGTTACTAAAAACTATTATGGGTTAGTCTGTGGTAAATCTTATTACATTGTTATGTATCCCTTCCTAGTAGATGAAACCCATAATATTATTAACCTATAAAATCTATGTAAATGGGTTTTTTGAATACATAACTAGTTTGACGACTAGAATATATTATAATGGTCGGAGATAACTCTATAAGATAAAGAATATTTAATGAATGACAAGTATGAGTCTCTATTTAGGGACTATAATTAGTGGTAATATTTCCCTGTAGTAACTAAACATTGAGTAATATTTACTCCATTATCATTTCATTATAATGAAAAAAACTCTCTTTGATGATGGGGGATTTAAGCTCTTCTTCCCATGAATGGGATTTAGACACACTCATTCAATATTCATTGTATGAATCCTACTATAGATGTAGAAATTGGTCAATTAGAGGAGCCCCAAAATTTTGGACCAACCATTCTTCATTAATAAAAAACCATATTTCCATTTTGTTAATGCCAGTCATATTTTGTGCAGAGACTTATTCATTACCCCCAATAGGTTAAAATTTTGTTCGAGATCATCAGTGGGAATTATGATGTTTTCATTTACTGATACACATTATACTTCCGAACTGATTTCCTCATAAAAGGGTATCAATGTTTATTGATTCTGGATATCCACCTAGAGTAAAGTCATAACCCTCTTTAGACATTCCTTTTTTTGTAAAATTATTCTATTTTTATCCAATATAATAATTCAACTTCTTCTTCCATTTCTCCCATGATGCTGATTATGGGACGGTAATCCAAATGTTTTCTCTAGAAAATCTTTTTAGGTTCATCCATGTGGAGAGGGATGGTTATGAAAAGGAATGTACTATTGAGGTTTCTCTTATGATGTGTATCTAACACTAATAAAAATTAATTTTCCTATATTATGAGATGGTTTTGATAAAAATTATCCCATCCATATGACATGGGGTTGACTTTGTTCTGCTACTGCAAAATATTGAACCTATTACAGATTTGATGATATACATAGAAGTGGTGGTGGTAAAACTTTCCCCAGTACTGTGGATAAAGTTCCCCCAATATTTCTAATATTGTGGCCACTACTGATGACATGTATTTCTTATGATATTTTTTTCAATAAAACACAATATGCATTAGATTTTCTGATGAGATTTGTTTAATATTTCAAGAACTTCTTCTACTAATGATTTGGATTTCCTCAAACATGAATCATATTCATCATATTCATTGGTTTGATGTCAGTGTATTTAAATGGATCATACCTACCGAGTTTTCCAGTTCATGGATTTAGGCATGATGATAACCCACAAAATAGGTCAATAATCATGTGCACATCTTAAGGTCCAAACATTTCCTAAAGTGATGAAGTTTTATAATATCCGTAGAGGTGATATATATAGATTTGTGAGTATAGGTCAATGAAGCCCCCTTTTATCACCCCATATTCTGATGTTAACATCATATAGTTCATAAATTATCAATCAAATCATAACCATAAAATCATTAATGGTTGAATATTAAATATCTCAATACAATCGTCCATATTTGTGCTTTCATACAACTGAAAGGGTAAAAATGTTGATCGGACAATGAATCTATTCTATTACCCTAATATCATATTTATATTTTTTTTATGTTAGTGTTTTTTCCATCATATTATAATTAGTCATAAATTTATTTATTTGAACATTTTGTATGTATTCCTATCACAATGTTTTAGGAATTTCATGATTAGAAGTGGACTTGGGATATAACATGACATGTATGTTATCATTGACTGATACCATCCTCATAATCATGGTGTTCAATTAATCTGTACTAAGATATTCCTCCACTTGATCTTACTTGAGAATTCAATTTCTATATAATTAACTAGTGGGAGTAAAATTGGTTAGAATATACACTATTAAATTGGAATCTAAGAAATCAAAATTTGATACTGATTATGACCACTACATTAGGATGTATTCTAGTTGGGAAAGAATATATTTCATCATATATAAAGAAATTAGATAGTATTCCACAATCTAATAAAGGTTTCTTTGAAAATATGAGGACCTGCTTATTGATGTGAAATATCAATGTGAGAATGTAATTCAAGGAAAATTAAATCACATAGAGGAATAAAAAAATAGTATAACTACCAGTAATAGGGATGAATCCTGGAACATATTTCCTTGGGAGGAAAATTAATTTTTAAAATTTAAAGGGAAACAACTTCTTAATATATGAGCTTCCTAGAAAGAGGAGGATGTCCATGTCCTACATAGTGATATGAGATACTATGATCAGTCATTGTATCACTACATAGAGGACCCTATTTGTAAATACATTGGGGAGGACCTCTAGAAATTGTTTAAGAAATATTACAGGGAGGACATTTATAATTTTATATATTTCATATCTTGGATGATATTTTATTATAATCATAGGCCAATATCAAAATGTGTTTTTTGGAATCATGAAAACCAGCATTCAAATGGGAATAAATATGGGACATCATGGATACATTAAGCTTCCTGCTATGAGACTTGTTCATAGATGTTCTATATTCAAATGTAGAGAATGTATGTTGAACAAAAATAAAATTAAATGTGGGGGCCTACATAGGTAAATTTATGTTTTACTTATACTATGTTGATGGTATTATTAAATACATGTAGGAATATCTATCCACATCTTTTTTGTAACCATCATATCTTGATGGTATTCAACTGACAAAAGTGGAGAAGGAATATGAATCTTCTCCTGAATAATAGTTAGAATATATAGAAATTTATTTTATTATTTTACATGGATATGTTTGATCCTTTAAGTGTTCATTGGAATGGTTCATTGATCTCCAATTGGAATTAGAATATGTGCATGATCATATTTTGATTTCTTCACTTGGATGCATCAAAGATCCTCTTAAACATGATATTTATTTATAAAATTTTATAAAATAGATCAATATATTTGTTAAAGATTTACCCTGATTTCATGAGTGGTAATATCTAAATAATCCATTTTTAACACCAATATATTTATATGACAATCATCTTCTACCGCCTATAAGATATGATGATGATATTGAATGATGAATGCATGGATATATGCCTCAAAATCCATCTATTCAAAAATTAATTTATGGGAATTGGTAGTGAGAATGATAATGTGTTCCCATTATTTAATGGTTGTGGGAATGTCCCTACTCATTTCCTATAGATTCTATCATGGTATTATGATTTTATTTAGGCAAATCAATGAGATGGACCAACTAATTATAGTTGGATTCTCAATGTTCTTAGAGAGATCTCCATGATTCTTGGGATAATGTGACTGAGGTAGGGATTCATTATCTGGAATCCAAAATAGTATAGGGAGGTTTTGATTTCTCATATAGTTCATGTCTAAAATTGATATAATCCATCCCATTTTTCTCTTAAACGATGTTGCATTTAGAGTAAATCTTCTGATCAGCATACAAATGATAAAGGTTTTGATTATTCCAACTCCCAGGGAGGGGATCCTAAATTTTTTTCAACATAGATATTGGTATCTTCTACATCATTACCACCACCATGTTTTGTGTTGATGGATGGTTTCGATTCTTGTAGAACATATCATAATGCATAGCCTACTACATTAGAAAAACACCAATTTTTGGTACTCTCACATCAATGAATTTGTTACCTGTTTTAGGGACACTATGTTGTTGACAATCACTTCTTGTTTTATGAGGATCTATCTTTGGAATTAGTTTTAGATATTTTCTATTGTAGTGGTGATTCCCTTAATTTTTATTAATGGGAGTTATGAGTTTATCATGAACAAAATTACAAACCATGTAAATAATACACATAAATGCAACACTACATATAAGAAACATGTCTGAACAATTGCATTAAAAATTAAAGGCCTTGATTCATGCAATTGTTTTCTGAGAGTTCACCAATGTCTGATTGTGAAAGGATAGAATAGTGGAAAGAATCATGTTAGGTTAAAAAAATTTATATTTGGTTTCTGAAGGGAAATGTTGATTTTTATACCCAAAACAACAAATGATTCCTACATGAGGGACCATTAATTATGAACATCTCTATAGACCATCCTTTCAAAGGAAGGAGGTCACTGATGTAGTATTATATGTGATTCTTTAGAGTAAAAATTGTTCAAGAGGGTGGGTGTACCATATAATCAAATAATTTTATGGGATTCAATCCATATCATGGAATTGATAATATATTTTAGACTTAATTAATGAATTCCTCCCATTTCTCAATATGGTTTATCCCTATTCCTGCAATTAGTTATTAAAATATATCACTGTAAACATTTATATGTATTAGTGGTTCTCCCTATTTTGTTCAATTAAGTATTTATTCTTATTTTTTGATGGAATTGGTATTATTCAACATATCTAGGAACTCTCTAGTTTATCACTATCTAGGAAAGGAGTTTTTGATCATGGTTTTGGGATTAGTGCGGTAGAAAGATCTTCATATGTGTCACTATAAAATTAATGAAACCGATATAGTTCATTAGAACACAACTTTACATGTTTTACTCTATGAGGTACTCTGAGATGGAGTAATCCATCTAGTTTAATTTCATTTGATAGGGATTTTTAGGTAAAATATTCCTAGAAATGGTTAGTTTGGGTGATACACATGATGTCTATGTAAACCATTTTTTTAATACATGTAAATTTATGGTTTCATACATAAAAGGACACTTAATACAACCAAGTAAATGATGAACCCTAGTTTCCTTGGGTGATTAGTTACATGGGATAGCAACTTGAACATGGGTTATAACAATATTATAATAAAAACTCCTCAACAATATTTTATATTCCATGGATCTTCTAAAACTTCATGGCATAACATGGAGATATATATAAAAAAAGAGGTGAGATATAAAGTCTAGTAAGGGAATAAAGAAAGAATAAAATAATGTAAATATGTACATGTGATCCATGAGGCATATCAAGAAAACATTATAGGGGTGAGAATCATAATCTAGAGCAATGATTCTTTATATAACATGACATCATAATGGCATTAGCGAATTCTTGAAGCTACCTTAACAATGAAATCATAAAAATATGTAATGTATAACTACCATGAAATCATAACATATTGGATGAAGCCCCATAATGGATTAATCATACACCTTAATCCCATACATGATGTTTCATGAGACTAAAACATTACGTAATTCATTCGAAAACTATCTAGGCACACCCATCATAATATGTCCATACACATGTTTTCAAAATAAATCATTCAACATAAAGACATATTTCATGAAATTTTATCTCATGATAAAGGAGTGTTGGATAAATAAATTTAATTACCCAATAAATGGATTATAGGTTCATCTAGTTGAACATCCTTGAGTGGAAATGGCTATGGGTATTCACTGCATAAATGTTTGGTATTGAAAATTGGAGGATAATTTTGGATTTAAAATGAGGGTACATAAAGGATTATGAGAGTGATTAATGATAATGAAAGTGGTTTATTATAAATTTTAAATCAAGGAATGTAATATATATTTGTGGGAACATATACCAACAATGAAAACGAGAAAATAAAAGGAATAAAATAAATTTGGTTCTGTAATAAAGAAGAGAAGGAGAGGATCCCTTACCTTGAGAGGGTGCATCTCAAAGCTTGGTTGGGTCTTCTTGAGAGTTTGGAGGAACATTCAGAGGGATATAGAGAGGCTAGGTTATGGTAATTTCATGATAAAAGTGTTTTTAGGGAAATTATATGGGAGGATGAGTGGGTTTATATAGAAAAATAAGTGATAGTTATTTATTAATTTCCAAACCTAGGTTTTGGACTGTATATGATAAAGCCATCAAAACCACAAACATTACCATGTATTTTCCCATAAAATATAAAAAAGTAGTGTTATATTAATATTTTTAAAATTTTATTAACCTAGATCATTTAAATAATAACCTTGGTGATCTGGAAGTGAGTTTAAAGAGAATCAATCTTAAAACAATAAAATATAATATTGGTTATGAAGGATTTAGGAAGGCATTAGAAAATTATAAAAATACACTAAAAAAAAATAATTTTAAATTGATAGAATAATTTTGGTGGTGGATAAACTTTATATTTTTTTACATCACTCATGGATTTTATGATGTCAAAATACATACTGTATATTTATATGGTATTTAATTTTTACCTGAAAAATCAACTATCTCGTAAAATTATGAAAATTTCACCATCGAATAATTTCAAAGTGATGATTTCCAAAAAAATATTTATTTTATCAAAATAATTCTCTAAATATGATAATTTTATATATTGAATCAAAAATTCCCATTTCATAAAAAATACATTTTTTGACAATAACATATTTCTATCCCTTATAAAAATTATATTAGACTTTAAAATTTTATTATATTTTATATTTAACAAATATTATATAATTATAATATTGTATTAAAATAAAATTGATTTCAAAAGTTATTCAATTCATAAATATATCAACTTGATCAAAACTATATGTAACACCCCAAGCTTCCACGATACGCTTCTCTTTCAATAATGCAATAGCTTGTATTGTACGCAAGTTCGAGATTCTAACACACCGCGACCAATCAAAATAGCCATTATGAATATTAATACCCACTTTTTGAAATTATATATATTTTATATTTCAAAATGGACTTCATTTTTGGATTCGGAATATCGAAATTAGCCTATGTTGAATTTTTGGTATTTTTCTGAGAACTTCCAATTTTTTAGAAATAGTGAAAAATACTTAAAAACAACTTTTTTAATAAAAATAATTTATAATGATACATTAAAATATTTAGTGGTTTTAAAGTATAATTAGAATATATTTTTACCATTTTATCCAATGGTGGTCATTATAATTAATTTCACTTTGAAATTGGACATAAACAATTGTTAATCTTTTGATATATATTGTTTCTTAAAAATACGCTATTTGTTGTGAGAGCGGGAATTAATTATAAAAATTAATTAATGCAACTTATATGTTTGGAATTTTGTAAAATAGAAATCATTTTTGAATTCAGAATAACAATTATATCTTAGTGTGAAATTTTGGCATTGTTCTGAAACACTTCAATTTTTTGATGAATAGTGAAACCACTAAGTGGTAGTTAAAAAACTAATTTTTCATTTAAATGAAACATTACCACTTCTGTGATTTGATTTTCAAAAATCCGACATAAATGGTTGTCATTAGGAAGTAAAATGTGGTTCAATGGGATTAAAATAATTTTTGGTGAATAGTAACTTTTAAGTTCTATTAATCGCGATTAAAGGTATTAGTGAATGTTAAGGTAAAAATGATATTATAAAAATATGAAAATACCTTTACACTTGACCTACACTTATTGTGTGAGTCATGGACAACCAATAAAATCCATTGGTCAACTTGGGGACCCCATGGAGCCACCTGGGTATGAAAATTACATTAATAACTTTTATTTAAAGTAAAAATAAAATTGTCACAAACATGTGTTGTTTTACTAAAACAATTATTACATGGGGTTATATAAGGTAAATTTTAGACTATAAATATTAATTAGAAATATAAAAATATTTCCTACATCATGATATTTTTTTTATAATTTTTAGACATTAAATAAATTAATGTTTTTATGACACCATGATGATGCAGTGATTACCTCATTAATTAACGATTTAAATAAAATGAAAAGATAATGTAAAATCTAGGGCTTACACTTGTCAAAAACCTATCGGATGAGAAACTTTCAAACCCTTATCACCTTAGCCTCCAAATATATCATTTTGGGACCTTTAAAATTCGAAAAGCATTTCATAATAAAGTAACATTTCAATCTTTCCAAGAGTTCCCCTCCTCTCCTCTTATAAAAGGACTCCACCTCTACCACCTTATTCACACCATCAAATCCATTTGGCTTGGACAATCTCTGCCCAAATACTCTCTAAAATTCCATCTCTTACTCCTAGAATCCTCACTTTGTCCAAAAGTCTTCTCAAGGAAGCCTTTGGCTCAAATCAAAAAGAGTTACCCGATTTTAAGGTAATGTCTTCTCTTATGTTATTTTGTTTTATTTTTCTTCTCCAACCCCTTAAACTCTTTTTATTACTTTCTTTTGTAAAAAAACTAGTATATTCAATATACTAGGATGTTTTATGAGAAGGATTTTATTTACACTTACACACACCTTCGTCTAATGGTTAAAGAACATACTATTTCTGTGGGTGGCGAATTACTGCCTCACGAAACGATGATTGTTCAATCTTCTTTTAACACCTCTCATGGTGGACATTATGATGAAACTATTTTTATATATGATATATATTATGTTTTTGGTTTCCTTATGATTCTATATTTTTCATTTATGGCATACCTTTATGATTTCCATTATGGGTAAACGCGATAATTTCATTTTAGGAAGTGCGGACTACCGCCCCCTCAAAGTGATTTGAATCGTTAATGCCATATGTGGGATGTATAAAGGATGGGGTATATGATATTATACTGGAATTATAATATACCTTTATATCATTATGATTTCATTCCATTAAATATGAAATAGAAATGAAAGTAGCATTCATGCGTACGTACGGCTTACAGTCTCCATGAACGGTGCATTTCATTTCTTACCTCTAAATGTTACGTAATATTATGAATGAATGTATATACTAGATATATATAATATATATGATATCTACATCATGAATATAATTCTGGATATAATGGATATTTCACCACATGAACAACTTGTAATTATAAGAAGTTTATTTTGACTCAAGTACCAAAGATCAACAAAATGATTGTTATTAACATAAATAATTACATAATGTTCATAACATGGAAATAAGTGATATAAAAGGAATAATGAAAATAAAAAAAGGTTCTTAAGAAAATATAAATTAACTCTAGTTTATTATTCAGGAGATTAAAGAACGATCGAGTCAAGTCGGACACGAGGTAAGGGAACTTCTTAACCCAATTTTCATTCTTTGGGTTAATCTCCTACTTTCAAATTATGTCATGATATTTTTATGTCCTATCTTGTATTTGTACCTTATTTATGTGTAATTATAGTGAATACACATAATAGATCTATTTTATTTAAAAAAATGATTGTTTTAAGGGACATTGTCTCAATCTCCATTCATTGATGCATTATTTTGTTTTATACACAAATTTCTTCTATACGGTGTATAAAATCCTTTGACTTTTATGTTTATTAAAAAGGAATATTTTTATATGATGTGTTTTACTAAACGGAAAAAAGGAATGTTTTTCTTTTCATACATATGCGGCGACAAAAACTTCCCCACCGCCGTGACCATTCTTTGAGTTTCGGCTTCCTCTACAAGCCATAACTTTTTTAAATGAAAAATAATTACAAAGTTTTAATTTTCTTTTATCTTGGTATTGAAAATTGTTTTAAAAGTGTTTTTTATATCAATGTGTTGTATTGATGTCTTGTGATTGAAATGTGGAAATGTTATGTTTCCTTTATGCAGGTTTTATGTGGTATGATTATGTTATGGTTTATGATATGTTTAAACCTTTTCATATAAGGAATGCATTGGACTTAATAAGTGACGGGTGGAGCCCTCTATAGCTCCTCGATGCATCGGTAGGTCTCATGAGACAAACTAGTGTCTTGGCACGAGGCCTTTACAAAATCTTATTTCTAGTATTGGCACGAGGCCTTGGCTACATGGTTATGATATTCTAGCATTATGCATTCCATCATTATGAAAGTGGTTATTGATATTGCATGTGATTATTTGACTAGTAGAATATCCATGTGTATAGGTAAATGGAATTATCTCATTTTACTTTTTCCATATTATGTTGAAGTTAAAGTTTAAATGGATTTTGTTTTAGTTATACATTTCCTTAAATATTTATGTTTATTTATGAAATCTTCTACTATATTGTTATCCTTACTGAGCATCTGAGCTCACCCCTTTCAATGTTTTATTTTTCCCAGGATGTGAAGAAATATTTTATGACTGACCTGCAGGGATAGTCTGAAGGGGATATGGGAGTGGACTATGGAGACTATTTTATTATAGTTTTTCACTTTATGATGTAATGTACCATTTATGAATGTATCTAGTGTTTCCAAGGCTACTAAACTAATCGGTCTTTCGAGACTTGATATTTTGTGATCATGCCAATGTTACGAAGTAATGCACCGAATCTTGGTAACTGGGGTCGGGGTGTTACACTATATATCTCCCAAAAATACAATTTATGAATCATCATATCAAAATATTATTTTTATGAAACCCGTTATTTAATCATGTATAGGGTTAAAGGGAAAAATATAATCATTATTTAATAAAAAGATAATATACAAATTCATAATATTAGGGTTTATATACATAACCATTTATAACAAGATTGAATTCCATATGGGTGAGGTGTGTGATGGTGAGATCTTCTTCGGTGGTTCGACATACATGTTTTGGGGTACGATCTGGGTGAGTATGATCTTCTCTCTTAAACGAGCCTATTTTAGTTGTTGAATCTCGACTTGGGCAAGGTCAAGGGAAAAGCATAGTTATGTTGTCTCCCTCGGAAGCTATGATAAATGGGTTTATAGGGTATAATCTTACTGTTTGAGGACATTACTTCTTCCATCTATTTCATCTAACATTATCATAATGTCAATATGATCACCATTCAAAAGTAGTATTGTCTTTTATTATGATGTTTTACTATTTTTTTTAAAACATTATAGGTTATGTAAGTCCATTATAGTTTTTTACTTTCTATAGAAACATTACCTAATAAGTCATTTATTCAAAGACGAAAATAACATTTATAAATGTTCATGTATTTATATTATTCCCCTATTAAAAATGTCACCCATGATATTTTCATTTCATACACTAAAACAATTATGGGTACTTATACTTCATCACCTCTTTTGGTTCCCACATCGGTTCCTCAAACTTGTGGTTCTTCCATATCACTTTTACCATGTGAGTTTTCATGTTTTTTAGAACATTGTGCCTATGATATTACATTTTTTCTAACTTCTTATCAAATGAATGATCATTTCCCAAAATCACCACCATAGGATTGTTTACATGTGAGGCGTATAGTATGTTTTCCCAGAAGAGGGATACATAAAACATATATTTTAGTTTAGATAATGTAGTTAGTAGTACTAGTTTGTATTCTATAGCTCTAGCGTGATTGAAAATCTCATATGGGATGATGTATTTTGGACTATGTTCCCCTAAATCCTGATCCTCATAAACTCTTTCTATGGTGATATACTAAGGAATAATTTAATTCCATGCTCATACTCTAGATCACATTGGTGATTTTCTACATAGATTTTCTGCTGACTTGTGAAAATATCATATGATATTGAATGGTTTGAAATTTTTCCATCATCTCTTCAAGAACATCAGTTCCCATAAACTGCTTCTCTTAAATTTCTTACTAGCATGTTAGAGTTTGACACCTATTTAAATAAATATATCCACAATGATCCATTTTAATTATATAATAGAAAATATTTTTATATGATAAATCCACTAGGGGAATGTTTTGATCACAACATCCTTGTAAATTCATTGAACATGATATCATCATGTACTATAGTGTATGAATGATCATTTTAGACTATCCACATTTCAACAGATGATAAAAAGTAATGTAACATAGCTCTGTATTAAATTCTTACTAAAGGATTTTCCAGAACCTCAATGTAAACCTCAGAGCTCAATCAAATACAATAGTTTGTGGCATTCCATCCAGACATACCACATTAATTATATATACATTGGAAAGTTGGTTGATAGAGTGTAATGACCCAATATTTTATAAATGAAAATTTCTTTATTATAATTATTTTATTTAGTATAGATCACAATAAATCACATGTATAATAGAATACAAAATTTATAAATAAAAATTGAATGAAATAAAAAGTATTTATAGAAATTAATGAACCTAAGCCAAAGGAATAGTAATGTAACCCTTATGAATAGTATCCCATGTAATAGAATATTAATCTCACCTATGAAAGTATACATAAAATTTATCCATCTTATATATGAAAATATAATATAATTATACCATAGTATAAGAAAATATATGTTTTGAAAATGATAAAGTAAGTGTTGGCATTTTTATAAAACATATATGTTTATTTACAATTTTATAATTAATATAACAATTTGAAATAAAATATATTTTCATAAAATATATTCATAAGTTGATATTTTTTCCATGTTAATATAACATAATATTATGAGACCTTAATTAAGTTTTTAAAGTGATACAAAATTAGTTATAATTTTTAAATCGTTATTTTTTAGTAAATGATGATTTTCATTACAATTTAAATTTATCATATTTCTAAAATTATTTTCATAAAAAATATTTTATTTCTGAATTTTATAGATCAAAAAAATTTCATGGTGAAATTTTTGGATTTTTCTAAAATAGTTGAGTTTTTGGTGAATAGTGAAATATGATAATTTATGGAATAAGGTAAATAAATTCATTTTTGAGTCATTCCTGAGACATGGATGATGTAATTGGACATATTTATGAACTAAAATGAATTATTTACTATGTGTAGTCATATGAATCCAAACTACTTATAGTCTTGATCCAAAATAATAAAGTAATTAATAAAATAATCAAGAAACACCAATCTCCACCACTATAAATACCACCCCTCGCCACCTATTTTTCTCACACCTCTAATGCCTTGAATCATGTAAATTTACTTCCCAAATATCTTTCCAAGTCTCTCTCCCACGTTCATGTGCCTTTGGTCTTAACAAAAGACCAAACTGAAGTGCCTCAATGAAGTTCTCAAGGAGAATAATTCAAGAAGTAAAAACATATTTCCTTGGATTTTAATTTCATTTTAATTTTTTTACTTTTATGATTCTATACTCACCTCCATTTATCCAAGTTGAATGGTTACTCCATTATATTACATATACTTGAATGTTATTATGGAGTATTCCATCATCAATTCTTTCCCATCCCCTTATTATTCTAAAAATGAAAACATCATCTTTGATGTTTTAATTTATCATAGTCAAGGACAATGAGTTTTCCATATCCTTTACTTGCTTCATGGATATTCAGAAAACCATTTTTATGGTTAAAAAAGATTACAATTGGTGTACTATTTCTTATTTAATGTTTTGGAACCAATATATATAAATAAGCCAACGAGCTCGTACCTGAGTGGTAAGGGTTCCTGCTTGGCATCCAAGAGAACCAGGTTTTAAATCAGGTGGAGGTGAATTTCCGAGTACTGTAGAAGTATTGTAACAGCTACTGTAGAAATTACTATAGCAGTTACTATTTAGTACTGGAGCATCCAAAACTATTCACCCGATTCGAGCCTTCGGACCACCAGTTTGGGCCTACGGGTCTCAAAGGCCTTCGGGACATCAAAGGCCTTTGGGACACCAAGCCTTTGGGCCATGTAGACCATGGAGTAGCCCAGTTCACATAGAACAAGCCCTAGAAAAGGATCAAAGAAACAAGAGTAGCAACCACCAGAAGCAGATCTAACTGGATTGGATGAATGAGAGGGTATGGCAGCCGCCATCGGGACCAGGCACCGTACAGCTTTGTATGGGGGAATTCTAGCCGATCAGAAATGCAAGTTACGGAGCAAGGTGATCAATGACGTAGAAGATGGGGAGGGTAAGTTCAAGTGGGATGGGCCTATGGGTCATGTATTGGGCATGGCATGCCTATGGGCCTTCGGGTCATGTATTGTGGGTCAGTCGGGCCTTGTGCCTTGGGACTACGGGTCATGTACGGGTTCCCCTTAAACCCTTAAAAGGGGGATTGTTCATAATAAAATAAAAAATAAGGCCTTCGGGCCATTCGAGCAATATATATATATATACAATATTAACTAATCGAACCAAACAAGTTTGTAATTATAGAAAAACCGCCAAATTAATCTAAATGATTATTATTATCATTTTATCTAATTATTCATCCTCATAACATATAAAAATGATATATAATACAAAATAAATTATTTAATGTTCATTGATTACATATAATTTCAATTTTAGATGACAATTATCATCCTAGTGGATCTTTTATACAAATATAAAATGGACCGATAATGAAAGCCTAGGAAAGGAACACTCCCGAACGATGAAATTGGAGCTTATAACTCATCAAAAAGGCCATAAATAAACTCAATAAAATTATAATTAATAAAATAAATGTATAAAAGGTTATTAATTAATTAATCAATGGATTTTATTTTATTATATAGGATATTAAGTTCAAGTGCATAACACATTCAAACATATGGTAAGAAATTCATTTTGAACATCCTTTTTTTACTTTATAATATGATTTATCTCTCTTTACCCCAATGTAACTCTTCTTTATTTTAATATAATTCTTATAATTAAATTTATATGTTTCAAAATCATGTATCTAAATCAATACATCCATATTTTACATGGAATTAGGTGTTTTAAAAAGGTCCCTCTATCAATTCTTCCCGATAATCAAGCCTGATTAAATGGGAACATCCAAATTTCTTACCCAATTTAAAGTTCATTCCATAATCTATTTTAACTCACCATTATTTTTCTAAAATCAAGAATTATAACATGAAAAAACAACTTGGTTTATTTCTATTTTTATATATATAGTTATTCCTTTTCTGTTTTAATGTATCTTGGAAAGTTTCTCTTAAACCACACTAAAATATATTATTTATAAAGATTCTTAAAAAATATCTTTACACATTTTAACTTTAGTTTGAAATATCTTATCATGATATATGCCTATTTTACTTTATGAATTTTTATGTATGATTTAAATTAATTCTCTCATAGACACCATTATGTTGTTCCCTTTTGATATTCTTTTTGACATGATTAGATACCCAATTATTTCAATGGGTATCCATTATGTTTATGTTTGATTATTTAATTATGATTATTTATATGGAAAACATATTCATTAACATGTTATGATAGGTGACCTCTACTATCGTTGAAGTCGGTAAATGATTAAAATTTATATGCCTACTAACTACTGTATATGTGGCAAGCAGATTCGAACCCAGAGGGAAGGTGATTATGACCACTATTCTTCTAAAAAAAGACCCCACTATTGTCAGCCGCGGGATATATTTTCTATTTTTTCTTTTTATATTTTTTAACTTTTTATTTAGCAGTAGAATGAAAGAACATTTCAAAACTTGTATCTAAACTAAATTGAAGCTAGAAACAGTTGAAAACATAGAGAAACAGATATATAAAATGCTAATAAATGAACAATCTAGTAAAATGCTTGGGGAAAATCTCTATTATACTAGTTTTAAAAGTATTTAAAATAACTTAAAAGTTAATATAGATTACCACTTTAAAACAAATGACTTACCTCCCTTTCCAGGAATTATGTCTGACAGGTGGATCAAGAACAAAGTTCGCCACTCTAAAAAGATCAATTGTGAACATCATTATTTGAAAATGACAACAGGACAAACTCACCGTAAGTCGTGAAGTCTTTTGAATATATTATCTTTTGAAAACTGTTTCCACAATAAATCTCACCAATTGACTGTAATTGTTTTTGAAATTAAGTTCTAGTGGTATTATAAATTGAACGAACTCAGTATTGATCTCACTGATCAATACTGAATACATCAAAATGATAAAATGAAATGAAAATTAAAAGATAACCACCAGAACTTCAATTTATTCCCAAACTAATTGGTTTAACTAAAAAATAAATTCATTATCATTTCATCAATGTGTAACATATTAAACAAAGTAATAATTATAGAATTAAGATAGAAGATAAACTCCTGACATGATTCTCTGCTCCTGAACTCATTTAACTTCAGGAAGTGGTTCCTGAGTCGCCCTCTGATCTTCCTATATCAGACCTAGATTATTGAATGTATCGAATGAATTTCTCCTTTTTTTAATTCTACTACTTTCTTTTCTTAATATATCAACTGTCACATGTTGCACGTCACCCCCTCTTTTCTACCGGCTTCAGGTTACCCACACTTGTGCACCGCACACGTGTATTTTTTATGCAATGCATGTTGCGTTATATTTTCCAATGTAACTAACTTCTGGTGAGTTAGTTAAGTGAATATGGATGTTTTCCCGACTCTTGAATGAACCTGCATAGTGAGAAAATAAATAAAGGAAAACTCGAAGAAAGTAAAATAGTTATTTTTTAGCTTATTTTTATATTTCTTGCTAAAAAGTTAACTAAAATTAATTAATTGAAATATTAATTGATAACTATTATTAAATATTATTATTAATAATTTTTTATTTAATCATTAATTAAATAAAATTATTAAGTTTTTAATTTATTATTAACTATATGGTTATTATACTAATTTTTGTATTATTAATAATTAGTTATTATAACTTAATGAAATTTTCTAGTTAGGAAATTATTTAATAAATATTTTATTTAGTTTACAAATTTTATTAAAATAATAATTATGTATAGAGTTATTTTATGTTAATTTATCATTATTTTTGAGTTAATTTAATATAAATTTTAAATAAGTTAAATTTAATTAATTGATCCTACATCTTAGTTTAATTTTATGATTAGTTATTATTTATAATTATTTTATATTATAATTATTAATTAAGGTAATTACTTGTTAAGTCGTTAATTTTTATTAATTAAAGTTATTAATGTTAATTATAATATTTATTATTTATTTAAGAAAATTAAATCATTTACTGTATTTAATTAATTAGATTAGCTTATTTTATTCATAATAAATTATTATTAAGTATTTAATTTTATTAACAAATAATTATTTAGTACTCCACATTAAATAATGATTAATTTAAATTTAATTTAAGAATTATTATTAATTAGTTTAGTTTAATTAATGTTTTATTAAGGTTAATTAAATTATTAATACTATTTTATAAATTAATTATTTTATATTTATTATTTATCCATAACTATAATTATTTAGTATAAATTTTATGTTATTATTATTATTATTATTATTTTAATTTAAGTTTGAATTAAATTTTGCTTTTAATTTATTTATAATTTTTTTAACATTATCTTCTACCCTTTCCCATTTCGGCAAAGTGGGAGGGGATTTTAGGTTAGCTTCCAGAGAAAGCCTCCAGCGACGCGGCGGCCAGCTCCTCCTCCTCGCACGTCAGCTATAGGTGTTCTTCCCAAACATCAGCACGATGCATCACACTAGCAGTTGTGGGTAAGAGGGAATGCAATGGCTCGATGAAAAACTGCTCGGCCTCAATAGTCCTCACCGGCGGCCAGATCACAACTCACTTCTACAGCAGCGAACAACTCACTTCTATTCATTTTTAATTTTAATTATATTAAGTTTTAATTTTAAATTTAAAACTTAAAATTTAAATTATCTGCATTCTTAGAATTAAAAACTGAATTATTATTAAACATTAGACTTAAAAAATACAATTTAAATTATTAATTGACAACACATAAATTGACAACTCGATAATTGTTAAACTAAATTGACTGAAGAATTAAATTAAAAATTATTAAAGGATCTAAAATGAGTAAAAAAACATCGTATCAGTGAATAAATAAGTCACTGATGACTCTTATCTACCTCACCAGTAGACTAAAAACTAAATTTAATGACTTAATAAATTAGCTGCATTCTTAGAATTAAATAATTAAAGTTTTGAAACTCTTAATTAATTAATTAATTAACTATGTGATTACACCAAGTTAAAAATGCACGATTTCATTTAATTTAAACTCAAATTCTTAACTTAATCAATTATTTTGATGATTAAAAACATTAATTATTGAAGTTAATATCTTTTAATAAATCTATATTAAAGGATATAAAATTAAAATAATGTCTATGTTAGATAAATAAAAATATGATGATTATATAATTGTTTAAAATATAGGTTAATTTATTAAAACGTCAATAATATTTTACTTAACATGACTAATTAGAAAATAATTATATTAGAAAGTAAATTAAGATTAAAATAATTAATTTAATGACTTAAAATACTTAATTAATTTTAAATTTTGATTAATTAAAAAATTTAATTATAAAAATACAAAAGTACAAATATTTAGTAAATAGTGCTTAAATAATTATTTAAATCATTAAAAATTAAGTAAAAAGATGTGGAAAAACTATATAAAAATAGAGCCACATCAAATTCTCTCACTCTTAAGTATTGTTTTCCCTCAAACAATCCCATGTTTTATTTTCCATGAAAAGAAGATTGTAGTATTTATGATTCAACTCAATATATAACATGTCCAACACTTAAAAACCAAGGACTGAAGTGTCAAAAGGATTTTGAAAAGATATTTTCAAATCAAATCTTTCCTAGAAAAAGTTCTCAAATGGTAATCAAAATAGTAATGATTCATCAATCAAAGAAAGAGTCATGCCTTAACGCGACTATGCTTTGTGATAATTTCAATCCAAACTCAAGTTCTAATTTCAAGAGTGACCAGATATAAAACATCAGTGGACTCAAAAACATAACAATAGAACCTCATACTTTGACTCATCACCTAGGTTCCAACAATAAATATTTTTTTTAATCACCTTAATGATGAAACCTAAATGACTCCCATAATAAACTAATTGACCCCTTCTTCATCCAGCGTTCATCATTCCCCTCACCTTAATGAATTCATTTTTGACCCTAGACACGTTATTTAATTTTTCACAAGCCATGTATCATGTGCTAAGCACTGTGCAATGAAATTATTAAAAGTGTACAAAGTGGATATAGTAAACAGAAACGCACCCAGCATCTAGTGTCTCAGAAACTCACCGTGGGATTCCAGATTCCCAAACTACTCCAGTTTTAAAATAGTTTATATAAAAACCATTTACAATGTCTCATTAAGGCAATTACATTAATAATTAAAAGATGAATGAGGCCCCTGAAATCAAGATCACACTTCCAGTTCCAAGGGTAAAGATCATAACTCCACTAACTGATTACCCATATCACTCTCAAAAGTAGTCACTAAATCAAATTTCCATTAAATCGCTAAGCAATACCACTTAGCAATCCTCCATCCTCAATAATTTTAGTTTCACATCAACTCTTATATACCAATCAGGCATCATTCGAAGGCAAGACCCAAATGAGGAACAGTGTACAACCTAAAATTATGAAAATATTTTAAAAAAATTTAACCATTTTTTTAAGAAAAAGATTGAAGTTGCAATGGGAACTAATGGGCTTTAGGATTTCAATTAAGTATAGTTTAGAATAGTCAATAATAGACCCCTGGTAATTCCCCCACACTTAAAACCCAAATTGTTCCCCAATGATGACTTCCAAATGGGAGAAGAACAAATTTAATAGTTTAAGTTAAAAATAGATTTTCAATAGAGCAGATTTATGACATGTATAAAATGTTCTCTTTGATGTTTAAGAAGTATTGTTCCCCACAATGAATAACTTATCAACTAGTTCATTAGCTATCATAGAAATTAATATTTAGTCTAGTGAATAATTTTAAACATAGCTAAAAAGTAACATGTTAGGTGTAACTGCACTTTGTACTGGGTGTAAGCATTTTAACAGATTGAGTTCAATAATATGTAAAACAGAGAAGAAAAAAAATGATAAACCCTCCAACCTAAAATAGATTCAATACAAAATTTTTAAGCCTGCAAGTACCCCCCCCCCAAACTTAGTTTCAAACAGTAAAAAGATTTTAAAAGAAATGAAATTAATTTTTCAGCATTGAAGAACATGGAGAATTTTTATTTATATAGTGACATACAACAGACTTTCATTCAAATATGAGCATAATTTTAAACATATGCAGAATTTTTTAATTTCAATATAAATACATACAACACAATTTTATAAAGTAGAAGTCATGCAACAGAATTTTCAGTAAAAAAAGAATAATTTTCTAATACAAGTAGAATTTAAAACAGCAGAAGTTAAGGCACTTCCAGGAATATGTTTATCATTAATCCTTAGCTTGGAAATTCCACTCCCTTAATGACACCAGCAGTAGTATCCTAAAAAACAAAGAGTATGAAAACCAATAGAAAGCAATAACATGAATTTCACAAAAACAGAGCACATATCAGCACTTTATTAAAGGTCATAAATGAAACAAAGTAAAGACAAAAATAACCTTGGGTTGCCTCCCATGTAGCGCTAAGTTTTGAAGTCTTCATCCAAACATTATTCAAGATCAGTTTTCAAGCACTGTGAAGGAATCCAAACCCTTTGGTTATCTCTCAAAATAAATTTTCACTTTCTTCCCATTAACCAACATGGGTTTGTTCTCTTCACATATAATATATAAAGGTCCATTCTTCAGCACTCTCACTATAGTAAAGGGTTTAAACCACTTGGACATACATTTTCCATGAAAGATTTTATGTCTAGAGTTAAAGAGAAGAACCTTATGCCAAGGTTTGAATTCTTTAGTTTGAATAATAGAATCATGAAATATTTTAGTCCTCTCTTTATAAATACTGTAATTATCATAACTCTCTCTCCTAATCTCATCATGTTCACTTAGCTCAAGTAATCTTGTCTGACCAGCACTCTTGAAATCAAAGTTCACATCCTTAACTTCCCAATAAAAATTATGTTGCAACTCCACAGGTAAATGAGAGAATTTCCCAAGCAAAATAATCTAAGGAGACATACCTATTGGGGTCTTGAAATCAATTCTATATTCCCATAAATCTTCATCCAGTTTAAGAGACCAGTCTTTCTTAGAGGTTGACACAATTTTCTTAAATATTTGTTTCGGTTCCCTGTTTGAAATTTCCACCTTTCCACTAGACTGTGGATGATAATGGGTTCCCGTTTTATAGACACAACCATATTTCTCCATCAAAGTTTTAAAATTTTAGTTCTTAAAGTGTGTTTCATTATTCGTGATAAAGGCTTTAGGAACTCTAAATCTTGTAAAAATGCTCTTCATGACAAATTTAATTACAGAAATGACTTGATTGTTTGGTAGTGTAACTGCCTCAAACCATTTTGACACATAATCTACAGAAACAATAATATACTCATTCCCATGAGATGATGGAAATGGACCCATGAAATCTAAACCCCAGATTGAATTCCTTTTTGGGGTAACTCATGATTCCTAACAACATTGCCTAATCTATAACATCTATCATAGACAACCACATAACTCCTAGCATCCTTAAAAAGAGTAAGCCAATAGAAACCAGATTGTAAGACTTTTTGAGAAGTCCTCTCACCACCATGGTGACCTCCCCAATGTGAGGAGTGAAAACTCTCTAAGACAAGCAACATCTCTTCCTCAAGAACACATCTCCTAAGGATACCATCAACACATCTCTTATACAACAAGGGATCATCCCAAAGGTTGTATTTAAACTTCGAAATGAATTTATTTCTTTTGTTATTGGATGTATTTTTGGGAAATACACCTGCTGCGAGGAAGTTGGTAAAATATTAATACCATGAAGATTGATTAATAGAAATAGTGAGCAGCTTTTCATCAGGGAAATAAGGGTTTATCTCCCTAGGATCTACATATTGAGTAAGAGGAAGCCTAGAAAGGTGGTCAGTAACTAAATTTGCGGCTCCCTAATTATCCCTAATCTCTAAATTAAACTCTGGTAGCAAAAAAATCCATCTAATCAGCCTGGTTTTAGTTTCTTTCACAGACAACAAGTACTTCAAAACATAATCATCAGCAAAAATGATAACATTAGAGCCTAAGAGATATTTTTTAAACTTCTCTACAGCAAACACAACAGCTAAAGATTCTTTTTAGTAGTGGTGTAATTATTTTAGTCTTCATCTAGCAGTATACTAGAATAATATACCACATACAGTTTCCTATCTTTCCTCTGTCCAAGAACAACACCTACAACCATGTCACTAACATCACACATAAGTTCAAAATGTAGTTTCCAATCTGGTGCAGTGATAATGGGTGATTTAGTGAGTTTCTCTTTTAACAGATTAAATTATTTGAAATAGTTTTCATCAAAATTTAAAGGTACATCCATGACTAACAAAAAACAAAAGGGATTAGTTATTTTAGAAAATTATTTTATGAATCTTCGGAAGAACCCTACATGCCCTATGAAATGTCTAATACCTTTAACATTTTTAGGAGGAGGAAAGTTTTGAATGAATTCAACCTTAGAAGTATCAACCTACAAACATCTATTGGAAACCTTATGACCAAGAACTATACCTTATGTGAAAATGAATTTACACTCCTCGCAATTAAGAACAAGGTTGGTTTCAATGCATATTTCTAATACTATCTTCATATTTTCAATACAAGTATCTAAAGTAATTCCCACAATGGAAAATTCATCCATGAAAACATCAATGATTCTTTCAATCATGTCTGAAAAATAGCCATCATACACATTTGAAATGTGGCTGGATCTCCACACAATCCAAAGGGCATTCGCCTGTAAGAAAATGTCCCAAATGGGAATGTGATAGTAGACTTTTCCTGATCCTTTGGATCAACAGGAATCTAGTTGTAACCAGAGTACCCATCTAGGAAACATAAAAATTCATTACCAGCAAGCCTCTCTAGCATTTTATCCATGAAGGGAATTAGAAAATGGTATTTACTAGTGGCTGAATTAATATTCATATAATATATACAAACTATCCAATTTGTTTCTTTCCTAACTTGGATTTCTTCATTTTTTTTAGTTTTTACTACAGTAGAACCTCCCTTCATGGGGATAGCCTGGACAGGGCTGACCCAAGCACTCTCAAAAATGGGATAAATCATTCATGTATCCAGAAACTTAATCACTTCTCTTACAACTTATTTCATGTTTGGGTTCAATCTTCGTTGACCCTCTACCCTAGGATTATGTTCAAGCTCCATAGGTATTTTATGCATACAAAATGAGGAACTAATACCCTTGAAATCAGTTATGGCATAGCCTATGTAAGATTTAATCTTTTTCAACACACTAAAAAATCTCCGTTCTTGATATTCATTAAGCTCAAGAGAAATTATTACAGGTAAAGTAGAATTCTCACCCAAAAATGAATACTTCAAATGAGCAGGGATTGGTTTTAATTAAATTATTGGTGGTTCTACACTAAGGAATATTCTTAGGACTGGGAGGATCAATATATTTAACATATCTCTTATAAGGAGTATTGAATGATGAAATATTTTCAATTTCCTGTTCAGTTTTAGAAATAACAATATTGTTGTCCAAACTAGACAACACACTTTCTAGACTTTCCATGTAATAATTAAACAAGTTAATCAAAGCAAAACCATCTAGTTATTTCAAAGATTATACCTCAACATCATCAAAGTGTTCAGAAAGGTTGGTGTTAACAGAAACACCCTCAAATTCACTCAAAAAGATCATATTTTCAAAAACTGAGGAATCTTCTACAGCAGAAACTGGGCAGTTGTCCAGTTCTGGAAATTTTTCCAGATTAGGTGTTTGAGCATAATTTTGAACTTCTAAGATAGATTCAATAGGATTTTCAACTTATAAATTATTTTCTTCAGTAAAGAAATTATTTTCATATTCTTAAGAGTTTCTGATTCAGTTCTCATCTTTTAAGGACTCTACCATTGAACAGTTTTCATAAAAAATTGGTTATTTAACATTTTTAAACACATTGAACTCTTCTTGTTGTTCTCCAATTTTAAAAAGAAGATAACCCTTCGAGACATCAATTACAGCACCACCTGTGACAAAGAAGTGCCTACCCAAGATGATGGGAACCTCTTGATTTTACTCCATGTCTAAGACTAAAATATTTGCATGCGGTAATAGATTTCCTTCCCCAACTAGAAAATCATCTATCCTACCCACAGGATGAGTGAAAGATCTATCTGATAACTACAGTATGACTATGGTAGGTTCAAGATCACCCATCCTCAACTTTCAAAATAATGATTAAGGAAGTAGATTAATACTATAACCTAGATCACACAAACAATAGGGTTGATCATAATTTCCTAGTGTGCAAGGGATAACAAAACTACCTGAGTCTTTCAATTTAGGTGGGATTTTCTTTTGAAGTACAGCATTGCACTATTCAGTGAGGCTGTAAGTAGAAAATTTTTCTATGGACTGTTTGTTAGAATTTTTTTAAGATATTTAAAGAAATATGGGATTTTAATTAAGTCGTTAATGAAAATAATGTTTACTTGATGTTTGGAAAGGAGACCAAGGACTGAAGAAGTTCAGTCCTGGTGTTACTTTGTAGTTTTATCTTCTCAGGGAAAGGGATGTGTGGTGGAAAAAAATTAAGGACAGTAGGCATATCCCTTACCTCTTCTTCAACTTTCTCTTTTCCATTATTCTTTTGAATTTTAAATGAGTTTCAAGCTTTTGTTTCAGATGATAAATTCATATTTTCATTAATTTCATGAATTTTCTGTGAATTTTCAGTATGTGGGAAAAGTATATTTTATTACCAGATTGAAGAAGATTTTCATTTTGTGAATTTTTAGTTTCTTTTTCATCAATAATTTGAGTATTCATCCCACTTCTAGTTACAACATCCATGGAATTCTATCTACGATTAATCTAAGTGGTACTTGGAAGTCTATAATTTCTCCTAGAAGAAAAATCTATTGTAAGTTGGCCAAGTTGTGTTTCCATGTCTTTCATTCTCACATTAGTTTTCAATTTATCTGACACATATTGATTTTGGTGTTTGGTTAGATGAGTCATGTGTCTTTCTTCTAGATAGTTAATTTTGTTCAAGATTAGATCAAGTTTAAAATACATTTGATTATCACTATTTCCTTGTGAATTTTAAGACTCACCCCTTTGTTGATTTTGAAAGTTTGGTCTTGATTGATTAGAGTAATTAGGGGAAATTTATTTTTTAATTTGGCCTTGATCTTTCCAGGATATATTAGGATGGTTCCTATAACCTTTATTGTAATTATTTGAAAATAAATCTTCTTTAGGAGGCATTCTAGGACTACAGTTAACAAAATTATAATTTTCATGTTGTTGGGTCAGCATATCAAAATTAGGACAGAAATATTCAGTATACCCAAACATACCACATTGGATACACTGTTCCCTTAAATATTGATTGGTGTTTTGACAGCCAAGTTCATCAACAGTTTTCTTAGCATTCTGGTTCATTAAAGATTGAAGTTGGTTGGTGATTTTAGCAAGTCAAATTTGAGTTTCATTCATTGAACCAATGTTTGGATTAACATTTATATTGACTCTTTTCCTTCATGAATTTTTATGTTGTTAATTCAATGAAAGATTATTAAAAATTTGTCTCAATTCTTCATATGTCTTGTTAGTGTAATTTCCCCTAGCAGCCTGATCAACTAGATTCTTTCCAAAGGTTGACAGTCCTTCATAAAAGGTGGCCATGAGAAGGTGAGATGTGAGTTGATGATGGGGAAACTACCTAATCAGATCCCTAAATCTATCCCAAGCTTCCTAAAAAGATTCTCCATCCTCTTGATAAAAACTAGTTATCTTAGTTATAAGTTCACCTTTACGTCATTGGGGATAAAATTTCATAATAAAAGATTTGTACAATTTATCCCAGTTCTTGAAAATGATCTCATCTAGGCTCAAAACCCAATACATTTCATTACCTTTAAGGCAAAAGGGAATGAATCTCATTATTAGCTCATTTTCTGTGAGTCCTAGAAGAGGTAGCTACTGTTCAGTATTATAGAAATCTCTAATGAAGTCTACAGAGTCCTCACTAGAGAGTCCATTAAATATAGGCAAAAGTGAGATGTGTGGTTGTTTTAGCTCATAATTTCAGGCCCTAGGACTAAGTCTGATATAAGATGGATTTCTTGAATCTAGAGGGAGTTAGAATTCCCTCATTCAATGCCATTCATTTTCTTCTAAGAGTTATGGATGATTTTGGTATTTTTTAGGTGCAGGAACTCTCTCATCTAGATTTTCCATTTCAAATTTGTTTTTCTTTCATAGAGTAGTTAAATGTTTATATAATTCAGGGTTCATAGGATCTAATGTAACACCAAAAGTTTTTTCTCATGAATACAATAGTAGACAATACTTAGTAGTAAGAAAATAGTAACAATTCAGCAAGATAAGAATATATTTTTTTACAGTTTTCAAAATTTTCAATTTTTTACGATTTCTTTTTAATTATTTTTTATAGTTTTTTAGAAGTAATGGATCGTGTCTTCCCCAGAAACGGTGCCAAAAACATAACATGTACTGTCGTTGAATTAGGTCAAAGTTTAAAATTTATATTACTACTAACTACTATATATGTGGAAATCAGGGTCAAACCCACAGGGAAGGTGATTATGACAACTATTCCTCTAAAAAAAGACCCCACTATTGTTAGCAGTGGGGTAGATTTTCTTTTTTTTTACTTTTTATATTTTTTACTTTTTATTAAGTATTAGAATGAAAACACATTTCAAAACGTGTATCTAAACAAAATTGATGTTAAAAACCATTGAAAACATAGAGAAATAGAGATATAAAATTTTGATACATGAACAATCTAATAAAATGATCAGGGAAAACTCTCAATTCTATAGGTTTTAAAAGTATTTCAATTCACTTAAATGTTAATGCATAGTACCACCTTAAAAATAATGAATTACCTCTCTCACCCAGAATTAAGTATAACAGGTTGATCAATAACAGTGTTCTCTACACTAAAAATATCAATAGTGAACGTCATGTGCTCACCGGCGGCGAGATCGCAAATCACTTCTATGGTGGTGAATAGCTCATCCGGCTCAGCACTCTCCTACATATTAATAACTACCGGTGATGCATGACTTCAAGCCATTCAAGGTGATGATTATCCTTCACAACAGCAGGCATTCTGCTTAGGATTGACTCCTCTTCAGTAGTGGAAAATCTTTCTCAGCTTTGTCTCCTTCGAATTATACTATGAAAAAACACAACTCCCCTCCCTAATTGATCACCCCCACTAGAAATGGTGAACATTTCTCAGGTGGCAGTTTGGTGGAGTTCGAGGCAACACATGCTGTTTCTCCAGGCGACGAAAAGGCCCAGTTCATGATTCTTCTTTAGAGGTGGCTTGGCCTCATCATGGATTCTAATTTCTCCATATTCGAATTTAGTATTGTTATTTTGTGATAATATTGTATAGTTTATGACGATGGTGTTGAATTGTGGAAAAATCTCAAGCTTCTTCTCTATGGTTAGATTGGTCACAGACAGTGAGAATGGGGTTGATTTCTTTAGATCTGAAAAATTGGTTGAGTTTAGAGTTTCATCGTGGATTGGGTTAAGAGTATTGGTGCTTCATTCTAGATATGGGTGGTGTTTGGGTTGATTAAGTTGAGTTGTGGGAAGGTTGAACATAGGCGTTGACTGTTAAACCGATAGGTTGTGAGAATCGGTAGTAGTGGACTGAGGGAACGATTGAAGGGTGAACAATGGTGAGTGAGGGAATGGAGCAGGGGAGAGGGGAAAGCCAATGGTGAGAAGTAAAGAACTGTGAGTAGTAGAGAACGGTGAGGAATGACTCACCATTACAAGAATGGAATCATGAGAGTGGCATAGGTGAGATGGGCAGCAGTTCGGGGTTCACCGATAGTTAAAGAAAAAATTCACTGGTGCTTTAAGACAAAAAAGAGACACCGATAGTCAATAATATAAAATTTACCATTGGTTTATAAAAAATTAAGGTTGCCGATATAGATAAATATCACCATTACAAAAAATAGAAAAGTACACTGGTGAAATTAAATAAATAGGTCACCGTTGCATATAAAATATAGACGGTCACTGAAAGAAATAAAAGGTCACCGATAGTTTTAAAAATTAAAGGATACCAATGGCCAATAAGTTACCAGTACTAAAACGCAACCACTTCGGTGACTTTAAAAAATATAAAGAACTAACGGTAAGACAAAAAATTAAAACTGCATAAATTAAACTTAAAATTAAAACTTAAGTTAATTAAAATTAAAAATAAGAACAAGACTAAACAACATATATTAAAAACATAATTATTATTAAACTTTAATCATAAAGAATATAATTTAAATTATCAATTGATAACACATAAATTGGAAAGTGGATAATTTTTAAACTAAATTGATATAAGATATAAATTAAAAATTATTAAAGGGTCAATAATGAGTAGAAAATGATTGCATCGGTGACCAAATAAGTCATCGATTGATCTTGTCTACGTCACCGGTAGACTAAAAACAAAATTTAATGACTTAATAATTTAGCTTAAATTTTAGGTTTAAATAATTAATGTTTTAAAACTCTTAATTAATTAATTGAATAACTAAGTGAATGCATAAAGTTAAAAATGCGCTATTTCATTTAATTAAAACTAAAATTCTTAACTTAATCAACTAGTAGGATGCTTCAACATATTAATTAATGAAGTTAATATATTTTAATAAATCTATATTAAAGGATATAATATTAAAATAAAGTCTATGCTAGATTAAAAAAAATACGATGATTATATAATTGGTTAAAATATTTGTTAATTTATTAAAAAGTCAAGCAGATGTTTCTTAACAAGACTAATTTGGAAATAATTAAATTAGAAAAGTAAAGTAAGATTAAAATAATTAATTTAAAAACTAAAAATAATTAATTAATTATAAAAATTTATTGATTATCAAATTTAATTATAAAAATACAAAAATACAAATATTTAGTAAAAATTTCTTAAATAATTAAACAAATCGTTATAAAATAATTAAAAATATGTGGCGACACTATATAAAAATAGATCCACATCAATAGGTGTTCCTAGATGGCACTCCAGATCATTGGGAAATGTTTAGTATCATGAGACATCATGTGTACTAGTCTTGGTGGTTAGCCTTCACTCACGCTCCATGTGCAATTGTCTTGGTGGTTAGCCTTGACTCATGATCCTCCATGTGCAATGAGCCTTGACTTATTCTTATGTCATGTTTTATGTTTCTTCCATATTATATGATTCCATGATTATATCATACAATGTTATTTATGTTATTATTCAATATGTTTATTGAAGTTCAATACCTTTTTTGTCATTATGTTATACATTGTAACACATCTTTTATGCTTTATTCTTATGTTTATAACATTACTGAGATTTTTAGCTCATTCCTTTATTCATGTACTACCCATGTTATCCTTTCAAGATGCAATGGATCAAAGGGTATTAGGATCTCATTATGAATAATAAATAAAATATGTTTCTATTTTGGTTTCCTATTTTCAAATGATTTATCTATTATTCCAAATACACTAGTCATTACAATCCCTGGTTGGTATTTGAGTTCTAATTATGTATAAAATCAAATTATAATACGTGTAAAAGGCTAGGTCCATTATAGTTGGAACCAGAGGTGCGATATAGTTATTTTTTAGATTAGGAATTGATCACATTAGTAAGAACCCTATAGAAAATTCTAAAAGCATGGATAACATAAATTAAATCAAAGGAAATCACAAGTTAGGATATAATTTTCATTTACAAGGTTATTATTATATGTTCAAATTTTCAATTTTATTTTCTTATTAGCCAATTATTCATGCCCCCCATAATTTTACTTGTTTTTCTTATTTAATGGATGGATATAGGAGAAACAATTCCAACAATTAATGTGATAGGAAATGAAAATATTCCCCAAATGAAATTCCAAATATAATGGGAACTGTTGATTAAAACATCATGACAATACTTTCTCCAACTATCTCATGTTATAAATAATATATTGAATCATGTGGAATTCCCTATTTCTCTTATAAAATAGTAAGTTGATGTCTTATCCTTTATAGAAAAAATGCCTCCCATGTTTAGTGGATCTTTTGATCGCTTTTTTCACTGAACAATGGATTAACTCAATTAAAAATATATTATATGTCCTCTAGTTCTCAGAAGAAGAGAATTTTGTGATGGAGGTCTATCATTTTGATGAGGTAGTTGATCAATGGTGGACACTGATCAAGAACATTAAGTCAAAGGATGAAATTGACTGCATGGAATGTGAACATTTCATGAAAATATTTTTCAATAAATATTTTCCCTGAACTCTTTATCTTAAGATGGAGAGGGATTTCTGGTCTAAAGAAAAAAGAATATGAGTACATCGAGGTGAATGAAGAATAATTCACAAGAGATGCATGGTACACCTCTAGATTTATCATGAACACTGAAACCATGGTGGATCTCTTCTTTAGATTAATAAAGTTGAGTCGATGAATAGCATTGATGATTCAAGAATTTGACAGCTAGGAAGATATTTTTCTTGGTTCCCTCAAGGTTGAAATGGAGATCAGAGACTTTTAGTGGTCTTTTGGGCCAAGAGATCAAAAGAATAAAATAGAGTTTAATATGGGTGGATCAATATATAAATCCCATGATGGAATGAAAACCCAATATCTCACGTGACAATATTTTGGGAAGAATCATCTTGGGAACTATATAAAGGGAACCGAGAAATGCTTCAAATGTGAAAGAATGGGGAATCTTGCGAATAACTGCCGAATGGATATGAAGAATACCACTAATTTAGAAGAAGGGAAGATTAAGATCAATACTCATCATGTACTATAGTGTTTCAACTGCAAGGAACATGGGAATCCAGAGAACAATTTACCTAAGCCAAGGGTTGTTGGAGGCAATCAACAACAACAACCTCCAAGGTAGTAAAAATTGAATATTCTATCACTACTGCTGAGGTGGATCCTGAAAATTATGTGGGGATAGGTATGTTGGATATTAATTCAAGAATAGTGAACGTACTATTTTATTCTGGTTCTACACATTCTTTAACTGCTGAAAATTTAGTTATTTGCGATGGGATCCCATCACAAATGGTCATTTGCGATGGGCTCCCGTCACAAATGACCCATTTCATGAATCACATAGCCAATATAGTTTTTTTGTGACAGTCTGTCACAAAAAACTATATTTGTGATGGCAACTTCACCCGTCGCAAATAGCTAAGTCGTGGTATTTAAAAAATACTTATTTATGATGGTCCCATTGTAAATGATTATTTACAATAGGCTCATCACAAATAAATATTTGTGACCGACCCATCATAAAAAACATTAGAAAAATTGAAAAAATAATACTTATAAAATTTAATAAATTAATATAACTAATAATAGTATAATGGTAATAAAAACTATATTAAATAATAATAATAATAATTAAAAAATAATAATAATAAAATAATAATGATAATAATAATTAAATAATAATAATTAGATAATAATAACAAAGTACTAATATTATAAATAATAATAATAATAAAATAATACTAATAATAATAATACTAATGATATAAATAATAATAATGATAATAATAATAATAAAATAATATTAATAATATAAATATTTTTACGAATAATGATAATAGAAAAATAAAAAAAATAATAATAATAAAAACTAAATATTCGAAAAATTATTAAAAAAATAATAAAAATTACCAAATAATAATAACAAAAAAATAATATTAAATAATAATTTTAATAAAATAATAAATAAATATTAAAATAAGTAAAATAATAAAAATAATTAAATAAACAATAGAGTAATAAAATAATAAAAAATATAAAAATAAGAAAAAATCATAATATTCACAAAAATATAAAAAATAAACTATGTAGAAATGTAGATATATGATATTACAAAACAAAAAGAAATACAAATTTTTTATTAAGAAATGTAAATATATCACTGGGGGGTCTTCTGGAGGAGTTGACATCCCTGGGGGTCTTCTGGAGGAACCGACATCACTGGGGGGTCTTTTGGAGGAGTTAACATCCCTGGGGGTCTTCTGGAGGTACTGACATCACTGGGGGGTCTTCTGGGGGATTTAGTGGAGCTAGAGGAGATGGTGGAGGTAAATCCATCCCTAAACCATGAGTCAGACAATGCATGTACTCCAAGGTCCACTCATGTTGTTATGCTTCCATCGACGCATCTCCTCATGTTGTTGTTGTTGCTACTATTGACGGAGCTCTTCCTGCTCCATACACATACACTCTATAAGCTCACATAGAGCTCAATGTTGCTCCTGATAACATGCAGTAGATGATGATGAATCTCAATGAGCTTCTCTCAAGATGGATGTTGACATCGCAGAGATCCCATAATAACACCCCAACATCAATCGAGTGTCAATACTAATAACTCAGCCTTTCTCGAATCCATACTGGGTCACATGTATCCATGACACCTAATCAAATTGGTGGTCACTTGTCTAACCCTCGTTATTGTCCTAACTCTCAATCTATTTCTTAGACATCTTGACCTCATATGACTACTTCAATTGCAATTTAAAATTAAAATAGTTAAAATACTATTTGTTGTTACTTCTAAAACTCAACAAAAAATTATACTAAATATAATCTGATATTGATGATCATCTCTAATCATTCCAATAACTGAATCACTGTACATCCTCTTAAAAATGTTGAACTTCATAATATCGGGTTGTTCGACTAACACTATGAATATAAATTAAACAGTTTACACTTAATGATAAGTTAATTATTTAAAAAAAGTAATTACCATATGTTCCCAATGCTCATTGAATATATGACTACTGACTCAATGAATCACCTCCTGTCTCCCCTAGTTTTTTCAACCTACCGATGATCTCCTATGAAAATGACCTCCCATCTAGTGTTAATAGAATCCATTCCAAACCTATGATGAAATGTAATCAGGTTGGTTGGTGAAACAAGACTCATCAAACTTTATCACTCTTTCTTTCTTCAAAGTTTTCCTTCTTAAATTGTGAAAAAACTGAAAGAAATGATCATGCATAAACACCTCCCTCGCCTTCAAACAACTCCACACATTCTCTCACCGATGGGATACCAAAAACCCTATAAATAAATTATAATATCATGTTATTAATTAAATAAAATTATAAATAAATATTATTTATTTACGTACCAACCATTGATCAAACATGCATTGCTGAACATCAAGGGGAATATGATCCCATGTTACCCATACATTAGAAAAATACTTGATCAATATAGTTCTCCCCTATCCAACAACTATATGTGAAAAGATGTGGAAAAAAAAGAAAATAATAATAAAACAATTAGTATATAAAATAAACAGGTAAACATACTTATGTATGTGTGGATTGAAACCAAGGAGTTGATGTCACTAGGGGATAGGGTTCAGAATCATCAATCAAGAAAGACCATGCCCCTATGAGTCCTCTCTCAACCACCATCAGTCTAAGGGTCATATGATCCAGCATCCTACTCATCTAAAGGTAAATCAACCTCCTCCAACTCACGAAACAAATCCTCTTCCATCTAAAAAATGAAATTCTTGTTGTTAGAAAATAGTTAAAAATAAATATTATATATAGATATTTATTATATATGATTATAACCATCATTTAACCATGTCAATCTTAATCTACAGCCTCATCTTAATATCTGATGATGTTAATTTCTTCATATTCCACTTCAGTATCATCAATTTCTATTCGAGTTTCAGTTTCATCGTCTCTTTTCATTTCAAATTCATTTCTAACATCATTAACATATTCTTCACCATATAATCCTAAATTTAGGGTGCCATCATTGATATTTCTATATCTTTATGAAAAATATGTATGTGGAGAAGTTTCTGGAAAAATTTGAATTCATTACACTTCAGTGAAACCACATTCACTTTGAGTAAACTGATTTTCCCAAGATTTCATTTTTATTATGCTCCACCAATCACCCAACTTCTTTGAAGTATCATAGTAATTTTCATAATAAATTTGGTGTCCCTAATGAACCAATTAAAATTGTTCATTTTCTACAAGAAGTCTTTTATATTTAATACCAATGATTTCATGTCTCGAGTGAACACACATTCCTCTCTTAGTATCCAACCACTGATATTTAAACATCATTATGTAATTCTATCCTAGATAACACAGTTCAGTAATTTCTTCCATCATGTGATAAAAGTCAACTCCAGTTTCTCTATGATGAGAACCTCTGAAGAATACACCACTATTTATTTTTTTTTGATTGCTCATATGCACGTGTAAGAAATCGAAAACCATTCACCACATATGCATTATAAGATTTAGATATTTTTGTATGGTGGGATACTCAATACAAAAAATTGGTTATCAATTTTATCAGCATGTCGAGATATCTAAAAATTTGTAAAAAAAATTATAAATAAAATAATTAATAAATATATTTTATATGCTAAACCATAAATAATATTTTTTTCCAGATTTTGAAACTACTAGGAAAAATTATTTTGCCGATGTTCTTCAAGAGAAGATTTTATAATTTGGGAAGTTGTTTCCTAATATGATTATCATATAACCTAAAAATAAAATAAGATTAATTTACTATAACAACAATTATAGAATAATTAATAGTAGCACTCACACTAAAAATCGTGTCATTTCTTCACTATTTAGAAAAACATATGTATGAGCTATGTGATGTTCATCATCTAAAAACTATCGTTTAAGAACTCCACCGAAGCCATGTTTTGGATGATTAAAAATTTATAATTAATTGATAATTTCATCATCAAAATTTCCCCTATTATTTCTCATGTATTTTTGTTTTGAGGGATATTCAGGTTGAAAATAATAAGAGCATAAAAGAGAAATTTCCTCCTGTAAACAAGCTTCTGCAATTGGGCCATCAAAAAGTGATTTATTTATACTTTTTTCTTCAATTTCTTCATGCACCTCTTGAATGGTTACATCCATTGGAACTATAATGGATCTCCACATTTTACATCATATAGAAAAATAAATATCAAATGTTCCATTGAGTCAAAGAAAGATGATTGGAATTGTTTTTTGTTTACATAAAATTAAAACAACATATTATTGTAGTATTCTTAGTGCATCATAGTTTGTTTTCACCACAAAAATGTCTCAAAAAAATGATATTTCTTTTATCACATCCCAAATCATATAATTCAACAAACATATTAATCCAATCGGTAGAAGTCTTTCCATAATAACATGATAGTCAAGAATTTTTAATTTGTTAATATAACTGTTTATGAAATATCTTCTCAAATTAGAAGCATAAGCATCTGGAAGTATCAAATTTTAAATCTAATGATAGAATAATATAATAATATCTTTTGATATTTTATAATGTACTTTTGGATTCATTAACTTCTGTGATATATTATTTTCATATATTTCAAGTTCTGATCGCCTGTAAATTTGGGAAAGATATAATCGTGCCTTTACATTATCTTGGGTCTTACATGGTGTATCCAAAACAATATGAAAAAAATTATCAAAATAGTTCTTCTCAATATGCATGAAATCCAATATGCGACAAAACAACAAACTAGAAAAATATGACAGATCTCAAAAAAATTTCTATTTTATCCAATTATGATCTTTTCAAAATCTGTCAATTTATAGTTGGTTTATTATTGGTGAAAATTTGATGGGAGGTAATAAAGTGACAATTTATTTTAAATATGTATCAGAGATCATTTTTAGAGTTCTATATCTTTCAATTGCATCTTTTCTTAAATGATCTTTTCTCCTTCCAAAAGGGTGATTAGTTGGAAGGAATCAATGATAACATTCGAAAAAATAAGGTTTTATTCCCTTGATGAGCATAAATGATTTGTTGTCTCTCATATAGTACATACATGATTTAGGATCATGTGTACTCCATCCAGATAACATTTCATATTCTAGGAGGTCACAAATTGTCCACATCAATGTAGCTTTTAGTATTAAATTTTGTTTCCCTGCAACATCATATGTATTGACACCATTACTCCACAATGAATTTAACACATCAATCAATGGTTTCAAATAAAAATCACTATTATTTTTTGTATTTCCTAGAACTATTAAGTTAAAAAACATATATGGCTCATTCATAAACATATAAGGAGTAAATATTATGGAGTTGTAAAGAAATTCCAACATGAATACTGACTACCGTAAGAACCAAATGGATAAAAACCGTGAGTAAAAATATCCAATCACACGTTTCGGGCTTCTAACGAAAAATATGGATGCACATGGTCAAATGTTTTCCATGAATCACCATCAAAGGGATATTTTAATCTTTTACCTGTTGAAATATTATTTTAGTTCCATGAAATCAAATCCCCTGTGTTCTGAGACATAAAAAAACACTACAATCTAGTTGTAAGTGGGAAATATATCAACTATTTTACATGAATCAATCCATAAGTACCTAGGTGAGACTATTTATACATCAATTTTCTACATGTAGTACAACTATCCAAGGACTCATTTTCACCATAATATAAAATTTATTGATTTGAACTTGCACATATCTTATGATAACCAAGACCTAGATTATGAACCACTAGCCTCTTGCTCTTATTGAAATTTTTAGGCAACACATTTCCTTCAGGTAAAATTATTTTTACCAAAGATAATGTCTAATCAAAATAATTATTCTACATTCCATTAATTTATTTAAAAGCCATAAATTTTTTAACCTCTTCACATTTTCTTATCTTACAACCAAGGTATAAGGCATCCTCACCAGACCTCAACAACTCATAAAATCGAGATGGTTATAACTCAGGAGTTAAATCAATATCATCCTAAGTTTCAATTTGTTTAAAAGGTAGACCTGCCACATTATGTGCTAAATTTTGATACCATGACAGATCCAGAATCAAATTATTAATATCTTATTTGGAACTCTGTTCAACATATTGATACCAAAAACATAATCTTGTTGAAAACCAAAACGCAATAGATAACCCCTAACATTTTCAAATGTATCAATTGTGTTCTGATAACATTTTTTACAAGGATACATAATATTCCATTCTGAAACCAATTTTACTTATGATGATGCAAAAGATTAAAAATATTCAACACCCTCATTATATACAAGATTTAAAGTAGAACCATTTGGATTCTAGCACTGATTTATCAAAGTGTGATCATCTAATAATGATTTTTGTCGACTTCGTTGTTCTAAATTTCTTTCAATAATTTAAAATAATTAGTTTTTTTAATAATTTGATATAAGAAAAACCCAATCCAAAAAAGGGAAGAAAATTAAGTTCACTTTTCTATAAATTTATAATAATTTCTATTATTTCATTTTTATTTATAGTATGTTTTTTCAAATTTATACTAATCTACACTAGTTTATAATAATTTATACTAATTACTAAAAATTATTAGTAATTACTGTTAATTTATATTAATTATGGGTGACACAATTTCCATCGAATTGTCAACAACTCTTTTTCCCGACAGCTCATATCCTTGCAAATTTATCTAATTGAAATAAATATGAAAAATCTATTGGGGCATATGAATATACAGTTTTTTATGCCTGAGAATGAAGAGTAGGGAGGCCTCACTACACTGCTCTACATTCTTGTGCATACGAAAATAGATATTTGTACGTCAGAAAAGAAATTCCATAGTGATTTCAGTGGGAGAAAGTTTCAAGGAGATGAGTTATCGGGAAAAGGACCTCTTTTTCTCGACGGATCATCTCCTTGCAACATTCCCCAACTGAAATCATTATGAAAAATCTACTCTAACATAAAAATATCTATATTCATATTCAGGAGAATGGAGAGCAGGGAGGCCTCGTTGTGCTACTCTCTATTTTTGTGTATAAGAAAATGGATATCCATATGTGGGAGAATATTATTTATAGTGATTTCAATGTGAGAAAGTTTCAAGGAGATTAACCATTAGGAAAAATAGATGTCGCCAATCCACTGGAAAATATTCCATTTATTACTAATTATTCTTATTTATTTAATATTATTTATATTTATTTCTAATTAATACTAATTGTTTCTAATTATTACTAATTATTGATAATTATTACTAATTATTGATAATTATTTCTAATTATTTCTAATTATTACTAATTATTCGTAATTATTACTAATTATTACTATTTATTTCTCATTATAACTAATTATTTATAATTATTATTAATTATTTCTAATTATTACTAATTATTACAAATTATTACTAATTATTACTGATTAATACTAATTATTCCTATTTATTACTAATTATTTGTATTTATTACTATTTATTCAAAATTATTACTCATTATTCATAATTATTATGAATTATTACTAATTATTACTAATAATTCATATTTATTACTAATTATTGTGAATTAAAACTAATTATTACTTGTTTTTACTAATGATTCCTAATTATGACAAATTATTACTAATAATTACTAATTATAACTAATAATTACTAATTATAGGAAATTATAACTAATTATAGCTAATTATAACTAATTATAACTAATTATTACTAATTATTAATAATTATTACTAACTATTAATAACTATTATTAACTATTACTAATTAAAACTAATTTTTACTAATTATGACTAATTATTAATAATTATTACAAATTATAACTAATTATAACTAACTATAACTAATTATTAAAAATTATTACTACTTATTCATATTCATTACTAATTATTCATATGTATTACTAATTATTCCAATTTATTACTAATTATTCTTATTTATTACTAATTATTACTAATTATTCTTATTTATTACTAATTATTTCTAATTATTACTTATCATTACTTATTATTACTAATTATTACTAATTATAACCAATTTTTACTGATTATTACTAATTATTACTAATTGTTACTAAATAATCGTATTTATTACTAATTATTACTAATTATTACAAATTATTACAAATTATTCATATTATTAATAATTATTTGTATTTATTACAAGTTATTACTAATTATTACAAGTTATTACTAATTATTACTAATTATTACTAATTATTCATATTTATTACAAATTGTTCATATTTATTACTAATTATTACTAATTATTAATAATTATTACTGGTTATTACTAATTATATCCAATTATTACTAATTATTAGTAATTATTCATATTTATTTCTAATTATTCGTATTATTACTAATTATTGCTAATTATTGCTAATTATTGTTAATTATTTCTAATTATTGCTAACTATTGGTAATTATTGATAATTATTACTAACTATTTCTAATTGTTACTAACTATTTCTAATTACTGCTAACTATTACTATGTATTCCTAACTATTGCTAATTATTGCAAACAATTTCTAATTATTTCTAACTATTGCAAATTATTGCTAACTATTTCTAATTATTTCTAATTATTTCTAATTATTACAAATTTTTACTAATTATTCTTAATTATTACTAATTATTCCTAATTATTTCTAATTATTCCTAATTATTAATAATTATTACTAATTATTTCTAATTATTACTATGTATTACTAATTATTACTATTATTTAGTAATTATTACTAAATAAGACTATTTATTACTAATTATTACTAATTATTACTAATTATTACAATTTATTACAATTTATTACTAATTATTACTAATTATTACTAATTATTACTAATTATTACTAATTATTACAATTTATTACTAATTACTGCTAATTTTTATTTATTCGTGCTAATTAATACAAATTTCTAATAGTTACTGCTAATTATTGCTAATAAATTTAACTTTCACTAATGATTATTAATTATCGCTAATTGTTTACAATTATCACTAATTATCGCTAATTATTACTAAATATGACTAATTATTAATAATTAATATAATAACTATTAATTAATACTAATTAATACTAATCACACATAATTATTTGTAATAATAAATAATGATAAATAAAACAATCTATTTCTAATGTATTTTTTTTTGGACAAAGCCCCTTTATTAAATATAGAAAAGTTGGACAAGAGAAAGGAAAAGAAAGGAAGGGGTCAAACTGTGACCTTCCCTCGTCACGAAAGCGAAAAAAGCCAAAAAAAAACGATAAAACACAAGGCAACATGAGCGAGAGAAAGCAGACTGCACAAGAGTGAGTGCTCATGTTGTGATGTGCAATGCAACCACCCTGCCCCTAAGGGTGTCTTCCTCATCTCCATGATTTGTCCCTCTTCTGTGGTCCCTCTCCATCATCAAATGAGTCATCATCAACAATAAAATACATTTTTTCAATTTGCGAATCAACAATACATCTTTGATCATCCTCCTCGTTACTATCAGCTGCAAGCAGATCAAATGGGTGTGCGCATGAATGCTACCTTTGACCTGCTTGTGCATAGCATGAGTAAGTTTTACTACATTATCTTGTGTTGCGGCCACCTGAGAACATGTGTGAACCTTGGTGGTCATTTGATGAGAAACCTGAGGAGTATCCCCATCAATCACTGGAATAGGGGTATCAACAACATCGTTGTTGCATTCTGATCAATTGGATCATCTATAGGAGTGACAACCTTTTCACTAAATCCCCCAACAATGTTGGAAGTTTCATCACTGACCAAGGGATTCTTGGCAGTAGAAATTGCAGCCTTTGGAATTTCCTGTTGAGCAGCCTGAGGAGTCCCATTGTCTATCACTATATTAATAGGTTCATTAATGGGATTATTCTCTTTACCAACCACCATATTAGAAGCAGTCATAACGATGCCGGTAGAAAAATCCTTACTGCCTTTTATATTTATTTGAAGGGAGGGCAGGCATTGAATCCTATTTACTGACAATAGGTAAAATACAAGAAACATCCTGATTAGAGACGGTTGATTTTTCCTTTCCAGATTACACAGTCACTAGACTATGGACATTCCTTGTGGACCCATCTTCTTTTTCTATAGCAGCGGGTGCTGAACAGGAAGAGGTGTCAACAACCTTCTTAGCATGGTCTAGCTTTATGGACTCTGTAAAAGAATATGATATATCCTTGGACATCTTTGGAGGCATGGAAATTTCCATCTTCATTTTTCCTTTTATATTTCTTAAGAAGGCCAACTAGCATTCCACCCATAACTGGATGTTAGCACCTTGTTGTGCTTCCATCTCACGACCTGACTGATTGTCTCCATCATCAAAAAGAGCATTCCCATAATTCTTTGCATTAGTGGTATCTCTCTCAGAGACCATATTAGCCCATGAATTTTAAAAAAACACAAAGAAAGGTTTTCAAACCCCACCTCTCTGTCACTTAACCATTAAGGGGCTGAAAAATCCTTATATAGTGGAACATCCCCAGCTGAAGACTATAATGCAATACCAAAACATGTAGGAATCAGAGATGGTTCATCAAAAACAAGAACATAGGAGCGCTCATACAATCCATCAACTTGTTTGGGTCGACATTCCATCCTTAGATTATTCTTAGGCTTACTTCGACAATCAGTAGTCAAGTGACCTCTTAAATTACAATTTCCACAAACTAATCTTTTGCGCCATACATCCTTGGAATTCCCAACAACATTGCTATCCAAAAAAAGGTGGATTCTTTTAATATTCAATATGAAAGTGAATATCATCATTCAGAGTGGAACGAATTAACTTCTCAATAAGAGTATCACTAAGATCTACCTCCACAAGCATTGTTGCAAAATGACCATATCTGACTTGTTCAGTTTCTTTTTCAAGTATAATTGGAACACCTATAGCCATAGCAACGTTATGAAATATTTTATCATGCCATAGTATCCAGTTATGCCCATGGATTCTAATCCATACCTGGGAGAAAGAGTTACTGACATTAGAAAAATTAAAATCCAAGTTCAATTCACGAATCTGTATAATACCAAGCTTAATGTAAATGGATCCAACGCCCCAAGCATGATTTTTTAGCTTGTCTAAAGGAAATAGACAGTGGAAGAATCCCCAACCAATTGAAATCCATTTCTAATATAAAGTAACCCAAATTTGAGAAACCCTAATAACTAGATCATCAAGCTTCCAAGGTTTCTCACCCTTGGGAAGTGTATGTCTAGAAATAAGAGTGTTTTTACCCATATCCAACCTCTCAGAGATTGCATCTGAGTTATTGTCGCAAATACTCACATCGCTATTAATTAGGGGTGGTGGTTAAAATGGTCTTTGGGATGGCAACCAACACAAATACCCACATGTCGACATACTATTCGTAGTGGGTTATAAACCACATTGAAAATACAAAAAAATCTGCTGAGCATTTGCGATGGGTACAAAAACCAATCACAAATACCCTTTCGCGATTTGGTGCACAACCCATGCCAAACCTTTTGTGATGGGAAACCAATTCTTGTCGCAAATAACTACGTATTTGTGATGAGAATTAGGTCCTCTCGAAAATATTCCCTCTTGAAAGACTATTTGTGACGAGACCCTCCTCATCACAAATATGGTTTTCCTATAGTGTTTCATATCTTCCAGGTTTAGTATTACTATTCAAACACCACCTCAATATATTGAGGATTAATTATTTGTGAGAATAGAAAATGGGGAAATTATTTCATCCAAACTATATAACTCATTCTCAGTTAATTTTTTTTTATTGATCCCCCAAAAAAATCTTGTTTTAATTTCTTTTGTAGAGTGTAATGCTATATTAGGCATGAACTGGATATAATTTTAAAAGACAACATTAACTTTAAGGAAAGGGAGATCTCTATTCACATCCCGAGGCATCCTCCAATTATATACAAGTTTATTGAGGAGGATGAATCTCCATTATAATCATCATCTCAATTTTTTATATTATTTCCAAAAAAAAAGAATATCCAGATCAAATTATTGACATCAAATAGATAATCATGCTTGAAGACATGCCCATTATGAGGAACTACACTAATGTGTTCTCCAAAGAGTTTCATATTCTTCCTCTTGATCTATATGTTGAGTTCTTAATTGAACTTATTCCTGGATATCTACCTCTATCAAAAACACCTTAAATAATGGTCACCATTGAGCTAAATGAACTAAAAAAGATTTTATAGGAGAATATTTACAAGGGTTTTATATGCCGGAGTGATTTTCCATAGGGATCACCATTCATATTCATCAAGAAGAAATATGGATCAATGAGCCTCTATATTTATTATTTTAAGATCAATAAAACCATGGTAAAGAACATATATCCCATGCCACAAATATATGAATTTTTTATATCAACTACATAAGGCCAATTATTTCTCCAAGGTGGACCTTCGGTCGGATATCACCAACTAAGGGTTAAAAAGGAAGATCTTTTGAAGAATACATTTTTAATGAGGTGGGGACACTATGATTTTGTTGTGTTTCCCCTCAAACTCACTAATTCTATGGAAATTTTCATAGATTTAATGAATAGAGTCTTTATATATTACCATAAAAAATTTGGTTGCAATTAATGATGATATTATCATATAATCCAAGTGCATGTAGGAACATGAGGATAATTTGAATACTCTACTAATGAATTTTTTAAGGGAGAAACAATTTTAAAACTATAATAAATGTGAGTTATGGATGGAGGAAGTATCATTCATGGGGAATTTTATCACCAGGAAAGGGATATATGTAGAACCGTACAATACAATGGAAATTGAAGAGTAACACATTCCAACATTTTTAATAAAGATCCATAGTTTACATGTTTTAGCTAGGTTTTAACATATATTTTTGAAGAAATTCTCATGATTTTCACACCCACTAACCAATATTAATCATAATAAAGAAATGTTTTTCTATATTAGTGAATGTATCGACTACAATTAAGAGTTTAAAAATATGACTATCACTACACTGGTACTCACACTACCAATAATTGGGGAACTATTTGTGATACATAGATATGCTTAAAATAAGGTATTATTATGTATACAAATAAAAAATGATAAATTTATAGCCTATGACTCTATGCAGTTTAAAACAAATGTAAAAAAATATCCCACACATGATCTGGAGTTGGCAGCTGCAGTCTTTGCATTGAAAATATGGATTCATTATTGTGATGGGGAGAAGTTTGAGATATATAATGATCATATGATCCTAAAATATATATTCACATAGAAGGATCATAATATAAACCAATGAATATGGTTAGATATCATCATGGATTTTGAATTCTCTATCCACATCCATATTGGTAATGAAAATAAGGTATAATATTATCTAAGTATAAAGGATCTTGAATATTTGTCAATAATGAGAATTGTGAAGGATGCTGTCGTCTTTGAACTTCAAATGACATACATGGGAATCATTATGGAAGTAATGTCATCAATCCTTTCTCAAATTATTTCTTAACCAACACTAATGGAGAAAATAAATGATTCTCAAATAAATGGAGTGGAAATTTAGAAAATGGTGGAAGCTATCTGATATTGGAAATCCTCAGTGTTCCAAATAGATGAGGAAAGATTAATGAAATCTAGTACATGACTATGTGTACCATCAAATATATTTTTAAATAAATATCTTCTAAATGACACACGTAGATCATCATTCTACATTCACCAAAGAAGCACAACGATGTATCGATATCTCTGAGAAAACTATTGGTGGGAGAATTTGAAGAAAGAGATTAATTAATATACATTAAAGTTCTTGGTATGTCAGGAACTGAAGGCTGAAATCTAAAAGTCTAAATTGATGGTGAAACTATTACCCATACCAATATGTAAATGGGAAAACATTACCAAGGAATCTTTCACCTGACTTTGAAAGACATACAGAGGAAAAAACAATTTATTGGTTTTTGTGGATCGTCTTATAAAGGAAACTCACATTATCACAATTTGAGAGGAATTCTCCCTAGATCAAAATGGATAGATATACATTTGAGAAGTGGTAAGTCTGCATAGATTTCCAATATTTATTTTATCTGTTCGATATCTGAGATCCACCTCCATGTTATAGAAAACTCTCTATCATGCTCTAAACACTGAGCTGATCATCAATACGTCTTATCATCCCCAAACTGGTGTCCATTCTGGATGGACTATTCAGAAAATGGAAGACACGTTAAGATAAATCTTTATGGACATTAAAGGAGGATGGGATCAACACATACATCTTGTCTAGTTCTCTTATAATAATAGTTTCCACCCAAGTGTCCAAATGGATCCATTTGAAGTCCTTTGTGGGAAAAGATGCATAACATCGATATGATGGGACGAAGTAGGTGAACGTAAGTTCCTAGGTCATGAAATGGTTGATGAAATGGTGGAAAAGGATAAAACCATTTAACAACATATTTGGGAAGCTCAAAGTCAACATAATATTTATGTTAACAATCATCGAGAAAACATTGATTTTATGGTTGGAGACATGGTATTATTCCACATATCTCCATAGAAGAAGATTATGAGATTTGGGAAGAAGGGAAAGATAAGTCTTGGGTACATCAGCCCCTTTGAGATTCTTGGTCATATTGGATCTATGACCTATCGACTAGAAATTCCACAAAAAATGTATCAAGTACATGATGTATTCCACGTATCCCTCTAGAGGAAGTACATACCAAATTCCACACATTTACTGAATTCAGAGTTTGTATAGATGGATAATGATCTCCCTAAAAAGGATCATCCAGTGATGATATTGGATCATAGAGATAATTTTCTATGCAATAAGACCCCTCACATGGTCAAAGTACTATGATAGAAACATAAGTACGATGAGGAAACAAGGAAACGTGAGGAAGTGATGAAAGAGAAGTACCCTCACATGTTTTTCCCATAGTTTGTAAAATGATATTCCAAGGGTAAAATTTCATAATGGGGGAAGAATGTAACAAAAGAAAATTTTATGAATGAAAATTCCCTTCTTGTAATTATATTATATAGTAAAAATCACATAAAATCAGATATATAACACAATATGAACTTTATAAATGATGGATGAATGAAATTACAAGTATTTATAGAAATTAAAGAACCTAAACCAATTGAATAGTAATCTGACCTTTAATAATAGAAACTCATCAAATATAATAGAAACCTCACTTATGAAAGTAAAAATAAAATTTATCCATATTATAAATGAAAATATGATATAATTATATAATAGTATTAAATAAATGTTTTAAAAATGATAAATTATGTGTTTGTATTTTTTTAAAACAAATTTTTTTAACTATTATAATCAATATAATTATTTAAATGATTATTTTCTCATAAAAGATATTCATAAATTGACATTTTACTATCTTAGGAATATAAAATTGTTTTATGTGACCTTAATTAAATTTTAAAGTGTTATAAAACAAGTTATAATTTTAAAATCGTTTTTTGAGTAAATGGTGATTGAAATTAAAAATTAAATTGCTCATATTTAAGATATTATTTTCATAAAATGGAGTCCATTTTTGAATTTTACATTTTGAGGAATGGTTAGGGTGAATTTTTGTGTTTTTTCTAAAATAGTTGAATGTTTGGGTGAATAGTGAAATATCTTAATTTGTGGTATAAAATGAATAAATACATTTTGGATTCATTATTGAGTCATGAATGATGTAAGTGGGAATTGGTTTGAATTAAAATTACTTATTTACTATGTTTTATAACAATAATCCACACAATTCATATTATTGGCCAAAATAATAAACTAATGACTAAAATAATAAAAAAACACCACTCTCCTCCACTATAAATACCACCCCACACAATCTATTTACTCACACATATGAAGCATTAAATCTTTTCCATGTTCTTCCAAAACATCTTCCCATGTATTGGAGCTGTTGGTCTCAATAAAAGTCCAAACACAAGTGTCATAAGAAGGTTCTCAAGGAGAATAATTCAAGAGGTAAAAACCTCTTTCCCTTTCTTTTAATTTCATTTCAATTTCCTTTTTTCTTATTCCCTCCTAACCTCCCATTATAAAACTGGAATGATAAATCCCATATCTCAAAAATATTGAAATATTATTATAGAATAATCATTAATTATTTATTTCACCTCCCCTTTTTGTTCTAAAAATTAAAACATCATCCATGTTCTGTTAATTTATCACATTCAAGGATGACAAGTTTTGAATTTTATTTAATACATTCATGGATAGTCATAAAACCATTTATAGGGATAAACCATATTATAATATATGTATTAAAAATTATATAATTTTATAAAACCAGTATATATACATAATATTAATTAATATAACAAAACAAGTTCGTGATGATTGAGAAACGTCCAAATTAATCTAAATGATTATCATTAAAATATTAATTATTGATTTATCCTCATACTATATAAAAATGATATATAAGATAAAATAAACTTCTATAAGTTAATAAGTAATATATAATTTCAATTCTGTAAAAACATTCCCACTCTACATGATCATTCACACACATATAAAAATGAACTGATAATGAAAACCAAGTAAACGAACACTCCCAAATGATGAAATTTAATCTTATAAATCATCAAAAAGGCCATAAATTATCCTAAAAATTATAATAAATAATATAAAGGAAGAAAATGATATTAATTAATTAATTAATGTATTTAATTTGATTCTCTAGAATATTATGTTGAAGTACATAATGCTTTCGTATATAAGGTAAGGGATTCATTCTGGACCTCCATTTTTTCATTAGGGTTACACTTTATCCCTACTTAATACAATGTAACTCGTATTTTTTTATATAATTATTATAGATTCTATTTATAGGTTTTAAAATCATGAATCTAGATTATTACATTTTTCTTTTGTGGAGAAATGCATGTTTTAAAAAGGTTCATTTCTAAATTCCTCTAAATAAGCAAGCATGGTTAAAGGGAACTTCAGGATTTCATACTCATTTTTAAGTGAACACCATATTATATTTTAATTCACCATTATTTTTTTAAAGTCACTGATTTTAACATGAAAAACTATCTTGGTTCGTTTCTAGTTTTATTCGGAGAATTATTCCTTTTCTATTTTAAATAATCTTGAAAATTTTCCATTAAACCAAACTAAAATGTTTTATTTCTAAAGTTTCTTAAACACTCTTTTTATAGGTTTTCAAAATATTTTGATATAAATTATCATAATATATGACTATTTTACCTTATTAATGTACATTTATGATTTAAATATTTTATTTCATGGATATCATTGTGATATTCCCTTTTGATATGTGTTTTGACAAGATTATGATACCCAACAATATCCATGTGTAACCCTTATGTTTATGTTTTATTCCTTATATATTATTATTTATGTGGAACAAATATTCATGAACATGTTATTATATGTTCACCTAGATTGATCTCTAATTCATTGGGTAATGTTTCTTCCCAAGAGACGTCATGTGTAACGATCATAGTGGATATCCTTGACTCGTGCTCCATGTGAAATGGTCTTGGTTGTTTTCATTGACTCATGATCCTCCATCTTAAATATTCCTTGAATCATGATTATTTCATGATTTATGATTCATCCACATTACTATGATTCCATGATTACATGATCCCATGTCTTGTATGTAACACTTCTATATTTTTATTCATGTTCCATGTATTTTTATGTCATCATGTTATCCATTTTAACCCATGTTCTATGGTTTATTATTATGTTTTCCCTTACTAAGATTTCTATATCATCCATTTTTTCATGTATTCCATTGTTTATCCTATGAATATTTAACAGATCAAGGCACATTAGGAGATCATTATGAATATTAAATAAAATATGTTCTTATTTTGAGTTCATGTTTTCTAATTTTGTATCTAATCCTCCAAAGACACTAGAATTTATTATCCTTGGTTTGTATTTTAAGGATAATTATTCTTAAAATCATATAATAATATATTTAAAAGTCTTGGGAAGTTATAGATATTGTATGGAACCCAAGCCCATTATCCCAGAGTTGGAGCCTTACTTTATAACATTGCCATATAAGCAAGGAAGACGCATCCCAAAAGACAAAATAACATAGAAGTTTTGGAAAACTATAAACATAAAAAAGTATGACATTACAACTGGAAAGGAAATACAATATATAAATTTTATTGTAAACATCCACAAATCCTAGATTATCTTTGCAAGTAATTGATAATATACTTCTTTGCATCATGGGGAAAAATAAAACATATTAAAGGGGTAATATTATATTCTCAATGAGGGTAATAAATACATGGGAGGAATAAATAATAACGGTTAGTGAATAACTAAATGTACACATGCCATTAAAACATAATCTTGAGCATAAAATGATAGAAATAAAACCTGATTAAATAATTCCATAATAAAACATAACCATCGATATTATACTAGGTGAATAATCACATAGACTACCAATTACTAGTTTCATAATTATGGAATACATAATATGAGACATCATAACCATACTACCAGTGGCTCATGCCAAGACTATACATAAACGGATAAAAACCTAAACAACAAGTTTGTATCATGAGATCGACCAATTCACTGAGGGGCTATATAGAGCCCAACCCTAAACATAAAATGTATAATTCATTCTTCATATGAAAGTGTTGAAACATAATCAAAATACACATTCATATTAAAACTAACAAATTAAATGTAAATAATTTTCCCCAATCATTAAACATAAACACTAACCAGTCGGAGTAATATGGTGAATGGTATAATTATAAAACATCCATAGTAAAACTGATAATCAACCATTAAAAGAATTATGGTAGATTATTTCATAAAATATTATTATAAATAAATCATAATAATGGAAAATAGTGTTGAAATACATGAAAATACTCTTATAAAATCATCGATTAATTCTTGAGAGAAATACCCCTTTACTTTGCAAAGAAGAGTTCTTTTAGAAACATCTTTGGATAAACCCAGAAGTTAACTAAGATGGTTTTTTCATAATAAAATGAGTTATTTTATAAAAATAATCATGAATAAAAACAGATTATAGTGTTCACTTGAATACAAGTAAGAATTCGTGAAGTTCCCTTGAATCGAGCTTGTTTATCAGAGAGCATTTGAGAAAGATCCTCTTAAAACATGTAGTTCCCCATAAAATATTGAAAGATTATTATTGTTATATATATATATATATAATATTAAAACAAAATTTATTAGGAGAAATTAATAATAACTAATAATTTAATTAGGTTAAAGAGAAAAATTGTAACCCGACTGAAAATAGAGGTTCGGGTAGAAACCCTTACCTTATGTCTGAATATGTTCTTCACTTGACCTTAAGGTCCTATAATATAAAATTATACTGGTCAATAATTTAATTCAGAACCTATTAGTAATATATTTATTTTATTATAATTTTATTATGTTCATTTATGGCCTTTTTGATATGGTATAATATTGAATTCTATTGTTCTAAAGTGTTTTTTCCTCGATTTCATGATCGATTCTCTTGATTATAAGTAACATAGTTCATGTAAAATAGGTATAATTCTAAAAAATTATAATTAAATTTTATTAATGAACAAAAATAAGTTTAATCTTTATTATTTAATATTTTTTTTTCTATATATGAGTATGAATCATTAGATAGCATGTTAATGATAATCATTTAGCTTAATTTTAGCAGTTTTTCGATCACACTGAACTAGTTTTGAACTATCTTTTAATATCATGTATATACAATGGTTACATAAAATTAAATAAGATATAATAAATATTTCATCATTTGGTGCAGCCAAAAAAAGGTTTCATGACCATCCTTGAATGAAGAATTAAATAATGAATGTTCATCATCCATGAAGGTTGTAAATTGGCACATCATGTACGATGATTTTTTTGAAAATAAAACTAGAGAGAGTAAGGAGATTGAAAACGGATATTCCATTAACATGATAAAATTACATTATACAGATGATACTAGAGTTATAATGATCATTTGGATAGAGTAAGTGAGCAGTGGATAAGAAAAGAAAATAAATTGAAATGAAATTAAAAGAAAAATGACGAGGGTTTACCTATTGAATTATCCTCATTGAGAACCTTCTTAAGGGGAATTGTTATGGTCTTTTGGAAAGACTAAGAGATTATGGGAATAGGGAGAGACTAGGGGAGAGTATTTGAGTATAAATTTGACATTTCTCAAGGATTATATGTGTGAGAATAGGAGGGGGTGGGGTGATAATTATACTGGAGGAGGGGGGGGTTTCCTGGAATTTTTTATTAATTATATTAGTATTTGGCTCCAGGATATGAATAGTTTGAAAATTATCATAAAATATATTAACATAATTTATGAGAGTTTAATATTATGGGCTTTCATCATCCATACATCATCTGTGCATCAATAAATCATATATTTAACATTTATCATAAATTATCGTATTTTACTATTCATAAAAAATTCAAGTACTTTAGAAAAATCCAAAAATTTCAATATAACTTTTTCTCAATGTGTATAATTATAAAATAAACATAATTTTATGAAAATTATTTTAAATATATGAGAAATTTAATTTTTAATTAAAACAATAATTTAATAAAAAATAATGATTTTAAATTTATAATTGATTTTATAACAATATCAAAAATTAACATGGGTCTCATAAATCTGACCTAAAATAATAATAATAAAATGTCAATTTGTTAATAAATTTTATGTAAATAATGTTTCTTTTAAATAATATTATTAATTATAAAGTTTTAATTAAATAATTATGACTTACAAAAATACCAACACTTAATTAATAATTTTAAAAATATCCATTTACATGTACTATGAAATAATTATATCATACATTCATTTATAAGGTATATAAATTTTATTTATACTTTCATGGGAGAGATACTATTAATTAGGCTGATTTAATATTCATAAGGGACATATTTTTTTCCTAATTTCATGCTACTATATTATAGGAATAGGTTCATTAACTTATATTAATACCTATTATTTCATTCATTCTTCATTTATGTTGTTTCTATTATGTTATCTAAGTGATTCTATGTGATCTATACTATATTAAATAAACATAACAGAGGAAATTTCATTGATGTAGATGTAGGTCGTTAAATTCTCCCCTCCGAAAAAAATTTCATCATCAACATTTTCATATTGTCACCCAAAAAATGATTAGGGTAGTTCTTAATAATAATATCCTCTACCTCAATGTTGCCTCTTCAATTTTATGATTATTACAAAGTAACTATACCAGCTGAGTTGCATGATTCCTCAAAACCAATTCATTAGTGTTCAGAATATGGATAGGCTCTTCACAGTAAGATAAGTTAGATTCCAATTATATTCTTTCATAAGTGAGTATATGTGTTGGGTCTTGCATGTACATCCCTAACATGGAGATGTGGAACAAATTGTGTTCCTTAGAAAGGATAGGAGGAATTACCAAATGATAATCCCCAACTCCAATTCTCTTCATAATTTCAAAAGGAACAATTTAAATGGGTCTTAGTTTCCCTTTCTTCCTAAATATAATAACACCATTCCCTGAATACACTTTCAAAAAAACTTGATCTCCCACTTGAAATTACAAATCCTTCCATCGATTGTCGACATATATCTTTTGCTTACTTTGAGCTTCTTTGATATGGGCTTGAATAGTCTTTATCTTTTTTGTTGTTTCCTCCACAAGCTCTGGGTATACAAGCTTTATTTCACCAACTTCATCTCAACAAGTTAGTGTATGACTTATCTTTCCATACAATGCTTTATATAGTTCAATTTGAATACTATAATAGAAACTGTTATTGTAGGAAAACTCTACCAAAGGGAAATACTGATATCACATACCCTACAATTTAGGTGAGTATGATCTCAACATGTCTTCTAAAGTTTGTATCATCCTTTCTGATTTCCTGTCAGTTTCAGGGTGATAAGTAGTACTCAAATGAAGTTCAATATCCAAAGCTTTCTAAAAACATTTCTAGAATTATTATGTAAATCATGGATAATGATCATACACTATTGAAATAGGTTCTCTATTAAGTCTTAAAACATCATTGATATAGAGTATTGTATGATACTCCAATTTAAAATATTCCCTTATATAGAGGAAATGTGCATATTTGGTAAGTTGGTCAACAATTACCCATATTGCATCTTCTTAGAGTTTTTGGTAATCCAGTGAAAGAATCTATAGTTATGTCATCCCATTTATATTTAGAAATTGAAAGATGTTTCAAGAATCGTCTAGGATGTTGTATTTCAGCCTTCACCTTTTGGAATACTAAACATCTTGATACATAATCGACAATTTCCCACTTTATATTATCCCACATGAAATGTTCCTTCAAATATATATACATATTAGTTCTACCAGGGTGTATAGAGAAATTCGAGATATAGTCATCATCTTATAACTCCCTTTTCAGCTCAGGGATAAAGGGAACACATATCGTCCTCCCAAATTTTAAAATTTTATCCCCACACACGATGTCTTCCAATATCCCATTATTCACAACATAAATTTTCTTTTAAATATTCTCATCATCAGACTGAGAAATTTTAATCATTTCCACTAATGATGGTTTGGAAACCATTTGAAAAAGTAGTGATTCTTCCCCTCCCTTGATAATTTCTATATAAATCCTTATTGTATACATGTACATAAGATCCTTTATTATCCTTATTTTTGTTCACAATCTCATCATCCATCCTTCTCAATTCATCTTACACCTTATTCATCTTCCCTGAATGGTAGTGTATTGAACAATCATAATCCTTGATTATCTCATCCATCATATTTTGTCTCATGTTTAGTAATTTATATGAGAAGATATATTTTAAACTATTTTGATCCGTATATATCTCTCCTTTTTCACCTTAGAGATAGTGTCTCCATTTCTTTGGAGAAAATATTACAGATGCTAACTCAAGATCATGAGTTTGATAGTTCTGTTCATGAGTTTTTAATTACCTTGATGCATAAGGAAGAACTCTATTGTTTTGCATAAGGAAAAAACCAATTTCTTTCTTTGATGCATCACAATAAATCACAAATCCACCCATTCCTGATGGTAGATTCAATACTGGATCATTCAATAATCTCCTCTTTAATTATTCAACAAATTCTTCACCTTCTTTTGTCTATATGAACTTAACGCCTTTATGTGTAATCATGGTTAATGGATTAGATAACTGGGAAATGTTCTGGATGAAATGATAATAGTAACCTATTAATCCAATGAAACTATATACCTCGGTTATGCTTTTTAGTTTATTCCATTCATGAACTGCCTCTATCTTCACATGATCAACCAAGATTCCATCCTTAGGAATAGTATGGAAAAGAGAATAATTTTTTCAAAGCCAGAATTCAGACATTCTAAACATCCCATATAATTAATTTATTCTATGTGTCTTTAGAATAATGTATATGTTATTCTCATGATCTTCATATATTTTGGATTATACCAAGATATCATCAATAAATACAAAAAAATCATCAATTTATTCCTTCAAAACTCTATTCATGAGATCCACGAAAACATAGGGTGAATTAGTCAGTTCAAAAGGAATTACTGTAAACTCAAAATTCCCATACCTGGTTTGAAATTTTGTCTTTGGAATATGTTCCTTCCTCAAATGCAACCGATGATAATCAGATCAAAGTTCAATATTTAAAAAATATTTAGCTCCTTGAAGTTGATTGAATAAATCATCAATACAAGGTAGGGAAAATTATTCTTTAGTATAATAACATTGATTTCTCTATAGTCAATTAAAATCCTCATAGATCCATATTTCTGCATGAAAAAGGGAATAGGTGATACCCATGTAGAAACATAATGGAAGATAAACCATTAATCACTCAATTCCTCTAGTTTTTTGTCCAATTATACTAATTCCATTGTGTCCATTCTATAATGAGTCTTTTATATAGGCCTTTATCTAGGAATTTAATCTATAGAAAAATCAATTTTCGGCTCCGAGTATGATGTCCCAAAACTGGATTCCATGTAACCCATGACATGCTCCCGATTGGCCACATGACCCTTGGTGAGTCTCCCCTTAAGCCCAGGGTTGCTGAATAGCATAAGTGGTGTGATGGTAAATCAAAGGGGAGACTATACCCCCCATGTCAGAGTACAAAATAGATATAACAACAACATACAATAGTGTAAACATAAAGAAACATACAGATGCGGTAAATAGTGAAATAAAGACAGATACAGTTGAAGACTGAATAATATAACAAAAAATCCTCATAGACAGTGTTTGATATAGATATGCATGCATGGAATCCAAATACAAAATGGGAATAGTAAATAGGGAGCATACAAAGTAATATAGAAGTAAAAAGTGAAACAAAAGTCAAAATCTACTCCAAAGAATCTCAAGCCTAATCCTGTTTCTTTGCTCCTAAGCTCTATCTAAGAAAAAGATTAAACATCTAGATGAGTGTTTTTTCCCTTATCCATACCTCTAAGAAATTAGTCTTCTTAGATTCCAAATGCATCCCATCTAGGGTGTGAGATAAATCTTAGTAAGCCACCGCCAATAGTGTCTACGTGTAATCTGAGTGGTGCTCATAAGTAAAGAATGTGCAGCAATTAGCAAGAAAGTAATAAATGAAGACTAAAAAATCAACCCCCCACTCCGGATTCTAAAAGATACATGGAGGGTTTACCTACTTCAGCTAAATGCTGGTACGTAAGATCAAATCACTAGGTATATATATATTTATTGGTTATCACTGATTGAGGTAATAATGCCTCACTCCCATACATGTATATAGTATTTGATGTGGGGTAATAATTCCTTCAACCCATAGAAGTCGCTAGCATAGAGTATGAATTCCTCCCATCCATACATAGGTTATCATTGGCATGAGGTAAGAATGTCTCTCGTCCATACATGTATATAGTAGTTGGCATGGTGTAAGAATGATTCTCACCCATAGAAGATACCGACATGAGGTAAGAATGCATCCCATCCACACATTCACATTAGCATAGAAGCATAGAAATGACATAAGCCTTTACAATATATAATGTATGGAAAATCATCTTACATCATTTAAAAAGTAACAAGAAACCCAATTAATAAATACATTTATAGTAAGCCCCATACAAGGAAAGACCATAGCATGCCTTGACTCTAATCCATTTAAAGCATTTCATTTTAGTAAGTCTATGCCATCTCATCCCATCCAACTTACGAGGTCTACCCTTTAATTTTACAAACAAGGGAACCCATTTAAAAGGGGAACAAGCAAAGGGAAAAGGTCATGTCAAATAGTCATAGGGTCAAGTTATAAATTACAATCCTAAGAGGACCAAACACCCATGAGGAATCTTAGTTTGATAAAAATACACATGGGGAAAAGGCCAGTTCAATTTAAAACCAATCCTAAAAGCATAAACCATAATTTAAAATTTTGGGAAAATTGCGCTAACATGGAAAACATGGTTGGAACACCCCTTGGGAGTCCAAAAAAAAGAAAGGGTGATAAAAAATCCTTAAACATGAGTCCATTAACCTATGTTATCACACTATGGTCAACTAGACATGGATGAATCAAGACGACATAGGATCTTGAAAAAGGTCGGCTCATGACACAGTGAGATTAAATACAAAACGACCAAAACTAAAACGGAAAATTACGTGAACACCTAGCATAGGGTCGTAGATGAATCCTTGAAGAGTATCGAACTCATATTCGGAGCAGGGTAGAGTAGATCTGAGTTTCCATCCAATACCTTGAAAATAGGAAAAAATATCCTACATCTAAATAGTGCAACATATGGTGAAATTTATTAAGGAAGGGGGATTATGCAAGGTTAGCCTTACCTCAAGGGTTACAACGCTACCAACGTACTGAAGATCGGACACCAGATGAAGGGGTAACAAGAATCTATAGAGAATAACACTTGATAGCTCAATGGAAATTAATGAGGGTTCTATCCATAAGAAGAATAAGAAAAAAGAGGAAAAAAAACTTAAGAGGGAAGAATGGGAAATGGTTATTTGGCCTCCAAACTAGGCTCACATGATTACTATGCATGGTTTGGCCAAACCGTGCACACACCATTCATAGATCACTACCTCACTGGGAACACCAATCGAACTTTTCACATAGTTTTGCTAATCGTACGTAGAATGTGAATATGGGATTTAGAACCCCACTAAAGAAGCCTCACACCTGTGTGCCTAGGTTGCATGGTTGTAGACAAACCGTACGACCCAAACCGCTTTCCCCTTTTCAGAGCGCCGACTCCGGAAGTTCCTCAAATGCTCATGTGACCTCCTTAGCATGATTAGAAAACTTCATTAAGACCAATACAGTTATCCCTAAAAAACTATATATATGTACCTTGTTCAAAGATTCAGGTTGTTACAACCTCCCCTCATTATAGCAACTCATCCCTAAGTTTCCCTTATTAGGATAAAGAGGTACTTCTAATAAAAATTTCTATCCACTAAGATCATATATCAGCTTCCCACTCCCAAGTCTCATCCTGTACCAGAACATGTATTCATAACGCCAATATAAGAGGAAAATACCTATCCTAGACTATATTCATGCTCCAATCAACAATGGGAACAAATAACTTCTATAATGAAGCATCCATATCCATCTCAAACTTTTTTGGATGCAATACCTGAGATGGGTTTGGAAAATATTAGTGAAGTTGAGAGACATCAGAGAAATCATGCATAGACCAATATCTTTAAGCAAGTGATAAATGGTAAGCCACTGGTATGATATTCTTCACAAAATTGAAGGGTCCAATGAATATAGGTGATAACTTAATCATCTTCCAAACACGTATATGCGCTAACCTGGGCGAGACTTTCAAGAAAACCCGATCTCCGACCTCGAACTCAAGAAGTTTCCTACATCTGCTAGCATAAGACTACTATCTAGACTAACCTATCAACATATGATTATGAATCAGATGGACCTGTCTTGAAGTATCCTGCATGAGATGATTCCTGAGAACTACTACTTCCCCTACCTCTGACCAACGCAGAGGTGATAGACAAGGCCTACCATAAAAGGCTTCATAGGGATCCATGCCAATGTTATCATGAAAGCTGTTTTTATAAGAAAATATGATGAGGGGAATGTGTTTCTCCCAAGAACCCCTAGAGTTGAGAACATATGCATGGATCATATACTCTTGCACTTGAATTGTACACTCCATCAATCCATTGGTCTGGGGGTGGTAGGTTGTGATCAAAAGTACATGCGTACCCAAGGGCTTCTGAAAACCCTAAAAAAACTACTACATGAAGCAAAAATCACTATCAAAAAATTATAGAATGAGGTTTTACATGAAAAATTAAAACATCCATGACATACAATGTTCCCATATAATCTATAGAAAAAGTATCTCACACAGGTAATAAGTGTGAGACCTTTTTCATACAGTCAATGACAACCCACACTACGTCCTTTCCATGAGGTGATCTAGGTAAACCAGTCATGTAGTCCATTGAAACATCATCCCATTACCACTTAGGAATAGAAAAAAACTGAAGAATACCTTCTAGGTGATGATGTTCTGCCTTCACATACTGACAGGTGGCACATCGTGTAACGAAACCAGCTATCTCATGATTCATATTGGGCCACCAATATTGACGTCATAAATCCTAATAAATTTTGGTGACACCCAGGTGAACCAACCATACCAAGGCATCTAAATCACTCATCACCTCCTCCTAGATGTCTTCATGGACTCATATACACCCATAGAACAAAAGGATGTCATCTACTTTGATATTCCAACAGGATGATATATTGTCATCTAGGACACTTTCTCGTAGGAAAAGGCCATCAGGATTAGTTAGTTGTCTCGACCTTACTCAATCCAGAAGATTTTATGTAACCACAATGGATGAGAGAATAGTCTAACTATAGTAGTTCTGATCATCAACACGAATATCTGATAGTAAATCCATAAGATTCTATTCATCATTGGACTCCTGAACTACATGTGTCTGAGTCTTTTGGCTTGAAGAACTAGCTATTGAATTACTTTTCACTAGAGTGTAAGAAAGATCAAAATCAAACAATTGAAAGTACTTAACCCACCTATGATACCTGAGATTCAGATCCCACTGAGTGAAGATGTGTTTTAGGTTTTTGGATCTATGAACAGAAAAAAAAATATCTCCCAATAAATAGTGTATTCATTAGCATAAGGCATAAAAAATAGTAGTGAGATTGAGTTCATGTGTCGGAAAATTATTCTCATGAGGTCCCAACTAACGACATCTACAGGCAACGACACGCTCATCCTGCATCAAAATAGATCCAAGCCTGATACCTGATGCATTAAAATAAACCGTATAAGACCTACCTGGATCTAGAATAATTAGTGTCAATGCCGATGTAAGTCTTCCCTTTAACTCATGAAATGATACTTCACAGGATTCTAACCATTAAAATTGTATTCCCTTCTTCTTCAGGCATGTAAGAGGTGCAGAAAGGCATGAGAAATACTGAATGAATCATATACAGTATCCAAAAATCCCTAAGAAACTCTTAATTTCAAATACATTCTTTGTATGCTCCCAAGAATCCACAGCTCTCACTTTCTCTAGGTTAACTGAAACTCCTGAATCTGAAATGATAGGATCTATGAAGTGAACATTCTCAATCCATAAGTGGAATTTACTAGGATTATCATAGATATGATTCTCACTCATAATATTTGGCATAATACCAATATGGGTTGCATATTCATTTCTTGAGATAGAATACACTAAGATGTCGTCAATGAAGAAAACCAATAACAAATCTAGACACAGGTGAAAAAACTGATTAACAATATCCATGAAGGCAACATGTAAATTAATGAGTACAAATGACATAACCAGGTATTCATAGAGACCATAAATGCTTCAAAAAGATATGTGAGGTATTTCTAAAGTATTTTTATGCACCTGATGATATCTCAACCTCATATATATCTTTCAAAACACATTCAATCCTAAACTTTGATCAAATAGGTATTCTATTCTAGGTAAATGATACCAATTATTGATAGTAAGATGATTTAACTGATGGTAATCCATGCAAAGCCTAAGGGTTCCATCTGATTTCTTTCCAAAGAGGACAGGTGAACCCTAAGGAGAACTGATGAGGTGTATAAAACCTTTCACCTCCAAGTAATCCAACTAATTCTTGTGATTCAGAAGTTCTTTAGGTGCCATCCTATAATGAGTAATGGTCATAGGTGCTACTCCTGGTGCATGTTAAAGAGTAAAATATACCTCTCTCACCATTGGTAGACTAGAGAAGTCTTTAGAAAAAACATATCTGAAACGCTCCACTACAGAAGAAAAAACAATAGGGTTGAACCCCTAGTCATCATGGTAAATACTGGAATCATGTTCCATAACACTAACCAATCTCTACCGCTTGGGTCCCGATCATTTCGCACCAACATCACACTCTCCCCACTGCATGTATGTAATTACCTTTGGTGACGTAAATGTCACCCTCCATTGATAGAAGCCAATTTGGTCTCTATAGGTAAAAAAGTTGTCCAGCCTGAGGATTACATTGAAACCTGTCATGTAGAGGACGCAAAGGTTCCATTAGAAAAATTTATTGCCTATCTCAAGGGGGAAGTTCTAACGGCGGAGAAAACCCTATAAACGGATACTTATGGGTGTATTTAGCATCATAACGCCATTATAATTCTCAACATCGAAGCCCAATATCTCAGGGATTACCTCAAGTATAAACGAGTGAGATGTGCCTGTATCAAAAAAAAGAAAACATAAGTTTAGAGGCTATAAGAATAGTACCTTGTGATGTGGATGGTCATTTACTCTACTCCTGTAGCGTATTATGGACTTCATATAACTAGCATATACCATGACCCTGATCCACTATCTTACTTCCCTAAGAAGGCCCTCTCTACTAGAACTGAGCATCGTAAGTCTGGTTGCCTCTGCCTCGACCACCACCACATCCCGATCGACGGGTGGTATTCCAGATTCCTATTTTTCATGATCGTACTAACCCCACTCCTGACCCAGGAGTAGGTGCAGATCCCTACTCATTAGGCACTGGAGGGAATGTTCTGTGGAAATGGTGGAGATTTCCCACTTTAACACAACCTATGAACTCCACTGGATTCCACACACACTGGCTCTTGAAATCCCATGGTGCTCCGCACTGGTGAAAGATAGGAGAACCACCAATGAAAGGAGAATGACCACTGTTATTCTCACAAGACTCTCTGAAATGATTCTTTCACCTAGGAGAAGATACAATGGAAGCCTTAGGTTCCATACCTCCTTTTATTTCACCCTCATCATCTCCAAAAAATTTCTTTATGATTAGGGCCTAGTTAATTATTTTATAAATATTTTTCAGTATGAAAACATTGACTTGTGATCGGATGACGTAACACATCCCATCCTTGAATCTCTTAGCATACATCATCTACTCAGTAGCTATAGAAGGGGAAAACACTTCATCATAGTGAAAGATGATGAGTAATAAATGACCGACATGGTACCCCTAATATATAGTAATGAACTCTTGGGATCTGTTAACCCTCAGAGTATAGGGAAAAAAGTAGTCATAGAAGACAGTTTGGAAGTCAACCCAAACCATATCTCTATGTTGGCCTACCCGGTGATGACATCCCACCACCTCTTGGCTGAGTCGCCTAGCATGTAAGCAGCTAGTTTTACCCTCACCTCTGGAGGTGTCTCTAAGTTATCTATGATAGATATAATCACATCAGTCCATGACTTCTTAGAAAGTGGTCCTACCTCCCCCAATAAAGTAGGAGGAAGCTACTTCTGAAACTCGTGATGCCACTCTACCTTTCTTAGGGAAGGTCTCACTCCACCTAGAATATTTGGTATCATAGGCAAGAAACCCTATAAAAATTGGGCAATAGTACCCAACTCAGTTATAGGAGTAATATCCATAGGTGGATCAACTGTAAGAACAACTGGAAGATCAAGGACCACCACCATAAGAACATGATCATCGCCACATTCAGGGTGTTCTACTCGAAGATGTCCTGGTAGCATAATGCTACAATATGAAATAAACGTCTCATAAGGTATGTAAACATATTAGAGGATTTCATTTAAGAAACTAGGACACGTAATATATCCTTCTTATAAGAACTAACACGCCTCTCTTCCTGATTCAAAATCTAGGATTAGATGTTAAAACAAACCATAATAGTCCATAAGAATAGAAAACTCCCACATCCCACTAATAAGGTCGGTTTCGTGTCAAATTTCTAAGATATGCATGTGTAAAAAGGTTGTTCTCAAGTAATAAGTCATTTCAAACATTTTAATCCAATGATATGTAATTTTCCAACCCATAAGGGCCCATACACATTATTATTCAAAAGATGACACTCACTTGGATGTCATTTTCATTTAAATTGTGCTTATCTATGTAATTATATCATTCCTCAAATGGTTGAGCTTGTTGAAATTCCATTTTCTAATCCATAAGGGCCAATACACCTTATGAATCAAAGAGCGTCACCCACTAAACTCACACCATAGAACAATCCAAATCCTGTAGAAAGGTGTCAACAGAATTGTAAATATGTAACAAGGAACAACAACATACAATAGGAAAATCTTGCTAAAAATTTAAACACGATATGAAAAAATGCATGACCTATTCATATTTTTCCAATTGTGATGCATGTTCTAACACATAACCCTCATTTCATCAGGTTGAGAAATGAAATAAAAATAACAAAATCAACAATATCAATAACATCAAAAAACATGTGAAGCACCCAACAGTGAAATCATAACAACAGTAATATAAAAAAAATAACAACAATAATTCATGAAACATGGTCCATACCCCGTACATGGGTTAGTGACGCCCAAGCATAATTTGTGACCAATTACCCAACATTCCGCCTTCCGAATCTCAAACATATTAACACCATATAGTAAATCAAGAAAATAACCTCCTCTAATAATAATTTGTAATTTCTCGAACTGGGATGCCATGTAACCCGTGCCCTGAGCCCGGTTGGCCACATGACCCTTAGTGCATCTACCATTAAGCTAGGGGATGTGGACTAGCAGTGGGTGTGTGAAGGTAAATCAGCAAGGCGATATACCTCCCATGTAAAAGTATACAATGGATGTAACAAAAACATGAAATAATAGAAATATAAACATATAGTCAAATGAAGTAAACACCAGAAGAATGGAAGATACAACAGAAGACTGAATAATATAAAAAAAATCCTCATAGGTAGTGTTTGATAAAAATATGCATGGATGGCATACCAATACAAAATGGGAACCGTAAACATGGGGAAGACATACTAATACAGAAGTAAAAACATTGAAACAAAAGTCAAAAGCTACTACATAACATCTCTATCCTAAGCCCGATCCTCTTCTCCTAAGCTCCTTCTAAGAAAAAGAGTCAACAACCAGATGAGTGGTATTTACCCATAACCATACCTGCATGAAAAAAAGTCTTCTCGGGTGCCAAAGGCAGCCCGAGTAGGGTGTGAGATAAATCTTAGTAGGCCACCACCAATGGTGTAGACATGTAATTATAGTGGTTCTCATGTGTACATAGTGTGTAGATACCAATAGGAAAGTAAGCAGTGGAGAATAATAAATCAACCAACCACTTAGGTTCCTAAAGGACACATGGCGGTTTTACCAAGTTCAACTAAATGTTGGTATGTCTGATCAAATCACTAGGTATATATATATAGTTTATCACTGGATCGAGGTAATAATTCCTTTCACACATACATGTATACAATAGCTCGAATGGGTTAAGAATTCCTCCCACCCATATAAGATACTGGTATAGTGTAAAAATTCCTCCCATCCATACAGAGGTTATCCCTAGAACAAGGTAAGAATGCCTCTCATCCATACATGTATACATTAGCTGGCGTGGGGTAAGAATGACTCCCACCCATAGAATATAATAGCATGGGGTATGAATTCATCCCATCCACACATTCACATTATCTAATAATCATAGTAATTACATATGAATTTACAATATATAATGTAAATAAAACCAGCTTACATCATTTAAAATTTAATAAGAAAACAAATTAAGAAATTCATGTATAGTAAGACCCAAAAGGCAAGACCATGTCATGCCTTGAAACCATTCCATTTGAGGCATTTCAGATTAATAAGTCTAAGGGATCTTATCCTAGCCATCCTAAAAGGTCTACACTTCAATGTTTCTAACAAGGAAACCCATTTCCAAGGGGCACATGACAAGGGAAAAGGTCGTTTCAAATAGTCGTAGGGTTGAATTAGAAATTCCAAGCCTAAGAGGACCAAAAACCCATGGGGTGTCTTGGGAAATATATAATGTTGGATATCATAATGATACTATCAAGGCCTTATGCCAAGAGCACACATAAACGAGTAAAAACCCATACTTGTTTGTCTCATGAGACCTAATGATCTACCGAGGGGATATAGAGGGCCCCAACCGAAACTTACTAAGTATAATGAGTTACTCATATGAAAGGATTAAAAAAATAAACATACATATTCATATTGAAACTAACATATGAAATTTAAAAAACATTCCCCAATCAGTAAATGTAAACACTAACCTTTCTGAGTAACAAGGTGAATGGTATCAAGATAACACATCCATAGTGAAAATAATAATAAACCATTGAATAAAAATATGTTAGATGATATCATAAAATATTAATCCAAATTAAACATAATAATCAACAAGTGTGTTGAAATAGATGAAAACACTCTTATAAAATCATCGAGTAATTCTTGAGAGAAATACTCTTTTACTTTACAAAGAAGAGCTCTTTTGGGAAAATATTTTTATAAAACTTAAAGTGAACTAAGATAGATTTTTTTTATAATAATTTAATTTATTTTAAAAAACTAACGGTGTCTTAAAATATATTACATAGTTAACTTGAAAATAGGTAATATATTTAGAAGGTGAATCAGGCTTGTTTATTAGGAAGAATTTGAGAAAGATCCTTTCAAAACATGTAACTCCCCATAAAATAAAGAAGTATTCTAATTGGTACATATATATATAGAAAATTATCACAGAATTTATGCAGATTAAATAAGCGTAATTAATAATTTAATTGGTGTAATGAGAAAAAAATATTAACCCAAAATAAAATGGAGGTTCAGGTAGAAACACTTACCTTATATCCGAAAGTGTTATGCACTGTACCTTAAGGTCCTGGAATATGAAATTAAAATCATGAATAATTTAATTCATTACCTATTAGACATGTTTTTATTTTTTGATAATACTATTAAGTTTTTTATATCCTTTTTTTTAAGTTATAAGATTGAATTTCGTCGTTCCACAGTGTTTGTTTCTTTGATTTCATGATTGTTTCTCCTGATTATAAGTAATGGTGTTCATGAAAAATGGGTATAATTATCCATAATTGTAATTACATGTTATTATTGAAAAAACAAAAGTGTAATTGGTATTATATATTATTTTTTTTCCATATATGAAGATAAATAACTAGATAACATGTTAATGATAATCAGTTAGCGTAATGTTAGCATTTTTTTGACTACAATGAACTAGTTTTGTTCTATTTTTTAATACCATGTATATTAAATGGTTACAAAAACCATAAATAAAATAAAATAAATATTTTATAATATGGTTCAACTATTAAAATGGTTTAATGAATAGACTTTAAGGGTAAATTAATGAACAGATGTTCGACTTCCATGAAGGTTGCAAATCGGCACCTCCTAGATGATGATTTCATTTTCAAAATAAAAATAGAGAGAGTTTTTAAGGAGATTGATAATGGATATTCCATTAAATTGATATCATTATGTTATATATATGATACTGGAGTTATCATGATCATTTGGACAAATAAGTTGAGGATAGGATAAGAAAAGAAAAAAATTGAAATGAAATTTATAAAAAAATAGGGTTTACCTCTTGAATTATCCCTCTTGAGAACCTCCTTATGGGAATGGGTTTTGGTCTTTTGGAAATAGAAATTTATCATAGACATGGGGAGAGACTGGGTAAGAGTATTTGGGAAGAATTTTGACAATATTCAACTATTAGATGTGTGAGGAGTGGAGGGGTGGGTGGTATTTGTAATGGAAGAGAGGAGGGTATCCTTGATGTTTTTATTAATTATATTACTATTTAGATAAAGACTATGAATAGTTTGAAAATTATAATCAAATATATTAAAATAATTAAGGAGAGTTCAAGATTATGTTATTACTATAACACCCCATGTTTTTCTAAAAATAAATAGAAAGTCATGGAACTTTGTTTTAAGTAGATATTTTTAACTAGGCTTTAAAACATACCTTTTCCACTTCTATGTTGTGAGTTTCAAGAAACTGTCATCTACAATTGTGTTCAGTATGTTATTTGGAGTCTATTGAAATCAACTTGTTTTTTGGTGAATAGTAACATACCCTTATGAATAGTAATATGAACCTAATTAATAGTAAATTTATTTTTATTTTATTTTCTTAATGCTTTAAGATAATAACATATGGGTTAATTTTTCATCTTGATATAGATGTTGTTTTAGAATTAGAGTTGTTAATTTTTGAATTAAGAATGATTTTATTTAAAAATTAAATTAATAATATTTAGGATTTTTTTAAAAAAAAAATGGACTTCATTTTTGAATTCTACACATCAAAAAATGGTTATGATAAATATTTGTGATTTTTCTGAAATTCTTTAATTTTTGGTGAATAGTGAAATACGGTAAAATACCGTATAATCAAATTATCAGTAAAATACACTATTTATGACATCATAAGTGATTAAAGTCCAATTTTTTAGAACTCACGTGCCATTATTACTATTTTAGGTCACATGAACTAAGACTATTCATAATCTTGGGAAAAAATATTATAATAATGATTAAAATAATGAAAAATACCCCCTCTCCTCCACTATAAATACCACCCTCACTCCCCTCTTCTTCCCACACCAATCAAGCCTTGATCCATGCCTAATTTCTTCTCGATAATCCAGCCAAGTATCTTCTTTATTTCCTAGAACTGTTGGTCTCCCCAAAAGACCAAAACCAAAGCCCTTAAGAAGGATCTCAAGGAGAAGAGATCAAGAGGTAAACATCCTCTTTTATTTTCTTTCTTTTCTTTCATTTTATGTTATTCTATTCTTTTACCTTTTGAATTATGTTGAGATATTTCATTACATGTCCCCCCAAAATTTCCATATTATGTATGAGTGATGAGATATTCCCTTTATCTCATCAAACTTTTTTTATGAAATTTTAAGAGACGTCGTTAGGCTACAAAAGTTTCGTGAGAATTTTCTCAAGTTTTCTTTTATTTCATGATTCCTTTTTCTTCATTCCTCACACCCTATTATCCAAGAGTCATGAAATCTCCATAATATTTTATATTCTGTATTTTCTCATGTTCATGGAAAATTCATCATCATTCTTCTCCTCCTCTCCCACTTATTCAAGGAATTAAAACATTGTCCTTGATGTGTCGATTTACCGACATCGTGGATGATGTGATTTCAATTTTCATTAACTCTTTCAAGTATGGTCATGAAACAATTTTTATGGTTGAACCAGGTTAAAATATATGTATTATTTATCATCCTTGTTTCTGGAATTATTTTATACTCTTTTTTTTAATTTATAAAACGAAATGAAGTCTCTTTTATCAAAGAACCACTAAAATGATCTAAACGAACATCATTGATGTTTTAACTTATGAATCATCCTCATATTAAACATAAAAATGATAAATGGTATAAATTATGGTACTTAAAATATTTATATAAATTTCCATTCCAATTCTGGAATTTCACTTCCAATCGACAAGAACATCAACCATGAACCAGTCATGGAAATCATGTTAAAAACTCACCCAAAAACAGTGCAAGGAGAAAAATACTAACAATTAAAGGGTGAAATGATGTTATGAAATGATAATATAAGATGTTATAAACATGAAAATGTTTCTATAAAATACTAATAACACTATTTTAACCATTTTACAGGATGTCTAAACAAGTTTTATGTAATACATACCTGGGGTAAGGGAATTTTTAACCTGATTTCCATTCTTTGGGTTAACCTTCTATTTCATTATTTATGTTCTATTTAAATTGTTTGTGTGATGGGTTATGTTTATATTATATTTTATTATGTTTATTTATAGTATATATACATACTCCATCCACTCTATTAAGTCTCTCTTCAATTGTATGATATTTATAAGGGGATTTTCATTAAAAATCCTCTTTTAAAATTCTGTTTTACAAAATTCAAAAGTAATTTCTTTATGCTATTATTCATGTTTTATGGTTATTTTTTGGTTCTTGGGAATTTTTTATGATGAAGGGTGGGACCTATATTTACCTCCAATGCATTGGGTATGAGTAAGTTGGAGGTTGGTTGTATAGTTACTCCATGTGTAACTGCGATGGTTACACAAAGTAAGGTAGCCGTGAGGGTTACAAATTATAAGGTAGCCAAGAATGGTTACAAGATTATTTAAGGAATGCCCCAAGATTCCTTTATGATTATATTTATGTTCTCATGTTTGTGTGGATCTTGTGTAAATATCATGTTACACGAAGTATGAATATATGAGTGACAAGCATGTCTTTTGAAAATGTTTTCATACGTTACGATTATTCATAGACTAATGTACCCTTTCCTTCTTTTTCATCCCTTACTATGATTTTGTGCTCATCCCAAGTTTTTAAATGATTTTCACAGGTTAATGGATGTGTAAGACAAGGAAGGAAGCCGTGTTAAATTTTGAAGAATTGTCAAGGAGTATTGTTTTATGTTTTAATGTTTTATGTTTTGAAAAAAATGGAAACTATTTTTATGATATTCACTCTGTAATAATGTGTAATGTTATGAATTTATTGTCCTAATTCTATAAATATCTAAACTTGAAAAGATCCTTAATGTAAATGGAAGTTTTTTCATGACTAAATTCAAGATTATGTATGTAATAAGGGTGGGTCCTTATAATTACATCACCCATTCATCATATATGACTCAATAAATCATGTATTTAGCATTTGTTGTAAATTATCGTATTTTACAATTCACCATAAATTCATGTATTTTAGAAAAATCCAAAAACTTTACCCTAAAATTTTTTCAATGGGTAGAATTGAAAAATAAGCTTTATTTTATGAAAATAAATTTCTAAATATGATAAATTTGATTTTTAATTAAAACCATCAATTACTCGAAAAATACATATTTTAAATTTATAACTGATTTTGTAAAACTTTTAAAAATTAACTAAGGTCTCATAAAATTATTCTGAAATAATAAGACAATTTTTTTTAATTTATGAATAAATTTTATGTAAATAAATTATATTTTAGATAATATTATTAATTATAAAATTGTAATTAAATATTTACGACTTACAAAAAATACCAACAATTAATTAATAATATTTAAAATATTCATTTAGTTGTACTATGATATAATATTTCATTCATTCATTTATAAGGTACCTAAATTTCATTTATTCTTTCATGGGTGAGGTTTCTATTCATTAGGCCAATTTACTATTCATAAGGGACGTATTACTATTCTTAAGGTCAAGTTATTATTTTATTTGTATAGGTTCTTTAACTTATAGAATTTCCTCTTATTTAATTAATTCTTCATTTATGATGTTTTTATTATATTCTATAAGTGATTGTATGTGATCTATACTATATAAAATAAACATAAGAAGGTAAATTTCATTGATGGACATTTGGTTTGTTATAGAGATTGTGATTACTCGATTTCAAAAATATTTAAGGACCTTGTAAGGTGATTGACTACCACCCAGATTGTATTTTTATCATAAGGTTTCATCATGAGTTCTACAATGAAATTAATAGTTATTTATCCCATATCCATACTAGTATGGGAAATAGTTTCATAATACCCTAAGATAATTATCATTCCACCTTAAATTCTTATCATATCATGAAATGAGATATGAATTCTTCAATTTATTTCTTTATGTTATCCCTTTATAAATTTTGAGTCAAATATATATACATCATGGTGATTCCCATATGAATATAAAATTATGAGCTATTCACATCATCTAGATGTTACCACATCAGTTATGGTTTTTATGGGACACATATATAGGTTCCAATACTTATAAATCCTTCTTTAGAAATATTGAACTCTAGAATATTTATTACTTTATGTTATAGTACATCATAATCCTTTTGAGAATCCTAAATTATTTCCTGAATCTTTGGTTGATAATTTATTTGAACTAGGTAGCATGAAGATACATTTATTATTCTAATTTCCAGCTTTTGCTTGTCAAATTGGATTCGATCCCTTTCAATACACATCATGGAGAGGGTTGCAGTATACATTATACTAAGAACATATGGAACTTTGTATACCTCATGAGGATGGTAGTATATTAAACTGTAATAATCTCTGATCATCTCTAACCACATTAATTGGATCATATTATGATCCTTTTTCATGAATATATACGTTGGGAATTTGTGATCCATACATATGTCACCCTTCCAAATCCTAATTTTTTGAATTTTAAAAATAACCACCTGAGGCTTAGTGGGAACCCATAAAAACCTCATTCCATTCGCACAACACACAAAAATATCACATTCAAAATTCAAATTACAAAATTCAAAATTTAGATAAACACCCTCGAACCCTGCGCCTTATGCGAATCAAGGAATCATGACGCCCAAGCCATCATCATCACCGTTATTCATCTAGTCAAAGTTGACACCATCATCTTCGGAACATTCGCACCATGCCAACATCACTAGATCATCGCAGGAGTCGTACCATCATAGAACCCCATCACTGGCACCACATAATCTATGATCTGAAAAAACATATTATTTATCATTGTATCAACATCATCCGTGCTAGTGAGAGAAACTCATCAGCAACAACGGTCTTGACCAAACCAAAAATACCACTTAGATAACCATCAACATGAATAATCTGAAAAAATATCCACAAAAAAACAGCCATAGAATTGAGAAGGGATAGAGTCGGTGTCGGAAACACCAGAGAATGCCATCGGCAAAGAGGTCAAAAAATAAAAAACATCTTGATTATGACCGCGTCCAAAACACCAATGGACACCAACCCACCTCCCAAAACATCATAGTGCCACCAATCTAGAATTGACTGGGAGAGCTGCATAGGAACATGAAGCCATTTCAGGGATAAAATCATCTAGATAGACACCGAACAAAGGCTTCAAGCAGAACATGGAATCACAAAGGAAAGAACTTTCGGCCTTCGACCAACGAAATGAAAACCTCATTTTTTCCACATTCTCCAGATCCATCATGGAGAGGATAAGAGGAATGAGATCCCAGAGTGGGGTATGAGTGGAAAAAGGAACCACATTAAGGAACATACAAAAAACCACCAAAACAAACCCATGGAATAGTAAATCATGAACATCACCTTGAAATCACTGATAAAATTGATCAGATCATCGCCAGACATCATCCCGTTGCAATCGAGGAAATGAATCATCATCAAGAAGGAGGAATGGAGAAATAATCCCTACATCATAGAAGGCCAAGGTAAGGAATAAAAAGGAGACAGAGGTAAAGAAATAGGGGGAAGGAAACAAAGACTCCTCCCCCTCTAAATCGCCGGCGAGAGTGAAAGGGAGTGGGAGGTTCTTCCGCTCAAGGACCGAAAAAAATAGGGGATCATGATTGAGTTTATAACATGGTGTTTACCCTAAGAATGATATATTGTTCATATGAAGTAGGTCTCAATTAAGGTCATGATGGAGTGGACTTAAATTGAGAGTTTTAATTTAATGAAATTAAATTAATTATCATCTTCCCCATGTACATTTTGTTCATTGAAGGAGAGGAGGATCCCCAACCCCTTGAATGATGGATGAACTAAGGAATAACCAAATATAGGAGTCGGAACTGATCTTCAATCATGAAATTGATCACTCTTATATCATTGTGAAATGGCTTCAAATCATGGATATAGACCAAATGATTTTACATTTCTCCATGTGGTAGGATAATTGAAGATATTTATTTCTTGATCAGATTTTTATACATTATTTTAAAGTTTTTATGTGATATTACAATTTCTAGATATCATCTACGGTTATATCTTTGGGTTTTGGTGTAAACTGAGGTGTTTTGGGTGGCTCAGTGGGGATTCCGATTCAGAATTCATGATCATATTTCATGATATATAGGGTAAAATGTTTTACTCTCTTTTTATTAGGTTAATATTAACTTTTGGGGACTAAAAATAATATACTAGAGTTACATGTCATGTAGTGAGTATAGGTCATGTGGTAGAGGGACATGGTGAGACATATCGGGTCAAGGTATATGGCTGTGTTGATGTACACAACAAGGTACCTAGACATAGAGTGCCAAACATGAGAACAAGTTGAGTTCATGGAAAAGGTGATATATAAATAAGACACTCAATGCACTGAGGGTACACAGTGTATGGGGAGACATGGCGAACTAGATGTGTATGGGTGAGGACAAACCCAATAGAGCTGATTGGGTCACACACCCAATGACATGGGGCATATGACGTTAATATTCCTAATTAAACACTGAGTACCAAAATGAAAAAGATATATGGGACAATATCAAGAGACACACCGTGTACTGTGTGTACATTCTAGGTAATCCCCTTTAACACTTCCCCTCATGCATCTCAGTGTTCAAGACTCAGATGGAGGCCTATGAGTAACCTATCCGGAGTAGTTTTCCAATTTATATGTAATGGTGGACATAGTTTTGGCATGTGAGATTTGATGGTAGGTGAGGTTATCAGGTCATGTTATAGCAGTAGATATACTAGTATTAAATGAGTGGGATCCCTTGGTCTACCATTGTGAGGATACAGTGTGGCATTGCATCCTCAGCAAAGGATTGTGATCCCCTCACAAGATGAGCTCAATAGAGTTCTTGTGTCCCTCCAAGATGCCAGGGAGGGATCCTTTATCGTATCAAATTCCCTTGTTTAGTTTCATGGTATCATAATTACATTCTTACATAGGGAATTGATCCCTCATCTTCAAGATTATCCTTGAAGGGTTTGTGTTATCATCGGTTATATTTTCCCCTACTTTGAAAGAGATTTTTAGTAGGGTTTTTGACATCATCATGAGTATGATCCCCTACTCAATGTTTGGTCCAAGTGGGCTTCATGATATCATCGAGAGTAGGATCCCCTAGTTGGTGGTGGTATTCAAATTTGTGATCTTGGTATCTCTTAGTGGTCTTCGGCATGATCAAATATTTTTGTAACATGTATTTGGGACTCTGTAGGGTTTTTTGTGTCCCCTAGTTGTCCTATTTGTGATCCTCTATCAGATATATATAATATCCATAGTTCAAAATTGGGTTCTTGGTGACCCTCAATGGTCTAAGGTTTGATCCCCTATATGTGAGATGAGATATTCAGAATTTCTAGTAGGGTTTATGGAGTCCCACATAAGGGATAGGAGAGATCCCCTATATGAGTATTGAGATTTTATATGTGACAAAGTGACTTTATATATGATGATACCCAAATAGAATTCTCTACTATTTGTATTCCATCTGATATATAAGGAATGCACCATTGACCTAGTGTTACATGATAGAGCGTGTTCACTCTAATGGATTCCATTAGGGGTGGAAAGATATATTCCCATTGGAGTTGTATCTCTCAGATTTTCCATCTGGGATAAAAGGGGTGTTACCGGTGCGTGATATAATTTAGGTGAGTACCATATGGGATGGTAGGGCTCATAGAGCGAGTTCTTCTAGACAAGAATGACCTTAGAGCCTCGAGATGAATCTTGTGGTTGGAAGTGAGGTTGGTTCCTTAGGATACTTAGAGTCTAAGAGGAGTATATTTTGGAGATTCATGGTTTTTATGTGGTGATGTATCATGTCATTATTGGTACACCAGGTGGAGATGAGACGACTAGTCATGTATAGCTGGAGAGTGGTCGAGATGAATTTTCTTCTATCTCACTTGGATTCTCTCTGGATTGGGTAGAGAGGACTATTTCATTTCAATTACTCCCTTTTATTTTTTTTTGTTTTTAAGGAACCTAACAGGTACAGTTATACTCTACCCTACACGGGCTTTTCCATCACGTGACGTGTCTTCTATAGATGATAAGCACTTCAATGGAGACCAAGGATGACCCAGAGAAGGTGGCACATAGTGAGTTAGACAGAACAAGGTTTATTTTTGGGATTGACATATATGTGGTCAAGTCCTTTAATATTATAGAAGACCCCTCAATATGTGCAGGATGTACTCTTTTAGTTTATAGCGGGATTGTATTTTCTCTTTTTATGCTTTAAGTACTTTTTCTATACTCCAATCATGGGATAGATGTATGCACGAATTTTTCTTGAGTAGATTTATTATCCTTGAATTGTTTAATGGAGATGTCTATGGGTGTGTGCATATATGTACCATTGGATAAGGCATTGCATGTGTGCATTATGACTACGTGGAACTGGTCACTAGCCTCTAGCCTATTCATGTAGGCTTGGGATAGTCAGTTCTTAGGCCCTAGTGGATCAGGTCATTACAGAGTGGTATCAGTGTAGGATTCACATTAGGTTGACAATGTATAGGTTTTATAGATTTGATCATGGTTTGGTATTTGTAGGGATAGTGTTAAATTATCTATAGTTTGTCTTTTAGGCTAGGGACTCTATTATTGGTGCAGAATCCAACGTAACAATTCATTAGGACTCTCATAACCTACTTGTTGGATCAATAGACTTAGGCACTAGTTATAGGGATATTTTGGTACATTCATCCTATAGGTCTGGGTTCTGGGATCCATTTTCTTCTTAAATCATCTCCCCATACATACTTAGTGACTATTGTATGTCTTTATTTTTTTTTAGATTCCACTAGGATGATAACTAGATAGGGTTCCACAGGAGTATTAAGATGATAATCCTTTGAGTTATGAGGCTCCAATGGAGGGAACTACACCATATGTGGTACCTATGGGTCTTCCTCTTGTTGATCCACCACCCATTTAGGAGTATGTCATTTAGGAGGTTTAGGTTAATATTGAGAATATGATGTGTGTTATCTATGACTTTAAGAGGAAGAGGTCATCCATATATCAGGTTGAGACAGACCCCCAGGTAACTGATGACTGGTTTAAGTTAGTCCTTCACTTTTTCCACCTTATGTCGACACCCCCGATCAGACTGTTGCCATAGTGGAGATTATTTTATAGGGTTCAACTGGACGATGGTGCATTTCGGTGGTTTTGACCCACGATGAGATGAATCTCTTACATGGAAAGAGTTTTAATTTCATTTACCAAATTTTTTTTATCTATCCATGTTGTTCTTGATGTGAATCCATGCTCTTTCAAGACATAGGTAGGGTAGCATAATCATTCTAGAGTATTCTGTGAGGTTCACAAGCCTTTTGTGATACTCCATGCATATGGATCAGGATCAATTTTTTAGATCATGAACCTTCGATAAGGGTTTACAATAGTATATTATGTATTTTGTGATATCAATGTTTATTCACACATATGTTGGAGGGATTTAATGGTAATTGGTGTTGGTGATATTTTTGGTTGAGAATACTCTGCCTATTGGTACCAAGAACAGAAGAGATGAGACCTTGGTAGCTGGTGGATGATGGAATTATTAGGGATCTGAGCATGTGAGACACTTCAGGAGATAACTCAGGTATGATGGTATTGTGGTTCAATTATCCTAGTCTAGAACATTTAATCTTCAATAGTGGTGATGTTATTATTATAGCGAACATGGATATCTCATATGACATTCTCTAACCCTCTATTATACTGAAAGGATGACGGATGATGGACCACCTTGGAATAGGATGAAATATAATCATGGTGTTCTACATTAAGAGATATGTGGAAGAGGAGTGGGTAGAGAAGAAGGAGGTAGAAAAGGGGTGGATCTATTGCCACAACTACCCCCAGGTTTTTCGAACTAGGATCAGGGAGTTAGAGGATGGGGGCGTGGATAGCTATAGGCTATAGAGCCCTATGACCTGAAGGATCTGAGGATTATTGTTGATAAAATCTGATTCCATTATACATCTATAGTATTATTTTTAGAAAATATTCTATGGGGATTTATTCTTACCAGTTCTTGCTTCATATTCATCTAGGGTGGTGCGTGGTGTTAGTACAACCCTGTGATAGTGATGTTTTATGTATCTTCAGACATAAGAGGAAGAGGTATGCTTCCCCCATCTAGGTATGTTCTTGAGTTGTGATTAAAACCATTTGGTTTATTCAGTGATCCCCAAAGTGGATAGTGTCTAAGTGTGACATATTATTTCCTTTGGATTGTGTGTTCGGGGTGGGGTTTTCTTGCTAGAGAGTCAGAGTAGGCCCTGATGGTACTGGTGGATCTTTTATGCTTAAACCTTATGTTGGAGGTTCTTATAGAGACGATAAGTGGATATGAACTTCTATCGACTGTGTAAATTGACTCTAAGAGGAATTTTCCTTGCATGGAACCATTTCCGTAGTAGTAGGGGGACCCAGCAAATTTTACTTAGTGGGGATTGGTTTTATACCATCCATGTTCAGATGGATTCCACTGGTGGGTGTGGCATTGTTAGTGTATTTTGGGACAGAGTTCTTCCATTATATAGGAGTGATCCAAGGATGATAAAGACAATCTCATGTGTGGGAAGACACAACCAACTTATATCATATGGCTTGTTTGACCCTTTTAGTGGTTGTTCTATGATATTTTGGTTTCCTGCTATAGTGGTGGAGTTGAGGAAGTCTACCAAAGGATGTGTTGGGTTTTCCACCACATGAAGAGTTATTTTTATAACACCCCAAACATTTTAATGTATGTTTCAATAAAATAATTTTTATTCATTAGATATCCTATATTTCATGAATCATTGAGCCTCTATGAAACAAAACCTGTTTAATTATAGGAGAAAATCATAACATATCCATTAAACATTAATTTTCCAAATCTATGTTTTGAATTAAAAAAATGGTCATCTACTATTGTGATCAGTTTGTTATTGAGAGTTTTATAGAAACAACTTATTTTTTATGAATAGTAATATACCCTTATGAATAGTAATATGAATAGTAATATTGCCCTTATAAATAGTAAATCATCTTATTATTTTATTTTCTTAAGGTTGTAATGTAATGAGATGTTGATTAATTTTTCAAGGTATTAAAAAATGAGTTATATATTTAAAAATTTTATTTTTGAATAAATTATAATTTTATTTAATTGTTAAATTAATAATATTTAGAAAATTATTTTCAATAAATGGAGTTCATTTTTTAATTCTACATGTCAAAAAATGGTTAGGGTGAATTTTTGGGATTTTTCTAAAATACTTGAATTCTTCATGAACAGTAAAAATACAGTTTTGAGTTTTGGTATGTTTAATGACATCATAATGATGTAATAATTAATATAAAATTTTGGTCAAATTTTGTACAGAAAAATATGACGTGATGTGTCCCAACTAGCTAATACCATGGGTAAATACCATGGTCAATCCCATGGTTTGGCAAAAATAACCATTGAGGTGTCCTTTGAAATTATTAAAAAAATCCTTCTCATTTACTATAAATACCCACTCATTCCTTCATTTTCTTTCATTCAAAACTTGTTATCCTATAATTTCTGTATTTTTTCATTTCTAAGAGTCCTCTCAAGGTCCCAACCTTCATGTTTTGGGAGTTACTCTCCAAGGTAAGGAAATCTATCACCCTTCTCTTTTTAGAGCTTTCATTTTATCTTATTCTATTTTATATTGAATTAGATTATTTTCGGATATTTCAGTCCATACTCAGTTTCTATCCATATTATGTAAGAATTATGAGAGAACCCTTTTATATCATCAATGTATTTTATGAATTTTTATGTGACGCCATTAGGCTACCAAATTTTCGTGACGGTATCTCAACTTTTCTTTTATTTCGAGTTCCTTTATTTTCTTTTTCATTCCACATCTACATCATATAAATGATATGATTATTCCATTACCTTACATTGACATGAATTTTATTATTCCATTATAATATTTCATCATCATATCTCTTTCCCCCTACCTCTTATACTAAAAATGAAAACATCGTCCGAGATGTGTTAATTTATAACATTCAAGGATGACAGGTTCTCAATTTTTATTACCATCTTATATTTTGGTCATGAAACCATATTTATGGTTGAAACAGAGAATAATATATTTATTTTATCTTATTTAATGTTTTTTAATCCATACACACTCATAATATAAAATACTAATACAAAACAAGTTCATTATGCACAAAAACCACCAAGTTAATCCAAGCGTTTATCATTAACTTTTATCAAAAAAGTCGTACTCATGGTATGTAACCCAAAATAATTATATAATAATTTATATCCCTATATTTTCACTAATAATATATATTAAAAATTCTATATGTTTGACCACATTTCAAATAAACTTCCATTCATAAATACAAGTAAACCAATCATTAAAACCAAGGAAGAAAATGATTCCAAAATAATAAAATTGAACCTATAAAACACATAAAAAGGCCATGAATCAACCTAATAAGGTTAAAATAAATCAAATAAACATATATGAGGTTATTTAATTACCAATTAATGATTAAAAATTATATTATTCCGGTTTTTAAGATCAAAAGAAGAACACATTCTAGCATAAGGTAAGGGGTTTCTTATCTCACTTTTAATCATGTGAGATTCCCATTGATCACCACTTATGTCATGCATGTGATGTATTGTGTACTTATATTTGATATATATTATCATGATTCTCTTTATATTCATGGTATTCTATGATTAATTTGGTGGGTATTGATTTTTGGTTATACGAATCGATTGATTACAACGTGGTAAGGGACATTGTCATAATTTCCATTTCATTGTCATTTTCTTGGTATTGTGCACCTAATATTTCTTATGTGGTATATCCACTGCACATTTGAGATAAAATTTTCATTTTAAAATATAAATATATTATATATACATATTATGGTTTCATGGATATGATTATTGTGTTAAGTCGTATACCCTTTTACATACGGTGTTTATTTGGAATGTTGTTTTAACTATTGAAATGAATCTGTATCTTCTACTCTTTATGGATATTGAGAAGGCATATTATAATTGTATTAAATATATATATAAATAATTATTTGTACATGCAATGATGTTTGGGGCTCTGTATAGCTCTTTGATGCATCAATAGGTCTCATGAGACAAATCAGTTGGTGAAAAACACTTTGAGTTTATTTCCAAAAATCAGATGGGTTTCTACCCATGAAATATCACTATTGTGGGTGCCCTCAAATTATTAGTGTGATTTTGGGGTACTTAGGTGCAGTAGAGTGGCTGACTAAGGTCGTCTCTCAAAGGAGAAAGTGATCTAAAACAACTTTTTAGAGGTATTATAGAAATAAAATAAAAGAGAATAAAAACACTACTTGAAAGGATGGGGGTGATTGTTTATAGTTTATAAAACTTGAAGAAGTTTGCTGGAAGAAGATTTCATTTGTTTTGTTTTTAATTTTGAAATGAAGTTTGATTAAAAAGACACAACAAGAAGATGTTTTTTTTAATATTTTAAAAGACTTAATCGATCTAACTCTACATATTCACTCTATTATTAATCACTGTCATTTAAATTAACATTCACTTAATTATGATCCCTTAATTTTTTAAATCCCAAACCCTATGAGAATTAACTTTACCACGAAGATGAAGTGAATTTAACCCTAGGCTAACTTCGAAACATGCAATCGCAACACCCTGCATTGATTGATGTTCTAAGATTAGATTATGGTCAGTGGTAAATTAAGGCAAATATCCATTCTAGAAATGAGTACTAATTGAGTTTAGGGATTATGTTTTAACTCTACAAATTAATCCCATGTGGTTTTAAATTACCGGTTAAGGTTGTGCTCTCACAGTTCACACAATCCCTGACCTCGCGTGTTTTGTGTTAACTATTCAATTTCTTTCTTAGTTTCATTTAAATTAAAAACTCAATTAATATATCATAATATGTGAATTACAATATCTCATTGATTCAAAATAAATTAATGAAGAAGGATAGAGGTCGATCGATTACTAAAAAGAACTACTCTTCCAAGGGTTGTGTAATCATCGTAGAAGCGAATTGCATTTGCAAAGGTTTATAATGGGTATAACCCAATAACGCTTCTACTCAAGAATTACAGCCCAAATATGAAGATTAATAGAATAAAAAATTTAAACAAAATAGAAGAAAAGGGAATAAATAAAATAAGAACTAATATTTTTAAAACACAAATGAAAATATTACAACATGAAGAAGTGAAGGAGGCTTCGATGAGGGGATTCATGCTTCAAGAGCTACCCCTATTACAATGGTTGGATAATTTGGGTGAAACCAATTCTCCTCTGTCTCAAATATCTTAATGCACGTCCCAACACCACCAAATGAGAAAAAAACCAATTTATAGAGTGGTGGAGAGGCTAGGTTCAAAGCGGTTTAAAGTGTGAATGGGGAATCTTGGCCAAATATGTTATTCCAACTTGCACCGCCAATTTGGATACCAAAACGCGTGAATTGTCTGGCCTTCCAGAAGGATCATATGTGCGGATATGGGTCCTATATTTCCTCTAAAACTTTGGGCTCAATCCAAACCGATATTAAGGAGTTCTGGCCGAAATACATAAGCTTCTCCATTCTGGCGTGTCCAGCCCACGTTTGACTTTATGTCCTAATTACTCCATCCATATTCAATCTTTTTATCAAGCGTCCTGAATAAAAGTTATATCCCATTAAGTTAGTAACATAGTTAGAAAAATATTAATTTAAAATAATTCAAAAAAAAATATTTATGATTGAAATACTACAGTGATTTTGAAAGGGTAAAACTGGAATTTTCATCAAATAATCAAATGAATGATCTAATCTCAAATACTTTCTAATTGAACATATTTAACACACTGTGAGGAAATTTTATCATTTATTATCAATAAAATATTCAATAAAATAGTGTTTTATCAACTCCCCCACACTTACCCTTTTGCACTCCTGAGCAAAACCTCATATCAAGTAAACATCAATATCAAATCAAACCCAATTTTAAAACACATATCCTTGAGATCAAACAATTACACACCAAGAAAAAAATATCATGCCTCATAAAAAACCATTATTTCAATTTCTTCATTTATATCATTAAATATATTTCCACTTTATTTATCCTCTCATGTATAAAACACTTACCTCGCTTGAATTTTCTCTCATCACTCAAATATCAATTTTTTTGCAATGTCTTTTTCATCCAAACACATACAAGGGTCACCATAGGCTTGATAAATTCCTACATCATCACCTAATGTGATTCAAGGACATTTTTTTATCATGAGGATTTTTCAAGTTTGTTCTATGGCTTTCGGTTGGTAGGATTTAGATGTGAAAAACTCTGAGGCTGAATGCGGAGGGCTTGACCCTTTTTGAAGTAAAATTGCATTAATCTAATTTTCACTTAAATATGGTCTTTTCCTCAATCCCCATAGTATCAATTAAGCTTCATCATCATGAAAAGTCATGAAAAGTTTACACCATTCATCATTTCAGCATAAAAAATGTCTATCTTCTCAAACATGATTTTCTTGAAAGCTCCAGATAGGTAGAACTTTCTACCTCAATTAGAAGCTCCAGAAAAGGCACAACTTCACTTGTCATGAAAGCTCCAGAAATGGCACAAATTTCAATATAATTACTTTCTTTAGCAGCAAAAACATCTCTTCAGAATTTAATTTTCCACCCAATGTATCACAGAATGTGGTAGCACAACAAAAGATAGATTCCCCCACACTTAAGCTCAACTAGATTATGAAATTTAACTTCAAGAGTTGGTTGGATAAGGAAAATTGGATTGTAATGTGGCTAACCTAACATGCTATGCATGGATTATAAGGGCTACAAGGATTAAATGTTCAAGGTATTCCATTATAAAAAATGATTCTTTGAAATATGGGCTTTAATACCAAACAAATACCTCAATCATTTAAACATAAGTACCTCAAACCCTCATGTTTTGATAGGAATAGATCAAATTCTGGTTAAATCAAGCATGGTTTGGTTCTCTCAAAAAGTGAGGTAAATGTAAAGAATATGAAAATAATGGTTCAGAAGCCTCACAGGAATGTGGTTTAAAATATAAAGACAGTGATATGTGGCCTGGGATTCAAAATTCACTGTACTTTTCATGAAATTACTAAGTATTTGAACTTGAAACAAAGTCGTTTTCAGCATTCATTTAAGCTCAGTTTCATGGGATAAATTGTTTCACTCCTTGATATGCATTTCAAAATTTTGTTGAGAATCATTTCAGCTCAAAAATTTCAAAAACACAAAGAAAATTTAAAAATAAAAATACAAAATTTGAAAAACAAACAATTTTTTTTGTTTTTTTTAAATCAGAAAACAATTGAAATTACTAAACTAAAAGGTTCCCTCCCCCACACTTAAAATATTGCAGTTTCCTCAATGTGAACTCATGAGATGATATATGCACATGAAATGCATAATTTTAAAATAGGAAAAGTAATATAAAAGTGAAAGGGTTTGGAACGGCCTGATATTCTCAAGTGATGATGGGGTTATGCAGTTTGATGAAATCAACTGCATCGGTTGGTAGTCCCTCGATGTATTTCTTCAAACGTTTCCCATTGAATGTAAAGCTCCTACTACTATCCTCTTGTGTGATCTCCACTACACCATAAGGAAAAACATTAGACACAACATAAGGACCTAACCATCTGGAACGCAACTTACCAGACATCAGCTTCAGTCGTGAACTGTAGAGAAGGACTTTCTCTCCAATATGAAACTCCCTTTGTTAGATCATTCTATAATGAGCTACTTTTGATCTTTCCTTATAGAGCCTTGAGTTATCATATGAAGACAATATAATCTACTCAAGCACTTGAATTTTTAGCTTCTTCTAGATTCCAGTTTGGGCCAAATCCATGTTGCATTTCTTTATAGCCCAATAAGCTCGACGCTCAACTTCCACAGGGAGATGAAATGATTTCCCAAAAACAATATAAAATGGGGACATACCAATGGGTGTCTTGTATGCTATCCTATAATCCCACAATGCATCATCCAAGAGCTTTCTCCAATCCTTCCTATTTGGATGCAGGGTTTTCTCTAAAATCTATTTCAACTCACAATTTGAAACCTCTACCTGGCCATTTGTTTGGGGGTGGTATAGTGTTGATTTTTTCTGTGTCACCCCATACTTTCGAAGGAGGGAAGCCAAATTCCGATTGCAGAAGTGTGTCCCTTGGTCACTGATGATGGCCTTTGGTACTCCAAACCTACAAAAAATTTGAGCTTTGAAAAAATCCACTACAACATGAGAATCGCCAGTCCTGGTGGCCTTGGCCTCCACCCATTTACTCACATAATCAACAGCAACCAAAATGTACAAAAACCCAAAGGAACTAAGAAAAAGACCCATAAAATTGATGCCCCATACATCAAAAATCTCTCAGAATAGTATGGTTTGTTGAGGCATCTCATGTCTCCTAGAAATGTTCCCAGTGTGTTAGCAATGAGAGCATGACATAGAAAACACATGGGCATCATGGAATAAGCTATCCCAATATAAACCAGAGTCTAAAACTTTCCTAGCTGTCCATTGGGGTCCAAAGTGTCCACCATAAGCAAGTGTATGACAAAAATGCAAAACAGAATCAAACTCATGATCGAGAACACACCTCCTAATAACTTACTCACTACACATGTGCCAGAGGTAATGATCATCCCACACATAAAACCTAGACTCACTTTTTAATTTTTGGACATGATGCTTCTTTAAATTTGCTGGGATTTCAGAGGAAAAAATTTAATTAACTAAATCAGCATACCAAGGATGCGTACCTGAGATGGTATAGAGATGCTCATCGGGGAAAGTGTCCCGAAGTGGTACCTGGTCCAAGGTGTCACCCTATGGTGTGTGAGTAAGCCTACTCATGTGGTCTACCACCAAATTCTCTGACCCCTTCTTGTCCTTTATCTCGATGTCAAACTCTTGAAGAAGGAGCATCCAATAGATAAGTCATGGCTTTGAATCTGGCTTCTTTAGGAGGTACCTCAAAGCTGCATGGTTAGAAAAAACAACTACTTTAGATCCCAATAAATATGAACGTAATTTATCTAAAGAAAATATAACAGCAAGAAACTCCTTTTCTATGGTGGTGTAGTTTGATTGGGCAGAATCCAATGTCCTTGATGCATACGAAATTACATGTGAACGTCCCTCCGCCCTCTAAGATAAGACAACTCCAACTGTGAAGTTGGACACATCACACATAAGCTCAAATGAAAGGTCCCACTACGGGGGTTGTATGATCGGTGGAGTGGTCAGACAATTCTTTAGCCCATCAAATGATACCCTGCACAAATCATCAAAAATGAAGTCAATATCTTTTTGAAGCAATCGAGATAAGGGTAGAGCGATCTTACTAAAATCTCTGATGAAGCATCGATAAAATCCAGCATGTCCAAGGAATGATCGAACATCACGCACACATGTAGGATGTGGAAGGGATGAAATAATGTCTACCATAGATTTATCAACTTCAATGCCATGTTGTGAGACTATATGACCTAAGAAAATTCCCTTTTCGACCATGAAATGACATTTTTTAAAATTTAAGACCAGATTCTTCTCAATACAATGATGTAACACATCACCCAAACTAGAGAGACATTCATCAAATGAGGATCCTTAAATTGTAAAATCATCCATAAATACCTCCATGTTGGTCTCAATGAAATCTGAGAAAATACTCACCATGCATCTATGGAAGGTACCTGGGGAATTGCAAAGTCCAAATGGCATCCTTAGGTAAGCAAAGGTACTAAATGGGTAGGTGAATGTTGTCTTCTCTTGGTCCTCTGCTACAATGGGAACCTGAAAATAGCCATAGAAACCATCCAAGAAGCAATAATGTGTCCTACCTGAAAGTCTCTCAAACATCTGCTCAATGAATGGAAGTGGGAAATGGTCCTGATGAGTGGATTGATTTAGTTTCCTATAATCAATACACACTCTCCAACTGTTTTGTACTCTCACTGGAACTAACTCATCATTTTCATTTTTTATAACAGTGAAACCAGTTTTCTTTGGTAAAACCTGGACAGGGATAACCCATTGTGAGTCAGAAATAGGGTAAATGATACATGCCTCAAGTAATTTTTCAACTTCATTTTTAACAACTTCCAAAAGTGTTGGATTAAGTCTCATTTGTGGCTACCTAATCGGTTTATCCCCATCTTCCAAGAGAATTCTATGCATGCAAATGGAGGGGATAATACCTGATATGTCTGCCAATGTCCAACCAATTTCCCTAATGTTATCTCTCAATAGATTCAAAAGTTTTTCTTCATGTTCAAAAGAGAGATTGTTTGCAATGATAACAGGTAATCTATCACCACTCAGCAAGTATGCATATATAAGATTTGGGGGCAATGGTTTGAGTTCCAGTGTAGGGGGTGATGTATGGATGGAGAAATTGATGCAACAGACATATCTTCACAATGAACATCAGTATTAGAATAAAAATCATCAAAATTAGAAAATAATCCATCAAATCCATCAGCATACTCAACAACCATGTCATAATCAGAGTTTATATGATCAGAATTTGAATCCACAACAAAATCAAATCCAAGAGAGGTTTCTCCATCAAAAATAGGTGTGGAAGTACTCTTAGACATCAAACTAGAACCAATACTCATAATCTCTAAAAACATAAGAAAAATCAAAATCCATGGAGTTTTTACTTGGTGGTTCAAAATGGGAGATAACAAAAGCAGAATGGTCCTCATAGGGGTACTTCATGGAGTCCATAACATTAAATATCACAACTTCATCCCCAAATTCCATGTAAAGTGTACCCTCATTGACATTTATGATAGTTTTTTGCAGTTTTGAGGAAGGGTCTACCTAAGATAATGGGGGCATGAGAACTTACCTGATCATCCTCCATTTTGAGAACATAGAAGTCTACTAGAAAGATCATGTCTCTTACTCGGACAAGTACATCCTCAAGGACTCCCGCTGAATATTCCATAGATATATTCGCCAATTGCACCACTACTCTCGTTGGCTTCAACTCACCAACCTGTAAAGAAGAGAACACAGAGTGAGGCATCACATTTATGGAAGCTCCCAAATCACAAATTGCATCAAAAAAGTGCAACTCCCCTATGGTGCATGGGATGGTGAATGTCCCTGGATCCTTGCACTTTATCGGCATTGCTAGAGTTGGTGTAATGAGTGCTGACACATTCTTTCCAAGATTGATCCTCTCATTTCCCATGAGCCCTCTTTAATTGGTGAAGTTTCTTTTAAGAATTTGGAATACCTTGGGATTTGTTTGATGGCTTCAAGTAGAGGGATGTTGATCTCAACACGCTTGAATGTGTCCAAAAACTCCTTTTTCATTGCTTCTCTAGCCATATTCTTGGTTTGAACAACCCTATTTGGAAAAGGAAGAGGTTTATGAGGAACATCGTCAATCTTTTTCTTACCTTTATCTTTCTCCTTGGATTTCTCATCAGTTTGTATGGAATGTGGCTTCTCTGGAGTTGTGGTGAATCCCGGTGGAATGGTAGGTATAGATGTATTGTTCATTTTCTTCCCACTTCTCAATGTGATGGCACTGACATTCCCCTTTGTATTTGGAGTGGTTTGGGAAGGTAGATTTCCTGAATTCTTACTTACAAGTTCATGGAGGGCAGTGGCAATCTGGATCATTTGAGTCTTCAACTCCCTCAGATTCGAACCTTGACTTTTCAGCTCATTCTGTTGATTAAGAACAATTTGATTCAAAAGGTCATCAGTGTTATAATCTACCTTGGGTGGGGGATTCCCTTGTTGTTGGCTTGTTGATGCTTGAGATTCAAATCTTCTTTGGGGTTATTGGAAACCCTGCTGGTAAGGTGGAGGCTGCTGGAGGTTTTGTTGAAAGGGGAGCCTTTGTTACTGTCCAGAGTCATACCTCATGTCCGGTTGATCCTTCCACCCTTGGTTTTATGTTGGATGAAACATCTTTTGGGGATATGGTTGTTGTTGTTGTTGCTGATATGGTCTCCCAGGAAACACCGCTGCACAATCTTCTGTTTCTTGGAGTTGTGGGCAACAGTCAGTTGGGTGGCCTGTCTCAGTGTAAATACCACAAGGCCTTGAAGGAGGGGGTTGAGATGTCGTTTGAGCCAAAGAAATCTGCCTCACCATAGTGGTCAATTCTTCCAACTTGGTATCAATCAAATGACTTTCAAGAGAAGAAGGACTTACCTGATGTACTCCCCTGACATGTGGTGTACCTCTATCGCCAAATTGTTGGGAGTTTTGGGCCTTCTTGTCGATCAATTCACGTGCAGCTATTGGTGTCTTGTCCACCAATGCTCCTACAGCCGCATCATCAACCATGATTCTCTCCATAGGTGTGAGTCCTTCATAGAAGTATTGAATGAGGAGTTGCTCACTGATTTGGTGATGCGGACAGCTTGCACACAACTTCTTGAATCGCTCCCAATACTCATACATTGACTCCCCTTGTGCTTTCTTGATCCCAGATATCTCTTTACGAATGAATTTGGTCCTTGATGCTGGAAAAAATATCTACAAGAAAAGACGTTTTAAATCGTTCCAACAAGTTACATCTTCGGGTTGTAAATAATACACCCAATCTTTCGTAGCTCCATCAAGTGAGAATGGGAATGCTCTTAATTTGATTTGGTCGTCAGATACATTTCTTGGTTTGAATTTTTAGAAAACCACATTAAATTGTTTCAAATGTTTATTGGGATCCTTAACAGAGAGGCCTTGAAACTTTAGAAGTAAGTGAATTAACCCATATTTTAGTTTAAAGTCTGATTCGAGATTTGGGTATGCAATACTATTTTGTTGATAGTTAATATCAAGTGAAGCCAATTCTCGAATGGTTCTATTAAGTTCATTTCCATTATTGTCATACATTGGTTCTTGTTTTATGGTTGAATTTGAATTGCTTCCAATTTTAATGTTCTGATATTGGAGTAATTCTCTAACAAGTTGAATGTTGAAACTTCCCGTAGACTGAGAATGTTTGATTCGTACCCTAAGGCTACTTTCAATCTCAGGGTCAAGATCTAAGAGATCCTTGGGATTATTTTGTGTCATAAATAAATGAAAGATGAAAATAAGGAAAGTGGACCATAGTAAAATAAAAATTAGAAGTTTGATTTGATGGTCCAAAAAGAAGTAGAAGAAAATAAAAGAAGAAGAAGAAAAAAGAAATCAGATTGGGTAAATAAGGAAGAAAGAAGAGAGGAAGAGAATAAAATGTAAAATAAAATAAATACCTATAATTGGTTAAAATAATTACTTTCCTCCCCAGCAACGGTGCCAATTTGAAAGAGCACTGTCGAGGGTGCCATCAAATGATCAGTGTGATTTTGTGGTACTTAGGTGCAGCAGAGTGGCTGACCAAGGTCGTCTCTCAAAGGAGGAAGTGAATTAAAACAAATTTTTAGAGGTATTATAGAAATAAAATAAAATAGAATAAAAACACTACTTGAAAGGATGTGGGTGGTTTTTTATAGTTTATAAAACATGAAGAAGTTTTCTGGAAGAAGATTGTATTTTTTTGTTTTTAATTTTGAAATGAAGTTTGATTAAAAAGACACAACAAGAAGATGTTTTTTTGAACATATTTTAAAAGTCGTAATCGATATAACTCTACCTCTTCACTATATTATTAATCATTATCATATAAATTAACATTCACTTAATTATAATCCCTTAATTTGTTAAATCTCAAACCCTATGAGAATTAACTTTACTACGACGATGAAGTGAATTTAACCCAAGGCTAACTTTGGAACATGCAATCGCAACACCCGACTTTGATTGATGTTCTAATATTAGCTTATGGTAAGTGGTAAATTAAGGCACATATTCATTCTAGAAATGAGGAATAATTGAGTTTATGGATTATTTTTTAACTCTACAAATTAATCCCATGTAGTTTTGAATTACCGGTTAAGGTTGCGCTCTCACAGTTCACACAATTCCCAACCTCACGTGCTTTGTGTTAACTATTAAATTGCTTGATTAGTTTCATTTAAATTAAAAAATAAATTAATAGATCATAATATTTTAATTACAATAGCTCATTGATTCAAAATAAATGAATGAATAAGGATAGAGGTCGATCAATTACTAAAAAGAACTACTCTTCTATGGGTGGCGTAATCATCGTAGAAGCGAATTGCATTTGCAAAGGTTTATAATGGGTATAACCCAATAACGCTTCTACTCAAGAATTACAGCCCAAATAGGAATATTAATAGAATATGAAATTAAAAAAAACAGAAAAAAAGAGAATAAATAAAATAAGAACAAAGAATTTTAAAACACAAATGAAAATATTACAACATGAAGAAGAGAAGGAGGCTTCAATGAGGGGATCCTTGCTTCAAGAGCTAACCCTATTACAATGGTTGGAGAATTTAGGTGAAACCAATTCTCATCTGCCTCGAATATCTTAATACACGCCCCAACCCCATCAAATGAGAAAACCACCAACTTATAGAGTGGTGGGGAGGCTAGGTTCAAAGTGGTTTCAAGTGTGAATGGGGAATCTCGGCCAAATATTTTATTCCAAATTTCACCACCCATTCGGCCACCAAAACACATGGATTGGCTGGCCTTCTTGAAGGATCATATATGAGTAAATGGGTCCTATATTTCATCTAAAAATTTGGACTCAATCCAAGACCAGATGAAGTAGTTATGGCCTAAATACAGAAGCTTTTCCATTCTGACATTTCCAGCCCACCTTTGACTTTAGGGCCCAATTACTCCATCCAGATGCATTCTTTTTTATCAAGTGTCATGAATAAAAGTTTTATCCCATTAAGTAAGGAACACAGTTAAAAAAATTATGTTAAAATAATTCAAATATAATATTTATGATTGAAATACTACAATGATTTTGAAAGGGTAAAACTGGAATTTTTATCAAATATTCCAATGAATGATCTAATCCCAAATACTATATAATTGAACATATTTAACATAATGTGAGTAAATTATATCCTTTATTATCAATAAAATATTCAATAAAATAGTGTTTTATCAACCCAAAAACATAAACCATTTCGGTGGTATAGTGGTATCATGTGCCACATAAATGATGCCCAATTAACAAGAATATCTCTTTATTCATTTTCATTTATTACTATCCTTGAGGTTTTCACTATGACTAAATCTATGGATGCAGTTTCATTCTCAGTTTCTTAATGGAATTTTTGTTTAATTTATTCACCATCCCATATTGAATATTCCAAATTTATGATGATTCAATTATTTTTGATTCATGCTGCCACTATTTGTAACCCTTACTGATCATTTGATCTAACCCATTTCATTTATTTACCATCAATAGGTTATGAATAGGATACCATTTCTTGAGTTCTTGTGGACGTAGTTTATTGTTTTTTGTTATTTATTGTATTTTTTTTACCTTTCTCAATGTAATATGAGTTACATGTATGTATCTAGTTTCTTCAAGACTACTAAGATGATCGTTCCTTTTGGATGTCATTCCTTTTTAATCATGCCAATGTAATTAGTAATGCACTTTATATGGGATTCTGGGGTCAGGGTATTACAATTTTATTCATGGAATGAAACCTAGTTACTTACCTAATATCTATCTAGTCATATTAGTGGACTCTCATGGAGCTTTGTGTGCTATTTTTAGGTTGGAGGGTTGCATATGGGAGAATGGTAAAACCCAATGTGTGCACTTGGGAATCACTGTGTTTTTCGTTGGTACACTCTTGTGCTCAACATCATAAGTGCACATGAACACTTTTGGATGGTGTGGAATATCTCGAGTAGATCTTGGTTACCCTACTCTTTTGAAGTAAGGTAGGGAGGCACAACGCGGGGATTGATTTCGTGAGGTATCACTTGACTGATCACCCACAGGACAAGTTCATTACTAGTTTTCAGAAGGTGGGGAGTATATAGAACATCCAAGTATTAAAAATGACACCAATCATGCTAATAGATGAATTGATTATGATGTTTATCCCATCAATAGTTTACCAAGGAGAAGGATGGTTGTACCAAATAGAGTGAACAGTTTGGGTTCTAGAGAATATGAATCAGTTTTTCATGTTGTAGTGGTTCCATTGTGAACCAACCATCAGTGTATCACTAGTTGATCCCACGTTTGTGATGCCTTAAAGGTTAACAATATATTGGAGGGATCTAGTAGGATAATAATGTTTTGGTGAAGTCCATCCAAGGTTGGTTGAGGACTTCCAAGATATGTTTGTATCTACATCGAGTGAGCGAGGTGATATACCACTAGACACTATGACCATAGTTCGACCAGGTTCTTGATTTTTTCTTCATATCATAGTTCAATACACATTTTCATGTATCATTTAGTGATTTCAACCTATCTTGAGCTAGACATGGTCATGGTTTGGATTTTTTAGTTCCTCGTATTGCATGTTTGTAGACAACATGAGAACCATCTCGTGAGCTCACTAGAGTGAGTGGTCATGTTGAAGATTTGTTTCCCCCTTGTGTGATTTTTATTTCTCTTTTCATGGATGATAATACTTAATGTGGGGAGAATATAGTGACTCAGGTTTTTTTTAAGACATTTTAATAACTCTAGAAATATTTCCAAATATAGGCACTGATTAGGTGAGAAATTTTGTGGTTTGAAGAGCCTTAGTGATGTGGTATTAAAATTATTAAATATATTATATAATGTTAATGCATGTTTTAAAGAAAAGAGGAATATATCTTGATCAGAGCCTCATATTAGATATCCAATGTCACTTTTGAGTTTAAAACATGTTGTTTAACCAAGGTGTGACATGATGTTTATAGGTGTTGGGAGATCAGTTGAGGGTGTGTTGGTGGGATATTAAATATAGAGTTATTAATTTATTGGATTTAAATTAATAAACCTCTCCCTCCCAAATTTGGGTATCATACATAATTGTTTAAGAGAATTCCCAACCCCTTGTGTGATGGAAAAATTAAGGTGGAACCAAGGAGAAGAGGCAACACTAATCTCTGATCTTAATGGTGATCGCTCTCGGATTGTGGTGCAGTGGCTTCAGATTGTGGATCCACACGTGATTCTTTTGTGTTTCACAATGAGGTAACTTTATTTACAATATTTATATCCTAATTTCCTTTTAATGTATAGTTTTATTTTTTTAGATCCCTTTGGTGACTTCTAGAGATCCTATGATAGTATATTTATGGGTTTTATTAGAAACCAGGGTGTTTCAGGTGGCTTAGAGTGGATTACAATTCAGAATTTTAGATCACACAATGTTTAGTACAGGAGCAGACATTATGTGCTTTTCCTGCTTGAGGAAGATGAAATTTTGTGGACTACACACCATGTACTGGTTTTTCACACCATTAAGTGAGCCAAATTCATGTGGATGAAGGATTTTTCTAGACATAAAGTGTCAAAGGACATTTTAGTGTAGAATTATGCGGCCAGGTACATGGAAAATGGTTTCTAAACACAGGTATGAGTTGAGGACAAGACCAAGGGGACAAATATTAAAGACACACTATGTACCTAGTGCATACACCTATTGGGTGACATGGACAGATGATCGTTTATGGGTGAAGACATTCCCATGAGATCATATAGGGTCACACGCCTTGTGACATGGGTTATACACTATGTATATTTCCTAATGCATTCTATGTATCGACATGGTTCATGGACTCGAACCGATGTCTAGAGGCACACCATGTACTATGGTTACATGTCGTGTACTCCCATTTAAGACTTCACATTCATGAACCGCAATCTTTCAAACTTGTATGGAGGTCTGTGATTCTCATATCCTGATTAGTTTTCCATGTTGGACATGAGGGTGGCCATGTTTTTGGAATGAGAGATGCGACTTACAGCGGGGTTATAGGGTCACCGGACTGTGGTGTATAGACCTATATCAGATTAGTGGGTTTTCATGGTGTATCCCTATGAGGGTAAACTATGGATTTGCGTACTCAACATGAGATTACAATCCCCTAGATAGGATGATATCTATAGTGTTGTTTTTTTTTCAAGGAGGTTAGGGTGGGATCCTCTGTCGTATCGACTTCCTTTGGTGGGGTTCATGTTATTTTAATTACCTTAACAGATAGGCAATGAACACATATATAAAAGTATATTCGAGTAGGGTTTGTGGCTTCATAATTTATATGATCCAACACTTAGAATGTGGGTTTTCAGTAGGGTTTGTGAAATCATTTTGATTATGATCCCCTACCCAGTGGTCGGTCCCATTGGGGTTTGTAGTATCATTGAGAGTACAATCTCCAAATTTCTGGTTGGATACAGATTTTAGGTGTTGGTATATCCCAATGATCTTGGGAATGATACCCTATATTTTTATCATGGATTTGGGATTATATAGGGTTTTTGGCATCCTCAGTAGTGTTGGGTGTGATCTCGTATCTGAGAGATATGATATCTAAAGTTATATATTGACTTTTTGATGTCCCCTAATAGTCCTAGGTGTGATCTAGTATATGCGATCTGAGATATTCAGTGTCTATGGAAAGTTTTCAAAATTACCCCAATAGGGATGGGATAGATCCCAAATCAAAGTACCGATATCAGTTGAGTGACAACATGATTTTAATTATTGATATAACCAAAAAGAGTGCTCTCTTGGTTGTATTCCATCTAGGATAGAGATGATGCACCACCAAGATATTGTTACCTAATGGAACATGTCCTCTCATGTGGTTTCCATTTGGGATGGCAGAGCTACTCCTGATGGAGTGGTATCTCTTAGATGTGCTATCTGGGATGGTAGGGGTGTTACCAATGAGAGATATATCTCATACAAGTACCATGTGTGATAGTAGGGATCCAATAATGATTTCTCCCAAATGTGGATGAAATTAAAGAATCAAGATGAATCATGTTGATAATAGTGAGTTCAGTACATCATGAGACTTGGATTATGAGATGATTACATCATTGTGCTTCATGGTTTCCTTATGGTGATGTAATATATCAAGATTTACATAATATGCATAGATGATATAAATAGTCTTGTATAGATGAGGATTGTTCAAGGTGGAGTTTCTAATATCCAGCTTGGGTTCCCTCAACCTTGGGTCCAACATACTGTTTATTTTTAGTTCCTAGATTTATTTAATGTTTTAGGGGTACCTATATGGTAATTTTAGATTCTCCCTAAATATTATTTTTCCATACTTATTGTGTATTATGTAGATGGTATTTCTTTTGATGGTGTCCTAGTAGGAAATAGAATAGGTGTACCATAGTGATCTGGATAGACAGAGGTGTATAACAAGGGTGGACCAAAGTGTGTTCCTGTAGTTGAATTTGAAAGAATCCACCTCCATCTGAGTAGGTTGGACTATTTTTCAATTATTGGCAGACTTGTGGTTTTAGCTTTTAGGATTTTAGTACATTATTTGTACTCATATCATGGAATATATGTATAAAATAATTTTTAGAAGTTTTATTATCTTTTTACTATTGTATGAAGATATATGTGGGTGTGGGTGTATAGGTACAATAGAATAAGATCTTCCATATGTGTGTTATACCTACTCGATGCTAGTCGCCAACCCATAGCCTATTAGAGGATGTCTTGGGTTAGACACAGACTGGGTCTCAGTGGTTTGGGTTGTGCCATAACATTCCCTAAGAATGAAACTTTCTCTAAACCAAACTCAGACTTACTGTAATTTTAATACATAATTTTTCTCTACAATGTTTTCATTAGAATATTGAAATGTTCTTCATGTTCCTACTTTATTATTTAGTACATGATAATATCATCTATAAAGACTTCCCCAAATTTTTGAAGGTAATCTAAAACGAATCTATTCATCAATTCCATGAATATTTTTATCATTATAAAGTTCAAATTGAATTATTATGAACTTATAGTTCCTTTAAATTTTATTAAAATGTGTCATAGGTTTATCATCCATCTTCACCATTACGTGATAATATCTCATCCAATGATTAATCTTGGAGTATTATTGGGATCCACATAGCTGATAGAATAATTCATCAATACATGGATGTATATACTTTTTCATTATCATGATATTGAAGAGTTCATGATAATCAATTTAGTGGTGCACCAACACATCCTACTTCTTGATGAAGAGGACTGGTGAAACACGTGGTGAAGTACATGGGAATATAAACCCTTTATATAGATACTTTTATAGTTTCTTATTTATCCCCTCATGTTAAACATTATTAAATCTATATGTGGTCTTGGATATAATAAAATCCCTGATAATAATCTTGATTGAGAAATAAACCCCTCAACTTAGAGGGAGAATATGTAATTATTTGGGAAACATATTAGTGTATTCCCCACAGTAGGCATGTCATGCAGTGAAATATTTTCCTTGGCATCAATAATTATGAGCTATATATTATTTATCACAAGGAAATAATATCCATGCTTGAGATCATGACACCAAAGAACATTTATACTCCCCTATCACATATATATAGTTGGAGGTGATTCATGATAAAAAGGGTGATTTACTTCTCTCATGATTTTTTTGGATATATACAAGGAAATACAATTGATACCCAAAATCACATCAAATTTCACTAAAGGGAGAATGATAATAATTTCAAGAATAGTCCAAGGAAACTAAAATGGTTATATAATAATCATTGATGTTATTCCATGATGATATTAAATCATTTGGGTTGGTGACATGATGTTCTTAGAAATCATACAAGAGAGGTAAATATGGCTTGAATTGAAATACAACAAGAAAAAACAAATCATGAGTAAAGTTTACAAGTAATTCGGTAATTGTGATCCATATCAAAAAATTAAATTATTTGTTCCCTTGGTTATGTATATTTTTGGTTCTTATCATGCTTGTTATCCATTGGAATAAAGAATTTTCTTGGTTAACTCCCCACTTCATCACATTTTTGATATAGAACTTTGAATGGTTCTTTAGACTAAACTTCACTTATATCAATTATATTAACTAAAATATTCCTTTATAATTGAAAATTGTATACTTTTTTCTGTATTTATCAACACATAAAACATCATCATGTTCATTTGTGACATTTTCCATTGTGAGTTTTTCATAATTTTTGACACATAAGAAATTGAATATTTTTTCCTCTATGAAAATTATAAGATGAACATCCTTGAGATTTCATACAATACATTATTATGTATTTGTAAATTAGAATATGTTCATGTATTTAATAATTATTTGGGATATATACTTTTTAATTATAAAAAGGAATCTTACTTTATCTCTCATCGTTTTAGGAATCTTATTTGTGTATCCATTACATTCCTCATTGCATTGGTTGGTGAATAATTTTCTATAATTTACATCCAGTGAAAAAATATATGGAAAATTAGTGATGTATGTTATTAAAATATTAAAAAAAATAGAAACCATGACCATTAATGTAACAACTCATAAATTACATATATTCATTAAACTATAAATTTAGAGATTTTAAATCTATGTTATCGATGACCTATTTCCGAACATAATATTTTTTTTTTGATCTTATAATGATGTTTTCAATAAATATCTTGAATTTTACAAAGAAGGTAACCTATTAGTGTCAAAATTAGTGTACAGAAAGACCCATTTTCATGTACCTCCTGAAAATCGAGTGTATGTCATTGCGCCCATTTCTAGGGTAATTACCCATATGTCCCCTTGTGCTAGAGATACATCGAATTGAAGTATTCAGACTGGGTTTTTTTTCTAGAAACCACTTAATCAACAATTAAACTTAATTTAGGGATGTTTTATTATTTTTATTGGTATCCCAAATTCTTTTTCTATTTTTTTTATAATCTTAATCCCAAAATTAATAAGACATTATATTAAAACAAACTATGATAACCAATGTCTTTAATAATAATTAATACATGATTTATTACATTAAATAACACTAAATATAACCCATATGATCATGATGTATAGTGTTTTTGGGTTATTAAATACATATAATAACAACTTTATCATGGTATTAATCAAAATTATAAGAAATACACCACAATATGTGCTTATATTTCATTCCATAAAATATTAATAAATTTTATGGAGTGGGGAATGGACCAAAATAATCACGGGGGGTCTAAAAATTTGAATTCATAAGGACTAAAATCTTACAATATTAACACATTATTAAGGTAGGGATAATGTGTATGAGAAAATATTACTTGGGGTATCAAGAGTGGTTCATGAGTCAACGAATCCACTAACTATATTTCCCTATTTCTATGCATGGGAAACCTCTATGTGATTTGAGAAGAGGTTTATGCATTTTTGAACCATGTAAATTGTAGACCTTGGGATTTATATATAATTGTGGATGGATCCATATAAAATATAGGAGTCATTTTCAAACCCTTTTAACATAATAATATGTGAAATGTACAATTCAATTCCCTTAAGCATAATAGAGGTTTTGGTAATGAGAGAATTTATCTGACCAAGGTAAAAACTGATAGCAAGGATATTTGAGCCGAACTCATCTTCAATGAACCATCCTCATAACAGAATACAATTTAAGAAATACCCATTGTTGATTAATATAAGAAAAAAAATATGAGGGACCCATTACACACATCGAACTTTGATTTCTCAGTTAACAACTGAGTGATCTTCTTGACTACTGACCATATGCGGCTAAAGAGAGGGTGATATATCCCATGGCTTGATAAGGGGGATTAGCTCGACCTCAAGGCCCCATGACCATACCATTGTCTCGCATTGCACGATGGGGTCGTGGGGGAGAAACGTGCGATTCCCAAAGGTTGATTAGAGAAGATTTGGTTCTGCTTAATCACTCATACCAGGTGCACCGTTTTCACCTCAAAACTCCCAACGGTTCTATATCTGGAAATTTGTGGACCTAATTTTCAAAGGTAGGCGTTCGCTGGGTGGTTTTTGGCCAGTGATGATTAAGAACTCACATTGGTCAAGAGGATGGGAAGTCAGTCTCATCACACCCTTTAGGGGGGAATTATTTCCTGTTCCAGGACTCTCTTATAGATTTAAGATGTATTCATATGTTTGTGAATATTTGGTTTATACCCAAGCATAGTATCCACGGATTTCTCCTGGTTGGAAATGGTCAACTGGACGTAGGGTTTCAGAATCATTTATGCCCGAGGTTTACCATCCCTTGTTGGATTAACGAACCCGAAGAGTCTGGACTCATTGAGATGGCACTGGTAGCCTCGTAATCAGGCACTCTGGAGTTTATTGTCATCCAGGGGGCAGATAATTATTTGATCATTTGGATTGAACCCATGGTACGGGCTTCCTACGTATCCTCACGAGAGGAATCATAATCCATGTAGTTCAGTTTGGTATGGGACTTACACTCCAGGCTGCCTGGGGTTGGTGCGGTGATCTGACGTGAAGATAGTCGGATCAACTGGTTGTTGGTATTGAACCTCGTAGAGGCTTACTACATACCTTGACTATGAGACAGGGATAAAAGTCCATGTAGTTCAAATAGAGGTGTCAGAAGACTGACGTTAATGTGGACCCAGGGGTCCGATGGTGATCGGGCTTGAACCTCTTGGAGGCTTCCTACATATCCCTGTGGTGGGGAATCAAATTCCACGTAGTTCGAATTGTCATGGGTCTTACACTCTAAGGAGGACCATGTGGGCCCGGGGGTTTGACATAAAATGGGGCCGGAATGACAGATTTTTTGGCTTGAACCTCGAGGAGGCTTCCTACGTACCCTGCTTTGGAGATGGGGATCAATGTCCACATAGTTCTCTTGGAAGTGGGGCTTACACTCTGAGGCAGCCCTGGGTAATGGATTGAGGCTTACACTCTGAGGAGGCCCATAAGATGATGTCATTGTCGATGCTTACTATAAGCCCATGCGAGTCATGCTCGGTGTGAGAAACAAGAGGCAGTAGAGACCAGACGATCACTTCGTGAAAGGTGTGTCCGTGGGAAGTGGAGTGGGGCTTACGCTTGGAGCATCCCAAAATGTCGGGGCTTACTCTGAGATGGATGCTCAAGTGCCACTATAGAGAGACAACTATGTATGGGTCTTACGCAAGGAAGCTACCCATAATGTCTTCCTCATGTCTGGCCATGAGGGCATCCCAACCCACTGGTGGGTTGAGGCCTTCACCTATGCACTAGTGCATAAGCGGGATAATGCCAAGGGGCATTGGAATCTCTCTGAACAAAGGGAGATGAAAAGTGTGAATCACACGCCTGACATTCGGAATGCAATGAGGGTGGCATGGTGATAGAGGATAATTGTTGACCGTGTTCGAAACACAGCATCCATATCGTGTTAGCCTGAAATGGGGACAAACAAATGAGGGTCGACTGCTGACCGTGTTCGAACCACAGAACCTGACTCAAAGTGTTTTCCAAAGTCTCTCGGGGGCGTTTTCCCAGGACGGTAGGTGAGCCGAGGAAGTATGGGAACATACTGTTAGGGGGTCCCTTCAGACATGCAAGGGAATGGAGATCTGAATGAAGGACATGCAAAGCATGAGGTGGAGTGATGGAATGTTTGAATGGATTCCAGCACTCTTGAAATTATGCCACTATAAACATGGCATGAGGCATCTTATGCTTGGAGCATAAGGAATCTCTTTCATGGAGCAAGAGGCATCCAATTATTGAATGATATAGAATGATACAGTTTATAGTCATGTAGAGAGGACTGTTTCCATATAGTTTAACATCACATGGATAGGACGAGGGTCATACAGTTTAATGTCATGTGGTCAGGACGACTAGGTAGGAGAAACCTAGAAATAGTTGGTGTGGGACTTACGCAAGGGAAGCCCTTTCTAGATGAACCTAGCAAAAGGAGCTAGGTAATGGGGTTATAAGAGAGTCATGAGGAGTAGCTCGACTCATGGCATGTATAGGACAGATGTTGTGGAAGCATAAGGGTTCAATAGAAAATATTGTTGACCCACCCCGAAAAGTTTGCGGTGCGACTCTCTATTTTTCATGGGGGTCAGTGAGGGTAGCGAAGGGACCATCCTGAAGGGCCAAGACTGCAGCCCGGCACTTATCCCGAGTGTGGGTGTGGGGGCACAACCCCCACGTATGAACCAGTGAGTGCATCGGTTTGTCACATGGGGGCTGGCCGCGAAGGAGGCGGGCCACGTAGAAGTTGGCCGCCTAGGATGTCTGCAAAGGAAATGGCCGCTAAGGGCTGGCCGCATGTGGTTTGCGGTTTGGTTTTCCACGAATGGTGCCCACAGAGGAGCTGGCTGCGAGGGAGCAGGTCGCGAAGGACTAGGCCACGAAGGAGGTTGTCTGCGAAGGATGGCCATCCACGAAGGGTGTCCGCGGATGAGATGGCTGCGAGGGAACAGGTCACGAAGGACTAGGCCATGAAGGAGGTTGTCCGCGAAGGATGGCCATCCAGGAAGGGTGTCTGCTGATGGGATGGTCGCGAAGGAAATGGCCTCGAAGGGCGTCTGCAAAGGGGATGGAGCCCATCCTACTTCACACCCACGGAGGGGTTCCCGCCTCTATTTCACGAATGACACTAGTCCGCGGAGGGGGTGGCCGTGAAGGAGATGGACACATGTGGTTCGTGGTTTGTTTTCTCCTCTATGCAGAAGAGAGCATCTTCGAATGATATGGGTTCCGTAGATGGTCACCGAACTTTCCCACTAGGAGGGATTTCTCCTGCGTCTCCCCACGGTTTTTCACCTGTCCTTCCTCCCTCCTCCTTTTTTTGGTGCCCCTCGGTTATTTATAGAGTCACAAAGAGGATGTATCGACGGGCACACAACACTTTTTGCGGAGGCCCATGACCGGAAACCCAGTTTACGGATGACTTGGTCAATACACTTCGCGGGGGAATTGAACCGCGAACCAAACTAGGTCGAGGAATGCTTTGCGGCTGCACAAGGCCCCACCTCTATTCCACAAACGACGGCGTACGCGGTCTGGGCCGGTTGTCATGGTTCGCGACTGGGGTGGTTCGGGACGGTGGACCGGCCTGGCGCTCGTCCTACTTCGCGCCCGTAGAGGGCTCCCGCATCCGTTCCCCAAACGGCAATGGTCCGCGGAGGAGGCAGACTGCCGAACCGGCCGCATACTGTTGTTGGGAGCCGGTACGCGGACTGGTTCGGTCCTTTCTAAGTCTCGGGGTAATTGGATTTCCCCCTTGCAGAATTTTCAGGACCCTATAACCATAAGAAACATTCCTTATCTAGGAATATCCTTAAATCAATCCTTATTACAAAAATTCCATAAACACTAACATTATACAACCATTATAGCAAACCTAGCCCTCAGTTCATGGTTGTTATCATCCATGCCATGAACCATTTATGTGAAAACTAAACTAATCATGAAATCATAAACATAGGTCATGGTTAACCACTAAGGAATAATAAATCCATGGAAAGAGTCTCATAATAGATTAGGATTACTCACTAATCTCATTCATGACATCTTGTGAGACTAAAACAATACTTAATTCACTGGAGTGCTAGTTGGGTGCACCCATCATAATATGTGCATGCTCATGTGTGCCATAAAGATCATTCCTCATAAGAAAAAATTTAAGAAACTTGTATCTTATGATCATGGAGAGTTAGTTACATACATAAAAGTTCGCAATTAATTAATTATATTTATATCTAGGTGAATACCCTTGAGTGGAAATTGGTATGGGTATTCACTACAAAAATATTTTTCTTGTAAAAACATAGTATAATTTTGAAATCAAAACAAGGGTACATAAAGGATAATTAAAGTATTATTGAGGTTGAAATGGGAATCTCATCACTCAGCTATAATAATTTTAGTATTAGGTATGTGTGAGAATGAATAAAAACATGAAATAATGAAAAACCAAATGCATAACATAAAAGAGGTTCTTGAATAAAGAAGATAAAGAGAGGATCCCTTACCTGGAGAGGATTCTTCTAAATGATTTGGAGGAGATTTTTAAGTGTTTGGAGGAACATTTGGAGGTCTCTAGAGAGGTAACAATTGAGTAATTCTATGATTATATAGAGTCTAGTGAGTAGAAATTGGAGGTTGGGTGGGTTTATATAGATAAAAGGGATAATTCTTTGTTAATTTCCAAACATAAGATTTGGAATATATATGAGAAAGTAATAAAAAAACCATACCATATTTTAATTTTTTTTATACCAAATAATATTCGTTATAAATATTTTACATGTTTAATAATGGTTCTCATTAAAATATTACCCATGGTGATGTGGAAGTGAGTCATTTTTATAAAGATTTTATTTTAATACATTAAAATACAATATTGGTTTTGGGGGATTCATTAAGGGATAATACAATTTATATAATGACCTAATAACATTATTTAAAATTTTAAAAAAAAATTCTTCACTCATACATTTTATTATGTATATTGAATCATATTTTGGGTTTTTTGATGTCATAATAAGAACCATATATTTTTACAGTATTAAAATTTTACCTAAAAATTTGACTACATAAAAAAATTATGAAAAAACCACCTTTAGATAATTTATATGTGATTATTTAAAAATCAATATATATTTTATAAAAAACTATTCTATAAATTTTTGAATTTTAAATTTTAAATAAAACAATATGAAATTATTAAAAAATTCTGGATTTGTTTTCGATGATAATAGTTTTATGACCCTTATAATAATAAATACTCACTTTAATGAATTATATTATCATTTATATTTAATAAATTTTAATTATTAATAATATTTTATTAAATAATAATTTATTTATAAAATTATTAAATTCATAAAAATCATCTCTTGATTGAAACTATATATCTCTCAAAAATAAATTTTGTGTTTCATCGTATCAAAAAAAATTTTTGTCACTCATTATTTAATCATTTACAAATTAAAAGAGAAACATATAATTATTTTTTTATTAAAAAATAAAAATATTCAAACTGTTAGGGTTTAGATACACAACCCTTTATTAAACCAATGAAAACCCTAAGGGTAAGGTGGTTGATGGTGATATTTTCTTGTGGTGGTTTAGTGTACATTGTTTGGGCCTAAATCTCAATGAGAGTGAACTTATCTCATAAGTGGTTTTGTTTTATTTATTGAACCTTATGTTGTGATTGGTCAATAATAATTCCCAATGATAGTATCTACATCCTAAGATCTAATAAATCTGCTTTATATAGTACGATCTGACTGGTCGAAGCCATCTCTTCATCTACCCATGTTAGTTATACTTTATAATAATTATTTATAAATACTATTCAAATGATCACTATTCTAGTTGACCTCAAATAGTATATGACCCCTGAAAACTAGGTTAGTTTATCATTGAATATGTACCTAAAAGAATAGGAGCCATAGAAAATACTATCCAATAACGTTATTGGAAAATAGATATAGGGAATATGTCTTTCAAGCTTGATTTTATCAATAATATGACTTGATAAGAGAATTTTCACAATGGGTATAGCCCTGGACATAGAGGAATCAAGGATCACTAGAATATTGAAAGGAGAAAGAAATTCCTAGATTATATATTGAGGAATACAACCCCATTTTGATGAAAATAGAGATTGATGATGAAATGTTTGAACATTTGTGAGGCATCCTATGTATCATGTTTAATAGGAATGAAAAGCCACAAAAATTGAGATGATTATATATGTTCACGTGATGAGAACATGTTGTGTAGTTTTATTTCATGCGCTAATGATGTTGTCTTTATGTTTAATATCATATGAATTTGATATTTTCCATGCACGTAGACATCATGCTACATGTATGTGTGTCTCATAGAGATGATTTTAGTTACAGATGGGCCCGTAAGGGGTGACGCCGTGGGAGCTCCTTTGGGGATTAGGGTTTCCCCACCACCGTCTTCCCCCTCCCTTCTCCTCCTCTGTTGGACACGATGCGATCGGGGGTTGGGCGTGCGGTGATGGAGTAATGGTGTCGATCACCCCATGGTTTCTCGGATCTAGAGTTCTTCAACCTCCGACGATGAATCAGGTTTGTAGGTTCGCTCCCGCAAGGGCCTTCTCCATTGTTGCCCCCTCTCCTATTCTAGCCCCAGGCACATCGTCTTCCTCCCGAGTCACTACGAGGTCGCGGAGGGAGACCTCAGAAACGCTCGGGGAATGCGGTGGTCCCTTGTCTGTTTTCTGGTTGCAGGTTGTTTTGTCGATTTTCTATTGTTTTCTTCATGTCAGACGTGGGCGCACAGATCGCCAGTTTGGCCCGGTGGTGTTTCAGTATTCCTCCCAATGTCTGGTTCGAAGGATTCTTGGGCGAATTGTGATTGTTCCTGGGCTCGGCGCGGTCGGTGGTTGGATTGTGCATGGCTCAGTGGGTCGACCGCTCTCTGGTTTCATGGACTGGCAAGGACCTTGGAGCTCTGTCGATGAAGATCGTCATTCAAAATCCTCCGACGATTCAGATTTAAAGGTTTATTCCCCATATCCGCGACATCCTCAACCACTTATGAAGCCCCCTCCATTTTCTTCTTGTTTGGGTTCGGAAGGTTCGTCGTCTTCTCCAGGGTCAGTACGAGGTCGCAGGTGCCGTCCTCTGGAAAACTCGACACCGACGACATCCTCATTCTCTCTTTTTTCTCTTGGCCGCTTGCTAGGTTTGCAGCGTACCGATCCGGTGCAACAGAGGCCGCGTGGGGCGGCTGTCTGCTTTCATCTACAATGTCGACTGTAGTTTTTCTTGTGAAGATGATTACTGTCTTCTTTCGTTTTGGTTTTGGTGATTTGGTCTGCTATGGTGACGGATGTCGGCATCGATGGTAGACGAGGGTGAGTGACGCCGGTTTGGGTTTTTCTATGATGGTCACTTTTTGGTGACGTTCTCCGGCGGTGTGGCTCCGTCAGGGAGGGGAGATGTATGATGGAGGTGGAAGGATGAAGGCGTGCCGGGCTGACGCGGTGCCTCGTGGTTCGGGCCACCTCGGTAGTGGTGATGCTATTTGAATTTCAAATTTCCGCTTGTTTTTTGTCTTGGATCCCGCCTGTGTGGTTACCGCTTCCTTTTACTGGACTTTCAGAAAATCAAATAAAAATATAAATTTCAGTCAGTCAGTCAGTGTCTCATTAAATGTATGATAATAAAATATTGAGTGGTCTTATACAATTAAAAGGTTTCCATAGGTGAGATTCTCTTGGAATATGGAACGTTGAAGGAATATAACACATGGGGAGTATGAATCTATGAAAAATATATCAAGGGTACTACAAATTGAGGCTTCCTAGAGAGGATGTGTTTGAGGATAATTTCTAAGGAAGATGTCTAGAAATGAGGAATTATAATTTTGTGAATTAAATGAAATATTTAGTCCTCTAACAATGCATGATTCATTATTTATATAAGAAATAAGATATGATTGAATATCTATCACATTTTACGGAGTGTAAAATTATATTTAGATGGGTCATATATCTATACCGGTGGCCTGTAGTGAGTATTCCTTCCACAATAATGGTATTTTCATTATGAATTATCTTGAGTCTTATACACATAAGGAATTATCATCCTATCATTTGTACCATATTATTATGTCATGGAGTGGTAAAAAGGTTGGAATCATACAATTAGAATTATTGATAATGGGTTTAAGCTTAGATGGATTCCCAGACAGACACAAATAATAGTATTGAGATGAACTCTAATATTAGAAAAGGGAGACTATTCAAATGTACTAGTACAATCAATAAAATTCATTATTGTGAAAATACTAAGGGTTTTACCTATCTTATAGAATAATTAATAAGCCACAATTTATCTGAGGAAATGATGGGGGTCATTCCATGATAAATTTTGTTCTATGGAGTTTGAGAAGGTAGAATCATATAAATATCAATGTTTTCAGGGAAGTCTTGGTTTGTATACTTATTAGGTACCCTATAAATAGGAACCTATAAAAATTGTGGTTCAGTAAATAAAATAAAGTCAACCCATTTAGCTATCTCATAACAGGGAGGATAGTCCAAGTAGTAAGTAGGTGATTATTGTTGTTTTCCCTAGAATGTTTTTGAAGTAAATTAATTTCTATTATATCATGGAAAGTAAATGATAGACTCAAATAAAGTCCTCATGAAGGAGGATGGTATTTTTATTGATGCCACTATGGGGGATATCCTCACATGGAAGTCCATATCAATTGATAAGATTACAATGGAGTGCGTACCTTATTGGAAAACAAGTAGAAAAAGGTCCTTGATTGTATTAAGTTGAGGAAAGGGCCCAAAAATTAAGCTATAAGGTCACTCCTCAAGGAAGAAGAAAAGTTTTTTTCGGAAAAATTCATATGATTCATAAATTTGGAGAATTATAATGCGAATAATTCATCTTTTATTCTCTTCCACATATAATCCTTTTCATCTATATCCACTACAAAATTTTATTCATTGATGATCAAATTGGGGAATTCATATCATAGGATTTAGTCAGATATTTTCTAGAAGATTCTATCACACATTCATGAAGCATGTGACTATGCATTTCCATTTTTAAGCATTAAGTATATGTGTGATTAAATAGTGACAATAAACTAGAGGTTTCTATAATTGTGTAAGCGTCCACATATTTAGTCTATCCTAGGGTGATGTAGATGGTTATAGGTCACTTGTAATATGCATGATTGCATGGTCATAAAGCATGATGAAATAAAACCAATCAAAACTATAGGGTTCACATAAATTCCTTTTTATCATATCTGAAAATAATAACTTCACCACCTATACAACAAATTATCATCGTTCCCAACTATTTACCGAAGTACTATCCCCACATTATATAGTAAATATCGACAATATCCAATAATTATTCACAGTAAAACATATTATTTATCAAATTACATATTTATTATTACAATCCCTATTAAAAAAATTATTCTGTTAATTTTATTTTAATAATAACTTATTCCCATCCAACACCCATATTTTATATAGTGGTTACACAATCATTTCAATGTTTTTGCATTTATATCTAATGGTTATTCAATAAAATTCATAACAATTTACTATTTTTTATTATTTATTAAATTACATTATTAACATAAAGTATTTCTATATCTTCAACCCCACAGATTTCTTTATATGAACCTCAAAAGGATCCACACAACACTTAAATTTCATACATAACCAGAAATCCATTCTATTCGACTCTAATACTGACTTCCTCCCATTCCAAACATAGAAAACTACCCACAACCCCACCACAAAAAAATACCATCTTAAAATATCCAAAAAAATTCACAACCATAGACACATAATAAAAACAACATTACAAGAATATAACATCCCATTTTAGTAATAACAACATCCATTATTCCCTCCTCAAATACTACATTCAAAATAATTAAATTCATTTTCTACATGTAATATTATTTCAATGAAAAATTTCTCCCAACAAGATTACATACCATACTAATATTTTTATCCATTTATAAAAGGAGGTTCGTGTATTAATATCAATATAATAAAACATAAATACAAGTATAAACAATAGTTTTCTAAAGTACCAGAAAACATGAATCATCACATGATAAATATATTGGAATTAAATGGAAATATGTGAAACACCGATTCCAATCTTTTTCAATTTAAATTACATAATTAATATTCAATAAATATATCATTAATACACTTATAATGAAAGGGAAAATGTTGAAATTCAAAAATTCAGACATTAGAAATGAGAGTTCTCAAATCCCCTAACTCAAAATATGATTAAAAATCACTTTTACATAACATAGAAACAAATATAAGATCACCCAATTGAAATAACATAAGTTAATCCTCACTAAATATTGGACATATGCTAATCAAAACCACAACCCACAATCTCTCAAAACTAAACTATCATTATTTCATTGATCTCCTATTGTTGAAAAAGAGGGGAAGAGAAGAGTAAGATGCCGAAATCTAATCTTGGATCACTAAAAACCAATGTTTAGATATCGATGGTGAATCCCATTTCAAGGTCTCTCAATAGCCACCAATGGAGTGCCTTACTTGTATTAGGATTTGAGGTAAATGAGTAAAATAAGTTGTATTCGAATTTTACACCAAATGTAAAACTATTTTGGGAAAGAAAAAACTATATAGTAAGGGGTAAGATAACACCACAATGGATTAATGGTATAAACATATATAAAAATAAGGGTACATATTTTCCATGTCTCTCCCCACATAAACCTAATCAACCATTTCATCTCATATAACTGATGAACAACTACAACATAATGGGTATCGTGTTGCAATAGAATTATAAATCTTCAAATTTCAATGAACAATTTTAACCTATTGATGAAACATCATGATAAACATAGCACAACATCCCTTATAATTTAATAAACACAAAACCAACTACACTATAATCCACACTAAAATAATAATGAATATTCCCTAAAACTGTGGATTTCCCTTTATCCTGGTCATAACAAGACTAGATCCACATAAAAACCAAAGGACCATATCACATGGAATACTAAAATGAAAAAAAACTAAGGATTTAAAACCCTTAAAATTCATGGTAAAGATCCTAGGGCCGCATTGTAGGGATATATATTCAATAATCAAGAACCCCCTGAGAACTATATTAGGTGGAATCTAAACCCAAACATGATATAATACACCATATTCTGATGAAAACCACTATTATAACTACTCCTCTCATCCTATGAAAAAATTCTGAAACCTCCATCACATAAATAATGGAACATAAGAGGACGAAAAGGTCAAATTCATTAAATAAGATAACTCGTAAATATTTTTCCTCCCCACGAATAAACACTAAACCAAAAAATAGTACAACTACAATTATTAAAACAAATTATCCCTATGAGATACCTCTAAAATGATTAAAAAACACCACTAATGACAATATAGCATTAGAGAAATAATTCCAATGAAAGAACCATAAAAACCCATTCAATCATTATAGAAAAAACAAGACACCCCATTTCTTACACATAAAAATATGTTATCATACATGAATAGAAAAAATTGGAAAAATAAATTACGATAATGATCCCATGTCTACAATTAATACTCTAATGTACTCTCCAATAAGAGAACATGCCTGCATAAAATGTAAACTAATGGGATAAGATTCCCATGAAACTAATTATCATGGTGATCTATAATATAAAATGGTTTCCCAAAAAATGTCACATCATCTTAGACATATAACCGTCAATCAATAACATGGAATTCATCATGATGATATGAAATAACATGTGGCATATGGAATAAATAATTAATATGTTCAAGTTGTTGAGGGAATTATAACTAATACTCCACATCACCTTGATGCCCTAATACCATAAAATGGCTATTGAACCAAGGAGAAGGAATACTCCCTCAAACAGACCTATGCATCTAACTGTGGGTGAAAACATCAATAAAATGTGATCACTAACATCAAACTATTGAGGTATCCCCTCTAATAAACAAATGATTTATAAGGTTTTGTTTTACCTTTATCTAAAATCATTTCTTCTGAACCTTATATATAGTTTTCTAAAGGAAAATTAGAAAAACAATGATTAACAAGACTTCCTACACAACACATAAAATTAATCCATACCAATAAAACTGTGATAACTATTATTTTAAAAATAATAACCCAAGGTAGGTGATTTAATCTTGACCATATAAAATCTAGGATTCATGATGGAAAAATATTATTCACTTTTTGAATGGTCTTATCCATATACCAATTTCTATAAGGATATAAAAAGGTATCAAGGTGAAACTAATATCAAAAATACTATTTAGGACCTGACCCAACTGAATAAGGAAAATTAGGATCTTGATAATTAATGGTGGTCCCAATTTCCCTATGATCCCACACTAACTCATCCTTAGAAAACCCTATATAAACATTTAATGAACCTGACTTATAGTTTTCTAGGAAGTTAGATGATTCTGTCAATAAAAAAAGATAAAAAAATAGAATCAAACCTTTCCTAGAATTGGGGAAATATAATAACTATATATATATATATATATCCACACCTTTTTAGGAAGGGAGTTCAATTCCAATAAAAAACCACTTAAAACATTATTCTCTAACATTACCTACTGGAAAACCAAGAATTGTGATGAAAGTTCCATTTTTATTTCAGTATTCTAGAAAAAAAATGTTTTCTCTTCAAGGTATGATACATCGTGGAAAGAAAAGGCTACATAAACAATGCTTAAATACAAAACAGAACCAACATAAACATCACCGATGGAATGAAAAAAATACACAAACCATCATTTGATGTTCATAATCCTATTACCATCCCTCAGGAGTGTCATCATGGAATAATTGGTATCACATCAGATCTACCATAGGTTCTCCCCACTGATAATCATCCTACTTCAACACTAGAGATGATTTTACTTCCATATATAATATGCAACATATACCAACATAGAACACAATAACAATATGAATCATTGAATTATCCTCCATCACACTCCATGCATCACAACCACCCAAATAACATCCCATAAATACATCTGAATCAGCCCATCAAAAAAACATGCATGTTTAACTGGATATAAGTGATCTCTATATTATGGTCCCATAAGATCCTCATCAACCTATAATGATTTAGATTTATATATTGTTGAGGGAAAATATTCTTGAATCCCTTGTGACCTATGATTACCATGAAATTTTCACCAATGATGTAATTTCTCTATATCATCATAGAAAATCTCACTACTACTAACAAGATATCATGGGTGGAATAATTATTCCCATGAAGATATAAACTCCTGGACCCCTATGATATGATGAAACTCTACTACATGTATATAGAACACAAAACTATTTTTAGAGAATCAAAAAATACCTCAAACATTACTCCCTCATATGGAATCCATTGAATGAGATCACAAATAAACATTTAATTTAGGTAGATGAAAGAGTCTTGAAATGAATTATCCATAAGAATTCTTGGTCAGTCCCGATATGGGTACATAATGTGGTTGAAATCTGATTAAAGATATGAACATTACTCAAATATTTTCCATTATACCATGGAATCATTATAACTATGAAACAATAATGGGTTCTTCTTGAGAAATAACATCACCGATCTTTGAATGATCGACTAAAACTCCTTACACTACAAAAATATTTTATTTTTATGATCAATTATGTTCTTTTGAATTCTTTCACCAAAATAACTTGTTAAAGTAATTCCATAAAAATAACCAATAATAGAAAATGACCTCTCAAATACCAATATTTCTAAAGTAATGTCTCAATTAATGGTAATATGATACTATTTTCGATGAAATAATAATTTTATTCAAAATATTGATCATTAGTGACTATTCATGAAGTAATTTAAATTCCATCACAAACATGTATTTTTGATGGATTTAATGTTATCTCACAAAAAAACTATTTCCAATTGAGATAGATTTTCATAGCAAAAAAGTGTATATAAATTAAAAAATAAAATATTATTATTATGTTGTTAATGATTATTTAATAATTATTTAATTAATAAAAATAAAAAATTATTAACTATAAAAAAAATATAATGTTAATAATTATAGAAAATTAATATTCAGATTAAAAAGTATTTAAAAAAATAATTTTATAGAAAAATAAAAATAAAAATATAAAAATTATAGAGGGTTTCATTAAAGATTTTGATGTTGGGGAGGGGTGGGGGGTGGGGGATGTGAGATGTGATAATGGAGGGGTTTTTACTCTATTTATAGTCAATTTATTAAAAACCAAATTTTGTGATGGCCTATTCGATTAGAAGAATTCTGTTGGTAAAAATACTTTTTACTAATATTGGAAATTGAATTAGTATTTTGTATTTTGTAACACCCTAAGATTTTATGGAAAATATTCTTTTAATTTAATTTATGTCTTGTTTTGTACGCTACACCAAGATTAGCTTGTACTATACGCAACAACGTATTAGCTTGCAGTATACACAACACTATTCTTGGCTTGTGTTACACACAATTTCAAATTCGTTTTTTAGTAATTATTCTACGCAAAATTAAGTATAGATTTTATTTAATGTATAAATGAAGTTATTTTTGATTATTTTATATGCAACACCAAAGGGAGCTTCCTCTACACACAACCCTGACTTGGCTTACATTACACGCAATCGCGACCTTCCTCGATAGCGTGTGTAGTACGCAATACTGGGTTTCTCTAAATAATGATATATTGTTATAATATTATTATGAACTATTTTTTATGAATATTATTAACTAAATTTTTAATTTTATAACATTATTATTCATCTTACACATTTTCTAGAACACAGTATGAGAAGAAAATAATTTTTTCGGGTAAAATAAGTATTTTTCAAAAAATGCAGTTTTGCCGCATTTTGATGGAGAACCCACTTTAAATATATTTTTGACATGTTTATAAGTTCAATTTGACAAAATAAAACTCTTATTTTGAATCAGAATATAAAAAATTACTTTGGATAAAATTTCAATATTTTTCTGATAAGTTTCTTATTTTGATTAATAGAAAAAATACGCTAAATTTTAATTAAAAACAACTTTTTTCATCGAGATAATTTATATGGTTAAATTATAATATTGAATGGTTTTAAAGTATAAATAGAATATATTTTTACCATTTAATATTATTTATGTCATTATCATTGATTTTACATTGAATTCATAGGTAAAATCATTTCAATCTTTTGCAATATTTTAACTTTTAAAACTCGTTTTCTTAACAACGAGATTAATTTTAAATTAATTTCTACAACTTTTGTGATTTGAATTTGGAAAAATTGATTCCATACTTGGAATCAGTAGGTCCAAATTATGTTAATAGGCTACTTTTTATTTTTGGGCACTATGAATAGTAAGTACATTAAATGTCATTTACCATAGTTAAAGGTAAATCAGGTAATTAAGGGTAAATATAATATTATAAAATTACCCTAAAACTTTTTTTAATATAATTGGATGATTATATTTTTCCCTAAGGCATATTTGGGTCGAAATGGAATCCATTTAAACCCACTTGGATGTGATTAAGACCTTTAATTTATTTTATTTTAAAGAAAGTGAAATATGTCTCACTCAAACTTTAATAATTAATGTATTTTTAATATAAGTTTATACTGAATATAAACTCCATTATAAATACCCATTGGAAATATAAAATGTTTTTATTTGTTATGGTAATTTATTTTTAATTTTTATGAAATATTTAATTACCTTAATAGCTTATACATTAATGATGGAGAAATTATTTATTTAGTGAAAAATCAATAATATTGTTTTTATTAAAATAATATTAACCATCAAAAGGACCAAAAACCTGACCAGAAAATATTTTTTGAGTATATCTATACCCTAAGCATCCAAGGGTCGAATTATGGACCATTTGGAGCCATATAAAACAGATTAGGACATTTATATTATTTTATTTTAAATGATGTCAAAGTTGTCACATTCATACTTTAATAAATATAAAATTGTAAACGTTGGTTGTTTTAGAATCTAAATTCGACTAAAAGTATTCTTATGAAATATATTATATTTATCTTTATCATAGTATTTTATTTTTAATTTATATACAACAAATAAGTATATTAAATAATTATATAAATTGTTGTATTAATTATTTTATTGAGAGAAATATTAAATAAATGATATTAAAAGTATTACAATAAATATTATATAAACTAATAAATGTGCTCCACGAATATTCTAGATGAATATGACTTGTTATTAATCTATTAAATAGGTTTTTTAGAAAATATATTCTCTATGGATTTTATTTAAATTCAAATAATTGAATTGTATCAAAATTGACACTATTGATATTTTATATTATTAAATTGTTTAAAAATCACAAAAATATTTTACAAATTAAAAATTAAAATTTATATGATATAACATGTAATAAAGTATCAAATTATGTATAATTAACATCACATAAGTACGTATTTATAATTGTATAAAATTTATAACATTATTACCTCAAATAAAATTAAATAGATTAAATAAGGATAAATCAAAATGATAAGGTTTAAAATAAAATCAAATCATGTCTAAATTTAATTGGTTGATGATATTAAAACCCTATCTTATCTAATATCCGAATTTGAGTCACTTTGTAAGTTTTTATGTGGGGTTTGGGTTTATTATAAATTAATATTTTAGAGGTTTCCAAAAGTGCCCTGATCCTCTCTTATAAAAGGGCACCTCCTCCCTCTCCTTCTCACACCACATTGAGCCTTCAAGCTTGGACAATACCTGCCCATTTCTCTTCTCCACTTCCCTATAAACATACTAGAGGTCCTAGTCTTCTATAAAGTCCAACTTTGGTTCCCTAAGAGGAGGTTAAGAGGAGGCATGTCAAAGAAGATGAGTTTTAGAGACATACAAAAGAAATTGGACCTAAGGTAAGGGATAATTTTGCAATCTCATTTTTATCCGAGATTGATTATACGAAAGTGTTTACTGGGGTTATATTTTTCATCGATGTCCATAAAATATTTTTTATAAAGTGTTTAATATTCTTCCATGTAGTTTTAAATTCATGTTTACCTCTCTTTGACTTTTACATTGTGTTATGGAAGGAATTTTTCTTTTATTTACCATACGAGGAACATTTTGACTTTTCCGGCAAAAGTAAGAGGATAATGTTTTTTTAACTTATATGACATGAACAGATTTTTTACGGTTTCATAATGCCTAATTTTCATGAAGCTTCTTGTACATGGCTTTATGATTATTTTCAACAAAATCATTTTCTTTTAAAATTGAATGGCATTTTGTGAAAAGAAAATGATTTTGAAGAAGAAATGATATTTTCCTCAGGAATTAATTTCAAGTGTTTTGTCAAAACTATTTTCCATATAAGATGTCATTATTTAGTATGATTATGTTTCAAGTATAATGTCTCTATTATTTCCATGGTTTTATTCTTCTTATGATGAAATGATATCCATTTGTTTTATATGGATTATGTTATGATGGGATGATGTTTATGAAACCCATTTTATTATTTTAGTTATAATGAATGATTTATGTTTATTTTATGGTACAAGTAAGAATGATTTCATTATGAGATGGGTGGGACCTATATCTCTCTCCAATTCATTTGGTAAAGATTTATATCTCATGATATAGACATGGCTGGAACGGCAAGTAAACCCGGTTCAGTAAAGGAATTTGTCCACTATGATGGTCTTGGAAACAATGCTTTGGCTAATATAGAAATCATAAAATGTGCTTAATGGTTTCCAAAATTACATGTTCTATTCCCATGATATTTTATCATGATTGATATTCTATTATGATCTATGCCTTATGTACTGCCATGTTTTATGTCATTGCTCATGATTTTGATGTTTACACTTTATGTTCATGTTTTTAAGTTCAAATGTATATGGTTTGTTTTATTTTCTCCATGCTTACCCTTACTGAGAATTTGAGCTCACCCTTTTTAGGTTTTCTTTTCCCAGGATATAAAGAAAGGTTTTAGGTAAGAAAACAAAAGTGAAAGATCTTTATGGGAGATGTTGAAGATCTTTCACCATGATTAGAAGATTGTGTTCCATGTTTCTAAAGACACTAAACTATTACGGTCCTTGGGTGTATGTTTTTGTTATGTATTAAGTATTCTGCAAATGTAATGTAATGTCCATGTACAACAAGTATGGGTCTATATAGTTGGTATTAGAGGAAAGGATTAGTTAACCTTTGGAATCTAGGATGTGAAAACTTTAGTGAAATCCGTAGAGATATTTTTAAGGTATGTCTAGGGATGTCTCTAAGGTTAATTATAAGTATAGGTTATAGTCCTAGAATTACATAAACGTTCTTAGAATTAAACCTAAGATGTTAGATATTTAAGGTAATCCCCATTTATTATGTTTTTTTCCTAGCATGATTTTTTCCTCTCACACTATTATTTTTGGATTTTAGAAAATGGATGGAAACCAGAAGATTCACGATAATGGAGGATATGCTGGACAATGGAATGATATTTATCATGAGAAACCAAATGAAACGAGATTTGGAAGTCCAAACATCATTATTATTCCTAATCAGAAATCTCATAATATGATCAATAATCTCAAATTTGGTAAGTTTCCTGACTCAGATAATAAGAGAAAGATGGAGTTTCATGATGATCATAGAGGAATGAAAGTTCAATTTCCCCCATGTAAATCACGTGGGATGAGGTAGAAAGTAGAATGTTTCAAAGGAACTGTAAGATGTTTGGGTGTGGAAAAGGAGGACACAAAGACAATAATTGCAAAGGAAAAGGTTCAGTTAACACCATGGACAATGGTAATGGTATTGATAAGACATAAACAATGGTTAAATGTTTTAAATGTGGAATGTACGGGAATTATTCAAACCAATTCCCTAAGGGAATGTCTCATGAAGAGAATCAACATGGTCGTATGGGTAGTATTTATGTTGATGATGATGAGGAGACTACAAATGATATATGAGCTGAAATAAGCGTTGAGGAATAAAATGATGAAGCTCCGTCAATGGTTTAAGAAGATAGTGGAATGATTTCATTTTTATCAAGAGTAATGCTGTATAAGTAATTTCATGGTACTATGGAATAAAGAAACATCTAAGGATTGTTACACTATTGTTTTTCCTAAAGTATTTGAAAGTATATGTTGAATGGTACCGGTAACCATGAAAGGTTATTCAGATATTTTTGGAAAGTAGATGATATGCATATAATGAAGGGATAAGGATAAAATGAAATGTTTGATAGTATTAATGAGCTCATGACTGATATAAGGAAAATGTGATATCATGGTTTGAGTATATAAATTTTTTGGGATTTTGGTATGTGTAAAGAGTTGAATTTTCATAGCATTCATGTTTTCATAAAGATTATATGGTAATTCATGTTTCAAAAGAACACATGATTAAGGTAATCACATTGTTAGAATGTGACCAACAAGATATATATTGTGATATATGAGGGATAAATGATGGTATTCACATGCTTGTTGTATGACCTTTTTAGTAATCGTTCTCTTTATACTATGAGTTCGGAAAGAAGTATTTTGGATAAGTCTTAAGGTTGGAATTGATTAAGTTGAACATAAGATAGTAATGTTTAATTCTAGAACTTTTTTTTTCAATTTTATTTCTGGAATGTTATAATAGTATAGTTTAAGAAAAGGGACAACCTGAAGAACGGGGGACAACCCGTTGCGTCGGACAAGGATGTGGGAATAAAACCCACAACCAAAGTGAGACAGGTCTTTATCACCTACCACTGGCCTACAAGAAGTCCCTGGCTAGTATAAATTATTTTTAATTTATTAAGTGGTATGATATATGAAGTATAAGTCTATTTTAGGAACCATATACGATTAATATCACCATAGATGGACTTATGTATATTTAATAACTTTTGGTAACCTTTTGTTTGAGACAGATGGAATGACCTATCATTCTATCGCATGATCCGCTAACACTTCACAGAAGACAAATTGAACTTCATTTCTTTAAGAGATGAAGTGGAAATTGTTCAAGACACGAGCAATAGTGAGATTTTACCAAAATCAAATTAGTATTTATTTTAATTCAAAAAGTCTTCAACATTAAGGAAATGATCTTGAAAAACAAATATTTTGTCCTATTTACCTAATATCTGATGAATCATAAGGTACCTTAGATCATCACAAATTTATGGCTTTGTGATTGTTGGATTTTTCATAGCCATGTTCTCTACCACTCTCCATCAGAACTTGGTGGTTAGATTTCTCTTCCATATCCATATTTTGACATATGTTTTCTTATGTGGAAACCCAATGATGAGTTAATTTGGGTAACCATTACATTTAAAAATTTAGTTTTTAATGTTATGTTTTGGTATTCCTTTTTACGATGTGCGTTTCTATTAAAGAAACTTTCAAGTAGTAAACCATTTATAAACCCGATGAATTTCGAGGGAGAAATTCATTTTAAGGGGGTAAAATGTAACACCCTGAGATTTTATGAAAAATATTATTTTAATTTAATTGATGTCTTGTGTCGTATGCTACACCAAGATTAGCTTGTACTATACCCAACACCGTATTAGCTTGCAGTATACGTAACACTATTCTTGGCTCGTGTTATACACAATTTCAAGTTCATTTTGTAGAAATTATTCTATGCAACATTATGCATAGTTTTTGTTTAATGTATAAATGAAATAAGTTTTGATTATGTTATATACAACACAAAAGGGAGATTCCACTACACGCAGCCATGACTTGACCTGCATTACACGCAATCGCATCCTTCCTCGATAGCGTGTGTAGTACGCAATACCGAGTTTCACTAAATAATGATATGTTGTTATAATATTATTATGAACTAGCCTTTATGAATAGTATTAACTAAATTTTCAATTTTATAACATTATTATTCATCTTACACATTTTCTAGAACATGGTATGAGAACAAAATAAAATTTTCAGGTAAAATAAGTATTTTTAAAAAAATGCAGTTTTTCCACCTATTGATGGTGCACCCACATTAAATCTAGTTTTTGAAATTTTTATAAGTTTAATTTGACAAAATAAAATTCTTCTGTTGAATCATGATATAAAAATTTACTTTGGATAAATTTTTGATATTTTTCTGATAAGTTTCTTATTTTGATGAATAGTAAAAATATGCTAATTTTAATTAAAAACAAATTTTTTGATCGACATAATTTATATGGTTAAAATATAATATTGAATGATTTTAAAGTATAAATAGAATATATTTTTAATATTTAATATAATTTATGTCATTAGAATTGATTTTACATTGAATTCATAGGTAAAATCATTTTAATCTTTTACAATAGTTTAACTTTTAAAACTCGTTTTCTTAACAACGGGATTAATTTTAAATTAATATCTGAAACTTTTGTGATTTGAATTTGTAAAAATGGATTCCATATTTGGAATCAGTAGGTCCAAATTATGTTAATAGGCTACTTCTTATTTTTGGGCACTATGAATAGTAAGTATAGTAAATGTTATTCACCATAGTTAAAGGTAAATCGGGGAATTAAGGGTAAATATAATATTATAAAATTACCCTAACACTTGTCTTAATATAATTGGATGCTTATATTTGTTCATAAGGCATATTTGGGTCGAAATGGAATCCATTGGAACCCATTTGGATGTGATTAAGACATTTAATTTATTTTATTTTAAAGAAAGTGAAATATGTATCACTCAAATATTAATAATTAAAGTATTTTTAATATAAATACATTCTGAATATAAATTCTATTATGAATAATAATTGGAAAGATAAAATGTTTTTCTTTTTTATGGTAATTTATTTGTAATTTTTAATAAATATTTATTTACCTTAATCGCTTATACATTAATGATGCAGAAATTACTTATTTAGTGAAAAACCAATAATATTGTTTTTATTAAAATAATATTACCCATAAAAAGGCCCAAAAACCTGACCAAAACATATTGGTACAGTATATATATACCCTAATCATCCAAGTGTAGAATTATGGACAATTTGGAGCCTTATAAAACAGATTAGGACATTTATATTATTTTATTTTAAATGATGTCAAAGTTGTCACCTTCATACTTTAATAAAGATAAAATTTTAAAAGCTGGTTGTTTTAGAAGCTAAATTCGACTAAAATTATTATTATAAAATATATTATATTTATCTTCATCATATTATTTTATTTTTAATTTTTATACAACAAATAATTATATTAAATACTTATACAATATTGTTCTATTAATTATTTTATTAAGAGAAATATCAAATAAATGATTTTAAAAGTATTACAATAAATATTATATGAACTAATCAATGTTCTCCACGAATTTCCTAGATGGATATGACTTTTTAGTAATCTATTAAATAGGTTTTTTCGAAAATATATTCTCTGTGGATTTTATTTAAATTCAAATAAATGAATTGTGTCAAAATTGACACTATTGATATTTTATATTATTAAGTTGTTTAAAAATCAAAAAAATATTATAAAAATTACAAAATTTAAATTTATATGATCTAAAATGTCATAAAGTATCCAAATATGTATAATTAACAACAGATAAGTAAGTATTTATAACCATATAAAGTTTATAACATTATTACCACAAATAAAATTAAATAGATTAAATAAGGATAAATAAAAATGATAAGGTTTAAAATAAAATCAAAACATGTATAAATTTAATTGGTTTATGATATCAAAACCCTATATTATCTAATATACTAATTTGAGTCACTTTTTATGTTTTTAATTGGGGTTTGGGTTTATTATAAATTAATATTTTAGAGGTTTCCAAAAGTTCCCCTCTCCTATCTTATAAAAGGGCACCTCCTCCCTCTCCTTCTCACACTACATTGAGCCTTCAAGCTCGGCCAAACCCTGAACATTTATCTTATCCACTTTCCTAGAAATATACTAGAGGTCCTGGTCTTCTTCAAAGACCATATTTAGTTCCCTAAGAGGAGGTTAAGAGGAGGCGCGTCGAAGAAGAGGAGTTTCAGACACGTACGGAAGAAATTGGACCTAAGGTAAGGGATAATTTTGAAATCTCATTTTTATCCGAGATTTCTTATACATAAGTATTTATTGGGGTTATATTATTCATCCATGTCCATAAAATGTTTTTCATAAAGTGTTTAATATTCTTCCATGTATGTTTAAAGTCATGTTTACCCCTCTTTGACTTTTACATTATGTTATGGAAGGAATATTTATTTTATTTACCATAGGAGGAAATTTTTGACTTTTTTAGAAAAATTATGAGGAGAATGTTTTTTTAACTTATACGGAATGAATGTATTTTTTTTCGGTTTCATAACGCCTAATTTTTATGAAGCTCCCTCTACAATATTTCATGATTATTTTCAACAAAATCCTTTTCTTTTAAAATTTAATGGCAATTTTTGAAAAGAAAATGATTTTGAAGAAGAAAGGATATTTTCCTCAAAAAATCATTTCAAGTGTTTTGTCAAAACTATTTTCCATATAAGATGAAATTATTTAGTATGATTATGTTTCAAGTATAATGTCTATATTATTTGTATGGTTTGATTCTTCTTATGATGAAATGATATCCATTTGATTTATATGGATTATGTTATGATGGGATGTTGTTTATGAAACCCATTTTATTCTTTGGGTTATGATGAATGATTTAAGTTTATTTTGTGGCACAAGTAATAATGATTTCATTATGAGATGGGTGGGACCTATATTCCCCTCCAATGAATTGGGTAATGATTTATATCTCATGAGATAGACATGGATGGAACGACAAGTAAACCCAATTTAGTAAAGGAATTTGTCCACTATGATGGTCTTGGCAACAATTACTTGGATACTATGGAAATAATAACACATGATTAATGGTTTCCACAATTACGTGTTTTATTCCCATGATATTTTATCATGATTGATGTTCTATTATGTTCTATTCCTTACATACTGCCATGTTTTATGTCATTGCTCATGATTTTTTTGTTTTAACTTTATGTTCATGTTTTTAAGTTCAAATGTACATGGTTTGTTTTATTTTCTCCATGCTTACCCATAATGAGAATTTGAGCTCACCCTTTTTATGTTTTCTTTTCCCAGGATATAAAGAAAGGTTTTAGGTAAGAAAACAAAAGGGAAATATCTTTATGGTAGATGTTGAAGATCTTTCACCATGATTAGAATATTGTGTTCCAAGTTTCCAAAGACACTATACTATTATGGTCCTTGGGTGTCTGTTTTTGTTATGTATTAATTGTTCTGAAAAAGAAATGTAATGTCCTTGTACGTCAAGTATGGGTCTCTACATATTTTCTATGGAATAGATATATGTCCCATTAAATATAATTTTAAAATACATTTTCACATAGGAAAAAATTAGTTTTGTGCTTATTTGAGAAATATTAATCATGTACTAAAATGAATGTCTCAAATAATCCAAAATGATATTTTTGTGAAAAAATCTCAAATCCATCCTAAATAATTTTGTGGAAAATAATTATTTTATATGGAATATAAAATATATTTAAAATAATTATATATATTGGAATATTTGTAATATAAATGTTATCCCAGAGAAAATATTCCTTTACCAAAGGATTATTTAAGGTGGATTTAATAGTCCATCGTAAATAACCTTATAGAAGAAAGAATATTTAATATGAAACTAATAATCAATATAAACTAATCCATTTATATATGATTATTTTTTATCAATTTTAGAGTCTTTAATATTTAATTGTATCCCTCAATAAAAATAATTTACCTCTAAAAATTTTAGATATAAAATTTAATTCTATGGAATATTTCATTCTCTTCATATAATACTGGAGACTTTTTTTCCAATTTCCCCCAAACAACCATTTTTAGGAACTATTTGAAATAGAAATAATCCTATTTTAGATAACTTATAGGAAAATATTGAATTTATAGTAGTGTTTCTAAAAAACTAAACGCTTTAGAAAATGCACCTCAGCATCTAGAATATACACTTGGACAAGTATTCATATAGACAATGGTTCTAAAAGACTTGTTATAAAACTATAAAATACATAACATTATATTTATCAAACCTTGAGTATATTAGGATTTATTTTATGATCATTGGGACTCCCTGAACATATTTATATTTTTTAATAAGAATAATGTTTTAGTTATTATGATTAATTGTATTATTATTGTTTTTTTCCAAAACAAATGCTTGATGAATGAAATAAGACACATTTTATTCAATAGAAACACTGAAACATTACATTTCAATAAGGCCAAAAGACCATAAATATACTACAATACCTACTGAAAGGCCAATAAAGATCACCGAATGACCACCAAACACCACAACTAGACCAAGTAAGTAGTGAAAATCTCTCAAGTCTATCAAAATGAAAACCAATATGGCATGTATTATGGAAAAATTACTAAGCATTAATGGAATGTTTAACACTATCCTCTTAGAACAAGAAATGGACCTGATCCTTCAAATACCTTGAATGGGTATTTATATGTCTATGTACCTGTTGGGGTCTTATGGTGACCATTGGTTGTGGTAATGGCCCTAAAATTTTATAAATTTTAATTATTTTGACCATTTTAGGTATTGTAAGTATTTAATTATTTTAATTTAAAATGTTTTAAAATGATATATATATTTTAATGTTATATCATTGGTTAAATGATGACATGGTTTTAATTGATGTTTTAAAATTTATTGTTTTAAAACTTGAAATGAATACAATCATATGAAAATAATGACATTTAGAATGAGAAAGAATTTTTTTATATATATAAGGAAATTACTATATATGTGTTCTGTTTTTTCTTAAATATTTGGGTTTCATACAATTTTTATAAAGTTTTGGTGAGTACCCCACAATTTGAAAGAGGGTATCCATGAATTCCAAGCCCTCAAGGTCTGAGTGGGCATCTCAAATAGACAAATGAAGTCAGGCCGAGAGAGACCCTCAGAGCAGCACATGCTTGGTGCATGCTAAGACGGGAAAAGGCCAATCCATGCATGGTGTGTGCTAAGTGTGCACAGGACTATGTATAAGGCTTGAAAGATTGTGGTGTATGGTTTAGGCCAAAGCCCGCGTGGAGCCCCATGTGTAGGAGCCCATATGAGTGTGCTTGTGTTATCGACATATCGCCAGTGCACCGATATTTATAAGGTGGTCCCAAAACCATGTAGGTTTTGATGTGGGAGGACAATTTTTTCCAGGAGATGTAATCTAGGTCATCTGATCTCGCCGCATGAGATCTTAGCCATATGCACCGGTTCCCAATCAAACCCCCTCCACCACATCTTATTGTTGCTGTTTTACTCAACCATCCAATCTGGGAACGTTAAATCTCTACCGCACAACCCATTTAAAACTCACGAGTCCTCCACAGTTATCTGATCAATCCACGAACTAATATCATCCGTTCATCTCCTTTTATATTGAGCGGAGTCACCATATCCATCTAGTCAGACTTAGTCAATCGTATCCCTCCTTCCTTTTCCTCTTCTTCTTCTTCTTCTTCTCCTTCTTCTTCTTCCTCGAGCCACACCAGTCATCATCGCCAATCCTCCACTGCTTCTATTTATCCTGTGAGTCCTCCTATAACTCTCCTCAGACCCAACATCTTTATTTTTCCATTACTCCACCATGGGACACAATATTTTATTACCAACCCCATTGTATTCCCAAGAAATTTTTCCATAATATATATATATATATATATATATATATATAATAAAATAACAAATTTATTTAGATTTTACCTTGATTATGGTTTTTGTTCTTGTCAGTAATAATTATATTGGGATTTCATCAAGTCTCTTGGTTTATATTTTTATGTTTTACCCATAGTATATATATATATATACAAACATTTTATATAATCCCATTTTTCCCAGATAACCCAAGGGGGTTTCTTCTCCCCAACCTTCCATCAACCTCTACTTGTCTCCACCCCACCTTTGAATTCATGTAATAATTTACATAGCTTCATTTTTTATATGAAAACCCATATATACATTTTGGGTATATATGAATATATATATATATATAGATTTTTAACATAATCTGATTTATGTTTTCATGTAATTGATATTAGTGATTAAATAATATTTTTGATGTGTATGATACTAGTAAGGATTTATCAAACTTTGTTTTGGTTATGAAAATCCCATGTATACACATTGTGTATATAAATTTTTATACAACTTCAAATCCTAATCTGATTTGGGTTTTTCAAGTTATCATTATTAGAATATTACTGATGTTTTTATGTACATAATAATTTTAATGGTTTACTAAGAGCTGTTAATTTTAGTTTTCTAAACTCATATATCTAAATTTCATATATAGAGTTTTTTATAAATGGAACACTCAACATATTTTAAGTCTCTTTTAAAGGAAGTACAATTATTTTAAAAAGGGTGTTTCCCTACCCACATATTTTACATATGTTTTTTTTCGATTCTCTATTTATGAAAAACCAATATATATATATATATATATCAGTATGTACACTTTTATAAATATATGTCAATCTTGTTTCCATTTAAATAAGTTTTAATGGTATTAGATTTTCTATGATTTTAGGTTTTTCAATTGATTAGTTCAAAATAAAATTTATTATTAGGCATAAATACATATGTATAAACATATTTATTCTCACCTTTTTACATGTTTTACATTTGTAATACATTCCATTAATTTAATGTTTTCAATTAAAATGCCTAATTATATGTCTGAGCATGTATTCTAGTTAATGATAGAAAATAATTACAAAACCTTGTTTTGTTATTTCCTACCCAAAATTTTAAAAGTAATCATTACCTTGTTAACATTACATGCATATATTCCATATTTATTATTTTAGGATAAAATTTTGGAATTGTCATTTGTTTAATGCATATATATACACATGAATGAATAAATATGGTAAATATTAACTTATGTTTTAATATCTCACATGAAATTAATGTTATACATTTTTAAATATTATATTCTAATTTGTGATGAATCTTCCACAATGAATACTATTAATTATTAAATCATATGATTTAATTTGATTAAAACTCCCATTTATTAGTGTATGGTTTAAAAATAAATGATAAGTATCTTCAATTTAAAAACATTTATTTTTGTATAAAAAATGTTTACATTAATGAAACAGGGGTTTTGAACTTAAGAGTCATTAATTTATGTGAGATACCTATACAATCTATCATTTTATGTGCACTCATTATCATCACTTGTTGAAAAGTGTGTCTGTTTTTCCATTCATGTCATTGATAAATTTCTTATATCCATATCCTAAGGTATAACAATCAAACTGTAGTTTTTAGATTAATTTTTACATTTAATGCATGATTAAATTTATTTATTAATATAAATAGTAATTTTGAAAAATGAAAATTTTCTCTTATGATAACTTATGGACTAAGAATTAAAATTTTCAAAGTGGTATGAGACACTTTGAAAAAGATACTTTTAATTATTCAAGGTAGTATGGGACACTTTGAATAAGATAAATTTAATTATTAAAAGTTGTTTAGGATACTTTGAATAAGATACATTTAATTATTCAAAGTGGTATAGGACACTTTAAATATGAGATATATTAGACATATAAAAAATGCATAAGAATTATTATGTGATGGTTGAGGCCTGCTATACCTCTCAATGCATCGATATGTCTCATGATAAAAACTAGGTCATGTCATGAGGCCTTGACAGAACGATTATGTATGGTCTTGGAATTTGGTCTTGATAGAATGTTTATGTTTTTCCTGTATTATGAATTCCCTCACTATGTGAATGGTATTTAACAACCCATGTGATTATTCGACTTGTAGAATATCCTTGGTTAATAATCTACTTAGAAAATCATTTATAAATAATGTTTATAATCTATTTTTAAAACATTAATACAGAAGTTATAATTTCATCTATCATTTCATGAATTTAATTTTATGTGATAATTGATTTATGATAATGCTTCTTCTGAAATTATAAGAAATTATTATTTATTGTGCTAATTTGTACCTACACCCATGTTGTCACCATTAAATTAGTTTGGTCAACTCATGAAATATTTACTGCATTCCATAAATTTTAGTATAAGTAAGCATAATTGAAAATGTTTTTTATTTATAGAATTTAAATAAATATATAAATTATTGAGTATGTGATTTCCCTAAAAATTATTTCTTTCAATCCTTGAGAAATGATGATGACGTAATACAAGAAAGTTTGTTTTATTTGAAGAAAAGGTTTTATGTATGTATACTTATTTTTAAGAGATGTTTTTTTAAAATGTATTTTATTATTTATTTTTAAACCCATTACTGATAAGTTAAAATGATCACCCTATATTTTTAATTTATTTTTATAGGATTAGTATATTTTTCATCTTTGATTTATTCTATGTGGTGACAAAACTAGGGAGTTTATCTTGTACTTTTTTGAAGAAAAGTATTAGTTTTATCTGTTTTTACAGAACCTATACTAGGAAGATCCTCTGTGTTGAGATGTGATGTGTAATTTTATTATTAAATTTTTATTAAAAAAATTAGACACCATGTTTAAGCATCAGATCCAGGCTTCTGGGGTTGGGGTGTTACAGTTAGTTTCAGAGGAATGGTCTAGACAATTCTGGAAAATTAAAACAAAACTAAAAACTAGCTATGCTTTGCTGAGTAGAACTTTTTCTTAAAATTTAAATATGGAAGATGAAATACAACTGAACAATATATTGTATCTTCGTATTGAGATAATAGAAACCATAATTGTCATGTCATGTATGGATGAATTTTCTCCATTTGGAAACCTTCGTTTGACCAACAAATATCTTTACCACATATCTAACACTCCTAGAATACTTCATTTCCATCGAGGACCAGGCTTTATTTATTTCCTCATGGGGCATGCTCAACTCCAATTTTATACACATTAGGGAAAAAACTTTGAGGGTATATTTAAATGTTTTACCATAGATAAAGGTTTTATGTCTTTGGGGTATTTCTAAGAATCTCGAAGAGAGGGTTAACTTTGTACAACATACCTATGTCAAATATTGTCCTATAGTTTATATGGTCAAATTAGAGACTTTGAAATTATTGTGGTTGAGCCTTTTCATTTGATTTATGGACATAAATTCCATGATGATGTATCCCAACTTTACACCCTTAATGCCTATATCATAAGATATTATAAATGTGTACAAGAGTTTGACCGAAATTGCTTATGCTGCATTTGGGCCAAAGAAATCGAGAAATTTAAAACTGTACTGGGGATTTTTTTAGCCCGAAGGAATTGGGAAAGTCACCCACACTGGTGGAGCTGATGAAGGTATAATTTTTTTCTAGTTCGTTTTGTTAATCAATAATACTTAATATGGTTATGTAGGTACATCAAGGGGTATATCATAAGGTCAATGCCCATAAGGATGCAAGAGTACGATCGAATTGTGAGGATGCAATTATTTTGTGGGGGGGGGGCAGAATAATGTGACGAGCTAGACATATTTATATTTGTAACAATGATAATATGTTATTTATTAGTATTAATGGTATTATTATTATTGTATTTTTCAAAAATATTCTTTGTAGAATGAAATAAGACACATTTTATTCAAAATAAATACTGAAACATTACATTTCAATAACACCGAAATACCATAACTATCCTAAAATACATACTGCTAGGCCTATTAAGATCATCATAAGACCACAAACACAACAACTAGACCAACAATGTAGTGAAAATCCCTTGAGTCTTTAACAATGAAAAAAATTATAGAAAGTAATATTGAAAAATTACTAAGAATCAAGGGAATATAGAACACCATCCTCATAGAACAAGAAATGAACATGATCCTTAGAATACCTTGAAAGAGTAGTTATAAGTCTAAGTAGTCGTTGGGGTATTAAAGTGAATTTTGGTTTTAGTAATGGTCATAAAATTTTATAACCATTTATTATTTTGAAAATTTTTGGTATTCAAAGTATTTAAGTGTTTTAATTTAAAATGTTTTAAAATTATTTAAATATTTTGAAGTTATATATTTTGTTAAATGATGACATGATTTTAAATGAAGTTTTATTTTATATTTAGATTTTGGAATTTATTATTTTAAAACCTAAAATGAATAAAAACATATGAAAAAAATTTAATTTAGAATGAGATAGAATCTTTATATATATAAGGAAATTACTCTATATTTTTTATTCTTTTCTTAAATATTTGACTTTAATAAATTTGTGATAAAATGTTTGGTGAGTACCACACAATTCTACCGAGGGTAGCCTTGAAGGCCAAGAACTGAAGGTCTGAGTGGGCATATCACAAATAAAACTAAAGTTAGGCTGAGAGAGAACCTTCAGAGCAGTGCATGCATGGTGCATGTTGAGTCGTGCACGGTCCAATCCATGCATGGTTTGGGCTAAGCGTGCATGGGCCTGTGTATAAGGCCCGCAAGAGAATGGTGTATGGTTTATGACAAAGACCATGTGGAGCCCTGTGTAGAGGAGCCATGTGTGTGTGCTTGAGTTATTGGTAGATGGATGGTACAATGAGATATATATGGCTGTCTCGAAACCATGTAGGTTTCGATGTTGGATGACAATTCTTTTCGGGAGATGTAATTTAGGTTGTCCGATCTAGCCAAGGGATATCTTAGTCATCCGAACATGTCCCTGATCAAACCCCTACCGTGACTTCTTATTTCTATGGTTTTGCTCAACTGTCTTATCTGGATGTGTTAGATCTTGACCGCACAACCCATTTAAAACTCACGGATCCTCCGCTATTGTCCGATCAACCCACGAACTAATCTTGTCTGTTCATCTCATTTTAAATCGAGCTGAGTCACCATAGACATCTGATCAGACTCATTCAATCGTAGAAATAAATCCTTTTCCTATTATTATTCTCATTCTCATTCTTCCTTGCGACGCACCATTCTATGTCACCTCTCCTCCACTGCACCACTTTATCCTGTGAGTCCTCCAATCATCTCCTCAGACCCGGCCACTTCATTCTTCCATGAGTCCACCATGGGACATGATATTTTATTGCCAACCCCATTAGATTCCCATGAATGTTTCCCAATATATATATATATATATATAATAAACTAACTACTATATTTATAGTTTACAAGGATTACAATTTTTGTTCTTGTCAGTTATAGTTAGATTCAAATTTCATCAAGTCTCTTTTTTTTATATTTTTATGTTTAAACCGTAGTATATAAATATATATATATATATAAATAGTAAATATAAAACAATTTTTCACACTTAACCCTATAGGTTTTCTTCTAACCAACCTTCCATCAACCTCTTCTCAGCTCTACCCCACCTTTGAAGTCATGTATGGGTTAATTTAGCTTCATTTTTGGATATAAAAAACCCATATATACACTTTGGGTATATATGGTTATATATATTAATAGATTTTAATCCTAATATGATTTATGTTTTCATATAATTGATGTTATTAATTAACTAATGTTTTTTATGTGCATGATATTGGTAAGGATTTATCAAACTTTGTTTTGGTTATAAAAATCCTAGGTATACACTTTTGAATATAATATTTTAAACAACTTCAAATCCTAATCAATTTTGGGTTTTTCATGTGATGATTATCAGTATTTTATTGATGTTTATGTATATATTTATTTTCAAGGTATAATAATAGTTTATCTTTTGAATTTTCTAAACTCATATATTTATATTTTTTATATATTATTTTGTATAAATGGCACACTCAACCTATTTTTAGTCTCTTTTAAAGGATGAAAAATTATTTTAAATATGGTGTTTCCCTACAAACATATTTTACATATAGATTATTTTGATTCTCTATTTATGAAATACCAATATATTTTTATATAATTATATACAATTTCATAAATATATTTCAATATTGTTTTCATTTAATGAAGTTTTAATGGTATTATCATTGCTATAATTTTATGTTTTACAGTTTATGAGTTCAAAAATAAAATTTATGAATAGGCATAAATACATATGTATAAAAATATTTATACCCAAATTTTTAAAGGTTTCACATTTTTAAGTCAATCCATTAATTTAGTGTTTTCAAAAAAAATTTATAATTGTATGAGTGAACATGTATACTAGTTTACGATGGAAAACAATAATAAAACCTTGTTTTGTTATTGTGTGCCCAATATTTTAAAAGGAATAATTTTCTTATTAACATTACATTCATACATCCCAGATATATAATTTTAGGATAAATGGTTGGAATTATCTTTTTTTAATGCATATATATACAAATGCATGAATACATATGGTAAGTATTTTTTTATGTTTTAATATCTCACATGAAATCAATGTTTTACATTTATATATATTATATTTTAATTTATGATGAATCTTCCACAATGAATACTATTAATTATTAATGTTTATGATTTAATTCGATAGAAATTTCCCTTTATTAGTGTATGGTTTATACATGAATGATGCATATATTAAATTCGAAACCATGTATTTTTGTATAATTTTTTTTACTTTCATGAAACAAGGCTTTTGAATTTAAGAGTCATTAATTTATTTGATATACCTAAACAATATATCATTTTATGTGCACCAGATATCATCATATATAAAAAAGTGTGACTTTTTTTCTAGGAATGTCATTGATAAATTTGATATAGCCATCTCCTAATGTATAACTAAAAAATCATACAGTTTTTAGATTATTGTTTACATTTAATGCATGAATCACTTAATTTATGAATGTAAAAAGTAATTTCAAAAAACAAAATTTTTATTTTATGATAACTTATGGACTAAGAATTAAATTATTCAAAGTGGTATGAGACTATTTGAAATAGATAATTTTAATTATTCAAAGTGTTATGGGACACATTTAATGAGAGACATTTAATTATTAAAATAGTATGAGACACTTGCAATAAGAGACATTTAATTATTCAATGTGGTATGGGACACTATGAATATGAGATATATTAGACATATGCGGAACACATATGACTTATTATGTGATGAGTGATTCCCACTATATCCTCTCAATGATTTTTTAGGTCTCATGTGTCACGACCCATCCTCGGTGCCCGTGCCGTGACTACCCCAAGCCCTCCTTCCATAGTACAGGGGCTGGCGACTAGCCCCAAAGGCGTGAATCCCGATAAAAAGGGAAGGAATATCCTTTATAAAGAAAACAAACACAACAGAGTACGCATGATGAAGTAAACACTAAGTAAACTGAGTACAAAAGTAAGTGCTAGAATGTAAATGGGCCGGTATACAAACCAAACTGAAAGTATAGTACAACTGAGAAAGAAAGTAAAACAGATGAAAAGTAAAGTAGCAACCACCAAGTCGTCCTCTGAAATTCCCACCTGAAGGGTGGGTACAGATGGTCTCCTAAGCTCCTCGAATCTGTCTGTCTGCTCTGTGTACATCCTGTCTGATAGTACACCTCCGGGTACCGTCCTGCTCCATATGCCTCAACCACGATCAGTGCTATCTGTCGTCTGCATCCAAAACAACGTAGTGTAGGCATAGCCCGTGTAGGGGTGAGTATACGATACCCAGTAGGGACCCCGAGACCCCCGATGGTCTCCCAGAATCTTCAAAGGAATAATCCACAAAGGAATAAGACAAACACGAAGTATCAACCAACACTACTTAGGTATATGACCATACATATAACTAAGTCATCAATTCCAGTTCTGCTCCAACTCACAAGCCCAAGTACAACCCAATCCACACAGGGAAGCATAACCCAATCCACACAGGAAGGAAGAACCCAATCCACATAGGAAGGCAAGTCAATAACATCATTGATAATGATTGAAATTCATGAATCAGCTCACACAGGTATAATACTCATGAAGAGGGGTGGAGATGATTAGATGTAGCCTCTAAATCATCTCCTATACCGAACCCACGTAGGATCCAAGTACAGAAGTCATCACTGCCGAACCCACGTAGGATCCAAGAATAGTAACTATTGCTACCAAACCCACATAGGATCCAAGTACAGTCGTCCTCGCTTCCGAACCCATGTAGGATCTATGTACAGTCGTCATCGTCGTCGCAGTCACAACCAACTCTAGGGTTCCCGCACACAACACGCTCGATTCTGGGAGGGTCCGTTCCACGAGCCAAGGGGGTCGATACATCAACTGTCACAAAGTCCAGAGTTGATGTATCACAAAATTCCCTCTCATCAATAGGAACTCAACGTGATAGACGGCGCATCAATTGGACACCCGATCTGAGAGTTATTGGCTTTTCCATCCCAGGGGCCTGGTTGGTTTTTATGCTAAAACAACCCGACCATACTCTAGCTACATCCAAACCTCAAGTGGAGTAATCCAAAAGAACCGTCTCGCTAATAGGAATTAAACATAACTGACAGAACCTCATTCGGACGTCCGGTCATTAAGTTATAGGAGTTTCTGCTCCAAGGGTCCGGTTGGTTTCAGGTTCAAACCAACCCAGCCATACCGAAACTTCACTGAAACCTCGGGTGTAATATACCAAAAAAACTGACTCGATCCAAGGATCCCTATGCAGCTGACGGTGCATCGATCAGAGGTCCGTAGCCCATGATATGGGCGTTTGAACGAACCTGGTTTGAAAATAGGGGGTTTGGGCCCGGTCCGACCCAGCCCAATACCCCCCGGGTCGGCCCGAACCAGGTCGACCCGACCCGGGTCCGGTTCTGGCCTAATTGGGCACAGCCCAACCCGGATGGCGTGGCTCAGCCTGGCGCTGATGGCCCGGCTCGGCGCTGGCGGCTCGGCCCGGCTTGGGCGGATCAACCCGGAAGCCGGCCGCGAATTGTCTGTCGGCTGAGCGGGGCGCGGAGGGGGCGTGGCCCCCTTTGTTTCGGAAACGACAGCCCCCAGTGGGGTCCGCCCTAGGCATGTCAACAGGGGAGGGTTGGGGGGGGGGGGGGTTACACACCCCCTGCTTCGGGTAACGGCAGGCCACTAAGGCCGGCTGGTAGTGAGCTGCCGCGGGACCCGCGGGGGTCCCAGCTACTGAAGCATCGGCGGTCGGCTTGGCCGACCGCCCCCTGACTGAACTTCCATGGCCTAAGGTCATGGCTCATTTTCACCGGCACGACGCGACGATGCCGCACCCCTCCACCGCGGCCCGCTCCTGGCTGCGGCCTTCCTCGGACACATCGGCGTGGCGCGACGACGCCGTGCACCGCCGCCGTGGCCCGCTCCTAGCCGCGCCCTCCTTCGGCCTCACCGGCGGGGCGCGACGGCGCCGCGCACCACCACCGCGGCCCGCTCTAGCCACAGTTCTCTTCGTTCCCATGTGGTGCAACAACACCACGCCACATTCGCCACAATCATCAACGATTATCAACTAACAAAAAAAGGGGAGGAGGATCGACCGTGTTTGTGCGGTCCGATCTCCTCCTATTATAACGATAACAAGCGGCCAAATTTTAATCGACGAAGGTCGAAGATAAAACCTGAAGAATTAACCCCTACCTAGAAGGAAGTCCGCGGTTGTCAAGCGCCGTAGATGATGGCATCGTTTCCGTCGTCGTCGGTGTCTCCTGCCTTGTCGCGGAGGAAGAAGAGGATGAAGAAACTGAGCCGCTGAGTCAACGTTCTTCATCAGAGAGTTGGCGTTCTTTGTTGAAGAATAAGTTCTTCAAAAAGAAGATGAACCAATCTTCCCAAACTCAAGAGCTCCCTTCCCTTTCTCTTAACACCACAATTGCCAACCAAAATAAAATAAGGCTCTTCCTTATTTTATTTACTCATGCCAAGCATTTCAAATTTTAAAAACCAAACAATTAATTCAATTAATTGTTGAGGTTCAATTAATTAATTAACTGTGTGTTGGCAAGCATTAAATTCAGAGAGTGGGGAGAGGAAGGGTCATCCACTTAATGGGGAAGTTTAACAATTTAAGATGAGTTACAAATTTTAAGAGGGGAGTTAGATAATTTTTAAGGAATGTGAAGGGGTGGGGCTCATGTGGGCCCCACCTCACAAATATAATCACATGGGTAGTTAAAGGCTTGTGGGTCCCACCCCAACTACCTCATGTTGGATAAAACAATTTGGATAAAGAATAAAAATTCTATAAATTTTTACTTAATTCTTTATTAATCCACAATTTTTAACAACTCCTCCCGAGAAAACGCATCTTTAGTAAAGGTCCTCTTAAGAAATTACCGACACTAAAGTTTCATTGGTGCCCTTGGATTTCAATTCCAAGCACCGGTTCAAAAGATAAAAAAACCAGCTTGTTCGTTCACTGAACATACTCGAGCTAAACTTCGGAAAATTATTCCGGGCACACCGGGCCTCGAAATACGGTGCCGTCAGAAACTGCGTACTGGTAAAATTCCAAATAATTTAAGAAAAAAGTTTCCTTGAAATTTATGGGAATTTATATTACCCCCACATCAGGGATTTACATCCCCGTAAGGCTATAACATAAACAAGGGGAAAAAATGAGGGTACTGAGCACGCATCTGAGCCTCCCGCTCCCATGTGCTCTCTTGGAGATTTCCATGCTGCCACCGGATGCGCACTAGAGGAATCGACCGTCCACATAGGACCTGCTCCTGTCAATCCATGATCTCCACTGGGACCTCCGAGAATGTATCCCCGTTATCAATATCTTTCTCCCCGTGATCGATGATATGCGTCGGGTCATGCACGTATCTCCTTAACTGAGATACATGGAAGACGTCATGCACCTGGTGCAACTGAGGTGGAAGAGCCAGGTGATAATCCACCTCGCCTATCCTACTGAGAACCTGGAATGGTCCGATGAAGTGCGGAGATAACTTGCCTCCCCATCCAAATCTCCATAATCTACATTGAGGTGAAACCCGTAAGAAAACGTGGGCTCCATCCTCGAACTCCAGTGGTCTCCGCCTCCTGTCAGCATAGGACTTCTGTCAGCTCTAAGCAGTCTTCATCCGCTCCTGGATGATCTATACCTTCTCCGTTGTAGCCTAGACTATCTTTGGTCCTATAATAGCTGACTCCCCAGGGTCTGTCCAGCACAGAGGTGATCTGCAAGGTCGGCCGTACAATGCCTCGTATGATGCCATCCCGATAGTGGAGTGGTAACTGTTGTTGTACGCAAACTCCACCAAAGGTAGGTGATCCTCCAAGCTGTGACCAAATTCGAGGAAACGTGAATGGAGAATATCCTTGAGAGTCTGAATGGTCCTCTCTGTCTAACCATCCGTCTGAGGATGAAAGGCGGTGCTCAGGCGTAGCTGCATCCCAAACGCCTCCTGCAAACCCTTCCAAAGCTGGGAAGTAAATCGGGCATCTCGATCAGAGACGATAGACGATAGAACACCATAAAGTTGTACGATCTCCTGAACGTCGAGGCGTCCCATGCTCTCCACTGAGCCCTGCTCTCTGATAGGTAAGAAGTGGGCCGACTTGGTGAGTCAGTCGATAATCACCCAGATGGAGTCGTGCCCTCTAGGAGTACGTGGAAGCCCTGTCATGAAATACATAGATATCCAGTACCACTTCCACTCCGGGACCTCTAAGGGCTATACCAAGACTGCTGGTACCTCGTGCTATACCTTCACCTACTGGCAGGTGAGGCATCGTGAAACAAAATCTGCCACAACCTTCTTCATACAAGGCCACCAGTGCTGTTGTCTGTGATCCTGGTACATCTTCGCTACTTCTGGATGTACCGCCAATGGGGAAGTGTGAAACTCCCTTAGCACCTCCTCCTGTAATGAAACTGGTACCATGGTATGTCCTCTGAAAAGGATGGCGTGCTATCCTCCTATAGAAAATCCATCAGGTGCCTGTCCTGTGGATATCTGAGCACGTCACGTCTCACAGTCAACATCCCCACGCTGTGCCTCTCTGACCGGATGAATTGGTGGTGGAGTGACTGTGAGGGACTGTAGGAAGGATTCCCCATCTCTATCCATGAAGGATATCTGCAATGTGGCTAGCTGCTCCGTCTCCTCTCCAAGTAGCTGAATTCCTGATCTCCTACTGAGTGCATCAGCTACTACGTTCCCCTTCCCAGGAGTATAGACTATCTCAATGTCATAGTCCTGGAGGAACTCAAGCCATCGCCGCTGTCTCAGGTTCAAGTCCTTCTGTGAGAAGATTTACTTGAGACTCTGGGGGTTAGATTAGACTGTAAAGTGCTCGCCCATCAGATAGTGCATCCACATCTTCAAGGCGAAGACCACTACTGCTAACTCTAGATCATGGGTAGCGTAGTTCTACTCGTGCTACCTCAACTGTCGCAAACCATAGGTGATCACTGCTCACTCCTAAATCAGGACACACCTGAGTCTGGTCCCTGATGCATCGTAGTAAACTACGTACCCTATACCCTCATCCGGTAGCCTCAAGATGGGTGAACTGGTCAATCTCTGCCTCAGCTCCTGGAGGCTCTGCTGACACCTATATGACCACACAAAGGGTTTCCCCTTCTTCGTCAAAGCTGAAAGTGGTGCTGCAACTCTGGAGAAGTTTGGCACAAATCTCTGATAGTACCCAGCCAGACCTAGGAAACTCCACACCTCCGTCACGCTTCTCTTGGGTGGCTTCAAAGCTAGCACTGCCTTGAACTTCACGGGATCCACCACAACTCCCGCCTCAGAGATGAAGTGCCACAAGAAGTGGACCTCTCAAATATAGAACTGACACTTCGAGAGATTACCATAAAGCTGGTGCTCTTAGAGTGTGTCCAGTACAACTCGCAAGTGGTAGGCGTGCTCCTCCTCAGTAGTCGAGTAAATCAAAATGTCGGCGATGAAGACTACGACAAACCAATAGAGGTAAGGCTAGAAGATCCTGTTCATGAGACTCATGAACATTGCCAGAGCATTTGTCACACTAAAAGGCATAACCAAGAACTCATAGTGGATATACCGACACCTAAAGCCATCTTCTGCACATCCTCATCTCGAACTCTGAGCCGATGATAGCCTAAACTGAGGTCTATCTTCGAGAACCAGCGTGCTCCCTTGAGCTGATCGAAGAGATCATCTATCCTCAGAAGTGAATACTTGTTCTTCATGGTCACCTGGTTCAGGTGATGGTAGTCGACATAGATTCACAAGCTCACGTCCGCCTTCTTGGCGAAAAAATTGAGGAATCCCAGGGTGAATCACTGGGTCGGATGAATCCATTGCCCTGCAAGTCCTCCAGCTGTACCCGTAGCTCTCAAAGCTCAGCGGAAGCCATCCGATATGATGGAGTAGATATCGGGGCTATCCCGAGGTACAGGTAAATATAGAAGTATACCAATTTGTGAGGAGGTAGTCCTGGAACGTCGTCCAGAAAAACGTCCGCATACTGATCCACCACAACAGGAAAACTCGGACTCCGCACATCAACTGCTCCTAGGATGAGACTAGCCAAATGATGGGTGATCGGCTGTCCTCTTCTCTATGTGAGTACATCCTGTGTTGAAAAGGCTCCCTTTTCATCAGTGAAGGTGAACCTGCTCCCATCGGTGCGGACACACCGCACCTTGCGCCTAATACAATCGATTTGAGCCTGGACCTTAGATAACCAATCCATGCCCAAGATGACATCATAAGGCCTCGACGCCGCTATAAGAAGATCCCATCTAATTCTCTCACCTCCTAGAGTAAGCTCACACTGTTGGAACCAGTGCCTAATCATCGAGTCTACTCCCGTAGGAGTCTATAGCCGTAAGGGTCGTGCCAACGGCTCCGTCGGAATCTCCGAGCTCTGAACACGGGCAACAAAAATGAAATAATGACTCGCTCCTGTGTTTATAAGAACTAAAAAAAGGGTTTAGTAGAAACAGATAATACCTCGAATCATCTCAGGTGCACCGTGGTCATAGGCCTCCACTATTTGAAGCTGAGCCTGCCTCTGCCCGCCAGATCCATATAGTCGGGGTGAACCTTCGGGTGGTGGTGGTGGTAGAGCCCCGAAGCGTCGTCCACCACCTACTGCTCAGCCAGCTCCTCTACCTCGTCTGCCTGCTCCCTGCGGACCACCACGGTCAAACCTCTGCCTCTGCCTGAGTGGTCCCTCCACCATCTACTGCTCCTATGCATGGAGGGTCGGGCAGTCACGAGCCATGTGGCCCTTCCCGCAACATGTATAACAATGTCTGGCTCTCATATGACCGGCTCTTATGCGTGTGCCCCGCACCTCCGAACTAGTATCCTAAGGTCGCCCACCTGATGGTCTGGTCCTCTTAGACCTCTTAGACATCTGTCTACTACCAGCTGCAGAAGAATCCGCTATGTGTCACCCTATGGTAGGCCTCGCTGCTGGTGTAGGATCAACAAGAAAGCTCTCCATAAGAAGGGCTCGCTCTAGTAATCCTGCCTGAATCACAATACTGAGGGAGATCATCGATGCCCTGATTTCATGCCTCAGTCCTTGCTTGGGGGTCTGGGCCTGAAAGAATGGGTCCTATACCATGTCTGTGGAGTAGCGCGTGAGTTCAGTAAATCTCTCCGAATACTGGGCTACTATCATGCTGCCCTTCCGCAGCTGTAGTAACTTCTGGATGCACACTGCATGGAGGGTGGCTGGAACGAACTTCGAGCAGAAGAGGCTCTCGATGTCTGTTCAAAGTAGAGATTCCTCGTCGTGCACCTGGAGCATCAGGCTCCACCATCTACCTACTGCTGTGTGCAATAGACTCGCCACAAGGATCACCATGAGGTCTTCTGGTGTCCCTACCAATCTGATGACTCGGACAATAGACTCCATCCAATCCTCGGTTGCCTGAGGGTTCGTCTCTCCACGGAACCTGGGAAGAATCTGACGCTGAAACTCATGCAGTGCACTCAGGCGACGTACACTCTCCACTGCTGGGGATGGTGGTATCAGTGGATCGGTGGGTAGAGGTACCGCCAGTGCCTCCGCTATAATGGGGCCCTGCACCGAGGCCTCTTCGCTCGGTGGCCTGCCATCTCTCACAAAGATCGGAAGCCTAGCTGGCTGTCATCATGGGGCCATCCTGAAAAGAAACAGGTGCGACACGGTTAAGACAATATACCTTGTGAGCTAACACAAATTAATCACAAAGAAAACTTTTTATACACACATGAAATCAATTTTTTTGTGCACTGAGTCAGAAATCAGAAGTCAGGGTCCCGGTGTATGGACACGTCGGCTGATGCACCAACACTGGACTCCATGGACTGATAACCACACTCAATACTCTAAAAATTATTGCATCACATAGAAGAAACTATCAGAGTCCTGAGTTCTGCGGTAGAACCAACTCCTCTGATACCAATTTGTCACAACCCATCCTTGGGACCCATGCCGTGACTACCCCAAGCCCACCTTCCATAGGACAGGGGCTAGCGACTGACACCAAAGGCGTGAATCCAGATAAAAAACGAAGGCATATCATTCATAAAGAAAAATAAACACAATAGAGTACGCAAGATGAAGTAAACACTAAGTAAACTTAGTACAAAAGTAAGTGCTGGAATGTAAATGGGCCGGTATAAAAACCCAACTGAAAGTACAGTACAACTGAGAAAGAAAGTACAACAGCTAAAAAGTAAAGAATCAACCACCAAGTCATCCTCTGGAATTCCCACCTAAAGGGTGGGTACAGATGGTGTCCTCATCTCCTCGAATCCATCCGTTCGCTCCGTGTACGTCCCACCTGATAGTCCACCTCTGGGTACCGTCCCACTCCACAAGCCTCAACCACGATCAATGCTGTTCATCGTCTGCAACCAACACGTCGTAGTGTAAGTATAGCCCGTGTAGGGGTGAGTATACGATACTCAGTAGGGACCCCGAGACCCCTGATGGTCTCCCAGAATCCACAATGGTATAATCCACAAAGGAATAAGACAAACACGAAGTTTCAACCAACACTACTTAGGTATATTCCCACACATATACCTATGTCATCAATTCCAGTTCTGATCTAACTCACGATCCCAAGTACAACCCATTCCACACAGGAAAGCATAACCCAATCCACACAGGAAGGCACAACCCAATCCACATAGGAAGGAAAGTCAATCACATCATTGATAATGATTGAAAGTTAAGACTCAGCTCACACAAGTATACTACTCATGAAGAGGGGTGGAGATGATTAGATATAGCCTCTGAATCATTTCCTCTGCCGAACCCACGTAGGATTCATGTACAGAAGTCGTCGCTGCAAAACCCACGTAGGATCTAAGTACAATAACTATCACTGCCAAACCTACGTAAGATCCAAGTACCATCATCATCGCTACCAAACCTACGTAAGATCCAAGTATAGTCATCATAGCTGCCGAACCCATGGAGCATCCAATTACAGTCTTCCTCGCTGCCGAACCCACGTAGGATCCAAGTACATTCACCATCATCGTCGCAGTCGCAGCCAACTCTAGGGTTCCCGCACACAGCATGCTTGATTCCGGGAGGGTCCGCTCAATGAGCCAAGGGGGTCGATACATCAACCATCACGAAGTCCAGAGTTTATGTATCAAAATGTTCCATCTCATCAATAGGAACTCAACGTGATAGACAACGCGTCAATCAGACGCCCGGTCTGAGAGTTATTGGATTTTCCATCCTAGGGGCCCAGTTGTTTTTTAGCTAAAACAACCCTACCATACTCCATCTGCATCCAATCCTCAAGTAGAGTAGACCAAAAGAACCATCTCACTAAGATGAATTCAACGTAACTGACGGAACATCATTAGGACGTCCGGTCGTTAAGTTATAGGCATTTCCGCTCCAAGGGTCCGGTTGGTTTCGTGTTCGAACCAACCCGGTCGTACACAAACATTAACGAAACCTCATGTGTAATATACCGAAACGATAGTCTCAATACACGGATCCCAATGCAACTAAAGGTGCATCGATCGGAGGTCCGTAGCCCATGATATGGGCGTTTGAATGAATCTGGTCTGAAAATAGGGGGTTTGGGCCCGGTCCGACCCGACCCAATACCCCCTGGGTTGACCCGAACCAGGTCGACCCGACCCAGGTCTGGGTGCGGCCAAATTGGGCACGGTGTAGCCCAGATGGCGCGGCCTGGCCTGGCACTGGCGGCCCAACCCGGCGCTGGCGGCCCGACCCGGAAGCCAGCCGCGGCTCGGCTGTCTACCGAGCGGGGCGTGAAGGGGGCGCGACCCCCTTTGTTTCGGAAATGGAATCCCCCCCTATGGGGTCCACCCTAGAGTGGTCAGGGGGGGGGGGGGGGTTACACACCGCCCTGATTTGGGTAACGACCGACCACTAAGGCCGGCTGGTAGTGAGCCGCCGCGGGACCCGCAGGGGTCCCGCCTCATGGAGCGCCGACGACCAGCATGGCCGGCGGCCCCCTTCCTGAACCGCTGCTAACTCATGCCGCGACTCATTTTCACCAGCGTGACGCGACGGTGCTGCGCCCCTCCGCCACGACCCACTCCTGGCCGTGGCCTCCCTCAGACTCACCGGCGTGGCGCGACGGCGTCGCTCACCAACGCCACAACCCGCTCCGGCCGCAGTCCCCTTCGTTCCCGCATGGTGCAACGGCACTGCGCCACATTTTCCACAATCATCAATGATGATCAAAAAACAAAAAAAGGGGGGGGGGAGGATCGGCTGTGTTTTTACGGTTTGATCTCCTCCCGTTATAACGATAACAAGCAGCCAAATTTTAATCAACGATGGTCGAAGATGAAACTTGAAGAATTAACCCCTACCTCGAAGGAAGTCTGTGGTTGTCAAGTGTTGTGGATGATGGCATCATTTCCTTCGTCATCAGTGTATCCTCCCTTGTCACAGATGAATAAGAGGATGGAGAAACTGAGCCGCTGAGTCGACGTTCTTCATCAGAAAGTTGGCATTCTTCATTGAAGAAGAAGATGAACCAATCTTCCAAAACTCAAGAGCTCCCTTCCCTTTCTCTTAACACCACTACTGCCAACCAAAATAAAATAAGGCCCTTATTTTATTTACTCATTCCAAGCATTTCAAATTTTGAAGATCAAACACTTAATTCAATTAATTATTGAAGTTCAATTAATTAATTAAATGTGTGTTGGAAAGCATTAAATTGAGAGAGTGGGGAAAGGAAGGGTCATCCACTTAAAGGGGAAGTTTAACAAGTGAAGATGAGTTACAAAATTTAAGAGAGGGGTTAGAGGAGTTTTAAGGAATGTGAAGGGGTGGGGCTCATGTGGGCCCCACCTCACCAATATCCTCACATGGGTAGTTAGGGGCTTGTAGGTCCCAACCCAACTATTTCATGTTGGATAAATCCACTTGGATAAAGAATAAAAATTGTAACAATTTTTATTCAATTCTTTATTAATCCACAATTTTTAACAACTCCTCCCGAGCAAATGCATCTTCAGAAAAGGTCCTCTTAAGCAATTACCAATGCTGCGGTTTCATCAGTGCCCTCAGATTTCAATTCCGAGCACCGGTTTAAAAGATAGAAAAACCCACTCATTCGTTCACTGAACGTACCCGATATAATCTTCAGAAAATTATTCCAGGAACACCGAGCCTCGAAATCAAGTGCCGTCAGAAACTGCGTACTCATAAAATTCCAAAGAATTTAAGAAAAAATTTTCCTTGAAATTCACGAGTCTTTACATCATGGGACAAACTAGGTCCTGGAATGAGTCCATGATAGAATTATTTTGTATGTTCTTAGAAAATGTCCCTGAAATAATGTTTATGATTGTCCTACATTATGCATTCCCTCACTATGTGAATAGTATTTAACCAACCATGTGATTATTAAACTAGTAGAATATCCTGGGTTAATAATATTGTACTTATTATTATGGAAATAAATTCACATGGCATAATTATGTATGTACATAGAAAATAATTTATAATGAATTACTAGAGTCTTATTTCAGAACATTAATACAAAAGTTATAATTTCATCTATCATTTCATGAATTGAATTTTATGTGTTGAGTGATTTATGGTAATGATTCTTGTGCCATTATAAGAAAGTATTATTTAATGTTCGAATTTGTACCTTCACCCTTTCATGTCTCCTTTAATTAGATTTCTCAACTCCTAAAATATATGCGTCATTCCACACATTTTAGTACAATTAATCATAATTTGAAATGTGTTTTATTTTTAGCCTTTGAAAAAATATATAAATTCTTGAGTATGAGATTTCCATAAAATTGATTTCTTGTAATCCTTGAAAAATGATGAAGATGTACTACAAGAAAAGTTATTTTCTTTTAAGAATTTTTTTAGGTATGTATAATTATTTTTAAGGGTTTTTTTTATTAAAAACGGGTTTTATTATTTTTTTTAAACCCCTTACTAGGTGTTTTAAATGCTCTCCCTATTTTTTTAATTTATTTGTATAGGTTTAGTAGATTTGTTTTCATTGAGTTATTATATATGGTGAAATCACAATAGAATTTATCTTGTATAAATTTGAAGAAAAGTATCAGTTGTATCTGGTTTTCTAGAACCTAAACTTGGAAGATCTTGTGGGATGAGATGTGATGTGTAATTTTATCTGCATATTTTTATAAAAAATATTGCACTCCATGTTTAGGCATTGGATTCAGGATTTTGGGGTTGGGGAGTTAAAATCATTATCATGAAATGATCTTAGATGTCATGAAAGATATATATCCTAAGACTCATGAAATATTTTTTTGCCATTCATGATTCTAGATAGAATAAAAAAAAGTTCTAAATGTCTATAATGACACCATAAAATTGTCATCATAATATCCACTTTTCCACCCTCATCTAGTGATATATAGATTATAAATCAACATTGGAAAAAACTTTTGACCAACGAAACGTCTAGAAATGAACATTTAACCATATAATGGTGTAATGGTTCTTGATAATAACCTAATTTAGACTATTATTGTCTATAAACAACCTAATACCACTATCTCATATCTTAGTTTATAATATCGGAGCACCCATGATGATAATCTAATCCAAAGAATGTACTTTTTTATCAATTAATCAATATATATCCTCAACTCTCACAAATAATAAGGTTTCATTAGGTATTGATCCATCATAATTTGAGATATTCTCTAGTGAAACTATATCCAAAAGATGATGTCATGTAGTGGGGGTAGGTTCAAAACATCATTTAGGAATATATTCAAAAAATACTTAATGAATTTTTCAATATCCAGTAATTGTGCTCCCACTGAATCCTAATGAAAACATTTCCAACTTTAAATATTCTGTCTCTAATGTCTTATGAATCATCTAATAATCATTATTCCTAATAAAAAAAATCAATTATCCCCTATTCATCACAGAACACCACTCTATTCTAGAAACAATCAATGACGAAAGGCACATAATATAACATGACAAGTCCATGAATTAAAATCTACAGATATGTATGATGATGAAATAATTCCCCAAATTACTTATTTTGACCAACAATTAGTTCACAGCCCTAGAAAACATCAAACAAACACAACTAACCTCCAACTTCTATAGTCAACACTAGGGGTACTAGAACCCCTTCCACATTAAGTTATAAGTAATGTACTAATGAATGTGAAAACGTATATTTCCATACAATAGAATTAATAACTATTATTTCATGGTTGATAATAATTAAACTATATCATGAACAATATTTTTACCATTTGGAAGAATCATCTTAATAGCATGAAAATATCCATGTCTAATTTCAATAACTCACTACAGAAGACCACCCCCATTGATATTCTCATCCTAAAGTCCCTGAGGGTAGGTGACATCAAATGACTATCCTCTATTTATATCATATTGGAATAACATAAGCCTACTTACCATTATATTGATAATGCATCAGAGGTAATTTCCATTATGGTTATAAAAAAATACTTCCCACCACCACCACTCCACTAAGTAATATTTTCCCAACACTGATATCACCAATTAACAATTATTTTGGAAAATTAAAAAAATAGCATGGATATCCAAACATATGTATGAGTACCACAGGTTCTAGATATATAAAATGAAAACGACCAAGGGATACACCATGTAGGTAAAAAACCTCTATTTCCAAGGAACCTGAGATCCTCCACTAAATACTCTTCTCCAATAGGAGCCCAGGTTTCCACCATCATTGCATGATACTGGATGTAGATGAATCCCCTAAAACACTACTTACTTATAACAATAAATTTATTTATTTTTTAAATGATGTGACTAAATATTTGATAAAATAGTGAATAACCTCCCCTTGGTTGGGTTCTCTATGATCTTCATCAAGTAATTGATCAAGGGGGAGAGAATATCCTTGTTGAACCCAATTTCACAATTTTCCATTCTTATCCTCCCATGCGGAATTAAGATAAAATTAAACCACTTCACCACCCACATCTTCAATGATAGAAAGTCCACAAGATATTCCTATGAAAATCTTCCTAGTAAAATACAAATACCATCCACTCCCTATGATACTTAACCCCCTATTAACATGGTTCTCTATGAATCTAATTTACTACAAATTAATCTTTATACTCTGCCCCAAATTAGATCAACCAAATGTGATATCACACTCCTTTAACCGATACTCAATCTATAAATTGGAGACATTACCCTTATAATTATCAAACCACTATTTTGTCAAAATTAAAAAAAACCACATCCTCCAATCCTCGTCATGATATTTTAGGCTGATCCTCTAGATTTCAATAAGACCATCTTATTGAACCATACCAACCATAAAAACATATCTATGATGAGAACTAGGCATGCAAACATATAAGGAATCAATCTTTTAACCCTATTAACATTGAATTACATTATTAGGTTTTTTAATATAGTTCATTTAATTTTCCAAAAAACATTCCAATTAAAATACACGTGTAAATAGTATGATTCATATATCTCTAAATGGTCTCTACCTTGTAACCAAATTTATCTCACATAGGTTGTTCAAGAAGATTAATGTCCTTTAATCTGATCTCAATGGGGATAATTTGATAATAACCTATATAATATCCTTTTCTATATAACACAAAAGGATAAAATAATATTAATTCTATAAAGAACCCATCCAATCATCACTAGAGTAAAACTATAGTCACCATACTAACTCTCATCGAATTCTATGAACCACATTTTTAATATCCAACCCAAAGGGAAAAACACCTATGCTTGAATGTAAGATACAAGTGACCCTCAAGTTTGTTTTCTAATATTCCATAGGTTTATTACAAATAACAAGGATTTAAAACATCAAAATGGTATAAATTACCCTCATAATTCTAGGAATTGTTTTATAAACCCATCAATTTCACCATAATATAGAATGAAAACCTAGATCCCATAATAGTCTATAATTTATGACCTGTCATATAATACAATTCTTGAAGATAAAAATAACAAAAGAAAATTTCAAAACCTAACACATTTTTTCTACAATATATCTAGAAAAAAATATCTAATACCATATAAAAACATATTTTAAAATAATATATGTTTAAAATTGCTATAAATATTCAATTTAATATTGAATTAATTTAATTACTTAATTGATAACATTAAACATCCAACAAAAACATTTAATCATTCCATTTCCCTTTTATTTCATCAATTGTAATATCAATTTACAACCCATGTTAATTAAATTATAGCCACACCAATTTACAATTTTCATTATTATAAATGACATTCTTTTTTTACATAGAAACATTAAAACCATATAAAAATCATAAAAACATACATCACATCAACTTATCACATGTTATACTAATAACTACCTTGAATAAACACTTGTTACATTTATAGGATAATATAAAATGTATTCCTTTCCACATCAATAAAAATTAATAAATGAAAATCATAGAATACCAGTTTCATCCCCACATCGCGACACCAAACATTGAAAAATTGATAATAAGAGTTCCTGACCAAATCTAAAAAATTAAATCCTCACAACAACCATATAGAATATAGTTTCAGCAAATGACACTTCCATAATTTCTATATTAATGAATTACTATTTAAATTTCACTTTTTTATTAATAAAAAATATTACATTGATGTAAAATTATACATAAAAAATTATTTTCCAACATTATATTATGAAAAGTTTCAAAAATATAATTATGTTAGGAAGATAATTATAAAGAAAAACTAATAATAGTAGCAACATCAATTCTTATTAATTCCACTGAAAAAGATTTAGTTACATGATAAATATCATCAAAAAAGTATACATGTAAGAAACACCATTTTTAATCAACATTGTTTTTATTTTAATTCATTATCTTCATTAACTAATTCCATACTATTCACTAAAATCATAATAAATAAAATAACTTCCAAAAATCAAACATAAATAAAGTGAATTCTTCAACCCCCAATTAATAGATCCTTTAAAAGTGATGTGTATGAATAAGATTAATAAGAGATGATCACATAGATAAATTCATTCAATGGTATCCTCACTAAATCATTATTTTGATAATCCCCATCCAAACCACATCAAATTATCTCCCAACTAATCCAAAATCATTTCCATGAATGCCAAATTATAAAAATGTGGATGTAAAATGATGTTTTAGGAGAATAAATATCCATTTAGATCAATAACAAAAAATACTAACAATTTGAGGGCCAATTCCAATTAAAGTTATCTCAAATGACTCCATTGGGGAGGCTCATATCACTAATTATTATAGAGAGGTAATATAAATATAAGGTACTTGGAAATGCTTCAAAATTTATACCGATGATGGAAAAAATAAAACCATTTTTCAAGGGGTAATTTCATGCCAAAATGTGTTTAATTTGAAAAAATACCATAAAATAACACAACATATCTCCCATATATATCACTAATTAACATAGACTACCCATTTCAACTCATATTAACTTTTAAATATCACATAAAATGGATATCACCATTCCATAGAATCTAACCACAAAAAATCACAAGGAAACCTTAAAACATTTACATGATAATGTGAAATAAACAATGAAAGTCATGATATGCCGGTAATGACGACAATTACAGTGGATGGTCTCGCTGGTGGCTTGCTCTGATTGGTGACGTGTGATGATGGGTTTACAGCTCGATGTGGTTGTCTGACATGAGGTGGAAATGTGGAAAGTGGCGTATCATGGACAAAGTTTGGTCATGATTCGGCTTGATATTTAAAATTTGAAAATTTTAATGAATTATAGACTATTCGGGTAGCGCTACAATGGATCTTTTGTGTTTAAATTTTGGGTATTTTGTTTGTACGATTACTGGTAATTATTAAACTGACTTTTTAGAAAAATGGGAAAAATGTATTTGGATGTAAAACAATGAAAAAAAAAAATCTAGTATAGAATAACTAAAAAACTGATGGACCGGGGAACAACACATTCCTAATGATGACCACAATACAAATCATGGTGCCTCCCTTTGTCTCAACAAACCATTTATCAAGATTATGGTGCAAAGAATGGACCAAGGTATAAAACCACTAAAATAGTTGAATTATTGAATTATTAACCCTAATATCTCTATTGTTTCTCCATGCTCCACACCATATGAATATATATGAAAGAATAATAGAACCCATAAAAACCATAAAAACCACAATAGAACCCTACCAAATTGCAACTCCCCATCTCCCCACTACAATCATGGTTTGAATATCTCCTCCCCATCTCAAAACTCCTCCCAACACATCCAATAAAAAAATGTTGAATGTGATATATATGGAAGTTTTATGCCCATATAGGTAATTTTTGATGATTTATTTGATGTAATGTTTTATCACCCACCCCAATTGGGAACCCCACCTAGGCCAGTAGTGAAAACATATGGTGACCCCTAATGTCTGCATCTAATGGGTCTTATGTTAGTAACTAGAACATTATATGAAAAAAACATGTTGGAATAATTACCCTCATAATCATAAGAAAGTATAATGAAATCCATCATCTAAAAAAATAAAATACATTAAAAATCAATAACCCACAATGCATGTAAATTTATTATTGAACAATTATATTAAAATATATAAAATATCAAAATTAAAAGCATATGGTAGTAACTCAGATTAGAGCTCCAAGTTTCAATCATGTGGGGTCCAGATGGGTCAATAAAATTCTTCTACAAAACTAAAATAAAAAATTAATTCAAAAAATGTGATCCTAAATTTATAATCAATAGGATTATCCTTAATGACTTTTGTTTAAATGTGAAAGAACCATGATAATGTCTCATTACACTTTTCACAACATTCATGCGAAACTCACTTGGTAGGTCATGTTAGAATGTACTCTTTGGGTCAAGATCATGTCCTCAAAATATATAGGGATTAATGATAAATGAAGAACCCATCCATCCCCTATCTAGGCCATGACTTCCACTCTCATTTTGACTCTCCATCACCACTCTTGGTCAATTTTTGTTGAGGGGAGCATCCTATTTTGGAAACTCAACTGGGCGGGATCCACACTTGGATTACTGGGATGTCCTGCTCCTCAGATTAACTTTAAAAAGTCCATCATTAATCTAGTATTTATTCATTCGGGTTTGGATGAGAAGAAACATGTAGTTTTTATATTATTTTCATCAACTCAAAATCGGATATCTTTGTATTTAGTCCTTAGAACTTGGGTTTTTTCAGTGAAAAGGACTTCCGCAAGATCCTTATACAATGGGGGAAATCTGACAGGTGTAACAAAATTGTTTGGTGCAACAAAATTCCAACCAAGTATAACTTTTTCACATAGAGAACAAGGAACCATGTGGTTTTTACTGATGACATAATAAAGAAGTTGGGTGTTAAAATTGCATCAAAATGCCACTGCTACACTAGTCATCTGAAGGAGAATATGCATCACCTCTTCTTTGAGATTGAATGGGTATAGGTGGTTTCAAGATTATTTGGGGATGTTTCGGAGCCTCACTGTTTGAACATTCTAGATGATTCCTTTATTGATCAGTGGTTTCACGACACGAATTTCACTAATTTGGAAGGAATGGCTAGATCAATCATTTTAAACACAACTGGTTGGTGTTTTTGGAAGGATTGGAATAATGAATAGTATGAAGTAATTCTAACCTCTAGAAGATCCATTATTATTTGAACCAAATCCATTCTCATAAAAGTGGTTAGTGATATCAGCAACTGGTGCAAGGCACCTTCTCTAAGTTTTTTTCCAAGGTAGTGCATCATTGAACATTCCAAGAAATGGAGGGACTAGTGAACAATGGGTGCAGTGGAATCCTCCAGTTACTGGTTTCAATCTTAACGAGGATGGTTCATGCAAGGAGGGGTTCATCCATCATGGAGGAGACATTTGGGATTACAGGGGAAACTTCCTTTTTTAATTTTCTACATATTATGTACACGGGACATCAATCCAAGAGGAAGCTAGAGTGATTCTCACAGGCTTGCAATTATGTGAACATGATAATATCTCTATCTCCCAGGTTGATATTGACTCTAAGATCATCCACAACTCTATTAATGTTAAAGGTTCCACTCCATGGTCGATCTTTTATTCCATAATAAAATGAAAACACATTCTCAGCTATAATAATACTGTGACCTATACAAGGAAAGTGTGGAACATGGTAGCGGACCACCTCGTATCCATAGATGTGGCGAATCATGGCATCTGTGTCACTTTATTTCTCAACTCTCTTTCATTGAAGCCTGAAGGGGTGAACTTGATTAGAGGTTATGAACATGGCCTCCATTACTTTAGACCACCCATGGATTTTTTCTTTTGTCTTTTTAGTGGTCCTTGTATGGTGGTTCTCTTTCTTGATTAATAAACATTTACCTTTGATGAAGATAATGGCTAATTGAATGAAAAATAGAATAATAATGAATATAAACCATGTCATATATATCCCAACCTCAATGATGTTCACTCAATCCATAAAGAATTGATATGTAATAACATAATATAATAGGAATATTTCCAGAATGTTCCCCATAATAGCTGCCCTGCTTGTTCGTCACACTCACACCAAAAGTACATTTATATCAGTTATCCCATGGATTTTATAGTCATTCTATAAAATATCATTTTCCTAATATCAGCCACATACCATGTATCATATAAAAACCACATTTACATTATCAAATACCATATTAACACATCATAGTAGGGTACTTACAATAATAATAACATCATCATCCGGCCTTCCTCCTTCCATGAACATCCCCTATCATTTTTCAAATCCACCAACACATCAACATCCCATTATCATCACATCATCATCAAATAATTATCACATAATGTGAAATATAACTAATCAACGTCATATCAAATGAATCATAACATAAATCTATTATATATAATACTACGCATTTAGGGAGAGTAAAATTAGGGAGTCGGTTTTATTAGGAAAGGATACATGTGTTGGTGATCGCCCATGTGGAAAGAAAAAAATAGTCTAATGAGAATTAGTGTAACATCCCAAGTAAGTAATGAATAATAGATATTTTTATCTATGTCTATTAATGAATTAGATAGTGTTTTAGAGGCTTAAAATGAGAATAAATCCAATCTTAAGCATGAAATACACTAATATTTTTAAAAGATTGTTTTACTGCCTTTTGATGGAAAACCATTTTTAAATCAATCTTTTGACAATTTTATAAGCTCTATTTGTCAAAATAAACTTATTATTTATGATTGGGACATTGAAATTTACATTGGACAATTTTTTTGGTATTTTTCTAACAATGTTCATTTTTTAATGAATAGTGAAAAATACTGCATTTTACATCAAAACTGCTTTTTCATCTAATTTAATTATAAGGTTAGATTATCTTTTGAATTTGTTTTAAATTTAAATTAGAATATATTTTTACCATTTAATTCAATAGTGGTTGTTGGAATTAATTTCACTTTGAAATTAGACTTAAACCAATGTCAATCTTTTGCTACTAATTGTTTCATAAAAACACACTATTTGCTCAGACAACGGGAATTAATTATTAAATTAATTAATGTAATTTATATGTTTTGAATTTTTTAAAATTTACATCATTTTTGAATTCGGAATATCAAATATAGATTTGGGTGAAGTTTTGTTATTTTTCTAAAAAACTTCAATTTTTGATGAATAGTGAAACCACTAAGTGGTACTTAAAAAATTGATTTTTTGTTTAAATGAAACTTTACCACTTCTGTATTTTGAATTTCAAAAATCCGACATACATGGTTGTCATTAAGAAGTAAAATGTGGTTCAATGGGATTAAAATAATTTTTTGGTGAATAATAACTTTTATGTTTTTAATCGCGATTAGAGGTAATTAGTGTAGTTTAAGGTAAAAATAATGTTTTAATAATATGATATGAGCTTGACACATGTCCTACCCTTATTGGATGTGTCATGGACGACCAATAAAATCCATGGGTCAACTTGGGGAGCCCATGGAGCCACTTTGGAAGGAAAATGACATTAAAATCTTTTTATTTAATGTAAAAGTAAAAATGACACAAACATGAGTTGTTTTACTAAATTGTTTTTAAATGGGGTTATACAAGTCATAGTTTTGACTATAAATAGTCATTGGAAATATAAAAGGATTTCCTACATCATACTGGTTTTTTATAATTTTTAGACATTAAATAAATTAAATTATTTATAACATCATGATGATGCAGCGATTACCTCATTATTTAACGATTTAAATAAAATGAAAATATAATGTAAAATCTAAGACCTAAACTTGTAAAAAACCTATTTTATGGGTATAAATCGAACCCTTATCACCTTATCCTCGAATTATATCAATGTGGGACTTTTTAAATCTGAAACACATTTTAAAATAAAGTAACATTTCTTTACTTTCAAAGAGTGCCCCTCCTCTCCTCTTATAAAAGGCCCCCACCTCTACCACCTTATCCACACTTCCAAAGCCTTTGGCTCGGACAAAACCTTCCCATTTTGTCTCTCCACATCCCTATCTAACTCTTAGAAGCCTCACTTTGGGCAGAAGTCTTCCCAAGGAAGCCTTTGAGCTCAAATCAAAAAGGGTTACCCGTTTTTAAGGCAACGTCTTCACTTGTGTTCTTTTGTTTTATTTTGCTTCTCCAACCCCCTAAACTCTTTTTATTCATTTCTTTTGTAACAAAAATAGTATCTTCCATATACTAGGATGTTTTTATAAGAAGGATTCGAGCTACACTTACACACACCTACATCTAATGGTTAAAGAACATACTGTTTCCGTGGATGGCGGATTTCTGCCTCACAAAACGATGATTGTTCAATATTCTTATAACACCTTCAAAGGAGGACATTAAGTTGTCACTATATTTATATATGATATATAACATGTTTATTTTTTCCTTAAGAATCTTTATTTTTAATTTATGGCATACCTTTATGGCTTCCATTATGGGTATACGCGATATCTTCATTTTAGGAAGTGCGGACTACCGCCCCCTCAAAGTGATTTGATTTCGTTAATGCCATATGTGGGACATATAAAGGATTTAATTAATGGTATTATATATGATATTATACTAGAATTATAATATACCTTTATATCATTATGATTCCATTCCATAAAAAATAAAATATAAATGAAAGTAGCGTTCATGCGTACGTACGGCTTACCGTCTGCATGAACGGTACATTTCATTTCTTACCTCTAAACATTATGTAATATTATAAATGCATGTATATATTGGATATATATGAGATATATGATATATACATCATTAGTATAACTCTGGATATAATGGATACATGAATAACTTGTAATTATAAAGAGCATATTTTTGAATCAAGTACCAATGATCGTTAAAACAACTGTTATTAACTTAAATAATTGCATAGTATTCATGACATGGTAATAAGTGATATAAAAGGAATAATGAACTTGAAAAAGGTTCTTAAGCAATTATAAATTAACTCAAGTTTATTATTCAGGAGGTTAAAGAACGATCGAGTCATTTTGGACCCGAGGTATGGGACTTCGTCTCAATCTCCATTCATTGAGGCATATTTTGTTTTATACACAACCATCTTTTATACGGTTTATAAACCCCTTTGACTTTTATGCTTATTCCAAAGGAATATTTTTTTATACGAAGAGTTTTACTAAATGACAAAAGGAATGTTTTTTTGTCGTACGTATGCGGCGACAATGACTTCTCCGCCATCGTGACCATTATTTGAGTTTCGGCTGCCTCTACAAGCCATAACCTAACTTTTTTTTATAATGAAAAATAAATACCATGTATTAATTTTCTTTTATTTTTGTATTCAAAATGGTTTTCATAATGTTTTTATTATATCAATGTGTTGTATTGATATCTTGTGATTGAAATGTGGAAATGTTATGTTTTTTTTTATGCATGTTTTACATGATATGATTATGTTATGGTTCTTGGGCATTGTTATGAAGACGGGTGGTTCTGTGATAAAATAAGGGCGGGTGAGCCCGATATAGCTCGCCAATGCATTGGGTAACGCGAAGGAGTTAAACGTTAAGGTTTCTCCGAAGAGATTTAGGAAATATACTGTGATGAGTATTCCAAACGTAACCAAGAGGGTTACTCCCTATGTAAGAATGTTATTAATGCCTCAAGTTACCTTTATGTCTTATGATTTCTATGATTTATTCATGATTTGAAGAGGTATGTTAAAGTGCTTATGTTTTATGAGTAAAGTATGATTTCATTGATTCTTATGTATACATGTACTCATGTTTCCTTTCCATATTTTCATATCCCTTACTGAGATTTTTATGCTCATCCCAAGTTTTTGAAATGATTTTCATAGGTAAAGGGGAAGGTACATGATGTGATGATAGTGTCAAGTAAGTGTCAAGAAAGAATCCATGTTTTCTATTAAATATGATTCCATCGATGGGAAAAATGAATATTATCTTTTATGTAACCAATTTGTTTAAATGTGGAATGTAATGTAATTTTTATGATCTAATTCTCTAAAACTGTAAACCTGAAAAGATCCTCAATGTGTAATCTTGTAATAACTCAAGATTAAGTAAGGATTAAGGCTGGGGCCTTATAGTTGGTATCAAAGGTTGGTTTAGATAACTTTAGGAGTTAGAATTTTATTAAATGATTATCCAAAAATATTTTTTTATGGTCATATTGAAATGAAATAACATTTGAAGATTACCATGTTGCTTCGCCTAAGATATTTCTGGGTTAAGAATGGTTTTTCATTGAGGGAATAGAACAACTTTTCTGGGAAGGCATACAGAGGGAAATGAACTTTCAAATCAGTATCATGAGATGGTCAGAATCAGAACTAAACAGTTTGTTGCAATGATGGCTCAGTTGACTTAGGTGAAAAAGGTTGGTGGTTTTCATTGGTGATATTTTTGTGTTTTCTAAAATTAAAGAGGAGCATGAAAGACATTTAAGGGTTATTTTGAAAACCTTGAAAGAAAATAAATTGTATGGGAAATTCAGCAAGTATGAGTTTTGGTTGCAAAAAATATCATTCCTTGGTCACATTTTTTCTAAATATGGGATAACTGTTGATCCTGCAAAAACAAAGGTTGTTGAAGAATGACCAAGACCCACAAATGTAACCAAGATTCGTAGTTTTCTTGGTTTGGAAGGCTACTACCGAAGGTTTGTTGAAAATTTTTCAGGGTTATCAAGTCCAATGACGAAGCTAACTCGGAAGGGTGTTATGTTTATCTGGACAAAAGAATATGATGATTGTTTTCAGGAACTGAAAATAATATTGGTGAATGCTCCAGTTTTGGCACTACCTTCCAGGAATGGTGAGTTTTTTTATCTAAAGTGATGCTTCATTGAAAGGACTTAGTTGTTTCCTAATGCAGAATGATCAGGTAATTGCTTATGCTTCACGATAGTTGAAAACTCATGAGGTAAATTACCCTACACATGATTTGGAATTAGCTGCTATTGTTTTTGCTTTAAAAATTTGGAGGCATCATTTGTATGGAGTAAAGTGTGAAATATATACTGATCACAAAAGTTTAAAGTATATATTCACTCAGAAAGAATTGAACATGAGACAGAGGAGATGGCTAGAATTAATCAAGGATTATGATTGTACAATTCATTACCATATGAGAAAAGAAAATAAAGTGGATGATGCTTTGAGTCGAAAAAGTAATGCTTCATTAACAATGTTGCGTTTGGAACGTGATCCTTTGGTTACGGATTTGATAAAATTTAGGATAGAAGCTGTTGGTGCAGGATGTCCTTCTGTTTTGTTTTAGGTATCAGTGAAATCTTCTCTATCAGACAGAATTAAGAAAGCATAGAAGCAAGACAGTGAGTTGCAGAAAAAGGTAGAGCTGGTTCAGAAGGGTAAGTTTCCTGAATTCAATATTGATAATGATTTTTTTGAGATTTGGGAAGAGATTGTGTGTGCCGTGTGATTCAAAGTTGAAGAGAGATTTGTTATGTGAAGCTCATAGTTCTCTATTTTCAGTTCATCCTGGAAATACTAAGATGTACAGAGATCTGTGAGAGTATTACTGGTGGGATGGAATGAAAAGAGATATTACTGATTTTACAGTGAATTGTTTGACTTGTCAACAGGTTAAATCAGAGCGGCAGTTACCGAAAGGGATGCTTCGGCCTTTACCAGTGCCAGAGTTGAAATGGGAAAATATATCCATGGACTTCTTTGTGGGATTGATGAAGACACCCCAAGGTAATAATGAAACTTGGGTTATTGTTGATCGCTTGACTAAATCTTCTCATTTCCTTGCTATACGAGATACTTTTTCCCTAGATCAACTTTCCTATTTGTATCTTAAAGAGATAGTCAGGTTACATGGAGTTCCTCTCTGCATTGTATCTGATCGTGATCCTAGGTTTACTTCTAACTTTTGTAAAGGCCTTCAGAAGTCATTGGGTACTGAATAAAATTTTAGTACAGCTTTTCATCCTCAATAAGATGAGAAGTCAGAAAGAATGATTCAGACTTTGGAGGATATGCTACGTGATTGTTCGATGGATTATCAGGGAAGTTGGGACCAACATCTTTATTTGGTTGAGTTTTCTTATAATAACAGTTTTCATTCCAGTATACAGATGACACCATTTGAGGCATTATATGGGAAGCGGTGTCGAACTATATCTTTTTGGGATGAAGTGGGTGAACGGAAGCTAATGGGACTAGAATTGGTAGAAGATATGGAAGAAAAATTTCAGTTGATAGAGAAACACATGAGAATAGCTCAGAGCAGGCTGAAGAGTTATGCGGACAATAGGAGGAAGGATCTCTCTTTTGAGGTAGGTGATCATGTTTTTCTCAAAGTATCACCATGGAAAAGTGTGATGCGATTTGGTAAGAAAGGAAAGTTGAGTACAAGGTTTATTGGTCCATATGAAATTCTAGAGAGAGTTGGATCAGTTTTATACCGAGTGGCTTACCTCCGAGTTTATCTCAGGTACACAATGTTTTTCATGTTTCGATGTTGAGAAAGTATATGCCAGATCCATCTCATGTTTTGAGCCCAGAGGTAGTTCAGTTGGAAGAGAATCTCTCTTATGAAGAACAACCAATCCAGATTCTTGACCACAGGGAGCAAGTGTTACGAAATAAGGTGATTCATCAGGTAAAGGTTTTGTGAAAAAACCACAAGATTGAAGAGGCAACATGAGAATCTGAAAATACAATGAGGGCTAAATACCCTCACTTATTCGATAAGTAAATAAATTGCGGGGACACAATTTTCAAAAGGGGGGAAGGATGTAACATCCCAAGTAATGAATAATATATATTTTTATCTATGTCTATTAATGAATTAGATAGTGTTTTAGAGGCTTAAAATGAGAATAAATACAATCTTAAGCATGGAATACACTAATATTTTTAAAAGATTGTTTTACTGCCTTTTGATGGAAAACCATTTTTAAATCAATATTTTGACAATTTTATAAGCTCTATTTGTCAAAATAAACTTATTATTTATGATTGTGACATTTAAATTTATATTGGATAATTTTTTGGTATTTTTCTGACAATGTTTATTTTTTTAATGAATAGTGAAAAATACTGCATTTTACATCAAAACTACTTTTTCATCTAATTTAATTATATGGTTATATTATCTTTTGAATTGGTTTTAAAGTTCAATTAGAATATATTTTTACCGTTTAATTCAATAGTGGTTGTTGGAATTAATTTCACTTTTAAATTGGACTTAAACTAGTGTCAATCTTTTGCTACTTATTGTTTCATAAAAACACACTATTTGATCAGACAACGGGAATTAATTATTAAATTAATTAATGTAAATTATATGTTTTGAATTTGGAAAATAGATATCATTTTTGAATTCATAATATCAAATATATCTTAGGGTGATGTTTTGGTATTTTTCTGAAAAGTTGCATTAATTAATTTTATAATTAAATCCCGCTGTTAAAACAAATAGCGTGTTTTTAAGAAACAATATCTATCAAAAGATTGACACTTGTTTATGTCTGGTTTAAATGTGCAATTACATCCAATGACCAACATTGTATTAAATTGTAAAAATATATTCTAAATATACTTTAAAACTACTCCAATTAATAATTTATCACTATTAATTATTTCTATTAAAAAAGTTGTTTTTTAGTAATTTTCACTATTCATCAGAATATGAAAGTTATCCGAAATGTACCAAAATTTCACCTTAGGCTAAATTCGATACTCCGAATCCAAAAATGAAGTTCATTTTGAAAAATAAGATTTACAGAATTTTAAAAAGTGGTTATTACTATTCATACCGGCTAGTTTTAATAATATTTTAATAGCATATCGTTGTTTAGTGAAACTCGGTATTGCGTATTACACACGCTATCGAGGAAGGTCGCGATTGCGTGTAATGCAAGGCAAGTCAAGGATGCGTGTTGTGAAAGCTCCTTTTGGTGTAGCGTACAACACAAGACATTAATAAAATTAAAAAGAATATTTTTTATAAAATCTTGGGCTGTTACATTCTACCCCCCTTAAAATGAATTTCGCCCTCGAAATTCGTCGGGGTTATAAATGGTTTACTATTTGAAAGTTTCTTTAATAGAAACCCACATCGTAAAAAGGAATATCAAAACCAATCTTTAAAAACAAAAGTATGAAACGTAACGGTTACCCAAATAAACTAATCATTGGGTTTCCACATAGGTGAAAATATGGATATGGAAGAGAAATCTAACCATCATGTTCTGATGGAGAGTGGTAGAGAACATGGCTATGGAAAAGCCAATAATCACAAATCCATAAATTTTTGACGATCTAAGGTACCATCCGATTCATCAGGTATAAGATCACTAGGACAACATTTTTGGTTTTCAAGATCATTTCCCTAAAGTTGAAAATTTGAATTAGAATAAATACTTTCTTTATTTTGGTACAATCTCACTATTGTTCGTGCCTAGAACAATTTCCACTTCATCTCTTAAATAAATGAAGTTGAATTTGTTATTCGTGAAGTGTTAGCAGATCATGTGATAGAATGACGGGTCATTCCATCTGTCTCAAACAAAAGGTTAGCAAAAATTATATACATAAGTCGATTTATAGTGAGATTAATCATATATAGTTCCTAAAATGGACTTATACTTTAAAACTAGTTTCTACTAAACAGGGACTTCCTGTAGGACAGTGGTAGGCGATAAAGGCCAGTCGCACTTCGGTTGTGGGTTCGATTCCCACAGCCTTGTCCGAAGCGATGGGCTGTCGCCCGTCCTGCAGGTTGTCCTTTTTCTAAAACTATATTACTATAACATCCCATAATATCGAAAAAACTTCTATCCTTAAACAATACTAACTTATGTCCAACATAATCCATTCCAATCTTTAGTCCTATCCATAATACTGCAGTCCATTCTCATAACATAGTGAAAACGATTACCAGAGATTTAATACCGTCGTTGATCCCCATATATCATAAGATATAACTTGTTGGACACATTCCAAACATTCAAAGGCCTTAATCTTGTACTCTCTTGAATACCCATTGAACCTTAGTGAAAACTTGAATGCAGTTAAAAGTTAACACTTTCCACATACCAAAATCCTCAAAATTCTATATACTCAAACCATGATATCACTTAGTCCTTATATCAATCATGAGCTCATGAATACTGTTAAACATTTCATTTTCTCGTTTTCCCTTCATTATGCGCATAATATCTCAATCACTTTGAATACCACATTAGACCAATACATAAATATTCCAATATTCCATGATACAACATTATTTTGGAATCCCATTACATAAAAACTTAATCATTCCACCACATCGTTGTCATATTCAACATTGCCAATAGTGATCGCATGTGACTTCCCTTTGTCCTTTGCCTTAAGCGGTTGCTCATGTCGATCATCACTAACCCTTGGATTAGGGCATTTATTGGCATAATGTCCCATCTCCTTGCACTTGAAGCATTGAAGTGTTGGTTGTGCGTTCTCTGCAGTGTTTGCTTTATTCACTTCATTAGAATCCCTTTTTCCATTACTTTGACACTCAGCTGCTCGATGACCTTCTTTTCCACACTTAAAACATTTTCTAGTCCCTTTAAGACAATCTCCACCATGCTTCTTTCCACACTTTGTGCATAAGGAAACATTCATCTTCTTTTCACCATTATTCTGAGATTTCTCCTTGAACTCCATCTTTCGTTTCTTGTCAAAACCATGAGATGGATATGTAACACCAACTTCCATTTCTACCTTGATAGCACAACGCACAATTTCTTCATAGCTACTGAAGTCTCTTATAGCTAATGCCCTTCTAAGACTTGGTTTTAAGCCACTGAAAAATCGATCAACTTTACTTTCAGGTTGGATGATAATGCCAGATGCATACCTTGAAAGTCTTGTAAAATTCGCTTCGTATATACCAACAGATTCATCATCCTTTTGCTTTAGTTCAAGAAACTCCTTCTCCATCTTCGTTCGAAGAATACGAGGGAAGTACTTACTGAAAAACAAGTTCTTGAACTCGTCCCATTCCATGGAATCAATTTCATCTCTTTGCCTCGTATTCTTGATAAGATTCCACCATTGATCAGCTTCACCTTCCAAACGATATACTGCTAAGATGACTTTATCATGTTCAGAACATTGAAGAACTGAAAATATCTTTTTAGTAGTACTAATCCATTGTTCAGCAACTAATGGATCAGTAGACCCACTGAAAGAAGGCGGACGCTGCCTCATGAAGGATTCAACAGAATGTTGCTCCTTCCTTTTCTCGTTTGGAAGTCCTGCATGATTCATAGCTTGAGAAAGTTGTGTGAGCATGGCTACAAGATTTTTCATTCCAGCTCCCATATCGTTTGGTTGCTCAGGGGGACAATCATTGCATTGTCCATTGCATTGATCAACACGGTTCCTTCGGGTTCCAGCCATCGTCTAAAACCCCAAAAGAATAGTGTGAGAGGCAAAAATCATGCTAGGGAAAACAACATAATAAAGGGGTAGTACCCTCAATATCTAACATCTTAGGTTAAATTCTAAGATTGTTAGAGCAATTCTAGGACTATAACCTATACGTATACTTAACCTTAGAGACATCCCTAGACATACCTTAGAAATATCTCTAGGGATCTCACTAACGTTTTCGCATCCTAGTTTCCAAAGGTTGACTAAACCTTTCCTCTGATACCAACTGTAGAGACCCGTATTTTGACGTACATTGACATTACATTACTTTTGCGGAATACTTAGTACATTAAAAAAAACACACACACAAGGACCGTAATAGTTTAGTGTCTTTGGAAACTCGGGCTATAATCTTCTAATCGTGGCGAAAGATCTTCAAAATCTCCCATAAAGATCTTCCTTTTTTTTTACCTAAAACCTTTCTTTATATCCTGGGGAAAAGAAAACATAAAGGGTGAGCTCAAATGCTCAGTAAGGGTAAACAAATAAATATCAATCACATCATATTCATAAGAACATGACATTTTGGAAATCATAACCTGCAAAAGAGAGCATAATTTCATAATCATGGGATAAATCATGGCAGTGAAAAAGTAATCCCAATAATCATAACTTAAAACATGAAACTTTGTGGCATACACACATAATCATAGATAATCATTTCTTGTTAGTCAAGACTAATTGCCAAGAATATCTTAGTGGACAAAGTCCCTTTCTGAATCGAGTAACCCTCGTTTCAGTCCTGTTTCACTGAACCGGTATAACCTATCGTTCCAGCCCTGTCTATCTCATGAGATATAAAATCTTTACCCAATGCATTGGAGGGAGATATAGGTCCCACCCATCTTATAATGAATCCTTTCTTATGTGTGCCACATAATCATAAAACATACATCATCGCATAACACATGTAACAAAAATGGGATTCTTGAAACATCATGACATCATAAAACAATTCATATAAGATAAAGGAATTCATAAAAATATTTCCATCACAACATAATCAAATCCATGTAATAATAGGGATAAAAACAGAACCCTTTTATTATCTTAGATGGAAAATAATTTTGATAAAATACTTGAACTCCATTCTTGAGGAAAATATCCTTTCTACTTCAAAAACATTTTTCCTTTCATAACATGTCATACGACTTAAAAATAAAAGAAGTTGATTAAAAATAAACTTGAAAACTTGTAAAGGAAGCTTCTTGTATTTAATGTTTTAAAAATCCATTCATGCCGTATAAGTTAAAAAAAAACATTCTTCGTACTTTTGTCGGAAAAGTCAAAAAGTACCTCGTACAAAAACGACAAAAGATTCCTTTCATTTCTTTTAATAAAAACCCACCGAAGGTAAAAATGGATTTAAACAATTGTAGGTGGATGAAAGTAATATTACATATTGATGAAACATGGATGTGGATGATAAAATACACCCCAGTAAATACTTACGAATAAACAATCTCGGATAAAAATGAGATTGTGATATTTCCCTTACCTTAGGTCCGATTTGCTTTGTACGTGTCCGAAGCTCCTCTTCTTTGAAGCGCCTTTTGGAGACCTCCTCTTAGGGAACTAAAATTGGTCTTTGAGGAAGACCAGAACCTCTAGGATGTTGCTAGGGAAGTGGAGAAGAGATTTTGGCAGGGGTTGGCCGATCTTGAGTGCTCAAATTGGTGTGAGGAGGAGGGGGAGGAGGTGTCCTTTTATAAGGGAGGAGAGGGGCACCTTAGGAATATCTCAAAATATTATTTTATATTAAAGTAAAAATCGGTTTATAATGGTTCCAAAGGGTCTTATTTCGAAGCTAAAGTGGGGATGGGTAGAAATCCTATCAACCAATAAGATTTAGACAAGTTTAGGTTCTTATTTTAACCTTATCAATTAGATTTAACTCTAAGTTAAATAATTTAACTTTTACCGTGTCTTTTTGTTTTCTTTCACTATATGGTTAATACACTTACTATAACATGCCAAACGAACCCCAAATTGTTTATTATTAATATATATATCCTTATCTAAGTCATTTGGCCGAACCTTAGATTTTTAATAATAAAATAACAATTAATAATATAATATTTTATTTAAAAACTATTTTGTGTCAATTTTGACACTATTTGATATATGATTTTTGTGAAAGTCATAAGAGAATTATATGTTCGAACCAAGTTGATTAAATCAACACTAATATATCATAGTAACCTAGAAAATTAGTGGAATTCATAAAAAGTCTCAAATTACATTCATTTGAGTATTTATAACATCAATTATGTTAATATTTCCTTAAAAGGGTAATTACTGCATCATCGTTGTGTCATAAATAAATTAATTTATTTAAAGTCTAAAAATTATAAATAAAATATAATTATGTAGGAAATATTTTTATCTTTATAATGAATATTTATAGTCGAATTTATCTTATGTATAACCCCATATTAAAAATGTTTTAGTGAATAAACTTTGATTTTAACTCTTTTAACTCTTCTTTGAATTAAATAATAATAAATGTCCTAATCTAATCCAAGTGAGCCTAAATGATAATATTTTACACTTAAGGTTGTTTTTGGTCGAGATACACTTGTCAAATAGAGTTAGGACATGTGTTAGGGTAATATTAATATCATTCTTACCCTTAATTACCCTATTTACTTTTAACCGTGGTAAATAAAAGTAAAAAGTTACTATTCACCAAAAATTATTTTCATCTCATTGAACCACATTTTACTTACTGACATCAACCGTGTCTCTCGGATTTTTGAAATTCCATTCACAGAAGCGGTAAAATTAAGTTTTATGAAAAATTCAGTTTTTTAACTACCACTTAGTAGTTTCACTATTCATCAAAAAATGAAGGTTTTCAGAAAAATGCCAAAATTTCATCCTAAGCTATATTTCATATTCCGAATTCAAAAATGAAGTCTATTTTAACAAATTCATAACATAAAAGTTGCATTAATTAATTTTATAATTAAATCCCGCTGTTAAAACAAATAGCGTGTTTTTAAGAAACAATATCTATCAAAAGATTGACACTTGTTTATGTCTGGTTTAAATGTGCAATTACATCCAATGACCAACATTGTATTAAATTGTAAAAATATATTCTAAATATACTTTAAAACTACTCCAATTAATAATTTATCACTATTAATTATTTCGATTAAAAAAGTTGTTTTTTAGTAATTTTCACTATTCATCATAATATGAAAGTTATCCGAAATGTACCAAAATTTCACCTTAGGCTAAATTCGATACTCCGAATCCAAAAATGAAGTTCATTTTGAAAAATAAGATTTACAGAATTTTAAAAAGTGGTTATTACTATTCATACCGGCTAGTTTTAATAATATTTTAATAGCATATCGTTGTTTAGTGAAACTCGGTATTACGTATTACACATGCTATCGAGGAAGGTCGTGATTGCGTGTAATGCAAGGCAAGTCAAGGATGCGTGTTGTACAAGCTCCTTTTGGTGTAGCGTACAACACAAGACATTAATAAAATTAAAAAGAATATTTTTTATAAAATCTTTGGTTGTTACAGATAATATAAAATCTAAGACCTACACTTGTAAAAAACCTATTTTATGGGTATACTTATAACCCTTATCACCTTATCCTCGAATTATATCAATGTGGGACCTTTTAAATGCGAAACGCATTTTAAAATAAAGTAACATTTCTTTACTTTCCAAGAGTGCCCCTCCTCTCCTCTTATAAAAGGCCCCCACCTCTACCACCTTACCCACACTTCCAAAGCCTTTGGCTCAGACAAACCCTACCCATTTTGTCTCTCCACATACCTATATAACTCTTAGAAGCCTAACTTTGGGAAGAAGTCTTCCCAAGGAAGCTTTTGAGCTCAAATCAAAAAGGGTTACCCGTTTTTAAGGTAATGTCTTCACTTGTGTTCTTTTGTTTTATTTTGCTTCTCCAACCCCCTAAAATCTTTTTATTCAATTCTTTTGTAACAACACCAATATCTTCCATATACTAGGATGTTTTTATAAGAAGTATTTGAGCTACACTTACACACACCTACATCTAATGGTTAAAGAACATACTGTTTCCGTGGATGGTGAATTTCTGCCTCACGAAACGATGATTGTTCAATATTCTTCTAACACCTTCAAAGGTGGCCATTAAGATGTCACTATATTTATATATGATATATAATATTTTTATGTTTTCCTTAAGCTTCTGTATTTTTAATTTATGTCATACCTTTATGGCTTCCATTATGGGTATACGCGATATCTTCATTTTAGGAAGTGCAGACTACCGCCCCCTCAAAGTGATTTGATTTCGTTAATGCCATATGTGGGACGTATAAATGATTTAATTAATGGTATTATATATGATATTATACTGGAATTATAATACACCTTTATATCATTATGATTCCATTCCATAAAATATGAAATAGAAATGAAAGTAGCGTTCATGCGTACGTACGACTTACCGTCTCCATGAATGGTGCATTTCATTTATTACCTCTAAAAGTTATGTAATATTATAAATGCATATATATACTGGATATATATGATATATATGATATATAAATCATGAGTATAACTATGGATATAATGGATAAATGAACAACTTGTAATTATAAAGAGCATATTTTTGACTCAAGTACCACTGATCGTTAAAACGACTGTTATTAACTTAAATAATTGCATAGTGTTCATGACATGGTAATAAGTGATATAAAAGGAATAATGAACTTAAAAAAGGTTCTTAATAAAGTAGAAATTAACTCAAGTTTATTATTCAGGAGGTTAAATAATGATCGAGTCAAGTTGGACCCGAGGTATGGGACTTCGTCTCAATCTCCATTCATTGAGGCATATTTTGTTTTGTACACAACCTTCTTTTATACGGTGTATAAACCCCTTTGACTTTTACACTTGTTCCAAAGGAATATTTTTTTATACTAAGCATTTTACTAAACGAAAAAAGGAATGTTTTTTTGTCGTACGTATGCGGCGACAACGACTTCTCCGCCGTCGTGACCATTATTTGAGTTTCGGATTCCTCTACAAGCCATAACTTAACTTTTTTTTAAAATGAAAAATAAATACCTTGTATTAATTTTCTTTTATTTTTGTATTTAAAATGGTTTTCACAATGTTTTTATTATATCAATGTGTTGTATTGATATATTGTGATTGAAATGTTGAAATATTATGTTTCCTTTATGCATGTTTTATGTGATACGATTATGTTATGGTTCTTGGGCATTGTTATGAAGACGGGTGGTTCCGTGATAAACTAAGGGCGGGTGTTCCCGATATAGCTCTCCAATGCATTGGGTAACATGAAGGAGTTAAAAGTTAAAGTTTCTCCGAATATATTTAGAGAATATACTTTGATGGGTATTCCAAACGTAACCAAGAGGGTTACTCCCTACGTAAGAATGTTATGAATGCCTCAAGTTACCTTTATTTCTTATGATTTCTATGATTTATTCATGATTTTATGAGGTATGTTAAAGTGATTATGTTTTATGAGTAATGTATGATTTCATTGATTCTTATGTAAACATGTACTCATGTTTCCTTTCCATATTTTCATATCCCTTACTGAGATTTTTATGCTCATCCCAAGTTTTTGAAATGATTTTCACAGGACAAGGGAAAGGTACATGATGTGATGATAGTGTCAAGGAAGTGTCAAGAAAGAATCCATGTTTTATATTAAATATGTTTCCATCGATGGGAAAAATGAATACTATCTTTTATGTAACCACTTTGTTTAAATGTGGAATGTAATGTAAGTTTTATGATCTAATTCTCTAAAACTCTAAACCTGAAAATATCCTCAATGTGTAATCTTGTAATAACTCAAGATTAAGTAAGGATTAAGGCTGGGGACTTATAATTGGGTAGTCCAACTTATTCATCTTGTAAAGGAGATTCCTTATTTTAATTATTTTATATCAGGTTCAACATTTTTGTATCATCAAGAAAATTTTCACATAAATGGTTGGGGAGAACTGGGCAGATTGTTTGATTTTTGGGGGTTTGATGTCTATACAATAATTAAAATAAGGTTCACCAATAAATTTTATTCTTGTATAGAAACTCCAAATGATTACATTATCCATAACTAGGTACAAACTTTCTTTCCAAAGGTAGGTGGTCAATTGGGGTTTTAGACCTTATGAAACTTATGAATTTAAATTGATCAATAGAATGGGTGGTTGGTATCATCAAATAATTGTGGAGGGAGGGTGATTGTTTCTTACTCTAAGGATATATTATATATTTAATTTGTGTTCATGAATCTCTACAAAATCCCAATACGATACTGGTTACCCTAACAAAAATGATCAAGTACAAAATCCTTCCATGTGTAAAAGAGGTCCTATTAATGGGTCCATTTGTATCTATCTAAGTTTCTTCATAAAACCCAAATTATAAAGTATATATTTATATTTTTAATTCATATAAACATGAACTATAGGTTTTATTTCCATCTTGGGTGGCAGTTAATATCATCAAGTTGCGATTGAGCCATTACGAGGTGTCCTACGTATCATGTTTATAAATAGAATCAATACCCAAAAAGTTTTTCAAACCTATGTAATTTAAAATAATGTGGAAAGGAAATATATTAGGGTTCTTAGACACTAGTTATTGAGCTTGATCTTCAAGGATGTTTCCTATGTATCCTTGTTATAAAAGGAATCGTGGTCATCATAGTTTAGGCACTCCCTTGGGACATTCACTAAGGAAGATTACCTTGTATAGTTGAAGTCATATCATACAGCTAATCGAGGATTAAATGTTGTGGTATAAAAGGAAATTGGAGACTCATTATGAAAATGATATGATCATTACAAATCCCTAAGCTGATGTGAGCCATTATCTGTGTGAGAAATAATGGAAAGTAAGTAACCAGTCTCACTACATATGGATGAGAGACTTATGTGTTGGTACAAACATTTTAATCATTAATGCAGAGACTAATACTTAGGACAGTTTCTGATATGTCCTGGTTATGGAATGAATCATATTCATTATAATTCAGTTCCCTTCTCAATCTTATGGTGGATGAGGTAGAATGACCAGCCTATAGGATATATTGGGTCTTGATTGTTGGAATGTTGTAGACATTGAGGGACTTACACTGTAGTGGATTTCCATTTGATCATAGGATTTATTCAGGCATCCTTCATATCCATTTCTAGGAAAGAATCAAATTTATTACTGCTTGATAGCCTTATTGATCCATTGGTGGATAAGGAAAAATGATCATCCCATGGGAGAGATTCGATCCCGATGGTTGGAATTACGAAGACATGGAGGGACTCACACTGAGGGGGGTTCCAATTTGAGCCTGGGAATTAGGAAGGTTCCCTACTTATCTAGTTTATAGAATGAATCAGAGTCATTAGAATTCATTATTTTAGGTATTACTCATAGAGGTTACCCTTATATAGGGTTATTCATATGATTCCATTGATCATGGATTACATACTAAGGTTACCCTAACACATGATCATTCATATATTGTCACTAATTGGGGCTTGCACACAATGTTTCCCACACATATGGGTATTCGTATAATGCTGCTGATTAAGGATCACACACTGAGGTTTCCCTAATATAGGGGCATTCATATAATTCCACTGATCAAGGCCGACACACTGAGGTTTCCCTTATAAAGTGGAATATCATATCAAGCCACTAATCAGAAATTACACAATGAGGTTTCCCTTATATGGGGGCATATCATATTATTCCACTGATCATGGATTACGCAATACCATTTCCCTTAAATAGGATAATATCATGTTATGCTATTGATCAAATATTACACGTAGAGAATTCCCTAAAAAAATGAAATATCATATTATACCGCTAATGGGGGAATACACACTAAGGCTTCCCCAACATGAGGAATATGATATGATTATGGTGACTAGGGATTAAACATTGAGGTTTCACATATATGGGGTCATATTATATCATTTAATTAATCAAGGATTACACATTGAGGGTTCCCTTATATAGAGGAATATCATATTGTGCCACTAAGTAGGGCTTACACTCTGTCATTTCCCTTAAAATGGGTGAAAATGACATCATTCCACTTATCGAAGATAAAACAATGAGGGTGACCTTATATTGGGGAATATCATATTATTACACTGATTAGAGATTACACACTTAGGATTATCTAATATGGGTTCATATTATAATATTCCACTAATTAGGGCTTACACACTAAGGGTTCCCAAACAGGTCCACTGGACAAGGTTATCATGTATAGGGATGTATGCTTGACACGACCTAATTGTCTACTTTAAATTTTCATATTTTTTTGTCTAAAATGTATGGATATTTCCTATATTCATATAGTAAATGTCTAAAGACAATATCATGATCCAATTGGATTGTCTAGAGAACATCTCTTAACATGAATGACAAGTTTGAAGACCATTTCATGATCATGGGCGAATTGTTTGGAGGACATCATATGATCTGAGATGTAATTTTTGGAGGGTTCCATGTGATATGGGCTGACATTCCCAAAGGGCATAATAGGATATAGTCTGACTTGTCTAGATGGTGTCGTGTGATCTTGGATGACATGTTTGGAGGGTGGCACGTGATAAGGACTGACATGTCCCGAGGGTGTCACGTGATCTGGATAACTTATCAAGAGGAATTTATATGATCCAGTGTGACATGTCTGGATGGTGCCACATGATCTAGGATGACATGTCTATTGGACATCTCATGATCCAGGCTGACATTTCTTGGTGTCACCGTGAGACCTAGACGACATGTCTTGGTATCACCAAAAAACAAGGGTGACATGTCTGGAGTACATCACAAGGTTTTGGATAGAAAGACCAGAGGGATTCACAAGACATGGGTGGTTTACCTATAGGGAATAATGTGAATTTCTTTGACATGTCCAAGGGACATTGTATGACCAAATTGTATATCATCAGAGCATCATATGATTTGAACGTCATGTCCTGGTGTTGTCACATGATAATTATGAGTCATGTGATGCTCAAGAGGATCATATTATTTGTTATTTACATAGTTATCCAATATTTTATTGTTTATTCCAACCTTTTATTGCATATATGACTCAAGATTGTCTAGTTTTATCTTATTTTAGGTTTTTCATGACCTAGATGACAAGAGGGATGTCCTTAAAATAATTTTATTGGCATTCCATAAGTCCGTCACGTGATCTCATGTGATCAAACGAAGTTCCTATTCAGTATTTGTGAACCACTAGGTTATTACACCGATTTTACATGGTGAACAACCTTTGAGATCATGTGAGTGGATACTTTGATAATTATACAAATTCTCCCCATGTCCGACCGATCATGGATGTGTAAGTTGGATTTTTTATGTTATGTGGAAGATAATTATAGTCCTCAACACTCCTGTTATACCCCATCTTGAGTGGAATGTATCTTAAACATTCAATCTATTTTCGGTGGAGGAATTTCATGACATGAAATTTATGAGATCCTTCCATAGGTCATCCAGGGGGATTCACATGATTTTCATAAACTACGAGAAGTCTTTCTGCACCCCATTTATTGATTCTTAGCTGATCAAATAGATTTTAGAGAACCATTTGGATGGGTTAGAGAGATTTTTAATAGTCATTCTAACATTTATAAGAGTTTCAAAAAATTAGAAGGAATTTGGGATGTCCTTTGTGTGATAGAAAATTACTTCTCTAGGGTTTTTTTAGACAAAGTTAGCTACCCAAGGGGACTTCACAAGATTTTTTAGGCTATCCAAAGTGATTCTGTGGGATCATGATAATATTTTAGAGGGCGGGGGATCTATGGGATCAATGGATATTAATCTAAGTTCATAAACCCTTTCTAATGATGATCAAAATATCATCTCTCCACAAGAAGCTCTTGTATTTCCCATTTCATTTATTTCTTTATTTTTCTAGGGATATGAATTTAATGAGTTATTGTTTGTGTTATAAGAAAAAAAATCACCCTGCTTGTGGTGTTTCCTATGAAAAAAATGGTTCATATTGGGATATGTGATCATTATCATGGACAACCCTTTTGATTTCCTATAGAGATGAAGGGGAAGAAAAAAATCAAATAGACATGTTCAAAACTCTTCCCATGAAGAAGTTGATATTTCAATGAAGTATTTTATGGAAATATGGACATGTCACCCAGAATTTTGAAGTATATTGAGAATCATAGGGTTGTGTCACATGAATATCAACAGACTTCCTCCTTTTTTATTTTTCCCTTATTTTTATAATGGTTTTTGGATGGTTTTTCATGCACCAATTAACTACCAAGTCATTTGATTTGGAGGAAGTCATTTAGTAGATTCTGTATGATCAAAGAATTCCAATAATACCTTCACAAGAATTGAATGTCTTGTTGAAGGTGCTTCATGTGATCTCCAACAAGTCAAGCATTGTGCATGTATCATTCACACGACCTTTTGAATGAAATTAGATTGTGTGTATTTTGGAATATTTCATAATACACATGATATTGGACACGTTCTATTCCTTTATTTTATAGAGAAAACAAATCCAATGATTCTGGTATTTCTTACGTTATATATTTTTTGATTCTCATTTAGAGAGAAACCCCCATGCCCCACCCCTCAAGAGAAATTTCCAAAGGGACATGGGATCACTTTTGAGGAAGGGAAATGCTTTACTCATTATTTAAGTTGTCGCCAGTTAGTTTCCTAGGAAATGTTTGGTATCCAGAGAGAATTTTGGTATTCTATAGAGTTCTCTATAAATAAGGGAATGGAGGGAGGCTCATTCACTTGGTACTCCAACTCTCTAGAGCTCTTATGACCTGCTTTCTTCATTTGACACCTTCATAATACCTTCCAAATTAATCGATCATGAGACTTCATAGTGATAACTAATCACATTATCTATTAAAGAAACCCTCTTTCCATTAAAGTAGTTTTAATTAACCAATAATCTATCTTATACAATTGCTTTATCTCTTGACATAATGTTGTATTACATGTTTCTTTGGATTTTATGATTCAATTGCACAATCACTCAACTATTATATAGATCATGTGATCGTGTTAGGGTCATGAGATTATGATTCTCAAGATTTTTTGGTAGGGAATGAGATGTCCTTCAGTTTTGTAGTCTGAGATATTTTAATGGTTTATGAGGTCTGTGAGATCACCAAGGGTCTTCCTACTACGAATCCCCATATGGATTATGTGATTCGAATGATGCTATCAGATATATGCCTTTCTTTTGACATGATTTTTTTTTCATGTTTTTTTGACTTATGCCACATAATTTTGTGAACACATATTCCATATATCATCATATATCTTCCCCCATCATTAACTATAGGCCCCTGATTATTGGGAACTATAATGTTTATCCTTGGTATCTTGTGTCCTCTGAAAATTAGGTTCTGAAAATGATTATCTCATCTGATCTTATAAGAAAACCTTTATCATACCAGCTTCCTCTATATGGATTTGGCCTACTGAATGATGTTTCCATTTCTTCTACTGACTATGATATGACATCTTGGAGGGTGTTAATGTTCCATGATTATATTCAAATTAATGTTTATGTGGATGACCCACTAGTCATATCATAGTCCCATGGGTTGTCTGATATGATGGAGAACTCCCATATGGGTCTAGACAACTATGATTTCTCCTATCAAGCCATTCCCCATAACTATTAGAGAATATTCATCTATTCTTGGAACAAATCAGGTGGTGGATGGAGATTGAATGGGTCATGATCCTTGGCCATGTTTTTTGATGATGGGGTGTTTCCACTCTAGGTTAAATAGTGATATTCTAAATCTTCTAACCCACTACTTGTTATCCACATTTATGAAGCAGTTTCGGTATCCTAGTTCATCATCTACCATCAGTTGTATTGTATCAAAGAACTGATTAGCCATTTTTTCCATTGTACCAATTTATTCCATCTTTCTCATGGATAAGTTGGAATTATCCTTTGGGATATCTACCGACTACCGAGATACCACCCTTAGGGAAATGTACAATAACTCCCTCCCTCCTAAGGATGTCTAGGACGACCCAGCATATACACATGTTTTGGAAAGGGATATGGTCAACATTATGAATGAAAATTTCTAAAAGGAGATGAATATGAGATCAATTATCAATTTAAAATATTTTATCAACATTTTACTCTATTTAATTGGAGATCAAAATACATCTATATGCCGTCATCGGTTCTATTAAAGGAAGCTCCATGACAATACTTTTTCATATTGAGAAATCATGGAAATTAAATAATACAAAACATGGGTCCACTAGGTTAGTGGGAGATATCCTTGAGCCTTAGGATTGAAGGTTTTATTTCCATGTATTTAAACATATGGATCTACCTAGATGGGGACGCACCCTCGAGAATCCAACTTTAAACTCTAGTGATTGAAACTCGGTTAGAGGAGGGAAAAACTCTCAATATTTCATTACAAAATCTTGATGAACATTACCAAATTATGGTCCATATTCAGTAAAGTAACATCCATTATAGAATCGATAGTTTTTCCTATTTTTATATGGATTGATATGGGAGAATTTCTACTTCTGTAGATACAAAAAATCTACCAGGATATTGGGTGACTATTCCTGCCCAAGTTTAATGAACATTTATAGGGTTTGATCAATGTCTTTAAGTCTTAATGAGGTTCCTGATATCCAATTTTTTTCTGATTGTCTCAAAATAATTCCTTATCCTACACCATATGAGCCATTCATTGATAATGGTTATTGTTATCTTGAAGAATAAACATACAAACTCTATCTTCATGATGGGGTTCTTGTATCCTGGGTGGATGAGATGGTTTTTTGTGACCAGTATACCCCTTATAATTTTTCTCACCAATTCAGATGAACCCCAAGAGTTTCACCCCTCCCCTCATCTGGGGTATGGAGAGAATGAAGTCCTGAGATTATCCACTAGATTTTAATGACATTTCCATGTAAGGATACAAATGATGAGATTATCCTTCCACATATTGGGACCCCTATATTCCTCTCTTATGACTATTAACAAGCTTAGTTAGATGCCTTTTTGGGTGGTGTTCTGAATAGAATGTCTATTAATGTGAAAAAACAATTGGCCTCACTAAACCCCTGTTATTCAAAATTATTGAGATGATTCGAGATTCATTATCATAATGGTTAACATCCCATCAGAGGGGAAGAGTTTATTGGAAAAGATGGCCCTTTAGACAATTACAATTTTCAGAGAATAGTATATGGTGATGTCTCCCCCACTTCATCATCAAACCAACTGGTTGTTCCCCCTTCTGACACACCTATGCCAATAGTTTCATAGGATCAGACACAATATAGGATAATATGGGTGCAGATCCATTCTCTAATCACCGAGACTCCCTTATAATCCTTTTGTGACCATGAAGAACATTTTTATTGGATTCTTCATGATTCAGGGTGGGAGGGTTCATTACCAATAATTATATGAAATAATTCAATAAATCATCTTGATGTGACCTGATTCAAATACCAAGGAGAAGGGGTTACATGATATTAATGGTGGAATTCCCCTGGATAAATTGATGAAGGAGTCTTTAATATTTTTGGAACAGATCCATCAATTTATATCCAATCTCAATTCCCAAATGTATTTCTAGACTATACATATAGAGAAATATGAGGAGATATTATATCACTAAATTTATGAAATTTCAACATCATCATCATTAGTAGAAACCAATCAGAAAGAGATGATGATTTGTGTACTCTTATTGGCACCATTGTTTCTAGGTAATAAGTAGAATAATTGTGCTGAGTGGCACTTAAATAGAAAATCAAAGCTTCCCATCAAACTCATGACAACATGACTAAATAAACCAATAAAATGTTATTTCAGTTTCATCTTCAATATATATATATATATATTTGAATTAGTCCTTAGATAGGTTCTAAAATGTGAAGATCCCCTTGTTTTCAATATATCAATGAAAATATCCTTAAACAATTATCTTTATTTGTCTATCATTCTTTTATTCATGTCGTTAATTAAATATCATTGATCAAATAATGCATGGACCATCAACGATACCCATCTTTTGTATACTATCAATTAAATAAGAATTCGTGCAATTAAATATTTTATACCATAACATATTTTCCTTAAGAAATTATCATGAATTACAATTGATATAAGATTCATTATTGGTGTATATTCTCTAGATTCCTTGATATTTCCTAATTTAGAAATGGATAATTTGTGTGTAATATATTTTATGGATTGAGAATTCTCTATCATTGGATGAAGTCATTGGACATAGTGAACTTAGGTTTATTTTTACTATGACCATATTGAGAGCCCCACATATTTTAAATCTATTTTTTTATATTTAAAAAATTTTAGCCTAATATTGATATTGGGGACGGATTAGTGGGAATGAAACTAAATTTTTATCAGGCCATCTAATTATAGGTTTTTCCCTGACAGGTTTTATGCCTTTTTCCATTTTTCAAAAAAATTTATTATCGTGTTGTAGTTTAGGATTTTCTTCCTTACACCTTCTATTGTTGTAGTTTTAGTGTATTTTATATCGAAAATTGCATTACTATAGTTTAGGTCCTTTTTTCTCAAACATTATCTTACTGTTGTTTAGGGTCCATTATCATGTACATGGTATTGTTTATTTTATTTTATTTTTGATCTAGAAATATGTTTTTGTTGTTTATGGTCTTTTTCCTCATTCTTAATATTGTTTTTGTTTAAGGTATTTTGTAATGGAAATTATATTTCTTTAGTTTATGGTATTTTATCATTGAAATTTAAATTTCATGTGGTTTAAAGTGATTCTACTAGGACCTCAAATACCATGCAGTTTAATGTATTGCTGCCATGACATGATTGATGAATATGAATATGTGGTAGACAAGCCAGGGATCACCCAAAACACAATAGAGAGATGAGTTCCCCCATAGTGTTTCCAGGGATCCTGAGGATTAGGGTTTCTTTCATGAAAGTAGTATATTCTTGTGGTTGGTAGCTCAAAGACCTTATACATCAAAAACATTGTTTGATCAGAGGTGTCCCCACTTTTTTCCAAGGGATATTGAGGATATGTGGGTGTAATATTAGTTGAGGGATAAATACTAGGTAATCCAGGTCCACCATGGATAGTTGGATGATGGGTGATGTAAGTCATAATTCAAAAGTTTAAGCCAATGAATATGGGATGGGGAAGACAATACATTAATGAAACATAACACATTGAGGTTTCGAGTTCTACTATAGTGTTACCAAGGCACACAAGGATCGATGTTCCTTTACTACAAAGAGGGGATGACTCTGGTTGGTAGTTCAATGCCCATACGTTTTGACAAAATGGTCAAAAATTGGTTTCCCTACTCTTTTATGAGGGCTATTAAATATATTAGAGGACTCAAACATCTAGAAAAATATTTTGGGTATAGAGTGAGAGAAATACAGAACGATATCTGGAACCTTGGGGTAGTTGAGATCTTAATTGTGAAGCTTGATCCCTATTTCATATAATATCAAGTGATGTGGTGGGGCCATAAAATGTTTCCTGAATGGAGTGTCACATTACTTATTTGATATATGTTACAAAAAAAATTGATGAAACTTTGAGGATGTAATATTTTATTGAATAATATAGATATGGTGATTGAAAATCAAGGTATGAGACAATCATGTCAGGATGGCCTAGAACACTCTAAGGTGTTAAGTTATGGAAAAATGTCCTCAGGATCTCAAAGATAAAAAAAACCTTCATATATGAGAAATATGTCTCTAGTTGGTATTTCTAATATATTACACATCGATACCATAGTCAAACATATAGACTCTTATAATTTCTAGGGTCCATTAAAGGTTTTCAGTGACCCAAGATAGTCAAATCATGACATGTGATCTAGGGAAAAAATAATATTCAATAAGGGTTTGATCACCCAAATGGTTGTGTTGATGGCTAGTTAATAGGTTATCATAGTGAAGAGATGTGAAAAACTATTAGTCTTTCTTTTTCCCTAACCAGGGTGTCCAGTGAGTATGTATTAGATTTTACTAGTGCTAAAAAGTGGGACTTATGCTCTTTATGACTCATTTATTTATTCCCGGATTGTTTTATAAAATCTATAAATGATGTTTTTAGCAAGTGAATACTTGACTCATACTCAGGACATTATTTTTAAGATCTCAAACTGACATGTTTTGTGTCTTTTTTCACTTCTTGTTAAATATCTTGCGATTTGTATCATCAAATGCTATAATTTATGTTCATATAACATTGAACAATGTATTTGATGTTTAAGGTCGTGACACACATAGACCTCATATGAAGTGAATGTTAATGATTTCATAATTATGATACCCAGAGTCAAGTGTAATACAATAACTTTTTGAGCAGGAGATGAAAATTTTGTAAATCACTTTTTAGGCTTCTCATTCCATGAGTAATGATATGGGAAAATCATGTCATGGATGGCCCAAAACTCCCTAAGATTATGTGTTCATCCATGTTGAATCCAGGATAACAATAATGAGAAAAAAATTCATATAGATCCATAATGTCTCTTGATGGTTAGTATGATCTCTTATGAATCAATATCAAGGGAAAAAGGGATATATTTTCATTTACAAGGTATATGAAAGAGTTTCACCAACCATATGTGCCCAAGAAATGAAGTGTAACTTATGAATTCATGTTCTTAAAAGAGTATGTATGAAACCAATACTCTGGTTAACCATGGTAAGGCCCTTTTGGTCCTCTGATTATGGTTGATAATGGGTGATATACTGCACATTTTTACATCATGTTGTAGCGATGTATTTCTAGTTTAGATTTAATGTCATAATACCAAGACATTTTCCCCATAGTTTAACATCATACAATGAGGATACATTTTTTTCCTTTTAGTTTAACATAATTTGGTAAGGTCATGGGAACCGATGTGAGAAATTATGCAACATGTCCTTGAGGGAACTTTTCCTTGGTCAGGGCATTTAGATGCAATGAGCATATTTTATCCATTAACAAGATTGTTTCTGGATAGCCATATTCCAGATACCTTCTTTCATGAGTCTATTTGTTAGTAATAAATTTGTATGAATATTTGATTGACATGTTGAAAAAATGATCTTTTATGACTCGACCCATTCTTTAAAAGAGGTATAGACTATATTTTTCATGCAGTTTAATGTCATGCATATAAGATATTCTCTACGTAGATTAGGAAAATATGCTGTTATGGGTAAATATTTTTCATTGATGGCTATACATTGACCCACGTTTGAATATCTATGCATCAATACACATCCTGTAGTGGTAGGAATCAAGATATATGTAATTCATGTATGAATGTTTCATGAGAAGGTTTGAGTTGTACGTGGGGATGAGGGGGAACATATTTTGTTCATGGATAGGACCAAGAGTTGGAGATATGAGAATCACTATATATCATAAGATAAATCCACACATAGTTCATAGAGGAGAAACTCACAATGCATATATGAAGCATATGCGGAGGGAGGAATTGTTTCTGTTGATTTCTATAGATGAACCTGGGGTTGGAGATCTGGGTGTCACTATGTATAATGTGATGGAATGAATCAATCCACACATATTTCTTGAGAAACAATCTAGTTTATCATAATGTAATAATTATTTTGGTTTCATGATGTAAAAAGGGAATATTACAATTTGTACCAGGAATTGATGTTTGGGAATCACTACATATCTTTTGATGGAAGGAATCATGACACACATAGTTCTTGTTTGAAGGTGTGGTGGGAGACCAAAACCAAGGATAGTGGTACACTCAAGAAAGGTCTATAATTATGTGTTGTTTAGTTTCATGATATATAAACCAACCATGTGGTTTAACATCATGATGTGATGAATCAGTTTCACCTTTTATGGTCATGCATGCATGATCATGCTATCCTTGTTACGATATGATATGTATTGATCATGTTGGGATGACACCAAAAAAATTCATAAACTCATGCGATCTATTCATAGTGTGAGAAATAAGGAATGGAAAAGGTTAACCAGATAACATGAATGAAGTTATAAAAAGGAAAGGGTCATTTTGTATTACATGATAAATGGGAAAAGATATAGGATAAAGGTGTACTTATTCGTCTCATTGGAATGTGACTCAAGATGTATGTAGTTATGGAAAACGTTTTAGTGTAGTATCATATAGATGAGAAATTATCCAAGTAATTTAAAATTTTGTGCTACGGATGAATGTAAATCAAAGTGAAGAAATAGAAATTTTGTGATTAGGCCCAAGAAAGGAGGCATGGGCATCACTACTTATCCTTTTATTGAAGGAATCATGACAAATATAGTTCTTAGAAATCATGTAGTTTAGTTTCATGCATTGAGGACATCATCCATACAGTTTAACATCCTACAGTAAGGATGAAGGTGACTTGATGTCAAAGAGTATGAATAATGTGGATATGTTCGGTTTTACATAATGAACTGAGGACATGATCTATACAGTTTAATTTTTGGTGGTATAGATGAGTGTCACCTGATGTGGAAGAAGCCCAAGAATTTATGTCTAGGAATCACTATGTATCCTATGATAGAATTAATCAAGATACAAATAGTTATTTTATAAAAAGATTCCCTATATGGATCTAACTTTCAAATAGGGACATTGGAAAATTATTTTTCTTTCAAACATATATTTCTCATCTATGGTGAATTATTGGTGAGACAGTGCTTCCCATGTAGTTTAATTCCATGTTGTAAAGACACCATCCATATAGTTTAACGTTGTATGGTAAGGAAATATTACGTGTAGTTTAATGTCATGTAATCAAGATATGTTCCATACAGTTTAACATATTATAGTTATGAAAATTTTCATATATTTTATTATCACATGGTTGAAAAATATTCTGTTTAGATTAATATAATGATGTTATGATGACTATATCACATGATGGTAGTTTTGAAAAATATTTCTTAAGAAACCATGAATTGGTGGGGGTGTGACATGTTCTCAGTACATTATCTACAGTGAGTAAGCTCCATTGTGATAGTACATATGTATGATATAAGGTTCTTCCTATTTGGGTTCCAAAATTATAGGATTCTTTCTTAGTATCCTTAGGGACCTGAGAGCCAATAATAGTTCTCCATGATGTAATGAAAGAAGTAATAACTTTTTATTGATGGATTGTGCGATCCGATTTTGATGGACATCAATGTTTTTCAATGTACAAAACCATTTCTCATCGATCCATTCAAATTCATCCAACTCCCTATTCGATTTACCATCATCTGAGAGTTTTCCAAAGATAACAATTCTAATTGAGGGACAATAATTTTTTTTGGTAACACTGGATTGGTTATATACACAAATGAATATAGTGTTTAATGTGTTTTAGTACGTGTAGTGGTACTGTAAGACCATAAATCATGTAGAAGCTTGTATGACTATGATTTATTGTCCTTGTTCACCATCTATAAGAGTATATTTGACATAGACATATTAAAGGCCTCTATTTTTCCATTTTCCTCTTCGTGGTAGCAGTATGATGAATTGTAATTGATGTTGTATTATGTGTACAATTTCATCAACTCTATAGAATATAATTTGGTGTGGTTGACAATCAGTACAATGTGAGGGACTCTAAACCTAGTCATAATTTGGGAATTGATGAAGTTGATGATATTCTTCATCCCGAATTCCTTTAGGAGAATCACCTCACCCCACTTGGTAAAAAAGTCAATAGAAGTACGGATTTATATAAACTATTTAGTCTTGTATGGAGGGATATGGCCCCACAACATCGATTCCCCATTTAAAAAATAGAAAGGAATATATAGCTGTATGTAGAAATTATCGGGGATGATGGATGATGTTTTCATGGGTCTAGAACACATGAAATATAATGGTAAATTCCACACATTCTTGTATAATGGTTTTCAAGTAACAAACCTAAATCTTTATTTAGTGGGATATTCTTGTCCTAGACTCTTGAATTTCATATTATCCTACATGTACATCTTCTATTATTGAAATAATATCTATTTCTACTATGAACCTGAGGATTATTTAGCCAAAACCTCACTTGTAGAGGGATTTATGATCATTTGGATCATACCATAGTGTGATGATTATTGCTCAATGATGAATCTATTCCCTTATGACATTATCCATCAAGATAGTTCTATTTTAGAGATAATCAATTATGGGATCTATCCATCCATGGGTGGATATCAGTTTATAATGCTATGGGGTTTTGTTGAATTTAATGATTTCTTCCATGTCATAGATGTTGAATGATGAGACCATACATCGATGCGTGATGAAGAATATTTCATCCTCTAAATCATGAGTATCTGTAATGGCCTGAACCTAGCTAGTACACTCATTTTCTGAAATATTGTTTTTGAGGTGTTTTGAGATTTCAAGGTGACTCATCCCCAACACTTTTCTAAATTTCTAGTTCTGTGAATAGTTTTTCAAGGACCAGTGAGTCAGAACTGGTGATTCTGAACCGGTGAGTCAGGAGCAGTGAGTGGGTCTGTGCTGGTGAGTCAGAACTGGTGTGTCATAACATGTGAGTCAGAACTAGTGAGTTAGAACTGGTGAGTCATGAATGGTGATTCAGGACCGGTGAGTCTGGACTAGTGAGTTCAGATGGGTGAGTCAGGACCGGTGAGACATCTAACAATGTCATGAATAGTGTTTCTATAATGGTGAGTCATTTCTATTACCAAATTTCTGGAATGGTGTCATGAATAGGGTTTCCATAATAGTGAGTCATTTCCTTTTCATTTTTTTTGAAATGGTGTCATGAATAGTGTTTCTAGAATGGTGAGACATCCAATGGTTTCAGTAATAGGTTTTCTAAAACGATGAATCATTTCCTTTGCCAAAATTTTTAAATCGTGTCATGAATTGTGTTTCCAGAATAGTTATTCATTTCTATTTCCAAATTTCTAGAACGGTGTCATTATTAATGTTTCTAGAACGGTGAGACATTTCCTTTTCAAAATTTCCAGAATGGTTTCATGAACAGTGTTTTCAGAATGATTAGAAATTTCCAACAGTTTGTCAAATTTCAAGATTTTTTCAGATTTCCCATTTTTTTTCTTTGGACAGATTTCATGGATGTAAATGAGTTGAATTCTATATTTAAGTGGATTTGAAGACATTTTAAGGACAATAAATCATATAATTTATTTTCTAAAAATCCAGAGGCTTTTAATTAGTCAAACCACATGGTTTAATTTGATTATTTTTAATGGAAAATCTAAAATGCACCTAAACAACTGCTATTTTTAGATAGTTCTAAGGATGAGATACCCTTTACCTTGTTCTTCCTTTGTTTTTACCCTAGAATGAGATTCGCCAACCTTTCTTCCCTTTATTATTTTTGTAATAAAACTGTAATCCTTGGATCGTTTCCCCTTAGAGTTTCTTCCAACTGCATGTGCACCCCCTATTTTGGTGCAAATAGGAAGTGCTGATCCATCTCTGATATGAGGTATGTTCTACCTCCATCATTTGGTTTCCTAGATGGGTTTACTCCTATTTCTGTTTTCCATGGTATGGAATGTGATCTCCATGTATCTAATGGATCTTTCTTAGGTTTGAGATGATGTTGTTGTTCCATGGCGTCCTCGGGTGGATGCAGTCGTTGAGGGATAGGTGATCATGATTCGTTTTTTAGTCCATTCTCATGTATAGAATGTTGGAAACATTTTTTGGCAGGATATTTATGGATTCTCTATTCTATTTACATATAGTATTAGGGTTATCATGTTTTATCCCATAGGGTCAAAATGGAATTAAAAAAATTAATATTTGAACTGGATTAAAGAATTGGTTTCAATCGTATGTTGCCTCTTGATTTTCTAGATAGTGTGATATCTATGAATTGTGTGTATAGAATGTCATTCTTGATTGAAATTGTTAAATATGATAAATCTGGGATTAAGTGTAAATTAATTGGCCCAAGATAAAAAGTCATGTAAATGAATCTGCTCGGGGTTGTAATTTGATATAATAATAAAATTGATGTAGTAAAAATGTTTAATTCATTTATTATAGCTATGGTAGCTTGCTGGTTATGATTACCATAGTTGGATTCTACTGATAATTAATCAGTTAATTCAAGATGGATTAATGTACCAGTTGTTGATAAAGGATAATTCTTGTTAGGGTTATGAGGTTCCCTTTTTCTTGTAATGTCTAGGAGCCTTATGCTTTGGACTCGTGACTGCTCTTTGTGTGTGAAGGCTGAATGTGTGGGTTGGGTCCAAGAACTATTTTCTTGTTGTTTTCTATTTATTATGATGTTATGTGATACTGGGAGGCAGCTATGGTATGGTGGTGGTGAGGCCTAGTGGTTGTTATAGCATCCCGCCTTTTTATCACATAATCTTTCATTACATTTTACAAAACCGAGGATCATTAAGGTTTAGTGTCTTGGAAACCAGGAACTTTAAACATGAAAACATAAAACATTCTTCTAAAACACTTGAAAGGCTTCTCCTCATGTTCATCCTAGGTTCATTACTGCATCACATAACCTGGGGACATACATCAAAAGAAAGGGTGAGAAAAAATCCCAGTAAGGGAAACAAGAGAAACATTTTACATGTGAACTTGAGATACTTCAATAAGGTCATGAAAAGAACTTTAAGGCATGAGAATGAAATCATGAGTCATATAATAATAAAAATAACATTTTCATAACTTGAAGATGTGGCAACATCATTTAACAAATACAATCATGAAAATATCACCAAGGTCCATCCCCAAGGTGTCATTTGAAAATTACCAAGGTTATTCACCAAGGTATCCTGAAAATTGTAATCTCTAGTGGTTACATCATTACCCAATGCATTGGAGCGCTATCAGGGCGCACCATTAAATTTTCCTTTATTATCATGTGAGACAAAATATCATCATCAAACATTTCATAAATAACCCATATAGCATAAAATAAATGGGTTTCATTTCATAACCACAACGTTTTAAAAACCGCTTTAAAGACATGATCTTTACGTCACATTAAACCCACGGAAGGGGAGAGCGGGTCTTATGTATGTAAATACCAGAATTTAAAATAGAAAATTTTGATATATATGTGAATACCCATGTATAAATAATATCTTTGAGTATTCACTTTATAACATAATTTTTTTTTGAGAAAAGAGAGAGGCATTTTGAGACGAAAATTCTTCAGCATAACGACTATGTTTCGGGGTTTTAGAAAACATTGAAAAGAGAGGGGACATGAGTCCAACATTCATAAATGACCCATAAAATAGTATAGGGACAGAATATAAGGTATTTAAGAACATGGTAATGAAATTTGAAAATATACCATATGAAATGAAGAACATGAAAGGAAGACAAAAATAAGATTTCTCTTATGAAAATTCTGCAGCCTAACAACGTTACATAAACTTCAACCAAAAATGAATTGATGAGATCAAATAGGGTCTATCATCATATGAACATAAAAAAATCAGTATGATAGATATAGATATCATACCCCAACATAATAAAAAGGAACTTGCAATACTTGACATGGAATTAGAACTTTGAAAAGGGAGAAAGGTGCAAGGACCACTTAAAAATTTAGCAGCCTAACGACGCCACCTAAACTTCAAAATACTGAATTGAAGAGATCAAATGGGGTATCTCATCATATGATCATAAAATATTAGTATGATAAATATATAGATCATACCCCAACACAAAAAAAGGAACTTGAAAGTATTTACATGAAAGTAGAACTTCAAAACGAGAAGGGTGACGAACCACTTAAAAATTCGGCAGCCTAACGGCGCCACTTAAAACTTCAAAATACTGAATTGAAGAGATCAAATGGGGTCTCTCATCATATGGTCATAAATGATCAGTATGATAGATATAGAGATCATACCCCAACATAACAAAAAGGAACTTGAAAGAATTGACATGAAAGTAGAACTTCAAAATGAGAAGGGTAAAGAACCACTTAAAAATTCGGCAGCCTAACGGCGCCACTTAAAACATCAAAATACTGAATTGAAGAGATCAAATGAGGTCTCTCATAATATGATCATAAAAGACCAGTATGATAAATTTAGAGATAATACCCAAACATAACAAAAAGTAACTTGAAATACTTGACATGAAAATCGAACTTGAAAAAAAATGAGAAGGGAGAAACAATCCGTTACAAAAATTTCGGCAGCCTAACAGCGCCACTTAAAACTTCATGAAACGAAATAATGAGAGTAATAGGGGAGATATCATTATGTGAACATGAAAATGGAATTAAGAGGAGTATAAAATAACACCCTTTAACATAAGAACATGGAGCATAAAATAAATTACATAAAAGAGATTTTTTGAAAAGAAAGAGAGAGATCAGATCCCTTACCTTAAAACATAACTCTTAAAACTCAAAGGTTGGGACCTTGAAGGCATGGGGGCACCATGGGAGGACTCCTTAGGAGGTAATGAGACCAGAACTTCGTTGGGGGAGAGTGGGGAGTCTAATGGATGAGAGTATGGCTTGGTATTTATAGGGAAAGTGAGGGGACAAGGCATTAATGGCCAAGGGACACCTCATTAGTGGTTTTGGAAAAACCATGGGCTTGCCCATGGTATTTGCCCATGGTATTGGCCACTTGGGACACCTCATACCTTATCTTACTATTCATAAGTCGACCATATTTATTACATACTTAATACATCATTTAATGATGTCATTAGACACCCGTAACTTAAAAACTGTATTTCCACTATTCATCCAAAATTCAACTTTCTCAGAATAATCCCAAAATTTCACCTTAACCAAATATCAACGCTCTTATTACAAATATGAACTCCATTTTATAAAAATAATTTTCTAAATATTTTTAATTTAATTTTTAAATAAAAACACTATTCACCGAAAATTCATTTTTTCAGAAAACCCCCCAAAATTTACCATAGCATAATATCGGTGCTCTGAGCTCAAAAATGAAATCTATTTTATAAAAATAATTCTCTAAATATTTTTAATTAAATTTTTAATTAAAAAACACTATTCACCCCAAAAAACTAATACTTGAATAATAATTTATGAAACCGTTATTTAACCATTTTATTGAATCACATTACTTAATCAAGGTGCCTAGATTATATAAATACTTTCTTTAAGTGAGATTACTAATCCATTTGGACACATTACTAATCCTAATCATAAAATCACTATTCATAATTTACTATTCATCAAAATTTAAGTTGATCTTATTAGACTCTAAATTTCATACTGAACATAATTGTAGAAGACCATTTTTCGAAAATCATTACACATTTTTAATTATTTAAGGTGTACACAACCATTTTTAAAATATCCTTTTTCTAAAATTCATCAAAAATATGCATACTATATTTATCCGGTCATTTGAAAATTCATAAACTTCATCATAAGAAGAAATCCCAATTTTTATTTAAAACAAAGGATTACACAAGGCAGTTACGGTCTCCTTACATAGCCCCTTATCACACCAGCATATGACCTAAGTGTAAGGTGTGCTAAGGTGAGAGAATCTGAGGGAGGCTCGGCTAACATCGCACAAGTAGTAATTTCTATTAGTTTTAACTTCTCGCAAAGGCGATTCCGTTCTAGCTTCACACGATGAAGTTCGGCTTGGGTTTGGCCCAGAGCAAATCCCAGTGGTGCTACCTCCTTCCCAAGTTCTGTTAGACGGGCTTCGATCAGTCCAAGACTATTGGGCGAGGCCATCGAATCTTCTTTCTATAATAATTAACCAAGATTACTTGTATTTAGAGGCAATAATCAAAACGTTTAGTTTCTAGTGGTCATATTAACCAATGGTCATATAACAGTCAAAGCCCAACAGTCTCATTTTAATTATACTCATGTTATCAAATGAAATTTTTTGTTGAGTATAAAATAAAATAACACAAAAAATTAGGAAACAATATTTATTCAAAATTTCTGGTCGTTACAGTTGTGGTAGTAGTTGACGCCTAGAGTGGCGAGATGCATAGGGTTATACATGTGGGTCTCGATAAGGATACTAGAGATGATGAAACAAGTTGGATGTGAATGTTAGATAATATTTGAATCATTTTGTTTTCTTATATTCTTTAATTTCCCCAATGAAAAAGGAATGTGTTCTTTATTACACCCCTTCAAAAAACAGGTGAAGACACGTGGGGGGTGCCACGTTCTTTTGGTGTATATTTTCTCAAGTATGGATGGGCTGGTGCTCTAGTTATAGGTGTAAATTAATTGGCTGGTATTTTATCTACTCCCCATGTTGATCCCCTTGTGTTTGGAAGCATAGAATGTATATTTCTAGAATTCCTAGTGTTATTGAAAATTGATAATGCTATTAATAAATGATTGAATATATGATGTTGAACCAATGAGGTTAGATCTTGTTGGGATTAAATAGAGAGGTTAGAATTTAAAAGAATAATAGACTTTGTTTGGTTATTCCTAGAGGGAATGAAACTTTGGGTGTGATACTGCTGAAATATAATGTGTAATGATAATGGATAATTAATGAATAAATAATTAATTATTATAAAGTGAAAATGATAAAAAGGGATAAAGTAATATAATGTTTCTCTTTAAATGGTTGTGTGTATATAGAATACCTAGTCTTAGCAGCGACATTTGGGAGTCCTAGAGACGTTAGCTGCAGTGGAGTCTAAGACTAGGTTATGCCCATTTTGTGGTTGTGAGATATAGTATATTTGGAACTTTTGTGACCCTATATGATATTCCACCATATCAGCTAAGGAAACTAACACATCGGGGATTCTAAGACATAGAGGGTGTTTTCCCCAACATCTCAGTGGGAGGATGGATGGATGACTTCCCCCATTTCTCTTGTTCTATTCTCTTAGATGTTACTTGTGCTAGTATGCAAGAAAATTAGTTTTACCCATATATGTCTGTATAGGGATGTAATGGATTGTGGTTATTTCACACATATATATTCTAGATATAGTTTCCTACAGACTACTATAGGTATAACATGTATAGGAATTGATGAATTGAGAATCCTTACATCGAGTATGGGTTGTAATTCCTTGAGGTATAATACCCACCATATGATACACATTATGTAGGATACAGTGTCTCCTAGAAACTACCTAGTTATATTGGCTATGTGGATGTGGTGGTTGTGTTTCATGAGTTGCATGTTGTGGTGCTTTCCAAGGTGTATGCGAGCAAGCCTTTTTGGAGAGATATGGATTAGGACGTGCGATGTTGGGGAAAAGAGGAAAACCAGTGGGGAAGTGGTTGCGAGGTACCCTTGATCTTTTACAAAATTATATAATCTTGCATGCGATACTTGGTGAGAGTATCCATGGTGATGTTGGGAACATAGTATACCTATTTAGTTGATGAGTTAGTTTTAGTTATTGATTCATTATGCTTTATCATTTTACCTTTACTTTTAAATGAGAGGCTATAGGGAGGATACTACTACTCACCCTATGTTATATTAATCTATTTTTCATGACACTTGGAGTAGGTTAGAGATTAGGATGGTTATGACTAGTTTGGGATTTTGCAGGAGCTATTCGAGCTTCGTGGTGACTGCCTTTTTACTTTCTTTTGGTACTTGCAGTTTTCCCTTTCAGTTGTAGTAGTTCTTTCATGAAATTATATACGTATACTTAGATTTATTTTATATTTTAGTTTGAGTTAGAGTTAGTTGGTGTCTGTATTATTTATCTCTTCCACATGTGTTCTATTTTAGGGTAATGCCTCCCATTTGTGTGTTTATTATACCCTAGGTACTAGTCGACAACCCAGGGCCTACTAGAGGTGGGACACAGGTATCACTATATCCCTTCTAACATTTCCGGCCTAGGAGGGGTAAAATTTGTGGGTAGAGGATTGTGAAAGAGTGGTATCATAGGTCTGGTTTCTGATAGGATAGAGTTTGGAGTTAGGTAGAGGTGGGGATTCATGGGTTGGTAGGGAAACAATATCACCTAAGTTTAACATGAACTATAAAAAATGGAAACCCTATAAGACATTGGTATTTAGGGACCCATGTGATCTGATGCATAGAACATTAATATTACAATGGATACTAAACAATGTGATGCAAGTTTCTATGTAGATGCCTAGGAAAGGATCACACACCAATATTTTTTGTGCCTGTGTTTGAATGAGTACACATTGGGATAGGCTAACCTAAAATGAATAAAAGAAAACAAGTAATTAATTTAAAATTATTACATATTCCATGTTTAGGAATTCATAATTTTTTTTTCTATAGTTAAGGATCCATGTAGACGTCATCTTTATGTTTGAGCAGAAGATGTCCAGTAGGCTGCACCAACAAATCTCCGTAGAGTAGTGGTTGAAGACAATGACACTTGGAGAAGGACAATATAAGAGTTTCAGAATCATAGTCTATAGAAGTATGAGGGATCCATTTCAGATGAACTCACAGAAGGATGGTTGGAAGAGGTTTAGATCGATTTCATTTCAATATATACTCTGAAGGAGCACTGAGTATCGTTGGTTGTGAAGAAATTGGATGGGGAAGCAAGGTAGTGTTGGTTCTTATTTCTAGAAGATCATGAGATGTCAACAATATCATGATAGAATATATGAGAGTATTTCAGAGTTTTTTTTTCTTTTTTCGACCGCAAAGGCATCTAGTCACCAGGATCATATTACCCTTCATAAGGTAAGCTATAGTGTGTGAAAGTTTAGGATCCATTTCAAGAACCTTCTACAATATTCTTCTGAACTTTTTACAGATGGGGATGCCAAGGTGAGGCATTTTAGGGATGCTTTTAATCTAGAGTTCTAGTGCCAAGTCACCCTGTTTATGATAACAACATATCTTGATGTGCTGGAGAGAGAAGAGGTCATCGAGAGGACATTAACCAGAACTAGATCATCACAATAGTGGAGTTTTCAAGATTACTCACTAAATAGAGATATTTTAAGGGGTTCCTAGTTTTTAGGGAAGAAGAGTTTTCATTCCGTCGAGGGTAGGTCCCATCCCTCAACATCTCTTTTCTCCAAGGGTGGTGGTTCACAGGCCTATAAAAATGGATCATGTAATTGTTTTTCTTGTGAAGGCTGAGGTCATCTACAATGAGAGTGCATTAACATTCAGAGAAGTCAGTGGGTGTCAGGTGTTCTTCTCTAGATTCCTCTATTGAGGCAGTTCCCGCTGAGGTAGCAGTCTCCATTTTCTCCAAATTTGGATCAGTATAGAGAAGACAGGGTAGGAAGAGGACATCCTCAGGATGCTCCCTATCCTCAGAGAGTAGATTGTGGTCATGGTGATGGTATTCATAAAGGTTATAGAGGTCTTTGAGTAGGTCATGATAAACATTATACATTAGTGTTGCCTGTGCATGTGATCCAGATGTCGTTCTAGGTACCCTTTCATTGTTTTATTCATGGGTGTATGCCTTGTTTGATTCAGGAGAGACCCACTCCTTCATATAAAATTCTATTGTACATGCTTTGGGACATCAGGTAGAGAGGTTTCTAGTTCCCTTGGAATTGACTACACCAGTTAGAGGTCCATATGACCTGTTGAAAGTATATAGAAACCATAAGCTATGGTAGGGGAAGAAATGCTCTTAGAGATATTTCCTATGTTTAAAAATACAACCATATAATTTCATCCTTTGTACAGATGGTTTTCTTTGTTGCAGTCTATCATGTATTATTTTCAGAGGCAGGTGGTGTTCATTGATGCTGATATAGACCCAATAGTGTTTGTTGGAGAGAGAGACCTTTGGATGGGTCATAGGCATGTTCTTTCTTTTTCATCCTCGATGGATGAACTAATGTTGAGTTCATTGGAGTTTCAGTAGATGGCATTTCCTTGGGTTGTTGAATGGTACCCTGATTTATTTCTAGAAGAGGATGTAGTGTTAACCCTTTGATGAGAGATCGAGTTCAGGATCGAGTTGTAGCCAGGTGTGTCTCCTCTATCGATGTCAATGTATAATATGGCACCATCTGAGTTATTGGAGCTACGTATACTGCTTGATGGTCTGCTACAGTGTGTTTTTTTGGCATAGTGTGTCTCCGTGGGTTTCACTAGTTGTGTTCATGAATAAGGATGACGATAGTTTGCAGTTGTGTATTGATTATCATCACTTGAACAAAGTGACTTTGATGAACCTCTATCATATTTTGTAGATTGATTACTTGTTCTATTGATTGAAGGGTAAAAGTTCTTTATGAAAGATCGATTTGCAGTCCAGGTGTCCTCAGATTCATGCAAAAGATGAGGATATCTCAAAGAGTTGATTATGTTGTCTTCATTGGAATTACAGGTTCTTGGTGATACTATTTTGTGAGACTAATTCTCTAGATGTGTTCATGGGGTTGATGAATGTTTTGTTACAAGAGTTCTGGGATAATTTCATGGAGATTTTATTCTATGACATCCCTATGTACTCCATGATTGAGGAGGAGCACACAGAGCATCTGTGTGCTATTTTGGGAGTCCTTCATCGATATCAGCTATTGGGGAAGTTGTAGAATTGTTAGTTATGGGATCGAGAAGCCAACTTCTTAGGGAATGTTGTATCTTAGTAGGTATTAGATGTAGATTCATAGAATATATAAACTGTTGTTCCTTGGGAATACCCTAATATAGTGGTAGAAGTGCGAAGTTTCTTTGGTCTCATGGGATATTATAGGAGGTTCATGGCTGATTTATATTGGGTTTAGACTCCTCTAAAAACATTTACCAAGAAGGATAGGGAATTCTTATAGACTGATAAGTTCTAGGAATATTTCGAGTATCTGAAGAAGAAGTTATTCGTGATCTGGTTCTTTTTTTTCTAGCAGATGGAGTTCAGTTTGATGTTCTCTGCGATGCTTTGCATCTGGGGTTGGGCTGCATTCTGATGCAGTAGATATCAGTTTTTTCTTAGGAGACTACGTATTTTCATCCCCTTGAATGTAACTATTATACACAGGATATTTAGTTGGCGATAGTGGTGTTTACTTTGAAGTTATAGATACATTACCTCATCGTCGAGCACTTTGTGGTTTTACTGATCAATATAGCCCAAGGTGTGTTTCCTATCATCATGAATTGAACTTGAGACAATGTCGGTGGATGGAGTTATCATAGGATTATGACTTAAAAATCTCGTATAAACATGGTAAACAAAATGTTATAGTCGATGTGTTCAGTAAGAAGTCACTTAGTGATGCAGTGCATAAATATGGTGATTCCGGATGAGTGATGGAAGAGAATTAAGCATTACATTTAGATATGGCAGATGATGGGGGTATATGTTATCTTTTCTAGATGATAGTGTAGTCATATTTTCTATAGTAGGTGGAAGATTCCTAGTTGGGGGATCTTGAGGTGGAGGTCTGGAGAGGTCAAGTTGTTTGTGGTGAGTCCCCTGAAGGTTGGTCTGAGGATGAACAACACCGAGTGATGTTTTAGGAGAGGATTTTTGTTCCTTTGGCGACGCATGATATGGTTATCAAAGGCTTTCATAGTTTTAAATTAGTGGTATATAATGGTGTGACAAAGATTTACCGAGCCTTGAGGTGTTAGGTTTGCTGGCTTGGTTTAAAGCGTGTAGTTACAGAGTTTATGTCTCGGTGTTTGGTATGCCATAAGGTGAAGGTCGAGCACTGTTTTCCTGGTGGTTTTATCCGGATGTTATATGTTCCTCAATATAAGTGGGAGTACATATCTATAGACTTTGTTAAAAGTTTATCTAGAGATCAGGGAGGATATGAATCTATATGGTGGATAATGGATCATTTGACGAAGTATTCCCACTTTATAGAAATCATGGAGTCGATCTCAGTGGAGGTCTTGTCAAGGTAGTATCTAGAGGAGATAGTGAGATTCAATGGAGTCCAGAGGATGATCATTTCCAATCAAGAACACACATTTTCCTCTAGCGTTTGGAGAGGCATCCATCATGATTTTGGTTCTCAGCTATGCCTTAGCACTACTTTTAATCCGTATACAGCTGGTCAGATAGAGCGAACCATCCAGACTATTGAAGACATGTTATGCTCATGTGTCTTGTATTTTGGAGGTTCATGGATGAGGCATTTACCCTCGGTATAGTTTTTTTTACAAAAATAGTTTCCACTCAACCATTGTTATGGAAATGTTTTAATCTTTATATGGATGACCTTTTCTTTCTTCATTATGATAGAATGGGATCATAGAGTTAGTAATTCTTAGGCTTGAACTTGTAAAGAATACAATATAGATGGTTCATGTGATTCATGAGAGGATGAAGGTAGTGGAGGATCCTCAGAAGTCTTATGATGACAATAAAAGGATACCTATGGAGTTTGAAATTTTGGATCACATGTTCTTGAAGGTTAATCCCCATCATAAGTAGATAAAGTTTTTTTGTGGGTGTAATATTTCTCCCTTGTTTGTTGGTACTTTCGATGTGTTTTATTGTGTTGGAGTCGCGATGCATCGAGTTGCACTCCCCCCATAGATAAACATGATACCCGATGTTTTTCACATGTCGCAGCTCCATCGTTATCTTCTTGATGAATCTCACATCATCGATTGGGGTGATATGTATGTTGATGATGATGTGACCTTCAAGGAGTATCCTGTAATGATCTAGGACCGTAAGGAAAAGGTGTTGCATGGGTGTTTTATCCCCTTGGATTGTGTCTTATGGCAGAACGATGGAGTATAGGAGATCACCTAGGAACATGAGTCATAGATATGTGCTTAGTACCCTGATCTATTCAATGTTTATGTATTTTCTTGTAATAATGTCCTTTTTTTGGTTATAGACCATTCCTATTTATGAGGTGGATTTCTTTGTTGATTATTGTAGCTTTCTTTTTTTAGTGGTATACCCCCAAGGAGTTTTTTTGGTGCTATTTTTGTTCATTGTATGGTTTTGAATGTTCCTTTTATAAGAAGTTGAGCTCCTTTGGTGGTGAGAGCCTTGAGGGGTTTTTCGAATGGTGGTTTTTTGGACCCTTGTTTCTGTTTCCTCTCTAGGTTGGGTTTGGATTCTCAAGGAAAAGAATGTTTTGAGAGGTATCCAATGTAATGGATAAGACCTATATGGTCCATTCCATTGTTGTAATATGGTGTTTTATGTGTTTTGGGTAGTCAAGGTGACTCATCCACAACACTTTTCTAAATTTCCAGTTTTGTGAATAGTGTATTCTGGACCAGTGAGTCAAAACCGGTGAGTCAGAGCCAGTGAGTCAGAACCAATGATTCAGGACTAGTGAGTTAGGGCTGGTGAGTCAGGACAGATGAGTCAGGACCTGTGAGTCACAACTGGTGAGTCTGGATTGGCAAGTCAGGACCGGTGAGTCAAGAAAGGTGAGTCAGAACCGGTGACTCAGGACCTCTGAGCTAGGACCAGTGAGTCAAGACTGATGAGTCAAGACCAGTGAGTCAGGACCAATGAGTCATGACTGGTGAGTTAGGACCAGTGATTCAGGACCAGGGGGACATCCAATGCTGTCATTAATAGTGTTTCCAGAACAATGGGTCATTTCCTCTTCCAAATTTGCAAAACGGTGTCATAAACAATGTTTTTAGAATGGTGATACATTTCCATTGGTGAATTTCTAGAATAGTGTCATGAATAGTGTTTCTAGAATAGTTAGACATCCAATAGCGTCAGGAATAGTGTTTCTAGAATGGTGATTCAATTCCTTTACCGAATTTCTAGAACAATGTCATGAATAGTGTGTCTAGAATGATAAGTCATTCAGTTTTCCAAATTTCTAGAATAGTGTTATAAATAGTGTTTCTATAATGGTAAGTCATTTCCCTTATGAGATTTATATAATGGTGTTGTGAACAGTGTTTCTAGAATGGTGAGACATTTCCAAAAGTTTCCCAAATTCCTTGATTTTTCCATATTTCCCAATTTTTCCCTTTTGATGTCTTTCACTGATGTAAAATGAGTTAAATGCCATATTTTTATGGGTTTGAATCTATTTCAAGGACTATAAATCATATCTTTGATTTTCAAAAAATATAGAGGCTTTTAATTGGTCAAACTTTATGGTTTCATGTGATCCTCTTTTAATGAAAAATCTAAATGTATCTAAACAACTTCTCTATTTAGAACATTATGAGGCTAAGATACCCTTCACCTTGTTCTTCCTTCTTTCTTTTTCCTTGGCATTAGATGATTTGAAATTTCTTTCCCATATGAGTTGTGCAATCAAAATATAATACTTGGATTGTTTCCCCTTGATGTTTATTCTTGCTACATGTGCAGCCCTTGTTTTGGTGCAAATAGGAAGTTTCAGAACATCTTCTATATAAGGTATGCTCTAACTCCAACTTCTGGGTTCAAGGAAAAGTTTCCTCACATATCCCTTGTCCATATGATTTCATGCTATCTCCATGTCTTTGATAGATCTTTCTTGGGTGTTAATGATGTTTTTGTTCCATGGTGTCCTTGGGTGGATACAGTCCTTATAGGAGAGATGATCATGATCCGTTTTATTGGACCATTGTCAAGTAAAGAACATCATTATCCTTTTGATATATCGTATTCATTAATACTGTATTCTATTTATGTGAAGTAGTAGAGTTATCATGTTTTATACCACTGGATCATAATGTAATTGGCATATTAAATATTTGAAAAAGATTAAAGAATTGGTTTCTATTGTTTGTTGTTACATCATGATTTTCTACATTGTGTGATATCTAGAAAATGAATCTGGTTGTTTTTGTAATTTGATGATAATAAAACTACTGCAGTAAACATTTTTAATTAATTTTTGATAGCTATGGTAGCTTGCTGGTTATGATTACCATAGTTGTAAACTACTAATAGTGAATCAGTTAATTCAAAATAGATTAAAGAACATCTTCTTGATAAAGGATAATTCCTAGTAGGGTTCTGAGTTACCCTCTTGGTTATAAAGTCCAATAGACATATTCATTGGAGTCGTGATTTCTCGTTATGTGTGAATGATGAATGATTTTCATGGGGAAAAGAGCCCACTTGCTTTTTGTTTCCTGCTTCTTGTGATGTGATGTGAGTTTTAGAAGTAATTATTGTATCTAGGGCAGGGAGGCCCATTGGTTGTGGTAGTAGTCATTGACTAGAGTGGTGAGATGAATCATTTTATGCATGTGAGTTTCAGGGAGGATACAAGAGATTATGAAACAGGTTGGATGTGAATATTAGATTCTTATCAAATATCATTTTTTATCTTCTATACATTCCCCACTGCTTAAAAAATATGGTCTTACTTACCCTTCTTCCAAAAGTGGTGAAGACACATGTGGAATGCCATGAGCTTTCTTTGTTTAGATTATCTTCAATGTATGGACCCATGCTCCAGGTATAGGTTTCAAAACTCAATGGGTAGTTCATCTACACATCATTTTGATCCTCTTGTGTTCAGAATCATAGATTTTTTTTCTAGAATACACAGAATTATGGAAACTAATAATGCTATTAATAAATGATTGAATAATTGATTTTTAACCAATGGGGTTGGATCTTTCTGAGATGCAATGGTGAGGTTACAATTTAAATGAATTTTGGGCTTGGTTTGGTAATTTTTTGAGGGCATTGAAATTTGGGTGTGGTGCTCATGAAATGTAATGTGGAATGATAATGGTTAATTAATGGTTAAATAATTAATTAACGAAAAGAAAAACTGATAAAAAGGTATAAAGTAATCTGATGTAGTTATATAAATGCTTATGTTCTTATAGGATACCTAATATTAGAAGTGGAAACCAAGAGTCTAAGAGATGCTAGCTGCAGTTTAGTTGAATACTAGGTCATGCATATAGTGTGGTTGTGAGACATAGTACATTTTGTACTTTCTTTGTTTCTATATACTACTCCACCTTGTCAGTAAGGGAAACTGACACCCTAGGGATTCTGAGCACTAGGGTAGGGTTTTTTTCCCCAACATCCTTATGGGAAGATGGATGGCTAACTTCCCCCTTTGGCCTTGATCTCTTCTCTTGGATGTTACTTGTGCTAGTACACACAGTGGCTAGTTTTCACCATATATTTGTGCATAGGATTTTAATGGATTGTGGTTATTTCACAAACATATATTCTAGATATAGTTTTCTATGGACACATATAGTTATTACGTGTATAGTCTGTGATGGATTGAGGATCCTTACTATATGTATGGATTGTAATGTCTTGAGGTATAATAACCAACACAAGATACACATAATGAAAGCTATGGTGGCTCCAAATAACATCATGTTTACTTTGGTTACATGGATGTATTGGTTTTTTTCATGAGGTGCATATTTTGGTGCTCACCCAGGTGTCTTCCAACAAACCTTTTTTGAGAGAGATGACTTCGAATGTGCGACCTTAGGGAAAAGTAGAAAAATAGCGGGGAAGCAGTAGTGGGGTACCCTATATATTATTTAATATATTATATACTCTTGTATGTGATACTTTGTGTGAGTCTCCATGGTGAGGTTTGGGACATAGTATAACTATTTAGGTGAAAAGTTAGTTTCACTTGTTGATTCACTGTGCTTTAGCATGCTTCCTCTATCTTTTCATGAGAGGCATTAGGGAGGATCCTACTGATTATAGTATTATACTCAACCTATGTTATATTATTTTTCTTTTCAGGTCACTTGGAGCCGGTTGGAGATCAGGCTGGTTACTAATAGTTTGGGGTTTTATTGGAGTTGTTAGATCATCATGGTCATTGTTGTTTTACATTATTTGGGTAATTGCAGTTTTTCCTTTCTGTTTAATTAGTTCTTTCATGACATTACATATTTGTACTTGGGTTTCATTTATATTTGACCCTGAGTTGGAGTTGGTTGGTGTTTGTTTTATCTCCCTCCTTTTATTATGTCCTCTTAGAGGGAAATGCATCTAATTTGTGTGTTTACTATACCCTAGATGCTAGACGCCAACTTGTGGCCTACTGAAGGTGGGACTCATGTGTCACTATCCCCATTCCCACATTTCTAGTCTAGGAGGGGTACACTTTGTGGGGAGGGGATTCTGATAGTATCGATGATGGTGGAATAACTAGCCAATGCATCAGAAGAAGCATTTTGTGATCGAATAATACGATATAACATGGGCTCAAATGAGAACTATAGCATCATTCCTATGAAATAGAAAATTAATGGGGCCGATTCTTCTTTTTTTATGGAATAATCAACATTATTCTTCTTTATAACTATAAATGAATCCACATTGATGTTCATTGAGGCTATATACAGTTGTAGGGATATAACCAAGCTAAATATGAGGTCTTGGTATTTTGATTCATTATTCATAAAGTCTTAATATAGTGATAAATAGTAGGAAAAAAGTTGTTTGTTCAGATAAAATATAAAATACCTATTGCAACCGAATTGAGTTTTGGGTTTTATAGTATCATGTCAATAAAACTTCTAGAGGTACTATAAAAATACATCTCCTATGATCAGGGAGTGTCATGAGCATAGAAAACCTCCTCGTCTGGATGTTTTCTGTCCACCGATGTACTTTTTGGGGTGTGATGTTTTATGAGAAATTTTAAAGGGACTTACATTTCGCTAACTCTTTTGACATTAACTGAATTATATATTTTTTTAGAATGACCTGACATCAGGCCATACACTTAGTAAGATTGGGTCCACTATCTCTGTACTTGAGTGGGTTAATCTGACAGACTAGGTGGGCATAGTATTGCTATAAGTAATGCCTCATAATTTTTACTTCAAATATGAGTGTGATATGGTTCTTATCAACATTAAAATATTTAGAATCAATACATAGAATCATTCGACTGACATTGTAGAGAATCTTCTCACCCCCACATCATTTTTTGGTGCAAGGAGAGTTCCGAATGATTATTCTATGACAACCACATATAATATGATTTTTATTATTTCCAATAGTAGTAGTAGGACTAGAGGGGTCATCAGGTACTACATGAGACTCTAAAAGAATTCTTTGTAGTCCCCATCACATCATTAGGATATTCCAGTTTTCATTATCATGGTTAATGGGAGATATTTTCTAGCCAGGTTAGATATGAAATGACATATGTAGGAAAGGTTAAATTAGATCCCCATTAGTTATATGATATTTGAGGGGGTGAAATGTCAAAGAATATGATGTTTCTTTTAGGATATGACCTTAGTTCCATGATGATGTACCACAAAGCGAAGGAAAATCCCTAATGTTTCCCCAAAAAAATATTTTTGAGGATTCATCTATAGAATGTGCTGATACAACTTATCAAATACTTTTTGATTATCCATGAATTGATCTCATCATTGTCGAGATTTTACCACTTGGTCATTGACATAACAATCGACTATTCTTCCCATGAAGGGTTTAAGGATATTGTGCATGGAACATTGATGATGTGTAATATAATTATTTAATCCAAAGAGATAGACTTGGTATAAAATGATCCATTGGGGTGCTCTAAAGGTAGTTCCTTTCTCATATTCTGGGTCAATCATTATCTAACTATACCCTGAGTACCCATCCCTGGAGGAAATGTCTTGGAATCCATCAATTTCATTGATTAAGAGTTATATGATCATAAATGGGAATTCATCATTTAGAATGTGTCTATTAAGAACTTAGAAATAAATATATACCATAATATACCCATTATCTTTTTTAACATGAACAATATTGGAAATAACTATTGTGTATTCCACTACTCATGCAAAATTTTATTTGAACAACTGTTAAATTTCTACCACTAAATTAGTTTCATGAGTGCGGTGCATCCTACTAGAAGCCTACTCGAACCCTTTACGGTCATCGGGTAAGACGAGATGGTATGTATAAATATATTGATGCTATTATGGGATTTATGTATAACTATAAGGAAAAAGGAATAGATGTTTCTTTAGAAATTCAATATACACATATTTCTCCTCAAGAGGCATGGGGGAACTAAATATTATAGCCTAAAAGTATCCTTCAATTACCAAATATACCTGCCTGAGATCATTAGTGGTGGTTGAGACACCTTACTCAAATTATAGAGGGATGTTCCTGAGGTCATATTCTTATTCTTCCACATCTGAGTTAGTGGAGTCATTTTTTAGATTAATTTGGAAATCCAATGGAATATATTTCACTAACATTGTGAGAGAGGATATGGGAAGAGACATTGTCATCCCCTACTACTAGAGTCATTGAAGATAGATTTCAGAGATGATTATCTTTTACACTATCACTAGGGACAAAAGAGGATTTTAAATTTAGGGTTAGGTCTATTTCTTCAACTAGATTTATGTGTAGCACATAATCACTGTCACGAATACTGTAGGGATTTTTAGTGGAGGTCTCCAATACATTGGGTGATGTAACCTATATATTTTCATCCATTATTGGTTGTTTTCCTTACATATATATAATCATACCTTAGCATATATGGCTTCCCAAGAATCAAAGGGGGAACTATCACCATGTTGTATATTGGGCTATCCATCAATGTGATGCTTGAAAAAATGAGGAATTTTTTAAGGAACCTCCACATGGATGTGTAGATGAGGCCTTCTGAGCCGAAAACTATATTTTGTGTCTTTCTAGATATACATGAATTCATAATTATATGAGAGTTCCCCAAACAGAGTTTTGATATTGATTAATCCAAGAGGTCTTCGACCACGCTTATCATACCAATGAATGATCATATTTGTGGGAGATAAATATACATCCCTATATCTCAAATGTATAATGGTGCAAAAAAATGAGGTTGATCATGGAATCATTTTAAATCAAATACCATTATACATAAACATTATCAAACTAGACAAAAACATATAGGGGTATGATGTGTCCCTAGAAGAAATATTCATAATCCCACTATGTGAACGAGATGCAGACATGGAATTCTAATGGAATGGTATCTAATAAAAAAACCCCATATATCATGATAACTATTTCAAACCCCCATGCAATCTGAAAGACTTCAATGAGTGATACCCTAAGTTATTTTGATATATAGATCATATGAAAGACTGTGAGATTGGAAAGGAAAACTATCAGTTTCTTTATAATGTTGTACTTTTACACTAGAGGTTGGAACATCCCTATGTGGGGTTAATTATTATTATTTGGTTCAAGATTTGGGAGAAATAAGGTTAATGGGATAGGGTATTTTGAAGAATTTATGAGAGCATAATTTTCAATTGGTGTAGGTTGTGCTGACCATCCTCATTTTATGGGATGATGAGAGAATCACACCCCCACTAGATGCTCATGCAAGATGACTGGGCACCAAAAACCAATGTAGGGTTCAAGAAAAACTCCTTGTATTTGTTGAATTTTATGGAGTTCATTCCCATGAGGTTCAATAGAATTTATGTCCACTTTTTGGATGTGATTAAAATATTGGGTCCAACCACACCCGCATTATCCTCTTTATCTTCGGTTCCGGAGCATATAGGCTCTAATTCCTCTATTGGGTATAAGGAACTCATACTTAGGGGAATATTAATCACAAAAGAAGGGGTCATAAAAGTGTATCACATTAATAGAACCAAATATGGTCTCTTATTCCAATGAGTTTTACTTTTTTTGGGGTAGTTCATATCTTTCAGATGGGCTCGCCTTTAGAAGTTTGAGGGTATATGAAAGATTTAGAGCATTAATAGAGATTAATATGGATCTTATTATTTTGTCCCTTCTAGTGTTATATGGTTATGTAAACCTTTTATATACATATTTCATTTTAAATACTAGGGTGAAAATACCATTATGGGTCTATAAAGTTGTTCTATCTGTGAGTCATGAAATTGATCTACTATCTTTCGAGCCATCTAGTTGTTGAACTTCTGTCCATACCTGGTTGAAACGTTTTCCAAATAAAATTCTTCTTATAACATGGAAATGGTTAGATAGGCCACTTGTGACTTGAAATTATTCTACTTCACCTATCCACAATGAACCATGCTTTATAGAATGTCTTTAGAGATAAAGGAATCTTGGATGTTTTGACCCAACCATCTTTGTAAAGGGTCGTAGTTGGTACGGTTGGTGAGGTTGACCTCATTAGGATTCCTGGGATATAGAATCTTGAGAATGTTATTATACATGGATATATAGAAATAACTGGGGAATTTAGTATTTAAGAACTAATATTCATTATTCATATGTTCCTCACATCTTGATTGACCCTAATTTGTTTTGTTATCTAGAAAAGGGTGATTTTTCTATTGTTTCCACATGATAAAAAGAGATGGGTGGTTTAGGACCAACCTAGGGGATTAAATAGGAATTGATGCTAGTTAGAGGGAAGTAATAATAGTTTATGACTTGATGATTATTTTCTTCTATGATGAGTATATCAGTTGGGACATAGCTCTGGTATATTTAATGGTGTTTCCCAATTGTTGTGAAATTTATGAAAACTCATGGAATCCAACAAGATATTTCATCACGAACAGATTTTTTTATTAATCATCTAAGATATTTTCATCATAGAGCATTATAAATTTATCATGTGAGAGAGGGATGCTGAGTAAATAGTTCAAAACTTTCCATATAGATATGAAGTAATTAAACATATACTTTTCATGTCACTTGTAGTTTTTTAGGTATAAATTGTAATTTTATTCATCATGGATATGAACTTGAAAATTAATTGATGATTAAGTTATTAACATTTTATAATAGATCCTATAGGATGACTACTCTACCAAAAAAATCTTGGCACATATCAGAGTATGTAAAAAACTCATCTACTCGATCAGATACTGCTGATATCAAGGGACCATCATAAGAATGCATCATGATACGAATTTCATCACATGTTCTTTAGGGTCTCCCACATTTTCAAATTTGGAGAATGTAGTATTTCAGAAATTTGGTGGGAGAAAATTTACATCCACCCATTCAGGATATGGATTTCTCTTAGGATACATAAGTGTGTGTCACTCTTCTATGGCTTCTATCGGAGTACCTAGGGAATTTATTGCACTGAACAGTTTTATAGGTACTGATATTTTATCAACATCCCATAATCATAGAGTAGGAAAGGACTAACTAAGTGGCCACCTTTTTTTCTCTCGATAATTATTGATCCGCGTGAATACTGGATGATCACCCTTACGAGGGATTGGTTTCTTCCAAAATGGAGGGAAGTCACAATAATTTTTGACTTCTTAATTTTCTTTAGAATGAAATCTAGGATCTGTAGTAGGTCTAAATCTAATATAGAACTCTTATAGGAAGATAAAATATTTATTGATGAATGGGAGTTGGGATATTCTCCTTTTTCCAAGACATGATACTCTATGGAAATATGTTCCATGAGTATCTCCTCATTGTGTTGTCTGTGATTTATTTTTAAAATTCTCATAGCATTCCAACTACTCCTACATGAAAGGAATTTCAACTATTTTAGGTGATGAGTGGGATATGACCACTTCATTCCCATTATCCTTGGTAGTGTTCCACATTAGAGGTGACAGCTAAATTTTTAGAGGTTATATGATTTGGATCCACCTTAAGTTTTAGGGACATTATACCTGAGGAGTTGCATAAAAATCATTATCTTAGGGTATATTTTACATATTTTACCCCTCTATATCTATGCTGTGATTCACATTATCATTTGTGGTAATAGTGAAAATGATCCCAAAGGTTTGTTAAGGAATGGTTATTGTACGGTCACTCTCAATAGACCGTGATGATTATGCACCACCTGTATTTGATTCATTTATCAATCCCTTTGATAGATTGGAACATTTTGACTTATGACCTGGGCGGGGTCAGATTTATTTCTACATATGTTGCTCTCATCTGGGTTTTTGAACAATGATATTTAGGGATTTTAAAGTTATGTTTTTTGAATAGGCCACAAATATAAGAGGTTTGTTTTTTTGGTAAGAGGAACATATGGGATGTCAAGCATTGATATTTACCACAAAACTAAGAGATGATAGATTCCCACTATAGTGATGATGATGATGAAAATTCCCCCATCGCTATGGGATGGGGTGTATTTTAGGCCCCAATTGGAATTTGTTTATCATATTATTTAGGATATAATGATTCTAGTTGGGAATTTAATGATTCTCGAGACCAATATTGAGATATAAATCCCCCAACCTAGTGAGTTGGGGTTGATCTGAAATGTCATGGATTTCCCAAGGATTCTCTTAGGGGATGATGAACCTAGCGATGAAGATAGTGATAAAAATATCCCTAGCCTAGCATGATTGGGAATGTTAGTTTCTACTATTGATATGTACTAGATCCTATCAGTAATTTATGATGAGATAGGTAGAGTCAGTGGTAGACATATCCCCATACTAGGAGGATGGGTTTGCTCCTTGACATCTGATATAACATCTGCTACTATGATTTACTCAGTTTTTTTGCAGTTGGGATTGTGTATGATCTTGGTGCAATGGTAGCCCATGATAAGAGTCATTATTTAGGATATGTTTTCAAGATGACTGCAACTTTTTCTTCCATGTCTAAAATTAATTCTCATTTCTTTGAGGGGCACAATTCAAAGATATGTTGGCTGTCCTCTCCCTCCATTCATGATGTCTTGGAACCATTGAAGCAGGGACATTCCATTTTTGTGACAAAATGGCTCGTGCGTTACCCGACCTCCTGATATTTCTAGAGAATATGAAATTACATGATGTTTTATCTGATAGGATCTACTATTCATGGGGAGTGGTGAAGTGAAACTTCCCATCCTTTCATCATCTTTGAATATGGATGCATGATGTGGATTCAACGATCAGTTTTCGAAGATTCATAATGCAATGGAGGAATGTTTTTTGTAGATTTTCATTTCGGATTTCCAATTTAGGGTCTCATGACATGTGGAAAATAGTTTTGTATAATTGAAAAGAGTGTAAACTGATGGTCTAGTAGTGATAATAAAATCCTAGATATGGGAGGTTTCTATCCCCATATCTCTGATTAGTTTCCCACAAATTCTGGCATAGATAACGCATGAAGTCCTTATCTCATGCATATGGGATCTCATATTAATAACTAGAAGGGGGACATAAAAATATGGGAAGGTTGTTTCCAGTTAACTATTTCAATATACCAAGACTGGAATCCTTGTCATCATATATGCATACCTTTATCTGGTTAGACCACATAAGGTTATTCATGAAGTCTCCTAATGACTGGAGTTGAGTACTGTGAGAATATTATGGGGAACTATATATGGTATAACATGATGTTTCAGGAACCTCTCTATACGATTGTGTCTATGTTTTCTGCACATCTCTATAGGAATTTTTGGGGAAGGGGAATGATTTCCTTGTCCATTAGAGAAAATAACTTTGGGTGGTCGACTACAGAGGATGTTTATAGTAGAGTCCATATAATAAATCTCAACACTACCATGACCTATTACAAAACTGGGTTTATCCAGCTCTAGGGATCTAATAGTGTTAGCTAAAAAAACTATTAAAGACCCCATTTTTCAGTACTAAAAATAGCGTTGTTAAATGGGATATTTAACCGTGCTTTTTTTAGCGCTATTAAATGGGGTATTTTACAATTCTTAAAAAATGAAGTTAAAAGGGTATCTTTATTAGTGATTTTTTACAAGAACTGATAAATGGGGTCTTTTAACAGCACTTGTAAAAAAGCGTTTTTAGGGGGTCTTTATACGTGATTTTTAGAAGCGATGATAAAGGCCCCTATTTATTAGTGCGTTTTTAATAGCACTAATAAAGGTATAATTCAAGAAAACTATATTTATTTAAGAATTATATATTAATAAATAAATATATTTATATTGATATATATATATATATATAATATTTTTTAAAATATGTTTTAGATAAGGTAAATAGGCATTTACACTTAATAAATAAGATATTTTGAAGAAATGGATTATAAAATAATTTAAAAAATATTTATAATTAATTATATTCTTATTATTACAGACTAATAGTCATTTAATATCAATATAAAGATAAAAGAATAAAAAAATTAAAAAAAGATCTAAAATATGTTGAAAACGTGACTCAAACTTCAAACAGCCATAACTTTTGATCCGGGTGTCCGTTCAAGCTCTACCACATATCAAATCGAAGACTATGTTGAGCTATATGCCCTTAGTACTATGGGTAAACCAATTTCACATTTTTTTAGGTAATGGTTTTTAGAAGGCCTCCAAACTAATTTTGTAGTTGGGGTACATCGATAGTTTAATATTCAATGGATTTTCAACCACGTTTAAGGGGGACTTATTTTCTTTTTTTTTGTGGAGACTGAATTTATTCATAGGTCATACATTTATATAGATGTTATGGTTTTTAAATTTTATTATTTTTTACAATTTAATATTATTTATTATTAAATATATTCATGTTTTATTTTATTTACATATAATAAATCACTCATATAAATACATAGATCAACATATTTATGTAAAAATGTATATTCTAATATATTTAAATAAATAAATATTCTAAAAATGTATTTAAAAAAATATCTAACCATGTTTTCATTATATACACACATACATATGTGTGTATTAATAAAGAGATATATATTTATATTATATTATATTATATATAAATGAGTATAATATATAATATATTTAAATAAATATAAGTATATATATATCACACACATGCACATATTGTATAAATGTATTTAAAAATAATTATATACATATATGAATATATGTATAAATAAATAGAAATATCGTTAAACAGAAAGCCAAAAAATATGGTGTAGTGGTAAATGCATTTCATCTTCGAAGGAGAGATGTAGGGTTCAAACCCAGGTACACGCGCATAGGGCTAGAAATTCACAAAGCGCTGATAAAAGGTGGTGAGGTGAATAGTGTTTATAGGGGAGTGAAGCAGTTTTAAAGGGATCATGTAAGTGCTAATAAAGGGGGTTAGGATCAAGGGTTCTTGAAAAAAATATAATTTTACCCCCTTTAACAACACTAAAAAAATTATTAAAAGGTCCCTTTAAAATCGTTAAAAAAACACTATTAAAGGACCCTTTTAATAGAATTTTTTTAGAGATGATAAAGTGGAGATTTAATAGCACCTTTTTAGTGCTGATAAAATTTTCTGGCTTTTAATCATGCGGAGAATATCAAAATTTTTTAACACTAATAACAACACATTCTATCATTTTTAAAGGCCTATTTTGTTTTAGTGTGAGGAGGAAAATCATGGTAATTACATACTAATTCTTCATTTGATGATTTAGTGGATCCTTAGCGTGTTGAGAATGAGTCTAAAAAAATTTCAAGGACCCTAAGATTGAGCCGATTAGGAATATGAACATCATTATATACCATGGATGGAATATTCCAAACATCCATTTGGGATTGTATAGGGATATGAGCCTGATATATGATAGCTATCAGAATATTTTATTAACTGTATGGTGATACAAAGTATGATCCCATAGTTAGGGGGTTTCCAGAGTATTCCAAATAACTTCATCGATAAAAATATGATCATTTCCTGAGGAATTTTAGATTCTTACATTGTGAGGCTTAGATGGAGTGGGGATATGTGCCTAATCACGAGTCTTTGGAAAATGCCTCTGGTGTTTTATGAAAATAATATTAGCTTATCCCGAGGCATATGCTTCTCTCAATTTTTGATCCCAAGTTGAAATGGTAATATGAGATGGGTTCGAATAATCATTCCTCATCAGAATATACTAACATAAATCTGGAATGGGAGAAGGGATACAAGACTCCTCTTATATAAACTCAAAAGGATATTGTTGTAGTCATTCATCGGTGGAAGTATGGATATGAGCCTAGATTCGTTGAGCTACTGGGAAATTCCATGTAGCTTTACTAATACAAATATGAGCATATCCTGAGGTGTTTTCTAATCTTACATGGTGGGACTTGTCCAAAATGTGTATATGGACCTAGTCTTGACCCTTTTGAGTGTGTGACAAGTCTTTTTCAACAGGGATATGATTTTTTCTTGAGTCATGTTCCTCTGTCACTTGGTAAACCCTAGATAGAACATGTATATTAGCGCAATCCTAGTCCTTTGTAATATGATGCCTACATTTTTTTTACAAAAATTTTCCCATGTCCTGGGTCATGTGAGTGTATCACATGGAGAGAACTGATTTTAATGAGAATATGGGCCATGAATGTTGCCTCATCCTTTACAGAATACGCTGATAATATGCTTAGATAAGGGAAGAATTTGAGATTTCTTTGTAGAAACCAATTGTTCATACTAATTTGGGTGTGGCGATACCCTGGATATAGGGATAAGAATATGCTACAATCCCTATATATGTACTAGTGTATGAATATGCCAACAAATTTCTTCATCTTTTGCAATAATGTAATGGATCTTTAGAAATGTACTTGTAGGAATTTAATCCTGCAAATTTTCTATCTCCCGTATATACTGGTATATATATACAATTGCAGAGGGCATATGATACCACATATTTACTCCTTGTTCCACCAGAATATTCCAATGGAATTAATGCATTGGGGTACGAATATATGCCTCCCCATGCTTGCTGGAGGAATATAGATGCAGACTTGTTCATAGTGAGAAGACAAATGAGATGGCAGGCTGGATACCATTGAAATATGTTGGATGGATCCATAATCTGGATCATGAATATGATTACACTCTTGATTAACCAGATCATTGCATACGTGATGTGTCATCCTTGTTTCCCATGCATAGGTGTCTATTGTGGAAATGTATTAGGTGGTACCCTCAATAGGTTACTAAAGGGAACTGTTGGGATGGTTATAGTGACATAGGTTAATAGGAGAAATCCTTGATAGAACCTAAACATAAATAGATTCATTGTTGAATCCATGATTCACCTATATTAGATATTGAATGTTGTGATGATCATGCTCTAGGGATAGAATTATGAAGTAATTGGCAGTGTCAACGAGTGCCACCTGGTTTACTAAAACTTTATTTGGATGATGTAGAATCATTATTTTTAACATTTAGAGACCATCATAGATATCCTAACGATTTGGGATCAAACCAAGTTGATGGTATTCTTGTACCATTGCATTCCCCACAAGACGCTGATGGTTTCGAGTAGGTGAGGTCATTCTGAGATCCATTTGGTTGCATCCATATATTATTTTCCAGAACAGTAACTAGGTGAAATAATTATATTAGATTTATGATTTGTTTTGTGAGAGAAATATCAAAATTAATGAGGAAAACATGGAACAAGGTCACGATCAAGGTATCATCATAGTCATGCAACATGCTCAATCAGATTTCCGTGCATAACACAATTTTACTTTCTTCAATGTCTAGCCATTCTACTCGCATGGACCTATCACAACGAGGTTAGACTTATTTCATGATAACCATTACTATAGAGGATCATTCAACAATTTTTTATCATTTTAAATATTTACTTTAGGTGAGCTATTTTTTAATATGATATGCAAAAAAAATTGTTTCATGCATGGTAAATATATCATTTTTCTATTTGAGGGATTCATGTTGTGTAACACCCCATCCCCTCTAGACCAGAGCTGGTGCATGAAGTGTTATATTGGCATGGTTAGAAGGAATGAAAATCCAAAAGGAACTGTCATTTTAGTAGTGTTGAAGAAACTATAATCATTGATGTAACTCAAATTACATTGTAAAATGTTAGAAAAGACAATACATAAAATAAACTGAAAACCGCATCCACAGAAACTTAAAAAATGATCACATCTTCATCTTATATTAAAGGTAAAAAAGGAAAGGGAAGATATCAAATACTCGATAAGGGTTAAAATTAGCAGAATCTGGAATAAATAATAACTAATTAATAAACAACTTGACATAGTCAACATGGCATGGTGAATAAAAGAAAAACTCACGCCATTAATAAACTGAGAATGAACTGTATCCACGAATTTTTTCATAGTGAAAACCTCATGGATAGTAAAAATTGATAATGAATAAAGAGAATGATTATTAATTGGTCATTATGTATCTGGTACATGATACCATAATGCCATTAAAATGGTTTAGTTATGTGGGTAGAAACCTATCTAATTTTTGGAAACAATCTCGAAGGGTTTGTCGCCAACTGATTTGTCTCATGAGACCTATCGAAGAATCATGGAGATATAGCGGGACAGACCCTCTACATCAAGTCCAAATAATTCTTTATACATTGATTTAATACAAGTGTAATATTTCTTTTCAATATCTCTATATAGTAGAGGATACAGATTCATCAATATTTCCAAAGTTAAAACAACATTCCAAATAAACACCATATGTAAAATGGTATATGATTTAATAAACATATCCCTGATATGAGAATATGGATATTTAATAGAAATATAATTTCAAATTAATATTGATCTTAAATAGGTATAAGGTACACTTCATAAGGATTATTAGGTGCACAATACAATGTTAGTTACAATAAAATGGAAGTTGAGACAAAGTCCCTTACCATAATGTAGTCAGTAGAATCATATGAACAAAACATAACAACCATCAAAAGAATCATTGAATACCACTAATATAAATAGATTAATGATAATATATGATAAATGGCCGTACACATATACCACATACAAGAAATAAGTGTCAAAAAATGGAAATCTCATGGAATTAAAAGTGAGATAAGAAACCCCATACCTTATGATCGAGTGTGTTCTTCATCTGTTTTAATGTCCTAAATAATAAAATTTTGCTTCACGATTTAATAATTATAGAACCTATTATACATTTAATTGTTTTATTATAAATTTATTAGGTTCATTCGTGGCTATTTTAATGGGTTTAATAGGTTCAATTTTATTGGAATAATTTTTAGCTTGGTTTTCATGATTCGTTTACTTGTATTAATGAATTAAATTTCGTTTGAAATGTGGTTAAACATCCAGAATTGTTAATATATATTATTAGTGAAATTAAAGATATATAAACGATCTTATAATGATTCTAGGTTATATACATGAGGATGAAAAATCAGTTTAAAGTTATTGATAAATGCCTAGATTTAGCTTGGCGGTTTTGTGCACAATGAAATTGTATTGTATTATTATTCCATATTATGAGTGTCTCAGGATTCCAGAAAATTAATGAGATGAAATACATATATTCCGATCTGTTTCAACCATAAAAATGGTTTCATGACAAAAAATGATGATGGTAATGAAAATTGAGTACCCGTTGTCCTTGAATGTGATAAATTAACACATCTCGGATGGTGATTTTAGTTTTTAGTATAAGAGGAGAAGATAAGAGAGATGATGATGAAATATTACATTAGCATAATATAATTACAGTTCATGTAAGGTAGTAGAATTATCATATCATTTAGAAGAGAAGATATGAGGAAATAATTATAAAAGAAATGAACACAAAATAGAAGAAAAATTGAGAAATCTCTCAGGAAAATTCGATAGCCTAACGACATCACATAAAATTTCATAAAATAGTTTGACCAGAGAAAGAGGGTATCTCATAAATCATAAATAATATGGTCTATTAGGGGAATATGGAATGACATATCTCAACATAATCCAATTGAAAAGAAAAGAGAAAACATAAATGAAATTTTTAAGAAAAGAGACCGATGGTTGATTCTCTTACCTTGTAGAGTAACTCCCAAACATGAATGTTGGGACCTTGGGGGTTTGAAGACACCATGGGAGGAATAATAGGGAGGTAATACTACCAAATATTTGAGGATAATGAGTTTTTAAAGAATGAAAACAAAGGGGTGAGTGCGTATTTATAGTAATTAAGAGGGAGTTTATTATTAATTAAAAGGGACACCTCATTAGTGGTTTTTGTAAAACCATGGGCTTGACCAAGGTATTTGCCCATGGTTTCATCCACATGGGACACCTCATTTCATATGTTACTGTACATAATTTGACCATCCTTTTATATTTATTATTATATCATTATGATGTCATTAAACTTCCAAAAACTCAAAACTATAGTTTCATTATTCACAAAAATCAAGTATTTTAGAAAAATCCAAAAAATTCACCCTAACAATTTTTTGACATGTAGAATTCAAAAACGAACTACATTTTCTAAAAATAAAATTCTATGTATTTTTAATTTAATTTTTAAATAAAATTTTAATTAATTCAAAAAATAACAATTTTAAAGGTATAATTAGTTTTATATCACATTGAAAAATTAATTAAGATCACATTATCTTATTAACTTAGGAAAATAAAATATTTTCATTATTTAATATTCATATGGTCATATTACTATTCATAAAGGTATGTTACTATTCATCAAAAATCAATTTGGTTCTATCAGTCTCCAAATGAATTACTGGTCACAATTTTAGATGACCAATTTTTGAAATTCAAAACATAGAAGTGTAAAATTTATGTTTAATGGAACAATTTTGAATATCTCCTAAATAACCAAGTGTTGATTCAAAGGAAAAAAATTAATTTTGAAATATAAGCTATGAATAGAATATATTTAAGTGAAACATACCATAAAATGTTTAGGGTGTTTTATTATTACCTCCTTCAGAAATTTCTTCCTCAAAAGTTTATGTATAAATCCCACCAAAAAGATGTGGGTGGTTCTTCTTCAAAAAATCCTTTGGTTCCAATGTTGCTTCCTACATATTATAGTTTCACAAAAGAACCATTACTAGAAGATTTGTAATATTTTCCAATACCTACTCCCTTGTGTTAAGAATGCCGATAGGCTCTTCACAATATGATAAATCGGGTTCTAGTTCTATTTCTTCATAGGCGAGTACATGAATTTGGTTTGGAATGTACTTCTTCAACAATGACACATGTAACACATCATGGACTTTGGAGAGACATGGATACATTCCTAGACGGTAATATAAGGCACTAATTATTTCCAAAATTTTGAAATGGTCCATTGTACCTGGGTCCTAGTTTCCGTTTCTTACCAAACCTGAAGACACCCTTCCATGGAGATACTTCCAAAAAGACATGATCACCCACTTGGAATTCAAAATCCATTCTCTAGTTTTCAGCATAACTCTTCTGCCTACTTTGGGATGCTTTAATATGATCTCGGATTGCCTTCAACTTTGTTGTGATCTCTTCAATATGTTCCGGGCCTATAAGTTTCCTCTCACCAACATCGTCCCAACAAGTTCGAGTTCGACATCTCTTTCCATATAATGCTTCATATGGAGCCATTTTAATACTAGAATGGAAACTATTTTTGTAGGGAAATTCTACCAAAGGAAAGTATTAATCCCACATACCTTTAAAGTCAAGAGAGAATGATCACATCATGTATTCTAGAGTATGAATGGTCCTTTCAATCTGTCCTTCGGTTTGGGGGTGATAAACATTACTCATATGAAGCTCAGTATTCAAATCCTTCTGGATAATTTTCCAGAATTTTGATGTAAACCATGGATCTTGATCAAAAAAATAGATATAGGTTCACCATGAAGTCTTAAAACTTCATTAATATAAATTCTTTCAAGGCACTCAAGTTGTAAATCCTCTCTTATAGGAAGGAAATGTGCTGATTTTGTGAGCCGATCAACAATTACCCATATTGCATTATTCCTTCTTGTTTTCCTTGGTAGTTCAGAGAAAAAATCCATCGTAATGTTATCCGACATCCACATAGGAATAGGTAGAGGTTACATCACTCCTCTGGGATGTGGAATCTCACCCTTAACATGTTGAAAAACTTGACACCTTGACATGTAGTCAGCAATTTCCCACTTCATATTATCCCACAAAAAAATATTCCATCAGATCTCTATATATCATTATGTTACCCAGGTTTATAGAGAAATTTGAGAAATGAGCATCATCTAATAGTTCCCTTTTTAGCTCAGGTACTGATGGGATGCATAACCTCTTCCAAAACATCATAACTCCTTCCTCATACTAGAAGTCTTCCAATCTCCCATCCTTAATAGAAATAACTTTCTTGTGTAGATTTTCATCATTATATTGAGATTTTTTTTATCTTATCTAGTATTTATGGTTTAGTAATCATTTGAAAAGTATCTATTTTTCACCTTCCATGATTATCCCCATATACATATTTACTAGATCTATGAACATAGGATCTCTCCCAACCTTCATTTGGGTATAGAGTCCATGATCGTTATTGCTTAATTCATCTTCCACCTTATTTACCTTCCCCAGGTGGTACTATATTATGAAATAATAATCCTTGAGTAACTCGAGCCATCTCCCTTACCTCATGATGAGTTATTTTTGTGTAAAAATTTATTTTGAACTCTTACGATCAGTGTATATATCACATTTTTACCGTAAAGATAATGTCTCCATATTTTCAGAGCATATATTACAACTTATAACTCAAGATCATGAGTTGGAAAATTTTCCCATGAGTTTTCAGATACCTTGATGAATAATCAGTAACTTTACCATTTTTCATAAGGACCCAACCCAACCCATTCTTTGATGCATCACTGTATATTTCAAATTCATCACTTCTAGATAGAAGATTAAAAATTGGACCATTGACCAATCTTATATTCAATTCTTCTAAGAAATTTGTAAATTCTTTTTTCCACACAAACTTAACTCCGTTACATGTGAACTTGGTTAGCGGGTTAGCCAGTTTGGTGAAATTCTGAACGAAACACCGATAGTAACCTGCTAAACCCGTAAAACTGCGTACCTGATTTATGTTTTCTTGGCATGGTCCAATCTTGGATTACCTTTGTATTTTCAGGATTAAATAGGGTTACATACTTAGATACATCTAGGCATAGAAAAAAAACTTATTTAATCCAGAATTTGCTCTTGCTAAAATTCCCATATAATTCATTTCTTATAATAGTTTTCAAAATAACCCGAAACTGAAACTCATGGTCTTAAATGATTTTAGAGTAAAGAAGGATATCATAAATGAATACCGAAATAATGTTATCAATATATTCCTTGAAAACTCTATTCATTAAAACCATGAAAATAGATTGTGCATTTTCAGTCCAAAGGACATCACTGTAAACTTGTAATGCCCATAACTAGTTTGAAACGCTTTCTTTTGGAATATTTTCCTTCCTCACATGCAGCTGATGATATCCGGATCGAAGTTAAATATTCAAAAAGTATTTTTCTCCATGAATTTGATAAAATAAATCATCAATTCATGGATGATAATACTTATTATTTATTTCAATAACATTGACTTCACTTTAATCAATGCATGGACTCATGGATCCATTTTTATTCTTGACAAACAGGACCGAGACTCCCCATTGAGAATCAATAGGTTGAATAAATACTTTGTCACTCAATTCCTATTATTGTTTCTTTAGCTCCACTAACTCCACAGTGGACAATCTATAGGGGGTATTTGATATAGGTCTTGAACCCATAATTAATTAAATGGAAAACTCAATTTCCTACTCTGAAGGATGTCCATGTAAATCCTTTTGAAATAACATAATATATTCTTGCACTATATACATATCATCAATTTTAAGATTTATTTCCTCACCCATAGATATTGGGTTCACTTCCTCTCCAAGAATTGCATTCAATAGAGTTAAAAGGGGTGGGTATAGATAAGAATTATATGGAAAGTTCTCTACTCTAAATATAAGATATTATACACCATTTTCAAAAATTGTAACTTTCTTCTTCTTGCAATAAATATTTGCGACATAATTTGACAGCCAATTCATACCGAGAATTATAAAAAATTAAGACATTGGTATAATTATAAGGTCATCAACGAAAGCACATTTATGTGTCATGAGGGGGACTAATTGACATGACTTTATTAAAATGATGCATCCCCATGGAGTTTTAAATAATAACTCCTTTATTAAGTCAAATTGGACATGTCTAATTTTCTTCTAAAACTAGGAATATATAAATCAATGTGATGATCCAGAATCAAATAAAGTGTTGGATAAGTTTGAGGAAACAATTAAAGTACCTACCACCACATCATTAGGAACTTCAACTTCTGCGGTTGTAATCACATAATCTCTCCCTTTCTCTCTTGGACTTTTCTCAGACATGTTTCCTTGATTCTTAGGACACTCATTTGCATAGTTTCTCATTTCTCTAAAATTTTAGCATTAAAAATTATCAAATTGTTTCCTCCCCATGCATTCATTAGATAGATGACCCTTTTCTCCACACATATTGTAGACTCTCATTCCTTTCAATATTTTTCCGAGATGATTCTTTCAACAGTTCTCACATAATGGGAATTTCTTCATTCCCTTGTTCTTCATTGGAACTTCACCTTTCCCTTGGTTATCAAAGTTCCTATTTTTATCATGGTTTCCCTTAAAAAAATTTGATCTAGCAAATTAATTATCTGTTTTGATGGAACTTGATACAATTTCATCATTTGATGAAAATGTTTGAGACACCTATGCGCTTCATAGATATGGATGAAGACCATCCATGAAATAATCAATTTTGTCTACTGAGTCTCGTATGTAATATACGGCATACCATTCTTTCCTTGTGAAGGTAGCCTCATACGCTGAAACACTGTATTCTTCCCTTTGCTTTAAGTCAAGGAATTTATTCTTCATTTCAGTTCCTTGATCATGATGAAAATATTATTCGAAGAATATTTCCTTAAAAGTATTAAATTCCATATCTTTTATTTATTCTTCCTCTGTGGTATTCTGAATCAAGGACCACCATTGATCAGCAGCGCCCTTGAGACAATATACTCTTATTACTTCCTTCTCGTTTTCATTTCATCTTAATTCCATGAATAAATTTTCAAGGGACTTGATGAATTTCCCAACAACCACTAGGTTAGTAGTCCTGCTGAAAGATGGGGGCTTCTGCCTAATGAAATGATCCGACATAGGTGTGGAATGGTTATTCGTTACAACCTGAGTATGTTTTCCCAATATTGTCATGATCAGATATGCTCAAATGTTTAATGTGTTGACATGATCAGTGTGAATATCGCTACATTGAACACAAGTATTTATTCACCTTCACCCATTAGACACCATATCTAAATTATGACATACACTATATTAGGTTTTGAATATCAAATAAAAAATCACTTTACATATATTGAAATTATATGCCTTACTAATCTTATAAACATGGATTCTATGAGGAAAAATCTACATTAAAATCCTTCTTAATGGATTTTAAATAAAATTTGAATTGTCCTAAGAATATCCCCCAGGAGTGTCAATAACAAGAGTAAACCAAGGCTCATCATCCTGTACCAGGATACCTTTGGTCAAGCCCGAAACTCATTGTCGGGGCTTTCACTCCTAGGTACATCTGTGCCAGATCCACCTCTACCTGTTTGTATCCAGACATGGATGTATTTGTTAGAACGATTCACATAATATATTACTTAGCAAAATACCTGGACGTTCTTATACGTTTATCCTCAAATAATACCTTAGGTATTTTTTTCCAAATATACATTTACAACTCTAGTTTCCTTGTTTTCTACTAAACTTCATTTGATACCTACTGTAACACCCTGACCCCTCTAAACTAGATCCAGTGCATTACTTATTACATTTTCATGGTTATAAGTAATAAAAATTCTGAACGAACAATAAGTTTAGTAATATTGAAGAATCTAGATGCATATATGTAACTCAAATTACATTGGAAAAGGATAAAAAATATAGTACATAACAAAAACTAAAAACTACATCCACAGAAACTCAATAAATGATCTCATCTTCATCATATAATTGAATGTAAAAAAATTAAAGTAGTAAGCTCAAATTATTTATAAGGGTTATAATTAGAAAAAGCATGAATAAATAGTAAATAATTTGTAGACAACTTTGCATAGTCAATATGGAATTGTGAATCAATGAAAAAATCACACCATTAATAAACTGAGTACATCCATAGATTTTGTCACAGTGAAAAACTCATGCATAGTAAAAACTGAAAATTAATAAAGATAATGATTATTAATTGGACGTCATGTATCTGAAACATGATACCACAATACCATTAAAACAGTTTAGTTCTGTGGGTAGAAACCCGTTTGATTTTTGGAAACAAATTCAAAGGGTTTGTCGCCAACAAATTTGTCTCATGAGACCATTCGATGCATCAAGGGGAAAGAGCGGGCCCCACATGCCACTGTAATCCAAAATCATTCATTATAAATTGATTTAGTACAAGATCAATATGCCTATTTAATATCTGTATAGAGTAGAGGATACAGATTCATCAATATTTCCACTATTAAAAAACATTCCAAATAAACACCATATGTAAAATGGTATACAGTTTAATAAACATATCCATGATATGAGAATTTGGATATTTAATAGAAATATAATTTCAAATTAAAAGTGATCTGAAATGGGCATTAGGTACACCACATAAGGACTATTATGTGCCCAATACCAAGTTAGTCACAACGAAACGAAAGTTGAGACCTAGTCCCTTACCACAATGTCGTCAGTCGAATCATATGAACAAAATGTAATAACAATCAAAATAATCATTTAATAAAATTAATATAAAAGTAATAATTATTATATAAGACAAATTTATGTACACATATACCACATACAAGAAATAAGTGGCAAAAATGGAAACCTTGGGGAAATAAAAGTGGGATAAGAAACCCCTTACCTTATGCTACAGTGTGTTCTTCGTTCTTTTTAATGACATGAATAATAAAATTTAGCTTCATGAATTAATAATTCCAAAACAACCTTTACATTTAATTTATTTATTATAACTTTATTATGTTTATTCAGGTCCCTTTTTATGGGTTTAAGAGGTTCAATTTTATTGGAATCATTTGTTTTCTTGGTTTTAATGATTCGTTAACTTGTATTCATGTATGAAATTTCATTTAAAATGTGGTTAAACATCCATAATTTTAAATATATATTATTAGTGTCATTAAATATAAATAAATTATCTTAAAATGATTCTAGTTTATATAATTGAGGATGAATCATTTGTTAAAAGTTATTGATAAACGCTTGGATTTAGCTTCGCTGTTTTGTGCACAATGAACTTGTTTTGTATTATTATAACATATTATGGGTTTAAAGGGATTACAGAAGATTAATGACATGAAATGAATATATTTTTATCTGGTTCAACCATAAAAATGGTTTCATGACCATAATTAAAGATGGTAAATAAAATTGAGAACCCTTCGACCTTAAATGTGATAAATTAACACATCTCGGACGACGTTTTTATTTTTTAGTATAAGTGTAGGGGGAAAGAGAGATTTTGATGAAATATTACATTAGCATAATATAATTATATTTCATGTAAGGTACTGGAATTATCATATAATTTGGATTATAGGATATTAGGAAATAAGTATAAAATAAATGAACAAAAAAAAGAAGAACATTTGAGAAATCTCTCACGAAAATTTGGCAGCCTAACGACGTCACATAAAATTTCATAAAATAGTTTGATGAGAGAAATAGGGTATCTTATCACTCATAAATAATATGGTTAGTAATAGGAATATGGAATGACATATCCTAACATAGTCCAATTGAAAATAAAATAGAAAATATAATTGAATGCTTTAAGAAAAGAGAAGGGTGGTTGATTCACTTACCTTGTAGAGTAACTCCAAAAAACATGAAGGTTGGGACCTTGGGGGTTTGACGACACCTTGGGAGGACTCCTCGGGAGGTAATAATATAATATCATAGAAGATTATGAGTTTTTAATGAATAAAAATGAAGGGGTGAGTGGGTATTTATTGTAATTAAGAGGGGGGTTTTTATTAATTAAAAGGGACACCTCATTAGTGGTTTTTGAAAAAACATGGGCTTTACCATGGTATTTGCACATGTTTTCACCCACTTCAGACATCTCATTTCATATATTACTATACAAAATATGACCAGAATTTTATATTAATTATTATATCATTATTATTTCATTAAACTACCAAAAACATAAAACAATATTTGTACTTTTCATGAAAAATTCACGTATTTTAGAAAAATCCCAAAAATTCACCTTAACCATTTTTTTACTTGTAGAATTAAAAAATGAACTCCATTTTTGGAAAATATTTTTCTATGTATTTTTAATTTAATTTTTAAATAAAATCCTAATTAATTGGAAACATAACAATTTTAAATTTATAATTAGTTTTATATCACATTGAAATGTTAATTAAGATCTCATTATCTTATTGCGTTAAGAAAATTAAATATTATCATTATTTAATATTCATAAGTGTCATATTACTATTCATATAGGTATATTACTATTCATAAAAAATCAAGTTTCTTTTATTAGTCTCCAAATGTCTTACTAGTCACAATTCTAGATGACTGTTTTTTGAAATTCAAAATATATAAGTGTAAAATTTATATTTAATGGTTTGGTTTTGAATATATCCTAAATAAAAAAGTGTTGTTTAAAAGGAAAATAATGTATTATGAAATATTAGATATGAATAGAATATATTTAAGAGAAGCATACCAAAAAATGTTTGGGGTGTTAAATGTTGGGTTCACCATTCAAGTTAAATTAGAAAATAAAACATATTTTGGGGATCACCCATTTGGATTGAAAAATATTTTCCAATGAGAAATGGGAAATATATCCTTTTTATATTGTCAAAGAGATTTCATATTTAAATGATTTTATATCTTTTTCACCAATATTTAATTTAGTAAAAAGGTCATAAGAAATGTTGTGGAAAATGGTTTTATGATTTGATTGTGGTGGTGGTGGGGGGGGGTGATGTCTGTTAAATCATTCTCATTGAGTTCACCACTCATGTTTATCTTCCCTAGAAATTTCCAATGGTACCCAAATCCATTACTGTCCATAGACCTACATTCTAAAGGAAATTGAAAATTGGGGGATCATATATAATTGCACTTATAAACTAACATTGATCGAGATGAGGTAGTTTTGACTCATCACACCCATTTGGTTGAATTATTTCATAATTATGGACTATCTAATAGATTTATGATATAATTTAAAATCACTTCATAATCCTGATATGAGACCGGTTTCCCTAAAATATTATCAAGTACCAAATAATTCCATGTATAATATAGGGCCTATTAATGATTCTGTCTTCATGTATCACAGGTTCTTCGTCCACCCTCCATTATCAAGTATCGTTTTATATTTTGAATCCATATAAACAGAAAATATAGGGTTTTTTACCATTCATGTAGGTGATTAATACATCAAGGATGGGAATGAGCTATTAATACGTTTCTTTCGTATCCTGTTTATAACAAGAATCAAGACCCACACAGTTCATCTAACCCATGTAGATAAAAATCATGCATACATGATATATATGAGTTCACATAGGCATGGGGTATTGATCTCTATCCTTAACGAGGCATCCTATGTATCATTGTTATAGAAGGAATAAGAGTCATAATTGTTCAGTCATTCCCTTCAGAACTTCCTCAAGGTATATTCACCTTTTTAAGAGTATTAATATCATGTTTCTGATCAAGGAATACATGATAGGATTTCCCTAGATAGTGTTGATTCATGATGCGAATAATATGATCATTAAACCTCTCTATTCACATGTGATCCATGCCCAGTGTAAGAAACAATGGATAATAAGTAATAAGTATCAAGAAATATGGATGCATAACTTATGTGTTCGGAAAACACTTTGAATTTTTAAAATGGATCTTGAGCCATAGGAAAGTGTCCTACAAAAACTGGTTATGGGAGGAATCACATTCCTTTTAGTTCAATTTCCATCTCAATCCACTGGTGTATGAGGCAGAATGATCACCCCTGGGAGAGATTGGGTTCTACTGGTTGAAATTATAGAGACTTGGGGAGATATACACTAAAGTAGATGCCCATTTGAGATTGGTCTCTATGAAGGTGAACTATAATTCATAATTGTGAAAGGAATAATATTTCTCATAGTAAAATTTCCTTCTCGATCCACTAGTGGATGATGTAGATCAATTAGCTAATGGGATGGATTGGTTCTCAATTGTTGGAATGCCAGAGACATAGAGGGACTCACAATGAGGTGGGTGCCCATTTGAGCTTGAGCATTAGGAAGGAATTCTATGTATCATGGTTATGGAATGAATTAGAGTAATAATATTTTAGTTTGATCAAGGATTACACACTGAGGTTTCCCATATATGGGGGAATTCATATCATGTCGATGATCGAGTCTTACACACTGAGGTTTCGCTAATACAGGGGAATTATTTTCATTCCTCGAATTTGGTCTTAACCACTGAGGATTCCCTAACATAGAGGCCTTCATATCATGCCTTCGATTAGGGTTTGCACACTGATGTTTCCATAACATAGGTGAATTCATACCATGCTACTGATTCTGTATTACACAGTGAGGTTTCACTTATATGGGGGAATACCAGATCATGACACTTTCTAGGGCTTAAACACTAAGGCTTCCCTTATATAGGGGATTATCATATTATTCCACAGGATGGGGACTAAAGACTAAGGTTTATCTTATATGGGGGTATAAAACATTATGGAACTGATTGAGGCTTATACAATGAGGCTTCCCTAACATAGGAACATATCATATTATTTTACTAATAAGGACTTACACAATAAGGATACCCTAACTTGGGGACATATCATTTTATTCCCCTAATCAGTGATTACACATTGAGGTTGAATTGATATGAGGGAATATATTATCATGCCACTAATCAGGGCTTACACACTGAGGATTCCCTTATATAGGGGAAAGTTATATTACGTCACCAATCATGTCTTACACACTGGGGATTTTATTATATGGGTTCATATAATATCGTTCCAATGATCATGGATTAGACATTAATGTTTTCCCTTATATGGGGTTATTTCATATTATTCCACTGATCGAGGATTACATGTTAATGCTTCCCCAATATGGGGGAATATCATATTATGTCGATGATCAAGGGATACCCATTGAGGTTTCTCTAATATTTACAATTGATAAGGTTATCATGTCCCATGATGTCTGCTTGACACTACCTCATTGTCTATAGGACATGTTCTAGTTGAATGTAGGACATGTCCAAATACAATCAAATGATCTAGTTTTTTTTGTCTGGGGGATGTTTTAGAAACTAAATGACATGTTTGAATACTATTTCAGGATCAAGTACGACTTTTCTTAAGATCATAACATCATAACGAATAAGATGTCTGGTTGGTTATGTGTGATCTATGATGATATATCTAGATTGCATCTCTTGATCCAGGAGGACATGTATGAAGGGTTCTTTGTAATCTTGGATGACATGTCTGGTGGGTCTTGTGTGATCTGGAAGACTCATCCGGAAGAAATCACATGATCCAGACATTCATGTTTGGAGGGTTTTACATGATCTTGGCATACAAGTCTAGAGGATATCACATGATGTAGGCTGACATGTATTGGTGTCACCATGTGTCCTAGATGACTTTTCCTTGTATCATCACATAGCATGGGTGACATGTCTGGAAGAAATATTAAGGTTTTCGATGGAAATATTATATGGATCCATAATACATGGTTTCAATTCCTATAGTGTGTTGTGTGACATTATTTTACTTGTTTAATGGACATATCATGATCCAAATAGTATTCCAAGGGAGTGTTGCATGATTTGTGCAACATCTCCCAGTGCTGTCATAAGTGTTCTATGAGTCATGCGATGTGCTTGGGGATTAGTGTATATGTTCTTCACATAATTATCTTTAATTTTAATCATTATTCTATACTTTTATTACATATATTCCTTATTGTTGTCCATTGTTCTCATATTCTAGGTTTTTCATGATCTGACACACATGAGGGATGCCCTTTACATAATCTAGTTGACATACCTATAGTCGATCATGTGATTTGAAGTGATCACGTGAAGTGAATATTCTTTCTTTGCGATCCTTTATGTCATTCCATGTATTTTACCAAGTAGAAAACATTTGCGATAACATGATTTTATTCAATTAAAATTTCCTTAATATGCTCCCATGTGAGAATGATCTTGGATGTGTAAAACGAATGTTTATGATGAGGGGAGGGATTTATATTCCTCACGAACTTGGTTATATAACATATTGTGTGATGAGTATCTAGTATATTTTTACTGGAGTCAGTGGAGGGATTTGGTATCATGCACTTCATGGGATCCTGTTGTAGGTCTTCCGGGGGCCATCACATGATTTTAATTGTCTATAAGAATTTTCCATTACTACCCTATTTATTAGTTATTTGATGATATAAGGTATTTCTCTAAACCACTCAGACATTTCAAGACGCTTCTACAGGGTGACTCCGATATGTACTAGTGTCTTCATTAAATCATGATTCCTATGGGATGTTCTTCGCATGATATGAGATGATTTGTATAGGGTTTGCCATGTGACAATGATGGATTTCTAGGGGGCTTTGTGAGATCAGGAAGCTTTTTCATTGGGATTCTGTGGGATCATATTTACATGTTGAGGGTGTGTTCATGTGGGATTAATAGCGGTCACTTGTGGTGCATAAACTATTTATCATGATTATTAGCATATCTTTGTTTTGAAAGAATCAACCACTACTCCCCATTTTATTTCCTTCTATATTTATCAAGGGATAGATATCTTGTGAGTTTATAAAATTGATGTATAAAAAAATAACCCTCCCATCCTATGATTCATCACATGACCAACAATGTGATATATGGTGATGTGCGGTAAGTTTAATGTACAACACACATTTTTCTATGGATCCAAAGGGGCAGTGTATAATCGAATTGATATGTCTGATACACATCGAATGATGAAGGTGACATGTTAGTTGGATCTTACATGATCATATGGAGAGGTAGTTTAGGATTTTGTGGTGTCTTTTCTACCATAGGGGCATGTCACATGAAGATAAATGAATGAAAAATGATTCGACATTTTACATATTTATCCACTTATTTTACAAGTATTTTTGGGTGGGTTTTCAGGGTCCTACTGACTAAAAAGTCATGTAATTCAAAGAAACTCATCTAGTGGATGCTGCATGACCAACAAATGTCTTGGAAACCATCGTGAGAATAGAAGGGATTTTTAAAAGTGCTCTGTGTGATTTATTGCAGGTCATGCACTAGACATTTCCCGTTCTCATAACCTTTTGAAGGTCAGGCGATCATATGTATTTTGGACGTTAATGTGATCCGTGTGATCTTGGTAAACTTATCTTATTTTTTTCATAGAAAACAATACTTACATTTCAGGTATTTCATCCCATATTGATTTTATTGTTTTTGACTGGAAGGTGTCAAAATAATGCATTATCCCTTTCCAACATCTATTTTGGGGAAAACAATAGAATCCAAAAATATTTAGGCATTGTTATGGTTTTCTGACTTCAGTGGTGTGCCTATGAAATCATAGGGAATATAAAACAACTTAAATAACTACAAAAATTCCTGAACCAAGTATTATTAACAATATAAACTACTAATAACCTTTATAACCACATCACTAACAAGACCCCATTTCATTGACCAATTTCAAAATTTTACAACAAATCAGCCCTACTAGTCACCCAAAATAGCCAAAACAACAATAAAATTTACTATATAATGGTATAATGAATATATTTCCATATATAAAACATTACCATACACATTTCACTCATTAACATATTAATGTTTTTATACATAACTTTAAACCATTCATTAATATTCACAAACAACCTTCCTAATGATAGACTATTGTTCTTAATAAAAAAAATAATATATTAAGAAGAAAGATATCATTAAATTTAATCCCATGTTCCCATGTTCATAATTTAATGTTATATTGAATTCCATAGGAAATCAATAAAAAATCCCTATAACACACTACTAATCAATACCTGAACCACCCCAAAACACATGACAAGATCCCCCAAAAGTTCCAAATTACCATTTCCCTCCAACATAAATATCCATGAATCCACTAACAAATAAAAGTTTTTCTAATAGCCCCACAAACACTACCTCAAATTCCTAAAGTCAATCATAGTAAACCAACCACTATAAAATAATACATGATCTAAAATAACAAGAATAATATAAATAGTACACTAATAGTAAACAAAATTTAATTTTTGGATGCAATTACTTTAGTAATTTGAATTATTAAAACACTCATTGTTAAAAATTCTTGGCCTCTTACCTCAAAAAAATTCATCTAAATTACAGTTCAAATAATTAATTCATTACCATCATTAAATTACTAACATTTTATGGTATGTGACTACATAAATTTAATCATAGTAGTCAAACATAATAAAATTAGAAAAAAACTTATTAACAAACTAATACATTCATTAGTTAAATGAAATATCATGAAATTATAATAAGCACATGTGAATTATAAAATAACTCAAATTTAAATTATTCCCATAAATTAGATTCATTAGTCTAATCGTTATTATACACTGAATAAAAAAGAAGTATTCCAAATAGATTATTTCCCTAAAATAAAAGGATATTTTATAAATTCTTTATTTCAAATAGAACTTCAACAATCACTATTACAATGAAAATGGAGGGTGATTATAATGAGGCCAATATCACATTTGGAATAACCTCAAAAAAAAAATGAACAAAACAACCTCCATAAAAATTATTTACAAAGTCAAATAAAATTAAACACCAATAATCATAGGCTCTCTAGGATGAAGGATACAGGCATTTCCCAAAATAATATAAGAGAAACTCAGTATAGATAACAAGCAATTGTTCTTTGAATCAAATTCATACCTAAAATAGAAGGGAAGTTAGGGGTTTTCAAGGATGAAACTATGGGGTTTATTTATAGTAAAGGAATTTAATAGAACTTAATGGGGATTTAAAATTTAAATTGCATGAAACATTAATGGAATCACATCATAAACAATGATGGTTAGGTTGTGATATTGAAAAATTGAATAAATATCTAAAAATTACAACATTATCTAAAATAAATAACATAATTTAGTCATTGTGAACTAACTATTTTTTATTTTCTATGTTAGGGGTCATAGAACAACCAAATAGACTATGTTGTGATGCTGGTCCTCCAAAAGTCATCGTATAATCCCAAATCATGTCACAATGTAATTAGAGTGTAATGAAGTAATAGTGAAAAATTATAAAGAGATTAAATTTTCCACCAAAGGAGCCACAAAAAGATATTTTTAACCATTATTTAATGGAAACCCATAAAAACTACCAATCTAATTAATTATAATATCGAGAAACCTAAAAACATGTTCTTCAAATAAGTATGGTAAATACATGAGATTAAATATCTAATATGTAGAAGATTCTTCTAAAACATATTGCTATTAAATATTGTAATACTCACTTCAAATTACTTCATCACTAAAAGTATTTAACGATGTAGTAAGTATAATTTATCCTAAAAATAGTATGATAGATAACTCTTATAGAATAAACCCCATGCTATAATATAATAAGTATATATTGATGTATCCATTCGTGGTACCACATGAGAGAATGCATAACTACTTTATATTCCATAAAAACCTCTATGGTGTAACACCCGTAGTCTTTAATTGAAATCTCTCCAATATTGTTGAAATTTTATATCTAGTGAAACCTATCACCCTCCAAAATCCTACAGATTCCACAAACACTGAAATATCTGTAGAAACATTAAAATAAGGGGAATACCATTATAATTGATACCTATTAGCTGATTCTAAACATTGAGAATAAAATCCAAACTCAAAGAAAGAAATTGAAAATACAATTTTACTCTTACATAGAGACATTTCAAAGAAAATGACATCCTCACAAGAAGAATATTTTGTCATTGTATGATACAAAATCTCAAACATATAATCACTATAAAATAACCTCAATACCCTTGAAAATAATGTTTAAAACATCTCTATAACTTTTGGAATTTCAATTGATAGTAAAACTTCAGTAATTTTTTTTAAATCCTTGTATATAGATAAAATATAACATTCTTTTTAAAAAATTTTTGGTATAGGAATGGTGATATGAATAATTTTTTAAAACTGTTGGTATGGGTCTTCCTCAAAATCAGCTATACAGAATCCCCTCAACCATAATCTTTAATTTCCCACATAGCGACAAAGAAGTTTTCCTTGAATCTACTCTGAGGTCTCCCCTAGTACGTTCATTTCATTTTTCATTCCTTATTGATCATTAAATAAGATAATTTTAGGTGAATAATTTATTAATCCAAGAATAATTTTCATTTTTAGGAACATTCAAAATAATAATATTAAACTCATTAGGTCATAATTCATCCCAATTCATTTTAACTTGGGTTTATTTAGATTATATTTGTTACAATATTTTTTAATAAATAAACTAATAGTTGATTTATGTTTTTAATTTAGTTACACAAATCCCCATCATAATTACAATTTAAAATTATATTTTTTTTGTACTACATATTTAGGGATTATTTAAGTAATAATTATAGTAATTATTTATTTTTAAAATGTATTTTTGGGTAATTTAATTATCACTTTAATAGTTATATTGTCATTAATGAATGAAGAATGTATTTTATATTTAATTTTAATTGTTATGGTGGGAAATGTTTGAATAATAATTCCAATAGTTAGTGAAAGATTATTTCACATTCAATTGTAACCACAACCAAATTGTATATAATTTATTAGTTATAACATATTCTATATTTTAAATACTATGATTGGGTAAATACTTATATGCACCAACTATTATATATTCTATATCTTATTTTTTTGACTATCTTGGTGTATAAAATAATTAATATCATATTAAAATTGTTACATGTAATAATATCCTTAGGAAAAACATTTCTATTTAATATAGGATATTTCATGTATTTGTTGGAAAAAATTATTCATCCATAGTAGGGAGAAATATTTATAAGAAACCCTATTTTTTCTTTATTCATTAGTTTATCTCAACATGGGTCTATCATGACAATATTAAATAAATATTTCTAATTTGGTGAAAAACATTATTCAATATAAGGACCCTGCATTAATATGTGCATAATCTAGTACCTAATAATAAGAATTTACATTCTTACTTCTTAAGGATATTTGTATTTTTAGAGTTCTATGGGGTTAGGATACAAATATTAAACATAAAATGCATATATTATAAATTGGAAACTTTAATTCCTTATCAATTATTTCCATAATATATAACTTTTAAAATAAGAAAAATTTCTTTTTGGAAAAAAAATTCATGAATTTGAATGTGATACAATTTTTACATTAACTATCATTAAACCCTATGATTTTTATAAATGAAGTATGAGGAAAAAATCTTAGTAAGGGACGTAAAATGGAAGTAATAAATAAAAACATTAATCCATATATACATAAAAAATCAATTTAAAAACAAAAAATAGTGTGTTAAGTAAACATTTTATTACTTAGGAAATCAAATTATCTACCAAATTTTTTTCATAAAACATTTCATATGAAATCTTAAAGGAAAAAACTCTCATAATATTTTATTTTCACTTATGAAAAAATTATACAATACTTTTCATAATGTAATAATTTTTACCCATAAAAAGTTGAATATACTTTCCATTAATCCTAAATTCATTATATTACCTTGATAAATCATATTAGTTTAGTAAAAACCCCATAGAATGTATAGATAAATCATATAGGAAAGATGATGCATAATATCCTTATCCCTATTATACTTAGATTAACCATATTTTTTACACATGGAATAACCTTTAATTATATATTTCGAGTAACCATAATAGGTAAACTTGAAATAACCATCATTGTTGTACATGGAATGACCCTCTCTAACAAATTACAAAAAAAATTAAACCCAATTCATTAGAGGAATATCATGGACCCACTGATAGATGGTTTATTACTTAACCACATATCCTAAAAAAATTCCTAACAACTCTAACTTAATAAAAACACATAAAATTATATAGTTTCAAACTATTCTTTTCAACCATAATTAATTAGTACAAGATATTAAAATTTCAAATCTAATTTAAAAACGTTTTTGAAAAAAATGATATTATGGATGGGGTATTTATTATTAATTAACATATAAAGGTTTATAATGGTAGAAAAATAATATTTAAGCCATTGTAAATAGTTTTTTTCACTGTATATGTTAAAATAAAACATTCCTTTTCTCTTTTATAGAGAAAGTCAAAATGTTCCTTATATAATTAGTAAAATTATTCCATTGAAAACATTTAAAATATTGAAAAATAAATTTTTATTTATAATACAATTACTTCTATAAAAAAAATCTATCACATAACATTAAAAACATGGATATGTAATAAAAAGAGTTGGAAGGGAATCATGTAAAAATTATTATTATAAGAATGTCAATTACCTCAAGTCTAAATCATCATGTACATCACTTAGCTTACAGAATAAAAAACATATGTTAATTATTTGGTTTTTGTAGAACCTTTTCCATGTTGCTTATTCATTTTAATTCACTTATGGTCATTTTATATAAAACTACTTAATCATTTGTCTTCATGTTAGGTGTTTTAATGATATTCAGCTCATATGTGCCAAATGAATTTGGTAGGATGACTATGGTCCAAGTGGTCATTATCTAATCAAATCAAGTATAATAATAATGATATATTTATCATTTTTTCAATTATATTTTTAAATCCAATAACAATTTATTGTTATTAAAAATGATCTATGTTAAAATAATAGATATGGTAGGACATACGTACACATGTGAAATGTTTCCATATTTCAATGATCATTATAAGAAGATGTTATGTTATATTTTATCATTGCATAATGACAACAATATCATAGATACAATATTATTATTTTTAAATATTCTAATATATATAATCCATGTGATTTTTAAATAATAAATAAGAACACCATTTCATGTAAGTGGAAGTCCACACATACACATGAACAATATAAGCTTTTTAAGTGACTGTAACGTCACGAAAATAAGAGTTATTTTATATTTATAGAAAGATAAATATTTCATGAATATTATATATATATATACATTATATTAATCATTATAATGATCTATTATAGGTGATGATGGAAAATGAATTACATTAGTCTGTGAGGGGGTAGTCCTACTAACATAAGAATGATGGATTGATATCCCATTTGATGAAGGTTGAAGATGGATACATGAAATTAAAGTAATTTAATAGAATATCATTGTATGGTATATACTGATTTTATAATTTAATCATTCATAGGGAATATTTTAATCATATGGAAGATGAAATGATTAAAAAACACTCTATTAAGAATAATACCTCTTCTTCGAACAACCTCCATTAATATACACTGTAAGAATTTTAATGTGGGTAATATATGAAACACTGGGCCTATATAACTTCTATAAAGATTTAATAAAGTTCTTAGAGTAGTTATTATCCAAATAAAAAACACTTTTGAATTGTAAACTGAAGAGAAGAGGAGGTTCCCTTCTATAAAAGTGGGGAGGGGCACTCTTTGAATTTATAAAAATATTAAATTAATAAAAATAAATTTATGTGTTCAGAAGGATAAAAATTGATAATATTCTAATTTAATATGGAATGATTTTAAATAATCATATCCAATTTATATAGATAAGTTTAGCTATGGTTTTTAACCTTATCACTAGGTTTTAATCCCAAATTAACACTTTTCACACTTTATATGGCAACAATATTTTCAACACTTTGATGGACATTAAATTTTATATAAGTGAAAAAAAATCCTGTAAATAGAAAATGGTTGATGTTATAAACCATATCACAAAAACTTGTACAATAGTATAAATTTTAGTAATTTTAAATAATTTATTTCAAAATAATTCATAATAAAATATCATCAATGTAAATTTTATAAATATTTATTTAATTTTACTTTAAAAAATACATGAAAAAGTGAAATTATGATTCAATTAACAAAAAAACGCAACTATTTTTTTTTACAAAAGAAATTTTGATAAAAAATATCTTATAAATTATTATTTTTGGAGTTTTTAAAATAATTTTAAGGGTTTTATTCACTTCTCACATAAGCACATTGTCAGTGTTTCATCATCATTTGATGTAGTAATTTAATTATTAGAAGTTAAAAATAAATTAACATGATAAAAATAAATAATTTATTATTAAAAATAATAGTTATAACTGAATATAACCTTATTTAATCAATGTATAAAAATATAAGATTTAATAAAACAAATAGAATGATAGTTATTTCTTTTCATTATATAAAATAATATAATGATTAAAATCATGGATAAATGGTAAAGAAAGGAAATATATTCAACTTTGGGATCATTTTGGATGAGGGTTACTCCTAAAATAGAATTAAATAAGTTTTTTGGTCAGCTTGTTCCTTATAAATTAATTTTTAACCTTCATTACCTGATTTACTCTTTTCCATGTTAACAAAGTATCAGATTGTTACTATTTAAAATGACCAAAAAATAAAAGGGAACAGTTGAAAAAAATAATATGTTTTTACAAATATGAAATACAATTTAATAGATTCCAATCATATAAGTGATTGAACTTAATTTTACCTTAAACCAAATTAATGTAATGAAAAATGAGTTTTCAGAAAATGCATTTTTGAAGAAATTTTTTAAAACTAAGTCCATATATAAAATTTATTTAAAAATATATACTTGTTTTATTTTAATTCATAAATAAAAAATTAACATTTAAAACTAATAAAAAATAGAATTTATCTTCATAAATAATCAAAAATAAAATAAAATTTTCATTGAAAATCATTAACATTCACTATTTATTAGAAAATTAATATTTTCAGAAACTTTTGTACAATTTATCCAATGGTAATTTTGAAATCATGAATTAAAAATTAAGTTATTTTTTAAAATTAAAATTTTATTATTAGTAAATAAATATTTTAAAAAATACCATATAATTCATGAAAATTCAATTTATTTAGAAATAATTCTTTTTTTATTTTCATATTGGAAAATTACAAAATATTTATTAATACAACTATTTAAAATATAAAAAAATATTCTCAAAAGATAAGATAATAATTTTTTCTTACATTACATGTTTTTTCACCTACATAGGGTCCTTAATGAATATTAGGGGTATCAAGTCGGTTTAGTATGTTAAATGTAATTGTTATTGAGTACGACATAGGATGGATAAACTAATTTTAATGTTTAGAAATAAAATAATTTTTTTACATGTAAATGGTAAAAACGTTTACATATAAATTTATTTTAATAAAATCACATTTAATTTGTAGAATGATTTTACTTGTAAAATTATTATATAGTTTACATAGAAAGATTAAAATCATATTACATATAATATAATTTTATTTAAAAAGAGTGTTTTACAACTTATATTCATATGTTTCAATTTATTAGAAACATATATAGTCATAATATTAAAAAATTGTTGAAATGGATAATAGGTAGTTAGAAACATGGTTACAAAAAAATTTACAAACAACTAATATATTACCTATGATAGCATTTTAAAAGAAAATATTTTGAATGTTTATGTGTTATGAAAAATAGAAATATTATTCACTTTATGTGAAAATAATAACTGAAAACCCGACAAAGTGAAAAAACATTGATAACTAGGGAATCCAAAACTACTTCAAACACAAAAAATAATATTCAAATGTAGAATTTTATATTTCAAATTAAAATTTGGGATTTACTAAAAACATCTAATTGGTACCTGATTTAAGAAAAAATTTAGAACTATATACACCAGAACCAGTCACGGGTGCTACATGATGAAATATATGTATTCCGTAATATTTTATTTTAAAAAATAGTAGTTATATAAACTTGATGCTTTTTTCACTATATTTCATAAAAGATTTATGGTTTAATACAATTTTCATTTTAATTTGTATAAAATTTATTTCAAGAAGATATACATATTTCAAATATGCTGGTAGAAATCAGGAACACTATTTAGTATAATTTTCTAATGACTTTGTCCTGTCACTCCCTATAGTTTTTTCCTCTTTTGTCTAATATATTAATAATCAAGGATGACCTTCTTCTAATTACATAAAATTTTATAGAGTTGTCTTGTGAATGTATTTCTTGACCATAATGTATGGAACTAAAAAACAAATGAGATGGTTGAGTATAATGATGTATACCCACACTTTGATACTAAATACTATGTCAGAGTATAATAAAACACATGTATTTCTCTTTTATGACTGAGTTTAATCTAATAATATATACTATTCATTTATTCTTCCATGTCTTTTATTTTTTTGGGTAACTTATAGTTTTTATAAATTATAAAAGATTCAATTTCTCATGATTTTCATGGAAAACTACATGTTATTTTGATGAATTTCATATAAACATTTATATCCATATTATCTGTTTTGATAATATGGATGTTATCCCTAATTTATATATACAAATAAAATAAATTTTTTTCATGTGATATAATGAAATGAAATTATATAAAAAAAATTTCAACAATAAATAAATAAATATTTATTAAAAAAAATCATTATTGCATTTAATTTTGAATTCCCAGTTTTATTTAGTTTTGCTTGTTTTTATTTTGTTTAATTTAATTTATTTTATATTCAAAATAAGGATTTCTCATTATAAAATCAATTTATACATAATATAATCATTTTAAAAACCAATAATTACATAAATTCTATGTTTTTAAAAATATATTTATTGTATTTTATTGATTATTGAGTACATCATTTGTGTTTGAATGTTGAATTTATACATATGAAACTCCCATGTATATGATAAAAATTATTACCATCATCATGTTTTTTTGAATTTCAACTCTAAAATTAGCTAATAATTGTTAAGAACTAAAACTCCACTATTAGATACATTTTTTTAATCATTAAAAACAAATTTTAATGCATTATTCTCATTTTAAAACTTCTTCCATTATAGAAAATTATATTGATCATGGAATTTAATTTAGTGAACATATTATTTTATTCAAATCATGGGATAAATCACTTATGCACAAATCAAATTTTCCGATTTTTTAATATTAACCATGGTTTAAACATGAATTATTACTTTCTTGTTCATCTGAGACAAAAACTATTCTATATGATCCAAAAAACAAAAAAATCTCTATGAAGAAAAAACATAATAATATATATACCAACTAAACATTTACTTAAAATAAAATTAAAACATCTATAAATGAGATTCAACCTTAAATTTCCTTAAATGTCAAATTTTTCTAAACTATTGTATCTGAACACTTTTTAATTATAAAAAACCCATTTATACCATCTTTCTAAACTTTATTATATATCTGAAATTTTTAAATGGTAATAACTTTAATTAACTAATATATAAGTAAAATTAAACATTATAATTAATATATTTTTTTATAAAATATATTATAGTATAACAATCCCTTTTCACTTAAGGTCAATTCCACTTCATACATATTCCACACATCAAACTAATTTGAAGATTTTTTTTGAAACATCCCACATAAAAAACAATCAACATTAATTTAATATAACCATTTATACCATTTTATCTAAAAAATGATCACCCAACACAATTATAATTTTTATTTTGACTATAAAACTCAATAGTCAACATTATATGATTTTTTATGAATTATTTTGAATATAAGACTATATATACGATTAAGGTAACTTTTGATGTCAAAAAAAGGCTATTTTAGAAATTTTTTTTTTTATTTTTACATTATTTTTTTAAAGTATAAAAAATGATCAATAAGAAAAACCTCTGTAACGTCCCGGTTCCGGAAGCCACCCAGATGAACCCCATACCTGGTTGGTCACATGGCCTCAAGCGCATTTCCCCAAATTCCAGAGGTTGCCGAATAACAGTGAGGACCTTGGGTGTGATAGTGGGGAAACTATGCCTTCATTGGAAGAGTAACAAATCAGAAGAACAAAATGGCAATAACAGAAGAAGAGATAATCTATACAAAAATAAACAGTGGAAGATTGGACAGTAATAAATTGAAGCACACATAAATATATAAATGATGTATAATACATATGTCTAGGAAAGTAGCCAAACAAATCACAATGCTGGAATACAAAACTACTAAACCATGTGAAAAAGAAAAAAAATAAATAACTCCTCAGCATCGCAAGCCAAAGCTTGGTCCAATGCTCTCTAGCTCCACAGAAAATCAAGTACCTGATGCAGAAAGGTGCTTTCCCTTTTCTATAATCGCAAAAATATAATCTGTTTGGGCCCAAAAGTGTGGACCAAATAGAGTGTGGGACTAAATCCCAGTAGGCAACCACCACAAGATCTATGCCTAATAGTCTGTGAATATATGGTAGTTAAAAGTACAGAAAGCAGTAAACAGGGAAGTACTCAGCAGAAGAAAAACCACAGTTTCAAATATCAAGCAAGAAATAATCAAAGTAGATAATAAAAAAAGGTAACCCTCTGGGATGTACCAAAAGCCTATCCCTTATGGTCCTACCTATCAACACAAGCAAGAAGATAAACACAACAGTAACCCTATGGGAAGTACTCACAACCTATCCCCTCTGGTCCTACCTAATAAGTACAAGTAACCCTCTGGGAAGTACACTTAGTCTAACCCCTCTGGTTCAGCTTAACCATAGACTCTCTGAGGAATCACTCCTCGTCAATTCCTCTTATAGTCTCATATTGGTAAAAAAATGCACTCTAGGGAAGCATTTACGTCTCATTACCTCTGTGTACTGCATCGAGAAACTACAGACACTCTGAGGAAGCACTCAATGTCAATTCCCCCTGTGGTCTCACATCGTAAGTAAAACATACACTCTAGAGAACCCCTCAAAGTCCATTCTTCCTATGGTCTACTACACCAGGTTCTCACAGCCCTGTGTATGTCAAGAAAGTATAGCATCATGTATCAGCCAAAGTAAACCTTAAGAACTACTTGTCTATCAGTATACAATGTATCAACATGTCAGAACAACAATCACACCATTCTATAACTAGGAATGGGAAAAGTAAACATGATCCTAATAGGAAGACAAGCCCCAACGATCAAAATAGAAAAAAACATGAATGGGAAAAAACATCCAAAGAATTGAAATTAACCCTATTCACATAAAATTAACCTCTACTCAATCATACAAGCATATAAGGCCAATAATAGGGCTAAAATGGTAAACACGCAATACCCCGTTCATGGGTATTGGGAAAAATTGCACATATAACTCAAAGACTCTCAACAGAAAGGCACAAAGCACCTACCTTGGCATTGTAAGATCAATATACTTGAATCTTTAGGCTTGAATAACCTTAGAATGATGAAGATCTACAGAAACGTCAAAAAAATTCTATAGGGGATTACTTAATAAAGAGGCGGAATCATGAAATGAAGCTTAAGCAGAAGAGGGAGATTACCGATGCGATTCCAATTCAATCGATAAAGATATATTTAAAGAACAGATGCTCAATCAGGGACTTGGTAAAGATACGTGCCGTTCTCTCGCTCTCAGATGAACCAACCCTAGAAGGAGGTGTTTATGTCTATCAGACGTGACCCCAATGAATTTAATGAAAAATATAAAGTACACGATGTGTACTCCATACCCTGAATTAGGCAACCTCTAGGTCACCCCCACATGGCCATGTGCATGGCCGCTACACGGCCAGCACACAACTATCCGTGGTAACCGAGTAAACGATGTGTACTCATAAAGTACATGACGTGTACTTCAGAAATTTTCAGAAATTACTCTTTTCTCAAAAACAACCAGAAAAGGAAAAAATACCTAAAAAGAAGATTTGGGTTCTTACAAACTTCCCACCTTAAAGAAATTCACCCCAAAATTTCCCTAGAAAGGATGCGTAGAAGAAGAAACCCTGAAAATCTCCATCCACTACAATCGTACGTCTGCCTCCCTCTCCCAAGTCCTGTCTTGTACTTGCCCGTGCTACCATAGCACTCGTACCAGAGAAATAGACCGGCCACAGAGAACCTTTTTATTACAATCGAAAATCCAGATAGGATGCTCATCAAATGATGCATCCACTTCCAACTCAACCTCCTCATGTTGGAAAACATGAGACATGTCTGAGAAGTAATATTGATGCTGAGAAACGTGGAAAACGTTGTGCATAACCCTGTACCTCTGATGTAACTACAACCGATATGAAACCAGCCAAACTCTCTCCAATACCTCAAACGGCCCGACGTACCTCAGTGAAATCTTACCCTATCTCCTAATCCTTTTTTCCCCAACCTTGGTGTGACACATAGAAGAACCTGATCCCCGACCTCGATCTCAAGAGGTCATCTCTCATGATCAACATAAAACTTCTGACGAGACTGTGCAGTAGCCATCTGCTTCCGAATCAACTCTATCTACTCTATGGTCTCCTGAACAAGACGAGGTCCCAAAAAGCTACCTCTCCTTCCTTTAGCCAACATAAGGTTGATCGGCATGGCCTACCGTACAAATCCTCATAAGGTGTCATCTGAATAATTTCTTGAAAACTATTGTTGTAGGAAAACTCCAAAAGAGGTAAGTACTTCTCCCAAGAACCTTTAAAATCCAGGATGCTTGATCGGAGTATGTACTTGAGCACCTGAATCATATGCTTGTACTGGACATCTGTCTGTGGGTGGCAAGATATACTTAAATGTACCTGTATACCCAACACCTTCTGTATCCCCTACCTATCCCGAGAAGTAAAACGTGTATCTCTATATGAAAGAATGGAGTATGTAACTCCATGTAAGCGTACAATCTCACAGATGTACAACCATCCCAGCTCATCAACATTGAAGGTCTCCTTGATCAGCAAGAAGTGAGAAACCTTCATGAGTCTATCAATATCAAACCAAGCTGCATCATTCCCTCGAGGAGACCTCGGTAAAACTGTCGCAAAATCCATAGCGACATCATTACACTTCCACTCGGGAATGCGTAACTGATGTAAATGTTCTGCTGGTCAGTGATGCTACGCCTTCACCTACTGATAGGTGGAACACCTCATGAAGAAACCAACCACATCCCTCCTTATACCTAGCCACCAATACTAATGGTGTAGATCATGATACATCTTGGTGACACTAGGATGAACTACCCAAACTTAGGAATGAAAGTCCCACATCAGCTCCTCGCGTATGTCTGATGGAACCCATACACTCCCCTAGAAATGCAAGATATCATCCTTGGATATGGTCCATCTTAGAGTAGGGTCCTCTACTAACACACTTTCCCGTTGGACTAGGCCTTCATAATCTGATAGCTTCTTCATTCGCATTCGATCAAGAAGAGTAGAGGTAACAACTATAGAATAAAGAAAAGTCTGCCACTGTCTGTCATGCACCTCCATATGCATCTAAGAGAATAGAGCCATAATCTGCCACCCACTACTAGCATCCTTAACTACCTATATCTGAGTCCTCCTTCATAGAACATCAGCCACTACATTTTCTTTCCCAGGCGTATAGGTAAGCTCAAAGTCAAAGGATTGAAGGTACTCGACCCACCTTCACTATCTCAAATTCAGGTCACGCTGAGTGAGGATGTACTTGAGACTTTTTTGGTCAGTGAAAACCACAAAATTCTCTCCCATAATATAATATCTCCAATATCATATGGCATGGACAACTATCACCAACTCTAGATTGTGTGTTGGGTAATTACTCTCATGTGGCATAAACTGCCGAGACCCATATGCAATGACTATTCCCTGCATAAGCACAGCTCTTAGCCCGATACCTGAAGAATCGGAGTACACAATATAGCCCTTTCCTGGCTCTAAAAAGACTAGTATCGGTGCTAAATTCAACATCCCTTTTAGCTTCTGAAAGGCTGACTCACAAGAATCTGACCACAAGAACATTACACCCTTCTTAGTCAGACCCATCAATGTTGTTGCTAAGCATGAAAATTATTGTATGAAACTTCTATAGTATCCATCCTGTAAAGACCCATACTTGATGTACATGGACATTACATTACTTTTTGGGAATACCTAATACATAACAAAAACAGACACCCAAGGACTGTAATAGTTTAGTCTCTTTTGAAACTTGGAACAAAATATTCTAATCATGGTGAAAGATCTTCAACATCTCCCATAAAGATCATTTACTTTTTTTTTCTTACCTAAAACATTTCTTTATATCTTGGGAAAATAAAACATAAAAAGGGTGAGCTCAAATGCTCAGTAAGGGTAAACATGGAGAAAATAAAACAAACCATATACATTTGAACTTAAAAACATGAACGTAGAGTTTAAACACCAAAATCTTGAGCAATGACATAAAACATGGCAGTATGTAAGGAATATATCATAATAGAACATCAATCATGATACAATATAATGGGAATAAAACATGTAATTATGGAAACCATTAAGTACATGTTATGATTTCTATTGTAGCCAAGGCATTGTTTCCATGACTATCATAGTGGACATAGTCCTTTACTGAACCGGGTTTACATGTCGTTCCAGCCATGTCTATATCATGAGATATAAATCTTTACCCAGTGAATTGGAGGGAGATATAGGTCCCACCCATATCATAGTGAAATCATTATTACTTGTGCCACAAAATAAACATAAATCATTCATCATAACAGAAAGAATAAAATGGATTTCATAAACATCATCCCATCATAACATAATCTATATAAAAAAATGGATTTCATTTCATCATAAGAAGAATCCAACTATGGAAAGAATAGAGACATTTTACTCGAAATATAATCATACTAAATAATTTCATCTTAGATGGAAAATTGTTTTGAAAAAACACTTGAAATGAATTCTTGAGGAAAATATCCTTTCTTCTTCAAAATCATTTTCTTTTCCAAAAATTCCATTCAATTTTACAAGAAAAGGATTTTTTTGAAAATAATAACGAAATATTTTAGAGTATTCTTCATTAAAATTATGTTTTATGAAACCATAAAAAATACGTTCATTCTGTATAAGTTAAAAAAACATTCTCCTCGTACTTGTGTTGGAAAAGTCAAAATGTTCCTCGTATGGAAAATAAAATAAAGATTCCTTCCATTAGACAATGTAAAAGTCAAATAGGGGTAAAAATGAATTTAAAAATAAATGTAATAATATTAAACAATTTATGAAATTTTTTTATATATATGGATGAAAAATATAACCCTAGTAAATACTTACGTATAAGAAATCTCGGATAAAAATGAGATTGCAAAAGTATCCCTTACCTTAGGTCCAATTTCATCCATATGTGTCCAAAAAACTTGTATAGTGGGTTTAAACATATTATTATCTTGTAAAAGAACCATAATAATATTTATTCTATTATATATGAGTCACTTATGACTTTATATTACCCACTCTTTTGTCAATTTCATGTTAAAGCATCGTTTTTGGGTAAAATCATTTCATTTATCGTTAGTGTTTAGACTTTTTGTTCATGATATTATTACATATATCATAATTTACTTAATTAAAGAATGTAAAACATTATTTATATATAATATATATTCAGAATATAAATATATATGATAGATCGATAAATGGAATGAGATACACCGTTAATGGAGACGGTAGGCCGTACGTACGCATGAACGTTGTTTTTTTCCTTATTGACTTGATTGGAAGTAAGTAGATGATATATATATACATAAATATAGTAGCATTATTATGTCATATATATCATTATTATTCATTATATATACATTATAATCATTCTTGAATGGTTAACATGGAGAATGAATCTAATCGTGTTGTGGAGACGATAATCCGTATGTATGCATGAGCGATGATATCCTTCCCATAATTATTGAATGGAATTAGAGTGGATGATATAATATCTCAGAATCAATATGATGTTATAATAACCATATATAGTTATTTTTTACACCATTATACCCATCCAAGTAAGGTGGTGGTGGAAAAACAGATTACACCACGGTGTGGAGACGATATTCCGTATGTACGCACGCGTGGTGATTTCGTTTTCCATAGGATGGATAGAAGGTGAAATGAGGTTGTTTAATATTTATAATAAAATATCAGTATATTATTTATACTTATGTTATTAATTTATAATGAAACAACTAAATAATAGGAAGTAGAAGAATAAAGAAACTTGAAAGAATCAGTATAAGAGATTACCTATTATTCGACGCGCCTCCTCTAAACCTCCTCTTAAGGAACTAAAGTTGGTCTTTGAAGAATACCAGGACCTCTAGTATGTTTCTATGGAAGTGGAGAAGAGAAATGGGCAGGGTTTGGCCGATATTGAAGGCTCAATGTGGTTTGTGAAGGAGAGGGAGGAGGTTTCCTTTTATAAGAGAGGAGAGGGGCACTTTTGGAAACCTCTAAAATATTAATTTATAATAAACCCAAAACCCACATAAAAACATCCAAAGTGACTGAAATTAAAATATTAGATAAGATAGGGTTGTTATCGCATCAACCAATTAAATTTATACATGTTTTGAGTTTATTTTAAACCTTATCATTTTGATTTATCCTTATTTAATATATTTAATTTAATTTATGGTAATAATGTTATAAATTTTATATGGTTATAAATACTTACTTATGTGTTGTAAATTATATATAATTTTATAACTTATAAAAGTTTATATCATATAAATTTTAATTTGTAATTTTTAAAATATTTTTGTGATTTTTAAATTATTTAATAATATAAAATATCAATAATGTCAATTTGGACACAATTCAATTATTTGAATTTAAATAAAATCCACAAGGAATATATTTTCGAAAAAACCTTTTTAATAGATTAATAAAAATTAATATTCATCTATAAAATTCATGGAGCACATTTCTTTTTTCATATAATAATTATTGTAATACTTTTAAAATCATTTATTTGATATTTCTCTTCATGAAATAATTAACACAACATTTTTGTATAATTATTTAATATACTTATTTGATGTATAAAAATAAAAACTAAAATACTATTATGAGTATAGAAATAATATATTTCATAATAATACTTTTAGTCTAATTTATCTTCTAAAACAACCAACGTGTAAAATTTTATCTTTATTAAAGTGTGAAGGTTACAACATTGACATCGTTTAAAATAAAATAATATAAACATCCTAACCTGTTTTATAAGGCTCTAAATGGTCCATAATTCTACACTAGGATTCTTGGGGTATATATATACTCGACCAATAAGTTTTGGTCAGGTTCTAGGGCCTTTTTATGGGTAATATTAATTTAATAAAAACTATTTTATTGATTTTTCACTAAATAAATAATTTATGCATCATTAATGTATAAGCTATTAAGGTAATTAAATATTTCTTAAAAATTACAAATAAATTAACATAACAAACAAAAACATTGTATCTTTATAATGAGTATTTATAATCGAATTTATATTCAGTATAACCTTACATTAAAAATACTTTAATTATAAAAGTTTGAGTGAAACGTATTTCACTTTCTTTAAAATAAAATAAATTAAAGGTCTTAATAACACCGATGTGGGTTATAATGGATTCCATTTTGACCAAAATATTACTTATGAAGAAATATTATCATCCAATTATATTAATAAAAGTGTTAGGGTAATTTTATAAAATTATATTTACCCTTAATTACCTGAGTTACCTTTAACTATGGTAAATAACATTTACCGTACTTACTATTCACAGTGCCAAAAAATAAAAAGTATCCTATTAACATAATTTAGACATACTAATTTCTAATATGGAATCCATTTTACCAAATTAAAAACACATAAGTTTCAGAAATTAATTTAAAATTAATCTCGTTGTTAATAAAATGAGTTTTAAAAGTTAAAATATTGCAAAAGATTGAAATGATTTTACCTATGAATTCAATATAAAATCAATTTTAATGAAATAAATTTTATTAAATGGTAAAAATATATTATATTTATACTTTAAAAAAATTAAATATTATAATTTAACCATATTAATTATCTCGATGAAAAAAGTTGTTTTTAATTAAAATTTATCGTATTTTTACTATTCATCAAAATAAGAAACTTTTCAGAAAAATATCAAAAATTTATCCAAAGTAAATTTTTATACCCTGATTAAAAATAATAATTTTATTTTGTCAAATTGAACTTATAAACATGTCAAAAACTATATTTAAAGTGGGTGCTCTATCAAAAGGCCGCAAAACTGCATTTTTTGAAAAATACTTATTTTATTTGAAAAATTTATTTTGTTCTCATACCGTGTTCTAGAAAATGTTTAAGATGAATAATAATGTTATAAAATTCAAAATTTAGTTAATACTATTCATAACGTCTATTTCATAATAATATTATAACAATATATCGTTGTTTAGAGAAACCCAGTATTGCGTACTACACACGTTATTGAGGAAGGTTGTGATTGCATGTAATGAAAGCCAAGTCTAGGATGCGTGTAGAGGAAGATACCTTTGCTGTTGCGTATAACATAACCAAAACATATTTCATTTATACATTAAACAAAATCTATACTTAATGTTGCGTAGAATAATTTCTACAAAACGAACTTGAAATTGTGTGTAACACGAGGCAAGAATAGTGTTGCGTATACTGCAAGCTAATACGGTGTTGCGTATAGTACAATATAATATTGGTGTAGCATACAACAAAAGGCATCAATGAAATTAAAAGAATATTTTTCATAAAATACTTGGGTGTTACATTCTACCCCCCTTAAAATGAATTTTGCCCTCAAAATTCATCGGGTGTATAAATGGTTTACTACTTGAGAGTTTCTTTAATAGAAACCCACATAGTAAAAAGGAATACCAAAACGTAACTTTAAAAACTACTGTTTGAAATGTAATGGTTACCCAAATTCACTCATCACCGCATTTCTACATAAGAGAACATAGGTCAAAATATGCATATGGAAGATAAATCTAACCACTAAGTTCTGATGGAGAGTGGTAGAGATCATGGCTATGAAAAAGTAAACAATCACAAAGCCATAAATTTGTGATGATCTAAGGTACCATCTGATTCATCAGATATGAGGGAAATAAGACAAAATTTTTGTTTTTCAAGATCGTTTCCCTAATGTTGAATAATTTTTAAATTAAAAGAAATACTTACTTGATTTTGGTACAATATCACTATTGTTCGTGCCTTGAACAATTTACACTTCATCTCTTAAAGAAATGAAGTTGAATTTATCTTCCGTGAAGTGTTAGCGGATCATGCGATAGAATGATAGGTCATTCCATCTGTCTCAAACAAAAGGTTATCAAAATTTATTAAACATACATAAGTCCATATATGGTGAGATTAATCGTATATGGTTCCTAAAATGGACTTATACTTCATATATCATACCACTAAATAAATTAAAACTAATTTATACTAACTAGGGACTTTCTATAGTCCATTTTTAGGCAATAAAGGCCGGTCCCACATTGATTATGTGTTCTATTCCAGCAACCTTGTCCGACGTGATGGGTTGTCGCCCGTTCTGCAGGTTTTCCCTTTTCTTAAACTTTACTATTATAACATTCCATAAGTAAAATAAAAAAAAAGTTCTAGCCTTAGAAAATACTATCTGATGTTCAACTTAATCAATTCCAACCTTAAGACTTATCAAAAATACTTCTTTCTAAACTCATAGTATAATGATAATGATTACTAAAAGGTCATATAACAAACATGTGAATACCATCATTTATCCCTCATATATCACAAGATATATCTTGTTGGTCACATTCCAAACATATGATTACCATAATCATGTATTCTTTTGAAACATGAATTACCATAGAATCATTGTGAAAACATGAATGCAGTCAAAAGTCAACTCTTTCCACATACCAAAATCCCAAAGTTTTTATATACTCACACCATGATATCACTTTGTCCTTATATTAGTCATAAGATCATTAATACTATCAAACATTTCATTTTCTTCTTATCCCTTCATTATGCGCATATCATCTAATTTCCAAAAATATCTGAATAACCTTTCTTGGTTACCGGTACTATTCAACATATACTTTCAAAAAATTTAGGAAAAAAATAGTGTAACAATCCTTAGATGTATATTTATTCCATAGTACCATGAAATTACTTATAAAACATTACTCTTGATAAACATGGAATCATTCCACTAACTTCTTAAAACATTGACCGACCTTCATCATTTTATTCCTCAACACTTCTTTCATCTCATATATCATTTATAGTCTCTTCATCATCATCAACATAAATACTACCCATACGACCATGATGATTCTCTACATGAGACTTTACCTTAGGGCATTGGTTTGCATATTGCTCGTACAATCCACGTTTAAAACATTTAACTATTGTTGATGTCTTAGAAATACCATTACCCTTGTCCACGGTGTTAACTGAACATTTTCCTTTCAATTACAGGATTTGTGTCCTCCTTTTCCACACCCAAAACATCTTCCAGTTCCTTTGAAACGTTCTTCTTGATTCCTCTTCCAACATGATTTACATGGGGGAAATTTAACTTTCATTCCTCTATGATCATCATGAAACTCCATATTTCTCTTATTAGGTGAGTCAGGAAACATACCAAAGTTGAAATTATTGATCATATAATGAGATTTATGATTAGGAATAATAATGATTTTTGGACTTCCAAATCCCATTTCATTTGGTTTCTCATGAATAATATCATTCATTTGTCCAACATATCCTCTATTATCGTGAATATTCCTATTTCCGGCCATTTTATAAAACCCAAAAAGAATAGTGTGAGAGGAAAAATCATTCTAGGAAAACAACATAGTAAATGGGGAGTACCTATTGAGTCAATAAGGTTTTCATTATGACTTTCCCATTCCTTCATTAAAGTGGGAGATTGTTAAGTAATTAAGGCTTTCCTTATGACATTACCATTTCTCTTGTTTTGAAAATCACAAACACCTTATCTTAAGGAAAAATTCATTTTACCCTATGTTTTACCCCTATAAGGAAAAATTTCCCTCCCCAAGGAAATTTATCTTTACCATATTTTCATTATTCATATCATAATATTTCTAAGTATAAAATTCAGATTGAAACCAATAACTAGGAATCTTATAATTACTTAGATATAAAGCATTCTGTTTTAGGATCCGAATTCTCAGAATTCTGGTTACAAACTCTCATGAAGTTTAACTCTAAATTCTAGTTATGAAATCTCATGAAGTTAAACTAAGAATTCTGGTTATGAACTCTCATTAAGTTCAACTCTCAATTCTGGATACGAACGTTATAAAGATCAAGTCCAAAATCTGGATATGAACATTCATGGTGTTCGACTCCGAATTATGATTATGAACTTATATAAAGGTTGAATACGAATTCTGATTACGAATTCTGGTTACAAACTCTTCTGAGTTCAGACTCTAAATTCTGATTACGAATTCTGGTGACAAACTTCTCTAAGATCTGAATCCGAGTTCTCTGAACATAGACTCCGAACTCTTATGAGTTCTGACTCCGAATTATCATGAAATATGACTCCAAACTTTGTAAGTTCAGGTTCCAAATTCTTATTGAAAACAAAATTCTAATTTCCTTGAAATTCAAGCTCTAGAATTCTAAAGAATTATGGTTCTGAATTCCATAAAATAAAATCCTAATATCCTTTTAATATAAACATAAAATTCAGTTTTTACTTAGAATCCAAACTTTTATTTACTTTCGTTATGAATATCAGTTTATGGTTATGCTTATAATCATTTTGTTATAAAATTATGTCGTGCTTTCAGTTATCAACTAACTGTTATTTGAGTGACATGTGTACAAGTCCCTCTAAAATTCAAGGAAAAATATGACCGTTGGAGGAGGGAGCCGACCATTGGAACCGTACCTATAAATAAGAGCTCATTTGAAAGAGATCAAAAATTTTGAGAAAAACTTTTTAATGGATTTTGAAAAAGTGTTGTTGAAGTGATTTCTAGAGAGAGAGACTCTTATAAACTATCAGGCTTCGTGAAGAAAGTTTGAACGGCTTGTTCAAAATTTTCTTCGTGCATATTTTCTTAGTGCAGAGGTTCGATTTCCTTAAAATCAGAGACTTCGGGTTGTGAAGTCAGAGGTGCTGATTTCCTTACAAATAGAGGGCTTGCGAGGATAGCAAGACTGATACGGATCTTCAGATTGGGGGCTTACCTGGGTTTGGGTAAGACAGACTTTATTGAAAGTATAAATCAAGGGACCTCTTATCTAGGGTTTTTGGACACCCTCCTCTTTGGGTTAAAAGAGTTATTACTTGTTACTAATAATATTTTGTATTCCTATGTGTATTTTAGTTATTGAGGAAAGTATAACTTTCATATACCTCCTTAAAACATGTACTCTTATTTTATAGGATTCTATACACATTAAGGTAGAATCTTAGTGTAAGTAGATCTTAGAGGTGTTATGAATTTTGGTTACACAAAATTTCCTTAGAGAATTTATAAAGTGTCTAATTCACCCCCCCTATTGTATTTGAGCATCTCATTATTACATATTCGATCCTACATTTGGTATTATAGAGTATATCATACTCAGACATATAATTTTAACAATTGGTATCAGAGGGAGGTTTCTGAAATTCTTATATTCACATATAATTGTTTCTTTTCCCTGCTCAATGTTTTTAAAATTGATTTTCCGGATTCATATTTTTCAGTTCATATTTTTTAGACTCATATATTTCGGATTCATTTTTTTGAGATACAATATCTAGTTTCTTACTTAGAATATTTTTTCTTGTTTACAAACCCATAATAATAACAAGTTTGTGTGCCAAAGATTTTCTTAAGAATGGCATGTTTAAATTGTGGTTCTATTAATAATCTAAATCCCACCAGACCTCTGGTTTTTGATGGAAATGATTATGAGTACTGAACAGATAGGATGAAAACTATCGTTATCAATTCTGGAGTTGATAACTATATATTTCTGACTAGAGATTATAAAATTTCGGATAAGGAATAGAGAACCTGTATGAATTAGGAGAAATCAGAATATCAAGAAAATTTCAGAGTCAGAAATACTTTGTTTTGTTCCATGACTAGAAATATCTATAGTAAAATATCTTTGTGTGAATCTAAAAACTGTATTTGGAAGAAAATTGAAGTTACACATTTTGGTACAACTAAAGTCATAGAGACTAGAAGATCTATACTTAGAGCTGAATATCATGGATTTAACTATCCTTATGGAGAACCTATAAGCAAAGTACATTAAAGGTTTATGACTATCATGAATATTTTATAGTCTATGGGAGAAAAAGTTTTGGATGATGAGGCTATTGTTGATAAAATCATAGATATCATGCCAAATGAATGGGAGTCTAAGAGGACAACAATTGATGAGAATAGGAAAGTCACTCAGATTTACTTAGATGAATTGTTTGGAACTCTTCTTCAGCATGAAAACAGATGAAGAGAGATGCTGAAAATGTTAAGAAGAAGAATGAGAATGGAGGAGTTGCTTTTACAACTACTTCTAAACATATGAAATCCAAGACCCCAGAAAGTGTGACTAGATCAAAGTCAAAGAAAGTTACCATTCAGTCAGAATCTAGTGATATAGAAAAGTCTGAGAAGGAAATAGATAATCTTTCTCATAGAATGAACAAGATTGTAGCTCAAGAGAATCATCAGAATAAGAACAAGAAGAAAGACTATAAACATAAGAAAGATGGAGAAGTCACTTGTTATGAATGTAGAAGAACATGTCACATCAGACCTAATTTTCCTTCGTTGAAAAAGAAGGAAAATAAGGAAAGGAATTCAGAAAGGAACAAGAAGAAATTATATCGATCAAAACAGAAGAAAAGTCTTAAAGATAATGATACTTGGAGTGCCAGCTTTGGAGACTCTTTAGAAAGTGAATATTCTGAATATGATTAATAATCACAAAAGAATATTGGATTCATTGCTATTACTTCTTTCCCTAATACATGTCTTATGGCCAAGGTACGCTCTGCCGAGGCTTTAACAAATTTATCTCTTGATAAGAATTACTATTCCGAAAATAGTACTTCTAATGAAGATACTTCATATTCAGAAAATGAAGAAATACCTCCATATGAAGAAGTATCTAGATTTTACAAGTTACTTGAAGCAAAAAATTGTAAAATTTCTAAGAAATTAGTCAAGGAAAATTATAGGGAATAAATTCTTAGAAAAGATATTTCAGATCATTCTAGAGATCTTGGATATAAATATGATCTTTTAGAAAAACTTTCTAAAGACCTTGATAAAGAAAATTATGTCAATGAAGAACTTTCTAAAGATATTAATAATTCTATTTTAAAGATAAAAGCTTTTGAGGAAAAATCTAACTCTAAGGAAAATATTCCTGAGGATAGGAATTTAGTCATCAGACTGAAATCCGAAGTATTTTCTCTTAAGAAGATTCTTGCAAATTTTACCTCTGGGAAGGAAAATTTTGAAAAGATTTATTCTCAAATTAAACATCAAGGAAACACTACTGGAGTAGGTTATACTCACCAAAAACTAGTTTTCAAAAACAACAATTTTGTTCTTTCTAAAGCACCCTTTTTCACTAAATGTCAAAGTGGTATGAATTGGAAGAAAAATTGTTCTTTGAATAAAGTTCAATATCTTGGGTTTCATAAATCTTATTTTTATAAACAAATGTGGATACCAAAATTTTTTTTGTCTAATAATTCCGGATCCAAGAATTTTTGGATTCTGAAAATCTAACTCTCTTATTTTCAGGAAAATAAAGAAGGTACTAACAACAACACTTGCTACATGGATAGTGGATGTTCCTGGAATATAACTGGTAACAAAAACTACTTTGAAAATATTATCAAGACAGAAAGAGGAAAATGAACTTTTGGAGATAATGCTCATGGAGAAATTATTGGTATAGGTAACATTTCTATTCTTGGAAAAACTTTGGTTTCAAATGTTTTATTTGTTGAGGGTCTTAAGAGAAACCTCCTCAGCATAATCCAATTATGTGATGAAGTATACCTTGTGAATTTTAGGAATGATAAGTGCTTAGTACACAATTCTAAGGAAGAATTTATTCTTTCTGCAAATAGGAAAGAGAATGTTTACACCCTAAACATAGAAGACCTTAGAATCCAAGATCAACCTTGCCTTAGTGCAATAGAAGATCATTCTTGGTTTTGGCATATAAGGTTAGGACACTATAACCTTAGAAACTTATGGAAACTTTATAAGAAAAGACTAGTAAAGGATTTACTGGATCTTAGATTTGATTCCTCAAAAGTTTGTGACCCTTTTCAATATGGAATTCAACATAAATCAAGTTTTAAATTAGTCAGTTAAGTCACAAATACTGATGCATTATAGTTAGTGCATATGGATCTCTTTGGTCCTACAGAAACTGGAAGTATTGGGGGAAAGTATTGTGTATTTTTCTTAGCTGATGATTACACTAGATTTACGTGGGTCTATTTTCTAGAAAATAAATCTGAATCTTTTTCTTATTTCAAAATTTTTAGAGCCCAAGTTAAAAATGAGAAAAACCTTCCATTGATAACTATTCATAGTGATCATGGAGGAGAATTTCAAAATTATGATTTTGAAACTTTTTGTAGTAGAAAAGGAATTAATCATAAATTATCATCACCCAGAACACCTCAAATTAATGGTGTTTTTGAATTAAGAAATAGAATTATTCAAGAGATAATTAGAACCATGTTGAGTGAGTATTTTATAGCCAAACATTTTGGGCTGAAGTTGTAAGTACTGCTTGTTATACTATAAATCGAGTTTTAATTGGTCCTTTTCTTAATAAAATTATTTATGAGTTATGGAATGGTAGAAAACCTAGACTTTCCTACTTTAAGGTTTTTGGTTGCAAGGTATTCATTCTGAATACTAAAGATAATCTTCATAAATTCACACCAAAATCTGATGAAGGAATTTTCTTAGGCTACTCCATAACTTCTAAGGCTTATATAGTTTTCAACAAAAACACTTGTACAGTTGAAGAGACAGTACATGTCAAATTTGATGAAACTAATCCTTTTGTTTTTAAAAAACCTCAACCTACATCCTCAAATGTGTTTTTAAAAACTAATTATCAACCAATGATAGAATATCCTTCTGATAATGAAACTTTTCAAGAAGATACTTCTGAAACATTTACCCCAAATCAGTTGTTTCTCAAGAATCATCCCAGTGATAGTATCATTGGTGATGTGAACCAACCTGTAAGGACTATAAGTTCCTTAAGAAATGAAGTAGAACATCTAGCATTACTTTCCCAATTAGAACAAAAAAGCACTAATGAAGCTTTAAGTGATGATGATTGGATCAAAACCATTCAAGATGAACTAAATTAATTCTAAAGGAATAAAGTTTGGACCTTAGTTGAAAAAACTAAGGAAACCTCTGTTATTGGAGTAAAATGGGTCTTCAGAAATAAGTGTGATGAAAATGGAATCATTGCAAGAAATAAAACTATATTAGTTTCTAAAGGATATAATCAACAAGAAGGAATGGACTATGATGAAACCTATTCTCCAGTAGCTAGACTCGAATCTATTCATATTCTACTTTCCTTTGTAACATTATTCAATTTTAAACTTTTTAAAATGGATGTGAAATGTTCTTTTCTTAATGGTTATGTTCAAGAGGAAGTTTTTGTTGAACAACCTCCTGTCTTTGAAGATAAAAAACATCATGATCATGTTTTTAGACTTACCAAAGCTTTGTATGGACTTAAACAAGCCCCTAGAGCTTGGTATTATAGACTTACAATATTTTTGCTTCAAAATAACTATGTTAAGGGAAATACATGTCCAAATATTTTTATAAATAAAGATAAGAAAAATGTTTTGATTGTTCAAATTTATGTTGATGACATTATATTTGGTTCAACTCAACAATCTTTAACTGATTCCTTTGAGGATCTAATGAAATTTGGGTTTGAAATGAGTATGATGGGTGAGTTAACATTTTTCCTTTGTTTTCAAATATCTTAAAAACCAGAAGGGATCTATATATCTCAACATAATTCTATTAAACATCTTCTTAAAAAGTATAGATATGACAACACTAAAAGTATAAGTACTCTCATCGGTACCTCAAACACACTTGATCTTGATAAAATTGGGAAACCAGTAGATCAAACAACTTTTAGAGCTATGATAGGAAGTCTACTTTACTAGAAAACTAGTAATCCAGAACTAATGTTTTCAGTATACTTATGTGCAAGATATCAATCCATTCCTAAGGAATCTCATTGAAAGACACTGAAGAGAATATTTCGCTACATAAAGAGAACCATGGATTTAGGACTGTTTTATTCTTCTGGAAATGATTTTGTTTTAAAATGTTTTTTGGATGCTGACTTTGGTGGATGTAAAATGGATAGAAAGAGTACATTCGGAACATTTGATTTATTAGGAGATTCATTAGTTTTTTTGTCATGAAAGAAGCAACACTCAGTAGCACTTTCCACTGTTGAAGTTGAATATGTAGCAGCTGGAATTTACTGTGCTCAAGTGTTGTCGATGCAACAAACACTCACAGAATATGGTATGAGTTTCACCAAAACAAATTTTTTTTGTGATAATAAAAGTGCCATTTCCCTTAGTAAAAACCCTACACATCACTCTCATGCAAAGCACATAGATATTTGGCATCACTTTCTTAGGTATCACACACTATAAAATGATATCATTCTTCAATTTATCAGAATGAAAGATCAACTTGCTGATATTTTTACAAAATCTTTACCTTCCGATTGATTTGAATACATTAAACAGAAGTTAGGAATGATAACTGTAAGGTAATCCTCCTCATTAACTTCATGTTGAATCAAACTCCTTACACCAATAAACTCATTTTCATAGGGGGAGTAAATTTGTTATTGAAATTGGTTTTTCAAATTTTTTGAAATGAAAATTTTCATAATGAAAATTTTCGTAATTGGTTTTTCAAATTTTTCATAACGGAAATTTTTGGATCTGAATTTTTGTAATAGAAACTCTCAGATTTAAAATTTTTCATAGTGAAGTTTTTTTAAGTTTGTTTGGGAATCCAAAGTTTTTGAAGAAGAAATTATTCAATATGATTAATCTTCCTAGAAATCCAAAAGGTACGATTCCTTATTGATTTTTTCATAATTATATTTTACTTGCTATTAGTTTCTTTTTCTTTTATAATTTCTCAGATTGAAGTTTCCTTAAATCTGAATGTTTTTCTTTTAAAACATAAAAAGATCAGATTCAACCAAAATTTTCCTTGCAGCTATCATATCAACCGTTAGATCAGATCAGAAGGTTTCCCAACCATTAGATTGCTTTTGGACGTTGAAAGGTCACTTCATCGCCTATATAAAGGGGACCCCCGATGGTTGTACCGTATCAGTTTTCAAGCTCTCAACTCTCGAAGCTCTACCCCTCTACAAAAGCATGTTCTGAATTCTTTAGAAGAACTCCAGTCTAAATGTCTGCAGAAGATCATTCTCAAGAAATGTCTACTGTTAAGTTTATTGCAGAATAGAAAATTTAATGGGAGAGGTTGGTTCATCTGAACTTCTTCAATAATTATGACTCTATAATTTCCAAGAACATCAAGCTTAATGGATGGTGAATTATAGCTATCTCGAAGACAAGAGCTCAAGATGTGGTCTATCTGGCCTTGCTTATAGAATTCTATGAATCAGTTTGATTCTTCAAAGAAGATGGTAGGGAAAAGTTTTCCTTTAAGAGTTATGAGAAGACATATGCTGTCACGACCCGTCCGAGAGGGACCTGAGTGGCAACTCCCTAAGCCCGCCACCAATAGGTCAGAGGCTGGTGACTAGCACCGAGTAGGCATGTTAATAACATGGGAGGCATTACTTATAAACCTATACACACACACACACACACACACACACACACATCTCCAAGCCCACAAAGCTGAAAAGTAAAAACTAATGAAGATGGAAAAGAATGCATACACTAAAATCCCAACCAACAGAGTACGACAGGAAAGTAAAGTCCAGTAAGGTAAAATCCATGGGCTAAAAGTACAAGCCCACCAAAAGAGAGTCTGCAACAAAGTCCAACCTATGATGAAAAGTATTGAGACTGAAATCCATAGCTGTAGGAACACACCTCGACTTGCCTAATCTCACTGGACACCATCCGGTCCTGGTCCACCTAGAATCCTGTCAAAGACTCGCTCGTCTACACAAGACACGACACATGCGGGCAAAGCCCATAAATGGGTGAGTATAACAATACCCAGTAGGACACCCCGAAAACCACAAAGGAATACAACAAAAAATACCAAAAAGGAATAATTCAGTCATCTATACACATTATATGTCTACAGAACATATAACAAGAATATCCAGATATACTAATACACGATTGACTATCGCAAAACCACCACTAAGATCCAGCTCTAAGATTTCACTAAGTACGTAACAAGGAGAACACACTCCTAGGTCTAAAGAGAGAGATACGAAGTACTCGTTCTGGGAGAACACACTTCGCAAGTACTTGAGGACATGATTATCATATGAGGATCACAACCAATATCTATGGGGTGATTCCAATAACTCAGTCTAAACTGATCCACTAAGCAGAGGATCAGTGCTCGGGTAAAGTAGGTCATGTCAATACCAAGAACTCTACTTTGGGTTCCAGGAATGAATAGAAGATCTGACTCTAAGTCTCACAGAGGGGATTCCAAAAACTCTATTCAGGAAGTTCTGATGAAATGATCATACTCCTATATATAGGAAATGATACCAGGAAACCTTCATGGGAAAGAATAAGGGGACACACCCTAAGGAAACTAGTCCAAGTCACAGAAGACCACTGGATCAAGCCATGTAAAAAAGGTTACACGACGTATAGTATGGTTACACGTAGTGTTATGTGACACCAGGTACTGACCAGGTAAACGACCCCTGTTACCCATCCAAGCTGTGTAAACCTCAACTACACGACGTGTAGAAGGATAACACACAGTGTTCCCTGACTCTGGGTACTGCCCGTGTAAACGGCCCGTGTATGGAATCAAGTCATGTAGGAAAGCATATACACGACAGGTAAGTAGAAGCACACGCTGTGTTCTGTCAACTGGGAAACACCTATGTACCCTGACCACATGCCCGTACATGGTGTCCGTCCATATCGCATACCCGTGTGCTAGTACACGGGGTATCCTGTGTATCTAGCCGGGTTTTGCCGGGTCTGGCCAGGGAAGGGTATACACTTCGTGTCCTTGGCTATGTACCCAACTTATGTCTATGTACTTCCAAAGTACACAATAGGTGGCCCACCGATGAACACACACCGTGTAGCCCATACTACATGCCGTGTAGTTGGGAAAATTCTAGAACCGTCTTCTTCCTCCTTGCACCTCGAATGAATTTCTGGATCACATTTCTCTTGTCTGTTTGTCATGAAACTCAAGATTTTGGGTCGCCCGATTGTCATGAGGCCGAAGCTGTGGGTTTCAGACCATTGATCGGCTCCAAAATCTGATTCCGGTCCTCCGTGCAGAAATCGTTTGAAGAATGATATATTCTGATCTGCTTCGATCCATCTGTCGCCACCACTGTCGCAACTACGTGGGGATGTTCCGATGATAGATCTTCAATTTGGGATTATTGCGTCATGCAACAAATGCGCAAATATCTGTCACTCATACCTCCGCGAAGAATGCGTAGAACACGAATGAAGAACGCGAGAAAATCGTGGAAGAAAGGTACAACAAATCGAGAGGGACGAACCTCGATCGATGTTCTTGTCGATCTTGGTTCGTCATCGTTAAAAGATTAAATGAAACCAAAACAACTTTAAGAATCAAATCCCCAAAATTTCTGTAAAAATCCCATCCCTTAAATACGATTGATCCGTGGGATAATATGTTAATGGATTAGTCCACGTTCATCATAGGAACCAAGAATGTGAAAGAAACCATAAGGAGATCAAACGCCCAACCTGGATCCGCGACACTCCATGGCGAAGATCTGGTCACCACGTCGTCGTCGCTGGTGAAATTTGTCAAGAACGTCATCGCCGTGTTGGGGATTTCCTCCAGAGCTTTCCCAGAGCCTCCAGGGGTTTTAGGGTTATGAGGTCTGTAACAATGGACCCCTGCGCAAGCCTTTATTTAAAAAGGATAAAAGATATTTTCTACAACAAACATTAATAAAATATTTTAATAAAATATTTTATTATGGTTGCATCCAAAAACTGGATTTCACCACCGACTTTTTCCAACCAGTGTTAGGTATCTCATAGGGTAAACCCACTGATATGGACGCAACAGTGCCATCAGATTTTCAATCCGAGCAACCGTTCATTAGGTATTCCACTTTTTCAGAAAAACCATACTCGCACATGATTTAATTATTTAATTAAATTCAAACATTTGTTCCAAGATCACCGGGCCTCGGAACTGCATGCCGTCACAAAGCCTAGTATCGAAAATATTCCTATATAATATTAAATATAATACATGGAAAACTCTAGGACATTACATCCTCCCCACATTTGGGCTTTACGTCCCTGAAAATCCAAAACAAGGGATACTCAAAAAGATGTGGGTACTCTGCACGGATTTGAGCCTCCCACTCCCATGTGCTCTCCTGGAGATTCCCATGCTGCCATCAGACACGCACCATGGGAATAACTCTCCCAAAAAGAATCTTCTCCTACCGATCCTCAATCTCCACTAGGTAATCAACAAAGGTCACTCCATCATCGATGTCCAGCTCACCCCAACCGATAACGTGCAATGTATCATGCACGTACTTCCGTAGCTGCGGCACATGGATGAAATTTTGTACCCGGTCCTTCTGAGGAGGTAGAGCCATGCGGTATTCCACCTTTCCAACTGTACTCAGAATATGAAAAGGGCCGATGAACCTCGAAGATAGCTTTCCACCTTAGCCAAATCTTTGCAATCCCCATCGAGGTGAGACCCGAAGGAACACATGGTCTTCCACCTCAAACTCCAAGGGCCACCATCTCCTTTCGGCATAAGAATTCTGCCGAATATATGTAGTCATAATCTGCTCCTGGATGACCTATAGCTTCTCCATAGTAGCTCTCACCATCTTTGGGCCCATGAGTGCTGACTCCCCTGGGTCAGTCTGGCAAAGTGGTGACCAGTAAGGCCACCCGTACAAATCCTTGAATGGTGCCATACCAATAGTGTAATGATAACTGTTTTCATAAGAAAATACACCAGTGGTAGGTGATCCCCCCTGCTACAACCGAAATAAAGTATGCAAGCTCATAGCATATCCTCTAGAACATGGATGGTCTGCTCTGTTTGTCCATCAGTCTAAGGATGAAACGCTGTGCTCAAGCGTAACTGAGTCCCAAAGCCTCCTGTAACCCCTTCCACAAACGGGATGTGAAATAAGAATAACGATAAGAGATGATCATTGATGTCACTCCATGAAGTTGAACTATCTCCTGCAGGTAGAGGCGTGCCAAGCTCTCTATTGAACTCTGCTCTCGTATGGTTAGGTAGTGGGCTAACTTGGTGATTCGGTCAACGATCACCCAGATGGAATCGTGTCCCCTAGACATATGTGATAAACCTATCATGAAGTCCATGGATATCCCATCCCACTTCCATTCTGGAACCTCAAGGGGCTGATTCAAACTAACTGGAACCTGGTGCTCAGCCTTTACTTGCTGACAAGTAAGGCACCGAGAAACAAACCCTGCCACACCTTTTCCATTCTTGGACACCAGAACTGATGTCAGAGGTCCTGGTATATCTTTTCCACGCCCGGATGCACCGCCAAAGGAGATGTATGGAACTCACCCATAACCTCCTCCCGCAATGCCACTGGTACAACTGTGCACCCTCTGAAAAGAACAACGTGCTCACCACCTTTTTAATATCCATCAGCAGCATCACCTCCAAATATCTGAGCATGTAGAGTCTCACAGCTAGCATCCTCAAGCTGTGCTTCCATGACTCGCTGTAAGAGTGGGGGGTAACAAACATCAACTGAAGGTAAGCTCCCTCACCTCTATCCATGATGGATAACTGTAAATAGGCCAACTTCCTCATCGACTCATCCAGAAACTACGAATTGGATTTCCTGCTAAGAGAATCTTCCAGAACATTTCCCTTCCTAGGAGTATAAATGATCTCAAAATCATAATCCTGGAGGAACTCAAGCCACCGCCTCTGTCTCAAATTCAGATCCTCTTGAGAAAAGATATATCTAAGACTCTTGTGATCGGAGGAGACGATAAACCGCTTGCCCATCAGGTAGTGTCGCCACATCTTCAATGAAAAGACTACCAATGCCAACTCAAGATCATGGGTCACGCCGTTCTACTCGTGTGTCATCAACTGACATGATCCATAGACAATCACCACTTCCATATGCATTAGGACACAACCGAACCCAGTTCCTGATGCTTTGCAGAACACTACATACTCGACACCCTCTTTTGGTAGTCTCAAGATTGGAGAGCTTGTCAGACTCTATATCAGGTGCTGAAAAGCCTGATGGCATCTTTCAGTCCACAAGAAAGGCTAACCCTTTCAGGTCAAAGCTGTCTTGTTTGCTGAAATCCTGGAGAAATCAAGAATGAATCTCCAATAGTAGCCTACCATCCCAAGGAAACTCTACACCTCTATTACGCTCCAGGGTGGCTCCCATGCTAACACTGCCTCTACCTTGGCAGTGTCCACTGCTACACCATCTACTGAGATACAGTGTCCTAGAAACTAGACCTCCTGTATCCAAAATTGACACTTCAAGAGTTTCCCATACAACTGAAACTCTTGGATTGTGTCAAGAACCATCCTTAGGTGCCTCGCGTGTTCCTCCTCAGACGTATAGTACACAAGGATATCGTCGATGAATATTACCAAGAACCAATCTAGATAGGGCTGAAGGATCTGGTTCATGAGTCCCATAAACATTGTTTGGGCATTCGTCATGCCGAAGGGCATCACCAAGTACTCATAGTGACCGTTGCGACATCTGAAAGCCGTCTTTGGTATATCCTCATCCCGTACTTGCAACTGGTGATAGCCTTATTGTATATCAACCTTCGAGATCCATCATTCCCCTCTTAATTGGTCGAAGAGGTCATCGATCCATGGTAGTGGATATCGGTTCTTCACGGTCACCTGATTCAAGAACCGGTAATCCACACACAATGTCAAGCTCTCGTCTTCCTTCTTGGAAAACAATACTGGGCCCGCCCAGGGTGAAACACTGGGTCTCATGAAGCCCTTCCTCTGCAAGTCTTTCAGCTGCACTCTCAGCTCACACTGCTCTATAGGAGACATCCGATATGCTAATGCTGATATTTGTGTCGTCTTGGGTTGCAACTCAATGCATAAATCTATCTCCCGATGAGGAGGTAGTCTAGGGACATCCTCTGGAAAGACATCCTCGTACTTATCCAGTACTGATGTAAACTGGAAACTCATAACATTTGATGTGCTAAGGGATTTTCTAGACAAATTATGTGAAATCGGTTGTACCTTCCTATGCACGAGTCCATCCTGTGCTGCCTGGGTCGCCCTTTCACCGACGAAGGAGAAACTCCTTCCATCATTGCGAACACACTACACCCTTCACCTAATACAATAAATTTGTCCATGAACTGTGGATATCCAATCCATACTAAGAAATACATCATAAGGCCTCAACGCTACCACCAAGAGGTTTCAACCGAAACTCTCACCTCCAAGGGTCAGGTCACACTGTCTGCAAAGGTGTGTGATCTCTGAATCTTTTCCAGCCGGTTTTTCTAAGCGTAAGGGTCGAGTCAATGACTCAAATGGAATCTCAAGGTCTAGAACAAGATAAGAAGACAGAAAATAATGAAAAGAACTTATGTCTATCAGTACGACAACCAAATTAGAAAAGACACTGATTGTACCCTTAATCATTCTGGGAGTACCTGGGTCATAAGCCTCTGCTGCCTGCAACTATCCCTGCCTCTGTGCACCAGCTCCCTGAACTTGGGGTGTAACTTCTGGGGGTGGTGGTGGTAAAGGGTCAAAACGCCGACCACCTCCAGTTTCTCTCCCATATCCTCTACCACGTCCTCCACCCCACGGATCTGTCTGCTCTACATGTTGCCTCTCCCTCGGTGGTCAATCCACTGCTCCCATGTCAGTAGTACTGCAGGTCGGACAATATCGAGCGAGATGTCCCCTCCCAACACATGAGTAGCATCACATCTCTCAAGGATGGATGGATGCGCCCTGTGAACCCTGTATGGAAGATCCTCTGTCCTAGGATCTTCTCTGAAAACATCTCCCACGCCTGGGTCCCTGACGTCGGCTCTCTGGTACCGAGGTCTCTGCTGCAGCTCGCTCAAAACTGACAACTACTGGCGGTCTCTGAACTGCCAAGAAGATCTCGACCACCAAAGTCCGCTCGAGCACCCCGAAATAATTAGGAATTATAATAGGGATGATGCTAGATCAGATGTATCTGTGCAAGCCCTTCTCAAAAGTCTATGCTCTGAAGTACTAACCCCTGGCCATATCCATTGAGTACCATGAGAGGTCGGTAAACCTCGACGAATAGTCATCCAACGTCATGGTTCCTTGTTGGAGCTGAAGAAGCTCCTATATACGTACTGCACTGAGGGTAACTGGTGAAAACTCCTCTTTGAAGAGATGCTAAAACGTTGACCATGAAAGATTTGCCTCGTCGTGAGTCTGGATAACCAAACTCCACCATCACCCTGCCGAGCCCTACAGAAGGCTCGCTGCTAGGATCACCACCTGGTCTGCTGGAGTCCTGAACAAATGGAAGAATCTGGTCACTCCCTCAATCCAGTACTCTACTGTCTGAGGGTCAGGCTCGCCTTGAAACCTCAGGGGTCACTGTATCTGAAACTCATGGAGTGTGCTCAGCCCGTGCTCCTCCTCTACTGGTAAACCAGGCACTAAACACTACTCCACAGGTGGTGGAATAGCTAGCACACCACCCAAAGGTAAAACTGGGGGATGTGGTCCCTGTATCGAAGCTTTATCACTGATGGGGTCATCCTCGTGATCAAGATGCTAGATCCTAGTGAGTGCACATCGCGAAGGCATCCTGTAAAGAAACAAGATGTATCACCACCATCGAGTATATCTGGAGAGCTGACTCAAGAAGGACATGGAAACCACAACTCATTTTAATATGATGCATGTGCCATTATTGTTTCCCTGCAACATGTGTTCTCATGTTATGAGTCAAAAATAAAGTTATCAGAGTCCTGGTGAATGGATACGTTGGCTGCCCGCACCAACACTGGGGTCCCTAGCCTGAAAGATGAACTCGAAATACTTAACACTATTGCCTCAAACCCACTCACAAACTCTCAATCCTAAGGTAGGACCAACCTCCATCTGATACCACTCTTTCACGACCCATCCCAGTGGGACCTGAGTCACAACTCTCCAAGACTACCTCCAATAGGCAAGGGGATGGTGACTAGCAAAGAGTAGGCATGCTACTAAAATGGGAGGCACTGCCTATAAAACCGTACACACACACACATATCCAAGATCACAAAGATGAAAATTAAAAACTAATGAATATGGAAAAGCATGCATACACTAAAATTCCAACCAATAGAGTATGACAGTAAAGTAAAGTACAGTAAGGTAAAAACCCTGGGCCAAAGGTACAATCCCACGAAAATAGAGCCTGCAAAAAGTTCAACCTGTGATGAAAAGTACTGGGACTACAATCCATAGCCGTAGGAACACTCCTCGGACTGCCTGATCTCACTGATCACCGTCCGGTCCTTGTACACCTAGAATCATGTCAATGGATCACTCGTCTGCACAAGACACGACACGTGCAGGAAAAGCCTGTGCATGGGTGAGTATTACAATACCCAGTAGGAAACCCCAAAAACCACAAAGGAATACAACAATGGAAAAATACCAAAGAGGAATAATTCAGTCTGCTCTACATAGTATATGTCTATAGAACATATACCAAGAATATCCAGATATACTAATAGACGATTGACTATCGCGAAAGAACCACTAAGATCTAGCTTGAAGATTTTACTAAGTACGTAACAAGGATAACACACTCCTAGGTCTGAAGAGAGAGATACGAAGTACTCGTTCTAAGAGAATACACTCTGAAAGTACTTGAGGACATGATGTTCATATGGGGATCACAAACAATATCTATGGGGTGATTCCAACAACTCAGTCTGAACTAATCCACTAAGAAGAGGATTGGCGCCCGGGTAAAGTAGATCACGTCGATACCAAGAACTCTACTTAGGGTTCCAGGAATTAATAGAGGATCCAACTCTAAGTCTCACAGAGGGGATTCCAACAACTCTATTCAGAAAGTCCTACTGAAGGGATCATACTCCTATATAAGAAATGATATCAGGAAACCTTTAAGGGAAAGACCAAGTGGATGAAACCTAAGAAAACTAGTCCAAGTCACATAAGACCATTGGCTCAAGCCATATAAAACAGGTTAAACGGTGTTTAGTATGGTTACACGCCGTGTTCCGTGACTACAGGTACTACCCGGGTAAACGGCCCATATCACCCGTCCAAGTAGTGTAAAACTCAACTACATGGTGTGTAGAAGGATAAAAAACCATCTTTCCTGACTTTGGGTACTTCCCGTGTAAACGGCCCGTGTATCTAATTGAAGTTGTGTAGGAAAGTATATATACGGCGTGTAAGTAGAAGAACACGCCGTGTTCTATCAACAGGGAAACACCAGTGTACCCTGGCCGTATGCCCGTACACGGTGTCCATCCGTGCCGCCTACCCATGTGCCAGAACATGGGGTATCCCATGTATTTGGCCAAGTTTGGTCGGGGAAGGGTATACACTCCGTGTCCCTGGCAATGTACCCAACCTGTGTCCGTGTACTTCCGAAGTACATGCCATGTGGACCGCCGATGAACACACACCGTGTAGCCCATACTACACATCGTGTAGTTGAGAAAATTCTAGAACCATCACCTTCCTCCTCGTGCGTCAGCCAGATCTCTGGATTGCGTTTCACTTGTCTGTTTTCTGTGAATCTCAAGATTTTGGGTCGCCCGATCGTCGTGATGCCGAATCCCTGGGTTTGAAACCTTTGTTCTACTCCCAAATCCGATTCCGTTCATCCGTGCAGAAATAATTCAAAGAACGATATATTCTGATTTGTTTCGATCCGTTTGTCTCCACCGCTGTCGTGACTTCGTGGGGATATCCCGATTCAAGATATTCAATTTGGGATCGTTGCGTCGCGCAACGGATGTGCAACGATCCGTCGTTCATACCTCTGCAAAGAGTGCGTAGAACGCGAATGAAGAAAGAGAGAAAATTAGTGAAGAAAGGCACACAAAATAGAGAGGGCCAAACCTTGATCGATGTTCGTGTAGATCTAGGATCGTCATCATTAGGAGATTAAACGAAACCAAAACAACTTCAAGAATCAAATCCCCAAAATTTTCGCAAAAGCCCATCCCGCAAATACGATCGATCCGCAGGCTAACCTGTTCGTGGATTTGTCCACGTTCATCATAGGAAACAAGAATGGGAAAAATCCACAATGAGATCAAATGCCCTACCTGGATCCGCGATGCTCTATGGTGAAGATCTAGTCGCCGCGTCGTCATCGCCGGCGAAATTTGTCAAGAACATCGTCGGCGCATTGGTGATTTACTCCAGAGCTTTCCCAGAGCCTCCAATGGTTTCAGGGTTATGAGGTCTATAACCATGGACCCCTAAAAAAGCCTCTATTTAAAAAGGATATAAGATATTTTATGCAAAAAACATTAATACAATATTTTAATTAAATATTTTATTATGGTTGCGTCCAAAAACTGGATTTCACCACCGACCAGTGCCAGCCGGTGTTAGGTCTCTCATAGGGTAAACCCGCTTCTCTGGACGCAACGGTGCCCTCATATTTTCCATCCGAACACACATTCAAGAGTTATTTCACTTTTTTAGGAAAACCATATGCGCGTGTAATTTAATTATTTAATTAAACTCAAACATTTGTTCCGGGATCATCGGACCTCGAAACTGTACGCTGTCACAAAGCTTGATATCGAAAATATTCTTATATAATATTAAAGATAATACATGGAAAACTTCGGGACATTAAAACCTCACCAACATAGGGATTTACATCCTCAAAAATCAAAACAAGGGATACTCAAAAAGATGTGGGTACTGTGCACGAATCTAAGCCTCCCGCTCCCATGTGCTCTCCTAGAGATTCCTGTGCTACCACCAGACACACACTAAGGGAATAACTCACCGATGAAGGATCTTATCCTGCCGATCTTTAATCTCCACTGGGTACTCAGCAATGGTTTCTCCATCATCGATGTCCATCTCGCCTCAGTCGATAATGTGCGATGGATCATGCACTTACTTTCGTAGCTACGACACATGGATGAAGTTGTGTACTCGGTCGATTTTAGGAGGTGGAGCCAAGAGGTATTCCACATTTCCAACTCTACTCAGAATCTAAAAAGGGTCGACGAACCTTGGAGATAGCTTGCCGCCTCGGTCAAATATCCGCAATCCCCATCGAGGTGAGACCCGAAGGAACACATGGTCTCCCTCCTCAAACTCCAAGGACCTCCATCTCCTGTCGGCATAAGAATTCTGCTGTATCTGTGCAGTTTTCATCCACTCCTGGATAACCCGCACCTTCTCCGTAGTAGCTCGCACCATCTCTGGGCCCATGAGTGCTGACTCCCCTGGGTTAGTCCAGCAAAGTGGTGACCTATAAGGCCTCCCGTACCATGCCTTGAGTGGTGCCATACCAATGGTTGATTGATAAATATTGTTATATGAAAATTCCACTAGTTTTAGGTGATAATCCTAGCTACGACCGAGGTCATGTATGCAAGCTCATAGAATATCCTCCAGAACATGGATGGTCTGCTCTGTCTGTCCATTAGTCTGAGGATGAAACGCTGTACTCAAGAGTAGCTGAGTCCCAAAAGCCTCCTGTAATCCCTTCCACAAATGGGATGTGAAATAAGAATCACAATATGAGATGATCATTGATGGAACTCCATGAAGTAGAACTATCTCCTGCACGTAGAGGCGTTCCATGCTCTCTACTGAGCTCTGCTCTCGTATGGCTAGAAAGTGGGCCGAATTGGTGAGTCGGTCAATGATCACCCAGATAGAATCATGTCCCCTGGACGTATGTGGTAAACCCGTCATGAAGTATGTCGATATCAAATCCTACTTCCATTCTGGCACCTCAAGGGGCTGAGTCAAACCTAATGCAACCTGGTGCATAGCCTTTACTTGCTGACAAGTAAGGCACCAAGAAACAAACTCTGCCACACCTTTCATCATTCCTGGCCACCAGAATTGACGTCAGAGGTCCTGTGTAACACCCCAAGATTTCATAGTGTGTTATTCAATAACTTGCACTACACGCAACACTGAGTTCAATTGCACCATGACTTACCAAAAAAAAAAGCCATTAAAAGAGGTCATGAATAATATTAACTAAATTTTAAACTTTATATAATCCTTATAATTTTAGAATCCATATTATGAGTTTCTTAGTCATAATGCAAGAACAGATTCATTTTCAGTATTGCACTTTTATCAACTTTTGATAGTGAAACCTTTTTAAATACAATATTTTAAACTTTTTGACTAAATGGAGACATCAAAAAAATTTAAAATGAAACATCCCAAGCTTCCACGGTACACTTTCCTTTGAATAAAACAGTAGCGTGTGTTGTACGCAACTTCGAGTTCTAACACACCGTAACCAATCAAACTAGCTGTTATGAATAGTAATACCTAATTTTTGAAATTATATATATTTTATATTTCAAAATGGACTTCATTTTTGGATTCAGAATATCGAATTTAGCCTAAGGTGAAATTTTGGTACATTTCGGATAACTTTCATATTTTGATGAATAGTGAAAATTACTAAATTTTAATTAAAAACAACTTTTTTAATCAAAATAATTAATAGTGATAAATTATGAATTTGAAAGGTTTTAAAGTATATTTAGAATATATTTTTACAATTTAATATAATGTTGGTCATTAGACAAAATTTTACAATTAAACCGAACATAAACAAGTGTCAATCTTTTGATAGTTATTATCTCTTAAAAACACGCTTTTTGTTTTGACAGCGGGAATTAATTTTAAATTAATTTCTGCCACTTCTGTGTTTTGAATTTAGAAAAATGGATTCCAAATTTGGAATCAGGATGTTCAAATTGTGTAAATAGGTAACTTTTATTTTTAGACATTTTGAATAATTACTACGGTAAATATTTTATTTACCATGGTTAAGGGTAAATCCGGTAAATAAGGGTTAAAAAATAATATTATAATAATACTAAATTACCCTAAAACGTGTCTTAACCCTATTGGATGATACATGGTCGACCATGGGCATCTTTGGGTTGATTTTGGGACCCCATGGATCCACTTGTAAGTGATAATGACACTTTATTTTAATTAAGTCAAAATGAATACAAAAATGACACAAGCATATATCTTTTAGAAAACCAATTGTTACATAGGGTTATATAAGTTGGATTTTAGATTATAAATATTCATTAGAAAGATAAAAAGATTTCCTACATAATGATATTTTATTTATAATTTTTAGACATTAAATAATTTATTTTATTTATGACACAATGATGATGGAGTAATTACTATAATAGTGAAAAATTAAAATAATTGATATTATAAATACCCAAACAAATATAATATGAAACTTTTAATGAATTAAACTAATTTTATAGGATAATATGATATATTAGAATTTATTTAATTGACTTTGTTCGAAGTAATCAATCTGTTATGAGTTTCACAAAAATCAACTATTGAATAGTGTCAAAATTGACATAAAAGAGTTCTTAAAAAAAATATTATATTATTAATTGATATTAAATTCCTAAAAATCTAAGGTTCGGCCAAGAGACTTATATCAGGATAGTTTCATCATTAATGGACCACTTGGGGGTCGCTTGGATGTATATAGTAAGTTTATTAACCATATTATATAAAAATACAAAGAGACATTGTAAAAGTGAAACTAATTAACTTAGAGTTAATACTTAAAGATAAGGTTAATATAAGTACCCAAACCTGTCTAAATTCTATTGGTTGAGTGGTTTTCGACCTATCCCCACCTTATCCTTTTAATAGTCAACTTTTGAGCCATTGGAAACCGAATATGAATTTATTATAAATTAATATTTCTAGCTTTTCCAAAGGTGCCCCTCACCCCTCTTATAAAAGGGCACTCCTCCTTCTCATTTCTTCACACCTTCAAAGCCTTTTGGTTCGGCCAAACTCTGCCCAAATACTCTCCCAACATCCCTCACTACAACCTAGAGGCCTTAGTTTGATCAGAAAGCCAACCTAAGGATCCCTTTTGATCAAATCAAAAGGAAGAACCCGAAGAAGAGGTAATGATTTCACCACCCTTTTCTAAGTTCATTTCTTCTTCCACTTCTTCTTCCTTTGTTCTTACCATTCTAAAATAATAACTCCAGTATATCACATATACTGTGATGTTATTATAAGTATGTTACAACCATATTCAGTATTCTATCCACCCTTTGAATAATATGTCACCATACGTGCGTACGTACGGCTTACCATCTCCACGTCGTGGTGTAATTGTTATTCAATATAATATTATTTGGATGGGTATAATAATGATGTGTAACTCATGTAAATAATAAATATAACATGTTAATGATTCTGTATATATGATATACCATTCATTTATATATTATTTTAATATCAAAAGAATGATATTGTCGCTCGTGCGTATGTACGAACTACCGTCTCCACAAACGCGATGAGATTCATTATCCATCGTAACCATTCAAGTATAATTATCATTTGATGATTTAAAAATGATTTTTAAGGACTAGATATCATTCTGGATAAGAATAAGATACAACAACCATGGCTTATGTAACAAAACATATAAATAAAATGAGTAAGTTAACACCCGAAACGACGATAATTCTAAGATATTATTAACAAATCAATGTTAAAAGATCATATATGATATCAAATTATTATATATGATTCTTGTATAATTTAATAACAACTATTTCACCATTATACAGGAGGTTAACCTACCCCAACCAAGGAAAAGTACAAGGTAAGGGTTTACTTTACAACCTCTTCATTATCCAAGGTTGTTTATACGTAATAATCTACTGGGATCTCTTTATCATCCACATCCATGTTTCTTAAAAATGCATTTCAAAACATTTTTACTATTTACTAGAATATGAGTTAAAGTCATTTATACCCTTTTTGACTTTTATAAGTGGTTTATAAAGGAATCTTTCGGTCGTTTTTAAAACAAGGTCCTTTTTAACCTTTTCGAAAGAATTAAGGTAAGAATGTTTTTTTAACTTATACGGCGGGTGCGGCTATTTTCCGCCGTTATAAAATCTTCAAAGTTTCCCTTACAAGATTATAAGAATATTTTCAAAGAAAATGTTTTATTTTATATGGATCTTAAATTATTTCAAAATAAAAGGAGATATTTCTTTAAAAAGAATTTTGATTTCATCTATGTCAACATCCTTTGATGGATTTTAAGATTATTTGAAGTTGATTTATTATGATACAAAACTTCTATATTGTATTGAAGGTTTTGTGATATGTTTGACTATGGATGTGCTATTTTTATACCATTCATAGTTTATGGTGAAAGTATTGACATTTCGTATGCTAGTTTTAATACGAATGTTTATGTTATGTTTAAACCTTTTCATATGGGAATGCATTGGACTTAATATGTGACGGGTGGAGCCCGCTATAGCTCCTCGATGCATCGGTAGGTCTCATGAGACAAACTAGTGTCTTGGCACAAGGCCTTGACAAAATCTTATTTGTAGTCTTGTCACGAGGCCTTGGCTATGTGGTTATGATAGTCTGACATTATGCATTCCAACATTATGAAAGTGGTTATTGATTTTTGCATGTGATTATTAGATTAGTAGAATATCCATGTGAATAAGTAAATGACATTATTTAATTTTATTTATGCCTTACCATGTTGAAAGTTCATGTTTAAAAGGCTTTTTTTTAGTTATAAATTGCCTTAAATGTTTATTCTTATTGATGAAAGTTTCCGCTATATTGTTATCCTTACTGGGCATTTGAGCTCACCCCTTTTATATGTTTTATTTTTCCCAGGAAGTGAAGATGTAAGTTATGAATGACCTGCAGGGATATTATGAGGGGATTATAGTGTGGACTGTGGAAACATTATGTTGTTGTAGTAGTTTTTCATTTTATGATGTAATGTAAAACTTATGAATATATCTAGTGTTTCCAAGACTACTAAACCAATCGGTCTTTCGAGATTTGATCTTTCTTGTGATCATTCCAATGTTATGTAATAATGCACCGACTCTAGGAAACTAGGGTCGGGGCGTTACAGTTGGTATCAGAGGAGGTTTAGTACAAACCTTGGAAACTAGATTTAGATAAACTCTGATTAGAGCACGTAGACCTAAGATGAACTTTGAGGATTAGTATAGAAGAACTTCCTAGAATTTTGGTATTGTAGAGATTTTGTGAGTTTTCCGAGCAATACATCCCTGTCTGGATACGAGCAGGTAGAGGCGGCTCTGGCACAGATGTACCTAGGGGTAAAACCCGAAAACACCGCTTTGAACTAGACTCGAACGGGAACTGGTGCACGACAACGGGCCTTGCTGCACTCTTGGTTACGACACTCCCGGGGGATATGCTTAGGATAACTCTCATTTTCTTTACATATCATTTTGAAGGGATTATGAGTATATACATCCTCAAAGAAAACATTCTTATGATTATGGATTATATCCATAAATAGTTCAATTTATGTTAAGTGTTTTATAAGTATGGGATTATGTGTTTTGATTCATAAACTGATCTAGTTTATGCCATGGTATAGAAATGGCGCCCAGTAGAAGGAATGAGAACTCCAGAAATACACATGATTCAAAGAGAAGGAAGGATCATATCTTTCATGGTCTTAATCTAGGATTTATAAGAGAAATAGTCTCCTATGTATTATCATCATATGAAGAAATAATATCATGTGTTGATAAGATATGTAAAGAGTTTACTGAGTCCTATGGCTTTGAAGGGAAGCAAGAGAAGAAAAGGATGGAAGAGAGAAAGATGGATAAAGGGAAGAGGGAAAAGAAGAATTTTCCCATATGTGGTAACTGTGGAAAGAAACACCCTGGAACTTGCCTGAAAGGAATGGGAGTTTGTTATAAGTGTGGAGGAAAAGGGCACAAAGTACGTGACTGCAAGGGTAAGAAAATGGTTTTAAATGTACAATGCTTCATTTGCAAGGAGTTTGGACACAACGCGAACCTATGTCCCAGTCATCAGACTATGCCGCAAATGATGTTATTGGATAATAACCAAGTTATGATACTACCATAGATGAAGAGGAATGATTAGAGTTCTTATGTTGATTATGTCAATTGAGTGTTGTATCAACAATGTACTTGTTATAATAATTATGGAGTATATAAGGATTGTACTGCAGTACTATTTCATTAAGGACTTGAGATTATGTGGAACAAAGAAGAGTGACTCAATAGCAGGATAAATTTTTGGAAAATATATGGTTGAGAGAATGATAAATCATAATATAGTTCTGATACTGAGGTAGTGATTTTGGAATAATATGTGATTGTTTTGGATAAATTATATTGGATATTCTTGACTACCTTGGAACTGATTAATGATTTGTATATTCTATCATTGTTGGGGTTTAAAACATTTTTGGATTAATGAAGTATATCCAGCATTCTATATGGAATAAGGGAGCATGAATGTAATCAATAAGGAATATGGTAATACATGATGAAGGTATTCATATGCTATTACGGGGTAAAAAGGATCTATATTATGTTTACCTTCCTTATAAATGTTGGACTGTGAGTTTGGACAGAAGTATTTTGGATAGTTCTAGTTTGGATTATTTTGGATTGCCATAAAAGGACAACCCGGAGGTCGGGCGGCAACCCGTCGCGTCCGGAAAGGCTACGAGACTTGAACCCGCAACCGAAGGGCGACAAGGGTGTATCACCTACCACTGGCCCAAGAGATGTCCTGGATTAAATAATGTAGTTTTTTTAAAAGATCTGGTAGATGAATTATAAATTCGTTTATTTTGGAACCCTGTACGAATAGTATAAATATAATTTTTTTTACGAGTGAAAGATGAGTTTATGGTAGAAACTTATTAATGGATAAAACTCTGATTATAAAGTAAGTATATCTCCTTATGATCTTAGCCAATCTCATAAATAAATTCCTCAACATTAATAAAAGGAACTTAGAACAAAAATGTTTCCCTAGATGGTACCTTAAATCATCACTAATTTATGGCTTTGGGATTGTTGGCCTTTTCATAGCCATGTTCTCTACCACTCTCCATCAGATAATTGATGGTTAGATTTCTCTTCCATATCCATATTTTCCTACATGGAACCCTAGTATGTGTTATTTTCGGTAATCTTCATACTTTCCACTCTTTATTTTAAATAGAGGCCTCATTAATTCACTTTTCGATGTGGGATTTCAACTAAGATATTTTGAAACGTCAAAAATGTGTTATCCCAATACCCTATATTTTGTTGAACCGGTGGTACTTCAAATCATCATAGATTGATGAGTTTAAGGACCTCAATTTTATACTTTTTTTTTGTGATTGATGACCTCAATCACTACCTATAAATATTTACGTTTTTCCTCCAATTATATGTCTCTAATTGCCACCAATGTTCTCCTAATCAAGATCATAATTTGATGGTGACCCTTTGATTTATCTTTTCCTCATATTAAGAATAAATTTTAGTAACCCAATTTCCTATGTGGGTTTTCCCACAAATATATTTTCTACTTTCAACCTTTTATTTTTGAAGAACAATTTCAAATTGCGAGGACGCAATTTATTGAAGGAGGGGAGAATGTAACACCCCAAGATTTCATAGTGTGTTATTCAATAACTTGCACTACACGCAACACTGAGTTCAATTGCACCATGACTTACCAAAAAAAAAGCCATTAAAAGAGGTCATGAATAGTATTAACTAAATTTTAAACTTTATATAATCCTTATAATTTTAGAATCCATATTATGAGTTTCTTAGTCATAATGCAAGAACAGATTCATTTTCAGTATTGCACTTTTATCAACTTTTGATAGTGAAACATTTTTAAATAAAATATTTTAAACTTTTTGACTAAATGGAGACATCAAAAAAATTTAAAATGAAACATCCCAAGCTTACACGGTACGCTTTCCTTTGAATAAAACAGTAGCGTGTGTTGTACGCAACTTCGAGTTCTAACACACCGTAACCAATCAAACTAGCTGTTATGAATAGTAATACCTAATTTTTGAAATTATATATATTTTATATTTCAAAATGGACTTCATTTTTGGATTCGGAATATCGAATTTAGCCTAAGGTGAAATTTTGGTACATTTCAGATAACTTTCATAATTTGATGAATAGTGAAAATTACTAAATTTTAATTAAAAACAACTTTTTTAATCAAAATAATTAATAGTGATAAATTATGAATTTGAGAGGTTTTAAAGTATATTTAGAATATATTTTTACAATTTAATATAATGTTGGTCATTAGACAAAATTTTACAATTAAACCGAACATAAACAAGTGTCAATCTTTTGATAGTTATTATCTCTTAAAAACACGCTTTTTGTTTTGACAACGGGAATTAATTTTAAATTAATTTCTGCCACTTCTGTGTTTTGAATTTAGAAAAATGAATTCCATATTTGGAATCAGGATGTTCAAATTGTGTAAATAGGTAACTTTTATTTTTATACATTTTGAATAATTACTACGGTAAATATTTTATTTACCATGGTTAAGGGTAAATCCGGTAAATAAGGGTTAAAAAATAATATTATAATAATACTAAATTACCCTAAAACGTGTCTTAACCCTATTGGTTGATACATGGTCGACCATGGGCATCTTAGGGTCGATTTTGGGACCCCATGGATCCACTTGTAAGTGATAATGACACTTTATTTTAATTAAGTCAAAATGAATACAAAAATGACACAAGCATATATCTTTTAGCAAAACAATTGTTACATAGGGTTATATAAGTTGGATTTTAGATTATAAATATTCATTAGAAAGATAAAACGCTTTCCTACATAATGATATTTTATTTATAATTTTTAGACATTAAATAATTTATTTTATTTATGACACAATGATGATGCAGTAATTACTATAATAGTGAAAAATTAAAATAATTGATATTATAAATACCCAAACAAATATAATATGAAACTTTTAATGAATTAAAATAATTTTCTAGGATAATATAATATATTAGGATTGATTTAATTGACTTTGTTCGAAGTAATCAATCTTTTATGAGTTTCACAAAAATCAACTATTGAATAGTGTCAAAATTGACATAAAAGAGTTCTTAAAACAAATATTATATTATTAATTGATATTAAATTCCTAAAAATCTAAGGTTCGGCCAAGAGACTTATATCAGGATAGGTTCATCATTAATGGACCACTTGGGGGTCTCTTGGATGTATATAGTAAGTTTATTAACCATATTATATAAAAATACAAAGAGACATTGTAAAAGTGAAACTAATTAACTTAGAGTTAATACTTAAAGATAAGGTTAATATAAGTACCCAAACCTGTCTAAATTCTATTGGTTGAGTGGTTTTCGACCTATCCCCACCTTAGCCTTTGAATAGTCAACTTTGGAGCCATTGTAAACCGAATATTAATTTATTATAAATTAATATTTCTAGCTTTTCCAAAGGTGCCCCTCACCCCTCTTATAAAAGGGCACTACTCCTTCTCATTTCTTCACACCTTCAAAGCCTTTTGGTTCGGCCAAACTCTGCCCAAATACTCTCCCAACATCCCTCACTACAACCTAGAGGTCTTAGTTTGATCAGAAAGCCAACCTAAGGAGCCCTTTTGATCAAATCAAAAGGAAGAACCCGAAGAAGAGGTAATGATTTCACCACCCTTTTCTAAGTTCATTTCTTCTTCCACTTCTTCTTACTTTATTCTTACCATTCTAAAATAATAACTCCAGTATCGCACATATACTGTGATGTTATTATAAGTATGGTACAACCATATTCAGTATTCTATCCACCCTTTGAATAACATGTCACCATACGTGCGTACGTACGGCTTACCGTCTCCACGTCGTGGTGTAATTGTTATTCAATATAATATTATTTGGATGGGTATAATAATGATGTGTAACTCATGTAAATAATAAATATAACATGTTAATGATTCTGTATATATGATATACCATTCATTTATATATTATTTTAATATCAAAAGAATGATATTGTCGCTCGTGCGTACGTACGGACTACCGTCTCCACAAACGCGATGAGATTCATTCTCCATCGTAACCATTCAAGTATAATTATCATTTGATGATTTAAAAATGATTTTTAAGGACTAGATATCATTCTGGATAAGAATAAGATACAACAACCATAACTTATGTAACAAAACATATAAATAAAATGAGTAAGTTAACACCCGAAACGACGATAATTCTAAGATATTATTAACAAATCAATGTTAAAAGATCATATATGATATCATATTATTATATATGATTCTTGTATAATTTAATAACAACTATTTCACCATTATACAGGAGGTTAACCTACCCCAACCAAGGAAAAGTACAAGGTAAGGGTTTACTTTACAACCTCTTCATTATCCAAGGTTGTTTATACGTAATAATCTAGTGGGATCTCTTTATCATCCACATCCATGTTTCTTAAAAATGCATTTCAAAACATTTTTACTATTTACTAGAATATGAGTTAAAGTCATTTATACCCTTTTTGACTTTTATAAGTGGTTTATAAAGGAATCTTTCGGTCGTTTTCAAAACAAGGTCCTTTTTAACCTTTTCGACAGAATTCAGGTAAGAATGTTTTTTTTAACTTATACGGCGGGTGCGGCTATTTTCCGCCGTTATAAAATCGTCAAAGTTTCCCTTACAAGCTTATAAGAATATTTTCAAAGAAAATGTTTTATTTTATATGGATCTTAAATTATTTCAAAATAAAAGGAGATATTTCTTTAAAAAGAATTTTGATTTCATCTATGTCAACATCCTTTGATGGATTTTAAGATTATTTGAAGTTGATTTATTATGATACAAAACTTCTATATTGTATTGAAGGTTTTGTGATATGTTTGACTATGGATGTGCTATTTTCATACCATTCATAGTTTATGGTGAAAGTATTGACATTTCGTATGCTATTTTTAATACGAATGTTTATGTTATGTTTAAACCTTTTCATATGGGAATGCATTGGACTTAATATGTGACGGGTGGAGCCCGCTATAGCTCCTCGATGCATCGGTAGGTCTCATGAGAAAAACTAGTGTCTTGGCACAAGGCCTTGACAAAATCTTATTTGTAGTCTTGGCACGAGGCCTTGGCTATGTGGTTATGATAGTCTGGCATTATGCATTCCAACATTATGAAAGTGGTTATTGATTTTTGCATGTGATTATTCGATTAGTAGAATATCCATGTGAATAAGTAAATGGCATTATTTCATTTTATTTATGCCATTCCATGTTGAAAGTTCATGTTTAAAAGGCTTTTGTTTTAGTTATACATTGGCTTAAATGTTTATTCTTATTGATGAAAGTTTCCGCTATATTGTTATCCTTACTGGGCATTTGAGCTCACCCCTTTTCTATGTTTTATTTTTCCCAGGAAGTGAAGATGTAAGTTATGAATGACCTGCAGGGATATTATGAGGGGATTATAGTATGGACTGTGGAAACATTATGTTGTTGTAGTAGTTTTTCATTTTATGATGTAATGTAAAACTTATGAATATATCTAGTGTTTCCAAGACTACTAAACCAATCGGTCTTTTGAGATTTGATCTTTCTTGTGATCATGCCAATGTTATGTAATAATGCACCGACTCTAGGCAACTAGAGTCGGGGCGTTACATCCTGGTACATCTTTGAAACACCTGGATGCACCGCCAAAGGGGATGTATGGAAATCCCTTATAAACTCCTCCCGCAATGCCACTGGTACAACTGTGCGCCCTTTGAAAAGAAAAACGTGCTCCCCACCTTTTGAATATCCATTAGTAGCATCACCTGCAGATATCTGAGCATGTAGAGTCTCACAGATAGCATCCTCAAGTTGTGCTTCACTGACTCACTGTAAGAGTGGAGGGGTAACAACCATTGACTGATGGTAAGCTCCATCACTTCTATCCACGAAGGATAACTGTAAAGAGGCCAACTAACTCGTCACCTCATCCAACAACTCCAAACTGGATTTATTGCTGAGAGCATCTGCCACAACGTTCCCCTTCCCAGGAGTATAAACGATCTCAAAGTCATAATCCTAGAAGAACTCAATCCACAACCTCTATCTTAAATTCAGATCCTTATGAGAAAATATAAATCTAATACTCTTGTGATCATAGTAGACGATAAACCGCTCGCCAATCAGGTAGTGTCACCGCATCTTCAATGCGAAGACTACCGCTACCAACTCAAGATCATAGGTGGTTTAGTTCTACTCGTGTGGCCCCAAATGACATGAGCCATAGTCAATCACTAGTTTCCTCTGCATCAGGACCCAAATAATCCCGGTTCTTGATGTGTCACAGAACACTACGTACTCGACACCCTCTTCTGGTAGTCTCAATATTGGGGTGCTCGTTAGACTCTGTATCAGCTACTAAAAAGCCTATTGGCATCTCTCGGTCCACACAAAAGGCTTCCCCTTTCGGGTCAAAGCTATCATGGGTGTTGAAATCTTGGAGAAATCAGGAATGAATATCCGATAGTGGCCTGCCAACCCAAGGAAACTTCACACCTCCATTACAATCTGGGGTGTCTCCCATGCTAACACTGTCTCTACCCTGGTTGGGTCCACTGCTACACCATCTGCTGAGATAATGTGTCCCAGAAAGTGGACCTCCTGTATCCATAATTGACACTTCAAGAGTTTCCTATACAACTGGCGCTCTTAGAGTGTGTCTAGAACCATCCTTAGGTCCCTTGCGTGTTCCTACTCGAACTTAGAGTACACAAGGATATCATCGATGAAGACTACCATGAACCGATCTAGATAGGACTGAAAGATTCGGTTCATGAGTCCCATAAACACTGCTAGGGAATTTTTCACACCGAAGGGCATCACCAAGTACTCATAGTGACTGTAGTGACATCTGAAAGCCATATTCAGTATATCCTCATCCCGTACTCGCAAATGGTGATAGCCTGATCGTAGATAAACCTTTGAGAACCATCTTGCCCCTCTTAACTGGTCGAAGAGGTCATCGATCCTCGATAGTGGATATCAGTTCTTCACAGTCACCGGATTCAAGCACCGGTAATCCACACACAGCCTCAAGCTCCCATCTTCCTTCTTGGAAAACAACACTGGGGCTGCCCAGGGTGAAACACTGGGTCTCATGAAGTCCTTCCTCTACAAGTCTTCTAGCTGCACTCTCAGCTCACGAAGCTCTACAGGATACATATGATATGCCGATGTTGATATCAGTGTCATCCCGGGTTGCAAATCAATGAAGAAATCTATCTCCTGACGGGGAGGTAGTCCGGGGACATCCTCCGGAAAGACGTCCTCGTACTCAGCCACTATTGTTGGAAACTGGAAACTCATAAAATCTGTTGCACCAAGGGCTAGGACAGCTAACTAAGGTGAAATCAGATGTAACTCCTACTCATGAGTCCATCATGCGCTGCCTGTGTCTCCCTTTCACCGATGAAGGAGAACCTCATTCCATCAATGTAGATACACCACACCCTTCGCCTAATATAGTCAATCTGGGCATGAACTGTGGATAGTCAATCCATACCAAGAAAGGCATCGTAAGGCCTCAATGCTACCACCCAGAGGTTCTAACCAAAACTCTCACCTCTAAGGGTCAGGTCACACTGTCTGCAATGGTGTGTGATCTCTGAATCTTTTCCCATCGGTGTTTCTAAGTGTAAGGGTCAAGTCAACAACTCAACTGGAATATCAAGGTCTCAAAAAAGATAAGCATCCAGAAAATAATGTCTAGCACCTGTGTCTATCAGTACGACAACCAAAGTAGAAAAGACACAGAATGTACCTCTAATCATTCTAGGAGTACCTGGGTCATAAGCCTCTGCTGCCTGCATCTATCCCTGCCTCTGTCCACCACATCCGTGAACCTGGGTGTGGTGGTGGTAAATGGTCAAAATGCCGACAACCTCCAGCTTCTCTCCCAACTCCTCTATCACGTCCACCGCCCAACAGATCTGTCTGCTCCACATGTTTCCTCTTCCTTGGAAGTCCAACCACTGCTCCAATGTTAGTAGTACATTGGGTTGGACAATATCGAGCAAGATGTACCCTGCCATCACATGAGTAGAATCACCTCTCTCGAGGCTGGATGGATGAGCCCTACGAAACCTGTACCTCAGATCCTCTGTCTTGGGATCTCCTTTGAAAACATCTCCCATGCCTGGGTCCCTGATGTTGGCTCCCTGCTACCGAGGTCTCTACTCCAGCTCGCTCACTACTGACAACTACTGGCTGTCTCTTCTCTACCAAGAAGCTCTCGACCACCAATGTCCGCTCGAGCCCCCCATCATAAGTAGGAATGCTCATAGGGATGATGCTAGCTCAGATTTCTCTGCGCAAGCCCCGATCAAAAGTCCGAGCTCTGAAGTACTGATCCCTGACCATATCCATCATGTACCATGAGAGGTCGGTAAACCTCGACAAATTGTCAGCCACCATCATGGTTTCCTCATGAAGCTGAAGAATCTTCTGTAGATGTAATGCTCTCAGGGTAACTGGTGAAAACTCATCTCTGAAGATACACTCAAACTCTGACCAAGCAAGAGTCACCTTGTCGTGTGTCTGGATAACCAAACTCCCCCATCACCCTACCGAGCCCTACAGAAGGCTCACTGCTAGGATCACCATTTGGTCTACTGGTATCCTGACCAAACAGAAGACTCTGGTCACTGCGTTAAGCCTGTCCTCTGCTACCGGAGGGTCAGGCTCACCTCGAAACCTGAGGGGTATATATCTCTGAAAATCATGGAGTTCGCTCAGCCTATTCTCCTCATATACTTGTACAACAGGCACTTAACACTGCTCCATAGGTGGTGGAATAGCTAGGACACCACCTGAAGGTAAAACTGGGGGATATGGTCCCTGTATCGAGGCTTCATCACTAAGGGGGTCATCCTTGTGATCAAGCTACTGGATCCTAGTGGGTGCGCATCATGGAGGCATCCTATAAAGAAACAAGATGTATCCCTGTTAGTGATTATATATGGAGAGCTGAATCAAGAAGGACATGGAAACCATAACTCATTTATATATGATGCATTTAAAATTATTTTTCCCCTACAACTAGTGTTCTAATTTTCCAAGTTGGAAATCAAGTTATCAGATTCCTGGTGTATGGATACTTCGGCCGCTCGCACCAGCATCGAGGTTCCTCGCCTAGAATCCAAACTCGAAACACTTAACACTGTTTCCCCAAACCAACTTACAGACTCTCGGTCCTAAGTTGGAACAAACTTCCCTCTGATACCACTCTGTCACAACCCGCCCCAATGGGGCCTAATTCGAAACTCTCCAAGCCTGCCTCTAATAGGCCAGGGGATGGTGACTAGCACTGAGTAGGCATGTTACTAAAATTGGAGGCATTGCCTATAAACCTGTACACACACACACACATCTCCAAGCCCAAAAAGCTGAAAAGTAAAAACTACTGAAGATGGAAAAGCATGCATACACTAAAATCCCAACCAACAGCATACAAAAGGAAAGTAATGTACAGTAAGGTAAAAACCCTAGGCAAAAAGTACAAGACCAATAAAAGAGAGTGTGAAAAAATTTCCAACCTATGAAGAAAAGTACTGGGACTGCAATCCGTAGCCGTAGGAACACACCTCGGCCTGCCTAATCTCACTGAGCACCATCCGATCCTGGTCCACCTAGAATCCTGTCAAAGGCTCGCTCGTCTGCACAAGACACGACAGGTGCGGGCAAAGCCCATGCATGGATGAGTATAACAATACCCAATAGGACACCCTGAAAAACACAAAGAAATACAACAAAGAAAAAAATACCAAAAAGGAATAATTCAGTCAGTTCTACACAGTATATGTCTATAGAACATATAACAAGAATATCCAGATATACTAATACACGATCAACTATCTTGAAACCACCACTAAGATCTAGCTCGAAGATTTCACTAAGTACGTAATAGGGAGAACAAACTCATAGCTCTGAAGAGAGAGATATGAAGTATTCATTCTTATATAACACACCCCGCAAGTACTTGGGGACATGATGATCAGATGAGGATCACAACCAATATCTATGTGGTGATTCCAACAACTCAGTCTGAACTAATTCGCTAAGTAGAGGATCAACGCCTAGGTAATGTAGGTCATGTCGACACCAAGAACTCTACTTAGGGTTCCAGGAATGAATAGAGGATCCAACTCTAAGTCTCACAGAGGGGATTCCAACAACTCTATTCAGGAAGTCCTACTGAAGGGAAAATACACCTATACATAGGAAATGATACCAGGAAACCTTCAGGGGAAAGACCAAGGGGACGAACCCTAAGTAAACTAGTCCAAGCCATAGAAGACCACTGGCTCAAGCCATGTAAAAAAGGTTACTTGACCTGTATTATGGTTACACGCCGTGTTTTGTGACTCTGGGTACTTCCCGGGTAAAAGGCTATGTCACCCGTCCAAGCTGTGTAAGACTCAACTTCACAGCGTGTAGAAGTATAACACGCCGTGTTCCCTAACTCTCGGTACTGCCCATGTAAACGTCCCGTGTCTGGAATCAAAGTCATGTAGGAATGCATATACATGGAATGTAAGTAGAAGAAAACACCGTGTTCTGTCAACTAGGAAACACCCGTGTACCCTGGTCGCATTCCCGTACATGGTGTCCGTTTGTGTCGCCTACCCGTGTGCCAGTACACGGGGTATCCTATGTATTTGTCCGAGTCTGGACGGGGAAGGGTATGCATGCCGTGTCCTTGGACGTGTACCCAACCCGTGTCTGTGTACTTCCAAAGTACACGCTAGGTGGCCAGCCGATGAACACACACCATGTAGCCCATACTACACGCCGTGTGGTTGGGAAAATTCCAGAAGCTTCATCTTCCTCCTCGTGCCTCGGCTGGATCTCCGGTTTGCGTTTCTCTTGTCCATTATTTGTGAAACTACAGATTTTGGGTCGCCCCATTATCATGATACCGAATCTGTGGGTTTCGGACCTTCAATTAGCTCCAAAATCCGATTCTGGTCATTCGTGCAAAAATCGTTATAAGAATGATATATTCCAATCCGCTTCGATCCGTCTGTCACCACCGCTGTCGCACCTCCGTGGGGATGTCCCGATGCTAGATATCCAATTTGGGATTGTTGCGTCATGCAACGATCTATTGTTCATACCTCCATGAAGAACGCGTAGAACGCAAATGAAGAATGTGAGAGAATCAGGGAAGAATGGCACCACAAATTGAGAGGGATGAACCTCGATCGATGTTCATGTTGATCTTGGTTCATCATCGTTAGGAGATTAAACAAAACCAAAAAAACTTCAAGAATCAAATCCCCAAAATTTCCGCTAAAAGCCCATCCCACAAATACGATCGATCCGCAGGCTAATATGTTCATTTATTAGTCCGTGTTCATCATAGGAATCAAGAATGGGAAAAAAATCACAAGGAGAACAAATAACCTATCTGGATCTGCGGCACTCGTTGGCGAAGATCCGGTCACCGCGTCATCGTTGCTGGAGAAATTTTTCAAGAACGTCGTCGCCGTGTTGGGGAATTCCTCCAGAGCTTTCCCAGAGCCTCCAAGGGTTTCATGGTTATGAGGTCTGTAACCCTGGACCCCTTCGCAAGCTTTTGTTTTAAAAATGATAAAAGATATTTTCTGCAACAAGCTTTAATAAAATATTTTAATTAAATATTTTATTATGGTTGCTTCCAAAAACTGGATTTCACCACTGAGATGTTCCAACTGTTTTCAGGTCTCTCATAGGGTAACCCTACTGCTTTGGACGCAAAGGTGCCCTCAAGTTTTTGATCCGAGCACCCATTTAGTAGTTATTCCACATTTTCAGGAAAACCATACAGGTGCATAATTTAATTATTTTATTAAATTCAAACATTTGTTCCGGGATCACCGGGCCTCGGAACTGCATGCCGTCACAAAGAATGGTCTCAAAAATACTCCCATATAATATTAAATATAATACATGGTAAAATACAAGACATTACATATGCAATCTCTTACACCAAGGCTGTGAGCTTGGTAGGGCTATCATATGAAGGGGAGGCAGAATTTTGTTCCCACAAACTACCAGAGGTTCAAGGTAGTTTCGTTAAGGAAAAGTCTATGGAATTCCTTGGGCTCAAAGATGTGAATACAACAAATATTTCCCATATAACCACAAAGATTTGAATTCTACAATTATGGGTTCAAGGTCTCATTGTACCGAGGAAGGGTGACAAGGACAACCTAAAGAAAAGTGACATGTATATATTGGTCTTTTTGGTAAACCTAAGGAGGCTAAACCACATGAAGCACATCTTCATTAAAATTGAGAATATTAAGAATGGTAATTTGAGAGCTCAAATTATCATGTATCCTTCCTTGCATTCAAAGATGATAGTTCAGTGTCTCGAATCCTTCAAGATCCCCTATAGTTCCAAGCTGTGGAATTGAAAGGTAATGCTTATCAGTGATGACACCCTTAAGAGGATGAAAGTGGGTTTTTAAAAGGATTCAGGTGAGTTTTATGATTTACTTGGGGATGAGACAAAGGTTGTTCTGAATATTGATGATGAAGCCGAACCTTAAAATAAATCCGTAAAGAAAAGAAAGCTGAAGGAAGTGGAAGTAGAAGACAAAACCCCCAAGTCTAAGGAAGTCCAATCTTCACCTCCTATGACTAAGAAAAAAAATTCCTACATAGATGAGGTGGTAGAAAAATTGAGAGAGGATAATAAGAGTAGAAAAGAAGTGGAGCCACAGTTTGGTTTGGATCCTACTGAGGCTAAGGCCTTGAAGGAGAAAGTAGCTGATGAGATAGAAAAGTAGGATAAAGAGAAGAATCTCAAAAAAATATGTGTGAGACAGAGACTGTCCAATATTTTTTTAAAATCTACTAAAGTTTCATCCGAACAAATTATTGTACCGAAAAACTTCCTTGTAGAACAATTGCCTGAGACTCCGGGTAACAGGACTCTAGAAAATCCACAAGAGAAAGAAGTTGAGAAGGAATCTATAGTAGAAGTAAAAAAATATGAGATTAGTGATGGTTCTGATGATGTGATTAATCAAATTGAATAATATAAAGATAATACAACCCCATATTAATAGTTTTCAATACAGACTTCACAAATCGGATCCTAAAAAATTGCTACTCTGAGAGTTGATAAAAAAGGTGAAGAAGATGAAGTGAATAAACTGTCAAAGGAAGAGAGTCATAATCATTACTTCGTTCTTCCTAAAGATATTGAAGTTAGAGATCAGAAAGAAAAATATAATGAAGATAATATTGTACAGTTATCTAGATGTGAGCAGGAATCTCTTAATGAGGAAGAAGTATTGAAAAAAGATACGGGTAAGAAAGTAGTTGTTGAAACCCCAACGAAAGAAATTTTGAGAAAGAAAGAAGCTGCAGGAACCTCTAAAAGGAAGTTGGTAGAGTTGGAGGAAGAACCATCTCCATGAAAAATGTCTGATTCAGAGTCATCTACCCCAGGACATGATTTTGTGGTTCAGTCCCTGAAGAAGATGGTGGATACCATTCTAATCCTTCCAGTAATTGATTCAATATGCTAGATGCTTCAGTATAGCATGAATCAGAAAACAGACTCCGTATCCATGGTGATGGATAGATGTGTTAAGATAGGGAATGATCACAAATATTTTTTGATCAACTATTAAGCCCATAGAAAATCTCGCAAGCATATGACCATGTGGTCTAAGAAAATCATTGTATATATGGAAGAGCTTGATCAGTTCCAAGAAGATGTCAAGGAAGCCTTTGGTACTAAAGATTCCAAAATAAAAAATCTTTCAGATAGATTTCAGGAAAAGCAAAATATTGAACAAAAAAATCAAATTTAAGATGTCAAGGATCTGAATGGGAAGCTGAGTTATATTGTTCAAAACATGAAAATAGAGAAGAATCATTGGAGTGAGATGGAAGAAAAGCTTGTGAAGAAAGAAGAATTGTTGAAAGCTCAGGAAGAGGCCATGAAGGACTAGGAAGACAAAATCAAGGCATTAGAAAATAAAGTAGAGGAGGATCACAAAGAGATGAAAAAGCTAAATACCATTGTGAAGATGCTAATGCCTAAGGAAAAAGAAACAAAATAAATCTCACTCCGATATTTTGTTGTATTTTTTTCCTTGTACTAATACTTTCAATATCAATGAAATTGTGGATGCTTGTTTTTGTTTGCATGTTTAATAATATTTCATGTTCCATGTTATTTTTTTTCCATTCCCTCAAACTCTTTTTGAAAATCACAAAGGTGGAGAAGGAAAAAGAATTCAAAAGGGGAGAAAGAAAATTATTTCTAAGTAAAGAATAAATATACCTAAGTAAGGGGGAGTTTATTTAAGGGGGAATTTTCATTATGAATATTTACACATTCAAATGAAAATTCTCATTTCAGAAATCTAGAATATGATTCATAGTGTTTTAAAGCCTAAGGGGGAGTTAGTCATATTCACCATTGTCCATGAACAAAGGGAGATAAATTTTATTTTCAAATTTTAGTAAAATATTTTCTAAGACCTTATATTCTTTTTCATAAGGATGTTTGTGATTTCCAAAAAGGGGGATATTGTTGAGTCAATAAGGTTTTCCTTATGACTTTTCCATTATTTAGTTCAAGGGGGAGATTGTTATGTCATTAAGTCTTTCCTTATAACTTTACCATTTCTCTTGTTTTGAAAATCACAAACACCTTATCTTAAGGAAACATTCATTTACCCTATGTTTTACCCATATAAAGAAAAATATCCCTCCCCAAGGAAATTTAACATTACCATATTTTCATTATTCATATCATTATCTTTCTAAGTATAAAATTCATATTGAAACCAAAACCTTGGAATCTTATAATTACTTAGATATGAAGCATTCTGTTTTAAGATCTGAATTATTAGAATTATGGTTACGAACTCTTATGAAGTTCAACTCTAAATTCTAGTTATGAAATCTCATGATGTTCAACTCTAAATTATCTTTACGAACTCTCATGAAGTTCAACTCCAAATTTTGGATATCAATGGTAGGAAGATCAAGTTAACACTCTGGATATGGACATTAATGGTGTTCGACTCCGAATTCTGATTAAGAACTTATGTAATGGTTGACTAAAAATTCTAATTACGAATTCCGGTTATGAACTCTTTTGGGTTCTAAATCCGAATTCTAATTACAAATTCTGGTTACAAACTTCTCTATGTTCTGACTCAGAGTTCTCTGAACACAGACTCCGAACTCTTATGAGTTCTGACTCTGAATTCTAATGAACTCTGACTCCGAAATTTGTATGTTCAGGTTCTGAATTCTTATTGAATCTAGAGTCTGAATTTCTTTGAAATTCAGACTCCAAAATTCTACAGAATTCAGGTTCCGAATTACTACAAAACAGAATCTGAATATACTTGTACTATAGACTCCAAATTCAGTTTTAATTAGACTCCGAACTTTTATTTACTTTCATTCTGAATATTAGTTTATAGTTATGCTTATACTCATTTTTTTATAAAACGATGTCATGCATTCAGTTATCAACTAACCATTATTTGAGTGACACGTGTATATGTCCCTACAAAATTCAATGAAAAATATGACCGTTGGAGGAGGGAGCCGACCGTTGGAACCGTGCCTATAAATAGGTGGTCATTTGAAAGAGCTCACAACTTTTGAGAAGAACATTTGAATGAATTTTTACAAATTGCTGATGAAGTGATTTCTAGAGAGGGAGGCTCTTACAAACTCTCAGGCTTTGTGCAGAATGTTTGAATGACTTTTTCAAACTTTGCTTTGTGTAGATTTTCTTAGTGCAGAGTTTCGATTTCCTTAAAATCAAAGACTTCGGGTTGTGAAGTCAGAGGTGTCTATTTCCTTACAAATAAAGGGCTTGCAGGGATAGTAAGACAGATACCGATCTTTGGATTGAGGGATTACCTGGGATTGGGTAAGATAGACTTTCTTGAAAGTATATATCAAGGGACCTTTTATCCAGGGTTGTTGGATACCCTCCTCTTTGGGTTAAAAGAGTTATTATTTGTTACTAGTAATATTTTTTATTCTGCTGTGTATTTTAGTTGTTTAAGAAATTATAACTTTCATATACTTCCTTAAAACTTGTACTCTGATTTTATAGGATTCTATACGATTTAATGTAGAATATTAGTGTAAGTAGATCTTAGACGTGTTGTGAATTTTGGTTACAAAAAATATACTTAGGGAATTTTTAAAGTATACAATTCACCCCCTCTTGTATTTGGCCATCTCATTATTACATATTCGATCCTACATTTTGTATTATAGAGTATATCATACTCAGACATATCATCTTAACAACACCTTCAATATCAAAAATCTTTGGTTTAATTCTAAAATCGTTTCTGTAATTCTAGGACTATAACTTATAATTATAATTAACCTTAGTGACATCTATAGTCATACCTTATAAATATCTCTCGCGATTTCAATAAAGTTTTCACATCCTAGTTTCTAAAGGTTAAATAAACCTTTCCTATGATACCAACTGTAGAGACCCGTACTTTACGTACATGGACATTACATTACTTTTGGGGAATACTTAATACATAACAAAAACAGACACAAAAGGACCGTAATAGTTTATTGTCTTTGAAAACTTGGAACACAATCTTATAATCATGGTGAAAGATCTTCAACATCTCCCATAAAGATATTTACCTTATTTTTCTTACCTAAAACCTTTATTTTTATCCTAGGAAAAGAAAACATAAAAAGGGTGAGCTCAAATGCTCAGTAAGGGTAAGCATGGAGAAAATAAAACAAACCATATACATTTGAACTTAAAAACATGAACATAAAGTTTAAATATCAAAATCTTGAGCGATGACATAAAACATGGCAGTCTTTAAGGCATAGATCATAATAAAACATAAATCATGATAAAATAGCATGGGAATAAAACATTTAATTATGGAAAAATATTAAGCACATGTTATGATTTCCATAGTAGCCAAGACATTGTTTCCAAGACCATCATAGTAGACAATGTCCTTTACTAAACCAGGTTTACTTGCCATCCCAGCCATGTCTATATAATGAGATATAAATTTTTACCAAATTAATTAGAGGGAGATATAGGTTCCATCTATATCATAATTAATTCATTCTTACTTGTGCCACAAAATAAACATAAATTATTCAACATAACCCAAAGAATAAAATGGGTTTCAAAAACATCATCCCATCATAACATAATCCATATAAAACAAATGGATATCATTTCATCATAAGAATAATAAAACCATGTAAATAATAGAGACATTATACATGAAACATAATCATACTAAATAATTTCATCTTAGATGGAAAATAGTTTTGACAAAACACTTGAATTAAATTCTTGAGGAAAATATCTTTTCTTCTTCAAAATCATTTTCTTTTCACAAAATGCCAATCAATTTTAAAAGAAAAGGATTTTCTTGAAAATAATCCTGAAATATTTTAGAGGAATCTTCCGGAAATTTTGGTTTTATGAAACCGTAAAAAACCCGTAAATGCCGTATAAGTTGAAAAAAACATTCTCCTCGTACTTTTTCAGGAAAAGTAAAAAAGTTCCTCATATGGTAAATGAAGGAAATATTCCTTCCATAACACAATGTTAAAGTAAAAGAGGGGTAAAATTGACTTTAATCATACATGGATTAATATTAAAATCTTAATGAAAAACTTTTTATGTAAATGGATGAAAAATATAACCCTAGTAAATACTTACGTATAAGCAATCTCGGATAAAAATGAGATTGCAAAATTATCCCTAACCTTAGGTCCAATTTATTCTGTACATGTACGAAACTCCTATATAATGTGTTTAAACATATTATTAACTTGTAACAGAACCATAATAATATTTATGATATCATATATGATTCACTTATGACTTTATATTACCCATTGTTTTGTCAATTTCATGTTAAAGCAGCGTTTTGTGTAAAATCGTTTCATTTATCGTACGTGTTAGGACTTGTTGTTCTTGATATTATTACTTATATAATGATTTAATGAATTACAGAATGTAAAAAATTATTTATATGTAATATATATTCATAATATAAAAATATATGATAGATTGATAAATGGAATGAAATACACTGTTCATGGAGACGATAGGTTGTACGTACGAATGAATGCTGTTTTTCTTTCCTTATTGACTTGATTGGAAGTCTGTAGATGACATATATATATATACATAAATAAAGTAGCATTATTATGTCATATATATCATTATTTTTCATTATATATACATTATAATCATTCTTGAATGGTTAACATGGAGAATGAATCTCATCGTGTCGTGGAGATGGTAATCCGTACTTACGCACGAGCGATGATATCGTTCACATAATTATTGAATGGAATTTAAGTAAATGATATAATATCTTAGAATTAGTATGATGTTATAATAACCATATATATTTATTCATTACACCATTATACCCATCCAAGTAATGTGGTGGTGGAAAAACAGATTACACCACGACATGGAGACAGTATTCCGTATGTACGCACGCGCGGTGATTTCATTTTCTATAGGATGGATAGAAGGTGAAATGAGGTTGTTTAATATTTATAATAATATATCATCATATTAGTTAAATTTATGTTATTACTTTATAATGAAACAAATAAAGAAGAGGAAGTAGAAGAATAAAGAAACATGAAAGAATCGGTAGAAGAGATTACCTCTTCTTCGACGCGCCTCCTCTTAACCTCCACTTAAGGAACTAAAGTTGGTCTTTGAAGAAGACCACAACCTCTAGTATATTTCTTGGGAAGTGTAGAAGAGAAATGGGCTGGGGTTCTCTGATATTGAAAGCTCAATGTTGTGTGAGAAGGAGATGGAGGAGTTACCCTTTTATAAGAGAGGAGAGGGGCACTTTTGGAAACATCTAAAATATTAATTTATAATAAACCCAAACCCCACTTAAAAACTTAATAAGTGACTCAAATTAGGATATTGGATAATATAGGGTTTTAATCTCATCAACCAATTAAATTTAGACATGTTTTTATTTTATGTTAAACCTTATCATTTTTATTTATCCTGATTTAATCTATTTAATTTTATTTGTGGTAATAATGTTATAAATTTAATATGGTTATAAATACTTACTTATGTGTTGTTAATTATACATAATTTGATACTTTATGACATTTTATATCATATAAATTTTATTTTGTAATTTTTAAAATATTTTTTTGATTTGTAAACAATTTAATAATATAAAATATAAATATTGTCAATTTTGACACAATTCTTTTATTTTAATTTAAATAAAATCCACAGAGAACATATTTTCAAAAAAAAACTATTTAATTGATTACTAAAAAGTCATATTAATATAGAAAATTTGTGGAGGACATTTATTAGTTAATATAATATTTATTATAAAACTTTTAACATCATTTATTTGATATTTCTCTTAATAAAATAATTTATACAACATTTTTATATAATTATTTAATATACTTATTTGTTGTATAAAAATTAAAAATAAAATACTATGATTAATAAGAATATAATATATTTCATAATAATAATTTTAGTCAAATTTAACTTCTAAAACAACCAGCTTTTAAAATTTTATCTTTATTAAATTATGAAAGTGAAAACTTTGACATCATTTGAAATAAATTAATATAATTGTCATAATATATTTTATAGGGCTAAAAATGGTCCATAATTAGAAACTTGGATGATTAGGGTATAGATATACTTGACCAATATGTTTTTGTCAGATGTTTGGGCCTTTTTATGGGTAATATTATTTTAATAAAAACTATATTATTATTTTTTCACTAAATAAATAATTTCTGCATCATTAATTTATAAGCTATTAAGGTAATTAAATATTTCTTAAAAATTAAAAATAAATTACCAAAACAAAGAAAAATTTTTTATCTTTCCAATGAGTATTTAGAATCGAATTTATATTCAGTATAACCTTATATTAAAAATACATTAATTATTAAAGTTTGAGTGAGACATAATTCACTTTCTTTAAAATAAAATAAATTAAAGGTCTTAATCACATCCAAGTGGGTTACAATGGATTCCATTTCGACCTAAATAGGACATAAGATAAAATATAATCATCCAATTATATTAATACATGTTTTTGGGTAATTTTATAATATTATATTTACCCTTAATTACCCGATTTACCTTTAACTATGGTAAATAACATTTACCGTACTTACTATTCATAGTTCCCAAAAATAAAAAGTAGCATATTAACATAATTTTGACATATTGATTCAAAATATGGAATCCATTTTTCCAAATTCAAATCATAGAAGTAGTAGAAATTAATTTAAAATTAATCCCGTTGTTAAGAAAATGAGTTTTAAAAGTTAATATATTGCAAAAGATTGAAATGATTTTACCAATGAATTCAATGTAAAATCAATGATAATGACATAAATTATATTAATTGGTAAAAATATATTCTACTTATAATTTAAAACCATTCAATATTATAATTTAATAAAATAAATTATCTCGATGGAAAAAGTTGTTTTTAATTAAAATTTAGCATATTTTTACTATTCATAAAAATAATAAACTTATCAGAAAAATATCAAAAATTTATCCAAAGTAAAATTTTATATCCTGATTCAAACGAATAATTTTATTCTTTCAAAACAAACTTATAAACAAGTCAAAAACTAGATTTAATGTGGGTGCGCCATCAAAAGGCCGCAAAACTGCATATTTTAAAAAATACTTATTTTTCCCAAAACATTTATTTTGTTCTCATATCGTGTTATAGAAAATGTGTAAGATGTATAATAATGTTATAAAATTCAAAATGTAGTTAATACTATTGATAATTGCTAGTTCATAATAATATTATAACAATATATCTTTGTTTAGAAAAACCTAGTATTGCGTACTACACATGCTATCGAGGAAGGTAGCGATTGCGTGTAATACAAACCAAGTCAGGGCTGCGTGTAGTGGAAGCTCCATTTGGTGTCGCTTATAACATAATCAAAACTGATTTCTTTTATACATTAAACAAAATCTATAATTAATTTTGCATAGAATAATTTCGACAAAACTAACTTGAAATTGTGTGTAACATGAGCCAAGAATAGTGTTCATATACTGCAAGCTAATAAGATGTTGCGTATAGTACAAGCTTATCTTGGTGTAGAATAAAACACAAGACATCAATGAAATTAAAAGAATATTTTTCATAAAATCTCGGGGTGTTACACAGCCAGCCCTAGAAAACATCGTACCTCAAATACGTTCTTTGGATGCTCCCAGGAAACTACTGCTCTCACTTTCTCTAGGTCTACTAACACACATGTCTCTAAGATAACATGACCCAAGAAGTGAATCTGGTGCATCCAAAAGTGGCATTTTGAGAGCTTAGCATATAACTGATGCTCTCTCAGTGTACTCAAAATGATCTCAAGATGGGTATCATGTTCGTGTCGAGTGTGAGAGTACACCAAGATATCATCCATGAAGACCACCACGAAATAATCCCAGTATGGATGGAACACAAGGTTCATCAGTGCCATGAAAACCATAGGTGCGTTTGTGAGACCGAACGACATAACTATATACTCGTATAGACTATAAATTCTTCAGAAAGCTGTAAGAGGTATATCAAATTGTTTAACATGCAAATAATGATAACCAGACCTCAATTCAATCTTAGAGAACACCCGGGATCCTTGAAGATGATCCAAGAGATCATCAATCCTTGGCAAGGGATATCAGTTCTTAACCGTCAACTAGTTCAGCTTTTGGTAATCCACGCAAAATCTGAGGTTACCACCCACCTTCTTCACAAACAAGACATGTGAACCCCATGGAGATGTACTGGGTCAGATGAACCCCTTTTCCTATAACTCCTCCAACTTCTTCTTGAGCTGCTTCAACTCTAGTGTAGCCATCCAATAAGGAGGAATGGACACCGGTGCCGCTCCTGTAACGTGCTCAATATAAAATTCCACCTCTCGCTCTGGAGGAAAACCTGAAATGTCCTATAGAAAAACATCCCTGAAACGATTCACCACTGGAGGAATGTCTAAATGTGAAGTCCCATGGTCATGTAGATATTGACTATAAATCTGAGCTGTAACTTCTCCCAACCCATGATGCTCAGGTCCCGCTCTACTCGCCTGGACATCCCACTCGACCTTATGAAGAAAAGATCCACCCTCTGGTGATGTTAAACTAACCCTACGATGATAGAAATAGATGAATGCATATAAGGGAACTAGTCATTCCATTATGAAAATGAAATCATATACTGTTATCTCTAGGAAATAGAGGTCCCATAAAAAGTGACACCCACCAAACTCTAGAGGTCACTACTTGCACATACGTACACTAGCTGCTCTAGTCCCCAACGGAGTGTCTAGAGTCAAGATATCAGAAAAATAAAAGATGCAGAGACCAAGGATCTCCACAACAGCAACAAATATAAAGATATGGGAAGCCCCTATATCAAAAAGTGCAGAAGCTAAAACAGAGGCAGCAAAGATCATACATCAAACCGTAGAGTGTTTGAGATCCTACTCTTGTTGGTTCTACTCCACTGCAAAATTCTGACCACCCTGAGCTGATCCAACTTGTTGTCGCTGAAAACTAGGTGACTGGGTACCATGGCCATGACCTCCACCTTGGATCGAATGGCCGAATGAAATCCAGTTCCCAAACCGGTGAGAAATTGGGGGTGCTGCTCCAGAACGTGGAGTAATAGAAGAACCCCTGTCACCAACTGCTGGTGAGAATATCTGATAGAAATGATTAAGGTGACCCATCTTTCCACATGATCGGCACTCCACTAGGTCTCTTGGGCTATGTGGCATCGTATGCCCGCCCTTCCCACACTGGTCGCAAACCACCTGGCTACTAGAAGATGTCTCCGCCTCCTCAGATCTCTGCATGTAGACTCCCTACGACACTTCATGCTAACAATAAGAGAAATAATAACTCCAGATGTCGATCCGCCCTGGCTCACAACTCTAGAATCCCTCAGATTGTGCTCTGTGATCAGCACCTGGTTGACTATAGAAGTGATAGAAGTGAACCGAAAGATGTTCACCAATGATAAAATGTCGTGCCTCAGACCATCCTTGAACTTCCTTACCAAGAATTACTGATCTTATCTTGGAATAGGCATGAAGCGCTTCAGTTCGGTAAAGAGAGAGGAATACTCCCTGACAGAAAGAGTTCCCTTCTCCAGAATCATAAACTCTTGGGCTTGATTGGCCCTCAAGGTCTCTGGATAGAAGTCTTCAAAGAAGATGCATTGAAACTCATCCGACGCCATAACCTGCTGGCGTCCAGCCTGTGAGATCACATCCCACTATCTCGTGGAAGGTTCCTGAAGCATATACGTAGTTAACTTGTCCATACTCTCTGGAGGCATCTCCAAATGCTCGAATATCATCATCATGGATTCTAGCCTTGACTTAGTAGCCTGGGATCCTCCATCCCCTGAGAATGTGGGAGGATGCTGCAGCTGAAAGACCCACTTCAATTCTTTCATCGACGGGGCAGGAGGTCGTGCTCCTTGAATGTTCTACATCATCCTAATAAATCCTTCCTTGAACTGTGTATCATCACCTGCATCCGTTATAATGGATGGTACCAAGACTGTCACAACAGAAGGATCTACATGAAGTCCTTGATCAGCCACATCCAGTGTCCGATCACTAACCTGCAACTAGCGTACAACTGGAGGATGTCTTGGTGGCATGTCTCTACAAGGTCCAATGCCCACCATAGATTAAGATTATCTAGGAGTATAAAATGAAATCATAAGAAGGGAACACGAGAAAGAAAGAATTCATGTTTTCCGAAAATAGAATACATGACGTGTATAACCCTAACACGACATGTTCCTTTTATCCATTTACATGGGCATGTGATTCTGACAAAACTGTTCATGTAACACCCCAAACACACAGCGTGTTCGCCCAACACATGGAATGTACTTGAATCCTCTTACCCTACCCAAGTCCTTCTACATGTTTAAGAAACACGGTTCTCCTAACCCAAACTACACGACTTGTTATTTCTAGACATGGAGTGTACTAGAATGGATTAAATGACCTATGTTGTTAGTGAAACGACCAGACAAAAGGCTCACACTATAAGGCATGTTCTAGGTTGACATGGCGTGTACGAGAAAGGATAACACCGACCCGTGTTGTCATAGACATGGCCAGGTACTTGGGTTATACTACATGACATGTTCAAGCCTTACACGACGTGTATATCTTATGTTATTATCCCTCAGTGTCATTAGTCACATGGGTGGACACAAGGTCAACACAACACAACGTGCACAATTAGTACACAACACGTTCCCCTAAAGATTTCCCTATACCGTGTCTCTGCCCACACGACCTATGACACGGTTAGATACTATACAGAATGTACATACATTACACGACATATACTTAAGAAAAATAGTTTCTTCCCAAACATAAGAACACATGGCATGTTGTCAAAACTATACTGCATGTATTATGAGTTTTTCCAGACAGTAATCCCCAGAAACTACTCTGGAGCCCAGAAAAAGAACTAAAATAAACCTCAATTTCCAAATTATGAATTGTGATGTCCCATACTCCCTGCGAATGAAATCTTGGCATCAAATACATGTTACAAACAAGGTAAATAAGGTAATGATCCACCATGTTCCAGTCTATGAGGGCCCATAACAGCTTAGGAACAAACATTTGGCATTCATTCAAACAAACCTTACACAAATTCAATACTCTATCAAGAACCAGTGATTATATCAAAGAATCTATCACAACAACATGCATCTCTAGAACAACATCTATTAAAACAACATAGAATCGCTAATGCACCCTATATGGCATGGTAAGAATGCATGATATGTGATTTATAACAAGTGCTTAAATGATGCATGATATGGCATACCCTAATCTCATTAGGTTGCAACAGAAATAGAACCTGAATAACATCAACAATAACAACAAAATACATGTGAGTCATACCATGGTGAAAACCAGATCAACCGTAAACTTGAAAAACCAGAAACATTACAATAAATGAGGCAGATTGGCTTTTCCCTATACACAGGTTAGCTACTACTGAGAACAGCTTATTACCAAGTACCATTCCATCCTATCTCAGACTATAGCCTCCAAACCGTATGTCAAGAAGAAAATAATTTCCCTTATACAAATTTTTAATGTATTGGTTCCAGAAGCCACCCAGAGGCGCCCCGTACCCAATTGGTCACATGGACTCAAGCACATTTCCCAAAATGCTAGAGGCTGCCGACTAGCAACGAGGAACTTGGGTGTGATAGTGGAGAAACTATTTCCTCATTGGTAGAGTAACACAATAGAAGAAAACAATGGAAATAGCGGGATTAGTAATAATCTATACAAAAATAAACAGGGAAGACTGGACAATAATAAATTGGAGAACACATAAATATATAAATGATGCATGATACATATATCTAGGAAATAATCCAAACAAATCACAATTCTAGAATACAGCAGTACTAAACCATGTGCAAAAGAAAAATAGTAAACAAATCCTCAGCATCGCATGCCGTAGCTTGGTCCCATGCTCTCCATCTCCACAACAAATAAAGTACCTGAAGTAGAAGGAAGCTTGTCCTTATCTATACCTACAACAATATAATCTATTTGGGCCCATGAGAATGGCCCAAATAGGGTGTGAGACTAAATTATAGTAAGAAACCACAATAAGATATATGCCTAATAGTCAGTGAATATATGGCAGGTAAAAGTACAGAAAGCAACAAACAAGGAAGTAATCAGTAGAATGCAATCCACAGTTTCAAATATCAAGAAACAACTAATCAAAGAAGATAATCACAAACATGTATCTCTCTAAGATTTACCCACATTCTATTCCCTAGGGTCTTACCTAATAACACAAAGAAAGTTCTAAACACAAATTTAAACCTCTGGGAAGTACTCACAACCCATCCCCTATGGTCCTACCTGACAAGTACAAGAAACCCTCAAGGCAGTACACTCAGTCTAACCCCTTTGGTTCAACTTAAGCATAGACTCTCTGAGGAAGCAATCACTATCAATTCCTCCTATAGTCTCATATCAGTAACTAAAGGCGCTCTAGGGGAGTATTTACATCTCATTCCCTCTGTGGACCACGTTGAGGAACTACAGACACTCTCAGGAAGCACTCAATGTCAATTCCCCCTGTGTTCTCACATGGTAAGTAAAACATACACTCTGGAGATGCCCTCAACATCCATTCTCCCAATGGTCTACAACACCAGGTTCTCATGGCCATGTGTAAGTCAAACAAGAATAACAGTGAGTATCAGACAATGTAAACCTCATGAAATACTTGGATAGAAATATAGAACATATCATCATGTATAAACAACAGTCACACCATCCTAAAACTAGGCATGGGAAAGTAAACAACAACCTAACATACAGACTAGACCCAATGGTCAAAACAGGAAAAAAATGCATGGGAAAACACATCCAAAGCATTGAAATTAATCCTATTCACATACAATTAACCTCTACTCAAGAATACAAGCATATCAGGCCAACAATAGGGCTAAAATGATAAACGCACAATACCCTGTTCATGGGTGTTGGTCCAAATTGTACATATAACTCAAAGACTCTCAACGGAATGGCACAAACCACCTACCTCAGCATTGTAAGATCAATATAATTGAGTTTCAAGGCTTGAATCACCTTAGAATGATGAAGATATATAAAAAAATCTAAAACATTCATCAGGGGATAACTTGGGAAAGAGGATGAATCATGAAACGAATATCAAGCAGAAGAGAGAGCATACTGATGTGATTCCAATGCAACCGAAATAGTTCGATTCAGAGAATGGAAACTCTATTGGGGGCTCGAAAATGATCCATGTCGTTCTCTCACTCTTGAACAAAATGAACCTAGAAGGAGGTGGTTCTATCCATCAGGTGTGACCCTGGTGATTTAAATAAAAATAGAAAGTACATGGCGTGTAATTTCTCTTTCCATACCACGCATTAGGTGGCCTCTAGGTCACCCCCACATGGCTGTGTGCATGGCTGATACACAACCAGCACACGACTACCCGTGGTAATCGAGTACACCGCGTGTACTAATAAAGTACACGATGTGTACTTCTGAAATTTCTAAAAATTTCCCTTTTTCTAAAAAACAACCAGAAAAAGGAAAACATACCTGAAAAAACGATATGGGTTCTTACAAACACTATATGAAAAATAATATTTTAAATATTAGATACAATCTTATTAATGAATTTAAAGGTCTAAATTATTTTACATTAGAAGTTATTTAGAATCCAAACACATGAATTTTTTTTATTAAAAATGAAATTTTTTTACATCATCATCATCATCATGATCATATATTTTAAAATCAATATTAATTAATCATAATCCAAGAATAAAAAAATTGATGAAATTAATAATTATGAATACAATAACACATTAAATTATTTTAGTTACTAAATTCTAAAGGCTATTTTTTTTATTTTTTATAAAACCTATTAAATAGAAAAAGAAAAAATATTATTCAAAATTATATTAAAACATTTAGAATGAGAAGAATTTATAACCTCTAAATCATAGATCATTCTCTAAAATAATCTTTAGTTTTTTATGAAATTTATAGTTTCAAATTACCCATACATATAGTCCAAATGATTTAGTATAAAATTATTAATTCATTCAAAATCCTAATTAAGAATCATTTATTCATAAAATTTTAATAATGGAATTAAAAAAGATTTCAAGGAATGAAAATTCTATTATATAAGGTACCAAATATTATTCAACCCATTCATTCATTTTTAATCGAGAATTTAATTTAATTTATTCTTTATTGTCACTTAAATTTTTAATTTTTAAAGAATTAGGTCATTACTCCTACATAAAAACCCCTTAAATCACAAGTTGTACACCATGTATTACTGTCAATTGTTTCACAATAAAAATATTTTAATATAAAAAATGTTTTCTTTTCAGGGTATATAATTACGATTGAAAATATTAATTCATCATTTTTATAACAAATCCTTAGACCATATAATTGTTTTTTAAAATTTGGGAAGAACATAAATATAACAGTAATGGATATATTAAAAGGAAAAAAGGAAAAACATTTTCAAAAGCTAGAAATCATAAAAGAGTGTTTATATTTAATGAAATAATATTTGAAGTAAAAAACTAATTTACATGGAAATGAAAGCATATTTACTGCGTAAATATTTTCATAATTGTTTTAAAGAAAAAATATAAGATAAATCATAATAATGAGGGTTTTATATAAAACATTAAAACACTTGAAAAATAATTTCTTAAAACATTAAATTTCTCACTAAAGGGAAATAAAAATTTCTTAAAAACTAGATCATTATCTTACCATGTGAAATCAAAATATTTCCCTAAAACTCTAGAAAAAATAGAAAATTAATGTATGTTTCCTGATAAAAAATCTTCCCAAAACTCTTACAATAACCCTTACTATTGGAATAACCTATATTTTAAAAATCCAACATAATTCTCCAAAGAACATAATCATTACCCAATTAATTAGAGACATACATATATCTCACCCATCATCCTATAAAATTATATATATTATAAAATTATTTAATCACAAAAAATATCATCTATCTATAATTATGCTCATAAAAAAACTTTTTAACTCATAATCAAAATACTTTGGAATATTAATATATCCCAATCCTTTAAAACGATATATTAAATACTAAAATTTCCAAAATAATGGGAAGGATGTTTTTTATTTGAATAAATTTTTTGAAGTTTATAAAAAAATAAAAACATAATATAATGTTTATGGAGGATTTGGAAAAACTATTGATGCTGTATAAGTTAAAATCTAATATTTCATTTCTATTTTATAGGAAAATGTTCCATATAAAACTCATAAAATGATTAATTTTGGAATCAATTTAAAGAAAGTAAAATGATATTGAATATTTTTTATTATTTATTACCTATATATATATAAATTCATAAAATATGTTTAATAATATAGACATGGATACAAAAATTTAAGAAATAAATGATTAGAACATTTAAAATGTGGGTTTTAAGGTAATTTATCCCATACCTTGCGTCAGAATTTTATTGAAAATTCATTACCTATAAAATAATAAAAAATTATTAGATATTTAATCCATTAAAATAAATTTCCATGATTAATTAATTTTCTTAAACTATTTATTTCATTTATTTCAGTTACATATTTAATTAATTAATCGGTTAAGTACACGTTTGGTATTTTTGATGATGTTCGATTCATAATTTGAAAAAGAATTCAGTACGATGTCCATAGTGAAGTAGGTCAATATTACATCATCTAACGAATAAAAATAGTGAAATAATTATCATTTTATACATTAATTATACTTTTAGAACCATCCATGAATGAAGGGTATGAAAAATAAATTGTGTTACAAGTAGGGAGACTGTAGGTTGTACGTATGCTTGTGTAAAGCTTCACTATTCATTGAAATTGGGGAAACAATGTATGAAATATGTTATATATATAATGATTATTATATGTTAAATGTATAATTATATATTTAAATAAACTTATATATTTCATCCAAGTGAATTGGTGATGAAAATTGAAACATATCACTTTGTGGAGGTAGTAATCCAAATGTACACAAGAATATTGATATCATTTTTAAATGTATATAATAATAATAAAATATATGATATAGTTTTTTTCATAATTTTAATTATGTAATAATTATAATATATATATATATATATATTAAATCCATCATTATTTTTATATGTGAGCGATGGTGATAGAAAAATATTAGATTAATTCGTTAAGCAGTAGTCCACTGTATAAACGAATGATGAATTAATATCCCATTTGATAGAATAGGAAATTGATAAAGGTCATTACATAAACATAATAACATATAAATATTTTATAGATACTTATTTTATTAAATTAAAATTTATAGAATACTTTTTAAAGTTATATTATAAAAAATATAATTAAATCAAATCAATTAAAAAAATACATCTTTATTGGAAGACCTCCTCCCTATTACACATTATTCCTTGTATGATGTGTAATATAAAAATAATAAGATATCTAAGTTGTAAAAAGGGATTTTAATTATTGATTTTGTTTGTTCTTTTCCAATCCAAAACGCTCTTATTGTGTGGAGTGGATATGAGATTAGGTATCCTTTTATATATGGGGTAGAGGACACACTTCAAATTTTAAAAATTATTAATATATATAATGGACTTAATCATTCCAAATGGATCCAAAATGTGTAATTTTTAATTATGATATGTTATAGGGTTTAAATATGGATATTAAATAGGATTTAAACAAGATTATAGGTTATTTGAACCATTACTTATTTAGTGTGACAGATAGTAAACATGTTTTAACCTTCACAGTGATGAAACATTTATACAACTTTATAAATAAATTATGATAAAAAAAATAAGTTAAAATTGTTACCTATTGTTAATTATTCTAATTCAATTTTTGGAATTAATTTTATAAAACTAAATTCATATAATAAGAATAATATACAACATATACTATATCGGGTGCCTTTTTATCCACGTATTAACACTAAAATCCTCCACGTCCCTCCTTTTCATCATTACTTTTACACTCCCTTCTCGCATACCCACTCCAATTTTCAATTCTGCTAATCTTATACTAGGTTTCCCACTTTTAATTCCTCTACCCTTATTCTATAGTTCCCTCACAACTTGATCGGTGTTTTGCTCGAGGTTTTCCTCCTCTACTACGATTTTCCCTCCAGTCATCCAAGGGTTACTTTAGAAAACCCCTCACCTTCATAATCCAACACTACCCTTCAATTAAATCCATAATGCATTTAAAACCAATCTCATTCCTTCCCTTGAAACCCCCTCTGACTAACGATTTCCACTAACGCTTCATAGGGTATCCCTGCATTTTAACTCATCCATCCTCTATGTATGAAAAACAATTGAAATATTTCTTACACATCAAGCTAATTCGACATCTATAGTGGTCCTTTTATTTTTCATATTTTACACCACCACTATCCTTCAACAATATATGTTTCAGTTTCTTCAAAAAAAATCTAGATAGATCAATCCGTGTATGAAAATTTATTCTTCCATTTTTTTTCTTTTCATTTTATGAATTTTTTTCTGACCCACTCTAATATTTGGAATTCCATATTCCAATTTTTTTTTCAAAATTTTGCTATTATATATTGGCTTTTAGGATTTGGAAAATATGAATAAACTACTTTTTTATTGTTTTAATATTTGAATTTTGTACTAGCATTGAGATCTTTATACCCCACAATATCATATTGTATAACGTTAGTAAGACTAACTTATTTTGTTCAATATAAAAAAATTCAAGTATCTATTATAAAAAATATATATACTGGGAATTTTTATTTTTATAAACATGTTTAATTGCATGCGAAATTGAGTTGTTGTTTTCCTTCCCAATATATTTTACATTCACTATACTCAGAATTTTTCTTAGTATGATATTTTTGAACACCTTGAAAATTGGATAATATGAAAAAAACACGAACATGAAATCCCCATCAAGAACAAGATATGAATGGTCTCAAATGGGACTTCTAAGGGAAGATTGAAAAAAGGTTGTGAGTTATGTATTATCTTCCCTTTAAAATTTTCTATTGTTTACTAATACAGATACTACTAACTACAATTGATTTTCATTCACAATAGTATTACAAATTATTAGTCAAATATAAGACATTAATTATATATATATTAAATTGAATGTATAATTATATTATACATAATTATATTTTTTATATGAATTACTACTCTGTATATAGGTTCTAGGAAACAACTAGATGTTTAAACTACAATGAATCATACAACATCGGAAACACATGTAGAAAGAAATGATGTCATTCATCCTAATGTACATTTTAAAAGTCTAAATATGTACATGATTTATTTTAGAAAATAAAATTTCTATAATATTTATTACTATTATGAAATATAAAACATGAAAATTTTGATTAACAATTATTGATGCCGAAAATTCACTTTAACTTCAAACTAGATAGAACATGGGTTTGTTTATTTACATGAACTATCTTAATGATACAAAAAATGAAAAATTAATTTATGATATCATTAGTAATTTTTAATGATAACTTATATTATTATATTTTGTAACAATATAATATTAAAATATTGGGGAACCTTGTAATTTATGTCAATATTATGGTTCAATATTCTAGTTCGATGAGAGGAAAAAGAAATGCAGAGATAAACATAACCAACAATTCAACCTATATTTCTCACATGGAAAGATTTATTTGGACTTACTCCCAGTATGTCTAAAAAACATAGATATTTTTTTCAACCATATATTTTCCATTGAAAAAAGAATTCCAAGAACACATGCATGTTTACAATTGTACGATTACATTCATGTCAATGGGTGGGAAGGTTAATAGGTCAATCAAAAATGGATATTCACCAAATATATTCCTCTTAAATAGAAAGAACTATCATCCCATAGGATGTTTATTTTTTCTTAATGGATAACCAACACGGTTTTCACAATGACATGTGTAGTCACTACAAGTGAGTCTTACAATAGAGTTTGGGCCATGCGGTATCTATTAAATTATGTAGTAAAACAATTAGAGATAAAAAGTTTCTTAGATTATATTATCATGTATTTTTTATGTGTATTTGGAGGAAAAAATATTAAATGAATTATTTTTATAATATTTTTTAGAATACAAAAAATGATTGATGAGAATAATGTTTTAGCTCATTATTTCAGAAGTTCAAGGGATGTTCTCTATCATCATGAAATTTCTAATTTAAAGCTACTTATTATTAAAATAATATGGACAAATATGTAAACATATAACATACCATCTAATTTTTAAATTTCAAAGCTTATTGTTTATTAAATTGAGGATATAAACTAGAAAAGGGATATAAGCATTGATATGAAAAGTGGTGATTTACAACACTTTGATGAGCTTCAACCATTGTATCTTCCTTTTTAATATCCATTAATTTTCATATGTGGTAAAGATGGATATGATGACAACATATTACATCCCTATAAAACATTCAATACAAGTAAAAAAATAAAAGGTAATAAAGATAGAATAATTTCCATATCACTTGAAGTTCCATTCCAAGGATGCATCCACATAACATTATTCTAGAAGGTTATTGAAACTAATTATTTGTTGATAATTATTCAATTATTGTGTCTCAAAGACTGTCATTTATTCACTTCAATCAAAATCATTTGACATTGAAAATAGACAATGGGTTGAAAGATGCATTACTTAGTGTTGACCACGGTGGGTGTTTGTGTGGGATGTATATCATTTTACCTTTTACATTTACTAGTGGTCAAAGGTATATGATTTATAATTACAAAGATGTGATGTAAATTTGTAATTAGGAAGGATATCAATATTTTTTTGTATCATTTTCATGTAATCCATCATGATGTGAAATTTCTACATTATTTACACATTTCAAATATCATACTTCAAAAAACCATCAAATACTATCAAGATATTTCAATACTAAGGTTGAACATTTAATGATATATTTTGGGGAAGTATGTTTCTTTGGAATGTCAAGAGATTGTAATGATCTTCATAGCTACTGTTATTCATTTTTATCATATTATTTTTTATTATATCATGGTTTATGTCATTTCATTAATCATACTCTTTCCCATCTAGTTTTTTATATTGTGGAGTTTTAAAAATGTGGGTTTCCTCCTATTAACATTCAATTATTTCATTTTCTCGATAAAAAATTTAATAATCCATCGTAAATTTACAAAATTGTTTATACTAAAATTCCCAATAAAGGAAACTTTCCAAAACTCCATGAAGCTATTAAAAACATTATGACCCATGACCCTTTATGGTGATGATAATCATTTCACATCTTCTATGAGAAATGGAAAATATGCAGTGTTTTTTACAATGAATGTTTGTGGACATACAATAATTGATGATGACGTTTATGTCATATACTGATGATGAAATTAAGGAAGTACGGTACTCAAAAATGGCATTGCTATGGATAATAATTTTCCATACTATACAATCTTATATTGCTATTGAAGTATCAAGATCATCTCAATATCATTTTAAAAAAAAAAATTCTTCGATCAAATATATTTTTAAGTATATTAGCACGGGTCATGATCATGTTACATCAACACTCTATGAGCCAAATAGTAGACAATTCTCCAGAAATAATGTTGATTAAATTAAGATGTATTATGACTGTGGGTACATATATTTTTATGAAGAATCATAGATGATATTTTTTTAGGGTATTCATTAAAGATATCCTCTTATATACATGTTAAAGTTCCATTTATAAGGAAGAATAGTGTGCCAACATTGATAGTGATAATATTTAAGATATATTGAGTAAGAGAATATTTTTTGAAACAATATTTACCACTCGGATTGAAGAAAATGTAACATATGAGGAAGGATGAAGTCTAACATATATAGAATTCCCAATTATATTTTTCTTCCTCCCTCATGGGAAAAAATGGTATCCCTGAAGCCAAGATTCTATTTTGGTAGACAGAACTGCGTGCTGCCAATAGCTGGATTGCTCTATTACTTGTGGATGTTTCTTACTAATATCACATGTACAACAACATAGGAAGATACTAAATCTGTGAAAATCATTACTCAAGGAACTTTCAGAGAGGCATCTTGTTCTTTGGGAATACAAGATGATGGTAGAGATTTGTTAAATCTATAAAAGAGGTGTCATCATAGAGAATGGGATAGTCTCTACAAAGACTATTTGATATAATGTTATTCTTAAATAAAATTTATTGACCCAACAATTATTGTAAAAAAACATGAAACCTCATGATTGATGATATTCTATATTCCTAATGATATATTACATAAATACTAGGTATGGAATTTTCATGTATTTTGGATTTTATAAAAAACCTACCCTACTAAAAAAAATTCTATTATAATATATTTCATAAAATTTTTACATCAGTTGGAAAAAAATTACTTTTTATTATTTAATTAAATTTAATGGTAGTGGCTCATATCCCTAAAACATCACGAAAACAAGAAATTGACAAACATTATGATGGAAAACTTGCATCCGGTTTCGATAATATTGTATCTTTCCAGGTGTACAATCATGGAAGGTTAAATTTATTCTTACTTTAAAAACCATGTCTATTAAATTTAGAAGATAATACATATGATAATGTCTCTGTAGTGGTATATAATTCATGGGAAAAATTTGTATAAATATTTGATATAATTTTAAAAATTTACTATTTCACGGAAAATACGTAGTACACTGATTTATTGTGTCATATTTATAATACCACATTCTTCAAGTTATTTAAAAGTGTGCTACATATAGAGAAACAATATACTATACATTTAAAAGTTTTCCAATTGTTATATAAAGATATTTAGAAATATTTCAACTCTCAATTACCATGGATATCTAATAGGCTTTTCAAACATACACCTTGTGATTGTGACATTTAATGTTCCTTCCATAAATCCTTCATTCCACTAATATAAAATATATTTTTTCTCTTATAGAGGTATAACTATTTAGGAACATGTGGTGCGATTCAATATTTTGAATTCAAGTCCATTCTCTTTACCAAAGATTTTATTCTATATTGACTTATTCTATTTTTTATAATAGTTCACTATTCATGTAATATAGATTCTTGCAGCCAAAAACACTAAATAATTATCATAAAAGTATATCACTTTGGTTCGTTATATAACTATATAACTATAATTTTATTATAATCCCCTATAAACTATGTCAGTTGCAATATTTTATTAGACTATTTTCAAATATTATTTCACACTTATTTCACGCTAAAAAATTTCTTCTATTTTTTATAATACTATGATCATCATGTTATGGACACACATGTAGCCTAAAGTAATAAATAATGATTAATAACTTATATAAAAGTGGTTCATTTTTTAAATTCATACCTATAATATTATTATAAATGATAATGGTGATGACCATATAAATATTTTATTACTATACTACACTCTAAAAATATTTCTTATTTTTCAAGATTTGACGCCCAATGATCATTAATCTCAATTGTACGATTTTCCTGAAATATATAACATGTTATAGGGAAATGATAGATATATTCATTATTATCCACCTATGTTTGTCCCATATTTTTCATTTATACTCAATGAAATTGTTTTTTTGCAAAAGAACAAAATTATAATATAGAATTTATTTAGAATGAGTATAAAACTTTACAGAGTAGGCATAACAATTAATATAAATATGTTATGGGTGTCCTTATGTATTCATTATCATCTAGGTTTGGTTTTTTTTCTTGCATGGATATTGAGGCACACATATGAAATTTATTTTGAGAGAACTAACATATCTATAACGGTCAGAAGGTAATATTTTTTATCTAGTTTCATCTAGTTTAATTTCATAATTAATCATTATTATAGAGAAGTGGAAAAATTTTAAATTTTATATCTATCAATGAGTAGTCAGTTTGTAATATTCAAATAGGAAGTGATGTTGCATATCTTATTCAATTAACGGAACTGATTTTTTGGGATGAGGAACCTATGATTTATAAAAAATATATTAATGATTTTGAAGATACTTTGAGATATATTATTTCAGTAAAAATGTAAATTCTTCAAAGTTACCATTTTGTGGTTTAATAGTTGTTTCGAGTAGGGATTTTCAAAAAATACTACCTATAATACTATGTGGTAACATAATTGAATTTTTTTCATGCACAAAGTCATTATATATTTGGAATCATGGATAAGTTATAAATTTTAAAAATAACATGTAATTTCAATAAAATACTTATACTCATGATTCAGATGAAGTACATCAATTTTAAAAATGGAATTTGGATATTGGTGAAGGAAAAATTGGTGAGACTAACGATGGTGAAACAATCATTCAAATTCCTTCTTCATATCTTATGACATTAACTAAAAACATAATGTCTACAATTTTTGTCTATACATACCCTAATTTCAATGATAACAATAGTAAAATTATTTATTTGAAAGACTGTGCAATTTTAGCTCTATCCCATGATATTTTCTTGGAGGTAAATAACTACATGTTATCTCTCACAACTTGTAAAAGTTGAGATTAATTCTATTATGGTTTTGGTTTCAATGCAATTTTTTATTCATATTGTCCAGAGAAAATACACACAAGGCACAAGTAAAATTTTATCAACATATCTAGAGTGGATTCCCAAAACTTTACATTGAATATTTGGGTTCCCATTATGTTTCTTTAAAATTTAGATCATTCATTTGGTTTATGTAATGTTACTCATATGATTGTTATGTAATTGTGTGACCATTTAAATGGAGAAAATGTATTATGTAGATCTTATTATGGTTATCTATAATCCATTCCAAGAATAAATATCACATAAACAGATGGTATATGGCCTTTAAAATTAAAAATAAGACAATATCCTTTGATTTATTTTCATGAAATGACTATTAAAAAAAGTAAATTCCAATCACTTACTTCTGTTGGGTCATATCTTTGAAAGAAATTGTTCTGTCATGGTCAAAGATATGTTTCTATTACTAGGGTCACGTCAAAAAAAGGATTAAAAATAATATTTGATTATGACAATAGCACATACATTGATTCCGCACAAAATATTTTTTATAAGGAAATATTCCTAACTTGTGTTAGGAATCTTTTGAATAACAATTTTTAAATTTTAATGTGGATTACCAATATAGATATGTATACATACATTATTTTCTTTACTTCTTACAATTTTTTATGGGTATAATAATTCATTACTTTATAGAGTTACAAAAATGTCTCAATGAATAACTCTGTTTACTAAGATTACCCTTGAAGATAATAAATTTCTAAAGTTACATGTTCTTGATTTTAATTTGAGGTGATATTCATCATTCATGAACTCCAACAACATTGTTACTATTTATCACATTCTTGGAGATGAATTTGTGAGTTTACCTTATAAAAATACCACTGCTTTTTTTTATTTATCAGTACTATTTTCTCATGTATACATATTTCATTACAATATTCTATAACTTGGTCATTGGATACCTATTTTAAAAAACAAAATTCAACCATTTAAAATATCTTCTACAAGGAAGAAATATTCGGTGTACAATTATTAGGCGTCACCTAATCCCTATGTACAAACAACTATTGTGTGAAAGATTTTTCTATATTATACAATATTTCCAAATAGCTTTAAATAATGATAGCTAATTCACAACTAGACATGCCTGTTAAATAATGTTCACATGAATGGTATATGTTCTTACTTGTGATGCTCAACATGCACTGTTCAATTGCAATTTTAACTGTTTTGATGACATTATTAAAATAAGGGTTTGATAAGAATATCTAATAGGTAATTTTTATTACTAATTAAATTTATTTCTTTTTAGGTATTTTCTAGACATATTTACTACATGTAAAAAATGAATCACCCATCTAAAACAATTTCACTAACTCCATTACATTCACTATTAAAATTATATATAGAACCTGATTTTCTAATTAAATAACAGTGTCAGTTAAATAATTTTAATGTTCCTTAATTAAATATTCCTTTATTTTTATATGTTTTTAAAATTATTGAACATGTAATTTACTCCCATATTATTCAATCTACTGGTAATTCCAACCTAAAAATGAAAATTGTTTTAGAGGAAGATAGGTTTTTCATTTTTTCTTCTTAAGTTATGTGACCGATAAATTAAATTTAACAATACTATTTCTATATATTACTATGGAGGGAGGTGGGATAACAACAGTTTTTGCGGTGAATTTGTAAATAAAATTCCATGTTACAAGGGAAATATTAGTGAGTCTTCTATAGTTTATACATTAAAACTTATTAGGGTGGAGATATTTAGAAGTATTCTATCTATCTATGTTAATCCTTTTTTCTCTTTCTATTTACTTTTTTATATTACTTCATCACTATACTCTTTGATTCAATTTTTTTGATCTTATTTTTTTCTATGTTATTATTACAATAACCATTAATTTACCAAAGACACGTTTTTACTTAGATATTCCAATAATCGAAAGTTTTAAAATAAAGTGGAATTTTACGTGACATTACTTGTGAATTTATAATGTTTCATTCAATCTACATATGATATGTAATATCGATAATTTTTGATTTATATTTAATCATATTTTATAATTATTTGGTTTGGGTTGATAATTTCATCATAGTTTTATAGTCCACCACTAACACACCTACTATGCTTCATTTAAATAATAAAAAAACAACATTTTTGATTTGAAAAATTTTCAAGAGGTTAGTAATATATCCTTAACATTGGAATTTCATTATACAGTATTATGTTGCATTTAATTTTGTCATGCTCAAATTTAGTTATTAATTTGAACTCATTCTTTTTATCCTATAGGTAACCTAGTTGTAGCTACAATACAAAAACAATAAAATCTTCCACAACTGGTTTTATCATTCATTCAACTCATGAATGAAGAAATTACACATTTTTTATGGAATATTTTTTTCATAATTGAAAAATATGTCATAATAACACTAATACCACATAATAATTTTTTATTTATATTTTCTTACATATTATTAATTTTATATTTGGTCAGTATTAAACTATAGTATTTTATATGAGTCACTGTGTAATAAAATTTTTAAATCCAAAATATTTAGAGTCCAATTGATGACGAATAATTGCACATAATACTTTTTAGTTTTTCTATTAGATAATAAATTAATGTAATTTTTAAGTAAAAAAACTATAGTGTTTATAGGTGGTTTGATACAAGAACAAATATACTACTATTTATATCATGTCTATAGATTATAAGTTTATTTAAACTAACATTTTTTTTAATTTTCTAATAAAGAGGGAATCATATAAAACATGATAACGCATTAAAAACAATTTCTTAAATCTTAAATGTTTCACTAAAGGGGAATAATATTTTGTTAAAAAATATAACATTATGTTACCATGGGAAATAGTAATATTTCCCTAAAAATACCATAAAAATAGAAAATTCATATATGTTTTTAAGACAACATCTTTAGATAACTCTTATAAGAACCTTTACTAGTGAAACAACCTATACTGTCAACATCAAATATAGTTATCCTATGAACATAATAATTACCCCATTCATTAGAGATCTACATCAAGCTCCCCCATCATCATAAAAATTATAAGTATCATAAAATTATTTAATCACATAAAAAATGATCTATCTATAAATAATCATAAAAAATAAACATTTGAACTCATAAGAAAAATATTTTTTAATTTTGATATATACTATTACTTTAAAAAGTTATATTAAATATCAAAATTCTTAGAAAATATGGGGAGGATTATATTTATTTGAATAGAATTTTGTAATTATAATTAAATAGAAATATTAAATAATGGTTTTTGAGGATTTGGAAAAATATGTTGATGTTTTATACTTTAAAAATAGATATTCAATTTTTATTTTTTTTGTAAATATTCTATATAAAATACTTAAGATAATTAATTTTGGAAACCATTTAAATAAATTAAAATGATATATAATATTTTTTGTATTTTATTTACCTCTATATATATAAACTCATAACATAATTTTAATAATATGGACATGGATGAAAAATATTTTGGAAATAAATTTGTAAAACATTTAACATGTGGTTTGTATGGTAATGTATCCCTTACCTTGAGTCAAACTTGTCATAATCATTATTTACCTCTTAAATAATAAAAAATTATTAGTTATTTACTTTATGAATGTACTTTTACCTGATTAATTAATTATCTTTAAAAAATGTATTTCATTTATTAAAATTATATATTTAATTACTTAATTAGTTAAGCTCATGTTGAGTATTTTGATGACGCTCACTTCATAATTTAAAAAAGAACTCAGTATGATTACCATTGTTAAATGGGTTAATATTTCATCATCTAATGAGTAAAAATAATGAAATAATTATCTTTTTATAGGGTAATTAACTTCTAGAATGACCTATTAATGATGGTTATGAAAAATGAATTTTGTTACAAGTAGGGATTATTTAGGTTGTATGTATGCATGCATAAAGTTTCTGTTTTCAATGAAATTGTGGGAAAAATTATAGGAAATATATTATATATATAATAATTATTATATCATAAATATATAATTATCTGTTTATATAATATTATATATTCTATCCATGTGATACTGTGATGAAAATTTAATCATATCACTTCAAGGATGTGGTAATACACATGTATTCATGAATGTTTTTATCATTTTAAAATGTATTTAATAATAATAAAATATAGGATAAATAATTTTTCCTGAATTATAATTATGTAATAAATATTATATATATACATTAAATACATCATTATTAATAGCTGTGAGCAGTGGTGATAAAATTTGAATTACATCGGTTCATGTGGCTATGGTCCACCGTATAAGATAATGATGGTTTCATTACCCATTTGATGGAAGAGGACATGGATATATGTCATTTTAGAAACATAATAACTTATAAATATATTATAGATAATTAATTTATTAAATTAAATTTTATAGAATATTTTTAAATGTTATAGAATAATAAAAATAACTAAATCAAATCGGTTTAAAAAATAAAAATTTATTGGAAAACATCATTTACAATACACATTATGAAATATACGATTGGTATTATACCAATAATAAGATATCCATGTTGTGAAAAGGGATTTTAATAATTGATTTTACTTTTTCCTGTCTGATCCAAAATTCCCTTTTAGTGTGGAGTGGGAATATGAGATTGGGGTCCTTTTATATTCGGTGGAGAAGACACACTCCAAATTTTAAAAAATATTAAAAAATATTAAGGACTAAATCATTCCAAATGGATCCAAAATTTATAATTTCTAAGTATGGAATGTGATAGGGTATAAATATGGATATTACATAGGATTTAAACAAGATTATAGGTTATTTTATCCATTATTTATTTAGTATGACCCATAATAATCATGTTTTTTTCTTTCACAGTGATGAAAAATTTGTAGAATTTTTTAAATTCATTATGAAAAAAATATGTTAAAATTATTACCTAATCTTATTTATTCTAATTCAAAATTTTGAATGAATTTTATAAAATTAAATATATATAATTGTAAAAATATACTATATCAACTAAATATGGGTTCCATTTCTTCCATGTGTTAACACTACAATCCTCCATGTTAAGATCTAGTGATGCATGATTTCAAAGAAAATTACTAAGGAAAAAAGGGTTCTGATTTATTTATTATCTTCACCTTAATTTTTTAATGTTTGTCATCCTTTCCATACGAATATTTACTATATTATTATAATGATATTTTCAACATCTATTAAAAATTATCCTTTTACGAATAATGATATATATTATACTCCAATAATTGAACCAATACCATTACATATTCTCTTCTCCGTTTATGCAATATTATCTGTTACACATTCCCGTGCAAACAAATACTATTTTACTAATATAGTTACTGGTGACTAAAATTCATTTTCATTAAGAACTATCTTACAAACTATTAATCCAATATAAAACATTACTTATATATATTTATATTCTATAGAATATAGAATTATGTTATACATAACTCTATTCTTGATATAATGTACTTGTCTAGATATAGGTTCTAGTAAACAACTAGATTTTTAAAATACAATGAACTATTCAATATCAGAAACACATGTAGAAAGAAATGATATAATACATCATGCTACACAATTTACAGGTATGCATATGTACAAGTTATTTTATATAATTAAATGTACATAATATTTATTACTTTTATGAAATATATAGAAAAAGAAATTTGAGTAACATTGGTTGGTGTAGAAAATTCACAGCAACTTCAAACTACAGAGAACATGGGTTTGTTTATTTACATGAACTATGTTAATGCTATAGAAATGGACAATATATTTGGTATATAATTAGTATTTTTAATGGTATATTCTATTATGATATTTTGTTAAAATTGAATATTAAAATATTGGGGAACCTTCTAATGTCTATCTATATTGTGGTTCAATATTCTGGTTTGATAAGAGAAAAAAGAAATGCAACGACTAACATAACCAACAATTCGATCTATATTTATCATTAGGAATGATTCATTTGGACTTATTCAAGACATGTCTACAAAACCATAGATCATTGGTTTTAAATCATATATATTCTAAGGAAAAAATAATTCCCTAAACACGTGTATGTTTACAATTCTACGATTACATTGATGTCAATGGATGGGAAGGTTGACCAGTCAGTCAACAATGACCTATCACCAAATATATTATTATTAAATTGAATAAAATACCATCATATAGGAATTTTATTTACTTTTAATCGATAAACAAAATGGTTTTCATAATTAAACATGTATGCACTGCATGTGAGTCTCACAACAGATATTGGGCCTTCAGGCAACTCTTAAATTCAGCTAGTAAAAAAATTAGTGATAAATTTTTTTTAGAATATATTCTCTTGAATTTTTCATGTATCTTTGGTGGAGATAATATTAAATCCATTATTTATTATAATATTATTTATAATCCAAAAAAATGACTCATGAGAATAATATTGTAGCTTATTATTTCATAAGTTCAAGGGATGTTCTAAATAATCATGAAATTCCAAATTAAATGCTACATCTTCTTAAAACAAGAGGAATGAATACATTAACATATAACTTACCTTATAATTTTTAAATTTCAATGCTTATTGTTGGTGACATTGATGATCTCAACCATGAATGGGATATAATAATTAAAATCAAAATATGTGATTTATAACACATCGATGAGATTCACCCATTCTATCTTCTAATTCAATATCCATTGATTTTCATAGGTGGACAAGATGGATATGATGAAAACATATTAAATTTTGATACATATTTCACTACAATTACTAAAATATAAAATTCAAGAAAGAGAGAGTAATTATGTTATCACTTTCAGTTCCATTCCAACGATGCATCAACTTTACTCTATTTTAGAAGGTTGTTGAAACCTTTTATTGTCGTTTCTTATACAATGATTGTGTCTCAAAGACCACCATTTATTAACTTCAATCAAAAGAATTTTACATTAATACTATACAATGGGTTGAAATATACAATATTTCATGGTGACTATGATGGGTCTTCGTGTGAGATGCGTATCATTTTACCTTATACATTTACATGTCGTAAAAGATATATGATTCAGAATTACGAAGATGCGATGTTTATTTGTATTTAGGTAGGCTATCAATATTTGTTATTATCATTTTTGTTTAATCCCAAATGACCTCAAATTATTAAATGATTTTACACATTTCAATATTCATTATTTGGAAAACCCTATAAAACTATCAAGAGTTTTCAATATTAAGTTTGACAATTTAATGGAATATTTAGAACTATGGTTCTTTAGAAAGTAAAGAGATGGTAATGATATTCATAGCTACTACTAGTCATTATTAGCATATTATTTGTTATTATATCATGGTTTATGTCATTTCATTAATCATACACTTTCCCATATAGTTTTTATACTATAGAGTTTCAAAAATGTGGGTTCCTCTTATTCACATTCTATTATTTCTTTTTCTTGATAAAAATTCAATACTCCATCAGACATTTCTAGAATTTTTTGTGATAAAATTCCAAATAAAGGAACATTCCTAAAACTTACTAAAGCTGTTAAAGACATTATTATCCATGACACTTGGGGTGATGATAATCATTTCTCATCATTTTTTATTAATGAAAAATGGAAAATGTTTTATAAAATTAGTTTTTTTGTACATAAAATAGTTTATGATGATGTTTGTGTCATATACCGAAGATTAAAGTATAGTAGTATGGCTTAAAAAAATGGTGTTGCTATGGATAATCATTTTTTGTACCATATAATCCTACCTTACTATTAACATATCAATATCTTCAAAATATTGATGTTTTCAATCAATCTACTTATATAAAATATATTTTTATGTATATTATCAAGGGTTATGATCATTTTACATCAACACTCAATGAGTCAAATAACAGAGACTTTTCTGACAACAATGTAGATGAAATTTAGATGTATTATGAATGTTAGTAAATCTCTCACTATGAAGCATCATGGAGTCTATTTTCTTATGGTATCCATTTTAGATATCCTCTATTAGACATGTTTCACTTCCATTTAAAGAAACAAAATAGTGGGACACACACTAATAGTTATAATATCTAAGATATATTGGACAAGATATAAATTTTTGAGTCAATTTTTACTACATGGTTTGAAGAAAATGTAACATGTGTGGAAGGATGAAGTCTAACATATGAAGAATTCACAATGATATTTTTCTTCCCCCATCATGAAAGAAAATTTTATCCTTGAAGATAATATTCTATTTTGGTAGATTGAAATGTGTGCCACAAACAACTGGATAGCTATATTACTTGTGGATGTTTCTTACACAGGTCACATGTACAACTTATTATGAAGATATTAAAATAGTGAAACAAATTACACATGTAACATTCAGAGATGCCTCATCTACTTTGGGACTACAATATAATGATATTGATTTGGATTAATCTATAAAAGAGGTGTCAACTTAGAGAATTGGATAGTATCTACGCAGAACATTTGATAAGATGTTATTCTTAAATAAAATTTATTGACCCAACATTTTCTCTAATAAAACCTAAAACTTCTTGAATTATTATATTCTATATTCCTAATTATACCTTCTATAAATAAAATGTATGAAATTTTACTATATTTTGGATTTTATAAAAAATATACCTTACTGTTGAAAATAATGCTACAATATATTTCATAAAATTTTAATATCATCTGCAAAACAATTAATTTTTATTACATAATTAAATTTAATAGTATGTTCTCATATCCCTAAAACAACATGAATTCAAGAAATTGACAAACATCTTGATGGAAAACATGCATCAAATTTTGGTAATCTTGTATCCTTCTTGGTGTACAATATATGAAGTTTAAATTTGATCTAACTTTCAAAATTCATCACATTAAATTTGGAAGATAGTGCATATGATAGTGATTCTATAGTGGTAAAAGTTTCATGGGGAAACATGGTATTAATATTTGATATAAATTAAAAAAAACTACTATATCATGAACAATATATAACACACTGATTTATTGTGTCACATTTATAATACCACATTCTTCATGTTATAAACTTGTGTGAAACCTATAGTAATACAGTATAGTATACATTTTAATGTTTTCCAATTATTTTATAATGATATTCTAGAATATGTCAACTCTCAATTACCTTGTTCATCTAAGAGACTTTTCAAACATACACCTTGTTAATGTGACATTTTTTTCCTTCAATAAATCTATCATTCAAATCATATAAATTATTTTTTTCTTATAGTGGTATATTTGTTTAGGAACATGTGGTATGTATATTTTTTATAAATTGAAGGTCACTCTCTTTCAAGAAGATTTTATACTATACAGATTTGTTCTATTTTTTTATAATAGTATATTATTCATGTAACATAGATTATTGCATCCTAAAATACAAAATAATGTTCATAAAGGTATGTCACTTTGGTTTATTATATAACTATAGACCTATAAATTTATTATACTTCCCAGTAAACTATGTCTGTTGAAATATTTTATTAAAAATTTTTCAAAAATTATTTCACTGTTTAATAGATGTCACCCTCAAAGATTTATTCTATATTGGTTGTAATACTATGATCATCAATTTATGGAAAATCATATAGACTACAGTAATAAATAAATCTTACTAAATTATATCAAAATGGTTCATTTTGTAACTTCATTACTATAATTTTTTATACATGATAATTAAGATGACTATATAATTATTTATTTGTTATACAACCCTCTAACAATATTTATGATTTTCTAGATTATACATTCAATGATAATAAATATCAATTGTTTGATTATCTTGAAATATAAACCATTTTACAGAAAAATGGTAGATCTCTTTATTATTATCCTCTATGTCTATTCCATATTTTTTAATTGATACTCAATGAAACTATTTTGTTGCAGAAGAACTAAATTATAACAAGGAATGTATTTATAATGTGTATAAAACATTACAGAGTAGGCATACCATTTAATTGAAAGATATTATGGGTGTCATTATTTATTGATTATCTTCTAGGGAAGGTTTTTTTTCTTTAATGGATATTGAGGAACATGTATGACATTTATTTTGTGAGTACTAACATTTCTACTGCGGTCAGAAGGTAGTGCTTTTCATATTGATTCTCTTAGTTGAATTTCATCATTATTATTTTATGGTGGGAGGATGACCCATTTTTAATTTCATATTCCTTTCTATGTTAATGAGTAGTCAATTTAAAATATTCAAGAAGGAGGTGATGTTTCAGAACTTATTCAATTAACAAAATTGATTATTTAGAATGAGGAACATATGGTTTATAAATAATGTTTTAAAGCTCTTGAATATACTTTGATAAATATAATTACAGTAAAAAATGTAAATTCATCAAAGTTACCATTTGGTGGTTTAATATTTGTTTTGGGTAGGGATATCTAGAAAACAAAACATGTACTACTATGTTGTAGTAGAAGTGAAAGTGTTTTTTCAGTTTTCAAGTAATCATTTCTATGGAAACATTTTTAGGTTTTAAATTTTAAAATGAACATTTGATTTCATTAATCTAATTTCAATCGTGGTTTAGATAAACTAAATAAATTATCTAAATGGGATGTGGATATTGGTGAAGGACAAATTGGTGAGCCAAATAATGGTGAAACAGTCATTCAAATTTTATATGCACATCTTCTGACCAAAACTAACAACCTAATGTGTAAAATAGTTGACTATACATACTGTAAATTCAATGATAATAATGGTGAATCTAGTTATTTGAATAACTATTAAATTTTAACTCGAATCCATGATATTGTTTATGAGGTAAATGACTACATGTTATCTCTCACAAATTTTGAATGTTGATATTAATTCTTCCATGATTTTTTTCAATTCATGTTTTGATCCAGATTTACTAGAGAACATATACATAGTAGAGATGTTAAATGGAATCAAAATATCAAGGGTGGATTCCAACAAAATTACATTGATGATTTGGGTACCCATTAAGTTTTATTTTAAATTTATTTCATTCATTTTTATGTAATGGTACTCATATGACTGTTATACAGTTGTGTGACCATTTGAATGGAGTAAAACCTTTAAGTAGATCTCATTCTAGGTATCTAAAATTCATTACAAGAATAAATATGACATACAGATATGATAGATGGCCTTTCAAATTACAAAGAAGACAATATCCTTGGATTCATTTTCATGAATCTACTATTAATAAAAGTTAAGTCCAATCATTATCTTATATTGGGTTGTATATTTAAAAGACTGTGTTCTTTCAATGTCAATAGTATGTTTCGATAACTAGAGTCATGTTTACAAAAGAGATGAAAATACTATTTGATGATAATAATAACACGACCACTAATTCAATACAAAATAATTTCTACAAGGAAATTTTTCAGAACCTGTTTTAGGTACCTTTTGAATAACAATGTTGGAAAGTTAATGTGGTTTACCATTGTAGATATGTAGACTTAAATTTTATCATTAATTCTTAAAATTTTTTATTTATACAATAATTCATAACTATATAGAGTTAAAAAATTTCCCAATGAATAACTCCATAGATTGAGATTACTATTAAATATAATAAATTGCTAACAACAAGTGTTCATGTATTCAATATGGGGTGAAATTCATCATCCATGTACTAAAACAACATTTTCACTGTTGATATCATTCTTGAAGATAAACTTGTGAGTTTACCTTATAAAAATAAATATCTTTATTTTTATATTTCAGTACTGTGTTCTCATTTATACATATTTAATTACAATATTCTGTAACAATGAAATTTAATATCTATTTTCTAAATTCATCCAAAATTTTAAAATACCATATACAAGGAATAAATATCCAGTGTATACTTATTAGGTGTCACCTAATCTCCAAGTACAAACAACTGTTGCATGAATAATTCTTATATATTATAAAAAATTTAGAAATAGCTACAAATAAAGGTAGATATTTCAAAACCAAACATATCTACAGAATAATGTTCACATCAATGACATATGTTTGTCCATGTGATTCTAAAATAGAAATATTTAGTTTTGATTTTACTTATTTTAATGATATTATTAAAAGATGAGTTCATAAGAACATCAAATAGGTAGTTTTTATTAAAAAATCAATTTTTGTATTTTATTTATTTTCAATACATATTTACAATTTTTAAATAAATAATCATTCTTATATAGAAACATCACTAATTTCATTCAATTAACTATTTTAGTTATATATACCACATGATATTCTAATAAAATTATAGTGTCAGTCAAATATTTTTAATTTTAATTAATTAATGTTTCCTTTATTCATATATGTATTATAAATAATTAAACATCTACATTACTCTCATATTGTGAAATCTATTTTCAAGTCCACCTAAAAATAATTTTTTTAGAGGAAGACATTTTTGTCATTTTATCTTCTTAATTTATGTGACTGATAAATTAAATTTAAAATTAATGTATATCTATTTTTCTACGGAGGGTTTTAGGATAACCAAAATTTTGGGGGTGACATTGAAAATAAAATTTCATGTTAATTAGAAAAAATTGAGAATCATCTATAGGTTAGATATTGCAACTTGTTTGGGTGAAGAGATTGAGAAGTATGCTTTCTATCTACATTGTACTTTTTTATTTATTTCTATTTACATTAATTTTTTATATTACATCATCACTATATCCTTTGATTCATTTTTTTGATATTAATTTATCCAATATTATTATCAGAATAACCATTAATGAATAAAAGATACTTGTCAACCTGGATATTCTAATAGTCGATAGATTTAGAAGAAAGAGGCATTTCACCCAAAATTACTTGTGAATTTATAATAATTCATTGACTCTATATCAGCGATGAAATTTTAAATTTTTTTTTTTATATTTTCTCATATTTTATAATTATTAGGTCTTGGTTGATAATTTCTTCAGAGTTTCATAGTCCAACACCAACACACCCTAATAGTTCTTCTATAACTATACTGTATGGGAATAATAATGAAACATTTCTGATTTTAAACAATTTCAATAGGTTAGTAATATATCCTTATCATTGGAACATTACTATACAGTATTATGTAATATATAATTATGTCATTCTCTAATCTAGATATTAATATGATCTTAGTATTTTTACTCTATAAGAATCATAATTGCAGCTACAATATAGAAAAAACGAATTACCCACAATTGGTTTTATGATACATTCAACTATTTAATGAAGAAGGTGAACACTTTTGATGAAAAAATTTGGTTCCATAGTGGAAAACACTCTCCTAAAAACAATACTCCCTTGTTATCATTTATTATTTTTATTTAATACTTACCAATAATTTTATATTTGGATAGTGTTTAACTAAAATATTTTATAAAATTCATTTTGTAATCAAAATTTTAAATCCAAAATATTTTGAGTCCAATTTAAGGGGAATAATATCACAAAATATTTTTTAGTTTTTCCCTTTGACAAGAAGGAAATGAAATTTTTAACAAAAATAGTTATAGTGTTGATAGGTTATTTGATACAGGTACAACTATAAAAATGTTTATATCATGTCAATATATTATCATTTTATTTAATCTAATATTGATATTTATTTTCTAATCATGATGGTTTCATATAAAACATGAAAGCACTTGATTTTTTTTAAAACATAAATTTTCTCACTAAAAGAGTATAATAATTTGTTAAAAACTAGATCAATATTTTACCTTGTAAAAATAAAATATTTCTTTGAAAACCCCATAGAAAATAGACATTTTTTGTATGTTTCCTGAGAAAAAATATACACAGAACTCTAATAATAACCATTACCAGTGGACTAACCTATCCTATTAATATACAACATAATTCTCATATGAACATAATCATTAACCAATTCATTGAATATCTACATAGAAACCACCCATCATTATAAGAAAATTATAATTATCATAAAATTATTTAATCAAATTAAATATTATCTATCTTTTATTATTCTAAAAAAATATACTTTTGAACTCTTAAACAAATATTCTTGAATTTTGATATATATCATTCCTTTAAACCTTATATAAAAAATACTAAAATTCACAGAACAATGGGAAGGTGTATTTTTATTTGAATATAATTTTGGATATTATAATGATATAAAAACATCAAATAATGGTTAGGGAGGCTTTGGAAAAAACCCTTGGTTGTTTTATACATTAAAACAAAAATTTTTATTTTAGTTTTTGTGTAAATGTTCCATATAAAACACACGAGTGAATTAATTTTGGAAACCATTTAAACAAAGTAAAATGATATATAAATTTTTTATAATATATTTAACTCCATATATATAAATTTTAAAAAATAATTTAAATAATATGGACATGGATGAAAAATATTTGGGAAATAAATCTTTAAAATAATGAAAATGTTGTTTTAAAGACAATGTCTCCCTTAACATTAGTCCGAATTTACATGATCATTCTTTATATCATAAACAATAAAAACTTATTAGTTATTTACTCTATTAATATAATTTTCCATGATTCATTAATTATCATTAAAGAATTGTTTTTTAATTTATTACAATTATATATTTAATTACGTATTTAGTTAAGTACATGTTAGATATTTTGATGATGTACACTTCATAATTTAAAAAATTATTTAGTATGATGACATGGTGAAATAGGTCACTATTTTATCATCTACTGTGTAAAAATAATGAAATAATTATATTTTTATATGCTAATTATACTTTTAAAACCACCCATGAATGATGGTTATGAAAATTCAATTTTGTTACAAGTATGGATATTGTATGTTGTACGTATGCATGTTTAAAGTATCCATTTTAAATTAAATTGTAGTAAAGAATGTAGGAAATATTATATATATAATTATTTTTTCATAAATATAAATTATCTATTTAAATAAACTTATATATTTCACCCATGTGATTTGAAGATGACAATTGAATCATATCACTTTGTGGAGGTGGTAATACACTTGTACGCATGAACATTGATACCATTTTTAAATGAATGTGATAATAATAAAATATATGATATATAATTTTTTCTAAATTTTAATTATGTAATGAATATAATATATATACATTAAATCCATAATTATTAATACCGGTGGGTTGTTGTGATTGAAAATGAATTACATCGGTTCGTGAGGTTGTAGTCCGCCGTATAAACGAATGATAGTTTCATTTCTCATTTAATGGAAGAGGAAATTGATATATGCCTTTTTATAAACATAATAAATATTGTAGATACTTATTTTATTAAATTGAAATTTATATAATATTTTTAAATGTTATAGAATAATAAAAATAACTAAATAAAATTATTTTAAAAAAATATTCATTGGAAAACCACCTTTGAATTTACAGATTATGCATTATATGGTTTGGATTATACCAATAATACGATATCTAAGTTGTGGAAATGGATTTTAATAATTTTTTTTTGTCTGATCCAAAATGCTCTTGTAGTGTAGAGAGAATATGAGATTGGGTATCCTTTTATATGACTGGGAGAAGACACACTTAAAATATTTAAATAAATCAAAATAAATTAAGGCCTTAATAATTCTAAATGAAACTAAAATGTATAAATTCTAGTTATGGGATGTGGTAGGGTTTAAATATGGATATTAAATAGGATTTAAACAAGCATCTAGGCCGTTTTAACACTTATTTATTTAGTATGGACCATAGTATACATGTTTCATCCTTCACAGTAATGATTTTTTTTTAATTTTTTTGTAATTCATTATGATAAAAAATATGTTAAAATCATTACCTAATATTAATTATTCTAATTAAAAATTTGGAATAAATTTTATAAAATTAAATTCATATAATTGGAATAATATACTATATCTACTAAAGATGGTAGATTTTTCTTCCACATGTTAACACAAAAAACATCCACGTCTATCCTTCCCATCATTAAATTTACATTCCCTTCCTTCATACCCATTCACCCTTTAAATTATTCTTAGCTTATCCTAGGGTTTCCACTCTTGTATCCCCTCCCCTAATCCTACAGTTCTCACAAAACTCCACTAGTGTCGTGCTCACGGTTTCACCTCTCTAATTTTGGTTTCCCTCCAGTTGTCCATGGGTTACCATAGAAAACAACTTGGATTCATCATCCTGCACTTGATATCGATTAAATCAATCATCTACTTCAAACTAATATCATTCCAACCCTAGAATCCCCCTCTAACTTAGGATTTCTGCCAACGCTTCCTAGGGTACCCCCTACATTTATAATACTCAATCATTTTCATCCGACAACCTATTTATAAATTTATTCACTATCATGATTCTATGGAATATATTGTGGTCATGTATTTATACATATCATGATCCTACAATATCCGTCAATAGTATTTATTTCTATCTATTCAAACAAATCAAGACAAATCAATGTGCATATAGAATTGATTTCTTACATAGTTGACTATTCTTTTCATTTTGTGAATTTTTTTACTGACTCCAATATCTTGTATTTTTCATTTCATATGATTTTTCAAAATTTTAATATATATTATCTTTTCTAATTCATTAAATGAGACTCAACTACTTTTGAACAATTTAAACATATGAATTATATACCAGTATTGAGATCTTTCTTCTCCACAACATCATATTTTATAACACAGGCAAGCCAAACATATTTTATTCAATTAAAAACAATTTAAGTATCTATGATACTGATTATATGTTCAGGTCATTACAATTTCTATAAACATGTTTAAATACTTGATTAATCAACTTGTTTTTTCTTTCAAATATATATTACATTTACTATACTCAGAATTATTCCTAGTATTATTTCTTAAAACACATTGAAAATTGAATAAAAATAAAAATAATGAAAACATAAAGTCCCCATCAAGATCTAGAGATGCATGGTTTCAAATAATAATATTAAATAAGGAACAAAAAAGGATGTGAGTTTTTTATTATATTCATTTGAAAATTTTCTAATGTTTATCATTCACTCAATACATATATTTACTATATTAGTAGAATGAAATTTTCAACCTCTATTAGAAATTATTTTATTAAAAATAGTGAAATATATTCTACTCAATCAAGTGAACAAATACCACTAAATAGAAGGACACAGGTAGAAACATGTATTCCATTATCACATATATCTATTAATGGATCATTTATTTTAAATTTACAGGTACAATCAATTTGATTAAATAATTAAATTAAAAATTCAACCAATTGGTAAAATATATCTTTTATTTACCTTATAGTTCCTCATTATTGTGCTACATTTTGAACCGTTTATGATGGATCAAAAAATAAAAAACAAATATAGAATATCATATTACAACATGTTATACAATATTTTAAGTATGAGTTAAATGTACTATAATGAAGACAATATCGGTTATATAACCATCGTATTTACCAAATAACTATTTATTCATTAATTTTGTATGATCTAATGAATAAAGACAATATTATTACTAATTTATACCTTGAATCATCTATAGAGTAATCATGAATCATACCATTACATATTTTCAGGTTTGTTAATTCAATATTCATTCTTACACATTCCCCTTCCAACAAGAAATTGTTTTACTAATATCGTTACTGGAGACTACAATTTTTTTTCATTCACAAGTGTATTACAAATTGTTACTCAAATAGAAAAAAATATTTATATACATTCCATATAATATTGAATTATGATATGCATAGTTCTATTCATGATATTAATACTACTCTAGATATAGGTTCTAGAAAATCACTAGTTGTTCAAACTACAATAAATCATATAATGTCAGAAAGACATGTAGAAAGAAGTGATGTCATATATCCTACAATATATTTTAATGGTATGAAGATGTACACATTCTATATTTTAAAATTAAACATCATTAATATTTATTACTATACTGAAATATATAAAACAAAACATTTGAGTAACAATGGTTGCTGTCTAAAATTCACTGAAACTTCAAACCATGGAGAACATGGGTTAGTATATTTACTTGAACTATATTAATGCTATAAAAAAGAAAAATTCATTTATGATATCATTAGTAAATTTTTAATTATATAATCTACTATGTTATGTAATTAAGAAAATAATATTCAAATATTGCTGAACCTTCTAATGTCTTTCCATATTGTGGCTCAATATTCTATTTTGATGGGAGAATAAAGAAATGCAACAAAAACATAACCAATGAGTCTCTATTTAATTCTCACTGGGAATGTTTAATTTGGAAATAATCCCATCATGTCCAAAATATAATTGATCATTGGTTTTCAATTATACCTTTTACAAGGAAATATAATTACAAGAACACATTCATGTTTACAATTATATTATTTCATTCATATTAATGGGCATGAAGGTTTATATATCGGTAAACAATGACCGAGCACCAAATATATTCAGATTAAATGGAAACAACTACCATCGCAAAGGTATTTTATTTCGTCCTTATGGATAACCACCAAGGTCTTCACAATGATACGTTTGTGAAATACAAGTGTGTCTCACAAAAATGCTTATGCCTTCAGATAAATACTAAATTTAGTGTTAAAAAATCAGTTATAAAATGTTTGATAGTTTATATTAACATGAATTTATAATGTGTATTTGGTGAAAAAAATCATAACTCAATTTGTTATTATAATATTTTTGAGAATCCACCAAAAACGATTCTTGCGAATATTACTGTAGCTCATAATTTTCTAAGTGCAAGGGATGTTCTCGATCAACATGAAATTCAAAATTTAAAGCTAATTATTATTAGAATAAGTAGAATGGATGCATCAACATATAAATTACTATCTAATTTTGATATTTTAATTCTTATTCCCAGTGACATTAAATATCATAAATAGGAAAGGGTTATAATCATTCAAATTAAAAGTGGTGATTTACAACACATCGATGTGCTTCACCCAATGTATCTTTCATTTATATATCTATTTATATTAATAGGATTCCAATATTAATATGATGGTAACATATTACATCACACTATATGTTTCCCTACAAGTATAAAATCCAGAAGGTAACAAAGAAAGCGTAATTCTCTTATCACTTTATGTTCCATTCAAATGATTCATAAACTTTAATTTTTTCTAGAAGGCTTATAAAACTGTTTATTATTGTTTATTATATAATGATTATTTCTCAAGGACCATTTTTTATTCAATTCAATAAAAAGTGATTGATGGTCAAACTATATAAAGGGTTTCAAGATGCATTACTTCTAGGGGATAGTAATATGTCTTCACACGAGATGCATATCATTTTACCTTCTATATTTACTGGTGGTCCAAGGTATATGATTCATAATTACCAATATGTGATGTCAATTTTTAATTCAATAGGTCATCTATACTTTTTTTAACATTTACATTTAATTCAACATTACCTAAAATTACTAGATTTGTTACACATTTCAATTTTCATCCTTCGTACTACACTAAAATACTCTGAAGAGTTTTCAACGTTATAGTTTACCATTTAATGAAATATTTTGGAGATGGATGTTTCTTTTTAAATTCAAGAGAAGATAATGATCTTTATAGATACTATTCATCAATATTATCATATTATTAGTTATTATAACATGGTTTATGTCATTTCATTAATCATAATCATAACCATGTAGTTTATAATTCTATAAAGTTTAAAAAATGTGGGTTACCTAATGTGCACATTATATTATTTATTTTTCAGAATAATAGTTTCAATACTTCTATAGACATTAATAGAATTATTTGTGCTAAAATTTCCAATAAAGGCACTTTCCCAAAACATCATGAATCTATTAAAAAATTTACGATCCACGATCCTCAGGGTGATTCTAATCATTGATCACCTTGAATGAGAAATAGAAAATGTAAAATATTTTGTACAATGAAATTTGTTACACATACAATAGTTGATGATGATAGATATGCTGTATACCTAATTAGGAATTATGGAAGTATGGTCTTAAAAAATGGTGTTGTTATGGATAATCCTTTTTTGTACCATACAATCCTATATTAATATTAACATACCAATATCATCTCAATATCAATGTTTCCAATCAATCATATTCTATCAAATACTTGTTTATATATATTTTCTAGGTCCATGATTATGTTACATCAGCACTCTATGAGTTTAATAACAAAAAAATGTCAAACAATAATGTAGATGAAATTATGATGTATTATGACTATCCATACATCTCTCATTGTGATGATTCTTGGAGAATATTTTCTTATGATATACATTAAAGATATCCTCCTATAGACAAGTTTAATATCCATTTAAAAGGACAAATTTTTTTTCCTACATTGCTAGTGATAATACTGAAGATATATTCAGTAAGAGAATGAATTTTAAAACAATGTTTACTACTTGGTCTGAAGACGATTTTACATATGGGTAAGGATGAAGTGTAACATATGCATAATTCCCAATGATATTTTTCTTCCACTCTCATGACAAAAAATGGTTTCACTAAAATCTAGGATTATGTATTGGTAGACTGAAATGTATGCCACTAATAGCTGGATAACACTATTACTTATGGATGTTTCTTACAATGATCATATTTGGAACTTCATATGAAGATATTAAAACAGCAATCAACATTACTCATGGAACATTTAGATAAGCCTATTCTACTTTGGGGCTAATATATGATGATGGATATTTTGTTGAATCAATAAAATAGGTGTCAACATAGAGAATAGGGAAGTCTATATGTATACTATTTAGGATCATGTTATCCAAAAATAAAATTTCCCGACCAAACATTGTCTGTAACAAAAAATGAAACTTTTTTAAAAATGATATTCGATATTTCCAATGATAAGGTATAAAAATATAAGGTGTGTCATTTTATTATTTTTTAGTTTTCAGACGAAAATATACCTTACTACGAAAAATAATGTTACAATATTTTTCATAAAATTTTAACTTCATATGATACAAAATTACTTTTTATTATATATTAAATTTAAAAAAGCTGATCATATCCATATAACAACATGGATTCATGCAATTTAAAAACATCATAATGGATATCTTGAATCTAGCTTTGGTATTCACGTATCTTTCATGGTGTATAATCTCTGAAGGTTTAATTTATTATTAATTTCAAAAATTAGTCCATTAAATTTGATACATAATACATATGATAATTTTTCTACAGTGTTATAGGTTTCAAGGGGAAACACTATATAAATATTTGATATAATTTCAATAAAACTAATATTTCATAAACAATGCATAAAACACTTAATTATTATGTCTTATTTATAATACTTAATTCTTCATGAAATTGAGAAGTATATTACCTTTAGTAAAACTGTATATGAAACATTTAAATTATTTCTAGTGGTCATATAAATATATTCCAGAATATTTTACCACTCAGTTACCTTATTCATCCAAGAGAGCATTCAAACATACAAAATGTGAAGGTGATATTTAATGTTACTTCAAAAAATAATTCTTTCAACTCATATATTTTTTTCTTCATAGTGGTATATTTGTTTAGTAACATGTGGTATGCATCTTTATTATAAATACAATGACACTATATTTCACGAACATTTTATATTATACTGATTTATTCAATTTTTTATAATATTTCACTATTCAAGTAATAGATATTCTTGTAGCATAGAGTACTAAATAATGATTATAAACATATATCACTATGGTTCATTATATAACTATATAACTTTAGTTTTATTATACTTCACAGTAAACTATGTTTGTTGAAATATCTTATTATACTATTTTCTAATATTGTTTCACAATTTAATAGATTTCACCCTCATTGATTACTTGTATTTTGGTTATAATACTAAGATCTTGAAGTTATGGACATGCATGTCGTCTATAGTAATAATAAACCTTACTAAATTCTATCAAATTGGTTAATTTTGTAACATCAAACCTATAATTTTATTATACTTGATAATGGTGATGACCGTAGAAATATATTAAAATTATATTACCATCAAACACTATTTCTGATTTTTCTATATTTGACACCTAGTGATCTTTAATGTCAATTTTATGACTTTCTTTAAATAGATAACATTCTTATGAGAAATGGTATATCTTTTCATTGTTATCCACCAATGTCATTTCCTGATTCATTCATTGATTCTCAATCAATCCATTTTGTTTCCTAAGAACTAATATATAATAGGGAATGCGTTTATAATTAGAATAAAACTTTATAGAGTATGATTTACATTTAATAGAAAGTGGTGATGGGTGTCATTATGTATTCATTACATTCTAGGGATTGGATTTATATTTTCATGGATATCGAGGCACAAGTATGGATTTTATTTTCAGATTAATAACAACCATGTTGTAGTCCGAAGGTAATATTTTTCATGTAGTTTCTTCCAGTTGAATTGCACCATTAATATTTCTTGGCAGGAGGATGACACATTTAAAATTTCATATTCCTTTCTATACTAAAGAGCTTTCAATTTTCAATATTCTACAAGGAAGTGATGTTGTAGAACTTATTCATTTAACAAAACTGATTATTTGGGATGAGGCACCTATGATTTGTAAAATCATTTTTAATGATCTTGATCATTATTTGAGATATCTATTGTTAGTAAAAAATAAAAATTCTTTAAATTTACCATTTGGTGGTCTAATATTTGTTATGGGTAGGGATTTTTAGAAAATACTACATGTAATACGTTGTGGTAACATAAGTGACATTGTTTTTGGAATTATAAATTCATCATATCTATGCAAACATTGTTTGGTTTGAAAATTGAAAAATAACATGATATTTCATTAACCTACTTCCAATGATGATTCAAATGAAGTATATAAATTTTCAAAAGGACTTTGAATATTGGTTAAGTTCAAATTGGGGAGCCTGATGATGGTGAAAAAATCATTCAAATTCCACCAGAATATCTTCTTAGCTCCTCTAAAAACATAGTGATTACAATTGTTGACTTTACATACCCTAATTTCAAGGATAACTATTGTGATATAAGTTATTTGAATTACCATGAAATTTTAGCTCCAATATGTGATATTTATCAAGTGGTAAATGACTACATGTTATCTCTCACAACATGGTAATGTAGATATTAATTGTCCTATGATTTTGTTGACATTGCATTTTTTATCCAGATAGGCATGAGAACATACAAAAAGTAGACATGTTAAATGGTATAAACATATGTGGGTTGGATTCCCACTAAATCATAATGAATATTTGGGTACCCATTATGTTTTTTAAATTTATATCATTCATTAGGATTATATAATGGTACTCCTTTGATTTCTATTCACTTGGGTAACCATTTAATTAGAGTGAAAATTTTAAGTGCATGTCATTCTAGGAATCTATAATTCATTCCAATAATAAATATGACATACACATATGGTAGATGGCCTTTCAAATTAAAAATAATAAAATATACATTAATTGATTCACATGAGATGACTAATAGAAAAATTCATGGCCAATCACTATCCTATGATAAGTTATATCTTTGAAAGATTGTGTTACGTCATGGTCTACAATAGGTTTCTATAACTAGGGTCCCATCAAAAAAAGGTTTTTAAATAGTGTTTTCTGATAACAATAACATGACATATGATTCCACAAAAAATATTTTAAACAAGGAAATATTTCATAACTTGTGATAGGTATATTTTTAATAAAAATGTAGAGATTTTAAGGTGATTTACCATTGTAGATTTGTATAATTATATGATTCTCATTAATTATTTTTTTGTATACTAATTCATAACTATATAAAATTACTCAAATTTCCCTATGAATAAATCCGTTGAATGAGATTACCCTTGAGGATAATAAGATGATAAAGATACATTTTTATGTATTCAATGTGGGGTTCAATTTATAATCCAAGTACTCCAACGACATTGTTGTTGTTTATTTCATTCTTGGAGATGAATGTGTGAGTTTACCTTACAAAAATAAATCTATTTTTATATTTTTCATTACTATGTTATCATGTATACATATTTCATTACATTATTATATAACAATGAAATTTGGTATTTGTTTTTATATTTTATTCAACATTTAAAAATACCACCTAGAAGGAAATAAATATTCAGTGTACAATTAGTAGGAATCAATAAATATCCAAGTACAAAAAATAGTTGCCTGAAATATTGTTCAATATTTTAAAAAATATCCAAAATAGATAGAAATCAAGGTAGATACATCACAACCAGACATGTTTTCTGAATAATTTTCACATCAAAGAAATATGTTTGTCTATGTGATCCTGAATTGGAACTATTTAGTTTTTAATTTACTTATTTTTATGACATTATACAAAGAAGGGTTCTAGAAGAAAATCTAATAGGTAATTTTTATTACCAATTCAATTATTATATTTTTATGTATTTTCAAAACATATTTACTAAATGTTAATAAAGAATCAATCTTCTGCAATAACATCACTAACTTCATTCAATTCACTATTATAGTTATATATACCACATGGTATTCTAATAGAATTATAATATCAGTCAGAGAATTTTAATTTTACTTAATTAAGGTTTCTTTTCTTATTATATGATTTAGAAATTATTATATATCTCTATTACTCCCATACTATATAATCTATTTATAATTCCACCCTAAAATAAAAATTTATTTATAGGTTTAGAGGTTTGTCATTTTTTCTTGGAAATTTACATGACCAATAAATTTCATTTAACAATATTGTTTATTTATTTTACTATAGAGGGTTACAAGATAACCACATTTTATGGGGTGACATTTTAAATTAAATCTCACATTAAATAAAAAATATTAATGACTCATCTACTACTTTGGTATTATAACTTGTTGTAGTGAAGAGATTGAGAAGTATGCAATATATCTACATTTTGCCTTTTGTATCGTTCTATTTACTTTACTTTTTTATATTAATTTATCATGATACACCTTGATTAAATTTTTTTGACCTTTTATTGCCTCTTTTATTATCACAACCACCATTAAGGAAAAAATTTGCTTTTCAACCAAGATATTCCAATAGTCGATAGTTTTAGAAGCATGTGGAATTTTACCTTGAATTACTTGTGAATTTATAATGATTTGTTCAATCTACATCTCAAATTTAATCTATATAATTTGTTAGTTATATTTTCTAATGTTCTATAATTATCTGGTCGGGGTTGATCATTCTATCACTGCTTCATAATCCACCACCAATACATGCTAATTGTTTTTATATAGCTATGCTGTATTGGAAAAACAAAAAAAATTACATTTCAGATTTGAAATATTTACCACAGGTTATTAATAAATCATTAACTTTGGAATTTCATTATGCATTATTATATAATATTTATTTATTTATTACAATAATTTAGTTATTAAAATATGATAAATATTTTTAGCCTACATATAACTTAATTGCAGCTATAATATAAAAAAAATCAAATCACACACAGCTCTTTTTATTACTCATTCCAATCTTGAATGAAGAAAGTACAACATTTTGATGGAAAACATTTGTTCCAGAATCTAAAAACATCTCATAATAACAGTACTACCAAGTTATCATTTTTTATTTTTATTTATTCCTTTTAATTACTATGATATTTGTATTTTATTCAACTATATTATTTTATATGATTCACCTTGCAAAAAAAATTTTAAATCCAAAATATATAGAGTCTTATTTAAGGTTACTAATAACACAAAATCCTTTTCATTTTTTCTATTGGACAAGAATGTAATGATTTTTTTATGTAAAATAGCTGTAGAGTTGAGAGGTGGTTTGATACAGGTACAAATATACCACTGTTTATATCATGTCAATAGATTATTAGTATATTTAAACTAATATTTCTATTAATTTTATAATTAAGACAATGACAATTTTGGTTTTCCTCCGGAGTGAATCATTATCAAATATTGTTTTTATCAAATGATGTATCAAATTACCATATTCACTTTCATCACCATTATTTATAACAAATCACCGAAAATGTACTTTTCATTAGTGAAATTGAAAATTACATAAGTAATTGTAGGGAATTATTTTATGACAATTAGGTACTACTGATTAGATATTCCAAAATTCCAATTCAAACATCAACCAAAAACCATTACTCTATTTGTACATACTATATAAGATCATCACAGTACTTGATCTTCATGTGTAAAAAATAGTATTTAACAGAAATATGTATAATTATTTTTAATTTCTCCAATTTGGGGTTTAAAAAAATAAATATCACCTTATTTTAATATTCTGTTTATAATTCCATCATAGAAGCATATGAGTGTTAGATCATTAAGAATAATTTCAAACAATGAAACATGATTTATTATATCAACCACATACATTTCATCTTCTCGGGTATATATCTATTATCTTGATTGAATGTTATTTTCATGAATTTATTGAAACTAAAAATTTATTTATTTTTTAGTTCATTTTCATATTTTATATGTTTAAAACATATTTTTCTTTTTTAACTTCTAAATTAGCTATTGTTATTATTATTATTATTTCATATTCAGTGATTTTAGTTTTCAATAATATTGTTTACATACACTTTTACCTAAATTATCTATATAGAAAAACTTATTTTGTGATTTTGATAGTGAGGATGTAGTGAAACATAATATTATAATATATCAAGACATCATGGATAGAATAAGATATGAAACTAAACTAAAAACCCAAATGAAGGGAAACTTAAACAAGAAGACTAAAATATATGACTGATTTTTTCTGGTCCAATAATAGGTAAATAGTGGATTTAGATTGTTTCTTTTATTTTAAATTATTTTCTTCTGATTATTAAATTATGGCGAGAAGTTTATTAGACATTATAGTTTACCTAAAATTATTTGATCATGTTTTCCCTTATACTTTAGGTTTTGAATATGATTTACATAACCACTGCAAAGTTTTCCGAGTTTTCTCAAGGATGCTCTTGCTTGGATTGTCCACACATATCTTTTATGTACTCAATTTAGGTTTTGTATGGACATATTTCCTACTCCCATATATTTTGACTCCTTTATCTTTTTCAATTGTGATTTTATCCATGAATTATTCTATATACCCCTTTGCAATTTTATGTGCCCGAAAAACTGTTTATAAAATAAATTTCATATGTATCCTTCTTTTAAATTCTATTAATCATACAAAAATAGAATCACAAAAAGGTTATTAAAAATTAAAAATTATCTAAACCATATTTAACATTTTTTTCTATAGATTTCTTATATGCAATATAAACTACATAACCACTACACAGTTTACCCAGTTTTATCCACGAGCCTCTGGCATTGAATGTCCAAAACATATGTTATATGTAATCCATTTTGGTTCTGTACAAACATGTTTTCTATTTCTGTATATTCTGACTCCATTATCTATTCCAATTGAGACCCACTTCCTTAATTATTCCACGTATCCCTTTTCAATTTTATGTGTTTTGTGTGTTCTAGAAACTGCTTAAAACATCCATTTTATACGTCACAATCTTTCAAATAATAGTCATCAGAAATAAAAATTCATTTAAGAAAAATAGTAAAATAATAATAATCCACAAATATGAAGATATCTATCAACTTTTTATTAATGAAAACATTATGAATCTGACATTGAATGGATGTTTTGAATATAGAAAATGAGTGTAAATGGGAAGGGGACTCATAGAACATGCATTCAAGAAAATGATGGATCATTCCTCACTTAGTTTATAACCATTTTTTAGGATCTTAGAATACTAATCAACCCTCTCCCTTGATTCCCTATTATAGTATTCACAAACTCTAGCTTCAAAAAACACACACACTGACAGTGCCAGTGAATTTATATTGAAATCCAAATTCATTTACACCACCATTAATAGTTTAACTAGAATGTTTACCAAAATTTTATGTGAAAATGATTCTTCCCTAGATATTTTCTTTATAACTAAATGCATTTTTTGTTTTATTTTAAATACTTGTTTTTAGATTACAATATTCATTCATATTAATTATTATCTCTTATGTTTCATTCAAACCTTCAATTTTAAGATTTCAATATTCATTAAAATTTATTCCTATTTTTATATATAATTATGTATAAAGATAAACATGATGTAATATTTTCAACTTAATGATTTAAGACAAGGTTAAAATATGACCAGTTCATTCTACAACCTCAATTGACCGTCATTTATTGATAAAAAACTTCAAATTTAAAAATAATTTTTTTCCCACAATTATTGAACTACTATTTAATGTTATTTCAAATGTATTTCATTCATGTAATCGAAATCTCTATCCTCAAAAAAAATAAAATTCCATTAAATTTATCCTCAATGTTTTATACTATTTTAATGACATCTCCATATTTAATCCACTTATATTCCAATATTATGTACCAATAAATTGTGATTTCCAAATATTCAGTATTACTATTATTTATTAACACTGTAAAATATTATCTCTTATTTAAAATAATCATTGATCCATTTCACTGTTCGAGTGTAAGGTTGAGTGATAGATTTATTTAAAATTCAACCTATAAAATTTGATGAAAAATAGTTTAAATGAAAAAATATCTTATTATATATAAAAGTGTTTCATACCAAAATTAATCATAAAAGTGGTTATAATGATCTTAATAAGATAATTAAAAATATAAAAAAATTAACCTTTATACTACTTTAAAATAATATATATCATTGTATATACATGATATGAAAAAAAAAATTCTCATTAAAATTTAGTGTCTATTTTCTATTGATTCAAAAAATAAAACATTCCATAAAATTCCGAATCATTAATCCTAAGATAATATTTTATATTCTATATTCAAAAAGGAAATTTATTTTTTAATTATAATTCAAAAATTTTTAAATGATGCCTCTAAATAAATTATGAAGTGAAAATAACTAATATACTTATATTATGAATTAAAATATTTCCAATAAATATGTTTATTATGAAGTAAAATACATAATAAATATATATATATTTAGTATGAAGTAAAATATTTCCTTATTAATTTGAAAAATATAGAGTATAATTATATTGAATATAAATACTTCAAATCAAATTCATGAATTTTAATAAGGAATGAAATTTATTTACTATTAGTAATAATTGGTATGTCCAATTATTCTTTTTAATTACTTGAACTTTTAGAAATGTAATTCCTGTTTATTAATTCCTTATTTTGTAATGTTGTTATATAGAACACATGAACTACATTGGTTATTTTGGATTGTCAAAAATATATTTGGACAAATTTAAAATACTATTAAGAATTTAAAATTTTATAACATAACTATTGTATAGTAATAATTATGATTAGTGTATATATAGTGTTATGATAAGGATTAATTGACAGAGATGAAAGAAATGATTGACATGAACAATATGATCATAGCATATAAGGTACATTTATTATTGCATCTGAGGGAGATGTAATCACTTGGATTTTCTATTGAACAATTATATTATTAAATCCAACAATTGAAACTCGAATAGAACCATTACCAAGAGTTGTTCAATATTGTTGATATCACGACCCGAACTTTGTTCAGAGAACCACCTGAACAATATACAACAATCAAAGACCTTACAGTTAGGGCATTCACCTATGAAATAATGGGTTTATTATCTAGACCATATAGTTAAGAATTTTTATATATTATTATTTATAATAAAATTATTATGTGTCCCTTTTTAATTATTACATAAAGTATACAATTATATATTAGTTAATGTGAATTAAATTTTGATATGATGAAACTGAAAATGTATTTTTTGTATAATATAATGATTTAATAACCTAATTGATAAATTAAGTACTTTTAAAATTAATATTACTTTCGTATAATGTTATTATTAAAAGATATTTATTTATATAAATATGATAATATAATTTAATAGGGATCGATATAATCATTATAATGTTATGAAATTTTGTTGTTGTAAAAACATGAATTTTAATAAAAAATAAGAATTTTATTTAAAAGAGTCAATTATCATATTTTAGAAATAGTTTTTGTAATATAAATACCATTTTTCAAATATTAATGTTAAAATTATCCATCAAATACCTCATAATAATTTTATTAGACAATAAATTTTTTAGGTAAACCTTAATTACGACAGAAATATATGGTCTGTATTATAACATAATAAAAGGTCAAAAATGATGTAATAATTTAAATAAAGGAAATTCATGAGAAAATATATATTTTTCCAATAAAATTATTTGTTTTAAAGTTATTTTATAAATTTTATATTCTTTTAATGATCCCTCCAAATCCTATATTATATTTTATGGTTTTTAATGCAATTCATTAAAAAAATGCCTCACTTCCACATCACCAATGGTAATATTTTAATATTTATAATTCGAATATCTATAAAATACTATAATTTATTTGAATTTGGTAGAAATCATGGGAAATTACCATAGGATTGTTAAAGATTTGTTAATTTTATCAAATATTTTACAGAACACAGGTTTGGATGTTATTATTTAATTCCCTCTCTATTACTATATGTACCCACCCAACATAAAAATAATCTATAAAGGAAAAATGTTGAGTGTGAATTTACTCTCCATATACCTCTCTAAAACCCTTCCAATATGTTCCAAATATCTTAAGATAATCCATTAATTCTTCTAGAATAACCCTCCCAAGGAAAGGTATTCACTACTAGTCTCCATTTATGAAATGTATTCGTATTATGCCATTTATTTCCTAGTGATCAGTTTGTAATGTCTTTTTACCCATCCATTTTATTTTTCCTTTGTTTTCTATGTTATGAGAGATCACATTTCACTCCAATTAATCCCTCAAATAAATCCTTTTATACACTTTTTATGATAAAAAGATCAGTGCAAAATAATTGTGTAGTGAATAATCATCCCCATTTCCACCAATGGTATTAACCTATATGTACATATAAATCAATTATTGTGGAAATTATAGAATTTAATACACACTATATATATCTGGGATTAAAATTTAATAATGGTGTTCTTATGTTATATAATCTTTGTGGCACACAAATACATTTATATAATATGAATGCGATAGGTGTGCCCAAAATTATATAGGACTCCAATGAATTGGGTTTTGTTTTTATCTTTTGAGATACCACAGAAGGTACGTTTCAGGTTATCCTAAGTGCACTATATTATGACATTGTAGTATTTAGCATTGACTTATGTTATGATTTTATGTTTTATATTGTTTTTACATTCCCATATCATCTTGAGGTTATCATCCTATATCATTAATCAATGTTCATGTTTTTGACTCTCACTCATTTTATGTAACTTTATATACCTATTGTCTAAAATGTATTAATTTTATTATATTACTATTTTATTTTCTCTTACTCTAATTTATAAATCTGCCATTTTAAACAATTGTCGTATATTTATTAGCTATTATTAAAAGATCAATGTATTTTAGGTGAATGTAATTGTGTGTTAAATGATGTCTTTGTATAACTATTTCCTATTAATGTGCTATGTATAGAATATTCAAAAAAACTATGCCTCTCAGTCTTCTGGTATTCAATTATGTGTTTCTTTATTTAATAAATAAATAATTAAGGTTTATTAAAGATGGGGGTGATCATAGTTTGTATTAGATGAATGTATAGATATTTTAGGGATTATAAATAACAAAATATAGTGAAAGACTTATGTATAAGCCTAAATATAATAATATAATCCTAAATTTTAGAATATTAGAGAAAAAATGGCTTTCATAAAAAAAATATTTTTCAGATTAAAGAAATTGTAGTGGATTTGACACAGTTGTAGTTAGGGGTAATAATACCGAAAAAGGGAGAAATTGGAAATAAATGAATCATCACCTACTGTATAAAAAAGAGGCCATTATGGAAATATTATTTTACACTCTAGGGGGATAATATTTAAAAAAATCATATGATCTTTAAAAAACATTGTGGATGGAACAAAATTGTGCCTAAAACATTTTGTTAGGAATTAGACCATGAATAACACATATTAACACAAAAAAATTCATATCTTATGTAATATATATTACTTAGGAGGTCTCCCTTCAATGTTTATAGAATACATTTTATATTGTTAATAGTTTTAAAATTATCATCTATAATTTATTTTTTATGAATTAAATGATTATAAATAAAATCAAATATCGAAAGGAACGAATGATATCCATTCATGATCTTCAAATTCAATATTTCAAAATGGTTCTATATATTTCTTCATATCAATAATGTTTTTAAAACTTTTCAAAAACCACAGTAAAATATGGATATAGAACTATTAATGGGAATAGAGAATGGAAAAATTATTTCATTCTAACTATTTAACATCTCCCCAATCCATATTTCTATTTTAAATTTCCTACTAAACCTTATGATACACCCTTGGGAAAAATTTGATACTATAATGGGAATGGATTAGATTTCTATATTTAAATATAACATAAATATCTATGGGAATGAAATAATCTTTTGTATAAAAAAACTCCATTTTATCGAATACTAGTGCATATATGTGGATGAATCTCATATTGAATCATTATCCCATGAATGGATATTATTGTCTTATTAGAAAGTGTATATAGCTTAAATGATCAAGATTATGGAAAAGATCATCCTTGATTACATATCGATATTATGGTAATTTTCTAATGTGTTTTCTAAAGTATTTATTGGTCTTTCTCTGTGCCAGGAGATTGAGTTCTTAATCAATCTTATACCTATATATTTTCTAATATCCAAGAAATAGAATAGATACTATTGAGCATGGGGAGATGAAGAAGTAATTATATGAAAATTTGGATAATGGATTTATATGACCTTGTTCTTTACCATGGGATGTGTTGATCATATTCGTCAAGAATAATGATGGATCAATGTACCTCTTTATTTATTATCACGAGATCAACCAGATCATGATAATTAGGAAGAATCATATTACACATATTTATGACAGGAATAATGAATTACATGAATCCTAGTATTTCTCTATGTTAGATCTGCAAAAAATATATTATAATTTAATTTTTAATAAGAAGAATTCCTCTAGACTACTTTTCATACGAGGTACAAGAATTATGAGTTTATAGTGGTTCGATTTGGATAAAAAAATACATCAACTATCTTCATGAATATAATGGGTAATGTCTATTGGGATTAACTATAGAAAATATCATATAAAAGGATAATTTATATTCCAAATATATTAACTATGATTTTAGTACGAAGAAAGTATCATTCATAGTGAATTTTACCACCATCAATTAAATATCTCATTATCCTTCGATGATGGAGCTAGTTTATTGATTTCCTAGAATAAAAAATTTGACTATGATCCATTGTGATATTTTATTATATAGATATTATCATAAATATATAAGATACTTATCATGATTTTTAATTCCACAAACAAATTTCACTTAAAAGGGAGTGATTTTTTTTCTAATATAATGAATGAAAAGAGAGAATTATAGTGTTAAAAAAGATGTTAATTACTACTCATGTTCTCACATTACCCACATGTGAGTAAGGATTTGGGAACTATATTTTTTTATAGAAAAAATATTGATTTTTTTAATAATATAAGATAAAAACATTAAAGACTATTATTTAGTCCAATTAATTATCAACTCATGATCTCGATTTGGTTGTATTGACACCCACATTAATGATTTGACAGCTTTATCTTTATGGGGGGGGGGGGATGTTTGAAATATATCTGGTTTACAAAATCTACAAGTATATATTTAAAAAAAATATCTTAATATTTCCTAACGACGGTGGTTAGTTCTGATGAAAGATAATGTGTGTTCAATATATTACCATCATGGGAAGAAAAAAAATGTAGAAAATTATCTAAGTAGAAATGATCACGCAACCTTATCCATGTTGTGGATTAAAAGGTTTCCAATATTTATACAAATTAAAAGTATGGATATGGGAGTAATCAAAAGTTATTTGTCCTACCTATATAAAATAACTAGTCAATAATCTAGTCATGAAACGATCTAGGAGGCCAAGAAATATGATTATGTACTATATCTAATGGTAGAGAATATTATAAAGGTGAAATTGTATAATGATTGATTTATTACTTTTAGAGACATAATATGTTACCCATAATAACAAGAGTTAATGGGGGATCCTTTGTATGATTAAAATATTATATTCTTCTCTATTCATTAAGGATGTATTAAGATATATTGAGATATAATGAAAAACATATATTAGGAAATCAGGAAGTGTTATAATTTTCTTCTCAATGCACTGTATTAGAAAACTTTAAGGCTGAATGACATATTTCTATTGTTATGAGGCAACTATTTCCCACATAGGTACATAAATTGGAAAAATTTACAATTTATTTCATTTTGGTAATCTCAAGGACTTTTAATGGAAATAATACCATTTGGTTTATATTCGATTACCACCGAAATAATGAATATTTAATTTCTATCATGGAAGATATATCTCTTGACTAAATCACCATGATATATGTTAGGGAAATTTTAAGATAACATAGAGTTCTACTAACAATTTTATCTGATCGATACATGAGGTTTAACTAGAGGTTCTGAAGAATCTTTCAACAAGTTTTGGATATAGAGCTTATTTTCAGTGTTTCTTATCACATTTATACATATGGTTAAACTAATAGAACCATTAAAAATATATAGGTTATTCTAATATCATGTTAAATGAATTTATAAGGATGTTGGGGTCAACACCTTACACTAGTGTAATTCCAACATAACAGTAGATACCATTTTATCATTCAAATGGATAATTATGTGGATTTATATGGGATGCGGTGTCATACTATGACATGTTGGGATGAAGTTGTAGAGTATAAGATTATGGTACATGTACTTATAAAAAAATGAATTAGATGTTTTGAACCATTCAATGTCATATAAATTCAAGAACATTTATATTAAAAATTTGTTTATAAAATCATCTAAGGGGTCTAGAGATTGATGATGATGGTAAGTTGTTCATTCATAAATCATTGTGGAAGAAACTCATGAGATTTTGGAAGAAGGCAATGATTAGCATAGGATACATCGGCTCCTATGAGATCTTTGATTACATCGACGTTGTGGAATTTTGACTAGTAATTAAACTTGACCTATCCAAAGTACATGATGTTTCCCATGTGTCCCTATTGATAATTCACATTCCATACCCCTCACAGTTACTAAATCCAAATTTAGAACCCATTAAGGAAAATATTTTACATGAGGATAGACTAGTGAATATCTTAGATTGAAGAGACAATGTTCTATGAAGTAAAACAACTAACTTGGTCAATGAATTGTGGAAAACCCACATGTTTGAGGAGGAGGCATGGTTTTTTGGATGCGGTGTTGAAATAAAAGTAACCTTATCTCTTCTATTGTATCAAATTAAATTTTATATCGGTAAATTTATTAGTGTGGGAATAATTCTACAACCGAAACTATAATAAATAAAATTATATTTTTGAATGAATAAATTTATTATCATATAACATATGTACAGAAAGTACATACATATATCTATTATTTTTGATCATTATAAAAAATAGATTTTAAAATTTAAAAGAACATTAAGTATATAAAATATTAATAACATATCTCTATTATAGTAATTGTTAGAATGGGTATATATTAAAGGTTATGATAAATTCTCATTGGCATATTTGGAAGAAGCGATATTCTCACCATTTATGATCATATACAATGAATCCTATTTATCATATGTTTTTATAGAGATAGTGTTAATATTAATTTCCCTAGACCAATCCTAAGAAGAAATCCAACAACTAGAAAACTAACAAAACCATTTACGAGGGAAGTTCATGCAAATCTAGATCACGACACAAACCATGTTCGCTGAACCCCCTAATATATCTCCATCATTGCAATCCTTACCCCTAGAGCATACACTGTTGTAATAAGGGGCTGTCTATCTAGATCATAGTAACATAAATTAGTATGGAGTCTTATCAAAAAAATAATTAGTTTTGTTATCCCTTTTCATTATTAATTTATACATACTCTTATATATGGGTTTATGGAAATTAGTTTTTTCATACAAAAAAACCAAATTTGTATTTTTTGGAAACTTCATGGTTTTAACGTACTTTTGGAAAAAATAAATAATTATTAAATAAATAATTATTTCATATAATAATATTTAAAATTAATAATATTTTAAATATAAATGATAAAATAATATAATGAGGTCCAATGTAATCATTTTAAGAGTTAGAAAATAATATTTTTGAGAATATTTTTTTATAAAATAGTTATTTTCATTTAAATATCTAAATTTTTATATTTAGATATTTATTTTGAAAAATTAAATATCATTTTTGATATCATAACCTTAAAATTATCTAATTCTTTAATTTTGATTATTTTTTGAGGAAATCAAATTTTTGATTAAATAAATAATGTATAAATATACCATATGCATTATAACACCATAAAAGACCAAAAGTGACATAACAAGCACAATAAAAAGAATAAAATACTATGTACTGATTTTAAATATAAAATAATGTGTTTTGAAGTTATTTGATTAAAATTATAATTCGTTAATGAATCCTTTAATTCATATAATATATTTTAATGATTTAAATCAATTATTGATAAACTTTATTCAATTTGGAATTAATAACAACATTATATTAATATTTTATATTCTTAGATTTATAAATACTGAAAAAATCCCATCTTTTGGTGAAACCATGAGATTTTTTGTAGTATTAATTATTTTCTCAAAGAATGTTTAAAACCAATGTTTAGAAATTAATAAATAAATCCCAATGTTTTCAATAAATTTCCACCTTAACTCTCACTACTATTCAATAAATACCCATTTAGAAAACAATTGATCTCTATATCTGTATCTAATTACATAAAAAGTTCTTACCATTCTTTTTAGAACCCCCTCCAATGCATTTATATTCTCTTTCTCTTTTTAAGGGATTCTTTCCTCTATATTATTCAAGAACATTTTTCGTATTGTGAAATTTGATATTCAATTGATCATTTTTATTGTTTTTTAAATATCCATTTCATTTTCATTATGATGTCTAAGTAATCATAGAAAATACTCAATCTCATTAAACCCATTTATGTATCATTTTTCACGACTATTCCACGGCAGAATTTTGCTTGTCATTTTTCCCAGAATAATATTTTTGTAGGGAATACCCAACCCCGTTTCAACTCAATGGTGTTGATATAGATGCAATCATACATAATCCATTGAGAAATTCAATAAAAGTTATACACCCTATATAAACCTTGTATTAAAATTAATAGACGATGTTCTTATGTTTTATGTTTTATGTGTCATAACAATTCTTTTACATAATATGAATGTAAAAGGCAGGGAAACAATTATATATCCTTCTAATGCCTATGAAATGTTTTCAAATTTTGATAAACCATGTTTGGTGCATGGGTGGTTATCCTAAGCACTCTATGTTACGTTTTCTCACCTGTTGGTCATGAAATATTCTTATAAAGACTTGTTTTATGTTTTTCCACATTATTACATTTCATTGATGATATCATATTATATCATGCTTTTATGTTCATGTATTAAATTATCATCCATTTTACATCACAATGTTATGACTATTAAAAAAACATACATTTCTAACATCTTTTTATTCTATTATTATTCACTTATAATTATTTATATCTCACCCCATTTTTAATCATATCCCCATGTCATATCATGCTGTATTAGAAGATCAATGAATTTTTAGTGCATTTCAAGGAGTTTTAAATAATGTATTTATATCCATATTTCATGGGAAAATTATATATATTAAATATTCCAAAGACACTATATATCTCAATATTATGGGATTGTATAATAAGCATCATAATGTAATAAATCATTAATTAGTGTGTATTAATGATATGTATAATTGTATTCTCTCCGTTTGAAAATTTTGTTCTTATATGTTTTTCATTACAAAAAAACATAGGATATTTTGACTTATGAATATTTTAAAATATAAATTTTTATTCTTCAATCATATCATATTTTCAAAAAACCATAACCTAATGATTCACCCTATTCCATAACTAATTCTTTGTGTGGTCATGAATCTGAATAAGAAGTACCTCATACTAACGATTCTCTTCCCACTGTACTTATTTGAGGATCAAAACATGAGATTAATCCAGAGGATTTTTTTCTAAAAAATGAAAATTAAAACACATCTTATACTATAGATAAACATAGAGTAAATACCACTTAAAAGATACAAATCTAATATTTTCTTGAATTTCATACGATCCAATGAACCACAAACATGAATTATCCTTTTTCCAAAAAGCATAACAATTTTTCCTAGAGGTATATAATTCCTAAAACTATAATATTCCTAAAATGGTTGATATTTTCTCTAACTAGTAGAAGAAGGTTTCCTATTATCTAATACATACTCATATTTTTATGAATCATCTTCCAATTATCAACTATTTCATCTAATAGTTATGGTCGTAAAACTATTCATTCATGTACTTCACAAGTTGTAGTGTAACACATTTTTCTATATAATTTCTCAAAACTGCTTGTATGTAAACTAGAAGGAAAAAAATATTATATGAAATTTCACTAATGAATGATGTTGATCCCAACTTCTCAGGTAATTTGAATAAAATCGAAGCATGTCTGACAATATCTAAATCTATTACTTTCACTAACCATAAAATATAGGATTAAATAATATAATAAAGTGAAATTTAGTAACTATATAATGATGAATGCTTAAAAAAATTAGAGCTTGACCTATGATCACCGTCTGATTCAATATACTGGGGAAATAAATGTGACTTTGATACATCATTGAGATACCATCCAGAATGTTGATCTAGAGACACAATATCTCTAATATTATTGAAATGAAAACATTTAGATAAATGATAAATAATAACCCATATCTCATTATTTCAATGATATGCCTTTGGTAGTCCAACAAGAAAATCCATATGTATTTTTTTCCTTTGTCAACTCTGCTACTGGAAAAGGATGAATCATAGCCTTTAGAAATTTTCATTCTTATTTAAACCAAAATTAATTCAAACATTTTAGTGTAAATCTAACAATAAATCTTTTCATTCCATACTAAAATAATTATTTCATATGGTATCAATACATCCTAGTGTTTCTGAGATGAATGGAATATATGTTTCTATAAAATTCCCTCAACAACTCTCTTATCAACTAAGAATCACAAGGAACAAGTAATGTCTTCCCAAATATGATAACACCTCATTATCATAATCAATATTTGATAAAATACCCTTCGTGAATGAATATGCCCTTTTAATGAAACTAGATCATGCTTCCAAGTCTACTTAATTTTATATAAAAAGATGATTCCATTGAAATTTGAGATAACATGATAAATCTCCTCCATATATATATTTTATAAACCAATATTCCCCAAACAATTTAATAAAGGATCATGTTCGAGTTGTATAATAATTAATGAAACAATATCATTCTGATTTAATATATCATATTTTATTTTTCAATTCCAAAATTGTAATGAATCATGTTTTCATAATCGTTAATCACTTCTATCTATATTTTCTTCCCCATGTTCAACTATTTCTGAGTGAATATATAGTTCAATTTTTTTATTAGTATATATTTTTCACCATACACTCTATAAATTGTGTTATCAAATGTTTTTGGATAAAAAATAGCCATTAGTTCTATGTAAATTATGTTATAATTTAGCTCATGTGGTTTCAGTTGATATGAAGCCTAAGAAATATTTAATTATTAATAGAACTAAATTTAGTCCCTTCAAAGAAGTATTGACATAGATAAAAAATTTAGCATTTCTATATAGTAGGGATAAAACTAAATGATTATATATTCATATTTTCAACTCCATGAAACAATAATTTTTTTTTCATCTATAGTTCATGATAATATAGTTAGTAGGATAGACAATATGGCAATGTTTTTTGAAAAACCATAAGTAGTATAAGATTAATAAATGAAAAGTATAAATCTATATGACATTACTATTCCCTGGACACTCTAACTAATTTTATTTTTTTGGATAAATAATTATTTCTTATTTAAATAAAATATTTCCATTAAAATAAATCAACCACATATAGGATTTAGGGTTACTAAATTATGCATATTACAGATTATTATTCCTGGATTGAAAACAAATCCTCCAATAATTCTCAAGATCAGAAAAAACTTTTATAATATATCCAGTTTTAATTAATAAATAAACCATATATATATCTAATAAATCATGGGAAACTCTATTTAAAATTCCCCAAAACACAAAATCATAATTCCCATAGATGTTTAAAATCAATAATTTATAATGTCATATCACATCACCATCAAATAATGTTACCCAATCCTAGAATCCATATTCAAAAAATAATAATCTCTCATGATCTAATAAAATAAGTAATTTAAAAAGGAGATAGATAATTATTCTCAACTACAATGTTATTCAAGGGGCTATTATCATATAAAATCTTGAAGGGAAAACCATTTTCTTAATAAACCTAATTGGTGATCCCTATGGTGAAGTGTTAGATGAATGAATCCCAAATTATGTATATTTTGTAACTATTGTTTAACTAAAAAATGATATAATTAATCCATTAAAAATAATATTTTAATATTTTATTAGAATACATAGCTTAGTAAATTGTAAATTCATTCTATTTATTGGTTATAACACTTGAAAATTATTATTTTAAAACATCTAGATATTCATTTTCTAGAGAAACATCACTAGTTTGAACATCCTATATATTCTAAAATATATTTTTGTAAAAAAATAATTTCTATATTTTTTATTTTTCATAGCTTCCTGAAATTTTAATAACAGTATTAATTCATTATTCAACCCAAAATGAATCACATAATATAAAAAACTATTTTCTCTCTACTATTTATCTGATAATGATAATTAAAATTATAGTAAATCCTTGAGTAAAATTAATTTCTATAAGGGTAATGACAATAAGGATTGTAGGTATATAATTTTCATATAAAAATACATAATGATTATAATAATTTATATTTACTATAACTCTACCCCCATATGTCTTTACCAAAATATCAATAATTATATCATGAGGTATGATTTTTAATTTATCAAAAAATATCACATATATGATTTAATTTTTATCCATACAATCTAATAAGACAATGGAATAATCAGAATAAACAGTTAATGCACCTAATATCACATCATTGGGTGGTATAATATCTATATACATATTATAAAATAAATTATCCTCACTACTCTATTTTTGATATTTATTATTTCCATCCTTCATTCCAATAATCTGACAAGTACTCCGATAATGACCAATTTAATTAGATTTAAAAACATCTTATTCCTATCCTTTAATTATTATTTTGATCATTATAATGATTATTTTATTTGTAATCTGGATGAAAATGTCCCAATCCTCCACATTGAATACATTTCCCAGATATTTTAATACATTAACTAGTGTTATTTTTAAGACACTTATCAAAAATAAAATCATTATTTTCTTACAATTGGATTTATTTCATGGATTATATCCATTTTATTTCAACCTTGACTACTTTGTATGCTTGTTTCTGTTAGAAAATATATCATAAAAAAAAAAAATCAAATTTCAACCATCATAAAAAATCTTACATGTTTCACATAACATTTATAGTACAAAAATTCAAATTAATTTTGATATCATTGAATCAAACCTGGTTAAAAATGCTTAATTTAACTATCAATATCCTGATTAAATTTTGGGTATACCTAGCCATATGGGTGATGTTTTATTTATATACATACAATAACAATTATCATTTATAAAAAAAGATATGAATGTTTTTCCACCATATGTGAAATAGCTACAAGAAAGGTTTTTATATGGAAAAATATAGCTACTAAAACTATTATAAACATATTATTTCATGATTACTATACAATAATATCTATCCATTCAACACAAGGATCATAATATCCTTGTGTATTTAGAATAATATTTTTATAATATGTCAAATGAAACTAAAACATGGAATAATTAATTTATTCTTCATAGTGAGATCCTATAATCCATATGAGCTCATAATTCTCCATTGGATAACCTAGGGAACACATGAAAGAGAGGGGTGCATTAAATATCCCAGTTAGGGAATAAATATGGTAAATAGGCATAACATGTTTGTTAATGGTATAACATGATATAATAAAAGTTAAGGCACATGAGTAATAAATTGATTATTAGCATAAATATCATTGTACCGTCTGACCCTGGAAGTATATGAAAGTGGAAAAAATATAAATCATGTCATAAATATAAGTAAAGGATAACTGCCGAGAAAAAATAATAGGTTGGATCGATTCCCGTAATCATGTTTGTTCACTCTATAAACCCATAAATGTTGTCACATGGTATTAAAAAGTTACCTAGTCCATTATAAGGATATATAATTGTATTCTCACTTGTGACATTCATATTATTTTTAAGTACAAGTGTGACACATATGTCAAAAAATTATAAGGAACAAACATAAGAATTAACCATGGAATGAAATCGGTTTCATAATATTTTCTCATAATATAATCATAAGATATTTCTTAAAACATTTATTTGAGAAACAATATTAAGGCATGTATTACCCATTAATAGGAGGGAGAACGAGCTAGGTAAATGAACTACCGGAAATTAGATATTTCCCAATGCTTCTATACCAACGGTTTGCAAAAACCGTTGGTATAGGTATCCTTTCCCAACGGTTTGGCCAAACCGTTGGGAAAGGCCCCCAAATTGGCCACTTTTCCCAACAGTTTGGCCAAACTATTTGGAAAGGTAGACCTATCCCAACGGTTTGGACAAACCATTGGGAAAGGCCCCCAAATTGGCCACTTTTCCCAACGGTTTGGCCAAACTGTTGGGAAAGGTCCCCAAATATGCCACTTTTACCAATGGTTTATCGTTGGGATAGGTCTACCTTTCCCAACAGTTTGGCCAAACTGTTGGGAAAAGTGGGCCAAAATTCAACATCCTCCACAAAATGAAAATCTCAACCAAAGACCTATACCCACGGTTGTTAAAATCGTTGGTATAGACCTATACCAACGGTCTTAACAACCGTTGGTATAGGTACTTTCATTTTTTATCGGACCTTCGTACCGAGAATATTATATAAATCAAAATTTAAAATATTTATGAGAATACATATATATATTTATGTAATTATGATCACAAAAGTCATGTTAGGAAAGTGGGTGAGTCATTCAATGATAAACGAGGGGTCGTGGGATCAAATCCCAGCAGATGTTTTATTTTTGGAATTTATATACCAACGGTTCCATTCCCGTTGGTATAGATTTCATATTACCTATACCAATGGTTTCCAAAACCGTTGGCATAGGTCTATACCAACGGTTTTTGGAAAACCGTTGGTATAGACCTATCCCAACGACTTACTTGGCTACGGTTCTCCAAACCGTTGGTATAGGCTATACCAACTGTTTGGAGGCCTATACCAACAGTTCCAAACCGTTGGTAAAGGTTAGTTTTCCAGTAGTGATGTTTAATAGAAATATATATACAGAATTTAGAACCATTAAATAAAATCAATGATAGATAAAAGGGGGTTAAATTGGGGGTGGCCATGACTGGAATAAAAGGTCAGTATAGATATAACCCTTACCTCATGCCATATTTTTCAGATTCATTCTTTATCCACATTAATAAAAAACATATATTAATTATTTACAATATTTAGAAACTTTTTATTATTTTTTATCCCTTTATTAATGTTTTTTCCATTTCAAGATTAATTAACTAAAAAATTAATTTCATTTTTGATGTTATAATTTTAAATTCATATGGTTCTCAAAATCACATGGTTGTGTTGACTAAGGTCAAAGAGATTATTATTTTATTAATCATCATCAATATGGTAATCATTAAATAATTAACATTTTTATACATAAAATATACTTTAAAAAACAACTATTAAATATGGTTATGAAGAATTAACCATGTTATAATCATATAGATCGTAGGAAATACATAATCATGAGTAATGCTTCCATTCATATTATGTGGTAATAAACACATAGCACATCACTTCATAAGGTGGTTGTATGACACACACACAAACCATGGCATCATTTATTCAATGAATTGTAAGCTAAGAAAATATAACATATATGAATTTTTCATAATAATTATTTTGTCATAAAGATAATATATAATTGTAAAATTAAACCATATTACCTTCCATGTGATGTGTATGTGAAAAAATAATCACATTGCTTTGTAAGGAAACCATTTTATTTACAAACAAGCGATGTTACCTTATTCCCTATGGAAGAGAAAGTATATAGTTATACGTAACATTACAATCATATAATTATAATCATATCAAAAATATAATATATAATCATTAAATAAATCATTATATCCATCCATGAGAATCAGTGATAGAAAACAAATTATGTTGGTTTGCGAGCAGTAGTTCACTGTAAACAAAATCTACTATTTTGATTCCCATTTGTGAGTGGATGAGATGGTTATAGTTAGTTACCTTAACATAAAAACCTATCAATATATAAAATATACTTTTGTTGTTATATCATAATGTTTTTATAATGTTTTGATGATTTGGAAGAAGAAATAAAATAAAATTATTGGTTAAGGTTGTTATGTTTTCCTTTGACATTTTCATTAGGATTTCACAAAAAAGAACTCCAATTTAGATGACTTGATCAAACCAAGGTTTCTAGGATAATGTGGGGGAAATAAATAAAGTTATTTCTCTAGGACATGGATAAACCAATGGGGTTTTGAAGTGTTCAAGGTAGAGGAGAGGGGTGGCCTTTTAGAAGTGGGGAGATGAAAAATTTTGGGATTTAAAAAAAAGAATTGTACCCAACTATTTCGCAAGAAAAGGCTAAAAATGGAAAATTTTAGATCCATATATGTAATATGGTTGGAATATTACCATAAATATATAATTATACTTTTTGTGTAATTTTAACACTTATCATTTTAATTTTACCTCCTAGTAAACCCGTTTTTACCTAAACCATGTTAATAAATATTACAATTTTTACTATTCATTATGGTGAAAAATTATTTTGAAAAAATTAAAAAATGAAAACTATCATCCTTATAATATAGAACCAATTTTTCTAAAATGAAGTCATAAAAGTGAAATAATTTTTTTTAAAATAAATCCCACAAACGTGTTAAAAAACGGTTTGTCATGAAATGAATTGTTTTTAGGAAACAATGATATCATATAAACTATTTGGAAAGTAATACTAATTAATAGAATTTAAATTAATAATTTTATATATATAAAAAATAATTTTCAGTTAAATCATTCCTCAGAAGGTTTTATTTGAATTATTTAACATTAAAAAACATAACACACCTTATATCAATTTTTTGAAACATGTGTATGAATTCCTAAAAATTAACAGATACTAAAATCAAGTATAAAGTTGATTTACATGTAATTAATTTCATGAAATAAAAAAAGAATACATATTTCAATTATAAATAATATTTAATGATTAATGTGACATAAATTAATTAATATTTTTAAAAAGAAAAGAATGTTCTACAAAATATATCTATTTTTCCCTATTCATTTGAAAATCAGTATTCTATGAAAATTCCAAAATTTTCTTCCTAATATGTTGTATTGATATTATGATTTTAAAATAAATCACAAAAAAATGTCAAAACTTTCAAGAAAATAGTTATGATATTTTTTCAGAAAAAAATAGAAATAAATTTGGAAGGAAATATATATTTTTATAATAAAATATATTTGTTAAATTTTAGAGATGATTTAATAATTATTTTTTAATAAATATATTTTTAATAGAAGTGATATATATTTTCTAAATCAATTAATACTATTCATAATTTACAATTTAATGGCTAGGATATATCAATCATGTTCAAAATAAAATATTTTAATATTATATAATACTTTATTTGAACTTAGTGTTTAATTTCACACACTCTATCAAACATAGTTTTCCATTTTAAAAACACAAGGTATCAAATTTTTCCCCTTATGGAATTTTACCCTTGAAATTTAATATTACAAACTATGGTGATAATATATGAAGGCACTTATGCTTCATTATGTCTTCCAGTTCCATTTTTTCTTTCTTAGACTTGTGGTTTTTTCCTAAAACATTGACGAGGTGTCTTGCCATATTTTTTAAAACGTTGTCTCTAAGATAAAAGATCTTCAATAGACACTCCTCGCATAAATGTTATTTTTCCACTAGTACCACCTATGGATTCATTATAAGTGATAGGTATGATATGTTCTTCCTAAATATTGATATATTTAACACATCATGTAATGAGATAATTTTGGTGGAAGTGATATTATATATACCACCACTCTAATGTGATCGACGATCAAAAAGTAAATGATATATATAGGGCTCAGTTCTCCCTTATTCACAAACATTACAACTTTATTCCACTATGATATATGGAGGAAGAACATATCTCTAACCTGAAAAATTTTATCTTATAAGTGATTATATTAATTTCATTTTTTAGACTATTCATAAATTTCATGTGATGATAAATAGTTAGACCCCTCTCTATCTTCTCTTAGAAAAGTTCAGGCCCCATTGTCTTCCAATCTCAAACATTCTCCCCACATATTGGAGCTTGAAAATGCTTCCCTTATAGATTTTCAGAAGGAGTAAGTGGAATTATATAATTAATGATGTTGTTATATGATAAATATATAAGGGAATGGTTCTCATCCCAAATTCCTTATAAATTCGTTCAATAATACCATTAAATTCACTCTAGGGTGTGGATTTTCATCTATAAGTATTATTTTGGGGTTGTAAGTAGTACTGAAATTGAGTTCTATATCCAATGGTCAACAAATGTAATTTCATGGTCCCACAATTCCATATTCCTTAGTAAATCATATCATGTAATGTTTCTTTATTAAAGATAAATGAAAAATACACAATAAATTATACAATCAATGAGCACTTTCATTCTAGATTTTGGAGAATTAGAAAAAAACATTAAAATTATGAGAGTTATAGGAAATACATACAATTGACTAATTATATTCCTGTGAACTACTTCATTTTATGATATAATAACCAATTTAATTTATACTAAACCTGGAAAAAATATTTTTAAAAAAATTGCGAGCCTAAAATTTCTCAGTAAGGGGTCTTAAATATAGTTAATTATATTTTTATAAATAATTATTTAAGAACTCTGTTAAATTTTTTATATCAAATAAATAAATATTATTTTATTTTTTTAAAAAATTTCAATATACATATTATTCAAAAAATAAATTTCAAATATAATATCTGAAAAACACTTGAATTTATCATTGAAAATAATTTTAATATAATATTTCTTTGATAGATTAGAGTGATATTTGAAAGATTATGTAAAACCCATGGGGCCACATATCGTAATCTCTAGTAGGTCAACATCACCTCAAGGTAGTTTTTTTACTCCCCACACCATAAAATTTCTTTGATATACAAGACCAAAATTAAATTTTTAAGAAAATATTTTTAGGAAGATCTTCTTTTCTCATTCATGACAAATTAAAACCATTATAAAATATTATCTAAATTATTTCCATAAAATAATATAATTATATAATATCTAATCATAGAAGAAATTAATTTTTTAAAAAAATTTATGATGAACCCATTGTTAATTTTCATTTCATTTCTAAGAATATAAATACAATAACATTGAAAACAATGCTTGTAAAATTCACGAAATTTAAAACTTAATCATAGATGATGTCCATATCAAATATAATGAATGACATTAATGGTTATATAAAAAATTATTATACATATAATTATAATTTTCTTTGATACTTATGATTATTTTATATAAAATGACAACTTATATTTATAATAATTGGCATTAAGAAAAAATAAAATACCCATATTAAACAAGTGTTCTAAAATTGAAAAAAAACAAATAATATTTTTTTTTATCATAGTGGTGTTTTAAAAATGAAAAATGAAAAAATAAATTTTATAAATAAAATTACATTACATAAAATAATAATTTTTATGAATAATTATTTATACAAAAATTAACTCCCTTACCTATGTAGAACCAGTTTCTTTCTTCTTAATAGGAGTCTCTCCCTCTCTCTTAACTATTTATCACAATTATTTTATATAAAATAATATTGTATTGTGAATTATGAATGATGGATCATATATAAATGACCATTATATCACTTTTTAGATATATATATATATATATATATTTATAATAAAAGACACCAGATTGAAATATGGATATATTTGAATTAGTTAAATTCATAGATTATAGAGTAAGTGTGGATATAGATTATAAATAATTTTTCTTCAAAATCATATTCAATTGAAAAATATAGAATTGAATAAATCCACCAACAAAGGTAGGTTCATTTCTTGTAAAGAAATATTGAGGAAATTTTGAGAAACAAATAAATCGTTGAAACTATTCCAAATAATTTTTTTTTAAATAAATATACTGTAATTTTAATTAATTTCAATGAAATTATTGAATTATATATTCGTTACTTTTAATTTTTTTTGTTTTAGACCAATATTCATCACGAAGCATCAAGGATTGGAGATAATGTTGTAGAAATTTATTGAAAAAAAAAAATGATTTTACTTTTGAAAAATGCTACTGTTATGATAAAAATCTATGGAATAAAAAACAGAAAGGATAGGAATAGAGAACATCAAACCAAAATCCCTAAAAATGATTCAAAAATCATTTTCTAATTTGAAAAAAATACTAAAAAACCATTCTCGAACCAATACATCCACAAGAATAATAAAAGTCCAGATTTATAATGAAAAAAATACTTTCTATTCAAAAATCACATATTCAGATACCTAAAGAATATGAATACTCAAAAACCTACCTATGATATTCAAATAAAAAAAATTGATATTCGACCATGATCTAAAAGTCACATTTTTAATTGGTCGATCTTGATTGATCTCTTTTGGTGTCTGTTCTTGAACTTGAAGCCTCATAATTGTTCAGTAGTCCCTCACCAGAAGCTGATCCTTCATCTGAGCTTGACCCCTTGGTCTGTCACACCCCGATCTCGCTGACGCGTGACTTGAGTACAAGGTATAAAACTGCGCGTGCGAGTTATAAAACTATGCGGCAATCACGAATCTTAAACCTTTATGCGATCAATGCCGGGTGGCATAGTTTGAGCGTGGTTTGCCCAACCGCAAGCACGACGGCATGTGAGTCGTGCAGTTGAGCGATGCTTGAAATAAATAATTTGTTTTCTTATTTGGGTTGTTAAATTGTTATTACTATTATTTTTATTTTTATTTTTATTAACATTATTCTTATTATTATTCTTATTGTTAATAAATTTTATTAATATTATCTTTATTATTGATATTATTATTGTTATTATTTTTATCATTATTATTATTATAATTCCTGTTTTATTATTATTATTATTAATATTACTAATTCTATTTTAATTAATGTAATGGAATGAAAAAAATATACTAAACGTAACCCTAATACTCGTGCCCCCTGTTTCCTGTTGTGCGTCATGAGCAGCACCTCCCCTTCCCTTCTCCTGCGTGCAGCGCCGTAGCCGTGACCCCCCCTCTCCCCGGTTCTCCTGCTCGTGCCCCGACCTCCACTCCTAGCACCACTCGCCACCTCCTCTCACCGCCGCCGCTCTCACCGTCCACCTTCTGCTATCCACCCCTCGCATGGCCACAACCCCCATCCTCCCCTGGTTCAACTTGACCTCACCCTATAACCCCAGAACCGCCTCACCGCTCCTATCTACCACCCTAAAAACTCGACCTCACCATTTAATCCCAATCTCGCCTACATGCTCTAACCCTCCGCGCCGTGTTCCTACGATTTTTGGACACCAACTTCCAACCCTCCACGCTCCGACAAGGCCACCCCTATCCTACAACCATCCAAACCTCTACCCAAGCCACGCTCTAGCCTCCCGCGTACTGGCTAGGCTGCCTCCGGCCTCCCACGCTCCAACAGGCCATTCTTTCCGACTTTGAAACCCTCCATCAATGTGTTTCATTCAATATTTGGTAGTTTGTATTCGATTTACCCAAACCCTATTGTCTTTTTTTATTCACAAATTTTCCATGTTGTTTTAGGAGTCTAATAGGTGCACAAGAGGTGATTATTCCTTCTGCTAAAGTGGTGTCGTGGTCAAATGACATTGAGGTGTGGTTGCGGTGCGAATGAGGGTTCGCACCATTTTTGGGTGGTCCGTCAACGTTTGAGGTATGTGTTTCTGTGTATAACATTTGTTTGATGAATTAAATTGTGAGTTTAATTATTTTATCATGTTTATTTATTAGTTTGCGTTCTGTGAATCTGGTTTTGTTTGATATTTAATATGCATTTGATTTGTTAAGTAGCTTGTTTATGTGTTATGCATTTAGCAATTGTTTTATAAATTAATTTTCTTCTTAAATTAGTTTAGCAGATATATTAACTAGTTTGTTTGATGCAGATTAAGTTTTTAATTGATTTTGATATGTATATATGGTATGTGCATGTTTTCTGTGAACAACCATGCAAAATTGTTTATTTGCATTTCAAAAAATTTGCAGTTTGTGTTTTGGTTTAGCGTCATTGTACAAATAGTCATAAAGTATATTGTTGAGCAGGTTTTGGTGTGTATAAACTAAAAAGTGGTTTTTTTATAAAGAGCGGTTATGTTTTGTGTGTTCAAATGGGTGTGTTGTTTTATAAAATGTTTTATGGGTTGGTTGTTAGGTGTTGAGTTGTGTTTTGGTGTGATGATGTTGTGTGTTTAATTTTAAAGTGTTTCTTATGTGAAACTGAGTATGTTTTGATGTGAACCTTGGTTTCACCATCTTTAGATGTTTTATAAATTATTCAAATGGTTTGTTGCTTAAATAATGTGGTGTGTATGATGTTTGAAAAGTGGTTAGTGTGTCTAAAGGTTGTGATTAGATTTAAATTTAAAGTTTGGTTGTGTTTTGATACGTGTTTTGAATGTGATATTTTCAAAACATGTCAAGCTGGTTATTTTGATTTGTTTGTTCGTTTAAATTGTTTAAAGTCCATGTTTATGTGTTTTTTTATGCGGTTGTTGCAGCATGTTGGCGAGAAAACCGCGATACTAAGATCATCGAATTGTGTGTGCTTGAACGCATTTGCGAGGCGTGTCATGTCGTTGCTTTCGAGCAACAAATTGAGGTAGGTCCCCCACTGCACTCACCTTTAAATTTAGAATTTATTAATTTCTTAATTTTTTTATTAATTTTAATGAATGAGAAATAATATTAGATATTAAAACTTTAAATGATTATTTAGTGTGAAAAGAGATGTTTATTTTATACCGAACACTTGGGACATTTTCTTGACGAGCGGACACCCAGTATTGAAAGAATCCTCGTTTGTCCTTTAATCATAATTCACGTAATTTCAAATGTACATCTAGTTTTAAAGATATATGATTTCTCCTGAACAAGGGTTTTGAGCTTTCTCGAGAAATGAGGTTTTGTTTTAAAATTTGTGAAGACCCGTTTGACACTTTAATAAAATAAATTATTTTGGAAAACCCATTCATGGGTGATAATTAGTGTGCGTTGATTGCATGAGTTGTATGTGATGTTTGTGCATTGTGACTAATTGATTTACATTATGGACGCACCCCTTTTTATTTTATGTGTTGACATGGGAACCTGGCATAGTGAGTGAATCTTCTGAGAACGGCTGCTGCACTAGTTTACAACACGCACTGGCTAGTGGCCCCATAGCAGGGGAATACTGGGTTATTGCTGCTATGGGGATTGGGCCCCTCAGTTAAGCCATGCAGGGCTATACTGGGTAGTAGTATGGGAATTATAACGTCATCGAGTTAGGGAATGCCTTCAGGATGAGTCAGATATATAGTATGTTCTAGATTGTTCATGATCTCCTAGGTTTGACCCATGTTTATTTTAGTGTTTATTTGTATGTGGCGGATGATTGAGTGGTCTAGTTCGGTAGCTGGCCCCTGTGTGCCACTTTTTTTTTTCATTTCCCTTGGTGTGTGTTGTGTGTTATGTGTAGTTTTCCTTTTGGACTAATAACTGAAGTTCGGTTTTCTAAATTGCACACAGAAATATTTTAAAATTCTATACACCTATTCCATACAAACATTAAACTTGTTTTAAATTAAAAAGGGCAATGGGCTGATACTTATTTTAGAAATGAAAGTGTGTGTGGAAATGCATATTTTATATAATTTAGTTCAAACCTGGAGTTGATAAATTCTTTATTTATTGGTATGGGTATTGGGAATATAATTAGTCGAGAGTACCTAGTGAGTTCTAATACTCACACCTATAGTGTTTTCTTGGTTTTAGTTCTGTTGTAGGTTCCAGCTTCAGTTGTTCGCCTTGAGCGACACTGGTTGTGGTATTGGAGAGTGACCCATAGGGCCACATGGTTTTTTGGTCGTGGTCAGGTTAGTAGCGTTGATGGTTGTTATTTATTGTTTTCTTTTGTTCTATTTTTTTCCACTACTTGGTTTATTTTCTTTTGGGCCAAATCATTCCCACCTGTTTAATTCTGATGCCCGAAACTGGTTGCCAGTCCGTGGGGATCGGGAATGCCCCTTAGGCCATGTCGTGGGCCGATAAGGGTGACCAGTTCAGGGTCAACCCGGGTAGGTTTATGACATGGTCTACATCCAATGTTGGACTGAGATCCCCTTTATGAACCATGTTTCCTCTCTAAAAAGCCTCGCTCGATTCACTGTAGAAACAAAAACCCTATTTCTGATTCTCGATCTCCTTTTCTTATTCTTATTCTTATCTTATATTCACCTGTATTATATTAATTCATTTTCAAACAATATCAATATTTCAATTATTATATAATACAATTTTTTTTGATAAATTCAAATATTTTATAAAAATATATTATTGAATTAAATATAAATATTAATGAATATTCATATTTAATTTATATTGAAAATTTTCTGATAATAATAATAATATGACTCATCTATAGTAGTTATTATTATTATTATTGCATTCATTTTTTATACATCTTCTTAAATTTTAAATTTTACACTTAATAAATATATTCATATGTATATATATATATAAATTATTCTATAATATATTAAATATATACATATTCATATCTATATAGCTCATTTTTTCAAAATTAATTTTAAAATCATTATAATTATTGTTTTTATTTAGTATGACATTTTAAAATAAGTATTTTTTACAATTTTTGAATACTAATTTAAAACAATATTTTATTTCTTGAAAATAATTATTAATTTAATAATATTATGGCATAATAATTGAAATATACATATTTTTCAAAAAATAATAATTGATTGAATAAATTAATATATAATCATATATAATCTTCAATAAAGATATTATAATACTGTCTAATATTATTTTAAGGTATTTTTATATACATTTAAATATTTAATATTAACATATAATCAAAATTAATTTTGATTTATTTAATTTATAAACCAATCCATTTAATTATCATTTATTATTATTATATAATTTTTGGGATGTTACACTAAAGTATTCAACATAAGCTTGAGGTAAAACTAAAATTGCGATCAGATACAATACAACATGAAACTCTTTGTAATATTACATCATCTATTATATATATAATATTGAGTTTTTCAAGAGAGAAATATTCATTAATAGTACTAAAATGTATTGACATTATATGTAAATTGAAAAATGCCAATATGGATTCATTTCCATTAAATATCCTCAGTTTCAAATGATTAAACTAGTGGTTATTATTTCCCACTTCTGTACCAATAGTGGAAATAGTTGCAACATACCATTATACTATTTTCATTCAACCTTGAATTCTTAGCATATATAGAATCAAGACACAAAATATGTAGCCTTTATCTCCATGTTATCTCACTATATGATTTTATTCATATCACTATACATCTTAGTCATCCATTGATGAATAGAGAATGATGAGCCATGTGCAAGATCTAGAATATACCTCTAATGCTATGGTATTTATGGGACACATATTTGAGTTCCAATCCATATAACACTATTTTTAAAAAACCTGAACATCTAAATATGTTCTATATTTTTTTAGCACCACATATTTATGGTCCTCCTTGATCTTATCATAATTGGGTGGTTAAGATGTTATTTGAACATGGTAGAATAAATTTCATTTTGTTATTCCCATATCCATCCTTTTCAATTGTAAGAATATTATATCCTTCTCAATTCTAATCATTATTAAAATTGATATATCCGTTTAACTAAGAGAATATTCAAATTTATTTTCTTTCATTGTATAGTAACTAATTGTCAAATATTATTCATTAGGTATCCCCAACGATCTTCACAAGTGCATGTTTTATTATATCTATGTGAATTTTATTTGCATCTCTTGTGACCAATATATTTTTTTCACACTCCTACACATAGATAAAATGTTGCTCGATCTTAAATAATAATATTACTACAAAAACTCAACATATTTTGTTGGATAGTTCTTCTCATTAACATTCAACTTCATCGAGGAATAGGATATAAGTTTTTAATTATTTATTTTTACACATACCAAAATATTCTTCATAGAATCGATGTATTACACAAAAAGTTCCCCACATGAGGGTTGAGCGTGGAATAGTGCACTGATAAACCTATTTATCATCTCCTAAATATACTCTTCTAATACACTGGCATATAAAAAAATTTCTCTCTTCGATAATAGAGTTAGTAGTGTGTTAAAAAATGATGATTTTGTTTTTCAGAAATCATCTTTAATATGTAACTAGGCTGTTGAAACTATGGACACACATTACAGATAATGATCTAGGAAAGTACTCAATTACAATTATATTATAATGGTCTAACAATATACCTTTTCTAATGATAATATGGTTCATGAATGAAACATCCATTATATCGAAATCACATTTAATATACATTTAATAAATTTTCACATTATTTTTGGTCTTTATAAATGTATTAAAATCCTTTTCATGCTGCTAGTTTCTTTTTTAGTAAATCATAATAACATCTCAAAATACTATTATAAATTTTCTGAGGTAATATCAATAGAATCTATTTATCATGACCATAGATATTGATGGATCATTAACTTGTTCTAATGGAATCACTATGAACTCATTGGGTATATACTTTGTTTGAATGGATTTTTTGGTAATATATTCCCTCTTAAACTTTACTTGGTTATATCATGATTGAGGGTTGACTTTTATGAATTAAAAGTCCCTAAGTAGTTGATCCAACAAGTTGTACAACATTTGTAGGGGATACTTTTTCTTTATATTGATTATATTAAATTCATAATAATCAGTGTAGTGTTGTATTAAACCATCATTTTTCTCGATGATGTGGATTAGTGTACCCCACTAAGATGAAATTGGTCATATAAAAGCAATACCATGATTAACATGGTTCTACTTCTTATGCCATTTGGGTTCCAAAATGGCCATTATATATGGAGTCTTAGATATTGTGAAAAAACTAGGTATATGATTTTTTGAAAACTCAACCTATCATATAAAAAGAAGACCCAATATATCTTTAGAATAAACTTATTATAATCCTTGAAAATAATAATTCCATTAATCCTGAACATTTCATTAGTCTCAACTATTTAAACAAGATACACTTTATCTTAAGGAAAAAATATACATGATTCATATGGTGATACCAATAGAGATTCATCACCCCCTTTAACTTGTATATAATTGGAGGGTAATCGATGATCCAAAGCATGATTTCATTATCTCTTCATTTTATGTTTAATCTATATAGGGAAATCCAATTCCTTCCATGAATAGAATCAAATTAATCCAAAGGAGGTATCGCATGGTTGGAAAGGAATTTAATCCCACAAATATGGATAGAGGATGTATTATATTATTAGGATGAAATATTTGACCGATTATCCATATTAATTGATTACTTAACTTTCATGTTTTGTGGTGATTATTTAGTAGTTAAACTTATCATGTGTTATATGAAGGAATGTACAAAATCAGATTCAAAAATTACATTCACTATTATTGAATAAATAACTATCATACAATCAACAATTCATTGTACGGATCAACCTCTATAGATGTAATGGTATAATATCTCACATTCTCTCATATATTTAGATAATGATGTCATTATATTTTTGTTAAAACCCATTGATTTTTGTTTTGGAACACATAGTATCCTTGTTCCATGTATTTATGACAGTGCACAACCAAATAAGTGTTGGTTGGAGTATTCCTTTATTCTATCACATTGGAGGTTTGTTTTTAGAAAATCATATTTTTTTTATCAAAAATAATATTTTTTATGTTTCTAAAATATAAAAAGTTTTATCATAGAATATATTTTTCTTGTAAAATTATAAACAAATTTGGAAAAGTGTGGATCAACAGTAGGTTCAACGGATCTACCACCCAAAAATATCTATTTCCAGAATGAATCTACCATTAGATATATCTACTATTAAACATATCTACCATTAAAACAATACAACATCAGATAGATATTCCTTCACATACATAGACTTATAGTTATATCTAATATAAATTCAGATCCACCACCATGTTGATCTACAACAAGACTAATGTACTTCTTGGATGATCTACCACCAGATCATGATACTTCTAGGCTGTAATACCACTTCCAACCCAACATTTCCACTACTATAACATCTAGCACATATAGATTCTATCTCTATAGATTTAAATCCATAATACAATGTGATAATTTAGATACATCATGGTAATAGTGTATGTGAGGTATTCACCAATATAAAAACTCTACATTGTAGTATCAACTACATGGAAATCACCTACGTCTATGATATTTCTTACACAATAATAGGCTATGTGGTATCACTCTAAAAAAATCCCACATACCAATAACCTAGTTATATTTTTGTACATGACCAATCAACACCATCATTATCATAGATCAATTTAATTTTCCAATGGCTAGTTAGTGGGATAAGATTCATTTTTTCACACAAATATTTAACAATCATTATCCCTAAAATACTAAGTAGATAAATTAAAAGAACAAGTCACAATTTAATGATTTTTTAAGTATGTGGATTCTTATAATATTTTCATTATTATAGAATGATTATTTTTACATATAGTGATATAAATTCATAATAACATCCTAATGTACATAAGAGTGATACTGGAAAAGGGAGAACTAATACTCATGTGCTGAAATAAGAGAAAACATAATACACCTATGTGTGGAAGGATTCTGGACATCAATATACAAAAAAAATATTAATTTTCCATAATATCATTACATATTTTGTTTGTACATTTTGGGGAACCTATTTGAGATTTACACTAAGATAGGTTCAAGGATCTTAAGACATCTGATGCTTTTCAGTTTGATAAGCATCACTTTATCTCATATATAATCATTTATATCTTTATATTTATGATTTATATGTGATATGTGTTTAATATTACATTATTTATTTGTAAAAAACATTCCCTTGTTCTGAAATAGATATTTATTAATACATTATATCGAATTTATTCATTTTCATACCCACAAAAAATGTGGGAGAGGTCATGTGGTACCTGTACTTATTTTTATCCCACAAAAAACTATGGATTAAAATATGATCTTTGATATCCATATGTCACGTTATATATAATGCATGATCCTGTTTATGGAATAAATTTATTGTTTAAAAAATTTCTTGGTAGTAGGGGATTTCTAGGTTAATGGGTTTAAGACTCAAATTGAGACCAAACCGCTTGTTTAAAATTCCTCTGAATGTTTTATATTTTTTTGTAAATCAATGTTCAAAACAATATCTATTTTATAACATGTATGAAAACATTACTATGATATTTATTCATAATTAGGGTTATACATAGAGAGTTTGATCACATAATTGAGATTCCAAAGTTATAGTGATTTTAGATATCATTTTATCTAACCAATGAACCTTCTTTGAGAATCTATTTGAAAATTCAAATTATATATTTATACATCATTTAACAGGATGTTTTTATTACCATGGGGGATTTAGTTTTTATAATTTATTATAATAACAAAATTATTGGGAGCTCATTCACCCTCCCTATTGAGTTAGTCACTATAACCAACATTTGACGTCAGTAGAGTTTTCAAAAATATCTTTTTTACTATGATATTTTTCAATTTAAAGATCATAAATTTTGGTTTATTCTAAATTCATATCTTTATGGATAATAATATATAATAAGAAACTACTACTAATAAGTCTATTTATTTTAATGGTTGTAATTTTAATCAATGTGTGATTAAAATGAAAATGAATACTAAAAGTATGGTGTTTCAAAATTTGAATGTTATTGAGGATATATTTGAACTACACAAAATATATTGAGATGAATAGAATGATCCTAATATATAAGATTATAATTTTTTTTTACCACTATGAATTATTTGTACTATGCATTGTGAGATGAAGAGTTTAACAGAATATCTTCTTGCACTACTACATTTGTGACTCGTGAACCTTAGTTGTTTCCCATGAAAGAAAAATAAAATGTTAAAAAATGGTTTTGTAAATATATAATATTAAATAGTATACCCTTAAGATTGTACCCAATAATTTTTTTTAATTGGTATCTTAGGTTCAATGGGATTTTTAAAATGATGTATTCACATGTAAAACCAATTACTGAAAAATATCATGTAACACACCTGCTCAAATGTTTACCATACAGATGGAGAGAGACTTCTATTTCAATTCTATATTCATGTGATATATGATAGTTTCTCGTTAAAAATATAATTGGAAAATTACATGTTTTATGAAGATAAAATTAAAGTGAATACAGAATAAGAAGATGAACCAAACCATAAGTCATTTTACTTCAAGAATTCCAACTGCTAGAAAAAATGGGAATATTATATGAAAACTCATGTGATGGTGAATCATCCTCTGATAGTGATGAAGAAATGGATGACTTAGATATATGATTAAATAAATTTAATAAAAAGAAATAAATTCATCAAGAAAAAAACTACAAGCCGACTTTGTAGTCCACTGTAGCTCCTTGTAATTCTAGCCACCGGTCACTGTAGCACATTTGACTCGGGTGGCTACATTTCATAATAGAGACATGGACTTCTAGAATCTTTTCATTATTTCCTATAGACATTCTAATGATTGTTCTAATAGTTCTTCATCATCATTATTAACAAATTTTTGTCTAGGGTTTTATGTAGTGAGAAACATTTTGAAATATCTTTGTTAATTGTGGTCACAAATCATAGTGACTATTCTTCATATCTGTGGATGAATGGATTATTCCCAAACCACGTAGATTTGTGTGTTCTCATTCTGTTTTTACCTTTTACTCTTCTCCGAATCATTATTCTGTTGTTGAGAATTTTGAAATCTATATATCAACTACTATTAAAGGTTGAGATCACAATTCTCCAACGATGGCTATGTATAAAGGCAAGGTGAAGATCGATCATTTTGATGGAATTGACATCAGTTTCTAGAGGACACGGGTCAAGGATTGTCTTTATAAAAAAATGACACAATTTATGCTTCTGTTTCTAAAGCCAACTGATATGGAGCTGTTAGAGTGGGAGCTGCTGGATTAATAGGTTATGGGCATTGTTCCCATTATGTTGTAAAAAGGTTTCTTTCAACATCATAGAGGATAAGATGATGATTTATATGAGTAAATCTATCGCAAATATGTTTAATAGGCCTTTTGTGGAAAACAATATGCACTTGATGAAATGATTTTTCAACCTGAAAATGTTTTAAGGGAGAGTTTTTATAGATCACAAAAATGAATTAAAAACCATCACAATTCAGCTAACATTAGTGGACATTTATCTTGGTGATGAGGTATATGAACTAATCATACTGTCCTCCATACCCGATAGTTGGGAAGAAATTGTAATAGCTATGAGAAATTCATTAGGGAATTCAATGTTGGATCTAAAAGATGTAAGAGACCTGATCCTCTGTGAGGATATGAGAAGAAGAGAATTCGGAAGATTCTCTACTTATACTTTGAACATTGAAGGAATGGAAAGGTACCAAAAATGAGAAAATTGTAGTGGGTGATCAAAGTCATGTGGGAAAAGTTTAGACAATGAATATGGGGATTATTCTACCTACTAAACATACATGAATAAAGAAAATGTCAAGAAGGAGTAAAGAGATAAATAAGAGGTTTCTGGATCCAGTGGAGAAAACATGATAGCTGAATGAACTAATAAAGTTCTTATTTTGAGCGTGGACATCCAAATCGAGTCATGGATTTTAGAATCTAGGGCATCTTTCCTTTCAACATCGTAGAAGGGTTTCTCGAAAAATTATGGTTCTAAAAAATTCTACAAGGTATATCTTGTTGATGATGGAACCATGTATATTGTTGGTAGAGGATATGAACAGATCAAGACTAACAGTGGGAGTTTACTAATTCTGGAAAATGTGAGCCGTATCCTTATTTTTGGAGAAATCTCATTTTTGTTGGGAATCATAATAATGGTGGCTTCAATACCATGTTTACTAGAGGTTCCTAGAATATTGAAAGGGGATCTATGGTCAATAATCTGGGAGAAAAAATGGTAATCAATACAACATGACATATACTTCCAAGAACATAGAGGCATCAATAAATTTTTCCGAGGATTCTCAATTGTGGCACTATAGGCTAGGTCACATGAGTGAGAAAGGGATACAGGTGCTAACAACATAATGGATTTTACTAGAGATGAAATTAGTAGAAGTTAGATTATGTGAAGATTGCATCTTTAGAAATAAAAATAAGGTATCATTTAGAAAAGGAGGAAGAACACTGAAGGCTGGGTAGCTAGACATAATGAACACTGATTTTTGGGTCCTTCACTAATAAATTCACTTGGAGAGTCAAAATATTATGTGACAGTTATTGATGACTCAACAAGGAAGGAATGGGTTTACATTCTGAAAAAAATGTTACGTGTTTAATATGTTCTAGATGTGGAAGGTCATAGTGGAAATTGAGTCTAGAGAAAAGATGAAAATTTTAAGGTATAACAATGGTGGAGAGTACGATAGTAATGAGTTTAGGGAATTTTATGAAAATAAGAAAATTAAATTGGAGAGTACTATCCCAAAAACACCACAACAGAATGGTGTAACTAAAATGATTAATAGGACACTGAATGAACATTCCAAGACCACGAGGCTACATTCAAGGTTACCTACAACCTTTTGGGGTGAAGCGGTAAACATATATAAATATCTCATCAATAGGATTCCATCTTTACTAATGGGAGAAATTATACTTGTGGAGATCTCATTTGGTAAAGAGGTAAGACTCCCACAGTTATGAGTCTTTGATAGTTTGGATTATTTACTTATTGATTCTAACTTAAGGGATAACCTTTATGATAAGACTAATCCATGTTTCTTTATTAGATATGGTGCTGAGGAGTTTAGTTACCACTTTTGGGATGATCTCAATAGTATGGTCTTGAGGATCCAAATTGTGGTATTCAATGAAGGTTTAACATACAAGTATCTCAATACAGTTGAAGATGAAAATGGGAACATTGAATCAGAGTGCAATGGGAAAGTGGACCTTGAAAGTGTACCTAGTCATGAGACATCAGAACCAGTGGAATCTACTACTTCGGTTGAGTTGAAGAGATCCCTAAGGGTGAGAAGACCTATGTTGAGGTATTCACCATCCTTAAATTATTTGTTATTGACTAATAGCAGAGAAGCAGAATGCTTTGAAGAGGAAATGTAGATGAAGGATTCAAGAAAGTGGGAGATGTCTATAAAGGATGAGATTTAATCATTTCATGATAACAACAACTGGGAGGTGAATTTTATACAACATGGAAAGAGATAATTGCAGAAAACATTTGTATACCTGGTCAAGGAATGAATTTATAGAAAAAAGAGGTACAAGGAATGGGTAGTGGTGAAAGTATTTCATCATAAGTAGGGAGTGGATTTCACTGAAATATTATCACCAGTAGTAATGCTTACCACCATCCACATGGTTATTAGAATTGTGTCATCATACGACTTACATCTTAAGAAGATTGATCTCAAGACTTCTTTTATTCATTGATATATATAGGAGGAAATCGACATGAAGTAGCCTGAGGGGTATGTTGAGTCTGGGAAGTTAGACTAGTGTGAAAAATCCATTAGAGCTTATTTGGGTTGAAGTAGGCACTCAAGCAGTGGAACAAAAAGTTTGATGCATTCATGAATAAAAATTCATACAAATGATGTGGCATGGGTCAATATTTCTATATAATGTATTTTTGTGATGAATATGCTATATTTATTCTATATGTGGATGAAATTATAATTACATGATCATGTATGTAGAGGATTAATGAGATAAATGGTAGTTGGATGAGGATTTCGAGATGATAGATCTTGAAGAAGCTGGCAAGATTTTGGGGATGAAGATCAAAATAGACTACACAACTGGAACGTTAATGTTATCAAAAGTTTATTACATTTGTAAGGTTATGAGAAGATTCAATATTCTAGATGTAAAGGTAGAATCTATTCATATAGCGGTCCATTTCAAAGTATCAAAGGATTAATCACTAAAGATGATTGAAGAACTTGAGAACATGGAAATGGTTCTATACGCCTTAACTGTTAGTATCCTGATGTATGCAATGGTCTGAACTCGACCTGACATTGCTCATGCATTGGGAGTTATGATTAGGTATATGGATACACCTAGAAACAAACATTGGGAAGCTGTGAAGTAGATAATAAGGTAATTTAAAGGTAACAAGGAGGTATCATTATGATATGGGAATGTAAATTCATTATAGGGGTATATGTATGTTGACCTTGGAGGCAACATCGATAAAAGGAGGAGTAACACAAGTTTTTCATTTACCTAGTGAGGAACTACGGTAAGCTAGATATTTCAATTACAGAAGCTGGTGGCTTTGTATACCATATAGGAAGAATACATTGTTGTAATAGAAGTTGAGAAGGATATGGTCTAGATGAATAAATTATTGGATGAGTTGGGAAGAAAGTGAGAGGAGAATGTGTTGCACTGTGATAGAGAGAGTGTGATACATCTTGTAACGAACGAAGTATTTCATGCCTTGATAAAGAACATTAAGTTGAAGTATAATTTAATCAGAGGATTGATACAGGATGGTATGATTCCATTTTAGAAGACTTGTGGATCCAACAATCCACAAGACATGTTGATGGAGCCAATGGTAATACAAAATGCTGAGGCACTATTTTTCCTTAGTTGGTCTCCACTGATAAATGGAGGATGAGAGGAATAATAATGGAGGACAAAATGGGAGAACAAGAAGAAAAAAACTTTTATTTCATGAATTTTCTACTTGAAATTGATGTTGTGAATGGAAAGAACGTGCACTGGTGACCGAAGAAGATGATGAACTAAGATTAAATAAGTTTTCTTAGTCAGTGGCATCGAAGCAAGTCATTATTGCAGATCAGGATCCAAGTTGGACTTTCTTATGGTTGGTGGAGTAGTGATCTTACCTACTTATTATACAATTTCCGGCTAGGGTTTTATGAAGTGATAAACATTGAGAAATATCTATGTAAATTATGCTCCCAAATCATAGTGAATAGTCTACCTCTCTATGGAAAAAGGGATTATTCCCGATCTATATAAATCCTTGTGTTCTCATTCTATTTTTTCCATTTTATTCTTCTCAAAATCATTCTCATATTGTTTCATCTCTTTATTTTTCCACAACAATAATATTATATTTACTTCAGAATAAATTTATTTTTTTTGATAGCATGTGATGCATGAAATGCTTGCTTTAAATAAAATAGTATAATAGATTAAAATATTAATTAACCATGATGATTATAATCTATATGTTCGGTTGGTGGGTATTAATAGTACTATATAAAATATAAAAATATGTATATATATTTAATATAAATAATATATGAACCATTTAAAATGAAAATAATATTTAAAAAAATGATGGCCTTTCTAAAAGACACTTTAGTCACACTTTACAAACATGACTTAAAAATTATTTTTACTAATTTTAGAAAATTATTTTTATAAAATTAAACTTATTTTTGAATTCATCATATAATTTTTATTTAGGGTGAATTATTTTTCATTTTTTTGAAATGTATCATTTTTTTATAATAGTGAAAATACTGAATTTTAATTAAAAACTATCTTTATTATAAATTATTTATAATGATAAATTTTATTATGAATTTTTTTTAATGAATCATTAGTATATATATATATAAATCCAATTTCTTTAATTGGTATCATTTTCATATTGATTTTTGATATAAAAACATTATAAACGTTTGAACATTTTCTCTTTGTAAACCTGCTTTCTCATCATGTCAACGAGATTTATTTTAAATTAAATATTACTAATTTTGAGAATGGAATTTTAAAAATGGATTATATATTTAAAATAATAATAATTTATATTACATAATATTTTAAAAATAATTTTGGATGATTATTAATAGTAAATATTGTAGAAAATATTTACCGTGGTTAAGGTAATAATGGGTTTACCTAGTGGTTAAACTTTACAGATATGAGTTACAATGACCTAAAAACTATTATAAAATATATTTTAGTGTTTTATTTCAACCTTAAAATTTATATGTATTGTGAATTTTACATTTTGGACTCTTTTGGGATTTTGAAAAACATGGGTACACTTTTTTCATTTGAAAAATTAAAAGTGTGCCACTCACCTAATTTATAAAATATCACCCTCTATTCTCTATTATTGACACCTTAAATGCTTTTTTCTCATTAAATACCTTCCAAAATCACTTATAAAAATTCTTAAACTCATTATAGAAGCCTTATATAGGTCATAAATGCAAATAGGAAGGCTTTTGGGGAAAACCTAATGAGGAAACATAAAGAAGAGGTATTGTTTTATCAACAATAGTTTTTATATTATTTATTCCACCACCTACATAAACTCTTAATAATCCATAATGATATTAATATTTCAGTATATTAAATAAAATGATATATTTATATGTTATGGTAATGATTAAAAACAACCCCAACTTCTATTAAATGTTTTATGAAATCACCATTCAATTGTACATAGGACTACCATCTCATGAACTGATGTCATCAATTTTTTCATTAAAACCACTAATAGTTGGGTATGGTGATAAACAAAGTGTATTTTTATTATATTTATAAAATTATTATACCCTTAGAATAATTATATCATTCATACATTTTTTTACTTTCCATTCAGTAGGGGACGTGATAACAACACTCGTGAGTACGACAGACAACCACCTCACAAACCAATGTGACTCGTCTTCAAATAATGTTTTACATAGAAGGTGAAAAGAATATATTGAATGATTATATGTGATATAAATTAAATAATTATGATATTAATTCCGTATTTACACTTCTCAAAAATTTAATATTTCCCTTTCTTTCTTTCCTTTTCAGTCCCTAAAAGATGATAATGTATTTCAAGTACATGTGGACTGCTCCCTTCATGAGGCGATGTGACTATCTTTTCATCACCAAACCACATTGATTATATATAAGTATATTTAAGAATATAAAATTTAATTTAGGATACTATTATATTTATTTTAGGATAAAATATATTTTACATAATTTCTATAGTGATCATTCAAAAAATGGAAATGTTACTTATGTGAACGTATGACCTACCATATCCACGATCATAACATACATCATTTAAAAATACCAACAGTTGATGAATTGTTTCAAAAGTATATTTTATGTTTATATATGATAATTATATACATATTATCATTCTGTATTTTTTAAAATAATTAACTCTTTTACCGTACTCAACATACCAATGTCATTTGTGACAGATAAGTTAAATATCATCAAAACATCCGATGTAAAATTAATTGATTATGAAATCATATATAAAACAGTAATAAATAAAATAAAAGATATCATAAAAATGAAAAATGTTATTGATATTTTAAATAATTAATATAATTATGTTTTTATGGAGGATAAAAAACATAAATGATGATTCAGATTGAAGAAAATGAACTTTATCTCAGATTCCCTTCATTGAGGAGTATTATAATTTCATGCACATAATTTCATTAATGTTTAGTATATACTACCCCTTTTACATGTAATATCATGATTCATTAATAAATTATTGTATTTCAAGACTCAATTTTAATTATTTTATCCATGGGTATCTGAATTAAAAATATCAAGGGGTAAAAGTTTTTGTACAATCTCAGTTTATTTTGTGAGTGCTAATATTTTCTTGAAACAGTCAATTTCATGTGATCATTTTTCACATTTAAAAAAATTTATATAAAATATAATTATCATTTTTTAAAATATATTATTATTTACTAAATTGTATAGTATTTTTACATATAGTGTTTTGTTTTAATGTTATTTGATTAACTGGGGAAATATAGATTAATTGTTAACTACTAAAAAATATGAATATTTATTGATAAGTAATATTGTTCATGAACTAGATTGATCATTAATTATATATGAAATGATTTGGAAATTCAGATAAAGGTGAGGATTGGTTATATATATCACCTAAATACATCGAATTGTCTCATGAGACAAATTATTTTGCAAAATAAGATGGTTTTTTACCCAGTAGTTTTAAACTATACAGAGGAATGATATTACTGATTGAGGAATCATGATGCATGAGATCATTAAGTCAAATATTGACCATTTAATTCATTGATAATTTAGTTATTATTATTATTCATTATATTTTTTCAAATATATTATTTCTGGAAGAATATTATTCTCGTTTAATTATTATGCCTTATGTTATCATGATAGTAAGGTTATTTAGATGGAATGTGTGCTCAATTATTTACATTTCCATGTCCATTATTCTTATTAACAAATGATATAATCTACTATAATTAATACTTACTATGAATTCTCTACCACACTTATTTTGTTTCTTTTCCCTAGAACATGAAGAATACTTTATAGAATGAGTATTCAAGGATATGATTATTTTATTTTTTATGTGTTGTGTTTTCTTTATTATTAGAAATGTAAATTGGGAATAATTTCATTATTTTGTTCTCTAAAACTTATAAACTGATTAGTCCTTATGGATTTGACTATTTTTTTCTATTTTAATACAATAAAGTTAACACCAGCTCAAGGATACTAGTGTCGGGGTCGTTACTATTGGTAGTATAGGATGTTTAGTAGAATATATGGGAACAATATTGAGAAAAAATGTAGATTATAAAACATAACAAAAGATTTAATTTGATTATAATTCTATAATAACAACCTAATGTTTTTGAAACTAATGGATTATGGGATTTTTTTAGGAATAAAACCCTTTATGGATAATACAAGTGGAAGTGATTCTAGAATAGAGCCACATACTGGTAATAACTCTCAAAAGGGAACATTGGGAATTGACCAGATAAATAATTAGTTCACATAAATTGGAATTAATTCAAACCATGTTTGAAAATATTGGGTATATGATTAGGATAAGTCACATATTATTTAAAATCCATTATGAAGGATTTGAAAAAAAATATCATCGAAGAGCCCAATGTTTATGATTCAAAGATTAAAAATATATAAATATTAAATAATACTTTGTATTAAATCATATTTGGAATTATACAATATGATTTAAAATTTATAATTTTAAGAGCTAATACAGTACATTTCATTGTTTAGTAAAGGGTTCTATATGTAAGTAGGGTATCTAAAATCTTGGCGAATATAGAGGTTTCCCTACCGAGGAAGCCAATATAGCTGGTATTAGAACTGAAAAAGTTCTAGATAATTTAATGTAGCTTAATAAAGTTTTGAAAAATAAACACACACAGATGGATAAACCAATTTTACAGTGAGACTCTCATATATTATATCTCTTTATATGACATAATCCTGCATCAATTGGTGGGACTATTAATCCAATGGAATCTGAGCATTGTATTAATTATCTATAAAAGATATTTATTTTCATGGGATGTAGTGAAAAGAAAAAGGATACACTTGTAGTGAATTTTATGAATGGTTATCATAATCAATGGTGGTTTTTGTTCAAGAATACTAGAGATTATGGAAAAATTGAACTCATTGAATGGAATGATTTTAAGGGTACATTGTTCAAAAAATATTTCCCTCATCAGAAAAAAAATTAATAGAAAGATACTTAAATTAATTAAAATATAAGAATTATGTGTTACTGAGTATGAGGATAATATTAAAATGATATCCAGATAATATATGAATTACACACCCAACATTGAGTCCATGATTGACCATTTCATTAATGGGATTAATCCATCACTCCAATGGGAACTTGTCTCTCAATCCTTTTCATTATATGATGAAATCGTTTTATCTACCATAAAAAATGAGAAGGAGTTCCCCATACAAAATATATTCAAGAGAAATAAAGATAATAATAGGCCATATAAATACCATCAAAATGGGAATGAGTTAATGACTAAGAATAAGAAAACACAGTGATTTCCATATTGTGGAAAATGTGGAATGAATAACCCTGGGAAATTCTTAAAGGGATTTGGAGTATTTTATAATATCAGAGATAATGTTCATTAGGATAATTAATTTAATGGTATGAATAAAAAATACTATTAAGTGTTTAAAATAAAATGACAGTAAAATATAAAAAATAATTCCCCAAGAGTCAGGGTAATCTAGTATAGGAGAGGCCATGGGGAGAAGTCCAAGTTTATGGGATGACTATAGTTAAGGTGGAAGAACCCAATGATGTGGTGTCATGTACATTAGTCAAATATTAAAATTTATATAATGAATTATTTTATTTTGTATCATCGGACCCTATTATATCTACCTTATTTTACGTGAATATTATATATTTACAATTTAATTTAAGAATAGAGCTTCATGTTCAAACTCCATGGGGAAGTCTCAGTACAACAATAATGTTCCATGCATTACCCATTGTAGCACATAAAAATAAACTTTTTAATGAACTTATTGACATTGATATGGTTGAATTTGATAAAATCCTTTGTAAAGATGGTATTTCAAAATATGATGTAAAACATTATTTTAAGAATATGGTCTTTTTGATTTATGTGGAAGTTATATAATTCATTACCCTTAAATAAGAGACTTTATCATCTGATTTATATCTAGATCCAACCCTAGGTATGTAGATTTTTATCATAAAATATAATATATAACTAATGTACCTAAATAAATTGATGGATTAACTAGGGAATTACTTGGGCATACCCTATAGCATGACATTTATTTTTACAATGATTTAACCACTTATTCATGGCCAATATGAAAGTCTCTCTAAAGATTGGCCTCTATAAAATTAGTGGATTTGAAGATGTTACAAGAGGATTTTAGGTGATATAGGATTCATTTTCCCTAGTCATTCACAACGGGGATAACATATTCAGTTTTTTAAGAAGAATGATGGATCCAATAGGATATTCATTGATTATAGGGAAATCAATTATATTACAATATAGAAACGTATACTCTTCCTCACATTAACACCTGATTTGATAACATTATAGAGCCCAATATTTTCAAGTATTGACCTTTATTTTTTTTCATAAATTGAGATAAATTAAGAAATACATTCCGAATATATATTTTTGGACAATGAATGGACATTAATAGATTACTTAAATTCCATTAGGATTGAATAATATACCCTCTATTTTTATGGACCGAAGGAATATATTATTCATGGAATATACTGATGATATTTTTTGGTATTAATTAGAGATTTATAGTGTATTATAAAAGATATAAGGACCATAAGAATCAATTTGGTATATTTATCGAGACACTTATAAAGAATGATTTATATAGAAATTTTTAAAGGAATATTTTTGGATTCAATATGTTTATTTCCTTGGGATATTTTCTCCAAGGATATAATTTTAGTTGAACTTGAATAGACTGATCTGGTCAGATAATAGCCTACAAAAATAAATATAACCAAGTTATGTAGTTTTATTAGATTGGCAGGTTACTATAATAAATTAATTTAAAAATTTCCATAATCATCAATCACACTAACAAATCTTATATGAAAAAGGGTTAACATTGTTTGGATAAAGGAATTGATATGTGATTTGATAAACTAAAGAGGGTATTGGAGGATACTATGATTTTGACTCTGTAATATGGAAATAATTTTTATGCGATAAATAGTAATTCATAAAAGAGAGAAATTCATTGTCTCCCAATGAAAAATGACATTTCTATTGCATATGCATCATGGAAAATGGAGACTCATGAAGAAAATTATCTAACCCAATATCTTGAGTTAGAATATATCATATTCACATTGAAGATATATAGAATTTGCCTTTATAGTGAAATATATGAGATATAAAATCACTATAAATGGTTGAATTATATATTTTCTCAGAAAGAGAACATCATGAGGAAAATGAAATGGCTTGAGCTACCAGTGGCTTATGACTACTCAGCATGCTACCACCCATAGAAAAACATGGTTTCATATGAATTAAGTAAGAAATTTTCTATATTTCATTACAAGATAAGGATTTAAAGATTTCAAATGTTCTGGGATATAGTAAATGTGTATATGGGAATTTTTATGGAATGGTATATATCACTAATTTTTCAAATTATTTCTAAAATATCATTATTTTAAAAGATAAAAAATTCACAGTCTGATGATGTGAAGATTTAGAAGAAAATTAAAGACTTCAACTGGTTGGAAACTAGAAGACATCATTTGTATAGATGGAATTATTAAATTTACTAATAGATTATGAAATCCATATATACATGTGATAAAAATGGAATTGTTGAATTGATATCATATCTCAAATTTCTCTATACAGTATTGAAGGATAATTATTTATAGGGTTTTGACAGAGCATTTTGGTGGGATGAAATAAAGAATAGATTACTAATTTTGTGTTCTTATTTTTTGTTTGATGGAAATTGATCGCTTTTAGACAACATACTAGAGTATTGAAGTAACCTATTCCATTTAATTTGTGGAAATTAGATGAAATTACTACAAAATTTGTTACAGGACTACTAAAGGATCCTAGAAAGAATGATGCAATATGGGTTATTATTGATCACCTAACCAAATATATAAATTTCCACAATATAATTGAAGATTTATCTTTTGATCACCTCATAAAGATATATATTAATTAATTTTTAAAACATCATGGTGTCCCTATTTCAATTTTTTATAATTATGATCCCCATTTTACATCAAAATTTTGAAAGTGTCTTCGGAGGGCTCTTGATACTGAGATTAATTTGAGAAACTCTTACTATAATCAAACTTATGGGAAGCCTGAATGAACTATTAAAAAATGGAAGACATGTTGTGGTAATTTTCACTTAACATTCATGTTATTTGGGGTTATTATTTCAATTTGGTAGAGTTTTCCTTTAATATTATTTTTTATTCGAGTATTCAAATAGCACGGTATGAATCATTATATTGAAAGAGATTTCAAAATATAACATGTAGTGATGAATTTAGTGAAAGGAAAATCATTTGACTATAAATTTTTTAAGATACAAAAAAAGGTAAAGGATATTCAGTCTCACATTAAAGTAGCTTAAATAATGAAAATGAGTTATACTAAAAATCAAAAGAAATATTTGGTATTACAAGAGGTGTAACATCTTTCTAGAATCTATCTCCATGAAAGGGAGTTATAAGGATGAATCAGATGGTACAACTGAGCCCTAGATAAATTGCACCCATTTAAATTCATGAAATAAATGTATTTGTTTCATATCATATAGAAATTTCATCAAATAAATCAAAATTACATAATGTGATCCTTTTATCATTTTATGGAGGTACATTCCAGACCCAACACATGTGCTCACTTACGATGAAATATAAATGGAATATGATCTATCATTCTATGAAGAACCCTTCCAAATTCTTGATACTAGAGATATTATATTGAGGAATTATATAACTTGACTGGTAATGGTACTTTGGAGAAATCACAAAATGGTGGAATCATTGTGGAAACCATAGGATATTATGGAGAATACCTACCCTCATATACTTATATGTCAATATATATTATTTTTTTTGGATAAAAATATTATATTATGAAAGAATATAACACCCCAAAACATTTAAAAATATTTCTATGAGAATAAATATAATTTCTTAGATAGCTTGTGATGCACCCAACACCATGTTTAAATGAAATAAGATACTATATTAAAATATTATTTACAAATGGGAATTATAAATTTTCCCTTATGTTTTATGGTGTGAATATAACTAACTAAATTATGAAAATTGTTTTTATATATTTTTTAGAAAATAAATACGTATCATTTAATAGAAAACGATTTTTTTCTAAAAAACGTCTATTTTTTCTAAAATACAGTCAGTTTGGTTTCACACACATAATTTAAATTTAATTTTTACCACTATAATAAAAATTATTTTATAAAATGAATATTATTTTTTTAAAAATAATCACATACAAATTACGTCTTGTTTAATTTTGGGTATTTTATGTTTCATTTTTTTAATAGTAAAAAATAATGAATTTTATTTGAAATCTACCATTTTATTTTCTTAATTTTTAAAATTATATTATATTATAAATTTATATTAAACTAAAATTAGTTTAATTATATATCTATTTATTCAATTATATTCATCAGAGTATTTTTTATATTGACATTTGATAAAAAACATGGTAGAATTTTGATCATTTTATCTATGAATACTAGCTTTGTTGTCATGTCTATGGTATAAATTTGAATTTAAAATTTTCTACTTAAGTGAATTGAATATAAAAAAAATAATTTTTTTAAATAAAATATTTATTATAATTTAATAAGTTTAAAATAATTTTTTTCTATTATTAATATTTAAAATAGTAAATATTATTTACCAGGTTTATGTTAAAAATTGGTTTACCAGAGGTTAATAAAAATTAATACGTGTCAAAATGAACTATAAACATGTATAAAATATATATAATGAAAATAGTTCGACCATATCCTATTTAAATCTCTATATTAAACATTCTTGGAACCTATTTTTGTAAATGAAACTTCAGTTAACCTTTATTTTCTTCTAATTATTACAACTACAGCACTCACCATACTTATATAATGCCGCGATTGTCTATATAATTCACAACAATAAATCATCTTTGTATCATCTATGTACTATTAAAATCACTTTAAAAAATCTATACACTCATCATAGTATTCTTATTTTGGTTATAAATCCATCCCTGTGAGGATTTTTGTGAAAGCATTATGATGATACCCTAAAAATGTAATGTTCTTCAATGAAATTTTTTATTTTAATTCATCCTATACCAATATAAATTATTATTAATAAATGATAACATAATAATATAATTATCATTTGCATACTATTATGTTTTTATATTAATGATATGACCTACAACTCTAACACCATGTGATTTTATGGTATGCCTCTTTCTAAATTTAACCTTTTGATAGATTATGTTACAAACAACACCCAACATAGGTGTAAAATGAAATATTATTATAAAATTTCCATTGAATTGTCGAGAATGGGTAGTATTAACCATATTATGAAAAATATATTATTTTTTTTCATTCATTCAATATTTTTATATCCATACGATCATAATAAATCAAAATTTAAGCCTAAAAGCTATATTTTTGAAAAAGGCGGTTTTCTTTCCATTTGATGGCATGCTTGTTTTTAATCTTGTTTTGAAAATGTTATAAATTATATTTTAGAAAATAAAATTATTCTATAAAACTTGAGTATCATTATTTTATTTGGATGAATTTTTTCTATTTTCTAATAGTTTTTGTGTTTCAATAATGTTAGATTCATAAAACGAAGCCTTGACATTATTAGATTCTTGGTATGAAACCTGGATGATATGTTCTTGGTATAAAAAATTATCCACTCTATAATTATGAAATTAGTTTTTTATATTCAATGTAATTCTTAGATTAAAATATTATCAATTGTTTTATTTTCTTTCTCATTTTTTATATGTAATTAATTGATTATCATTTGTTATTTCCATATTATGCTCAGGATTATGCTTAAAGGGATTTTGTTTTAGTCATTCAAATTTCCTAATTTGTATGATTATTTATTTATGATATATTCTATTTTTAACTTGCCCATATTGGCCATTTTAGCTCAAACATTTTTAATGTTTCATTTTCACCATGATTTCAAGAAGTATATAATTACTCATATGTGGGGTTAGTTTGGGAGAATAATGGTCTTCCTAAGGAAAATATATTTTTTATTTTATGTTTAAATTGTATTTTGAATTTCTAATATGTATATATTTCTCCAAGTCTATTAAACGATTTGTTTATTTGGGATGAAATTTCTTCTATATCATTCTAATTTAATAACTAAGGAACTATCTTTAGTATACTAGAGTCTGGGACTTCATAAATGATATTAGATAATGTTTAGTCAAAACCTGGGAAACTGGAATTAGAAAAACACAAATTGGGGAATATAACATATGATTGAATTTTAGGATAAAGATAATTATACGACATCTTCCAATTGATTTGGTAATACATTGTATATCCAAGGATAAAATTAATTATTCATATATTGAGAATATATCATGATTTAGACAACCTATAAATGACTCTTCATTATTATATCACTATGATTGGTGTTTTTCACATTATGCTTTGGGTTCTGGTGAATGTTTAGAATCAGAATGGTTATACAATAATGGTTGTACTACTGATGATGAAGATAATACAAAAGGAAAATAAAAGGAATTAGATATTAAAGAGTAAGATGATGATGCATATTTAATGGTTTAATAATTAAATATAATCTTTAATGTTCTTGTATATTTGGTTTCATAAATTGTTTCATCAATGGTTCTATAGTTATAAGAATAATAATATATATAATGATTATATTTTAGTATTTATTCTTTAAATATATGGAATAATTAATGTTTTTATTAATTATTTATGGTCATAATGGTACTAATATATGTAGTATGTGATTATAAAATCTATATTATTTTCTTTGGGGAATCTAATTTTTAGTCATTTTTTTTGAAATTTAGTGACCTTCATTACATATTTTTTGTCTATAAATTTGGAAAGAGGTATTTTAGATGATCCTAAAGGTATATAATTATGGAATGAATTAATTTGGACATTGGATATTACTGTTTGAGTTTAACGATTGATTAATCATATTGGATAAAATGAGTTAAAATTTTTGGTTTCTATATATATTTAAAAACCCATGGAATGGATCATGTAACATATGATTCATAAAAGTGATTCAGGCATGAAAAATTAAATTTAAACACTCATTTAAAGATGTACGGGTTGAATTGAAAATATATTGAAGAATAACAAAAAGATAATATTTTGCATATAGCATAGAAATAAATCATGTAAGTGATTATGTGTATAGTAGAGGAATCCCTCAACTCTAGGGAAAAGATTTTGAAAAAAATTATACTTTTAATTTTTTCTCTAATAATTGAATGGTATTTTAACTGAACATAGGTTTATGGTTTGGTGATCAATAACATTCCATTTAATAGTTTATACATCATTCTCCATCATAAAATGATAATTATATTTCTCTTCCATGTTTTGGTTTTAAATTACTATGAATGTTATCTTATCGGGAAAAATAAATTTTTGGTAACCTTTTCATTTACATTTCCCTCTTATTAAGATGATGTTTTATTAACCCTATTTTCGATGTGGGTTTCCTACAAATGAATTTTAAAGAGTCAATATTTGAATTTTGATGTAAAAATTGGGAGTATGAACTTTACATAAATAGGGGAGACTACAACACCACAATATCTTATAGTATGTCCCTTTTTATATTTAACCTATTAGATAACATACGTTTCCTAAAAAACCCATAATAACCATACAATGAAATATTTTTATAATGAAGATTTCAAATTTGCAAGAATGAATATTTTTAAAAATATTTTGAAATTTATATATATTCAAATTTTTTGACATTCATAAAATATATTTGATAGGTATAAGCTAATAATTAATCCAATTTTAACCATAAAAGATTTATTTTTAAAGGAAGTTTTGTCTCCTTTTGATGATTCACTTATTTTAAATATAGTTTTTAACACATTTATAAATTCTATTCGATACAATAAAATTATTATTTTAAATAGGAATATAGAAATATACATGTGTATAATTTTTTGTATTTTTATGATAAGTTTATTGTTTTTATAATGTTGGATTCATGGAAATATTCTTTAAAAACATTATATTCCTTTTATGAATCCTTGAAAATATGTTTCAGATGCCCAAAATATTCATTACATCATTGTGAGATTAGTTATTGATATTACATGTGTTTATTAGATTAGTAAAATATCATTGTTTATTTTTTCTTTACCATGTGATATTTTTTATATGGAAGTATTTTATTTCTATTTATTATTTCCATATTATTCTCATGATTATTTTTAAATGGCTTGTGTTTTAGTTATTCACCTTACCTTATTGTGTTTTCTTATTTATTTTTGATATCTTCTGATGTATTTTTACCCTTACATAACATTTTAGATCACCCCTTTTATATGTTTCATTTTCACCAAGATTCTAAATAAGTATATTAAAACTAATAATAATGGTTAAAATAGGATAATAGGCATTTTCTCAAGGAAAATACTCTTTTTATTTTAATTTAAAATGTAATTTGATTTTCTAATATATATCTAGTTTACCATGTCTATTAAACTATTCAGTCCTTTAGGATTGAATTTCATCAATATTATGCCAATTTAATAATGTATGGCACCAAATATGGGCTAATGGAGTATAGGAATTTAGAAGAACCATTACCACTTCCATCAAATGGGTTACGAAATCGTTATTCATGTGTACGGTGAACAACTACCATGCAAACCAACGTCATTCATTCTTCTATTACCACCTTTAATGTTTGGGTATGATTATTGACCTAATATATATATATATATATAACATTTAAAACCTAATTATACCTCTAGTGTCATATGTAATAAATATTTTTTTTCATTTCCATTATATATGGGATATAATAACATCAGTTTTGTATATAGAGGACTACCGCCTCATGAAGCGATGTGATTCTACTTTCCCTAATGCTTTACATGAGAGGTCATTAGGACAATGTTAATGATTATATGTTATATTAATTAAATATTTATTAATGTAATGACATATTTATCATTCTTAAATGAATGTATATCAATTTTTTTCTTATATTTTAACTCACTGATAGATTATAAAGTTGTTCATGTATGTTGTGACTAGCGCTTTCATGAACCAATGTGAATCTCTTATCATCACCAAATATTATGAAGGAAAATTATCATTATATTTGAACAAATATTATATAATTTAATCTATTATTATAATTATTTAATGAAAAAAATATTATTTACCTCCTTTCCATATAGATCGTTGAAAAATTGAAATTTTACTTATGCGTACGTACGACATACCATCTCCATGTTCAAAACATACATAATATATCATATCCATATTTCTATATTATATTTTCAAAATTTATCTAATATTTAAATATAAATATTATGTAATGATTATTGTTCTTGATTTGTTTAAATAATGACCCCTTTGACCTTTGTCAACCATCCAATGTCATTTTTGACACAAAATCCAAATATCATTAAAACATACAAAGTAAATGAAATTGATTATATGATTATATATATTATGGTAATAAGTAAACTAAAAAGAAAAATAAATATGAAAAATTTTATGAAGAAAGTAAATAATTAATTTAATTTTATTATTCAGGAAGATAGTGAACATATATGATGAGTTTGGGTCATAGTAAGGGACTACATCCCAATTTTCCTAAATGGATGAATATTCTATTTTTATTCACATAATTTATTTTTTATGTTGTATATACTTACCCTGTGAAATTTAATATAACAATTCCATAATAATTCATTTTATTTTATGTTTAAATTTTAATTTCTCCCTCCATAATGATTTGATATGAAAATTACTAGGAAGTAAAAGTTATTTTATAAACTCACTTTCTTTTATGATTGTTAACTTTCTCATGAAATAATCACATTATTGTGATAATTTCTCATTGGTCATTAAATTAATCTTAAATATCCATATCATTGTATAGATGATATCATTATTTCCAATACTATATTAAATTTTTATATATGGTGTTTACATTGAATGTTATTTGATAATTGGGGACATATAGATAAATATGTATCTTGTAATCAATATAGATATTTTTAGATAAAGACTATTTATCATTAACTAAATAAATCATTTGATATATGAGGAATTATTTAGAAATAATTATACAAGTGGGGATCAATTATAGATATCCCCTTGATGCTTTACTAGGCCTCATTTGAAAAATTAGTTAGCCAAATTAGATGGTTATTTATCTAGTAGTTTTAAACAATTTTGATTAATGATCTTGGGGATAGAGGTATCCTGATGCCTAAGACGATGAAGTCTAATAATTAAGAAAATATTTCATTAGAATTGAGATATTATAATTATCAAGTAAGTTGTATCTATTATATTACCTTTTGATGCATTTTAGTATCATATATTGATTATTCCACATCATATCATCACAGTCAAGTTATTTAAAAGGAAATTGTTTTCAGATATTTAGAATTCAATATTGATTATGACTTATTATATTATGATAGATAATTTATTTAAATTAAATGTATTTTCAGTTTTTTTATCTTTCAATGTTTTTATTATCATTGATTCATGATACCTACCACTATACATAACCTTAACTTATATTTTTACATCACCCTTATTTTCTTTCCTTTCCACATGATATGAATAATTTTTTTAGAATGAGTTGTAAAGGATTAAATGCATTTTTTTGTAAATTCATATATTTTATTGTATATTCCCAATGTAAAATGGGTTTTAGGTATGTATGTGGTTCTCCAAGTATTCTAAACTGATAGGCCCTTTTGGATTTTCTCCAGTTTAGCTATGAAAATTTAATAAATAAGACACTGTCTTCTGGTTACTAGGGTTGCGGTCGTTACAGTATGGTTAACTATGGAAACGAATGGAAAAAGGGTGATTATAAAGATGAACTAGTATGATATAAATTACAGAGAAAAGGTTATATCAAATATAAATTTTCCAATTTAAAGTTTTATAAAATGTTTGAGAACAAAGATTAGAGATATAAGAAGGATATAAAAGAAACATGGAGTGATTTAAAAGGTATTTATTAAGATGTATACTAAAGCAGAGAGTAAAATCAGGATTAAGAAAGTATGTGTTTTATGAAAAACTAATGTGAGGAATCTAACATTTTTTTGTATCTCCTATTCGTATTTTAGTCAATTATGAAAATTAAATTAGTGGAGAAATCCTTTCTATTGAAGAAGTATGACTTGTGTGTTCAACTAAAAAGTGATCTTTGCATATAAAATGATATAAATGGTCATCGTATAAAATTATATATTGTGATAAAATTACCCAATGATTAATTTAAAAGCTTTTGGAGAGATTAAAAAATTGAATAAATAATCTATCCCTGATTATTGGAAATAAAACTCCACCTAAGTATACCACTAAAATTGGATACCAACCTAGAAATAGGATGTTTAATAAGAATAAATTTATTTACATTTATTGTTCTATCAGTTCTATGAATAATGTTGATTCTTATGGACCTTCCAATGTTTTTATTTGTAAATGTGTCATAATTTTATATAAAAATCTTGTTAAATACTTATAAATTATAAAATTTTTTATTATTAAAATATAGAGAAAAAATTATTAAAAAATTGTTAAAATCATTAAATCTATTTTTTAATAAACAAATATTAAGAGATCTAGTAGCCACTTATGGTATTTGGATACTGCTTGTCCAGACACATGGGTAGAGACTACTCAAGTATCTAGAACCTAATCAACATTGATGGTCTAGATGTCACCTTTAACGATAATGAAAATTGAAAAACAATTGTACTTGTTAAAATATGTAACTCTAATATTGATTTAGTTTGAATAATTTTATTTATATGTGGATTAATATATAGTCTTATAGGAATCACATAACTTTGCAATGATGGTTTCCATTTATATTTGAAAATAACTTCTTTAGTGTTTTTAATTTTGAAAATTATTTACTTTTCATCCCTTTGGGATATGATAATGCATATATTTTAAATTTATATTCATTGGTTTATCAAAATATTTCCTATCTAGGTTCCTTTCAAAAAGAGTCTTGGATTTGGATATAGATATTAGGCCACTATGACAAACATTCTATTAAAAAGCTAACAATGAGAGAGTTAGTTAAAAAATATCTTAAATTATAATATCCAAATAAGAATGTCTATAACCCATGTTAAAAAGGAAAAAAATAAAAAATATCTTTAAATTCTTAGAATGATGTTTTATATTCTCAACCCCTATAGTTGGTTAAGAAATATTTTTTGGACCCCCAATATTTTTTATCTAAAATGGGAAGCACTATGTTTATGTTATAGTAGAATAATTTTTGTGATATACTAGTAAATTATTTATATCTCAAAAAATGGATACATATTTTTATTTTTCCATGTATGTGAAATATGTATAAAATCTTAGTGTATATAGAATTAAGAAATTAAGAATTGATCATGGTTGTGAGTTTCAAAATCATGAATTTGAATAATTAATCTCACAACCTGGATATAATCATAAGTTTTCATCTCCTATAACCCCATATAGATTAGTATATTAGAAATGATAAATATAGCCCCTATATGTTTTTCCCATACCATCCATACTGATTACGATTTACCAATTTATTCTTGGGTAGAATATGTGAATACATACTTCTAGGAAATAGGTAGAGTTATTATAAGAAAAATTTTAATGGATATCCCATATAAAATATGGAATGGTAGTGAAAAAGGATAACTATACTAGATTATTTTGTTTCAAAGAAGTTATTTTCAATACTATGGATAATATTGAAATGTTTTTATCCACGATTGATAATGATATTTTACTTAGATATTCTACAACTATTTTGTAATACATGGTATTTAATAAAAGTAATAATATTTTGGATGAATCAATACATGTAAAAGTTAATGAAAAAAATCCATATGAATATAAAAAAACTCTATAAAATCTTTAACATTATTGGTATAATGTAAATATAAATGAAAATCCTTGTAATAATTATGTGAAACATGCAAGAAAAATCTTATAGTTCAGATGAACAACCGGAACCCAAATCTATATAAGATAATGAAATATTCATCACTCAATTTCTAAAAACCATTTAGACTTAAATATATCTTCCAATAGATGTTGTAGTTGGAGACCAAGATAGAAGAACACAATATATAAATTCTCTTAGAAATCTAGTTGAAGATTAAGTTTTCTTATCCCAACATTAACCTAAGAACATAAATGATGCGACTAATGATGAATTATAGGTAATAGAAATCAAATATTTACAAAATAAATTTTAATGAAATAATGTATCACAACTGATGGAAAGAAATAATGAAATTATGACAATTGACACTAAATAGGTATATGAATAAAAGATTATGTGTCATCTTCCATAGATTGAAATAAAAACCACATTGGTTTTAGAAGGATATAGTTATGAATAATTTATTGATAGTGTTCAAAAATTTTATCTTGTGGATAATCACTAATCAATTAGAATTAAAATTTTCTATGAAAAAAATAATATTTTCAATCTATAATAGATGGATGTTAAGATATAATTCTTAAATGTTTATATAACTGTGTATTTTTTAATTAAATATCTACTTGGATTCGAAAATCCTCATTATCCAAATCATGTTATTAAATAAATTAATTATTTATATAGTTTAAAATAAGATCATAGATCATTGTATGATTGGATCAACTCAATTATAATTTATAATGTTTTTCAGAAGGTATTGATAAACCTAAAATATTTTAAAATATAATTTCAAATGATGTTTTAGTAGTAAATTTTTTTTGATGATATGATTTTTTTAATCTTCTAGAAATTCATTTTGGACTAATTTTTTAAATATAATAAAATTTGAACTTTAAAAGAGTTTAGTGGGAGAATTAAATTATTTCTTTGATTTTAAATTTTTTCTATATTAATATTTAATTTATTTAAATCAATGTAAGTACACCAATATCCATTCAAAATGTTTTGCAACAGATAGCACATGGAGTAGTGATACTCCCATGAGTACAACTGATAATGTATATATTGATGAAATTATTAAATCAGTTAATCAAACCAATTACAGAGGTAATATTGGAAAAATTCTATATTTGGAGGATATCTTACTTGATATAATGTAAACTGTATTTTTTGGTTATAATTTACTAGAAAATAGTGATGAGTCACATTTAATTTTCCTAAGAATAATTTTGAACCACCTCAAGTATACGTACAACATCGGTCTATTATCAAAGAGATCAAGTATATAATATAATTATTTCTTCAAATATAGATTTTGAACACTATATTCGAGGTATAAAAATCACTTCTAGAATATGTAACATTTTTTGGAAATTCACTAGTTTCATGGTGTATTAAAAAATATTTGTTTTCACTATATACTAATAAAGCTTAGTACATAGTCTCTTGATGAATCTATGAAAATATTTGGTAGATAAAACACACTTTACAAGTATTTAGATATCAATTTTTACATTTCCCTATGAATTTTAGTAATATGAGTGTGATAAATATCACTAAGAATCCTCCATTTCATTATAAGAATATATATATTGATATAAGATATCACTTTTTGAGAGATCATTCCCAAAACGGTGATATAACTCATGAATTCCATTAAACTGATAATTATCTTTCAATAATATTTAGAAATACTTTGAATTATTATAGATTAATAAATATTATACGTGAAATATGAATGGTAAAAATTTATTTATAATTTATCTTCAAATTTAGATTTTGGAAAACATCCACAATTGGTGGTCTACCATAGGTGTTATACCATCAGTGTTCCAAGTTTTGTGATCTACCATAGGTGATACACCATTGGTGATCTACAATGGGTAATATACCTTCAGTGATCTACCATTGGTGATATAACATTAATTATCTATTATTTTAAATCTACCATTGGTGATCCACTATCGGTGATCCATTATTTGTGATCCACTATTGATTATCCACCATTTGAGATATACGGTTCGAGTATTTATGAAAATATACTACTATTATTATTTTCAATGATTAATCTTATATTGGGTTTATTTATGTATATATTTTTATATTTTTCTATTCTAAATACCTAAATAATAAAAATGTATTAAAATTACAATTTGGGAACCCTCTCTCTCATACCTCCTTTGAACATTCCCTTCTATTATATCTCCCATCCTAAAACCCTCCTCATGTTCAACCTCCCTTCATCAAATTTGAATGATGATGGTGATAGTAAAATGAACAATTGATTCATCTCTTGAACGGTCATATCTCTCACTAAAGTCAGGAGGTGAATCTAGCTGGTTCACTATATTCTAACTAAAAAACCCAACCTATCATCTCAATTTCTTTTTACTAAAAAGAAAATAATTGTGTAATGGTTAGTATTGATCATATTTATAGAGCATAATGTGATCCCAATATAATAATGGATCATGTAACTAATGAGGAATGATTGGAAAATTTATCCTAGGATAGACTGCTTATTTTACCAATTTGCAGAGTATGATTTCTATGAAAAAAGGGACATTATTATGACTTTGATTGATTAAGAATGGAAATAATTTTGTAAAAAAATGGTCCAGATGCCTCAATGTACCTCATAAAGGTATATCTAATGAGTTTCATGAATACATTCCTAATTATAGTATGTTTTTAGTTAATGATGATACCTTGTTATAGTCAAATGGGCTTTCTATTATGAGAATGCGTACAGATGTGGATCATGTTGGGGATAATAGTATTTTGTTTTAGTTCATCCAACATATACTTTTTCCTAGGAATGGGTACATTTTCAATATGAGGTACCAATATATATTTTTCTTATTTATTATGAAAGGAAAATAAATGATAATGTTTTGTAGATACATTATGGTACATATGATGAAAATAAGAAAAAATTATCTAGATAAAATTAGATTATCTGTCCAAAGATAATTTTTCATATATTGGAATCCAATGATAGTGCCTAAAGATAAAATGGCTATAATCAAATGTTAATGATTTTATATAAGTTAGTTTACCTGCATTAAAGTGAAGGTTAATTGGAAGCCTTTGATAAGGAAATGGGTGGTTCATGATGATATTATTTATGATAATATTAACAAGGTGAATCACCCTTTTAGAATAATATTTATGGTTGGTATTGGATTGGATCCAAATGATATTTTCATAAATTCATATGAATATGATTTTAAGGAGAATGTTAATGAAAATGAAGATGGAGATATAGAAGAATAGTTAGTGTCTATTTTAGTAAAGGAAGGAAGTGACAGTGATGTGGTTACAAGTCCTTGTGTTTCATTTGGATATTCTAGTCTATCTATTTCTATTCCTACTAGAGAAGCATTACTTAGTGAAAGTGAATATTCTTAGGAAACTAATTTATTTAATGCAATATAGTCATATATAATTTCATCATAGATCATGAAGGATGTTTTTAAGTGTTTTATGATTCCATGAATGGAAAATGGTGATGAGGATCATGATTTAGAAAGTCAGAATTTAAATTGTTGTCCAGTTTGGGCCTTGAGTGTTAAGATAACAATGTTGTTTCTGATAGAGATTAGGATATAACACATATAAATGGGGATAAATCATATGGATATTCTCAACTGGGGGTCAAATTTTTTTATTCTGATGATGAATATGACTATAATGATGATTTCCATGGATGTCAACCTGGGCATGGTGGTCATTCCATCTTTATTGTAAAAAATATCCCAAGGGATCTATGGTATAATAGATTGATGAGGATTTCCAATTTAATTTATTTACATTTAATAATCCAACAACTTGTTATGAACATTAGGAGACTATCTTTCCTATAAATGAGAGGATATTATCTCATAATTATTTTCCTTCTCTTCCTTATGGTTATGTAAATAAAGAGAACATAGATTCCATAAAATTTTTCTATTATCAAATATATGTGGGATATTTTGATCCAAACCTCCTCAAAAAACATGAATTATTGAATCTAATGCTATATTAATATTTTAATTAGTCATCTCTCATATAAATCCTCTAATGATTTTGAAAATGAATGAATTGAAAATTTAGTATAAGTGGTTGGAAGATCAGCTGGAAGAGATTTGATTCATCATGTAGGAGATTATAGGGAGATATTCTAAATTCAATATATCAATTCCCTAGATATTACAATATCTACCTAAAAATAGTTATTCCATTTCTAGTTCTACACCTTTGAATCCTTTTTCAATTTATATAGATGTGATTCGACCTGTTTTTAGAGATGCGATAAATTCTATCATGGGTGACCTTTGCACATAACAATAATAGAAACTTCATTAAAATAAATTAACATGTTGAGCATGTTTATAATAATGTTTGGGAATTATTTAATGCGGCTACTAGTGACAGGGATACTGTCACTAGAGAAATTAAGTATCAACTTAATCGGATTTATAAAAAGAATGATATTAATTCTGACTTTATGTTTGTCATTAAGAATCTAATAATGACTATTATAAACAGGGTATTCAATGATAAAGGGTATAAGATCATGGTTATGGCTCCACTGTTAATGGGTTTCATAGAATATATAAAAAAGTTATTCAAATAAATTTAGTGTGGAAGAAATATTAGAACTAATTTTTTCCAGTTGGTCAAACCATTTTTGTATGCATCTAGAACTACAGTAGTGATCCTCTGGAAAGATGTCTTTTTATAATAACTTATTCTCATTCATTAGGTCCCATGCTCACATAATTTCATCCCTTTGGAGTGAATATAGTTTAGTTCATTCAATAACTCTAGTTTTTTTTTGATTTTGAAACCTCATATACCTACTATTTCACCTTATTTATCCACATATGCACCCCATTTACTACCAAAGGAAAGGATCATGAGGTCACTTCATTTATTTTAGAAGAGAATGGTTCAAACTCTGATTTCTTTTTATAATGTATGAATTTTTTTATTTCTTCTTATGATGTAATAATTGAAATTTATATCTAATAACGATTTTCTTTTATTTTTCATATCATTATTTTTTATATTATTTTATATTATTTCTTTTTGATAATAACAAAAGTGAGAGTATACTATAATGAAATTTCAGATAGTAATTATATTTTATGAATGTGTAAATCTATGTATCACATTACTACTTTGAAATGTTATGTTGACCATTCTTCAAATTCAACTATAATATATTTGTATATATGAATTCTTATAAATTCCATGATTTATGATCATAAAAAAGGGGATATTGTTATAAAATTATAATTTTAATGATCACAAGTCATGTTTGTTATTATTCCAACATGTTTAATGTTTAATGATAATTGTTTTTGTAAAATTATGATTTTTTTGGAAATGTGCTGATCTACAATCATTTTAGTGAATCCACCATAAGAAAATATGTAAATCCCAAATAGATATACCATTAATAATATACAAAACTTGATATATATACTAGAAAATAGATCTAACATCAGATAGATATACTGTCAGACACATTTACCTCTAGTAAGATCTACCGTCCTATTAGATCTTCCACAATGTTAATCTACCACCAGACTGATCTACAACAAGGATGATCTATCGATGGATCCTAATATCTACCAGATGTGATAATACTACCCATAATGTTTCTATCGTCATAACATCTACCACTCATATATTCTCCTGCTATATATTTACCACCAAAAGCCTACGTGAGAATCTGGCGATGCCAGGGAATTCACCTATGTGAGGGATTCACCCTTATAAAAAGTTTATGTCACAAAATATACTATGTGGAAATATACTAAATTGATGAAATCACTTATGACGAAATAGACTACATGGTTTTCATTTGTAAAAAATTCATATGTTCTAATCGCCTATGAGAATTTGGATATATACCTAACCAAATACATCCTTCTCATGGTGCGTTCTAAATCTATACTGGCTAGTTCAAGAAATTAAATTAAATCATACAAATATAGACTTAATAATAAATATTATTTAAATACTCCATGGGTGAATAAAAATAAAAAATAAAAATTCTCCTATTTTTTGATTAGTGTGAGGATTTAGGTTATATTATCATTGTTTTCCAATTTCGAATTTTATATGGAAGAATTGAAACATAGAAGAACTGCCTCACGCGAAACATAGTTATACATGAACAGATAAAACTAATCCTCATATGATGATAAAAGAGAACTCAATATACCCATTTTATTGGAAGCATTCTTCCCCTATATAGACTAAAAAAATAACGATTTTAGATACATTTCCAAAACTCTATTTTTTTGTACATTTTTTTCATCATGTTCGAACATCACTCTAAGAAATATTTGAGTACCTTTTATCATTTAAAGCTTTTCAAATTAAAAAATATCACATTTTTCATTTATATTAATTTTCTATTTTTTTATTCTTCACATTTCATAAGTGTTTAATTTTCTTCTATATAGTTGTTAAAAACAGTCTCGTGTACTTTACTAGAGTTTTTTTGACATACTGCCTCAAATTTCATCATTTTATTCCCACCCAAAATATGATAGAGGTTATGTGTGAAATGTAGTTCTTTTTAGTTGGAATGAAACTATTAAAGATAATTTCTGCCTAGATAACCTTGTGTGATGTTGTATGTAAAACTCGATTATAGTTTTGGATTCAGTTGTTGATTTAATAAACTATATTGGAGCAATTGATTTCCATGTGGAGGGGATTACATATCGTCTTGAGACAGAACCACTTCTATAAAATTAAATTGTTTGGTTATTAGATTACATTATATATTTCAATTTTTAAACTATATATATTTCTGAATATATACCAAAATAGTAATCTAGTTGTTAATTATAAGTTTTGTTTCATATAGAAAGATTGATCATATAATATAGTTTCATAATTTAATGTGATATTGAAGATTATTTTAACTGGGAATTGATCCCTCTTTGAGAAGTTATTTGAAAAATGAAATTTAATATTTTTATTATTTTGATTAACTAGATTATTTGATTATATTGGGGGATTTTATTTTTAAATTTTTTTAAGAAGAAATACTATTGGGAACTAAATTTTCCCCTCTTTAGTTACTCACTGTAACCAAATATGTTTCTTCCATCGGCAACCACTAGCTAGTTTCCCTTGAAACACCCTTATATTTTTTGAAATATATATATTTTTTCAAATGAATTTAACATTTAAATATTTATAATTACATGTAACACTCATTTTAGCTTATATTACATGAAACACTACATTTTTCATTCAATACACGGTAAACAGATTTTATCTTGTGTTATATGCAACACCGAGTTTAAAAGAAATGTGAATTATTATTGAGAAATTATAATTTAATATGATAGTTATCACCTAGAAATTGGAATGGTGGGTTTAAATAGGATTAAATAAGTTATGAAAATATATTGTTTAAAAATATATATAATATGAATTATATAGTGAAAAGTGAATTATTAATGAAAATAAAATATGTTTTAAATTAAAAGAAATATTTTGATAAAAAACTATTTTTAAATAAAATTCATGTTTTACCTCAATAAAATTTAAAAACTAATTATGGTAATGAATTAAATTAAATTCATAAATTATATATTAAATCAGAAATTTAAAAATATTATATTTTGGTTTATAGACAAGAGAGATGAATAAATTAGACCATACACTTAAAAATTATATTTGTTTCTAAAAATAAGTATTTTATAATTTTTTTAAAAATGAAATTAATTTTTTTACTACTTTCATAAAATTTCATGAGGGAAAAACTTCATTTTTTAAATTTGTCAAAATTATATAAGGTTGAGTTTTTGGTAATTTTCTGGAATGATTATCTTTTTAATTAATAATGGAAAATACAGAATTTCACTTGAAAATAAATTTAGTATTTTTAATTATTTATAAAGATATATTATATTTTAAATTATTTTTAAGTTAATTTATGTTTAGATATATTTCTATTACTGTAATTTATTTCCTTTCAATCATTTTCATATTGAAATTTGATATAAAAATCATTTAAATGTTTAAAATATTTCTCTTCGATAACCCTCTTTTTCATCACATCTACATGAATAATTATATACTAAAATTTTCCACCTATCAGAATGGTATTGGTAATAATTTATTCCATGTTTTGAATCATTATGATTTTTGTCTTCAAATATTCTCAAATTAATTTCCTTCCATAATTAATAGTAATAAATAGTAAAAATTATTTACCGTGTTGAAGGTAAAAAATGGTTTATGAGGGGTTTAAACTAAATAGATTAGAGTTAAAAAGATATAAAAACATATATAAAATATATTTTATTGACATATTTAGGCCCTATAATGTATATGTATATATAATACTCTATTTTTACCCATTTCATGTGAAAAATGTGGGTATACCTTTTTATTTTAAAATATTTCATGTGTGTCACTCACCTCACTTATAAAAGGACACCCACTATCCTTATTTATTTACATCCTTAATACCTATTGTTTTAGATAATATATAACTAAATAACTTCAAAAAACCCCTTATATCATGATAGAAGCATTATTTTTCCCGAAATATATCCTCAGAATTATTGTTTTGCAGCCGTAAGGAGGTTACCTGATGAAGAGGTGACGTTCTTCAACTAGAATTTTTATTTTATGTATTCCTCCACCTCCTTCAATTAGTATTAATTCATCTATATATAATAAAATATATATCTTTAAAATAATGATATTTTGTTATGTTAATATAATTACGTACAAAAATATCAATATTCATCAAATGGGTTACGAAATCATCATTTGTTAGAATAGAAGACTACAACCTTGTGAACCAATGTAATTTTTTTTCATTAACACCATCACAGTTTTGTATGATAATGTATATAAAGTTTATATAAGATATTAATTATATTATAATACCTATGGATTCATTATATCATATATAATTTATTTTCTTTACATTCCATCGTTGATAAGATAACATCATTCGGGTGTACGAGGATCTACCTCCTCAAAAGGTGATGTGATTTGATTTCACTAACGCTTTAAATATAAGATAAAGATGAAAAAATTATGAATATATATGATATAAATGAAATAATTATTATATTAATTAAATATTAGTCCTTTTAAAATATTATATATAATTTTCATTCTAACATTTTAACTCAATAAAATATGATAACATCATTCTTGTACGTGTGGACTACCACCTTCACGAAGTGATGTGAGTCACTATTTTTTCCCCAAACTACATGGATAATATGTATATTGTAACTTTCGATCCTGGTTCACCTCTAAGATAGGGCCCAGACCAGTGGGCCACATAACCTCAAGCGTATCTCCCTGAATGCCAGAGGCTGCTGACTAGCAGCGAGGGACCTTTTTGTGTCTATGGGGAGACTATGCCCTCATTGGTAATAGATAATATCACAAAAAAGTAAACAAAAACAAATAATAAATAGAAGAATCATGTGAATGAATAATCTGTAGTAGAATTAACGTAAATAATCCGACTGAATAATAGTAATCCAGTGAGGATGCTTACAAAAAGATAACATGCCATGATGTATGTCTAAACTATAAGTACGAAAAACACAACTAAAACACACAATCAACTAAAAGAAAAGACACAAAGCAATAACTGCATCACGAGAAAGGCTCGGTCCTCTACCACAGTCTCCATACAGAGCAGTAAGGAACAATCAAGCATTAAAAGCAGCAGGCTTCCCCTTGTCAATACATGCGAGCATGTAATATACATGGGTGTTAACGAATCTGGAGAAGGGTGTGAGATAAAATCTCATAGGCTGGCACCCACGGTGTCTAAACATTTCCATTTCGTGAAATGTTAAAAATTCAGTGTTCTATTACATAACAATTTTAGATAATCAATTTAAGTGCAATGAAATAAATAAGTCGACCCAAGTTCCAAACAACACTCATGCCTAATCACCTGCTTTAGCCTAAGCTGGTAGTCTGAAAGGGTACCTATCAACAGAATGCACATACATGTATATATATAAAACCCAAAATGAAACAAGGTAAACAAGAATGAGGTATACCTCATGATTGTGCTTTAACTTTTGGTCTATTTAAAGCTTGTGCTTTAGACATTATGTTCATCATTATTTAGGTTCATGTTGAGAGTTGGATTCTGAGCCCATCCCGAAGGTATCGCTACAGAACATCCATCAATTTATCCAATGAAACCGAGCCCGTCTAAAAAAATCATTCAAAATACCATGATTTGCTCAAGGTATGGCTTTACCCAGAGTCTGTCCTGATATCGCAAAAAGGGTTCGAGTTTCATCTAAGGCTGGCGTATCCACATTGCCAACGGATCCGTCCCGATGGACCCTTTAGGAAACAATATCACTCATAATTATTAGAATTACTTGTGAAGTCTCGGTCTAAATAATCCAATGAAACTACCCCCAAATCATAGAGGACACTAGTCAGGAAGGGAGGGTATAATTGTTTCCTTTAATACAAGACCCACCTATTTTCCCCACCCTGAATTTAATTATAATTTTTAAAGTATTAGATATTACACAATCAGCATATACACTAATTTATTGAAAACTATCCAGATACACTGATGCATCACAATGCATAAATTAAATATTACCGCATAACAACTTACAAGGAAATATACCATATCAACATTAGAAGATAATTCAATTTTTAAATAAATAAACAATTCAGAAAAACAATTACCAATGATCCAATAATTCATGTTAATGTTCAAAGAAAAATATATATTTAATTTAATATGAATAAAAAAGGGATGCGTAATACCTGCAATAAATTAAACTATGAACCCGTATTATGGAAAAATAACCCGACCATGTCGGAACGCCCAAACAGGTGTCCTCCCTTGTTGAAACAAATCAAAAAAATTAATTTAAGATGATTAAGGTTGGAAAAATTAGGGAAAAAAACTAAGGTATTTAAATTTGGTAAAATTTCACAAAGCTGGTGGGCACCAACTAATGGTCCAATAGTATGTTTTTATAAACTACAATGAAACAGAGGAAAAACAAGTAGACACCTTACCTAGTTGTCGTAGATGACTCTAAGATCTATGATAGGCATTAATCTGACCTAAAATAGAAGAAAATGAAGGATTTTAGAAAACCCCCCAAACAGGGTAAAAATCTTTTATGATGAACTCCATAGAGAATATCCAACGAAAACGTACGATTCCACTTGTGAAATTTTAGATTTGACCTAAGGTTTACTATGCACTTGATGGTGATAATCAGACTAAGGATGATGGATATATGACCTTCCGATGGAGGGTGAGAGGGGTGTGCCGCCTATGGGGGAAGAGGGGTGCTACGTGAACAGTGGGAGAGTAAGAGAGGAGGGGTAAAAAAGGGAAAATACAAAAATAAAATAAAATAAAAATAAGAAAAAAATAAAAGAAAAGGAAAAATGAAAATAAAAGAACATAGAAAATAGAATAAATGGTTGTAAAAGAAAAATGATAAAAATAATTAAAAATAGAAATCTCCCATTTTAATTTTTTTTATTTTTTCCTTTGACCGCCTTTCTATTTTATTTCAAAATTTCTTTTTTATCCTTCTTGGTTTCTTTTAAATCTTCTTTAAATCTATTGTTATTATTTTTCAACCATTAATTAATTATTTTAATTCCCAAAAACTACGCTAACATGTGATATAATTTTTTTATTAAAAGTCTGTAGTTATTTAAATTAATTAAATAGTTTCCCGGGACCTAGAGTGAGGTGTGTTGGCACACACTCTAGGTCACTTAATTAATTAGACTATAATAAATTAAAAATGATCCATACCTGATTAAGGTTTGGAAGTTACAAACTCCCTTCTTTAAGACAACTCATCCCTGAGTTCCCCTTCCAAGGGTAGCGGAACTTTGCCAGAGAAATGTTCCGGCCACTGTGCATGTACATTTGTCTCTCGCTCCCATGTCTCATCCTGAACATGTATGTGTTTCCACAACACCCAGACCAGAGGGAATGACATTCCTCAAGGGAATTTCATGATACGGTTGATGATACAGATCAGATGCCCCACAAAGGATGCATCAATGTCATCAGTTTCAAAATAATGAGATGGGTCTAGATGATATTGTCAGAGCTGCGATACAAGGAAAACGTTGTGCATGGAATGATACCTTCGAGGTAGTAGTAACTGATAGGATACTGGCCCAACTCTCTCCAATATCTCAAAAAACCTGATGTATCTCAATGAAAACTTCCCCTACCTCCTGATCTGCATGTGACCCAACCTTAGAGAAACACGCAGAAAGACTCGATGTCCCACCTCGATCTGAAAAGGTATTAAAAAACGATCGGTATATTACTTTTGTCTTGACCGATATGAATTCATACACTTCTATATCATCTGAACATTCCTATAAGTCTCCTGAACTTGATAAGGACCTAACAGAGCGGCCTCACCTTCTTCGAGCTAGCATAAAGGTGAATGACATGGTCTACAATAGAGGGCCTCATACAGAGCCATTTGAATTGTCACCTAGAAGCAGTTATTAAAGGTAAACTCAATAAGAGGTAAATGCTTATATTAGGAACCTCCAAAATCAATGGTATAAGATCATAACATATCCTTTAACACTTGTATAGTTCTCTGGGATTGTCCATCAATATGAGGGTGATATACAGTACTCAGAAGTACCTGTGAACCCATTACCTTTTAAAACCCTTTACAGAACCATGAAGTAAAGTGGATATCCCTATCCGATACAACAAATGAGGTACAACATGAAGTCACACAATCTTCCTCATATACAAACTTCCCAACTCATCAATCATAAAGGCCTCTCAGATAAGAAAGAAGTGTGAAACATTGGCCAACATATCGACAACCACCCATACTGCATCACTGACTTAAAGAGATCTTGAAAAGACCATATCAAAATCCACGGTGATGTCATTCCATTTTCATTCAAGAATGGATAGAGGTTGTAGGACTCCAGCATGTTGCTGGTGCTCTGCCTTCACCAGTTGGCAGGTGGAGCACTAAGTGATGAATCCTGCTATCTGCTTTTTCATACTAGGCCACCAATACTTGAGACACATGTCTCTGTACATCTTGGTGAGACCTGGATAAAGTACCCAAACAGAGGTGTGATATTCCTTCATCAGCTCTTCCTGTATACTCGAAGGTACCCATCAAAGACCATAGTAAAGGATAGTTTCACATACATCAAAAACCTAACTAGAAGGTGGGTTCTCTCATGTAATGATTTCCCTCAAAATGAGCCCGTCAGGACCAGTCAACTGTTGCATGCAGAATTTCCCTAGAATAGAGGATGTCACTATAAGAGCTACTAGAATAGGTTGTCCACATTTCTTCTGAACTTCCAGATGCATCTCTAAAAAAAATTCCATAATCTTCCACTCACTTCTGGCTACCTTCACTTCTTGTGTATGTGTCTTGCCACATAAAGCATCTAACACAACATTATCCTTTCTAGGGGTATAAGAAAGATCAACTTCGAACAACTATAGGTATACAATCCGCCCACGTTGCCTTAAGTTCATGTCTCGTTGAGTGGAGATATATTTGAAGATTTTATGACCCATGTAAACAATGAATTTCTCACTGAACAAATAGTTTGTCCAACAGCGTAGATCATGAAACACAACTTCTAACTCAAGGTTGTGGTTAGGATAGTTCCGCTCGTGAGGTCTTAGCTAGTGGGATCTATAAGACACAACTTGATAAACCTGCCTCAAAAGTTCACCCAGTCCGATTCCTGACACATTATAATAAACTATATAACCTATTCTAGGTTCAGCCATAATCAGGATTGAGTTTGAGGTTAGTCCTCCTTTCAATTACTAAAAATAATTTTCCCAAGAATCAGACCATATGAACTGTACACCTTTCTTAGTCATGTCCGTAAGAGGCGCTGCCAAGCAGGGGAAATCCTAGATGAAATGCCTATAATAGGCAGCAATCCCCATGAAACTGCATATGTCGAAGACACTCTTGGGATGCTCCCATGAAACCACGGTTCTCTCCTTTCCTATTTCAATTAATACCTCTACTTCAAATATAATATGACCTAAGAAGGGTACCTTATCAATCCAGAAGTGCCATTTACTGAGCATAGAGTATAGATGGTTTTATCTTAGTGTACTCTTCACGATCCCAATATGGGTTGCGTGGTCATGTCTGGAATGCAAATACACTAGATGTTGTCCGTGGAGACTACCACAAATGAACCAAGATACTGATGAAAAATCTGGTTCATCAGATCCATGAAGACTTATAGCACATTCGTGAGGCTGAAAGCCATAACCAGATACTTGTATAAGCCGTACCTGCTTCAGAATGCTTTACGTGGTATGTCATATGGTCTCACACACATCTGGTAATATCCCGACCGTAGGTCAATCTTGGAGAAAATAGTTTCTCCTCAAAGCTGGTCAAAGAGATAATCTATACGAGGCAATGAATATAGATTCTTTACCAAGAGCTGGTTGAGTTGACGATAATCCACACACAAACTGAGGGGACTATCTGCCTTCTTGGTAAAAAGGATAGGTGAACACCAAATTGATGTGCTGGGTCTGATGAAACCCTTAGCCTCAAGTTCTTTAAGATACATTTTGAGTTCTTGTAGCTCTGTTGGTGTCATCCTATAATGAAAAATAGTCACTGGTGCCACACATAGCATGAGCTTGATAGTAAACACCACGTCTCTCATAGAAGGTATGATATTTTAATCATCATGGAAGATATCCTTGAAAAGGTCCACCACTATAGGGAATTCAACTAGGTGTGTTACTTGATTGATCATGAAGAGACTTCCCATCTAGCCTGTCACTCTACCTAACACTGCATATTTAGGCATAGCTCGATCTGCCTACATATCCCATTTTCTTTTGTGAAGATATGTGTCGCCCTCATGGGTTGTAAAGGACACCGATAGAGATAGCAATCCATTTGGGCACGATAAAAAGAAAACCAATTCATACCAATAATGACTTCGATGACAGACATATTGAGGATATAGAAATTCCAAACAAAACAGTACCCACCTATCTCTAGGGGGAACTCTTGGCATTGAAGTATGCCCTCTACCCTAACCCCAAGTAGAGTTTCGAGAGACATGATTCCACAATGGTACTCAATTGGAAAACCAATACTTTCAACAATAGAAGAAGATATAAAGGAGTGTGATGCGCCATTATCAGAAAGAGAAGAAACTAAGGTAGAGGATACTAGAATACTACCACTCACTGTAGATGGTAATCCACTCTACTCCTCTGGGGCTGATTGCACTGTGTATATAAGACCTGAGCCACGAATCTGATACACTGCCTGGTTGGACTGAGCAGGTCCACTCTACTGATGTTGATAATCTTGAACTTGATTTCATAGAACAAGACCTCCACCATTACCCCGACCTGATCGACTGGTGGAAAAATAATTTCCATCCTACTGTGGAGTCATATGTACCATACCTGATGTAGTTGATGGTGCAAATCCTCTACCACTAGATACAGAAGATAAAGAATGGAAGAAACGCTAAAGGTGGCCCATCCTACCACAAGCTTGACACTCCAGAAGATCGTAAATCCAAGAAAATTCTTCATTTGAAGGTAATTTATTATCTTATGATGAAGAGGACTCATCATCTAAATATTCATAGAATTTATCATCTATATAATTTCCATTAAAAGATACATTAGTAATAGATTAAGCATTGTGTACCTTGTCCATTAGACAATGATTTTCAATTGTTAGTTTGACTACTAGACCAAGATTCATCTATTCAAAAGATTCATAATTTAAGGATTCATGAGAGGAGTAACCACCATTGGCTCTCTAGTTGTCTTTAACTTTCAAAATATTATTTTCTTTAGCCTTAGAGTACTTATTTATATTCCTCTCAGAATGATTTTCTTATCTATCCTTTTTGTTAAGCATATAAATTTTTTTCCTTATATGCCATACTCTTTTGCATTCATAGAAAGTGACTTCCAAGTCATTCTTTCCTTCTACATCATTCTTAATATATCTATACTGAAAGTCATTATTTTAAACTATCTCGTTCATCCTTTCAGAAAGATTATCTACCTCATTCTCAAAATTTTCACTATCACTATATTCAAATAAAATAGCCATTTTCATAGACTTGGATCTTGTAACCATTTTCATAGTCTTGAATTTAGTAGTAGTAAAAGCTACACTTCCATTTCCATGCTTGGTCTTATTCATATCGGCATCTATTTCCATTATTATCTTATGTTGAAGAAATGTTCCAAAAAGATCATCAAGAGTGATTTGAGATACTTTCCTCTTCTCATCAACATTTGTTCTTTTAGATTCCCACTCACTAGGCATAATATCAATAATCTTGTATACAAGTGCTTCATCATGAATAACTTTCTCTCCCCTAGATTGTAAACTATTTACAATAGTCATAAATCTTTGTTGCACTTTGCAAACTAGTTCTCCACAGGGAAATGGAAATCCATGATATTCTTCTCTAAGAAAAGATCTTCTAGTTTCTATAACATAGGATGTTCCAAAATGAGTAACCTCAAGTTTCTTCCAAAAAAAATTTGCTACTTCACATAAATAAACCTAACTATATATATTTCTGGTCATGGAACACAACTGAGTATTGCTTACCTAGAAATTTTGTTGATATTCTCACTTTTCATGGTAGGTGAAGGTTTTGAATTCCTTGTACATAATTTTATAATCTTTAGTAATCATGACAAAATTTTCCACACCAATAATAATAACAAAATTAATCATTAAATCTATCCAGTATTCATAATCATTAAAATAAAATATAGGTGGTTTGGTTGGACTTATATTGTCAATCAAACCAACATTCATTCCCACTATTCTATTAGAAAATATCTTCCGACAAAAACATGTTTATAGAAAAGTTATGTAAACAAAAAAAAATCTCTAATAAAAACATAAAAAAGAAAATTTAATCAAGAAAATTGAGAACGAGTAAAACATGAGAAATAAGACTTATAGGTTAATATAATTAATTCAGAAACCAACTCTAATACCAATTATAGGATCAAAATAATGATGTAGGTGATCCATTACACGAGGTGGGGGGGGGTTGAATTGTAATTTTAAATACATTCATTTTTAACCTTAAAGACCACTATTTTTATCAAAGATAAACAAGGTAAATTCACAAGACCTCTTTTAGTTCTGTTAAGAAATCTTTCTAGGTAACAGAAATATGGTTCTGGAAATGAAAAATAGGGAATGTTTACAATGAAAATATTATACCTTAAAGTATATATAATCTTACTTATCATAGTATATAAAAGTGAAAAGAAAGTATAAGAAGTTTATAGTTTCTTCATTTATCAAAATATAGTGGAAATAAACTTGAAAAAAACAAGTAACAAGTAGAATATCATTTAACTCATAGAGTAGGTAATCCAACAACCTTTGATAATGGTCCCTTGATTTATACTTTCAAAAACGCCTGTCTTTCCCAAACCAGGGTAAGCCCTTGATTGGAATTTTGGAATCTGTCTAGCTATGACTAAAATACCTCAATTTTTATGGTAGTTGGAACCTTTGTCTTCCTATCCCCATAATCCCTTGATTGTACTCAGCAACAATCGGAGTTTCACTAAGAAATATAAACAAGATGTTCAATATAGAAAAATAATTAGAGCATATCTCTCTAGAAATCTCTTCAACAATAAGAAATATCTTGATTGATCAACATGTGATTATTGATAATGAGCTCGTTCAAATTATATCGTATTTATAGGCACAACTTCAACGGTCGACTCACTCTTCTAAAGGTCACAGTTTTACTTGAATCATAGAGGGACCTATACACATGTCACTTAAGAAATGGTTAGATAGAAATAAGTTGTAAGATATCATTTCATAAAAAATGTAAGGAAATTTATGTTACTTAACCAATTTTTTTTCGGAGTCTAAGGAAATATATAATTTTGAATTTTAACAAAAACATTCAAATTTTATAAGACTATGATATTTGGATTCTATTTTACAAAGAATTCGGAATCGAAATTCTATATATTTCCTAGTTTGAATTAAAATGAACTCAGAATCTGAATTCTGAGGAATTTAGAAGTCTCAATTCTATGGAATTTGGAGTTAGAATTATATGGAATTAGGAGTAAAAATTATGAGTAATTTAGAGTTTTAATTTCAGAGAATTCAGAGTCTAAATTTCAGAGAATTTTGCATCTGAATTTTAGATAATTCAGAGTTTGAATTTCAAGTAATTCAGAGTCTTAATTTCATTGAATTTAGAGTATGAATTTCATAGAATTCAGAGTCTGAATTTAAAACAATTCAGAGTCATAATTTTAGAGAATTAAGAGTCTAAATTTTAGAGAATTTGTAGTCTAAATTTTAGAGAATCTAAAGTATGAAAAAAGAGTACTCTATATCTATGTATTTACAGAATTCCTAGTTTTTAAATGTGAAACCAAACTTTTCCATAGTAATATAATGAGTTGTATTTATAGAGACTATAAATTGAACAATGAAAAAATTAGTAAGGGTAATTTTTTTTGAGGAGAATAAAAATTTTCTTTATGAAACAAATCCATAAGGAAAATATAATTTTTCTTAAGATAATGTGTTTGGGATTTTCAAAACATAGAGAAATGAAAAAGTCATAAGGAAAAATTATTGACTCAATAATCTCCCCCGTTTTGGAAATCACAAAAATCCTTACGAAAAAGAATATAAGGACTTAGAATTTTTCTTTATGAACATAAAAGAAAAACTTATCTCCCTTTATTTATGAATCACGATAAATACGACTAACCCACCCTTAAGTTTTTAAATACCAATGAATCATGTTATTGAATTCCTTAAAAATATATTTTCTTTTTTTCTTATATAAAGAAATATTCTTCGATAAAACCTTTCCTTAGATAGACTCCTCCTTAAGTAAGGAATTATATTCTTTACATAGTTTTCATTTTATCATTCATATCTACCCCTTTTTGATTTTCAAAAAGGAAATGATAGAATGGAAAAAATATGGTACCTAAAATATTAGTACTATAAAATAAAACACATGAAGAACAACCAAAATTATAATTATGATTGGAAATATTTGTATAATAAATGTAATACAACAAAATATTAGAGTAATAGAAAAAATAATCCTTCTATTTCATTTTGAATAAGCTTCATGACAATGGTATTAAAATTTTTATACTCCTTAGGACCCTCATAAAAACGCTTGAGCAGTTCATCCTAATCTTCATTTTTCTTCTCCAAAGCATTGAAATTTTCTTCCCGAGCATTAAGAATTTCTTCCTGAGTAATAATTTTTTTTTCTTTATTTGTGATCTTTTCTTCAAACTAAATTATTTTATCTCTTTCCCTCTTCAGATTAAAAGAAATTGAATTATGTTTCCCATTCAGATCATTGTCATCATAAATCTGAGCATTTTGTTCAAGATTTAGCTACTCATCAAAACTTGTAGTAAAGTATTTGATCTTGATATCTTTGGTATCAAAATTCTTCATCACATTATCATGAAAGTCAACAAAGATTCTTATATCTTCAATTGTCTTCTCAGAAAACTTTTTAATTTTCTTGCACGACTTCCTATGTGCATCATGCCCCATATTGAAGGATTTAAAATTGAATTTAAGCCTGATATATTTTTCCATTACCATGGAAACAGAATCTAATTTCTCATTAAAATAATGGTGAATTATTTAACATATTGAGTCAATAGTTGAAAACAATGGAATTGTATCAACCAATTTATTTAGGGGTTGAAGTTGAAAATCATGTCCCATGGAGGGTGATTCAGAATCTGGTTATCTTGTCAGTGAGGATTCTCTCTCTATCTCATCATCTTTTATTTTTGAAGATCCACCAACATCATTCTTATCCACCACTTACTCTTTAGGTGTATCAGATAACACCTATTTTCCTTTAGCATCTTTCAGAATGATCACGCAACCTTTGGTGATTCATGTTCACTATCTTATAGTTGGACTATCTAATCATCCTAAGACTTTTCCTTTTCAGAATTTTCCACCAAGTCCTATGGTTGACCGAAATCATGGTTGTTGATATCTTCGTTTGATGGTTTGTTTACTTCTTCCTAACCTTCATGATATTTTATTGAGGTACAAAGTTAAGAGGATTCAGCCTATGATGTCTGGATAGATAATTTCTCAGAAGGAGTCACATTCTGATGATATTTTTCAACTTGTCGTATCATATCATCTTTATCATCACTTACTTCCTCTTTTTCTCCTTCCACTTCCTCTTCATGTAGAACTGCTTCCTCTTCATCAGGTTCTGAATTGACCATATTCTTTAATGGAGTATCTACTGGTACTGGTTCATTGAGAAATGTTTCTAGTACCTGAATCTGATAAGAAGATCTCTCAGTATCCTTCAAAAGAGATTGAACAATATCAACTTCATACATTTTCTTCTTTTTCTTCTTCTCTTTTTCTTTCTTCTTAAATTCCTTAGCAGCCTTAATATTTAATTATTTTTCCTCAGCATGATCCAAGCCAATGTTAGGCTCTCCTTAATTCTTGTTCTTCTTATCTTCTCTCTACTTAGCAAAATTTCTTCTAGAAAGGTCTTTTTATTTATAGATTTTGGAGGTGCTTATTGGGTTTCCTCAATTGTATGAGTTTTTTCATAGCTTCTGGTTCCTTCCCCTTTCTCTTCTGGTTACCCTTTTTGGAAGTCTCACGTACTTCCATCTTTTTCGATAAGGATTCGATCAAACTTTCAAAAAATTCTGAATATTCTCAGGATTTTCCATTGAAATTAGCCTTCATCCTCCTCAAAGTATCATCACTGAGCAACATGAATTTGAAATTTCTAAGCTTTTCACTACACGAGATTTTGAACGATTCTAGGAATAAGACAATGATCGTGGATAGGATTGCTGGATACATAATTATAGGCGATTTGAGGCTTCCATTTTTGATATTTAAATACTTCAGAAAGATATAATTCACTATGTTTATCTCTCTCAGGTTGACCAGAAAATACAAAAAATATATTTCACTCTTCATTAAAGAGTCCTTGTTTCCTTTTCTCAGAATGAGAAGTCTCTGAACCCATAATTCTAAAATTATAATGTTATTATAGAGATGGATGATCTTTAGATTTTTCACTCATTTGAGTCTGAGGAACTCTATAGATTTGTCTTTATCAAAACTTCTTACCTAATCAGGTAGTTTGTATTTATAGTAAATGAGTTCTCCTTCAAACGATATTCCAATGATACGACCTGCCTTACCGTAGGAAAGAGAATAAGTTTTTCTATAACTTTTTAATTAAAACTTCTCTATCCCAAATTCATTAAAAAACACACAGATTCATAGAACTCAATAAGAAACTTCAGATAAACCGGATCCTGTCCTTTTCGGTTTTTCTACGCCTAGGATTTACTATCCATTCAACTTGATATAATTTAAAATGATAGAATCACACATTTCAAAGAACTTCTGATGAACTAACCTTTCTCTATATATTTCCCATTTAGAAATTTCATTAGTTGATGAAATTTTATTCTATTAGGATACTTCCAAAGACATTTGGACTTGAGCAGATCTGAAATAAAAAATGATGCTTAAGTAGAGAGGGAGAGTATCAGCATCTTAGACTTGAAAACCGATGTGGGAAAACCATTAAGGCGGTCATTATATAGATTTTTAGGCGATGGTTAATATTCCCTGATTGATCCAATAGTTGAAACTAGCTCGAAATGATCAGACGGTTGAGATGAAATCCAAAGAAGGATTTTGGAATATTATGATATTTTGAGTCTTTTAATATAGAACATCGAATTTATGGAATGTGAATCCAATTTTTTTTTTTAAAAAGAGTAAAATACCAACATGTAAAGTTTTATTATGAAAATTTAAGTAAATAAAGATACCTTCTAGATTACTAGGAAGATTATTCTTGAATAACTTTAGATTATGGAAAATTTTATTTAATAAATGAAATTATTTAAATTGAGAAATTTTAGACAGTGAAATTTTTTGATTTATAAAATTTTTTATTTATGGAAAAATTTTGTCAACAAAAAATTTTAACTACGAAAAATTTTAGCTATGAAAAATTTTAACTACAAAAAATTTTAACTAAAAAAATTTTCACTATGAAAATTTTTGACTACAAAAAATTTTAACTTCAACAAATTATAACTACAAAAAAATTTTAATATGAAAATATTTTAAGTATGAAAAATTTTTACTACGAAAATTTTAACTACGAAAATATTAACTACCAAGTAAATGTAATCCTCTTTTGAATATGAGTTTCTTAATGTAATGATATAGATTTAAATAAAATTACTATAGAATATTGCCTTATGGTTATCATTCCTAACTTTTGTTTAATGTATTAAAATCTATCGGATGGTAAGGATTTTGTGAAAATATCAGAATGTTGTTCTTTTCTTCTAATAAATATAAGAATGATATATCCTTTTTGTGTGTGATACCTAAGAAAGTGATGTCTAATATCTATGTGTTTTTCACGAGAGCAATGTGTATGGTTTTTTCTTAGGGTAATGGAACTAGTGTTATCACAGAATATCTATGTTTTAGTGTGTATACATTCTCTTTCCTATGGGATGAAAGATTAAACTCTTCCTTGGAATTGGGTACTAAGAATTTATCATTCTTAAATTCACAAGTTAACTATCGTCACATAATTGACTTATCCTAATGAGGTTGTTCTTAAGACACATAACAAAAAAATCATTTAAAATTAATCTTTTTACAAGAATAAAAATGTTACCTATACCAATAATTTCTCCCTGATCATTGTCTCTGAAAGTTACTTTTCTTTATTTCATCTTTATAATCTTTTTAAATAATTTTTTTACCCATCATATGTCAGGAACATCCACTATCTATGTACCTTGTATTTTTGTTGGCACTTTCTTTGTTTTCCGGAAAATAAAAGAGTTAGACTTTCAGAATCCAAAATTTTTTGGTTTTGGAAATTTCAGAAAGTAAGATTTTAGGTATCCACATTTTGTTAGAAAAATAAGCTTTATGAAAACCTAAATATTGAGTTTTTTTTAATGAATAATTTTTTTCCCAATGTCTACCACACTTACATTTAGTGTGAAATAGATCACTTTGGGGAAGAAAATAATTATAACTAAAAACTGGTTTAGAATTAGTATAACCAAGTCCATAACTATTTCATAATGGTCAAATTTGGGAATACATCTTGTCAAAAGTTTCTTTACATTTGGTAAATTTTGATAGACATTTCCTTAAGGAAAATATTTATGACTTTTGTTTAATAACAAGATTTGTGTCCTTATAAACATTAGTTTTATCACTAGAGTTATCCTCAAATGTTTTCTCTTATAAATTAAATTTTCAAGATCCTTATAATGTTTATCCTTATCATAATTAACTTTCTCAATATTTTTAGAAAAATTTTCAAAATCAAAAATTTTCTGATCAAGATCTTTAGAAAGATCTGATACTTTTATGGTTAAAATAGATAATCTAGAATTTTCTTTATCAATATATTTCTTGAAATTAGAATTTTTATTCCAAAGATGTTTAGAAAATCTAGACACTTATTTATTAGAAGGTAATGTGTTACCTTCTAATGAAAATGACTCTTCATTTGAAGATTCATAGTATTTATCATAAGTATAATTTTTATTCAAAGATAAATTAGTAATAGATTCAGAATTGTGTACCTTGTCCATTAGATGATGATTTTCAATTGGTAGTTTTGCTAGTAGACCAATATTCTTATGTTTAGAAGATTCATACTCTCAGGATTCTTTAGATGAGTCACCACCACTGGGACTCTATGTGTCATTAGATTTCAAGACATTATTGACTTTATACTTACAATACTTATTTCTATTCCTCTCAAAATGATTTTCCTTTCTATCCTTTTTCTTAATCACAGGACAATTTGGCCTTATATGCCCTTCTATTTTTCATTCATTGCAAGTGTCTTCTGAGACTTTCTTGAATTTTCCTTCTTCTTCTTATATCTTTACTAAATGTCTTTATTTTCAACTATCTTGTTAATTTTTTGAGCAAAATTAGCTATCTCAATTTCATAATTTTCACTATCACTAGATTCAGATAAAACAATGACTTTCTTAGACATGGATCTTATAACCCTTTAAAAAGTATAGACTTTAGGAGTAGTAAAATCTAAACTTCCATTTACATTATTCTTCTTATTCATATCAACATCTCTATTCATTCTTGTCTCACATTGAAGAATATTTCTAGAAGGCTCATCAAGAGTGATTTGAGATAATTTTCTATTCACATCAAAAGTTGTTCTCTTAGATTACCATTCACGAGGAATAATATCAAAATTCTTATCTACAATAGCATAATCATCAAGACCTATCTCTATCATAGTTTGTAAGCTGTTGGCAATGTTCATAAATCACTGTTTCAATTTTCAAGCTCGTTCACCAAAGAGAAATAGAAATTCATGATATTCTAATCTAAGCAATGATCATATAGTGTCTATAACTTTGGATGTTCCAAAATGAGTAATCTCAAGTTTCTTCCAAATATAATTTGTTGCTTCACATGATGAAATATAACTATATATATTCCTGGTCATGGAATAGAGTAGAGTATTGTGGACCTTGTAATTTAGTTAATATTATGACTTTTCATGGTTGGTGGATGTTTTGACTTCCTTGTCAAGATTTTTTTAATCTCCAGTAAGCATGAAAAAGTTTTACACTTCAATAATAATAGTAAAAGTCTTCATTAAATATATATAGTATTCATAATAATTACCATAAAATATTGGTGGTTTGGTAGGATATAGATTACCAATCAAACCAACATTCATTCCTCCCATTCTATATGAAAATATCTTACCACAAAAACATGTTAACAGAAAAGGTTTTCAAACAAAGACAAAAATCATGAAGAAAAGTATAATAAAGAAAATTTAATCATTAAAATTTAGAATAAGTAAAACTTGAGAAAGAAAACTTATATATATTTATAAGTAATTCAGAAACCTACTCTGATACAAATTATAGGATCAAAATAATAATGTACGTGCTCAATTATAAGAGGGGGGTTAATTGTATGTTTAAAAACATTCTATTTTAACCTTAAGGAAAACTATGTTTAACAATGTTAAACAAGTTAAATACACAAGACCTATTATAGTTCTATTAAAAAAACTTTATAGGTTATAGAAATGTGGATCCAGAAAAGAAACTTAAGGAATGTTTACAAGGAAAGTATTATACCATAAAGTGTATAGAATCTAACTTATCAGAGTATATAAATTTTATACGAATGTATAAGATGATTATAAATTATTCCTTTATCAAAATATAGTAGAATTAAACTTGATAAAAAACAAGTAACAAGTAGAAAATCTTTTAACCCAAATAGTAGGGTATCCAAAAACCATGGATAAAGGTCCCTTGATTTATACTTTCAATAAATTCTATCTTACCAAAACAATGGTAATCTATTAATAATAATATCACTATCTCTCTTTCTATCACTGAATGCCCTTGATCATTATGGTAGTCAGTACCATTGTATTCCTATCCCCATAATCCCTCGATTTTACTAAGAAATAATCAGAGTTGTACTAATGAATCTGAAAAAGATGTTCAGTACACACAAAACATTATAGTCTCTCTCTCTAGAAATATATCCAACAACATGAAATATCTAGATTGATCAACATATGATTCTATATAATGAGCTTATTCAAATGAGATCCCATTTATAGGCACAACTTCAAAAGTCAGCTCCCTCCTCCAACGGTCATAGTTTTACATGAATTTCAGAGGGACCAATACACATGTCACTCAAAATACGGTTAGTTAGAAACAGATTGTACGACATCAGTTCGTAACAAGTGTGAGGAAAAGGAAGTTACAAAACCTAATTGTTTTTTTGAAGTCTATGAAAAAATTAGAATTCAGAATCTAATAAAAAAACTCATTGTATATAAGACATGGATGTTTGTTTTCTTTTTTACAAAAAATTCGAAAATTGAATTCTATAAATTTCGTAGTTTGAATTCAAATGAATTCATAATTTGAATTGTGAGGAATTCGGTGTCTTAATTATGAGGAATTCAGAATCTGAATTGTGAGGAATTTTGAGTCTTAATTTTAAGGACATCAGAGTCTGAATTTTGAGTAATTCATTGTTTGAATTCTTAGGAATTCAAAGTTCAAAGTTTAGGGAATTTAGAGTTTTAATTTTGGAAAATTAAGAGTCTGAATTTCATAGAATTTGGAGTCTAAATTTCATAGAATTTGTAGTCTAAATTTTAGAGAATTCAGAGTCTAAAAATAGAGTACTCTATATCTATGTATTTATAGGATTCTGATTTTTTTGATGTGAAACAAAACTTTTCCTTAGTAAAAATATGAGTTGGATTTAGAGAGACTATAAAATGAACAATGAAAACATAGGTAATGATAAAAAAAATTTAGATAGGGGAAAACATTCTTATGAAAATACTCCTTAGGGAAAATATAATTTTCTTTCTAATAGAGTTTTTGTGATTTTCAAAACATAGATAAATAGAAATGTCATACGGAAACCTTATTGAAAAAATAATCTTATGATATGGCACTCCGTTTCATGAGCCTCTAAAAACCTACCACATGAACTAAAACACCATATATCTTTTCATTCAAAACATTAAAACTATTTAGAAAATAATCCAAAACACTTTTGGATAAGTTTTACCAAACTCTCTTCATTTTATAAAAATCCTTATCCAAAAGTCAATTTTTTTCAAAAGGAATAATATTAAGACTCTACTAGTTTTAGAATAATTGTAAAAAAATATGAATTACCTATTTCATAAATGTATGAAATAAGTAGACACTTGGAAAAAATAAGTGATATTCATGCTTCTAAGTGGTCAGCTGTGTTCTCCATCAGACATAATCATATCTACAAATCAACATGTCTACTAAAATATGTGCCATATATAACATATTTTTACATATATTATCCATTTTTTCATGACATTTATCGATATATATATATATATATTTAATAATGTAAATATAGTTTAGTTCATCCCATACATATTTGATTCAAGAAACATTACTTACATTTCTAATGAATATATTAGATTTTATTCATCTATAAATTGAGAAAATCACATTTCCCCATCCATGTACCTATAAACATAATATATTACATTTATAATGATTTATATGAATTTTTTCAGTCTAATTCAATCATGTTACATACGTGTTTCGCATTATATGAGTGACCAAATCCTTTCTTGGTAGATATCTAACCAAATCCATCATCAATAATAAACCAAGCACCCTATGATTATATTAGGCAAAAGGATTGAAAAAATGGTATAAAATTATAAATATTATTAGCCTTACCGACATCATATAGTATTTTTGAAAATAATAATACACCACTTTGTATACTACTGACTGCATGACATTAAATGGGTTGTTCAAGGGAGAGTCAGACCCAAAATAATGATTATACTAATTAGTTTCAGATTCCACAACTTGTTTTAATTTTAATAATACATACATACACTTATACCTTGTGGTCATCATCGATTCGAGTCATTTCATTTTCTTAAATCGAGTAGATATTCTAATTACACTACCAATGAAGAATAAATTAAAACACACATAAAAAAAATGAAAAATGGATAATTTATTTTACTTTTAAACAACGATACTTTATTTAAATCTAGCATCAATCCATTATGTCTATTTTACCAGGATATTTAATGTGAACCTCATTCTCATATTTTGAAAATGATACAAAAATATATCTCTCAATGATATCTCAACTAAGATGATACGTATGAATTATATATTTGGATATTTTTTTGAGGATGATGTATATTTTCCTATCAAATGGATCAATTGTTATCGTAGTAATTCTTGATTTCTCCATCAATTCTACTAATCTTCTCTTATTATGAAATAAACTTCATGATTCTAATATATTACATCATAGAATATGATAGAGCGAGGCACCTTAACTTAAAATTTTTATATACCATGGTCGATTATTTTAAACACTTTATACTAATAACCCATCATTTTAGAGAATGTAAGAAACCATATTGAGATCTCATGTCAACATTATTAGATTAAAATAATTTATCAATGTAACCATTCAAATATATCTCATCCTATTCAGAAAACAAGGAGAAAATTTCTTTATTCCTTTAGTAAATAATGGTGTTCTTAATTTAAATACAATGTCTCTTAATAGGGTTAGACAACTATATATTAGTTATTCTAATAGAATAAATAGAATCATGTTCAGTAAAAAATGGTGAAAATGATAAATCCATTAAAGATCTATAAAAATATTCATCTGTCACTTATAACATTATATATTGATCTTGAAATATGCCAAGATCCATGATATGTATCATTGATGATGACCTCTTTTCAACATTAACCATTTTAATCCATTATAAAAATTTTCCAATTTCAATATCTCGACTTCATCTAATAAAATCATATATATACCACTATAAGTATTCATAATTTTTTGTCGGATAAAGTACCATGTATCTCATAGAGAATTATTTTCCCAACCACATAATTATAGAATATAAATTTAGGTTATATTTTTATTATTAATGTACTTCATCAATATACAATTATATAAAAATTCTAAAAATCATAATAATGATCATATATATAAAATAATCATGTTTTTTCCTAAAACAAATAAATTTTCATGAATCATGAAAATAGAAATTCCAACTATGATAGGATTTTACAAAACTATAAATAGATAATTGTAAGGTTCATAACATATAAAACTGTTTTTGAACATCAAACCCATTATGTTTTATCATATATACATCCATGGATAAATTTACAATAATGAATTTGGTTTAGAATAACTTTTTATACACCTCATATTAAAAACGTGTCTGTAGAGTAAGTAATATTCAAATGTAATTTTTCTATTCTATAGGTGAAGAGTTTTATTCTTCTTTAGTACCATTAATTTTATTATAACACCTTTCCACAATGAAATCATTAACGGTAGTCACTTTTCCAAAAAAAATAATTTCCTATATTAAAAACCAACATTCATACTATGTGTAATAACCCTTTAAGAGAATTTATTGTGTTCCAATAATGATTAGTGTACATGGGTTACATTATAAATTCAATGTATTTTAAGCATTTCCTTGAATTAGAAAACCTAATAGGATCTCTTTAATATTAATGGGCATAACCTATGAACACTACTTCCTTATTAGTTCCCACAAGAAATATATATCTATTGGGATCTTGATGAATCTTGCACACCCTTTGAGATTTTTGTGTAACTTGACTCAGTTTTTCTACTTTATATATTTTTGAAACTAGATCATCCTCTATCATAGTAATACATCAAATTAGTTTTCCTTGAGAGTTTTTATATTCTTCATTCCTCACATTGACTCCTCAACATGAGTGAAACATTTAAAGGAAAACACCATGTAGAGAAAAAAACACATAATTTTTAGTATGATTTTAAATGAAATGTCTTTTTATTACATTGATATTACCAAAAAATAATAATTTTTTAGATTTCTGGATGTGTTTATTTAATGAAAAATGATATACATATCCTTTACAACACAAAGTCTAATTAAAAAACTATGGTATTTGTAATAGTAATTATGTTATGGTTTATTCATGACTATTTTAGATAAAATTTAATTAAGTACGATGATATGAGTTCCCCTAATATAAACCTGAAATAATAAAATAAGGTAATGTGGACTTATTATCAACCGAAACATGTAAAATTTTCCATGATCTATCTTCTCAAAAACAACATTTCACTATGGGGTTCTCAGAGTAGTAAATGTGGGAAAATTATATAATCCCATTGAAGATATAATAATTCATACCTCATGTATTCACAAACCTGATATAATCCAAAACATTAATATATTATATATATATTTTTTATACATCATTTAAAATTCCATGGAAATTTTCAAAATATTAATACTTCAACATCATCAAAAATTCATAACCCCACTGACTAAAAAATTTGGTAAATATAATAAAGTACTAAAACAGATAATTTAATTGTGTAATAATTAGTCAATAAAAATCACTATGTATGAAATATTGTTTTCCATTATCCAGTTCAATTTTTTCAACTAAAAGTTTATTGTACCACATTTTATAATAAACAATATTGATATATACACAAATATTAATTATAGAATTTTTATAATATTCCTTATCCATAGAATCCTTATATTGTTTTCTCAATTATATTTAAAATGATACCACAACAAAGGTAGTTGGGATTCAAATTAAACATTCACATTTCATTCTAAACTTCCTAGACATGATTCTCCACATTTGTATTATATAAACTATTTACTATATTTCCAATGAAACAAATCTATTCCAATATTATATATAGAATTAGTATTTTTCATAATAATAAATGAAAATCCGATATTTTAAAAACAATAATGAAATAATGTTTTTATTTATGGAAGGATAATATTAATAGTTATCTAAAAAATTTACTACTAGAAATTGTAAATTTAAATAAAAAATTTCGACATTAAATAAATAATATCTAGTTCCATTACTAGGAAGATGATTCACTTCACATTGTTTTAATTATCTCACAACTATAAATATATATTTATTACAACAATTTAATGTTGCACACTTTATATTTTATAACTAGGATTTTGAGTTACAAAAATTATTCACAATTAAATTTACATTTATATTCTCACAGTTATTCTATTTGAGAACAATTCCCAACCATATGTATGAATTTTGAACTGTAATTGGTGTCATACATATATAGTATCTCAAAATGATTATCATGGTGAATAAAATAACCTATAATAATGAAATATCATTAGTGAGTATCATTTATTATATCATTTTATCAATAAATATTCATAAAATAAATACCACCAAAAGTATTTCTGTATACATGATATCCATTTTGTGAGCTAAAATCAATGTTTTTATCATGAATTAGACTAGATATTAGAAAAATATTCTATTACTATATCAGGTAAAAATTCAATGAAAATGATATTATATATGATTCATGTATATTATAGTGGATAAATCATTCTCTTAATTAATCATGTGGATGTAACAAACTTTATTCCTATGGAATCATTACAGTTATAATTTACCAACTATGTGTAATATAAAAAAATAAAGAAAACATGGATCCTAGGGGTTTGGGAAACCTTATAACATTTTTAAATATAATGGAATAATTCATCAAAAACCTAATAGTTATGGTCAGTAAAACTAAATAGTAAGGGTCTTGAAATGTACCACTTTTGAATAAATCTTAGAAATAGTATTTTTTTGAGATTAAGATTTACTATTCTCACTAATTGAGTATAAATAACATGAATATTAATTTTATAATTATTAAATCAAATGAATTTTTTATTTTCACATGTTTTATTCCCTTATATATAAATTATTCTAATAATTTTTTTATTAAAATAAATATTAAATCCACAAAATAGTTAAGTTCGCACAATATAAGTACAAAAAACCATAAGAATGCACAATTTTTTGTTAATCTCCCAAAAATAAAATTCATATATATCCAGACATACGAAAATTCATCTCATGCATATTGTACATGGACTTATAATATAACAATTTTGAATTATATGAGAATATAAATATATTCATTATTGATCCCCATGATTGTTGATGGATGAGTGCAGGGTGAATCATCTATTTACTTTAATGAACTTTTTTTATTTTACATTCAATATCTTGAACATAGTCAATATATAGATACTCTCAACATAATTCCTATGTCTCACCACCTATAAAGAAAGAATAAGATGGATAAGAGGAATATATATTGACTAGCTTTGGATATAATAAGCACTCCATTAAATGTTAACTGGGCACCCCAATATGTTTTCTTAATTGGAATATTATCATAAATTAAATAAAAATTTAAAGAATATAATTAAACATTATAGCAATCAATCCTTTAGTTATTTCTGGGTATAAACCCGAATAACCAAAGCTTTTACATAGGTTAGTTTTACTCCCAATTCAATCTCCACCACTTTCACTCTTTATAAACACTAGCCATAAGCCTCATCCATAACTATTTTTACACATGAAATACATTCACCTCTTATACCTAGTTGACCCACTATCTCAATTCCATCATTATTTAATGTTGCCTTACTACATAATCATAAAGGATCTTTCTAACTTTTATACCCTATCATGAAAATAAAAAGATTCCGGAAAAAGGTATGTTGGTCCGAAAACTATGTCGAATTAGGTGTCATTCAGATTATTCTTAGTTATTTAATACCATTCTATAACATCTTTAGGGGCACTTGGATTTAACTCACCTTTTTAACTCTTTTTTATATGGTCTATCGGTACATCAAAATTATATCATAGAATTTATGCGAGTTCATGAAAACATATTATCAAAATGTCAATCAGATATATATTCCATTTATATTTAAGAAAATAACATCTTATATATTACCCTCATTGTTATCACAGTATGAACATGAAAATACCATGATTATTGATGATAGTTATTTTTTTGTTAAAATTTTAAATTAATTTTAATTGAATCCTCATATTTTTAATTGTATTATATGATTTATAATACCCCATTAATATTCATTACATAAATATTGTTTGGATCATGATACATGGATCATTATATTTTTTCATTGAACGCCTGAATTAATTCCATCTTCAAATCTAGAACCACATTAAAACCAAGTAATAATAAATTATAAATCATTCTTAATGACTCTAGGGTTATTTAAACATAACATGATATAAATATCAATACAAATTCTGAGATTTTGGTACACTAAAAACTCACATTTATCAGTTCCTCCATCTCCTTTTTTATATCAAAATGATATTCTTTTAAATGTTTACATAGACTCAATTCATTATTAAAACTATTTGTTGGTCTGTATGGCTTTAGTGTTCCCCTGAAAAAATTAATGATTAAATACTAAACATGTAACAGTTGGGAATATCACATATTTTAAGGATTGTAACTTGATCTCCAGAATATGTAGGTTTCATAGTGATCTTTATATTATGCAATTTCATGTGTAACTTCATGTATGCATATGTGTTTTGAATATATTGACTAATTATCTATAAAATTCAACTTGACATCATTTTAAATTTATCATGTTCCTTGTAATAGTGAATGGATATTTTCATGCATAAATGTGTATCAAAATTTACTCAAGACAAATCTTTCATATAATGATCAGGAAAATAACAATTCTTTTATTAAAATAATCTCTTAAAACCTAAATTATTATATTCTTTACAGATTTATTTAGTAATTTATAATACTTTTTTATATTATTTTAATGCACAAGATATATTTTAATACAATAAAACGTAGAATACATAAGTTATAAATTCAAACTCAGGGTAGATTAATCATAATGATCTAAAATTCACCTACACAACACAAGATCGGTCAATCCACACTGAAATCTTATAGTATATTAGGTAATCTATATTTTTTAACCAGGTGAAATCATGAAGAAATATTGTGGTAGATGAGTGTTCTTTATATAGTCATTATGTTAACCATGAACTCATTTATCATTTTCTCATTCCCTCGTCCATGGATTCACACATCATGTTACACATCTTATTGGTTCGCGTGGAATCCTAGTTCATATGCGGTTTATTAAACTCGTTATAGTAAATCATACATTATTTTGGTTGCTCAAAGAATAATTAGGTGTAAGGTCCTATCTGAATTGTCAATCATCATACTAGGAAAAGGATGTTTGATAATTTTCTCACCGAAAATCATAATAAAACATGGAAGATCATGCTACCATTAAGGTAATAATTTTTAGTTCAAATGTTTTAGAAGAGGAATCACATTTTCCCAAGGAGTAATATGAACACATGATATTATTTCATTTGGTTATATATTATATCTGTAATAAATTAACATAGAGGAATAATAGGATATATAAAGGATTCCAATATTAATGTATACATTTATCATATTAAACTTAATAATCCTTGACGTGGCATGGACCACATTCCATTAACACTGGGGTCAGATCCAAAAATATTAAAACACACATGACACTAGATTACATAACCCTTTGTGAACCCTCCACCTCATTTAAACATCTTTTCTACCCTTTGTTCATCAATTCCCACCCATATATTGACTGTGGTATTACAATACACAACTATATAACCTATGATGGTTATTTGTTGTTGAAATGTCTCCTAGTTATTCTAGTACCCAATATTATCTATGGTTAGCCCATTTTTTCAACTCAAATAAAAACATTTTTCCGATATATTGATCAAAATGGCTTGTACACTAATAAAATATACCAGGCATCCACCACTAAAAATCTTCATTTTCTTATTTTTGTATTCAATTCTATAAAAATCCTTTCACGAAATAATAATGTAATTCAAGACCGTCTCAATGTATATTGATCATAAATATTTAATCTACAACCTTATTATAGAAAATGTGTCTTATAATTAAATCATAAAAACCACATTTTTTGGAATTTAATAATAGTTCACCAATGAACAACATATAATCATTTCTAAAAAACATTGAAATTACAGAACCATATTATAAACATACATGGTTAGTTTATCATGCATGATATAAAATATAATTCCCATGAATCAATTTCAATCCACTAAGGACGACCATTAACTCAACTAAATACACACTATAACGTTGGCAACAAATGTATTTATTACATGAGATCATCAATCTCCCCTTTAAATGTTTTCAAAATATCATAATTTTAATATTTATTATATGTAATTAATTGGATTCATTCTTCTCTATATTATTGACTAATTTTTTTAATGTTCCCTTTTTTATTACTCTACATTTCAAGGCACTCATTATATTACATACTTTTTCTATGGGAAGTATGATAACATATGGTTATATAAGAAATTATCATTTAGTTTTTTCTATGGTTTGTCTGTGTGGGATAGAATAGTCCATTAAAGAGTGAAATAACCAATGTGGTTTATTTTGTTAGTAATTTTCCACGAATTTTATACCATTAATAGAAATTAATCATTTATATTTCTGTGGATATATAAAATATATTAGTCAATAAATATTATGTTTCTTGAATATCTCTCAATAAACACATAAAAAACATCGCGTGGAAAACATGAAGCTACCCGAATCCTGATCATTCCATAAACCAACACTCCCTAACAAAAATATTTTTTATATAAATAACTATAAGGCATATAAACAAGATTTTAATAACTAATCAAAAAGTTTTTAAAATAATTTTATAAGTTTATATTAACAAAACGATCAAGGAAGATATTGATTTTTGATGATGTAAGTCTCCATCCATAGTTGAACTACTTTTATTTTATTACATGGTAGATATAAAACTTCATGAATGAAAATATATTCATAGTATCCAATATTGAACACATCATAAAATCTCATTGGTTGTACAGTGTGTAAAAAACACAATAATATCCTTCAATTCCCTGAATGATAGCTCACAAAGAAACAATAATAGGGAATAAGCAAAAACAACTTGTGTTTATTTTAATAAAACATTTATAGTGAGAATTTTATCTCCTCCATACTTACATCCCCATTCCAATATCAGAATGGGATGTGATCCATTACATTATGACATAGTTTATTGATTATTTATATATTCTCATATTATAAATTTGATCCTTACTTGATGTTATTTTTTCTCTCTCTCTCAACCATTTGAATTTTCAAGTCACATTTTATAAGTGAATTATTATTAAAATTATCAATATTTGATATTTATTTATATAATTGAATTCATATTTCATAATCTTTTTTATATTGTCCCATTAATTTGGCCAAACCAAACACTCTTTCAATGACATCCTAATAACATTGGGATTCTCACATCCCTCCTGAAATATTTTAATATTTCATGTATTTTCTCTTGTTTAAATGAAAAAATATTTCCATTTAATATCATAAGGATACTCTACTTCCACTCTATTCATAAGAACATCATCTTTGTGAACTTTTGGAAAACATATTCTACATACTTCATTCAATTTCTCAAATTTTTTACAACATAAATATTTGACATAGTTTCGATCAAATGTTATTTCTATTTTGTTTTTGTCCTTAATATCTCTTAATAAATCCACCTTGGATAATTTATCTTCCATTAAAAAGACACATTATTTAATCATAAAAATTATTTTTTCCAATAAATTTAGAAATAATAGAATATACCTTGAAAAATTGATCTTAAAAAATAATGAAAAATATATTTTTAATGTTTATCGATTCAGTACTTTTGAATGAACATTATTTTTCCTCATAGGTGGTAGTTTTCATGTGATATTTTTATATCACTTTGAGGTGGTAGAATGACTCTATTTTTTTTGGGATTAAAACCCATTAGATTTGGCTTAATCACGTGTATTATTATAAATAAGAGTTTTTTCAATATAATTACTTTTAGGTTTATAGGGTTCCCTTAGAACTTTTCTTGTATGGTCTGATAGGTAATGGAATATCTCAAAAATGAGTAGTGGGGGTGTGGATAAAACAAATTAAAATTTAAATAAATTGAATAATTATAAAAATTAATTATTTGAGTTATTTAAAATAGTAATTTAGAAGTAGAAATAAAAGAGATAAAATATGTAATTTTTAATGTAGTTTAATAAAAGTTAGAACTTTTCAACTCTTATACCTCTGTACTCAGTGGGGGATATATTTTATAGAAATATGATTTATAAAGGAAAATCATATTCTTATTATAAATTAGTATTATTTATGTATGATTAAACAAAAAACCAGGATTTTATATAGGGATTGACAACATAATTAGAAGACTGGTATTATAATATGAGAGTGATAACTCTAAATGTAGTGAACATATTGGGTCACAACAAAATTTAAGAAAATAAGATTACTTTTTAATATAAAATAATAAATATAAAGTGAGAGAACATGTGAGATTATAAAAAGTGTTACATATAAAATAAACTAGGATGAATTAGAAGACAAAATTGAAAAGTGGTCATACTAGTTATTTAGTAATGTATTAGATCTCTAATTGAGTAATTAAATGATAATTTATATTTATGTACAGTCCTTGAGATTCATCATGAATAAGAAAACTTTTGTATATAAGACGTAGTATTTACCATAGTAAAATGTTCAACAAAATAAACTATTGATTCTAAGAATTACATGTTCTCATATTGGTTATCCGTTAAATTTATCATGAATCCCATAAATAAGACCTATAAAACAAATAAACATATTTCTAACTTGGTAATTTAATTAAAAATAAAAATACTAAATTATATTGGAGGGAGGAAAGCAACGTTCTAGAATATTATTATCTAGAATATTATGAATTTATAACACAAAAATAATTCAATAATATTTTAATTTCTTATTAAATAATTTATATATAATCCATAATAATATGTGGATGTAATTTGGTAAAAATCATTAAGAAATATGAAAAATAAGTCTAAATATTTTTTTAAGAAGTAAAAATTTCATGAAGTACAGAGAAATATTGAAAAATTTATAAATGATATATCACAATAAATAGAGTGAAATTATAGGATTTGTATAATGTGTAACTTGTCAAAAATAAAAAAATATAATTTTTTGAATGTTATAGAATTCAAAAAATATTATTGATAATTTCATATTTTTAATCACATAAACAATTATTTTAGACTTCTCTTTAGTTTAATGAAATGTATTTTATATAAAAAAAGTCACGTATCAAGAAAATATAAGCTATATAACTCATGTTATAATAGGATAACTAATGAAAAAATTATAAAAATAATTATTTTCATATATAACATTAATAGACATGTTAAGATAAAGAGTGTGAGCATTTAGATATTGATTTAGACATTTTATAAGTTTATTAAAAAATGGATAAAATCCTTATTTTACATCTAAAACTGGATTTATAAAATTCTTAACACTGTAACTCAAGATATAAAAAAATATAGTGAGAAAGTAAAAAATAATTTCATGAAAAACTAAGTAACATAATAAATATATTTATTGAGTAATTTTTAATATTCAAAACATAAAACATAAACAAAGATCATTAAAATCCAAAAGAACACCCCTTTCTGAAAATTTCAAAACTAAATGGTTATTTTATAAAATTTTACATATTTTTTAATGTTTTTTCATAATACTATTAGGAAATATAATTTCCTAATGAAAAAAACTCCCCCTTAATAAATATATAATATTTTATGTTTAAAATTAATTAATTTAAATATTTTTAACTAAATTTATATCATTCCAATCCCAAATTTAATTTTAAAAAATTATTCAAAATCAAATTATTTTGTTAATATAACATATTTTTTATTTTAGGTTAGAATGTATTTAAGAAAAATATCACCATTATGAATATAATATGATAGAAAATCAAAGCATTGGTCTGTATTCTTAGTTCTAGAATGCAACAAAGGTTTCATTGAAATGGAATTTTTTTGGACCAAGTTGGATATAGGAGTAATTTGAATGAAGATTTATAGAAGTGTTATCTATTTTTGAATTTATGAAAATCACATCACTTTGTAAAAATTGGTGGTCATATGAAGTTTCTTCAAACTTAGTTAATTGGATACATTTTTCTTGAGAATTTCTACAAATTGAAGTTTTTCATTCAGAATTATATTTTCTTGGTGAAATTGTTTTCAGAACAATATTTCTTGATTTTTGTTTTTTTAGAATGGATTGGTTTGATGTTCCAGATTCGTAATGTCTTTAAATATATTTTTGTTAAAAAAATATACCGACTCTATGCTGATATTAATGTTCCAATAATCCAGAAGAAGTCATGATATAAGTATATCAATAGTGTAATGATATTTTTTGGGGTTTCAACATATTTTCTGTATTTTGAATTCTGATAATTAGATTGAGAAATACTTTACATGGATGGTGTTTCAAGACTAAAAGTTTGAATTTTCTGAATATAGATGATTTTAGATATTTCTAGCCAATTGATCCATCAGATGATCTTTTCAATTTGATGAGATATGGGAAACGATTCGTTGTAATGTTTTTTGGAACTGATAAGGCATCATATATAGATTTACAATTAATGAAGAACAACATACTTCCAAAATAATATTAGATGAACCAAAGATGTTTTGTAAGAATGATAAGTGTTTTTGACACTGATCCATGAGAAAATATTTCATTGAATGATTCATTGGGTGATCTTTAAATTCTGTTAAATTGGACGAGATTTTTATAAAGATAAAATTTTTATATGAAATGGTGTGACATATTGAAGTTTCTCCTGATCTATTATTGAAGGGTTATGAAGTGTTTATAAGTTTCAATTATGTTATCAAGTAGTCTATTTTGTTTTAGAGCATTGTAGGGGAATTTACTTTTGTCAACATGTTTGAAATTGATTAAAGATAACTATATTGAAAAATAGGGTTTCAAACAATGATAATCTAGACCTTTGATTATTAGAGTGATAACATATAATGTTATTATTCAATTAAAGTTGATGATTCAGATGTTTTAGAGAATTCATGATGTTTTTAGAGTACTCTAAAAGATTCAATTTCAATTGGAAATTGATCGAGTAGAGTTCAAATTAATATGAAATTCAAGGATCTATACTTTTGTTAATTGGGAAAATTATTTTGGTTCCCATCCATACTATTTTGGGTATACATATATAAAGGGTTTAAAGTAGAATGTACTATAACACAGTTGACATGAATGAAGGAAGAGATTCAGAGTTTTGGTTTTGAACATTTTTTCTTCAAAAACTTCTAGATAAAATATTATATCCATAATAACTGATCAGATAAGTGATGATCTTATGTCATTAGATATGAAGGAATAATCAGACTATGTGACTCTGAAGAAAGATAATAGAGGGAAAGACAAGAGTTACGATTTACTTTATAAAATTAGGATGTAATTATTTTTTGAAATATGAATAGGACTGATGAATCAGATAGATGAATCATACAGAATACTTATATGAATTTTAGAGAATATTATCTTACACGATTATTGGATCAAAAGTGATTTTTTATAATCATAAAAGAGAATTTTGTCAAAGTATCATAATAAAAATTTTCTGATCGAATTTGTGAAGGTCACAAGATATGTTACACCATATTTTTTAAATATTTTATTCTAGAAGATGCACATTCACTATAGTATTGATTATACTTCTATAAAAGTTTAATAAAGGGATTTATTTCCAGTGCATTATTTGATATTTTTTATTTCCAAATCCTTTCAAGAACATGATTTTCTGGTTAATTATCAAACCTTGTAAATAATTTTATTTTTTTGGATGTATATGAATGATTATTTTTAAGAAAAGTTATATATATATTTTTTTGGAGGAGAATTATGTTAATAAAAATAATGTAAATGAAAAAACATATAACCAATTCTTCCCCTACACCTCATAGTGATTACGTTAATCCTTTAATATCCCTCTTAATTGGCATCAGTGTGATGGTCCCTATCATTCACTACTTGTTGGAGTTTGAATTGATGTTGAAATTTATAATTTTAATTGTGTGAATAGTATGTGGATTATAGTTTTTGATGGAAAAAAATTGTATATTATATCTAATTGTTATGATGTTTTGGAGGATACTAAAAAGTTATTTCATCCTTAGGTTTAAAATTTCCCACTTAAATCTGTCGAGAAAAAAATATTTAGAATGATGGAAGGGATAAAAATTATTTACTCTCACTACTCTCTAAAGGTATTTTTTAGATAAAAAGGAGATGTAATTTCCAATTATCTTTTTGAAATGTTGAAAAATATAAATGATGGAAATAAAATGAGAAATATTAAAAAGATATAAATATGGAGGATGTAGTAGAAAGATCTCAAAATGGGTGAGTATGAATTAGTTGGTTATTTCATTAAAAGGGTGAATGTTACTTTCATCACAATATGATGTATTGGTGAGAAGTTAGTAGATTAAACCGTTATTGAAAAGATAATATGAATTATCCAAGACAAGTTAGAAGAGAAAGTTTCATTTTTTATGATTTATGTCCTAAAAATATATCTTTGGATGAATTACATATCACTCTCATAACATATGAAATGAGAAGGAAAACTTTTTCTGAAAATGAAAAGAATTTTTTTTGAGAAATTTCTTTCATTGATTCCATGAAATTAAAACCAAATAAATTTATTGTAGATATATAAGTTGTTGACTCTAATATCCATAATGATTTTATTAGTTATTTTAATTATTTAAGATATAAATTTTAAAAATTTTAAATGATTACACAAAAATTGAATAAAAAATTTTAACAATAAAATGGTTTGGTTGTGGTCCTATTTTGTATTTTTCTATAATTTTTCTATCAAATAAAATTTGAAGAAGAAAGTGATAATGATGAAATAAGGTAAATATAATATTTTAATAAAAATAATTGAAAATATAAATCTTCTCCAAAATGAAAGGATAAAAAGTTAACTAAATCTAAAAATTTTCTTTTTCATTTGATGATGAAGAATATGATTATAGTGAAAATGTAAATAATACATTGATTGATTTAACTAAAATAAACACACTTAATAAAAAATTGATGGATAATTTTTTGGGTAGAATTAGTAGTTCAAAATAAGATACTCAGTTAAAATAATATATGAAAAGGGAGTTCAACAAAAGTATATGAATGATTGGTAGACATTATAAATAAATCAATAATTTAAATAAAGAATGATATAAAACAAAAAATAAAGAGCATTTCCATGAAGATAATTCTTTGTTTCTAGAAAATATTGATACTTTTAATAAATATATAGAAAAATAAAATAATTTTAATGAATATCTTCAAATAAATATAAAAGTGAAGGAGGAAGAGTTATATCTTATTAAACAGAAGCTGTCTAAAACTTATCATGGAGTCACGAGTTTCAAAAAAACTATTTTAAAATTATTGAATGCTATGGTAAGTATGAACTTGATAAAAGAAACAAAATTTATGTCAAAAGGCTGAGAATAAAATTTATGTTGTTCCTAATATTAAGATATCAGATAAAAATGAATGTAGCCAAATCCAATAAAGATGAAAATTGATAAATTTTCAAACTTTTAATGTAAAATTAAATGTTTCTACTACTGTTGATTCCGTTAATGATGGGAAGAAATCATTTTTGGTGAAAAAAATTTCAAAATATATTACAACATTAGGGACTCAACAATATCTTAATGTAGAAATTAAGAATGTTGTATAAGAACAAGTTTACAACTCTTGGAAGTATTGAACTTATATAAGAAAATAGTATTTCTATGGCTACTACAGGTATTTTTGTGGATTTTTCCATAATCAAATTGTGTAATGGTTCAATAAATAACAATAAAATATTCCATTGAGTAACTAGAAGCAATGTATAATTTCGATTTAAACCTCTAAAATATGGAAATATCAGGGCGTTATTATGAATGTTGAAAATAGATTGAATACTTTGGAAATTTTTTTTAAATATGATAATAATGTATACATGTTTCAAAAGGATGTCTTGTTTTATTACTGGAATATAAAAATTTAGATAATAATTCTAAAAAAATATGCATGTGAATTATGATAAAGTTTTAAAAAAAGAACTTTTTTTAGAAACTTATCTGAAAGATAAAAAAGGAGAATGACCATAGATTTTTGTTAGTTGGTAATATTTTCTTATGTTATGAGTTTTGATTATTTTTCAGAATGAGAATTATATTAAAGATGAAAAAATGATGTTTGGAAATAAGAATCTCTCAAAATAAGATGTTGTGAATATACTATTCTTGGGGAAGAGAAAAAAAAAAGAAAAGTCCTTGTTTCTTTATGTATTGAAAGTAAACTTGTTCAGGGTCTCAAAAAATATTATGGAGGTAAAAAAATAGAGAATAATGTATTTTTATGAAAATAGCTGAATATGGAAATGTTTTTCTCAATAAGTAGGAATTCAAAATGGAACTTGTTCAAGTTGGTGATATAAAAAATATTTGTTATCTAACTGTGATGGAAGAAACAAATTTATGAATTTTTTAGGACACATGTGTTGGAGTACGATGAGAATGTTTATAGAGAGAGAGAGGGATTGTGTGTGTCTTTTCAAGATAATATTGATATAAAAAGAAGAGTATATTTGTGTTGTTTAATTTTTTAGAAAAATAAAATTATGAACAAAGAGTATAAGAACATTGAAATTCATTCAAATCATCCACATGATCTAATTCATTATGATATTTTTTAGAAAATGAGAAAATAATAAACTTTTTATGATATTTAAATCATTTATTTCACTGATTATTTTACTCTAAATACATGTATTATGTATTTGAAACATAAATAGGAATATCTAAAAATTATTAAGAGTTTTAGGAGAATAGAATAAATGTATTATAGAAATTCTATGGGGAAGCTACAAACTACTAATGGTGGTGAATATATAAATGAAGGTTTTAGAAATTATTCTAAAAAATATGATATTATTAATGATTTCGTTTTACCATAACACCATATAAAAATGATGTTTCAAAATGATAGAAGAGAATTTTGGTAGAAATGGGGTATACGATGCTGATTGAACATGGTATTTATAATTTCTTATAGAGGTAGATAATTATTAATGTCGGTTGAATTTCAAATCATTTTTTATGATAAAAATGTTCTGATACAACTCTTTAGAAATTATTTTACAAGGAAATTCATAATTTTATACACTTAAGTGATTCAGAGAGTCCTGGTATCATAAGAACCAAAAGTGGGAATCATTGAAAATTTTATAAAATAGACGAAGCTGGAATTTTTCATAGATATTATTCTAATGGTATAGGATATTGAATTTTTAAAAATAATTATGGATGCTTTTGGTTCTACATTATAAAATTCCTCAAAATACCAAAGAAGAAGTTTCAAAAACAAATACAGATAAGGAAGATGAGGGTTATGAGATTTTTTAGAAACATGAATGGAATTAAAATGATGAAGAATCCACAATGATAGATGATTAATACCTAGATATTTATAGTGTGTAGGATGAAAATTTTACATATCATTCTAGGTTGAAGAAATATGTGGAATCACAAAATATCATTGGTGATAAAAATTTCAAACCAGAAAATAATCAACATTTGTTGCACATACTTATATTTATTAAAGTTTTTCTAAAACATATGATAATGATGATGTGAAGAATCAGGATTGGATTCATTTTATGTATGGAGATATTTCCCCTATTGAGAATAAGTAAACATGGGAGCTTATAACCAAATCATATTATAAGAATTTTATTTGTATAAAGTTGGAGTTCTAAAACAACTTGAATGAATATGGTGATGTGATAATAAAAAATAATGATTGTTTATCAAAGGATACGAAAAAGTGGATTTATTTATTTTGATGAGTAATTACCTCCTGTATAATGTTTAGAAACAATCAGAATCATTATTCATATTACAACATAAATTGGTTATAAATTTTTTCAGATGTATGTAAAATTAGCATCTCTCAATAGAGAACTTAAGGAAGATGTTTATATTGAAAAAACATGTCTTTATAATTTTAAAATATAAATGTTATGATTGAAAATTGAAGAAATATTTGTATTGGTTTATGATAGCTCGGAGATATTATTATTCCTAATTCGGTGCCTGATTAAAGTTGTTTTACTTTAAGAAATAAAGGTTAACAATAATTTCTACATCAAATAAAATTATTGGATCTATCTAATTGTAAATTCTTTATGTTGATGATATTAAAATTTCTTGGAATGGTGAAATAACTTGTGAAAATGTTTCTTATGAGATAATGAAGTTGCTTAAAATGTCCATTCACGGTGAAATTGAATACTTTCATGGATTAAAAATATCAAGAAAGAAAAAAAATACATTTTTCTATCTCAAGATAAGTATGTTTCAAAAATGTTTAACATGTTTAGTGTGGAAAATTTGAATCCATTTTCCACACAAATTTTAGTGGGAACCAAGGAAGTGGATTTGGAGGAGTTTAAAGAGCTTATTGGACATTTTTTATATCATCCGACTTAATGAATAGATATTATATATTATGTCACCTTATACAGAAGATTAAAAATCTATCTAAAATAATTTCCTCTCTTGGTTGAAAAAATAATTATTAGATATATCAAAGGCACAACATATTTTACTATCAAATATGGATGATTTGGGATTTCATTTGTTTGGGAATACAGATGTAGAGTGGGTAGGTATTTTTGATGATAGAAGATCTTCATCTGGTAGGGACTTCTTTTTTTGGAGAATGTTGTGTGATTTTACAAAATGAAAATAAAAAACATGTAACTATAATCGTCAAAAAAGTTCATTTTTATGCCACTCCTTATGAAAGGATTATTATATCGACGAGGGATCAATTGGATTTTTTGAGAGATGATGTAATATTACCACTGCTCTTGGGTTGTGATTATCAATGTTCTATAACATTCACTAGAATTCCAATATAATATTCCATTTAAAATTATATTTATATAAAATACCACATCATCAAAGATGATGTGGGTAATAATAAAATCATATTGGAATATGTTCCTAAAATGGATCAAGTTACTAAAATATTCATAAAATCATTACCAAAGGAATATTTTTACAAAATGATGTTTAATATGGGAGTCCACTATATCTCTCTAAATGTTTGAGTTAATTGTTTCTTTCCCCAATATCATATTGTATTTGGATAGTTTTTTCCTGGGTTATTTTTTTTGTTTCATACAACTATCCATTGGTATGTGATAAACCTTTTAAGGGAGCATTCATTTTGGGATAGTTTTTAAAAGGTGTATGCTTTTATTTATTCTTGTGAATGTTTCACATTTTTAAATAATTTAATGAAGCGACTCTTGGTAAATTTGTAACTAGAATGTTTAAAACATTTATAGAGATGATTGTTGACATGTTTTGAAGAGATGAGATGTTTTAATTTGATGACGATGTTTCTTAATTCACTGGTTATGAATAACATACTGTTACTATTCATTAAATACTTTTTCCTATATTGGGTACTCTCTTTTAGGATTAGAATTATTCGTAATTTACCCACTGTTGGATTTTACAATTTTCATTGATTTGTAAATCTTAGCTAACAATAGAATATATTGGTGAATATTATTGGATCCATGATCAAAGGAGAAGGATTTGTTTGAAAGAACCATTATATAAGTGTTGTCTTTATGAAAATCACCACACTTTATAAAAATAAGTAATCTGATGATATTGTTTTAGACTATGTTAATCAGATGAAATTTTCAAATGAAATTCCATAAATTAATTTTTTTTCTTGGAATTTTTTTTCATAGTGAACTTATTTTTCAAACTAATATTAAAAGAATGGATTCTATCAAAAAATATTGGGAAGATGTACCATATTAATAATTCTATAAGAGATGCTTAATATAAACAATCTAATAAAACTATATAAATCTTAACATTCCAAACATTATCAATAAGTCATGATATAGGAATAATAGAATAAAATGCATAATTCATTTGCTTCTATGAAGTTGATGTTTTTTGAATACTGATCATCACATTGAGAAGAGCCAGTTGTGAAAGTTTTTTTGAAGAAAAGATATAATAATTTAATGAAGGTAAACGATTATAAAGATGATAGAATTATCCTTCAGATGATCTAATGAATTAGTAACGATACTGGCATCACTTCATCCAAAAAATTATTTAGAAGTGATACGCCTTCAGATGTATAGTTCCATAAAAAGAAGAACTTTGGACTGACTAAATAATATTAGTTGAAATAGAGTTGTTGAGTGAGAATGGGAAGAGTTGTTGACACCAATTAATTTCAAGAGATGTTGAAACTGATCAATTAGAATATATTTTAGAGAATAAATCAAAAGGATATATTCAAATACCCATCCATTAGATAGGATATCGATAAGGATTTAGGGGATGATCTATTTGACACTGGTAAACCATCATATACTATGCTTCATCAGACACAATTTCATAGGATTGAGTAGTTGTTTATCGGATGAATTAATTAGATGAAAAAGTATGAGATACTGATGTTTCAACTAAGATATTGTTGTAGGTTTATGATGTATTTATATGTTGAAACAATTTATTCACATTATTTTTTTGATCATTGGATTTATAATTATCTTGGTTTACTCTTTTATAACTAGGTCAAGATAAACAGAATGAAAAAAACATTCAGATTAAGATGTTACATGAATTCAATTTTCTCAGTCAACATTTATAAAGTTCTTAATCATGTTATATCGATAATTATGATATTTTATAGAAGTCATAAAGATTCCATAAGACTCAAGTGGAGTCATTTATAATTGAGAGGTGATCAAATCGAGATCAAATGAATGTGAAATTTGGAGATATGACATTTCATTGAGTGTAAAAATTATTTCATGTTCTTTCCTTTAATATTTTTGGAATAACTATATAATGGGGTTCAAGCACAAAATACTATGAAACTTCTCACATTCCACATAGTAGAGATATTGAGTTTTTATTTCGAACTATTAATTGGATTAAAATTCTCAAGAATGGTTTCTGGATAAAATAAGTGATAATTGTATTCGGGATAAAAATTCATTAGATCAGAACGAATTATTGGAATTACTTATTTTGGAGAAAGATAATAGATAGAAATATAGGTGTTCTAATTTACTGTATAAAATTTACGCTGACTTATTTCTGAAAAAACTAATCAAACTGAATAATTATATAGAGTAATATAACTTAATTATTTAATGAATTGTATTGTAGAAATTCATAGCTATAACTTGGTAAGAATGTGAATAATTATAATTGAGAATTAAAAAAGTGTATGTTTTTTAGGAAACGCTGTGGAAATATTCGGAACCAATTGGTGAAGTTTTCTAAACATGTTATGACAACTTTTTTATATACTTTTTCTAGAATAACTTGAAGCACTATTAATTTTATCATAGTGATACATACGTGTATTAATATTTTATACTTAGTGTATCAAAAAAGCATTTTTTTCTAATTTTTTTGTGGTATTGAATTATATACAAACCATAAAAAGTACTAGCTACAATTAATGGATAGTAAACTTTGAAAATATTATTGTTCCATTTTATGTGTTTGAATATTTTTTAGAAAAATTGTATATCCTAAACACAAGGTGATGGTTGTTATGAAAGTTTCCATAAAATGAAAAAGATATCACTGATTCGGCCCTCTACATCATAGTTATTATATTAATATGAAAAGGGCCTTTTCAAAAATAATTGATGAATTATCACAATAAAAATAATTTTTTTCAGAAATAAATCCTTATTATGACATTTTTTAACCCACAGAAAATTAGATAAACAAGATTCAGTAGAGATATAGTCACTTTTATAAGATGAAAAATGAATAATGTTTTTGATTTCATATAATCAATGAAATTAAATTATTTCTATGAAAGTGACTCATAAGTAGGGTTATTATTTATAATGTCGATATACATAAAAAATAGAGGAATATTATCTATTTATATATAAAAAATATTATATAGAATAATTTAATCTAAAATAAACAATCCGTTTTACATATATAATAACTCATTGAGTATCCTATATATGAGACTTTTTTAGATCATATTGAAATATATCTTGTAGACAATGAAATAACATTATATTAGGTCTATAATTAATTATAAAAAAATACAATTATGTCTCTAAATAATTTATAATAAATATATATACTAGAAAAATTAGAATATATATTAAATTTAAAAATCATAATGGGTTTAATTTTTTACAGGAATCCAGACTGAAATATTTGACTAAATATTTAGCAGATATTGAATGATTCATAAATATTGCATCATTTCATATAAAAATTTGAAGTCCCAATAATAATATTAATTTTTTCCATAAGAATCATGTCCAAAAAAATTCTATTAATTTTGAATAATGCTTCTAAAAAATCATTTGATGATAGAAAAAAATACCATAAATATAAATATATAGAATTAAAATATCATCTGAATTTATATTGAAAAAAATGTAGGAGAAAATTTTCCTTTATGATTATAAATTTTCAACAAAATTATTTTATTTTTTTCATAAATTGATTTGGTTTCTTTTTTTAGACTATATAAATTTTTTGATAAGATATATAAATGATTAATAAATATCAAAATTTTAAAACAAGGGGGATGATAAATAAAAAAAATCATCACGAATAAAATCATTTTAAAATGTACATTTCACATCCACTCAAAATAACAAATTACACTAAAAGGATGAAATATATAATCATAATTATAATAGATTAAATTCTATTAATAGGTAAAAATTATTCAACAAAAAAATACATTCTCCTTTAAAATAAACATGGGGTACATGTATAGATTATATATTAACAACCTATCCAGATTCATCCTTAATATTTCTATAAATCTATTCTATTGAAAAAATATTTTTATCTAACGGTGATTATCAGATAAGAAATCATTATATCTAAAAAATTGAGTAATATCATCATCTATACCAACAATATAATTATATTTTTTTAAAGATTCATTAACATCATAATGCAAAAAACAAAAAAAATAGGAATTGGGAAAACAAATTAAACAAAATTTCATGTTTTACTTTCATTATAAATATTACCAATGAAATTATCTATAGAATGATATCTGTAAATCATCCATGTTCTACAATTTGGCCGTGAATGAGTATTACATCATTCCTTTGATTCATTATTATAATGATGATTTCACTAACTAATAGAAATATCTATAAACTCTTTATAAAAAACATTTCTATTAGAAATAAATTTTACATTATTGCCATAAAACATAACATAAAAATATTTTTCAATTAAAAATGTTCATTTAAAATTTCCTCTATATATTTTACTATTTATGTAATAACCTTGAAAAATTCCTTCATCACTATTATAATCAAATTTATCCTAATTATATTTAGGAATGTAAATAAATACTTTACAACTAAAAACCCTAAAATAACCAACTTTTGGCTTTTTACCCATAAAAAGTCATCAAATATTTTTTCTTAAAAATTTATAACAAGAACTCTATTTGAAATATAACAGAAACAAAAACATCTCTGACTGAAAAATATACATGAAACTTATATACACATAACATAGATATACCCATTTCAATAAGAGTTATATTTATTAATTATATAATACATCTTTTCAATAATTTTCAAGGCCCAAAAATATTATGAACACAGAAAATCATTTAGTAAATTTTTATAAATTATAAATTATTAAATTCACCTCAATTATCACCAAAAATTAAAATAGTCAGACAACCTTGTACATCTTGATATAAATTCCATAATGAAAATAAATCTAAATAAATTACAATTTTTATGTGAAATAATATAAATCCTCATAAATATATTATAATCATCACCAATTACTAACGTATATTTATTCCCACCAAGTCTTGAAAATTTATAAGGATCAAATAGATAATGATGTACAAATTGTAAAGGACTATTCATTTTTAGAGCTCTTATTTAATTTTTTTGAGGTATATTCAAATGATCACAGTTACAATTAAATGAAATTTTAAAAATTAAAATATATTCACAATAAATATTATTGTGATGTGGAAATAAATTCTAGTGAAAACAAATTTTAATCTATTATAAGATATATCAAGAACAATGACTAATTGTTTTAACCTTTTGGTGACTCGAAGAGATTGGTTAAGGCGTTACTCATGAACTAGTTCTTATTCATTAATAAATTGTCTTCAACTTCATCTAGTTTTATACTGTATGTAACACATATTAATATATATTATAAGGGCTCTCAAATTCTATTTATGATTTTAATTTCAAATGCATTCAAATTTTATTTCTTCTGGTTGTGAATCCTAGATTCTGTTATCAATACCATTTTTGTAACAACCCAAACCATTATAAATAAAATTTCCCTCTAAATTTAATTAAATGTATTATTTGGTAATATCGATATAGAAAACACAGGCAATTTTTTTTATTATATACTATTATATATAAATGACCGTTAAGCATCTTTACTATTGATAATCTTGTCATTGAATATTGATCACATGATTATTATAAATATAGGGTTTTAAAAAATCCAATTGACACATAAAAAAGAATCCATGGCCACAAATATAAGGATAATACCATATAAAATCCATTTATCAGATATTATGAAGATTATAACACCACTAGTAGTTTTCCTTGATCAATCCCAAGATGAGATATAACAACTTAAACATGAGAAAAAATGGTTACAAGAGATGTTCAATGTCATCGAGATCACATCTCAAACGATGTTAACCGAACCACCCCATGAATGTCCCAGCATAACATGCCTTAATAATAGGGATTTCGTGGGTGTATAAAATGGATATGTATCAATACCATATAAATATGATTATATAAACTATTTTTTATAGAATATTGAATAAATTTATGTCATATTATTAATACATTATATACAATTTTTTTTCATACAATAAAACACAAAAAGTATTCTTAGGTAATATTCAAATTCGATGAAGGATTTTATTTTGATGAATTAATGGATTTTTGAAGTAAATAATATTTTAATAAAATATTATTATTAAATAATGTTCTTAAAAATAAATTATCATATAATTTGTATGATGTAAAATATAGTTTTGATAAGGATTTAAAAACTATTATTGTCCAAAACCCATCATTTCTTAATAAATATTTATTTTAATTTAATAATTAAAATTTAATTATTTTGAAAATTAGTTATATAAAATGAAAATTATATGTGGAATTTGAACATTGAAATTATCCTGTAGAGAAATTTTTTATAATTTCCCAAGTATTTCGAATTTCTGGGTAAAAATTAAATACCTTATGAATATAATTTTTGTTTTATTATATCATTATCACCCAAAGGTGTTGTAATAAATACTATATATTGATTCAAAGTCATAATATATGTTTAAACTTTAAAATAATGTGATTTTATTGTCATTTGATAAATTTTATAAAGCATTTTTGAATCCTCGAAAACTATTATTATATTTTAATGTTTTAAAATATTTTCTTTAAGAGTATGACTCACCAGAACATAAAAAATGGAATAATTTTATTACGTTTGGACCTTGTAATTTTAAAATAATTATAACCTATCCCATTTTTTAGAAACCATGGTAAAAAACCATGGGATGTTTTCTTGTTTATTTTTATTCTTATGTAGAGTCAAAAAAGTAAATAAAAAATAAATCACCCTCCTTTCTTATATATACACACCCATACTCCCATTTCTCTTTACTCAATATCTTGGGAGAATGTCCATATATTTACCTATAGTATATAGAGTCGCCACATAGATCCCTTAAGTTCTCATGATTCCCCTCTGCAACATTAGGAGTCACACACTCAAGTAATAGATTTCTCAATTCTCATTTCCATTCAAGCACTACTTTTATGTGATGACTCTTAAATTGAATTTTATTATTTTGGGATATATTATAAACCTTAGACATAGTATATATTAAATTTATAAATAACAAGATTCCATTTTCACTCTTATTAATCCTCCCATGATCCTTTATGAACTCCCATTACCGTGCCGAAAATTAGTAAGAGATTTTTTTTCTTTTCTCCTATTTATTCAAGTATCTCTATTTAGTTCTGTATTTTATCATAATTTAAATATTATGGGATATTTTATTACATATCCCCCTTATGTTCAAATTTATTTCCAAATTATGAGAGATGCTTTTTAATTTTATCAACCCATTTTATTAACATTTAAGATATATTGTAATACTGTTGAAATTCCAACGTGATTTTCCATTCCAAATCAATTATGTAGTGAATACCATACCCATTTACTATAAATGGTATTAAAAATTTTAAAATCATAGCACTTTTACATGGGATATACATGTATTTATTCCACACTCACTGACCATGGAATTAAATTTGATGATGAATGAATCCAATATGTATGATCTTTGTAGAATACTTAAGCATGGGAATGTAATGAAAGTGATGTGTACAAGTGGAATTATATAGAACTCCAATATACTGTGTAATGTTTATTCTCATGATATTTCATTATGGGAAATTATGTAAACCTAATTACTTCATGGGAAATTTTGTATTATGATGTCATTGGAGTTTTCCTTAACAATTGATTATGATATAGTGTTTTAAGTTGTTGCAACATTTCCTATATTATGATTATAATGTTATATCATGACATATTATTCATGTTTCTTTTATGACCCATTGATATTAATATTTTCTAACATTTATTACCTTATTCCATGAGTATTATCTTACTGTGATTTATATATCACCCCTTTATTATGTATCTCCACAGGTTATCCAATGTAGTTTCAAAAGCCATGGAATATTACGATCATGTCAAGGACGTTTTCAATAAAGATGATGTATTTCATGTTTTATGTTATTGTGTGATGTACCGAATTAATAAATAATTTATACCAATCTATATTACATGTTTTATTAAGTGTAAATTTATTTAATAAATCATAAATTGATGCGTAATAAAGAAAAAGTTTAATACAGTGGGTATCGATGGAAAATTTTTGTTATTTGGTGGGATCAGGATTAGAAAACATTTGAGAAGCCTTAGGGATAAGATGAGTGTAATAAAAAAATTCCAAAATTTTGGTAATTATATAGTAAATGTTTTAGTAATAAAATTTATCCATATATGTATAAAACATGTGGATATAGTTCTGGCACATATGTACCAAGGGGTAACAACTCTGACATGGTGTGTTAGGCTTTACTCAGTGTAACCTTGTACAGGACAACGTGTCTTACTGAGAACATATTTTGCAACTCCTTGGGAATATGATTTGGTAAATACATAATATCATTACTAACCATTATTAGAGGAACTAAAATGTCCCATAGGAATATATTCTGGGAAATAAATCATAAATAACAAATATTGTAGCCTATAAATTCATATGTTAATGAAATAAATGTAATTTAAAAGTTACCCATTAAATGTCATTAAATTCCCATATATGTTTTTAATAGTAAAAAAAAATCATGCATAATTTTTCATTTATTCTAGAAAATTTACAAAAATGTGAGGAATCATGTAAAAAATAAATGTGATGAGAAATGTGATCATTTCCCCCAAAAGATACCAAACCTGATGGGGGAAAAAGCGCAAACTTTATTATGATACTCTCTCCATTGGAAGATGTTTTGAAGAAAAACCAAGACCAATAGAATAACCCAAACCCCCCTATAGTAGAAAAATTTTCGATCAATATATTTATGTGATAAAGGCCTCTTACATTAAATGGATCATCTGATCACATAATCATAGAATAATGGATTAAATCCTTTGATAAGATCTTATTAATCATTAAATTTTTTTAACAAGAGAATGTTATAATAGATATTTATTTTAAGAAGGTAGAATCTTTTTAGTGGTGGAAATTGATTTAAAATACAATGTTTTTGGAATAGGTCGAAGTGATTGAGTTGAAAGAATTATGGAAAATATTTTTCGATTCAAATTTTCCTCAAACTCATAGAGCTAAAATAGAAAGGGATTTCCTTGACTTCATGCATTAAATATGATGAATATATTACAAAATTGGAGGAAAATTTCACAAGTCATGCATGTTAAACATATGTATTTTTTTTCAACCTTGAATGTAAAGTTTACCACTTCTTTTCTGGGACTAAACCAAGTCTAAGAAAAACCTTGGAGATCTGTAACATTTATAGGTATAAAGAAATTGTATGATTTTCCCTCACTGTTGAAATGGATATCATCTAATCGTAAGGGTATGATTAGGTTATGAATAGTTAATTTGATATTAATTATTCCCGTCTGATAGAGAAACCAAACAGTGCGACAAAAATTTCGTCATCCCACCTAACAAAGGTGTAAAATAAATCACCCTAAAACTTTGCTATAGGGAACAACGAAACGATTTAAGTACATGAAGAAAGGGAACCTATTTTGTGATTTCAAATAGAATAAACCCACTAATGAGATAGAGGAATGTAATTCTCAGGTCAACCCTCAATGAATTATCCATTTTTTCAACTATAAATAGATAGTACACTTTTCAAACCAATTATATAAGGTGATGTTTTAGAGAAAAATCAAACAAACTCAATGATAGAAAAGGATAGATTTATGAATCAAAACCATTGAGGTGGATCTAGAAAAATAAATGGTGACTGTTATACCAGTTATTCATTAATGGTGATTGAATCCACATTTTGATTTTAGTTTGATGCATTCCTCAATTTCAAGAATGTTTAGTAGAACTATTCAAGCCCCACTTTAATACGTGGACATAGATCTCTTCGTGAATACAAAATTTGGGGAAATTATTTTATCCCAAGTCTATAACTCCTCCCCTACCAGTGTTTGTGGGATGAACTTCCCATGAAACATTTCTATACCCCCTTATGTGTAAATTGAGTAAATTCATGGCATATATTAGCTTTACCTATAAAAATACAATATAAATTTCTCCATGATGTAAATCACTCTCTACACTGTAAATCAACCCCTGATTATCTGCAATTGAAAGGAAGAGGATGACTGTTATTTATCCCTAAAATCATTAGAAACGATATTATTGCCCTACGAGTAAGTGTATCTAGCTCAAATGTCCTAGTATAAGTAATTAAACATCCCTGAAGAATGCCTATTGTGAGGGAATACACTGATGCATTTGTTAATATATTACCAAGTTAGGGTAAAGAAGGAGGATATCCCCAATATTGATTTTCATACAAGGTACATGCACAATGAATTCAAATTAATTCTATATAGAATAACTGATAATCCAGAAATTTTCATGGAATTTATGAATAAAGGCATTATGTATTAATTCAAATTTTTTGGAAGTCTTTATAGATGATATTTTAATGTACTTCAAAACCAAGGAGGGGCCCAAAGAGAATCTGAGCACCGTGATAAGGTCCTCGAGAAAAGAGAACCTTTATAAAATGTACTAAAATGTGATTTATTGGTGAAGGAAGTCTCATTTGGGGGAATATCATCACGACAAATGAGATATCTGTATAACCTTAAAAAAGTAAAGAAATTAAATTATTGCAAATGAAAAAATCCAAGGTAGATATCCGTAGTATACTTGGATTATCTTGGTACTGTATTTGATTTTGATATAATTCTAGAGATTGTCAAAGCCTCTAACCAAGATACATAAGAGGGGAGTCAACATATATTTGAATGGTGACTTCGGAGAGTGCATCATGGAATTGAAAATGAGGCTTCTTGCTACACATGTACTCACACTAATCGCAATTAGAGACATTTTTGATGTATCCATTGATGCTTCAAATATGGGATTGGGTTTTGTGTTAATGAAAAAAATTCAAATTCATAGCCTATGACTTTAGGTAGTTGCATGTTCATGAATATAACTCCCAACACATGATTTGGAGTTTGATATAGTGATATTCAATTTGAAAATATAGTGGAATTATCTATTTGGAGATAAGTGAGAAATATATACGGATCAAAAAATCCTCAAGTATATATTCACACAAAAAGAGATGAATATTCACCAATTAAGATGGTTAAAGATGATCAAGGACTATAACTAATAAATTCACTATGATCTTGGAAATTTTGAATAATGTGGATGAAACTATATATAGAAAATTTCTAACAATTACGTCATTGGTGATAATTGAGAGGGATATGAATTGCTTAGATTTGGAAAGTATGGACATGGGAATCATAAATAAAAGAATATAAAAAATAATATCACAAATGATTTCTCCTCCATCTCTTCTGGTGATGTTAAAGGATGATTAAAGAAATGTTTTGGGAATTTAGAAGATACATGAAAATATAATTAAACAGAAATACATAGAGTTCAATGTTAATAAAGAGGTAATTGTGAGATTTTGTTCAATACTATGTGTTCTATCAAATTATGAGTTAAAGGAGGAACTGTTGGATGAAAGAAAATGAACAGAATTCTCTATTCACCTAGGCAGAACATAGATGTATCAAGATCTCTGTGAGCACTATTGGTGGGAAAATATATTGAATGAGATCACTGAAGATACATAAAATCTCATAGTATATCTGTAAGTGATTGATGGATGGCATACTTGTGAAGGGATGATCCAACCATTACCCATACCAACATGGATATGAAAAAAAATCACCATGAAATTTTCCACCAAACAACTAAAGATATCCAAGGGAAACAATTCTATATTGGATGTTGTGGATCTTATTACAAATACATCTCACTTTATTGTAAATCATTCAGATTTATTGTTCGATTAACTTTTATTTATTTACATCCGAGAAGTGGTAAGTCTTCCTAGAGTGCCACCATCAATTTTTTCCAATCGAGATCATAGGTTCCACTATAAGTTCTAGAAAATACTTGACATGATCTAAACATTGATCTGAAATTTACTATGTTCGATCATCATTAAAATTATATCCAATCTAAGATGAATATTCAGACAATGGAATACATGTTTTGAGAATGTTATATCCAAATCAAATGAGGATGGGACCAACATATCCCCCTGGTTGAGTTCTCAGACATAAATAGATTATAATAAAGAATATCAATTGATACTTATAAATCCCTTCATGGGAAGTGGTGTAGATCACCTGCATGTTGGGATGATGTTAGGGAAAAAAACTACTAGGTCTTGAAATTGTCAAAGAAATTATGGGAATGGTTATGATTGTTCAGCCACACATCATGGCTGTACAGATTTGAAAGAAGTTCTATGATGACAATCATCGATGAGACATAGAGTGTGATGTAGAGAAATGTTATTCCTTTGCATATCACGATGTAATAAAATGAAGATATTTTGGAAGAAGTTAAATCATAGTCCAAGATACATTGTCCCCTTTGTGACACTTGATCGCCTTAGAGCAGTGGCCTATCAACTAACACTCCCACTGAACCTATCTCAATTACATGATTTATTCCATGTATCACTATTGAGAAAGTACATTTTATTCCCTAAACATAAACTCAATACAGATGTGTTACTATTTAATAATTACCTTTCCTATGATGAGAAGTCATTGAAGATCATTGATCATATCGAAAATATTCTACATAATAAGAAAATGCTCCGGATCAAAGTGTTATGGAGAAAGAACATATTAGATGAAGAGATGTGGGAACCAGAGGTGGTGATGAAACATAGTTACCTACATATGTTTCACTATGGTATATGGACATTTTGAGGGAGACATTTATGAATGGGGGAATTTTGTATTGACCCGAACTGTTATAAATAAAATTCCCCATGGAATTTAATTAAATGAACTATTACATAATATGGATATAGAACACACATGCACTTATTTGGTTTTATTATATCCAATCATATATAAATGACAGTTTTTCATCTTTTCCATTTATAATATAATCATTGAATAGTGATCACATGATTAGTATAAATATTGTATTTTAACAAATCCAATTTACGTAGACAACGGTAGTGATGTCCTTAACCAGTAGGATTGTACCATATGAAGACCATTTATCAGAGCTTCCAAGGGAGAAATAATCACTAATATTTTCCTTTTCCAAATACCAAGATGAGATATAGTAACCTAAGAATGATAGAAACCATTTATGGGATAAGATCAAGATTATCAAGAAAATGGCCCATACCATGTTTGCTGAACCACCCCATAAAAGTCCCACCATTACGCACCACAATCTTATGATATTTTTCAATTTATTAAATAGATATGTTTATTGAAACAATAAATACTATTATCTACATTATTTTTCTATAGAAAATTGAATATATTTTCCTCATATTAATGTTATTTTAAAAATGTTTTTTATTTTTATACAATAAAAAATGATATTTTTGGGTATTTTTAAAATTAAATTAAGGAATAAGTTTTTAATAATTAATGTATTTTTGAAAAAAATAATATTTCAATGAAATATTATTATTAAATAAATTTATTAATTACATATGATTATATAATTTTTATATAGTCTAATGTAATTTTTATAGGGGTGTGAAAATTATCATTCTGAAAACACTCATTTCTTAATAAATGTAGATTTTATTTTAAATGTGAAAATTCCAATATTTATAAAATTATTTACATAAAATAAAAATTATTTTTGGAATCATAATTTATAAATTATCCAATAATTAGTTTTTCATAATTTTCCAAGACAGTCAAATTTTTTCGTAAAAACTAAATATCGTATAATTATACTTTGTGTTTTATGACATAAATATGAATTAAAATTAATTTAAAAATTATTATAAATTGAATATAAGACAAAATATTTGTTTTTTTAAAATATTTTAATTTTATGTTAATTTAATTAATTTTCTAAAGCCTTTGTGAATCCTCCCAAAATAATACTATATTTTAATGTTTTAATATCATTTCATTAAGAGTTTGATTAACAACAACATTAGAAATGATATTATTTTATAATTTTTATACCATGGACTTATAAAATAATGATAACTACTCAAAATTTTTTGAAACTATGGGAAAAACTGTGGGATGGTTTTTGATTTTAGTTATTTTATTATATATAATCCAAAACCAAAATAATAAAGAAAGAACCCTCTTTCCGTATATAAACCCACCGAATATACCATTTATCATCACTAAAAAACCATCTAAAACATCTAAACTTTTACCTTCACTCTCTATATTCCTTTTAAGGTGCCCACTTTCTCTTAATAAGCCCCTCCTGAGCATTGTTTGTCACACACTCTTGTATGGGATTTTTCTCTTTTCATTTCAATTCAAGATCTTATTTTATGTCTTGTCAATTAAATTCCATTATATTAGTTTTGGATATGTAATTTCACATTAACCATACAATACATTTACTTCATAAATTATTATAGACCCCTTTCACTCTCATTTAGCCTCCCATGATCCTTATGTACACTTGTTACCATGTAGAAATTTGGTAAGGGTTCTTTTTATTTATCCTATTTATTAAAGTATCTTCATTACATTATGTATTTTATCTTCATTTACATATTATGGTATATTTTATTCCATATTACCCAGAATTTACAATTTATTTCCAAAATATGAGAGACTCATTTCACTCTCATCAACCCATTTTAAAATTTTTTAAGCGACATCATTATGCTGCTGAAATTTAACCGTGATTTTCCATGCCAAAACAACTATGTAGTGAATAACACATCCATTTAATATCAATGTTACTCACCTATATAAAATTATAACACTTTTAATTTGGCCATATATGTATGTATTCGACACTCATTTATAGTGTAATAAAATGTGATGATTAATGAATCCTTGTTGTGTGATCAATGTGGCACACTTAATCATGAGAATAAAATAAAAGTGATGGGTACACCAAGAATTATGTAGTACCCTAATTCATTTGGTATTGTTTAGTATCATTAGAAATAATATTGGTAAAGTGAGTGAACACAATTCCATTATGTTACTTTTTCTATCAATATGTCTTGGTAGTTATCCTTGACCTATATTTATGATGTTGGGTTTTAAGTTGTTTCCACATATCTCATGTCAAGATTATCATGTTATATCATTTCTTCTTATAAATGTTTATTTTATTCAATATTGATATACCTATTTTATAACATCTTCTTAATTATTCCATGAATATTCCCTTTCTGGGATTTATAGCTCACACCCTTATTATGTATTTCCCCCAGTTATCCCATGCAGTTTTAAAATCCATGTAATATTAAGATCATGTTAAGTACGTTTTTCATAATAGTGATGTATTTCATTTTTTAAGATGTTATGTAATGTACATAATTCCCAGATACACTATAATTCACAATCATACAGTTTTTATTAAGTGTAATATTATCTAATATATTAGAAGGTATATTAAAATTTTAATTTACTAGTGAAATTGTATTACCCGTTTCATCAGATTTATATGAAAAACTAGTATATTTACTATTATAATTATTTAATGCAAAATTAAATATATTTATAATTCAATTTTTTTGAAACTAATAGTCCATAAGGATAAATTTCCCCCCTTTAAAAAATTATATAATTTTAATTTGAATTACTTTACTTTATTTGATATTTTCTTAATAGTTTCTTCAAAACCTATTTAACAGATCAATAAAAACTAAAAATTCATTCTCCTACTAGGTATGAAATTTAAATTAAAACAGGATAATTATCCAAAAGAGACAATATTTTTATTCAAAAATAATCATAAAAAATCATTTCAATTTAAGAAATGTTGACTAATTCAAATAAATTTTATTTTCTCCTCATATAACTCATATAGACCACAAATTAATAAAACATGAAAATTATATAATAACCATAAAATAGTTTGAAAGTTACATTAAAATATTAAATTAAATATTATAATTTCATGAATTAAAATTATAAAAAAGAAAATTTATTAGATTTCATTGTCAATAATTATTTTCCTATTTTGAGGTCTATAGGTACAATTATCAGTTAAACTAGAAGATATTATATTGTTATAAATATAATTAAAAAAATTAAAAGGATTTTTGGAATTTTTTAGTGAAATCAACTAACGATTGTAAAATTCTTCAAAGTTTATTGAAATTTTAATAAATATATAGGCTATCTAAAAAGCAGTTTCAACAAAATTAAAACTATATAAATGAAGTTATCATAGAATAACTAAAGATAACTTTAAACTGAAAGTTATTGTAGAATAAAAAAACATACATTATGTTTCTACCCAAAGTGGGAATGTTTATAAAAATATATATATCTATCATCCTTATTGACCAAAATGTAGATAATCATATTATCCTTTATATTGAAAAAGAGACATGAAATAAAAAACATTAAAACTCATGATACAATAAAAATATAGTGATCTTGTAAAAACTAAAATCCAGAAAAAATGATAAATATTAAAAAAAATATTTTTTGAGCAATTGTATTATTCAAAACAAAAAACATAAGGAATGAAACCCAAACACCCAATGTTCATCTCACCATCTAGATAATATTCTACTTATTGTTCACCCAAATATTTTTAAACAATTGTATCATTTTTGAAAACATTTTTATCAACAAGAAATATTGATTTTGTGTTAGTCATTTATTATACATTCCAAACCAAATTCCTCTATAGGTCTCTAAACATGTTCTCAATATTGGATAGCTTTTATCTATTATAGATGTACATAGAATTCATTATTTCTTATCTTAATAATTTCCCTCTCTTTCTTTTTAAAATAAAAGAGATCGACTTTAGAAATTTTTTTACAACTTTATAAAGATAAATCCATACAATGTATTACTCCCATTATGTTCATTAATGGGTTGTTTATTATAATATGTCTATTTAATGATCTTGTTTTTTTATGGGTTCAAAAATGAAATATACTTTGTGTTTTTTATTTGGTAGATTAACCAAATTTCAAATAAATATTTCATCTTATATTTTAAGAGTTACAAGACTTTAATATGTTTTTTGGAATATGTATAAGTCTTGGGATGTGTATTAGGTGTCTAGATGAGTTCTAGGAGATACAATATTTAAATTAACGTTTTTTTGAAAATCAAGTGGTTGTTCATGGTTATAAAATATTTATTGATATCCATACACCCAAACAATGTGTCAATATAGGGGTTTCATATGGTTTGAAATAAGGTTCACTTCAGGTCACACGGTCTTGCTAAAATCATAATTTAATTATAGAGGTGATGTCAAGGTCTACCTAACCATGTGAAAAGCCATGTGAGGATGTGAGCATTTTGGAGTGTTGAAACACATAATCTATACATAGTATATCAAATTGTGAGATGATCCATGGGATGTAATGTGCCATTGTATAATTGGTGTTCATGGTTAGATGAATGTTTTTCTAATTTTTTGGCCAAAATGAAAAAACCTTTAAATAGTATGAATTTATATTTTTCCACATTCCACCTTTGACATGTTAGAAATCGGTTCTCCTTCTCTTTCACACACAGTAGCCACTTGAAAACTCTCCAATTCAACCACCATTATGTTATAAGGATTTTCCTATAACCATAATTCAAATCAATCATTTTCTATTGCATTGACTAACCCTTATCTATTATAATAATCATATTACTTTTTTTCTCAATTTTTCTTTTCATATTATATTATCTTTGTTTGAGAGATTTTAATACAATTTTTTATTGACTACCGAGAGCTGTATATGATCACAATCCAGTACATGTATCCTCTTCCCCAAATTGATGACTTGTTTGATCAATTGGGTGGAGCTCAGTACATTTCGAAGATTGACCTTCATTATGGATATCATTAATTAAGGGTTAAGAAGGATGATATACCCAATAATACATTCTGCACAACATATAGCCACTATAATTATATAGTGATTCATTATGGTCTTACAAATTCCCAAACCACATTCATGGATTTGATGAATATAGTATTTTGGGATTACCTCGATTAGATTTTGGTACACTATATAGATAATATTGGTATCTATTAAAAGCGAAGTTAATATCATTAATATTAGTTGATAATTGTACTCAAGACCCTAAGGAAGGATAATATTTATGAAAAATTTACAATGTGTGACTTTTGGCTCCAAAAGGTTTCATTATTAGGTCACATAATATCAAGGGATGGTATAAAAGTAGATCCATAAAATATAGAGGCTATATAATGCTATCCATGACTAACCACGGTGACTAAGATCTATATATTTTCTGGTTTAGAAGGATATTATTGATAAATTATGGTTAATTTCTCTAGAATATCTAATGCATTTACCACGTTAACTAGGAAGGGGGTTAATTTCCTATGGATAGGTGAATGTAAGGAAAATATCAAGGAACCTAAGTGATGGTTAGTTAGTGAACCCATGATTACATTTTTATATAGTGTAGAAGGGTTTTTAATCTACAACAATGCATCAAAGAAGGGACTAGGATGTGTTCTTATTAATAACAACATGGTTATAGCCTATGACTCATGATAGTTGGAGATTCATGAGTAGAATTACCCAACATGTGATTTGGATTTAGAAACGGTAATTTTTTAATTAAAGGTATGTATGAATTTTGTTTATTTATAAAATGGGATATATATAAAAATAATTAAAGTCTAAAATATATATTTAAATATAAGGAGTTGTACATGTTTCATAGAAGATGTTTAGAGTAGATAAATGATTATGACTGCTCCATTCATTACAACACTGGGGAAGTGAAAAAGTTGACCAATGCTTTGAGCCAGAAGAATCATTATAGCTTATCCATGATGCGCATCACAAAAGATAAAATAATCATGGATTTGAAAAGTATTGATCTAGAAATCATGAATTATGGGGAAAAATTATATCTCTCCAAAATAAATGATAAACCCTATATTCAAGTGATGATTAAAGAAGAACAGAAGGAAGATGTAGAGATATAAATGAATGATAAAAATATTCTTGAGTTTAACCTTGATCTAGATGGGATGATAATTTTTAAGAACCATGTATGTGTTCCTTAGAAACAATATTTGAAGGATTTGTTAACATAATCTCATAGTTACTCATTCTCTATTCATCCTAGAGTACAAAGATGCATAAGGACATGAAACAATACTTATAATGGGATGGAATAACGAGGTATATCATAGATTTTGTATCTCGGTTCTTCGTATTCCAACATGTTTAAGGATGAAAGACAAAACTAAAAGGTGTTGTTTTATCCAGTACCCATACAAGAATTTAAATGGGATAAAATTATTATGGATTTTGTCGTTGGACTGCTTATCATCATCAGACAGATGGTCAGTCTAAAAGAATGATTGAAACCCTATATGATTTGTTTATATACTATTCTCTGTATTTCAAAGGTGGATGAGATCAACACCTTCATCCAGTTGGCTTTTCATATAACAATATATTTCAATAAATCATTACGATGGAACATTATGAATCCGTATATTGGAAATAAGTGTAGATATCCGACGTTCTTGGATGAAATTGGAGAATGAACGATTTTCAGACATGAGATCTCTGAAGAAATGGTAGATACGGTTGTAATGATTTATCATCTTATCAAATAAGCCCAAAGTTAGAAAAAAAGTTATGATGATAACCATCAGTGTGATCTAGAATATAAAATTGTTGAAATGTATTTTCAATTAATCTCACCCTATGATAATGTTATGATATTTGAGAACAAATTGTAACTAATCCCTAGACATATCGGTCAACTTGAGATTATAGATCATCTCGGGATGGTATCCTATAACTTGGAACCTCCTCCAAATCTATCATGACTCATCCTAGAGGGTCCCATGTCGTGACTACCCCAATCCCACCTTTAATAGGCCAAGGGTTGGTGACTAGCACCTTGGATACATATCCCACAAATGAAAGGCATTTACCAAATACCTATAAACACACACAAATATCAAAGACCATAATGATAAAATGTAAAAATACTAATTAAAATTGCATGCATACACTAAGGTACCAACTACATATTATGACTGTAGGAAAACTAGAAAGTATACAAGGCCCAAATATAATCACACCATTAGAAAGAGTTTTCTAATGTGAATGCATGAGATCCTGAAACTCATCTACAGGAATCCCTACATAAATGGTACATGTAAGAAATAGGTCTGAAGTTGTAGGAGTACATCTCTTTTTTCTTGTCACTCTAAGCACCACCTCATCCTATTCCACCAAGGACTCTATCAGAGCTTCGATTATTTTCACAAGACATGACATGTGCAGGAAATGTCTGTGCGGGGGCGAGTAAAACAATACTGTGTAGGAAACCTCAAAATCACAAAGGTAATACCCCTATGAAATACATGAAGTATACAAAATTATAAACACATGAGGTACAACACAATATAAATACATAAATTATAGTCAATACGGTAATCTCACATAGTTATATTTATAAGAAATGAAAAGTAGGATTTCTAGTTTTAGTCCACGGATCTCATTCTCTCCATGACACTAGAATTTTCGATGGTTCATGGAGAGTTGATGGAGAATGAATCGTCAATGGAATCCGGAGCATCAGTGGTTCATGGAACATCAATGGAACACATATTATTGATGGTTCTTGGAGGGGATATGTTGTATGGAGCATCAATGGAGCACAGAGCATCGATGGAACACATAACGTCGATGGATCACGGAGTGTCGATGGTGCAAAAAAAATCCAATGGGGGGTAGATAGAGTTGATGGTGCATGGAGAGTCAATGGGTCGTAGATCTCTCAAGTCATGTAGTTACCAAGATCACATAGTCACATCCAATAATAGGATTCCTCTCATTGAGTGCATGTTACTAGAGAACCTACTCCTCATTCCCATAGTTTGTAAACAAATTTCCACAAAAAAACTAACATAGAGTATGAAAAAAGGAATTTTTCATTGCAATGGTCCCAACACCACAAACGGGTCATCAAATATACACATACTTTGAAAGATATAACAGTTTTTTTTAAACAGATCGACTAGGATCTGGTCTTGGTCTGACCTAATCCACCAGACCCAACCCAACCCACCGATTAACCCCAGCCGGTTCATACCACATTACTCTACAGAGTCAACCTGACACCTCCATGATCAACATGGTTAGTCAGCATACCCCATCTCCCATGTGGCCTCATCACCACTGTAGATTCCATATGGCCCAATTGTGACATACATGGCCTCCGCCTGCCGCGTCCCCCATAAATGATATGGTCTCCTACCATGGACCATGTCCCATATGAACCTACTATTCTAATTCCTTACAACTACCACCATCGTAACCTCCTATCATGGTCCCTGGTCTCGGCACATGGTCACAAACACCATCAAAAGCTGCCCCACCAGTGAACAATCGTACTGAACTCCACCTGGACAAGCCTCCCTTTTCGGGTGTGTGATACCTCTTCCACTGGCTTCCCCACCGGTGGTGGTGGCTTATACACTCTTCCTAAACCAGCTAGAGCTGCCACATTGTTGCGTTGCCAGCCCCTTGGGCATTCATCTCACCTTCGCAATGTCGTCTCATAACCAGTCACCAATTTGGATTTCTTGTATAGGGTTTTAAGGGCACATGGAGAAGCCGAATAACATGAAAAGAGTGCATGAAGAATGCGAGAGGTTGAGGGGAGAGAAAAGGCACAAAGTGATATCGAAGAATGGATTTTTTCCTTGTTCTTTTCGGCCTTGATTCGTTCTTGTTAGAAGATTTAACAAAAAACACGAGTCAATAATCACAAAGATCTATCTACCTTTATAAACCCCACAAAAAATTATCCTTCCTGTAATAATAGATGAACCGTGTATCAAAATTTTATTGGGTTGGTCCACATTCATATTTTGAATCTATGAATGGGGAGAAAAATTAACGAATAGATTAAATTCCCTACCTTGAGTTTGGATCAGATTTTGAAGAAGAAAATAGGTTCATATGGTCATTGATTCTCAATTTGAAGGTGTTCATTGTCATTATTCGAAGATGTTTCTGTCTCCTTTCATTAGAATAATTTCTAGGGTTATCACAATAACCCTAAATTTCTTAAAATATGCCTTAATTTAAAAGAAACCAACACAAAATCAAATAAAATATTATTATTAAAATATTTTAATGATGGCTACATCTGATTTCTAACTTTCACCATCATCTCACGTCGGTCGAAGATATGCCTCATATAAGAAAGTGTGATTTCTTTGAACTCAACAGTTCCCTTAGATTTCTAATTTGGGCATTTGTTTAGAATTTATTCCCATTTAATCAATAAAATTCCAATTCACATTATCAAAAAATTAACATTTTTCATCGTATCATTCTAGGGACAACAAGCATCAAAATATAACAACAAATTAGCACCATGTCTCATAATTGTCCTAATTAATTTATAAAAATAAACTTGGAGAAATTATAATTCATTAAAGAATCTATCTCAAGTCTGTGATGGGTTCCATGTATCTCTCTTGAGATAGTACATACCTGACCCATCCCATGTGCTGAACTCAAAAGTCATACCGCTGTAGCAGGATCAATCTTATGAATAATAACCCTTTGAAATTATATACCGATTAGATAATGTTCTACAAAACAAGAACACTCACTTGGTGAATGTTTTGTGTAGAAATAACCAGTTATAGGAAGCTACATGAGAACATGAGTATATTATGACACTAAAGTATCCTCATTTTTTAACCTGAGTGATGAATTTCAAGGTTGAGATTAATTTTATGTGGGTTAAAATGTAACACCCTAAGTTTTCATGAACCATTTTTTTGAATCAATTAAATATTCATTGGTGTCATGTAGTGAATTAAGTTAATCATTCCATTCAAACAGCACCAAATCGTAATATTTTATTCACAAAAGAAAATTTTATTATATTACATGTGACACTGATAAGGTGTATGATACATGAAACACTGACTTAGGGTACATCACACGCAACACAGAGTTTCTATGAAACATTGTATTAATAATAAAACTATTTAAATAAGATAATTATAATCTATCCATTAAATATTATAATATGAAATGTAATAATTATATTTAATTTTTTATGTTTTATTTTTATAAATAAAACATATTTATTATTAATGATATAATATTTTATAAAGTCCATTTATGTTTCAAAAAAATTGTTTTCTAAAATAAACTGTTTTTAATTTCCTTACGTGAAAAATAATAAAATTTATTTTTGACACATTTGGAAATTGATTTTGATAAAATAATATTCATTTTTTAATATATATTTTCAAATTAACTTCGGGTTTATTTTTTAGATTTTTTTGATAAACTTCATTTGTTGACGAATAATGAAAAATATTGCTTTTTAGATAAAAATTCCTTTTTGTTTAATTAATAATTAATCATAAATGATATTATAAATTAGTTTTAAGGTAATGTTATATAAATATTTAATCTATTAAAATTATGTAAATATCTATAATCTATTTAACTTTATAATTGATTATAAAATCCTAACATACTTTTGAACATTTTTCCAATTTAAAACCCTGTCATTTTGCCCCATCTGTAGGATTAGCATTAATAATAATTTTTTTAATTCTCTGATTTGAATTTATAAAAACCTAAATTAACCATTTTATTCATTATATTATTTATTGTTTAATAATTCTTAGATAATGTTTGATCAAAATGATCAGAAAAAGTGATTAAAGTAAATCACAGTGATTAAGCCCAAATTATGTTTTTTATAGAATAATAGTTAAAATTAAGGTCCGAAATGACCATTCCACTTTTACAACAACCATTTTATGTTTATATTTTATATATACACCTTACATTCTTCTGTTGTTTGGTTTGGTATGAATTTTTCAGGTAATAACATGTTTACACATAACTTGTTTCTAAAAATCCAAAGTGAGTCCTTTTCCTTCCCTATAAAAAGTGACCACCTCTCAAACATTTTTAGACCTTTAAAACCTCTTATGTTCGAATAATATCTGAATAATAAAATTCCCATAAATCCTCCCATATACTTATAATCATTACCTTGGGAAGAAGATAATCCATGTAAGCATTTTTTTTATAAACCAAAAAGAGTTACCCGATTAAGAGGTAACATCTTCTATCAAGTTATTTATTTTAGTATCTTTATCCACCCCCTCTAATTTTGTATGATTTTATAAAAAAAAAGAATATGAAATTTAACAGAATTTTTTATGCTATGGTTTTAACTTACACAAACAAAAACCTCTAGGTAATGGATAACATATATATTTTTTCTGTGTATGGTGAACTATTGCCTCGGGAAATAATGATTGTTCACATTTCCATTACCACATATCATGGTGGGAATTATGATTAGCACAATGTTTATATATGTTACCAGGAATGCTCAGTCAGAGGAAAGCGTCTAACTATTTATTAATAAAATAAAATGCATTAAGAACGTATAATAAGTCTGAAAAAACAACTACATACCATAGAAGTCATACCCATCACCACCTCTATAATAGATTGTTTCTTCCGTAGTAGCTGATTCCCACTCTGAGATTTCAGAGTGCTTAAGAACATTGACATATTTCCTTCTACGATTAAACTTATCAAAGGCTATAAACTCTTTCTAGGACTTCATAGCATAGCTTTCCTTCCCAATAAAAGACCGGAGAGACACCAGCCTTTTAATATAAGAATAGTTTTTCATCGGTATTCATCGTGGTGGGTTAGTCCTAGCATCCTCATCCCTGTGAAACTTCATCCTTTCACCCTGAACAACATCATTGTAGGAAGGCCAAGCCATGCCACTATCCTTTTCTTTGTCACTGTCTATGATGTCTCCCCAATTAACGAATATCTTTACCTCTTGATATCCCAACTCCAATCCACATTCCTACTAAACCTAACTGTTAGCATTAACTAAGGCAAGGAAATGTGTCCGATCCACCGGGTTCTACATAACAGCTTCCCCGGTTGCATCAATCATTGGGGAAACTAAAATCTACAAGATTCCACCTTCATGCCTTGCACCTTCCTCCTCTTCATGTAATTCATCCTTATTTTATAGATCTAGGAATCTATTTCCTGTAGAGACTGTGATCACCATTCCTCTAGCATCATCATCTTTCCCTTCTTGAAGACATACATCCACAACCCCCGAAATAGGAACAACTAAGTCCAAAAGATGATCATTCACAGGATCCCATCGCAAGGAATTTCAGGACAAATAATTCCCCACTATATATGAATTTACAAGACCCATTTCTCACTTTAATTAATCAAACTCTTGTTTAACCATAAGGTCTCATGGCCTATTTTACACCTTCTTCATAAGATTACCATGCATTGTGATCTCACCGAAATTATGCCATGTATCCTCAACCACAACCTGTCCATTGGGAAATGTTTTCTCATAGAATTTATTAGGATCAAACGTTGTCCTCCTAGATAGGTCCTTCACCAGCAGTGAAGCTAAACCCAATGAACCACTGCATTCAGTACCCAAGCCCAAAACCCCAGAACAACACTAGAAAAAGCTTTATTGCGACAACCTGATTTCGTGTTCCCGATATGTTCACAGTTAACAAAAAATAGAATCCATGATTCAAATATTACATCTTGCTTCCACAAAAACTCTTTCCCATCTTTGATCTAGACACAATTCACAGGAAGCCTCACAACACCAATCTCCACAGAAATCTGTGGACATATAGTATGACAAACAGCTTCTGTCCATTGATCAGAACACAAATATCGACCAATCATTTTCCCAATAGCACTAAAAATAGAGGGATTTTTAAATTAGAGTGGATGACCAGGGAGACTCACCCATGTCACCATTATTGAGGGATCACACCACATGTGAAAGTTGAAGCTCCATCAAAACAAGTAAAATGGAATTTCATTAGAACTGCTCGAGGATCTAGACAGGGCGGTGATCATGTCATATACCATTTCAAACTGAATCATCAGATGCCTCCTATCAATTTAGCTGATTACCACCCTCTCTTGAAGATCCCACGAATTGAACACAAAATGGTCAAACTCATAAACCGAAGGATGCTGATGATGAAACCGAGCCACCAGAGATAAATTACCTAAATTTATTACACCATTGATCTCGACCGAGGATAGAAGGAGTTGAGGCACTCCTTAGAAAAGATCAGGAACATTCAGTGAGAGATGAATCCTTAGAAAGGAAGGAAGATAATATTGATTAGTGAATTGAAAAAGATTTTACCTTCTCCATGATATTGATATCATAGACCATCCCCCTGCAATCGCGAGGGGGGAGTATAGCTTCGGGTCATTAGAGTTATGTCATTTCCAAGGAAGAAGTTATTGTCATCTATGAAATTCATTGTGTTTATTTATGTTATATATGTTATCTATGATATTTACTATGTCTTTATTATTATTTATCCCTTTTTACAACAAATACCTTTTCAATTTTTATTTGGTTTTAATATGATAATCTTGTTTGAGTAAGTTTGGACTACCACCGCTAAAAGTGATGTGATTCATTCACATCCCTCATGTAATGTATTAAGGATGATTTAGTGAAAATATATGATATATATTATATAATAATTCAAATATTATAATGATATATATATATATTTATATGTTTAATTTATATACATTCTTTCTATATGACAATAAAAATAGAAACAACATTCATGTATACGTACGACTTACCCACTCCATGAACGATGAAATCCATTTCATACTTATATGTTATAAAGATTATTATGATATAAAATATTGAATATACATCATATTTATATCATTGTTCAAATTATATAATCACGATATATGTATAAGGAAAAACAATATAAAAAATTAATACACATGCAATGAACAATAGAAATATTACCTGAAGTGAAAACTCAAAATAGGGTCATTAACAAGAATGTAATATAAGGTAATAATAAAAACATTAATAGTGTTAGATAAAATGATATGGTTTTTTAAATTATGTATAATAAATATATATTTATTATGCAGGGGGTTTGAGTGTGTACGAAGAGATTCAAGACACAAGGTAGGGGGATTTAGTTCTCACTTTTTATTTTCGTGAGATACATGCTATGTTCACCACACCTTACTTTTTTGTGATGTATATATTGCATATGATTATATTATGTGTATATTTTATGTAAATATATGGGAATAAACATATAAACATTATGAAATTTCATTTATGTGAATTATGTATCAAATGTTGCTAAATTTGTAAAAAAAACTTTTAAGTTTCCTTCTTTAAGAATCATGCTCGATTGTTAACCTAAAATGTTATTTGAGGTATATATACTTCCATGTTATATCATGAATCTCGTTATTATCATGATATTTTAAGATTAATGAAATTTTATTTTACTTTTTGAAGAGTATGGTCCCATGTTACCAAGTGGTAATGGTTTATTGAAACAATATCATCACTTTCAAGATTAATAATGACTATGGGTATTTGATGAAATCATATGATCTATCCCTCAATAACACTCATGTGTTTAATTAAAATATATTTATTCAACATATCCTCATGTATTAGTGCAATTGTTTCCACTCCTTGGTACTTATGATAATATTTTTATGTAAAATCATTCTACCTATCTCGTTTGTAGGAATTCTATAGTATCCAAAGACTATGTTTTTGAAAATGATTTCAAAAATGAATTCAAAATATTATTGATGATTATTTTCAAGGGAAAAAGATTTTAATAGGATTTTATATTTTAACAATAGTCTTTTATAAGTTTTCAAATCTATTTTCAAAGAAAGAGGGTTTTCAAGAGGTTTTATGTTATAAAAATAATTTTTTTGAAAGAAGAAATTATATTTTTCCTCAAGAAATATTTTTAAGAGATCTGTCAAAATCATTTCCCATCTATGATAATATTTCTTAGTTCTAAGAATTCATTTTTTGGGGAATTTATTCAATATTTCTGTTTATATGGTTACTCAAAATGGATTATATTTTTATGGTAAGATCTTTATAGAACACGTTTCACATTCATTGGTTATACCTGAATGGCCTAAAAGAATTTTTTTTATAGAATTACCCTTTTAAGGTTTTAAGGGGACCATTTCACATTTACTGGTTATAAATATATTTAATGGACCTTTTTACATTCACATGTTATATGTTTTCTAAAGTAGCTTCTTTTCCTGAGTTATTTTTATGATTATGAAACCTATATCTTTCCACAAGTTATGATATGATTAAATGTTTATAAGACTCAATTAGTTTCACTGGTTATGATATGATTTTTAATGATCTCGTGTCACATGTATCTATGATTTCATTATGAGAGATGTGGGACCTATAAATCCCTCTAATGCATTGGATAAAGATTTATATCTCATGATATACACTAATATTGTATTGGGAATTAACCTTTACTACTAAGATGGACATGGGGGTAAACCATGACTACAAAGAAGGAATGAGGAGTGAACTCGTGCTACTAAGATTTCCATTAGAGTAAACCATGACCACCAAGATGAATTGAGAGGTTAAACCATACTACTAATATGGTATTTTCAGTGATACATTGGATACTATAGAAATACTATATACTTTTTTGTTTGCCAAAATTCCATGATTCATTTCTATATAATGATTTCATGGATTATGTTCTTTTTTCATTATTTATCATGTCTTGTGAACTGCCAAGATTTATTCCATGATTCATTTATGTGAAGATATATATTAAGTTTCTTGTGTCAAAGAAGTGTTCAAGTAAACAAGAACATAGTGGGAGATAATGTATCTCATTTATTTATTAGTGTGTATGTTTCCATGTTTCCAAATGTATTAGACTAGAATATTATTAATATGTCTCTTTGTGTAATTATTTATGTATTCTATAAAAATTGTGTAATGTGAATGTACGTCAGTATCTAATTAGTTACAATAAACAAACACACCACCCACATTCAGGACCTAAAACTACTGAGTAGACACTATGGATAATATAATACTCTGACCAAACCTTTTCAATAACCCTCATATTAGAACAATTAGAAATACATTGTCTCAATTTATGAACACCAAAGGTTTACAACATCGGTATATACATGAAATTTTGATAATGACTAATTATTATTCACTTCATGATCACCTAAACATTTTCCTTCACTACCTTCACTAACTAAAATACCAAAGGTGATTATTTAAATATATGTTTCCCTAATAAGATTGACTGGATGGTTCTCCCACCTAGAGCCTTGAATGGACCAAAAATCATAGTAGAGAGATAGTTATTTATTTTATACATACTATAGTAATGGAAACTTATTCTCTAGACTACGACTAGAGTATGAAATAATATATCATTATATATCCTCCAAAACCTTAATAGTTATTAAATATGGTCCTCTTTATGTGTTGAATTCTATTCTCATCAGTAACTAGAGATCGTTGGCCTCCTATAAACCTCTACACAACTATGATTTCAACCAATTATCATGTTCAAAAATTGTCCTCAAATGTACCCATAAATTCATATGATCTCCCAAACATATTGGAATCCCAATCCTTCAACTGAATTTTTTCCTTGATGGAATGTATGTGAGACAATTTGGTATGCCCATTAATAATCACCTAGAGAGTGTCATGGAATCTCACTATATGGGGTATCCTAGAAATAATTCCTATTTATATTTCTCTTCAATTACACTATATTATCATAAGAGGTTTAGTGAAATATATTTTTAACTTTTTCTCTAAAATATCATATTGAATAAAGATACATCGATATTAAATCATAGAAGTACTACACATCATTTCTATCAACAAATAAAACTATCAAAGAACTTGTTACATATTCATCACACCTTAATGAACCATTAATTTAGTGTTATGAATCAATTCAAAATCCTCTTTATAAGTGGTAACCTTAAAAACTACCCATTGTTTAAAAATGATATCATGCTATACACATTTAGAAATATTATTTGATGTATTTCATAAGGATATCTGGTCACATGGATCATTAAAATTTACACATCCCAGTTTTATATATCTACAGAGACTACGTTTTTACCTTATAATACTTTGAAATATTTCAATATATATTTCTAGAGTTTGGCAGAGATACGACGTGCATATCTGAGGCCCAGGGTTCCTGGAATAATGTCTATAAAAATATTAAGTATATTTTATACTATTCACAATAAATAAATGGGATAACACTTATACGGTTGCCCATATTAGACATATATGGACACGTTTGAGTCCAAAACATTCCATTTAACCTAGGAAGGACATATATTATGTCACCACGAGAGTTGTTTTGAAAACACCACATATAGGATAAATCATAGTTAAATTAATTAAATCAATTATTTTACACCTCACACCATATTAAATAACTTTTTATCAATGGATCATTTTGGAATTCCTATAATTCTTTTGAGTTTTGAATGAGCTTTTTTACCCAAGTGTGACATAAAATGAAGAGGTCTGATATATTCAGATTTTGGTGTTGAGTAGGACACCTATAAATAGAGATTCAAAGATATGGGATTATGTTTATCCCTAATCCATTATCTAACTAATATGTCCTTCTCTCTCTCCCTCTCTCCCTCTCTCCAAACCATTCATTGTAGGATCGAGGAGAAATTTACACTGAAACCTTAGTATATCGATGTGGGAGAGTAGCGGAAACGTCGTCAATGATGGACGATCGAATAACGGTGGGAGTTATCTTATTTTTGAGTTTGGATTCTCCATTTTAATTTAAAATCCTTTCCTTGATCCATAAATTCATCATTTTATTGGAGAATCATCGATGGCCACACAAACACTACCATCAATCTATGTTTATACCTTCGTTATTTTTTCATTCTTCATGTGTATATTCCATATTCTTTTTAGGGCCTTACACTACCAGTGTATTGTTAATAAAAGGGTGGAATTGTGAAGCCCTTGTCGCAAGGGTCCGTGATCCACTGAATGATTCACTATTGGGTGACTTGAAGGAGTCTGGTGGTGCGTGGAAGGGACATCTGGAGCACCACCAGTGTGGCGGTGGCTTATGGTGGTGGGAATCCCCATGAAAGACATTAGAGTAGTAAAATCACTATAACCCAGAAGTTCTGTTATGTGGCAGACCGGGGGGCCTGGCTGGTTGGATGGGTTGGGCGGTGCGACACGACCCAAGCGGCGACCGCAGTTGCAAAGTGCAGCGGCTGGTCGACTTCATTGATGTGTTAGTGACAACCCAACCACATGCCTAGCAGGTGTCAGTAGTGGTACATGCCGCACGACCATGCCAGCCTAGGTGGAACCATCCAGCCAGTTTGAGTCGAACCGGGTCAAATTGGTCTAAGGCAGCTTTAAATACCCTTTTCTCTTAAATCAAGTGTCAGATTCTTTCTCCCCTTGTATCCACACATTCCCCTCATCGAAACGTATCTTTTAGGCTGGTTATAGAATTTTAAGACATAGTTTTGTGGCTCAGTTTCATGAAACTCCAATGTTTAATAATAATAATTTAATTATTATCATTTTAGGTTTCTTGTATCAAACATTGCATCAATATGGGACACCCTATTAAAGAATTTTTATTGGTGGCTTGAACCAATAACTTAGATTTAATTTTGATTTATACTTTTGGGTGTTTAAAATAAATTCACTGCGAGGGACCCACGAGGCCTGGTTCGCACACGCAGCGGTGAAATGTAGTTTTCTCAATGTGTAACTATTTTGGACGAACGAGTAGTCAAACTCTTGTGTTTTTTCAAGAGGATAATAATTGTTTCATCTATGTAATTTATTTTGGTATAGAGAAATGGGCCCTATGCGTAACTTTTAGAGTGTAATGCAATGTTATAAAACTTTTTCATTCGATTTATTATTGGGAAGAGTTAATAGCCTATCTGGTGTGTTTTTTCATATAGAATGTGATAATATGTTTTTTAACATTTGGGTTATGATGAGATGGGCTACAAGAATAAAAAATCTTTAGGTGGTGTTTGACGACCGCAGTGACGAGGAGATGATATCTGAGACATTTGAGTGGAATTCTCCTAAGTCACTAGAGCATGGGTCCTCAGTCTATTGGAGTGGAATCCCCCTAACCCACTAGGGAATGGGTTCTCTATGACGATCAGAGTGGAACCCCCCATATACATGGTCATGAGTTCTCTATTAGCTACTTTAGAGTGAAATATCATATCATCATGGGTGTGGGTCCTCTATCATCTATATTCGAGCGAAATCCCCCTAACACACTAGGGTATGGGTCATTCATGAATTAGAGTGGAATCCCCTAGTATATTAGTTTGTGGGTCCTATACATGTAGGTTTCACCATCTAGTTACATAGATTAGTGGATAGGTGTACTTTGACTCTAATTTCAACTCACAAGTAAGAGGGGTGATTTCCCCACCATGAAACATCCTTATGATGTGACCTAAAACTATGCAGGTGAGACAGACCATCCCAAATTAGATAGTATCAAGGTGTGTTGTTTGATCATCTCTAACTTTCAGTTTAGGTAAGACATATGGAATACTTGCTATCGATGGTGGTTACTTCTAGGACAGTTGGAGACTATTTTCCAATGTTGAGCCGTCAGATTGAGGTCCCCTTACATTCGACATGGGATTATATTTTTAAGCATATATATATATATATATATATATATTCTATTCTAGAAACCAATCCTTTTTTTACACTTCTTCTAAAAGAGTCAAAGACACAATGGCAATGCCACATTCTTTTCATGTCAAGATTCTCATGGTTGGAAGATTCTACACATAATTTATAGGTAGTGAAGACTCAACAAGAAGTTCATATTCACACAATTTCTAGCGTCTTATGTTTGGATGATCTTATTTAACTTCTCTGTTGGGTTGAGCTTTACTATTTTACTATACTTTTTTCCATCTACTGTTTTCATTTCTTACTGAATATCTTACTTTTCCCCTTCTTTTCTAGGAATCCTACTATGTTTGTTTATACTCACCCCTGTATGGGTATTTCTAGAACTTATCAATATTTATATAGATGACATCCAATTTTGATCATTAGTCTATGGTTCTTTGGGTAACAGGTGCTTGGACCCCATGTGATTTCCACAATCTGGGTTACAAGAGCAGGACACTCTTAGTAACATTAAATTCCCAATTTTCTATTAGGTCAGGACACTATTTCAGCTTGGGCGTGTATTTTTATTCCTTTTCATTTCTGTCTACATTACTGTACTAATACTATTTTAGAGGTCCATGCATGTTTTGGGTTTTATTACATCAGGTTGAATCTCTTACTTCTATCCCACTACAAATTTTCAGTGAGTTGGATTTGTGTGTATGGGTACCGGTACATAGGCATCAGCCTCCCCAATTGTTTGTGACTTTAGTGATTTTCACCACCCCTTGACTATGGAGGCATTCTTGGGGCAGTTACAGCTCAAGCCCCATTATGGGGAGAGACATGAAAAATTGGTATCTGAGCTGGTTCGGCCCTTGAGAAGTTGTTCGGATATTTTGCTAAAGAGTTCGTGGTTTAGTTTAGGGAAATTATATAAATGTGTTTTGAGGTAGGCTCTCAGGATAAAGAGTTTAGTGATGGTGTGGTGGCTGATGAAGCCATTCACCAGGACCCTGATTACCTACTTGTCAACTCTACATACATACACATTTTTGTAGGGAACATTTGTATATACATATAGGACTGATTATTTGATCGTCCTTGTTGAGTAAACTCCCCTTTGATGATGTTGTTGTTTTATATATATTCATCTAACCATTGTTCACATTGATACATTTCATGATGCCTCTGTGATGAGAGCCATCTTGGATACCCACCCCGGTTCGTGATGATGAATTCGCAAGTGATGAGGCCTCAGTTCAGGTCACATCACGTGATTCCATTCCTCATGGTGGTCCAACATAGCACCTACACATGTGGATAATCATATAGTTATGGAATCATAGGCTAAGGATGAGCACATGATGAGTGCGCTTCCTAAGTTCCATCACCTTAGGTCGTTGGGGTTTCATGGTTAGATAGACCATTAGGAAGTAGGGGATTGGTAGGAGTCAATAGTCTACATATTCAAGCTTGTATGAACACAGTATATTAGATGGGGTGATTTGGAAGAGAGACGTTTTTACGGGACGACTGGGATCTAGTGTAGATTAGTTTCCTAGATGCATGATGAGTTATAAATATCATGGGATGAGTTATAGCTTCTTTTTTGTGAGGAGTAATTCCCCTATTACGTACATTATATTAGGATCCAGGTACATATAGAGCTTCTCCGGTGAGGGATGATAGTGGATCCTTATGAAGATTGGTTTACAAACCTTTCATGTTACTCTATGGACGTTATCTGTGGAGGTTACATCTGGGCACATATGTTTGAGCATGGAAACCACCGATAGATCCATGTGAACATAGTGAACCTGTGTATCCCTACCTATCTCGGGGTGTTGGAGTGAGATCTTATGAAGGAGAGTTTTCTATTAGAGGAATCCCAACTAGCTGGGACTAGTAGTGGTTTCTTCAGAGTGGAGGCATCCATGTCGGTTGGAAGACATTAGGTAGGAGGGACGCGATGAAGGAGGATTCCTCATGAATGGGCTAGGGCATGCGATCAGGAGGAACTAGAGCTGTACTGGGCTCTGGGTCAACCTGAAAAGGGATAATGTTATGCTTGTGATAAGAGAAGCTAAAGAGCGTGAGACTACTCGAACATATGAGTTGATTATCCAAGATAGGTAGTTGGTGGACCACCATGGAAGAGGGTGCGCCATGACCTGGGTGGTCCCCAAGGAGGTGGTGTTTTAAAAGGAGTGTGACAACCATGATTTGGAGGAAACTGCTATGATATCCTCCCACCACCACCACCACGCATCCCATGTCAGTCTCAAGGAGTAAGCGTCTAAGACTAGATGAATCTACTATCTATCAATGAAAATGATCTACCAGAGCACAAAATAATCTAAGGTACACTCTATGTTTATTCTAATATTGCATAAATATTATTAGACATAAGATCTGGTCACTCTTTTATCTCATTAATCCTAGTATAGGAGTTGTAACTCCAAATACAGGTGCTATCAAAATTTTTTTTTTCAATGTTCTCATGAGAAGTGCTTCATTGATGAATTTTATCTTCCAGTAGTGCGATATTTTTTTTGGAGGATAATGGTTCAAATGGGAACTACTAGTCATCATGATTGAACCTTATGATGTCATATTCAGCATGAACTGGCTATCCATGGTTCGATCCCAAATTGAATGTCGGTCAGTCTAGTAAGGTGGATGCACATTGAGGGGATTAAGATAACCATTCTTGGTGAATGATGCCTCCTAGAATGTAAGGCTAGTGCTGTGATCATGAGACTACAACTGTTATCCCATCAGTTATAAAGTGTGACCCTTGGTGTAGAAGACTCTTCAGGCACCTGGGTTCCTTCATTTGTGGAGGATGACAAGGAATTTTACCCCAAATATGACTTGAGACTACCTATGAGGCGAGAATTGGAGTGTTCATTGATTTATTACTAGTGGTACACTAATATATTCTGCAGCATATCAGATAGAACCCACTAAGCTTCGAGAGTTACGTTTATAGATGGAGGACATTCGCGAGAAGGGTTTCATCAGACCCATTGTGTCTCCCAGGGTAGCTCCGGTTTTGTTGGTGAATAAAGAAGACGAGAGATTATGTATTTTTGTGGATTATCATCACCTGAACCAAGCCATGATAAAGAACAATTACCCCTTACCAAGGATCAACAACATATTTGACAGTTATGAGGTGCGAGGTGGTTCTCTATGACCGATCTTATATTTGGATACCCCCAGCTATGGGTTCGTGAGGCTGATATTGTGAATCGGGCATTTCATTATCTCTATGGACATTGCAAGTTTATAGTGATTCCCTTCATATTGATAAAATACCCTACTATTTTCATGGTATTGATGGATCAGGTCTTCAAGCCAATCTTAGACCGTTTTTTGTTGTCTTCATAGATGAGAAATTCATTTACCCGATGTTAGAGGTGGAGCACTCAGAGCACTAGAGGATGGTCCTTGATTTACGTCGAGAGAACCATATTTATGGAAATATCTCGATGTTTTAGTTATGGATACACAAGGTTCACTTTTTGTGGAATTTAATCTATGAATATGTTTTACCAGTGGATCCCACAAAGGTTAAGGCAGTTCTTTCATAAGATCCACCCATGAGTGAATCAGAGGATCAGAGATTAATTTTTTTTTGCTGGGTACTACATGATATTTATGGTATAATTCTCTACGACCACAACCCATTTGACTACTATAATATGGAATACACAACCATTTACATAGTCTGAGTAGTGCTATAATGCCTTTGAAGAGTTAATAAAGAGGGTGTTGATCACTCTAGTTTTGAGACTACCAGTGGAGGGAATTGTGTGTTAAGACGCCTCATGGGATTGGCTCAGTTTAATTTTGATGCCACTTCAGGGAGTCCTCACATAATGGTTGAGGCAGTTGAGACCCCATAAAACTATGTGAATCATGACATATAGCACATAGTAGTTGTCTACCCTTGATGATGTGGAGGAAATATCTTCTGGGTGAATGCTTTGTGGTTTACATAAACCTCTATATCCTCATGTACATCTATATCCAAAGAGATCTTAACTTGAGGAAGCGACGCTTGTTGGAGTTCCTGCAGGAATACAACATTCATATAGTGTATACTACAAGGAAGTACAACATTGTGGCTAATTCCCTTAAGATGAAGTCCCAAGAATTCCAAGTGCAAGAAGCTTCAGTGTAGTTAGATTCCCTATAGTAGGCCCTAGTGGAGCAGGGGGTACAAATGTTTTATAGTCGATGGTGCTAACACTTTATCTCTTTGAGAATACAATATATTCCTAGATGGGAGATATCAATAGCATGTTTCTGGGTGATCATATATCCACAAGATATACAGATGATGGGAATGATAAAGCTGAGAATCATGATATCTTGTTCTATAATAGAATAGTGGATCCAGCCACAATGTTGTAGGAGGCGATGCGGTAGATCCATACTTCTCCCATAGCTATATATCTCGGTGTGGGGAATATGTACAAGGATCTTCAGTATAAGTTTGGGAGTTTGTATTGAGATTAAGCATAACTAAGTTCATCTCACGATGCCCCACATGGAAGCAAGTGAAGACTGAGCATTAGGTTCAAACAGGTTTATTATAGCCTCTTGAGATCTCGAAGTGGAAGTTGGATGACATATCCTTGGAATTTGTTATGAGGATTATGCGAATAGAGAAGGACCATGATTACAAATGGGTGATAGTGGAACAACTCACCAAGTTGGTGCACCTCCTTGTTATCGAGGAGTATATTTTGGTGGAGATCATGGGGTAGTTGTATGTGTAAGAGATCATCTACCTAGATGGGGTACCCTCATCTATTTTCTATGATTGTGAAGCTCAGATTATTTCATTGTATTGAAAAGTTCTCGAGGAGGTGTTTGGGACCTGGTTGCAGATGAGTATATACTTCTACCACCATATCAATGGGAATAACTAGTGAACTATGTATGTTATAGAGGATATGCAGAAGGATTGTGTGTTAGATTTTATTTGGAGCTTTGAGGATCACCTTCACTTGTTAGAGTTTGCATAAAACAATAGCTATCACTCTACCATCGTTATTTCACCTTTTGAGGCCCTTTACAGGAGAACCTGTGGGTCACCATTATATTGGACAGAGGTTGGAGAGTCATCCTTAGTGGGCCTAGAGTTGGTGTAAGCGACGACCGAGAATGTGCAATTCATCTATGAATGGATAAAAATAGCCCAAAGTCGATTGAAATCTTACATAGATTGTCATCATTTTCCTTTAGAGTTTGATCTTAGAGACAAATATTCTCAAGATTCTCCCAACGATGTGGAATCACGAGGTTCAACCAAATAGGAAAACTATCCATGAGGATCATTAGTCCATTTGAGATAATGTGTAGGGTTTTTGAGGTTTCCTTCTGCCTTTCCCTACCCCCATAGCTAAAGTGGGTTCACGAATTTTTTCACATTCTTTAGATGAGGATATACATGAAGGATCCCACACACATAATCGACTGAGGCGGGATGGAAATTGAATATGGATCCACATTTAGAGATAACCCAGTGGATATTAATCATCAGTAGGAGAAGAATGTACATGGATGGGCCATCCCTTTGGTTCACATATTGTCACAGAATAGAAACGTGTAGGAGAGTTATTTAGAATGGGAGAGCCAGATGTGAGCTTAATATCCTGATTTATTTTCCTACTTTTTACTTTATGGGGATTAAAATCATGAAGTAGGTAATGATGTAGAAACTCGGTTTTCCCCTTGTAATAAGTTCGTATATTTTTATATATATTTCTAGATATAGCTACTGAGACGCCGTACAAATCCAAGACCCAGTGTTCCTTAAATAAATTTTATAAAAATATTAAATATATTTTATTCTATGAATCTTAAATAAATTGGATATCTATTAAAACGTATCTCGTATCAGAAATCTAAGTACATAGTTGAGTCTGGAACATGTCGTTTACCCTAGGTGGGACATAACTTTTGTCGAAACGAGACTTCTGTGTAAAAAAAAACCTAGGGAAAAACCATAATTAAAATAATATAACTTGATTATTTTACCCCTACAATAATATTAAATAACATTCAATTGGGGGCTCATATTCAAATTCAGAGACCTTAGTTGAGTTTCAAATGGGTTTTTTTCCTAATCATGACATAAAATGTGGGGGGGGGGGGGAAATAGATTCATATTTTCGTGCCGAGTAGGATGCCTATAAATAGGGATTTAAGGATTTGGTATTATGGTTAAACCTAATACCTTATCTCTCAACAATGTCACTATATATTTCCCTCTATACAAAAATTCTTCATCACATCGAAGAGAAATCACTTCTGAAAATAGGGCGAATCGATGAGGGAGTGCAACCGATATGTTGTTAAAAAATGAGTGATCGAATCGAGGTAGGATTTATCTTATTTTTCAGTTCTGATTCATCTTTTAAATTTAAAATCTTATTCTTAAGCCATAAATTATTCTTTTATATTGCTGAATCATTGATGGAAACATTAAAATAGCCTTCGATCTATGTTTAACACATTTTTATTTGTTCATTATTCATGGGTATCTACCATATTCTTTTTGGAGCATTAAACTAATGGTGGATCATTAGTCATAGAGAAGTGTTATGATGCCCTCATCGCAAGGGTCCTAGATCCACTAAAAGATCCATTATTAGGTGACTTGAGGGAGTCTGATGGTCTGATGAATGGACCACTGTAGTGCCACTAGCATGGCGGCACCGTTACCTGGAGGTGCGGCTACGTGGCGGGCCACATGGTACGATCGGCCAGCCGGGCAGGGTCACGCGGTGTGACCCAGGTAGCGACCGCTACCAAAAAGTGTGGATGTCAGTTGGTCGCGTTGAAACCATGGACCGATGAAGTGAGCCACGCCAGCCAGAGTGGGTCAGCCTGGGTGAAATGGTCTGGCCAGTCCGGGCCGGACCGATTCAAATTGGTTTAAGGAAGCTTAAGACACCCATATCTATGAAACTAGGTGTCTGATTGATGCACCATTTATTTCCACACATTCCTCTCATCGAGGAAGATAATTTTCGGGAGGTTAATGATTTTTATGACATGGGTTTTTTGGATCAGCTGCACCAAACTCCTTTGCTTAATATTTATAATTTAACTACTATTATTTGGGGTTTCTTGTATCAGACGTGGTGTCTGCAGGAAATTCCTGATTAATGTTCCTTCAGTAGTGACATGACCCTGGACCATGACCAAAACCATTGAAGACTACTTTTTAGTGTTTTAACTAATGTCAAAGTGTGGGAACCACAAGGCCCATTTCGTGTGCGAGTAGTGAAATTCACCTTTCTTACTAAGTATTCATTTTGGATGAACGAATAGTCAATCTTGTGTATTTTTACAAGAGGAACACAATTTCATGATCAGTTTAATTAATTTCGGGACCGATGGTTGGGCCCCATGTGTTACATTGAGAGTGTAATGTGGAATTATAAAACAAATTCATTGGATGTCTAATTGGGGAAAGTGAATACCATATGTTGTGTGTTTTTCAAAGTAGAACATGATGGTGATGATAGTTTAGACTTCTGGGTTTGGTTTCAATGTTTTTGAAGTATGAAACATATTTAGGTGGTGTTCAATGACTACAGTGATGAGGTGATGATATTGGAGACTTTTTAGTGGAATCCCCCCAACACCCCAGGGTATAGGTCTTGATGAATTAGAGTGGAATCCCCCTAACACACTAGGTTGTGAGTCCTCTACAATTATTTGAGTGGAATCCCCCATTGTCATGGGTGTGGGTCCTCTATCATCTAACATTGAGTGGAATCCCCCTAACACACTAGGGTGTGGGTGTAACACCCCAAACTAATAAAGGGTTAAATGGATAAATGATATGACTCCTTCCAATAAGGTGCACCTTCCTTTTAGGGAGCATATCTGATTAGTACTCCATAATTAAGCATGCTTGGCCTGGAGTAGTGATCAGGTTGGGTGACCTTCTAGGAAGTTTTTTAGGATGTGTCTGAGTGAAGAAAAATTACAATATAAATGACATTTGTTGGCCTGTGGGAACCTTCATTAGTCATATGACTCGTTCGGGCATGTGGGTGGGCCCCCAGGGTGGGGACCACATGTCTGAGGGACTTTGGGGTCTTTCATTAGTCAGATGACCCATTCACGCATGTGGGTGGGCCCCAGCATGGGGACCACATGTCTATGGGGAAACTAGTGGTACCAAGTTGTTACATTTGGTATCAAGGGTGGTACCTAACCTTAAGTGCAATGAACTGTCCAGGTTAAGATGTAGGGCGCACAACGAGGAAGTTGGGATCTAAAGGGGGGAGATTGTAACACCCCAAAATGATAATATTTTAAATGGATAAATGATATGACTCTTGTAAACAAGGTGGACCTTCCTTTTCGAGAGCCTAACTGATTAGAACTCCATAGTTAAGCATGATTGGCATGGAGTAGTGATTAGGATGGGTGAACTTCTGGTATGTTTCTTAGGGTGTGTGAGAGTGAGGATAAAAAAACACTATAAAGGACTGGTGTTGGTATGTGTGGACATTAATTAGTCATATTACACGTTCGGGCACGTGGGTGGACCCCAGGGTGGGAACCACGTGTCTGCGGGGCAACTGGTGGTACCTGGCGGGTTAGGTCCCGGCGACCATGTTAAGGAGGGGTGGATGTGCTGTCATCAGTACAAAGTTGTTATAGTGGGTCTACAATGAATACGAGTGGAAACAATATATCATATTAGGGATAATGTCCTCTACGTTGAGTTTTCACCATCTAGTTACATGGATCAGTGGAAATGTGTAATTTGACACTAGTTTAGACTCCCAAGCAAGAGGGACACAATCCCCACCAAAAAAAGTCCTTGTGATGCAACCTAAAACCATCCGAGAGAGACAGAACTGCTAAAACTAGATAGTATCAAGGTATTCTGTTTTATCTCCTTGAACTTGCGTTTCTGCGAAGACATAAGGAATAACGAGTTTCAATGGTATTTACTTATGGGACTATTGAAGAATCTTTTCCTAGGATGAGATGTGGGATGGATATCCCCTTTCATTCATGTTTTATTTCATTTAATAAGAATATATATATATATATATATACAATTCTAGTACCCACTCCTTGGGTTTTGTTTACTCTCCTTCAATTATAGGTGATGACGCGTGGGGTATTCCACATGATTTCCACGTCTATATTCTCATGGTTGGAGAAGTCTACTCTACTACAATAAGTATAAAAGACTCAATGAGAAGTTCATCTTCTCACTATTTCCTCATCCTTGTGTTTGGATGAGCTTACTTCACATCATTGTTGGGTTGAGCTGAACACTTTTACTATACTTTGGCTTGGAGTAGTGATCAGGATGTGTGACCATCTAGTTAGTTTCATAAGGTGTGTGTGAGTGAGGAAAAATCACACTAGAAAATACATGTTTTGGCTTATGGGAACATTCAATAGTCATATGACCCATTTAGGCACGTGGGTGGGACCCAGGGTGGGGACCACATGTCTGCGAGGTAACTGGTGGTACTTGGAAGGCTAGGACCCAATGACCATGTTAAGGCGGGGTGGTTGTGCCTTCACCAGGACACAGTTGTTATAGTGGGTCTACAATGAATCAAAGTGGAAACTATGTATCATATTAGGGATATTGTCCTCTACTTAGAGTTTTCACCATCTAGTTACACGGATCAGTGGAAATGTGTAATTTGACACTACCTTAGACTCACAACTATGAGGGACGCTTTCTCCACCAAGAAACATCCTTGTGATGCGACCTAAAACCATCTGATAAAGACAGACCTACCCAGAGTAGATAGTATCAAGGTATTCTGTTTGATCCGGTTTCACTTGCGGTTCTAGGAAGACGTAAAGAATAGTGAGTATCAATGGTTGTTACATATGGGAATATTGGAGACTCTTTTTCTAGGATGAGATGTGGGATGGAGATCCCCTTACATTCATGTTTGATTTCATTTACTAATAATATATATATATATATCCAATTCTAGTACCCACTCCTTGGGTTTTTTTACTCTCCTTAAATGATAGGCGATGACGCGCGGGGTATGCCACATGATTTCTGTATCTATATTCTCATTGTTGGATAAGTCTACTTTAATAAAATAAGTAGAAACGACTCGATGAGAAGTTCATCTTCTCACCATTTCTTCATCCTTGTGTTTAGATGAGCTTATTTCACATCTTTGTTGGGTTGAGCGGCACACTTTTACTATACTTTGTTCTATCTACTTTTTCCTATTCTTACTTTATCTCTTACTATTACCCATTATTTTTGGGGGGACCTATTTATTATGTTTATACTCACACCTATATGGGATTTCTACACATTTACCATGTTTTGTGGAGATGACAGAAAAGTTTGATTGTGAATTTAGGGTGCTTAGGGTTACAGGTTCTTGGACTGCGTGCGCTTGTAGTTGTTTGGGTTACCAAAGTAGGCTTTCTCAGTCACTTTACTTTCCCAGTTTTCTGTCAGGATGGGACACTAATTCTTGTGGGGAGTTTATTTTTTCCCTTCTAAATATCTATCTAAAAATCTGTACTCGTTCTGTTTTAGTGGTCCATTCTTGTTTTGGTTTTTTTATTTCAATAGGTTTTATCTTTTAATTCTTTCCCTTTATTCTTTTGTGTTGGGTTGGGTATGTGTGTATTTGTACTTGTACTTAGGAAATAGCCTTCCCAAGTTCTTCCACTGTTGGCACTTGTCTCCTCCCCCTTGCCTATGGAGGTGGGATTGGGGTAGTTATAGATCGAGCCCCAAAATGGTTTAGGTCATGAAAACATAGACACACTAAATAAGTGGTTGAATCAATTCCATCGCTAAATATTAGATACCCCCCTCATCTCTAGCAGTATTAGCCGTAATGAGGAAAAAATAGGGGTGCCACATATACTAAGTGAAAATGATATTTGTTTTTCAAAGGGAATCTTCCACTATGATTCCCTTCCATTAATTATATGCTATGTCAAATTCTTAGTCATATAGAATTTGTATCAATATGAGATATTATGAGAATTATTCTTTTTAATTTCATTGATGTCTTGTGTTGTACGTTACGCCAAAGGGATCTTTCACTACACACATCCCTGATTTGGAATGCATTACACGCAATCGCGACCTTCCTTGATAGCGTGTTTTGTACGCAATACCGAGTTTCACTAAACAAAGATATATTGTTATAATAATATTATGCACTATCCATTATAAATATTATTAACTATATTTTGAACATTTTTATTCATCTTTAATATTTTCTAAAAAATGGTCTGTGAACAAAATAATTTTTTTGGGTAAAATAAGTATTTTTCAAAAAATGTAGTTTTGCCAGCTTTTGATGGCGCACCCACATTAAATCTAGTTTTTGATAGGTTTATAAGTTCAATTTGTCAAAATAAAATTCTTCCATGGAATCCGGATATAAAAATTTAATTTGGATAAAGTTTTCATATTATATTTTAATGAATAGTAAAAACACGCTATATTTTAATTAAAAACAACTTTTTTCATCACAATAATTTATATGGATATATAATCTTTTTAATTGTTTTTAATGTTTAATTAAAATATATTTGTACCATTTAATCCAATGTTGGTCATTGGAATTAATTTCACTTTGAAATTGGACATAAACAAGCGTCGATCTTTTGATATTTATTGTTTCTTAAAAATATGCTATTTGTTTTGATAACAGGAATTAATTTTAAAAATAATTAATGACACTTATATGTTTTGAATTTTGAAAAATAGACAACATTTTTGAATTCGGAATATCAAATATATCTTAGCCTGAATTTTTCGTATTTTCTAAAAAACGTTAATTTTTGATGAATAGTGAAACCACTTAGTGTTAGTTAAAAAAACCGACTCTTTCATTTTAATGAAATTTTTCCACTTCTGTGAATTGAATTTAAAAAATCTGACATACATGGCTGTTATCAAGAAGTAAAATGTGGTTCAATAAGATGACAATAATTTTTTGCGAATAGTTACTTTTGACTATTATTTACGGCGGTTAATGGTAAATAGGGTAATTCAAGGATTAAAAAATATTATAATAATTCAAAATTACATTAACACTTGTCCTAACATTATTGTATGAGTAGTGTCAGATCATAGGCATCCTTGTGTCGATTTTGGGACCACATTGAGCGACATGGTAGTGATAATGACAATTTGGATTAATTAATTTAATGTAAAGACAAAATTGACATTAACGAATATCTTTTAGTAATTAATTTTTTAAAAGGGTTATATAAATTATATTTTAGACCATAAATATTCATTAGAAATATAAAAACTATTTCCTACATGATGGTATTTTGTTTATAATTTTTAGACATCAAATATATTAAATTATTAATGACACAATAATGATGCAGTAGTTAACTCATTAATAAATGATTTAAATAAAAAAGATTATAATGATTAAAATATTATCCAAAACATGTCAAATTTTTATTTAACGATTTTATTCATACTATGAGTCATATTATCTTTATCTTTAATGATTTTTTGACATCTTAAAACCGAATAAAAGTTTATAATAAAATAATAGTTTCACACTTTCCCAAGGTGCCCCTCTCCTCCCTTATAAAAGGGAACCTCCTCCCTCTCTTCTTTACACAACTTTGAACCTTCAAGCTTAGACAACCCCTTCCCATTACTCTTCTCAAATATCCTAGTAATATTCTAGTGTTTTTGGTCTTCTTCAAAGACCAACATTAGTACCCTAAAATGAGGTTTCAAAGAGGCGTATCGAAGAAGAAGTAATATCTGTTACCGATTCTGTCAAATTTATTTATTCTTCTGCTTCCTCTTATTTAGTTGTTTCATTATGAAGTAATAACCTAAGTATCACTCATATATGTATATGTTATTATAAATATGAAACAACCCTATTTCACCTTCTATCCATCCTATAGAAAACAAAATCACCGCAGGTGCGTACGTATGAAATACCGTCTCCACACCGTGGTGTAATCTGATTTCCACCACCACCTTACTTAGATGGGTATAATGGTGTAAAGAATAACTATATATGATTATTTTAAAGTGATATTGATTCTGAAAAAGTATACATAAACCTCCATACAATTCCAAAATCATGGTAATGGTATAAACGCTCGTGCGTACATACGGATTATCGTCTCCACGACGTGATAAGATTCATTCTCCATGTTAACCATTCAATAATGATTATAAAGTATATATAATGAATAATAATGAAATATATGACATGATAAAGCTACTGGATTTATATATATATATATATGTCATCTACATGCTTCCATTCAAGTCAATAAGGAAAGGATAACAGTGTTCATGCGTACGTACGGCCTACCGTCTCCATAAACGGTGTGTTTCATTTAATTTATCTATCTATTATATATATATACAGAATATATATGGTATATAAATCATCTTATTACATTCTGGAAGTATGAAAATCATGATAGAAGTATTAATAATATCAAAAACAACAAGTCAAAACACATACTATAAATAAAACGATTTTACCAAAAATTCTGCTTTAACATGGAATTTACAAAAGAAAGGGTAATATAAAGTCATAATTGAACCACATATGATATCATAACAATAAATATGATTTTTTTATAAGTAAATGACATTATTTAAAACATTATATAGTTGGTTCGGATACATACGAAGCATATCAGATATAAGGTAAGGGAAAACTTTTCCAATCTTGTTTTTATCCAAGATTGTTTATTCATAAGTATTTAATGGGGTTATATTTATAATCCATGTCCATTTTTATAAAAATTGTTTCATGTATGTTTAAATTCCTTTATACCAATTTTAACTTTTACTACATGGTATGTAAGGAACCATTCTTTTGTATGCCATACGAGGTACTTTTTGACTTTTCCAGCAAAAGTACGAAAATAATGTTTTTTTAACATATACGACATGAATGGATTTTTAAGATTTTATAAAACCATATTTTTATGATGATTACACTACAATATTTCATGAATATTTTCAACAAAATCCCTTTCTTTTAAAATTGCACAACATTTTGTGAAAAGAAAATGATTTTGAAGAAGAAACGATATCTTTCCCAAGAATTCATTTCATGTGTTTTATCAAAACCATTTTCCATCTAAGATGAAATTATTTCATATGTGTATGTTTCAAGTATAATGTCTCTATTATTTACATGGTTTTACTTTTCTTATGATGAAATGATATATATTTTTTATATGGATTATGTTATGATGGGATGATGTTTATGAACCCCATTTTATTCTTTGGGTTCTGATGAATGATTTATGTTAATGTTATGGCACACATAAGAATGATTTCATTTTGATATGGGTGTGAACTATATCTCCCTCCAATGCATTGGGTAAGGATTTATATATCATGATATAAACATGTCTAGAACAACAAGTTAATTTGGTTCAGTTATATAAGACTGGAACGAGGAGTGAACTCGATTTAGAAAGGGACTTTGTCCAATAAGAAGGTATTGGCGGCAATGCCTTAGCTATTATAGAAATCATATCATGTTCTTAATGGTTTTTCACAATTACATTTTTATTCCCATTCTATTTTATCATGATTGATGTTCCTTTATGATTATTCCGTATGTACTTCCAAGATTTATGTCTTTGCTCAATATTTTGATGATTAGATTTTATGTTCAAGTTTTTGCATTCAAATGTTTATGGATTGTTTTATGTTCACTATGTTTACCCTTAATGAGAATTTGAGCTCACCCTTTTTATGTTTTCATTTCCCTTGGATATAAAGAAAGGTTTTATGTAAGAAAACAAAAGGGGAAGATCTTTATGGGAGATGTTGAAGATCTTGCACCATGATTATGAATATTTTGTTCCAAGATTCCAAAGACACTGAACTATTACGGTGATTTGGTGTATGTTTTTATTATGTATTAATTATTCCTCAAAAGTAATGTAATGTCCATATACGTCACGTTTTGTGGTCTCTATAGGTGGTTTCAGTGGAATGGTTTAGTTAAACGTTGGAAACTAGGATGCGAAAACTTTAGTGAGATCCCTAGAGATATTTCTAAGGTATGTCTTGGGATGTCCCTAAGGTTAAGTATAAGTATAGGTTATAGTCCTAGAATTATAGTAACAATCTTAGAATTAACCCTAAGATGTTATATATTGAATGTACTCCCCATTTATTATGTTTTTTCCCTAGAATGATTTTTTTCTCTCACACTATTCTTTTTGGGTTTTAGACGATGGATGGAACCCAAATGAACCATGTTGATCAATTTAATGGAAAATGCAATGATTTTCCTCCTGAAAAAACTAATGTTATGGGAAATGGAGTACAAAATCGTATTTCTATACTTTCACAAGATATGAATCATTACTTACTTCCAAATGAGTAGATAAGGGAACAATATTCTATTGAGTCCTTAATGAGGAAACGTCCACCTTCTTTCAGTGGGTCTTCTTATCCACTTGTTGCTGAACAATGGATCAGTACCATTGAAAAGATATTTTCCATACTTCATTGTTCATAACATGAAAAAGTCATTCTAGATATTTATCATTTAGAAGGTGGAGAAGATCAATGGTGGACTCTAATTAAGAACACGAGGCCCCGAGATGAAATTTAATCCATGGAATGGGATGGGTTCAAGAACTTATTTTTCAATAAGTACTTCCCTTATATTATTCGAACAAAGATAGAAAAGGAGTTCCTTGAGCTTTAAAAAAAGGATGATAAATATGTTGGTATATACAAAGTGAATTTTACAAGACTTGCAAGGTATGAATCTCTCTTTATCATCCAACCTGAAAGTAAAGTTGATCGATTCTTCAGTGGCTTAAAACCAAATCTTAGAAGGGTATTAGCTATAAAATACTTCAGTAGCTATGAAGAAATTGTGCATTGTGCTATAAAGGGAGAAATGGAAGTTGGTGTTATATATTTATCTCATTGTTTTGAAAATAAACGAAAGATGGAGTTCAGGGAGAATCTCAGAATAATGGTGAAAAAAAGATAAATGTATCTTTATGCACAATGTGTGGAAAGAATCATGGTGGAGATTGTCTTAAAGCGACTAGAAAATGTTTTATGTGTGGGAAATAAATTCACAGATCAGTTGAGTGTCGAAGTAATGGATAAAGGGTTGCTAATGATGTGAATAAAGAAAAGACTGCAGAGAACGCACCACCAACACTTCAATGCTACAAGTGCAAGGGAATTGGGCATTATGCTAACCAATGCCCTAATCCAAGGGTTAATGACGATCAACGTGAGAAACCTCTTAAGGAAAAGGATAAAGGGAAGTCCCATGCGATAACTATTTGCGATTTTTAGTATAAAAATGATGTTGTGTAATGATTAGGTGTTTATGTAATGAGATTTCAAAATAGTATCATGGAATCTCATTTATGGTATCATGGAATTTTAAAATATCTATGTATTGTTTTTCAATAATTATATGGTACCAGTAACCATGAAAAGTGATTGAAATATTTTTGGAAAGAAGATGATATGAGCATAATGAAGGGATAAGGATAAAATGAAATGTTTAATAGTATTCATGAGCTCATGACTAACATGAGGACAATGTGATATCATGGTTTCAGTATATAGAAATTTTGGGATTTTGGTATGTATAAAGAGTCAACTTTTGAAAGAATTAATGTTCTCATTAAGGTTCATGAGTCTTTATTTTTCAAGAGAATACATGATTAAGTTATTCACATGTTTGTAATGTAACCAACAAGATATATCATGTGATATATTAGGGATAAAGGATGGTATTCATGTGCTTGTTATATGACCTTTTTAGTAATCGTACTCTTTATACTATGAGTTTGGATAGAAGTGTTTTGGATAATCCAAAAGATTGGAATCGATTATGTTGAACATAAGTTAGTATTGTGTAAGGATTGAATTTATTTCTATAATATTGATGCAATGTTATAATAGTGTAGTTTAAGAAAAGGTACAAACTATAGAATGGGCGAAAAACCATCACTTCGGACGAGGCTGTGAGAATCAAACCCACAACCAAAGTGTGATAGGCCTTTATCACCTACCACTGGCCCACATTAAGTACCTGGTTAGTAGAAACTAGTTTTATTTTTTTAAGAGGTGTGATAGTTTAAGTATAAGTCTATTTTAGAAACCATATACAATTAATCTCTACATATATGTACTTATGTATATTTAATAACTTGTTATAGAGGTATATGGAATGACCTATTTGTCTATCGCATGATCTGCTAACACTTCGAGAATGAAAAATTCAACTTCATTTCTTTAAATAAGAGATGAAGTGGAAATTGTTCCTAGGATGAGCAATAATGATATTACACTGAAATCAAGTAAGTATTTCTTCTAATTCAAAATTTTTAACTTTAGGGAAATGATATTGAAAACCAAAAATGTTGTCCTAGTGATCTTATATCTGATGAATCAGATGGTACCTTAGATCATCACAAATTTATGGCTTTGTGATTTTTGGCTTTTTCATAGCCATGTTCTCCAGCACTGTCCAGCTGGACATGATGGTTAGATTTCTCATCCATATCCATATTTTCACCTATTATCTCTTATGTGGAAACAAAGTGATGAGTTAATTTGGTTAACCATTATGTTTCATACTTCACTTTTTAAAATTAAGTTTTAGTATTCCTTTTTACCATGTGGGTTTCTATAAAAGAAACTTTCAAGTAGTAAACTATTTATAACCCCGACAAATTTCGAGAGAGACATTCATTTTAAGGGGAGTAGAATGTAACAACCCAAGATTTTATGAGAATTATTCTTTTTAATTTCATTTATGTCTTGTGTTTTACGCCACACCAAAGGAAGCTTGCACTACACACATCCCTGATTGGGCATGCATTACACGCAATCGCGACCTTCATCGATAGCATGTGTAGTATGAAATACCAGGTTTCACTAAAAAACAATATATTATAGTAATATTATCATGGAATACCAGTTATAAATAGTATTAACTACATTTTGAACATTATTATTCATCTTACATATTTTCTAAAACATGGTATGTGAACAAAATAAAATTTTCGTGTAAAATAAGTATTTTTCAAAAAATACAGTTTTACCGCCTTTTGATAGCACACCCACTTTAAATCTAGTTTTTGACAGGTCTATAAGTTCAATTCGACATAATAAAAATCTTCCTTGGAATAAGGATATAAAAATTTAATTTGGATAAATTTTTCATATTATATTTTAATGAATAGTAAAAACACGTTATATTTTAATTAAAAACAACTTTTTTTCATTACAATAATTTATATGGCTAGATTATCTTTTTAACTGGTTTTAAAGTGAAATTAGAATATATTTTTACCATTTAATCCATTTTTGGTCATTTGAATTAATTTCACTTTGAAATTGGACATATACAAGTGTCGATCTTTTGATAGTTATTGTTTTTTAAAAACACGCTATTTGATTTGATAACAGGAATTAATTTTAAAATTAATTAATGCCACTTATATGTATTAAATTTGAAAAAATAGACTTAATTTTTTAATTTGTAATATCAAATATAGCTTAGGTTTAATTTTTGGTATTTTTCTGAAAAACTTCAATTTTTGATGAATAGTGAAACCACTTAGTGGTAGTTAAAAATACTAACTCTTTCATTTAAATGAAATTTTACCACTTCTATGAATTGAATTTCAAAAATCCGATATACAAGGTAGTTATCAAGATGTAAAATGTGGTTTAATAAGATGAAAATAATTTTTGGTGAATAGTAACTTTTGAGTTTTATTTAACGCGGTTAAAGGTAAATAGGGTAATTCAATGTTAAAAGAATATTATAATAATTAAAAATTACCTTAACATTTGTCCAAACCTTATTAGATGAGTGGTTTCCGACCATGGGCATCCTTGGGTCGATTTTGGGACCCCATTGAGCCACTTGGTAGTGATAATGACAATTTGGATTAATTAATTTAATGTAAAGACAAAATTGACATTAACAAAAATCTTTTAGTAATTAACTTTTATAAGGGGTTATATAAATTATATATTCGACTATAAATATTTATTGGTATGTTAAACATATTTTATATGTGGTGGTATTTGTTTACTAATTTTTAGACATCAAATAAATCAAATAATTGATGACACAATAATGATGAAGTAGTTAAATCATTAATAAATTATTTAAATAAATAAGATTATAATGATTAAAATATTATACAAACCATGTCCAATTATGATTGGATGATTTTATTTCGACCATGAGTCATCTTATCTTCATCTTTAATGATTTTTTGACCTTTTTAAACTGAAGATAACTTTATAATAAAATAATATTTTCAAAATTTCCAAAGGTGCCCCTCTCCTCCTTTATAAATGGGCACCTCCTCCGTCTCCTCTTTACACAACTTCGAGCCTTCATGATCCGCCAAACCCTACCCAATAATCTTCTCAACTCCCATATAATTATTCTAGAGGTCCTGGTCTTCTTCAAAGGCCAACATTAGTGCCTAATAGAAGGTTTCACAGAGGCGTGTCGAAGAAGACGTAATATCCGTCACCGATTCTTTTAAATTTATTTATTCTTCTACATCCTCTTATTTATTTGTTTCATTATGAAGTAATAACATAAGTATCACTCATATAATTATATGTTATTATAAATAGTAAACAACAATATTTCACCTTCTATCCATCCTACGGAAAACGAAATCACCACACGTGAGTACGTACAGAATACCGTCTTCATGCCGTGGTGTAATCTATTTTACACCACCACCTTACTTGGATGGGTATAATGGTGTAAATAATAACTATATATGATTATTGTAAATTTATATTGATTATGAAATAGTATACATACACTTAAATACAATTCAACGATCATGGAAATGATATCATCCCTCGTGCGTACGTACGGATTACCGTCTCCACGACGCGATGAGATTCATTCTCCATGTTAACCATTAAAGAATGATTATAAAGTATATATAATGAATAATAATGAAATATATGACATGATAAAGATACTATATTTATGTATATATATATATATATTTCATCTACTTTCTTCCAATCAGGTCAATAAGGAAAGGAAAATAACGTTCATGCGTACATACGACCTACCGTCTCCATGAAAGGTGTGTTTCATTTCATTTATATATCCATTATATATATATATACTGAATTTATATGATATATAAATCATGTTTTACATTCTTTATGTAAATAAATTATGATATAAGTAATAATAATATCAAGAACAACAATTCCAAACACGTACGATAAGTAAAATGATTTTACCCAAAATACTGCTTTAACATGGAATTTACAAAAGAACGGGTAATATAAAGTCATAACTGAACCACATATGATATCATAAAAATGTAAATGATTCTATAATAAGTAAATGGAATTATTTAAATCATTATACAGGTGTTTCAGATACATAAGAATCATATCAGACTTAATGTATCAGATAACTTTTCCAATCTCGTTTTTATCTGAGATTGTTTATTCGTAAGTATTTAATTGGGTTATATTTATCATCCATGTCCCTGTTTTCTAAAAGTGGATTCATGTATTCTTAAAGTCTTTTATACCCATTTTTGACTTTTACTACATGGTATGTAAGGAATATTTCTCTTGTCTACTATACGAGGTACTTTTTGACTTTTCTGTCAAAAGTACGAGAAGAATGTTTTTTAACATATACGACATGAATGGATTTTTATAGTTTTATAAAACCTTATTTTCATGATGATTACTATACAATATTTCTTTAATACTTTCAAAAAAATCACTTTCTTTTAAAATGGCATGGTATTTTGTGAAAATAAAATGATTTTGAAGAAGAAAGTATATTTTCCTCAAGAATTTATTTAACGCGTTTTGTCAAAACAATTTTCCATCTAAGATGACATTGTTTCATATGTGTATGTTTCAAGTATAATGTCTCCTTGATTTACATGGTTTCACTTTTCATATGATGAAATGATATCCATATGTTTTATATAGATTATGTTATGATGGGATGATGTTTATGAAACCCATTTTATTCATTGGGTTATAATGAATGATTTATGTTTATGTTGTGACACACATAAGAATGAATTGATTACGTGATGTGTGAGACCTATTTATCCCTCCAATGCATTGGGTAAAGATTTATATATCATGAGATAAACATGGCTGGAATGGAAAGTTAATCCGGTTTAATGATATAGGATTGGAACGAGGAGTGAAGTCGATTCAGAAAGGGACTTTGTCCACTAAGATGGTCTTGGGAGCAATTCCTTGGCTACTATGGAAATCATATCATGTTTTTAACGATTTTCGACAATTACATGTTTTATTCCCGTTTTATTTTATCATGATTGATGTTCCTTTATGATATATTCCTTATATACTTCCATGATTTATGTCTTTTCTCAATATTTTGTTGTTTAGATTTTATGTTCATGTTTTTGCATTCAAATGTTTATGGATTGTTTTATGTTCTCTATGTTTACCCTTACCGAGCATTTGAGCTCACCCTTTTTATGTTTTATTTTCCCTAAGATATAAAGAAAGGTTTTAGGTAAGAAAAAAAGGGGAAGATATTTATGGGAGATGTTGAATATATTTCACCATGATTAGACGATTATGTTCCAAGTTTCCCATGACACTAATCTATTATGGTCCTTTGGAATATTTTTTTTATATATTAAGTATTCCGCAAAAGTGATGTAATGTCCATGTACGTCAAGTTTTGGGGTCTCTATAGAATCCTTTTCTAATGAATCATATAATGTTGAATTCTATATCGGAAAATAAGTACATTAGACTCTAGAGGTATGATTAAAACCTAAGATGATCCTATAAAAGATTATGCCTCTAAATATAAAGGAATGATATATTTCTACCAAATCGAAGTCAGATATCATGTAGTTATACTAATGGGGTCTCAAATTACTAAACATGTAATAAATCAATTTCTTCCTCAACATTATCATAATTCTAATCACATCTCTAGAGTCAAATTAGAGCACCATTCACTCAATTATTTCCTATATATGTATGAAAAAAGTAACATTAGAGAAATTTTCTCCCAAATCCATGAAGCCATTATGACAGTTCTCTATATAAGCTAATAAATTCTCTTTTTCATGTAAATATAGTCAAATAGATTGAAATAAAAGAAAATTATTACAAAATATTCTAAAAACCCATCTAACTAAAAAAATATAAATCAAATATACAATATATGTTGGGTCCGGTCATAACACTATATCTAGGAATGTTGGGTCCAAACATACACCATTCCTAGAGATTAAATTCCCTAATAATTAAACCTCATTAATCTATAAAACACTTTGAGAGCTTATCATATAACTAGTGGAAACATTATATGTCCATGATAATCCAAAAATGATCGGCATGATTCACCTTATATATTGAATAAATGGGGATTTCATCACTAAATATTACTAAAAACGGTTCAATGAGAGGATTTGATAACTAGTTTGTAAGTCCCGTGAATAAAGAAAGGAAAATTGTCATATGAATGGGCATCACTAGGAATTCATAACGCTAACAATGACATTAAAAACACGTAACTATAAATTTTACACCGTGAACCCATAATAGGTGGAATCCAAACATGAGGGAAATATTTGAGAACCAAAATTTTCTTCTCATATTAATCATTAATGACTTAATACTATTAATAACTATCACTAATGATCTTAAAAACTTTATGAATTTCAATAGGGATGATTCCCATATTATTTTCATACAATGAATAGTATATTATATCATTGAAAAAATTTAAAAGGTAAACTTGAACTAACACAAACATCACTAAAGGAACAAATCATAAGAGTTTAAAATAATAATTGATATTCTTGAAATTTCATGGACTGGCCTTATGAATCTTAGTTTTTATATCAGAAGTTCATTGCGAATTTTTTTATCCCAATTTTATTTTCAATAATCATTTCCACATTGACTATATTGCTATATATAGTAAAAAAATAAGTCTACATTTCTTGTATTATTCATTTATATAGTGAAACAATATTAGGAATTTTTTATGCTCAGTGAAAAGATAAGATTATTCATGACACCTATTCCAAATTTATCTTATATTGATATATCCATCATGACATAACTTTCTTTATTTCATCCTAAAATGGATCATTTTTATGTTTTATGTTTCGGAAAAGATGTAAAGTATGGGTTTAAATATTTATTTTCAATATTTTCCTATTTAAATTTATATATTAACAAATAAAACTATTTTCATGCATGAAACATCACATTCTAATTACATTAATCATTGTCTGTGCATCTTCAAAATCATAATATACGAAAAAAATGTTTAAAATATTACAATTAAATCATTAAATCATTAAAAAATGGATTATACATTATATATAAACCTAAATATTTATAACAACTTATCATAACAATCTGGTTGTTTCAAATTCATTTAAATTAGATTCAATTATTGAGGGAATCATTTTCCTTGGCAGTTTTTTACATTACCTATTTTTATGAGTTTTTTAATAGAAAATTATAGGAATTTTATGGATTTTTTAAATATATTAATAATTGAATCATCATCTTTTAATTAAAATAATAATTTTATAAATATATTCTCATTAAAAGTTTCCATAAGAAAATGTAATTTTTCATATATTGATAATTATGTTATCAAAATACTCTATGATATGTGGTCAATAATATTATAAAATATTCATAAAAATGTTGAATGAATTTCTAAAAAATGATTGAGATGCTAAATATTGATTATTCTATCCTATAAGTGTAATAAAATATATATTAATTATCTTTATTTTCAATATAATAATAATTAATCATTTTAGTGTCCTTTCTTATGATAATCTAGAAACAATTATGTTATATAAATTTGGAAAAGCATACAACTAAAAATGTTATCTTAACAACACATTCAATGTATCCTCTTCATATATTGTTTGAGTATTGGAAATATCTATGTTTGAAAACAATAACACATTATGTTGACATGGATATACATGAAAAAAACACAATATATTATCAATATATGACTATTATTAAAAATGTAAATGAATAGTGAATATAATAATGAAAATGAAAATGGTTTGAAAATGAAACAAAATAATATAATTTGAATACCAAATATAAAAATAGTAAAGTGTAAAGGGAACCCTCAATGTTTTATGTTTTTTTATTTAATTAGACTTTTCAAATCTAGAAATTATAACTCAATGAATATGAAAACATAATCATCATATATAGATATAGAAAAAAATGAATTCAAATCCCATTGTATGAAATATTTATTCTTAATAAGTATTGATTAAAATAGAATAGACATCAAATATAAGTCCCTATTGACATTTAATTACCAAATTTATGAAGAATATATAATTTATAAATCTTAATAAAATACTACTTATTAATGAAATAAAATATAAAACCTCTTTTACCTCTATGGTGAACACCCATTGAATTAAAATAGTAAAAATATAGATCCATGAAACTGATAACCAATATTCAATATTGTTAAAATGGGTATTAAATTATTCAAAAATAAAGATATATAATAACATGAAAAGATATATGGGAATTTAATTATTAATAAGAACATGACCAATATGAAGTAATACAATTTAGTACTTTATAATATACCAATAAATGACAAAGAAATTGGTTTTGAGGTTTAATTATCAAATAACTATACATAGAAATGTCAATGATGATAGGTATAATAATATTATTTATAAAACAATTGGGAACCCCAAATTATAATTTTTTTTGTATTTTAGTACGGAAAAATTAGAGATGAATACCTTATTCTAGAAAAGTAATATTTTAAATATCATATTGCTTTCATAATTAAAATTACAGTTAAAACCAAATATACTAAAATATTACTTTAATGTACTTCCATAAGACTATTTTATATAAATTTTCATATAAAGATGAATTTTTTTTCCATTATATCTATGAAAATTCATTTTCTATTTTCTCATTTTTATTTTAAATAAATTTCTTAATTTTTCTCTAAATTTATGAACAAAAAAATGATTTGTTTAGTCTATCCATCATTGATTATCCATCGTATTATACTTATTAAAAGATATGAACTCATCCAAAAATTTTGTATTAATATTAATGTTTTTTCATTATTTTATCATCATATTCCATTATAATGATATATCATGCATCATAACACTATGTACTATATTAATAATTTTATTTTTTTAGTGATGTATTTCACATCCTCAATAACATTATTATAAATATCATGAAACTCATAATTGTATAAACCAACATTTTTATAATTATTGGAAATATTAAATAAATCTTATGAAGAATATGATTCCTTATAAAAACTTTTTAATAGGAATAATTTATTTTGTTTGTTTTTATTACCCACATTTGAAGACATTATAGATTTAAACTATGTCTAGTACACTATAACCCTAAAATAAATTTTATAACAATTTGAGGTGTTTTCATTTTCTTATCCATTATTAATTTATTTATAAAGACATCTGTTTTTTTTAATACAATAAAACATTAGAAAAAAATTAATTATCCTTTTTTTCATTAATGTTCGTACCTTACATTATTATTTTTAAAAGTTTTTTATTATTATACATATTTTATATTTTTAAAAATCATTATAAATATTTCAAATTAGTTTAAACTAATATGTGTTATAATATGATGTAAAAAATTAGGTAAATAATATTATGAAATCTGTATATTTATTTATATAATTATTTTCATTGTAAATAATTTTCATTTCAAGATTATGTTGAATATATATAAAACTAACTAATAAATTTACTATTATATACAATTTTAGTTCTATCCTATAAATAAATTAATTGAATTGAATTACTAAAGAAGGTATCTATAGATAATTTAAACTGTAACGTTATTATTAATTATATATTTAATTGTTTTGTTGTTATTTACAATAATAGTGAACTAATGGAATATATCATTAACATTTTCTTTTTTAAATATTTTTGATATTTTATGCACAACCATTTACATTGTTGAATATATTCCCTATTGTTTTTCAGTTCTAAGATTATTGATTTACTAATTTTATTATATATTTATATATATAACCTGACCCTAGTGGCCTAAATTCAGTGGTTACTTTATTACATTTTTACTAGATAGATAAGATCACATCCTAAAGGACCAAATACTATATTAGATTGGGAAAATAGATACATACTTGAATTTATCCTCACATTGGAAAAATAAAATGAAACATTTTATTTTAAATGAGAAAACCATTATTATATCAACAATAACCCCAAATAGTTTTCACTATACACATTCTTCTAGTGTGGGGAAAGGAAATATAAGGAAGGGTTGAGCATATATTCTGAGTAGGGGTATGCATACAACATAATCTAATAATAAATGAATAATAAGATAAGATTAAATGATGATAAAGTAATGAATTATAAATAATAACATCAGATTGAAACATATAAATGGATATCTTACATTTTTTTGATTATTTACCTTGTTACTGATAATATTTTTCATAATGATGGAATGCATAATGTCGAGCATCTAAAACTTATCATCGTGGCATCATGTAAAGACATCATACACAAATGGAAAAATACTCATCCATTTACCCACTCTATTTTATCTCATGATATATATAGATACATCTTGGGATATGTAATTTTAGACGCCACTCATCACTTCATAATTCCATTTCATTTTCTATATGAATTAATAATCAATATAATCAACATTCTTTATAAATCTATAAAAGACTATATTGGAAGAACTAGAATAAAAAATATCAATCATTTCCCTAACAAAATATCATAATCTAGGGAAAACATATTATGGATGGTATCATTAGAGTATATCCTCATAAAATAAAAATATTCAATAATTTTAATTTACAAATATAAAAACATATTCAGAAGTTCAATGAAATATTTGTTTTGTAAAATACACTTTTTCACACTGATATAACTTATTAAAAGAATAAAAATCTCTCAAAAATTGTGGAAATATTTAATTAGAAAATAACCTTGTAATATTTTAATGGAATCTTATGTGAAATTAGAGGTCATAACATTGGTTAATTATGTTCAGATAGTAAATGTTAAAAAACATTCCATTCGAAATTTTATGAAAATGTAAAAATGTATAAGTTTAGGAAAAAAAACAATATTTGTTTTAAACGATTATGTAAAATGAATAAAATGGGTATAAATTATTTAATAAATAAATAAATTTATTCAAATATTATTTTATTTGATTATATGAAAAATATGGTCATGAAAGATATTGATTTTCAACTGAGTATAAAAATGAGGTTGATTTTCCTTAGAAAAATTATTTCAAAATCATGAGTACATAACGATATAATAGTGGAAATATATATTTTTTGTTATATAAATTTAAATAGGACAGAATAATATATTGTTTTAACATATAATTCTTAAATAATCCTCCAAATGGAGACATAAACACAAACAATATCAAATATTGATGAGATTGTGAAATAAACACTTACCCAATGTTTGAATTACTTAATATTTGTTAGAACCTACTTTATAATTAATATTGATTTATTATATGTTTAATTAAAAACCATATCCTTGTATATTATTCAAAATAAATTTTTATTATTACCATTCTCCACCGAATTAATAATATTTCTTGGTTTAAATAACATTTACATGTAATGGATTTTTTTCATGTTTTTTTTGGTTCAATAGTTTTGGTCCCAATAAATTGATCATGGAATGACCATGTTAAAAATGATAACAATGATAATAATGATATAAATATAATATATTATCATTTTATATGAATTTACTATAATCCATAAAATATAGAGGGAGAAAAAAGTTGAGATGGTCAGTCGTATGTACGCTAGAACATTGTACTAGGTCTTTGACGGATAGAAGGAAGGAATTGTAAATAATAAATAAAATTATCTAAATAATTATCATCTAATAAGTATAATTAATATTTTTTATATCTACTTTATTACCGTCCATTTAAATAATACAGAAATAATGAATCACATCTCTTGTTGGAGGTGGTAATCGATACACAAGCAGGAGTGACGTAATAATTGTTCATTTGATAGAAAAGATTATTGATAATGGTGGTTTCATAATCATAAAAAAACATTTGAGTAATGAGGATAATAAATTTATTTTTGAAGAGAAAAAACATATATTTATATGAGGTAAAATATGATGTAAAAAATTATCCAGATTCGTTAAGGTTACTACCTCTACTTTGAAAGAACACGATTAAATAACCTATTCATCAACCTAAAGTTGGTATTTTTATAATATAAAAAACCATATAAACAAGAAAATTATTTTTAGAAGGTAAATATGTAGGTAATATTTGAGATATGTTTCTCAAAGTGGTTAAAAGATGAGATGGAAGGTATGTCCTTATATAAGAAAGGTAAAGGACACAATTTGAAATACTAAAATATTAAAAACTATTATGTCCTCCTCAATCCAAATACTTATAGATGAATTTAAATTGAAATTTCATGTTTTGTATGGTTGAATAATATCAATTCAATAATTTTTTATATTTATCTTTTTTAATTTAATATAATGATTATTTTAGGACCTTATAGAACCAATTTTAACATTACCAACATCATCAACTTTTTTAATCATTAACTATTATAATTTTACATATGAGAAATAAATTGGTTCATAAATAGAAAATTCATGAAATTTTAGAGTATATATAATCACCCTATCTGTTATTAAATGTTTATATTTTTTCAATTAGTTTAATAAAATATTGTTTTCAGAAAATATTACCACAGTACTTTTTAACAATATTAGTTTATTTTAACTATAAAAAATTATGACAATGATGGGAATAGAATAAAATCTTGTAACATGTCATATTATGTTATATTGATATATAAAATTCATGAAACAACATAACTCAATAAAATTATATTACTTTCAATATTTTTAACATATTTATTTTATTTTCTGTTAATTTATTAAATATTTTTTCTTGGTAGTGCAATAATGTTTTTCATTATATAATCATTAAAATATTAAAATATATTAAAATACTAAAAATAATATCATTATTCTAATAATAATAATTACGATTCCCAGTTAAATTTTATTTTCCCCTATGTGAAAACATAATATATATTTAAAATTAAGATAGTGACATTTTTTTATTTTTCATTCCATTAAATATTATAAATGTCAATTTCATGAAGATGTGTCCCATAAATGAGTAAATATTTCACAAATTCTCCCATTATGATAATTCTTCCATAACTAATGATAGAAAATTTCTACAAATAACTGTAAATAATCAGTTTTGTAATTTTTCTAATCATACTTGACGTTTTATTGAGGTATATGATATAATCATGTCATTATTTATGAGGAAACTTCTAAGTTCCTTCTATGACACATAACAAACGATAAAAAACCCTTCCCACAATTGTTTTGTGAATGAAAATTCATCATGATCAAAAATAACATAGGTTCCTTGTAACTCTATACATCAAATTTCCCAAATTAACATAAACTCCTTTAGAGTAAACTTTGTGAGTAAAGTTGACAGTCATAATAAATCCATCACAAAGAATCTGTTATATTGATCCAACCCACTAAAAAAATGGGTTTTGTTTACAATGGTTAGTCTATGCCATTTCTCAATAATATATATCATTCATAGATCGACTAATATACCCTCACATTAGATAATATGACCCAAAAATTAAACCATGATAGATAAAATACATACATGGTAAATTTTTCATAATCATTTCCTTCCTCTTGGTCTTCTAAAAATTTCTGAAATGTTCTTCATTCTCTTCATTGACCACTAAATATATAAAAAAATTGTCTTTCAATATAATCGAAAAATTATCATGCGGATCATTAATGATATATATGTTAAATCAGTAAATATAGTTGGATCACTTGTATGTTCAAATGGAATTACTATAAATTCATTATTTCAATACATCATATGGATGCCTATCTTCTGTATATCCTTCTAAATGATCCAAAACTGATGATATTGAGATAAAATATCAATATAGTAAAATTGTAGAGCTCCTAGTATTTAATCAAATAGATAATTTTTAATTGTTAGAGGATACATTTACTTAATAGTGATCTTATTATATTATTTATAATCAATGAAAAGATAAATTTCCCTATATTTATTCTTAACAAAAAGATTTTTTCACCCCATAAAGAATAATTATAATGAATCAATGCACTATCTAGATTCTCTAGGTGTTTCATATAAAATTACTTAAAATTAATCAAGGATATTTTATATGTATTACCTAACATATGTGTAGAACCATGTTTCAGTTCTTCTTGAAACTCAACTTCCCAATTCGGGGGAGGACGTGGATTTTCTTCAATAAATACATCTGTATATTTCTAAATAATAGAATGTTTTTTTAATTTTAGTTTATTCATAATTAATTGTGATACATTTACCTCTTTAATAGTTTGAAAACCCATATGATGTAATTAATATCCATTGGGTGTTTTGGTTCACCCATGCATTGATAAATAATTAAATGTTTTTTTTGGAATATCAAATGAGACATCCCATCCATGATAATTGATATGTGATATTTAATCAAAAATTCATTCCATACCTAAAATTATGAGAAATTTAATAAGATATGGAAGAACAATATTTACAAGAAGATACTTTTCACTAAATTATATTAGAGTTTTTTTAGACATGACATGTGGTTATCATGCCATTAGTAATATTCACCACCATCTAAATATTTATTCATTAGGGTGGTAATTTAATAGAATTATTTGTTTTTTAAAATATAAATGATTTGTTAGAACCAAAACTAAATAATATATTTTCAATAATTTTGTGTATAATTATAGCTTTTACTAGGATTCATTGAAATTCAACATCATTTGTAGTGATTGCATAATCATTTCCTTATTCCTTTTGAATCATTTTTTGTATGTTTAATATATGTTTGTGTAATTAGTTAGAATAGAGCCCCATATCTTTATAGGTAAATCATTTTACTTAAATTAAACCTCCATTAAACATAAATTCAAAATAATTTTTCTACATTTCCTTCACACATGAAGAAAAGTCACATTACATTCAAACATGTACCTTTTTTTTCATTGCACAAGTTTAGCATGTTAGAAAATTTCACCTTCTATTCTTTCCATTATCCATTTTAGTATATTTTAATATTGTTCCCCTACATTCAATCAAATCAATATTACTTGGATAATTATTTTTATTTGTTTATAGAACATGATACTATATTAATATATGATGATAATATTTTGGAGAATAGTTACCATTAAGGTATTGACTTAAACCTATAAAATAAATGATTAATCATTCTCTTTGTATTACCTATATAGTTTTAATTGTTCATTTCTAATGATGAATTGCTATATTTATGCATAAACACATTTCCCTATTTATTTTTTACAAAGAGAAAGAATTTTTTGTCCATATCCACTTATTATGGGTGAAGAGAGTATTGTTTTAATAAAATTTTCGTAAAATCATTCCATTAAAAGATAACAGTTTTATCATCATCCTTATTATTTTGAATTTATATTTATAATTTATTTTTCTCCCCTAAGAGAAAAAAAATTGTAATAAAACCTTCTCTCTATCATTACTTCTCAAAGGGATAAATATATTTTTTAATTGACTTACTTATTTCTCTAATAAATATGGATTTCTAGACCCATTGAATGATATTGACTCTTTATGTGAGAAGAGGAATATCATTGTTACGTTGCACTATTAATCTACATGTATATTCATAGTGAAAATGTTATTGGTTATATAATGGTTCAAAATCCATAGAATTGTTACAATTTTTCTAGATCATGCTCTATCTCTATCCCAATATTCATTATATTACATAGGTGGAAAATTACTACATGGATAATGTGCATTGAAAAAGATTTCATTCCTTCTTATAGGTATATTTTATAAATAATGTCATAGAAATTATTAGATCGTCACATTATGAATCCAAATGAATAATTTAAAACTAGTAAAAATCTCAATCTAAATTGAAAAAATTTATGCATAGTTATTCTCAAAATCATAAACATGATTAACTTGTTAATATTTTTGAGTTGTAATTTTTTTCAGCCCAGTAAAATTATTTACGTTCAAAATGTTAAGTGACACAAGTATATTCTCTAGAGTTTCAAAATATGTTTGAAGTAGGGGCCCACTCTCCATTTTAAAAAATATTTCTCTAGATATACTAAAAAAACTCTTCTTGTGGTTATTAATCCTGATACAATTGTTCCGAAAACCACATCTATTTGGTTTATCCATATGTGGATATATTCTTATGAAAAAAACCATCAATACCTTTCCAAATAATTAATATGATATTCTATATTTATACTTCTCCCCAATGAAAGGCCTAAGGATATATTACACAATCAATGTTTTTATTAATATATTTCAAAAGGTTTTTACCAAATTTTATTAGATACCATATATTTAGACAAATAAACTAGTATCATATAGTCAATGGTTACTTTCCTAAATCTGTACAAGTTAGAAGAAATTTGATCCCAATAGAACAAAAATTTTTTAGATTAGAAAAATGAGATACATACTTAAATTTCACATTACATGGAAATAATGAAATTAAATATAGTATTTTATTTGTTGAAATCATTATTTGCTATAGAATATTCTTATATATCAATCATAGTCAAATTCCCGTAATATTGTGGATATAAAATATAATAAATGGTGTAACACACCAATCTTCCACGATACACTTCTCTTTGAATAATATAATAGCGTGTGTTGTACGCAACACTGAGTTCAAGTACACCACGACTTACCAAACTAGACGTTCAAAAGAGGTTATGAATAGTATTAACTGAATTGTAAATATTATATTATCCTTATAATTTTAATCCATATTATGAGTTTCTAAGACTTTATTTGTGAACAAATTCATTTTTTTCAGATAAAAGAAGTATTTTTCAAAAAATAAAATTTTACCTTCTTTTAATGGAGAAGCATTTTTAAAAAAATATTTGAAACTTTTATATATTCAATTTTACAAAATGATATTCTTCTTTATAATCGGGACATAATAATTTAGTATCAATAATGTTTTGGTGTCTTTCTGATAACTTTCATATTTGGGTGAATAGTGAAAAATTACTAAATTTTAAATGAAAACAATTTTTTTAATCAAAATAATTTATATAGTTAAATTATACATTTTAATGGTTTATAAGTATAAATAAATTGTATTTTTAATATTTAATCCAATGATGACAATTGTAAGTAAGTTCACCTTGAAATTGGACATAAACAAGTGTCAAACGTTTGATAGTTATTATTTCTTAAAAATACACCTTTTGGTTTCGAAAGCAGGAATCAATTTTAAATTAATAAATGAAACTTTTATGTTTTTAATTTGGTAAAATAGACTTCATTTTTGGATTCAGAAAAACGAAATTATCCTAGGGTGAAATTTTGGTACTTTTCGGATAACTTTTATATTTTGATGAATAGTAAAAAATTACTAAATTTTAATTAAAAACAACTTTTTTAATCGAAATAATTAATAGTGATAAATTATGAATTTGAGTGGTTTTAAATTATATTTAAAATATATTTTTACCATGTAATACAATGAGGGTCATTGAACAAAATTTCACATATAAACCAGACATATACAATTGTCAATCTTTTGATAGTTATTATCTCTTAAAAACACTTTTTTTGTTTTAACAACAAGAATTAATTTTAAATTAATTTCTGCCACTTCTGTGTTTTGAATTTGGAAAAATGGATTCTATATTTTGAATCCTGATGTTCAAATTGTGTAAATAGGTATCTTTTATTTTTATAAATTTTGGATAGTTACTTTGGTAAATATTTTATTTACCATGGTTAAAGGGTAAATCCGGTAAACAAGGGTTAAAAAAATAATATTATAATAATACTAAATTACCCTAAAACGTGTCGTAACCATATTGGTTGATACATGGTCGACCATGGGCATCTTTGGGTCGATTTTGGGACCCCATTGATCCACTTTTAAGTTATAGGGACACTTTATTTTAATTAAGTTAAAATGAATACAAAAATGACACAAGCATATATCCTTTAGGAAAACTATTGTTACATAGGGTTATATATGTTCGATTTTAGACTATAAATATTCATTAGAAAGATAAAACGATTTCCTACATAATGATAGTCTATTTATAATTTTTAGACATTAAATAATTTAATTTATTTATGACAAAATGGTGATGCAGTAATTACCATAATAGTGAAAAATTAGAATAATTGATATTATAAATACCCAAATAAATATAATTTCAGACTTTTATTGAATTACACTAATTTTATCGGTTCCTATGAAATATTAGGATTGATTTAATTAACTTTTTTAGAAGTAATAATTCTGTTATGAGTTTCACAAAAACCAACTATTGAATAGTGTTAAAATTGACATAAAAGAGTTTTTAAAACAAATATTATATTATTAATTGATATTAAATTCATAAATAATCTAAGGTTCGTCCAAGAGACTTATATAATGATTGGTATATCATTAATGGAGCACTTGGGGGTCGTTTGGATGTATATAGTAAGTTTATTAACTATATAATACAAAAATACAAAGTGACATGGTAAATGTCAAACTAATTAACTAAGAGTTAAAACTAAACGATAAGGTTAATATATTAACACAAACCTGTCTAAATTCTATTGGTTGATTTGTTTTCGACCTATCTCTACCTTAAAATTTGAATAATCAACTTTGGAGCCATTAGAAACCAAATATGAATTTATTATAAATTAATATTTCTATCTTTTCCAAAGGTGCCCCTCACCCCTCTGATAAAAGGGCACTCCTCCTTCTCATTTATTCACACCATCAAATCCTTTTAGTTCTTCCAAAAACTGCCCAAATACTCTCTCAACTTCCCCCACTACAACATAGAGGCCTTAGTTTGATCATAAAGACACCCTAAGGATCCCTTTTGATCAAATCAAAAGGAAGAACCCGAAGAAGAGGTAATGTTTTCACCACCCCTTTTCATGTTCCTTTCTTCTTACACTTCTTCTTTCTTTATTATTACCATTTTAAAATAATAAATCCAATATCTTTTATATACTATGATGTTATTATAAATTATGTACTACCATATTCAGTATTCTATCCACCCTTTGAACAACATGTCACCATACGTGCGTAAGTACGGCTTACCGTCTCCACGTCGTGGTGTAATTGTTATTCAATATATATTATTATTTGGATGGGTATAATATTGATGTTTAATTCATGTAAATAATAAATATAACATGATAATTATTCTTTATATATGATATACCATCCAATTATATATTATTTTATTATAAAAATAATGATATTGTCGCTCGTGTGTTCGTACGGACTACCGTCTCCACGAACGTGATGAGATTCATTCTCTATCGTACCCATTCAAGAATAATTATCATCTGATGACTGAAAAATAATGTTTAAGAATTTGATATCGTTCTGTATATGAATAAGATACAACCTATCCATGACAAAGATGGCTTACGTAACAAAACATATAAAATAAAACGAGTAAGTTAACACCCGAAATGACGATAATTCTAAGATATTACTAACAAAGCAACGTTAAAAGATCATATATGATATCATATTAATGTATATGATTCATGAATAGTTTAATAACAATTATTTCAACATTATACAGGAGGTTAACCTACCCCCAACCAAGGAAAAGTACAAGGTAAGGGATTTTCATTTCTCACTTTCAATTCCGTGAGATTTCCATTGTTCACCACTAAATTATTGAAAGTGGTGTATTGTGTAATGCCATTTGATATATATTATCATGATTATCTTTATATTCATGTTATTCTGTAAATAATTTTGTGGTTATTAACTTTTGGTCATACGACTCAGTTGATAACAACGTGGTAAGGGGTTTCTTATCTCACTTTTAATTCCGTGAGAATTCCATTGTTCACCACTTATTTATTACATGTGGTGCGTGTACTGCCCATGTTTGTATTCAATGTGTAATATACTTTAATTCATGTATATTTACATCATAATTTTATGATCCTTCTTTAATGGGTGTATGTTTTGTATATTACCAAATCAACAAGGGAATTTGAAATTTCAATTTCAACTCATTCGGCTTTATGCATACTTCATTGATTATTTTACTCCATGATTATGTGTGGAATAACTATTAATTTGATTATGTCATAATTTCCAATACCCTTTCTATTGATATAAATTTTATACAGATAATCACTCCATTGATAAATTCTCAAGTCATCGGTATGAACTTGATAATAGTAATTTTTACTCAATCTCGATTTGTTGAGACAAACATCCAATTCATTGGTGTTGTTTTTACTAGAATATGTGTGAATGTCCATTGATTGATTTACACTAAATATCCAATCATATTTAGTGTATTTATATTTGTCACACATAATTATGTCATTGATTTATCCTTAACCTAAGGATACGACCTTTATGAGAGATGTCATCTCAATTTACATTCCATTGAGACTTCTTTGTTATTATACACCAAATCACTTTTATGTGGTGTATATAATGTACTTTGACATAGAATATCATGAATCCCTTTATTCTCATGATATTACAAATCTTTGATTTCCACAATTATTTTTATTCAACTGTCTCTCTTTTGGTTCGAAACTCTAACTAAAATACCATTTTTAAATGTTTTAAAGACCTATTCTTCTAAATCTTTCTCATTAATGTCCATGTTTTAAAAAATGGTTTTAAGGATTTATTTATATGGACATTAAAGGTTTAAAATTAAAACTCCTTTTGAAAGTTTCAAAGTGGTATGGGACACTTTGATTCAAAAATCAATTTTTAAACGGCTTCTTGACAAATAGTGTGACATTTAAATGATTTCAAGAAAAAGGGGGATATTTCTCACAAATAGTTTTGATGATTATTTTCATCTATGTCAACATCCTTCATTATTCTTGATTGAGGTCAATGTGATACAATAAAATCTTCCATATTGTATCGAATGAGTTATGTTTGACTGTAGATGTGCTATCTTTATACCATTCATGGTTTGTGGTTAAAGTATTGACATTTCGTATGCTAGTTTTAATACGAATGTTTATGTTATGTTTAAACCTTTTCATATGAAGAATGCATTGGACATAATAAGTGAAATTTGGAGCCCGCTATAGTTCCGCGATGCATCGGTAGGTCTCATGAGACAAACTAGTGTCTTGGCACAAGGCCTTGGAAAAATATTATTGTAGTCTTGGCACGAGGCCTTGGCTATGTGGTTATGATAGTCTGGCATTATGTATTCCATCATTATGAAAGTAGTTATTGATATTGCATGTGATCATTAGATGAGTAGAATATCCATGTGAGTAAGTAAATGACATTATTTTATTTTATCTTTGCCATTTTATGCTGAAGTTCAAGTTTAAAAGGCTTTCATTTTAGTTATAAACTTTCTTAAGTGTTTATGCTTATCTCTGAAAGCTTCTGCTATAATGTTATCCCTACTGAGCATCTGAGCTCTCCCCTTTTAATGTTTTATTTTTCCCAGGATTATGAATATGTAATTTATGAATGACCTACAGGGATAGTATGAGGGGATATGAACTTTTTACCTTATGATGTAATGTAAGACTTATGAATATATCTAGTGTTTCCAAGACTACTAAACTAATCAGTACTTCGAGACTTGATCCTTTGTGATCATGCCAATGTTATGTAATAATGCACCGACTCTAGGTATCTAGGGTCAGGGCATTACAGTTGGTATCAGAGGAAGTTTAGTACAAACCTTGAAAGCTAGATTTAGATAAACTATGATCAGAGGACATAGACCTAAGATGAACGTTTAGTATTAGTATAGAAGAACTTCCTAGAATTTTCGTATTGTAGAGATTTTGTTAGTTTTTTGAGAAATACATCCCTGTCTGGATACGAGAAGGTAGAGGCGGCTCTGGCACATATGTACCTAGGGGTAAAACCCGAAAACACCGATTTGAGCTAGACTCGAACAGGAACTGGTGCACGACAATGGGTCTTTCTGAACTCTTGGTTACAACACTCCCGGGGGATATGCTTAGGATAATTTACATTTTCTTTACAAACTGATTTGAAGTATTATATATATAAGATGAGAGTAAATGACCTTGGTTAATCCTAATGTGTTTCAAATTGAGAATATGGTGGCGTGTTAATCTCTAAATGATTTTATGACTACTATTACTAACATAATGATTTCTAGTTTTAGTCAATGGCTAGATTCTAAAGAAGTCATAGTGATTTTGAGAATGATGTACAAGGTGGGAACAGTGGTGGAAATGAGCAAAAAAATGGAATGTTGATAGGTGTAAAAGATATCGTCTTTATGCCAAATCATTTTTTTCCAAAAATATGATCAACCACATATATATTAACCAATTCCCGGACTCAAAAAAAAAGAGAAAGGTGATGAATGATAAGATCTCCAGTAGTGGAGAACATAGAGAAAGGAATCATCAATTTCCATCATGCAGGAAATTTGGAAGGAGACACCCAGGAAAGTGTCTCAATGGGACAAAGAAATGCTTTACATGCGGGAAGGAAGGACATAAAGTGAAGAATTGCCGAAGAAAATTGAAGAGTACTATGGAAGAAGATAAAAATGGTCCCAAGAGTCCATTTACAGTCATTTGCCGTAAATGTTGGGGACCTGGCCATTACCCAAGTGAATTCCCCATTCTAAAGGATATTTTCTTGGTCGAAGAAAAAGCTATGTGGAAATAAATGGTTGGAGAAATGTTTAAAAAGTATTAGTGCTTCTTGTTGATGGGTTTACATTGGAATAATTTTCTCTTGTATTTGTAACCCCGCAGTTTTCCATGTGAGAATGATATTTGAGGAAGAATTATCTCTTCTCTGGTGGATATATTTATAAATAATCATTTGGTTTTATATGATCGTTGGGTTTGAGGAAATTATAAGTCATCATAATATGGGATAAAAATTCAAGGTATGAGATAAGATTTTTGGTTAAATTATGTTATGGTTATTTTGAGGAATTTATCTCATTTTGGTAATGTTATAAAACATATTTTTTTGAAAAAGGACAACACGTAGACCGTGTGATAACCCGTCGTGTCGGACAAAGATGTGGGAATCGAACCCACAACCGAAGTGCGATTGGGATTTATCGCCTACCACTGGACTACGTGAAGTCCCTGGTTAGTGTGACTATTATTTTTAGTTAAATGATTATATTGATCAATAATAATTTGATTTGGGATCTTATGTCTTATCAAATGAATACCCTTAGTATAGGAAAATGATTTGGTGATTAAGTGATAGATGTTATTTTGGAAGTTGTTCACTTTGTTGAAAACACTATATTCCAAAGGAAAATAGATTAGTATGTGATTTCATTTGAGGAGTAACGGTGGATTTTTATCTATGTTTTTATTGTGGATTTATAATGATTTGGGTTATTTATGGAAATGATTAGGTTAATTAATTTTAAGTATGTGACTTTAAGAGTATTTAATTTCATTTGGAGATACAATTTAACGTGGAAGACTACATTCTTAATAAGTTTTTATTTTCAATATTAGTTTTTATTATATTAAAGGATTTTAAGGAAAATTGATTATTGAATGGTATTTATTTAACTTTGGGGTATTGTTGGTTTAATTTTGGAAATTAAGATTAGTGTTTATTTCTCTCAAGGAATTTACTTTTGGGGGATCATTAGATCTTTTACTAACCATTTTGGTTTTGATTAATCTCTAAAAACAATGTAAATATATAGTTCACAGTGTATGGATCATGTGATTCTATAGAAGTTTATTCTAGCTCTTCCAGTGTGACCAAGTCTTCTTGAATACTCATTGTTTAAAAAAATGAGTTAGTGGTGGAAATTTATTAAATAATAAAACTATACTTAAAATATAAGTATATATCTTTATATTCTGAGTCAATATCATAAATAAATTCTTCATCCTTATGTAATGTAACTTAAAACAAAAAAATGTTGTCCGTTTACTTTCCTACTAAGAGACTAATGGTCGTTTGTCCCAACACAAGTGTGTGGTTTTCTTATTGTCAACTTTCTCCTGATCATGATTTCTATCCCTCTCCATCAGAACATGACAATTATTTTATCATCCATATCTGTGTTTTCCTACATGGAATCCGAGTATGGGTTATCATGGTTGACCTTTATACCTCTATTTCTTTCTTTTAAAGTGATAGTTTTATTGACTCTTTTTCCGATGTGGGACTTTCCATTATATTCCCAGGCCCAAATTTTTAAAATTGTGAGGACGCAATTTATTGAAGGAGGGGTGAATGTAACACCCCAATCTTCCACGATACACTTCTCTTTGAATAATACAATAGCGTGTGTTGTACGCAACACTGAGTTCAAGTACACCACGACTTACCAAACTAGCCGTTCAAAAGAGGTAATGAATAGTATTATCTGAATTTTAAATATTATATTATCCTTATAATTTTAATCCATATTATGAGTTTCTAAGACTTGATTTATGACCAAATTCATTTTTTTCAGATAAAAGAAATATTTTTCAAAAAATGAAATTTTACCGCCTTTTAATGGCGAAGCCTTTTTAAAACCAATATTTGAAACTTTTATATATTAAATTTTACAAAATGAAATTCATATTTAGAATCAGGACATAAGAATTTAGTTTTAATAATGTTTTGGTGTCTTTCTGATAACTTTCATATCTGGGTGAATAGTGAAAAATTACTAAATTTTAACTGAAAACAACTTTTTTAATCAAAAATAATTTATATTGTTAAATTATAAATTTTAATGGTTTAGAAGTATAAATAGATTATATTTATAATATTTAATCTAATTATGGTCATTTTATGTAATTTCACCTTGAAATTGGACATAAACAACTGTCAAACTTTTGATAGTTATTATTTCTTAAAAATACGCCTATTGGTTTCGAAAGCAGGAATCAATTTTAAATTAATAAATGAAACTTTTATGTTTTGAATTTGGTAAAATAGAATTCATTTATGGATTCGTAATAGTGAAATTACCCTAGGGTGAAATTTTGGTACTTTTCGGATAACTTTTATATTTTGATGAATAGTAAAAAATTACTAAATTTTAATTAAAACATATTTTTTAATCGAATTAATTAATATTGATAAATTATGAATTTGAGTGGTTTTAAATTATATTTAAAATATATTTTTACCATGTAATACAATGTGGGTCATTGAACATAATTTCACATTTCAACCAGACATAAACAATTGCCAATCTTTTGATAGTTATTATCTCTTAAAAACACGCTTTTTGTTTTAAAAACGAGGATTAATTTTAATATAATTTCTGCCACTTATGTGTTTTTAATTTGAAAAAATTTATTCCATATTTGGAATCAGGATGTTCAAATTGTGTAAATAGGTAACTTTTATTTTTAGACATTTTGGATAATTACTTCGGTAAATATTTTATTTACCACGGTTAAAGGGTAAATCCGGTAAACAAGGGTTAAATAAATAATATTATAATAAAACTAAATTACCCTAAAACGTGTCGTAAACCTATTGGTTGATACATGTTCGAACATGGGGAACTTTGGGGTCGATTTTGGGACCCCATGGATCCACTTGTAAGTGATAGGGACACTTTATTTTAATTAAGTTAAAATGAATACAAAAATGACACAAGCATATATCTTTTCGAAAAACAATTGTTACATAGGTTTATGTATGTTGGATTTTAGAATATAAATATTAATTAGAAATCTAAAACGATTTCCTACATAATTATATTTTATTTATAATTTTCAGACATTATATAAGTGAATTTATTTATGACACAATGGTGATGCAATAATTACCATAATAGTGAAAAATTAGAATAATTGATATTATAAATACCCAAATAAATATAATTTGAGCCTTTTATTGAATTAAACTAATTTTATAGGTTAATATGAAATATTAGGATTGATTTAATTAACTTTTTTCTAAGTAATCATTCTGTTATGAGTTTCACAAAAATCAACTATTGAATAGTGTCCAAATTGACATAAAAGAGTTTTTAAAAAAAATATTATATTATTAATTAATATTAAATTTCTAAAAATCTAAGGTTTGGCCAAGCGACTTATATAATGATATTTATATCATTAATGTACCACTTGGGGGTCTCTTGGATGTATATAGTATGTTTATTAATTATATAATATAAAAATCAAAGTGACATGGTAAATGTCAAACTAATTAACTAAGAGTTAAAACTAAAAGATAAGGTTCATATAGTAACCCAAACCTGTCTAAATTCTATTGGTTGAAGGGTATTTGACCTATCTACACCGTAACCTTTGAATAATCAACTTTGGAGCCATTATAAATGGAATATGAATTTATTATAAATTAATATTTCTAGATTTTCCAAAGGTGCCCCTCACCCCTCTTATAAAAGGGAACTCCTCCTTCTCATTTCTTCACACCTTCAAAGCATTTTGGTTTTGTAAAACCCTGCCCAAATGCTCTCTAAACTTCCCTTACTACAACATAGAGGCCTTAGTTTGATCAGAAAGCCAAACTAAGTAGCCCTTTTGATCAAATCAAAACGAAGAACCCGAAGAAGAGGTAATGTTTTCACCACCCCTTTTCAAGTTCCTTTCTTCTTCCACTTCTTCATTCTTTGTTAATACCATTATAAAATAATATACCCAGAATATTATATATAATTTGATGTTATTATAAATATGGTAAAACCATATTCAGTATTCTATCCACCCTTTGAATAACATGTCACCATACGTGCGTACGTACGGCTTACCGTCTCCACGTCGTGGTGTAATTGTTATTCAATATATGTTATTATTTGGATGGGTATAATATTGATGTGTAATTCATTTAAATAATAAATATGACATTATAATTATTCTGTGTATATGATATACCATCCAATTATATATTATTTTAGTATCAAAAGAATGATATTGTCGCTCGTGCGTACGTACAGACTACCGTCTCCACGAATGCGATGAGATTCATTCTCTATCGTACCCATTAAAGTATAATTATCATTTGATGATTTAAAAATAATGTTTATGAACTTTATATCATTATGTATATGAATAAAATACATCCTATCCATGAAAAACATGGATTACGTAACAAAACATATAAAAGAAAATGAGTAAGTTAACACCCGAAACGACGATAATTCGAAGATATTATTAACAAAGAAACATTAAAGATAATATATGATATCATATTAGTGTATATGATTCATGAATAATTTAATAAAAATTATTTCAACATTATACTGGAGGTTCACATACCCCCAACCAAGGAAAAGTACAAGGTAAGGTATTTTCTTATCTCACTTTCAATTCCATGAGATTTCCATTGTTCGCCACTAAATTATTGAAAGTGGTGTATTGTGTACTTCAATTTGATATATATTATAATGATTATATTTATATTCATGTTATTATGTAAATAAATTTGTGGTTATTAACTTTTGGTCATACGACTCAGTTGATTACAACGTGGTAAGGGGTTTCTTATCTCACTTTTAATTCCGTGAGAATTCCATTGTTCACCACTTATTTATTACATGTGGTGTGTGTACTTCCCATGTTTGTATTCATTGTGTAATATACTTTAATTCATGTATATTTACATCATAATTGTATGATCCTTCTTTCATGGGTGTATGTTTTGTATGTTACCAAATCAATAAGGGAATTTGAAATTTCAATTTCCACTCATTAGGATTTATGCATACTTCATTGATTATTTTAGTCCAAGATTATTTGTGGAAACACTATTCATTTGATTATGTCATAATTTATACTCCCCTTTCTGTGGATTTACTTTTTATACACATAATCACTCCATTGATAAATTCTCAAGTCATCGGTATGAACTTGATAAGAGTAATTTTTACTCAATCTCGATTTATTGAGATAAACATCCAATTAATTGGTGTTGTTTTTACTAGAATATGTGTGAATGTACCTTGATTGTTTTACACTGAATATCAAATCATATTTAGTGTATTTATATTTGTCACACATAATTATGTCGTTAATTTTTCCTTAACCTAAGGATACAGCCTTTATGAGAAATTCCATCTCAATTTACATTCCATTGAGACTTATTTGTTGTTATACACCAAATCACTTTTATGTTGTGTATATAATGTACTTTGCCATAGTATATCATGAATCCCTTTATTCTCATGACATTATAAAATTTTGATTACCTCAATTATTTGTATTCAACTGTATCTCTTTTGGTTCAAAACTCTAACTAAAATACCATTTTTAAATGTTTTAAAGACCTATTCTTATAAATCTTGCTCATTAATGTCTATGTTTTAAAAATTGGGTTTAAGGATTTATTTATATGGACATTAACGTTTTAAAATTAAAACTCCTTTTGAATGTTTCAAAGTGGTATGGGACACTTTGATTCAAAAATCAATTTTTAAACAGCTTCTTGACAAATAGTGTGACTTTTAAATGATTTCAAGAAAAAGGGGAATATTTCTCTAAAATAGTTTTGATGATTATTTTCATCTATGTCAACATCCTTCTTTATTCTTGATTGAGGTTAATGTGATACAATATAATCTTCCATATTGTATTGAATGAGTTATGTTTGAATGTGGATGTGCTATTTTTACACCATTCATGGTTGGTGGTTAAAGTATTGACATTTCGTTTGCTAGTTTTAATACGAATGCTTATGTTATGTTTAAACATGTTCATATGAGGAATGCATTGGACTTAATAAGTGACGAGTGGAGACCTCTATAGCTCCACAATGCATCGGTAGGTCTCATGAGAAAAACTGGTGTCTTGGAACAAGGCCTTGGAAAAATCTTATTGTAGTCTTGGCACGAGGCCTTGGCTATGTGGTTATGATAGTCTAGAATTATGCATTCCATCATTATGAAAGTGGTTATTGATATTTAATGTGATCATTTGACTAGTATAATATCCATGTGAGTTAGTAAATGGCATTATTTTATTTTATCTTTTCCATTTTATGCTGAAGTTCAAGTTTAAAAGGCTTTCATTTTAGTTATAAGCTGCCATAAGTGTTTATGCTTATCTATGAAAGCTTCTGCTATAATGTTAACCTTACTCAGCATATGAGCTCACCCCTTTCAATGTTTTATTTTTCCAAGGATTATGAAGAATTAATTTATGAATGAACTGCAGGGATAGTATGAGGGGATATGAAGACAAGATGTTGTTGTAGTTTTTTTACCTTATGATGTAATGTAAGACTTATGAATATATGTAGTGTTTCCAAGACTACTAAACTAATCGGTCTTTCGAGACTTGATCCTTTGTGATCATGCCAATTTTATGTAATAATGCACTGAATTTGGGTATCTAGGGTCGAGGCGTTACAAATGGGTTGGCATAGATTTATTTTTCTTGGTATGCATAAAACAGAAGATAATAATGCCCGAATAATATGGATGCAATAATTTATGATCAAGTAATGTCATATATATAATCATAAAAAGGTAGATCTTATCTTAGGGATATTGTAGCTATTGTAAATAATAATATAGATATTAATAACTAATTTAATAATAATGGAATACAAAATATAATTCTTCTGAAACATACCTTGAAGGCCTTATTCAACGAAAAAAATTATAAAAATGGGTAAGGCCTCGACTAAATAAAAAAGCTATTTATTCTCACGAGACCTTCTAAATCACGTAGGTGTGATTTAATTTTACACCTTACATGACACTAAAAAAGTCTAAATAAGTAATCATATGAATAAACATCAAAACATTATCAACATGATTTAAATCACTAACATTTCATATTAGAATAAACAACATATAGAATATCAATACATCACTTAGTAAACATGATCATAAACTGTCCATGAAAATATTTTTTAATTTATGTTAGATTATATCATCTATAGAGCATATGAATCAATATATTATATTTAAAAAGCTTATAATACTATAAAAATGTAACTAAAAACATCATGAGGGAAATTAAATTTTTCAAATGGAAATAACTTATTTAAAATATTAAAATTAAAACAATATTATGGGAAACAAATTTCACTAAAATGAACAATGTAAATATGTAATGTATGTTTCAATTAAATAATAGGTTAGGATGGACATAAATTCCATGCATTTAATTATAGTTAAAATAATTTCAACTGGACTTTTGTAAAAATATCAAATAGTACCTCTCTGCTAAAAAAACTAGAAGATTTCCTTCATTGGTTTTTTAAAATTTCAAAATATGTAAAAAATTATTTCATAAATAATTTTATAATATTAAAAATATTACTTTATAAATTTAAAGAAAATCATGGACATGTAAGCGAATGATTCCAGTCAGAGTTGAAAAAACAAAATCTATTTTCCTCAAAAACATTATTTCAATATATCATATACATAATGAGTGGAAAATGAAAGAAAAACTTTTAAATTATAAAAATAAATATAGTAAAATAAAATAATTTGGGTTTAATATTTATATATATATACTAAAAGAATCCCCCAATGGAGAAATTAACATAAATAATCAGAAATACTGAAGAGATTGTCAAATAAACTCTTACCTCATGGTCGAATTCCATTATATGTATCCCAAACTTCTATAAAATAAATATTAACAAGCTAAAAATCAATTAAATAATTAAACCTTATATATAATTACTTTTATTATTTTCTTATTAATGCTGATCCTAACTTTAATAATAATTCTTGGTTATAATCATGATTCTAGTTAATAACTACTTCATTTTTCATCTATATTTTGGTTTGATTGTTTCAAAACTTATAAAATGACCATGGTTATGGAATCTATATAATTTTAATCATGTTATAAATATCATTGGCAATAAATATATATGTATTTATAGTAACCCATAAAGTATTGAGATATAAAAGTGAATTACATCATGCATAGAGATGATGTGACATATGTATATGTGAATGTTGTATTAAATTTTAAATAGATGGAATGAAAGATATGTAAAAAAATAACCTATATATAATAACTATTATATTATATATATCTTGTATATTTATTAAATATACCCTTATCAACATCCATCTTGAGAAGATATGATAATTGAATAGCATCTCATTGTGGAGGTGGTAGTCCAAATGAATTAACATTTGATAAAATCAATTTCTATTTGATGAAAATTAGGGTGGATAATTTGGATTTAATAATCATATTTTTTTTCAAATTTATACTATTAAAATTATTATTTTTTTTGATAAATAACACAGTTTTATGGGTGATAAAAGAATAATAAATAAGAACGTAATCGGTTATGGTTATTACCTCTTCTTTGAAAGAACTCATTAAGGTAATAGATTAATGACCCTAAGACTTGTATTCAGGGATAAGTATCACATATAAAATGAAATTATGGGGTTTTTAAGAGAAATGGGAAGGTATTTGTCTTGATATTTTCTACAATGTGGTGTAATTTTGAGAGGGAATGGTGGTCCTTTTATTAAGGGAGACACACTTTGTATTATTAAATTGTTTTTATTATAATAAGTCATTATCAATAAAAAATAATTCAAATTTGAATAGATTAAAATATTATTGTGGATTTGAATCAAATAATTTAAATCAATAAAATTTGTATAGGTTTATGTATTATTTTAAATCTTACATTTTTTAATCAGTTAGTTAATTGATGTTTCATTTGACTATGGTATTATATTTTTCAAACACAATGGGATATAATTTTAATTATAAGGTAAAAGTTGGTTAATAAATGTAAAAGAGATAAAATTTTACACAACATCTTATCCAATTTTTTTTCATTCGGTACTTTATTTTAAATTAATTTAATAAATTAATGTTCTCTTAAAATATAATTAATATTATTTTTAACTAAAATCATTTAATATTACATTAAAAACATCAATACAGATATGTAAATATAATATAGTTGTTTAACACGTCACTGATAGGTTATATTAATATATAAAATCAAATTAACTCTATAAGTCACTCAGATAAAATTTCCTATAATTTTTGTAAAATATTATATTTTATATTCCTACAAATTGATGAAATACTTGTTTGGATTTTTGTATGTATTTATTTTAATTATATATTCACTAAAAATTATAAACAAATAAATATCATTAAAATAATTTCATTATTCTTGTAATAATTATTATGATTCCCTCAAAACCTTCATTTTCATTTATGTGTAATGGTCAGATACATTATAAAGAGATTGTAATTTTATAATTTTATTTTCCTTACATATATTATAGGTAATTTTAATGGGACATTTTCTCTTAAATGACCATTTTTGGATCCTATATAGATAATGGTATTGTTCCTTTAACTAAGAATAATTAATTTGAAGATGATTTCCTTTTCACTTAGTGTTAGTATAGGATAACATGGTTTATCTTTTACCAAGGTGATAATTTTTTACAGTGGTTCTTATTAGATATGAAAATATTTTTTGGGTTATATTTAAAAAAATTAAACCTATTGATTCTAAAATTGATATACAATTTTTAATATTCATTACCTATAACTTGAAAAAATTATATTAAAAATATGTTCACAAAAGATATGAAAATAACTTTTTAAAAAAAAATATTTTTTTAAGCGTAACATTGAATTTAATCTTATCCCATGCCTAAAAAATATTTTAAGAATATTAATAAAATTTGGTAGAATATAAAATACAGATTTTATTTATTATAATTCTTTAATAGTGATCAATTAAAATACATTGCATGTATAAAACTAGTTATCCATAAAACATCCATTTTACCTTCAAATGATTTATATTTTAATTTAAAATAAATTCATATATATTTAATTTATATTATACACTTTAAATCCTAAATTTTCCATAACTTAGTCAAACATATTTATCCTTAATAATTTTATTGTCTACGGTGTAATGATCACTTAATATGTTTTTGTAGATATTTGTTCGTTTAAGAATTGTGTTTTATGTAATGGAAGCTAATAAAGAAATTAATATTATTTAGAAAAAATATATATAATAAAATATTTGGGTGTTGTAATTTATAGATTTAAAATATATAATTTTTTAATATAGTAACATTAAATAATTTAATAAAAATATAAAATCATAATTTCATAATTCAAATCATAATTTACAATATCATCATCAACTAAGTTGTCCTGATAAAATTTTCATAACCTCAATGCTTTTAATAATATATTCTAGATAATAATTCCAATAATTTTTTAAGAATATATCTTAAACATCTTTATGAATGGTATATTATTTCCATTTAAACATTAGTGGTAATTTACTATCAAAACATTCTTTTAACTCCTCATTATTCATCATAAACAATCATTAAAACATTGATATTTTATAACCTACATTAATATTATTTCCAAATGTAGTCATAAAAATAAAATACCTTTAAAATTAAAATATTTAATCCCATTAAATTGGTCTTGTTCTGATACACATTGATAGGTCCCAAAAATGTGACAGAGAAATGTAGTGGGGGATATATTTAAAGGATTTAAAATATTTTATAATAATTAAAAGACAAAAAAATTTAATAAGTGTAATTATGATGTTAATAATACAAAATAATTTAGTATAATGTATAAAAATTGTTATTTTTAATGACTTGTATTAAACACAATATGATTAAAAAAGACAATAGAAGAATTTTATTATAATTATAATAAATCATTTATCCACTATGTGCATCCTTAAACACATATGAGTAATAATATGCGTTATATTCAAAAATTTAATGGGAGTCATAAAATTTATAGTATACTTATTTTTTTCACATTTATGTATATCCCTATATTTATTATGATATAGGATGTGCACCATGCCTTTTAGTTTCCCACACAACCAACCCTACCCTTTATATGGGGAGGTATAACCCAAACCTATGATTATGGATGAGGTAAAACTACGAATTACTTTTTTATTGGAGGAAAGAAAATATGTGTGAATTTTTTTAGAATATAAAAACACATTAATGTGATATAAAATTACATATTTTATAATATTAAAAAATCATTCATCTATAATATTTCTTGAAATTTTTACTCAATTTCAAGGAAACATTTTGGGCCATTTCTATTCTTAAAAAATAAACTTTCCCAAAATAAACAAATGAAATTAATAATTTTGTATTGATAGTGTATTCTATGATTGATATGTTTAGGAAATTCATAATGATAACCTTAATTATAGTAGTTACCATGAAATTTTTGTTATCAAATAGGTTTTAGTTTTTTTATTTCTTGTAACTAACATCAATGCATATAGTTAAAATATTCTCTTTAAATGATATAAAAAATGAAATATTTATTATAAATAATAAAAAAATTAATATTTATATAATTTCACATGGTGTGTGATTTTATTAATTTTACTATGTAGTCATATGTAGTCGGAGATCCATGTTCACACATTTAGTCTTGTTTTATTATATAGTTAATCAAATTAAATGCAATTAAACATTGTCAAAAACATATATAGATTTATTCCTTATTCCATTTGTATCATTATCCATGAGGGTATGTCATTTATTTTGTATTCATTGTCATATTATTATATAGTGATTTATTCTGATTTTTATATGATAATATGATTATGAAATATTTCTTTCCTATATTCTATATTAACACTTCATTTGAAAACATTCTTTATTTAAATTTCAATTTAATTTCAATCATGTTGTTACAAGTCCCAGAATAATTCATCAACAACCAATTATCATTCAATTAATATATTATTATAAATCAAAAAACAAACACTATAAAAACATTATTTCATTAAAAATGAAAAAGGTTAGTAACTAAAGTATAAAACCTAGGTTATTGAGCAATTCCTAAATTTTAAAAATTATATAATATATTGATGATAATGTTATGAATGGATAAAATTTTATTTTATATATAAAAAATGGGAACATATTATTAGAGTGAAGAATTTATTTTAATTTTTTTATTTTAAAAACAACATACAATAAAGTGTTTAATTAATTATGCCTTTTTATGTTAACAATTTTAATCTTGCAAGGGAGGGATAAAAATAGGCATAATAATCACGTTAATAATGGAATATGATAACAATATGACAAACTAATAATAAAATTAATGTCATAGATATATATTATGATTTAATTTCAAAAATTAAAATGTAATTAATTCTAACTATTGTATGTTGTTTTTATAAAATATGGATCCTAATTTTTGACTTTAATTTCATATAATTGTAATCATGTGGTTAGTTTTTTCTTATAATTAAATAAAAATAAATGTAATGATTTATTGATGAAATTTTGTTTTAATTAAAATAATTCTTTCCAGACATTAATTTATTAAATATCAAACATTATCATTTTTATAGATAGTATTCACTCTATAAAATAGGATACATGTTTTTCAATTACTGCATAGTATATAAAAACAATTCCAAATTTTCATTTTACCAAACTACATTGGGAATAATTCAATACATACCATGAATTGGAATTTATTTCATAATTAAATTTATTTTATTGTTCATTCCTACATTGTAATTTTAATTATGGTACATCCCTATAAAATGCAAATAGTGATGCAGCTACCATTTGGAATCTCTTATCATGATAACAATATTAAAATATATTTCAAAAAAATCTTATTAACTAAAACATTCATTGTACTCTTTATATCATTTTTTTAAACATAAAATAAATATTTGAAAGCATGAAAAATCAATGTTACAAAATTTTATTTAATGATTTATAAAAATTGATTTCAATAAATTATCAATAAATATCTTTAAATATAGAATAAATGATGGTACTGTTTCTGATAACTATTTTCCAATAGAGCCTATAATGTTAACATATTTATCATTAAGGTTTTTTATCCATTGATCAATGATTTTAAAATTAATGGAGTGTTGGATAATTTATTTTTCACTATAAATATGTATAAATATAAATGAAAAAATAATCATTTTATTGGTTATCTACCAGTCCAATCTGAAATATTTTTTTCTCATGATTTTGGTGTCGGTTTACATTAATGTATGTTTTTTCTTGAATATATCATTGGAAAAAAATTATGATTAAGTATGTTTGAATTCTTAATTTAATATGTATTTAACTATATTAAATATATGAACTAGTGGATGGATATAGGCATGACGATAATAACATGTAAATTCCATTTCAGTAGAGTGAAATGTATTTTTAGTTGTTGAACTTATAAGGTGTTTCATGAAATTTAATTTCATACAATATTGCTTTGAAACATTAAATATCATATTTGGTAACATTAAATATAGATTATTTATCTTATATACATTTGCTTTTTGTTTATTTTTGTTGAAAATAGTTATTTTATTAATCAAAATGAATATATTATATATGTGGTAATAATTATTTTTTTTAAATCTATCGATCGAAATAAATTTATGTGGGTCTATTAGAAATATTTTAAATCAATATTGTAATTGAAAATATTTCTAACAATATTTAAATATTGTTTGGAAGTTTCAACTACCTCAATATAATTAGTGGTGATTTTACCTACAATTAATTATATTCCATACTAAATTTTTTTCCTATATTTAGCTATTGTTACAAACAGTTACACAAAGAAATCATTTTCTATAACCACTGCATACTATGTGTAACAAATATCATGGATAACTATTTAATTATTTATTGGTGGGTTTTAAAACATCTTATAATAAAAGGGAACCATCTATTTTATTTAATTTTAAAAAAACTATTAAATAATTATATGCAACCCTAATTATATATTGATATTCCAATTCATATAAGTTTATACAAGCAGTTAGAAAATTATATATGATCAATTAAAAATTTAAAATATTATAAAAATTACTCATATTTTTAATATTTTATAATGTACATAATGATGTTGAGTTATTTTTGTTTCCTTGTAGGTTTTTATTTGATAAATTAAGATAAAAACTTGTTTTGCTTCCTAAATTCAATGCCCTATTGATAATTTGGAATAACATTGAACATTAGAAATAATATTGTGAATTTTTTGAATATGAATACACTAGGGACTGTTTTTTGGATATTTTGAACCAATTACATGATCAACATGGAAGATAATATAACATAATCAATCGAATCAAGTATAAAAAAATATTTTATCATTATTAAAATGATAAATTCATATCAAATCAAAATTACTATTAGTAAGTTTTGACTTTTTATTTTATTTATTCTAATTGAAATTATTTAGTAATAAAGAAATTGAAGGTGGGTGGAAAAGTGTTTTTTTTTGTATTAGGCCACGAGAATACTAGTGGAATACATAGTTATTATTTAAATTATAAATATTTCATCATATGAAAAAGGATAACAATATTGTTTCTAGAAAAATGGTTTTACCATAGTGGTGGTATGAATATTATTTCCATTGGGGATCCTAGGGGTTGGATGTTGTTGGTGAATTACATAATTATTTAATATGTGATATTTTTAGATTTTTTATAAAAACTTTAATACTTATTAAATTATATAAACAAATGGTTTTTGAATAATTTAGAATATTTTTATTAATTTTATGTGTTATCTTCATGAACATAAGGAATTTTTAGAGCCAATAATGTTAGATTATAAGACGAGAATGAAGAACTATTTCTCAGGAACAAAAATGGTAACAGATTTTATTATAAACATCATCAACCTATGATCCTTTCATAGGGTATGAATTTTTGATATTTTAAATAATATATTTTACTAAATTCATTTCTTTGATGAATAATTATTACATTCACGATGGATATGAAAATGAGAAAAATATAATGAATATTGTAACCCATTAATAAATGATCATATTGAAAAATAAATAATTATATGATAGTGTTAGAATATAGGTGTAAGATATAATTCAACATAAAATAATCAATATAAAAATTTATTTAACAGTGATGGTTTATGACCATAATAATGGAAAATATATTAACATATATAATTAAATTTTTGTATATAAATATTTTATTTGATTATTTCTATTGTTGGGTGGATTTTAATCTAAGGAATTTGGATCATTATTTTTATTGTATATATTTAAATATTATTATACATATTTTATCCATGCAGTATATGGGAGATGTTGAGGGCTTTTCTAATAAAAAAGTCAAATGGAAGTGGTTGATTTGAGGGCGATGTTATAGTGTCACCACATTATGCATGAGATAAAACATGTGGTAAGACATATTAGTGTGGTTTCATGGTGTTGTGAGGGAGAGTGGGTCCATGGATAAAGAGTTGATGTTCAAAAATTAGTTTCATCTATGCATGGTTTGAAGTAGTAGTGGTAAATAAACAGACCACATCTACAATCCTCAAATAATAGGTTAAGACTGTGAGGACACTACGACATGTGATGAGGTTGTTGCGGCCTAGACTACAAAAATTAATTGATGTATATATGATTACATGACTCTTCACCCTCCACATAGTGGTAGATGTTTGGTTTTTTCTATCATATGAGTTTCCAATAGGTTCAAGTGTAGCCTAACATGACATGACCTAATGTATGTTTGTCCAATTGAGAGATTAAAAGTATGTGTTGATGCCTTATATCATAGAATAGTTTGATACATAGGTAACCACATTCCCATTTGGTGTATATGAAACCACTACAACATTCTGAATGGTAGGTATGGTCCCTCCCACATGGACAATTAATTTTTATGGGGATATTTTTTGTTAAATCGACAACATGAGTCTATTTCAATAAAATAAATAGAAAATCATGAGTATTTTTCAATTAATATAAAATTAGAGTATTTTATTTTTCCATTTCATGAAATGTTCTAGAATAGATATGAATAACATGTTTTCAACTCTAGGGAATTAAATATTGAGTTCTTATTTGATGATTAGTTTATTATTATAGAAGATTACACACTCTAATAGTATGGATATGTGAAGATGGAGTTCCCCCCACCATCATTAGGGATGTTTGATTATTTATAAAAATACTAATCTCATAGGATCATCTACCTATAGATTAGATAGGGTATGTTATACTCCCCATACACTTAGATCATAGACCCTCTATCTAATAATTTTGTATTCCACATATTTAAAGACCTCCAATGGGGAAGGATAATCCATTAGAGAATTTATTACCTACCCTTTATTATAGAATATTATGTTCCAATATAATTAATTCGATGCCAAAAATATTTCATGGAAGTAATATATGGGATAAATATTTACTCGTACAATATTAATAGACTATAATGTATGATAATATGTTAACTAAAGAGTAATGTTCAATCATGAGATGGTATTACATTATTGATTCTATCAATAGTGAAATAGTCTTAAAGGTTTATCAACACAAGTTTCTATAAGAGTTGTGACTATTAGAGACCCTATGATTTGCCTCTATATTGAGGAATACATGTTATTATTCACTTCATTATTCATAGTCATTTTAGTAATATTTCTATCCCTATTTTCTCATCGAATTCATATCATTTTGGATTATGGTAGACATTATTGTGATATTCCTTACATCCATGATAATACTAGTTATATAGCATATTTATAGTATAATTTTTTGATTTCCTCCTCATTAATCACTCAAACTGGGTATTTTGCGGGGTAGGATTCACATTTTACTTTTGATTTATGTTTTCTGGTTTTGTACTAATTATGTTTATAATCACCAATATGTGATCCCTATGCCAATATTTGATATATTTATTTGGATAATTCATATGTTGAAGATGGTCATGGTAGAAATTGATCTAGTGTGGTTCCTTGAGAAAACAATCCTTATGATGCATAATAGTACATGATAGAGGAATATTAATTGCAATATTAGAAGGGACCATTGTGAATTTATATTGACATAGTAGTACATTTATTATGGAGGGGCCTCAAATTTTTTGGGCTCTAAATGATAGAATTATTGATTATAATTATTCTATTCTTAGACTATATTTTCATGTTCTTATAGTATTTTTCTCATGCATTTATTATTTATATTTTAGTTATTTATATATATTTTCATTGTGTTACTGGTTGTTATAAAATAGTGTATATAAAAATCTATTTCTGGTTGATATAGACTAACTAATCCCATATTATGATATATCACTTCTTAGGGTTAGTTAATGGCCCCAATATTATTGAGTGACATGGATTCATGGGAGAATATGAATCACTTATGGTGTTCTAATGAGACTCTAGTATTTTCACTTGAAAATCATCTTATGTATGTGTTGTTATTGATTTTTTTGTATTATAGAATTTATAAATTTATTCAACATTATTCCTTTGGAACTATAATATGTGGATTTAATTTAATAAACATTTCCATTATCTACATGTTTATCCAGATTATATATTGGTATCTCAAATACATGTCTACATTTTGTTGAATAAATTGATTTTATTGATGATTTGATATTATATAGTTGTTTTTTTATTATTTTATTAAAATATTTCACTTATGTTTGGATTGAGGGATTGTTACACCAATTGGACCTCTAAAACATTATTGCATGGAGAAATTATAGGAAACATTTTTTTTTTTTACTTTTGGATGGATTTATAGTTTGTTACACCCATTTTCCCAATAAAACAATAGAATATTCTAAAATTAGATGGTTATTTCTTCTTCTTTTCACAAGATCATGTTCTCATATTAGAATGAAATTATCATCCTTATCAACTGCATGGAAAAATTATTTAAATACTAAAATTAAATCCATGCACATGATAATTTTATATAGTATACCACAAAGGGCCTATCCAAGGTCCATATACTGATTAGGATTAGATGTATGTGGAGATATGATTACACACTATAAATTTTATAATTTTTTTTATCATAGAATAATTAACAATCAAAGGGTTACTCAAACATCTTGTCTCTATGTGATTATATTTGATACAATGAATAAAAGAATATTTCATTGGTTTATTGTGAAAAATCATTCATTATAAATGGAAAACTGTCACACCCACGTCCCTGGGCCATGAACCTTGTCATCTGACTAATGACTACCCCCACATGCCAACACATGTCCTTTTTAGTGTGTTTTTTCCTCACTCACACACACCCTGGAAAACTTCCCAGAAGGTCACCCATCTTGATTACTACTCCAAGCTAAGTATGATTAACTATGTAAGTCTAATCAATTAAGCTCCTAAAAAGAAAGGTGCAACTTGTTGACATGAGCCATGTAATTTAGTCTTTGAACCCTTTATCATTTGGGGATGTTACAATCACCCCCACTTTAGAGCACAATGCCCTCATTGTGGTCCCTACAACTCAACCTAGTCAGTGCACCACATTTAAGGCTGGGTTCCTGCTCTGATACCATTTGTCACGACCCACCTCCATGGTCCATGAACCTTGTCATCTGACTAATGACTATCCCCACCAGCCAACACATGTCCTTTTCAGTGTGTTGTCCTCACTCACACAAACCCTGGGAAACATCCTAGAAGGTTTTCCATCCTGATTACTACTCCAGGTTAAGCATGCTTAACTGTGGAATTCTAATCAGTTAGGCTCCCGAAAAGAAAGGTTCACCTTGTTGACATGAGTTATATCATTTAGTCATTTAACCCTTCATCAGGTTTATTGTGAAAAATCATCCATTACAAATGGAAAACTGTCAAGACCCACCTCCCAGGGTCATGAACATTTTCATCTGACTAATGAATGTCCCCACAGGCCAACACATGTCCTTTCCAGTGTGTTTTGTCCTCACTCACACAAACCCTAAGAAACTTCTCAGAAGGTCACCCATCCTGATTACTACTCTAGGATAAGCTTGCTTAACTGTGGAATTCTAATCAATTAGGCTCCCGAAAAGAATGGTGCACCGTGTTGACATGAGTCATATCAGTTAGTCATTTAACCCTTTATGATTTGGGGATGTTACAATCACCCCCCTTTCGAGCACAGGGCCCTCGATGTGGGCCCTACAACTCAACCCTGGTAGTGCACCGCACTTAAGGCTGGGTTCCTGCTCTGATACCATTTGTGACGACCCACCTCCCTGGGCCATGAACCTTTTCATCTGACTAATGACTGTCCCCACATGCCAACACATGTCCTTTCCAGTTTGTTTTGTCGTCACTCACAGACACCATGAGAAACTTCCCAGAAGGTCACCCGTCCTGATTACTACTCATGGATAAGCATGCTTAACTGTGGAATTCTAATCAGTTAGGCTTCCGAAAAGAAAGGTACCCCCTGTTGAAATGAGTCATATCCTGTAGTCAGTTAACCATTTCTCATTTGGGGATGTTACAAAAAAACTGATCCAATAATGGTTGTTCAGTTTTTCTTTTTATCCTCCTTCAATTAATAATCCTTAATTTCTCTTCATGTAGTATACTAATTTATCTATTCTTTCAAAATTTATCAATTACCAATTTATATAAGTTAATTTTTTATATCTCAAAAACATGATCTTGAATTCATCACATTTAGTAAAATAATTAGGTCTTTGAAATACACATTAATCACTCATTAGGTCATAAAATTCATTAGTCTGTTAAATTTAGAAATATATTTTTTATTCTAGAATTTTTTTTATTTACCGTCATCAATGTGTAACATAATCCATTGTAGAATGATCCTTAATAAAAACATGGGTATTATATTCTGTATTCTTTTTTATGGAATAAGGTGAATAAAGAAGAAAATCCCTATTATCTATCCATATTCTGAAATTTAAATCCGGAAAACACTGAGTTTATATCTCGTAAAATCATCACAAAACTCATACCACTCAAGGTTTTGTGCTAGAGATTTTGGTTTTTATTATAATTATCCTAAAGTAAATCCCCACAGAAATATAAAAAAAATCACCTAACATTATATCACCACTACGTTATTTAATGATATGATATTTCAATGAAATTGTTGTGGAATGATAATCTCTTGGGTATACATAAACATGGAGTGTTATATTTTTTTTCAAGAAATTTGTATCTAGATCTAATAAAAACCACTAAAAATAGCTAATGTCTCATCACAGTGTCTATGATATATTGTGATGTAAAAAAAGAATAATTTTTTTAAATTAACAAAAATTACATTCCACAATCAGCAACTACATATGGTGTGGATTGTACTTATGTAAATTGGGTATGATTTAATACAATGTCATATTTTTGGATTCTTTTCTCAGGAAATGTCATTTATCATTATAATGTGATAAATTAATATAATAATAGAATCCATGATAGGGTATCTCCATCTATTCAAACTATTCCCATTAAATAAACCTAACCCATATATATGTTACTGAAACATTCTCCACATTTTACATTTTGTAAAATACTCTATATATTCCCCCAAACTAATTCCATGTTAAATAATTTCAACCAATTACTCCCTATATATAACACTCCCAACATTCATTATCTTATTTTTAACTATAGAATTAACATTGTTTCTCATTTTGTATACAAGAAATAATATAAATATTTAAAAATATACGCGATTCTAAAATAGAGAAAAATGATTTTTACAAATTTTAAATGAATATTTGCGTTAATTGTTATTATAGGGACATGGTAACATGTCAATAATAAGAATATTGTCTATAATTATAAATAGTAAGTTCATTCTCCTTATAATTTCACTTGAAAGTTTTCTCCCAAATCACAAAAAACCATATAATATTAATACATATATAATTAAATTTAATCCACATATAGAATTATTTATAATGTGAAGAGGTTTTTTCTGACATACTGCATGTTTGGGGAGGAGGTTGAACACTAAAGGTTAACTATTTTTTTTAAAAAAACATAGTCAATGATGTTGTAATGATTTCTACTACATGTTTATTGGTACCCATGTATTCAATTTTGATAATTCCACATTCTTCCTTGTCCATAATTAAATATTATTATGTCTCTATATTCTTTATTGTTGAATATTACAAGAGATAATTTCTGAAATTAATAACATATTAGTTATCATAATGGGTTATTGTGTCTATATTCTCATCTTCTATATGATTTTATTATTATTTAAATCCGTTAATGTTTTAATCATTATTTTTTTCTCTAAAATTCAGCCTTATATATAATTATTTTGGGTGAATATCTGTTTCTATAGCTAACCAATCCAATGAATTTTATTTAAAAAATGTTATCCTGTATTTCTATATTTTTTTCCACAAATTATAATAACTAATCCATATCTGAGTATTAAAATAAATCACCATTATACCCAAAAACAATTATACCCATAATCAATCATTCCTTGAATTTACATCAATATTATTTTCAAAACCAAGTAGTGTTCCTTTATAGGATATCATTACTACCACAAATCAAAACATCTTGAAAAAATAATTTTTCCCTTATTATATAACGATATGATAAAGATCAATTCAATACCAATTAGTTTGTGGCATAAACTTATATCTAATAACTATGTTGGAATATTTTATCTATATAATGATTTCGGGATGAAACTGTTTTTCATTCAGGTATCGCACACTTTTTCAATACCTCCACTATATATTTTAATTGGTAAAAAATATCACATCCCCTATTTTGTTAAAATTCATTGATAGAAAAGATATTAGTTATTTAATAATTAACATTTAAAATGATCATCTAGTAATTGATTGTGTTATTCCATGAAATGGAATTTTTAACCTGAATCCATTTAATTATAATTTCTAATTATAAATCCCCTTGGGTTTTTATGTTTACTTTTTATTTGATAATTGTTTTTTAAATTGTTTCTTGACGTCCATTTGAAAATATTTGATTTTTTCACACTGTAGTTTGTGTAAGAAATATTTTATTGACTCAAGTATCACTTCTAAAGTAAAAGGTTAATCGATATCGATACCCTCAATATTTACATATCCCAGACACACCTACATTTTATTGTTTCACATCACCTTTCCATCTTTTGCATATTTTTTTATCACCCACTTCAATATATACTAGTTATATATTTTGTACACTTCACAAGATCCCATGTATTATTTTATCAATTAGATCTTAAATTTTCTCATACAAAAGTTTCATGATTCATATTTCATTATTATTTAAATGAAATCGACACAATTTTTATTATAGATCTGTATGATTAATATTTCTTATTGATTAAGTTCATGTTATATAATACTTATAATCTATTATATTTAACTCATTGACTATAGATAATCTATTACACTATTGAGTGAATGGTTAAAACCCTTTTTATGTAATTTATCCATTGAATCAATCAAAAATTCTACTTGTCATTGGAAAACATTTATACCACAACATTGTTTTTATTTATCCCAACCGACACTCAATTCTAAATTATAAATTTTGTGCCTAGAATTTGGTCAATGACATTAAATCATATATTTCCATGATCATGTTTATGAACGTTTTTAGGCACAATAATTCCATACTAAAAAAGTTTAAACTTAAAATAATAACCTCAACTATTGAATCTTTTGATTTATATTTGTATCCCTTGTCTTTTAAGAGGTAACACTTGCTACCAAAAACCATAAAGTTCATAAAAATTGGATTGTATCCATGCCAAATCTCATAGGGGGACCATCTTTCCTCAAGTATTTAAAAATAATTATTATATATATATATATATTTACATGAATAGTGTCCATTGAATAGTGACGAGAGATGTAAAATTTATTGAGTTACATTTTTCTGATCTCATTTCCATTTTAATTTTCCCTTCTGCCATACCATTTTGTTGTGTTGTTTTCACTTATGAAAAGTAATTCTTTATTTTATGCTTCAACGTGTAATTTTATATAACATTATTGGTGTTCTTTGTGTCATTTTCAAATTTCATATACTTGATTTTTTTTCATCCTTATCTCTTTTCTATAATCATATGATACACTCAAACCACTTTTCAATAATCATATGATACACTCAAACAAATCCATTTTTTTAAAAGAAAAAAGATTAAACCTATTCTAATATAATCATCAATGTTGATGATGATGCATTTCAAATCATTTTTTCATTGAATTTTCATGTGTATAAATGAATTGATGTGAATCAGATCATCAAAAATGATGAATCACATCAGAGTTTTTATAATAGGTAATTATCGATAATTTTTTACATATACATATATCACAAAACTTTAGCCATTTTCATCTCAAATTTGGAACACAATTTATGAAATTATAAACTAGATACATTTTAATTTTATATTTATTAATATATTTGACCATCCAGTAAAAAATATTATTTACTTCATCTATCATACTGACAAAATATTACTCTATGAATTCCATACGATTCATATCGTTAGTGGTTCACCATACATTCATCATTGAGTTTCCATTTTTTCATGTTAAAAAATACACTTTAAATTAAATGAATCATCCGGTTTTGATTGAAAATTTGTTTTAATTATCAAAAGGATATATCAATGATCAACAAAATAATGTATTAACATATTCTATAAAACATATCACACTATAATTTTCCATCCACATATATGAATGTTTAGTGTTTCATCACTGGTGAATCTAACCATACCATTAACATGTTATGTTATATTATTCAATACGTTCATGTTTTAGATCATGTAAAATTAATAAATACTACTCATAATCCATGTGATTCTACTTATTTTTGAATTAAGAGTAATATAAAAAAATATTATCATTCTCATTTTTCATCTTTTACATCCATGATATACTTGATTGTAATTATACTAAACAATTTATCTACTCATTTCCCCCAACAATGTCTATGAGGTCATATTACGCTTCCACTAATAATTAAATGATATTTTTCAGTTATATATAATTTAATTGATTATAACACACACTCATTTCAATTTCATATAAGAAATTTGTATAGGTTCTGAGCGTAGTGGAAGTGTAGGTTGGGCGTGTACCCACCTTTGAAAATTTACATAATCGATGATTAATTCAAGATCAATATGATGATGAATGCCAGAATCCATGCAATTGAATCAAATATAAAATAAAAAGAATAAAATTCAAAACTGATAAGTTAGGATCGACATATTTTTTTAATTTATTTAATTAATTTGTAGAATTAAATCTATAGTGATTATTTTTTATTTCATGTGTATTACCATGGTTTTAAGGTGTGACTTTATTGATATATAGAATCCAAGGATATTAATATTTTATAATCACTTCCAAATCATTCTCCTTGATCCGGTGGAGGAGGATCTCTCTCGTTCTTGAGATAGTTCTTCAGGGGTGAAGAGTTTTCTAGGCTTGAGAGCTTTTCTCTAAGGGTGTTTTAAAGAGAACGACTAGTTAGATAGTCAAATAACCCCTTAGAAAATATAAAGAATAATAAAATAACAAGGAATTTAATTTACCAAGTAATAATAAATAATTAACCATGTTCTGGTTTCTTAATTTATTATCCATGTGAAACCCCATGTCAAATAATAACAGCAATGATATTATTTCAATGGCATGTGATTAACTTACACATTATATTTAAATATTATTAAACTAAATTATAATTAATATTTCTTTATATCTATACCCAAAAAATGATCTATAAATCCTCCTCAATATTTATAGGGCCTTGAATAATGACTATTTATTTATTATATAAATATAAATTTATTATTAATTGATAAATAAATATTATCTCCATAAAATATTTTCTCGAATCACTAGCAATGAAATAAATGTGATGAAACAAAATTAAATAATTATTAAACCACTACTGGGAATAATATTTATTCAACTTGTTAAATAAATAAATTATTTAACTCAGATACTCACTACACAATATGTGTGACCCTCTAGGCCTCTTTATTGTTGGAATTTAGAGGGCTTGCATAAAGTCTAAGAATACTATCTAGGAACGGGTATTGACACCCTAGAAAAACAAGTAGAGGTTGCAAATACATGATAACTAAGATGAATTATTACCATATAATATAATCATTTTGTCCTGATATCTCTAATCATGTTGGTTTAATGCAAGTACCATCAACCCATGTGCTTGATTTCTCATTCTTTGACATCCAAAAATTGAACATGAATTTAGAACACTATGGAAATAGATTTATTTAGGCTATATAATTTCCATATAAGGTCCTAGTAAATATACTTCTATAAAATTAAAAATACTTTCTAACGTTATTTATTAAAAAATTATTACTCATGACACACCCAAAATATCCTACCTCACTGTTAACATCTGTCATCACAGTTTTCATCAATAAATTTAAGTGAGTGATTTATAATACCCATTAATAATAATATTAAAATCTAAGGGCCAATACACACGTCCGCAGATACGAACATCTAATGAATCTTATAAATGTGGATTTCCCACTGGTCGGTCTTGTTCCCATAATATCCTTCTGGATATTACGAAAGGCTCACACAAAGAGACGGTGCCTCAAAGTTTCATGATTCCCCACCCATGATAGCCTCTATAATTTGTGTCCCTTAAAATGATATCATCCATCCATAGAATATATATTCAAGAATAGTTTCATGGAATATCTAGGTTGTCATCATAACAGGGATCTTCTGTTTCCTTTTAATGTGACAACTGTTCTTAAGACTTTATCACATACTATGTCATGTGTAAGAATAATCATGATGTGATAAGTAGATTATTAATATTCATCAAATGAATACTGTTTTATCATAAATTAAAAAAGAATTTGGTTTCTAGGGAACCAATTCCAACAATTATTAATATAATATTTCTTGAAATTTTGATCATTTTTATCAACTATTCACTAAATAATACCAACTAATGAATTTTAACATTGTGTTGTTAGATATGTGGTCATCCCCCTCAGTAGACTATCCATAGATACTCCTTTGAAAAATATTTTTAACTAATTATACTATATCATTTTATAACATTGAGACACAAAAACTACTAATTCATAAATAGATATATTTTACTACTTTTTATTTCCCAGTTTTTTCTCTTAGTATTTTTTTTGGTAAATTTAGAGTCCTTAGTGTTTGAGTGGTATAACTAATTTTTTCATTTATTTTATCCATTGTGGTTATTCCCCCTAATATGGACATATTTAACTCCTAACAGATTTCATTATTTCCTATAGGAAAATTATCTTACTCATGATAATGTTTCCCAATAATTTATACACTTATTCCCACAAATTCTATCAACATTTTATTGGATATCATTCTGAATTTTGTCATATTATAATCACCATTGATTTAACTTAAAAATAAGAAATTCCTTCTCAAAGATAAAAATTTTTCATGAGTTTATTTTACCCCAATATTTCACTTTTTAATTCATGATTTAATATCTCAAATAATATAATTTTTATCATTATTCACTAATTATTTATTAACCACATCATTAAGTGTCTCACTAGTATACCAATGTTGTTTTACAACATTTTCAAATATTTTGATTTCATAATTGAGTTGATAAATACATTCTTATTATTACAAAAATTTTCCATTGATATTTTGGATTTTTATGCTTAAAATTTTATATTATTCATGTGATACTATTAATTTTTCCATTAGATAAATTAATCTATCAGTTTTCTTCTATAACAATTTACTATTTGTCATTTTAAATGGATTCCATCAAACATATAGAATATCTAAAAAAATAACTAATAATTTCTAAAATATAATTTATTACCTCCATCCTCTTTACAATTATTATATTATGTTGGAACCTATTTCCTGTTTAATTTATTGATTGAATGTTTTTTCTTGATGAAATATTCTATATTATATTATTTTTATGATTTTATTCTCTATTGTTAGCCTTCAATGGAAATCATTCTATAATTTATGAAACTAGTCAATAATTTTCATATAAAAATGGTATCATATATATATATATATAATCATTTTAATACATATCTTTAATTTTATCATTATAAGTGAGAGAAATTCCTCATTGATATCTTTATTTTTTATTTCCATCATCATGTAAATCCAGATTTCCCATGGATTCAGAAAACATATATTTTGAAGGTTGTATAGATGAACATTATGGAGTGGAAAACATTACGTAGTCCAGTATATTTATATAGATATCATCATGAGATAACTAAATGATATTTTATTCTTTAATATATTACATAATATAATTGTAAAAGGGTGTTTGTCTTCAATGAATTTTATACATAATTTCTTAAATTTTCAATTCGTCAATATGTCTAAAGATTGATCCTAGGATTTTAGATATATAGTAAAATAGAATATAAATATTCTCATTTAAATTCATCTTTAATTACTAAATTTTCTGAAAATGTCCTTTATTTTTATTCATTTACAATTCCACATCCACCATAAGTGTTGTTTAATTTCCCCAGAATGGATTTTAGTTACCTGAAGCTCATAATGTTTTGCATATATGTATTCTAATAAGACATTATAAAATATTTGTTTCCTTTTAATATGTATCAAGATGTATCATACAGGTTTATCCATTTTCATTTATATAACATCATTGACCTATATTTGATGTATTTGAGTAGGGGAAGCATTGTGTGCATTATATTCTATTTGATAAATAATATTATTAATCAACATTTGGAAATTATTACCATAATAAAAAATCACATTATTAATCATTTTTTTTGTTATTATAATATATAAATGAATAATTCATTTCTCAGTAACCGTTTGTAATGGATACCATATGTTACATCCATGGGTCCAATACACCCTTATAAGTTCGATATATTTGATTGATAATTTGTTCATTTCATTCACTACATATTTTTTTTCATGTGTATAAGAAAGTCATTAACAGCTAATCATAAAATCACACACACTATCCATATTATACAATTGAATATGAATTATTTTAATATATTACATGTTTCATTACAATGGGATAATTTTTAGAGAAAATAATGAAATTGCATCATGGTACTACAGAATGCCATTACTCAGTATGCATGTTACATTAATTTTATGAATGATCAACTATCTAGCCTATGTGAACTCTCTCTATTTTTATATATCTTCACACTTATTTTGGGAAAGATATACAATAAGCCACAATATAATGAAAACATAAAATTATTCACTAAAAATATAATATATGGTCCAACAATAATGTTGTTTTTATATTTCAATTACAAATTAATCACTGAACTGTATTGGTTCAATTTATATCAGTATCCACTTATATATAATATAGAATGATCCATTATCCTCTCTTCTTTCATCATCCTATAAATCCTAATTTAAAATAAGGATTCACTTCATTAAAATGTGCACGATGGACTTTATCCATGAAAATAATTTATTAGATCATGAGAAAATACATTATTTTTAAATTAAGGGTTCTAGTCAACTGTACACTAATGAATTGAAGAAGGATTTTTAATGGATAGACTATCCATCAATTGCCTTATTTATAGAGTAACCTGTATCGATTCAATATGATACTTATTTAAAACTCGTAGAAAATAGAGTAATTTTTATCACTAATATGGTATTAAATTCAACATAACATTCTATGATCTCCACCAATGTAAAATAATTAAATCCCTAAAACATGATGGTTTTATTTTTGAAATTCTTCTTATCAAAAAAATCAGTCACAAATTGGTTATCCCGATTGTAATGTTACATCCTTATTCTCAAATATATCACCCTAAAAAACATTATCCAATAATTCACCTTTCATGAGTTAATGGGATAAAATTTATGATATTTTTAGAAATAGTAATAACTATTTATGCTACTTATTTTTATTTTTATCTATTATATTGTATCAATTTTATACGGTCTATTTGAGGATTAATAAATCCCAAAAATATACTCACAGACTATTTATATTAGTCATTGGCCTTTGTGACTTTGATTGTCCCATGAGTCTATTAGATATTTTAATATGTGGAAAATTAATTCTTGGGTGATATTCTATATAAACATTTCCCAAAATTGTTAAATATACTTATTGATAGATAAAAATAGGCGATTTTACGTTGAATTTTTACACATATCATTAGAACGTCTGAATCCCTTGAAGAAGGATAAAAAATAATTTTCTATGAGATCTACGCTTATAATCGATATTATGTATAATATATTACATCCAAATATAAAGAAACATATAGATGCAGAATATTAATTATTTAAAGAGAAATTATAATGGATTAAACATCTAGATATACACTAATAATTTATTTCTAGATTAAATGAAAATATTTGACTTGGAATTCCATCCTTTTCATTACATAGATTGAGTGTGTAAATGGGTATAATAGTAATTTTATTTTAGTAGAATTATGTGTTAAAAATATTATAACACCAACCCTTTTAATAATTAATTTAAATTAAATTATTATAATTATTATTTATTACAATTGTAATTACATCATTCTTTATTCATATTTATTATGTTCAGTTTCAATGTTAATTATTTATAAAACTAATTCTATAGTCACTATGTTAATATACATTCATTTACTTACAATTATATATATCAACCTTATAAGTAACATTCATAATCAAATGATCATTTGTTTAAACATTAGGATGAAATAGTATGAACCATATGACTGGTCTATATAGACCTTATGACTGTTTGTATAAACCATAGAAAGATATTTTATAAACCTCATGGGGACCAAGGTGAACCTTAATATTAGAACCATACAAGATCATCTATAATTTCAAACCCTTATGATATTTACTACAGGTTAAACATTTATTTATTTTAAAATTTTATCAATCTAATATGAAAACTAACGTAATATAAAATATGAAATTATGACAGGTTACTATTTAAATTCTTATAAAATGAGTTTTAAAAATCATAAAAAATGGTTCAAAAAGATATTAATTTTATAAAGTCTTTTGAGATATAAAGACATACGTTATTCAGAGTCTTATGAGGAAGATCTATGTTAATATGCTGTAAGTCATTATGATAATCTAAATGTCTACATATGGTTTATATGTCCAGATGACATGGACATAAATTAAAATAAATACTATAAGTGACTCAATCATAAATATTTAAAATTTTCTATATATTATATATTTTTGTTCATGATTTTAGTGTCCTTTAAAATAATGGTTTGAAATGTGGAAAATATTTTTAATATCAATAGAAGGATTATAAAAGTAAAATATCATATACATAATCATGGATATCTTTGAAGCATTCTGAGGAAGAATTATCAAATAAATTATTACTCTAAGTTTCCTATAAAATATATTTTTTAAAAAATATGAATGTGAGAATAATATTATATTCAAAATAGTAATACTATTTTTTACATTGTGATAAACAATGATCCTCTATGTGTGATTTTTTATTTAGTGATTGTGCATTAATTTACTTTTCTTTCTTTATTTTTTTTATTTTGGTTTTAATGATGTCAACATGGTTCATATATTCAAATGAATACTTTCAATTTATGGTATTATATTCCAAAAGTATATTTGGATTTTTTATGGTATATATACTATATAAATGGTTTTTATATAAATTTTTTATACTCTTTAAATGAATGATGTGTTCTTTGTTGAGCCTTGGTTCACAGAGTTGTAATGTTGTTTTAGGTCGTTCTAAAAACAATATTGGGTGATTTTAAAGGGTAAGAATTCATTCAATAGTGAGTTTTTTTAGTCAATATATTTTTTTATCAACTAGAAGTGAGTAGTGAATAGTATATATAGGTTCTCTTTTATATATACTACTATAAATTCAGTTATTTATTTTGTTTATTATTATACTCGACATGTTGTTATATTTTAATACACTTTTAACTACATTGTGTGAATCTGTATTATAATCATAGTTAATCAATAATTTCTTACATTATTATTTTAATATCCTACCATTTTTAAGATCGACTAATCACCCTTTGTGACCTAATTTGAAACTATAACTATTGAAACTATTGGTATCAGATAAAATTAATTTTGGAAAAATATTCTCTTTCTTATATTTTAATTATTTGAATCCTATACCAAATATAATGATTGAAAGAAGTTTTTTAGATATTGGGATGAAAATTATAATGTGGGTTGGATCCCTTAAAAAACAACACATTTTTCTAAAAATGAATCGGGATAATAACACAAATAGATGAAATATTTCCTTAAACATCTGGGAATAGTTTTTTGGTGGAAAACTGTAAAAAATATAAACTACATTATTGATATATAGATGTTGTTATGATAAAAATGATATAAAATATTTTTTAAATTTTAATGTTATAATTATATCACATTATATTATTATTTAAAATGTATTTATTCATGTATCAATATATATGATATCATAAGAAATTTATAGAATAATATAAGTCACAAAATTCAACACACAAATTCTTAAATGAAAAAAAATTAACACTACATCCATTGTACCATGTAATCATGATGGGAAGAGATGAATAACTTAATTAGATGTCACATAGATTCATAATAATAGTAAATGGTTTGAGTTCACATAGAGAATCTTCAAATAAAATTATAACTATTGATGAGGAGATGCAGTATCAACCTAAATAGTTTCATGAGTATAATAAATTAGAAAATAATTGTAATAATTTTATGGGGAAAAAATGGTTCAAATCATTGGTTCACTAGGGTTGGATACATTTTATGTGAAATAAAATTACATGAGAAGATAAATTTCATGGATAGAAAAAACAAGCATTGTTAATATTTTACCCTAAGTATTATAGTAATCTAATGGGTAACAAAATTAATTTATTCAAAAGTTATTCCTATTTAATAAAATATGAGTTTAGAATACTATAGGCCTCAACGTGGGGGGTTCATGTTACGATTCTATTTCAAAAATATCAATGAAATAAATAAATAAATATTCTTCATTTTAAATTAATCGCTAAAATATAAACTCAATATATAGAATATTTTTAATAGGGGGTCTATAAATAAGAATTTTTTTATGTTGAAATGAAATTTAAATATTTTTTCTACATAATGTTACACTATAATATAGAAAAATTATAATGATGAGATAACTAACTACACTTATCATGATTCTTAAAAAAATTGAATGATTTGAAGGATAAAAAATGTGATTCATAAAAGACAACTAGAAGGATGATCTAAATAATTATGATAATGTCATAAAATATAATGATGCTTCATAAATTACATACACTTTGTCTAGAAATTTAGGACTTATTATGTCATAATGACTGATACTGAATCACCCAAGGAAATACAAGAACTAAAGGATGATATATAAGTAATAACTAATGGTTGGAAAGATATGTTCAAATGAATTTTATTCCTAAAGTGATTCAGAAAATGAATAGAAGTGGATAACTTTCCAAAAGTATAAAAAAATATTAAAATTTATTGTACTAATTCATATTGAAATATTGATTATAAATTATATTGTTAATGTGATTATAAATTAATCAATTAAATTAATGAAATATTAAATAAGGATATTATTTGAATTTATAAATTATATGAAGTTTTATAAGGTCAAAATAAAAACATTTATAAAAATTTGAATATTTTACTCTTGAGAAAAATAATTATTCTTTTGCGATTTTAAAAAAAAAATCATTATAAATTTACTAAACTATTATAAATTAATCATAATTAAATTTCATAATATATGAAAAATAATTATGGGGGAAATAAGATCAATTATTTTCCCTTAAATGAATAATATATTGGATAAAATAAATTTCCAAATTTTAATGAATGTTATAAATTATTAAGTGAATGAATATAAACATCATGTGGGATAAAATTAGAGATAATTTAATATTGGTTCTTGGTTGAATGAGATGTTTCATAGTGACTTAGAAATCTAAAAAAACTTAAAGTTTGTAGTGATTAATTTTTTAATGGGAATGATGTATTTGAAAATATTATCTATATGAATAAAAATATTAAATTGTAACATGATCATTGATATAATAATAAAATACCGCAATATAATATGACAAATTATAAAAAAATATAAAATGAAGTGTTACTAATGTTACATGTTTGACGTATAATATTGAATTGAATTATCGAAATTATTATTCTTTTATATTTTATCAATCATTGTGATTAAATTATTTTTTATAAGAATTTTACATTTATATTAAGATAAAAAATTATGACTATTTATGTATTTTAGATCTTAAATAATATATCTATAATACCCAAAAGAGCATTGGTAGGAGAAAAAGTTATTGAATGAATGATTTAATAAAATATTCCACAAGTGTGGTAAGGATATATAGTACATGTATAGAAAATTCTTGTGATAAACCTAAAAAAGATACCCTAAAAAATTGGTACCCAACCTAAACCATCATATACTTGAATGGTGTTCATGTTCTCCATGCGAAAGAGAATAAAACCGAGGAATGAAACCCAACTAGAGGAAAAATTTTTCTCTTACTAGAATATAGAAACATCACATCTATATATACATACACAAGACTTGAAAAAATAGATGAAGTTTACAAAAATAAAAATATTTCATAAAAAATGTAATCATTAGAAGAAATAAAAATCAAAGGTATCTAAACAATCCCTAATTTTTTCATGCAATAGAAAATAAAAATTGAAACTAAAATCACTACTCTATGTGATATCTTGGAAAAAAATACAGCCATCTAACAATTGACTACCCATAAAAAATTGACAGAAACGTCACCATGTCACTGTGGATCCAAGATTATCCCTATATTTAAAGACATAATAAGGTCTACACATCAGTAACTGGGTTCATATTGTGTGATATAATGATGTTTAATCGTATCCCATTTAAGTGTTGCATATAAAGTCTATATATAATAATCATAAAAAAGTCAAAATTAATGAAAACAAGGCATGATAATTGGTTAAAAGTTTTATTTTTAAAAGAATGGTAAAATATTTATCCTTTTTCCATAGTTCAAAATAATCTAGTTAAACCATTTTCGATGCATATCCCAAATATAAATACAGAAATCAAATCCCTAATGCAAAACTCAAAATCATAGGTAACATCACATCATGAGTAAGTATTGGATCATTATAGCTAAACATTAATACCAAGACATATACATTCATGTGCATCAATAATATATATATATATATGATGTTGAGGATTTTTTCATAAATCCATAATCAATATTATCCCCATAAAAATTTATCACGGTGATGACCACATAATTTTCTCATGAGTAGGTCACAGAATATATTATCAAAATATTACATTATTAATATTTTTTGTTATAGTTATATTTAAAAGTGGGGATTTATAATCAAGTAAACAAATTTAAATGAAAAAATATCAGATAAAAATAATATTTTACAGTAAGATATTAAGAATTAGATGTAATTTGGACTGAAAAAACAAAAAAACTAAATATGGTGGTGGTGGACATGATTTTATCCATAAACAACCCATTCATCAATAATTATAAATTTATGAAAAATTAAATTATCCAATATATAATCAAAAATCATAGTATACACAATTAGTACATATTCACCATATTTATAAATCAAATTTTCTTTTTTATTTCATTGTGAATGTGATCTAATTGTCAAAAGACCACCGAGAAACTGAAACATATTAGACATGTTGTAATAAATAGGGATACCTCACCTCAAAAAAGTGTAAATAGAGAAGAAAAATAGTTTACATTTGTAAATCAATAAATGATATAGAACAAAAAATGAATAAATTATAAATATAAATGAAGAAACCTCCTTCAATCAATAAAACATTTTTGAAAATAATTCATAAGAAGTTTTTATAATGAAAAAAATTATTAAAAGGGAAATTACATCATATTTTCATTTCCCACCACCACAAAGAGTTTTTTCACTTCATGGAGTGTTTAATTATTGAAATACACTTATTATTCTTCAAATACAATCATTCACAACCCAATCCTTTCATCATTACATACCTTTTAATGAAAGTGAAAAATTAAATTTATTGGAGAAGATTTTGGTACAATTATTTCAAGTTATGTACCTCAAATGTTGGATAAATTTTGGATCTATAACCATCATAATTTTTGAATAGTTCCTTAACAACTAATGTTATTAATCGTATTTTCATTATCTCAAGAATTAACTATCTATTTTGGACGTGTATTTGAAATTATATTCCCTAGTTACAAATGTGATATTTCTCTTTCTGATGTTATCTATTACACCATGATAATTTGTGAAAAATTGTTTATTCAAATTAGTTCATTTTTTTTGATATTTATTAATTCACGCAACAATAAAAATAGTTTAATTATGTTAACAAACTTTTTTTGGATAGAGTTATAAAAACAACAAGTTAATCATCCCCTAAAAACAACATAAATTTTAACTTGGTTTACATGGAACATCAATTTGGCATATGTTACATGAAACACCATCTTTTTTTATGTCACATGAAACAATATGCTTCTACAAAACATCATTTTATTATTATAATTATTTAAGCAAGAAAATTATAACCTAGTAATTAAAATTTGTAGTGTGAGTAATAATAACTAATTTTAAAATATTTTTTATAACGGTTTTATATAATTAAAACATATTGAAAATGAATGATGTATTCTTTGGTAAAGTCATTATATGTTTAAAAATAATATTTTTTTAGATGAACTTCTTTTAATACCCTTCTGGGAAAAATAATAAAATTAATTTAAGACCAATATAAAAATTGAATTTTATAAAATAATATTCATTTTTCAATTTAGAATTTAGAATTTATTATATGGTGAATTTATGGAATTTATATGAGAAACCTCATTTTTGGAAGAATACTGAAAAATACTGAATTTTAATTCAAAAAAGGTCTCATCTATTTTCTTTATAAGGTAAAATTAAATTTAAAATTAGTTTATAAAGTAAAAAATAGATAAATTATAATTATTTATCCAATATTGTTAATTGGAATCGTTTTTATTTTAAAATTAGATAAAAACACTTATTGATCATTTTAATGATTATACATTAAAAACCTGATTTATCTCCACCTCTACGAGTTTAGTGTTAATCTTAGTTTTCCAACTTCTATGATTTGAATTTTTAAAAACAAAAATACTGTATTATAATAATTATAACATTTTTATATTATAAAATCAACTTGATTTTTGGTGAAGAATATTAGTGAAAGTGATAAAAATTAATAACAGTGATTAGGGTATAAATAAACATAACAAGGGGTTAAAACATAATATTGAGGACCCAATTGACCTGAACACTTATCCAAAACAAAATTGGTTGAAAATAATTCTACCATATCACGTTTTTTTACAAATTTTATTGTTTATTGTGATACTATTAAATGAATTTTCCCTATATAAAGGGTTATGTAAGGAAAAAAAGGGATAATAGAACTTTCAAACAATTAATATTTAAATAACATTAAGAAATATTAAGAAAAATAATATTTTCATTTATACATATAATTTTGAAATATAAATTGTTTATTTTTATCATAATAAATTATCATTACTTTTTGGAGATGATTTAGTAACTTAAAATTCATAAGAAACACTAATATAGTAATTATTTAATTAATAATTGATGAATGTAAATGATAGTACAAATGTTAAAAGTGAAGTAAATTGTTAGACTTTTTTTCACTAATTAATTTTTTGATGCATATATGTTATAAATATATTAAATTAATATAGTTTAATTTCAATATTTTTTTTCATATTTTCAAATATAAATTAAATAAATAATGTCAAAATCTACATTTATGTAATTTTGCAATAAATGATATTACATTAAATGATTTAAAATTAATGAAAAACCTATATTATTCCATATTATCTTTAATTAATAATAATTATTAATTATGATATATTAATTTACCAATTCATCTTTTATAATTAACATATTGAACCATATATCGTAGAATCATTTTTTGCATGATTCGGGTTTAAGCCATTTTTTTGCGCTTCACATATGCTTGTTTTAAAATTAATTTCCCAAATAGGTGATATTTTTATTTTTAAGAACATGTATCATAATTATTATTAAGTGTCTCTATATTTTCAAAAAAACCTAACTTTAATAGAGTGTTAATTTTCAAACTACATAGTTTATACAACTAGCGTCATTAACAAACACCTGAATGATAAAATTTAGGTAACATAAATGTTATGAACAAAATAATAAATGAACATATTTTTGTGAGTTAGATGTGTTTATAAAACCTCATTCACATTTAATCCATTTTCAATGACATTAGGTATGGTATACGTCCCAATAATTAATACCTCTTGGTACTTAGTAGAGTTCCACTACCCTTCCACTATAAAAAGGAAATCACTCTACCACTTCCTCACTCCTCTCAAACCACTTAGTTTCATACATTATATTCCCAATACACTTCCCAGAAACTATACTTTCCTCCTATGAATCCTCCCCTTAAGAATAATGGAATCCAATGAATCCTATAGGTGAAAACCAAAAGAAGCTACCCAAATTAGGGGTACCATTCTTCCACCAGATATCTTATATTATTTCCATTATCCACCGCAAAAAACATTTTATTCCATGATTTTATTACTGAAAAAATATCTGAAATATACTGGTATTTTTTTATAATTCCATATAATAGGTAACGAACATAATATTTATGTGTATGAAGAGCTACGACCTCAAGAAACAATGATTATTCATTTTTTTCATTTAATGCCTCTCATCAGAAGAATTATGATGGAAAATATATTTACATATGATATATATTTAATTAATTTATTATTTTTTATTTTTTTAGTTTGAAAATACCTTTATGATTTTCATCTTGTCTAAATATTATAAATTCATTTGAGGAAGTGTCGACAATTTCCCCCTCAAAGCGATGTGATTCCTTCAGACATGACATGTAATGTTTTAAGGATGGATATAGTGAAATTATATGATATATATGATGTAATAATTATAATTTAATAATGGTATATAAACATATTCATATATATACACATATTTAATTTACTATCTTACATTCAATATGATAATAAAATAGAAATTGTTTTCATGAGTACGTACAACTTACCTTTTCTATGAATTGTGTATTCCATTAGATACTTCTATATTATAAAGATTATTATAACAAATAAATACTAAATATAAATTACATTTATATCATTGTGTAAATTTATTAAATAATTATATAATTAAAAGGATCAATGATATAAAAAAATTAGACACATGCGAAGAACAAAGAAAATATTACACGACGTGAAACCTTAACATAGGATTGTTATCAAGAGGGTAATATAAAGTCATAATCAAAACAATTATGGTATTATATACAATAATGTTATTAGTTAAAATATTTATAATAAACCTATATTTACAATGCATCATTCTTGTATGAGTGTGAATAGTTTCAAGACACAAGGTAAGGGAATTTCATCTCACTTTTTATTTATGTGAGATACATGATTTATTCCCCACCAATTCCTTTTCTTTGGTGTTTATATTAAAAATTGATGTATATTGTGATTATTATAACTAAAATAATGGGTATTTAAATACCCATTCTATTATTCTTCTTTCATGGGGTTTCAGTTTCAATTTTTACCAAACCTGTAATGAAATTTTCTCTCATTTTTCCTTCTTTGAGACACATGTAATGTTATGCACCTATATTTTTTCCTTGAGGTGAATATAATTCCTTTTAAATTTTATATCATGGATATCCTTATTTTCATGATATTATATGATTCATTTAATTTCATTTTTATAACATGGGTTTTATGGTTAAAATTTACCAATAGGTAATAGTTTATTGTAACAATCTCGTCATTTGTAGAGATTATTTATGTTTATGGATTATTTGAGGTAATATTATGATCCATATCTCAAGAACATTCATTACTTTTATTCTATTATGTTTTTTTATCATATTTTCATGTTCTAGTACCATTTTTTTACTCTTGGGTACATAATAGAGTAAAGAAATTATTTTTAAGTAATCCCATGATTATCCTCTCTTCTGTTAAAAATCTGTGTTCTTTAAAAACCATGTTTTCTAAAATGGGTTTCCATGATTTTTATATTATTCTCTTAAAATATTTAAAGTATATTATTTCCATTTTTCATTTCCCCATTTTTTCAATGAAATATTCGTCTCTATTTTTAAATAAGTAATTATTAACGTTTTACCATTCAATTAAAGAAGGCTCTTCTCACCTCATACGACATATAAATATTTACCCACTATTACAATCAGCATCCCCTTGAAGATTCATTTTCATGATAAAAAGTTATTATTTTATAAAAGAAATTTTATTCATAATATTCTAGATATTAATTTTTTTAATTCATTTTTAATGAAAAAGGTTTCTTAAAAATGTTTTATAGTGTTCAATTCTTCATTTATAAGTTTTAAAAGATACTTTTAAAGGATATGGTTTTTAAAACGTTATATATTTTAAAAATTATTTAATATTTTTGAATATTTCTTTATAACATTTAAATTTATTTTCAATTTTTCCCCAAAATGTTCTCTAGTGTCTTTCATATGTTTTCTGGTAAAGGTTTTTCAAAATGTTTTCAAAATTTCATTATATGTTCTCAATTAATTTTCAAATAAACAGTTTTTAAAACATTTTCAATATTTATTTATATATTTTTAATGTATTTTCAATGAAATAGTTTTCTAAACGTTTTCAAGCTTTCATTATATGTTTTAAAAGTATCATAAAATAAATATTTTTCAAATTTTTTTCAAGATTCTATTATTAGGTTTCAAGGAAAATGGTTTTCTAAATGTTTTATGTTTAAATGAATATTTTTCAAGAAGAAATGATATTTTCCTCAATGAATTTTTTCAAAATATCAGTCAAAGTTATTTTTAAATAAGATTACATCTATTGATGTTACTCATTACCTTATAAGAAATGATCAAAAGGTTACCTTCATATTTTTTGATGAATGTTTCATGTTTTTATGGGATTATTATTAGGACACCAATTTATCTTCCACGAGTTATATCATTTTCAAAACTAATTCATTTTATAGGTTATTCAATTGATGAAATGATTATTAAAAACATAATTTTTCATAGGTTATAATATGATTACATGTTTATGACACCTATTTTATTTCATAAGTAATGATATTATTTGTAATGATCTTGTAGAAAATATTTTTATGGTTTCATTAAGAGATGGATGAGCCCTATATCTACCTCCAATTCATTGGGTAAAGATTTATATATCACGAGATAGACATAAATGAAATATAAAATGAGTTCGGATCAGTATTACCAGGTGAAAATGAGAAATGAGATTGGTTAAATATTATAGGGATGGAACTCAGTGTGGAATCAGTTCATTAATAAAGGGATGGAACGGGGTGTGAGATCGGTTCATTAAAGAAATTTTCCACATAGATGGCCTTGGGAGTGATTCATTTACCTCCTTGGAAACCATTATATATGATTATGTGTTTTCAATAATTCCAGGTTTTATTTATATATTGTGGTTTAATTACTTATGCTTTATATTTATTTATGATTCTGGTCATATGAACTATAAAGAAATATTCCATGTTTCTTTTTTATAATCTTTTGAATTATTGTGTACAATAATATAATGTTATGGTCACATTATCCTGCCGCTATGATCATGTTTATACTTATATGTCTCCCTTTTTAACCCTTACTATGAATCTGATATCACCCTCTTTATGTTTCATTTCCATGTTTTTAAATATATGCATTAAGTACGATATCTCTAAGAAGTGTTATAGTGTTGAGTATCCTAGTGGGAGATAATTTAGTTTACAAATATACCATTATTTATTTTTTCTTGTTCCCAAAGTCAATATATTCATCATGTCTGGGGTCGTATGTCTTTATAATATATTATGTATTTTGTAGATGTTATGAAATGTTAATGTATGCAAATATATGGACTCTATAGTTTTTTTCATAGTAATTATTTAGTTAAACATGGGAGGTTTAGATGAGAAAAACATAGTGATAACCCTAAGGAAATGTCTAAGGATAGGTCTAAGGATTTGGAAAAGTATAGGAAATTATCATGGAATTTTGGTAAAGGATAAATTCAGTAGTTTATTTGAGATAAATCCATGTGTGGATACTAAAAAAGGATGTGTCTCTCATGAAAATATGTATCTATGAGTAATAATATTTAAAATATGTTTCATGACTGACTCAGAATAATCTAGTACATGACAATGAACCTTGTTTCATATCTAGTTTGAAGATCTCGAGTATATGCTTTGGGAATTCATAAACACTTCATTAACGATCATGAATGATTTAAATATAATTTGAAAATTAATAACATAGGATGAAGGTACGTTCTTTTTAATTATGGAATGTTTCATGATATAGAAAACCTATAAGTTATTATTTTTCATAATTATGTGGTGTTTTATTATGATAAGTAATGCTCACACTATTCTCTGATTTAGTCAATAAATAGAATTAGAAGGAACTAGATTAAAATTCGTTGTGATGGATGAATTACCAATGATCAGTGAAGTGGTATTATCACTTTAGTAAAATATGTTGTGATCAATTCTAATCATTTTCAGAGAACTTGATTAACAATGCAAACCTTAACCTACTCTCAGACTCACCAAGGAAAAGAAAGAAGTAGTTCGTTAAGGGTTTGGGTAATAGAGCCTATATAGGAAAGAATATTCTGTTAACATTATATCAAGAATATGGAAATAAACACATATGTGAATTTATTAGAGGAATAAGAAGATGTGTTGATAGTGGAATTGAATGACCCAAAGAATATTAGTGCGAGGGAAAAATAACACTTTAAATTAAAAATGAATTAGAGTATTGGCATACAAAAGGAATAATCTATTTTTAAGTTTTTTATGTTTGTAATACATTGTCATTATACAAATCAATGTCCCAATATTAATGATCCTTATGAGAATTAGAAAGGTGGTGCGAGTAATTGTTATAATTCTAATGATGATGAGACTACATATGAAATATAAAAAGAAGGAGGTATTATGTAATTAGATGAGGTTTCATTCTTTAGAATTATCTATTAAGTGAAATAATCAAAATTTTCATGTATTTGGTATTTAGTTGCCTTATTTGTTTTACATGTTACGTCATCTTGGAATGTGTTACATGAAACACCGACTTTGTGTACATTACATGCAACATTGTGCTTCTATGAAAAATCATTTTACTGTTATAATTATTTAAATGAGATAATTTTGACCCAGTCATTAAAAATTGTAATATGAATAGTAATAACTACTTTTTAACTATTTTTATAATGGTTTCATATAAATAAATCATATTTATAATGAAGGATCTAATTTTTGGTAATGTCATTCTATGTTTAACAATTTTACTCTCTCAAATGAACTACTTTTAATGTCCTTCTATGAGAAATTATAAAATTAATTTTAGAAACATTTAGTTATTTAATTTAATAAAATAAATTTCATTTTTAATTTATAATGTTGAAATTATCTTAGGGTGAATTTTAGGTATTTTTCTAGGAAACAAAATTTTTGGATAAATAGTGAAAAATATTGAATATTAATTTGAAACTAATTTTTCCTTTATGTTATTTATAAGGTTAGATTATATTTTAAATTGTTTTATATAGAAATAGTAGTTAAATTCTAAATTTTGACCAATTTTTCTCATTATAATAATTGTTATATTTAAATTATATATAAACACTTCTTGAATTTTTTAATGATTTTACTTCAAAACCCCACTTTCTCGTTATGTCTATGAGATTAGCGTTAAAAATAATTTTCCAACTTTTGTGATTTTAATATTAAAAAATAGAAATACATGGTTTTAATCAGTATAATATTTTTTTATAGTAGTAGAAACGTTATTTTTTGTGACAAATATTAGTGAATGCGATTAAAATTAATTACAGTGATTAAGGTAAATTAAGCATAACGAGGGGCTAAAATGAATATTAAGAACTCCAATTACATGAAAATTTATCCAAAGGTCATTGGTTGCGAATAATGTGACCATATATCCTATTGGTTAAAATTTTATGGGTTATTTTGATACTATTAAATGAAATTTCCCATTATAAAAGGTTAATTAAGAAAAAGGAAATAGGGGAACATTCCCAACCTTTAACACTTATAAAACATAGAGACATGTATAAAAGTTTTCGAAGTATTTTTAATGAAAATGGATTTCAAAAATGTTATATGTATTAAAAAGTATTTTAAAAGTTTCAAAATTCTCCTTATATATTTTCAAAGTATTTTCCAGAAAATGTTTTTTAAATTTTTTTTATACTTATTTCATAATTTTTTAAGTTAACGTTTTTTTAAAAAGTTTTCATACCCTATTTATAAGTATAATTTTTTTTAGAGAATCAATTTTCATAATATTTTTAGGATTTATTAATAATTTTTTAAAGTATTTTTTAATAAACAGTTTTCAACATTTTCAGGCTTTTTTTATATATTTTCATTATATTTTTAAAGAAATAGTTTTTAAAATTTTTTCACGCTTAATTTATAAATTTTAAAGAAAAATTCTTTTCAAAAAGTTTTATGTTTAAAAAAATCATTTTTATATTTTCCTCAAGAAATTATTCCTAAAAACTATTCCATGTTATTTTCCATCTAGGAAGACAACTATTGATGTTACACAATCACTTATAGGAAATTTTCCAAAGGTTCTATTCATATATTTTCTTGTATCGTTTCCGTTTTGTTTGGTTTAGAACGCATTATAACTCTATATTTTGAAATAAGAATTAGTAATGGGATTTTTCCACTATGATGGACTTGGAGCCGATGCTTTGGGTATTATAGAAATCATTAGAAAATCTTATGTGACTTTCAAAATTTCTTGTTTTATTCCTTTGTAATTCTTTCATGGATTATGTCATTTATATCCTTATAATTCATGTCTTCTAAACTATCGATCGTTATTCCATGATTAATTTTTATAATATTATAATATGAAGGGTGTTATTAGCAAATGTTATGATCACCTTACAATACATCATTCTTATGATTACATGTCTCCATTTTGTACCCTTAATGAACATTCTAGCTCTCTCCTTTTTATGTTTCCTTTACAAGGTTATGAACATTTGTATTAAGTACGATTTGTCTAAGAAGGTTTATAGTCATGAAGAACCTACTAGGAGAATATGTAGTTAACATATGTACTACTATTTATGTTTCTATTTTTCCCAAGGAACTAGACATGTAAATTATTTCTGCATCTGTTTATATAATTTTTTAAGTATTCTGCACAAGTTATGTAATTTGGATGTAAGAAAGGAAAGGGTCGCTGTATTACCCTTCACCATCATATGATTTAACAAATTACAAACCAGTATTTAGGAGATAATGTAATGTTGCAATTATCTTTCTAGTTGAGTATTGTAATTATGAATCCTTTAGATCTAGAATCTCATAAATTTGAAATATTATGGCCAAGATATTCTCCATTTACTGATGGGGTATCAGTTTTTTTTAGAAAATATTTTCTAATTTGATTGTTTTTTGGGCCACCAAATGGTCGATCGAGCTCTTTTTTAGTTGGAGAATATGAATCCCATATGGAAACGCTTCTTATAAAAAAATAATTTTAAATTATTATTATATTTATAAATGTTATACTGAAGATATAGAAGTGATAAAAATTAGTTAAAATTATTGTATTGGTGATTTTTAAAAATGTAACTCAAAACTACTAAACGAATCCAAATTGATGCAATTTAACATAGAATGATAAAAATTATTGGGTTTAAATCAATGAAATAAATCATAAAAATATTTAAAATACTAACTCTATCAATTCCATCGTGTATAACACTTTCAATCTTGGATAAGGGATCAAAAAAATTAACAATGAATATTCCAATCATAAAAAAATCACAATCATAACCTCAAAATCAAGGCATCCAAATTATCAAAACAATTCAATAGTTCAAATTCATAATTATTTGTTATAACCATTCATTGCATTTTTATTTCTTTAATTCCTCCAAACACAAGGATGCTTACCAAACCTATTTTCCATCACAACTCATGATTAAGATTTTGTATAATGTTTCCTCATCCATATTAGTGAAAGGGTCAAGATGTGAATGAAACATATATAAACCACTAACCAATTAATTACATAATTTTTTCCATTATGAGGAATTATAATGGGGTTTTATTAGTATTGAAAGTTTGTGGGATTTCAAATGTAAAATAATATAAGGTATAAAGGTATCTATATACTCTTATTTGATATATGATTGCATGATTTTAGTTTCCACTCAAGAATGGTCTTCACCTATTTATTTTTTGAATGAAATATGCTTTAAAAATAATTCAAAACATATTTCACTGAAACCCCCATAATAAAAATTTCAAAAGAAAAAATAAATTTTCTATTATCTTTTTTATAATGCTCTAGATGGGCAGACAATATTTTCACATAAAGCACGAGAAATAACAAATATCTTTGAATTTAACGATTCAAAAAGATAATGTTTTCCGAACAACTCGATTCAAAATTTTATTTTCCAACAAAATGAGGACCAAATGATCTATCACAGCACAAGTCTTCTCTCCAAATAGAATCATTACTAAATCATACACAGTACATCAATAAAGGTTTGTATAGTGAAACTATATTTTAATCATTCTAACTAACAAGATGTTCATGGAAACTATGGGCTTATAAAGTTAAAATGAATAATATAGGATGAAATAAAAACAAATAATCACTTTAAAATAGGGCTCTCAATAAAAAATCAATTGAATCAATCACTTTGTATAAAATATCCTTAGAGGACCTATGGTGTAAAATAATTCTCAAAAGTTCATTTTAAAATAAAAATAATTTAGTTCACTCAAGAACTGGTATTTTTGTGAAGAAGATAAAAACTTGGTTAATAATCCCCATTGTAAGGTGATTTTCATCATGTAATACATTAATGTTATAGAATCCAAATGTTAATTTTATTTTAAAAAATTTCCAAAATTTAAATCTAAAACACCAAGAATTTCATCAAACACTTCTATTTCGGGAAATTAATATAGTTATTTTAATACATTGAAAGCATTTTCATTTTAAAACTTCAAAAAAAATTGATGATACAAAATTTTTTTATCATAGTATTTTAAATAATACTGACATTATTATAAAATTAAACACACAAAATCAGAAATTACAATTCCCCTATAATTTGTTAATATTTATGAAACCAATAAACAAAGAATATTATTTTTTAGAATCTTGTAAATATAATATAAAAATGAATATAATGGGAATTAGTATTGGTTTGAACCCCCAATTGGGTGATATAATTTAATTTCCTCTAGTCATGTAGTTTCATCTTGAAATGTTAATTTCAAATGAGGGTGTAGTTTCGTCCTTTTGAACAACAAAAATATAATTTCTCTAGTATTATTGCGAAAATTACTAGTAGAAGCTCTAATATTATATTTATTTAGGTTTAGGTCTACGAAATTAAGATTATCATGATCAAATTGAAGTGGTAATAGAATATAGAAGAATCTTATCAATAGTTAATCCTCAAAAACCCAACTTCGTAGTTAAAATCCCAATTTAGTTTGCGGTTCATCTTGAGGTTTTGATTAAAAAATGATTTATTCTTTGAAATGAATCATGGTAAAACCATCGTTATGTATACTAGTATACTAATAATTTTATTATACCATTCATTCCTAAATTTTATCATTTAAATAATTATTATCTGAAAAATTAATCCACTCAAAATAAATAGGAATAAATCTTAACAAGAAGAAACAATTAAAATATTATTATAACAATTATAATTGAAAATGTGGATCAAAATATAATACTTATCTATATGTTTTCTCATGTTCTAGTAATGTTTCATAATAAAATTCATTGTTATTAATAATAGATATTTTTTTCATAAGATATCATTTCTGATTATCAACAATTTTTTTGAAATATTTTTTAGTGTTTTTAAAATTAGATAGTTCACAATCATAAATTTTAGTCGGCAACATATCTAGTTCCTCTAAATTATCTGAAAAAATTAATTGATCAGATGCTTAATTATATTTTTCAATTTTTTTATACAATTTTTGTTATTCTTAAACATCAAAATAAGGGATTTCATAGTATGTTTAGTTTTAAGCAAAGTCAGCCCAATAATTTTCTAAATAATTTTGATTCCCAAAAATCAAATTAATAGAAAATTCATAGTTAGTGTTCTACTATAAATATATAATTTCAAAATAATGGTCCAATTGATCACTGATGTCATCCAAAAAATGTTCATCAATATAAAATGTGTGTATGACAATATATTAATTTTATTTTTAATATTTTAAAGATTTTAGTTCCATTAATTCATTAGTAAGAATATCGATTTGTTTTTATAATTTATGAATTTTGTTTGAATAAAATCATTTTGTTTGATAAAGAAATAATTTTGTTATGGTTTAAATTTTAAAATTCATTTACCGCTTACCTCTAATTTCTTAATTATTATCCCAAACATAAGATTAGTCATTGGAAAAATACATTATTTTTTGTTTTATTTATATACTATAATTTAGTTTTCAAATACATAAATAATAAGAAAAATTAAAAAAATCGTAAACCTCATCAAGAAATGTTGTCAAATTTATTATAGTGGTTTCATTCACATTAACTGAATAAATAGTTTCCCTTTAAAATGTATCAAAGTTTAATTAATGTGGTTGTATCATAGAGAGTTCATAGATTCTATTGTCAAAAAATTACATGATTAATTTGTTTTTATTATTTTTAGTGATAAAATTGGGGATTTAAAAGGAAATAAATAAAATTAAATGACACAAAATATTATTACAAGTGGATGATATATATATATATTAGAAATCAGAATCATGTTGGACTCAAAAAAAAAAATTTATCGATGGTATAAGTTGATATATTTGTATCCTAAGACACTACATTCGTCAATTCCAGAAAATTGATTCCAACTAAATTATCCAATGTATATGTAAACACCTCAAATTATACACTAGTATTTCTTATATGAAATATTTAAAAATGAAATATAGGGTTTTATCTCTTTATGAAAGTGATATAATTTCCCAAATACCTCTGAGATTATCCTCGACCTTAGTATCCTAAAGTCAGTTTCTGCTACATTTGAACTAGAATTAGATAGAATGAAATACATATTGAAGGACCGAATTGTTTAGTTGTCTGGGTAAACTAGCAATAGAAATGAGTTTTAAATTAAATTTTATTAAAAAAATTACCACATAATTTTTTTAATTAAAGAATAACATTATCCCATATTTCATATAACAACATATCTGTTATTGTAAAATTCATAGAATCCTGTGGAAAGAATAAAAACGATGGGAGATTTCAAATGATCAGTAAGGGTTGTGCAAAGATGATTAATTAATGAATCCATGAAATTAATAAATATATCTATGTAAATTAATGAACACACATACCATTTTAATAAACTAACCTCATGAATAGAAAATACATAATCAATTTGGATAGGTAAATTACTGAACACACATTTCATTTAATCAATAACTAATAGTCAAATGAATCCATCGTTAATGTCATAGTGAAATAATCATGGATAAAAATCACTAAAATAAATATTGAAGTTAATAATTTATTATTCTATGTCATGTTTCCCATGTACATGAAACCAATAATTTTAATTCATTTCATAATAAGATTTAAATCATACCACTCTCAAGGCCTTTCCCAAGAAAATTTAAACATCATGGTTACAAATTTAAAAGTTTTGTTTCAACTATTTTCATCCCATGAGACTCTTGATGAATTGAGGGGATTACATTAAATTCTTACCAACCTTTTATTCATGTACAATGAATTCCTCATATATCAAATAATCAATTTAATTAAAAAAATGTTTATTATCATCATGTATCCATATGTAGTAAATGATACATATTAATAAATAAATCATCAATCATTAAATTTATTTTCATTATAAACACCATATGTAAAAATGATATATATTATACGAAATAATCATATAAATGATTAATAATTTGTATATTTGTAATAAAATTACATTACATAGAAAATTTAATAATTCAAGGTAAACTTAATGAAAACAATGATTCGAAAAAGTGAATTTAAATACGTCACTTGGTCAAATTAATCATAAAACATCTTGAGGAATATTAATGATGGTATCAATACAATATATCCCATTTTAGTAATAATAAAGTTTTTCTTTCATTTATTTATATAAATAACATAAAAATATTATTAAAAAATTCATAATGAAAATATACTTTTCATTTTTAATTTTATTTTTCAAAAACATTATTAAAAACATATTCAAAATAATTTTCATTGAAAATAAATTTTAAAAAATAATAAACCAAAAAAAATTGAAAATTATTTTATTCCAAATTAATCATTGTAACATATATTTTAATAATTAAATAATTTTATTTTTCACAATGTATAGAAATTACACTCATGTTGTACATGAGAAAATAATGTTTTATTTTACCTTTTCAGAAAAATCCAAATGTTCACTCTTAAAAATTAGATAATTTTACCATAAATGATTTATAAAGTATAAATATTTGATGAAAATTACTTTAATTGAAAATTTTGACATCATTTTTGAATTTTTTAGAAAACTAGGCTTTGAAAGAAAACAGATTTATGTCTGAAGACAGAGAGGAAGTCATATATTATTAAAACATTTATCAATAAATCTAACTATGTAATGAGCTTTAAAATAGTTCTGTTACATGAAAGAGTTCATTAATAACTATATTATAATAAAATTTTATCATTTTTCGGTAATTTTCATGTAATTTAATTTAACTGATATTCAATAATAAACAATCTCAATTATAATAATATCGTGAAAAACCATTAAAATGAACATAATCATCAAGTGAGAACATGAAAATGAATCGATTATTTGTATCAAATTTAAATACACATAATACAATTTTTAAAAAAAATATAATGTAAATAAAAGTAATTAAACACATAATATTAGCATGACATAATCAATGAAGTAGAAGTTTAACCCAATCAATGAAAATTGAGTTAACAAATCCATTAGATTTTTATTCATTTTAATTAAATTTTCATTTATCTTATGTATATTGGTATTGAAAAAATTATTAACTCATTCAATAATCTTATTAGTATTTATGATATCATATATTTTCCTTTTATAACATCGTATCACCCATTAATTAATAATATTTCATTATTTTAATATTTTTTGTTGTTACATAGATAAATATTTCATCGTCCCCATTTTTTAAAACATATTTTAAATATCATATATATTTAGTAAAAGTATATTTAGAGGAATCCATAAAATTCCATGATAGAAAATGAAATACATCGTTCAAGGAGATGATCGACCATACGTATTCCTGAACATTGTTCCCATTTTCCTGACTTTTTTATAGAAATAAAATCAAATGACATATATATTTATCTATATAATATTATAATTTTAACGTTCCAATATCCTATATAACACATATGTTTGTTAAAACCATCTGTAATAGATTTCATGAAATGCGCGAATGAATCAGATCAATTTGTTTGGTGGTAGCCCGTCGTACAAACGAACGATGTTATCATATTCCTAGAAAATGTAATGAATTAAGGTGTGTGTTATATAATAATTTCATATGAATAATAACATCATAAATATCACATATATATATATATATATATATATAATCTAACCTATAAATTCATTTTTATTCCCAACCTTTAAATGAGGTAATGTAAGAATGACAAACATCAATTAATGAGGTGGTAGTCCACCACACTCACAAACGATGATTTTGGAACCCAATATATTGATGTTTGGGAATTTATACATTATAAAAATATAATAAAAACATATCATTATATATATGAAACCTAGTTTATTATATTATCTTTTAATAATATTAATTAGTGGGTGTGAATAAAGAAATTAAATAAAAACACTTTTAGAGAAATAATACATCTTCTTTTGGTTCCCTCTTTATGATTGAAATGAAATCATGGAATTATTTATTTCTTTGAGAAATTAAGATCAATGAATTATGGAAATCATGTTGTGGAGTGATTTTTGCAGATATTTTTGAAAAATAAATCCTTGATATGTTTAAAGAAGTGAGAATATGGGGTGACCTTTTATATATGGGAGAGATGATGAACTTATTATTGTTGAAAGGTAATGAATTCTCAAATATATTTTTCATATAAATTATCTCCATTAATGTAAAAATATATATTAGGGAAGGATAATGTCTAAATATGTCAAAATAAATGCATCTATAATTTTTTTCTATATGGTCTCTTAAGTTCAACATTTAGTACCATAGAAAAATCAATTTTCTTTTTTCACTTTTATTATTTTTAAACGCTTCCAACAATCAATTTAGTATAAAATTATTTTTTAATTATTATATATTATATATTTTGATAATTAAAAATATAAAAACCATTTTTCAATTTCAATTCTCATAAGTGGAAAAAATAAATTTAAATTTAATATCATAGATAGGGAATGAAAGATGGTTTTACAAGTGAAAATGACCAAAATATTATAAGGATTACTATTTAAATTTATTATAAAAATGTTTAAAATTAACTAAATTTTTTAATATATTTATAATCAATCAATTTTTAATTTATAAAAATTAAAATATAATTTATCATAAATAATTATTTAGATGAAAAAGTCTTTTTCAGTTAACATTTTCTACTTTTCACAATTTATCCAAAATGAATCATTTCAGAAAAATAGGAAAAAATTTCCCTAATATAATTTAGAAATTAAAATATCAAAAATTAATTTTTGTTTTTAAAATGATATTTATTAATATGTTAAAATGTAATTTTAAGAATAATTTTCCTTTAAAAGACTAGAGAAACGCCTTTTAAAAAATACAACTATTTTTTTTTAAAATATTATTCTCTATTATATTTTTCTTAATAAATATTTTAGATGTATGTATAAAAATTTATTGAATATATAATATATAAATTTAATTAATTTAATTTATTAATATAAAACTCAATTTTCCTTTAAAAATTGATTTTTTTAAAAAATATTTCTGTTATTTTTAATTAGTTTTCATATTAGTTTCCAATTAATTGGTAACCAATGAATTTAATAATAAATTTCAATAATTTAGATAATAATATTCATGGTCATCAATTTAACATCTATGAGGAAATTTTTATTTTATATAACTATATTCAAATTATTCAAGAAAACATGGTCTTGCATGTAAAAAAAACTATTGAAGTAATTCATTATTGTTTGTGACACAAGATAAACATATAATTACATGTAATGATAAAAAAATTATTACATGTAATATAAACTATTTAATAAAATGTTATTTTTTAGATTTTTTCGTGTGTTGCATTCTACCCATGTTATCGTAATTTAAATTTGATATAGGAATTCAAGCATTTGATACCTGAAAAATCTTTTGTTGAAAACCCAACATCGTAAAAGGGTTAATAAAATATTATATTGTTTTGAGATAAATTGATGTAACAAGTTCATCTATATTAATCACATAATTAGATTTTTTATTATGATAATGGAGGTGGTAAATTAAAACGAGGACTTCAAAGGGAAAAATAACACCCAAATACTGAGAAAGGGTTACAGAGAACATCAATCAATAAAACATGGATGGTCAATGAAAGGTTAAGGGCCTTAAAACCATAACTATGTGATTAACTAATGTTCAATTTTATTTATTGGATATGAGTGTAAAAGGACAATTTTTTTCAATACCATTTTATAAATGTTGAGGGATTCTTTTACACCCTAAGAATATATAAAAATTTACTTACTTGATACATTCTAATTTGAAATAACTATTTAATCCTTTGGTTGTTCTTTTACCAATTTATAATTCATCCCATACTCTTGGAAAGTAATATCAAGAAATTATTTTTTATGCCTAAATCACTAAAATCCTCTTTTAAAAGATCATAATATCCGTAATTTGTAATTAGACTTTATCTCTCTCTAGATATTTTAAAAAATATATGGTTAATAAATTAATCTTTAATCTACATAAGTAATACTACTGTTTCATCATTAATATTTATTCATAATTTTTTTTAATAAAATCCAATGAAAATTAACCTTTACATCACATAGGATAATGGTTGGCATGAAACCCTTATCATCGTTTTGGTCATGAGTTCAAGACCAGGAGCACACTAAATTTGATAGGATCATGCCATAAATACTGGTCATCCATCTTATAAGAAATATTATTACTATTACTATAATGTTCTTAAAAAAATATCATCCACATCATTGAAATAAAATTAATAATTAAATAAACTTTTTACAATTCTTTATGTAATTTTTTTTGAAATCTAATAATCATTTTTACTATTTTTAAAATGTCATTAATGATCATATTATCAATAAAAGCTATAAATTATATTAAAATTATGCCGATAAAATTTAAATTAATTATTTATAAAATAAATATTACACTAAAACATATAATTTCTATAAATTTATCATAAAATTTCCTCAATCATGGCAGAATCGCATAAAAACAGAAAATGGGGTGTTTAATACTTTGAACTGTTGATCAATATTAATATGAGAATCTTGTGATGGTACTCATGACACAAAAGTTAATTAAGAGACATGTGCATCTAAAAGACAACATAAAATTAATATGTGTCATCATTTTTATAACCAAAATTCCATAGGAAAAATAACTCTTTAAATTAAATATTGAATCCCAATACATGGATACTTAATCCATTTTATTTCGACATAGTTTTTTTCTTTGTATAAGGTTTAACCTAGGTCGTTGATTATCATTATCTATTAAAATCATTAATTGTCATTTTTAAATAAAATGTAAATTTTCATAACCATATCCCCACATAGTGTCGAAATAGATGTGAAGTAAGGCCCATTGTCATGTATCTAGATATGCTACAGTTAAGCTTGATGTGCTATTTTCTAACTTATTACCACTAGGTTTATCTTTCCTAGAACCACATCCACTTGGAGTATCGAGACATGGTTTTATTGCAAGGAAAAATACATAATCTCTACATTTCTAAAACATTAGTTTGTTCTTATATAATTATCCTCATAGTCTATCAAAGATTTATTTTTTTCTAATATATGATTCCTATAATCTTACTTCCATGTTATCTACTAAACAGTCTATGATTCCTACAATAACAGCCCTAACCGTAGTATCCTTGAGTCAGTGGTTGATTACATTACATTAGAATAATATAGAAGTAAACACATCCCAAAGGAATAAATAGTTTGGAAGTCTTAGTATACTGGATACATTCATGTTTCTTGTATTGTATTTGTATACCTAAATTAAAAAAAAAGTTATTTGGTGAAAAAATTTATTCCATCTATGATATTCTGACATATTAGTCATAGTAAACATAACGGAATGTCGGGGAAATGAAACAACATAATTCTGATATGAAATTATTAGTAAGATTCGACTAAATTTGAACAAATAATGAATAAATGAGATTAATAAAAATGGAAAGTAAAATAAATGAACACACCTTCAATTTGTATAATATTGTTACATGAATAGATAATTCATTAGATATGTATATTGTTATATAACTAAACAGACATTCCATTTAATCAATAACTGATAATGAATTGAATCCATTGATAATTTCATAGTGAAAATATGCTATATAATAATAACTAAAATGCTGAATGAAGGAAATGAATTATTATTATATGTCATGTTTCCCTAGTACATGTAACCCTTCCTATAAATAAATTTTACAATATGGTTTAAAACATATTTATATAAATACCTTTCATAAGACAGTTTAACATGCTATGTTACAAATGTGTAGCGTTTCTTTCTAACTGATTTCATCCCATGAGACAACCGATGAATCAAGGGACTTGCATTTAGAAGTCCCCAACCCTTTTATACCTATCTAAATTAGTCCTCATATATCGAATAATCAATTAAATTTATAAACAATATTCCTTATTATCATGTAACAATATTGAGTAATGGATAAAAATTTATCAATATATCCCCAATTAATAAAATAAATTTCAAATTAAACACCATATTTAAAAATGTTATATTGTTTATGAAATAAAAAAAATTCCCTGATAAGTAATATGGATATTTTACGGAAATTTAATTCCCACATGATTGTTAATAATTAATGTAAAGGTTAATGAAAACAAAAATGAATCACAAAGGTGAATGTCAATACATACCTTGGTCAAAGGGGGAATAAACCATTTAGAGTAACATTAGAAATCTTGTTGATACAATATATACCCATTTTATTTGAATAAACCATTTTTAAATTGATGAAAATAAATACCATACAAATTTCTATAAAACCTTTCTTGATGAAAATATCCTTATCATTAGAAAACATTTAGAATGAGAGTTTACTTTAAAATAACTTTTAAAGAATAAAATTTCCAAAAATTTTTAAAAATTATTTTACTTGAAAGAAACCTTTTAAATATATAAATTATTCATTAAATCAAATTATTAGTCATGATGGATTGAAATTCAATTCATTCTATACACATTAAAACAAATTTTTCTTTCACTTTCACATCAAATACCAAATAAGAAAATTTTGGAAAATGAAATAAGGTTCCTTTGAAAAAATATTATAAATATTATAAATTTGGTGAAAATTATATTGATAAGTCATATTGAATATTTAATACTATTTTTTTAAAACATGGTTTTGAAAGAAAACATATTTCCGACCCAATGGATAAGTGAAGATGGATATTATTAAATAATTTTATGTATAATTTTACATACCAACAATGTGAGAAAGTTATACTATTAATTGAAAGAGTTTAATAATAAAGATAAGGAAAGAAAATTTATCTCTATTTGGAAATGGTTATGGTAGTTCCTTTAATTCATTTTCAAGAATAAACAATGTCGATTAGAATGAGATTGTGAAATAAATCCTTGAAATGATTGTAACATTTGTGTGAGAATAAATAAAGTAATATATGATGTATATAGACTATATATCCACCTAAATAATGTGGATATACAATATTATATAATAGTAGGTCATTACACACATAGTATTATCAATACATAATCAATAATTTTTATGTTTAACCTAATGAGTAGAAATTAAGTTGTGAAGTCCCTGAAAATATACTTCTTTTCCGTGGAACATTATTTAACCTATGGTATATTAGTCTTAAACAAATTAATGAGTTATTAATGAATATTATTAATATTTATAACCTTATATATTAACATTTTATAACATATTCTCTACTGTTAATTAACAAACATTCATTATTTTAATCACTTTTTGTGTTAATTGACATGATTTTCAATTATTTCTTGACTTGTTGTTTTTTTCTTATTACTTAGATCATTATTTCATCATCCACAGAATTTAAAACATGTTCAAATATAAAATATTTTTTGTATACATTTATCTATATTAATACATAATATTTTGTGATAGTAAGTGAAATACTCTATTCCTCGAGATGGTAGGTCGTACATATGCTTGAATGCTATGTCAGTTTTCATGTGATTTTTAAAAAATGAAAAGTAAATAAAGTGTATATATTATCAATAATGTATCATTTTTTATTTAATATATATATCTATATATATTTAATAAACTGGTCCTTAATAAATTCTATGTAATCCATGATCGATACATGTCCCTTTTTGAGGCAGTAGTCCACCATACACTTGAATGAGGTTATCGTATTCCCAAAAAAATGAAAAAGTGAATTTATATGTGGTATAAAAAATAAATAAAATAAATAAAATCATATATATAATATATATCATACCTAAAAAATAAATATATCATTATTCATATCCTTTAATGGTGGTAGTTGTAGAATGAATGGCATTGGTTTGTGAGATGGTAGTATGTTATACACACAAATGATGATTTCATAACCCATTTGATGGTAATGGGTGTAGTTATATTGATTAAACATAGAATATATAAATGTATTATGTTATGTAACATACTTATATTATTATATAATCATGTAATATTAATAATTGGAGGATGTGGAGATGAAAATAAAATAAAAACCATTTTAGAAGAATATTACATCTTCTTCGGGTTCCCTCCTTATGATTACACTAAATATATGATAGAATTCATTAATAAAATTAATTCTTCTATTATGGTAGAGGATTTTGGGATTTATCTGGGAAGATCATGGTCAATAAAAATGGTTTTAGAGATGTAAATTAGTTAGGAGAGTCTGGGACCCTTTATAAGTATGAGAGACAATAGGCTTTGTATTTTTGAAATGTATTGAGTTCTGCCACGTTGGTTTCTTATCAAGTGGCGTTAATAATGGACTAATATTGATCAAAGGGGTTTAGGGTTCTAATATGTATATAAAAAGGTTTTAATACAAGTATATAGGCCATTTTACCTCATAAGTTTAATGTTTAGTCAATTTCTAAACCCCTTTTTCGTTAAAGTATTGTAATTAATTTTACCTTTTTTCACGAATAACATTGTTTATAAACATTGGACTTATTAGATATTATAAATTATTGTCATTCAAAAATTGAATCTTTATTTCCAAATTAAATTCAAATAATTGGAAACAAATAATTTAAATTTGATCCCTCAAACGGGACAAGAAAATAGGTTTTTAAAGTGAAAATGTTAAATTTTTACTAATATTTATATATAATCTCAATATTAAAATCACTAAAATGAAGTAAATTTGATTAATTTATATATAATTGATATATTTTTACTATAAACCCAATTTAAAATATATTTTAGCATTTCAAATTATTTTCATGAAAATGAAATGTTTAATTAATATTCATGATTTTCACTATTCATCAGAAATGAAGCTTCTTATAGAAATTCCATAAAATAACCCAAAGATATATTTTCAGAGATTATTTAAAAAATAAATTGGATATAGTTAAATAAAAGTTTTACAAGTCTCATTTTTTTTGAAACATGGGCGCTAATAAAATGTGGAAAAACATCTTTTAGAACAACAATACAACTTTTTAAGGGAAGTATTGTATTTTTTCTTATTTAATACCAATAAAATATATTGGAAATATTTTTTTTTTAAATTAAATATATCATCTATATATATATATTATTAATATCATACACTAATTTTAATTGAATAAATTTATTTTGATAAAATTGCATTGGTGAAAAAAATAGAATCTTATTATAAACAATTGTTCAAATTTATTTTGTTTTCAAATTAATTACTGAATATTTGGTAAGACATTATTTCAAAAATATATTTTCATATGTTATTAAATAATATTATAAAGATCCAATTTTTCTTTTATGATATAAAATTTATTTTAAATATCAATATTAATAATATTCTGTAAAAGTATGTCATGTGTGTGACACATGCTATCGAAGGAATTAATTATTTCATATACCACCAGATAAACTCATAGTTTCTTGTAATGAATGGTAAAGCTGTATTTTGTTAAATATAAAATACAATACAAAATAAAATGTTATAATTTTAGAATATTTGGGATGGTACACATCATAGAAACTGAATGTAATTGAACTTTTTGTGCTCAATGGGGAGACCTCACCAAAAAAAATTAGAATACAAGAATTTTTTTTTACATTAATAAGTTGATAACCAATATATAAAAAGTATAAGAAATTTTAAAAAGGAAATATTTAAACCTCTTTTAATCACGTTAGAATTATCAAAAAAATTCAAAATAGAATAGTTTACAATGAAAAAGACACACTCAAAATGGAAACGGAACCGTCATTTCATTTCCTACTACCAATGGTGTTGTAACCCTTCATGGATTGATTTATTTATGAAATAATATTTTCTAAAGAAAATTTCTTCAATATATTCAAACCTCTCTAATATATCCATTCCCTATAATAAAATATAAGACATGAATTTGTGTAAATTGTGGGTGGCAGACTTAATGTTCTTGTTATATACCCTGACTATTTGATTGATTGTGGATATCTCCCCCACCTAATTATTGAAATGTTCATCAATAAATGATTTTAAAAAATGAATTGTATTTCACCATAATTTTTTTTGAAAAGATACTCTCTAATTAATGAATTGAAATATTACTTCTCAAAGTTACCTATCACCATCCTCTAATTTAATGCATTTCAAACCAACCTTAATTAGAAACATTAATATTGGTATTCAACGTATAGATAAGGATTATATTTATAAATCTATCAAGATTTAAATCACCTCAATTGGACATATGTGGGATTGGATATGACCTACTTACTAAAGGGGTTCATATTATGTCCTAAACAATATTTTCCAAATTGAATGAATTTTATGGGCCTCTAAATGGACAATTCTTCTCTTCATCCAATTGTATAAGTTGAATAAAAAATTAGAATAGTTACTAGAAACTAATTTCAATAATTCATTTTCATTTATTAAAGCTTATAAAAATATTACTGAAGTGATAAAACCTCTAAAAATTACACAATTAGATTATTTTTCCAATATAGCTCAAAACAACTCAAAATAAAAAAATGATGCAATTTCACATAGAATGAAAATTTTCTAAGGAATAAATCATTGAAAAACATGTAAATATTATTTTAAATATCTCCCAATATATATTAATTATAGAGAAAATATGAACATCCTATAAAGTGAACGATTCCATAGGTCTAGCATGTCCCTTAAACAATGAGCCTAGTAAGTAGAGGAGCACACCATAAGTTAACCCCTGGAAATTATAAATGGAAGATACCTATTAACACACCATCAAACTCAGTACCTAAGGATTCCCATTTGTAATATTTTCCAAACCAATCCATTAAAATGAAATACCAAGATTAAGAATTAAATCATGTTAATTCATTCATATAAACATTTATAAAACTAAAGAAATATATTTCATCGAATATATTATAGGGATTGAACCACCTACCTCAAACTTTGGTCACACATAACTACACTGGGATCCACCCACACGTAATAATGAAATCGAAATATCTGAGTCCCTAGAATAAATCCTCACTTACCATATTCAATTTAACATGATTATTGGTCAATGTAGAATATAAAGAAAAATGTACCCAATAAAACTCACACGCCACACCACAGAAATGAAATAGGATGGCCTATGGAGTAAGATAAAAAACATATCAAGAAAGGATAAAGAAGAATCAATATCAAAAGACTAAGGCATTTGATAACATATATAAATGGCGATTCAATGAATAATGAAAATATATAAGTTGAACTATCACTAATCTGAAGAGATTCTTGAAAACCACAACAAAGATCAATCATCGAACAAATCCATCTGTAAAGATTCGTTATCCTAGAAATCACATGGGATATTTCCAAGGTTTTGAGAGAGGATCATATAGTCAAATAAAAATAATTAGATGATAATTGTATACAAATCATATAGGAAACAAAAATTTTATAACTTGAATCCTTTGAAAATGATGTTAAATCCATGAAATGTACACATGCTGAAAATGGAATCGTATAGATTAAAAACCAGCAATAAATGATTTTTAGGACAAGATTGTGTTTCATTACATGTAAAATTTTAACGATTAGAACCAGTACGCAAAATAATCATGGTGAGGGATTCATGCCATGAAACTGGTTTGGGTTATGGAAATTAAAATAATGAATATTCTATATTAAAATTTATAACAATCCTCTGAGTCAACCTATAACCCAATAGACATCCTCTTAATAATTTTTCACATTTGTAACCAGACTCTATTAATTTTGAAAAATTTACATCCCTAAAAACTTGGGAATGTTCCCAAGAAAGTGATCTCTATACTCAAAATCACAAAAATACACCAAACAATGATGTGAAATTAAATGAGAGATGAATAATACATAAAATAATGTAACAAGATGTTACAAACTCTCCACCACTATACTTTCCATACCCAGGATGTTAGGTGGAAGAATGGTTTCTAGAAAGAGAAGTACCCCTAGTCCCGAATTGAAAACTTTCTCTCTAAAATCTCATGAGAATCTGATCTGTGTCTCCACAATACACTAAAAAATGGAATATAATTTTCATGAAATAATTTCACATGATATTAAAAAATATTCATTTTTTTTTGAAAAATATAAATCTCTACCTCCAAAATAAATTTATTTTTACCCTAGAAAACGAGAGGGATCAAGATGGTACTTATTAAGATGAAATATATGGAAAAAATAATGAAGAACATTAAACTGTAACAAAAATTACAACTGATAATAAACCTAAGAAACTGTCTTAGTGACCTCAAATGGTCCAAAATATCACGAAGCCAACATTCCTTATTTTTTATTCCGATTAAAAACCAACCAACAATTAGGTCCTAAGAAAATAAAATCAACAAATGAAAAACAAAAATGATAATGTCAATTATTTGAATATGATTTCTGTTGAAATTTAATTTAACCCGGAACCAACATATACCCAGAATCATTATTGACATCTCTTCAATGAGACATATTCTTGTAAGAGATGCATAAGAGACATTTTCCCATTGAAGGGGTGACCTATATGAAAATAATAAAAATCATCGATTTGGTCTATAATGATCAACGACTAATAAAAACTATTATATGAAAAGTTAACTAGTCCTTGCTGGCTATACCATGATCCACCAAATTCTAACATGTATGGATGAAGTATATCATCGATTATCTTAATATCATGTTCCGTCTGACTATCTTTCTATGGGTATAATTCTATACTCAACTAGACTTGTGTTCCCATTCCCTCAAAAAGAATCTTCTAGAACCATGAGGTAATTCAAGGATCCCTATCTGAAATAATAGTAGTGGGAACCCCATGTAACCTCACTACCACCATTATATAGAGATTTTACATTTCTTCCACTTTATTGTAGTCTCAGACTAGAATAAAGAGAGAATTATTTGTCAACCAATCAATCTATAAAAATATAGAATCCCCCCTTAATAATGATTAAGGTAATAAAACTAAAAAATCCATGGAATCCTTTTCCCATTTTCAAATCATCACCAGAAGAGGATGGAGTAATGAATAAGATTTTATATTCTATACCATAACCTATTAGAAGATTTAAGAATTGGACACATATTCCGAAATAATATCATTTATACTTGATTACTAGAATTGTGGCCTCATGTTATGATACATCATCTTAGAGTCCATATGAATCATCCAATAAAAACTAAAAATGTTAAAACACATATATCCTCATATATTTTAGGAATACAACCCAATTTCCAAAATAGTGAATACATGTTAATGTGAGAAACCAATCAACAATGGTCTCCCCATCATATAGGGTTTATCAACTTATTCTAAACACACCATCCTACTATAGATCTTATTAAATATAATCGAGGAGTGATAATTACAACTAACATCTCATCTGATCGTTACATAAAACCTCACCCTATGAATCCATGTGAAACTAAAATAAGATCCCCATAAGGTTCGCTTCATTGATTCCATATTAGTCTGTGATGGTAATTTCCCACTGAGATCATATATATTAGAATTAAGCTTCCCCGGTTTGTAGGTTATGACGAATTCAGACATCTAAAGTTATTCTACCCACCAACACATTCAATGATTCATGTAATTCAGATAAAATATATAAATCTAACTCTTATGTTCAAAATAGGATTGAACCTTTCTCCAAAAATATAGTGTCAAACATATTTACTTCATGCATAACCATGAAAATATATAAATAGTTAGTGGGGTAATTCCTCTAATGTGGATGAAGGTGGAGAGAGTAATAATCCACTAGATTATCATTCTCTATAAACAAAAACCCTAGAAAATCAATAGAAGTATCCCATACAACTACATACCAATTTCTATGATCACATAAGTTCATAATAAGAGATGCTGTTATAAGTTGAATCTTCTTTTCAAAATAAGACTATCACATTGAAACCAATATGAAAATAATCTATATCATAATAAGATAATTCAAAGGTTACACAAAATTTTAGATATACCAGATGAACCATTTTTTGTACCCAACATGACCAATAAATCCCTAAATCTCAATAGTGTTATGTGACTCTTACAATGATAAGAAAAATATCAACTTTTCAGGATTGACTATAAGGAATATATAAAAATCATTTTCCCAAATAACACTACTTCATGTAGTAGAAATTTCATTTTGAAAGTTTTCCATTCAAAAGGAGACTCTTTAGGATTTCTTGAACCAAACTAAAATCATACTCGGGGTCATTCTCTTATCCTTAATAAATAGTTATATCTTCCATGAAAACATCCACAAAACAGTCAAGGTATTAATGGAATATATGAATTATAAATCCTTAAATAATACTAGAGATTTATCCTTAAAATAAATTTAAATATATTAGTAGTGACTCTTACTCAATTTGAAATCTATATCCGGTGTATTAGACTCCAAAACTATGATCTAATTATAACATGGCTAAATAATTATCTTTGAAAACCTCTTTTCCCCTTCCAGATGGTCAAAATATTCATCCACATGTGGAAAATTTTTTTTTAACAGTTACCTGGATTATCTTATAGTAGTCTACATATAATAATAATGAACCACCTACCTTCTTTTAAAAGAGCAATAAGGATACCCTTGTAGAAAATCTAGGGAAAATGATACATTTCATTATCCGATTGTCCAATCGAATCATGAGCTCATTTTATCTACTAGTACCATGAGATAAGATGGTATCATGATGAATTGTGTATTTGGAACCATATTTTTTCTAATCTCTACCTCCAACTATGGGGGATGATTGGATATGCCATCTAGTAAAATAATGGGAAAATACCTAACAACCCAGTGATGGTTACCCACAAAAGAAAAATCATCAAGAAATTTTTTAACAATACATAAAAACATCCTATGCACTGTGAGGGAGGTTCATCCATGGCTAGAACATGGGTCTCACTCTCTCTGAAACAATTGAGATCTCCTATCACCTATAACAAATATGACATGTTGTCAATAACAATAATCATCATCATAATAAGTGATAATTATTTCCATCCTGATGATGTTTTCAAATCAATCTATATTGAGAATGAGTAAATATAAATCAAACTCTTCATTATCCACTAAAAAAAATAATGACACTAAAACCCTTACTCTTTCCTCTTTCCAAGAATTCTCTCTAACTCCATAAAAAGGGAATGAGATATGTTGGATATTTAATCAAATCCACAAAACCTGAATATATAAATGATTTGGTGGAACCCATATAAAATAGGGTAGTTTCTACTAAAGATACAATAAATATGGGACCTCTCACTATCGATCGACCAACATCCACCCCCACTAGAAATATGTCAATTGTGTAAATGATATTCACTATTAAGGAATATGGATGGATACCTATTGACTTTAAAGCATTTGAATATTCTATAGTTTCATTTAGAGGTAATAATCCTTAACCATAATGAGGTGTAGAAGTACCTATATAGATACATTTTAGATGACAGGAACATCCAAAAAAATTACATATATTTATATTTGAAGAAAAGAAGATGGGTGACCCAACCATTCAACACTGATAGAAGTTAAAAGTCCCAAAATTATCTATAACTAATGGTTTAAAGGATGAACACTACATAGAACGACCACCAACACTCCTAAAATATTATTTTTTCTTCCTATTCCACCCCTGAGCACAACTAAAGCTTCAACAAGTTTGTATATAAGGGTATGAAGAACCATCATTACCTACAATATCAATCTATTCCATCATTACCATACATATATCTCCTCATAGGTAAAAAGAATCAATATAAATACTTTTCAATAAATATTTAATCGAAAACCATACTGGAACTTCTGATCCTCCAACTAGCCGTTATTTAATACCTCTATATAAAAAAGAACTGACTTCATGAATAGATTAGTGTACGTTGACACAAAATGATTTCCCTACTATAAGGATTGGAACACCACACACTTCAGCCTCCCTAGTGACTCTAGAATGAAATATTGAATGGATTTTTTCATGAAAACATTTTAATCTAATACCACTTGTGTTTATAAATGTACCATTTAATTTGAAAATCACTTGTTGGTTGTATTGATTCTGAATAAAACTAACTATAACTTGATATTATCAGGTTTATCCATGAAGTTTCTAATTTGATTTTTCTTTAATAGTCATTCTAGTACCACTTGAGGGTCATTCATAACCCAAATGTTAGGAGGATTGTTTTGAATGAAATCATGTTATAATTCCATTTATCCTCCATATAATGGTTTTAATTCATCCAATATGTTATAATATTGTGGTACATTTTGTTCAAGTATATAAACTTCCAATATGATATCCTATATAAGATTCTGATCAATAGGCTGATTCCAATGATGAGAATCTCGTCCACCCTCTTATGGAATTCATGACTAAAGCCTCAAAGACATACCAGAACACCCCAAAATTTATGAAATTATCAAACACTAGAATAATATTAGATAACATTAAAAACCATTGGAAAAAGCTGGGATTTAGATCATGAACACACAAAAATAGAAACACATACAAATATCCTATAGAAACTTGAATCATATCAATAAAAGGGCTATCAATGAACCCATTGAAACATACCTCTCATGTCTAGACAATACATTCAAAAATATACCAAATAAAAAAAAAGAACGACCTCCACTGATATAATAATGTTATGAAATCAACCAGAATATCCTTAAAAATCAATACCCCACCCAAAATGATACACACTTGATGAGTGTTCCCGATCCCCATGTGTTGGAGACTGTCTTTAGGGCATCAACAATAACTAGAGGGAAGTATTTCTCACAACATTAAGTAGAAAACATGAAATAAATATATACATGATAGTAATTAATTATTTAATAGTAAATAAAAAAAAAGAAAAAAAGATGAAAAATACTCATGAGTATCTATTCAATCTCCATGGTAAAAATACAATGGAAAAATAATGATAAATCAAAAACACCTACTCCATGTGATAGGGTGTAAAACCTATACTAACTCTCCAGCAGCTACCCAGCCATAGTTGACATAAACATCACCACATCACTATTGTTCCATGCCTTTCCATGTATCAAAATACATAACATAGTCAATTCACTGTAGAAGGGGTGCACATGATATGCTCTAAACTATCCTAGTAGGATCCCAACTTCGTGTTCCCTTTCAAGTCTCTGTACAAAAATCGCAATATTCCCAACATTAAAGAAAAAATGTGATATAATAAATATAAATATATATATATATATATTGGATAAATTTCATTAGGAACTAATCATGATTTATTTGTAACTTCATTAGGTTTTGTTTAGGTTTTGTAAGAAACAAGAAATCAATTCTTAATAGTGGACCTGCTGTAAATTAATTTTTTTGGATATTACACATTACAAAACCAATTCAAGACCTAAATTCCTTGACAATGGGAACCATAAAATCAAATTCCAACTCATAAATCTAGAACAGTCCATGTATCCTCTAGGCTAAACAGATACATGATTTTAAGACATTACATGATTAGAATGTTATTAATTTTAAATATGTTGAATATTGATGCTTTAAAATATGGGAGACTCAATATTTTTAGAGTTTTCATGTGGATATAACTACACAAGGTTTATTTTTATTTCACATCTTGAAAGTATCAAAGAAGAAGTAATTTAAATAAAACCCATGATATTGAATCTTTGCATGTCATGAGATTCACACGATTATAATAAGACCAGTTCTCAACAAGATATTGGGATATTAGACACACATTTTGTTTCTTCTACATATTTATTCTCCACACATTACTAACATACATTTTTCCATTTTAGTCCTTGATATTATATTTCCGTTCCTCATAAAATTAATCATAAAACTCAATGATTTATTTTGCATAATCTAATTTCAATTTAATCCTCTATTTTTTCATTCCATTTAATATTCATTCATTAAAGAAGGTTTTTTATTGAATATTAATCACTTTAAACATGTATTTAATTAATATAATTTTATTTAATAGATGTATCAATCATGATTTCATTTTCTCATTCATCTAAAAACATTGTTATTGGTGGTGGCTATTCCTCTTGGGTTACAGGTCAAGAGTAGTCATCTTTTAAAAATAATGGATCCTTAAATAAAAACTCATGTAAACTTTGGAGATTAATTTGGTTAATAATTTAAGTTAATAACACTCTGTTACACAACCTTTATCTATGGAATTACAATAGGACACTAAATTGGTTGGCATTGATCACTCTAATACCAATAGCCGAGGATTGATTCTACCCTTGAAGAAATTAATATTCCACCTAGGTTTTTGACTACCTATATGTAAAATAGTTATTTCTATCATAGTTAAATCTATTTGATTTGAATATTTACCGTTGGGGACCATCCACATTTCTTCACAGAAGAATCCATAGAAATATTCTATGATATATATGAGAATACCTTTTACATATTCCATGAAATTGACCCAACCCATACCGTTCTCTAGAATTAATACCAATCTACGAAAGTCCTTGAAATCCATCCTATGATATTAAAGTAAATAAAACACACATCATTTTATAATTTCAATGTTACAAATTATACCATCTTGTCCCTAAGGGAAAACCCCTTGTATTGTCACTATTCGATTCTTCTTAAGCTACTATTTTTTGGTAGAATATAAATTTTTAATTGTTCATGTTTATAGGATTTAATAATTTCCTTTTGATGTTTCAAATTTTTGATCTATTTTATGGGAGTTTCTAGATCTTAGGCATAGCTACCAAGGGTACATTCCTAGAATTACCTCAGAAATGTTTTCAAATTCCTATTTATTTTTAAACTTTTATTATAAAGAAAAGTACTTGAATCAATTTTTTTGTTAGTGAATGAATTATGACCATATAAATTCTTCAAGGATCATTGAAACTATTCAAGAAATAATTTCTTTGGATCCTGATATTGAGAGTTATCTCTCATCACTCTGTCAAAAAATTATTGTCGAACACAACAACCATGTGCCACATAATCATCAAAAATTTCAATATGCAACACCTAAACATTAGGGAGAGTGACTATAACCCCATAATCTCACCATTATAGACTATGTTTTACAATACATTTGTGATGTGGCACTGAACATTATTCTCCCTCATATCTATGTGAAAATATTTAAAATAAATCTTAGACGTATTGACATAATCTAAAACGAGGGGCAATATGGTGGATTTCTGAGCGATGATCTAAATGAACATATTTAATATTTTTTTTAAAGTTTTTGACACCATTCATTAGTCAAGGTATGATTAATGACACAATATGACATAAGTTTTCCCTCCCTACATGAGTAACAGATACAAGGATTTTCCATATAGACAAACACCCTTTTCTTTTAATAATGGGGGAAATTTAAACAAACAATTGTGATAAATATTTCCAAATAATAAAAAAATTGATTTTTAGAAATGTGATCAAAATAATTACCCAAGAAAATGAAGAATCAGTTTAGGAATTTAGGGATCACCTTGAATAGATGACTGAAAAGTTCCAACATTACAGACTTGATGTGGGGTTACAAAATTAATCATTTTTCTAAATAATATTACCATATGGATGTAAGATATCGGAAAACTCTATTTAGATTTGAATCATGCCCAAAATTATTTATGTTGTAAAATAAATTTTAGTAAAAATTTCAAACAATTTTAGACTGTGTAAGAGAGATTTAAGATCTCCTCAATATAGAATTCTCTAGGTGGAAGAGAATACACTACATTCATACCATGATGGATCCCTAACAAAGAAGATAGAGTCTTTTTATATACCCTCTATAATAATTCCATGTCCTACCACTATAATATAAATTCATCTGTGTGAAATATTCAGAGTCTTACTCTTATAACTGGGTTGTAGGGAAGGGATTAAAGAACCCCCGAACCAGGATTGTAATTAAATGAATTAAAATAAAAAAATCAAAAACATCAACAACCCTAGCATTATTAACGTTCATTTTTTATCATAAATTTGTTGATTCAATTCCCATAAAACCCGAAAAAAGTTTTCTACATACAATGTAGTGGTTTTTCACAACTATTAAATTAGGGACCACTTAGGTACCCACCTCAAAATATAGCTCCTTGACCTCAAAAAAAAAATCCCTCAATAACATCTTCCACCTAGAGATGATAAAATTATAACCCAAAAATAGTTTCATAATGTTAAATTAAGGATTTCCCAATAAGCCCCACGTCAACTATAAAATATTAAAACCCTTCTCACCACATTTTTATAGAAGGAGAATCAGAGGATGAATTACCATTAAAATGTAATGAAGGATCAAAAAGATATCATCCCATATCCTGATAGCCTAGTGAGATAAATCAAAAAGACTCTATCAGTCCGATTTATATGTAGGTTTATTGGTAATGTTGAGACACATCTAAGAGATGAGGCTTTGGTTGTTTTCCTTAGGAGTGGGAAATTCTGAATTTTCAATATCCATGAATTGGTGATAAAAATAAATTATAAGTAATTGAAATACATTGTACAATCATCATTAGCGATAACGTTAATTACAAACATAGAAATGGTATTTAATGAAATATGTAGTCATATCCAACTAAATAAGATCATATACAACGATATATTGAAAATTCAGATGTTAATGTGGAACTTATACAATAAAAAAATCATCTTACATTTAAAAAAATAATGTGAAAATGAATGTTATAGGTGTAATACAATATTGTTTTAGAGATACATAATTAGTTAAATAACAATTTCCTTTTTCCAGATTCCGTCACTCAGTTTCCTAAATATAAAAGAATATGGAAGAATATTGTCTCTAATAAATAAAAAATGGAACATGATAGATTCATATACATTAATGGAAAATTCTATTTAGTCATTTGGTGGAATATCTCACCAGTGGTTCAAGACCCCATAAGATTCTCAATTCAATGAACTTTTAGAATGTAAGAATTTGTAAAATCCTTGTGCAACCACAATGAAAGTATAAAATCATTCATATGGGTGTATTGTAAATAATAGCAATCAAATATTTGAAACTAATAATATTTCAGCATCAAAATTCTAATCGATCCATCTTTTTATCTCAAAGACTCCTTGTGTACATTTTAGGAATGTTGGAAAATAAATTTTCCTTTAGATTTCCTTATCTTGGATATGGACGAAGAAGGATATTTCATCATCAATATAGCAGGACCATTTCATTCCATTGTAATGGAAATAATTTAAGTGAGTCAAGGGAGACTTATTTTTAAAATTAGTGATGAACATGTAGTGTTTGTTTTTATGAAAGCTTCTAGACAAGGTAACAATTTTCTTCATAGTTCTAGATAAATTTTTGAATCTTACTAAGTAATTTGGAGTTAGAGCCACATAAGTATGAGGAAACTTTCCTAGTATTAATCTACGAAAATTTACTTTTTACTGTCCAAGGAGGAATATTCATAGAACATAAAATATCAAATCATGTCATAGAAGTAGATCTAGAAAACAATAAGGTGATTAAATATTAACTAATACCATTGACAGTGAAAGGTATAAGGAGTTTTCTGGGCAATGTGTGATTTCATCGCTACGTCATATATGGTTATTAAAGAATAACCCACATACTGAAACATATATTAGATAATGGTCCCCAATTTTTTTTTTCACTTAGGAGTGTCCATAGGAATTCAACACTCTAATAATATCATGTGGGCTACTCTTGTTAAAGTTTCACTTGAATTAGGTTAGTATTTTGAATTGATGTGTGACCATAGTGAATTTGATATTGGAAAATTTATAGAGTATAATATTTGCCACATATCCATCTACATATATTATTCTATTATTTATATAAATGACACATATATCAATTATAAAACAATATAAATGAATCAACTATAAGTTGCCATTACTTTTTAAAATTTTCTCTCATACCTCATTCATTCCAAAGTGGTGGGGTATTGAGAACATGTCGCACTAAAATAACTTTAGAGAAGAACAGATTCCAACCTGTAACTAATATAGTGGATATTATTGTTATAGTAATTTCTTATAGTCATCAAATACAAGAATTAGACAAAAAATTTCATTCTTAACCACTTATCTAGAAGTCTAATTCCATATATTGTTGATAATAACAATCATAGAATTGTTGATAACATCCCTAATAAAACATATTCTAATAAACATCCAATAGAACTACCATTAATTTTTTATATTGGTAATTATATTTCAATTAGATATATGTACCACACATATATTGACAATAGTGGAAGAATTTATTGGTTGATTCTCCATCATATTACCATGATAAGAAACTATTATGTAACAGATATGCTGATTAATTGTTGGTACACTGCATTCTAGGGGATTATTTTCAATGAGTACTCGAAATGTGGAACACATCTCTTGTTGAAGGAAAAAATGTGATTAAACATTACACATATTATATCTAACAAAGTGTACTATTATAGACCACAATCTATTAGGATATGAGGACCTGATATGGAATTGTGATTTATTCCATAATATGGGGACCATTGAAAAGGAAATAAAATTACCCAAAGTGTATCATTGATGTTGTTATTATCGATGTGTGGGGAATATATTTCATGGGCCCATTCCATAATTATTATGAAAAATATTACATCCTAGTTGGCATTGACCATGTTTCAATGTAGGTGGAATCTAAATCCATGACACATGACATGTCCATGTCGATCAAGAATTTTATTAGGAAAAACATATTCTATAGATTTGTATTTCAATGATTATTCTTTAGTGATATGTTAGTGAACATTAAAAATAATACAATTAAAGGCCCTCTTGAGAAATATGGAATTTGTTTTGACAATATAACTCTTTACAACCTACAAACATATTTGAAAGTTAAAATTTTCAATTACGAGAGAAAACAAATTCTAGAGAAGGTAGTGGGTACAACTAAGAGTGATTAGATAATTAAACATAATTACAAACATTTGGAACATCACATAATTTATAAAAAACCAATTTTAATTAAACTATTTCTAATTTTTATGGGATTCGACATCACCTCCTAGTATAATTTGAAAACCTATCTTTTTGAGATATCACAGAATTTAAGATGGAATGTAAAAAAACCAGAAAAAAATGATTATTGCAAACTCAAGTGATTATATGAGACAATTATGATAGTGCTCCAATTTATAAAGAAAAAACAATAAAATAGTATGAAAAATTAATTTTGTGACTATAATTAACATAGGGGGATAAGGTTCATTCTATAATTCACATTCAAAACTATTCATTAAGAATCTAAACTCTCATTGGTAAGGTCCTTTTGAAAATTTTAATTTTCCCCACACAGGATTATTGAAATATAAATAGAAAAAAAGAACACTATTTATGATAAATGGTTGACGATAATTTTTTTTGAATAACTATTTCAAGAGGGGTCTATTATTTATTGAAAATTTAATTGATTTTAAGTCTACATAAAGCTATCAACAATAAATGAACCATTTAGTTGATAGAAATATATGATATCTTTGAAATTTTCAATTACATATCCATAATAATTGGAATCCTTAGTAATTCAAGAAATAGGTTAGAGGTTCTTATTGAAAATATTTCCAATTTGTCATTATTTATGTCAGGTAAACTTTATATGATATGAATATATCTGGGGTGAGAAAATTAAATATCATATTTTTACACAATGTGAGTGAAAAACATTTTGTGAAAACCGCGTGATGGCTTTAAAATCTAGGATTCTATGGATCATGTGCTCCCCCCCCAAATTATTGAATACCTCCCTCTACAACATGTCCACCTTCCTTTCCTCATACATTATTCTACATTTCCCCCTATTATTAAAGATTCTAACTCATTCACATATATTCCATGCATTCTCATTTCCAATATCTTTATATACCAAATGAAAAACACTGGCACCACTTCCCCAAAATCGTGGCACAATGTTTAGAACCTTCTCCACAAAAATTTTTGGCATTGGATTTTCCACCACCACCCACAGATCCCTCCGCTTTATCATCCTCAATCATATAAACAACTATTATAGAATTTGATGACACTCAAACTTCTTCTATCTGTTCCAATGATGTTTATCAACAGCTTTAACTCCACCAAATCTATTGCTTTTCTATTCTTGAACATTATGTCTTGATGTTTCATATTTAGGAAAATCCCATGTGGAAGAAATAGACCATTGAAATGGCATTTCTTGAGAAGATCCTTATTTAGAAGGTCATACTAGAGCTCATTGAATGGATTAACCTCTCTATATTTATATATTTATGTTAGGAGACATAGTGATAGGTCATCCTTGAGAAATTTTCTACTTTTAATATGGCCATTATGAACGTTACATTCCATATTAGAGTCAATCCATGAGAACTCCGGATGGGTGGGATCGTGGTTGGGTTGTGCATCTATTATTCAGAGTTTGTTTCTTCTCATATCATTCCAACCATGTGGATAGTCATTAAAAATATTGAAATGGTGATTATTTTCTCATTGATATCTTGTGTAAACCTAATAATTTATGGTCCATATATGATGTAGAGTACACATCTTCAGGGTTCCACCTTGTAGATTGTTTATCACGTCTCATCCCGTTATTGACTGGGTATATGAGATTATCATAGATCCACATTCCAGATAGTGGTTACCATAATATTCTATGCCTTTGGTGTCACTACCATAAAATTTGATCAATAGTTCACACTTTACAATTATTCTTGGTTGAGGAGGGATTGTAGTACAATGATAGGGGCTGATTCATCATTCATCTAGTACGTCACCTTGGAGTTTTAAACCTCACAAAACCCTTATCCAATTTCAGAATATGAATTCCAATGATATACTATTTTTCTTGAAGATTTGGATTTTTCAAAATATAAGGGTGTTACAATTATGTCCTTGAGAATAGAGAGGATGTTATTGTAGCCCCAGCTCATTATGTTCAACCCCACATGCTCCTGCTCATATAGAAACTATACATTCGTCCTCTAACCCATCTTCCTACACCACTCAACCACACACCACTACACCATCCATTATAATTATGGATGTATATAACCATTGATATCAGACATAAGGGATTTTATAAAGTGTATTTTGTTGTAAAAGTGAGGGATTTTTCCCATTTCATCACCCCAAAGACATAGTAGTCACATTTTACTACCACTACATAACCACCAGTTACTTCATCTACACACCCGCCATCATATTTTGTATACCTATAATTGACCTCCATTCAAAACCTATCACCTCCCCGATCAAACTTAATCTAGAGACTACATACCATATATCCCAGAATTAGTTTTTAATGGACTAGGATCGATAGGGAAATGACTTTTCATTACCTTTGTTATCAATGTTTTCTTTCACAGATCAAACATTCATACAATCAAAACCAGTAGGGATCAATACCTCACCTCCACCTATAAATATTGAGCTAGCTGACACCACCATGAAATATTATTTACCAGTTAATCGATGTACCCTAGCCTCCATGGATACTATAAACATGGTGGGGTATATCTATACAAGTACTATTCAAGAGGGGATATAGGATGTTGATTGCGGAGAGACTATCTATGATGTTTATTATTTTTACCGTATACCCCAATATTGTTGTACTATATTTCGGGAACATTTCTTTATCCTCTTAATTCCATGTCCCCTCTTATATCTTTAATTTTTTTCTAATGGATGAAATATATTAATTCTAACATGAATTTTATATATTCTCGTTCTTACTTATGCATGCATTTACACATGTGTTGATATAATGCATCTACCATGGTTACTAATGAGTCTATTAGACTACCATATGTCCTACCAGATGAGGTATTTATTAGACAGGATACCCTATAGGGATAGATACCAGATCTATATCTATGTACTATATATGAGTCCACTCCATGTCCAATATGAATGATACAATTACCAAATGAGATCATCAGTCGACCCATTCCTAGAGTGGTGAACCCTGTAATTTACACCAGTTATATTGAGGATATAGCTACTGATTTCTACAAGAGGCATATGAATATGAAGCTAATGGACCCCACTTCTTGATCTTTGTCCATCCGTCTAGCTGGCAATGTATTCTTAACAATTTATGGGAGGTATCCCTACTTTTTTTGTTCCATACTTAGTATTTTTATATTCTCTTTATAAGTATTTGTTCTCCATCCCTTTATGGATCCATTATAATAAATTTATATAACATTGGTATGCACTAATTATCATCTTTGACAATAATATACACATTCTTAGTTATTAATTTAATTTTGGTATTATGTTATATTTCAATTGAATATCTTGTATAGAAACATATCTTTCTAACAATAATTTTAGGAATCCATTAGTGCCTTTCATATTTAAAATTTTACACCATGGAATGACCCTTATTAAAGGTATATATCGATTCCCTAAATTTCATTCCTAATTTCCATACATAGTATATTTATTCTATAATCATGTTCTCTACCACATTACATTCAAAAATATTGCAAATAAAAATTAATTTATACTGTGAAAGATACATTACTATGACTTATTCTGTTTTCCCCTTGATTATTTCTTTTTTTATCACTATAGATGAAACTTTTAGATGAATGAATTCTTGAACATGAATCTCATTAAACCATTTTAAATAAATGAAAATGTTTTTTTGGAAGATGATGAAATATAGTATTATTTTTCATTATAATTTAATCATGATATAGAAGTTCATAAATTTACTTATGATTCTCATTTATTTAAATATAATTTTATTGACATGTTACTAGTTATTATTTGTAGAGTGATTTTCCTAGTTTTTTATTGAAATTAACAAGACGATTTGGGACCTACATTATCATATCCTCTTCTAAGAATATTATTTGAGGGATACCTGGGGAATATAAACCTATTAAAAAATTAATTTCAATCTTATATTGGATATAACTTATAAATACACCATTAAAATGACTGAGGAATTTTTTTGTTTATTTCATGAATCCTTATTTTATATTTATCTTTATTAGGCCTATAGAAGACATTATAGACCTTTTTGGGGTTGATTCATGTTTCCATACCTTTTGTTCCATTACTACTATACTCTTGATATAATAATTTTATTTTTTACTTGAATATATGTGTTATATATATTCATTACTGATGTAGACATGATACTTAATATTAAAGATATTGACAGTGAAATTTTCACATGATGCATTGGAAGTACTCAAGGGTTGTTTTGATGTGCCTTTCATGATTATGTTTGATTATATATATTAATTATATGTTATTTATAGCAAGGTAAAAAATGACCATTATAATACCGATGAATCATAATATGGAACAAATATTATTTGGTGTTGGATGTGAGATCTATCATATACATAAATTTTGAATAAAAAGAAACATGATACTTTTATTTCACATCTATGAGACATCTATGGACGCACCTTGAGTTTTTAAAAATGTTTACATTCCACTTTCTAGAGGATATTTTTTCATTTCATTATTCCGGATGTGCATGTATTATACTTGAGTTCCCCCTAATGTTTATTTTTTTATCCACATAATTACCCTCAACCACAGAGTCATTTGAAACTTATTGTTAAAGCCCTCAGGATTTATTGTGTGTATATATTTTCATACTAGTTATGTTAGATATAATAAAATTTTATGGTTTAGAAAATGTATTCTATGTTTGGGAATTAATTTAGTTTAATTTTACTTTGAGTGATGATAGAGAATTCAATGTGAGGTAAATTTAAATTTTGGTATATCTTCTAAGGAATAGTTGGAAAATTTTAATTACAGGGATACATGATATAAATAATTTTAATAATAATGGTTAATGACTATTTTTCTATAGGAGTGATTTTAGAGAACATTATTTTTATAGTAACACTTATTTTTATTTTCTTTATTTTAATGCGTGTTTCCTTTTAAAAATTTTGTATCCTAAAAACTTTTTTGAGATTCATTTTTCCTGAGGCTGATTTTTTTTCAATTATGAGATAATTTCATAAAATATATATATTTGTGTGTGTGTGTGTGTTGGATATAATTATGTGATATCTATTCATGATTTATTCGACAATGTGTCAAGTTATTTTTAGTTTTTTATGAAATATGAACTCAATTATCAAAAGAGGAGATACTATAAATTTTGAAATTTCATATATTACACATTGTAAAAACTATTCAAGATGTAAATTCCTAAAAAATAGGACCCCTAAATGATGATGTCAATCCTCTAAAACTAGTAAAATCCATAAATCTTGTAGGACAAATAAATGCATGATGTGATGAAATTACATGACATGAATGTTTTGAATTATGAACCCATCAAAGAATCAATATATAAAATTTGAGATGTACATGATTTCCAGAGAACATTGTGGATTTGAATAAAAAATATGAATTTAAATTATACTTTTTAAAATTAACAAAGGATGTGTCATTTAAAGACAAATCATAATGTTAAAAATTTACACATCATGAGATTCATAGTATTATTAATACACTAGTGCTCGATGATAGATAGGGAGAATGACCCAAGATTTTATTTCTTATAAATTGGAATTCTCTAGACTTTTCATACCAATATTGTTCCAATTTATTCCCTTCATTTATTTTGTTTTTTATATTAGATGTCATCTCGAGATATGTGTGTTGCATATTTGTGATCTGATTCATTTTTCAACCACAATTTTTTGTTCCATTTATTGTTCTTTCAATAAAGTAAGTATTTTATTTGTTTTGAATTTCATTAATCATTGATTAATTTAATATTAACTTATTAAAATATTCCTCAATATTCTTGTCCTTTTAACACACATCTAATAATATCTTGATCATTTTTATCTAATCATATAGTGTTATGCGATGAAAGTAAGGTTGTTTTAAAAATAATGAATCATTAAAAAGAAAAATTGGGTAACCCCATATTTAGTAATTAATTTATAAATTATTTTTAATCACATTGTTGTTTAGAAACATGATCATGGGAATTTTAATAGATAGACCATAACTTATTTGGTGTTGATAAAGTAATTACCAAAAGAACTTGATGCATTCTATCCTTGAATATATGATAATTGGACCTAGGTTATTAACTATCTTCAGAATAATCACTAATATATCCATGTATTGTGTCAATGGATAAACAATTGTTTCTATTAAGAATTGGGATGATTTTGATAAAATGATTTTATATAAACATTTTCAGATAATAAAAACATTGAATCATATAATTGTGATCCAAAACATTACCCCAAGTAGATAATGAATTAGTTAGGGAATCGTGGGACAAATTTTAAGAGTTAAACCAAAAGTTATCAAATCATAGACTTGATGTGTGGTTAAATCACCAATACTTTTTTCAAGGACTGAAAACTGATGCACTTTTTTTATGGATGACCCATTCTCAATATTCTATATATTGTAAAGTAAATTTTAGAAATAATCTATGAAAATTCCATTCAGTGGAAGAGAGACAGAAGAATGCCTCAATATAGAAATCTCAATGTGGAATAGAATACCCTCCTTTGATAACATGATGGATCCCTCACAAAGAATATATATTATTTTTATATAACCTATATATCACTTCCACCTCCTACCCCTATAATATAAATTAATTTATGAAATATTCGAATGCATAAACCTACAACAAGGATGTAGGGAAGGAATTGAAGAAATATATAAACAGAATTGTAATTCCATAAATTGAAATCAAAAAAATAAAAAACATCAAAAACCTCATCATTACGAACATCCATATTATCAAAAAATTTCAATTCAATAGTAACAAAAAACCCAATAAATGTTACTACCAATATTGGAGTTTTTAGTAACCACTATGAAATAAAGTACAACATAGTTTTGGAGAATATAATGAGTATGTTAGATAACATGCGCTGAGGATAACAAAGAAGAAACCCTAATGATGATCATTGATCTTTTGAGGACGTCATGGCTGGGCATCAGCGATTGTAAGCTCATGCAGACTCAAAGGATGTAGCACTCATTGAACCGATGATATATCTTTATAAGGGTCTCACTGCTATTTCCTTTTCCAGGAAAGATGTACATTTACTTTCTTTGGAATTGCATTTCATGCTTCTCCGAGAATTTTTTCAAGCAATGACCCTCCCTCGTCATTATTAGAAAGACCATGGAATCTATCAGATCTGTGTCTTTTCATGTGGGACTACTTAATTCCTCTCATGTTGTTTTACGATTCACACATTATAATGACTACTATTGGTTTTGGAAAAGAGGTGTGTGGTCCTTTTTTGGATGTTCGATGAAGGTTTTGAAATGATCAGCATGTTTCAGCACTAATTTTGAGCCTCTGATTTCTTCTATTTGGATCGATTTCCCTATTTTAACATTGCTTTTTTTAAACTGGGTGATCTATTTTCAATTTCCAGCTAAATTGGACAACCAATCAAATTATATTCTTCCACTAAAAATCTATCTAGACCTTTTTTGGATAGATTATGTGCTGAAATTGATATATCACAATCTATACCTTCCAATATTTTTATTTGAAATGGAGATTATGGTTATTTACAAGATGTAGTTTTCAAAAACCTTACATATTATTGAAACAAATACCTCAGAATTGGTCATTCCCAAAAGGAATATGGAAATAGCCATTTTTCATCTTGACCCCTACAAATTATAATTCAATTTGGGTTTAAAATGTGGGGAAAAAGGTGATGGAGTTTGTCTCCTTAGATCATCATAGGGATCATGTTCAGAAAATAGACGGACCCTCTATAAATAAACTCTCTCTTGTAAACTCCTCTAGAGTTGATGTTGTTTATAATTATCAGTTTATTGATAAGGACCGAGATAATATTGACATGCATTACCAACCTGTTATTGATATCACAAGTGTTTTTCAACCACCACAAGAATAGGATAAAAATGTTCACTCTGATTCTAATGAAGCATTTCATGATAATGATTGGAAAATTTATCAAATTGACGATGATTACTTGATGTTGAGGGTGCGAAAAGGTTAAAAAAGAAATGTTTTACCAAGATGGTTTAATTTCTCCAAATCCCAAGAAAACATGAAGATGTAGATATTACTCTAATCTTGAATGAAAATTATCACTAGATCCTTAGGGGCCTCAAGGATTAAAAATATAGTCACTACACAACAACTCCTATGTGTTGAATTCTTTATTGATTTGAATGGTTAAAATTGTGATAATGTAGTTGATCCTGATATGATAGAAGCATATAAATATGATGAGGATTTAGAGGAGGAATTTTATTCATGGTTGGATTATCAAGATACAATTGTATACCATAGATACAAAGATGGTGACATAATTGTAGATATATAACTTCAAACTAGATAATGAATTTTTATTAAGATGGTGGAAGTATATAAAAAAATTCAAATTTTAACATCAAGGTCATTCCATGGAAATAATTAATTCTTGTTCTAAAAATATGGATACCTTGGATCTTCTTTGAATTTATTTTCCTGGTGGATTTTTTGTTTTAATCATGATGTTATTTTTCTGATTATTCATGTTTACTATAGTTGAACTGATGTGGATTTGGTTTTGTTATTTCTATATGACTATGTAGCCTATCGTGATTTTATCTTGTTGTTGTCTTCTTTTATGGAATCTTATTTTTTTATCATGTTTTGGATTTAATGATTATGTTGTTGGGATCATGTGTTTGGGGTTGGTTGATGTCAGGTAGTAGAGTGTTTTTTGGTGGTAAGATGGCTTGTCTGCTGCCATTTTCTATGACATGTATTCTTTGGATTCCTTCAATATAATGATTTTGGATGGGCTACATATGTTTTTCCCAAAAGCTCCCAATGCTTTTTTACTATTTAGGGATGGAAGGTTTGCCCCGAATATGCATATTTATGTGAAGGAGTTCACTGATAAATCTTGTTGTGATCATGGTTGGTGGATTTAGCATTGGTGGGAATACATCATCACTAGGTGGAATCAGCAGAGGTGAAATATAGCTATGATCATTTTCCACCTTGGACGGAAGACGTGATGCTCTATAGATTATGGATCCTCAAATACTGAAGACAATGCTGGTCTTCTTACTCCACAGATTTTTATTGAATAATTAAACTAGTTTTCTTTTCCAATTGTTGCTTTTAGAGTTCAATGGTATTTATTAGGTTACATTTAGATGTGTGAATGATATAACTCTTTATGATCAAGAATTAATGTTGTTTAAGTATATGTTGGTAGTCTAAATGTTCATTTTCTATTAAATTAAATATGATGGTTGACACTATGTTGTTTTCTTTTACTGTAGTTGAGGACTTTGAACGCTACTTAAAATATTTTTTCTTCTGGATTATAGTGATTATATTTCTGCCAAGATCGTTATCTCAAAGTATATATATTATGCTTACCTCCAGGTCTGATAGATAGTTTCAGGTTTCATTTATAGCGTCTTCAATGAATCTCCTCATGAAGATAATGGAATGTATGTTGGGTCATTTCGATCATGTGTGCCACTGGTTCATTTTCTTGTTTTTTCCCTTGAGTATCTTCTCTTGTTTACCTCTCAATCCCTACTGGTGTAATTTTTTTAAACATCATTCTTGTAATGTAACTTGTGATTCTAATAAATTCCTTTGAGGAATGAATTAGGTGACCAATTTATGTCACCTATTAAAAAAAGGACAACTTAGGAACCCACATCATAATCTTTCTCCTTGACCTCAACAAAAATTTCATTAATAACTTTTTACACCTAGAGCCAAGAAATTTATACCCCAAAAAAGGTTTTATAATTATCCATTTATGCAGACCCAAAAATCCCCTCTTAAGCTATAGAATATTGAAAAACTACTCACCACATTTTTTAGAAGAAGAATCAGAGGATGAATACCCATTAAACTGAGATGAAGGATCCTAATAATATTGTCCCAAATCTTGAGCTCCTATTATGATAAATCAAAAAGACTCTATCTGATTTATTACCGTATATATTTCCTAGTAATAAAAAGACACATCTATGAGAGTAATCTATAATTTTGGTCCTTAGGAGTGGAAACTTTTGAATTTTAAGTATACATTCACTAGTTATATAAATAAATTAAAATATCCAAAAATAAATGTTATAATAATCAGTAAATATAAAAACCATTAAAAACAGAAAAAAATGTTGAATGAAATATATAATAATATATAACTGAATAGGATCATATAAAATAGTATTTTGAAAAATAATATGATTATTTGGCAATCCCACCATAAAATAATATTTATTCCATTTACAAAAATAATGAACAAATTAATGTTATAGGGGTAATACAAAAAATAGAGATTCTTAAGAAGTTACATATCAAAATCACCTTTAAATTGGACATCACTCATAAGATTAATTATATAAAATTATTCATTTATTTGTGCTATAATAAATTATAAATGGACTATCATAGTGTCATTTCAATTAATGTGGAATTATTTTCATTCATTTGGTGGCAGATCTCACCAGTAGTGTGAGAACACAGAAGCTTCTTGGTTCCATGAAAGTTCATATTATAATATTTCTTAAAAGCCATGTGAGACCATGGTGAAAGTACCAAAATCATTCACGTGGGTGTCCTATAAATGTTAGTAATGAAGTAATAAAACAAATAATATTTCCTCATCAACTGGATAACCGATCATCCATGTACTCGAAAGTCCCTCTTGAGGAAATTTTCATTAAAGATGGAAAATTCATTTTCCTGTAGATTTCCTTATCATGTATAGAGAGGTAGAATAATATTTCCTCATAAATATAGGGAGAAAATTTCTCACCACTGGAATGTAAATACATTATGTGAATTACGGTAGGCTTATTTTTAATATTAGTGATGAACAATTAGTGTCTGATTTGAATAAATCTTCCATATAAGGTGGAGATTCAATTAATTTTCCATCCATCATTCTAATCGATGAGGAATATGATTACATGAACACCAAGGATGATAGAGAGAGCCTATATTTTTATTTATATAATTGATGGTATTAAAAGGATTTGAACTCAAGTAAACTTATGATTATAGATATCATTCCACCATGCATACCCTTGATTATCAATATGCAAATGTTAGAATTAAATAACCTACCAGATAAATTATTTTACTCATTTATAGGAATTTTCAATACATTTCATGCTATCATCATTTCAGATATGAATCAATTATAGGAATATAAATTAATTAATTTCCATAAATTTCCTAGAAAATAAATTTCGTGGGGTGAGGCTGAGGAAAGGGGATCAATACAATAAATTTCACAGATAGAATTATGTAATAGGATAGAGATAAACTGTATCATCTACCCCATAGGTGTCATGGTCCATCAATTAAATACAAATTCAGGAAGGAAGTATTTAATCTTCTTGAGTATGGTGTAAAAACTTTCATCTCTAATAGTGAGTTGGTGTGTTAAGTGCATTTAATCCTAATGAAAGGAATCTTGATTGTTTTTTAAAACAATTTAGATGATTTAATATCAACTCGAACCACATTGGAAGAAGAGTATGTGTTGAATAAATAAATCATAGAACTAAAAATTGAAAAGAACATTTTATTCTTCAATTTAGGGATTAGGAACAAGAGATTATTTTTGGGAATTAATTCTATTATTTTTTGGTTATGTATTTTAGATATAATAAAATTGTAGTAGACCCAACAGATATTTTAAAAACGAAATTAAAATTTACTTTTAAAAAGTTATCATATCAATAGATGTAATTTTGAATTTTATTTATCTTGTGAAATTTCAAGGGTGCATAAAAAAATTCCCAAGATATGGTGGGGGATATAATAGATATTATCATGTATTACTTCACTATATATAGAAATTTTTTTATCCTTCCAATGTAATTTGGAGTTAGATCCATAAAACTATGAAGAAAATTTACTAGTATTAAACTATGAAAATTGTAATTTTATGGTTCAAGAGTGAATATACAAAGAACATAAAATATAAAATCATGGCATGGAAGTCGATCTAGAAAAAAAAAGAGTGATTAAATAATTACCGTAAACCATGATATTGAATGGTATAAGGAGTTTTCTGGGATATGTGGGATTTCATAACTATTTCATCCCAGATTTTGGAAGACTAACTGACTGAGTGGAACACCTATTGTATAAGTACACCCCATTAAATTTAATTTATGAGTGTTCTAATTTATTCGACACATTAAGAGTAGCATGAGGGAAAGTGCTGTTATAGTTTCACCTGAATGGGGTAAGTATTTTTAATTAATGTGTGACCATAGGGAATTTCACGTGGGAAACATTTTATAAAAGAATGTTTCAATGATATCTTACATTACATGATATTCTATAGGTATTCTAAAAGACACTTAGGTAAATTAAAAAACCATAGAAAATAATATAATAGATGTGGTATTTAATATTGAAAAATTTCCTCCAACCTCAATCATTCCAAACTGGCAATGTATACAGATCATTTAAAACTGAAAACCCATTTTGGGTGAAAATATGACAACCCGTAAATAAATTGATGGGTATTATTGCTATAGTAATTTGATATAGTAATCAAATACATGAAGGGGAATTAAAATATCATTCCTAACCACTTATCTAAGTTTACTTCCATGTCTTATGGATAATAAAAATCTTATAATTGATAATGACTTACCTAATCAAAATTATTACAATATAAATACACAAAAACAACCATAGATTTTTTTCAAAACTTACCATTCCATAGAATCTCTATACCACATTTCTCTTGAAAATAGTGTATGAAGCTCTTGGTTGATGTTCCATCTTATTACTATGATGAGAAACTATTTAATAATATATGTGTTGATATGATGATGTGACTTTACATCCTAGATGATGCAATTAAAAGAGTGGTCGAAATGTGGAACACGTATCCAGCTAGAGGAAATAATGATCATAAACAAAACATGGATAAGATCATTCAAAGTGGACTATTATGGGACACACTCTATTAAGATATGAATATCTTTATATGGAGTTTTTATTGATAACATCATATGTGGATAGTTGAAAATAAATTAAATAAAACAAACTGCTATAATTAAAGTCATAATTATATATGTATGGATAATTTATTTCATGTTCCCATTCCATAATTATTATGAATATTATTACATCCTATTTGGAATGGACTATGTTTCAATGTAGGTTGAATCTAAAGCCACTACCCATGACACATCCACAGTGGTCAAAAATTTTAGAAGGAAAAATATTTTCTATAGATTTTTATTTCTATGATCTTTCATTAGTGGTGAGGTAATTCACATTTCAAATACTAATTTTAATGTCCTTTTTGAAAAATATGGAATTCATTATGACACCGGAACTCCTTGCCACCTTTAAATTAGTGGGAAAGTCAAATATTCCAATTAGGAGATCAATAATATTTTATTGAAGGAAGTGAGTTCAAGTAGGAATGATTATAGAATTAAATTGGATCACACACTTTGGTAATACCACACAGTTTATAAAACACCCATTGAAATTAAATTATTTTGACTTGTCTGTGGGATTCCATGTCACTTATCAGTAAAATTTGAGCACCAATATTTTTGGGAAATAAAAAATATTTATATGGACAATAAAAAATCCAAACCACAGTGATTACTGAAAATTGAGAGATTATATGAGACGCTTATGAAAGTGATCCAATTTAAAAATAAAAAACAATGAAATGTTATGAACAATGCAATTTATGACTGAACATCACATTGGGGGATAATTTTCTTTCTTTGATTTTCATTCGAAACTATTCCCCGGGAAACTAAAATCCCATTAGTGGGGTCCTATTGAAATTTTCAATTTTTCCCCACATGGGATGTTTTTAATCTAAAGAGGAAAGATGAAAAAATTTAAGGTAAATTGTCAAATATCAAAAATTTATCGATAATTGTTTTAAAAGGGGTCTAGTATTTATTGAAAATTTAATATATTTGATGTTTATCAATCACTCATTTCTAAATGAAGCACTAAATGGGTGGAAATATATGATTGGTTTTGTATTTTAGAATAGATTTTCATAATACAAGGAAGTTTTAGTAATGTAGTAAATAGGTCATAGGTTCTTATCCAAAATATGTCTAATTAGTCATACTCATGTTATGTAAAATTTATATGACATGAATCTATTAGGGGTGAGAAAATTTGATATCATAGTTTTAAAAATCAGGAATGAATTACATAATGTGAAAACCACATGATGGATTTATAATCCTTCAGTATATGGATCATGAGCTCCCCAAACCGTGAAATATTGGTGTTCAATCATCTTCGACATGATCACCTACCGTTATGCATCCCTTATTCTTCCTTGTCTGCTCTCAATCGATATTCCATCTCATTTACCAATATTCTATGCCTTCTCATCCCCCTTTTCTTCATGGACAGAATGAAAAACACTAGCTCATATTCCTCCAAAATCATGTCCAAATGTAAAGAACCCCCTCTACCCAAACACCTGACATTGGATTCTCAACAACCACCCACAGACCCCTCCCCTTCATCAACCACATTCAAATCCACCACTCTTATATAATTTTATGATACCAAATATTATTAAAGAAATTTCTATGTTTCTTCCCAACACCTACACCTACACCCATTCCAACACTATTTTGTTATGAAGCATTATGATTTCGTGGTCTATATTTAGGCCAATATTAGAAGGAAGAACAAGACCCTAGACCAGGACTTTCCTGAGAAGATCCTTGTTGACGATGATACCCTATATCTCATTGAATGGATGAACCTCTCTATAATAACATAGTTATGGGAGGAGACTTACTAAGAGATATTCCTTGAGATCCTAGATACTTCTTAGATGGCCATAATGAACATCACTTTCAAAATTAAAGGCCTTCAATGGGACCTCATGATGGGTGAGCTTTTGGTTGGACTGTTCATCTATTATTAATAGTTTTTTGTTATCTAGTAATTATAATATTATGGATGTACCAATAAAAGATTGATATGGTGAATATTTTCTTATTTTCATCATTTTTACCCCTAATAATTTATGACCCACATATGATGAGTAGTAAACATCTTCAGGTTTCCATCATCTAGACTGGTTATTGGTCCTTAGACCCTTATCAGATGGCTAGAGGATATTATCATGGAGACATCTTTGAGATAGAGGTTATCCAATTATATTATGCCCTGGGTGGAACTACTACTAAAATGGATAACCATTTCACACTTTACAATGAGTCCTAGGGGAGGACAGATCATGGTACATTGATTGGGGGATATTCATCATTCAACTAGCACACCATCTTTTTTTTGACACCATTGAACCCTTGATCTCTATAGGGCATATGGATTCCATTAATATACTATTTTCCTAGATTATAGGGATTCAACCTAATATAAAGGTGATAAAATTAGGTCCTCTATAATAGAGAGGATTATATAGTATCCCCAACTCATTATGATCTAACCCCACCTACTCCATAACATAAATAACTTATACCTTATTCTCCTAACTCAACATCCCCCACCTCGTCACCACACACCACTACCCAACGTCCTTTTAATTATGAACCTATATAACTATTTTAAATAGAAAAATGGGAAATTATCTAGTGTATTTTAGAGAAAAAGTGATGGATTTTTCTAATTTAATCACCCCATACATAGAGCATCCCAAGTTTAATACCATGGAATCACCACCAGACACTTCATCTACACACACACCATATTATTTTGTAAGACCAAAATTGAACTCCATAGGCACTCTATCACCCACCCCAATAAACATTGATCCATATCTTATAGATCATTTTCCCAGAATGAAATTCTAATAGAGTAGGATCGATGGTGAAATGGGCTTACCTTAAGTTTTATATCAACATTTCCTTTCATAGATATATCTACCATAAATTCGGCTCTAGTACGGATCATCACCTCACCGCCACCTATTAAAAATTAGTTAGATGACAACACCAGGAAATGTTGTTTGGATGTTGATCTACATACCTTAGCCTCCATGTATACTATAAACATGGTAGTGTAGATACATACAACCACTGTGCAAGAGGGGACATCTGATGTTGATTATGGTGAGTCTATCTTGGATGTTTATTATTTTTCCCATAAAACCCATCATTTTAATAATCTATTTTGGGTGAATGTTTTTACCCTATGAATTCCATGTCCCCTATTGTAGTATTTATTATTTCTAATGGATGGTATCTGAGTTTTTCTATCATAGCTTTCTTACATTCTCCATCTTACTAGTGAATTCATTTACATATGTTTTAATCTAATGCATATAACAGGGTTATTAATGAGTCTATTACACAAACATATGGACTCCCACATTAGGTATTTATTAGACTGGCTAACATATAGGGATATATCCTGATGGTCCATCTTTTTAAAATAGAGGAGTCCCCTCCATAGCCTAGATGGATTCTCTAGTTACAACATTATATCTTCTTTTAACCCATTCTAGTGGTGGTAAACCCTATAAATCACACCAATGATATTGAGGATAAAACTAACAATTTCTACAATATGTGTATGAATATGGTGCTGATAAAAACATCTTTTTGATATTTGTCAATCCATCAAGCTCACGATGTCTTCTTAACTCTTTATGGGACGGAAGATGGATTTTTTTGTTGCATCATTTGGATTTTTCATTTCCCTTTATAAATATTTTGTCTTCATCACTTTATAAATCCATTGCAATCTATTACTATAACTTTGGTATTCAATTATGATCATATTTGACAACTATGTACACCTTATGACTTACTAATTTTATTTATGTTTTATATTATATATGAATTGATTATCTAGTATATGTATTTTAATTTATAATAATCATTTTAGGAAGTTATGTGTGCCACTGATATATTTAATTTTACTCCATTAGTTAACCCTTAATATAAAAATATCTCTATTCCCTAAATTACATTCCTAATTTCCATCTATAGTTCATGTGTTCTATTACTACATTCTGTACCAAATCAAATTCCAAAATATTGGAGACAGTTAATAATTTAATTTTGATAGATACATTAGTGGGATTTATTTTTTTCATCTTGACTATTTTTTTTCAGTATAGATGAATCTTTTTAATAAATGAATTATATAACATGCATCCCATTAAACCATTTTAAATAAATAAATGAGTTTTATTAGAAAATCTAAAAATTTATTTTTGTTTGTGGTTATAATTATATCATGATTTTTGAGTTTGAATTTTTACTTATAATTATCATTTATTAAAATATATTTTTATTGACTTATTGCTCGTAATAATTTCATGAGTTATTTCCAAATTTTTTATTCACATTTCCAAGAGGATGCAGGACCTACATTATCTTATGATCATATGAGAATATTTCTAGAGATATTTTTATTGAATTTAAACCTATTAAAACATTCATTTAAAACTTATAAAACATATAACTTAAAAAAATTCACCATTAAAATTACTGAGGGATTTTTTGTTTATTCATTTATCCAAAAACATTCATGTGTATTTAACCTTTTAGGGCATATAGAATACAGGAATGACCCTATTTTGATTGATACATGTTACCATACCAATTTATCCCTTCATACTATACTCTATATAATTGTGTGCTTTTTACTACAATATGTGTGTTGTATATGTTCATTACGGATGTACACATTGTGATAACTTTTAAAGATAGTTATAGTGAATTTATCATACGATCCATGGGAAGTGATCTATGGTCCTTTTTATGCGCCTTAAATGATTATCCTGATAATAAAATTATATATATATATATATATATATATATAACATGGGTTATGAATTTCTATGTTCAGAAATTATCATTACCGGATAGATGAATCATATGATAGAAAAAATTTTATTAGGTGATGGATGTGAGATCTAGAGTAGACATAAATTTTAAAATAATAAACTAGATTCTTTCATTTCACTTCTATAAAGCATCATTGGACCTACATTGAGCTTTAAAGTGTGTTCATATGCCACGTTATTGAGGATATATTTTATTTCATTATTCATAAGGATTATGTATTATAATTGAGAGTTTTCCCTCTCTTTTGAAGTTTATTTTTATCATCCACCCAGTTACCCTCGACTATAGATTCATTTGAACATTATTATTGAAGACCTAAGGATTAATTTAATGTATTTATTTATAGATTGGATATTTTAGAAATAATAAAATCCTATGGTTACAAACATGAAATCTATGTTTGGAAATTATGTTAGTTTCATTTTACATTGAGTGATTAGATAGAATTGAAGGTGATGGGAATTGAAATATGTGTATATATTATAAGGAATAGTTAGGAAATTGTAATTAAAGGAAGAAATGATCTAAATAATGATCATAAACATTGGGAATAGATATATTTTTTCTACCTGATTGATTATGGAGAACATTCTTTTTACAATTACACATTGTTTTATTTTCTTTATTTAATTCTTATTTTATTTTAAGAACTGCTTCATCCAGATTAATTTTTGTGATTAACTTTTCTTGACGATGAGAAATTGTTCAATTATGGGAGAAAATTATAAGATAAATTTATATATTTTATGGATACATTTATTTAAGATCTATTGATTATTTATTCAATATTTATTTAGGTTTATTTCATTTTTTATGAAATATGAACTAAATTCACAAAAGAAGAGATGCAATAAATTTTAAAATTTCATATATTACACAACGTAAAACATATTCAGGATATAAATTCATCAAAAATAGTAATAATAAATGCTGAAGTGTAGACTATGAAAAAAGTAAAATCCATAAACCCTCTAGTCCAAATAAATGAATGGTGTGAAGAGATTACATGATGTGAATGTTTTCAATTCTGAACCTGCTGACAAGTCAATTTATGAAATCCGAAAGATACATGATTTCCATTTATTTTATGATATCTAAGTACACAAAATGAATTTATACTATTAAAATAAAATCACACTATGAAATATTTACACATCATGAGACTTGTAGTCTTATTAATATACCACTAATCAATGAATGATATAGGGTACAATCGGATTTTTTGTTTCTTACAAATTTTGATTTTCCAAACATTACTTATAACAAAACTAATCATTATTACATGTATAAAATTGATTTATTACATAAAATATTAAATTGATACAACATAAAAGATTGAGAGGTCTAGTGTATTTGGTGCTTATTATCATTATATAAAAACTTAAAACATGAAACACACAACATCTTTATTGAAATCATCCTTTACATGACCACTATATCCCCTCGTACTTAGCATTTCATGGGATAAACTGAGGACATACATATGAAAAGGGTGAGCTATAAAGCCTAGTAAGAGAATAAACATGGAATAACATGAGGAATACAATACATGTTAGACAATAGGAATATCAATGGATAATAATTGAAATATGAACATAAATTCACGATAAATCGTGATAATCATAACATGGAAATGTGGCAACAAAACCTACCTTGGAATTAGCACGAGCCAAGGATCATTGCACAGGAATCATGAGTAAACCCTTATTACACATGATGTACAAGTAAACCACGATTAAGTAATGTGGAATAAATACTTGAAATTACCATTAAATATGTATATGTGCATAAATTTAAATACCCTTGATAGAGACATGTGTATGGTATTCACTACACGATGATCTTGGGTTGGAAAAACGCAGTGTAATTTCTACATCATAACTTTGTGACATAAAGATTAATGAAAATGGTTAATGAGAGAGAAATGGGTGTCTCATCATATGTACATGAAATGGACAGTAAGGGTGTCATATAGATAGTTGACCCAACCAACGTAATGGAATTTAGATGCATAATAGAAATGAATTACATGGAGGTAAAAGAGTAGAGTGAAATCCCTCATGGAATTTTGTCATGGTAACATGTGTACATGGGAGGCATTAATGAGATAGAAAAGGGTCTCCATTCATCCAAACATAAAGAAGAAATTATGGGGGAGGTGTGAAATAATACCCCAACATTATTAATTGAAAATAAAAGGGCATAACAACTTGAAGAAAATTGGACAAAATGAGAAAAAAATCCCTTACTTGGAAGTGTGGTACCAAAGGCTATGGAGAGGCTTGAGAGAGGCTTATTGGGATCTTGGGGTACCTTTAAAGGATTATAGAGAGATTATGGAATGCGTTTGACTAACTCCAAAATCTTTTAGTGAAGATGAAGTGGGAGCTTGTGTGGGTTTATATTTGAAAGGAGAGGGAATTCTTTTTTTATTTAGGTTTGGGACACCTCACACTAAACTAATCAAAACCACAAACCAACCCAGGGTTTTGCCCCCGGTTTTTTACAAAGGGGCGTGGAAAACAATATTTTATTTGTGAAATGGCCTAACTTCTTAAAATAATAGGGTTTCTTTTATATAGGTGAGTCACACACTCAAGGAAAAAATTTTAAATGACAAAATGTTTTATAAGCCTTGAAGGGTCCACTGATGTTTTGTTAAATAAATCAAAAAAATGTAAAATCAGATTATTTTAATGATAAAACATAAATTAACCGAAAATAATTTATTTATTTTATTACATCACTATTGGGTCATTATGATGTCATAAAACACATTATATATTTAAACGGTATTTAATCTTTTCCAAAAAATTCAGCTATCTCAAAAAATTATGAGAAATTCACCATTGGATAATTTTAACGTCCTGATTCCAAAAATAATATACATTTTATCTAAATAATTTTTTAAATACGTGAATTTTTACTTTTAAAATAAAAACCGATATTTATAAAAAATTAATGGGTTTTTTCAAAAATAGCTTTCAAACCATCATATAAATTACAACTTCATTAATAAAATTATATGATTATTTATATTTAATAAAATTAATTTAATAATAATATTTTATTAAAATATTATCTAATTCAAAAAACCATTAATTCATAAAAATAGGTTTCTTAGTTGAATATTAACTAAAAATACTATTTGTGATCTAAAAACTATTTACAATGTTACAACAATAAAATGAATGCACATTCTTTATAAAAAATAATTTACATTTTCAGAGTGCTAGGGTCTTATTACATAACCCCTTATAACACCCGCATAAGACCGAAGGGTAAGGTGTGCGATAGTGAATGACTCTTGGGGTGGCTCAGATAACATTGCCCGGGTGGTAATCACTATTAACTTCCACTTCTCCAATAGTCGATTCCACTAAAACTTAATGTGTTCAAGCTCATCTTGGGAATGGTCAAGATTGAAGCCCAATTAAGCCACCTCTTTTCCATTCTCAGGAAAATAGGCTTCGTATTGGGAAATTCTATTGGATGAGTCCATCACTTCTTTTGTCAGAGTAAATTCGATTTGTTAATGCCATATATTTATACTGACCATGTAATCACTATTCAACAGTTATATTAGCAACAATGACAATTATTAAAAGTATTTTAAAATCAAAAAACATAAAACCAATGATGTCCACATTTTATATAACCATAATAAGAAATTTAATTAGATCAAGAGGAATTTTCATTGATGAAAGTTTGGGTCATTACAATATTCCCCCGTTAAGAAATCTCACCCATGAAATTTTCTTTTCCCACACTAAAACAAATGTGGGTATCTTTACTTCATCATATCCTCTGATTCCCATGTCACTTCTTTGAACATTGGGTTTCTCCATATCACCTTGATGAGGGGAATTTTTTTATTTCTTATAAGTTTTTCTCTACGTTCTAATATGTTCACTAGTTGCTCCTCCTAAGAAAGATAATCCTCTAGCTATACAACCTCTGGAGAGAGTACATGTGAAGGGTCTGATATGTACTTTGTTAAGAGGGATACATGAAAGACATCAAGTACTTTGGCCATGGTAGGTGGAAGTGATAGTCGATATTCCACAACCCCAAAATGATCAATAATCTCGAAGGGACGATGTACCTAGGACATAACTTCCCTTTCATTCGAAACCTCAAGACATTCTACCATAGAGATATGCATATAAATACCATGTCTCCAACTTTTAACTCCATGTCTCATCGATGGTTATCTGCAAAACTCTTCTATCGACTCTAGGCTTCCTTGATATGTTGTTGAATTATTTTTACATTCTCTACCATTTCTTTAACCATTTCTGGTCCTTGAAGCTGATGCTCACTGACTTCATCCCATAATGTCAGTGTTCTACACCTCTTCACATATAGGGCTTAATAAGGGGCCATTTGGATTATCGAGTGGAAAATGTTGTTATAGTAGAATTCAACTAGTGGAATATGTTGGTCCCAACCTCCTTTTATTTCCAAAGAACATGATCATAACATATCCTCTAGTGTATAAATAGTTCGCTCAGATTGGCCATCAATTTAAGGATGGTAGGCCGTACAAAATTTCAATTCAATATCCAGAGCATGTTGATGAATCTTACAAAACATAGTGGTGAATATTGGATTTTGATCAGATAAAATAGATAGTTGTACTCCATGCCACCTTACAACTTCCCTGATATATATCTGTGCCGGTTGATCCAATGAAAAATCCTTCCAAATTGCATTGAAGTGTGAAGACATTGTACGACTATCCACAGCAACCTGGATTGTATTGTTGCCTTTGGATGTCTTCGGAATTCCGGTGACAAAGTCCATAGTGATTTTCTCCCATTTACATGATGGTATGGGTAATGGTTGCATCATCCCCTTAGACATATGTCTCTCAGTCTTCACTTACTGACACACCAGGCACTTTGATGTAAATTCAGTGATCTCCTTCTTCGTATTATCCCACTAATAATTCTCTCAAAGATCTTGATACATCATTTTGTTTCATGGGTGAATATAGAAATTTAACTATGTGCATCATCCAAAGTTTCCATCTTCAACTTTGAACTTGATAGAACACATAGTCTTTTCCTAAATCATGCAATTCCATATTCATTAACATTGAACTATGGGGATTTCCCTCTTCTGATAGCTTCCACTTTCTTCTGAATTCCAACATCATCCTTTTGATAATCCTTTATCCTTTAAAAAAGTTATGGTTGAGAAATAATTTGTTAAAGTATTGATGATGTTCCCTTCTTTATGATTCCCATGTCCGTCTTCATCAAATCTAAGAAAATTGGATCCCTCTCAATTCGCATCAGTGATAGAATCGATGGGTCCTTTCTACTTAGAGCATCTACCACCTTGTTTTCTTTCCCAGGATTGTAATGGATTGAGCAGTGATAGTCTTTGATCAGCTCTTACAATATTCGTTGGCACATGTTCAACTCTTTCTATATGAATTTATACTTGAGGCTTTTGTGGTCTGTATATATTTCACACTTCTCCCAAAAAAGATAATGCTGCCAAATTTTTAAAGTGAAGATCACCGCAACCAACTCCAAATCTTGTGTTGGATAATTCTGCTCATGAAATTTCAATTTCCCTGAAGCATAGTAAATTCCTTTATCATTTTTCATCAACACACAACCCATTCCCTTCTTTGAAGAATCACTGAATACCACAAAAATTTCTCCACTTGTGGGTAATGTGAGCACATGCACAGTGAAAATCCTCTTTTTCAAAACCTTGAATCTTTCTTCACATTCATCACTCCTAGAAAAATTTACTCCATTCTGTGTTAGCTTGGTAATAGGGTTAGACAATCATGAGAAATTTCTTTCAAATCATCGATAATATGTAGCTAACCGCAAGAAGTTATCGATCTTTGTTACGAATGTTGGCCTCATCCATCCCTCTATTGCAGCTGTCATGGAGGGATCTATAGATATCCCATTTCTTGTGATGATATGGCCAAAAATGAGACCTCATTCAACTGTAACACACACATTCTATACATTTCATAGATATTCTCCTTCAATAAGGTCACTAGTACTGTTCTTAGATGCTCCTCATGATCCTACTAGGTTTGGGAGTATATTATAGTATCATCTATAAAGACTACCTCAAATGTTTGAATGTAATACCTTATGACTCTATTCATCAAGTCTATAAAAATTTCTAGAGCATTGGTGAGTCCGAAAGGAATTACTATGAATTCATAGTATCCGTATATTGTACGAAAATAAATCTTGTGGATATCTTCCTTCATCACCCTTACTTGATATTATCCCAACCACAAATCCACCTTGGATAAGTATTGTGCTTTATGTAGCTGATCGAACAAGTCATCGAATCATGGGATAAGATACTTGTTCTTTGTCGTGATTTTTTTAAGCTCATGATAATCGATGAAAAGGAACATTGACCCATATTTCTTCTTAATGAAGCTAACTGGTGCACCCCATGGGGAAGCACATGGGTGTATAAACTCTATCTAGATTCTCCTGTAGTTGTTTCATCACCTCCTCAAGCTCCAAAACAGCCATTCTATATGTAGTCTTGGATATTGGAAATTCCTCAGGTATAATGTCAATTGATAATTAAACAATTCTTCTAGGAGAAAGACCAAAAAATTCATCGAGAAACACTTCAATGAATTATCTAACAACAGGCATGTCTTTAAGGATGGTTTCTTCCATATACTAAATCATCCAAGCCATATACACATGCTCATAGGGCAGAAATATCCACACTTGAGATTATGGAGCTAAAGAAGATCCATATTCCTCCTTGCACTTGTATATAATTTGGGATTGATTCTTTACATGGAGAGTGATTTCTCTCTCCAAAAAATTTATGTTGGCTATATAGAAAGAAAGCCAATTCATGCCAAGAATTGCATAAAATTCCACTAGAGGGAGTATGATGAGGTTTTCTAGGAAATTCAATCCACAGATTATGACAGGGGATGAGTTATATTCATGGGATGCAATGATTTCCCCATTTTCAATACTCAATGACATCTTTAATTCCGTTATTTTTGGTGGTGCTGGGATTTCTACTAAACTTTTGGGATATAAAAGAATGCGTAGAAACAAAATTAGAAAGTATGTTCGCTATTCTTGAATGAATAACTTGCATACCTATCACCACATAATTTTTGGGGTTTACATAGGTAGTACTGAGGGATAAAATCTCTCCCTTTCTTCCTTGGAGGTTGTTGGTTGCCTCCGAAAACCCTTGGCCTAGGGAAATGATTTTCAAGATGCCCTTGTTCTTTGTAGTTTTAGCAATGAACAATGCGTTGAGGTTCAAATGGAGAGTTCCTCTCCTATGTTGCAGCTGTGGGGTTTTCTTGTCGATTGTTAAGAGCTAGGTTCCCTTATCTTCCACACCATATGCATGTTATCATCCCCTTCAGCCAATTTTTGGGGTGCCTCTTTCTACACCTTGGGAAAGTGGGGTGCTGGATCATATTAGCATCATTATATTTATACATCGGACTTCCAACATTTATGTACACCTTACAATTCTTTTCCCCATGATACACGTGAGATTCTCTGATCTCCATTTTGACCTTGAGGGCACATCGAACAATTTCTTCATAGCTGTCGAAGTAACAGATCGACAGCTCTTTCCGTAGGCTAGGTTTCATCCCTCCAAAGATGCGTTCAACCTTACATTCATGGGTAACGATAAATATAGAGGTGTATCATGCAAGCCATGTGATGTTTTCCTTGTACACTCCAACAGATTTGTCATCTTTTTTCTTCAGGTCCAGGAAGTCCCTTTCTATCTTATGTAGGAGGGTTCATTGAAAATATTTATTGAAAAACATCTTCTAGAAATCCTTCATTTCCAATGCGTCAATCTCTTCTTCATGCTTCATATTTTTTATCAACATGCACCATTGATCAGCTTCACCTTCCATACAATAAATACCTAGAAGAACCTTCTCTTATTCTGATCATTGAAGGATGGAGAAGATCTTTTCAATGAAGTTGATCCATTGTTCATCGATTAAGGGATCCGACGATCCATTAAAATTCGGAGGAATATGTCTTATGAAGCTCTTGATAGTGACTTGATCGTTCTTATGTGGGGAGGGGGTTGAACATTTATCTTTACCCATGTTTCTATTCAAATATTGAGTTAACTGAGATAGAAGTGTGACGAATTTTTCAATTCCTGCTCCCATCAGATTGGGAATCTCATTAGCACAGTCATCACATTGTTCTTCAGATATGTTGTCAGCCGAAGTCCTCCTATTAATGGCCATTGGATGAAACAAAAGGAATGATGGGGGTAACACATAAAGGGTAATCCAAAGACAAAACTGGTGACATATAAATAACTATTATTTCCTTAACTTGTGAATCCATTGGCTTCAATATATGCTATCCAGGATCTACTTTTAACATATATTCTTAGAACCACTTTCTTCATTCCCTTGATAAGGGTTCATACTAAGCATGTGAATTTAACAAAGCTTATCTACCAGGTGTTTCGTAATGAAGGGTGCAGCACAGCTCATTGTCGTGCACCAGTTCCCGTTCGAGTCTAGGTCAAAGCTGTGTTTTCGAATTTCATCCCAAGGATACATTGGTGCTAGAGCCGCCTCTACTAGGTTGTATCCAAACAAGGATTTATTTTCTTGATAAACCAATTACTCAATACATACCAATACGTAGTGGTTTTTTCGTTATAATTATTCTTATCTCTAAGTCTTCACTAGGGTTTTCTTATCCCAATCCCAAAAATAAATAAACCTATCCTCTGATATCAACTATAACAAACCTAATCATTATTACACACTTAAACCTGATTTATTACATAAAATATTCACTTGATACAACATATAATATTAAGAGGTATAGTGTATTTGTGGATTATGATCATTACATAACAACATAAAATATGAAACACGTAACATATTTATTGAAAACTTCTTTTATATGACCACTATATTCCCTTTTACTTAGCATTGAATGGGATAACATGAGGACAAGCATAAGAAAAGGGATAGTGATGCACTCCTGTCATAGGGAATGGAAAAACAATTATTTTCTAAGTTAAAATGTGGTAATGTGGTTGACCTCGGATGTATCCCGAAGAGGAGTGCACACAAAACGGGTTGTCACTTTAAAACGGGGGTAAAAATGTTGTGAAATGAAATTTGAAATTAAAATGATTGAAAAACTATTAAATTAAAAGGGTGATTAGGTCGGGGTCAGATTCTTAATTATAATGCTATCCTTGTTCAATTAAATTCAAACATCTTCTTCTTAGTTGATTAAAGTGTGTTTCCACAATCGTTTCATCTCACTTCCTTGGTGAAATTATTATTGTGAGAGAAAACCTTACCAATATCTTGGTTTCGTCAACTCTCCTTCCATGTGAAAAATAGTTGTATTGAATATCCTTAATTTAAATGGGAAATACCCGATCAGGTTTTGTTTATCCAAAACAATCACGAACATTCACTACACCTTTTACATGTACTGACGATCGTCGAGTACTTCACCACTAATTCCTAGTTTATTCCATCATATATAAACCAAAAATTAGCGGAGGTAGATATTGCTTATTTTACTAAGGAAAAAATAAATAACATAATTAATTATTCAAGAACGATCGAACTTGATAATAAAATCCTCTATAAAAAATTGAAAAGAACGTTAAAGAAGAAAGAAATTTATTCAATTGCGTCCAAGGACTCAACCATTACAATGTAGAAAACCAACCCTTTCCTAATCACTCCAAAATTTTACACAACCATGGTAAGGGTAATCGAGTTGAATGGAGAAGAATAGGGCATTACAAAACTATGAAAAATAAAAATAAATAAAAGAAAAATCTGAAAAGTTCTCCTTCTTGGTGTCCCGGAAGGAATGGGGTGGAGAATGAGATGCTTTGAGAGGGTGGAGCTCTCCTCCTTTTATAGCCAGAATGTTCCCCCGCATATCAACGCATTGTATTCCCATTAAATGACATATTCACGCATTGATCCCTTCTTCAATGTTGTTCAAAATTCCCTTGGTCGTGTCCCCTCAAAATATCAGTGGATTTTGACATGTATTCCAAGAGTTATGGCCGTTTTACTATGAGCATTTATTCTGTCTAGTCAGACTCTCCAAAACGAAAGCTTCGGTATTAGGGTGATTTAATGACCCCATAAATGGAAACTTCACTGGATTCGTCCTTCATATAAGATGCTCAAAAACTCCTTGGTCGTCCACCCACCGAATTTCACAAGCTTGGGACCCACAGTGGATGAGTTATGGATCCCACATCAAAACTAGGTAGAACTGAAAACAGTTTTCTTGAGCCAACTTGTGATCTTCTTTTGAGCTTCCATATAGCCGATTCAGATTTTAGTCCAAAAATAGTAAATGAAGCTCGGGATGTTTAGAATCTGCAAAAGAAAAAATTTTGCAATTTGGAGCAGTGTAGATAATGGTATTGCCAAACTACCGAAATAATGTAAAACTGTTAAAAATCCAAAATGGCCAATTTTTACTATTCAGCTCAAAATAACACCATTATCATAAAAATAAAACAATTCGTCTTAGAGGAACAATTTTGTGGGTTTAACACAATGATATTCAATATAAATTAATTGAAAATATTTTCTCTATCAATTACCCCACACTTAGCACTTGGACTCCTGGACAAGTAAAAATCAAATCAAATCAAATCCAAAACACATATCAATGAGATCAATAAAATCAATTTCACGAGACAAAAAGATATCACGCCTCATCAAAAACTATTATTTCAAGTTCTAAATTTAATATTTTAATATATTTCCACTTCATTTCTTATCCCAGGCACAAACAATACCTACCTCACATGAATTGTCTCTCATCTGACAAATATAATGGCTGAACAAGGCTTTTCACATCCAAACTCACACAAGAGTCACCATAGGTTTGATAAATTCCTACTTCTCCACCCGATGTGAGTCAAGGACATGTGTTTATCATGAGGACTTTTCAGGGTTGTTCTGTGTCTTCTGGTTGGTAGGATGTAGATGTTAAAGTTCTGAGGCCGAAAAAGGAAGGCTTGGCTCTTATTGAAGCAAAATTGCATGATTCTAATTTTCACTCAAATATGGTCTCCTTCACTTCCCCTTTGTTGAAAATAGGATCCATCATTATTAAATCAGCTCAGTAGAAAACATTTAAATCTTTTAAAACATGATTTTTTTTAATCTCCAGATAGGCACATCTTTCTTTTTTTACATTGGAAGCTCCAGAAAGGCATAGCTTCTCTTGTCATAAAAGCACCAGAAAAGGAACAGATTTCAACAGAATAATTTTTCAGCATCACACGCATCTCTTACACAATTTATTTTCCACCCAAAGTATAACCAAATGAGGTAGTAAACCCCAAGACATCTTTCCACACACTTAAGATCAGGTAATTTTACTTCAAGAGCAGGTAGGATAGGGAAAATTGGCTTGTAATGTGGCTAACCTAACAAGAAATTCATGGATACTAGGGGCTACAATGAAGGATAAATGTAAAGGTGGGCCATAATGAAAAGGATTATTTTGAAAAGGGGGCTTCAAACCCAATAAATGCATCAATCATTTAAAACACATGTACCCCAACCCTCACGTTTTGAAAGGAATAAATCAAATTCTGGTTAAAGAAAGCATGGTCTGGTTCTCTCAAGAAATGAGGTGAATGAAAAGAATATGAAAAAAATAGTTTAGAAGCCTCACCTGAAAGTGATTTAAATGATATAGACAGTGAAATATGGCATGAGATTCAAAAATTAGTGTACTTTTAATGAAATTCCAAAATATTTTAACTTGAAACAAAAGTAATTTCAGCATTCATTTAAGCTCAGTTTCTTGAAATAGATTGGTTCGCTCATTGAAATGGGTTTCAAAAATGGTAATGATAATCATTTCAGCTCAAAAGTTTCAAAAACACACATAAAACTAAAAAAAATAAACACACAAAATTTGAAAACACACAATATTTTTTATTTTGTGAAAACAAACATCAACATCAAATGACAATCCTATACTACAAAGTTTCCCTCCCCCACACTTAACTAATGCAGTTTCCTCGATGCATTCAAGTGGATTTAACATTTAAGGCAATTTTAAAATTAATCACAACATCAAAAAAGTGTGAAAGAGAGGTACAACCTGACATATTGGCAATGCAACATTGAGTTTTACTCATAAGTGTTGCTCCCTAAAAAAAGTAAAAACATAACATAAGAAATTTATTAAATGAAATGAAAACAGAAATTGAATAAGAAAAAAAAAGATAAATCTTGTTATAATCCCCCAAGTGGGCCCTGGGTTTTGACTGCCTCCAGAGGGTAGTACCAGCTTTTATCCTTAATCTGTTGGTGGCTGAAGCTTCTTTGATTTAAACCACCAAATGTGGCTTTTCCCAGCTTGATGTTCATTGTTCTTGTTGAGGACTCCATAGACAGAGTATACCAGATCCACCCCCTTTGCAATTTGGTACATCTTGCATGGTAGTGGTAGGATGAAGTACGTAACCTCCTACTCTTTTGTTGCTACTTGAGAAACCATCTTGTCTTCCAGTGCTAGGTTCATGGGGGCTTTGACCTCCTGTATTATTTCCTCAACCTCAATAACTTGGATCTTTTTATGATTGGGCTCCTCCAGTAGACATTCCATGACTTCTGGGAGCTCCAGGTGTTCCTCAACAGGTGCATCTTCTTTTGTATCTTCATCCTCAACGGCATTATAGGAGTCATCTGATTCCGAAAATTCAAAACAATTGGGATTTATACTCAAATTAGTTTCAAAAAAATTAAAAGAATTTGAGTTCAAAAATGTATCATCTCCATGAGTTGATTTAGCTTGAATCTCTTCTTGATTTGAAAGTGCCTCTTGGAGTTGATTATCGCTGGATGGAGGTAGGTAGTCATGTTCCTCCACCTCGAGTTTGGATTGACCTTCATGGATGTCTTCAGTGAAATCCATGAAGACCAGTGTCACTTCCTTTTTGGCCTTGAATCTTTTTAAGTCAACTTGGAGTTCATTGACCATGGCCATCAAATCTTCCAGTGAAATCCATGTTGTTATGCCTCTTTCCACCTTCTTGAACATTATCATCAGTGCATCAGCTCTTCATTGGAGATCCTCCTCAGTGTGGTCTTCTTCATGCACCTGTGAGTAATTTTCATTTCATGTAGATTAATAATCATTTGAATTCATTATAGAAAGAAATTATTTGTTTTTTTTATAAAAAAATGTCAAATATTTACAAAAATATTGCGGCACTACCTCCCCGGCAATGACACCAAGTTTGACGCACGCATGTTGTAGGGCGTGGCAAAAAATTTATTTCCTAAGTTAAAATGTAGTAATGTGGTTGGCCTAGGATGTCTCCTGAAGAGGAGTGCTCACAAAACGGGTTGTCACATTAATATGGGGGTAAAAATGTTGTGAAAGGAAATTTAAAATTCAAATGATTGAAGAACTATGAAATTAAAAGGGTGATTAGGTCGGGATCGGTTTCCTAATTACAATTCTATTCTTGTTAAATTTAATTCAAACCTCTTCTTCTTAGTTGATTAAAGTGAGTTTCTACAATCGTTTCCTCTCACTTCCTTGGTGAAATTATTATTGTGAGAGAAAACCTTACCAAGATCTTGGTTTGGTCAACTCTACTTCCATGTGAAAAATAGTTGTATTGAATATACTTAATTTAAATGGGAAATACCCGATCGGGTTTTGTTTATCCCAAACAATCAAGAACATTTACTACACGTTTTACACGTACTGATGATCGTCGAGTACTTCACCACTAATTCCTGGTTTATTCCGTCGTATATAAACCAGAAATTAGTGGAGGGAGATATTGATTATTTTACAAGGAAAAAATAAATAACAGAATTAGTTATTCAAGAACGATCGAACATGATAATAAAATCCGCTATAAAAATTGAAAACAACTTTGAAGAAGAAAGAAATTTATTCAATTGCATCCAAGAACTCAAGCATTACAATGTAGGAAACCAACCCTTCCCCAATCACTCCAAAGGTTTACCCCACCATGGTAAGTGTAATCGAGTTGAATGGGGAAGAATAAGGCATTACAAAACAATGAAAAAGAAACATAAATAAAAGAGAAAGCTGAAAAGTTCTCCTTCTTGGTGTCCCGGAAGGAATGGGGTGGAGAATGGGATGCTTTGAGAGGGTGGAGCTCTCCCCCTTTTATAGCCAGAATGTTCCCCCGAATGTAGACACGTTGTATCCCTACTAAATGACATCTTCACGCGTTGAGCCCTTCTTGAATGTTTTTTATAATTCCCTTGGTCGTGTCCCCTCAAAATCTCAGCGGATGTGGACATGTATTCCGAGGGTTATGGCCGTTTTACTATGAGCATTTATTCTGTCCAGTCAGACTCTTCAAAACGAAATCCTCCGGATTAGGGTGATTTAATGGCCCCACTAACGGCCAATTCACTCGATTCTTCCTTCATAAAAGATTATCTAAAACTCCTTTCTCATCCACCCACTGAATTTCACAAGCTTGCGGCCCACAGTGGATGAGTTATGGATCCCACATCAAAACTAGGGAGAACTGAAAATAGTTTTCTTGAGCCAACTTGTGAGCTTCTTTTGAGCTTCCATATGGCCGATTCAGATTTTAGTTCAAAACTAGTAAATTAAGCCCTGGATGTGTAGAATCTGGAAAAGAAAGAATATTTCAATTTGGATCAGTGATGATAATGTTATGGCCAAACTACCGAAAAAATATAAAACTGTTAAAAATCCAAAATGGCCAATTTTTACTATTCAGTTCAAAATTACACCATTATCATAAAAATGAAACAATTCATCTTAGAGGAACAATTTTTTGGGTTTAAAAGAATGATATTTAATATAAATTAACTGGAAATATTTTCCCTATCAGAGAGATATAAAGACCAGTAAGGGAATAAGAATGAACGAACATAAGAATACAATAAATGTTAGAAAATAAGCATATCCATATAGCACAACAGAAACATGAACATAAAGGCATGATAAATCATGATAATCATAACATGGAAATGTGGCAACGATACTTAACATGGAATTAGAATGATCCATGGATCATTGCATATGGAGCATTAGTAAACCCTAATTGCACATGAATCACAAGTAAACCCTCCTTTCACTTGAATTAGAATGATTAAACACTCATTAGACATGACGTATAATGATAATATACATTTCCCAATGCATTGGATCACTATTATGGCACACCCTTCTCAAACATTTCCTTTCATGCATAAGTGGGCCACATGGATCATATAACATTGACTCAATCAATATCATAATTTATTCCATAATTAAGTAATGTGGAATAAATAAATAAAAATTACCATTCAATTTGTATATGTGCATAAATTTGAATACCCTTTATAGAGACAAGTGTATGGTATTCAATACATAATGATCTTTTCTTGAAAAAACGCGGTGTAATTTTGGAAGCATAACGACATGACATAAGGATTCATGAAAATGGTTGATGAGAAGGCAATGGGTTTCTCATAATATTTACATGAAATTGATAGTAAGGGAATCATATAGATACATGTCCCAACCTAGGTAATGGAACGTAGATGCATAATACAAAATAATTACTTAGATGTAAAAGAGGAGAGAGAAATCCCTCAAGGAATGTTGGCATGGTAACAAGAGTACATGTGAGACATTAATGAGAGAGAAAAGGGTCTCCCGTCATCCAAAAATAATGAAGACAATATGGGGGAGGTGTGAAATCATACCCCCAACATTTTTAATTGAAAATAAAAGGGAATAACAACTTAAAGAAAAATTGAAAAAATGAGAAAGAAAGAAATCCCTTACTTGGATGTTTATTCCTAAAAGCTGGGTAGAGGCTTGAGAGAGGATTATTGGGAGGTTGGGGCACCTTGGGAGTATTCTAGAGAGAAGAAGGCCGGGGTTCGATGAACTCCAAATGCTTTTAGTGAAGAGGAAGTTGGAGCTTGGGTTGGTTTATAAAGGAAAGGAGAGGGAATTCTTTATTATTTAGGTTTGGGACACCTCATATTAAAATAATCAAAACCACAAACCAGCCCATGGTTTTTCCCATGGTTTTTTCAAAAGGGGAGTGGAAAATAATATTCCATAATTACAATGGGAAAAATTCTTAATGTAAAAGGATTCCTTATGTTGAGTTGAGTCACACTATTAAGGGAAAACTATTTAAAAAGAAAAAAAGTTTTATAAGCCTCAAAGGGTCCACTAAAGGTTTGTAAAATTAATCAAACAAATCTAAATTACATTATTTTAATCGTAAAACATATATTGGCTGAACATAATGTTTGTATTATTTTATTACAACACTATTGGGTCATTATGATGTCATAAAATACATGATATATTTAAATGGTATTTAATTTTTACCCAAACATTCGGCTGTCTCAGAAAATTATAAAAAATTCACCGTTGGATGATTTTGAGGTCCTAATTCAAAATATAATATTCATTTTATCTGTATAATTTTTTTTACTAAGTTAATTTTTATATTTAAAATATACACCGACATTTATAAAAAATTTATGGGTTTTGAAAAAAATAGCCTTCAAACCATAATAAAAATTACAACTCCATTTATAAAATTATATGATCATTTATATTTATTAAAAATTAATTTAAAAATAATAATTTATAAAAATATTATTTAATTAAAAAATCTGTTAATTCATCAAAATAGATTTCTTAGTTGAATATTGACTAAAATACTATTTGTGCTCTTAAAACTATTTACAAAGTAACAATAATAAAATGAATGCACATTCTTTATACAAAAAAATGTATATTGTCATAGTGCAAGGGTCTTGTTACGTTACCCCTTATAACACCCGCATAAGACTGAAGGGTAAGGTGTGCGATGGTGACAGACTCTTAGGGAGCTCGGATAACATCGCTCGGGTGGTAATATATGTTAACTTCCACTTCTCTCGCAGTCGGTTCCAGTCAAGATTAGTGTGTTCAATCTTAGCTTGGGCTTGATCAAGAATGAATCCCAATGACGCTACCACCTTTCCATGATTTGAAAAATGGGCTTCCAACAGATAAAGTCTACTGGATGAGGCCATCGCTTCTTTTGTCCGAGTAAATTGGATTTGTTAAAGCCCTATATTTATATTAAACATGTTATAACTGTTCAACTGTTATACTAGAAACGGTCACAATTTTAACATTATTTTAAAATCCAAAAACCTATAACCATTGAAGTACACATTTTATATAACCATAATAAAATATTTAATTGGATCAAGAGGAATTTTCATTAATGACTGTTTGGGTCGTTACATTCTATAACAATTTTTTTCAATTTATTCCCTTAATTTGTTTTAAATTTTATATTGTACATCATCTTAAGACTCATGGATTTACTATTCATGGTCTGATTATGGTTTCAATCTCAATTGATATGTTATCTTTGTTGTTATTTAAATAAAGTCAGTGTTTTATTTGTTTTTACTTTCATTTATGAAGGATTTATTTAATGTTAATTTCTTAGAATATGTGTCAAGATTTTTTCACTTTAACCTATGTATAATAATGTCATTCTCATTTGCATCTAATATTACATTGTTAGGGATGAGAGTAGGGTCATTATAAACATAATTAATTCTTAAAAATAAAAATTGGGTGACCCTATGTTTAGTAATTAAGTTAATAATTAATGGTAATCACATTGTTTTTTAGAATCTTGATCTAGGAAATTTCAATAGATGGACCATGGCCTAGTTGGTGTTGATAAGGTTTTGACCAATAGCCTATGATGCATTATATCATAGAATTAATGTTAATTCTACCAAAGTTTTTGACTAACTCTAGAACAATGATTAGTCTCATGATTTTGTGGATCTATTTGGGTTGAACAAAGCCAACTAGTGACATCACCTGTTCTTCATATACTAAGCCATTGGACTATCCCAAGGCAGATTTAGGAATATCATTTTCATATTCTATATAATTAACCATGAACTCTATTTTTTACTTAATTAAAATCATTCTATGTAATTATTATAAAACTAACCTACACAATTCATGTGAGGAATCCATATGACAGGTTCTATTCACTAAGTTTCCATATTTTTCATATTATACCAATGGGATAGTCCCATTATGACAATATGATTTTAATTTATAGCTTGTGTAGTTTTGATTAATATGTATTTCTAACTTGATCATTCTCAAATTATTTATGAAATCATTTTTACACATCACAACGCATCTTAATTGGTTAAAAAATTAATGTAAGAAACAAGGAAAAATATTTCCCCTTATCTCCACAATTCAAAATAATATAAGAAAAATATTTTCAAATAATATCATAAATATAAATCATGCAATAAGTGAAAAATCAAAGTAATAAAATGTATAAGAAAAATCATGTGAATGATCAATATAGGTTAGGATTTCTAGAAAACACATACCCTAACATATAAAATAATATACATCAAGTATCTAGATATTTTCATTGAATCTAGAGAGTAATGGAACACCCTAGTAAAAAACATCCAAATAGATATAACTTTTCACTAGAACAATAGACCTATTGAGAATAGGAACACCACATTAGTGAACTCCTTCAATAGAATCAGAAAATGATGTCTTTTAACACATCATCCACCTAAGTGTGCAAGGATTACCATTTTCTAAATTTTCTTAACGAGTTAATAAAAAATATTAATTGAAAACCATTTCATAAATCAATTTCAAAATTCTTTTAAAATACCATTTTCTTTTACCAAAACAAGTGGAAACCACCATTTCACAAAAATTCGATTCCACACACTCAATTATAAAAAGACAATTAATTTATATATTTTTTTATTACTATATAAAAATAGATTTCATCAAATATATTCTTGAGAAGTAACAACCTATGTCAAACTTGGGTCACACATGCCCACAATGGGATCCACCAACACTGAAGAACGAAAAGAAAAAAATTGAGGCCCTAGAATTAATCCATATATCACATAATCAATTTAGAATGAAAATAAATCATCTAATAATATAAAATAACCTCTACATAAAGAAACACAAACACCACACCACATCCAACAGAAAGTTTACCCTCCATAAGAAGATCTCAAAACGTATCTAAAAAGGATCTTGAATAACCTACACCAAAAGACCAATATATATGTAAACATAGTGCAATGAGGATGATATGACCAAGTAATATGAATATTAATAAATATATTATACCTATAGAGATCTATTGGATCCATAATAAATATCAATCTCCAAATTAAATGATCCATAAGGAGTACAGTTCCAAAAAATAACCTTAGATATAACTTATGATTTGAGGGAGGATTCTGTAGTCAAATAGAAATTAATTAACCATAAAGTACATAAAAAACTACATTTCATGAAAACTGTATGATGTGAATCCGAGGTTCATGATGTGAGATCCATGGAACTCACACGCACTAAAAAAGGAAAAACCTCAGATAAAAAAACAAGGATTTAAATTTTCATGGTGTGGAGCAGTTTGATGATGTGTAAACATGTATTACTTTGAAACGGTTCATAGAATTATCAACGTAACAGTTTCAAATCATTTAAAAAGTAAATTATGGGAAAATTAACATCATGAAAATTCATGTAGAAACATTTAGATAAATACCCCATGTAGATTGAGGCTAAAAAGGAAAATCCTCTTATTATTTTTTTTTCACATTTATACCTAGACTCTATTAATTCTAAAAAACATAAATCCCCAAACTAGGGGTCATTTTCCCTATAATATGCTCTATATACAAAAAAGTCCCCAATAAAACACAAAAAAAAGAGGGAAAGTAAAATAAATATGAGGATTATCTAGAATAATATTACATAATGTTACAAGATACCTCATAAATTTTATTACTGATAATTTGGACTTTCATTATTATAATAAATTTGATGTAGTCTCTATGACATTCATTGTTATGTCAAGAGAAATGATTAGAGGATTTGGAGAAATGGGTAATTTATAGAGATTAAATCTAAAAATAAATACATATACAATTATATTAAAATAAACTATTAATATTTCAAAACATTGAGATTTATGGAATTAATTTTATGTTTAATGAAAATAAATATTCATTTTTTATGGATCAATCTAAATTATTTTATAAAAAAATAAAATATTTATTGTATAAAATATTCTGATATTATTAATATAACTTTAATGGTTCATAATTTATTTGGAATAGATGGAAACATATAGCATATTAGGATTAGATATAATAACATTTATATTATTCATAAATTGTAAATGTATGGTTTTTTTTCAACCGCCCTAATTAAAAAAAGAATTATTTAAGATTATGGAATAAAAGGAAATAACCTAGGGAAACATTCAAATCCATTAATATACATTATAAAATAATACCTCTTAATATTTTACATGATCACTTATTTAAACATATAAAAACTACTAGATTAGGATTCGAAAAGTATTTTTTTATAATATTAGATTATTTTTTTTGGTTTAGATTGAATATATTTAGTAATCATTAACATTATACATCCACAATATTTAATACAATTTATAAATTATTCCAAAATAAAAAAATTATATATTATTTGAATTTAAAGTGACATCATAGGTTATTTATTTATTCTTTTCATTGATATAGTTTCTATAAAAAAAGTTATTCACATTAATTTCATGCTCCTATATTCTCACATAAAATGATTATATTTAAAAAGAACATGAACTACTTTGGAAGTGGAATGAATAATTCTTAATGAATATAGCATAGATACATATTTTTTGGATGAATCTAAAACTACTAGAAAAAATAATTTTTATATAATTTTTATTAGATCAATAATTAATAAAATCATTATTAATTGTCGTCTAAAATAATCCTACAGTTTCTTACATTATATTATTTCTCTGTAAGGTGTTTATTGTAATTCAAAATGATTGTTCAGAAATGTTTGATAATAAATGTGATGAATAAATATTTCTATGATAATATAATTATAGTGAACTATACTGAGTTTATAACAAAATAAAAAACGTTATTAGATGTATGTTTTCATGTTACATTTGATGGAAATATATTGAAAACGAATCCATATTTAGAAAATATTGATAATGTATTGAAGGAGTTTATTGTTTTTCTAAAATGAACCTCAAAATGACATTTCTCATTTTGAATGGAAAGACACTCCTTCTAAATAATATCTATGATTTTCGATGGCACATAATGATCACACATTAGAAAATAAAATTGTAAATATTTAATATATAGTTAAAAATAATCAATCATTTTTGATTTTTTTTCATTCGACATTTTTTAAATATTTTAATAATTAGATTTATAATGATTAAAATATTACAATTAAATATTTTACTAGAAAAATGAAATTAATCTATTTTCAAAAAATAAGTTTATATTTTAAGTAAACCCTAAATGGATAAAATTATATTAGTAACTTGATGGCTTTTCATAATTAAAATAGATGTATCTTATAAAATTTTAAATAATAAATCCAGTAATGTTTCTCAATGATTTTTTCAAGTGTAAGGATTTTATTTTTATGATTATTTTCTTCTAGTTTCTTAGAATTATGATGTTAGTATTTTATTGGATTCTTAATCAATTTATTGATTTAATTTATTTCAAATTTAAATGAAAAGTACATTTTTAAGTGGCATTATTTCATGACTTTTTATACCAATCGTCAATGTGGATTTAAACATTAAATGATTATAAATCCTTTTTTTAAACTAGTAGAATATTTATATATTCTTTAAATATCATAAATATCATCATATTATAGATTTTATTTATTTAATAAATAATGGATTAATGAATTTAAATTTTAAAAATCAATGATTATTATGGAATTTTTAAATGGTATTTTCATTGAGAAAATATATATTGATGTTGTGGTGTTTTGTCTATCATGTTCATTATTGTGTGTGGAACTTTTTTGCTGATGAATAGTTAATATGATATTATTTTAATGGAATAATTAAAAAATTAGAGACTTATATATTTTGTGGATTAGTTCTGGAGTATCTACAAATACATGTAAATATGCTAAAAAATAGATTAATTATTTAATATTAATTCATGTAAAACTTTTAAAACCCTTATAATGAATAATTACATATTATATTTAGATGAATTTTTAAAACCAATAGGTATTATATGTTTCAAAATAATAATAAAAATATTGTAATATTTCACTACAACTAGAACATAAAACATGTTTAGTGCTTACGTATCTGTATGATTATAACCTAATCCAAAAGAAAATCATTTAAAATTTATCAAAATAAGTATAAAATATATCTATGGAATGGATAATTATATTTTATTTTATTCCCATGAAATTTTTTTGGAATTATTTTTTTATTTTAATTTAAATGTTTTTCATCTAAGAGAGTTATAATGTGTAATTTTATTATTTGTCATTTTCTTTTTAAGAAATTGATTTAATTTAGTGTTGTGAAGTAATTATGTTTTACATTATCTATATATGAGTCTGATTATATTACTACTACAAATTATTGTGTTCAAAGATTATGGATGAAAGAAAATGATTCTTATTTTAAAATTAAAATAGATAACATTATTACGTATTTTAATACTACATTTTCTATTTAAATATCATATAACCCTTTACATTATTCAAGTATACAACATATATATGAGGTATTTAGTTTTATTTGTGGTCATGATAAAAAAAGAAGATATAATTTCATATTTTATTTCAAATGATGATCTACATGATGTAATATTTAATATAACATTATATAAAATCATGTTTGAAAAAAATAAACATGGAATGTTGAATGACTAATAGTTTTATAAAGGCTCAATATGTTTAACATGTTAAGTATATTTTTATTATTATTTGTTTTCATAATTTTTAGGTGTTTCATTAATTTTTGAATATAACACATGAAATTTAATGAATGTAACATATGGTGTTTATATGATATAAATTCTACATTTGGAGTGTTATTTGTCTATTAATGTATAGTATTTAAAATAAATCTATTATATGTATTGATTTAAATATATTATCATAATAAAAGTTTAATTGATAATTTTCACATCATTGTTATAAACAAAATTTATATATTGGTGTCAATATTATTCTTATGTTTTTGGGTTTGAATGAATATTAATTTTTTCGATAAATATTTTAAAAATAATTATTTCTATTTAATCTTGATTTTATATTAAAAAAATAAAATTGTTAAAAGCTAGTTTAGTTATTTATTATTTTACATTAATAGAATAATTTTTTATTAGGTTCAACCCCTATTTAATTTATCTTCTAATGTTATTGGATATTGATTAATTCATCCATAAAGTGTTTAACATTTATATATTGATAATTATATATTCACTTTTCCTTAGAGGAATTTTTTCTTAAGAAAATAAGTAGAGTTTTTTTTAATATTTACCATTTTTAGTATGATAATTTATTTTAAAAGAAATGTGTTTTTGAATAAATTAACTAATTTAAATTTTTTTATAAATTCAATTATGTGTGAAATTTTCATATCAAATCCTGTTTGGTATTTTAATTTTAAAAAATATAGAGATTAATAGTGTTATAATTTAGTATGTAGTTGATGTGGTTGTTAATATTTCCTTGATTGTGAATTTTATGTTACAATATTTATAGTTCATCATATTTTAATAAATAAGGGAATTATTATTCGGATAATAATAATTAGTCATAATAGTAGTTACTTGTGTGATAAATAATCTTTTCAATGTATACATTCTATATTTTTTGTTTCCTTAGATGATTACACAACCACTATATTATTGTTTTGTTGACACTATATTAACTTTATGGTTGTTCATGTCAACCAGAAAAACCGCTTCTATGAACTATGAAATGTTTTATAGTGAACTTTATTATTATTTTTATAATCCACGTGCAGAACTTGTATCATACTTATTGGAAGCTAGCCAAATATTAGGACATAAAACATACTATCCCAAAAAAAATTTGTTTGAACAACATATGATTTACTATATTATGATTGTTTATATGTCATTAAATATTGTTAAATTAATACATAATAAAAATAACTTTGAAAAAATGAAGGCCCTATAGAGGCCTATTTAATTTCTTACAAAATTAGTTTTCCATTTCCTATGACATATTTTATGAATAATTACATTTTATTAAATATTATGATATATGCTGATATATGTGATTAAGGTTATAAAATATATGTTTTATGTTAAGAATTATATGTTTTATGACTAATATAATGTCATAAAAGTGGATTATAAGGTCCAAAATATGGATTTAAACTCATATAAAATTGTATAATGACTTATACACAGTCCCTATAAAATAAATAAAACTATATATTATATGTAAATTATTTTTGTGTTATTTTAGATTCCTACACATGAATGGTACAGGTTTTGTAAACAATTTTTAAGATCATCTTCATGATCAAAAATATTTAATTCCATGTGGATAAGATTATGGATTACCTTGAATATTATTTTATAGTAATATGAAAATATATTCTGATATGATAGAATAGTAGAATTTGTGTTTAATGATGTTTAAAAGTGTGTAGATTCCATAAGTCTGATTAATTTGAAATTGGTTCTACTATGTGCTTACAAGTAAGAATAAAAGTGCGACTTTTAGGAATGATTGATTGATCTTAAATTAATATTTTTTCTTCATTCTTTTTATCATTGATTCAATGTTTTATTCCTTTTTATTTTTTTTATAATTTTCGATATTAGGTTATAATTTTTCCTTCTAAATGTAGGTATAATTGTTTTTTTTATAACTCTTAAAAATGTTGGTATGATTAGTTTTGGATCTAACTAAAATATAGGGGTTTTGTAAGTTATTATTTGTTCTTGAGAAAGTTAGGATTTCTTTGGGTTTCATATATATGAGATTAAATGATAAGTTCTAGTAAAATTTTATCACTTCCTTTCAAATATGAGGCTTGTTTAGTTAGTATTCTTTCTATGAAAGTTACAAGAGGAGTGATTATTAGATTTTGGGTGATTATTGACACTAGAAAATTTGGCCCATGTAAATTATTGTAAAACCTATGATACTATCCTCACCAAACAATTCATATAGAGCTTGAGAACCAAAGTATCTCTATACCCGAAGTGGAAGAAAATTATAATTCCATGTTCAATAAGAATTATCACACCATAGTGGATGAAATTCCAAAAAAAATAAGAATTTAATGACGTAGTGGAAATAACATTCATCTAATATGAGGTCATAGATTTAATAAATTTCTAAAAAAAATTCCATATACTCTAAACCAGGTTTTAGTGTTCTTCAAAAAAACATTTATCCTCAGAAAAACATATTTCTTAGGTTTATTACATATATAAAGTTGTGTAGTTTGGTTATTATGATTTTATTTCACAATTTAGGGAACTAAAACAGACATAGAGATCAACTTTTATCATCTTCAACTCGTAGTAATTTTTCATAAGGAAATCCATGATCTCTCCAAAGTATATCAACTATACACATCTCCAATAATTTCAATTATCCTCAGACCCTCAAGCTTTCTTACCTATTACATTCATCCCAGATTATACTAATGCATCTTGCCTATCATTAAATTCTACTATTCCTAACTACTGTGTTCCACATTTGAGCATGTGTCATGTGTAGGTCACATCTACTACACACACATACATACTAAAACCATTATCTCAATGAAATAAATTTACCTATAAATAGGACCATTTAGCTCCTTATTTAAACCGTTTTGGATGGAATAAATATAATATGAATCTCTATACAGTCATATCTTATTTCATTGTCTTTGAATCAATTTATCTTGTTTAGTTGACCATAAACATATAGTAAATGAAACAAAATATATTCTAATTGAATACTGTAAGAGTTATTAAACCCAAAATCCATTATGTGGAACCACTTCTCCCATATTCTAGTAATTCTAGGGAAACTCACCTGTCCTCAACAAAAAACTACACTTTCATCCATCTAATGGAATATTGGGGGGACATTGTATTACTATTGTTAAGATTCATCCATAATCAACTACCTATAATATCTTCTCTACCTTGTAAAACTTGGGTTCCAATTATGAAATATATCACCTTGAAAATTCCTCATGCCTCTTATGACTATAATGACATTTATTGGCCCCCTAAATAATTTTAATCCAATAATCTCTCCCATGTATTAAATGGATTGAATATACTACTCACCCTCGTATGACTTGGGAAAATTCATCCTCGTTCCTTTTGTTGAGGTCATCAATATTTTATTAGTTACATACAAAGGAATCCTAAAAACCTTAACTCATTGAAAAATGAACCATTTTCTGATGTCTCTTATCCAATTATCTAATTTTCAAATCCTGTTATTAAACTTCAAGAACCATATTAATAGGGAATGTGAATCCGAATGCACACTCTTGATTGTGGATTTCCCTGAAAAAATATTTTTCAGAAATTATCCTCAATGATAGTCACAAAACCTAGTGAAAATGATCATGAATTCAATTGAAAATATGGGTTTCTATAATGATGATCCTACAATAGTCCCCTCCAGCCCGATGGGGGTATTGATTCTCTATTCACTGAGACATGACGTATCATGAAATCCTCTTAGACTGTGATTCTAAAATTTATTACAATATTCCATATTCTTACATCCATATCATACCATAACATTAACCTAGAAGTAAGATGGTAATATTGTAAGACTCAATTAATAATCCCCATTAAAGTATAATTTTTCATAGACATACAAGAAAACCAATAATCTATTACCAATAAATTCACAAAATATTGATGAATCACATGATCATAAACACCTATGCTTATCATTACGTTATAAATTTTATAATGGATTCCATCCAAGTATTCTATTACTTGTATAAACCAACTATATATTACCACATCTATGACACTGATTTGGTTATGCATATCTGAGTGGCCTCAATTTTTAAGACACATTAAAATATATTGTTTCAAATTTATGGTATATGATTAGTCCTTTTATCTCTCCTTTCTCAAACCAATCATGACACACATGGTCATCGAAATTTTATTTGACCATTCCATTATCATAATTAAAAAAGCATCCATCATGGACATATATTAATGTCTACATCCAATCATCAAAATAAATTATAGATTCCTTGTTGATCTAATGGGAATACCTTGTATCATTTCAACTTACTATGTATCTTCTCCAACACTCTACACATTCACCTTAACCACTTAATTGTTGAATCATATCTAAAAAACCCATTGAATAACACCAATTAAAACACATTCATAGGATTGTATTCCATATGGGTTATATTCCTTCAATGGGTCATATTTACTATTATGAATATAATAAGGAATCTATATACAAATATTCCCCACATGATACTTTATTATTATATCTTTATGAAACAAACATCCCAACAGCATGAAGTTAAATTAATTTTTGATTTTCATAGTCACACAATATAAAACTTTAACAAACACATCCATAAAACGTAATGTTAAACTATAAAGTTTTATTTTTAAAACTTAATAATATTTCAAAACTCAAAAAATATGGGATTTTGTTCTTGCTTAATAAGATACATAATACAGATCCTTGTGCTTTAGACCAAAAAACCCAAACATCTATATCCCTCCTCATCGGGAAATATTTACACGGGCCTTAATTTCATGACTTTTTGTCAAAATTTTCTTCAATATATAATTCACCATCAATATAAATATGTTCCATGTGGATCATGCCTCTATAGGACCATAATCCTCTTTAAATCATGAACCCCATAGAAGGTATATATTCATGGCTAGTTGTATATTACAACCATCATTGGTTCATATCCCTTACAAGACCCCCCATCACAATACCACATTACTTTTTCTTAATATATCAATATCATTAGACCATATACCCTTTGTGGTATAAAAAAACGGGAAGATCAGGAATAAGTCCCATAAAAACAATTATTAGTCATTATTCTACTTGAAGTTCTTACAAAAATATGTTTAACCACACGAAACATTCTTTTTCATAAGGACATGAAATGTACTATGTCGCCATTCTCGACTCACAAAAAACATGGTATTTGATTCCATTTATAAGGATAAATAAAAATCCATTTGAAATGCTTTAGATCTACAAAATGAACATATACCACATTCATGGAAGGTGATAATAATTTTAATTCTATTTTATGTGACTTCATATTATACCCCCTTATTATTTAACAACACAACGTAATAAAAAAATTTTGAGAACATATGATATATGTAACGCCCCGACCCCAATTACCTAGAGTTGGTGCATTATTACATAACATTGGCATGATCATAAGGAAATAATGTCTCAAAAGACCGATCATTTTAGTAATATTGGAAAAACGATTCATACATAAGTTCAACTTTACAACTTGAAAAGAAATACAACACAAATATATTTCATTAGAAACATCCAAGACTCCAAGATTATGCTTTCTAGTCACTCATAAAAAACTTCTTCATATCCTAGGAAATTGAAACATAAGAAAGGGGGTGAGATCAAACACTCAGTAAGGGTAAGTAATACAGCGGAAAATGACATAAATATTAAGCATGGTAAATAATTGAAACCACATGCCTTTACCAATAACAAACATGAATAATTTTTTGGAAAAAATATGAGCTGAGTAAATAATTCCATAATTAAACATAATCAAGGTTATTCTTCTATTCAAATGACCACATGAACTATCAATATTATTTCCATAATGAGGGAATGTATAATTCCAGACATTCTGAAATGTTTTTTCAATGCCTCATCCAAGACGTCCAAAAATTGATTTAGGCCTCAGCCAAAACCATAAATCAAATTGGGCAGGGGCCTCGTCCAATTCCATGTCTACTTGTATCATGAGTCCTACTGATGCATCGAGGAGATATATCGGGCTCCACCCGTCACTTACTAAGTCCAATGCATTCCTCATATGAAAATTTTGAAAAATGACATAAACATTCATATTAAAAATAGCATACGTAATGTCAATACATTATCCACAAGCCGTGGATGGTATAAAATTAGCACATCCATAGTATAAAATAACTCATTAGATATAATATAGATGATTGTACTATGTCATATTAGCCTCAATCGAAAATAATGAAGGATATTGACATAGATAAAAATAATCATCATAACTATTTGAGAGAAATACCCCATTTTTCTTGAAAACATTTAAAAGTCACACTACTTGTCAAGAATCCGTTTTCAAAATAGATTTTTGAATAAAATTTTCCCATACCACTTTGAATATTTTAAAAAGAATTTTTATTTGATAACTTTTATATCCATATAAATAAATCCTTAAACCCATTTTTAAAACATGGACATTAATGAGAAATATTTAGAATACTAAATCATTAAAACATTTTAAAATGATATTTTAGTTAGAGTTCCTAACTAAATGAGAGAAACATGAATACAAATAATTGAGGTAATGAAAACATTGTAATATCACGAGAATAAATGGATTCATGATATACTATGTCAAAGTACATTATATACACTATATAAAAGTGATTTGGTGCATACCATCAAAGGAGTCTCAATGGAATGTAAGTTGAGATGAAATATCTCATACAAGCTGTATCCTTAGGTTAAGGATAAATCAACGACATAATTATGTGTGAAAAATCTAAATACACTAAATATGATTGGATATTCAGTGTAAAACAATATAAGGACATTCACACATATTCTTGTAAAAACAACACCAAAGAATTGGATTTTTAACTCAACAAATGGAGATTGAGTAAAAATTACTCTTGTCATGTTCATACCGATGACTTGTGAATATATAAATAGAGTGATTATGTGTATCAAAATTATATCCATAGAAAGGGGAGTGGAAATTATGACATAATCCAATGAATAGTGATTCCACACATAATCTTGGAAGAAAATAATCGATGAAGTATGCGTAAAGCCGAATGAATGGAAATTGAAATTTCAAATTCCCTTATAGATTTGGTAACTTATAAAACATACACCCATGAAATAAGAATCATACAATGATGATGTAAATATCCATAAATTAAATTATTTTACACAATGAATAAAATCATGGACAATACACACACCACATGCAATAAATAAGTGGTGAACAATAGAAATCTCACAGAATTAAAAGTGAGATAAGAAACCCAGTACTGTGTACTTTTTCCTTGGTCGAGGGTAGGTTAGCCACCTGTATAATGGTGAAAAATATAATTATACAAGGATCATATACATTAATATGATATCATATATGACCTTTTAACATTTCTTTGTTAATAATATCTTAGTATTATCGTCGTTTTGGGTGTTAACTTACTCGTTTTATTTTATAAGTTTTGTTACATAAGTCGTGTTTTTTATGGGTAGTTTGTATCTTATTCATATACAAGAATGATATCAAGTACTTAAAAATTTTTTTAATCACCAAGTGAGAATTATACTTGAATGGATATGATGGGGAATGAATCTCATCGCGTTCGTGGAGACGGTAGTACGTACGTACGCACGAGCGATAATATAATTCTTTTGATAATAAAATAATATATAATTGGATGATATATCATATATAAAAAATCATTATAATGTTATATTTATTATTTAAATTAATTATATATCCTTATTATACCCATTGAAATAATAGTGTATTGAATAACAATTACACCACGACGTGGAGACGGTAGGTCGTACGTACGCACGTATGGTGACATGTCATTCAAAGGATAGCTAGAATACTGAATATGGGTGTACCAAATTTATAATAACATCACAACATATAGAATATACTGGATTTATTATTTTATAATAGAAATAACAAAGTAAGAAGAAGTTGAAGAAGAAATGAACTTGAAAGAGGGTGGTGAAAACATTGCCTCTTCTTCTTGTTCTTCCTTTTGATTTGATCCATAGGGCTCCATCGGATGGCTTTCTGATCAAACTAATGCCTCTAGGTTGAAGTTAGGAAAGTTGAGAGAATAATTTTGTATGGTTTGGAAGAACCAAAAGGCTTTGAATATGTGAATAATTGGTTATAAGTGGTGTCTATTTATAAGGGGGGAAGGGATCTTTAGGAAAAACATACAGTATTATTTTATAATAAATTCATATTTGGTTTATAATGGATCAAATGTGGATTATTCAAATTATAATATGTGTATTGGTATAAATCCTTTCATCCAATAGATTTATACAGGTTTGGGTCATTATATTAACATTTTATTTTAGTTTGAACTATTATTTAATTAGTTTGACATTTACCATGTCACTTTATATGTTTATATTATATAGTTAATAAACTTACTATATACATCCAAGCGACCCCCAAGCTGCCCATTAATGATTAAAATATCATTATATAAGTAATTTGGAAGAACCATTGTTTTTTAGTAATAGAATATCTATTAATAATATAATATTTGTTTTAAAAAATCATTTATGTCAATTTTGACACTATTCAATAATTGATTTTTGTTAAAGTCTTAACAACATTATTAATTCCAATAAAATTCATCTACGAAATATTTACAAGTAATATTAACCAATAAAATTCGTGTATGGCATCAAAACTATGAAATTATATTTATTTTAACTTTTATAATACCAATTATTTGGTTTTTTCATTATTAAGGAAAATATTGCATCATTATTGTGTCATAAATAAATTTAATCATTAATTGTATAAATATTATAAATAAAATATAATTATGTAGGAAATATTTTTATATTTTTAATAAATATTTATAGTTGAAAATATTGCATATATAACCCTATGTAAAAATTGTTTTTCTAAATGATATATGTTTATGTCATTTTTGTATTTACTTTAACTTAATTAATATAAAGTGTCATTATCATTTACAAGTGGATCAATGTGGTCCCAAAATTGACCCAAAGATGCCCATAGTCGGACATGTATCAACCAATAAGGTTAGGATATGTTTTAGGATAATTTATTATTATTATAATATTATTGATTTACCATTATTTACCGGATTTGCCCTTTAACCATGGTAAATAAAATATTTACCGAAGTAATTATTCAAAATGTATAAAAAGAAAAGTTACCTATTTAAAAAACTTAGACATACTGATTCCAAATATGGAATCCATTTTTCTAAATTCAAAACACAGAAGTGGCAGAAATAAATTTAAAATTAATTCTTACTGTTAAAACAAAAAACACCTTTTTAAGAAATAATAACTATCAAAAGATTTACACTTGTTTATGTCCGTTGTAAATGTGAAATTACGTCTAATGACCAAAATTTTATTAAATGGTAAAAATATATTATAAATATACTTTAAAACCAATCAAATTCGTAATTTATCACTATTAATTATTTCGATTAAAAAAGTTGTTTTTAATTAAAATGTAGTCATTTTCACTATTCATTAAAAATTGAATGTTTTTAGAAAAATACCAAAAATTCACCCTAAGATAATTTCGATATTCCGAATCCAAAAATGAAGTCCAGTTTGAGTGATAAAATGTATAAAATTTCAAAAGGTGGGTATTACTATTCATAACGGCTAGTTTGATTGGTTGGGGTGTGTGTTAGAACTCGAAGTTGTATACAACACATGCTATTGTATTATTCAAAGAGAAGAATACCATGGAAGTGTGGGGTGTTACATTCTCCACTACATCAATAAATTGTGTTCTCAATATTTTTAAAATTGGGCTTGGGAATATAATTTAATGTCCCACATCAGAAAAAGTGAAAATAAAACTATCACTTTAAAAGAAAGAAAGAGAAGTAAAAAGGTCTCCTGAGATAACCTATAATAGGATTACATTTAGAAAAACATAGATATAGATGATAAAATAACATTCAAGTTCTGATGGAGAGGGATAGAAAACATGATCAGGGGAAAGTTAACAACAAGAAAACCACAAACTTGTGATGGGGAAAATGGTCATTAGTTTCCCAGTAGGAAAAGTAAACAGACAACAATTTTTTTAAGTTACATTAAATATATATGAAGAATTAATTTCTAAGATTGGATAAGAAAATAAAGAGATATACTTACTTTTTAAGTAGTGTTTCATTCTTTAATTAATTTCCACCACTAACTCATTTTTTTAAACGATGAGTATTCTAGAAGACTTGGTCACACTCGAAGAGCAAGAATAAACTTCTATAGAATCACATGATCCATGAAGGATAAACTATATATTTACCTTTCCATTAGATATTATCCAAAACCAAAATGGTTAGTTCAGGATCTGATGATCCCCAAAAAGGATATTTATTTATAAAAAGAAATGCTAATCTTAATTTCTAAAATCAATACCCCAATGTTAAATAAATACCATTCAATAAACAATTGTTCTTAAAATCCTTCAATATAATCCAAACTAATATTGAAACCAAAAACATAGAATAATTTTGTTATGTAGTCTTACATGTTAAATTTTATCTCCAAATGACATAAAATACTCTTTAATTCACATACATAAATGTAATTAACCTTATCAAATATTCCCTATTATTGGTTAATCATTTCCATGAATAACCCAAATCACTATAAATCCACAATAAAAATGTAGATAAAAATTCCCCATTACTCCTCAAATGAAACCCCATAGTATTCTATTTTCTTTGGGAATATAGTGTTCCCAACAAAGAGAACATCTTCCAAAATAACATTTATCACTTAATCACCAAATCATTTTCCTATACTAAGGGTATTCATTTGATAAGACATAAGAACCCAAATCAACTCATTATTGATCAATAAAATCATTTAACTAAAAATAATTAGTCACACTAACCAAGGACTTCACGTAGTCTAGTGGTAGGTGATATATCCCAATCATACTTTGGTTGTGGGTTTGATTCCCATAGCTTTGTCCGATGCGATGAGTTGTCACACGGTCTTCATGTTGTCCTTTTTCAAAAACTATATTTTATAACATTACCAAAATGATATAAATTCTTCAAAATAACCAAAATATAATTTTAACAAGAAATGTTATCTCATACATTGAATTTTCATCCCAAAATATAATAACTTGTAATTTCCTCAAACCCAAGGATCATATAAAAACAAATGGATATTTATAACTATATCCACAAGGGAAAATATAAGACGTCTTCAAATATAATTCTCACATGGAAAAATATGGGGTTAAAAATACAAGAGAGAATTATTCCAAAGTATTCCCATCAAAAAGGAGCACTAATACTTTTAAACATTTCTCCAACCATTTATTTCCACATAGATTCTTCTTTGATCAAGAAAATATCCTATAGAATAGGGAATTATCTTGGGTAATGTCCAGGTCCCCTACATTTACAGCAAATGACTATAAATGGATTCTTGGGACCATTTTTATTTTCTTCCATATTACTCTTCATTTTCCATCGAAATTCATCACTTTATGTCCTTATTTCCCGCATGTAAAGGATTTATATGTTCCGTTGAGACACTTTCTTGGGTTTCTCCTTCCAAATTTCATGCATGATGGAAATTTAGGATTCTTTTCAACACGTTCTCCACTGCTGGAGCTCTTATCTTTCATCAAATTTCTCTTCTTTGTTGAGTCTGGTATTTGGTTAATATATATGTTGTTGATCATATTTTTGGAATACTAATTTGGTATGAACATGATATCTTTTGCGCCTATCAACATTCCATTTTGTTTCTCATTTCCACAACCATTACCACCTTGTACATCATTATCAAAGTTACCATGACCTCCTTGGACTCCAACCATTGACTAAAACTAGAAAGTATTGTGTGAATAAAAGTAGTCATAAAATCATTTAGAGAATATCATGACACCATATTCTCAATTTGAAACACCTTAAGATTAACCAAGGACATTTATTCTCATCTTATATTAAAATAATTCAAATTAGTTTGTAAAGAAAATGTAAATTATCCTAAGAATATCACCCAGTAGTGCCGTAACCAAGAGTGTAGAAAGGCCGTTTGTCTTGCAATAGTTCCTATTCAAGTCTAGCTCAAAGCTATGTTTTCAGGTTTTACCCCTAGGTATATCTGTGCCAGATCCACCTATACCTTCTCGTATCTAGACATGGATGTATTTCTTGGAAAACTCAAAAAATATATACAATACCAAAATTCTAGGAAGTTATTCTATACTAATCCTCAAAGTCTATCTTAGGGGTATGTGATCTATTCAGAGTTTATCTAAATCTAGTTTCCACGGATTTTACTAAACTTCCTCTGATACCAAATGTAATGCCCTAACCCCAGTTATCTAGAGTCTGTGCATTAATACATAAAATTGGCATGATCATAAGAAAATCATGTCTCAAAAGACCGACCAGTTTAGTAATATTGGAAACAAGATTCATACATAAGTTAAACTTTACAACTTGAAAAGAAATACATCACAAATATATTTCATTAGAAACATCCAAGCCTCCTAGATTATTCTTTCTGGTTACTCATAACTAACTTCTTCATATCTTGGTAAAATGAATCATAAGAAAGGGGTGAGCTCAAACACTCAGTAAGGGTAAGTAAAACAACTGAAAATGACATAAATATTAAGCATGGTAAATAATTGAAACCACATACCTTTACCAATAATTAACATGAATACTTTTATGGAAAGAATATGAGATGAGTAAATAATTCCATAATAAAACATCATCATAGGTATTATACTAGTCTAATGACCACATGATCCATCAATATTATTTCCATAATGATGGAATGTATAATGCCGGATATTATGAAACATTTTGTCAAGGCCTCGGCCAAGACTTCTAAAAATGATTCAGGCCTCGGTTAAGATGTCTAAAAATGATTCAGGCCTCGGTCAAAACCATAAATCAAATTGGGAAAGGGCCTCAACCAATTCCACTTCTATTTGTCTCATGAGACTTGACAATGCATCGATGAGCTATATCGGGTTCCACCCGTCACTTAATAATTCCAATGCATTCCTCATATGAAAAGTTTGAAATATAACATAAACATTCATATTAAAACTATCATACAAAATGTCAATACTTTATACACAAAACATGAATGGTATAAAAATAGCATATCCACAGTCAAAAATAACTCATTCCATACAATATGAAAGACTGTATTATGTCAGACTAGCCTCAATTGAGAATAATGAAGGATATTAACATAGATTAAAATAATCATCATAACTATTTGAGAGAAATACCCCCTTTTTCTTGAAAACATTTAAAAGTCACACTACTTTTCAAGAAGCCGTTTTCAAAATAAATTTTTGAATCAAAGTGTCTCATACCACTTTGAAACTTTTAAAAGGAATTTTTATTTGAAAACTTTAATGTCTATTTAAATAAATCCTTAAAACCATTTTTCAAACATAGACACTAATGAGAAATATTTAGAATAATAAATCTTTAAAACATTTTAAAATAATATTTTAGTTAGAGTTCTTAACTAAAAGATAGACACTTGAATATAAATAATTGAGGTAATAAAATCTTTGTAATATCATGAGAATAAAGGGATTCATGATATACAATGTCAAAGTACAATATATACACTATATAAAAGTGATTTGGTGTATAACAACGAAGGAGTCTCAATGGAATGTAAATTGAGATGAAATATCTCATAAAGGATGTATCCTTAGGTTAAGGATAAATCAATGACATAATGATGTGTGAAAAATATAAGCACACTCAATATGATTGGATATTTAGTGTAAAATAATCAAAGGATATTCACACATATTCTTGTAAAAACAACACTAATGAATTGGATGTTTAACTCAATAAATGGAGATTGAGTAAAAATTACTCTTATAAAGTTCATACCGATGACATGAGAATCTATCAATGGAGTGATTATGTGTATCAAAATTATATCCACAGAAAGGGTAGTGGAAATTATGAAATAAGCAAATGAATAGTTATTCCACACATAATGTTGGAGTAAAATAATATATGAAGTATGCGTAAAGCTGAATAAATGGAAATTGAAATTTCCAATTCCCTTATCGATTTGGTAACTTACGAAACATAAACCCATTAAATAAGGATCATACAATGATAATGTAAATATCCATAAATTAAATTATATTACACAATGAATACAATCATGGGAAGTACACACACCACATGTAATAAATAAGGGGTGAACAATTGAAATCTCACGGAATTAAAAGTGAGATAAGAAACCCCTTACTTTGTACTTTTTCCATTGTCGAGGGTAGGTTATCCTCCAATATAATGGTGAAATAATTTAATTATACAAGGATCATATACATTAATATGATATCATATATGATCTTTTATCATTTCTTTCTTAATAATATCTTAGTATTATCGTCGTTTTGGGTGTTAACTTACTCGTTTTCTTTTATATGTTTTGTTACATAAGTCGTGTTTTTTATGGGTAGGTTGTATCTTATTTATATACAGAAAGATATAAATTCCATAAAAATTATTTTTAATCATCAAATGATAATTATACTTGAATGGATATGATGGGGAATGAATCTCATTGCGTTCGTGGAGACGGTAGTCCGTACGTACGCACGAGCGATAATATCATTCTTTTGATATTAAATAATATATAATTGGATGGTATATCATATATAAATAATCATTATAATTTTATATTTATTATTTAAATTAATTACACATCACTATTATACACATCTAAATAATAATTTATTGAATAACAATTACTCCACGATGTGGAGACGGTAGACTGTACGTACGCACATATGGTGACATGTCATTCAAAGGATGGATCGAATACTGAATATGGTTGTACCATATTTATAATAAAATAAAAATATATAGAATATACTAGATTTATTATTTAATAATGGAAATAACAAATTAATAAGAAGTTGAAGAAGAAATGAACTTGAAAGAGGGTGGTTAAAACATTGCCTCTTCTTCTCATTCTTCCTTTTGATTTGATCCAAAGGGATCCGTAGGATGGATTTATGATCAAACTAAGGCCTCTAGGTTTAAGTGATGGAATTTTAGAGAATACTTGGTCATGGTTTTTCCGAACCAAAAGGATTTTAAGGTGTAAATAATTGGTTATTAGTGGTGTCCTTTTAAAGGGGGGAGGGGCTCTTTAGGAAGAAGTTAAAGTATTATTTTATAATAAATTAATATTTGGATTATAATGGCTCAAAATTGGATTATTCAAATTATAAGGTGGGTATTGGTCGAAATCCTTTCATCAAATTTATTTTATAAAGGTTTGGGTCATTACATTAACCTTATCTTTTAGTTTTAACTCTTCGTTAATTAGTTTGACATTTTCCATGTCACATTGTGTTTTTATATTATATAGTTAATAGACATACTATATACATCCAAGAGACCCCCAAGTGGTCCTTTAATGACACACCTATCATGATATAAGTCTTTAGGCCGAACCTTATTTTTTTAGGAATAGAATATCAGTTAATAATATAATATTTGTTTTAAAAACTCATTTTTGTCAATTTTGACACCATTCAATAATAGATTTTTGTTAAAGTCATAAATATTTTATTAATTCTAATAAAATTCATATAAGCAATAATAAAAAGTAATAATAACCAATAAAATTCTTTTATTACATCAAAACTTTTAAATTATATTTATTTTAACTTTTATAATACCAATTATTTGATTCCTTCATTAATAAAGAAAATAGTGCATCATTATTGTGTCATAAATAAATTTAATTATTAAAGGTCTAAAAATTATAAATAAAATACCATGATGTAGTAAATCTTGTTATCTTCATAATTAAAATTTATAGTTGAAAATATAACATATATAACCCTATGTAAATATTGTTTTTCTAAAAGATATATGCTTATGTCATTTTTGTATTTACTTTAACTTAATTAATATAAAGTGTCATTATCACTTACAAGTGAATCCATGGGGTCCGAAAATCGACCCAATTATTTCCATGGTCGGACATGTATCAAAAAATATGGTTTGGACACGTTTTAGGGTAATTTATTATTATTAAAATATTATTTGTTTAACCTTATTTACCGGATTTACCCTTTAACCATTGTTAATAAAATATTTACCGAAGTAATTATTCAAAATGTCTAAAAATTAAAGTTATCTATTTAAACAATTTTGACATCCTAATTCCAAATATGGAATCAATTTTTCTAAATTCAAAACATAGAAGTGGAAGAAATTAATTTAAAATTAATTCCCGCTCTCAAAACAAAAAGTGTGTTTTTAGAAAATAATAACTATCAAAATATTGACACTTGTTTATGTCCGGTTTAAATGTGATATTACGTCCAATGAAAAAAATTGTATTAAATGGTAAAAATATATTCTAAATATACTTTAAAACCACTCAAATTCATAATTTAGCACAATTAATTATTTTGATTAAAAAAGTTGTTTCTAATAAAAATTTAGTGATTTTCACTATTCAAAAAAAATTGAATGTTTTCAAGAAAATACAAAAAATTCACCCTATGCTAATTTAAATATTATAAATCCAAAAATGAAGTCAATTTTGAATGAAAAAATTTATAAAAATTCAAAAGCTGGTAATTACTATTCATAACATCTAGTTTGATTGGTTGTGGTGTGTGTTAGAACTCGAAGTTGTGTACAACACATGCTACTGTATTATTCAAAGAGAAGCATACCATGGAAGCTTGTGGTGTTACAATATATATATAAAGTATAATTAATAGGTGACCTATGATGTTTATATACGTTTACAATGACACATTCCAAATAACCAGCTTCTTATACATGGTAAAAATCATCCAATTTGGAATATATGAGGGATCTAGGAATCATTTCTTAAGACTCTAAAATTTTATAAATATATGATAGAATCTCCGTAAAGAGGTGAAATATTTATTAAATCACTCCTTCTCAACCAATCCAAATTACGAAGCATCACTTGTATGACCAACCAAATGAATTCTTGCATTTTGAAAGCATGCATAATGTGATGTTCATATAGAATCATCATGAATATTGGATCCATTGGATATTGTTCATTCCAAAAAAAATATTTCCCATTATAAACTTCATGAAATAGTAATTTTTATATAATATAAAAAAAAAATCTAGAGTTCCCTTTTTCCCCCAACACATGCACATGTATTTTCTTCCAATTAGAATTTCATTTTTTGAAGATATATTTAACACGGGTGTCAAACCCTATTATTTTAATATGTTTCGTTTTTTATGGTGTTATATAAAATCCTACACATATATAGAACCATTCATTATCACACACTAGGGAAAAAATAATCCTAAATATCGAGATAATACATGGAAGAGACAATGATCCTTATGAAAAACATTGTCTTTTATGGGTATATACTACTAAATTATTTATTAAAATGTATAAATAGGTTAAGAGAATATTTTACCTCATAAAAATAAAAAATCCATTATTTCAAAAAAAATTAATAAATAATTGATTATTCAATCATTCTCTCAATTAACCTAATATCATATATGAAAGCATCATGTAAATACCATTTAATAAAAATCATAGACCATTAATTTAAACACATTTAGATAATATTATGTTCAAAAGATATCATTTTTAATAATTTTTTATTCATAATATGTAACATGAAAGTACCCTTATCCTCTAATGTTAATTTTTAAATAATTAAGAAAATCAACCATTTGTATTTAGTGTCAACCGTATAAATTACTACAAACTAATATAGGTGATTCATGGGTCACCCAACTTGGTTTTGTATGATATTTTACACCTCTTTCATAATTATTATAGTGGTATACTGCTCCACTATAGTACATGATAAAATTCTAAGGGAAATATTCAAACATTAGTAGATTAACTATAGGAAACAAATTACTAGTGGACATCCTTGAAATATTGAGCTACGAGACTCTTGGTAAGAACCAAACCTTGTGGTTTAATTGAATTTGATAATTAATTTTAATAGATCCCTTGATATTGACTACAAAAATTTTATTTATGAGTATAAATAAAATTCACACATGTAATAAATTTCTTTCTTTTGAGATTATTGAAATAATTGTTACTTCCTTAACATAAATACTATTATAATAAATTTATAGAAATATAAAATAACTTAATATGAATATTGAAAAATTTATTATACAAGACGCTAATTATCAACCTGTGTCTATTATATTCCCATTATTAAAATATATATTCATAGAATAAATCATGGCTAATGTAGTTAATATCAATATTTTTGATAGGTCTCAATAAACCATATAAAAGAATTAGATTTCATTTTCTTCATTCAATGAACCTAATAATTTCCAATGGAAAAATTACAAGGTAGTTAAATTTTAAATTTTTATTTATCTATGATACTCATGTATAATGATGATATCATTATATTTTAAAATAATTTTTATTCTAGTATGTTCAATGAAATTACAACTACTGAGACAAAAATACAATTGGATAATAATTAGTCACCAACCATAAAAATGTTTATTTTCAAAAATTTTTATTGAAATATCACTCAAATATAAGACCAAATAATGAGTTCGAGTGTATTATAATGGAGGAAATATTTTTCCTTATGTTATCCACGTCCATTTTAGAGTTATAATTCATTATCTGAAATAATTTTTTTATGAAAACATCCTTTGAAGTTTAAAATTGAATAATATGGTATATAAGGATCCAATTTAATATAAACATTAAAATATCTTTATATTAACATGGTCTTAATAAAAATAATTAAAACTAAAAAGTAGTCAAAGATTTATGGATTCAAAAATATGTATTTATAAACACAAAAATGAACAACTAGAACACTCTATAGAACTCATTAAGTCAATTGTAATTAAATGTTTCTTCTTAACCCACTATATAACCCATGGATAATATTAGTGTTATAAAAATCAGTAATGGGTAAAAAATAAAAAATAGATATTATCATTTGTCATGTTTGTACCTATAAAAATAAAATTTCATTTTTAAACTCAAATAATGAGCATTACAAGGATAATTTGAATGAGAAGATGGTGTTCAATGAGTTTACACAAAGTCCCTAACCGATCTAAAATTTATTGTTTATCATTACTAATTTATTAATATTTGATGAAAAAAATTATACTTATTCAGAAGAAATATTGACAAACAATATATAAAATGTTCTATTAAAATATTTTTTAGAGATGAAAAATATTTCATAGAAAAACATTTTAATTGAATCAGGTTAATGGGAAATGAGAAAATATACCTTTTTAGTAATGTATTGGTACATATTATAAAAACAATATATATTCTAAAATAGTGAAATTATATGGATACACTCTCCATAAAATTATATGAAAGCATATTCCATACAAAATCTATTATTATTTACTTATTTATGAGAAATAATTCCCCTTTATAAATTAAATGTTTACATAATATAGAATAAAATTAATTATGAATTGTGGTTTAATTATAACATATTATTGTGATATATGATATTTGAGTCCTATTAGACACATTAGTCTGAGTGAAATGCATTCTTCTTCAAGATATATCATTGTTCTCAATATGGAAAATTATTAGAGAAAATATCATGATCTGATTATTTTTGGAAAAGAATTAAAAAATAAATTTATATAGTGATTATTATAAAATTTTTGTTTATTTCATATGGGAGTTTCAAACTAAACATTTGGAACATCACATGTTAATACTAGGATGATAATTATTTTTATTTTATTTCTCATTCTAATTAACATTTTTTTTTTCCTATTAATATTTATTCTTATCACTTTCAAATTATGGATTATCCCGTTAAAGGGGATATTTTTATGTATCAAAATTACATTGATGTATAAAGATGATACTATTTGATTGTATTATTAATGATTGTTTATAATATTAATATGAAGAATTATTATGATACAATATTTGAATTCCTTTTCTTTAATTTTGATAATTTCAAATTTAAACATCACAATTAAATTTTTTAGTTTTACATTAATTTTGACAATATTATTAGATATTGAAAAATCTCTCGATATATCAACCACCCTTATTAAAATACAATCACATCACTATTATATTATAATATAAATACATTTTCTGAAAAATTAATAATATTGGGTGGTTTGAATGTGTTTGACAACTAGTGTGTGAGTTTTCATATATTATAAAAATATATATATTATCACAAGTAAGGTTTGTTTCCACTTCCAACCATTTTAAAGATAATAAAATGGTTAATGATGGGATATAATATATTTTTTTATGGTTTATAGTTTTATTTTCCGGATTATATTTTTCCAAAAAAATGGGAAAATATATTTTTTCAAAAAAAAAAACGTTCTTACGTACAATTCCAAATCCATAAGTAATGTGGTGATTCAAATGATTAATTCATTAAAAATGAAATATTTATAGTTTTTTCTAAATTATAGATGGATAAAAATTTTAATAATCTAGTCTATAACAATACAGTAACCCTATTATTAGAAAAAATAAAATGGTAGGGAATTTTTTTTTATATTCTATTCTAACAGTGATTGTTTAGTCCATATATTGTACACATCAAATGTTTTTAGTGTGCTATAATGAATAAAACTATATGTAGATATTATCAATATTTATTTTATTTACAAGTAAATCATAGTGTTTCATAATCTTATACACTCTTCAATATCATATTAAATATTTAAAAAAACATCATAGGACATTTAAAGATATTATGATACTAAAATAAATTCAAAATTAGTGACATTGTATATCTTTATATCAACATCCTCATAAATAATGTATTCCCCACTATAATGATTCCAAATATTCATTGCCTTACCATATATTATTGGAATTAATTATTGTTATAGATTTTTTACTTATCATAATTATTATGATTCATCAAAAATATATCATCTTCTTATCATATTTATGTTATTCATAATAATTGATCACTGAAAAAATACGATCATTTTCTAAGAAATATTCCTGATATGAAAACCATATGAATATTATTATTCAGAAAAACTAAATAAAAATTTATCCATTTAAAAAAATATCATTTGTTATATCCACAAATAAGTATTCATTATTCTGAAACATTGGAGGGGATATAAATCCAAATGTATTTCTGAAAAAACCATGAAATAATTATTATCAATCACATAATTTTTCCTTCGATCCTCATCAACCCCAACAAATAAAGGACTAAATCAAATTCAAAAAACATATTAATATCCAATTTAATATCATCAAAACTAGTGTTATTTATTAAAAACACCAATTTTTATATCACAATGACATGTTTTTCTATCTAGTAACCCAATTTACCTACTGAAATTATTCACCAAATAGAACATTTATATCTAACATCACAGAGTCGTATCAATAAAGAAAAAAAATAATTTATTTTTTCCCTCTATCATATTATTATCAAAAAAATTAATCATCATATTAATATAAAATTCAATGATAATTAGAGTTATTATTCCCAATTTTTTATTTTATTCAATGTTAATATTATCCATGTATTATAATATTCCCACGATCTTAGAATTTCATTATGAAGATCACTATATATTATGAATTTATATAATATTAAAATTTCATATCCAAAACCACATTCAAAATCATCTTGATCACTGAAAGTACGTTCATGAAAGTTCATCCAAAGGAAATATTATCATGTGTCATTTAATGGATTGATAATTCCTTATGTTATTTCATAAATCTTTAATTTATTATCCTCTACAAAATTTATATCACAGTAATAATTTATTAATTTTATTCGGGAAAAAATTAATCACTTTGATATTTTCCGTTACATGAAACACTGAGTTTATATTTTAATTAGATGAAACACTAATTTAAACTAGCAATACATGAAACACTAATTTTATATTTTTTAATATGAAACACCGAGTTTAAAAAAATGTAACATATATTTCAAACATTATTTTTTAATGTGATAGTTATCACTTATCCATTAAAATAATGGGAATGTAAATGGTAAATTTAATTATTGAAATAAATTCTTTTTACATGTATACATAAATAATTATTTATTTACAAATAAATTTTAAGTAAAATTAAGAACTATTTTAAAATAAATAAAACCTTCTACTGATTTCTTTTTTGCACACAAATATGTTTTATCTCAATAAATTTAATAAACATATTTTTATGAATTATTTTATTTAAATTAATATATTATTATTTCAATAAAATCATTAAAATTTATCTTATGTGTTTTCAAGATAAGATATATGAATAAATGAAATTTTATGCCTAAAATCTATATTTTTCTAAAAATATATTCCATCTCCAGTAGTAAAATTATAATAAAATTATTTTTCATAACTTTAGGAAATTAATATTACATAGTGAAGTTAAATTTTTAAATAATAAGGTCAAAATTGTCTTTGTGTGAATTCTTTATAATTTTTTGAGAAGATAACTGTTTAGATGAATAGTAAAAAATACGGGTTTCTGTTAAGAATTTTCATTTATTTTAAAATGTTTAAAATCATCAGAATTGTTTTTAGATGATATTTAATGAAATATTAGTTCTATTATATATATAATAATACTATTTAATTTATTATAATAATATCTATATCAAATTTTTATATAATATCTTTTGAAATTTTTTGACATTTTCTCTTTGAAAACAAGATTTCTAATTGTGTCGGAATAATAAATTTTGAATTAATGTTTTCTACTTATATAAAAGGAATTTGTAAAAATGTATTCTATTTGTTAAATGAGAATAATTTATTTAATATAATTATTTAAACTTAATTTTTTTACCAAATGAATTGTAAAAAAATTAAAAAGTTTTTACAAAGTTTAAAGTGAAAAATGGGTTTACACTAGGACAAACTAAAACAAAAAGGGTTAAAAATGAACCAATTAATGTACAAAAAATATTTGAGAGAAGTATTTCTAATTTATACCTTATATTTTTTTTAATGAATCATTTTTATCATTTTTATAGGTGTGAATTGTGCTTACACAATTTTCATTTCAAATATTACATGTGTGCCACTCACCTCCATTATTAGAGGCCAATCCCTCTCTTATATTTTTCACACATCCAAACCCATTTAGTTCAAAAACTACCCACTAAAATAACTTCATAACATCAATATTAAATTCATATAATCCTATTTTTAGTAATATATATCCAATTATGTTTCTTGCTGCACAAAAAATGTTGTAGTCTAAAGAAGAGGAGACATCCCCAATCAAGTATATTATTTTATTTTTTACCGAAAAAATTGAATTTGTAATAATTTTTTTATTTAAAACCCTATGAATAATATATATAATAATATTATATTGTGTTAATTTAATAATAATACTTATCTTCTTAAATCAAATGGTTTTCAATATCATAACTTGTGTGTACGGTGAACTACTTCCTCACGAATCGATTTTATTCATTTTTCATCACCACGTATCACAGTTGGATATAATGATAAATTTACTATAAATATATGATATTTATTGTATTATTTTTTTTAAAAATCACTATATCACATTTTGTTATTACATTGTATTCTATGGCAATATGATAACGTCATTCGTGTGTATCGAAGACTATCGCCTAACAAAGAAATGGGATTCGTTCACTCATTTCATAGAAGGTAATAAGGATTTGTTTAATGAAAATATGTTATATGTTTGAAAAAATAATTTCTTAATGTTAATATATTATTAACATTGTTTCATTCATCAAATAGGATAATTGAAATAATTTCCATGCATACGTACGACATACAATCTCTATGAAATGTGTATTTCACAATCTATATCTATGTTTTATGGATCAATCAAAATAAATTTATAATGAACAAATATTATATTTATATCACGGTTAAAATTTAGGATATGATTTAACAATGATTAAACAAATAGTACTACAAATAACTAATCTAATCATACATAAAAATAAAATTGTAATTACCTGAAGTGTGACTTTAACATTGCATTGCTAATAAAAAGTTAATAAAAGGTCATAATAAAATAATATATATTTATATATATATGTATTTATTTATTTAATATATTTATAAAAAAATTATATTCATTGTACAATTGTATTGAAATTTTAGACTTATAGGATGGAATCTTTGCCTCACTTTTGTTTTTTAGTGAGACCCATGTCGTATTCATCATGTGATTCTTTTATATAGTTTATATAATTTCCATTAATGTAAATTATGACATTTATCCTTAAATTTATATGTATTTTCATATACATTTTTTGATATCTCATTCATTGGCTTTATAGTTCTAAATTTACTAATGTAGTAACGAACTTTCGGTTTCAAAATTTCTTCAATGTGACATAAGTTATGATTTAAACCTATCTTCCTCTATGATATATATATTATATCCCATTTACATGTTATAACCTAAATCACCTATTGAATTATATTATAATTTTAGTTTAATTTTATTCTATCATGGGGAATACAATTCAAAAATACTAAATTTGTAAGTGATATATGATACAATATGATTGTTTATTGGGATTGTTTATGATTATGATTATAATTTAGGAATATTATTATATGTATTTCATGAATATCTGGGATTTTATTATCCTCTTATTAATTCATGTGAATAATTCTTTCTTTTCATTTTTCACTCTTTATTTACTCAAGATATCAAAATAATGTTTATAAAAAAAGCATCATTGTTTTTCTCTATGACAAAAAAACAATTTTTATTCTAAAACCTTGTTTTCTAAATTTTTTTCCTTAAATGTTTTTATAATTAATAAATTATTTATTCAATTAATGATTATGCATGTTTTAATTTATAATTTTTTTGATGAAATCATCATATTCTTTACCAAAAATGATCATTTGGATTTTGTCTAAAATCTAAAACGAATCATTGTTTTAAAGTGTATGAAAAGAACTATATTTTTATAATTTCATCTCTAAATAATTGTTTTAAATATTACTTTTTTGTTTTGATGTTAATATTTAAATATAATTATTTCCAAAAAAATATAATTTTCTTTAAAAAAAATTATTTTCAAATTAGAAAGGATATTTTCCACAATAACTGTTTTAAATTATTTATTAGCGGTTTTTATCTGTTTATAATGATTTATCCAGGAAAATGATATTTTCAATGTTTTATGTTTCAAAAAGAGTTATTAAATGTTAAAAATGTATATTCCTCAAGAATGTTTCTATTTGATATTTCAAAAATCATTTTCTATCTAATATAACATCCTTTTATGATACTTGCGATTTATTATGGATATTATTTAATGAAACCATATTAATTATTTCTATGTATAATTAAGGTTTACATTGATCAAATGATAATTAGATAATTTTTTTAAATGATTTATGCTATGGTGAGTTGATGAAATGGGTAAAAAAGTATTTACTTTACACGAGTTATGATATAATGATATGGTGAATGTTCTATGATATAGTGGAACACATAAGTATGGATTTTATTTTGACATGTGTGGGAACTATATATCCCTCCAATGCATTAGGTAAAATTTTATATCTCATTAGATAAAAATTAGAAACAAGTCAATGGGATTGATTTATTATGGGAAATAGGTGTGTCTTTATTCTCTATGGGAAACATGTGTTTCATGATCAAAAGTCTAAAATATGATATAATTCATGACGAAATATATTGATAATCTTGGTAGTCACATTATCATATGATTTTTTTTATATTTATAGCTCCTCACTTTTTGAAATGAGATTATTGTTAATGATTTATTTATGATGATTTCTCACTCTTATGGGCCTTGTGTTTTGAAATGATGATGATTTGTTCCATGAACCATGTTTATAGTCTTTGAAAGGCTGGGTATAAAATTCTGAAGATATGTTCATGATCACATGCCCTTATGATTATCATATGATTTCATAGGATCATCTGTTTATATCTTCTATGTTTACCATTACTTGGCATCGGAGATCACCATTTCTTATGTTTAAATCATTATGTTATAAAAACATTTTAGGTAGGGAATGGGTAAGAGTATTACTGTGTGAGAAGATATTTTTCGCAGATGTTAAAGATATTTACTAAAATAAGAAGACTATGTTTTTAGTCATCAAAGACACTAAACTATTATGATCCTTGTGTACGTGTTTTCAAAATTTATTCAAAATTCATCTTAAAGGATATGATATTTATGTATTAAAATCCAGGAAATCTATAGATAGTATCAAAGAAATGGTTTAGTAAATAATTGGATATTAGGATTATAAAAACATTATTTAGATCCAAAGTGACATTACTATATATATGTTATTGATTTGTGTAGGGATATCCATCAGGATTAATTTTAGAATAATATATATATATATATATATATATATATTAAAATATCATTAAATTTTGGTGAAGGATAGATAAATGGGTGTCCAAGAAATTAAATCATCTTTTGGATAATACAAGTGGATGTAGATCTATAACAGTTTTACCTAGACGTGATAATAAATTAGTTTATAATTTATCATCACTTGCAGCAAAAAAATGATCTTTTTAGGGCACCAAGTTTGAGACTCCCATGGGATATGTTTTAGAAACTCACAAACTCTTTAGGAACTATCATGAAGGATCATAATAATATCCATGAATTATATGGGATAATAATATATTTTTATTTAATTAAAAGAATGTGTCAAGATTTCTAAATCCTTTAACTTATTTTTCATGATTATTTAGTTTTCCACTGTGATTAGTGGTTTTCAAGATATTCATCCTAGTTTTTTTCAACGATTATAACCCAATGTAACAATTTTAATACAAAATGAAATATAAAATTCAATAATTGTATTCCTGAGAAGCCAAATTTTATGGGAGATGTAATAAAAAATTAAATTTCTATACGAACAAAACATTATCATGATATGAATCATGTCGAACATCAAAATGAGAAAAGGAGGGAACAACATTTAGTTGAGTCCATAATGAAGTATAATCCACCTTATTTTATTAGTCTAGACATATACTAGTTATCTGATCAATGGATTAGTTAAAATTAAATGATATTGTATATTGTTTTGTGTTCAGGGCAAGATAAATTTATTTTTGTTGTTTATCTTTTGTATGGATAAGTGTATTAGTGGTTGAATCTTATGAAGAATATGAGGGAAAAAATAAATTCAATTTATATAATTTTATGATTTTATTTGTTTATTTATTAGTAATTTTTTATCTCATATTAAATGAATAATATAGATAAGTGGTTCCCTAATCATAAACATGTGGATAATGAATCTATTTGAACATGTGAAGCTAATTTTACAAGCCATTCAAGAAGCTAATTTGGATTAATCATCAACCATTAAAAAAATTATTGATTATTTGGTGGCCAAAAACAAATTCATATATAGGAATTGGATGTAAGATAATTTAGTAACTATGAACATATGAGTTTATGTGATCTAAATATAGAAATAGAAATCGATTATTCCCATTATTCCTATGGTTCACATAGGAAATTAATGATCAATTATCATGAAAACTAAAACGATGGAATGAAATCCCATATATTTTCATGCCAAAAAGTGGGAAGAATAGTCAAGGGAATTAAATTAATGGAAATTTAAGGTTCATTAAATATAGAAATGGGAAATAAAGATTTTGGATGTTTAAATGCGATTATTGGTTTGATTACTAAAATATATGAGAGGAGGACGAAAACTAATGAAAAAACCACACTCTAGTGTTTAATGAGTATATTTTCTAGGAATTAATCATACCAATGTCCCAATCTAAGTACTAATGTGGATAATAAACCACAAAAACATTAGAATAAAAATTAAAAAAGGGAATTATTATACAATCACTATGTATGAAGTTAATCATGATAACTAGGGCAAACTTATCATATAAGGCCCCAGCCTTAAACCTTACTTAATCTTGAGTTATTACAAAATTACACATTGAGGATCTTTTTAGGTTTAGAGTTTTAGAGAATTAGATCATGAAACTGGAATTACATTCCACATTTTAAAAAAAAAGTTGTTACATGAAAGACAATATTCATTCTTCCCATCAACGGAAACATATTTAAAATAAAACATGGATTCTTTCTTGACACTTACTTAACAGTATCATCACATCATGAAACTTTCCCTAGACCTGTGAAAAACATTTCAAAAAAACTTGGGATGAGCATAAAAAGCCCAGTAAAGGATACACAAAGAAGGAAAACTGTTAGTTTTTCAAAAACATCAATTAAACCACGAGTACTTTACCAAAGTAATACTTTTCACCTTTATGAAGTAGTAAAAACTCTTCACTGAATAAAAGATCATTATATACCCTTTTGTAACCAAAATATTACCATAAAACACATATAAAGAACACATAACATTGAAAGGTAACCTGGGACATAAACATACTTAAATGGAATAACCATACGGTCGACTTCCACAAATACTAAATGGAATAGCCATACGACCAACTTCCATACCCAATGCATTGGAGGTTATAACGTAACCACCCGTCTTGGTATTCACGGCACCACACGTCATATGGTTTATCATGTAACCACCCGTAAAATGTCCGAGTACCATCATTACACATAAAATATTGAAAATATAAACATTTCAATAACAACATTTCATTTGCAATCACAATATGTAATTCCCAGATATTGAATTAATCAATCCATTTTCAAAAACCATTTAAAAGATATTTTTGAATGAAAGTGTCCCATACAACTATGAAGATTTTAATGGAATTATAATTTTAAAACATTAATGTCCATATAAATAAATACTGAGAACCATTTTGAAAACATGGAAATTAAAGATAATGATTCAGAATAATAAATCTTTAAAACATTTAAAATGATTTTTTTGTTAAATAGTTTTTAACAAAATGATTGACTCTTGAATACAAATAATAACGGAATAAAATTTAATCCTAACTTTATTATATCATGAGAATAAAGGTATTCATGATATAATATGTCAAAGGACAGTATACACACCATATAAGATTGAATTAGTGCATAACAACAATGAAGTCTCAAAAGAAATGTAAAATGAGATGAAATCCATTATAAAGAAGGTATCCTTAAAGTAAGGATAAATCAATCTCAAAATTATGTGTGACAAACATAAATACACCCAAAATAAGTGGATATTAAGTGTAAAACAATCAAAGGATATTCACACATATTCAAAGGATGACATATTCCATAACTACATGTTGAACCCAAAGAAATCGAAATTGGATTAAGAAGTTACCTTGGTAAAATTCGACAGCCTAATGGCGTCACATATAATTTTACAAAAAGGGTTGATGAGAGATATAAAGGGGATATCATAACTTGGATATAAAATTTACATAAATAAGGATATAGAAGAACATATCCCCACATAATAGTATGTGAATTAAAAGACATAACAAAATATGTCTTTTAAAAAAAGGAGGGTGAAAGGTCCCCTTACCGAGTTGGGTAACTTTCGAAAAGTACATCCCATAGAAGAAGGGTCATAAAATGAAGATGTAAATACCCATAAATGAAATTATACTACAAAAAGTGTATAATAATGGGAAGTACATACACCACTCAAAGGAAATAGTGAAAAACGTAGCATAGATGTCATGGGAATAAAAGAGAGATGAAAAATCCCTTACGAAAACTCGGCAGCCTAACGTCGCCACTTACAACTTCCAAACATGGATTTATGAGATCAAATAGGGTCTCCCATAATATGAAAAAAAAAATTAAAGTATGACGAATATAAAAGAAAATCCCCAAACATAAGAAAGATGAGCTTAAAAGAAATGACATAAATGAGAGTACATAAAAAGAAATAGAGAGGTTGGATCCCCTACCTCGGGTCCGACATGACTCGATCGCTCTTTAACGTCCTGAATAATAAACTTGAGTTAATTTATACTTTCTTAAGAACCTTTTTCAAGTTCATTATTACATTTATATCACTTATTACCATGTTATAAACATTATGTTATCATTTAAGTTAATAATGTTTGTTTTTTTGAAATTTGGTTCTTAAGTCGAAAGTGGAATTCTTACAATTACATGTTTTTCGTGTGGTCAATGTTTCATTATATCCAGAATGATATTCAAGATTTGGATATCATATATATTATATATATCCATAATATACAAGTATTTATAATATTACATAATCATTTAGAGGTAAGAAATGAAATGCACCATTCATGGAGACGGTAAGCCGTACGTACGCATGAACACTACTTTCATTTCTATTTCATATTAATGGAATTAAAACTAAATGAGAGGTATTTATATTTTAATTCCAGAATTATATTCATCATTTATATGTAACATAAATCATATATAATAACTTTAAATCCATCTTTTATACATCCCACATATGGCATGTACGAATCAAATCACTTTGAGGGGGAGGTAGTCTGCACTTCCTAAAATGAAATTATCATGTTTACCCACAATGGAAACCATAAATGTAACACCCCAGACTATTATGTTATATGAATCATCAATGGAATCTTTTTCTACACAACACTTTCTTGGCTTGCTTTACACGCAATCGCGACCTTCCTCGATAGCTTGCGTCGTACGCAATACCGAGTTTCACTAAACAACAATATGCTATTAAAACTAGCCGTTATGAATAGTAATAACCACTTTTTGAAATTTTATAAATTTTAGTTTTCAAAATGGACTTCATTTTTGGACTCAGAATATCGAAATTAGCCTAGGGTGAAATTTTGGTATTTTTCTGAAAACTTTCAATTTTTGATGAATAGTGAAACCACTAAGTGGTAGGTTAAAAACTGAATTTTGCATAAAACTTAATTTTACTGCTTCTGTGAATGGAATTTCAAAAATCCGACAGACACAGTTGATATCAGTAAGTAAAATGTGGTTCAATGAGATAAAAATAATTTTTTGGTAAATAGTAACTTTTTACTTTTTTTACCGCGGTTAATAGTAAATAGGGTAACTAAGGGTAAATATGATATTAATATTACCCTAACACATGTACTAATTCCATTGGACAAGTGTAATTCGACCAAAAACAATCTTAGGAATAACAATATGACCATGTAGGCCCACTTGGATTAGATTAGGACATTTATTATTAATTTATTTAAAGAAGGGTTAAAATAGTTAAAATCAATGTTTAATAAGTAAATCATTTTTAATATGGTGTTATACATAAGATAAATTCGACTATAAATATTCATTAGAAAGCTAAAAAGATTTCCTACATAATGGTATTTTATTTGTAATTTTAAGACATTAAATAATGTAATTTATTTATGACACAATGATGATGAGGTAATTATCTTATTAATGAAATATTGACATAATTGATGTTATAAACACCAAAATAAATGTAATTTGTTACTTTTTATGAATTCCACTAATTTGTTTAGGTTAATATGATATATTTATTTTTATTTAATCAACTTGGTTCGAACATATAATTTTGTTATGTCTTTCAAAAAAAATCATATATCAAATAGTGTCAAAATTGACACAAAATAGTTTTTAAATCAAATATTATATTATTAATTGTTATTTTATTCCTAAAAATATAAGGTTCGGCCAAATGACTTAGATAAGGATATATATATTAATAATAAACAATTTGGGGTTCTTGTTTCATGTTATAGTAAGTGTATTAACCATATAGTGAAAGATAACAAAAAGACACGGTAAAAGTTAAATTATTTAACTTAGAGTTAAATCTAATTGATAAGGTTAAAATAATACCCTAAACTTGTCTAAATCCTATTTTTTGATAGGAGTTAGACCCATACCCACTTTAGCTTCGAAATAAGACCCTTTGGAACCATTATAAACCGATTTTGACTTTAATATAGAATAATATTTTGAGATATTCCTAAGGTGCCCCTCTCCTCCCTTATAAAAGGGCACCTCCTCCCCCTCCTCCTCACACCAATTTAAGCACTCAAGCTCGGCCAACCCCTACCATTTTCTCCTCTACACTTCCCTAGAATAATCCTAGAGGTCCTGGTCTTCTTCAAAGTCCAATCTTAGTTCCCTAAGTGGAGGATTCAAAGAGGCGTTCCAAAGAAGAGGTAATATCCATTACCGATCTTTTCAATTTATTTATTCTTCAACTTCTTCTTCTTTAGTTGTTTCATGATAAAGTAATAACATAATTATTACTTACATACTGATATGTTATTATAAATATGAAACAACCCTAATTCACCTTCTATCCATCCCACGGAAAAATGAAATCACCGCGCGTGCGTACGTACGGAATACCGTCTCCACGCCGTGGTGTAATCTATTTTTCCACCATCACATTACAAGGACGGGTATAATGGTGTAATGAGTAAATATTTATGATTATTATAAAGTAATATTGATACTGAAATAAAATATATATAGTCCAATACAGTTCCACGATCATAGGAACGATATCATCACTCGTGCGTACGTACGGAATACCGTCTCCACGATGTGATGCGACTCGTTCTACATGATCATCATTAAATAGTAATTATATAAATGAATTTAATGAATAAATATGATATATTTTACACTAATACAATTCTGGATATAAGGTATCTATAACCTTAAAAGAAGAATAAGAATGTATTCAGCAAAACACGCATAAGAACAAAAGGCAATAAAGACCCGAGTAACAAGTAACAATGAAATATTACTAACAAGAAGCTAAGGATATGACCATATATGATATAATATCAATATGTATGATTCTGTAATAAGTCAATAACATTATTTAAACCATTATACAGGAGCATCGGACAGGTACAAAGCAAATCGGACCTAAGGTAAGGGAAATATCACAATCTCATTTTTATCCGAGATTGTTTATTCGTAAGTATTTACTAGGGTGTATTTTATCATCCACATCCATGTTTCATAAATATGTAATATTATTTCCATCCACCTACAATTGTTTAAATCCATTTTTACCCTTCGATGAGTTTTTAGTAAAATAAATGAAAGGAATCTTTTGTCGTTTTTCGTACGAGGTACTTTTTGACTTTTCCGACAAAAGTACGAAGAATGTTTTTTTAACTAATACGGCATGAATGGATTTTTAAAACATTATTTCCAAGAAGATTCCTTTACAAGTTTTCAAGTTTATTTTTAATCAACTTCTTTTATTTTAAATTCGTATGACATGTTATGAAAGGAAAAATGTTTTTGAAGTTGAAAGGATATTTTCCTCAAAAATGGAGTTCAAGTATTTTATCAAAATTATTTTCCATCTAAGACAATAAAATGGTTCTGTTTTTATCCCTATTATTACATGGATTTGATTATGTTGTGATGGAAACATTTTTATGAATTCCTTTATCTTATATGAATTGTTTTATGATGTCATGTTGTTTAAGAATCCCATTTTTATTACGTGGATTACGCTCTGATGTATGGTTTATGATTATGTGGCACACATAAGAAAGGATTCATTATAAGATGGGTGGGACCTATATCTCCCTCCAATGCATTGGGTAATGGTTTTATATCTCATGAGATAGACATGGCTGGAACGGTAGGTTATACCGGTTCAGTGAAACAGGACTGGAACGAGGGTGACTCGGTTCAGAAAGGGACATTGTCCACTAAGATAGTCTTGGCAATGAGTCAGGACTAACAAGAAATGATTTTCCATGATTATGTGTGCATGCCAAAAAGTTTCAAGTTTCATGTTATGATTATGGGGATCTCATTTTCACTTCTATGATTTATTCCATGTTAAGATTTTATGATCTCTTTTGCAGGTTATGATTTTCAAAAAGATATGATATGATTTTTATTTCCTTTATTTGCCCTTGCTGAGCATTTGAGCTCACCCTTTTATGTTTTCTTTTCCCCAGGTCAGGAAGATGGATATTAAGTATAATATGCTAAAAGGGACCCTAGATATGATGAAATAAATGGGAGACACTGTAGAAGATTTATGAACCAGTTGTTTATGTTTCCCAGTATCTAAAGACACTATACCTATACGGTCCTTTGTGGTTTTGTCATATGTTGTAATAATTGTGCTTCAATTTTGAAGTATTAACAATGTATGTAAAGTAGGGGTCGTTATAGTTGGTATCAGAGGAAAGGTATAGTCAACCTTTGGAAACTAGGATGTGAAAGCCTTAGTAAGAACCCTAAGGATAAGTCTAAGCATAGAACACAATCTTAGTGTTTTAGAAATGGCCTTGAATAACCTAGGATAAGACCTTAAGCATGAAAATTTTATTCTTGAATTATGTGGTTTTCCTATTATAATTAGTGTTGCTCACACTATTCTTCTTGGTTTTAGTCAATGGCTGGAACCCGAAGGAACCGTGTTAATGCGGAATGCGATGGGAAATGCAATGATTGTCCCCCTGAGCATCCAAACGATATGGGAGCTGGAATGCAAAATCTTGTAGCCATGCTCACACAACTTTCTCAAGCTATGAATCATGCAGGACTTCCAAACGAGCAAAGGAAAGAGCAACATTCTGTTGAATCCTTCATGAGGCAGCGTCCACCTTCTTTCAGCGGGTCTACTGATCCATTAGTTGCTGAACAATGGATTAGTACTACTGAAAAGATATTTGCAGTTCTTCAATGTTCTGAGCATGATAAATTCATCCTCGCAGTGTATCGTTTGGAAGGAGATGCTGATCAATGGTGGAATCTTATTAAGAATACGAGGAAAAGGGATGAAATTGAGTCTATGGAATGGGACGAGTTCAAGAACTTATTTTTCAATAAGTACTTCCCTCATATTCTCTGAACAAAGATGGAGAAAAAGTTCCTTGAACTGAAGCAAAGGGATGATGAATCTGTTGGTACCTATGAAGCCAATTTTACAAGACTTGCAAGGTACGCTTCTGGTATTATTATCCAACCTGAGAGTAAGATCGATCGATTCTTTAGTGGCTTAAAACCAAGTCTTCGAAGGGCATTATGCATAAGGGACTTCAATAGCTACGAGGAAATCGTTCGATGTGCTCTCAAAGTCGAGATGGAGATTGGAGTAACCCATCAGTCACATGGGTTTGATAAGAAGAGGAAGATGGAATTCAAAGGAAAATCTAAAGAGCACACTGAAAAGAAGATGAACTTTCCCTTATGCTCAAAGTGTGGAAAGAAACATGGAGGGAGTTGTCTTAAAGGGACAAGTAAATGTTTCAAATGTGGAAAGGAAGGTCATCGGGCATTTGAATGCCACGATAATGGGAAGAATATGTCTAATGATGCAAACAAAGGAAGGGATACACAGAATTAACCTACTACACTTCAATGTTTCAAGTGCAAGGAGATGGGGCATTATGCCAATCAATGCCCAAACCCAAGGGTTGATGATGATGGTCGACGTCAACAAAATCTTAAGTCTAAAGTCAAAGGAAAGTCACATGAAATTTCTATCAGCGATGTGGAGTACGATAAAGAAGTGGTGAACGGTACACTTACCATCAACTCTAAAGTAGCAAATGTTTTATTTGATTCTGGATCCACCCACTCTTTTATTTCTAAAGAATTTTCTAAGGGTATCACCGTATTACCTAAACAATTAGATGTTGAGTTAGCTGTGACAACACCTAATGGCACAACAGTCGCATCAAAAGTTTATAATTCTTCTCCGATCGAAGTTTGTGGGAAAGTGATTCCTGCAAATCTTGTGATCCTTCCTTTAGTGGAATTTGATGTGATTCTTGGCATGGATTGGCTTTCTCTACATGGAGCTCATATCAATTTCCAAAGAAGGGAAGTCACATTTCATATTCCAGATCAATCTACGATCGTCTATCAATGCAAGGATGAACATAACCTTCCAGTGGAAATTCCTTCCATCTTATGGGTCTTGATTCCACTAAATGAAGGTTATTTATCTCAAATGGTTGGTGAGAAACTCACGATTAAGAATATGCCCATTGTACAGGAGTTTGATGATGTCTTTCCGGAGGAATTACCGGGTCTTCCACCAAATCGTGAAGTTGAGTTTTCAATAGAACTCATACAGGGTGCATTGCCTATTTCAAAGACACCTTATAGAATGGACCCAATTGAGTTGCAGGAATTGAAGAAGCAACTCCAAGAGAATCTTGATAAGGGATTCATACGACCTAGTGCATCACCTTGGGGAGCACCTTTTCTTTTTGTTAAGAAGAAAGTTGGATCAATGAGACTCTGCAATGATTATCGAGAACTTAACAAGATCACTATCAAGAACAAATATCCTCTCCCACGCATTGATGACTTATTTGACCAACTACGCGGAGCTCAATACTTTTCCAAGATTGATCTTCGTTTAGGGTATCATCAATTAAGGGTCAAAAGGGAGGATATACCAAAGACGGCTTTCCGTACAAGGTATGGACACTATGAATTTATAGTGATGCCATTTGGTCTTACTAATGACCCTGCTATCTTCATGGATCTAATGAATAGTGTCTTTAGAGATTATCTTGATCAATTTGTGGTAGTCTTTATAGATGATATTATTGTCTATTCAAAGATAAAGGAAGAGCATGAAGATCACTTGAGAATTATATTGAAGACCCTGAGAAAGGAGAAGCTTTATGCAAAATTTACCAAGTGTGAATTTTGGCTTCAAAAAGTTGCATTTTTTGGTCACATAATCTCAAAAGAGGGGATATCTATGGATCCAGCAAAAACAGAGGTTATCGAAAGATGGTCGAGACCAACAACAGTAACTGAGATTCGAAGTTTTCTTGGTTTGGCTGGATATTATCGACGTTTTGTAAAAGATTTTTCACGATTATCTAATCCACTCACCAAGTTGACTCGGAAAGGAGTTAAGTTTGTCTAGACAGAGGAATGTGAAGAGAATTTCAAGGAGTTGAAAAGAAGGTTATCCAGTGCACCTGTGCTCACACTGCCTTGTAGTGGAGAAAGGTTTGTGATCTACAGTGATGCATCCAAGAAGGGATTGGGGTGTGTTTTTATGAAAAATGATATGGTGATATCTTATGCCTCACGACAGTTAAAAATCCACGAGCAAAATTACCTAACACATGATTTGGAGTTGGCTGCGGTAATCTTTGCATTAAAGATTTGGAGGCATTACCTTTATGGTGAAAGGTGTGATATTTATACTGATCATAAAAGTTTAAAGTATATTTTCACACAAAAGGAGCTGAATATGCGCCAAAGAAGATGGTTGGAGCTGATTAAGGATTATGACTGCTCAATCCATTACCACCCTGGGAAAGCAAACAAGGTGGCAGATGCATTAAGTCGACAAGACCATGCTATTTTATCCATGATGAGGATCACAAAAGATCCACTATTTATGGATTTACAAAGGATGGATCTTGGAATTATAATGGAAGGGGAAAAATCTTATCTTTCTCAAATGAATGTTCAACCATCTATACATGTGAAGATTAAAGAGGCACAGAAAGAAGATGACGAGTTACAAAAGAAGGTGAGAAATGTTCCTGAATTCAACCTTGATTGTGATGGGATAATAAAGTTCAGGAATCGGGTTTGTGTTCCTCCCATCCCCGAATTAAAGAAGGATCTGCTGGATGAGGCTCATAGTTCATCATTCTCTATTCATCCTGGAAGCACGAAGATGTATAGAGACCTGAAAGAGTACTTCTGGTGGGATGGCATGAAAAGAGATGTTGCTGAATATGTATCTCGATGCTTGGTTTGTCAACAAGTTAAAGCTGAGAGACAAAAGTCTAAGGGGATGTTACAACCATTACCCATACCCGAATGGAAATGGGAAAACATCACTATGGACTTTGTCACAGGACTTCCTAAAACATCCAAAGGAAATAATGCTATCTGGGTCATAGTTGATCGTCTTACAAAGTATGCACACTTCATTGCTATTAGAGAGGATTTCTCTCTAGATCAGCTTCCCAGGATATATGTAAAGGAAGTGGTAAGATTACATGGAGTACCACTTTCTATTATATCTGATCGGGATCCGAGATTTACCTCGATGTTTTGGCGAAGTCTTCAGCATACTCGGGATGCAGAGTTGAGTTTCAGCACTGCTTATCATCCCCAGACAGACGGTCAGTCTGAAAGAACAATTCAAACCCTAGAGGATATGTTGAGAGCTTGCTCTATGGATTCCAAAGGAGGTTGGGATCAACACCTACCTTTGGTGGAATTTTCTTATAATAATAGCTTTCAATCCAGTATTCAGATGGCTCCTTATGAAGCTCTCTATGGAAAGAAATGCAGGACTCCAACTTGCTGGGATGAAGTTGGGGAAAGAAAGTTATTAGGACCTGATCTCGCTGATGAAATGGCAGAAAAGGTCAGATCTATTCAACAACACATAAGAGCAGCTCAGAGTCGACAGAAAAGTTAGGCCGACAACCGAAGAAAAGACCTAGAGTTTGAAGTGGGTGATAAAGTGTTCTTATGAATATCTCCCTGGAAGAGGGTTATGAGATTTGGAAAGAAGGGGAAGTTGAGCCCTAGATATATCGGTCCATTCGAAATACTGGATCGTGTTGGGAAGGTAGCTTACCGATTGGCGCTTCCACCGAATCTCTCTCAAGTTCACGATGTGTTCCATGTATCTCTCCTGAGAAAGTACATACCAGATCCTTCACATGTACTCAGCTCAGAAGTTGTACCGCTGGAGCAAGATCTTTCTTATGAAGAACAGCCGATAGAGATTCTGGATCGTAGCGAAAAAGTCCTACGAAACAAGACCACTCGATTGGTGAAAGTTTTATGGAGGAACCACCAACTTGAAGAAGCTACATGGGAGCTTGAGGATATGATGAGGGAGAAGTATCCTCATCTGTTTGTTACAAAGTGACGAATTTCGAGGGCGAAATTATTTTTAAGGGGGGTAGAATGTAACACCCCAGACTTTTATGTTATATGAATCATCAATGGAATCTTTTTCTACACAACACTTTCTTGGATTACTTTACACGCAATCGCGACCTTCCTCGATAGCTTGCGTCGTAAGCAATACCGAGTTTCACTAAACAACAATACGCTATTAAAACTAGCCGTTATGAATAGTAATAACCACTTTTTGAAATTTTATAAATTTTATTTTTCAAAATGGACTTCATATTTGGACTCAGAATATCGAAATTAGCCTAGGGTGAAATTTTGGTATTTTTCAGAAAACTTTCAATTTTTGATGAATAGTGAAACCACTAAGTGGTAGGTTAAAAACTGAATTTTGCATAAAACTTAATTTTACCGCTTCTGTGAATGGAATTTCAAAACTCCGACAGACACGGTTGATATCAGTAAGTAAAATGTTGTTCAATGAGATAAAAATAATTTTTTGGTGAATAGTAACTTTTTACTTTTTTTACCGCGGTTAATAGTAAATAGGGTAACTAAGGGTAAATATGATATTAATATTACCCTAACACATGTCCTAATTCTATTGGACAAGTGTAATTCGACCAAAAACAAACTTAGGAATAAAAATATGACCATTTAGGCCCACTTGGATTAGATTAGGACATTTATTATTAATTTATTTAAAGAAGGGTTAAAATAGTTAAAATCAAAGTTTAATAAGTAAATCATTTTTAATATGGGGTTATACATAAGATAAATTCGACTATAAATATTCATTAGAAATCTAAAAAGATTTCCTACATTACAGTATTTTATTTGTAATTTTTATACATTAGATAATTTAATTTATTTATGACACAATGATGATGTAGTAATTATCTTATTAATGAAATATTGACATAATTGATGTTATAAACACCAAAATAAATGTAATTTGAGACTTTTTATGAATTCCACTAATTTTCTAGGTTGCTACTATATATTAATGTTGATTTAATAAACTTGGTTCGAACATATAATTCTGTTATGACTTTCACAAAAAATCATATATCAAATAGTGTCAAAATTGACACAAAATAGTTTTTAAATCAAATATTATATTATTAATTGTTATTTTATTCCTAAAAATCTAAGGTTCGGCCAAATTACTTATATAAGGATATATATATTAATAATAAACAATTTTGTGTTCGTTTGGCATGTTATAGTAAGTGTATTAACCATATAGTGAAAGAAAACAAAAAGACACGGTAAAAGTTAAATTATTTAACTTAGAGTTAAATCTAATTGATAAGGTTAAAATAATACCCTAAACTTGTCTAAATCCTATTGGTTGATAGGATTGCGACCCATCCCCACTTTAGATTCGAAATAAGACCCTTTGGAACCATTATAAACCGATTTTGACTTTAATATAAAATAATATTTTGAGATATTCCTAAGGTGCCCCTCTCCTCCCTTATAAAAGGGCACATCCTCCCCCTCCTCCTCACACCAATTTGAGCACTCAAGATCGGCCAACCCCTGAAATTTTCTCCTCTCCACTTCCCTAGAATAATCCTATAGGTCCTGGTATTCTTCAAAGACCAATCTTAGTTCCCTAAGTGGAGGATTCAAAGAGGCGTTCCAAAGAAGATGTAATATCCATTACCGATCTTTTCAATTTCTTTCTTCTTCAACTTCTTCTTCTTTAGTTGTTTCATGATAAAGTAATAACATCAGTATTACTTACATACTGATATGTTATTATAAATATGAAACAACCCTAATTCACCTTCTATCCATCCCACGGAAAAATGAAATCACCGCGCGTGCGTACGTCCGGAATACCGTCTCCACGCCGTGGTGTAATCTATTTTTCCACCATCACATAACAAGGATGGGTATAATGGTGTAATGAGTAACTATTTATGATTATTATAAAGTAATATTGATACTGAAATAATATATATATACTCCAATACAGTTCCACGATCATAAAAACGATATCATCACTCGTGCGTACGTACGGAATACCGTCTCCACGATGTGATGCGACTCCTTCTACATGATCATCATTACATAGTAATTATATAAATGAATTGAATGAATAAATATGATATATGTTACACTAATACCATTCTGGATATAAGGTATCTATAACCTTAAAAGAATAATAAGAATGTATTCGGCAAAACACGCATAAGAACAAAAGGCAATAAAGACCCGAGTAACAAGTAACAATGAAATATTACTAACAAGAAGCTAAGAATATGACCATATATGATATCATATCAATATGTATGATTCTGGAATAAGTCAATAACATTATTTAAACCATTATACAGGAGCTTCGGACACGTACAAAGCAAATCGGACCTAAGGTAAGGGAAATATCACAATCTCATTTTTATCCGAGATTGTTTATTCGTAAGTATTTACTGGGGTGTATTTTATCATCCACATCCATGTTTCATAAATATGTAATATTATTTCCATCCAACTACAATTGTTTAAATCCATTTTTACCCTTCGGTGAGTTTTTAGTAAAAGAAATGAAAGGAATCTTTTGTCATTTTTCGTACGAGGTACTTTTTGACTTTTCCGACAAAAGTACGAAGAATGTTTTTTTAACTTATACGGCATGAATGGATTTTTAAAACATTATTTCCAAGAAGCTTCCTTTACAAGTTTTCAAGTTTATTTTTAATCAACTTATTTTATTTTAAAGTCGTATGACATGTTAAGAATGGAAAAATGTTTTTGAAGTAGAAAGGATATTTTCCTCAAGAATGGAGTTCAAGTATTTTATCAAAATTATTTTCCATCTAAGACAATAAAAGGGTTCTGTTTTTATCCCTATTATTACATGGATTTGATTATGTTGTGATGGAACCATTTTTATGAATTCCTTTATCTTATATGAATTGTTTTATGATGTCATGTTGTTTAGGAATCCCATTTTTATTACGTGTATTACGCTATGATGTATGGTTTATGATTATGTGGCACACATAAGAAAGGATTCATTATAAGATGGGTGGGACCTATATCTACCTCCAATGCATTTGGTAAAGGTTTTATATATCATGAGATAGAAATGGCTGGAACGGTAGGTTATACCGGTTCAGTGAAACAGGACTGGAACGAGGGTGACTCGGTTCAGAAAGGGACTTTGTCCACTGAGATAGTCTTGGAAATGAGTCATGACTAACAAGAAATGATTTTCCATGATTATGTGTGCATGCCACAAAGTTTCAAGTTTCATGTTATGATTATGGGGATCTCATTTTCACTTCTATGATTTATTCCATGTTAAGATTTTATGATCTCTTTTGCAGGTTATGATTTTCAAAAAGATATGATATGATTTTTATTTCCTTTATTTGCCCTTGCTGAGCATTTGAGCTCACCCTTTTATGTTTTCTTTTCCCCAGGTCAGGAAGATGGATATTAAGTAGAATATGCTAAAAGGGACCCTAGATATGATGAAATAAATGGGAGACACTGTATAAGATTTATGAACCAGTTGTTTATGTTTCCCAGTTTCTAAATACAATATACCTATACAGTCCTTTGTGGTTTTGTCATATGTTGTAATAAGTGTGCTTCAATTTTGAAGTATTAACAATGTATGTAAAGTATGGGTCGTTATAATAAAGGTATGCCACAAAAGAAAAATACATAAGCTTATGTAAAACATAAACATTTTATATATCGTATATATATATAGTTACATCTTAATGGACACCTTTGAAGGTGTCATATGAGTGTTGAATAATCATCGTTTCGTGAGGCAGAAATGTGTCATCCACGGAAACAGTATGTTCTTTAACCATTAGACGAAGGTGTGTGTAAGTGTAGCTCGAATCCTTCTTATACCAACATCCTAGTATATTGAAGATACTCTAGTTGTTAGAAAATAAATGAATAAAAAGAGTTTAGGGAGTTGGAGAAGCAAAATAAAACAAAAGGACTCAAGTGAAGACATTACCTTAAAATCGGGTAACACCCATTGGTTTGAGCTCAAAAGCTTCCTTGTAAAGACTTATTCCCAATGTGAGGCTTCAAGGAGTTATAGAGGGATGTGGAGAGAAACCATGGTCAGGTTTTGGCCTAGCCAAAGGCTTTTGATGTGTGGTTAAGGAGGTAGAGTTGGGGGCCTTTTATAAGAGGAGAGGAGGGGCACTCTTGGAAAGTAAATAAATGTTACTTTATTTTAGAATGAGTGTCGAATTTTAATGGTCCCACATTGATTTTTTTGGAGGATAAGGTGATAAAGGTTCGAAATACACCCATCAAGTAGGATTTTTACATGTTTATGTCTTAGATTTTATATTATCTTTCCATTTTATTTAAATCGTTAAATAATGAGGTCAACACTACATCATCATGATATCGTAAATAATTTAATTTATATAATCCTTAAAAATTATAAAAAAACTACTATGATGTAGTAAAACTTGTTATCTTTCCAATTAATATTTATAGTCAAATATATGACTTGTATAACCCCATGTAAAAATTGTTTTAGTAAAACATGTCATGCATGTGTCATTTTTACTTTAACATTAAATAAAAAGGTATTTATGTCATTTTCCAACCAATGTGGCTCCATGGGGTCCCCAAGTTGACCCATGGATTTTATTAGTTGTCCATGACTCATCCAATGAGGGTAGTACATGTGTCTAGGTCATTTAATTCGATTAAAACATTATTCTTACCTTAAACTACACTAATTACCTCTAATCGCGATTAAAAACTTAATAAGTTACTATTCACCAAAAAAATCATTTTAATCTCATTGAACCACATTTTACTTCTTAATGACAACCATGTATGTCTGATTTTTGAAATTATAAACACAAAGATGGAAAAATTTCATTTAAATGGAAAATCAGTTTTTATAAGTACCACTTAGTGGTTTCACTATTCATGAAAAATAGATGTTTTTCAAGAAATTTACCAAAAATTCACCCTAAGCTATATTTGATATTCCGAATTAAAAAATTATGTCTATTTTACAAAATTCAAAACATATAATTTGAATCAATTAATTTAATAATTAATTCCCGCTGTAAAAAAAAGAGTGTTTTTATGAAACAAAATGTATCAAAAGATTGACACTAGTTTAAGTCCGATTTCAAAGTGAAATTAATTCCAACGACCACTATTGGATTAAATGGTAAATATATATTCTAATTTCACTTTAAAACCAATTCAAAATATAATCTAATCATATAAATAAATTATATTAAAAAAAGTTTTTGAACTAAAATACAACATTTTTTACTATTCATTAATAATTGAACTTTTTTGGAAAAATACCCAAAATTTACACAAAGTAAATTTTGATGTCCCGATTCTAAAGAAGAATTTTATTTTGTCGAATATAACACACAAAATTTTCACAAAGTGTATTTAAAAGAGGTTTGCCATCAAAAGGTGGTTAATCGACCTTTTAAAGAATATTCGAATGTTTACGCTTAAAATTGGATTCATTCGCATTTTTCATCCTCTAACATTTATTATAAAAAGTAAAAATATTTGACAAACATATATAATAATTTTTTAGTTAGTTCAATTCATTCCTGCCATCACAACAGCTAGGCGTTAACTACCATTTAAAATAATATTATTTTATTTTTAGAGTGCAATGTAAGATTCCCAAGAAACTCGTTGTTGCGTGTTGGGTACGCCATCGAGCATAGAGTCCCCTTTAAAGTTATATTAATATTTTATTCACAAATATGGATAAATGTGAAAATTTCATACTCTTTATTTACCTGGGGTGTTACATCCTTCCCCCCTTTTGAGAATTGCGTCCTCGCAATTTTAAAATTGGGCTTGGAAACTTCATCGAAAATCCCACATCGGAACAAGTATCAGTAAAACAATCACTTTAAAATAAATTAAGAGAAGTACAAAGGTTACCCGAGTTAACCCATACTAGGATTCCAAGTATGAAAATATGGACATGGAGGAAAAAACAAAGGGTCATGTTCTGATGGAGAGTGATAGTAAACATGCCTAGGAGAAAGTTAACCGTAAGAAAATCACAAACTTGTGATGGGTTAAACGGTATTCGATTCCCCAGTAGGAAAAGTTAACAGACAACATTTTTGTTTTAAGTTACTCTTCATTGAGGAATTTATTTTTGAGCTTAAATAAATCATAATGAAACATACTTACTTGTCACATAGACTTTCAACTTTTACTAGATTCCTTAATCAAACACATATTTTCTCCAAAAGACGAGTATTTAGGAAGACTTGTTCGCATTAAGATTACTATAATAAATTTCTAGAGAATAACCTAATCCACAATAGAGAACTATATACTTATCATGTCTTTAGACTCTAACCAAAACCAAAACCAAAAAGGTTAGTACGAGATCAGATAATCCAAAAAAGGATAACCCTTTATAAAAATAAAATGTATTCTTAAACTCCAAAATTTCTCCAACAAAACCCAAAGTTCAATGAGGACCATTCAAAAAAAAATTTTTCCATAAAAATTCTTCAAAGTAAACAAAACTAATATTGAAACCCAAATATTTGAAGGATTTAGTCACATAGTCTTCTAAGTTAAATCGTAAAATTTATCTCCAAACAACATCAGTTGCACTTAATGTCTCGTATTGAAAAGTAATTAACCTAATCACATATACTCCATGATAAGTTAATAAATTTTCATAGATAAATCAAAATCAACTTACTCTTAATTCATAAAATCATCTAACTAAAAATAATCAGTCAACCTAAACAGGGACTTCACGTAGTCTAGTGGTAGGCGATAAATACCAGTCGCACTTTGGTTGTGGGTTCGATTCCCACATCTTTGTCCGACACGACGGGTTGTCACACGGTCTGTGTGTTGTCCTTTTTCCAAAACTATATAATTCTAAAATAATTCCCAAAAAGAGATAAAGTCATCAAAAATAACCATAACATAATTTAACCTCAATTTAATCTCATGCCTTTCACTTCCATCATAACATATAGTAACCCATAATTACCTCAAAAGTAAGGATCATATAAACCCAAATGGTTCATTATAACTATGTCCAAAAAATAACAGATAACTATTCCTTGAATGAAATTTTCATATATTAAACATCAGGGTTACACATACTATAAAATGTCTTCTAATGTAACCCCATCATCAAAAGTTACTTAATAATCTTAAGAATTTCACCATAACTCTTGAAGCCCTTATATGTCGACTTCTTACTCATTCAAAATTCTGCATGATCTATTAACCATTCCTTTCCAACTTACTCTGAAATACTTCTTTCCTACAAACAAAATCATGAATCATATCCTAATATTCCAAAATAGGAAAACAAAAGTTATGAAATAATCCATACCTTTGATTGGTCATTGTTAGTTTCTTCATCCTCAATCAGAATGGAATTAGGTATTGGTAAATGAATATTTTTACGATCTTGGTGATCACATTCACAAAACTTCTTCATAGGACATGTGTTTGCATAATGACCATGCACACCACATTTAAAACATTCAATTGATCCCTCAGAAAGAACTTCTTTCCCTTTCCTCGAGTCAACTAGATGCTTCCTTTTTCCATGGAAGGTTATTGCTTTATGACCTTCATTTCCACATCTATAGCATATTTCTATCCCTTTGAAACATTTTCCTAGGTGTTTCTTTTCACATCTTTTACACATAGGTTTATGAACATACTTACCTTTATGATTATTACTCGTAGTTCCGTAGGGATTTTTTTCTTGCATATATGATGCCTTATAGAAATCACCAAGGTTTAGGTGGTCAGTCATGACTCGAGATAGTTGGTTGAGGATAAACACAAGAGTTCTCATTGCGGCTCCCATATCATTCAGTTTCATGCTCAAAAAACTGTCATAGTTTTCTTCACATCCACTATTACCTGGGTGCCTGCTAGATCCAGCCATTTACTAAAACCAAAAAGGTCAATGTGAGTATATCAAAAAAACCATCATGTACTAATGACTAAGATAAAAACTATGATATAATTACTCATTCACATTATCTAAAACTGGGACTCTTTCTGAATACCTAACCATTATGGTAATGTCACTTATGATTAAAGAATACCCTAACCTCTAATGTTATCTAAACCGACCTTTGATACCAACTATAAGGCCACAGCCTTAAACCTTACTTAATCTTGAGTTATTACAAGATTACACATTGAGGATCGTTTCAGGTTTAGAGTTATAGAGAATTCGATCATGAAACTGGAATTACATTCCACATTTAAAAAAAAGTGGTTACATAAAAGATAGTATTCATTCTTCCCATCAATGGAAACATATTTAAAATATAACATGGATTCTTTATTGATACTTCCTGAACACTATCATTACATCATTAACCTTTCCCTTGACCTGTGAAAAAAATTTCAAAAAAACTTGGTATGAGCATAAAAATCCCAGTAAAGGATACACAAAGAAGAAAAACTGTTAGTTCTTCAAAAACAACAAGTAAACCCTGAGTACTTTACCAAAGTAATACTTTTCACCTTTATAAAGTAGTAAAAACTCTTCACTGAATAAAAGATCCTTACATACCCTTTTGTATTCAAAAGATTACCATAAAACCCATATAAAGAACACATAACATATAAAGGTAACTTGGGACATAAACATAACTAAATGGAATAACCATATGGTCAACTTCCACACATACTTAATGGAATAGCCATACGGCCAACTTCCATACCCAATGCATTGGAGGTTATAACGTAACCACCCGTCCTGATATTCACTGCACCACCCGTCATATGTTTTATCACCTAACCACCCATAAAATGTCCAAGTACCATCATTACATATAAAATATTGAAAATATAAACATTTCAATAACAACATTTCATTTTCAATCACAATAAGTAATTCCCAGATATTGAATTAATCAATCCATTTTCAATAACCATTTAAAAGAGATTTTTGAATCAAAGTGTCCCATACCACTTTGAAGCTTTTAATGGAATTATAATTTTAAAACATTAATGTCTATATAAATAAATACTGAAAACCATTTTGAAAACATGGACATTAAAGATAAAGATTTAGAATAATAAATCTTTAAAACGTTTAAAAAGATATTTTTGTCAAATAGTTTTTAACAAAATGAGAGACTCTTGAATATAAATAATAGCGGAATAACATTTAATCCGAACATTATTAAATCCCGAGAATAAAGGGATTTATGATATAATATGTCAGAGGACAGTATACACACCATATAAGAGTTAATTGGTGTATAACAACAATGAAGTCTCAAAAGAAATGTAAAATGAGATGAAATCCATTATAAAGAAGGTATCCTTAAATTAAGGATAAATCAATCTCATAATTATGTGTGAAAAATATAAATACACCCAATATAAGTGGATATTAAGTGTAAAACAATAAAAGGTTTTTCACACATATTCAAAGGATGACATATTCAATAACTACATGTTGAACCCAAAGAAATCGAAATTGGGTTAAGAAGTTCCCCTGGTAAAATTGGACAGCCTAATGGCATCACATAAAATTTTACAAAAAGGGTTTATGAGAGAGATAAAGGGGATCTCATCACTTGGACATAAAATTTACATAAATAAGGATATATAAGAACACATCCCAACATAATAGTATGTGAATTAAAAGAAATAACAAAATAAGTCTTTTAAAAAAAGGAGGGTGGAAGGTCCCCTTACCGAGTTGGGTAACTTTCGAAAAGTACACCCCATGGAAGAAGGGTCATACAATAAAGATGTAAATACCCATTAATTAAATTATACTACACAAAGTGTATAATAATGGGCAGTACATACACCAGTCAAAGGAAATAGTGGAAAACGTAGCATAAATGTCACGGGAATAAAAGAGAGATGAAAAATCCCTTATGAAAACTCGGCAGCCTAATGACGCCACTTACAACTTCCAAACATGGACTTATGAGATCAAATAGGGTCTCCCATAATATGAACATAAAAATTAAATTATGAGTAATATAAAATAACAACCCCAAACATAAGAAAGGTGGGCTTGAAATAATTGACATAAATGAGAGTACTTAAAAAGAAATAGAGAGGTTGGATCCCTTACCTCGGGTCTGACTCGACTCGATCGTTCTTTAACGTCCTGAATAATAAATTTGAGTTAATTTATACTTTATTAAGAACATTTTTCAATTTCATTATTAATTTTATATCACTTATTACCATGTTATAAACATTATGTAATCATTTACGTTAATAATGTTTGTTTTGTCGACATTTGGTTCTTAAGTCGAAAGTGGACTTCTTACAATTACATGTTGTTCGTGTGGTCAAAGGTTCATTATATCCAGAATGATATTCATGATTTGGATATAATATATATAATATATATCCATAATATACATGTATTTATAATATTACATAATCATTTAGAGATAAGAAATGAAATGCACCGTTCATGGAGACGGTAAGCCGTACGTACGCATGAACGCTACTTTCATTTCTATTTCATATTAATGTAATTAAAAAAAATGAGAGGTATTTATACTTTAATTACCGAATTATATTCATCATTTATATGTAATATAAATCATATATAATAACTTTAAATCCATCCTTTATACATCCCACATATGGAATGTACGAATCAAATCACTTTGAGGGGGCGGTAGTCCGCACTTCCTAAAATGAAATTATCGTGTTTACCCACAATGGAAACCATAAAGGTATGTCAAAAAATAAAAATAAATAAGCTTAAGTAAAACATAAACATATTATATATCATATATAAATATAGTTACATCTTAATTCCCACCTTTGAAGGTGTTATATTAGTGTTGAACAATCATCGTTTCGTGTGGCAGAAATTCACAATCCACAGAAACAGTATGTTCTTTGACCATTAGACGAAGGTGTGTGTAAGTGTAGCTCGAATACTTCTTATAAAAATATCCTAGTATATAGAATATACTGTATTTGTTACAAATGAAATGAATAAAAAGAGTTTAGGGGGTTGGAGAAGCTAAATAAAACAAAAGGACTCAAGTGAAGACATTATCTTAAAATCGGTTAACACCCTTTGGTTTGAGCTCAAAGGCTTCGTTGGGAAGACTTATGCCCAATGTGATGCTTCAAGGAGTTATATAGGGATGTGTAGAGACAAAATAGGTAGGGTTTGGCCGAGCAAAAGTCTTTGGAATTGTGGTTAAGGAGGTAGAGGTGGGGGCCTTTTATAAGAGGAGAGGAGGGGCACTCTTGGAAAGTAAATAAAGGTTACTTTATTTTAGAAATATTTTCGGATTTTAATGGTCACAAATTGATTTTTTTGGAGTATAAGGTGATAAGGGTTCGAAATCCACCCATCCAATAGGTTTTGGACATGTGTAGGTCTTAGAGTTTACATTATCTTTCCATTTTATTTAAATCATTAAATAATTAGGTCATCGCTGCATCATCATGATGTCATAAATAATTTAATATATTTAATGTCTAAAAATTATAAAACAAATAATATGATGTAGGAAACCTTTTTATCTTTACAATGAATATTTATAGTCAAAAATCTGACTTGTATAACCTCATGTAAAAATTGTTTTAGTAAAATAGGTCATGTTTGTGTCATTTTTACTTTAACATTAAATAGAAAGGTATTTATGTCATTTTCAAACCAATGTGGCTCCATGGGGTCCCCAAGTTGACCCATGGATTGTATTTGTCGTCCATGACTCATCCAATGAGGTTAGGACATGGGTCTAGGTCATTTCATTTTATTAAAACATTATTCTTACCTTAAACCACACTAATAACCTCTAATCGCGATTAAAAACTTAATAAGTTACTATTCACCAAAAAAATTATTTTAATCTCATTGAACCAAATTTTAATTCTTAATGACAAAACTGTATGTAGTATTTTTAAAATTCAAAACACAAAGATGGAAAATTTTCATTTAAACGGAAAATCGGTTTTTATAAGTACCACTTAGTAGTTTCACTATTCATCAAAAATTAAAGTTTTTCATAAAATTACCAAAAATTCAACCTAAGTTATATTTGATATTTTGAATTCAAAAATGACGTCTATTTTAAAAAATTCAAAACATATAAGTTTAATTAATTAATTTAATAATTAATTGCCGCTGTCAAAACAAATAGTGTGTTTTTATGAAACAAAATGTATCAAAAGATTGACACTAGTTTAAGTCTGATTTCAAAGTGAAATTAATTCCAATGACCACTATTGGATTAAATGGTAAAAATATATTCTAATTTCACATTAAAAACAATTAGAAAGATAATCTGATCATATAAATTAATTATATTAAAAATAGGTTTTGAATTAAAATACAACATTTTTCAGTATTCATTAAAAATTGAACTTTTTCTGAAAAATACCAAAAATTTACCCAAAGTAAATTTTGATGTCCCGATTCTAAAGAAGAATTTTATTTTGTCAAATATGACACATAAAATCGTCACAAAGTGGATTGAAAATAGGTTTTCCATCAAAATGTGGTTAATCGACCTTTTAAAGAATATTAGAATGTTTACACTTAAAATTGGATTCATTCACATTTTTCATCCTCTAACATTTATTGTAAAAAGTAAAAATATTTGATAAACATATATAATCATTTTTTAGTTAGTTCTATTCATTCCTGCCATCACAACAGCTAGGTGTTAAATACCATTTAAAATAATAGTATTTTATTATTAGAGTGCAACGTTAGATTCCCAAGAAACTAGTTGTTGCGTGTTGGGTACGCCATCGAGCATAGCGTCCCCTTTAATGTTATATTAATATTTTATTCACAAATATGGATAAATGTGAAAATCACATACTCTTTATTTACCTGGGGTGTTACATATCATCCTTTCATTTATTAGAAATTTCATGTTTTATTTTTTATGAAGGATCCATACGAAAATCATATTGTTTGTATTTTAGTAAAATTTACTATGATTAACTCCCACTATATGGATTATGGAATAATTATATCACATTTTATATTCTAATACTATAAGGATGAACCAAACCTTCCAATGAAATTTTTTTAATAAGGTAATAACCTATATAAAGAAAAAATGTTGAATTATATTTTGGTTGATCATATGTATCGGTGTAAAATTATATTAATAGTTATGGATATCCATACATGTTTAATTTTTTATTAAATTTTTTTTTAGGGAAAATAGGAAACTGGAGTTCACAAAAAGATACCACTACGTGATGAAAGAGCTCAATAGTTTTGGATATCATCATGTTTTTATGGGTTTAAGGTAGATCATAATATCAATTTCATTAACACCCCATTTTAGGATTTTCATGACTACAGTTTACCAAAATTTTAGGACATTTTAAGAGACATTTATTGAAAAAAATCCTTTGTTTTTGTATATGTTTTACTAAAAATGTAATTTAAAGAGGAATTCCATGAATCATATTCGACATATATTTAAAGTTAATGGTAACCATTAGGTAATTTCTTATCATTCATGTCATGGAAATTATTGGTTTTAGTTGATAAATTTATGAAGTCGGCAGACTTTATTGTTATCAAATAAAATTTAGCTCTTGTTCCTCTTACCTGGATATTCATAAAAAAGTGTTAAGGATTCATGGATTACTATATTAAATTTTATTAGATTGGGATCTTAATTTTAACTTAATATTTTGGAGATTAATTCAGTAATATATTGATTTAGAGTTAATCACTATGAATCATCCTCAGATAGATGGCTAGTGAGAGAGAATAATTCAATCATAGAGGATATGCATAGGTATTTTTATATGGATATCAAAGGGATTTGTGATGAACACATTATTATAATTTATTTATATTTCAAAAATATCTTTCACTCTATCATTGAGATATATCTATATAAGTACCTATAGGGAAAGAAGTGTAGAACTCATATGAACTAGAATGAGGTTACAGAGAGAAATATATTGGGACAGGGGCTAGCTAGTGAGATGGAAGAGAATTTTAGAGCCGTTAATTAAAATATAAGGACAACCAAAACATGATAGAAATTATATTTGGATAATCCTTTATTTGATATAAATATTTTATTTGGTTATCATGTATTTCTATTAATTTCTATTTCCAAGAGATAAGGGTAAACTTTTCCATGGGTATATTCATCCCATTGAAATAATTGATCATATCAAGATAGTATCTTATCATTTATAATATCCACCTAAACTCTCTCAGGTTCATGATTTTTTCCATATACCTCTTATTAGGATTAAAATACTCAACCCTTCTCAAGTATTGAACTCAGAGGCCACTCCACTAGAGCATGATTTTTATTCCATGGAAAATTGGTGGAGATTTTGGATTATATAGAGAAAGTGATAAATAATTTGACCACTCACCTAGTATAAATATTGGTATAAAAACACAATAGTAAGAATTATCAATGGGAACCTAATGATGTAATGAGTAAAAATTATCCTCATTTTATGATTTTAATGTGACTAATTTCGATGGAGAAATTCATTTTAAAGGGATAGAATATAACACCCTGAGATTTTAAGAACTGTGTTTTTCCAAATAAATGTAATTTTTTTATTTGGAATTACATGAAACATAGATTTTAGATTGTGTTACAAGAAACTACATGTTTATTGTGTGTTACACACATCACCAAGTTTACCTTTCTTTACACACAACACCATTTTTACGTGAAACTAGGTATACTATAAAAATATTATTATTTAATGTGATAGTTATCACATATTTATTTAAATGACATGTATGAATATGATTAATTATATTATAAAAATATATGTTATATACATATATATAATTAATACCCAGTTGACTAATTATATTGAAATGAAAATAAAAAACATTTGAAAATAAAGGAAATATTTTTTAGAAAAAATAATTTTTATTCGCCCAAATATAATTTATAAAAAATCATTAAATAAATAACATTTTGGGATTATTTTAATTAAATTTATGCATTCTAAATTCAATATTTTTTTTATAATTTATCATTTTTTTACAATAGATAAAAATATAACCATGTTTATGCCTAAAAATTTATTTTTCTAAAAGTATTTTTGTCACCTTTTCCAAGTTATATTAAAATTCATTTTTTATAATTGTTTTCAAATTTATGTTGAAAAATAAATGTCTTTTTTCAGATAAAAATGTAGAAATAATGTTTTAGAGTTGCTTTGAGAATATTTCGTGGAGTAAAATTTTTCAATGAATAGTTTACATTATAGGTTTTTATTAAGAAATGTCATTTATTTTAAAAGATTTAAAAAATCCAAAAAAATAGATAGTTTTAAAAGTGAAAATAAAAAAATTATATATCTATTAATCCAATTTATTTCATTTTAATCATTTTTATATTAAATTATGGTACCAATGTTTTCAATACTTTTGATCAATTTCTTTTTGAAAGACAACTTTTTTATCTCAACTATGGGATGAATTTTAAATTACAATTTTCCACTTATTTTAACGATATTTTAACAAAAGGATTTCATATTTGGAATCATAATAATTTATATTATCTAATATGGTCAACATAATATTTTACCATAAGAAGGAACTAAAATAGTAAAAATTATTTACCATTGTTAAGGTAAAAAAAGGATCGTTGGGGGATAAACTACAATGATAATGGTTACAAGTGACCCCAAAAAATTACAACACCCAATTTATAGACAAATATTTACCTAAAACATTTTATGTTCTATATAATTTCCCATTTTTCATCCTTGGTTCATGTGAACAGAGTTGATAAAGCATTTTATTTTTAAAATTTTCAACTGTTCCCCACACATTGCCTATAAAAGGCCACCCATCTCTTATCCTCCCCTTAATTAAAAAACATGTGTTTTGGAATAGACCACAGAAAATTAATTCCTTACATCCATCATATATTCCAAGAACATTTTTCTGGAAAGAAATCCACTATATGAATACTTTTGTTTAAAACCAAAAGAAGTTGTTTGAAAAAGATGTAGTGTCCCTAGTCAAGGGATTTATTTTTTTATTCCAACAACTAAATAAATTATTATTAAAATATGATGATATAAAAATATATTTATATTTCCAAAAAATATATATTATCAGGTTAATGTAATAACCTAAATCCTTTTACTATATCATCAAATAGTTTATGAAATCACCATTCGTGTGTACGACGGAATACCACATCACAAATTGATATAATTAATTTTCTATAAAAACCTCTCAAAAATAAATATATTAGGGATTTAGTGATTATATATGATATATTTAATATTATTATTCCTATAATTCTTTATATCAGAAATTATTTCCTTTTTTCCATTCTTTTGAGATATGAAAAAATCGTTCATGTGTACGAAAGACTACCGCCTCATGGTGTGATGTGATTAATTCATGGTTTAAATGGAAGGTAATAAGGATTGTGTTAATGAACATTTGTTATATGAATTAAATAATAATAATAATAATATTTTAATATATTATTTACCTTTTTCAAGTCTTTTTATCAGGGAAATTTAAGCAATGTTCATGCATAAGTATGACCTACCATCTCAATGAATTGTGTACATTATAATCTATCTATAGATTTTATGGATCACTATAAATAAATGTATAGTAATAATACATTCTATATATATCATTTATAAAATTATAGATATTATATAACCATTTTCTAATTAATATTACTTCAAATAACAAATAGAAAAAAAAAATAGAAAAAATATGTTATTGCTCGAAACCTGACTTTTACATTGAATTGATAATAAATGAGAAACAAAATGTCATAAGTAAATAATTTATTATAAGATATATGTCAGTATATTTATGGTTATATAATTTATTTATAATAAAAATGTATTCATTATACATGATGTTCAAATTTATGCAATAGAATTTGAGACTTGTGGTTGGGAACATATATTTCACTTTTATTTTTCTATGAGGCACATGACATATTGACCACATTTTTCTTTTAAATTGTGTATATAATAAAGGTGAATTTATTATATTATGATTATATTTATATTTATACGCATTTATATATTAATTTTAGTATCTCAATTTCATTGGGTTTACCATTCAAATGTATCCAAAGTAGTAAGGGGTGTTTTGTCGCATATTTCCTATATTGGGGAATAAGTTATATTTTGAACATGTAATGTTATATGAGGTGTATGTAGTTCCCATTTGACATTTTATATCACACATATAATTTTTTCATGATATTATAAGTTTCATTAAATTTTATTTAATCACGTGTATTATGATTCAATGTTATTAACATGGTTAGAGTTATATCATATAGTATGAATGTTCAAAGGGATTGTTTATTATTATTCTTCCAATTATAAAAAATTATGATATATCACTCATGAAACACATAAATTTTATTATACTATACATTATTTACTAGAATAAATTATTTTATTCTTTCTCCTCTCATTATAAATTAATTATTTCAAAAGAATATTTTAAATAAAAATTGAAATTATTAATATCTTTGATCAAAAATCATTTTCGTCAAAACCATGTTTTTTAACATGTATTAAAAAAAATAAAAAATTATTAAAATGATTTAGGAAATAAATTTTACCAATAATTGAATTTGCACATTTTTTTGAAAGTATTATTCTTATTTTATTCTACAATGTTCCCGTTTTTAATTTTTCAGACATGCGAAATGAATATTTATTTTATCTTCTACAACATGAATTATATTATTCACCTTAGTGATCATATAATTTTCTAAATCCTCAATTATACATATAATTGATAATTTTTCTTGAAAAGGATTTCTAAAATGTTTTTTAAATTTTTTGTTTTAGAAATGGGTTTCCCAAATGGAAATGAAATTTTCCTCAATTATTGTTATAAATAATTTTAAATTATTATTTTTATAATATTCCAAGGATATTTTCTATTAAAATTACTTTGAAATTTTTTTATGTTTTGAAGAGTTTTATTAAAATTGGAAAGGCAATATTTTTCATGAAATGATTCATGTGCTCTTTAAAAATCATTTTCCATATAATATGACAGTATTTGATGTCAATTATTCTTTACTATAGATATGAATAAATGATACCATCTTTATAATATCTCATAATGGTTAAGTTTTATGATGATAAAATATTTGTTAACCCCATTTATTTTTCATGTGTTATTCTATGGTGAATTGATGAAATTTTTATTAAACCTATTTTTTTACATTGGTTATGATTTCATGATACAATTAATGTTTTATGATAATTCTGTGAACATAAATAGAGTTTTACTTATGATATAGGTGGGTCCTATATGTACCACAATTTAATTGGGTAATGATTTATATTTCATGTGATAAAAATGGGGAACACGTCGATTGGATTGATCCACTCTGGAAAATAGGTGTTTCCTGGTCCACTATGGGAAAACATTGCACGCTAATACACAATAATAAACTGAGGATATTCAATGATCCAATATGTTGATGGTATTGGTAGTTAAACTAGGAATATGAAATGGTTTCAAATATTTATGATGGTGTCACTATTTTATTAAATGAAATTATCATTAATGAATGATTTTGGATGATTTATGAATCTTATGGGCTATGTTTTCAAAAATGATAAATTTTTATTCAATGAATAATTATTATAATCTATTACTGATTGGTCATGAATTTTTTGTGTTATGATCATGATCACATACCTTTATACCTATATTATGATTTATATTGATCATATTTTGATATCTCTTACGTTTACTGTTACTGATCATATGAGCTCAACCATTAATATGTTTCATTCCTTAGGTTATGAATTGATGTTTAGGTAAGTTATTCCTAATATTATTACTATTTGAGAAGTTATTCATGGGAGATATTGAAGATATTTCACAAAATAATAAGATTTAGTTCCTAGTGTCGAAAGAAACTAAACTATTACTGTAATCAGTCATGTATTTATGAAATGTATTCTATATTTATCGAAAAAGAAGTGATATTTATGTACGAAAATCCTGGTTCTCTATAAAACATACAATATTAATATATTTCCTTCTAAAAAAATTCTGACTGTCATTATATTATTGAATATATATGGATCCATATTCTCCCAATGGTTTCAATACACACCTGTTTTATAATTCTATGAATTTTTTAAACCATAAAATATTATCTAATTTAAAAATATTTAATCTATAAGGACCCAGCCTTAAAACATTAATTAATAATGAATTGTTGTCAAGAACATACATTATTACACATTGAGGATATTTTCAGGTTTATAGTTTTATAGAATTAGGTTATCTTATATACATAACATTTTGCATTCATACAAAGGGGATACTACTAAAAATATTATCCATTTTTTCAAAATATAAAAATCTAAAACATAAAACATGATTTCTTATACAACACCCCATATCATTCATTATGACTCCCATATTTCTATTACCCATCTATATATCCTGTGAAATACATTTTGAAATCCTGGGATGAGTATAAAACTCTATAAGGGGTATAAATAATGAAATCTGTAGTCAACTAATAACATAAAAACCAACATAACACATAATCATAAAAAAACTCATCAGTATAGAAAAATCATGTATTTTCATTGGGAAATATTTTCCATATCACTCTTATATTCACCCTTACACATGTAATAACCTTTTTGTCAAATTCCATCCCTGGATTACCCAATGCATTAGAGAGATATAATGGGGCTCACCCGCAATATCTTATTTTATAAAAGGCTCAAGCAAACATATCTTGAGCTATAATGGGATCAACCCAACATATCATGATCTATAATCGGGATAACCTATCATGTCATGATATATAATGGGAAAAACTTGATATAAATAATGTCTAAGGAACATATCATGAATAAAACACTCCATAACTCATTTACACACTTGAGAAAAACACATTCACATTTCAAAATAACCTTTTTTCGTAAAAATTACTCTTAGAACATGAACACTACACAAAAGATAATGAAATAATATTATTGAAAAAACCATATAATGAACACACTATGGTAATATGACATCATAAAATTATTATATTATACTCATGTCATAAAAAAGAACAGTCTCTTTGGATTTCATAAACAATACATTTAAAAGTATTTTAAGAGGAAAATCCTTTACCAATACAATAAAATTGAACCAATAATTTATTAAAATAAGGGAATATGTATATATAGTATAAATAAAAACAATACAATATTATATAATCAAATTAAAATTCACAATCCATCTTAGTATGATAAAACCCTTGAAGTTGAAGGTTAACCCAAAAATGGGAATAACTTTTAGAATAACTTACGAATTTTCAGTATGGAATCGGGTGTACATGAAAGGACATAATGAAAGGTAAAGTGGTCTATGATCATTAATAATAATAATGGAAGTATGGGGTTGGTTCAAAATCATACACCATCATTAGGAATTAAAAAATAAAGAGCATAACATAGGGTTGATTCTTAATAAAAAGTGAGAAAGAGAGGATTCCTTACCTGGGGGTTGAGTTCCCTTAAATGTGTTTAAAACTATCATATGAAGGTAAAAATTGTTTTATTAATGTTTTAAATAAACATATTCATGTTTATAACACCTTTCATGATCATATTATAATATCATTCTACCAATTCTTTAATAATATTTTGTTAATTCCATTGTTTGGGTGCATGCATTACATGGTTTCCATTAGCGGTTCGTAAAATATATTCTTGTCGATTGGAAGTGAACCTCCAGAATTTTAATGTAATAGTATATTAATATTTCTAAAACCAAAAAATATTCATTTTATCATTTTGAATTCTTACATTTGGATGATTTATAAGTTAAAACATTATTGGTATTTATTTAGGTTATTTTGACAATTCTTCAATCATAATGAACTCATTTTGTTTTATAAATTAATAACAAGGGTACATAATGATTCAGGATTATTATTTAAGAATAATACATAAATTATAATCTATTTCAAAAAAAAAAAAGGTTTCATGACTAGTGTTTAAGGAAATAAAATAAATTTAAATCACATCATCCATGATGTTGGTAAATTGACACATCACAAACAATGATATAATTTTGTAAGTAAGTACGAGACGAGAAGAAGTGTAATGGTCAATATTTCATAAACAGGATAAAATAAAGAATATTTAGGATACTAGATCATTCATTCCTCTTATATAAGGGGATGTTAGAGAATAATAATAATTGAAAAGAAAATGAAAATGAAAAGAAATAAAACAGAAGAGGATGTTTACATCTTGATCTCTTCCACTTGAGATCCTTTTTAAGGCCCTTGGTTTTGGCCTCTTGGTGAGACTAGAAGGTATTGTACATAGAAAATGGGATTTAGAGGAGTATATTTTATAACATAGGGAAGGCTCAAGCTTTGAGAGGTTTGGGAGGAAGAGGGGGGAGTGTGTGGTATTTATAATGGAGGAGAGGAGGAGTATTACATTATTTTCCTCATTATATTATTATTTTTCCACAATAAAAGAAATATATATATTTCCTAGAACCAAAATTGTAATAAGTGAATGTGATTTCGAACTAATGGTTGGTTAAATCAAACAAGAAATAGGTAATAATGTATTATCTCATAATATATTTTTACCGTATGTAATGTATCTTACTATTACCAAAACTTAAATTATTTTAGAAAATTCCCAAAAATTTACCCTAACAATCATTCAACGTGTAGAATAAAAAATTAACTCAATTTTTTTAGAAATAATTCTCTAAAATTGATTAATTTAATTTATAAATAAAATAATATTTTATTCCAAAAATAAGAATTTTAAATCCTTTATTTACTTATTCCAATATATGGGTATATCATAACTTCAATTAAATAATATATGAATAATATCGTAGGTGAGGTTACTATTAATAAATGTGTGTTACTAATCAAAAGAGTAACAATACTATGCATAATTCTATGTTACTATTTACCATAAATTAAGTTGGTCTTATCAGACTCTAAATAACATACTGATTGCAATAGTGTATATTTGTTTTTAAAAATTAAAAACATAGAAGTGGGAAAATTAATTTTAGTGCTAATTATAACTATATACAAAAAAAATTCATGGATTTCAATTTACTTTTAAAACCATGGGGTGTTATATTTTCTCCACCTTCTATAAAATTTATCCTTGTAATTTTCTTTACTTATTAAACAAGTTAGTCTATCTTTACATCATACCATTTTTAGATTCCCATGTTTCTTCTTCTACCATGTGGTTTCTCCACAAAACCATTACCTATTGGATTACCCTATTCCATAATATTTTCTCCCTTTGATCAAGAATATGAACTGGTCTCTCTTTATAAGTAAGGTTCTCTTCTAGCTGAACTACTTCTGGGCTCAGAACATGAGATGAATCTTTCATATACATTCTCAACATCGAAATATGAAATATATTTTGTATCGAAGATAAACTCAGAGGCAATGCTACATTTTAGGAAACTGTTCCAACTTTCTCTAGGATTTCATAAGGTCTAATGAACTGTGGACTCATCTTCCCATTCCTAACAAAATTCATAACAATTTTATATGGATATATTATAAGGAAAACATGGTCACCTACCACTAAAGAGATTTCTTTCCTTTTATTACTTGCATTAAATTTCTTCCTACAATGAGCTCTACTCATTTTCTTCTAGCTCATCATCACATTATCATCCAATTTCTCTACTAATTATGTCCCCATTAAATTTCATTAAGTGACATCATCCCAAAAAACTGAAGTCTGATTCCTCTTCCCATTCAATTCCTCAAATGGTACCATCTGTATACAGGAATGAAAACTCTTATTATAAAAAATCAACTAATGAAAGATGTAGATCTCAACTATCCTAGTAATCCATTGAACAAGCTCAAAGCATATCCTAAAAATTCTGAATCGTTCATTATAACTACTCATCTGATTGAGGATGAAAAGCTGTACTAAAATTTAATTATGTTCCCAAAGACTTATAAAGGCCTTTCCAAAAAATAAAAGTGAACCTGGGATCACGACCAGATAAAATAGAAAGAGAAACTCCATGCAACACGAAAATTTAATTGAGGTACAATCAGGAAAGCTAATCCAAATAAATATTATCTCGAATAAGGAGAAAATTCATTGATTTAGTCAAACAATCAACAACAACCCAGATTGAATTATTACCTCATGAATTCAATGGTATTCCTATAACAAAGTCCATGGATTTATTCTCCCATTTACAATCTCGAACTAGAAGACACTGAAGCATCCACTTATATAACTATCGATCTACCTTAAACTGTTAACATTTAAAACATTTCATTCTAAAATCAGAAAAATTCCTTTTCATTCCACCCCACCAGTAATACTCCCAAAGGCCTCTGTACATATTTTTACTTCCAGGATGAAATAAAAAAAGAGAACTGTGAGCTTCTCAGAAAAGTTATTCCTTCAACTGAGAATCACATGGAACACACAATTTTTTTCCAAATCTTAAAAAAATCACTATCAAGGTTAAATTCTATAAAAATACCCATTTTAACCAATTCTGCCTTTTTTGTAGCTCCCCATCTACCTTCTGATCTTGCTTTGTTCTCTCTGACAAAGATTATTGCACTGAAACATGAAATAAAGTAGAGCAATTTCCTGCACCAAAAACGTCCAAGACAAAGTATGTCAGATCATTTACCGATGTATCACGTTCCAAATGTATCATGGTTAATTTAGAATTACTTTTCCTACTCAATATTTCATCCAATCTGTTTTCTTTCCTAGAATGGTAATGAATCATGATATTATAATCCTTAATTAGTTCCATCCATATTTTATGTATCCTGTTTAATTATTTCTAGGTAATTATATACTTCATGATTTTATGGTCAGTATATATTTTACATTTTACCCCATTGCGATGATTCCTCCAAATTGTCAATGAAATAACCATATCTTCCATTTCAAAATCATGTGTGAGATAATTTAAATCAAGAGGTTTTATTTTCCTTGAATCATAACAAATTACCTGATAATTCTCCATCAAAATACAAAAATGTCCCTTTAATGAAGCGTCACTGTGGATGAAAAACTAACCATTTCAGGAGGACAAGGACAAAACTAGATCATTCACCCATCTCTTCTTCTATTCCTGAAAAAACATTACGTTCTTATCCATATTAATTTACCCCATTTTTTATTAACATAGTTAGAGGGATAGATATCCGTGTAATGTTTTTAACAGACTGTCAGTAAAAACGTACTAATATATGAAAACATCTAATCCCTGTAACATTTTTAGGTCTTTTCCATTCCTCAACCACATTTGTTTTGGAAGGATTAACTATTATTCCATCCTTATTCACAATGTTCCCAATAAAAGAAATCTATGGCAACAAAAGTCACGCTTTCTAAATTTTCCCAAAAAAAATATATTCATTCAAGGTTTTCAAAACAACCCTTAGTTTTTTTTCATTATCCTATTTACTTTTAGAATATACCAAAATTTAATCAATAAAAACAACCAAAAATTTATCCAAGAACTTGTGAAATCTTCTATTTATAAAATCCATGCATACAGTGGGTGCATTAGTCAATCCAAAAGGCATAACTTTAAAATCATAATGACCATATCTAGTATGGAAAATAGTCTTCAGAATGTGTGTATCCTTTACCTTCAATTGATGGTACCCCGACCTCATGTAAACCTTTGAAAAATAATCTTCTCCTTGGAGCTGATCAAATAAATCATCGATTTGAGGAAAAGTATACTTTTATAATAGTAATGTTATTCAAGGATCTATAATGAATGCAATATCTCATTACACCATCTCTCTTCTTAACAAACAATAATGGACCACCCCATGGTGAAGTTCTAGGTCAGTTGAATACTTTATCTAATAATTTCAACAACTGATTTTTTAATTAAAAAACATACATTTGATCCATTAGATAAGGGGGTTTAAAAATTAGATTATATTTATAAACTAAGTCAATAGTAAACTAAAACTCTGAATCTAGAATAAATATATGTAATCATCATACAAAACATCCAGGTATTCATTTATGACTGGTTAATCATAAATTTATATCACTCCCTTATCTTCAATAATATGAGCAAAATAACTTTAATTTTGATATTTTATCATTTTCATAGAGTCCTGAAATGTTATGAATGGTGTGGGTTCATACTTGAATCAATCTGAAATTATTTATGAAAAAACACATATTTTTCTCTGCAATCATTCTTATCTTGGTAAAAATAATTTCATTCCATAACAAGAATAACAAAAAACTCCATTAGACGCAATATATTGAGGTATGCAGATAAAATCCTTCTATACAAAGGGATAGGTATATTTTTATAATTTATTCTCACCACAATATTTTAACTAGTTGTTTTTACCTTGAGTTATGGTTTCATTTCATGAGGTTGAATTCCCAATTGTTTCGAGAAAATATCAGAAATGAAGGAATGTGTAGACCTCAAATCAATAAAAAAATTTCCAAAATATGTAAAAACAATAAATATACATGACACCACCTCATTTTAAATATCAACATCTTCTAATGTTGTTGAAAATGTCTTTTCCAAACCCTTCATCTTCCAATCCTGCTGTTTTCCTGCCTGTGTGACTAGCTTCAGACAAACATTTAAAAAATGACCCTATTTATTATAGTTAAAGTATCTCATCATCATCTTATCAATAATTTTTGGATCATTTTCCTTGAAATAACTATAGGTCCCCAGCCTTAAACATTACATAATCTTGAATTAAGTTAAAAATTTACATTGGGGATCTTTTCAGATTTAGTGTTTTAGAGAATTTGGCAATAACTATTACATTACATCTCAGAAAATACTAAGTAGACACTTATACTAAATATCCATTTTTTATAAAGTAAAAATGCTTAAAAGAAACAATAATTCATTTTTTGATATAAATCATATTTACTTCTTTTTTTTCTTACCTTACCTTATACCCTGTGAAAAGAATTTCAAAAATATTGGATGAGCAAAAAAATCTTAGTGAGGGTTATAAAACAAATAAAGAAAAACATTAGTTCATAAATACATACAAAACATAATCTCTTTAACATACCTCATGAAATCATGAGATTTATGAATAACACATAGTAATCATAAATCGTAAATGTAACTTATAGCATCCATATCATACCTACAGTGTACTTTCACAACTACATAGGGAGTTGCACTTGGAATTCTCATCATAGTATATACCCTAAATATCTTAAGAGAAACTTTAACATTTACCTCTATCACATTATACAATGCATTAGAGAGCTATATCAGGCTCACCCACCATTGGTTTATCATATAACCAGCAGTATATGTAAACAATTCCCAAGAGCCATAACATATTCATCACACCTAAATCAAACATAAAGGAAAGTGACATTTCCACATAATTTAAATATATTCACATTAAAAATACATTTTTAAAAACATTTTCAATTCCAAAGTATGTAAAAGAGTATATTTCATTTATTTTCCTTTTAAAAAAACTACTGCTTGTTAAGGAAGCCATAGATCATGTTATATTCATGGCAGCTGGAAAGGTTGTTGTCACAACTTACGTTAAAAAACATTCTTTATTTTCATTTATAAAAAATGATTTTTAGAAAAAGATTCCATTGAATGAAATTAAAATTCAAAGGAGTTTATACACCATATAAAACAAGTTGTATATAAAAAAAATATGCCTCAATGAAAGGAGATTGAGATGAAGTACCTTATAAAAATGGTATCCTTATATTAAGGATAAATAAATGAAATAATTATGTGTGAAAAATATAAATACACTCAATATTAATGGATTTTTAGTGTAAATCAATTATACTAAATTCACACATATTCATGTAAAAACAACACCAATGACTTGGATGTCTAACTCAATGAATAAAAATTGGGTTAAGATTAATCTTTTTAAGTTCATATTGATGAGTTGAGAAATTTTAAATGGAGTTAATATGTGTATAAAAATTATATCCACACAAAGGGGAGTTGAAATTACTACATAAATAAATAGATATCTATTTTACACATAATCGTGGAGTAAAATAATCCATTAAGTTTGTGTAAAACCCAATGAGTGGAAATCGAAATTAAAAATTCCTATACCGGCTTGGAAACATATGAAACATACACACCAAGAAAGAAGGATCATAAAATAATGTTTTAAATGCCCATAATATAATATTTATTACACATGGAATAAAATCATGGGAATTACATACACCACACAAAAAATAATTAGTGTAATTATAGCATGAATATCATGGGAATAAGAAGTGAGATGAAAACCCCTCACCACGTTGTAATCAATCAAGTCGTAAGACTAAAAGTTAATAAACACCAAATTAATTATTGAAATCCATGAATATAAATATAATCAGGATAATATATATCAAATTTTAGTACACAATACACAATATTCAATAACTAAGTGGTGAATAATGGAAATCTAATGAAATTAGAAGTGAGATAAGAAACCCCTTACCTTGTGTCTGACTAGACTCATTTGTTTTGTGTTCTTCTGGAATAATATAGTTAAGTTAATTTATACTTCGTTAAGAACCTTTTTCAATTTCATTATTCCTTTTATATCACTTATTACCTTTCTATAACATTTAGTTAATTATTTGAGTTCATATCATACATTTTGTTAATGTTCAGGACTTTAGTCCAAAATGAAATTGTTATAATTACAAATTGTCCATGTGGACAAAACTCCATTATTTCCAGAATGATATTCATGATTTAGATATCATATATATCATATATATCTAGTGTATAGGTATTTATAGTTTTCCATATCATTAGGATTTATGAAATTAAATTCACCATTAATGGAAACGGTAAGTCGTACGTATGCATGAACCCTACTTTAATTGATATTTTATATTTAATGGAATGGAAATTTAATGATACATTGGTATATTATAATTCCATTATAATATATATGTTATTTAATTTAATTAACTCCATCATTTATATGTTCCACATATAGAATTAATGAGTCTTATCACTTTGAGGGGGTGGTAGTCCACACTTTCCCAAATGAAATTATCATATTTACCTATTATGGAAACGATAAAGGTATTATATAAATAGAAAATAAATAAGTATAGAGACAATATAAATATAATATATATCACATGTAAATATATTTTAATATTAATGTCCCCCGTAAAAAGAGCAAGGAGAATATTGAACAATCATTGTTTTGTGAAGCAGTACTTCACCGTCCACAGAAACAGTATATTCTTTACCCATTAGACGAAGGTGTGTGTAAGTTTAGTTCGAATCCTTATAAAAAAACCTATTATATTGAGGATTTTGGTGTTGTTTTAAAATAAAGGAATAATAATAGTTTATGGGGTTGGAGAAGTAACATAAAATAAAAGAACATAAGAGAAGACGTTATCTTTAAATAGGGTAACACCATTTTGTTTGAACCAAAAGGATATATTGAAGTGTATTCTACCTATGGTAAGTCTTCTAGGTAAACGATATGGATCTTGAGAGCTTTTTTGGGAAGAGGTTAGAATATCTATTGGTATTTAGAGGTGTTAGTAATGGGTTAGAGGTGAAGGATTTTATAAGGACGAGGAGAGGCTCTTAAAGAATGTTTGAAAATATTATTTTGTTATATAGTTATTTTCAGTTTCTAAATGTCTAAAACATATTAAAGTTTAAGATAAGATCACTATTATTCAAAATAAAATCATCCAATAATAATTGGAAAGGTTTTGGATATTTTTTATCTTTATAATCTTATTTATTTAAATCATTCATTAATGATGTAAACACTGCATCATTGATGTGTCATAAATAATTTTATTTATTTGATGTCTAACAATTATAAATAAAATACCATGATTTAAGAAATTGATTTATCTTTCTAATTAATATTTATTCACAAATATATCAATTATATAACCCCACATTAATGTATTTTAGCAAAAAAACACATGTTTATGATATTTTTATTTTTACTTAAAATAAAATGTTATTAAAGTCATTATCTTACCCAAATGGATTTAAAAGGCCAACAATCTCAACCAATAATTGTATTGGTCATCCATTACTCATTAAGTATGTATGGGACAAGTATTATGATAAGTTTATATTATTATATTATTATTTTTACCTTGAATTACTTATATAACTTTAACCGCAGTAAATAAAAGTCAAAAGTTATTATTCAACAAAAATTATTTTCATCTTATTGAACCAAATTTTACTAACAGATAACAACCATGTACATCAGATTTTTGAAATTCAATTACCAGGAGTAGTAAAATTTCCTTTCGAAGAAGTAGTCAGGTTTTTAACAACTACTTAGTGTTTTCACTACTCATCAAAAATTAATTGTTTTTCGAAAAATACCAGAAATTCAGCCTAAGGTATTTTTTATAATCCAAATTGAAAAATGATGTCTATTTTACCAAATTGAAAAAATAAAAGTTACATTATTTAATTTAAAATTAATTCCTGTTGTCAAAACAAAAAAGGCATGTTTTTAAGAAATAATAATTATCAAAAGATTGACACTTGTTTATGTCCAATTTAAAAGTGAAATTACTTCCAATGACCAACATTGGATTAAATGGTAAAAATATATTCAAATTACACTTTATAACCTATTGAAAATATAATCAATCCATATAAATAAATTATATTAAAATGAAAAAATTGAATTAAAATATAGTATTATTCACTATTCATTAAAAATGAATTATATCAAAAAATACCAAAAAGTTACCCAAAGTAAATTTTGATGTCCCTATTATAAAGAATAATTTAATTTTTTTCAAATAAAACATATAAAAGTTACAAAAATTAGATTTAAAGAGGGTTAACCATCAAAATATGGTAAATTGTCCTTTTAATGAATATTAGAGTATTTATGCTTAAAATCATATTCATTCACATTTTAAGCTTCTAACATTTTTTCGATAAATGTAAAAACATTTAATAGACATATATAATTGTGTTTTTGTTAGTTCTATTCATTCCCTCCAATACAAAGGCTAGGCGTTAACTAATATTTAAAATAATATTATATTATTATTTTTCTGTATGACCCAACGTTGTGTGAAACATAAGATTTCAAAGAAACCCATTGTTGTGTATCAGGTATGCCATCGAACATAGAACCCCCTTTAAAGGAAAATAAAATTTTAATTCATGAATATTAATAAATAGGAAAATATATTATTCTTTATTTACTTGGATGTTAAATCCTTCCCCCCTTTTATCCTTGAAACATTAAAATTGGGATCGGAAACATCATTAAATGTACCACATATGAAAAAGAGTCAATAAAACTATCACTTTAAAAACAAAGAAAGTGAATTACAAAGGACACCTGAGATAACCCATACTAGGATTCCATGTTGGAAACAATTGATATGGAATAAAAACTAATTGTCAAGTTCTGATGGAGGGTGGTAGAAAACATTATTAGGAAAAATTTAACCACTAGAAAATCAGAAACATGTGATAGGTTAAATAGTCTTTTGTTTCATAGTAGGAAAAGTAAACATAAAAAAACAAATTATATTCCTTTTCATAAAGATGGATAATTTATTTATGATATTGACTAAGGACATAAAAAATATAATTACTTTTCAAGTAGAGTTTCATCCTTTAATATGTTTCTACCAAAAACTCATCTTTTCTCTAAATGATGGGTATTCAAGATGACTTGTTCACATATGAAGTTCTAGAATCAACTTATTGAGAGTCAGATAATCCACATAAGATGAACAATATATTTTCCCTATCATTATACATTATCCCAAACCAAAATGGTTAGTACAAGATCAGATAATCCCAAAAAAGGATAATCCTTTAAAAAATATTATTACTAATCTCCAAAATTCGATAAAGAATACCCAAAGTTCAACAAAGACCATTCAATAAACAAATTTCCATAAAATTCTTCAAAGTAAACCAAACTAATATTGAAACCCAAAACACATAAGGATTTAATAATGTAGTCTTCCAGAGTAAATCATAACATTTATCAACAAAAAACATTGACTACTCTTAAAGTATCATACTGAAGTGTAATTAACCTAATCATATATTCTCTATGATAAGATAATCATTTCTATAAATAACCCAAATACCCATAAATCATATATTCTTCCCAAATAAAATTTTAACCATTATTCCACTAATAAAATCCCATATTATTCTATTTTTCTTAAGAATATATTGTTTCCCCAAAAGAGAGAACGTCTTCAAAAATAACCTTTATCACTAATCACCCAATCATTTTTCTATACTAAGGATATCCATTTGATAAAAAAAATATGTTCCCAAAATCAACTTATTCTTGATCAATAAAATCATTTAACTAAAGGAATAACTCATACTAAACAGGGACTTCACATAGGCCAGTGGTAGGCGATGCACCCATGTCATCCTTCAGTCGTGGGTTCGATTCCTATAGCCTTTCAAGACGTGATGGTTTGTCACCCATCATATAGGTTGTCCTTATTATAAAACTAAAAATAACCCTAACCTATTTTAACCTCAATGGTTGTCTTATACCTTTAATTTTCATCCAAACTCATTAAGACCACAACATATTATTGAAGACCTATATATATTTTAATTTTTTTTATTTCACCTCCATATGATAAAATAAAACAATTCCCAAAAGGAAAAACATCATACCATGATCATGGTGTCCACATGGTTTCATTATCATTTTGTTCACGAAGGTAGAAGTTCCATGCATTGCAAAAATAATTTTCATATCCATCAAAATCATTTTCTTCCTTCATCCAAATAATCCTTAAACAACATGGGTCATATGGTTGTTCACGGAAAAATTGATTCAGAAAATAATCATGTATAACATATAATTTCAAAACATCTGATAAAACTTATTTTTTATAAAATAGTTAGATTGTTTTTGAGTTGAAATATTCAATCAATTGTCATTTTAATATAACATTAGTATGTGTTGAAAGACTATAATTGAAATCAAATATAAATATGGTGTGCAAGGGTCTCCTTCTTTAGCACCTTTTTTGAAATCATACTATGCTTCATAATCTCGTGATAAGGTAAAATATTTGCAAATGCCTTGATAATATTTACCTTTATTGAAAATATGAGAATATCGAGAAAATAGGACATGACTAAATACAACCCATGATATACAATGGTATCGTGGTATAGTGGAGGATTTTGATATCTCAAACAATTGCATGCAAGTGAGTTGTATGTTAGAAAATGTCTCAAAATTATCTGGGAATGAATTTTCACTAATTATTACAAGCAAGTCGTCAGGAAGAGATATGAATTCCATTTTAGATCCTCCTCATTCCATTTGTAATAGAATTTCCTTGATCTAGAAAGGCACAATATAAGGATTTAACTTAATGAGTAGACATAAAGACTAACCATGTGCCTAAAAAAATGTCACTCCCGTCATTTTTTTTAAATTACTTATTTTATTATTTTTCTGGGCATCGAGTATTCTGGGTTAAGGCCCGACTTAATTATTGAGTTATTATTTAAAGAAATGCATGTTTTGGTTTTGACATCATTTAGCGCACTGCGGTCGAAACCGCACAACCTGCCCGATAATCAAGGCTAATGAATAAAATATAATGAATAATAAAATGGGGAAAAATGTGTAATTGAATTAAATGGGATATTTTAATGAAGATGATAATAACCTTTTTTGATAATATTTTTGTTGTAATAGATACTGTCAATAGTGAAAATTTTATTAAGTTATTAATATTATAAGATTTGATATTATCGTTAACACAAAATTAAATGACTATGACTTATTTATCTATTTTTTTATTTTTTTTATTTTATTAACTTATTTGTTTTTAAAGTGTTTCATCAAGTTGCGAGATATGTATCGATTGAACTTGATGTTTTTGTCGATAAGCAAGTTTCTCTTTTGGGGCGCGACAACATGAGATGTGTGGGTGAAGCGGAGTTGCAATATCATACGGCCTCACCAGCGCCGCCGTGTGGGCCGCCCGCTGTCCAATAAATTAAATTAATTGAGTTAATAATAGTGAAATAAAATCTAACATTTTGAAGAATAAAAATGAAAATAAGATGAGAAAAATGTGTTAATAGTTTAATAAGTTGTTTTTTTATAAGTTGTGTTTTAGTGATAATAATAATAATATTATTATTATGGTTTTAGTTTAAGACTATTTTTAATTTTATAAATAATAATAATAATAATATTAATTGGTTTCTTTTAGTTTATTTAGGGTTCCTTTTATTCATTTTTTTCCCTCTTCTCCCTCCCTTCACTCTCTCCCGTCAGAGCCCCCCCCCTTCCCTTTGGTGTTTTTTGTTTTCCTCCCCTGGAAACCCTATGCGCCACGCCCTCCCCTCCCGTTGACGACCCTCCCTCTATCTGGTGGACCCCCTGTCGCCCCCCTGCACTCCCATCCGACCACCTGGAAAGCGCCGCACCCCATAGGCCTTCCTCCTTCCGTCCGAAGAACCCCGAGCCCCCTCGCCGGACCGCATCCTTTCTCCCCCGTCGTTGCGGCCTCCTACGCTCCGCCGCAACCTCCCTTCCGGCCGCGCCTATTTCCAGTGGCCTCCTCTTCCAGCGCTATGAACCGCCGCCCCCTGATCCATCAGGCGAACTTCCCTCCCTCGGTTATGCTTGCACGGCTTCCCTCCGATGGCCGCCCTCCAGTTAAGCCTCCCCTATTTCCATTATTATTAATTTTCATTTGCTATTATTTCTTTCTGTTTTTTTTATAGTTTTGTTGTTTTTTTTCAGGGGGTTTAGGTTCCGATTTTAGTATTTGTTCTTATTTTGTAATGGTTCAATTTCATGAATTATGCTTCACCTTTGGTTCGTTTATGGTGCGCATTAGGTGCGGTTGAAAAATGAAATAAATTTCTGGGTTAATTGTTTATTTTTTTGGTTCAATTGTTTGTTTAGGGTCGATTTGGTTAAGTTTGAGTTGTGGTTGATGTGCGGTGGTCATTTCGCACCACGGTTGTGAAGTCTGCGATGACAAGGTATGTGTTTCCATGCCTTTCCATCATTAAGATAATTTAATTTGTTTGTTTAGATTAATTTAATATGTTCTATGAATTAATTGCAAGCTGCAATCTATGTTTATAATGTGTTGGAGTGTTCATTTGATGAAAATTGGGTTTTTGAAACAGTATGTGTTTGTTGTTTATATGCGTGTTGTTGTATAAGTGATTTGTTGGGTTTAATAGGTTGTGCGAAAGGCATTTTAAATTTTTTTGACATGTGTGCATAATGAAAATCTCACTTTCTTTATAAATGATCATGTTTTTTTTTTCATTTTTACCTTATTGGGGTAAGTCCTAGAATTGTTTAATCAATTGTATATATGGTGAAAATGTGGTTTTAGAATAATTGAGTGTGAAATTTATTTTAAAGTGGTCTTTTCACCTAAAAATATGTGTTGTTTTGGTGCAATGTTTTCAAGGTGGGTTCTAGGTGATGTTTGGTTGGTGAGAACTTAGTTTTTAAGGGTAATTGAGTTTTGTGTGTCTAAATGTGGATTTTTAATGTGTAGTGAATCATTTTAAGCGTGTTGTCTTGGTTTTGTTTTTTTAAAAAAGTGTATTGTAAATAATGGTGGCTTCTTCAAAGCGGTTTTTGGTGTTTTACAAGAGGTGCAGACGGTTCAGATAATTGTGTAGTTGGTGTGAAACTAGTTTTAAGGAAAAATTATTAAGAAAGTGGTTTGAATGACTCCCTTCTTTGTAATTGGGTGTCTTTATTTGTGTCAGCCCTTGTTGTGTTATTAAAAAAATAATGCTTTCTAAGTTGTGAAAATTGTTTATGTTCTTGTTTGAGTGTTTCCAAATGGGGTTTTTGCGAAATGATTAGGTAACGAAAAATATATTTTTAGAAATGTATTTTTGGCGTGCGTGAGTTTTTGAAATGTTGTTTGGGTGTGGAAATGGTGACTTTTGAGTGCAATATCTTGTTTGGCCTGTGATATGAGAAAGAAATATACTATGTGAATTTGAAACTTGTTTGAGCACACGGGAAAACCCTGGGTATCTGGGTGGGTGGACTAGAACTAGTGCGCTAGTGAACCGGATGGGTGTTGTCCCTATTTCACTTAGCTGGATTGATGATTGCAACACTAACTAAACATGTGATATCTGAGGGTCATGGCCTTATAATCCACGTTTCACCGAGACACGAGGTTCTAGGGTCCCACTTGAGTTAGATGAAACTTAGGGGATTTACCCACAGTGCTCTACCATCGATAGTGTGGTGCTTTCCGTCGGCATATGGAGGACCACTTGTGTGTGTGTGCGTGTGTGTGTGTGAGTGTATGTGTGTGTGTGTGAGTATGTGTGTGTGTGTGTGCCCTTAATGAACCTTCCTCTTCCTCTTTAAAAATCGTGTAGGTGAAATGAGTTCCTTTTTAGTGTTTTCTTTAGCAGTTATCCTGTAAATGTTTTATTTAAAAGCAGTTTGAAAGTATAATTCTGAATAAGCACTTTGAATGGTCTTTTGATGTTGTGGCATGGAACATTTTTTCACGGTGGCATACTATTGGGCTTTTAGCTCACACCCTACATACACCCTTGGGTGTATGTAGTTTCTGTTTCTTCTATGTTCCCGGTTGTGACTTCGTGCTCAGTGTTGGTGGTTCGAGTTGTTAGTGGCCTTCTCATGTAGGTTGGTGTTGTGGCGTGCAGATGCTACACCACTCTTGTTGCTTGGAGGTTTGTGTTATAGTTTTAGTCCCTTTTGTTGTCGTTTATTTTTTTGGACATTGGTTCTAGTTGTAAACCTTTAAATTTTTTATTTCAGTTTTATGGTCTCTTTGGTTGTCGATTCCAAGTTTCATTTTTATTATCTTGTTAGTGTTTGTTATTACCATTTCGGGTAAACTGTTCCCACAGGTTACTCTTGATACCCGGGCACTTGTGCCAGCCCGTGGGGATCGGGAACGCCCTTCGGGCCCTGCCACGGACCGGGTCGGGCGCCGGGTCGGATGGCGACCCGGCCTGGTTCGTGACAAAATGGTATCAGAGGATTTTTGCTCTCTTGGGTCGTTTTATTTTGGGATAGAGTCACGGTGTACTTGAGTTAATGTTGTCGGGACTCGATGTCCTGGCTACGAGTAATGTGCCTGGCCAACACACCCCGTGGCGGGACTCGAGTTACCAAAGTATGTTGAGGTTTGTCTGAGTTTTTGGTCCTTGTAGATGATCGTGTCTAAGGGAAATGAAAAGGGAGTTAGGTCAGTGGACCTAGTGAGCTCGCATGGTCTGGAAAGCCATGCAGAGCTAGGGATGCTGTTCTGGAATACACTCTGTGGCAGTGGTGTGATTGGCGTATGGCCGCCAACCATATGTTCCAGTCACCCGCTGACACAAGTTTCTATTACGACATTTCTTGTCTCTTTGTTTTGGATTCGTGGGAATTTGGTTTTTAAGTAAACATGTTTTGGTCTTGAAAAATGTTTTCAAATGAAACGCTTTAAAAATAAAATAAGGTATGAGGTTTGAATGCTGTGGGTTGAATGTTTTGGTTTTGAAAAAAATGGAATGGTCTGGTTTTGATCCTTGGTGTTCTAATGGGAAACCACATGCATGAGTGTATATGGAAAGAGAAAGGGTTAATGGCACGAGAGGATGAGTGCCTGGATGACATGAGGTGGGTGCTGCTACGGCACAGTAACATGCATGTGCGAGGCCCATGGGACACCATTGGTGTTTGTGCAACCCACTGGCTTTGCTTATTTTCAAAATGATTTTTTAAAGGAAAAATTTGGTGTTTTAGTAAATGGTGTTTGTGTGGCATGTCCTTGTGTTTTTGAGATGTTGGATGTGTGGCGTTTTGAGCTGAGTATTCTTTCTGAATGGTTTGTGTCCTGGGTTTGAATTCTAATTTGTAAGTTGGTATGCAAGCGTGTATCTAGTTAATTCCTTTGAAAAGTACCTCGGGGAGCCATTGCAGTGGTTTCCCCTACACATGTGGTGTTCTCTTGTGGTATGTCCTGACTATTGGACCAGTTCGGTTGGGTCCATGGATTTATTTCTTGGCTAGTTCACACCCCCAATAAAGAGTAATGTGAGAATGACGTGCGACCACAGATGGTTCACCGTTGGCCGACCCTCCAGTTGACAAAAGTAAGGACTCTTCCTTTTTTTTGTGACAATTCTAAGTCTATTCCTTTTTCCTTTAGTTAAGCGGATCCTCTCACAGCGGAATGACATATGAGAGGGGAGATGAAGGGAGTTTTGGTCTTTTAGAGTTGTCTAAATCGTCGGGTATGAAGTTGACATTGTTGTGTCTAAAGGTCCCCCTGGAAGCGGTGAAAGAAATTCCAGCGGGAAGAGATGAAGGCGGTTTGGAATTATTAGTGTTGACCAGTGTCCGGAAGGGCTTTTCAGTACTTTCATCGAATGCAAGGGTCATGTTTGGTGATGTCCTGCAGCATGAGGTCCCTTTGGTAGTCAACGGTTGCTTGTAAGCGGTAAAGGAAACTCCAGTGGGGAAAAGGTGGAAGCAACTCGAAGTTATTGGTGCGGTCTATCGTTCTAAATGACCTCTGGTCTTTGGTTTGTTTCGTTTAAGGAATGGTTCATGTTAGGATACTAGTTTGGCAGACCCAGTCGTATGAGGCTGCTACAGTCATTCATAAGAGTCACGTGTTGTTCAAGACACGGTTTAAAGTATTTCTCAGTGTAAAGTTCCTCTCAACAGCAACAGTCAGGTTCAGGTGACGATTGGTGCTGTCGTGTTCTCATCCAGCGTGATAAAGGGTGATGCGCATGCACCATTTCAACTCTGGTGTTGGTGAATGTTCCGCGTATGATAAGTTAGATGTTGTATTGTGTTGTGTTTGATGGTGTTGCCTCGGGTGCAATATGATTGCGTGTGGCACCAAAATGAGAAGCTCCGCTCGGGAGTCTTTAATGCCTGGCTGTGAGGCAGAAGATGCTTCAAACATCAGGGCTCCAGCCATAGGCCTCGGAGTGAAGAAGGCGCATGGTCAGGAACCCCCGGGAGTGTACAGGACACCAACTTTATTTCTGTCACCAGTGTTGAATGTAGAGGTAGTTTAAGTTGATTCCAAGGTTGTTCTGCTCCGAATTAGCCGTCTGGCTGCATAAGGTTTTCGCGACCATGTGGAGGTGTGTTCTTCTTGTTGCCTTAATGTCTTGGGGATTGCGTCCCCTTGGATGCAATCGTTTTAGTGGTCCTTATGGGATTTTGTTGAGTACATCTCTCTCAAATCTGAATAATTCTCATCCAGGAATGTGGGAATGATGGTTTGTCTTGGGTCATGCTTTTGACGCCCAGTAGTCGGGCCCCTCCCTCCCCACCCCTTGTGGTGGGTTGTTTTGTCACCATTGAGAAATTTTCAAAGTTATATACCTTCCGTTAGTTCAAATGGTGGGGAGACCCACATTGGGTCTCATATGAATGTATCTGGAATGAATCTGTGATAGACTGTTCTTTAATGGCGGGGAGTCCGCTCGAACCTACCCGTGTCGGTTTTCCAGTCTCGTTTCAAGCATCACTGAGTTCCTAATGGTGGGGAGCCCCTTGGGCCTCCTCTTGTTGAACTTCTACTTCTGTTTTTAAATATGGATTGGTGATAAGTGATAAGAGTGTTCTTGGATGTGGTTTGACCATTCTAACCAGATGATGGGGTTTTCGTTTAATAATGTTTGAGTTGTTTCAGCTTGTGAAGTTGGTTTCCGTGGGTGCGAGAGTTCCCTTCCTCAATTATTCAACTGGAGGCGTTCTAGCTCTTTGGGGTGGGCGACACATATCTGAATGTCTTTTGACACATTTCATGAAGTTGTCTTTGAATCACTTTGTCTGAGCACGATGCTTTGGCCTCTTTTCGCTTGTTGATTTTGGGGATCCTCTTTAAACTTGAGTGGGGTAACAACTTATTCTTTGGGTCTTGGCCTTAGGTGTGGATTTCCAGGGATGGAAAGCTTTATGGTGGGGAGAATTGTCACACCCATATTTTTTTTAAATTACTTATTTTATTATTTTTCTGGGCATCGAGTAGTCTGGGTTAAGGCCCAACTTAATTATTGAGTTATTATTTAAAGAAATGCATGTTTTGGTCTTGACATCGTTCAGCGCACTGCGGTCGAAACCGCACGGCCTGCCCGATATTCAATGCTAATGAATAAAATATAATGGATAATAAAATGGGGAAAAATGTGTAATTGAATTCAATGGGATATTTTAATGAAGATGATAATAACCTTGTTTGATAATATTTTTGTTGTAATTGATACTGTCAATAGTGAAAATTTTATTAAGTTATTAATATTATAAGATTTGATATTATCGTTAACACAAAATTAAGTTACTATGACTTATTTATCTATTTTTTATTTTATTTTATTTTATTTTTTTGACTTATTTGTTTTTAAGGTGTTTCGTCAAGGCGCGAGCTATGTCTCGATTGAAATTGATGTTTTTTTCGATAAGAGAGTTTCTCTTTCAGGGCGCGACAACACAAGATGCGTGGGTGAAGCAGAGTTGCAATATCATACGGCATCACCAGCGTCACCATGTGGGCCGCCCGTTGTCCAATAAATTAAATTAATTGAGTTAATAACAGTGAAATAAAATCTAACATTTTGAAGAATAAAAATGAAAATAAGATGAGAAAAATGTGTTAATAGTTTAATAAGTTGTTTTTAATAAGTTTTGTTTTAGTGATAATAATAATAATATTATTATTATGGTTTTAGTTTAAGACTATTTTTAATTTTATTAATAATAATAATAATATTATTAATTGGTTTCTTTTAGTTTTTTTAGGGTTTATTTTATTCATTTTTTTCTCCCTTCTCCCTCCCTTCACTCTCTCCCGTCGGAGCCCTCCCCCTTCCCTTTGGCGTTTTTTGTTTTCCTCACCTGGAAACCCTATGCGCCACGCCCTCCCCTCCCGTTGCCGACCCTCCCTTTATCCGGTGGACTCCCCATCGCCCCCCTGCACTTTCGTCCGGCCACCTGGAAAGCGCCGCACCCCATCGGCCTTCCTCCTTCCATTCGAAGAACCCCAAGCCCCCTCGCCGGACCGCATCCTTTCTCCCCCGTCGCTGCGGCCTCCTACGCTCCGCCGCAACCTCCCTTCCGGTCGCGCCTATGTCTGGCAGCCTCCTCTTCCAGCGCTACGAACCGCCGCCCCCTGCTCCATCCGGAAAACTTCCCTCCCTCGGTTCTGCTTGCACGACTTCCCTCTGACGGCCGCCCTCCAATTAAGCCTCCCCTATTTCCATTATTATTAATTTTCATTTGCTAATATTTCGTTCTGTTTTTTATAGTTTTGTTGTTTTTTTCAGTGGGTTTAGGTTCTGATTTTAGTATTTGTTTTTATTTTGTATTGGTTCAATTTCATGAATTATGCTTCATATTTGGTTCGTTTATGGTGCACATTAGGTGCGGTTGATGAATTCAATAAATTTCTGTATTAATTCTTGATTTTATTGGTTCAATTGTTTGTTTAGGGTCGATTTGGTTTTGTTTGAGTTGCGGTTGATGTGCGGCGGTCATTGCGCACCACGGTTGTGAAGTCTGCGATGACAAAGTAGGTGGTTCCATGCCTTTCCATCATTTAGATAATTTAATTTGTTGGTTTAGTTTAATTTAATATGTTCTATGAATTAATTTCATGGTGCGATCTATGTTTATAATGTGTTGGCATGTTCGTTTGATGAAAATTGGGTTTCCAAAAATAGTATACGTTTGTTGTCTATATGTGTGTTGTTGTATAAGTAATTTTTTGGGTTTAATAGGTTGTGCGAAATGCGTTTTAAAATTTGTTTGACATGTGTGCGTATTGAAAATATCACTTTCTTTATAAATGATCATGTTTTTTTTCATTTTGTCCTTATTGGGGTAAGTCCTAGAATTGTTTAATCAATTGTTTATATGGTGCAAATGTTGTTTTAGAATAATTGAGTGTGAAATTGATTTTAAAGTGGTCTTTTTACCTAAAAATATGTGTTGTTTTGGTGCAATGTTTTCAAGTTGGGTTCTAGGTGATGTTTGGTTGTTGCGAACTTAGTTTTTAAGGGTAATTGAGTTTTTTGTGTCTAAATGTGGATTTTTAATGTGTAGCGAATCATTTGAAGCGTGTTTTCTTGGTTTTTTTAATAGTGTCTTGTAAACAATGGTGGCTTCTTCAAAGAGGGTTTTGGTGTTTTACAAGAGGTGCAGATGGTTCAGATAATTGTGTAGTTTGTGTGAAACAAGTTTTAAGGACAAATTATTAAGCAAGTGGTTTGAACGACTCCCTTATTTGTAATTGGGTGTCTTTATTTGTGTCATCCCTTGTTGTGTTGTTAAAAAAATAATTCTTTCTAAGTTGTGCAAATTGTCTATGTTCTTGTTTGAGTGTTTCCAAATGGGGGTTTTTGAGAAATGATTAGGTAACGAAGAATATATTTTTAGAAAGGTATTTTTGGCGTGCGTGAGTTTTTGAAATGTTGTTTGGGTGTGGAAATGGTGACTTTTTTGTGCAATATCTTGTTTGGCCTGCGATATGAGAAAGAAATATACTATGTGAATGTGAAAATTGTTTGAGCACATGGAAAAACCCTGGGTATCTATGTAGGCGGACTAGAACTAGTGCGCTAGTGAACCGGATGGGTGTCGTCCTAGTTTCACTTAGCTGGATTGACGATTACAACACTAACTAAACATATGATATCTGAGGGTTGTGGCCTTCTAATCCACGTGTTCTGAGGGTCGTGGCCTTCTAAGCCACATTTTCTGATGGTCGTGGCCTTCTAAGCCACGTTTCACCGAGACACGAGGTTCTAGGGTCCCACTCGAGTTAGATGAACCTTAGGGGATTTACCCACAGTGATCTACCATCGATGGCGTGGTGCTTTCCATTGGCATATGGAGGACCACCTGTGTGTGTGTGTGTGTGTGAGTATGTGTGTGTGTGTGTGTGCCATTAATGAACCTTCCTCTTCCTCTTTAAAAATCACGCTGGTTAAATGAGTTCCTTTTTAGTGTTTTCTTTAGCAGTTAGCCTGTAAATGTTTTCTTTAAAAGCAGTTTGAAAGTATAATTCTAAATAAGAACTTTTAATTGTCTTTTGATTTTGTGGCATGGAACCTTTTTCCTCGGTGGCATCCTATTGTGCTTTTAGCAAACACCCTACATACACCCTTGGGTGTATGTAGTTTCTGTTTATTTTGTGTTCCAGGTTGTGACTTCGTGCTCAGTGTTGGTGGTTCGAGTTGTTAGTGGCCTTCACATGCAGGTTGGTGTTGTGGCATGCGGATGCTACACCACTCTTGCTGCTTAGAGGTTTGTGTTATATTTTTAGTCCCTTTTGTTGTCGTTTATTTTTTTTGGACATTGGTTCTAGTTGTAAACCTTTAAATTTTTTATTTCAGTTTTATGGTCTCTTTGGTTGTCGATTCCAAGTTTCATTTTTATTATCTTGTTAGTTTTTGTTATTACCATTTCGAGTAAACTATTCCCACAGGTTACTCTTGATACCGGGGCACTTGTGCCAGCCCGTGGGGATCGGGAACGCCCTTCGGGACTTGCCACAGACCGGGTCGGGCACCGGGTCGGATGAAGACCCGACCTGGTTCGTTACAAAAAAACTCATAATCCATAATGTTGTCTAAACCGACCTATGATAAGAACCATAAGGACTCATCCTTATACATTACATAATCTTGAATTATGTTAATAATTCACATTAAGGATCTTCTCATGTTTATAGTTTTAGAAAATTAGGCAATAACTATTACATTACATCTCAAGAATTTCAATGTAGACACTTCTACTCAATATCCATTTTTTCATAAAATAAAAATTATTAAATAAAAACAATAATTCATTTCTTGATATATATCATATTGAGTTCTTCCTTTCTCTTACCCTACCTTATACCATAGGAATAACATTTCAAACACATGGGATGAGTAAAAAAATCTCAGTAAGGGTTATAAAATAATGAAACAAAAAATTAGTTCATCAATACATACAAAACATAATCTCTTTAATAAACCTCATGAAATTATACGATTTATGAACAAACACATAGAAATCAGAAATCATAAAGGTAACATGTATCTTCCATATCATACTTACATTGTAGCATTCCCAGATATATAGGTAGTTACACTTGGAATACCCATAACCATATATTCGTCAAATATCTTAGAAGAAACACTAATATTTACCTCCATCATGTTACCCAATTTGTTAGAGAGCTATCTTGAGCTCACCCACCCAAGGTGTATCATGGAACCACCTGTATATGTAAAAAATTCCCAAGAATCATAAAATATTCATAACACAGACAACCAACATAACGTAATGGTAAAATTTCCATATCATGTAAATACATTGACATAAAAAATCCATTATCAAAACCATTTCTAATACCAAAATATGTATAAGAGTTTATGGTATTTATTTTCATTTTAAAAACATTAAGGCTTGTTAAGGAAGATATAGATCTAATAATACACATGGAGGTAGAAAAAGTAATTGTCACCTCTGATGTTAAAAGAATCATTATTTTTTTCATTTAGTAAAATGCCTGATAGAAATTTTTTCCCTTTGAATGAAATGAAATGTCAAAGGTGTTTATACACCTCATAAAATAAAGTCGTATATAAACAAATATGATTCAATGAAAGGAGATTGAGACGATGTCCCTTGTAAAAACTATATCATTTGCTTAAGGAAAAATAAATGACATAATTATGCATGAAAAATATAAATACATTCAATATGATTGGATATTCAAGGTAAATAAATAAGATTATATTTAAACATATTCTTGTAAAAACAACACCAATGATTGGATGTTTAACTCAATGAATAGAAATTGAGTTAATATTACTCTTATCAAGTTCATATAGATGAAATGAGAATTTATCAATAGAGTGATTATGTGTATCAAAAGTATATCCATGCAAAGAGGTGTTTAAATTACTACATAAATAAATAAATATTGATATTTCAAATAATCTTGGATTAAAAAAATCAATGAAGTTTGCGTAAAACCCATTGAGTGGAAATCGAAATTAGAAATTCTCATTCCAACATGGTATCTTACAAAACATTCACCCCATGAAAGAAGGATCATAAAATGATGTTTTAAATACCCATAATTTAATTTATATTACACAATTAATAAAATCATGGGTAGTACATACACCACACCAAAGTAAATAGTGGCATTATAGAATGAATCTCACGAGAATAAGAAGTGATATGAGAAATTCTTACCACGTTGTAATCAATCGAGTCGTAAGACCAAAAGTTAATAACCAGAAAATGAATCATAGGAGACCTTGAATATAAATATAATCATGATAATATATTTCAAATATCATTACACAATACACCACATGTAATAAATATGTTGTGAACAATGGAAATCTCACGAATTTAAAAGTGAGATAAGAAACCCCTTACCTTGTGTCTGAATTGACTCATAGGTTCAGTGTTCTTATTGAATAATAAAAATAATTAAATTTATACTTCCATAAGAACATTTTTCATGTTCTTTATTCCTTTTTATATCACTTATTACCTTTATATTAAATTTTTTTAATTCTTTGAGTTCATATCGGACATTTTGTCGATGTTTGTAACTTTAGTAAAAAATGATCTCATTATAATTACAAATTGTCCTTGTGGTTAGAAGTCCATTTTATCCAGAATGAAATTCATGATTTATATTTCATATATATTATATATATCGAGTTTATATGTATTTATAATATTCCATATCATTTAGAGTTAAGAAATGAAATGCACCAATCATTGAGACGGTAAGCTGTACATACGCATAAATAGTACTTTCATTTATATTTTCTATATAAACGCAAGTAATATTAATAATAAATAGGTATATTATAATTCCAATATAAGATCTATGCTATTTTATTTTGTTAACTCCATCATTTATACATTCCACGTATGGCTTGAACGAGTCGTATCACTTTGAGGGGGCGAAAATCCTCACTTCGTCAAATGCAATTATCATATTTTCCTATTATAGAAACCATAGAGGAATGATATAATTGAAATATACAGAAGTATAGAGACAATATAAATTTGATATATATCACATGTAAATATAGTTCCATCTTAATGGCCACCCTATGTGTTAGTTGGAGAGGATTGAACAAGCATCGTTTCGTGTGGAAGTAGTTCGTCGTCCACAGAAACAATATGTTATTTACCTATTAGACAAAGGTATATGTAAGAGTAGTTATAATAATTATCATAACAACAACCTATTATATTGAGGAAACTGGTTTTTTATAAATTAAAGTAAAAAAATAGTTTAGGGGGTTGGAGAAGTAAAATAAAAGAAAAGAACTTAAGAGAAGATGTTTTCTTTTAAATCAGATATCTCTCTTTGGTTTGAACCAAAATGATTTCCTGAAGTGCCTTACACATCAGGTAAGGCTTCTAGGTGCAAGACATGAATATTGAGAGCTTATTTGGGCAGAGTTTGGATGATCCAAGAGTCTTGAGTGGTTTGAGTAATGGGTTAGAAGTGAGGGTTTTTTATAAGGTGGAGGAGGGGCTCTTTAGGAATATTTGAAAATATTATTTTATTAAAAAATGATTTTCAATTTTTAAAGGTCCAAAACTTATTAAAGTAGATGATAAGATGACTTTTGTTCGAAATAAAGTCATCCTATAAGATTTGTATAGGTTTTGGATATTTTTTTTATCTTTATAATCTTATTTATTTAAATCATTCATTAATGAGGTAAACAATGCATAATTATTGTGTGATAAATAATTTTATTGATTTGATGTCTTAAAATTATAAATAAAATATCATGATTTATGAAATATTTTTATCTTTAAAATAAATATTTATAGTAAAATATATCAATTATATTAACCCACATTAAAATTGTTTTAGAAAAAGAGTACATGTTTATGATATTTTTATTTTTACATTGAATAAAATGTTATTAATATCATTATCTTACTTAAATGGCTCTCAAAGGCCAAATATTTCACCCAAATATTGTATTGTTTGTTCATGACTCATCTAATAAGGTTAGGACAAGTTTTAAGATAATTTTATAATTTTATTTTTACCTTTAATTACTATATTTACCTTTAACCATGGAAAATAAAAGTCAAAAGTAACTTTTCATCACAAATTATTTTCATAGTATTGAACCCCATTTTACTTAATGATAATGACCATATTTTTCAGATTTTTGAAATTCAATTCACAGAAGCTGTAAAATATCATTTAAATGAAGAAGTCGGTTTTTTAACTACTACTTAGTGTTTTCACTAATCTTCAAAAATTGAAGGTTTTCAAAAAAAAACCAAAAATTATGCCTAAGATATATTTTATATTCAGAATTAAAAAATTATGTCTATTTTACCAAATTAAAATCATATAATTTTCATTAATTAATTTAAAATTTCTTTCCGTTGTCAAAACAAAATACATGTTTTAATAAATAATAACTATCAAAATATTGACACTTGTTTTTTCCTAATTTCAAAGTGAAATTACTTCCAATGACCAACATTGGATTAAATGGAAAAACTATAATCTAATAAAAATTTAATACCAATTAAAAAGATAATCATAACATATAAATAGATTAGATTAAAAGGCAATTTTGAATTAAAATACAGTATTTTTCACTATTCATTAAAAAATGAATTTTATCCGAAAAATACCAAAATATTACCCAAAGTAAATTATGATGTATTGATTCTAAAATAGAATTATATATTTTCAAATAGAACATATAAAAGTGACCAAAACTATATTTAATTATTTTTCATTATCAAAAGGCTGTAAATGGGCCTTTTAATGAATATTAGAGTATTTATGCTTAAAATAAGATTCATTCACATTTTAAGCTTCTAACTTTTATTGGATAAATATAAAAAAATAGTAGACATTTATAATAATATTGTAGATAGGTCTATTCATTCCTACCAATAAAAATTCTTTTCATTGACTACCATTTAAAATAATATTATATTATTATTTTTCTGTATGACCCAACATTGTGTGCAACGTAAGATTTCAAAAAAACTCATTGTTGCATATCAGGTATGTCATCGAACATAGTGTTCCCATTAAAGTAAAATTAATATTTAATTCACAAATATTAATAAATAGGAAAATATATTATTCATTATTTACTTTGGATGTTACAATAATGAGACATGTGTCCAAACTTTCCACATCGGTATAACTTCCCAGAATTTAAAAGGCATTCACCAAGATTCCATTCACCCCACTTTTCACAAGAAGGGAAATTTATTTTATTACCTCTAGACTTCATTGAATAATTCTTCCTGAATTTCTGCCAACCTTACTGCTTCTTATTCTTGTCATCATGGGGAAAAAACGGGTCAGCAAACTCCATATCCACTTTTTCATCACAACGAACATTCTTCTCATAGCTTTTAAACTATAATGAATCAAAAGATCATCATAGAAAAGGTTTCAAACTAGAGTAAATTTAATTAATTTTATTATCAAAGTCTTAAATAAAATCTTGTACATACCTGGAATGTCTTGTGAAAATGGCATCATATGATTCCATAGAATCATCATATTTCTACTTCAGTTCCAATAATTCTTTCTCTATTATGAGTCGAACAGTTTTTGGAAAATATTTTTCTATAAAATGACTCTTAATATCACCACATTTCAGGCTACCAAGAACACCCCTTTCACTCATATTCTTAACCCAAGACCTCATTTTTTCAGATTCACCTTCCAAATGATAAATATAAATTATTAAATTTTGATGTTCCAAATATCTCATGATATAAAATAAATTTTCTAAAGAGTTGATTCATCCTTTGGATATCATTAGATCTTTGGTTTCACTAAATCATGGAGGATGATGCCGCATAAAATCAACCAAAAAATACATGATTATTAATGGTAGATCATGTTCCACTCTAGAATGAATAAAAACACCATTTATTTCTTGAGTCTACTGAGACATTGTTGTCACAAACTTCTTGGTTCAGATTCCTGCAATTCCAGGCCGCAAATTCAGACATACGTCAGCCTTTTGGTGCCTTCCTACATCATCATCCCTATTTATTCTACGGAAAACCATTTTGAGTATACATATCTTATATTAATAAACAAGGTAATATTTATATTCTATGAAATTTCAAATGAACCATATAGTAAAAATACTCTATGGTATTTTCGTAACATCATCATAACCCTAAAAGTTATTTAGAAAATACTATAATACCAACAACATTCAATCGTTACTTAATCTTTAATTTCAATCAAGAAAATACATTATTACACATCTAAAATATTTTAAGGTTTATATTTTTATGGAATTAGTTTATCTTATATATAAAACATACCATAATTAAACATTTGGGATACTACTAAAAATAATATCCATTTTTTTCAAAATATAAAACATTAAAACGTAAAACATGATTTATTTGACAACACTCCATATCATTCATCACGACTCCCTATATTTTATTAACCATCATTATATCCAATGAAAAATTTATAAATCTTTGCATGTGTATAAAATTTTGATGGGATGTGTATAATGAAATCATTAGTTGAGGGATAACATAAAAACCAAAATAACCCATAATCATAAAAACTCATATGCCTAGAAACATCATGTAGTTTTCATGGGAAATATTTACCATATCACTATTATATTCACCCTTACATATAGAATAACCTTTTGGTGAAATTCCAACTCTGTAGTACCCAATGAATTGGAAAGTTATATTGGGGATCACCCGTCACATCTTTAGTTATAATGGGCTCAACCCAACATATCATGAGCTATAATGGGATCAAACCAACATATCATGAGATATATTGTGGATAACCCATAATATCATGATATATGATGATCTAAACTGATCATAAATAATTTAAAAGGAACTTATCATGAATAAAACACTTCAAAACTCATTTACACCCTCGAGAAAAACACACACACATTTCAAAAATACCCTTTTTTGTAAAAATCACTCTTAGAACCTGAACACTACAGAAATGATAATGAAATAAAATTATTAAAAAACATATAATGGAGACACTATAGTAATAGAACATCGTGAAATCATAATTTTACACTCATGTCATAAAGAAAGAACAATCTCTTGGGATTTTATGAAGGATACATTTAAAAGGATTTTAAGTGGAAATTCCTTTATAAATACTATACTAATGAAGATAGAATTGATTAAATGAAGGGAATATGAATATATAATCTAAATACACATAATAAAACATAATATAATCATATTATACTTCACAATCCATTTTATCATGATAAAAACACTTGAAGTTTAAGGTTATCCTAAATAATGAGAATTGGGTTTAGAATTCACTTACGAAAGTTTTTCATGGAATCGGCTGTCCATGGGAGGGATTAATGATTGGGAATGGGGTCTATCATCATTAATACATCATATTGGATTTATTTTGTAGATTCAAAAACATACACCATCATTATGAATTAAAAATTATAGAGCATAATATACGGGTGATTCTTGAAAAAAAGTGAGAAAAAGAGGATCTCTTACCTCTGGTTAAAATTCCCTAAAATGTGTTTAAAAATCCTGTATGAAAGTTAAAAATGTGTTATTTATATTTTAAAGACACATATTCATGTTTAAAACACATTTCATGTTCATTTTATTACGTTATTCTACCCACTAATGAATAATATTTTGTTAATTCCATCGTTTTGTGTGCGTACATTACATGGTTTCCATGATCGGTTCGTAATGGAAATTCTTGTCGATTATAAGTGAAACTCATGAATTGTAATGGAATTTTTTTTTTCATATTTTTATAATCATATATTATACCATTTATAATTTTTAATTCTGACATGAGGATGATTCATAAGTTAAAACATTATTTATATATCTTTAGGTCATTTGGTGATTCTTCGATCATAATGAACTCATTCTGTTTTTTAAATTAATAAAATGTTTAAAAAATGATTCAAGATACTTATATAATATATAATAAAAAATTTATAATCTGGTTCAATTATAAAAATGGTTTCATGACTAGTATTTAAGGATTTAAATGAAATTAAAATCACATCGTCCATGATGTCGGTAAATCTACACATCCTGGAAGATATTTTAATTTCATGAGTAAGTGGGAGATGAGAAGAAGTATAATGTTGAATCAACCATAAAAATAATTAATAGAGAATATTTAAGATACTGGATCATTCATTCCTCTTGGATACAGGAAGGTGAGAAAATAAGTAGAATAGAAAAGAAAGAAAACAAAAGAGGATGATTCCTTCTTGATCTCTTATCCTTGTGATCCATCTTAATGTCATTGGTTTTGGACTCTTGGTGACACCAAAAGTTATTAGATGTGGTTAAGGGGATTGAGAGGAGTATTTCAAATAACATATTCATGGCACAAGGATTGAGAGGTGTGGGAGGAAGAGGGGGGAGTGGGTGGTATTTATAGTGGAAGAGAGGAGGAGTTTTACCGTGTTTTAAAAATTATTTTATTATTTTTCCACAAGAAAAGAAATATTAATGATTATGAAACCAAAAATATCAATAAGTTCATGTGAGATAAATAAAGTTGTTTCTTACATCAACTATGGTTACAGTATTAGTGTATTTATCTCAAAATGTATTTATACTGTAATTACAGTATTTTATTATTCAAAAAAATAGATGTATTTCAGAAAAATACTAAAAATTAACTCTAACCATTTTTTGATGTGTATAATTAAAAACTAAATTGTATTTTATGAAAATAATTTTCTAAATTTCATTAATTTAATTTTAAAATTTAAATAATATTTTATTCAAAAAATAAGAATTTTAATACATCTATTTACTTATTCCAAGATATGGGTATATCATAACATCAAATAAATATTATATGTATACTAAAATAGGCAAGGTCAATATTAATAAGGGTATGTTACTATTTATAAGGGTAAAATTACTATTCATAATAGTATGTTACTATTCTCCAAAAATTATTTTTGTTTTATTAGAATCTAAATAACATACTGATTGTAACTGTGTATGTCCATTTTTTTCAATTAAAAACACAAAAGTGGTGAAATTAAATTTAGTGCTAATTATAACTATATACTTAAAATAATGTTTCATGCATTTAAATTTACCTTTAAATCCATGGCGTGTTATACAATCAAATTACATTACTATACTCTAAATTTCTATGCAAATATCATTGATTCATTTGAATGGTGTTTTTATCTTTCTATATAAAGGGAAGAAAAATATTTTTACATATTTTAATAATAAAATAATTATACCATTTATCACCTAAGTAAATTCATTACGTAAGAATTAATCCAAAATAATATAATCTCTTATAAACTCCCCATGATCCTATATATCTTACTTCAATTCATTTCATTTTTATTTATAATCCCATATAATTTTTGAATACTTTTTATAACATTTATCATACATAATTTTATTTTTATTGACAATAAAATTAACATTTCTAATTATAAATTAAAATTATATACAAAATATTCATATAATTATGAAACAAATATGGTGAATTGGGATATTAAAACCCTTCTAATTTTTTTGGAGTTTATTGGTATCTATAATTAAGTGGATTTTGAGAAATCCATTCTTTTCTAATATATTTGATAATATATCCACCACCAGAGAATTTTCCTAATATATTAGACAATTAAAAATACAATCTCCCAATAAGCAATAATAAATTAATACGACAACATAATGTGTTTCATATAATAATATTTTCAATATATTAGTATTTAAGGCAATTCCTTTATTGATATCACATATGATATAATTTGAGTATACATACACTCTATAGTTTAATCCAATTACCACATCATAGATATTAGTTTGATACAAGAATTCTTGAAAGCTATGTATTTTTTAATGTTTGTACAAATTTGAAAAAAAAATTTGTATTCATTCTTTTAAAACCAACCAATTTTTCAGACATTTTGAAATCTCCACTAAATATAGGATTTATTTCTACTATATATGAATCCAAATCCAATGTTATGAATGATATAATGTAATTATTCTCCAATTATGAATACATAAAACAATAAATAAGAGTTACATTAACATGGCTTTTTTTTGTACAACAATAATGTTATATTCCTTTGGATCACTCAATAAACTACAACAAAAACTATATACTATATTTTATCATGATTCCTACAATTAAATTGTGATTCTAATAATTATCTTTTCATGAATTATATATTTTAGTTTACTATTTTCTGAAACACTAAATTGTTTTCAATCAATGATTAGTGTTGAATGGTGTTCTCAATATGCAATTGAAACTTACATAAAATATACATTTTCATATTTTATTTGAGATAAAGACGTAATTTTATCTCTTTTATAAACTAGTTTCACTTGGAAATATATATACTACTAAAATCATAAACATATAAAAATTTAATCTCATCATTTTTTAGAGGGATCACATGTAATTGGTTTGCATTTTCTATATATGATATAATCAAAGTTAATATGTACTTGAATTTTTATTCCCTTTCACACTACATATATAAATTACTATACAAACCACCTATTTCAAAAATAATGATTATAAAATAATGAGTTATAATTAGTATATCAAACACAAGGTATAAATTACTATGAAAACAGTCACATTCTACCATTTTTTTATTATATTTTTTTCATAACATAAATTTTTAGTCTCTACATGAGAATAGAAACATTTTCCAGTAATATTAATCATCCATGGAGTTTATTTAGTATATTTGCAACTAATAAGAAATTTGATTCATTAAAATTGAAATTTCTTTTCAATTTTACATATACAGTTTATGATATATTTATATAAAATACATATTATTATTATTTTACTATACTAATTATTTTATGTTAGTATTATTTGAAATTTGGTTCTTAAAAATTATATTATTTACCCTTTTCATTGCCATGAACATCATATAATTTTATATAACATGAATTAGGAATATATTTTTCCTCCGTAATATGTATTTCAATTCTATTGTTATCTATGCAGAGTCTCATTTAATAAATATAAATATTTCTCTTTGAATAATTAACCTAAAATATACATTTCTCTAATGTATCACAATATTTTGTTTTATTACCTTATTATTTGTTAATAATTGATTTTAATCTTAATACATCAATGTGTTTTATTGTTTTCACCATTTAATACCTTATTTAATATGAGGTAGATGATTTAACTAAACTATGTTGGACAATTTTATAAAAAAATGATTAAACTTTATCTTCATTATAAAAACATACCCAATTATAAGAAATATTTAATAAGAAATATAGTTTCCACATAGTTCACAATATGGTTTCTTTATTTCAAAACTTTATTTTTGTATGTTAACATCACAAAAACATAAGTATTATTTCCATGTTTCTTCTTAAATTAATTCATTTAAGTCAATGAAAAATTCATTTATATTTATAATCTAGTGGTTTTAGTAAAACATAAATACAGTTTTTTTATTTAATGTATACCTAATGAAATAATTTTTCATTTTACTCGTAAAATAAATGAACATTATATATGAAATTTGAAAATTGTGAAAAATATACATGTTATACTTACTCTATACTTTATTATTAAATTTATAAATAAGAGCATAAATATTAGTTTATACTAAATAAAGACTACTTTTTATCATTTTAATTTTAATAATATATATTGTCAATAAAATTTATATTTATTCAAAAAACTAATATCATGTATAATTATCTCTTTAAGAAAATTATTAGATTCCTAGATGAAATTAATACTTTAAATGATGAAATTATAATTATAAACTATTCATCAATGATATATGTTTGTATATTTATCCAATATGTAATATCATATGCTCCACTTTCATTCCATTATAACAAGATTTAAATTGTTCTTGTTCAATGGATGATGTTACATCTATTGTTTAAATTCATAACAACAAATATTCTCTTTTAATAAAAATTGAAATATATAACAACATATCATACTTTCACATAATAGTTTATATTAATGTTAATCTACTATGATTACTTATATTCCCCTAAACTCTTCTCACAAAATCATAGTCCATACACAATAATTAAAATTAATAATTTTACATTCCCAAAATCAAACAATTAAATCCATGTGATCATTGAATATTATTATTCGGAATTAATTTACAACCATTTTTAATATGAATATGATGTCAGGTATCCTAATATAATTATTATTCCATTCATTTATTTAAAATTATATAAGTTTTCTTTTCTTAATGTCCATATTTTTATTGTTAAAATATGTTGTCTATATGAGCATTAAATTCTCCATAATTTATTATAGATTGAACCCCAACCATTTTTTCATATAACATTCGAATCACCGATTTATCTCACATTAAATTTTCAATCAATCATATATCCAAATTATTACATTCTTGAATATTTTTTCCATGTTTTTTTCTGAATGCAATAGTGTTTTTTCATCAATAATTGCTACAATAAGGATAATATCTATTAAACTATTTCACTTTCACTGAGTGGGATATATTTTATATAGAAATTATATTATATTTAATAGTTTTCCACTAATGTATATCATAGTTTTCTAAAATTAAAAAGTAAAATGACACAAATAGATATATAAATATCCTATAAACATTGATAAATTTATTTCTCTATTTCTATATTCAGTTTGGTTTTTGATTTTTTTAGATAAATCCAATAATTTTTTTTACAATTCTACATTACATGGATAATCCCGAATTAATATTCAGTTAGTTTGACATAAATGATTTTTTATAATATTCAATCCCACTCATTCAAATAGAAAATTTATATTTATTAATCCAACATAACTCTTATTTTTTATAAAATCCCCAAAATTTGTCCATGTAAATTGACATTTGTAACTTCTATATTTAAGGTCTCAATCAAGGATTATATATTTTTTCAATTTAAAAAAATTCAATGTACATAATAATTTCAAATGCTATAATACCATACTATATCTATATTAAATAAAAATATTGAAACCATTTATCATTTATTTTTTTATTTAATCATATATTTTAAATTTTAAATATCATTAGTGTTATCCAATGTAATTAATTTTTATTTGATATATTAATCATTTATATAGTCATTATTCCCATTTTTAGCAATAAATTCTGTAGATTCTTTAATCAGACAATTTTAAATAATTTTTTCCTTTGATTCAAATCAATATCATTAGTTAATCCTTCAATGTCACCATTAAAATAAAAAAATTACATTTTATAAAAATTGTGTTACATAATATCCTTTATCATTATCTACAATCTTCAAAAATATATAATTAGGATCTGATACGAACATTCATTCATATTATTTTCATAATGGTTTTACATCTTTATAACATTTTATTAAAAATAATATTATTTTAGAAATTTTTTTGGATCTATTAAAATTGTCATACAGTATTTAAATTTCATTTAAGAATGTTTATTTTCCCATCACTATGAAAAAAACACAGTAATTTTATTCTTCTTGTAATCTTGTAAATCTCATAGTTACGAGACTATTATTTTCACAAATAAAAACTCTTAATAACATTAATCATCAATAAAAAATATTAAAAATCTAAAAAAATTAATCAATTATTAAAAATAAATATTCATTAAAATATTATTCAAAGTCATTATTTATTTAATACATTTTCATTTCATTTAAATTAAAATTCATAAATGAGTTGATTTTTATTTCATCCAGAATAAACCTCATATCAAAATCCACTATATGAATTTAAAAAACAATCATGTATAATTTGATTTAGATCACATTTTTAATCATATATTACTATTTTAGGTAAAACTATAGTTTAATTATCAATCATTTAAAAATTATTACAATATAATATTTCATCTATATATGAACTTTATTCAATATTTCCACATAAATGATTTAATATAAAAATAATTCACTGAATCTATTATAATTCACTCTAAAAATGTGAAAAAAATTTTATATAACCTGAATATTAGCATTTATAGCCATGTTATAGCCTTCCTAAATACTATATAAACTATTACTAATAGCTTCGAAAGGATTTTTTGTCATTAAAACGTTATAAAAATTTTATGAGATAACTCTCTATAGTATATTTTGTGATACATAATCTATATTACATAATTTATTATCAACATTCAACTATATAGGGCCATTTCGTCAATCGATTATATTGAATGTGAAGAAATATATAACCCATGAGAATAATTATGTGATTTATTCAATTAAATTATATTATATAGTTTAGCTCATTGAAAATGGAAACCCTCATTACATTCAATTTAATTCCTAGGTGAATGTATTCAAATATTGACATATTTGACAAAAACAATTGATACACTTAATTTATCCTATGTTGTCGCTTATTATTAAAAAACATTCAATGACATGACTTAAACACCCAATGAATTGGGTGAATTTTTTTTAAATTTTTTTTAATTTTTTATTTTAATATATTCTAAAAAAGTAGTAAGGAGTACAAATTCATTCATGTGGTTTAATTAAATTACTATAAAAAATATTTAAATAATACATAATGAGTTATTTCATTATAATATCCTATAAAGTTTAATGAATATTATAAGGTGCATAGTAATGGTATATTTTTATGGTACCCAAAAAACCAACATCAAAAATAGAAATTAACATGAATATAGATACAGTTATTATTAAAAAAAAGTGTTATAACCCCTTTCTCCCACAGTACTAATGAATTAATGAAATGGTTAAAATAATGATAATTATAGTGGCCAACATTTAACAAAAACCATCATTATATGTTAACAAAACAATAAAAAATTCTATTTATAACCCGATTTTGATCAAAGTGAATTTATATATATTGTTTTATATTATATGGATAGTCTTTTGTTTGTATTTGGGGTGTTCAATATTATTTAATTATATAATGGAATTAATGAAAAATACAATGGGTGAATTTTTATCATAAAAAGGTACCCCAAGTTCTAGTAAACTATAATATCATCCCATTGGAATATTTATGGATGAACAACAACAAGCCATGTAAATATATTAGGAGACATTACTATTTCCCCTTCTAGTAGACTCATACTAAACCATTAGATTTTTATATTAGCTTGTATGACTATTTTGAAGAGTGGTACGTATAACACATCAATTAAACTTATTATTTTCATTTATAGTAGGTTCATTATGAAAAATATCAATATTGTTTAGTATTAGATTTTCAATAGATTTGGGAATTGATTTGGGCTTCCTCCCAACATTTATTATTCTTTAATGATCTCAAGAACCCTAAGAATCAATGTTCAAGATATAGTGGGGTTGAATATTACTCTTTTCATCCCATTTAGTACTCTTTATTTTTCCTATAATTATATATTTTTTTAATTATTAACTTGAAGTGAGTTATAATATATAATACTATAATCCATTAGTTTTTATGGGTATTTATATATGATATATACAAGACATGTGTGTTAGAGTATGGAACACTATTTCCTACCATTTCCCACCATTTTCTCCATTGTCAGTCTCTAATGAGTGTTTATTATATTTTCATTGAATTTAGGTAGAATTATTTATTTATCGTATATTTAGTCTAGGTATTTCTCTCCTAAAATGCTTTGAAGATATTGTTTCACTACATGCAAATCATTATATGAGGATCCCACAATGATGAAACCCAACAATTTTTTTTGGGTTTATTCATTATTTAATTAATTAAAGGAATTGAACAATGAAGTTAAAATAAATTAGTTATGGAATATATCATGATATATTTTAACATCCCTGAACTGTAATCCACTAAACTGGTGACCTGAGCTAGGTCTCTATGTGTCCTCATGCACGCCTCTCCATACGCCAAAGGTTCCGAAAAATCACTGAGGATTTAATGGGTCTAGTGGAGAGATGATAACCACTTTACCATAGTATTCTACATCATATAACAAGTTAAATAAAGGAAATAATATAAAACAAAACCAAAAAATTCATTACCAACCCTTTCCCAAAAAATTTACAAACCACAACCAAATGATAAATATTTCATGTCATCTTAATAGTGAAAAAGTTAAGAAAACCAAAAATATAATCAAACAGCTAAATCCCCAAAATAGGTCACGATACTAAGTATGAATCCTCATCCATTCATATCCCAATTCCAACTCATCTATCAAACATACAACCTCTTCCCTTATCATAGCATACAACTATGAAATGTTTTATGGTACCCAGTGGTCGCACAAGCAGGGTGTGAGTGTAACTTAGTAGGACACACCAAATGGTGTCTAAAAAATATTAAGTCTAACATACCATCTATGAATGTACAATATAAATTAAAATGAAAAAAATATAACATGTGTTCTATTATATATGCATATTCACTTTAACTATTTTCATCACTTAGTCAATGTTTGTCACTTTTTCCATTTGTTAGGCACTTAGATAATTTTCACTATGGACTAAGCCAATTAATTACTATGCATATGATAATATTTCAATTAACCTATGTCACTACACATAAAAGTTTCATAAAAAATAGATCACAATTAACATAGATCCTCAATCTAAGAAGTCTCATCAAATTCTACTGTGAGGGTCATAGAGCCTCACCCCCTTCTCTAACCCATGCATTATGTGGCAGGGTTTAGAGCATTAGTATAACCCAACCCAAATGTATAGATGCTCATGTATAATACATGAATACCAGAAATCCATTTTAACATGATTATTTAACCAGTTACCACTTATTCAATTTTACAATCTATATTAAAAAAATACACTAAAAATAACTATTCATCAATCTTTCAATACATAAATCATTCTCATTCAACAACATGATGACATATTTACCATTTAGAATTAATATCTTATTAAGCCATTAAAATTATGAGAAACACTCCCTTATTCCATATTATCAATCAAACGCCTTTAAAATCAATTTCATTTCATTTCTATGTTAGAAATATAAACACCATTCACATTTCTTATTCATTAAACATGTAAACCATCATAATTATATAACCTATTTGCACATTTTCCATTTAAATTTCACTTACCATTTAACCCAATTCCCTTCATCAAACATTAAACCATTTATTATTTTCAATGGTTTACATTCAGTAACCCATTTAACACATTCACCAATTCACATGCCTTAAACCATTTTCAAAATCTCATTTACATACCTTAACCCAATTTACACAGTTATCACTCACATGACTTAGACTATAAATAATTAATAATAAAGATCCATAACTCATTTATCCCATTAACATTAAACAAAACACCTATTATTCCAAGAAAAATCTTGACCCAATTACCATTAGTTCATATTTTTAATTCAAACTAACATTTCATCATATTTACTGTGGTCTCTAATTCGTCACAAATAAACTCTATACATAACATTAAAATTTTCCATGTTCAGGAATATTAATGCACCCCTTGGGTGGCCTTAAAATTTTCTAGGCATCCTCAACACATCCCACTAGGATCATGACTGGTTCAATTCATCATTTATCTGACCATTATATCAAATCTCACAAACGGAATCAATTCACAACAAGAAGGAACCAATTACACAACCACACATGAACAAATTAACATCAATAAAATGGGATATAACGGATAGACGACCTACAGAGACCCCATAGATTATAAATTTCTTAACCATAGATGTAGATCCATATTCAAGAACACCTTGAAGCCTCAAACTATGATCATATATAAATAGAGGGTTTTATGGTTTCATAAGAAGAAAAAAACTACAAGCCGAAATCCAGAATGAGAGGAAGGAGAAGTATTATGCGCACCTAGGGCTATGATCCCAACCAAACAATACTCTAAATGGCTTAAAGTTGATGGAGATCAACCCTTGGTTTTCTTGGCCAAAATTGTTAGTCATTAGGTTTTATAGAGGAGAAATGGGTGGAGAAATCAAGTGATAAATCCTAAAATTTTAAAGGGGAAATCATAAAATACCCATTTTTAATGGGGTGTATGGTTTGGCCACACAATTTTCCAAACTATGAGCTGATCATGAACGAAGATCTATCAAAGAGGGTACTCTGTTGCATAGTTACCTAGGGATCCCACACGGTTTGACTAACCATGCACCAACCATGTTATAGCCTCTATCATAGAGGGGGATAAGTTTCATGGTTAACTAGGTAGCCAATGCTATTTGAAAAATCATGCACTAACCATGCAGAATTAATTTGTCCATATTTATGCAATTTGGACTACCCCTATTCACAGTTTAATTAAATGTGAACCCCACCTCCTCTCTTTAATGATTTTGGAAAATCGTTACCTCTTTCCAAGAGCCAAACATGAAACATTGACATGATGGCCAAAATCTCATTTCAGTTGTGACCCAAACCCCTGGGACATACCCAAAAATCTTGATACATTCAGTCAAAATTCCATTAACTACATGTAATAGGTATAAACCAAAATATAAATAGGTTCATACCTCCAAGATGTTTGGTATCTTAAAACATATCCACCTTATAACAGCTCGTCCCTGAGCCACACTTCCAAGCATCCATAGGCCATCGAAGTAAAAAAGGATCTAGCCACTGGGATTTCATAACTATCTCTCTCTCCTAAGTCTCTTCTTGGAAATTAATGTGCTTCCGAAAAACTAAAATCAAAGACATGAACATAACTCACATGACATTCTCTATATGATCCCCAACATAAACCAGATGCACCTCAAAGGATGCATCAATCTCATACTAAACACCCACCACAAGAACTACACAGGTAAGCCTCAGAAACTTATTCCTAAATTGAAACTCCAGGAAGAATCACACATCATCATCATACCATTATTGAGGAGAAAATTGGAGCCCCATCAACCCAGTCCTCTCCATAACTCATGCACCAAATCACAAGGAACCATTCATTTATTGTATACAAAATTATAAGAGTGACAAAAAATGACCATCATCAGAAGAAACACATGTTTTTCCCAACCACATTTCCTCACATGAATTGATCCACAACATGAGGCCTACCATTTCCATTCAATAACTGAGATTCCAATAAATAAAAAAAACACTCAGGGAACACAACTGATCATTGTCTGAGACAATTCATATCGTCAAGACCTCAATCATATATTGATAATTACAAAATTCCATCTAACTTGAATCTTTGTTCACATCATCAACATAACCCTTTCCCACTATGGTTTTCTCCACCATTCACTTAATCTCACCACCACTACCATTTAGTGATTGACAACCCCACTATTGAAACAGTCTGGCATAACATCAACTCATCTTTTATAACATACTCAATTATTTTCCCAACTCCCCATGTCCAAACATCTATGAGGACTCTGCTCAACCTTTTCATCCATACATAATTTAAAAACTAAATGAAATGGAGATGAATCCACCATCCATTTCAGATAAAGAACAACTTTGCATTTATCAAGTCTTCCATCATTTCAGAAATTCAAATTCTATAAACCATAAAATTGGAGGTGGCTTATAACATACCACATATGTTCCCATTACATATTATGTAGGACCATTATGGATGTCTTGTCCCAAAAAATACTTTTTTATACTATTAACATGTTATTCCTTACACATTCCCAAGGAACATATCACTTAGGGAATACCAATGTCATCTGACGCACCTATTGGGGTAATTCCCCAATATTTGTTAAATAATACCATAATGGTATCCGCTAACATCTAAAACATCACCGTGATTGACTTCACCCATTAATATTCACTAAAAACACCTCTGCCACTCATACACTAACTTAGAAATACTCATCTCTCCCCCAAAAAACATTCCTTTTTTTAAATGTAAATATCATTATAATACATACACTAAATGAAGTTTAAAACCCACCGCCTTCATTCATTTTCCTAGAAGAGTGGATACATCCCATTATGACTCATCCTGGAAACACCTAGCTTCAATGTTGGCATGACAATACTTCCCATATCCAAGATACAATTACCACAAAACATTTACATGGTAACCCAAACCAAACTACTGAAGTCCATTCCCGATTTCCAATGATGATATAACTCCAAACCACTATTTCAAGGCCAAATAATGATTCAAACACATGAATCAATGATTATTCCTAGAACCACCCTGACCCTAAAGCCCAATATTGTCCCAATGAACTAGAATATCCATGGGCTATCTGGTCCTTCCCAAGGAACCAAAAAAAGTACCTCACAGACTTCTCATTGATATCATGATGTCACCACATCAAACATAGTATTTTCTCCGTGCCTCCATGTCTAGATTACTGCTCCCCACATTAAGAGTGTCATTTCTACTTGTCTCCTCATGTAACTCTACCCACCACAACTAACACTTAGAACAATAGAGGATTTTTTCAAACTTGGACATGGTCATCTAACTGCCACCAGAATAATACAACCATCATCACCAACTCCCCATTCCTGGATTTGGATAATAGAACCCAAGACATTCATTAAAATTTATTACATCCCATAGATCTCACCTATAAATGGATGATGGTGTAATTCCCAATATTAATCTCCACATACACTGCTCTATGGGAATAACATCCAAGAGGCCCCCAATCTACCCATAACACATCTAGGTTTCCAGGTGTTTATCTGGATATCTCTTAGCATACCTCGGACAATGTCAATATATATGGTATGATAAAAACTTGCTACAAGTATGTTGATATTTCATCAACAAACACCACTTCAACTATCCATCACTGATAACACCTCCCACTTTCGGGGACACCTTAACCTATAAAGGTATTGGCTTCCTTTTCTGCCAATACATCATGAACACCTAGCCACCAAAACTAAGGTGGGGTTTCCAACTGAACTTTCCACCACTTCTCGACCCTCTAAAAAGTATCCATGAACCAACACTTATTGTGGCACTACTACAACTAAGCCACTCTAGTTATTACGACATAACAATGGTGGTTAACAACTGATGTGGCTCTATTTTTACATACTTTTTCCACATATTTTTAATTAATTTTTAACAATTTAACTATTTATTTTAACACTTTTTAATAAATATGGTTACTTTTTTATTATTATCACTAAATCTGTTAATTAATCATTTTTATAATTAAATATGTGTTTTTACACTTTTAATTAGTTAATTTCGTCATTTTAATTATTCTATTTATTTTAAGTTATTTTCTAGTTTAATAATCTTAAACTCATTAACATTTTCATAATTTTAAATGATTATTATTTAATCAATTGTTTATTTTTATTTTCATTAATCTATTTTAGTTTTTAATTTAAAACATTACCCCCTTAAATAAGATTTATTAAAATAAATTAACATTTATTTATTAACTACTTTAGTTATTCTTTTTATTAGATAATTAAAATTTTAAGTTAAAGTTCAATAAACTAATGTGTTCTTAATTTTATGTTTACATTTTTTCATTTAAGTAATCAACTAAGTTGTATAAAATCTTTAGTTAATTTTAATTATTTTAATATCATGTTTGAAGTTATTTCATTGTATGTTTTTTAATATATTTCAATATTTAATTAATTATTCTTAATATTTAAATTCATAGTTAATAATTAAGTCACTTTTATTTTTAGCTTATTTAATAATTTAATTATATTTTATTTAAGGTTAATTATTTAGTATTAATTAGTAGAGTCGAATTTTTATTCATTTGATTATCAAATAAATTTTTATTTTTTTTGTTTGTAGTTCAATCTGATCTATCGGGGAGTTGACTCACTGATCACTTTTTGTCGGTATCAATCTATCCTTTTGATCGGTGCCACAATCCTCTATTCCCGACACTGATCCTTTCAAGTCACCAATCCTTTTTCTCACGACTCACCGACTAGTTACTTATTTTCATCGGTTCCCCACTCACACCCAAGACTCATTTTATTTCAAATATCGGTGACTCGTTTTATTTTATCTAACACTTTCTTCTATTATTTTTCTTAAAAATATCGGTGTCTCGTTATATTCTTCCATAGACATGTCAATCACACACCCATACTCATTTTGAGCATCAAACCTTCTCAACTATCAGTTTCATAAATCACACACTGATGCTTCCTCAAGAACTGGTCTCTTCCATTGGTCTCACACCATCGGTAGCACAACCCTTATCCCTCGCTGCCAACCTCATCACCCGAGCCCATCTCTAGGCTGGCTACATCCGTAACCAGCGAGATCACATCGTCCTCCTCCTCCATGGTACCATCTTCACTTCATGGATGCACCGTCACAATGACCCTAACATGCAACACCTTTCATTCATGGCAACTCTTACAAAAAATAAACCTCTCTTTCATGCCAGATCCAGACCCATAATCGTAACTAAAAAATTATTCTAATTAATGTTTATACACTAAATTACAACAAACCAAAACCAGAGCTAATTTTCATTGGGATGATGCACTGCCTGAAGCGGACCATGTCGTCGTCGATTCTACTACAAAGTGGGAGTCGTCCACTATGCTGGGAAGGTGCTGCCACCAGTGCGTGCTGAGGCTAGGCCCGATGAGTCATCTTCTACTATTAACTGCACACTGATGGGAAGATAAAAAGGAGGACTAGCTGGAACTTCCAAACCCCCTTCATCTCCTCACACTGGCCAAGCCACGCCACATCACCATATTCTGCCATGTGCACCACCGCTGCTGAAACCCAATCCACGCCACCATATAGATTCAAGTCATAGCCTCCTTGAGAAATATATCATGATCTCACCACAGATAGAGCTTGCTGAGAGCTGGTCCCACAATGATGAAGCCGAGTAAGAACGACATCATAGTATATCTGAAGCCGCTTTTTCGATGCCGAATCAAGGAGGGAGTTGTTGTCGAGAGGATCAACTAGGGAGAAGAAGTCTGTTGTGTGAGGAGGGGTGTCGATCTCTCGGGAAGAAATCCCAAATCGATCTCCCCAGGGCGTGTTGGAGTAGAAGACAATGGGTGATAAAAAATAATTAAAAATTAGAAATATAAAAAATAATTATAATATAAATATAAATAAATTAATAATGATAGAATAAAATATAAAACAAATTAAATAAATAATCTCAAATGTTAAAATTATTATAAAAATAAAAAAAATTAATAATTTAAGTAATATAATAATTATAATATGTCTTCTTTTATGAATAAAATAATTATAAATTCTAATAACTATATTTAATTTTATAAATTTTTATAATTAAAATAAATCTATTTATTATGGTAAACATAAATAACAATCTAAAAAACATAAATACTCAAACACTAAATACCTATTGTTTATAATTTAATAATTTATAAATACATAAATTTTAATTAAATCTAATTATTAATTAATAACCTTCTTAATTAAATAAATATAAATAAAAACATTTTACAACATTAAAATAAATAAGTTAGGTAACAAACAGAATAATAACTAATAATTATTAATTTAAATTTGATAATATTTAAGGATTATTTAATGAAAATTTTATTTATTTATAAAAGTTATCATTTAACATTGGTTCATTTATTTATTTTTCTTTTCTCACTGTGCAGGTTCACACAAGAGTCGAAAACACATCCAGGTTCACTCAAAAAACTCACGGGTAGTTAGTTATAATGGAAAAACTAATGCGAAGTGTTAGTCATGAAAAAACACAGATGAGTGGTGCCCAAGTGAGGGAACCTTGAAGTTGGTGGAAAGCATGGGGTGACATACCATTTATGATACCATGATTAAAAATTAGAGAAGCCAGAATTATTTAATCGGGACTCTTATTCGAACTTTGGATGATCACACCATTTGAGGGCAAAGTCTCCCGAAAGAAGCACTACAGATGAGCTGGAAGCTAAGGAGCCCAAAGCTAGAGCATAATTTGGGAAGTTTGTCCTCCCCCATTATTTAATTCATGTACCCTATTTTCAGTTGTTTTAAATGCTAGATTATCATTTTGATCATAGGATGAATCGTCTAACTCTATAATTTTTAATATTGGTTGGTTTATCCTTTAAATTAATCACATTATCTTTGTTCGACATTAGAGTAGAACTACGATATCAGCTCTAATGATCGAATTAATTGTTCTCATCGTCTTGTTAAAAAATCGTAAAAGCATCAAGTTCATTCGGTGATATTGAAGTTGAACATCTTCTTATGGTGAGAAATTTAATGTGGGGTTACCAACTGAACTCACCACCACTTCTTGACTCTCTACAAAGTATCCAAATAATTAAAGGGCTGATCCACTGTTGTCAGTAGTTATGAGAAATATAATGTGGGGTTGCAAATTGAACTCGCCACTACTTCTTGACTCTCTACAATGAATCCATGAATCAACACTTTTTCAGGCACTACTAAAACCAAGCCGCTTGAGTTATTAAGGCATAACAATGGTGGTTAGAAACTAAGACACAATAGTCCTACACATCAACAAAAACCAACTATTTCTCTCATAGTCATTATTCCAACTTCTGTTTCACCTAGAACAACATGAACTTATATTGGACACTAGTTCACCCATTCAAAAAGGCATCAGGCCTCAGCAGCGTGTGCCCATATATGGACCTCATCCGAGCACTCATAGTCCCAAACCATCATGTGGCCATACAGTAATCCAAAATATGGAAATCATTTGCAATACATCACCATAACCAAACATTCTGATACATAACTAACCATTCCTCTAGGTCTGTCAGCATCATCAGACTAGATTCATTCAGAATAATCTCATACAACAACCCAAACATTCACACAAAAAGCCGAACAACATGAACAGCCTAAACTCGGGTGTCACTGTCATATCAAAAGTGTCCATACATGCCTCATTCATCCTTATCACATCCACCAAATTCAACATGCTTCCCACATAAAATTTTTTCAACATTCATTTCATGCACCATAATGATCCTTCCCCTTGAAACCAACCTTACAACCAACCTCAAATTCTCTAGTGATTCCATATGATAGAAACTGAGGAATAATCATGATCTTTATATCGGAAATTGATGACACCCACTGGGAATCAATTCCTCCTTTGATGCACCCAAAAGTTCTTCACATTCAAAGGCACCTGTATCTTTTGGATAACCTTACTCAAGGAGAACCTCAATTTTCCCAAGATTGAAAACTCATTATCTCAACTCGAGTCATGTATCCCAAAACCATTGACCTTTCCACTCAATCTTCTAGGAATAACCCACATCGGTCCAAATCCAAAACATCCACATGTGCCTCATGCACCCAATTGAACATAAAAATAGCTAACCACTTTTATGGGTCACCCTAAATGGTCAAACAATACCAACATCCCAAACTATGGTTAGGGGTAAAAATTCCGTAGGCCCTCTCTCTATTCCATATATATCAAACACATACAAGTCACCACTCATGGTTGGTTTTATTTCCCCCTTCATAGAATACAACATCCAGCTTTCCAGAGATATAATTTAATCTAGGTTCCATTTCTATAATTACACAATCACCACTAATGGTTCCAGGAACAAAGATATCTATTTTAAAACTCAATGCAACCATCCTGATCACAACCCGCAAGGGAAACCACATCTGTGCTACCAGATGATACCCCTCAGCATCATAGCCACAACTTATCCAAATGTTCAACAATGAAAACACCTATACTCAATAATTTAAACTCACTGATGTCTCTAAACTAAGGCACTCACAATACCCAAACCGCCCTTACATAGGGTCTATTCACAACACTTCCGATAGCCACTTCTCGTGTTCCATCATCTTCCAACCTACCGCATGCTCGAAACGCAAGTTAACCCACACTAGAAAACTTTGGACGGTGTTACAACAAGAAATCTCAATATAGATAAAATACTATAAGAACAACCCACCCAAGATCATGGTCCATCATCTTTATAAAAGAGAAATGTTCTCACAAAACTGCTCCTCCCCTCAGTCACCTTAGACCAATGAGGTCTCGTTCTCTACTACTGGTGGATCATTTTCATGATATCTTGATGTCTCCCAACCAGAAAAACACATCATGGAAACATTTCTATACAATTTCAAACATGATTCTTAGAAAACAAAACATCAAGATTATGTAGTTTATACCAAAGAAATATCTCCACTATCCATAAACAACCCATTTCTCAATCACTATACCAATGAACCCCATCACACCAAGAACACTACCACAAAGATCTCTACCTATGTTGGTGGTCAAAAGGGACAAACCGAATCACTCAAACACAAGCCAATATTTTGTTAGACATCCATTTTTAATTATTTCTACCTTTACTACGTAAATCCGTATCTCTAAGGTACATTTCTCATTTCACAAATTTTTACAACAAATGTTTGTTTTAAATCATTTTCATACTTTCATTTAAGAATAATTTTTTAACTATTTTTTAACATTCTTTCCATTTACCCATTAGCATAATCTTTATTAGACATTAATTTTATTAAATTTTTTAGGAATATGAAATTCATTCAACCCTTCAGGCCCAACACTTCCTTTCTATGTTGTCCTTCCATGATGTGTGAAACCTATATCCCAATATGACTATAATGATTCATCATTTCATAATCTAGTTCCATTCCATCCATGAGAAAAATATCATAAAACAATCACATCACCTAATAAGTTCATCACCCAATGGTGATATGTCATTCAAATGTAAAAACACTCATCAAGAAAAACAATCCCCACCTTTGAAACATGGGTTTCCCCTCATACATGGGTTAGCTACTCCCAAGCATGATCCCATTGAAAATGCCCAATATTTCCTATTATCTGAAATACCATTCCCAAATAGTAATACAGTGAATAGAACACATATGATACTACTTTGTAACATCCCTAGCCTAGAAGTAACTAAATTGGTGCCCCGAGATGGGTCACTAAATGGCCTCATGCACACCTCCTTGTATGCGGGTCACCGTCTGGTAGTGAGGATATAGCAACCCTACTCTTCTTACATTAATCTTACATTATTTTAATGATAAACAACATAAGAACATTACACAACAAGGATCCAAAGGTTTAGTGTCTTGGAAAAACTAGGACCATACATACCATTTACAACATAAACATAAACATATATTTAGTTCCTTATTCTATAGCTTCTTATTGGTCATTTAATTATCCTTATTACAAGTAGTCGATTAAAGATATACATCAAAAATGGGAGAGATAAAATCCCAATTAAAGGATATATATGAAAAAAAAACAATAAAACATGGGGTGAGAATAATCATTATCATCATAATGTTGGTAGAGGATTATAATCATGGGAGGAAGCATTAAAATAGGACATAGAATGTAGTGATCCATAAAAAATTATGCATCATGTGTTCGTGGTTAACTACCCACATTGTTGTGAAAAAATCTAGAATCATGTTCACACATATTTCACTTACTCATGAGGTTCTTCACATTACCCAATGCATTAGAGTGCTATATAATTTTGGGTGCACCAGTCACATCTTATCATTTACATTGTTTTATATAATTTTGTGCCCGCCCATACCATCATTAAATTTACATTATCATACATGCCACATATAACTTATGTAATGCCCCGAACCTGAGTTGTAATAGTAATAGTAATATTATCTTTATTTTTTAAAAAAATTACCATTTTATGAAAATAAATGAATTTAATGCTGACAAAAAAAATAAGAAAAAAATGTGAGGAACATTATATTTAAAAAAAATCTTATAAATTATATAATTACATAAAAAAAATACTTCAATTACTCACGAAAACTCATCAAATGACCTAGAAAAATAAATAGTGCTCCGCCAAGTTATATAATAAGAAATATTGAGTAGGCTTCTTCTTTTGGGTCCTCCATAGTAATAATAAAAGTAGCTAGATGAATAATGGGGATTTTGAGAATAAGAGGAATGTACACAACCATTTTAAATGTAGGAAAACAATGGTGATTTTTGTGTTTAAAATACCAATATACATGGTTATATATACTAATTTTATGTTCATTGTAAAATAAATAGCCATTGGGATTTAATTTTAAGTGACCATTGATAATTTAACTTGACTGTTATAATTTCATAACCATTAAGTATTTTAAGTCTTTAAAATTATAAATGTTGTAAATTATAATTTCCTATTACAAAAATATAGTTTTATTTGAAGATAATTTTTAATATTTAGATTTAAAAATTACAACATGGGTATTTATACTTTTTTAGTGACTATTGTTATTATAACCATTGGGTGTTTTAAAATTTTGAAATAATATTTGTAATTACTAAAATTAACAAAATGGAAATTTTCAGTTGCATAATATAATCTTAGAAAATAATAAGAATGATTTTATACTTTTAATGAAGAATGTGAAACAAATTTCAAAGTCCTAAATATATATATACACACACACACACACACACAAACATACATACATACATATATATATGTATATATATACAAATATAAGAATATATATATTATTATTTTTATGCTATACATATAAGAATATATATATATATATATTATTTGGTAATATATATATATAATCATTGTATTATGAAAAAACACACATTATATTTATGTTTTAAATAAAAATTTGATTTGATTTATTTATATTAAAAAACGAATTACGTATATTATATATATATATATGAATATACTAAAATAATATATATACATTTTTAAAATAATTTAAATAATAAAACAAAAAGAAGAAGAAAATATGATATGTTATATATATATATAATTATTTTTTTTTATAGAAAAACGTGATTTTATATATATATATATATATACACAAGTGTCATTATTCATATATAGTGATATGTTTAATAATAACATATGTTTAGTGATTTAATAATATATGTTTTTTTAGTGTGTCATATAATATGTTTTAATGATTATATATATGTGTGTGTTTGTGTGTTATATTAATTTATTATAAACATAAATTGTTTTTCCTTAATAAAAAATATATAAATGGCTAATAACTGCTGTGTGACACACAAACTCAAAAGGGTATAAGGGTGAGGTGTGACATATACAAAAGACAAAAAACAACGAATGGTATACAATCAAGGAAAACATGAAACAAAAAAGCAAAAAACTATCTACAAAATAATAAAATAAATGAAGATGACATAGTTCATATTCCTCCCCATTTGTTTCCTTTCTCACTCCAGTAGAACAGATGACCCTCTTCTGATCTCCTCCGTTGGTGTCAGTCTCCATCCACAGATCCATGATTTCTTATTTTTCCATAGTAATGACTCAAGATGATTAATTATTCCCCTAACCCCTATCTAATACTCCCCTACAGGATTAATGTATATTGTCAATCAACACATTTGATTATTATTTTACTCTAATTATCATTTTTATTAACTTCAATTTTTTCCAAATTTACATTTCAAATAGAATCTATACTTTTTGATTCATGGGGTATAATATATATATATATATATATACGACCTTATTTGCACACCAAATTACTTCTGAACCTCACTATTTTGGGCCCTCTATTTGTTTCCAGAAACCAGTGACCCTTCTTTGGATCTAAATCGGGTAAGAATTTTAATTATTTTTTATCAACTATGATTCTTTGAAATATATATATATATACATATATATAAACATATGAGTTTATATCTAACCATATTACTCATCATTGGTAGATGTTACGATATGGGAGTATGTCTTATATTTTATTTTCAAAACTGTATTTAGTATGGTTTTTAGTTGTTTTGTTGAAATTACACAGTTATACAAAGATATACATATATACATATATTATATATGAAATAATACACATCCATATAGATTAAAATTTTCATAATGATAATGGTCATTGATTTAAAATATTTATCAATAAAACTTCTAGTTTATATAAGTGTATTTTAGTTCATTAAATGATAATTGTTTTACAAGAGTTGTGTATATATGTGCGTGTGTGTGTGTGAAAATATATACACATATATAACTTATTATTTGTTAGCGTAGATGTATATGTTACATTTTATAATTTTATTATATCTATTCATGTTTTAATTTCCAAAGATATACATATATATATAAATGCATTTAGATCCATCCTTTTATTTTATTTTTAGAATTCAGGGGAATTGATATTTTTGTGAAAGGGGTTTGAATTATCTTTTTACCAAGCTTCATTTAATATATATATATATATATGTATATCTAACATAAATTATTTTTAGAAATTATAATGAAAACGAGATTATATAATGTTAGTTTTTAGATCATAATTGTAAAGTCTCTTTTAAATTATCCATTCATGTTTTAATTTATGGTTGTGTAGTGAGTTAAATTATTTTATTATGTTTCAATATTCTGAATTTAATTAATATATTACATTTATAAAATTATATTTTAAATTCCCGATGAATATTCCGTAATAGATATTATTAATTAAAGAAGTTTATTGTGTTAATGTGATTTCATATTAATTCTTACAATTGATATTCTCATTTATAGATGTTTTTTTATTGAACATGAATTTATTCTGTGATGATGAGTATTATAAATTAAATTTCATTTGTATATATATATACATATATAAGTATGAAATGATTATTTTCATGTGATAATGGTTTTGAATTAAATGGTTATTTATAAGAAGTATTGTATGTAGATGATGAAATATTTTCAACCAATAATAATATTATACAATTATATATGTATATATATATGTACATATTTATACACATCTAAGTAAATGAAATTGTTTCTAACTATTTTATTAAATTTTTAGAATTAAACACTTAAGGATTTATGTTTTATCAAACATTTTGTTTTTCTAATGGAGTACATATAAATATATACATATTTTATGTATATATGTATGTATGTTCAAAAGGATGTTCTCAATTAAAAAACATGTTTTCTCATGAGGTTATAACTTCTAATCGATGATGATGAACAATAAGAAAACCATGTTTTGTTATTGTGTGCCTTAAAATTTTAAAAGGGTTTATAATTTTGATAGTGTAGTTATTTTCTTATGTAAATACATATTTGTATATCCTTTTGTATATTAATAAGGGTTAGTCTATTATTTCAAAATCCCTATAAAAATTTTTAATTTATCAATTTATGGATTGTGGTTATGGGTAACCTAGTTTTTAAATAAAAATAGTTTTCATATTATGTAGGAAAATTAAACAAGAAATTATTTTAGGTGTGAAAGCTATCATTTAATGAGTGAAACTACAATTAGACCTCATAGTATGTCATTCATATTTTGTAATATTCATCATCTAATATATAATTGACATTCCATGAATTTTAGAAATCATATATATATTCATTTCGTTATCCAATTTATTTGTGAATTTCAAATAAAGAATGTTATTTATGTGACATATGTATAAGTTGGTTATGTTTAACCCCAATCATATGAGGAATGCATTGGACTTATTAGGGATGGGTGAGGACCACTATAGTTTATCGATGCATTTGTAGGTATCATGTGACAAACTAGTTTCTTGTAATGAGGTCTTGACAAGAAAATTTTATGTATGACATTATGCATTCCCCCGAGTAATGCATTGGACTTAGTAAGTGATGGTCATGGCCTACTACAGCTCCTCGATGCATCAATATCTCTCATGGGACAAACTAGTTCGGGTTTTTACCCATTTATGTATGGTCTTGCCATAGTCCTTGATTTAATGGTTATAATTTATGGAATTATGTATTCCCTAGTTATAAGATTCATATTTGACCTTCCATGTAATTATTTGACAAGTAGAATTCCCATGGATAATAAAAATTTTCTTATGATCATTGTTATGGATTTTGTTAAACATATACATTGTAGGACCCCGGGACACCCTGAGAGGGAGGGGTGAATCAGGGTGTCAACTTTTTCTTCTTAAAGTTGTGGATCTTGTTCCCACATTGGTAGGAACTACTTAAACCTGTATAATGGATATGATCAGCAATGAAACATTCACATGCAAAGAGATAACACAACAATTTTACTTGGATCACCACTAAGGGATACATCTAAGGAGCATACGTCGACAAGTTTCCGGTCGTACCAAATTCCATTAATCTTCACTTTTTGTGGATTACAATGGTTTGGGCACAGTCACTCAGTCCCGGGATTACTTCCTTTAAAAAGGTTCAGGGATAGCTCACTGCTTCCCTAGGGTCACTCCTGTTGACTCCCCCTGGCTCACTGCCCTTGGTGAAGTCACACTCAGTTTATAGACGTGAAGGTCTCTTCAATAGATTTGCATTGAAGTATTTGTCTTCTGTTCATCATGAGACTTTGCTTGCATCAGAGTCCTGAGATGATTATTTTTTGTATTCAACCTTCTACTTTAGTGCAATAACTGAATGCACTATATCTTCTTCTTCTCTTAATTTGATTCTCAATACTAACACCTAAGTGTATTGATATATTCCCCTCCTTCTATGAAGATCTGAGTTTATTTTCACGAACTGTTCTTCTTCTCTTCACAAAGAACAATGGGGATGTTAAACATCAGTCATGTGTGTTCGGTACCACTTCTCTTCATAAAACCAATTTTTTCACTGTTCTTCTGTCATTGTAAATGAATACATCAATTGTTGCACCGAAGTTATCGGGCAATCTCATGGATTTTGTGCAACTCCATAAAGACAGGCAAGCTCCAACAACACCTGGAAGTCTTCTCCAATCTTGGCGCGCAAGTCCCAATATGGCATGCAAGTCTCACTACGGTGCGCAAGTCTCCGGCATGCAGGTCCAAACCGGCGCGCAATTATCACCAAACCACCTACGCGACACTTCCTTCCGCAACTTCTAACTCGCACGACTTACTTCCTTTCTCACCCAAACTGCCTTCGGTGCACAGCCAACAACCGGCGCACAGCTTCAAATAATGGCGTGCAAGTCCACCTGTGCGGCCACACAATACTTGAGAGGATTCCACAACTACACGACGGGAGCTATGATTTTTCTAAGTGTTGCAATCCCTGAGAAATGAGAAGGGGTGGTCCTCTATTTATAGGAAAACTGGACCCCCTGCGCGGTGGCACGCAAGTCTCCCCTCAAAGCGCAAGTCACAGTGCACATGTATCTACCCCTGTAAGTCACTTGTGCGACCAACTTCTGAACTTGCGCGACCCTCAATCCATTGCCATATTTTATGTTTTTGATCTTGAAAAACAACAGGCGCGCAACCAAACTTGTGCGACCGACCCTCCAAACTTCGATGTTCCTTGAATAAAACATGGATCATTCTCCACAGTCCTTGAAATCGACATGCCACCATGGAATCTCCTTTGTCAACAAATTTGTATGTCATTTGTTTGCTCTGTCAACAAGCACGATCACCTCAAAAGAACTTCTTCTTGGTGATCTGTATCCTTCATCAACTCTTCTTCTTTTATCACAAACTCCACTTTTGTGATATGTATTATTTGAAGGAATAACATTATCATCATCATCTTCTATGAAAATGTGATGTGCATGGCTATCTCATAATTCCAATCCCCGCACAAACTTCTTAGAATTCCAATCATTTTCACATTTTCTTCTTCATCAACTGTCATGATTGACTTCATGCAAACCATATGATTTAATTCATCAAGAAGACTCTTGCATGGTTCTCATGCAATCATGAGTAATTTCATAGTCTTCATCAAAAACCCATGGGTATCATGCAATAATGTGGAATTGCATGGACTTCATCAAAACCCATGGTTCTCATGCAATAAGGAGGAATTGCATGGTCTTCATCCAAAAACCCCATTCTTCGTTAATCATCCTTAGATGGAGTACACCTCACATTCTTCATTATTGTAAACAATGTATCACCTTGGACACATGTTATTTGAACTTATGATCAGTACAAAAATCGTCTGAATTATCATTCCTCCACTTCATTGGAGTACTTCTTGATCACCTTCATTTTGATCTTCCATTCCTCCATTTCATTGGAGTACGTCATGATCTCCATCATTTTGATCTTCCATTCCTCCATTTCATTGGAGTACTTCTTGATCTCATTCATTTTGATCTTCATTGACAACTATTGACAATAAATACAACCTTATACACAAAGTGTTTCCAACAATCTCCCCCTTTGTATTTTGTTTTCAATACCTTATACATCTTCTGAAATGAATTTGTCAATATCAAAATGAGAATCTTCTCTTCAATCATCTTCTCTTTTCAAACATTCATTTCACTTTCTCTCCCCCTTATTGACAAGAAATACAAAGTGCATGGTAGGGAGGGTATCAATCCATACTTAAGAAATGTTTCATTAATCATTTCACTCTAAGTCTACTTGAGCAATGCTCGATGTAGAAAACAAGAGGATTTGATCAAGTCAACAAGGCTTACCATTATTCACAGATCATGATACCAACATGAGATGAGAACTCATTTATTTTCCTCTTCATGGGTTTATCGCTTTTATTTCAGGTATAAGAAAATCACAAGTGATAGGGAATAATCAACCTGAAACTTTTGCAATCATATCAGCAAATAGATTAAAAACATTCAAGTGCTATCGGCATGATAAGTGACCTTGGGGAACTTCCATTATTTTTATGCCACTAATTAATTCAGTTACTCCCCCTTTGTATAATGATCTGAGAAACCAAGGTTGAGAGATTAAGAAATGAAATACCTTCTCTAATGACATGTTCTTCAATAAATTTTCAAAGTAACTGCATTTGATACCAGCTGAAGTTGATATTGATTGAAACAGTGATTTTGGAAGCTTCTTCATTTTTCTCCCCCTCAAGGGAAACACTTCTCATCATCTTCATCAAGAGTGACCGTTCATCGTCTTAATCATTGAATATCATTTGAAGAGTCTACTAAGGATGGAAACTTATTTAGCTTGGCTATCAAGAGTTGACAGCATTCACTACTTCTCAGGTTCTCCCCCTGAAAGCATGCTTTACATTCAATTCCCTGCATTATTAGCACAAATACAATACACAAATGAATAAGGGAATAAAGAGGTTCCTCCTTGCTTCATCAACATGTTCTGTATGGTTGAGGTTATTTTCTCAACCATGTTTCTCTGTTCACATCAGTCTTCATGCCTATACATTTGAACATATGTTCTCTCATCTGTTGATGTGGCATGGCTTTCTTCACATTATCTTCTACTTTGTGTGAAGAATTTTTCTGCTTAACTGCCATCATGAATGATACATTCTTACTCCTCTTATGGACTGCTTCATGCTATGGTATTATGGTTAGGCAACCTTTTGCAATGTGACCAGATTTGTTGCATCTCTCACACAGAACTTCTTTAACACGTGTGATTCTCTTGATTTGCAATCTCTCATGTTGTGTGTCTTCATCATGTGAAATCTTTTCTTTTCCTTTGTCAACAGCCTTGGCCTTTTCATCTTCAAGTTTCCTCATTCTTTTCAAATCTTCGGGCCAGATGACCAATATGTCATTTGGAACTACTGTAGCTGGTTTGGGTCTTCCACATGGGTTCATATGAGTTTCATCCCACTTAGTGTTTCTTTTGGTTGAATGACCCTTCAATTTAATGGATCTCAAATCTAGGGTCTTCTCAACTTCCCTACGTGAGATCTTCTTGGGGAAAAGTGTGTTCGAACTATTCTTCAGATTTATTCCCAATGAATATTCTTCCTTCATAGCTGGCTTGTGTGGCCTTCTATTCCTATCACCTCTAGATATCTGTTGACCTATTCATGCACCATTATTGTGACCACTGCCATTGCATACATCACTGATGTTACCAAGCATTCCAAATCTGGTTTTCGATGTTCCTTGAATAAAACATGGATCATTATCCACAGTCCTTGAAATCGACATGCCACCATGGAATCTCCTTTGTCAACAAATTTTTATGTCATTTGTTTGCTTTGTCAACAAGCATGATCACCTCAAAAGAACTTCTTCTTGGTGATCTATATCCTTCAGCAACTCTTCTTCTTTTATCACAAACTCCACTATTGTGATATTTATTATTTGAAGGAATAAAATTATCATCATAATCTTCAATGAAAATGTGATGTGCATGGCTATCTCAGAATTCCAATCCCCGCACAACCTTCTTAGAATTCCAATCATTTTCACATTGTCTTCTTCATCAATCGTCATGATTGACTTCATGGAAACCATATGATTTAATTCATCAAGAAGTATCTTGCATGGTTGTCATGAAATAATGAGTAATTTCATAGTCTTCATCAAAAAACCCATGGGTATCATCCAATAATGAGGAATTGCATGGACTTCATCAAAACCCATGGTTCTCATGCAATAAGGAGGAATTTCATGGTCTTCATCCAAAAAACCCATTCTTCGTTAATCATCCTCAGATTGAGTAAACCTCACATTCTTCATTGTTGTAAACAATGTATCACCTTGGACACATGTTATTTGAACTTATGATCAGTACAAAAATCGTCTGAATTATCATTCCTCCACTTCATTGGAGTACTTCTTGATCACCTTCATTTTGATCTTCCATTCATCCATTTTATTGGAGTACGTCATGATCTCCAAAATTTTGATCTTCCATTCCTCCATTTCATTGGAGTACTTCTTGATCTCCATAATTTTGATCTTCATTGACAACTATTTAAAATAAATACAACCTTATAAACAAAGTTTTTCCAATAATCTCCCCCTTTGTATTTTGTTTTCAATACCTTATACATCTTCTGAAATGAATTTGTCAATATCAAAATTATAATCTTCTCTTCAATCGTCTTCTCTTTTCAAACATTCATTTCACTTTCTCTCCCCCTTGTTGACAAGAAATACAAAGTGCATTGTAGGGAGGGTATCAATCCATACATAAGAAATGTTTCATTAATCATTTCACTCTAAGTCTACTTGAGCAATGCTCGATGTAGAAAACAAGAGGATTTGATTAAGTCAACAAGGCTGACCATTATTCACAGATCATGATACCAACCTGAGATGAGAACTCGTGTATTTTTCTCTTCAAGGTTTTATCGCTTTTATTTCAGATAGAAGAAAATCAAAAGTGATAGGGAATAATCAACCTGAAACTCCTGCACTCACATCAGAAAATAGATTAAAAACATTCAAGTGCTATCGGCATGATAAGTGACCTTGGGGAACTTCCATTCTTTTAATGCAACTAATAAATTTAGTTATTCCCCTATGTAGAATGATCTGAGTAACCAAGGTTGAGAGATTGAGAAATGAAATACCTTCTCTAATGACATGTTCTTCAATAAATTTTCCAAGTAACTGCATTTGATACCAGCTGGAGTTGATATTTATTGAAATAGTGATTTTGGAAGCTTCTTCATTTTTCTCCCCCTCAAGGGAAACACTTCTCATCATCTTCATCAAGAGTGACCCTTCATCATCTTAATCATTGAATATCATTTGAAGAGTCTACTAAGGATGGAAACTTCTTTAGCTTGGCTATCAAGAGTTGACAGCATTCACTACTTCTCAGGTTCTCCCCCTGAAAGCATGCTTCACATTCAATTCCCTGCATTATTAGCACAAATACAATACACAAAAGAATAAGGGAATAAAGTGGTTCCTCCTTGCTTCATCAACATTTTCTGTATGGTTGAGGTGATTTTCTCAACCATGTTTCTCTGTTCACTTTAGTCTTTATGCCTGTACATTTGAACATATGTTCTGTCATCTATTGATGTGGCATGGCTTTCTTCACATTCTCTTCTACTTTGTGTGAGGAATTGTTCTACTTAACAGCCATCATGAATGATACATTCTTACTCCTCTTAAGGACTGCTTCATGCTATGGTATTATGGTTAGGAAAACTTTTGCAATGTGGCCAGATTTCTTGTATCTCTCACACATATCTTCTTTGACATGTGTGATTCCCCTGGTTTGTAATCTCTCATGTTGTGTGTCTTCATCATGTGAAATCTTTTCTTTTCCTTTGTCACCAGCCTTGTCCTTTTCATCTTCAAGTTTCTTCATTCTTTTCAAATCTTCAGGCCAGAAGACCAATAGGTCATTTGGAACTGCTGCAACTGGTTTGGGTCTTCCACATGGGTTCATCTCAGTTTCATCCCACTTAGTGTTTCTTTTGGATGAATGACCCTTCATTTTCATGGATCTAAAATCCTGGGTCTTCTCAACTTCCCTACTTGAGATCTTCTTGGGGAAAATTGTGTTCGAACTATTCTTCGGATTTATTCCCAATGAATATTCTTCCTTCTTAGCTGGCTTGTGTGGCCTTCTATTCCTATAACCTCTAGATATCTGTTGACCTATTCATGCACCATTATTGTGACCAGTGCCGTTGCATACTTCACAGATGTTATCAACCACTCCAAATCTGTTTGCTGTAAACAGATGCTTCTGGACCTACAGATGTTGCTTCTTCTTCTTTGGATTTCGTCCTTTTGACGTAGGATTTCTTTGTGCTTTTCCATTAAAGGTATTGTACCAACAATCCAGCACACAATTCCCAAATCTGTTGTATCACCAACATTGACCAACAAATATTTTCTTCTTTGTATCTTCTGTATGAGGTTGTTGGGCCTTCTACTTAATTTTCTGTCCTCTATTTGAGGAACCAACTTCCACATTTTTCTTTCTATCCACCCTAGCTATGGTGGTAGGTTTATTTTTCTCTCCTTTCCTCATCCATACTTGTTTATAACTTTTCTTCCAACCTGCACTAATTGTAGGAATGTATTTAGAAACATGAGTACAAGATGGTTTGGATGGTACCTTCACTTTCTCAGTTGCTTGTGATAGATCAATGAGTGAAGTCATGATCTTCTTATAACATGTTGGATGTCTTTCGACAATAGATTCCTCCAACGAACTTTGAGTACAAGCATCAATCATTTCATTCTTTTGTGAATTCTCAATATGTGTATTCTCAATCTTGGTCAACTGGGCTTCCAATTTTTGACCCTCAATATTGAAGATGATCTTCTGATCTTCAAACATGATCATCTTCTCTTCAAAAGTCTTCCTCAATCTTTCAACCTCATCTTCAGGCATCTTAACTTTGTTTTGTAACAAAGAGTCAAGTTCCCTGAATTTCATGGAAGTTTCTCCCAAACAAAAACTCTTGCCTTCATTGCTCTTCTTCGGCTCAACTTCAAGTGCATGGATCTTTTCTTTTAGAGACTTTTTGACTTCCTATTTTTCTTCAAATACTTTCACCTGTTTGGTGAGCTTCATACTTTCCATAACATTTATTTCCAACCCATTTTCCAAATTGTCAGCTTCTATTTCTAGTAGAGTGATATCACCTGCATAGATTGGAATAGGCAACAAATAATAGCAACCCTTTCTTCTGGAATATCAGGCAGATATGTTTTGAGTTTTTCTTGAAAGATTGAATTAGGGGTGTCATCCTTTCTTCTGAAAGAATACTGGGCCACCTTCTTGATTCATTGAAATATATATATATAAACATATGAGTTTATATCTAACAATATAAATCATCATTGGTAGTTGTTACAATATGGGAGTATGTATTATATTTTATTTTCAAACCTATATTTAGTATGGTTTTTAGTTGTTTTGTTGAAATTAAACAGTTATACAAAGATATACATATATACATATATTATATATGAAATAATACATATCCATATAGATTAAAATTTTCAGAATTATAATTGTCATTGATTTAAAATATTTATCAATAAAACTTTTAGTTTATACAGGTGTATTTTAGTTCATCAAATTATAATTGTTTTACAAGAGTTGTATATATTTGTGCGCGCGTGTGTGTGTGTGTAAATATATACACATATATAACTTGTTATTTGTTAGCGTAGATATATATGTTACAGTTTATAATTTTATTATATCTATTCGTGTTTTAATTTCCAAAGATATATATATATATATATATAAATGCATTTAGATCCATCCTTTTATTTTATTTTTATAATTCATGGGAATTTATATTGTTGTGAAAGGGGTTTGAATTATCTTTTTATCATGATTCATTTAATATATATATATATATATATCTAACATAAATTATTTTCAGAAATTATAATGAAAACGAGATTATATAATGTTAGTTTTTAGATCATAATTGTAAAGTCTATTTTAAATTATCCATTCATGTTTTAATTTATGGTTGTGTAGTGAGTTTAATTATTTCATTATGTTTCAATATTCTGAATTTAATTAATATATTACATTTATAAAAGTATATTTTAAATTCGTGATGAATATTCCGTAATAGATATTATTAATTAAAGAATTTTATTGTGTTAATGTGATTTCATATTAATTCTTACAATTGATATTCTCATTTATAGATGTTTTTTATTGAACATGAATTTATTCTTTGATGATGAGTATTATAAATTAAATTTCATTTGTATATATATATATACATATATAAGTATGAAATGATTATTTTCATGTGATAATGGTTTTGAATTAAATGGTTATTTATAAGAAGTATTGTATGTAGATGATGAAATATTCTCAACCAATAATAATATTATACAATTATATATGTATATATATATGTACATATTTATACACATCTAAGTAAATGAAATTGTTTCTATCTATTTTATTAAATTTTTATAATTAAACACTTAAGGATTTATGTTTTATCAAACATTTTTTTTGTTCTAAAGGAGTACATATAAATATATACATATTTTATGTATATATTTATGTATGTTCAAAAGGTTGTTCTCAATTAAAAAACATGTTTTCTCATGAGGTTATAACTTCTAATCGATGATGATGAACAATAAGAAAACCCTGTTTTGTTATTGTGTGCCTTAAAATTTTAAAAGGGTTTAAAATTTTGATACTGCAGTTATTTTTTTATGTAAATACATAAGTTTATATCCTTTTGTTTTTTAATAAGGGTTAGTATATTATTTCAAAATCCCTATAAAAAGTTATAATTTATCAATTTATGGTTTGTGGTTATGGGTAACCTAGTTTTTAAATAAAAATAGTTTTCATAGTATGTAGGAAAATTAAACAAGAAATTATTTTAGGTGTGAAAGCTCTCATTTCATGAGTGAAACAACATTTAGAACTCATAGTATGTCATTCATATTTAGTAATATTCATCATCTAATATACAATTGACATTCCATGAATTTTATAAATCATATATATATTCATTTCATTATCCAATTTATTTGTGCATTTCAAATAAATAATGTTATTTATGTGGCATATGTATAAGTTAGTTATGTTTAACCCCAATCATATGAGGAATGAATTGGACTTATTATGGGATGGGTGAGGCCCACCATAGCCTATCGATGCATCAGTAGTTATAATGTGACAAACTAGTTTCTTGGAATGAGGTCTTGACAAGAAATTTTGATGTCTGACATTATGCATTCCCCCGAGTAATGCATTAGACTTAGTAAGTGATGGTCAGGGCCTGCTACAGCTCCTCGATGCATCAATATCTCTCATGGGACAAACTAGTTTGGGTTTTTACCCATTTATGTATGGTCTTGGCATAGTACTTGATTTAATGGTTATAATTTATGGAATTATGTATTTCCTAGTTATAATATTAGTATTTGACCATCCATGTAATTATTTTACAAGTAGAATTCCGATGGATAAGAAAACTTTTCTTATGAAAATTTATATGGATTTTGTTAAACATATACATTCTAGGACCCCGGGACACCCTGAGAGGGGAGGGGTGAATCAGGGTGTAAACGTTTTCTTCTTAAAGTTGTGGATCTTCTTCCCACGCTGGTAGGAACTACTTAAACCTGTATGATGTATATTATCAGCAATGAAACATTCACATGCAAAGAGATAACACAACAATTTTACTTGGTTCACCACTAAGGGCTATGTCAAAGGAGCATACGTCGACAAGTTTCCGGTCGTACCAAATTCCACTAATCTTCACTAGTTGTGGATTACAATGGATCGAGCACAATCTCTCTATCCCAGGCTCACTGCCTTTAAAAAGGTTCAGGGATAGCTCACTACTTCCCTCGGGTCACTCCCGTTGACTCCCCCTAGCTCACTGCCCTTGGTGAAGTCACACTCAGTTTATAGACGTGAAGGTCTCTTCAATATATTTGCATTGAAGTATTTGTCTCCTATTCATCATGAGACTTTGCTTGCATCAGAGTCCTAAGATGATTATTTTTTGTATTCAACCTTCTACATTAGTGAAATAACTGAATGCACTATATCTTCTTCTTCTCATCCTATGATTCTAAATACTAACACCTAAGTGTATTGATATATTCCCCTCTTTCTGTGCAGATATGAGTTTTGTTGCACGAACCGTTCTTCTTCTCTTTGCAAAGAACAATGAGGATGTTAAACATCAGTCATGTGTGTGCGGTACCACTTCTCTTCATAAAACCAATTTTTTCACTGTTCTTCCGTCTTTGTAAATGAATACATCAATTGTTGAACCGAAGGTATCGGGCAATCTCACGGCTTTTGTGCAGCTCCACGAAGACGGCCAAGCTCCAACAACACATGGCACTCTTCTCCAATCTTGGTGCGCAAGTCCCAATATGGCATGCAAGTCTCACTACGGCGCGCAAGTCTCCAGCGTGCAGGTTCAAACTGGCGCACAATTATCACCAAACCACCTATGCGACACTTCCTTCCTCAAATTCTAACTCGCGTGACTTACTTCCTTTCTCTCCCAAACCGCCTTGGGCGTGCAGCCAACAATCGGTGTGCAACTTCAGATAATGGCGTGCAAGTCCACCTGCGTGACCACACAATACTTGCGCGGCTTCCACAACTACACGATGGGAGCTCTGATTTTTCTAATTGTTGAACTCCGTGAGAAATGAGGATGGGTGGTCCTCTATTTATACGCAAATTGGACCCCTGCGCGGTGGTGCGCAAGTCTCCCCTCAGCGCGCAAGTCACAGCACACATGTATCTTCCCCTGTAAGTCACTTGTGCGACCGAATTCCAAACTTTCGCGACCCTCCATCCTTTGCCATATTTTATGTTTTTGATCTTGAAAAACAACAGGCGCGCAAGTTCCCAAGCCTTCTAGTCATCAGCACGCAAGTCTCTTCATGGTGCAAAAATCACTTGCGTGACCTGCCCAATACTTGGGCGACACTTATCCCTTTTCCATAAATTGATGTTCTGATCTTGAAAAACATATGGCGTGCAAGTTTCCTATCCTCCAAGACCTCAGATTGCAAGTACCTTTTCCAAGTCCACCTTGTATCTGTTGTTTTTGTCTGCTTCCAGATCATCCATTACTTTTTCGATGTTCCTTGAATAAAACATGGATCATTAACCACAGTCCTTGAAATCGGCATGCCACCATGGAATCTCCTTTGTCAACAAATATGTATGTCATTTGATTGCTTTGCGAACAAGCACGATCACCTTAAAAGCACTTCTTCTTGGTGATCTGTATCCTTTAGCAAATCATCTTCTTCTATCACTAACTCCACTATTGTGATATGTATTATTTTAAAGAATAACATTATCATCATCATCTTCTATGAAAATGTGATGTGCATGGCTATCTCAGAATTCCAATCCCCACACAACCTTCCTAGAATTCCAATCATTTTCACATTGTCTTCTTCATCAGCCATCATGATTGACTTCATGCAAACCATATGATTTAATTCATCAAGAATTCTCTTGCATGGTTCTCATGCAATCATGATTAATTTCATAGTCTTCATCAAAAACCCATGGGTGTCATGCAATAATGAGGAATTTCATGGACTACATCAAAACCCATGGTTCTCATGCAATAAGGAGGAATTGCATGGTCTTCATCCAAAAACCACATTCTTCGTTAATCATCCTCATATGGAGTACACCTCACTTTCTTCTTTGTTGTAAACAATGTATCACCTTGGACACATGTTATTTGAACTTATGATCAGTACAAAAATCGTCTGAATTATCATTCCTCTACTTTATTGGAGTACTTCTTGATCAACTTCATTTTGGTCTTCCATTCCTTCATTTCATTGTAGTACATCATGATCTCCATCATGTTGATCTTCCATTCCTCCATTTCATTGGGGTACTTCTTGATCTCCTTAATTTTGATCTTCATTGACAACTATTGACAATAAATACAACCTTATACAAAAAGTGTTTCCAACAATCTCCCCCTTGTATTTTGTTTTCAATAACTTATACATCTTCTGAAATAAATTTTTAAATATCAAAATGAGAATATTCTCTTCAATCATCGTCTCTTTTCAAACATTCATTTCACTTTCTCTCCCCCTTATTGACAAGAAATACAAAGTGCATGGTAGGGAGGGTATCAATCCATACCTAAGAAATGTGTCATTAATCATTTCACTCAAAGTCTACTAGAGCAATGGCCGATGTATAAAACAAGAGGATTTTATTAAGTCAACAAGTCTGACCATTATTCACAGATCATGATACAAACATGAGATGAGAACTCATGTATTTTTTCATCAAGGGACTTTCTCTTTTGTTTTAGGTAGAAGAAAATCAAAAGTGATAGGGAATAATGAACCTAAAACTCCTGCTCTCACATCAGCAAATAGATTAAAAACATTCAAGTGCTATCGGCATGATAAGTGACCTTGGAGAACTTCCATTATTTTTATTCCACTAATAAATTCAGTAACTCACCCTTTGTAGAATGATCTAAGTAACCAAGGTTGAGAGATTGGGAAATTAAATACCTTCTCCAATGACATGTTCTTCAATAAATTTTCAAAGTAACTGCATTTGATACCAGCTGGAGTTGATATTGATTGAAACAATGATTTTGGAAGCTTCTTCATTTTTCTCCCCCTCAAGGGAGACACTTCTCATCATCTTCATCAATAGTGACCCTTCATCATATTAATCATTGAATATCATTTGAAGATTCTACTAAGGATGGAAACTTCTTTAGCTTGGCTATCAAGAGTTGACAGCATTCACTACTTCTCAGGTTCTCCCCCTGAAAGCATGCTTCACATTCAATTCCCTGCATTATTAGAACAAATAAAATACACAAATTAATAAGGGAATAAAGTGGTTCCTCCTTGATTCATCAACATGTTCTGTACAGTGGAGGTTCTTTTCTCAACCATGTTTCTCTATTCACTTTAGTTTTCATGCCTGTACATTTGAACATATGTTCTGTCATCTGTTGATGTGGCATGGATTTCTTCACATTCTGTTCTAATTTGTGTGAGGAATTGTTCTGCTTAACATCCATCTTGAATGATACATTATTACTCCTCTTAAGGACTGCTTCTTGCTCTGGTATTATGGTTAGGCAACCTTTTTCAATGTGACCAGATTTCTTGTATCTCTCACACAGAACTTCATTGACACGTTGGATTCTCTTGGTTTGCAATCTCTCATGTTGTGTGTCCTCATCATGTGAAATATTTTCTTTTCCTTTGTCACCAGCCTTGGCCTTTTCATCTTCAAGTTTCCTCATTCTTTTCAAATCTTCGGGCCAAATGACCAATATGTCATTTGGAACTGCTGTAGCTGGTTTGGGTCTTCCACATGCGTTCATCTGAGTTTCATCCCACTTAGTGTTTCTTTTGGATGAATGAACCTTCAATTTCATGGATCTAAAATCCTGGGTCTTCTCAACTTCCCTACCTGAGATCTTCTTGGGGAAAAGTGTGTTCGAACTATTCTTCAGATTTCTTCCCAATGAATATTCTTCCTTCATAGATAGCTTGTGTGACCTTCTATTCCTATCACCTATGGATATCTATTGACCTAGTCATGCACCATTATTGTGACCACTGTCGTTGCATACATCCCTAATGTTATCAAGCATTCCAAATCTAGTTGCTGTAAACATATGCTTCTGGACCATCAAATGTTGCTTCTTCTTCTCTGGATTTCTTCCTTTTGACATAGGCTTTCTTTGTGCTTTTCCATTAATGGTATTGTACCAACAATCTAGCACACAATTCCCAAATCTTTTGTAGCACCAACATTGACCCACAAATCTTTTCTTCTTTGTATCTTCTGTATGAGGTTGTTGGGCCTTCTTCTTAATTTTCTGTCCTCTATTTGAGGAACCAACTTCCATATTTTTCTTCCCATCCACCCTAGCTATGGTGGTAGGTTTCTTCTTCTCTTCTTTCCTCATCCATACTTGTTTAGAACTTTTCTTCCGACCTGCACTGATTGTAGGAATGTATTTAGAAACATGAGTACAAGATGGTTTGGATGGTACCTTCACTTTCTCAGTTTCTTGTGATAGATCAATGAGTGAAGTCATGATCTTCTTATCACATGTTGGATGTCTTTCGATAATAGGTTCCTCCAAAGAACATTGAGTCCAAGCATCACTCATTTCATTCTTTTGTGGTTTCTCAATATGTGTATTCTCAATCATGGTCAAATGTGCATCCAATTTTTGACCCTCAATATTGAGGATGATCTTCTGATCTTCAATCATGATCATCTTCTCTTCACAAGTCTTCTTCAATCCTTCAACCTCATCTTCATGCATCTTAACTTTGTTTTGTAACAAAGAGTCATGTTCACTGAATTTCATTGAAGTTAATTCCAGATAAAAACTCTTGCCTTCATTTCACTTATTCAGCTCAGCTTCAAGTGCATGGATCTTTTCTTTTAGAGTCTTATTGAATTCCTCTTTTTCCTCAAAGACTTTCACCTATTTGGTGATCTTCATACTTTCCATAACTTTTCTTTCCAACCACTTTTCCATATTGTCAGCTTCTATTTCTAGTTGAGTGATATCACCTGCATAGATTGGAATAGGCTACAAATATTAGCAACCCTTTCTTCTGGAATATCATGTAGATATGTTTTGATTTTTTCCTGAAAGATTGAATTAGGGGTGTCATCCTATCTTCTAGAAGAATCCTGAGCCACCTGCTTGATACTTTCCAAGCCTGATGTTTCTTCATTATTAGAATGGCATGGAGAAAAAGACACTAAATATTCTTTGGATATGTTGGAATTCTTTAGCTTCTTCTTCTCTTTCTTTTTCCTATTTGTCATGGTCTTTCTATATGTAGACATAAGCTCAGAAATGACTGAATCGTCATCAAGACCGGTCTTCATTGTTGACATTAGGAATGAATCTCAAATCCTCTTCTGAATAGAATTACTCTAGAATATCCAACATACGTCAACCTCCTCTGATACCACTTGTAGGACCCCGGGACACCCTAAGAGGGGAGGGTGAATCAGGGTGTCAAATTTTTCTTCTTAAAGATGTGGATCTTGTTCCCACATTGGTAGGAAGTAATTAAACCTGTATGATGGATATGATCAGTAATGAAACATTCACATGCAAAGAGATAACACAACAATTTTACTTGGTTCACCACTAAGGGCTACATCCAATGAACATACGCCGACAAGTTTATGGTCATACCAAATTCCACTAATCTTCACTAGTTGTGGATTAAAATGGTTCGGGAACATTCACTCTGTCCCACGCTCACTGCCTTTAAAAACGTTCAGGGATAGCTCACTGCTTCCCTCGGGTCACTCCCGTTGACTCCCCTAGGCTCACTACCCTTGGTGAAGTCACACTCAGTTTATAGATGTGAAGGTCTCTTCAATAGATTTTCATTGAAGTAATTTTCTCCTGTTCATAATGAGGCTTTTCTTGCATTAGAGTTCTGAGTTGATTCTCTTTTATATTAAACCTTCTACTTTAGTGCAATAACTGAATGCACTATATCTTCTTCTTCTCTTCCTTTGATTCTCAATACTAACACCTTTTTGTATTAATATATTCCCCTCTTTCTGTTTAAATTTGAGTTTAGTTGCACGAACCACTCTTCTTATCTTCGAAAAGCACAATGAGGATGTTAAACATCAGTCATGTGTGTGCAGTACCACTTCTCTTCATAAAACCAAATTGTTCACTGCTCTTCCGTCTTTGTAAATGAATACATAATTTGTTGCACTGAAGGTATCAGGAAATCTCATGGCTTTTGTGTAGCTCCACTAAGATGGGCAAGCTCCAACAACATCTAGCACTCTTCTCCAATCCTGGAACGCAAGTCCCAATATGGTGTGAAACTCTCACTACGACGCGCAAGTCTCCGGTGCGCAGGTCCAAACTGGCGCACAGGTATGACCAAACCACCTGTGTGACACTTCCTCCCTCAACTTCTAACATGCGCGACTTACTTCCTTTCTCTCCTAAACCTCCTTGGGCACACAGCCAGCAACCGGCGCGCAGCTTCAGATAATGGCGTGCAAGTCCACTTGCGCGACCACACAATACTTGCGCGACTTCCACACCTACACGATGGGAGATCTGATATTTCTAAGTTTTGAACTCTGTGAGAAATGAGGAGGGGTGGTCTTCTATTAATAGGCAAACTGGACCCCCTACGCGGTGGCGCACAATTCTCCCCTCAGCGCGCAAGTCACGACGCGCATGTATCTTCCCCTGTAAGTCACTTGCACGACCCACTTCTAAACATGCGTGAACCTCCATACTTTGCCATATTTTATGTTTTTGATCATGAAAATAAATAGGTGTGCAAGCGTAATCACCTCAAAAGCACTTCTTCTTGGTGATCTATATCCTTAAAGAACTCTTCTGCTTTTATCACAAACTCCATTATTGTGATATGTATTCTTTGAAGGAATAACATTAGCATCATCTTCTTCTATGACAATGTGATGTGCATGGCTATCTCAGAATCCCAATCCCCGCACAGCCTTCTTATAATTCCAATCATTTGCACATTTTATTCTTCATCAACCGTCATGATTGACTTCATGCAAACCATATGATTTAATTCATAAAGAAGTCTCTTGCATGGTTCTCATGAAATCATGAGTAATTTCATAGTCTTCATCAAAAACCCATGGGTCTCATCCAATAATGAGGAATTTCATGGACTTCATCAAAACCCATGGTTCTCATGCAATAAAGAGGAATTACATGGTCTTCATCCAAAAACCCCATTCTTCGTTAATCATCCTCAGATGGAGTACACCTCACATTCTTCATTATTGTAAACAATGTATCTTTTTGGACACATGTTCTTTGAACTTATGATCAGTACAACAATTGTCTGAATTATCATTCCTCCACTTCATTGGAGTACTTCTAGATCTCCTTCATTTTGATATTCCATTCCTCAATTTCATTGGAGTACTTCATGATCTCCAAAATTTTGATCTTCCATTCCTCCATCTCATTGGAGTATTTCAGGATCTCCTTCATTTTGATCTTCATTTACAACTATTGACAATAAATACAACCTTATACACAAAGTGGTTCCAACATACATATTGTATAATGTTTTATATTTATGTACGTACTAATATAGAAATTCATTTCATTTTGAATCTATAAATAGAGGTTAGAAACTCATCTATCATTTCATGGTTTTCATTCATGTGTTAGATGATAATTTATATCATTTTATTTGAAAATTATAACCAAGTATTATTTCATGTGTAAATTTGTATCCTCGCCTCTATAATGTCTCAGATAATTAGGCATGGTCATTATCTATCTTTTATATAGTATTCAACAAATTTTTTTCCTAGTGTATTCATATTTTATATTATATTTTCATTGTAACTTTTAAATAAGAACATAAAATATTGAGCACGATATTTCCTAAAAATAAGTCTTAGTGAATCTAGTAAATGATGATGAAATGATATGAGAAATGATACTTTCTTTTAAGAAAATTATTTAAGGATGTATATAAATTTTTAAGGAATTGTTTTAAAATAATTTATTATAATTTTTAAAAAAACCCTTATTGAGAATTTAAAATACTCACCCTACATTTTGAATTCATTTGTAAAGGTTGAGTAGATTTATCAATGACTTTATTTACTTTGTATATGAAGCTCATTGATGTTTATTTTAGTACAATTTTAAGTAAATGTAATAGTTGTTTCTAATTATCTGGAACCTAGACTGTCAAAGATCCTCTTTTATGTAATGTATTGTGCAATTATTCAGTTCGTTTTGATAAAACAATTACAAATCATATTTTAGCACCATATCTGGGAAATTGGGGTCATGGGTCTAGTTTTGGTATCTGAGGAATGGTCTAGATAATATTGTAGAATTAGAACAAATTAAAAATTTAAGCATACAATTTTATGAAAACCACTTTTTATTTTCATATGGAAGATAGAATATGAAGAACTAATCTTTTGTCCCTTCAAGATCAAATAATTGAGAATACAATGTTTATTTCATGTTATGATGTATATGAACCCTTTTTTAACCATTAGTTATCTTGAAAACGACTCTATAAAATATAAGATACTCCTGAAATACTCTAGTAATTCCATGGATTGGGTTTTGTTTTTCTTATCATCGTGCATGCACAACTTCATTTCTATGCACAAAAAAGAAAATATTTTGAAGGCCTTTTCAAATGTTTCACTCTATGTGAACAATAGAAACCCATAATATACTATTTGGAAGCTACAAGAGCAGATAACCTCTGCACTGCCTATCTGTGTTAAGTCATGTGTTTTAGTTTATATTGGAGACCCAGAGACTTTGAGGCCTTAGAAGATGAATCAGTTAGGTTTTCTAATAGACATCAAGTCCACTCCAACATCACATAATTTTATACACATCATACCTCTATCTCAAGAAACAATTATTGTTTACACTATTTCTACATTTATTTCATGATTATATTTTGGGAAAAATAAACTGAGGAACTTGAAACTGCTCTAAGGATCAATTTAACTGGAGAAAGCCCCCTTTTATGAGATCCCCAACACTGAAGATTTTGGTAAACGTATGGATTAATTGTTACAAGTAAATTTTTAAAATAATTAAAATTAAATTAATTTTTTTTGTTAGAGCATCAAGAATTAATCCCTAATAATTAACTTGTTGGATTATTTGAACCAATCAATTGCGGGGGTGAAATTCCATTGGGGGGGGGGGGAGAATGTAACGTCCTGAACCTGAGTTTTATTCGTAATGTTAATATTATTTTTATTGTTTATAAAAATTACCATTTTAGGAAAATAAATGAATATAATACTGCCAAAACTCAATAAATAAGAAAAAAATGAGGTACCTTTTATTTAATAAAACACTGATACATTACAACATTACATGGAAATATACTTCAACTACTCTAGTAAACTCTTAGAAAGACCAAGAAAAATAAATGGCAATCATGTAAGAAGTGTAGAAAGAAATATTGAGTAGGCTAATTCCTTTTGGTCTGCTATAGATAGAATAAAAATAGCCAGAAGAATAACAGAGATGTCGAGAATAAGAGGAATGTAGCATGCCATTTTTTGAGGTAGGAGAACACTGGTGTTTTTTGTGTTTTTAAACCTATAGGCATTTCTATTTATACTAATTTTATGGACAATGTAAAATATATATCCATTAGGGTTTAATTTTAAGGGATTGTTGACATTTTTATATGACCATTATAATTTTATAACTAGTAGGTATTTTAAGTGTTTAAAATTATTAATTCAAGTTAAATAATAATATACTTTTAATTGAAGATAATTTTTAATATTTAGATTTTAAAATTATAACATGAGTATTTATACTTTTTAGCGACTGTTGGTTTTATAGGTGTTTACTATTTCAAAATATTAAAATAATACTTGTAATCAATAAAATTAAAAAAATGCATTTCATTAATTGTATAATATAATGTTATAAAATAACAAGAATGATTTTGTAATTTTAAATAAGAATGGTAAACTGATTTCAATGTCATAAATATACCTATATATATATGTATATATACACATATGAAAATATATATATTAATTCGTTTATGGTATACATATGCTAATATATATATATATTATTTTGTAATATATATATATATAATCATTACATAATGAAAAAAAGCAAAGTATATTTATGTTTTAAATAAACATGTGGTTTGATTTATTTATTTTTTGAAAAATAATTATAATATATATGTATATATGTATATATTTTGAAAACACTAAAATAACATATATATATATATATATAAATGAATTTAAATTATAAAACAAAAAAGAAAGATAATATGATATGTTTTGTGCATATATATAATTATTTTGTATATAGGGAAACATGATTTAATATATATATATATATGTAAATGTAATTGTACATATATAGTTATATGTATTATAATAATATATGTTACGTGATTTAATAATATATTTTTAATCATGTCATGTAATATGTTTTTGATATTATATGTGTGTGTGTGTGTGTTTAATTAATTTATTATAAACATAAAATGTATTTCTTACCAAAAACATAATATATATTAATTGATAATAAATGGTGGGTGACACAAAAACCCAAATGAAGATAAGGGTGAGGTGTCACAAACACAAAAGTTGAAAAAAGTGAAATGTGTACAATTAAAGAAAAATGTGATATAAAAAAACAAAAAAAATTAAAAAATTAAATTAAATGAAGATGATCCAGTTCATATTCATCCCCTTTTTTCCTTTCGCACACTAATAGAATAGAAGAACCTCCTATATTCTCCTCCATTGGAGTCACTCTCCATATATGGCCCTATGATTTCTTATTTACCAATAGCAATGTCATAGGCTATTTTATTTAAAAAAAACCCCATCCAAACTTCCCCTACAAGATTCAGATATATCTTCAATCAACCCGTTTGATTTTTATTTTATAGTATTTATTATTTTTTCTTACTTCAGTTTTGATCAAATTCGGATTTAAAATGGTATCTCTACTTTTTGAGTAATGGTGTATAATATATCTATACACACAACCCTATTTCCACACCCAATTACTTTTAAGCCACACTCGGTCAGGCTCTCAGTTGGTTCCTAGAAACCAACAACCCCTCTTTAGATCTTAATTACGTAAGGGATTTAATAATTTTGATCAACTATGAAGCTTTTCAAAGATATACATATATATACATCCATATATATATATAAACATATTAATTTAAATCTAATCATATATATCAACATTTGTAAACTTTATAATATGAGACTATGTCTTATATTTTATTTTAAAACCAAAATTTAGTAAGGGTTTTAATTGTTTTGTTCAACATATGTTGTTATAAAAAGATATATGTACAAACATATATGTATATATGAAATCAAAACTATTTATATAGCTTAAAATTTTCATGATGATAAGTGTTTTCTATTTCAAATATTTATCTACAAATCTTATGGTTCTTCATGGTGTATTTTAGTTCATCAAATTATAATTTGTCACGACCCGTCCCCCGGGGCCTGTGTTGTAACTACCCCAAGCCCGTCTTCTATTGGCCAGGGGCTGGTGACTAGCACCAAAGGCATAAATACCAATAACTGGGAAGGGATTGCCTTTAAAAAAACATAAAAACACAGAACCAGATTACAAACGAAATCATACACTAGTAAAAACTGTATAACAAAAGATGTGCTGGAAAGTAAAAGGGGCTGGAAATACAAGCCCAACAGTAAATTAGAAGGAAAAGACAAAATAGCTGAAAGGTGTCTCGTAGCTCCTGGATCATCCAACATGGATCCTACCTGATGGGTAGGTACAGATATCCTCCTAAGTGCTCTACATCCGTCCGTCTCCTCCGGGGACTGTCTCATCGAGGGATCCACCTCCAGGTACCGTCCAGTCCTCGCACACTCTACCTCGGTCAACGCTGTCTGTCGTCTGCATCAAATACAACGAGGTGCATGCATTTCCCGTGCATGGGTGAGTATAAAAATATTCAGTAGGGACCCTGAGGCCCTCAAGGTCTTAAAAACACACTATGGATAAATCACATAAGAAAGATACAATCACAAAGTCTCAACCAACCCTACTTAGGTATATGCCCATACGTATACCTAAGTTACCAATCACAGTTCTGCTCCAACTCTTGAGCCCAAGCACAACCCAGTCTACACAGGAAGTAAAGACAATCACATTGTTGATAATGATTGAAAGATAAGACTCAGATCACACAGTTTTACATCTTTTGTTGAGGGATAAATATGATCAGATGTAGTCACTAATACATCTAAGATGTCGGACCCACACAGGATACCGGACCATGTACTCTATTGAACGCACACCTGATACAGAAATAGAAGTCATAAATGTCAAACCCACATAGTATTCCGATATAGTATTCATCTTTTTTGGACCCAGGGAGGATTCTGGTATAGTAGTCCTCACTGTCGAACCCACGTAGGATTCTGATACAGTAGTCGTTAAAGCCTGCTCTAGGGCTTCCGCACACAGCACGCATGATTCCAAGAGGGTCCGCCTATCAAGCCATGTGTCAATAAATAAACTGTCATGAATTCTTGAGTTGTTGTATCCTGATGTTCCGTCTCATCAAAATGAATCCAACGCGACAGACAGCGCGTCAATCGAACCCCCAGGCTAAGAGTTATTGGCATTTCGGTTCGAGGGGCCTGGTTGTATTTACGCTTGGTCCAAACCTAACTGTTTTCTAAAGTTTTCCAAAAATCACTTAGAGTATCGCAAAAGGACCTCCTAATCTCAAGGTTCTCAGTGCCATAGAGGGAACGTCATTCGGACACACGGTCTTGATGATATTCTCATTTAAGCGAAGTGGGGCCCAGCTCGTCAAGTCCAGTGGGCTGGCGGGTCGGCCTGACCTAGCTCAGCCAGTCCGACCCGATTCGGGGGTTGGCCCGGCCTAGTTTGGTGGGTCCAACCCGGCTGGGGGGGGGGGGGGGGGGGGGGTCGGCCCGACCCGGTTTGGCGGGTCCAACCCGGCATGGGGGTCGGCCAGGCCCAGTGGGGCGCAGACCACCTACAGGCCCGGCCCGCGTTGCGGGCAGGGCCGGTTGGCCCTACGGTGCCACCGCCTCTTCTTCTAGCCGGGCGGCTATACCTGGATGGTTCTATTTGGAGAACATGGGCCATAGTTCTCCTCACGCGGTGCCTATGGTCACCATGGTTTTTGCAGCCTGGCCAGTTCGCCTAGCAGAGCGGCCTGCGGAAGCGGCCCGCGGTCTTCTCTACCGCATGGCACCTGCGGGCTCCACGGTCCTCCATCCCATCTGCCCGTAGCCAGCCAGTTCTTGTAGCCTGGCTGGCATGAGGCCGGACAATTCTTCTTCAGTTGAGTGGCTCACGGTTGCGGGGTTTCCCTCCACGCGGCACCTTCGTCCGCCACGGCTCCTGCTCGCAGACCGACAGGATCGCCCGGCCGGTTGTGCCACGGTCCGAGCATCCCGAGAGGGCGCCGGTCTCCATCCATGTGGTTGGCGCGTGGCCAGTTTTTTTGTTGCCTCCTCTGGTCATCGACGCCATCGCCCCTTCATCCCATGGTTCTTCTCCGCCGTGGTGCAACCGCACCATGCCCTTTCGACATCGCCTCTGACATCAATCAACAATAACCAACGAAGGGATGATGGGCTGTGTTGGTTCGGCCTGCACCCTCTGTATTAGATGATATCATTTGGATATTGAAGAACCAAGGCATTCATCAAATAAAAAGGGTATAATTTTGTTCATTCCAAATTAATCAAATCCCCCTACCTCAAATCGAAGTACGTTGTCGAAGTTTCAGAAAGAGGATGGACGTCGATTTCGTTGACGTCGGGACACATCTGAGGATGGAGTGTCATCGACGTTCCTTTTGGGCAGTGTATACTCTCTTAACGCAGTAGGAGGTCATTGAATATGTTCTTCTTGTTCTTCAGAGACGAGGAGTGTTCTTCGTTTGAACAGGTTGTTCTTCCATGAGCTCTCCCAGGATCTCCAAAGGATAAGCGCCAAGCCAAAATAAGACAATATCCTGCCTAACATTTTAATATTTCCATGTATTTCAAATTAATTAAGAAGAATTCATAACACTTCTAATTAATTAATTAATTTTGGGAGCTCAATTAATTAATTAATGGCATTGGCACTTTAATGAGAGAAGGTGGGAGGTGGAGTGTTTCGAAATTAAAAAGGGAGAGTTGGAAGTTTAAGAGACTCCCTTAATTAAAAGAGAGTAATATAGGGAGTTCAAGGGGAGTAGAGAAGTTTTATATTCATGTGGGCCCCACCACAAAATATCCACCCATGGGAGGTTATGTGGGGGTGGGCCCACCTCCAACTTCCCTTTGGAGACAATAACCATCACCCAAATGAAGTTATGTCACACATAATTTTTACTTAATTTTTTAAGAATCCCCAAAAATTAAAATCCATAATTGATAAAATGAAACCATGGTAATGGTATCCATAAGAGATTACCAGCGCTGCGAGTTCATCGGTATCCTTGTATTTCAATTCCGAGCATCAGTTCAAAAGATATAAAATCTCGCATGTATGTTCATTGAAGGTACCCGATCAAAACTTCAGAAAATGATTCCGGGCACACCGGGCCTTGGAATCAGGTGCCGTCAGAAACTACAGACCCATAAAATTCCCATGTATCTATGAAAATTTTCCACATGATTTTAGGGTCTTTAAATTCTCCCCACATCATGGCTTTACATCCCCTTAAGCTACAACACATACAAATGGAACAAATGGGGGTACTGAGCATGCATCTGAGCCTCCCGCTCCCATGTTCTCTCCTGGAGGTTGACATGCTGCCACCGAATGCGCACCAGTGGAATCAACCATCCACATAGGACCTGCTCTTGTAAATCCTCAATCTCTACTAGAACGTTTGTGAATGTCACCTTGTCATCGATGTCCTGCTCCCCATGGTCGATGATGTCGGACGGGTCGTGCACGTATCTCTTCAACTGAAATGCGTGGAAGACGTCGTGCAGCTGGTTCAACTGAGGTGGAAGGGTCAAGCATTAATCCACCTCACCTACCCAACTGAGGACATGGAACGGTCCAATGAATCGTGGAGATAACTTGCCGCATTGACCAAATCTCCATAGACTTCATCGATGTTAGACCTGTAGGAAGACGCGGTCGCCATCCTCGAACTCCAGTGGTCTCTGTCACCTATCAGCATAGGACCTATTCCTGCTCTGTGCAGACTTCATTCGCTCCTGGATGATCTTCACCTTATCCGTCTTAGCCTGCACCATCTCTGGTCCTAAAAGTACTGACTCTTCCGGGTAAGTACATCACAGTGGTGATCTGCATGGTCGGTCTTACAATGCCTTGTAAGGTTCCATCCCGATGGTGGAGTGGTAGTTGTTGTTTAATGAAAACTCTGCCAGGGGTAAGTGATCTTCCTACCTGTGACCAAGGTCAAGGAAATATTCATAGAGCATGTCATCGAGAGTTTGAATGGTCCTCTTAGTCTGACCATCCGTCTGAGGATGGAAGGCAGTGCTCAAGCGAAGCTACGTCTCAAAAGCTTCCTACAACCCCTTACAGAGCTGGTAAGTGGAAGAGGTATCTCGATCGGAGACAATCATTGATGGAACACCATGAAGCATACAATTTTATTTACTTAGAGGCATCCCAAGCTCTCTACTAAGCCCTGATCTCTAATCGGTAGGAAGTGGGCCGACTCGGTGAGTCGGTCAACAATCACCCATATAGTGTCGTGCCCTCTATATGTATGTGGATGTCCCGTCACAAAATCCATGGATATCCCATCCCACTTCTAGTCTGGGACCTCTAAGGGCTGAACCAAGCCTACTAGAACCTAGTGAATTGCCTTCACATACTGAAAATTGAGGCATCGTGAGACCAACTCTGCTACCTCCTTCTTCATACCCAGCCACCAGTACTGTCGTTTGAGGTCCTGAACATCATCACCACTTCTGGATGAACCGCTAAAGGGGATGTGTGGAACTCCCTCAACACCTCCTCTTGTAATGCAACCAGAACCATGGTACATCCTCTGAAGAGGATGACGTGCTCCCCACATTTAGAAAACCCATCAGGTGCTTGCCCTTAGGATATCTGAGCATGTCACGTCTCATAGTCAACTTCCCCATGTTGTGCCTCTCTGACTCGATGAATAAGTGGAGGAGTGACTGTGAGAGATTGCAGAAAAGCTGCTCCATATCTATCCACAAAGGATATCTGCAACATGGCCAGCTGTTCTGTCCCCTCTCCTAGAAGCTAAATTCATGATCACCTACTGAGAGCATCTACCACAACGTTCCCCTTTCCTGGAGTATAAACTATATCAAAGTCATATTACTTGAGGAAATGGAGCCGTCATCACTGTCTAAGGTTCAGGTCCTTCTGCGTGAAGATGTACCTGAGACTCTGGTGGTCAGAGTATGCTATAAAATGCTCTCCAATCAGATTGTGTCACCACATCTTCAAGGCGAAGACCATGACTGCTAACTCCAGGTCATGAGTAGCATAGTTCTTCTCATGCTGTCTCAACTGCTATAAACCATACGCGATCACTACTTGTTCCTACATCAGAACACACCCGACTTCATTTCCAGATGCATCACAGTAAACTACGTACCTTACACCCTCCTCTAGTAGCCTCATGATGGGAACACTGTTCAATCTCTACCTCAGCTCTTGAATGCTCTGCTGGAATCTATCTGACCACACGAAGGGTTTCCCCTTCTTAGCTAAAGCTAAAAGTGGTGTTGCAACTCTGGAGAATTTTATCACAAATCTCTGATAGTAACCATCCAGACCCAGGGAACTGTGTACCTCCGTCACACTCCTGGGTGGCTCCCAAGAAAGTACTGCCTCAAATCTTCGCTGGATCAACTGCAACTCCAGCCTCTGAGATGACATGTCCCAAGAAATTAACCTATTGAATATAGAACTGGCACTTCGAGTGCTTACCATAAATCTGGTGCTCTCGGAGTGTGTCTAGTACTACCCGCAAATTGTAGGCGTGCTCCTCCTCAATAGTCGAGTAAATCAGTATGTCTTCGATGAAGACTACGACAAATAGATCGAGGTAAGGTTGGAAGATTCTATTCAGGAGACTCATTAACACTGCCAGAGTGTTGGTTATGCTGAATGGAATAACCAAGAACTTGTTGTGGCCATACCGACACCTAAATCCCATCTTCTGCACATCCTCGTCTCAAACTCTGCGCTGGTGATAGCCTGATCTAAGGTCTTTCTTCGAGAACCATTGTGCTCCCTTGTGTTGATCAAAGAGGTCGTCAATCCTCGGGAGTGGGTACTTGTTCTTCACAGTCACCTTGTTTAGGCGATGGTAGTCAACACACTGTCTCGAGCTCCCATTCTTCATCTTGGAAAACAAAATTTGAGATGCCCAGGGTGAAACACTAGGTCGGATAAACCCCGTCTCCTCCAAGTTCTCCAGCTGTACTTGCGACTCACGAAGCTCAGAAGGAGTCATCCAATATACTGGAGTAGATATTGGTGTTGTACTGGGATACATGTTAACTTAGAAGTCTACCTATCTACGACGAGGTAGTTCTAGAACCTCATCAGGGAAAACATCCACATACTGATCCACCACAACAGGAAAACTTGGACTCTGTAGATAAACCGCTCTAAGGATGAGACTAGCAAATAGATGTGTGATCGGCTACATACTCCTCCGCGTAAGTCCATCCTGCAATGAAAAGTATTCCTTCTCACCGGTGAAGGTGCACCTGGTCCCATCCGTGCGGATACACCACACTTCATTCCTAATACAGTCAATTTGAGCATGAACTATGGATAACCAGTCCATAGACAAGATGACGTCGTAAGGCCTCGACGCCACTGCAAGATGATCCGAGCTGAAGTTCTCACCTCTTAGAGTATGTTCAAATTACCATAACTAGTGTGTAATCATTATGTCTTCTCCTGTAGGAGTCTCTATCCATAAGGATCGAGACAACGGCTCTGTCAGAATCTCCGAGCTCCAATTGAGGGTAGTGGCAATAAAAAATGACGTGCACCTGTGTCTATAAGTACTGCAACAAGGGTGGAGTAGGCACATATAGTACCTAAAATCATCTCAGGTGCACCATGGTAAAAGGCCTTGACTTTCTAGAGCTGAGCTCGCCTCTTTCTACTAGCTCCCTATGGTTGGGGTGGACTTCTTAGTGGTGGTGGTGACCCTGCCCTCCGCATGCATTGAACTGTCTGCTCCTCATATAGCAGGCTCTGTCTCGTGTGCCCCGCACAACCGAACATGTATCCTGGGGTCTTCCACCTGATGGCCTGGTCCTCTTGGACCTCTCCGTCATCTATCTACTGTTTTTTGCAGAAGACTCCTCTATGTGTGGCCCTGTGGTGGGTCTCGCCACTAGTGACTGCTAAGTGAGAAAACTCTCTACTAGAAGGGCTCGCTCCACACCCTCGACTGCGTCAGAATACTGGGGGGAATCGTCGAAGCTCTGATCTCATGCCTGAGTCCTTGCTCGAAGGTCCGGGCCCTGAATAATGGGTATCGTACCATATAAGTGGAGTATCATGAGAGGTCAGCGAACCTCACTGAGTACTGAGCTGTTGTCATGTTGCCCTGCTGCATATGAAGTAACTCCTGAATACGCACTGCACGAAGGGTGGCTGGAACAAAATCTAAGAGAAAAAGACACTTGAAGTTTGTCTAGAGTAATGATTCCTCATCATGCACCTGAAGCATTAGGATCCACCATTTACCTGCTACTTCATACAGGAGACTCATGGAAAGGATCACAATGTGGTTGTCAGGTGTCCCTACCAATTTGAAAACTCTCACGACAGCCTCCATCCAATCCTCGGCTGCCTGTGGGTCCGTCTCTCGCATGAACATGGGCAGCCTCTAGTGCTGGAACTCATGCAATGCACTCAAGTGGTGTGCACTCTCTACTGCTGAAACTGGTGGTATCGGTGGCCCAATGGGTAGTGGTACTGCTGGTACCTCTACTGTGATTGGGCCCCGCAACGAGGCATCGTCGCTCGGTAGGCTACCATCTAATATGAAACTCAGAACCCTAGTTGGATGCCTTCATGGGTCCATCCTAAATAGAAACAGGTGTTCCATGGTTAAAACAGTATACCTGGTGATCTGACACAAAATAATCATGAAGAAAACTTTTTCAAAGGAAACACACATGCAATCAGTGTTTTCGTGCACTGAGTCGGAGATTAGAAGTCAGGGTCTTATTGTATTGATACGTCAACCTCTGCATCAACACCGGTTTCCCTAAACTGATAACCACAGCCAGAACACTTATAAATATTTCTGCTAAAATAATCAGATTCCATGTTCTATGGTTCAACCTCCCTCTGATACCAATTTGTCATGGCCCGTCCCCTGGGGTCTATGTTGTATCTACCCCAAGCCCGCCTTCCATAGGCCAGGGGCTGGTGACTAGCACCAAAGGTGTAAATCACTATAACTGGGAAAGAATTTCCTTTAATAAAACATAAACACACACACAACCAGAGTACAAGAAAAATCATATACTCCGTAAAACCTGTATAACAAAAGATGTGATGGAATGTAAAAGGGGATAGAAATACAAGCCCAACAGTAAAGTACAAGGAAAAGACAAAACATCTGGAAGGTGTCTAGTAGCTCCTGGATCATCCACCACAGATCCTACCAAAGGGTAGGTATAGATAGCCTCCTCAATGATCCATGTACTTCCATCTCCTCCGGGTACTGTCTCGTCATGGGATCCACCTCTGGGTACCGTCCAGTCCACGGACACTCCGCCTCGGTCAGCACTGTTCGTCGTCTGCATCCAACACAACGAGGTACGAGCATAGCCTATGTAGGGGTGAGTATAATGATACTCAGTTGGACCCCGATGCCCTCACGGTCTCACAAATACACTAAGGATAAACACCATAAGGAAGATATGATCACGAAGTATCAGCCAACCCTACTTAGGTATATGCCCATATATATACCTAAGTTACCAATCACAGTTTGGCTCCAACTCTCTAGCCCAAGCACAACCCAGTCTACACAAGAAGTAATGTAAATCACATTGATGATAATGATTTAAAGAAAATACTCATCTCACACAGGTTTACATCTTTTTTATAGGCATAGAGATGATCAGATGTAGTCACTAATTTATCTAAGCTGTCGTACTCACACAGGATACAAGACCAGCTAAGCTGTCGGACCCACACAGGATATAAGACTAGCTACTCTGTTGGACCCACACATGATATAGGAACATAAGTCAGAACTGTCGAACACACATTGGATTCTAGTATAGTAGTCATTGTAGTCGAACCCACAGAGTATTCCGGTACAGCATTCATCGCTGTCGAACCCATGTAGGATTCTGATACCATAGTCGTCGTAACCAGCTCTAGGGTTTTCGCACATAGCACGCTCGATTTCGGGAGGGTCCGCTCCTCGAGCCAAGTGTCTATACATCAAATATCAAGAAGTTATGATTTTATGTATCCTGAAGTTCCATCTCATCAAAAGGAACCCAACGCAATAGACGGCGCGTCAATCGGACGCCCAGTCTAAGAGTTATTGTCATTTCTGTTCCAGGGGCCCGGTTGGATTTATGCTTGGTCCAAACCCAGACATTTTCCAATGTTGTCCAAAACTCACTTAGAGTGTCACAGAAGGACCGCCTCGTCACGAGGGTCCTAATGCCGTAGATGGTGTGTCGTTTGGACGCACAGTCTTGATGATATTCTCATTTAAGCGAAGTTGGGCTCGGCCCGTCATGCCCAGTGGACTGGCGGGTCGGCCCGACCCGGCTCGACGGATCCAACCCAGCTCGGTCCGTCCTGGCTCGGCCGGTTCGACCCGGCTTGGGGGTTGGCCCAACCCGGTTTGGCGGGTCGTCCAGGCCCGGTATGGCGGGTCCGACCCGTCTGGGGGGTCGGCCCGACCCGGTGGGGCGCAGCCCACCTGCGGACCCGGACTGCGCTGCGGGCTGGTCTGGTTCTCCTGGCGGTGCCATGTGGCGCTGACTCTTCCACTAGCTATCTAGTTGTAACCGGCCGGTTTTTCCCGGCACATGCGGCCAGCGGAAGTGGGTCGCGGTTCTCCTCATGTGACGCCTACGGGCGCATCAATTTTTCTAGCCCGGGCGGCAAGTGGTCGGCCGATTCACCCAGCAGAGCAGCCGATGGAAGCGGGATGCGGTCTGCTCTGCCACGCAGTGCCGGTGGGAACCGCGGTCCTCCAGCCCGGCCGGCTGTAGTCGGCCGTTTTTTCCAGCCTGGACGGCATGAGGCCGGCTAGTTCTTCTCTGGCCAAGCAGCGTGAAGATGGGGGCCGCGGTCTCCCTCCATGTGGCACCTTCGTGCACCGTGGCTCTTGCTCGCGGACTGACGAGATCGGTTGGCCCGTTGTGCTGCGGTCCGGGCAGCCCGAGCAGTAGTCGGTCTCCCTCCGTACGGCCGACGCGCAGCCCCCACTACCACCGACACCACCGCCCCACCATCCCGTGGTTTTTCTCCGGCATGGTGCGACGACACCACGCCCTTTCAACTTCGCCTTCAACGTCGAGCAACAATAACCAATGGAGGGACACCATGCCATATTGTTTCGGCTCGTGCCCTTCGTATTAGATGATATCATTTAGATAACGATGAACAAAGACATTAATCAAAGAACGAGGGTATAATTTTATTCATTTAAAATTAATCAAATCCCCCTACCTCAAATCGATGTACATTGTCGATATCATGGAAAGAGGATGGAAGTCAATTTCGTTGACCTTGGGAAACATCCGAGGATGAAGTGTCGTCAATGTTTCTTGTGGGTGGCGTCTACTCTCTTAATACAGTAGGAGGTCGTTGAAGATGTTCTTCATGTTCTTCCGAGACGAGGAGCATTATTCATTGGAACAGTTTCTTCTTCCATGAGTTCTCCCAAGTACTCCAAAGGATAAGTTCCAAGCCAAAATAAGACAATAGCCTCCCTATCATTTTAATATTTCCATTCATTTCAAATGAATTCAAAATAATTCATAACACTACAAATTAATTAATTAATTGTGGGAGCTCAATTAATTAATTAATGGTGTTGGCACATTAATGAGAGAAGGTGGGAGGTGGAGAGTTTCAAAATTAAAAAGGGAGATTTGGAAGTTTAACAGACTCCCTTAATTAAAAGAGTGTTACATGGGGAGTTCAAGGGGAGTTGAGAAGCTTGATATTCATGTGGGCCCCACCACAAAATATCCTCTCATGGTAGGTTATGTGGGGGTGGCCCCCACCTTCTAATTACCTTTGGAGAGAAGAACCACCACCCAAATAAAGTAATTTCACACCTAACTTTTATATAAATTATTAAGAATCCCCAAAAATTTCCATCCTTGATAAAACGCAACTACAGTAAAGGTCTCCTTAAGTGATTATCGGCACTGCGAGTTCATCGGTGTCCTCAGATTCCAATTCCGAGCATCGATTCAAAATATATAAAAACTCGCACGTAAGTTCACAGAATGTACATGATCAAAACTTCAGAAAATGATTCTGGTCACACCGAGCCTCAGAATCTGGTGCCATCAGAATCTCCGGACTGGTAAAATTCCCATGTATTTAAGTAAAAAATTATCCACAGGATTTCTGGGTCTTTACATAATTATTTTAGAATATATATATATATATATATGTTAAGGGTTTTAATATTATTCTATATATTGAAGATTTAATTTGAATATATATTTATATGTCCATTTAGATACATCCTCTTATTACATTTTCATAATTTATGGGAATTGTAATTTTTGTGCAAATAGTTTGAATTATCTATTTATCAGTCTTCATTTAATATATATATATATATATATATGTATATATATATATCTAACATAAATTATTTTCAGAACATATAAGAAAAAATAGATTATATAATGTTATTTTTTATATCATAATTGTATAGATTCATTTAAATTATAAATTCATGTTTTAATTCATGGTTGTGTCGTGAGTTTAATTATTTTATTATGTTTTGATTTTCCATTTTAAATGAATATGTTATGTTTTAAAAAATTATGTTTTAAATTCTTGATGAATCTTCTACAACAAATATTGTTATTAATTGAAGTTTATGTTTTATTTTTCTTTCATATTAATTATTATAATTGATATTCTTATTTATCAATTTTTTTTTCAAAAACATGAATTTACATTGTGATGAAGAGAATTTTAAATTCAACGTCATATGTGTATATATATATATACATATACATGCATGAAATGTTTATTTTCATTTGATAGGGTTTTTAATTAAATTGTGATTTCTAAGACATATGGTTTGTAAAGGATAAACTATTTTCAACTTATAAGAATTTTATACATTTATATATATATATATATATTTGTGTGTGTGTGTGTGTGTACAGATTTATATACATGTATGTTAATGTATGTTTTTCAATCTTTTATATTAAATTTTTGGAATTAAAAACATAATGATTTAATTTATATCCAACAATTTTTGTTTTACAATTGAGTACATATAAATATGTACTTATTTTATGTATTTATGTATATATGTTCAAAAGGTTGTTATCAATTAAAAAAAACTTTTCCCACGTTGTTATAATTTTTTTATCTATGATAGATAATAATTATATAACCATATTTTGTTATTATCTTCCTTAAAATTTTATAAATGTTTATTATTTTCATATCGTAGTTATTATTTCATGTATATTCACATGTGTATATTCATTTGTTTTTTAAAAATGGTTTTTATATTATTTCCAAATCCATCTACAAAGTTATAATTTATCAATTTATGGTAAATGGTTATGAGTAACATAGTTTTTAAATAAAAATAGTTATAATATTATGTGAAAAAGACAAACAAGCTATTATTTTAGTTGTGCAAACTATCAATTTATGTGAGAAATTTCTTTCAGACCTCATGTTATGTCAATCATAGTTTGTAATGACCATCATCTAATATTTAAATGACGTTCAATTAAATTTAGAGAGCACATATATTTTTTATTAATTATCTTATTTATTAGTTCATTTCAAATAAAGAAGGTTATTTACGTGGAATATGTATATATTGGTTATGTTTATCTCCACTCAAATGAGGAATGCATTGGAATTATTTTGTGATGGGTGGAGCCTGTTATAGCCTCTCAAGGCATCAGTAGGTCTCGTGAGACAAACTAGTGTCCTGGAACATTACCTTGACAGAATGATTATGATTTTTAACATTATGTATTCCCTAGAGGAATGAATTTGACTTAGAAAGTGACGGGTGGGGCCCGTTATAGCCCCTCGATGCTTTGGTAGGTCTCATGAGACAAAACTGTTTGGGGTTTTACCTATTTGTTTTATAGTATTAGAATAAGTCCTTGATTGAATTGTTATGATATCTGACATTATCCATTCCCTCCTTATGATATTATTATCTGACATTCCATGTGATTAGTCGAGTAATAGAATATCCGTGTATAAGAATCAATTTCTTATAAACATTTATATGGATTTATTTAATCACATTCACATGGTATAATGTCTTAAATTTAAATATTTACTAATATAGAAAATAATTTAGTTTTAAATCAATAAAATGAGCTTAGAAACACATCTATCATTTCATGGTTTTCATTTATGTCTTATATGATTATTGATATAATTTTACGTAAAAAAATATAAAAAAGTATTATTTCATGTGTAAATTTCTATCACCACACCAAGACTGTCCCAAATAATTAGTCATGATCATCATATTACTTCTATGTAGTATTCCATTCATTTTGTTTCAAGTGAATCTATAGTATATAATGCATTTAATTTGTAACTTTTAAATAAGTACATAAATTATTGAGCATTTTCTTTCATATAGAACTTAGTAACTCTTCAAAAATGATGATAACATGCAATGAGAAATGATATTTTCTTTTAAGAAAATGATTTAATTATGTATAATAATTTTTGAAAAAATAGTTGAAATGAATTTATTAATTATTTTTAAAAACCCATTACTGGGGATTTTAAATTCTCACACTACATTTTGAATTCATTTCTACATGTTGGGTAGATTTATACATAAAATTTATCACCTTCTAGAACTAGTTCATTGAAGATTGTAAAAGTGTAATTTTGAGGAAATTTAATAGTGGTATCTAGATATCCAAAACCCAGACCGGTAAATATCCTCATTCATTTAATTCGATGTGTAATTATCCAATTACTTTTGATAATAAAATATCAGATCACATTTTAGAACTAGCTCCAGTCAACTAGGGTCAGAGCAATAAAACATATAAAAATATTGTAAAAATAACAACCCTTGTAGTTTATTGGGATTCACTTCATAAATAATACTTTCTTAAATGGTGGGTTCCCAAATGAAATTGGAAAAAACGTACATGATACAAGCACCATCAACCTAGAGTGGGAAGTAAAATGTTTTTTTTTTGAAATAATAGAAATTTTGGAAAACATTGTGCTTGATATAAACTCCAATGAAAAATATTAATATCCTAAAAAGGTAATACAATGATTAATAAATTATTTTTAAAGAGTAACAATAATGAAAATGCAGTGAATGAGGGAAAACCCGAAGAAACAATGTTGGGTTCAAGGATTTCCCCTTACCTTTTATCCGAACACTTTCTTCTCTTTAGAGACCCATATAATGAAATTATATTCATTAATAAAAATTTATATTTCTTTTATTCATCAATATGGTTTATTATGGTTTCATTAAGTTTTTTTATGATCCTTTGGATGAGTTATAGATTTTAAATTCATAGTTCGGGAGTGTTCTTTTTCTTTGTTTTCATAAACGATTCACTTGTACACATAAGTGAAAGTTCTTTTAAAACGTGGATAAACATACATAATTGATACTAAATTTTATTAATGATATTATAGTATAAAAAATGATATTATATTGAATTTTTCTATATACCATGAGGATGAATCATTATACAAAATTTAATGATGATTGTTTTAGGTGAATTTGGGAGCTTTTTGGATCACAATAAAAATGTTTTGATTTATAATTTAGTATTATATAAAAAAGTTGCACCTAGAACATAAAATGGGAAAAAACATATACGTATTAAAATCTTTTTTGAACCTTTTAATGGTTTTATTGATAGCCTGGATGTAATTGAAGGAAAATTATGGTGCATCGCCCAAGATGATGGTAAATGGACAATCACAGGAAATGATTTCAGTTTTAAAAATAAAACAGAGAGAGGAAGGAGTATAATGAATAATATTAAATTAACATGATATAATAACATTATATCAATCATACTTGAGTTATAATGACATTTGGATAAGATAAGTTGAGGATAAGAGAAGAAATGAAATGAAATTTGAAAAGAAAATTGAAAGAAAAGAGAGAGAGGAATTACCTCTTGAATCCTCCTCAAGGCACCTAGGCTTGGTCATTTGATTAGACCAAGAGATCTTTGACGTGGGGAAGGGTCTAGGGAAGAGCATTGGGAAGAATTTGGACATGGATTTAATCTTGAGTGGTGTGAGTAAATGAGGTACTGATGGGTGGTATTTATATTGGAGGGGAGAGGGATTTTCTCAATATTATTATCATTAATTTATTATTTCTCTACAAGATAAGAAATATTGATTAATCTTGTGAATAAATATAGTAACTTGACAATGCGAGTTTTAACCAATGTTATTTAATCATCAGAACATCATTCATTACTCTACACTTTATGTATTTATAATTTATCGTAAATTATCATATTTTATTATTCAAAAAATTAATGTATTTTAGGAAAATCCTAAAAATTAAACCTAACCATTTTTAGAAATTTATAATCCAAAAATGAATCCATTTTATTAACATAATTTTCTATATTTGAATAATTTAATTTTTAAATAAAATAATCATTTAATTTGAAAATACAGATTATAAAATTAAATCTAATTTTGTAACACTTTAAAAAATTACATAAGGTCTCATAAAATTATTATATCACCACAAGACATCAAAATACTAGTTTATAAATAAATTTTATAAAAATAAATTTTCTTTTTAATTATTAAATAATTCATTAAATATTTTTAACTTATAAAAATAACAACACTATAATATTTTTATATCATATTTTCACTTATAATATGGTTAAATTTTATTTATACTATCACTAGTAAGGTTACTATTCACATTTATCATTTAATTTTCATAAGGGTATTTTTGAAATTCAAATCACAGAAGTGGAAAAATTATATTTAAAGGATAGATCAAATTTAGTAGATAATTTAAGAATTATGTGAAATTGGGTTTCATAATGTTATTTTATTTTATTTTACTATATGGAAAAATTATAATAAGGTAATTCCATTGATAAAAAATTCGGTCGCCACATTCTTCTTCCCTTTATAAATTTCTCCTTCAAAATTTTGTTTTACATAAACACGTGAGGGTACTTCTTCATCATAACATCATTTGGTTCCCATGTTTCTTCTTCAAACATATAGTTCCTCCATAAATCATTGAAAAGGTGGGTTGCCTTGTTACTTATAACCTTATCACTTTGGCCCAGAATGATTAATGGATTCTCCTCATAAGAGGGATAATCATTTATCTATACCACCATTGTGTTCAGTACATGTGAGGGATCTGGTATGTACTTCTTTAGGAGTGATACATGAAACACATCATGAAAATGACCCATATTCTGTGGAAGTGCAAGCTGATAGGCCACAAATCCTATGCGGTAAAGGATCTAAAAGGGGACAATGTACCTTGGTCTTAACTTCCCTTTCATTGCAGTCCACATAACTCTCTTCCATATTTAATTTCATAGGATTCAAAAGAATACATTATCTCCAACATTGAACTCCATGTCCCTTCAATGGTTGTCAACATAGCTATTTTTTCAACTCTAAGAATCATAGATATATTGTTGGATGGATTTTACTTTTTATATCATCTCTTATACAAGATTAGGTCCATGTATCTTCCTTTATCCAACTTCATCTCAAGAGGTTGGAGTTCTACGTCACTCTCCATTCAGTGCATCCCATGGAGCCATCTGAATATTCGAGTAGAAACTATCATTGTATGAGAACTCAACCAATGAATGATGTTCATATCATACACCTTTGAATTATACTGAGAATAATATTATCATATCTTCACGAATCTGAATAGTCCTTTATTAAAAGCCATCTTTTTGGGGGTTATAGTCCACGCTAAAATTTAATTCAGTACTGACTCCTCTTGAATATATATGTGAAACTATGATCACAATCAAAGATAATCGAGGTTGGATACTCATGTTGTCTCAACACTTCCTTCAAATATATCTTAGCAATTCTTATAAGAAGGAGATATTCTCGAATAGTGATAAAGTGGGAAGTCTTGGCGAGTCAGTCCACCACAACCGAAATCCCATTATTTCCTTTATATGTCTTCTAGAGACCCATAAAAATGTCCATGGTGACATTCTATCATTTACACATGGGTATAATAAATTTTTGCATCATCCATTTGGACTTTCGTTTGTATCCTTTAACATGCTGACATATAATGAACATGAAAATATATTCTACAATATTCATCTACAGGTTATCCCCCCAGAAGTGTTCTTAGAGATCCCACTACATCTTAGTGCTTCCAAGATGGATAGAGAAAGGTTAGCAATATGATTTATCAAATAGATCATTCTTTATCCCAGGTAATGAGGGAACAAAAATATGTGCTCGAAACCAAATCACACCATTATCATCGGTATGAGACTCTTGTATCTTCCCTTCCATGAAGGAATTTACCATCTTTTGCAACCACGTATCATCCCCATATGCCTCCTTAATCTTCTATTGGATATATTGTTTGGAAATAATTTGGGAAACATAGGATGTATTCCTTTTTATTATTATTTCCAAATATATCCTTTTTATATCTATTAAGATAGGTTCTTTCTCAATCCGCAACATGGATAGAGTTGTAGGTTCGTGTCTACTAAGAACATTAGCAACCATATATTCCTTTCCAGGTTGATAGTGAATAGAGAAATTGTGGTCTTTGATAATATCTACCAATCTCCTTTAAGTCATTTTGATCTTATTTAGTATGAATATATACTTTATGATATTGTGATAGGAATATATATCACACTTCACACCATAGAGTTAATGCCACAAAATTTTCAAGGAAAAAAATCATAGCTTCTAGCCCATGATCATGTGTAGGGTATTTATGCTCATGGATATTTGACTCCCATGAAGAATATGATATCACACTATCAATTTTCATGAGTAAAAAACCCAATAATTTCTTATAATAATCACTATATATTACAAATCATTCCCCACTTTTCGGTAATGTGAGTACATGTGTAGTGATCAACCTTCTATTTAGCTCTTTAAATCTTTCCTCACATTATTCCATCCAAACCAACTTCACCCATTTCATTGTTAACATAGTTAATGGGTTTGAAAATCATAAGAAATGTATCACAAAATGACATTAATACACAGCTAAGACAAGAAAACTATATATTTTTATGACACTAGAAGGTCTCGTCCATTACTCAATTACCTTGGTTCATTAAGGGGTCATAGAAATTCCCTCACTTATGATCACATGTCCCATGAATGTGACATGATGCATCCAAGATTCACACTTTCAAAATATGGAATACCACCTATCCTTCTTCAATATCAGCAGCACATGAATTAGATGTTCTTCATGTTCCTCCTTTTTCGAAACATGGAATACCACTTATAAAGAAGGTAGTCTTATGAATATCTTCCATATTAGCCTTAAACTACTGATATAAAGGATAAATATCCACCTTTGAGAAGTATTGAAATACACATAACTGATTAGAAAATTCCTAAATCCTTGGAAGAGGATAGTTGTTCTTTATAGAGATCTTATTGAGTTCCTGATAATCGATAAAGAGCTGTATTGATCCATCCCTCTTCTTGAAAAATAACACTAGTTCACCCCAAGGTGATGCACTAGGGAGGATGAACAATTTGTCCAAATTCTCTTTCACTTTATTATTTAACTCATCCAGTTCGATATGAGCCATCCAATAGGGATGCTTTGAGATAAGAGTAGCTGCTAGTGTGAGATCTATTAAGAAATCTACCTAACGATCTGGTATAATTTTTGGGTAACTCTTTGGAAAATAAATCATTTTATTCCCTAATGATGATAACTTCCCCAATTTTGACACTTTCCTTGAATCAACCATTTATGTGAGGTATGATTCTCCACAGGGAATCAACACTCACACTATTGAAGGAATTTTAAAAGGAGACTCATGATCTTCCTTGTATCTATGAAGGATAATGGCAATGTTCAAGATATGAAAATATATTTCCTTTTCCGGATAATTGATATGTGTTCAATATGAGGAGAGAAAATCAGTCCCCATTATAGCATAGAATTCCACCAATATAAGTATCACGAGATTAACTGGAAGAATCTTCCCACATACGCCAATAGGTGATGATTCCAACACTCGGGTTGCAATGATTGCAAAACCTTGTGTTTTTATAGATATCTCTACTTCGGGGTTTTAGGTCTTCAATTCAATATTTATATAAAACATTAATGATATAAAGTAATGCGTAAAACAAGAATCAAATAAGACTTCTTCCATTCTTGAGTGAATAGAATGTGTACCTTGTACGACATTTTTTCTTGCTTCACATACATAGTAAAGATAGAATAATCCTTCCATTGTTCCATTGGATTTGGTATCTACTGACACTGACTACCATTGAAGACTCTAAGAATAGTGCGCTCTCTTGAATAGGTCCCTTTATCCCTACAGTTATAGAATTGGATCATGGGTGGTGCTCTCCTTTCTTCCACCACATTCTCCTTTCCCATGTATTTTCTACATTCCTAATATTGGTGGACTTCTCTCCCAAACATGAAGCATTTCCCCGTCCCAATGACGCAATTCCCTTGATGCTTCTTCCCAAATTTTTGACACATGGGTGGTTTAGTTTTCTTTCCACCTTTATCATTAGATCCCCCAGGATGAATCACCGTCTTTCTTTTCTTATCACCATTTTTGGGACCATTCTGCTAACACCATATCCACTTTGAGAGCACATCGAATGACTTATTCATAACTTCCAAATTCTAAAATTGAAATATAATTTTGAATGTATGGTTTTAATACACTAAATAATCTATCAATTTTTCTATCATTGTTGATACCAAATCCATAAGCGTACCTTTTAAGCCTTGTAGAATTTTCTTCATAGGTATTGAAAGATTCTCTTTCCTTTTTATTTAGCTTTATGAATTATCCCTCCATCATTGTAAAAAGCTTTAATGGGAAACAATTGTTATAAAACATTATCTTAAAGTCTTTCCACTGCATCCATTCAATTTCATCTATCATCTTTGTGTTCTTAATCAAATCTCACCATTGGTCGACCACTCCATCAAGATGATAAATGGCCAGTGTCACGTTCTCCATCTTAGAACAATGAAGAACAAAAAATATCTTCTCTATCGAGTTGACCCATTGTTACCTAGTAAGTGGATCAGAAGATCTAATAAATATAGGTGGTTGTTCATCAAAAAAAATGAAAACTAGTTTCTCTCTCTAGGGTTAAGGATGATGTTCCACATTATTCAGTTTATTGTTCGTAACCTGAGACAATTGGGTTCTAATCACCATGAAAATTTGAAATCCACCTCCCAAATCATTGGGGATGTCAGTCATGAAACAACTGTGTTGTCCCCTGCACCGGTTTTTGGATTGGTTTTTCTTAGTTCTATCCATTTTCTAAAATAGAAAAGGTTATAAGAAATCATAACTCAGAAAGTCTGGGAAAAATATTTAATTACTCTATACAGTTAACATTAAAAGTATATCTTATGGGATACATATGTTTATAAATTATTATTGGGTTCTTACATATTCTTTGTCTCATACTAATGGTTTTTACTTAGGTTTTCAAATCCTAATTCCAAAACTCACTAAATCATTTCTCTGATAGCATCTATAGAGACCCTACTCTTCTTAAATTACATTTACATCATTTTAATGATAAAACAATAAAAACATTACACAAATAGGATACAAAATTTTAGTTTACTTGGAAAACTATGACCATACATAACTTTTAAAACATAAACATAATCATATATTTAATGTTTTCTTCTCAAGCTTCTTATTGGCCATTGATTTTCTCTTTAGTACAAGTAGTAATCTAAAGATATACATAAAAAAGTGGCGATCTAAAATCCAACTAAGAGGATAGATAAGAAAATGATTCAATATAACATTGGTTAATCATAAAATTAATTGTCATAACATATTCATAAGATTATAATCATGAAAGGAAGCATAAAGAGAAGACTTGGAATGTGGCAATGAATAAAAAATAAAACATCATGTATTAGTGGTCAACTATCCCATATAGTTGTGAAAAAAGATACAATAATGTTAAAGAATATTTTACATACTCATGAGGTTCTTCACATTACCCAATTCATTGAAGTTCTATATAATTCTGGAAACACCCATCACATCTTATCATTTACATTGCGCTATATAATTCTAGGCACACCCATCACATCGTAACATTTACATTATCATGAATTCCAATAGAACGTATATCAATATTGGAAATAAAAAATGGAAATTAATGGGTTGAACATCATAAATCATACCTTAAATTATTTTTAAGGAGTAACCATACTGAAAAAGGAATAAAAAAGGGAAACCCCAAAAGAAAGAAAGATGGGTACATGAATTCCCCTTACCTTGTATCTGAATTCTTTCATCTCTTTAATATACTATATTATGAAATTAAATTCATTAACTAACAAATATATAACCATTTATACATGATTATTGTTAATTATGGTTTCATTATGTTCTTTTATGAAACCTTTGATGACTTATAGATTTTAAATTCATTTTTTGAGAGTGTTATTTTTCTTTGTTTTCATGAACGGTTCACTTGTACACATGAATGGAAGTTCATGTAGAACATGGATAAACATACATAATTTCTATAAAATGTTATTAATGATATTAAAAGATTTAAAATTTTATTACAATTAGAATTTTTATATACCATGATGATGAATCATTTGATAAAAGTTAATGATGATCGTTTAAGGTTAATTCGGGCAGTTTTTTATCACAATGAACATGTTTTGTTTTATCATTTAGAATTATTTATAATAGTTATTTACAAAACATAAAAGGGGTTAAAAAAGAAATATAAAATTCTTTCTTCAACCATTTAATTGTTTTGTTAATATACTTGAAGGATTTGATGTAAAATGAAGGTGTATCACCCACAATGATGGTAAATTGACACATCTTGGGTAATGATTTCATTTTTAAAAATAAAACAGAGGGAGGGAGGTGCTTATTTAATAATATTCCATTAACAAGATAGAATTCCATTATATCAATAAAAATGGATTTATACTGACATTTGGATAAGATAATTGGAGTATAATAGAAGAAAAGAAATTAAATTTGAATGGAAATTGAAAGAAAAGAGAGAGAAGAATTAACTCATGAATCCGTCTCTTGAGATCCTCATAAATTCATCTAATCATTGTATTTTTATGAGATCAATAGATCTTGAAAGTGGGTGAGGGGATAGGGAAGATATTTGGGCAAAATTTGGAAAATTCTTGAAGCTTGATAGGTGTGAGGTAATGAGGTTGTGATGGGTGATATTTATTGTAGAGGGGAGAGGGGTTTTCTCAATATTATAATCATTAATTTATTATTTCTCCACAAGACAAAAAATAGTGATGATTATTATAAATAAATATAACAAAATTATCATGTGATTTTTAACTAATGGTTATTACATCAATAGAACATCATCCATGACTCTATAATTCATCTATTTAGCATTTCTAGTAAATTAGTGTATTTTACCTTTCACTAGAAATTCATGTATTTTTAAAAAATCTCAACAATTCACTCAAACAATTTTTTGACATGTAGAATCCTAAAATTAACTCCAATTTATGAAAATAATTTTATAAATATAAATAATTTATGTTTAAAATAAAATCATCATTTACATGGAAGTATAGATTTTAAAATTAAAACTGATTTTTAACACTTTAGAAAATTACATAAGGTCCCAAAATGTTATCATATAATAATAAGACGTAAAAATACCAGTTTATAAATATATTTTATAGAAATAAATTTTCTACTAAATTATTAATTTAATTATTAAATATTCATGACTTAAAAAATACAAAAACTATAATATATTTAGATTATATAATCACTTATAGGATGAATAAATTTTATTTATAAAATCATTGTCAAGGTTCTATTTACTTAGACAGTTCACTATTTATAAGGTTCATATTACTATTCATAAGGGTAACATTACTATTCATAAGGGTATGCTACTATTCACTAAAAATTAAGTTGTCATATCCATCTCTAATCATCATATTGATCTCAACTATGTGTGTCATATTTTTTAAATTCAAATCACATAAGTGGAAAATTACTTTTAATGGTCACATAGAATTTTCAATTTAATATAAGCATTATGTGACATTGTGTTTCCTAATGTAATGTTATGTGATTATAATATATAGAATACTTATAAGAAAGGAATTACATTGATAAAACATTGGATTGTTACAGAGGGTATAATTGGTCAAGAGGGGAGACTATACCCATATTAATATATTAAGACACAATAGATAACATTTAAAATAAAGGAAAAAATAAGAAACAAACTAGAAACATTCATTACCAACCATTTTTAAAAATGGTACAAACCATATCCAAACGATAAATATTTTATGTCATGCTAATAATGAAAAAAGTGATGAAAAACATAAATAAAGATAAACATTAAAATCCCCAAAATGTGTCTTGAATACATTTTTGGATACTCATATATACACATACCAAGCCCAAAATAACAACCAAACATAGTGCCCTTTCCCATGTCTTTGACTAAAACATTTAAATCTACCAAGGTACCCAGTGGAGGCCTGATCTGGTTGAGGGGAAAACTCAGTAGTCCAATACCAACGATGTCTACAAAATATCTAGTCTAACAGGTAGTGAATGCAAGTACTAAATACCTAAAAATTAAAATAAAACACCTAATCCATTAGGTATCCATATTCACTTTAACTATTTTAATCACTTAATCCATGTTTATCCCTTCTTTTATGGGTTAGGAATATTCATCATTTTTACTATGGCCTAAGTCATAAAATTACTATGTACAAGGGAATATGTCAAGTTTTCCATATCACTAGGGAAAATAATATCATAAAAAAATTCCTCACACACACCTTGGAGCCTTAGTATAGGATGTCTCATCAAATACAACTATTAGGGGCATAGAGCATCAGTTTTCTTCCCTCACCCATGAATTATGGGATGGGGTTTAGAGCCTTAGTCTAATATGAATCATTGACATAGATCCTAAAGTTCAATAACCCATATCTACTAAGACATTTTCACATTACCCTTTAACCATTTACCACTAATACCATTTTACCAATTGGATTCATAAATACACAAAACTAATCACCATTCATAAATCATTCAATATATAAATCATTCTCATTCCATAACCTGATGAAATAGGTAACATTTATAATTAATCTATCATTATCCTATTTATTTTATTCCAAACACTCCCTTATTATAAATTATCAATCCAATTTCATTAAATAAATTTTATTTTCATTCATTCTTAATAAATTAAACACCGTTCACATTTCATATTCATTTTACATGTACAAAATCATCAATATCTATCCCCTTAGCACATTTACAATTTACATTGCATAGAACATTTAACTCAATTCCAATATCATACCTTAACACATTTATCATATTCAACAATTTCCATTCATTAACCCATTTAACACATTCACCAATTCACATTCCTTAACCCTTTTACATATTCTTGTTGACATACCTTAACCCAATTTACCCATTTATCATTCACATGACATAGATAATCAACCAATTAACCTACATAATCCATAACTCATTTAACCCATTAAAATTAGATCAAACACCACTAATTCCATGCTAAAAACTTACACAACTATCATTAGTTATTCTTTTTCATTCAAACAAACATGTAAATATATTTACCATGGTCTATAATTTAACACAAACCAACTCTATGCATTGCATTACAATTTTCCTTGTTTAGGAATATTGGTGATCGGTGGCCTAGAACCAATATAATAATACTAAATGAATCACACATGGATCATGATGGCTTCAACTCATCATTCCCAAAAATTTTACCAAATCTCACTAACGAAGTCAAATTCAAAACAAGAATAAATCAATAACACAACCAAACATCCATAAATCGACATGATGACTATGGGATATAACACATAGACTACCAACCTCAAATCTAGAGATGAAAATATTCTTAACCTTATCCATAGATCTATATTCATGAACCGTTTGAATACCCAAGCTATGCTTCACTGGAGAAGTAGTTTTAGGGATTTGAAAGAAGATATAAAAAACTTTAAGATATCATCCAAAAAAGAGAGAAAGAAGAAGATTAAGACTCACCAAGAGCCTCAATAAACATGATATATTGATCCATATATTTTTTAATCGAAGGAGATTGATCCTTGGGATGTATTATTCAAAACAATTCATCATTGGGTATGATATAAGTAATATAATTAGAGAAATCAGGTGTTAATTCTCAATATCCTAAGGGGGATTTGTAAGATACCCATTTTTAATGGGGTGCATGGTTTTATTGCATAGTTTTCCAAAATATTCTCTAATAATTCACCACCCTCTATCATATATGGTGATAATTCACACTATTTCCTAGGAATCCCACAAGGATTAAAAAATTGCACACTAACCATTTGGAATGCATCTATCCAAGTTTTCACAGTTTGGAATCCACCTCTTCATAGTTTACTTAACTATTCATTCCCCCTCTTCGCTATCATGGTTTGGTTGTAATGTTACATCTGGCCATGAACCAACCATGTAAATTTCATAGGATTTTCAAAATTATCTTTCTTTTTCATCTTGAACCCCGCAAGACACCATCGAACCTCTACACACATTTAGTAAACATTCCATTATAAAAAATTAGGAGGTTTAACAAAATTAAAGAGGTTCATACCACCACAAATATTGGTATCTTACATATATGGGATTATTTTGATGGATAATATCTAGGTGGAATTATAAATAATTTAAAAATCATTATTTTTTAGGATAACTCCTTTAGTGATGTATGTATTCCTGAAATTACCATTCCATGCATTATTTTTTATGCTATGTGATATGGGGGTAAGGATAATTGAGTGATCCTAACATAAGTGGAAACAAATATGGTTTTTGAGTTTTATAAAATGGGATAATTTATTGAAATATGAATGGATATTTTGTTTGTACATTATATACATTTGGTATCGAAGAACGATCACCTATCATTAATAATCATAAGGATTCTGATTGAATTTGATTCTATTATGTGGGTACACTGAGAGAGGTTTAATAGTAAGGAATTTAATTATTCATTTCTAAAAATATTATAGGGATGTTCTAGAAATGTGTTGTATCATTTATTTTTTTAATTGTGTCAACAAGTAAATATTTTCTATCAATTTTGGATCTCAGATATCATAATTTTAGTTTTATATTTAATAATATGGGTTATGATGAAAAAATTTATATATGTGATATGTTAAATTGGGGAAATATCTAATTGTTATATTGTGATGTGATATGAGGTATTACAGACCTCCACATAGAATTGACTATATTCTTAACACCTAGAGAATGTGTCTCTAAAGGGGAATAAATCAGGTTATCTATATAAAGAGTATTATAAGTATTAATCTCACCATGGTATTGTGGGGTAGATGGAATATAAATCTTTTTTTCCTATAATAACTTATTTATAATGAAGAATCTATATAGAAATTACAATCCATGTTGTGGTAGTAATAAAAAATTTTGGAAAAAATAATCTATAATTTGAATACAAATATATTGAAATAATAATACAATACCATATATTATTTAATGAGTTAAATAATGACGATATTATCATTGATTATAAGAAATAGGAAAATATTTTCTAATATATTCAGAAAAATATTGTATAGGTATGTACATCAAGAAGGATAATATTCTTCAATTGTGGTATAAAATGATTCGTCATGAAATATAGTTTAAAATTAATGGATGAAAAAAATATTGATATATGGATATAGAAATAACATTGATAATTGATCCATGAAGGAAATTATTTAATTTTTTTGGTTAAATAAAAATTTGAGAATAAATACAAAATTTAATTTCATATGTTTTTTTCAAAAAAAATGTGACCCTATTTATTTTTTTAACTAGGTTTATGGTGTAATAATTATTGATAAGTGTCAAATGAATGTTTGATAACAATGTGATCACAATATAATATATTTAAGATAATAAATCTAACACCAATATTTTTGTGATACTTAATTGAGAAAGTGATAATTTAAATTCTATAGAAGGTAACGAATTAATAAAATATGAAGTCCATGATGCATGAGGAGAAAACTGCATTGAAATTCAATAAAGAAAACATGAATTGTTATCTCAATGATAGAACTAAAACTAAAGAGTTATTTTTTATAAATAAAAATTATCCTGGTTATAAACACTCTACACTATTAAATAACCACCTTATTCCCATATATATTGTTATGTTTTTCTATCTAGGGAATTAATGGTGATGATTATAGGGGAAGATATAGAATATTAATTATTGTTTTTATTTTATATATATCATTAGATACTATATCAGATGTGGGACTATAAACTGGAAACATGAATTTCACTTATTTATGATATTATCCATGATGATGTAGTTTTTGGAGTGCACTCCTTGAGGTAGAGCAATATTGACAATTCTTCATGGAAATTTTTTTTATTTTAATGTTTATTTTTTAAATGTGATTCATTGTTTTACTTTTTCATTTTTTATTCATAATAATCTATCATAGTTTTCATTGAATAAATTCTAAAATAATGGGTCAGAAATTAGATTGTTAGTAACAAGATGAATGATATGATATTAAGGTTTACATGACTATGGTTAAAAAGTATTCATAATTTGGTTAGTGAAATTATTGTCTTCAATTTTTCAAGTATATATAATGTTTATTAATTAAATAATAATAACTTATAATTTTCCATATTATTTATTATCAATAGGGGTTCATATAAATGAAAATAATTTATGACATTCTATCTTGTGATATCGTTATATAGATTGAAAAAAAGCATAGGTTATTGGTCTATATAACGATGAAGTTTTTTTAGTTTTCAACAATCAATTATTTCAATATGTACTGTGAAGAGAATTTGAAAAGGAGAAGAGGGTTATAACCAGACAAAGATCCGATGATCCATTGAGCACATATTATAGAATTATTTATATATTATTTTGAAGCTAATGTTGTATCTTATGTTGGTTTTATAAGTAAATTTAGAGAGATACATAATTACTTTTGAGATGAGAGTGTATATAGATGAAGTAAAATATCCTTGAGATATGACAATTTTAATTATAATTCATGAATTTCCTTTCATGATATTGGTAATATCATGCATTATGATGAATATCTAATAATGCTACGTTGAATATCAAAATGTTTTTTCTATCAATAAATGTAAATATTGAATCCTTTGGTTGTTTTTAAGAAGATATTAATATTTTATGTAGTATAATATCCATTATATTATTTTTATTTTTATTTTAAAATAATGAAAATATAAAATTGATAAATGATCCATGATATTTTAGATGAATTTAAATAACTAATGTTTTTTAAGTAATTTTATGATAATCTAGAAATATTTATTATTCATTCATATTAAAAAATATATCTTATAACTTATATTAATCATTTTTTTAGAGTTATTATATTTTCTAATTTTATTTTATATAAGTTTTGTCAAATTAATATTGTTAAGGTTATTTCAAAATTCATTGAGAAGGCTGGTGTATTATTCTGAAGGCTTATAAAATATAGATTTGTTTGGGAAATAATATATTTTTTACTGTATTAATAATAACTTTTTTTATAAGACTTCCAAAATGAAAAAATTTATATGTATAATTAACCATTCTATGTGCAATAATAATCTATAGAAACACATAAGTATATAATCTTAACTCGATCCACTAAAATATTATTTTGAAGAAAAGAATAAGTAGTTCCAACATTACATAATAATAACTCAATGTATCTAATGTGTTGGAAATAGGATCTATGAATATTCAAAATATACTCCTAGAGCTATATAAGGTTATTTTGAAGTTTAATAACAACACATATTTAGATATAGAAGTTTTGTAATAGTAAATGAGTGTTTGGAAATGTAAGCATAGTTTTTTCTAAGGTTATATATTATTCATCTGAATGATTTGTAAGTAAAAAATCTATTATTAGATAAATTTTATGGTCAACACGTGATACATCATTTATATTCTTAATGGATTAAAAAATCATGATGTGTTTTTTATAATTATTTCTGTTTTTATGTTTTTATGATATAATGAATGATATTGGGTAATGATATTAGACTTTATGTCACAATTATTTTTGAATGTGAGTATGAATATGGAGACAAAAGGATGTAGTTTTTTATAAAAAAATTAATTTGTAATTTTTTTGAATAATATAATATTAAATTTAATGGTGAATTTTGTGAAACAATTATGAGTATATTTACATGAGATTGATGAAGATTCAAATGGAATAAATATCTATATTTATAACGAAAATTCATTATTAATTTCCTGTTACATATGTTTTATAGAAAATATTTAGAGAGTTTGAATTAGGATATCAGTCTATAATGATTCTTGGAGTATATAATATCTGAATATTGGAATTATGTAATAATATCCATGTGAAATTATATTGACTCATATACGTAAAATATGAGTCAAGAAGAATTGGAGGAGATATTTCAATGTGATTTGGTATATATTATTGGATAAACATTGAATAAGATAATATGGTATATATGAATATATTTCTAATTCTTTTCAACAGTGTGGAAGAAAAAATAAGTAATATTGAGAGATCAAAATTACCACTTTGTTTATTATATGTGTTAATTTTCATTAATAATATGATGTGAGACAACCCAATGGATTATTGTAGTATAGAAGAGGAAGGGAATCCATTTTTAGAGTTTTGGTTATATGATTAAAGAGATAAAAATATATTTAGTCAATATGAGAATTGATCTTACCAAGATCATTTTTCATTAAGAATATTTATTTTGTTTTTAACATGCCACATTTCGGTGCACATGAATATATAATTTGGTGTGCCTAGATGTGTTAGATGATCCTTGTTTAATTCATCTATTGTTGTGAATATAATCTAGTTAGTCATATATGAAGTGGTTCAAGGCCAACATCTTTCCCTTGGTTAATTTCTGATGATAAAATACAAACATATTCATTGTGGGATAAAAGAAACCATACACTTAAACCATTCGCACACATTATAAGTTATCTTATTCAAATTTTTTCATTTTTCATTAGTTTCCTTGTTTATATTTCATTCATTCATTCCAAATAAAAGATAATGAATCATGATCCATTCACCTAATAGGTACCTAGGTAACAAAAAGTGTATAAATTAGTAAATTTATTAACAAATTCACCAATACTATACCATTTTTCATTACTCAAACTTTTTGGAATAAAATATTAGGATATAAGTATTAAATTGAAGTATCTAGTGAATTGAGAAATATTATGTGGGGATTTTTAATCATTGACTTATCTTAAGGAACAATTATTCATATGGGAATATTAGATATTATAAGGTCTCAGCCTTAAACATTACATTATATATAGATAAGTTAATAATTTAACATTAATTCACATTTAAGATCTTTTCAGGTTTATAGATTTAGAGAATTAGACCATAAATCATACATAACAAATTAAATATTACAAGTATACACTTGTAAAAACTATCCTTTTTTATAAAACAATAAGTCTTTAAAAAAACATGGAATCTTTTCATGTTTTAACTACATAACTTTTCATTGATCGCATCCATTAATCTATTCTTCTTCAAGTCCTGTGAAAAAACATTTCAAAACATCGGATGAGAATAAAAATATCCATAATGGATTCCTAAATAATGAAATTTTTTAGTCTTACTAAAACATGTAAACCATGAATATATTATAATAAAGTAATGATTTTCATCTTTAAAAAGTAGAAAATACACATCACTGAATTTAATCTCATTTCCTACCCTTTTTTAACCTAAATATTCCTATAAATCCATTATAAATAAACATATGAAATATAATGGTATCTTGGGACATAAACATACTTAAATGGGAAAACTATACAATCGACTTACACACATTTCACTAAATGAAATAATCATACGGCCAACTTCCATACCCAATAAATTAGTGGTTATAATGTAACCACCAGTCAATGGGTTATCAAAAAACCACCCATCATTTGGTTTATCATGTAACCATATATCTTTGGTTTATCATGTAACCACCCGTCAAATATCCAAGTGCCATTATATAATCATAACACAAAAAATATTGAAATTATCAACATTTCACTCATTAAATTTCACTTGAAATTACATGATATGCTTTCAATAAATGAAATAGTAGACACAATTTCAAAACAATTTTCAATACCAAAAACACAAAAAGGTAATAACATATTTCATTTCCTTTTAAAAGCATTAATTCTTATAAAGGATTCCAAATATCAAATAATGGTTATAGCGTCAGAGGAGTCATTATCACTGTATATGTTAAAAATATTACTTTTCATCATTTAGTAAAATTCCATGTTTAAAAAAAATTCCCTTTAAATGAAATTAAAATTAAAAGGGTTTAATATACAATGTATAAAATAAAGAGGTGTATATTATCAAAATATTCAAATGGTTATTGAGAAAAAGTCCATTACCTTCCATCCAAATCATCACTTATGTTACTTTTTTCCTAAATAATAAACATAAGTAAATTCCTACATGAATTAGCGCCTTTTTAAGTTTTTTATTTATTTTATATTACATATTATCGTGTTCTAAAAATTACATAATTATTTATGTCCATATCGATCATTTTGTCGATATTTAGTACTTGAGTCGAAAATGAACATGTTTGATGTAAATTTTCCATGAAGTCAAAATTAAATAATCTCCAGAATGATATTCATGATTTAAATATCATATATATCAATTTTATATCTATTTATAATATTCCATAACATTTGGATATAGGAAATAAAATGCACTATTCATGGAGACGGTTGGTCGTACGTACGCATGAACCCTACTTTTAATTTCATTATCATATTAATGGAATGAACACTAAATTATATATATAGGTATGTTATATTTTCTTTATAATATATATGTTATATATTTTACATATTTTAATTAACTCCATCCTTTATATGTTACATTTATGGAATTAACGAGTCATATCCTTTTGAGTGGGTGGTAGCCCGCACTTCCTAAAATGAAATTGTCATATTTACACATCATGTAAAGAATAATGGTATATTGTAAATGAAAATTTCAGAAGAATAGAGACAATATAAATATAATATATATCATAAATTAATATGGTTCAATCATAATGGCCACTAGGAGAGGTTCTAGGAGAAAATTGAACAGTAATCGTTTTGTGAGGCAGTAGATCACCGTACATAGAAATAATATGTTCATATCCATTAGATGGAGGTGTGTGTAATTGTAATTAGAATACCTCTCAAAGAAATAACCAACTATATTTTGGATATTGGTGTTATTATTTAATCATAAAATAAGAATATCATAGAGAGTGGAGAAGGAAAATAAACGAAAGGAACTTGAGAGAAGACATTACCTATAAATCATGTAACTTCTTTTGACATGAGGCAAAAGTCATTCTTGTATTTCCTTATGCCAAATGTAAGGAATCTAAGAGTAAGTTATAGATTTTGGGAGATTATTTTAGTAAAATTTGGCAGGTAAAGGGGGATTTAGAGGTGTTAGTAACTGGGTAGAGGTGGTGGCTTTTTATAAGATGGAGGAGGGGAACTTTAGAAAAATATTGAAATAATATTTTATTATATATTTATTTTCACTTTATAATAGTTCCAATGTGATATATTTCTACTATAAGATGATAATGGGTCTATATGAACTCAAACAATATGTTTTATACAAGTTTTGGTCACAAACATAACATTATCTTTTAGCATTAACCCTTAGTTAAAATAATAACTCTTACCATATCTTCTGGTATTTTCATAATTCATGGTAACTATAGTCTCTATAAATTTTCTAGAGAACCAAAAGTGGATACTTAATTAAATTTATAGTGTTATATAAGTCATTTTTATGAATCTTATATTTTTAGGACTATTATATAGATTAATAAATTAGTATTTTTTTAAACTCGTTTATGTCAATTTTGACACTACTTAGTAATTGAATATTGTTAAATTCATAACAACATTATTAAATTGAATGAAATGAATTAAATAAAATATAATAATTTATAATCATCCATAAAATTCTTGGTTGGCAACAAAATTTTCAAATTACTTTTATTTTAATATTTATAATGTCATTTATTTAATTTTTCATTAATAAGTTAATAAATGCATCATCATTTTGTCATAAATAACATTATTTATTTAATATATAAAATTATAAATAAAATACCATGATGTAGTAAATATTTTAATCTTTTAAATTACTATTTATATTCAAATTTTTCAGTTATATGACACTATATTAAAATTGTTTTAGCAAATTATTCATGTTTATGTTATATTTCTCGTTACTGTGAATTAATTATTATAAAAAGTCATTATCACACCCAAGTGGCTAAATGGGGTCCAAATATAGATTCAAGGATTCCAATGGTTATAAATATCTCATCCAATAGGATTTTGTCATGTGTTAGGGTTGTTTAATATTGTTATAATATTATTTTTTACCCTTATTTACCAGAATTACACTTTAACCAAGGTAAATAAAAATTATTACATTTAATGACCACCGTTGAATTAATATAAATAAACATAATCCAATTATAATTTTGAACCAATTAAAATTAAAATATAACAACAACAAAAATTATATGAAAAGATATTTTTGAATTGAAATGAAATATTTTTCACTATTCATTAAAATTTGAATTTCATCAGATATTTTTTTTAAACAAATGTAAATTTAGATGTTATGATTTTAATTAAACCTTTTATTTTATCAAATGTAACATATAAATGTTAAAAATAATATAGTTAAAAGGGGTTCTTTATCAAAAATGCGGTAAAACAACTTTTTAAAAATATTAGAGAATTTTATTCTTAAAATTTGATTCATTTTAATTTTAAGCCTCTAAAATTTATTGGTTAAATGTAAAAACATTTAAAAAATTATAATCATATTATAATTAGTTCTGTTCATTCCCTTCAATACAACTGCTAGGAATTAACAACCATTTAAAATAATTTTTTTGTTATTGTATTATTTTTCAGTATAACTCAATGTTGTGTGCAATGTAGGACTTCAAAGAAATATGTCGTTACGTGTCAAGAATGATATAAAATAAACAGTACCCTTTAACATAAAATTATTATCATATTCATAAATATTAATAGATATGAAAAATTATTATTCAATAAATATCTGGGATGATACATCATTCCCCCCTTTTGGAAATTCCATCCCCACAATTTTATTTACTTATCAAATAAGGGGTAATATTTATCCCTCAAATAATTTTTAGATTTCCACATTTCCTTTACTACCATATTATTTTCCACAAAAATTTTATCTCATGAATCACCTTATTCCTCAATACTTTCTCTCTTTGTTCAAGAAAATTTATAGGTTGTTCCTCATAAGAAAGATTCTTTTCCAGCTGAACTACCTGTGGACTAAAAACACGAGATGGATCTGGCATATACTTTATTTACATGTAAACATGAAAAACATTGTGTACCAAGGATAAACATGGAGGTAAAGCCACTACATAGGTAGCTGATCCATCCTTTTTCAAGATTCAATATGGTCTAATGAACCTCGGACTCAGCTTTCCCTTCATACAAAAACACATCACACTTTTCCATATAAAAACATTGATAGGGGAATTATCACCTACCTAAAAAAAGATCCATCCTCTGGCTCTCCACATAATTTTTCTACCTACTATATGTTGTCCTCTTGTGATTTTGAATTAATTGATCCTTTTATACCATATCTTTTACAAATTATGGTCCCATCAAGTTCCTTTCACCTACTTCATCCAAAAAAGATGGAGCTCGACACTGCTTTCTATATAATGATTCAAATGATGCCATCTGTATACTGGAATGAAAACAATTATTATAAGAAAAATCAACCAAAGATAGATGTTGATCCAAAATTCATCGGTAATCCATTTAACAAGAATGTATCATATCTTCCACGGTCCAATTATTTCATTCAGAACTTCCCATCTGATTGAGGATGAAATGTAATACTAGCATTTAATTCAGTACCCAACGAACTCTGAAAAACCTTTTAAAATGTAGAAGTTAACCTAGGATCACAATCAGATACAATGGAGAGGGTAAATCATTGTAACCTTAATCTCACTTCAATATACAATCATGAAATTTGATCTATACATAGAGTATCTTGAATATAAATAAAATGATTAGATTTAGTCCATCGATCAACAATAACCCATATTTCATTATTACCTTGATATGTCTTTTGTAATCCCACTACAAAATCCATGAACACCTTTTTCCATTTCCACTCTGACACTAGAATGGGATGAAGCATCTATTTCGGTAACTACCACTCTTCTTTAACCTGTTCCCAAATAAAACATTTTAGGGTAATGTCAAGAATATTTCTTTTCATTCCATCCAACCAGTAATAATCTATATGTTCTCTTTACATCTTAGTATTTCCAGGATGAACTGAAAATGGAGAATTATAAGCTTCACATAACAACTCTTTCTTATACTATGAATCAAAAGTCCCACACAATCTCATTCAAAGCCTCAGAATATAATCTTTACCAATGTTAAATTTAGGTAAATTACCCTTTAGAACAAAATATAACTTTTTCTACAAACCATTTTCTTCTTTTTGAGTTATCTTAATTATGTATGGTAGAGATGACTTCACTTCCAACTAAAACAAACATATGAATTACATACACCAACAACCTCCAATCCAAAATTCATCTAATCAAAAACCAAATGGTCTCATTCCAATCGTATTGTGGTTAATATAGAATTACTCTTTTGACTCAAAGAGTTAGCTACATTGTTTCCCTATATTATATACTATTGAATTGTGCATTAATAATCCTTGATTAATTCCAACCATCTCATTTGTCTCATGTTTAATTATTTCTTTGTGAATATAAACTTAAAACATTTGTGATCAATATATAATCCACACTATACACAATAGAAATGATTCCTCTAGATTTTTGTTGAAAAATAACAGAAGCTAAATCCAAATCATGTGTAGGAAAATTTAACTCATGAAGATTCAATTGGTTTAAAGCATAAGCAATTACCTGATAATTTTACATTAGGAAATTTCTATTTCCTTTCAATGATGCATCACTGTAGATAATAAATTCTCCATTCCATGAAGGTAGGGACAAAACTAGATGGATTATTTTTCTTACTCTCATGGAAAACATAATCATCAGAAAAAAAATATTTCATCCTTCTCAGCACATCAGACAAGTTTCTCGTAGATTACTAAATCATGGGAAGATAAATCCCGTCTATATTTTGGATGAAATCCTGATTAAAACTGATTTATCTTATTATTAATATCCAAGATAATATTTTGGATTTTCCTTGACAAGTGGGTGAAATTTTCTTCATATAAAGCCGTAGAATCTTCCTCCTTTTATATCAATTCCATGAATTTCTTTTCCATCCTATGTGAAATAGCATAGGAAATTATTTCTCAAGGATGATATTCATAAATTCATCCCATTCCATGGATTCAATATCTTCACTTCCTCTGATATTTTTAATCATTAAATGTCATTGATCAGCTTCACCTTCAAAATAATAAACAACAAGACTAATTTTTTGATTATCTGAACACCCCCATTATGTCAAAAACCTTTTCTATTGATTTAATCCATCCTTCAGCATGTATAGAGTCAGATGATCCTCTAAATTATGCGGTTATGGTGCCTCATTATATGCTTTACGAACGACATCTACCTCTACAGTTGGTTTGGTTGATCTTGTGCATGGACACCACAACCATTTATCACCAGAGTCAACTAATACATCACTATAACAAACTATTTAGTTCTAATTACAACCATATCAAGATGTTTATTTAGTAGTTTATTTGCCAATGTATGTCTTTTGATTCCAACGCTCCCTCCAGAGCATGCACATCTGTCCGCTTGAGTGTGATAGACATGGCTTTGTTACCCCGAATTCCCGCTTTCCAAAGACGGGCAACATCCATTCCTTATTTAGAGGAATTTGCTCCTTGATCAGAACAAGATGATGGGTTTTCAGTTCTTCCTTCCGTGGATTCCACCTCAGAACTCGTCACCTAGTCTGGGTCTCCATCATAAATTTAATACGTTGTTCGTGAAACTCTTCCTGGTGTCATATCTTCATGGACACCTTAATTACATTGCTTCTTTCAGGACATTCCAAGGGGTCCAGTCAGGGTAGCAACCTTTGGATAGGGGATTAGTCATGTTGGGGGCATCATTGGCATGTCTGGACGCTGGAGGATTAGTGTGTCTATCTTTTGTCCCTTATTATAGGTATTCTCGAGGGCACAGAGGCCGGAGGAATCCAATATTGAACATGGGGAGTCATATGCCCTGGGAATGTGTCTGAGGTTTTCCTTAGCATCCTATGTTTAACACAGGGTATGCCACAGGTTTAACATCCAACAGAGAAAGTTATTCCATAGGCGTGTCTTATGAGGTTTTCCTCTAGCATCTCATGTTTAACACGAGGAGGGCCGCGAGTTTAACATCTTACAGAGACGGATCGGGATGATGAGAACACTAACTAGAGTGGATCATAGGGAGGAACCCCCTAGAGGAAACACCGATATTGGGGCCATCATGTGGGCGGCCTCTCGAATACTCTTAGACGAAATGGGTAATTGAATGTCATGATCCCACAGAGATGTAGTGGCCCTGGAATAGATTATGATGGATGATGGAGCGGTTGATGGGGACTGTGGATGGGATGAGACTGTCAGGAAGATGACAGTGGTTCTGGGATTGAGTCTCGAAATGGCTTCCTATTTATTCCCATGGTGGGGAATCAATGTCCGCGTAGTTCACCTGATGCGGCTTGCCGCTGAATGGGGTCACAATGGCTTGCCGCTGAATGGGGTCACAACAGCTTGCCTCTAAATAGGGTATAATGTTTAACATCATGAAGGATGGGGGAGAACAGGCATGAAATGAGACAAAACAGTTGTATGTGGGGCTTGAACCTCATGGAGGCTTCCTACGTACCTTACCTTAGCAAGGATCAGAGACCACGTTGTTTAGATGGTGTGGGGATTAAACTCTAGGCTGCCCAAGTTGAAGCAGGAGTCGGTGAACCGTTGTGAAAGTGGAACTGGGGTCCAAGTGGATGGTGGGATTGAACCTCAGGGAGGCTTCATACGTACCATACCATCACATGGATCATAGACCCCATAGTTTGGGTTGGGTGATACAGTTTAACGTAATTCGAGATGAGGTCATTTGGGGCTTACGATCTAAGGTGGCCCGAGGTATGGGTGTACCAACAAGGTCATAACGACCGTGTGGTGGGCTTGAACCTCGTGGAGGATTCCTACGTACCATTCCTTGACGTGGATCAAAGTCCCCATATTTCGCAATGGGTGTCAGTGAACCGACGTGAAGGTGGAACTGCGGTCTGATGGGTTGTGGGCTTGAACCTCATGGAGGCTTCCTACGTACCATGCCTTGACATGGATCAATGTCCCTGTAGTTCAGGATGGGTTGGGGATTGAACCTCGTGGAGGCTTCCAACATACTGTACCTTGACATTGATCAAAGTCTCCATAGTTTAGGATGGGTTGGGGATCGAACCTCGTGGAGGCTTCCTACATACCATGCCTTGAAATGGATCGAAGTACCTATAGTTCAGGATGGTTTGGGTATTGAACCTCTTGGAGGTGTCCTATGTACCATGCCTTGACATGGATCAAAGACCAGGTAGTTCGGGATGAGTTGGGGCTTGAACCTCGTGAAGGCTTTCTACGTACCATAACATGACATGGATCAATGTCCTCGTAGTTAGGTTGGTAGATACAGTTTAACATCATGTGGGACGAACTGGGGGATATAGTTTAATGTCATGCGGGACGAGGTGAGATTTCATGGTCGATGCTTACTCTAAGACCATGTGAGTCATGCTTGGTGTGAGAAACAAGAGGCTGCAAAGGCCCGGCGAACACGTCGCAAAAGGTGCGTCCGTTGGAAGTGGGTTGGGGTTTACGCTTGGAGCGGCTGAGGGAGAGAAATATTGGGACTTCTTCCAGGATAGATTCTTGATTACGACAAAGCCCTATGGGAGAGGGAAACGGTGAAAATAACCAATGTCCCCATCTCCCCTATGGGTCCTTGGCACCAGGGACGTGAGGAGGGGTAGGGATACAATCTCCTGCAAGAAGGGTAAGGGGCTTACACGAAGGTGGCTTACCTTCCCCAACGAACCAACGCCACTTTTATAAGGAGGATATCACCCCATGTGGAGACCAGGGGGCGTGGAGAATGTCCAAGGTGGGGGAACCACACATGCGAGGCACGGGGCCAGGTCACAGTTTAACGTCATGTGCTGAGGACGATTCTGCTTGGCAGTATAACGTCTTGCAGTTCGGATGAGGTGGGTGTACTCCACACCCCTATTACTTACATAAGTTGTACCCTCTACTCCTTGTCGGAGGGATGGCACTAGAAAATCCATGGTGAGGGGGTTTCAAGGAGTGAACCATCGAGGCATCCATGTTAGTGTGGCAATACAAAGAAGCAATAGCCATTAACGTGCCTTTACGAAGAAGCATTAGGCGAAGCAACGCAACTAGTGGTATCTTCCAGGGGACTTTGAATTCACATCGTGAAAACCTAGAGGGTCACATGAGAAAAGTAATTTTCAAGCAGAGGGGTCCATAGGCAAGGGCCTTGTGAAGATTTGTTGCTCCGCGTGGTAGAGGGAACTTGCGAAGGTATGTGCATCGCGAAGTGGGGTGGATTAGCCTTAGAATGGGGAGGAGGTTCATATGGGAGGTGCTTTGCGAAATGGAGTGGCATTCACATAGAACTGCCTCGCGGAGCCAAGGTTCCTCATGAAGAAATGTATCTGGAAGCTATGTGATTCGTGAATTAAAGTGGCCCTGCCTTAGCCTGAAAATCATGTGTACACGAAGAGTGTTTCGTGAAGCATAAATGCTCCGCAACAACCCAGGTCCACTTAGGGATCCCTTTCCATCACAAAATCCCTTAGGCTTCATTAAAGGCATCCCTCTCTAAAGACGGGATCAAAACGAGACGAACAAGGGGCACTTTGTGAAGCAGAAGTACCTCGCACAGCTCAGGGTTCACAGAGAGGAAGGATGCTTCACGATTTGGGAGCTGAGAATCAAAAAGTTCGGATTGTCCATCCCTTGGGCTCAAGGGGATCCCAGTATATATAGGTGAGAGGCACTATGGAGCGGAGTTCAAGTAGTGCAAAGAAGGACTAGGTTGCTTCGCGGTGGGTCACGAACGTCAACTGCGGTCGGAGAGCATCCCACCTCCTTGATCCGCATCGGGTTCGCAACCATCAGATCCATTCGTGGAGTGTCCCACTTCATGGATTCACGGTGGGCTCACGAATGTAAAATTTGTTCGCAGAGCGTCCCGCCTCCTTGCTCCGTGGTGGGCATGGTGCTGGGTGACATTCACGGAGGGGCTTCATGAGGTAGTTCTTTGGGGCCTTCTTTGGGCCTCTTCTTTGTCCAGAATTTTGGTGCCAACAAATTCCCCCCCTCAAACTTGAAGCTGCAGAGAGATCAAGGGTCGAAGTGTGGGGAAAATAACCAAAGTCCTTGGTCATTCAGGGTGTTGACAAGCGAACAAGGATCGCGAGGTGGATGGGGAACGTTCCGGCCGAGCATGTTGCAAACTCCACGCGGCCTGGACGCACCGTGATGCTCCGAAGGTCATCACCTCTATATAGGATGTGTCCCCTCTCTTTTTTCCTTTCCATTCTACGAAAGTTTTCTTCTTTCACTCTCTATTCGTGAATCTCTGCATACATTTTGAGTGTTCTCTGCATATCGAGTCTTCATGGCGCACATCGAGTCCTTGACTCCACATTTGCGCTCCACAATCTGGCCTAGAACGCCTAGGCAGCGCTTCGTGAATAGTCTTCGTGAGCAGACATCGTGAACGCGCTCTGCAGACGAGCTTTGTGATCCAACCAAAAAAAAATCCAAGTTCCAGAACTGAATGGCCCACCAAGAAGCTTCCCATGGGGTCCTTGCAGATGCTACCTAGATGGATGAAATGACAAACATTCTGGGGCTAGAAGAGTTAGTCGAGAGCCACTCGGACCATATTTCATTGTTCGAGCTGCTGTCGGAGTTCCAAAAGAACTACCCGCTGTGTAGGAGGCTTCCCTTGTATGGATTCGGGGTGAGGGATTACATATTCATCCCTGAAGTAGGTAGGTTAGAGCCAGTTTACTGGTTCCAGAACATGCCATGCCAGAACCGGTGATTCAGGGCGCCTGATGATCATGCTCGGGAGGACTTCATGCCTTTCATTGCCGACAACTTATACAATCATCTGAACAATGTCGATGGGAAGGAATTTTAGCTAGAGATGTCCCCTCCTCTGTACTGAACCATCCTCAAGGTGGTGCTGGGGAACTCGAAGAAGGGGTGGTCTGAGGAATGGTACCTACACCAGGGGAGGAACATTATGGAAAATTGGGCCTGGGCCTATAGTGTAGGTGCCTCGTGCGAGGAGTTCGGAGTGGAGCTGAGAAGAGTGGGAATGTATGAGGCATCATGGGCTTCCCAGTTTCATATCTAACAGAAGAAGCAGCTAATGCTGGAGCTGTTGAGCCAGTGGTCACCGGGGTCCAATACCGTCCACCTGCATCATGGGGAGGTTGACATCGGCCTATGGAACGTTCATCAGATCTCGGGGGGTCCCGATACTATGGGCGATGTTTGATGAATTCCTCCCGACGATGGGTGTGTGGGAGTATTCAGAGTAGATTCCATGTCTGTTGATGTCATTGATGGAACTCGTGCCTGGGGCGGATAAGGTGGTGGTGAGAGATTTTCACTTCAAGCATTGGTTCAATAAGTTTCTAAACTTCTCGGTAGACCATCAGTTCACAACGGGGCCTCAAACATGCCCAAATGGGGCCCAGAGTAAGGAAAACTCCTATTGGAGGCTGTTAGAGAATAGCCAGTGGAAGACCTGGGGGTTTAATGTCAGTACTGAACAACATCCAATAGTCAGGCTGACGACATTCATCGCAGCTCTCATCTGTTGTTGGATTCTTCCAGTGAGGGATACAAACATGGGAGTCCAGCCAATCACTCTCATCATGGCGTCCTCATTGAAAAAATGAGGGTGGGTCAACCTAGGGATCCCAATTCTTTCCAAGTTGTACAAGATATTGTGTCATATCAGCAAGGGGAAAAGGAAAAATAGGGTATGTGGGCTATTCCATCTTTTGTACGGATGGATGGAGTCACACATCAGGGGGATCTATGAATTTCTAAACCCCATCTCACCTCCAGTGTCAAAATTCCATCCCTCAATCTTGAATGTCACAGGGAGATTTCTGACCAAGCTGACCACACAATCGGTTATTAACCAGGTGTGGAGGGTTGAGGAATTCAATTTCCACCCGTTCCCAGTATCGTAGGGGGAATTCACTGATGACAGCAGGGGAACAGAACAACATCATTCCTATATCCTGGCCTTTTTGAGGTGGAGTCGTGGTGGCCAGGTTGGACTGCGAGTGTCTCTGCGAGCCATACACCCCACACTGGTTTGCAAGGAAATTCCAGTGCGAGCAGCAGCTGACCCCGAAGGTCTTCCTGGGGGTGCGTTACGAGGAGAACCCTTGTGTGATGAGGCAGATGTGGATCATATTCAAATGAGATGACTGGAAGATGCGGAATGTACTACCTCCACTGACCGCCATCCTTGGGCTGGTAAAGGAATATGCCCAGAGCTGGGAGGTGGACTATCTAGGGGAGATGCTTAAGCGGCCAACTGTCTTGGTCGGTGAGGGTGAGCTTCCCCGATCTTGAGGCCAAGGCCGAAAGGCAGGAAGGGAATCCCACTGTGATGGGGCTGCTATGGTGGTGACACCCGCGCCAGTTGAGGGGGACACAATGGTGGCATATTCGGCAGCTGTAACAGAGCCAGTGGTTCTAGGAGAACATATTCATCCAAAGGGGAGACCACCAAGGGGATTATGTAGGATTTCAACTCAGGCCCTAGGGGAAAGGTTGTGCCACATTGACATGCTGGAGAATTCTATCTTCTTGGAGGCCTGGGACATCTAGGAAGTCAACTGGAAATTCATTGGCCCATCCGAGTTATGGCAGCACCTTAACCACCTTGGGATGGACTTGCTGGGTATTGGCCCCATTAAAGCTGGTTTTGTAGTATCTTAGGCATAGGCTACGCAATAAATAGCCGAGCTAGAGGACTTTATCCATTCCCGGGGTTCCCTATACCTACTGACAGACCGAGTCAGGGTACTGCAGTGTCGTACTATCCATCCGCAACTATCAACTACTGACCTAAGGGAACACTTCCCTTTGTCATGATATTTGGATGAGTCCTCCTGGGGAGACGAGGCCGATAGAGAGAGTCCGCTGGAGGAGGGTGAGGTCAGAGATCAGGTCTCAGATCTCGAAGAGTTTGTGGAGGCCCTCAAGGTAAAATCCCAAGTTCCTTCTTCAAAGTTTGCCCTTAGGATACTATGAATTCCTCATCATCATTTGCACTATGTAGGAGGACCTTGTGCATAGACCGCATTCCCACCCCCCATAGGCTGCCGACGCGGGACCTTCAGGATCCACGATAGTGGCTACATCAACTTCTATGTCCAGCAGGGCTAGGATACTTGAGGCGACTCCCCTTGAGTCTCCAGACCTGCCAACCATATACGGGGGTCCACGTCTTGGGGCTCTGACATCATTTTCCAGGGAGAGAGACCATGGATTTGACCATTGTATGTCTTATCTACTGAATTTACAATTTCAGTCCCCTGACCAGGTTTACTGACATCCATATCCCCTCTTTTGGCATGTATAGTCCGTCAATTTGCAGGGGCTGCGGTGGTGAAGTTGGTCAAGGCCTCTGGTAGCGCCTTTCCAAGGGGCATGCCAATGGACTTGGCAGTGGACATCCAGCTTGACTGGGCTGCAGCACTTTCGATCACTGGCGGGGATGCCAGTGGGACTGTGCATGAGAGTATTGAGGTGGGATCCGACGATGAGGATCAACAATACAGTCCTGTCCCTGCCATGCCTGATCCAACGATAGATGTGGACCTTGCCTAGGAGTTCTTGGGGGCCATCCCTGCATACGAGGTAGCCAATCACGCCGACTAGGATGAGACGACCTCTAATAAGGAGGACAACAAAATAGTTCACCATCGATCGTGGAAGCTGATCACACGCTTCATAAATAACACCCCCATGATTTATGGTTGGATGAGATGGATAAACTTCACTTGTAGCTACGTGAACTATGTTCTAGGGGAGTGGTTCCCAGTTCCCTCACAAGCTCATCCGAGATATTATTGTGGAAAATATTTGAGAGTATAACATTGGACTCAGCATAGGCTGGCAGCAGAGGAAGGCAGTGAACATTAAGAGGCTCTGGGAGGCCTACAACGAGGTTGAATAGTTCCAGACCTGGGCAGATGAGCATTATAGTTCTCCTGATACGCAATCAGAGCTCATCTCGTGGCTGAAATCCTAGCTGGTGGAGGCTGAGGAGGGCATGAAGCGAGCCTTTGAAGAGATAGTCGTTATTTTTACTGGTGTGGAGCAGGCTCAGGTCACGGCTGGTGAACTACGCCCTCTCACTGTCGAGGGGGAGCGGGAGGTAAACAAGTGGCAGCAACTCTTGGACGCCACCAGCCAGAGGGTGGCGGAGCTGCAACGTTCCATTGACGAGGTCAATCCATCCATGGGGGGAATCGACCCCCGGGTACTGTAATGATTACAAACCCTTTAACGTAATTTCCTACTTTAATTGTTTGAATGACATAGCATACATGAGTTCCTTTGTTTACATTGGTTTATTTCTTCTTTATGACGTTCGTGGAGCATCCATCACTCATTCCCTAAGCTCACGTGGGTCAAGACCAATGTGAGAAAAAAGGGACAACCACCTTATCACCCCATCCAAACATGGGATTGAAAAAGATTCTGGCATCCAGGGATTGGAAAAATGGTCCAGATTTCCATGAAGAGATGGGAGATACCTGAATGGAGAATTATGATCTTATAAAATCTATGTTATTGTATTCCAAGTGTGCTCTTGTGCACAAATAGGGTAACTCTAGGGGTGCTGAAATAGATCCGTACAGATGGGAATGAGAGATGTGAATCATGATACCCAGGATTCAGAACATTGTAGGGGTAGAGTGACAATAAAGAATAATTGTTGACCACATTCGAAACACAGCATTCTTATTGCATTAGCCTAGAGTGGGGGTAGAAAATGAGGGTCGAACATTGACCATGTTCGGAACACGGGACCGAACTCAAAATGTCATATGTTAGTCTTTTGAAACGTTTTCCTAGGACTATAGGCAGGCCATAGGTTGATCATCCATAATTTTAAGTGGTTCCTTCAGATGTGAAAGAGGACAAGGGTCTGAATATGGTGGAATGAAAACCGTGGAATGTGGAGTGGGGGTTTATTCGAACAGAATCCAACACACTTGAAATTACGCCACTGTGGTGGAAGCACACTGGGTGGATGCATCAGTTTGATCATGTATCATTCCTTCTTTCAGACATGGACTCTCTGGTGAGGGAGTCATCGCTTCCCAATGTCATCTTGGGGCATCTCGAACTTGTTCAGGGTGAATTTGCAGTTACACGGTTCCCCACAATGGGTCAGGCTAGGGGGCCGGAAATGGGGAGGAACATGATTTATGATTCATGGGGATGGACCCTAGGCAGAATACCATGGTGTCTCTATGTATCCCATGAGGATGGTAATCAAGCTGTACGTAGTTCTGGAGGCACAATTTAACATCATGTGGGATGATGAGAAGCCTCCCTGTGTCGGTGCACATCATATCAAAACTACCAAGACCACATGAGTAGTTCTTGATATGGGAAACAAGATTTAATGGAGGACTTCCCGACACATGAAAGAACATGTTAGGGAAAATGGAATCTTGGTAAATGTCGGGCCAATGATGCTAACCTATCCATGCAGCGCACCTAGATGTGACAAAAGACAAAGTAGAGTTTGTCGGAACTCCACTTGAACATGAGGAAGTGGAAATGGGTGAATCATGAAGCTTGAAATTTGGACCACAATGATAGTGGAATGATGATGGAGGATAACTATTGAACATTGTGAAGTTGTGGCATCCACATCGCATTAGCTTGGAATGGGGACAGAAAAATGAGGGTCAATTGTTGACCATGTTCGAAACACGGGACCTATCGCAAATGTCATCAGAGATCCTTAGGGGAATTGTCCCAAGATAGTAGGTGAGCTGATGTGGCATGGGACTAGGCCATTATGGGGTCCCTTCAGATAAGAAGAGGATAAGGTTCCAAATAGCGATCTCATGAAGCTTGTACATGGAATGGGTCGAATGTATCCATAAAAATCCCACACTTCGGGCCCTTTGTCAAAGCGCATTTGAATATGGCAACAAGTCATATTAGATAGAGGGGGTATAGTCCCTTACCATAGGGATATCTTATTTTAGGGTCTTAGATCTCAGACCATGGAAGGTTGGAAATTTGGGAGACACACGGTGGGTAATAAAAAATATCCGACATGAATGGGGACCGAGGGTTCCAACCACCACGTGTTCCTTGGAGAGGTTTTAGGTAGAGGGACAAAAAACGAGAGTCGAGATGGGCCTGAGGCAAAGTTCATAGTCATTCCTACGTAACCCATGAGGATGGGGATCAAGCTGCATGTAGTTATGAAATAGATCATAGTTTGAAGTCTTAGAGCTCGGACCATGGATGGAGTGGAAACCCTCCAAGTCAGTGAATGCCTCAACCCGATCCCTAATCCCACGTGAGTTAAACTCAGTGTGGAAAACAAGGGAGGATGATTCCTATTACAATACCTGGAACCCACAAGAAAGATAAATCCATGCAGAGCACTGAATGATGCCCCTATCATGGCTTTGGTCCTCCTAATGCGCAGATGTGCTCTGAGGAATAGTACCAAGAGTTTCAATGTTCTACTTGGACATAATGAGGTGGAGAAGGATGTGAATCATGTAATTGACATTTTGGGCTTAATGGGGTTGGCATGGCGATGGAGGATAACTATTTAACATGTTCAAAACTGATTATCCATACAGCGTTATCCTGAAACGGGAACAAAACATGGGCATCAACCACTGACCATATTCGCAATGCGGGATTTGTTTCGGCTTGTTGTTCACGACCCTCGAAGACATTGGTACGTAATGGTAGGAGGGCCCTTAAGCCTAGAATTCATACTATTCAGGGGCCCTTATAGGTGTGAAAGGTGATGGAAGCCTTAATGAAGGGGAACACAAAGCCTGGACAATGGTTGGAAACATTTTCAAGCAGAGTCCAACATTCTAGTTACTAAACCATAGTACCCTTAGGCACATTGATGAACCACCAAAAAGGGTCAATGAGGGTGTTCAGAAGGGAGATGCACATGGCGTGGTCATTAAAATCCTGACACAAATGAGGAAATAATCCTATGCCATGCCATATACTCCCCTCCCCGGGGAAGGGTAGGCCAAGGGGCATGAGGCTGGGCCTCAGCCAAGAAGGCCCGACCAGTTTGCAGTTTAACATCTTGTAGTGAGAATGGGGGATGGGGGACCGAGAAGGACAAGGGGCCTCAGGCTGGACCTCAGTCAGGAAGGTGCGACCAGTTTCCAGTTTAACGTCTTGCAGTGCGGAAGACGGTCGAGGGCCTGAGAAGGCCAAGGGTCCTGATGCTGGGCCTCGGTCAGGAAGGCCTGACTAGTTTTCAGTTTAACGTCTTGTAGTGAGGATAAGGGTTGGGGGCCCGAGAAGGAAAAAGGGGCCTAAGGATGGGCCTTGGTCAAGAAGGCCCGACAAGTTTGTGGTTTAACTACATGCAGTGAGGAATAGGGTTGGGGGCCTGAGAAGGCCAAGGGAGATAAGGCTGGGACTTAGTCAGGAAGGCCCGACCAGTTTGCAGTTTAACGTCCTGCAGTGAGGATGAGGGCTGGGGGCCCAAAAAGGCCAAGGGGCCTGAGTCTGGGCCTCTCTTGAAGGGAGTTCATCACTTGGAGATACAACAGGGTAAGATGAACCACTACGCTCAATGTTTGAGACATCTTGGGGAGGTCATAATGATCTTGGACCGCTATTGACCATGTTCGAAACACAACATCCTTATAATGAACTGAAATTGGAGGAAAAAATGAGCATCGATCGCTGACCATATTCAAAATGAGGGACTTGTATCGGCTTGTTTCTTGACATCCTCAAGGGAATTGGCCCTAAATGGTAAGAGAGGGACCCTAGGCCTAGCATCCATACCATTCAGGGGCCCTTCTAGATGGGGAAGGTGATGATGTCCCAATCAAAGGAGTGGGTGAAGCATAGCTGTACCCATATACAAAAGAGGCGAATATCTCCAAGGAGAGGGACGTACGGATGGATAGAGGTTTGATCGATGTGAGTTGGGGTAAGAGTCTGCACACCACCATATTTCATGACCCTAGGGGAAGATTTTGGTGATTGGGCTGGGCCAATAGATGAAATGTCTGGGCGTTCCTACGTATCCCATGAAGATGGGAATCAATCCATATGTGGTTCTTTAAGGCCATGCAATTTAACATAATGTGGTGAGGATATGGGAGGATAGAGGAACAGGGACTGGGCACATGGTGAGACCATTACAATCCTGGTATGAGTGAGGCTAAAGAATCCTTCACCATATTGTGCAAGGATCCTCTCAGAGAACTATACCCATGGGGGATAGTCAAAGACAAGAACTCAGGGCTGGGCTCAAGACGGGGTGTCTGAGGGTTCTTACATATCCAATGAGAATGGGAATCAAGCCATATGTAGTTCTTGAATCGCAGTTTAACGTCATGATGGATGATGCTCAGTTTAATGTTGTGTAGGGTCGGCATGCAGTTTAAGGTCATGTAGGAAAAGCATGAAGTTTAGGGTCATGTGGGACCAGCAGTTTAAGGTCGTGTAGGACCATTAGGCTCAAGAAAAGTATTTCTTGAGGAACTTGGCATTGGTGGGAAGAGTCATACACTCACCATCCATGGTTACCATGGAGTATGATCCATTGGGGTAAACCTTGTGGACTATGTAAGGTCCTTCCCATTTGGGCTCCAACTTGGGTGTTTTCTTGCCAGGGATCATTGGTGTTCAGAGGGCCAATACCAGGTTGTCTTGCAGAAAAGAGTAGAGGAGAACCTTCTTATTGAAGGTTCTATCCATCTTATTCTGATATCTTTCTAGATTGTGCAGGGTACAGAGCCTATTCACGTCGAGTGCTTCCAATTCAGGTAGAATGGTTTAGACCACCTTATCTAGGCCTACTGGTCATATACCGTGGTGTGTAACGAAGGAAATTGAATCTCAATGGGCAAGACAACCTCAACACCGTACACCAGGGAATATGGGGTCAGCTGGGTGGAATTACGATTCGTTGTCCGATAGGCCCAGAGGGTGTTGGGGAGCTTATCCGGCCAACTCTTCTTGTTCTGACCAACCATTTTATGAAGAATGTTTGAGAGAGTTTGGTTGAATGTGTCCATCTCCCCATTTTCCTACACGTGATAACTAGGGGAATGGTTTGAACAGATGTTATAATTGGCGTACAATTTCTCCAGTTTGGTTGCTCGGAAGTTGGTGCTGCTATCAGTGGGGACGATGTGAGAGTCTCTAAACTAGTGGATGATATTGTAGCTCACATGGAATGGGCCTTGATCTCCTTGAGAGAAACTGCTTCTGCCCACATGGAAAAGAAATCGGTGGTGGTCAGGATGATCATGCACTGGCGAAATGTCACCGGTGGGTATGGTCACATGAAATCCAGTCCCCATACCGCAAATAGCCAAGAATACTTGGTGGAGTGGAGAGGTTATGGCGGATGATGCAGGAAGATAGCATGAACTTGACACGCATGACATCTCTGGGAGAACTCGATACAATCATGGATCATAGAGGGCCAGAAGTATCCCAGTCTCTGAATTTGATGGGACAACTTTGGCCCAGCCTAATGGGCACCAGAGGAACCGGTATGATCCTCATGCATGACCTGAGAAATCTCGACTCCTTGGATGCAACAGAGGAGACACCATCAAACCCATGATATTATAGAATCTTCTCAAGACTGGGACCATTATGGAGGGTAAACTGAAGCACGCGGTGTCAGATTCACTTACGCTCGGCCTGATCAACCGGGAGGCAACCATTTTGGAGATATTTGACAAAAGGAGCTCTCTAGTCGGGAGTCGCTTCAACCACTGCATCCGGACAACCTGGGGGTCCTGACGTGGATGACTCGGTGGTAATATGGCTTACTCATAGGTTATCATCATCCTATGGGTTTATGGGGTCAATGACTCTCCAGTGTCCACCGTGTATAATCAGATCATCTTATTCGAGCTCTGTAGGTGATGCAGCCAGGAAGGCCAAAGTGTTCGCTCGACCATTCTATAACCGAGGGACGAGGGTAACCTCCGGTCGAGATGGGAACTGGGACATTAGCTAGAGTGTGAGTTCCAACAATGGTATGATCTCTCACTTCCTGATGACATAGCTATTATTGACCTGCTTAATGACTAGTTCAGAATCCCCTTTAACATGTAAATGGGGTACATTGATCTCGAGAGCCAGCACAAGGAAAATGATAAAATCCTGATACACTGCCTCGTTGTTGGTGCATCCTTCTGATAACATGAATGTGTATGGCAGAACGGCTTTCACTGGGGTAATGAAGACGATACCGAGGCCCAATCTGTTTAGTCAAGGATCATTGAGCCTCCTACCGATGGGGCTCTGGGAGGCTCCATCGAAGTGCATCTTCCAAAATGGGATGGAATGATCTACCGAGAGGATTGCCTCATCAGAAAAATCCAAGACCAAGGACTGGTCCACAGAGGTTGCATGGGCATCAAGGACGTATTCCAATTCCTGTCCCTTGATAGCCTTCTGGGGAATGAACCTAATGTCGAACAGCTGGAGGATGACCACCCACTGTTCTTGATGGACGATCAACATGGGGTGGTTCAGAATGTACTTTAGCTGGCCTACCCAAGACACCAGCAGTACCTCATGGTGTTGTAGGTAGTGTCACACTTTCTATACTGCGAATACCAATGCAAGCCAGCTATTCTCAATGGGGGAGTATCTGGTCTCCGTATTATTGAGCATGCGACTAAGGTACTAGAGACTATTTTCCATCCCCTCATTCTTTTTTTGGGTGAGAAGGGTGCTGAGATATCATTCCAGGGAAGTCACGTACAAGACTAGTGGCTTACCAGAGATGGGGGCATCAAGACTGGAGGCTGGAGCAAGTACTTCTTAATTTTCTTGAACGAGGTCTGGCATTCATTGTCCCATTAATAGGCAGATACTTTCTTCATTAGGCAATAAAAAGGATTACACTCGCCATCCATATTCACAATGAATCGGCTTTTGTAGGCTAAGTGGCCTTGTAAACCTAAACGACCCTGAATATTGCTCAGGGGAGGCATCCAGATAATTGCCTTGATCTTCTCTAGGTCAATCTCGATGCCTCGGTACCTGAAAACAAATCCAAGAAAATTCCCGGAGGTAACCCCGAAAGCACACTTCAACGGGTTCATCATTAGGTGGAGGGAACATGCGAAACCGGAAACTTTATCAATGTCCTTGAGATAGTCCTATAACAGGCGATATTTTACTTCCAGATTATCGACATAGCATTCCACCAACATCACGAGGATTGGATAGAATATGCAGTGCATGGACCACTAATAGAGTGCACATGAATTCTTCAGGCCGAAGGGAAGAACCTGGTAACAGAAAGTACATTGGGGGCCCTAAAAGTGGTTGACTCCTCATCCTTGAGGGACATCCAGATTTGATTATACCTAGAGTAACCATCCATGAAAGATAGTTATTAGAACCTAGCCATGGCATCGATCAACAATTCCATAACTGGAAGAATAAAATCACCTTTCGGACAATGATGGTTCAAATCACGGAAGTTGATACAAACTCCGATCTTCCCGTTCTTTTTCCTGACTAGCACAATGTTGGCTATCCACTTGGGGTAATAAACCTCCATGATGTAGTTATACCTGATGAGATTGTCAACAAAATCCTCGACCATGGCACCGTGAGAAGGTTTTATATTTCTGGAAGGTTTCTAGAACCTGTGATGGTTTTTCTGGAGACTGAGGAAGTTGATGGATACCAGAGTATCTAGTCCTGGAAGCTCATCATAACTCCAGGAAAACACATCACATTTTGTTTAAGGATGTCCACATACTACTGCTTCTCCTCAAGGGACATGTCGACACTGATCAATGTGGGTCTCATATCCTCCTCGTTACTAAGGTTCACCTATAACAGTTCATCGACCGTGGCAGAGACACCTTCATCAAAGGGAGGGGGAGCATCCAATAGATCCTCTTCTTCAACTTTGGAGGAGGTATTCCCAGCGGGGAGAGCTTCCCCAGTGTTAGAAGAACTTAACGGGAGGCTGGTACCAGCCTGGACAGTAGTAGAAAACATATCATGAGATTCATGCACCACTGAGACCATAGCGATGAAGGAGTCGATCTGATACCATCTGGTCTTTTGCCCAAGGGGCCATGCATGATGATATCAAAGCAATAGTGGCACGTCGGCATGAGCCAGTTGATCCCAGCCCGACAAAACATAAAAGTATGATGTATATATGTGGCCATAGGGCAGACATCCCAGTATCGTACTGGGGTAAGAGGTTCTGAGATCACATGAGCCTCGTTTGTGTAGGAGTACGATGTGATTTCCCACCGTTTCATGGACATGGGAATATGACTTCATCTTGTAATAGAGACAACAAATAATTACCCCATATCCGGGGTAGTGACCTCTATTTGATGGATTTGGAAGACATATGCGTCATCTAGACCGGCCCAAGGGTTACTTGTGACCGTGGCGGGCTCAACCACACTTTCCAGAATCTGCTTATCCTAGCTTTTGTAATAGTCATCATCTAGATAACGGAATTCACAAGAGGAAAAAAGAGATGCATCAACTTGGAGTATTCCTATTCAATCATTTAGGGAGTACTTAAGGCAATGGTGATATGACTAGGGGACCGCCGCATGCAGAGAGAGCCATGGTCTTCCCTTCAATACATTGTATGCAGTGTCCTGAGAGATGACCATACATTCAGTAATAGAAACTAGGAAATTAAACTTGGTCATCCAATGGATCTTTCTGACCGGGTTCTCCTCTATCCTATCATATCCATGGATCATTAAATCATAGGGAGTCAGGTCATACTCGGATAACCCCAGATTTTGAAATGTCTGCGTCGAGATAAGGTTGATCGCCGAGATGGTGTCAATGAGACAGCGGCGTACCTCTACACTGTTTAATTAGACGGTGATGTATAGTGGGCGGATCTTCCCCTATATGTGATAGCCTTAATCTTCCCTAGAGAATGAAATTATGGACTGACATTCGGCATTTTCAACTACTTCAGCATAAAAGACTTCTGTAGCTGCTACCTCTGTCTCAAACTAGAGGGGGCTCCTTAAATCCTCAGCGAGTACTTCTCGGTTACCTAATGGTAGGATAAGGTCTTCAAGTATGGAAAGCCTCGCTGAGATGTTGGAGAGGTGCTTGAGGACATCGTACTTTAGTTCCAGGCATGAACATCTACTTATAGAAGGACGCTCTACGATTGGATACATGGCGGTCCCTACCGGCTGGACTGACGACTGACTGGTGCTGGGCATATCCAACTTCTCACTGGTCGAAGCCTGCAGAGTAGCTACCGGATGAGGATCGGACGACTGAGATCATCCTGTAGCGAGGAGAAGCTGGTCACAACACGACCGAAGTGGGTCTACCTGATCCAGCAAAAAAAACGGTGGTGGATGCAGTCTTGATGACACCGGATGTAGAGGCTGCGATTACTGATCTTTGCGCTGAGCCTCCTATCTGGTCTCGGTGGAATGCACGTCCTGGAAGGAGGCACCGACTGATGAGCCTCAATGACCCATATAGCCGCGGCTTGGCTGAAGTTGGCATCAGCTGGGGATGTTGGGGAGGTTTGTCTGGCGTTCCCCCACGCCGGGAGTCATATATGGGTTTAACAACTCGACAGTATTAACAGAAGAGTACCCTTGACTGTCACTCAAAGAATCATCCACCACTAGGTGGATTATGGGAGGAATTCCCATCTCATGGGGCATGAAGTCACTGAAAGTCCAGGATGACGACGACATTGGGAGGGCATGTTGCTTCTTCTTGCGCCGCCAATGCTTTATCTTCTGGGTAGAGGCTGGATGAGATGACAATGCAGATGTGGTGGTTGCCGCTCTTGGAGGCTCTGAATGATTCAGGTGTGCGCTAATGATTCCATGTGTGTGAGCAACCGTTTTATGAGCCATCCAGTCATCGTACTTCTGGGATCTGCGGTTAGAAACCTGTTTCCACTCACCTTCGCTATCTCTACTACTGTCTGACCTCACAAAGAAACCCACTACATGTGTCAGGGCTGTCCCTAGCCTGACTATGTTGATATCAACCTGGTCCTAGAGCCACTTCTTAAACACATAGAACATGCTTGTGGGTGTACCCCAAAATACAATGATAAGGGCAGTAGTGGGGGCAGTCGGTGAGGTTCTCCTACGTCAGCCTTCTACAATTAGGAAAGCGTACATTCCCCTGCTCTAGGGTGCTACGGAAGTAACCGAGGACCTGATTCTTACTAAATGAGTATGTCTTGTGTTTTCTTTCTTGACAGGGAGACCTTGGAGCCTGGCCCTGATGAGGGGACGGAGGGGCCTGTCAATGAGGTGGACCCTGATTGTCATGCCTGGGTGGTGGCACTGCATTTCTCGGGGTCGCTTTCTGATTCTGAGGACACTGTGGAGCCGGAGGCTATGCCTGAGGGGGAGGGCCTCTGCATGTCTACGGGGCCGGTGCCCAGAGTAGTAACTCCAGATGTTTGGTGGCTTCTATTTGAGCCATCGTGGCGGTCTTGGCCCTGGAAGCTCTCCTATCTGGATTCAAAGGGAGCAACGGACGTTCCTGGTTGGACTTTTTCAGGGCTTCATCGAGGCACTAGGCTTTATCTGAGATGTCTTGGAACCCTCCGGTATAGTTCTGAGTGATCAAGGAGGGAACTAATTCCTTCTTGACATTCTTTATGCACATCTTCAGTAATTGCTCTTGAGTTAGTGACATGTCAAGGGAGTATGTGAGCCCCTTCCATCGGGTGATAAAGTCTGCGACTCACTCATCAGGCCTTTGGTTGCACTTAAAGAGGTCTGTGATGCTTTTCTTCCAGGTGGTAGAGCTGAATTGGTAGAGGAACTTCCAGCAAAGGTCCTCCCATCTGGTCATAGATCCGATGGGGAGCTGGCTATACTAGATGAATGTCGGCCCCTCCAGCGTCAAAAAGAAACAGTTGATCTTGGAGTCCTCCTACTATGCTGGGGTCCCCAACATGGTTCCCCACCTTGAGTTGAATTGGGATAGATGCTGCAGTGGATCTCCCGTCCCATTGATGGGGGAGAAGGTGGGATTACCGAAAACCGGAGGTGCCAGCATATCATCCACCCATGCTGGGTATGGATTGCCATCTGGTGGGATCACCACCTACCACGTTTCCAAAGCCTCTAGGGGAGTAATGAGTGCCGTCATTGGATAATATGGACGTGGGTACCTATCTTGACGGGGGTCCCTAACCACGAGCGCAATGCCTGGTTCTTAAATGTGGTAGAAAAGCTCGGAAGCTCATGGAGCGACTGGCGGATCGAACCATGGGGCTTCCGGAGGAGCCCTGGCTGGGTTCCTTGGATTGACGCACCATTCATGAGGGTTTGTCGAAACATATCGCGCCCTCTTGTCGTGAGCTCCAGCTTCCGATCTATCAAAGAATGTGGCATGATTAGGGTTTCCTGGGGGAAGCTCGCCAAGGAGTAGTTGTTCCTTCCCCTGCTGCCCCGGCCTAGGATCACTATATTATGGTTGTCGCACTGCAATGCATTCATCCAGATATTCCTTGACCAACTACTTCTTATCAGCATCTTGTTGGTGAAACGTGTCCTTCTTAGGGTCCTCCTCCATCTTTTGCACTGAGGCAGATGGGTCGGAGTGCTTGATAGCTCTGACATGCTCCTTGCCCTTACTAGTATTCCAGATGAGTACCAACACCTCAGTGAGCGCAGGGAGACCTATGATGTTCTTCTAATGATGAGTAATACTCCTCAATGGGTCCAACGTCGGTGTCACACTCTCAAGGGGTAAGTCTCTGTGAAACTAAAGATCATCCTCCTTTTCCACTACGCCGTTCATGTTGACAATAACCCTTCATGGGGGCATGTCCTCAATATCTCATAGCAAGACAGGCTGCCGATGAATATGGCTGAAGAGGAGGGAAACAAACTACCCCCACCCATGGATTAGCATGTGGGAAGTAGCCTCCCTGATAATTTTGCAGAGTACCTTGATACTCTGAACACATTTTTGGTGGAGGGCTCCATGACGACCTGGTGACTTGGGGCTCTGGGCCATGGGGAGTGCGGCCAGATCGACTAGAAGGCACTGATCACTTATGTCTTCAAAATGAGCTTGGCTCCTTGGATAAACCACATGATGATGATAAAAACTGAAATGCATTGCCCATAGGGTGTAGTAGAAACACTCAACTTCTTTTGGGGTGAGGGAATCGGGTATGTAGAAATCATGTGCAACTGCGGGCTAGAACTTCTCAGGGAAGTGGTCCGCTGCAAGGATGCTCCTGAAGATCCTCGGATCAAATTCAAGGCATGACCCTTGATTTTCCCACTCTTTAACTAGGGGTTGTTGGGGAACTGACAGCGGTACTGAGCCAGACTGATGGAACAACAGGTTGGATGGTGGAGAATATGGTGAACGGGCCGACTAGCTGCCGATTCTCGGGCTGTACTCCAAGGATTGTAGCGATCTGGCTGCTACGTCGCGATAGGAGGGGCTGACGGCCTCTGCTCCGGTCTCAGGGGCCCGGGCTGTCAGTGCTGGGTCATGCTGCTACTCTCCCTCCATTGGTCCCTAGAATATCTCTATGTGATCTCTTGTGGATGTAGAAAGTGCTTCCGGCGATGATGGTGGTGCCTGCACGACCGTAACCTACGGGGTCACCATATTTTCATCCTCCTGGATATACCTGTGGGGGGAACCAGGAATCATGTGGACCTCATATTCCGGGATCACCAGGCTGATGTGCCTTGTTCCTACTACGTCCCTAGTCTCGGATGAATGAGGGGAGGGTTCTTGAGCTAAGTCGCACTTTGCTTTAGAGTTTGAGAAGAGAATTGGTTTGATCTCCATCCTAACATTCCCAAGATTCTTCTTGTGTTAGAGACGACCCACATTCCTACCCCTAGGTGGCTCCTCGGGGCAGGGCTGATTTTTGACATGTGGTCCTTCATCCACACTGGTGCTAGGGCGGAGAGGGTTTCCACCCAAGAAACATGGGGTGCGAGGTGCACTAGGACAAATATTGAAGGGGGCATGGGGAGGAACTCCATGAACAACACCGTAGTGGGAAAAACCTCCGCTACAAGTAGTGGGAGCATGGTGAGGAACTCCATTCTTGGGGTGGGTGGAGCGAGCCTGGCCTTCACCCCTCTGGTTTTCGGGTTAAGGAGGACATTCTCAACCTGGAGAGAGGATGTAGGGAGGATCCACACATTGGAGAGAGACCAGATGGGTAACATCTTCACATCGACGGGCGGGGGAAAGAGGAAGGACTCCATAACCAGTGTGATGGGCACGAGAGAGGCTCTAGTATCGAACATCACAACCGTAGGGCAGACCTTCATTCATCTTGGGGGTAGCGTGGGGCAGACCTCCATGGCGAGCCTCATAGCTGGGAAGGAACACGCTCTGTGTGGTAGTGGTACGGTGAGGACCTCCGTATAGGGTGTCATCATTGCAGGTTGGTTCCCGTCAACCCCTCCTCATGCCTGTGACTAGGAGAGTTGACCCAGCCTACCCGTGGGGTGGTTGGGGCCTCGATCTCAGTTGGTCATACAAGAGACTCTGCTTAGTGTGTGCAGGGACTTGATGATATGCATCGACGGTGGATCGGTCCACAGTATCCATCAACATTGACTCCCTTGGCGGGAATCCTCCTCAACTCGTGCACGACGCTGGCGTCGGGTCGGATGAACCAGGGATGGTGGTTCATGTGCATAGCTTACCTGCTCCTCCTCCGGCAAGGCCGGACGGCGGTGCTGACGCAGCTAGGTGAGATCCCTTACTGGTAGCCCCTAGATTGGGACTCTGATCTGGCTGGGCCAAACATCGCCCACCTCATCAGTGTACGGAATGGAGTGGTCAAAGTGCTCTGGGGACAGGCTCCTGAAACGATTGAATGTTGGGGTGGGGAGCAACGGATCCCTACACGCCCCTCGGGGGAGGCATTAACAACAGGTCCTAGACGCCTCTAGGTCCAATTGGGCCATATCCTAGGTTAGGATTATGACCTATTCCTCGTAACGATGTATGATATAATTAATTACCCTTTGTTGGATAACTTCTGATGGGGGGATGGGGCATGGCCACCCCACAGTCGTGGACGCAGAATCCATTGTGGAAGCAATGAAGCCACGTGGAGTGGTTGTGCAGGCATTTCCCCTGCCCCTGTGTAGGTGGACGGGTAGTGGATGCAATCCTGTGGTGGTAACCTGATTCCGGAGAAGCAGAGAGATGAACTTGTTAGTTCTGAAAGGACAAAGGAATTGACGGCTGATGCCCCAGTTCCATCCCTTCTTCCGTAACCGATAATAGGGATCCATGATGACAACGTCGTATAATAGAATGTCCAACATTATTCTACCCCAACTTCTGGTGAGTTTCATGCCAGGCCCATCTATTTTATAAGCCGGACCCGGCGCTGGATGTCTAGATCTCGTGACATGTCAATCTACTGATTCCCTAAGCACTACTAATCTTCATATTGAGGATAAGATCTTCATGTTGGGTTCACCATTTCTATTTCCGATGCTTCCGTCGGGGCGCACACATCTGTCAACTTGAGTGCGATAGGTGCGACTTTGTTACCCCGCATTCCCGCTTTCCAAAGGCGGGCGACATCCATTCCTTATTCAGGGATGTTTTCTCCTTGATCAAAACAGGGTGATGGGATGACAGTTCTTCCTTCTGTGGATTCCTCCTCAGAACTCATCACCTAGTCCGGGTCTCCCTCATAGATTTAATACGTTGTTCGTGAAACTCTTCCAGGTGCCATATCTTCATGGACACCAGTCAATTACGTTTCTTCTATTTGGACATTACAAGGGGTCCGGTCAGAGAAGCAACATTCAGTTAGGGGAGTAGTCATGTTGGGGGCATCACTGGCATGTCTAAATGTCGGGGATTAGTTTCTATGTCTTCCATACCTTATTATAGGGCATCCCGAGGGCACGGAGGCCTGAGGCATCCCACCTCGAACGCGGGAAATCATATGCCCTGGGCATGTGTCTATGGTTTTCTTCATCCTTCATTTTTTAACATAGGTTATGCCTCGGGTTTAACGTCTGACGGAGATGGTTACTCCGTAGGCGTATCTTAAGAGGTTTTCCTCAGGCATCTCATTTTTAACACGAGGAGGGTCACAAGTTTAACGTCTTATAGAGATGGATTGGGATGATCAGAACACTAACTAGTGTGTATCAGACGGATGAACCCCTTGGAGGGAACACTGATATTGGGGCCGTCACGTGGGTGGACTCTCGAATTCTCTTCGATGAAACGGGTAATGGAATGGCATGATCCCACCGGGATGTGGCGGCCTAGGTAAGGGTCAGGATGGATGATGGAGTGGTTGATAGGGATGGTGGATGAGATGAGAACGTCATGAAGATGATGGTGGTTCTGGGCTTGATCCTCAAGGAGGCTTCCTACGTATCCCTGTGGTGGGGAATCAAAGTCCGCATAGTTCACCTAATGCGGCTTTCCGCTGAACGGGGTCACAACGACTTGCTGCTGAATGGGGTCACAACAACTTGCTGTTGAATGGGGTATACAGTTTAACATCATGCAGGATGGGGGAAAACCTAACATGAAATGAGTTGGAATGGCTAGATGTGGGTCTTGGACCTCATGGAGGCTTCTTATGTACCTTAACTTATAAAGGATCAGAGACAACTTAGTTCAAATGGAGTGGCGCTTACAATCTAGGTTGCCCAAGGTGAGGCAGGGGTCGGTGAACAGACATGAAAGTGGACTTGGGGTCCAACTGGATGGTGGGATTGAACCTCAGGGAGGCATCCTACGAACCATTCCATGAAAAGGATCAAATTCCCCATAGTTCAGGATGGGTGATACAATTTAACATTGTGCGGGACGGGGGGCCTGGGACATCTAGGAAGTCAACCGGCAATTCATTGGCCCATCCGAGTTATGGCAGCACCTTAACCACCTTGGGATGGACTTGCTGTGTATTGGCACCATTAAATCTAGTTTTGTAGTATCTTAGGCATAGGCTACGCAATAAATAGCCGAGCTAGAGGACTTTATCCATTCCCGGGGTTCCCTATACCTACTAACAGACCGAGTCAGGGTACTGCAGGGTCGTACTATCCATCTGCAACTATCAGCTACTGACCTAAGGGAACACTTCCCTTTGTCAAGATATTTGGATGAGTCCTCCTGGGGAGACGAGGCCGGTAGAGAGAGTCCGCTGGAGGAGGGTGAGGTCAGAGATCAGGTCTCAGATCTCGAAGAGTTTGTGGAGGCCCTCAAGGTAAAATCCCAAGTTCCTTCTTCAAAGTCTGCCCTTAGGATACTATGTATTCCTCATCATCATTTGCACTATGTAGGAGGACCTTGTGCATAGACCGCATTCCCACCCCCCATAGGCTGCCGACGCGGGACCTTCAGGATCCACGATAGTGGCTACATCAACTTCTATGTCCAGCAGGGCTAGGATACTTGAGGCGACTCCCCTTGAGTCTCCAGACCTGCCAACCATATACGGGGGGCCACGTCTTGGGGCTCCGACATCATTTTCCTGGGAGAGAGACCATGGATTTGACCTTTGTATGTCTTATCTACCGAATTTACAATTTCAGTCCCCTGACCAGGTTTACTGACATCCATATCCCCTCTTTTGGCATGTATAGTCCGTCAATTTGCAGGGGCTGCGGTGGTGAAGTTGGTCAAGGCCTCTGGTAGCGCCTTTCCAAGGGGCATGCCAATGGACTTGGCGGTGGACATCCAGCTTGACTGGGCTGCAGCACTTTCGATCACTGGCGGGGATGCCAGTGGGACTGTGCATGAGAGTATTGAGGTGGGATCCGACGATGAGGATCAACAATACAGTCCTGTCCCTGCCATGCCTGATCCAACGATAGATGTGGACCTTGCCTAGGAGTTCTTGGGGGCCATCCCTGCATACGAGGTAGCCAATCACGCCGACTAGGATGAGACGACCTCTAATAAGGAGGACAACAAAATAGTTCACCATCGATCGTGGAAGCTGATCACACGCTTCATAAATAACACCCCCATGATTTATGGTTGGATGAGATGGATAAAATTCACTTGTAGCTACGTGAACTATGTTCTAGGGGAGTGGTTCCCAGTTCCCTCACAAGCTCATCCGAGATATTATTGTGGAAAATATTTGAGAGTATAACAGTGGACTCAGCATAGGCTGGCAGCAGAGGAAGGCAGTGAACATTAAGAGGCTCTGGGAGGCCTACAATGAGGTTGAATAGTTCCAGACCTGGGTAGATGAGCATTATAGTTCTCTTGATACGCAATCAGAGCTCATCTCGTGGCTGAAATCCTAGCTGGTGGAGGCTGAGGAGGGCATGAAGCGAGCCTTTGAAGAGATAGTCGTTATTTTTACTGGTGTGGAGCAGGCTCAGGTCACGGCTGGTGAACTACGCCCTCTCACTGTCGAGGGGGAGCGGGAGGTAAACAGGTGGCAGCAACTCTTGGACGCCACCAGCCAGAGGGTGGCGGAGCTGCAACGTTCCATTGACGAGGTCAATCCATCCATGGTGGGAGTCGACCCCCGGGTACTGTAATGATTACAAACCCTTTAACGTAATTTCCTACTTTAATTGTTTGAATGACATAGCATACATGAGTTCCTTTGTTTACATTGGTTTATTTCTTCTTTATGACGTTCGCGGAGCATCCATCACTCATTCCCTAAGCTCACGTGGGTCAAGACCAATGTGAGAAACAAGGGACAACCACCTTATCCCCCCATCCAAACATGGGAGTGAAAAGAAAGATTCTGGCATCCAGGGATTGGAAAAAAGGTCCAGATTTCCATGAAGATATGGGAGAGACCTGAATGGAGAATTAAGATCTTATAAAATCTATGTTATTGTATTCCAAGTGTGCTCTTGTGCACAAATAGGGTAACTCTAGGGGTGCTGAAATAGATCCGTACAGATGGGAATGGGAGATGTGAATCATGATACCCAGGATTCAGAACATTGTAGGGGTAGAGTGAAAATAAAGAATAATTGTTGACTACATTCGAAACACAACATTCTTATTGCATTAGCCTAGAGTGGGGGTAGAAAATGAGGGTCGAACATTGACCATGTTCAGAACACGGGACCGAACTCAAAATGTCATATGTTAGTCTTTTGAAACGTTTTCCTAGGACTATAGGCAGGCCATAGGTTGATCATCCATAATTTTAAGTGGTTCCTTCAGATGTGAAAGAGGACAAGGGTCTGAATATGGTGGAATGAAAACCATGGAATGTGGAGTGGGGGTTTATTCGAACAGAATCCAACACACTAGAAATTACGCCACTGTGGTGGAAGCACACTGGGTGGATGCATCAGTTTGATCATGTATAATTCCTTCTTTCAGACATGGACTCTCTGGTGAGGGAGTCATCGCTTCCCAATGTCATCTTGGGGCATCTCGAACTTGTTCAGGGTGAATTTGCAGTTACACGGTTCCCCACAATGGGTCAGGCTAGGGGGCCGGAAATGGGGAGGAACATGATTTATGATTCATGGGGATGGACCCTAGGCAGAATACCATGGTGTCTCTAAGTATCCCATGAGGATGGTAATCAAGCTGTACGTAGTTCTGGAGGCACAATTTAACATCATGTGGGATGATGAGAAGCATCCCTGTGTCGGTGCACATCATATCAAAACTACCAAGACCACATGAGTCGTTCTTGATATGGGAAACAAGATGTAATGGAGGACTTCCCGACACATGAAAGAACATGTTAGGGAAAATGGAATCTTGGTAAATGTCGGGCCAATGATGCTAACCTATCCATGCAGCGCACCTAGATGTGACAGAAGACAAAGTAGAGTTTGTCGGAACTCCACTTGAACATGAGGAAGTGGAAATGGGTGAATCATGAAGCTTGAAATTTGGACCACAATGATAGTGGAATGATGATGGAGGATAACTATTGACCATTGTGAAGTTGTGGCATCCACATCGCATTAGCTTGGAATGGGGACAGAAAAATGAGGGTCAACTGTTGACCATGTTCGAAACACGGGACCTATCGCAAATGTCATCAGAGATCCTTAGGGGCATTGTCCCAAGACAGTAGGTGAGCTGATGTGGCATGGGACTAGGCCATTATGGGGTCCCTTCAGATAAGAAGAGGATAAGGTTCCAAATAGCGATATCATGAAGCTTGTACATGGAATGGGTCGAATGTATCCATAAAAATCCCACACTTCGGGCCCTTTGTCAAAGCGCATTTGAATATGGCAACAAGTCATATTAGATAGAGGGGGTATAGTCCCTTACCATAGGGATATCTTATTTTAGGGTCTTAGATCTCGGACCATGGAAGGTTGGAAATGTGGGAGACACACGGTGGGTAATAAAAAATATCCGACATGAATGGGGACCGAGGGTTCCAACCACCACGTGTTCCTTGGAGAGGTTTTAGGTAGAGGGACAAACAACGAGAGTCGAGATGGGCCTGAGGCAAAGTTCATAGTCATTCCTACGTAACCCATGAGGATGGGGATCAAGCTGCATGTAGTTATGAAATAGATCATAGTTTGAAGTCTTAGAGCTCGGACCATGGATGGAGTGGAAACCCTCCAAGTCAGTGAATGCCTCAACCCGATCCCTAATCCCACGTGAGTTAAACTCGGTGTGGAAAACAAAGGAGGATGATTCCTATTACAATACCTGGAACCCACAAGAAAGATAAATCCATGCAGAGCACTGAATGATGCCCCTATCATGGCTTTGGTCCTCCTAACGCGCAGATGTGCTCTGAGTAATAGTACCAAGAGTTTCAATGTTCTACTTGGACATAATGAGGTGGAGAAGGATGTGAATCATGTAATTGACATTTTGGGCTTAATGCGGTTGGCATGGCGATGGAGGATAACTATTTAACATGTTCAAATCTGATTATCCATACCGCGTTATCCTGAAACTGGAACAAAAAATGAGCATCAACCACTGACCATATTCGCAATGCGGGATTTGTTTCGGCTTGTTGTTCACGACCCTCGAAGACATTGGTACGTAATGGTAGGAGGGCCCTTAGGCCTAGAATCCATACTATTCAGGGGCCCTTATAGGTGTGAAAGGTGATGGAAGCCTTAATGAAGGGGAACACAAAGCCTGAACAACGGTTGGAAACATGTCCAAGCAGAGTCCAAAATTCTAGTTACTAAATCATAGTACCCTTAGGCACATTGATGAACCACCAAAAAGGGTCAATGAGGGTGTTCAGAAGGGAGATGCACATGGCGTGTTCATTAAAATCCTGACACAAATGAGGAAATAATCCTATGCCATGCCATATACTCCTCTCCCCGGGGAAGGGTGGGCCAAGGGGCATGAGGCTGGGCCTCAGCCAAGAAGGCCCGACCAGTTTGCAGTTTAACATCTTGTAGTGAGAATGGGGGATGGGGGACCGAGAAGGACAAGGGGCCTGAGGCTGGACCTCAGTCAGGAAGGTGCGACCAGTTTCCAGTTTAACGTCTTGCAGTGCGGAAGACGGTCAAGGGCCTGAGAAGGCCAAGGGTCCTGATGCTGGGCCTCGGTCAGGAAGGCCCGACTAGTTTTCAGTTTAACGTCTTGTAGTGAGGATAAGGGTTGGGGGCCCGAGAAGGAAAAAGGGGCCTAAGGATGGGTCTTGGTCAAGAAGGCCCGACAAGTTTGTGGTTTAACTACATGCAGTGAGGAATAGGGTTGGGGGCCTGAGAAGGCCAAGGGGGATAAGGCTGGGACTTAGTCAGGAAGGCCCGACCAGTTTGCAGTTTAACGTCCTGCAGTGAGGATGAGGGCTGGGGGCCCAAAAAGGCCAAGGGGCCTGAGTCTGGGCCTCTCCCGAAGGGAGTTCATCACTTGGAGATACAACGGGGTAGGATGAACCACTACGCTCAATGTTTGAGACATCTTGGAGAGGTCATAATGATCTTGGACAGCTATTGACCATGTTCGAAACATAACATCCTTATAATGAACTGAAATTGGAGGAAAAAATGAGCATCGACCGCTGACCATATTCAAAATGAGGGACTTGTATCGGCTTGTTTCTTGACATCCTCAAGGGAATTGGCCCTAAATGGTAAGAGAGGGACCCTAGGCCTATCATCCATACCATTCAGGGGCCCTTCTAGATGGGGAAGGTGATGATGTCCCAATCAAAGGAGTGGGTGAATCATAGCTGTACCCATATACAAAAGAGGCGAATGTATCCAAGGAGAGGGACGTATGGATGGATAGAGGTTTGATCGATGTGAGTTGGGGTAAGAGTCTGCACCCCACCATATTTCATGACCCGAGGGGAAGATTTTGGTGATTGGGCTGGGCCAATAGATGAAATGTATGGGCGTTCCTACGTATCCCATAAAGATGGGAATCAATCCATATGTGGTTCTTTAAGGCCATGAAATTTAACATAATGTGGTGAGGATAGGGGAGGATAGAGGAACAGGGACTGGGCACATGGTGAGACCATTACAATCCTGGTATGAGTGAGGCTAAAGAATCCTTCACCATATTGTGCAAGGATCCTCTCAGAGAACTATACCCATGGGGATAGTCAAAGAGAAGAACTCAGGGCTGGGCTCAAGACGGGGTGTCTGAGGGTTCTTACATATCCAATGAGGATGGGAATCAAGCCATATGTAGTTCTTGAATCGCAGTTTAACGTAATGATGGATGATGCTCAGTTTAATGTCGTGTAGGGTCGGCATGCAGTTTAAGGTCATGTAGGAAAAGCATGAAGTTTAGGGTCATGTGGGACCAGCAGTTTAAGGTCGTTTAGGACCATTAGGCTCAAGAAAAGTATTTCTTGAGGAACTTGGCATTGGTGGGAGGAGTCATACGCTCACCATCCATGGTTACCATGGAGTATGATCCATTGGGGTAAACCTTGTGGACTATGTAAGGTCCTTCCCATTTGGGCTCCAACTTGGGTGTTTTCTTGCCAGGGATCATTGGTGTTCAGAGGGCCAATACCAGGTTGGCTTGCAGAAAAGATTAGAGGAGAACCTTCTTATTGAAGGCTCTATCCATCTTATTCTGATATCTTTCTAGATTGTGCAGGGTACAGAGCCTATTCACGTCGAGTGCTTCCAATTCAGGTAGAATGATTTACACCACCTTATCTAGGCCTACTGGTCATATACCGTGGTGTGTAACGAAGGAAATTGAATCTCAATGGGCAAGACGACCTCAACACCGTACACCAGGGAATATGGGGTCACCTGGGTGGAATTACGATTCGTTGTCCGATAGGCCCAGAGGGTGTTGGGGAGCTTATCCAGCCAACTCTTCTTGTTCTGACCAACCATTTTTTGAAGAATGTTTGAGAGAGTTTGGTTGAATGTGTCCATCTCCCCATTTTCCTACACGTGATAACTAGGGGAATGGTTTGAACAGATGTTATAATTGGTGTACAATTTCTCCAGTTTAGCTGCTCGGAAGTTGGTGCTGCTATCAGTGGGGACGATGTGAGAGTCTCTAAACTAGTGGATGATATTGTAGCTCACATGGAATGGGCCTTGACCTCCTTGAGCGAAACTGCTTCTTCCCACATGGAAAAGAAATCGGTGGTGGTCAGGATGATCATGCACTGGCGAAATGTCACCGGTGGGTATGGTCACATGACATCCAGTCCCCATACCGCAAATAACCAAGAATACTTGGTGGAGTGGAGAGGTTATGGCGGCTGATGCAGGAAGATAGCATGAACTTGACATGCATGACATCTCTGGGAGAACTCGATACAATCATGGATCATAGAGGGCCAGAAGTATCCCAGTCTCTGAATTTGATGGGACAACTTTGGCCCAGCCTAATGGGCACCAGAGGAACCGGTATGATCCTCATGCATGACCTGAGAAATCTCGACTCCTTGGATGCAATAGAGGAGACACCATCAAACCCATGATATTATAGAATCTTCTCAAGACTGGGACCATTATGGAGGGTAAACTGAAGCACGCGGTGTCAGATTCACATTACGCTCGGCCTGATCAACCGGGAGGCAACCATTTTGGAGATATTCGACAAAAGGAGCTCTCTAGTCGGGAGTCGCTTCAACCGCTGCATCCGGACAACCTGGGGGTCCTGACGTGGATGACTCAGTGGTAATATGGCTTACTCATAGGTTATCATCATCCTATGGGTTTATGGGTTCATTGACTCTCCAGTGTCCACCGTGTATAATCAGATCATCTTATTCGAGCTCTGTAGGTGATGCAGCTAGGCAGGCCAAAGTGTTCGCTCGACCATTCTATAACCGAGGGACGAGGGTAACCTCCGGTCGTGATGGGAACTGGGACATTAGCTGGAGTTTGAGTTCCAACAATGGTAAGATCTCTCACTTCCTGATGACATAGCTATTATTGACCTGCTTAATGACTAGTTCAGAATCCCCTTTAACATGTAAATGGGGTACATTGATCTCGAGAGCCAGCACAAGGAAAATGATAAAATCCCGATACACTGCCTCGTTGTTGGTGCATCCTTCTTATAACATGAATGTGTATGGCAGAACGGCTTGCACTGGGGTAATGAAGACGATACCGAGGCCCAATCTGTTTAGTCAAGGATCATTGAGCCTCCTACCGATGGGGCTCTGGGAGGCTCCATCGAAGTGCATCTTCCAAAATGGGATGGAATGATATACTGAGAGGATTGCCTCATCAGAAAAATCCAAGACCAAGGACTGGTCCACAGAGGTTGCATGGGCATCAAGGAAGTATTCCAATTCCTGTCCCTTGATAGCCTTCTGGGGAATGAACCTAATGTCGAACAGCTGGAGGATGACCACCCACTGTTCCTGATGGACGGTCAACATGGGGTGGTTCAGAATGTACTTTAGCTGGTCTACCCAAGACACCAGCAGTACCTCATGGTGTTGTAGGTAGTGTCACACTTTCTATACTGCGAATACCAATGCAAGCCAGCTCTTCTCAATGGGGGAGTATCTGGTCTCCGTATTATTGAGCATGCGACTAAGGTACTAGAGACTATTTTCCATCCCCTCATTCCTTTTTTGGGTGAGAAGGGTGCTGAGATATCATTCCAGGGAAGTCACGTACAAGACTAGTGGCTTACCAGAGATGGGGGCATCAAGACTGGAGGCTGGAGCAAGTACTTCTTAATTTTCTTGAACGAGGTCTGGCATTCATTTTCCCATTAATAGGCAGATACTTTCTTCATTAGGCAATAAAAAGGATTACACTCGCCATCCATATTCACAATGAATCGGCGTTTGTAGGCTAAGTGGCCTTGTAAACCTAAACGATCCTGAATATTGCTCAGGGGAGGCATCCAGATAATTTCCTTGATCTTCTCTAGGTCAATCTCGATGCCTCAGTACCTGAAAACAAATCCAAGAAACTTCCCGGAGGTAACCCCGAAAGCACACTTCAACGGGTTCATCATTAGGTGGAGGGAACATAGGAAACCGGAAACTTTATCAATGTCCTTGAGATAGTCCTACAGGCGATATTTTACTTCCAGATTATCGACATAGCATTCCACCAACATCACGAGGATTGGATAGAATATGCAGTGCATGGACCACTAATAGAGTGCACATGAATTCTTCAGGCCGAAGGGAAGAACCTGGTAACAGAAAGTACATTGGGGGGCCCTAAAAGTGGTTGACTCCTCATCCTTGAGGGACATCCAGATTTGATTATACCTAGAGTAACCATCCATGAAAGATAGTTATTATAACCTAGCCATGGCATCGATCAACAATTCCATAACTGGAAGAATAAAATCACCTTTCGGACAATGATGGTTCAGATCACGAAAGTTGATACAAACTCTGATCTTCCCGTTCTTTTTCCTGACTAGCACAATGTTGGCTATCCACTTGGGGTAATAAACCTCCATGATGTAGTTATACCTGATTAGATTGTCAACAAAATCCTCGACCATGGCACCGTGAGAAGGTTTTATATTTCTGGAAGGTTGCTAGAACCTGTGATGGTTTTTCTGGAGACTGAGGAAGTTGATGGATACCAGAGTATCTAGTCCTGGAATCTCATCATAACTCCAGGAAAACACATCACATTTTGTTTAAGGAAGTCCACATACTACTGCGTCTCCTCAAGGGACATGTCGAAACTGATCAATGTGGGTCTCATATCCTCCTCGCTACTAAGGTTCACCTATAACAGTTCATCGACCGTGGCAGAGACACCTTCTTCAAAGGGAGGGGGAGCATCCAATAGATCCTCTTCTTCAATTTTGGAGGAGGTATTCCCAGCGGGGAGAGCTTCCCCAGTGTTAGAAGAACTTAACGGGAGGCTGGTACCAGCCTGGACAGTAGTAGAAAACATATCATGAGATTCATGCACCAGTGAGACCATAGCGATAAAGGAGTCGATCTGATACCATCTGGTCTTTTGCCCAAGGGGCCATGCATGATGATATCAAAGCAATAGTGGCACGTCGGCTTGAGCCAGTTGATCCCAGCCCGACAAAACATACAAGTATGATGTATATATGTGGCCATAGGGCAAACATCCCAGTATCGTACTGGGGTAAGAGGTTCCGAGATCACATGAGCCTCGTTTGTGTAGGAGTACGATGTGATTTCCCACCGTTTCTTGGACTTGGGAATATGCCTTCATCTTGTAATAGAGACAACAAATAATTACCCCATATCCGGGGTAGTGACCTCTATTTTATGGATTTGGAAGACATATGCGTCATCTAGACCGGCCCAAGGGTTACTTGTGACCGTGGCGGGCTCAACCACACTTTCCAGAATCTGCTTATCCTAGCTTTTGTAATAGTCATCATCTAGATAACGGGATTCACAAGAGGAAAAAAGAGATGCATCAACTTGGAGTATTCATATTCAATCATTTAGGGAGTACTTAAGGCAATGGTGATATGACTAGGGGACCGCCGCATGCAGAGAGAGCCATGGTCTTCCCATCAATACATTGTACGCAGTGTCCTGAGAGATGACCATAAATTCAGCAATAGAAACTAGGATATTAAACTTGGTCATCCAATGGATCTTTTTGACCAGGTTCTGCTCTATCCTATCATATCCCTGGATCATTAAATCATAGGGAGTCAGGTCATACTCGGATAACCCCAGATTTTGAAATGTCTGCGTCGAGATAAGGTTGATCGCCGAGATGGTGTCAATGAGACAGCGGCGTACCTCTACACCGTTTAATTAGACGGTGATGTATAGTGGGCGGATCTTCCCCTATATGTGATAGCCTTAATCTTCCCTGTAGAATGAAATTATGGACTGACATTCGGCATTTTCAACTACTTCAGCATAAAAGACTTCTGCAGCTGCTACCTCTGTCTCAAACTAGAGGGGGCTCCTTAAATCCTCAGCGAGTACCTCTCGGTTACCTAATGGTAGGATAAGGTCTTCAAGTATGGAAAGCCTCGCTGAGATGTTGGCGAGGTGCTTGAGGACATCGTACTTTAGTTCCAGGCATGAACATCTACTTATAGAAGGACGCTCTACGATTGGATACATGGCGGTCCCTACCGGCTGGACTGACGACTGACTGGTGCTGGGCATATCCAACTTCTCACTGGTCGAAGTCTGCAGAGTAGCTACCAGATGAGGATCGGACGACTGAGATCATGCTGTAGCGAGGAGAAGCTAGTCACAACACGACCGAAGTGGCTCTACCTGATCCAGCAAAAAAAACGGTGGTGGATGCAGTCTTGATGACACCGGATGTAGAGGCTGCGATTACTGATCTTTGCGCTGAGCCTCCTATCTGGTCTCGGTGGAATGAACGTCCTGGAAGGAGGCACCGACTGATGAGCCTCGATGACCCATATAGTCGTGGCTTGGCTGAAGTTGGCATCAGCTGGGGATGTTGGGGAGGTTTTTCTGGCGTTCCCCCACGCCGGGAGTCATATAGGGGTTTAACAACTCGACAGTATTAACAGAAGAGTACCCTTGACTGTCACTCAAAGAATTATCCACCACTAGGTGGATTATGGGAGGAATTCCCATCTCATGGGGCATGAAGTCACTGAAAGTCCAGGATGATGACGACATTGGGAGGGCATGTTGCTTCTTCTTGCGCCGCCAATGCTTTCTCTTCTGGGTAGAGGCTGGATGAGATGACAATGCAGATGTGGTGGTTGCCGCTCTTGGAGGCTCTGAATGATTCAGGTGTGCGCTAATGATTCCATGTGTGTGAGCAACCATTTTGTGAGCCATCCAGTCATCGTACTTCTGGGATCTGCGGTTAGAAACCTGTTTCCACTCACCTTCGCTATCTCTACTACTATTTGACCTCACAAAGAAACCCGCTACTTGTGTCAGGGCTGTCCCTAGCCCGACTATGTTGATATCAATCTGGTCCTAGAGCCACTTCTTAAACACATAGCACATGCTTGTGGGTGTGCCCCAAAATACAATGATAAGGGCAGTAGTGGGGGCAGTCGGTGAGGTTCTCCTACGCCAGCCTTCTACAATTAGGAAAGCGTACATTCCCCTGCTCTAGGGTGCTACGGAAGTAACCGAGGACCTGATTCTTACTAAATGAGTATGTCTTGTGTTTTCTTTCTTGACAGGGAGACCTTGGAGCCTGGACCTGATGAGGGGACGGAGGGGCCTGTCAATGAGGTGGACCCTGATTGTCATGCCTGGGTGGTGGCACTGCATTACTCGGGGTCGCTTTCTGATTCTGAGGACACTGTGGAGCCGGAGGCTATTCCTGAGGGGGAGGGCCTCTGCATGTCTACGGGGCCGGTGCCCAGAGTAGTAACTCCAGATGTTTGGTGGCTTCTATTTGAGCCACCGTGGCGGTCTTGGCCCTGGAAGCTCTCCTATCTGGATTCAAAGGGAGCAACAGACGTTCCTAGTTGGCCTTTTTCAGGGCTTCATCGAGGCACTAGGCTTTATCTGAGATGTCTTGGAACCCTCCGGTATAGTTATGAGTGATCAAGGAGGGAACTAATTCCTTCTTGACATTCTTTATGCACATCTTCAGTAATTGCTCTTGAGTTAGTGACATGTCAAGGGAGTATGTGAGCCCCTTCCATCGGGTGATAAAGTCTGCGACTCACTCATCAGGCCTTTGGTTGCACTTAAAGAGGTCTGTGATGCTTTTCTTCCAGGTGGTAGAGCTGAATTGGTAGAGGAACTGCCTGCAAAGGTCCTCCCATCTGATCATAGATCCGATGGGGAGCTGGCTATACTAGATGAATTTCGGCCCCTCCAGCATCAAAAAGAAACAGTTGATCTTGGAGACCTCCTACTATGCTGGGGTCCCCAACATGGTTCCCCACCTTGAGTTGAATTGGGATAGATGCTGCAGTGGATCTCCCGTACCGTTGAAGGGGGAGAAGGTGGGATTACCGAAAACCGGAGGTGCCAGCATATCATCCACCCATGCTGGGTATGGCTTGCCATCTGGTGGGATCACCACCTACCACGTTTCCAAAGCCTCTATGGGAGTAATGAGTGCCGTCATTGGATAATATGGACGTGGGTACCTATCTTGACGGGGGTCCCTAACCACGAGCGCAATGCCTGGTTCTTAAATGTGGTAGAAAAGCTCGGCAGCTCATGGAGCGACTGGCGGATCGAACCATGGGGCTACCGGAGGAGCCCTGGCTGGGTTCCTTGGATTGACGCGCCATTCATGAGGGTTTGTCGAAACATATCGCGCCCTCTTGTCGTGAGCTCCAGCTTCCGATCTATCAACGAATGTGGCATGATTAGGGTTTCCTGTGGGAAGATCGCCAAGGAGTAGTTGTTCCTTCCCCTGCTGCCCCGGCCTAGGATCACTGTATTCTGGTTGTCGCACTGCAATGCATTCATCCAGATATTCCTTGACCAACTACTTCTTATCAGCATCTTGTTGGTGCAACGTGTCCTTCTTAGGGTCCTCCTCCATCTTTTTCACTGAGGCAGATGGGTCGGAGTGCTTGATAGCTCTGACATGCTCCTTGCCCTTACTAGTATTCCAGATGAGTACCAACACCTCAGTGAGCTCAGGGAGACCTATGATGTTCTTTTAATGATGAGTAATACTCCTCAATGGGTCCAACGTCGGTGTCACACTCTCAAGGGGTAAGTCTCTGAGAAACTAAAGCTCATCCTCCTTTTCCACTATGTCGTTCATGTTGACAATAACCCTTCATGGGGGCATGTCCTCAATATCTCATAGCGAGTCAGGCTGCCGATGAATATGGCTGAAGAGGAGGGAAACAAACTACCCCCACCCATGGATTAGCATGTGGGAAGTAGCCTCCCTGATAATTTTGCAGAGTACCTTGATACTCTGAACGCATTTTTGTTGGAGGGCTCCATGACGACCTGGTGACTTGGGGCTCTGGGCCATGGGGAGTGCGGCCAGATCGACTAGAAGGCACTGATCACTTATGTCTTCAAAATGAGCTTGGCTCCTTGGATAAACCACATGATGATGATGAAGACTGAAATGCATCGCCCATAGGGTGTAGTAGAAACACTCAACTTCTTTTGGGGCGAGGGAATCAGGTATGTAGAAATCATGTGCAACTGCGGGCTAGAACTTCTCAGGGAAGTGGTCCGCTGCAAGGATGCTCCTGAAGATCCTCGGCTCAAATTCAAGGCCTGACCCTTGATTTTCCCACTCTTTAACTAGGGGTTGTTGGGGAACTGACAGCGGTACTGAGCCAGACTGATGGAACAACAGGTTGGATGGTGGAGAATATGGTGAACGGGCCGACTAGCTGCCGATTCTCGGGCTGTACTCCGAGGATTGTAGCGATCTGGCTGCTACGTCGCGATAGGAGGGGCTGACGGCCTCCGCTCCGGTCTCAGGGGCCCGGGATGTCAGTGCTGGGTCATGCTGCTACTCTCCCTCCATTGGTCCCTAGAATATCTCTCTGTGATCTCTTGTGGATGTAGAAAGTGCTTCTGGCGATGACGGTGGTGCCTGCACGACCCTAACCTATGGGGTCACCATATTTTCATCCTCCTGGATAAACCTGTGGGGGGAACCAGGAATCATGTGGACCTCATATTCCGGGATCACCAGGCTGATGTGCCTTGTTCATACTACATCCCTAGTCTCGGATGAATGAGGGGAGGGTTCTTGAGCTAAGTCACACTTTGCTTTAGAGTCTGAGAAGAGAATTGGTTTGATCTCCATCCTAACATTCCCAAGATTCTTCTTGTGTCAGAGACGACCCACATTCCTACCCCTAGGTGGCTCCTCGGGGCAGGGCTGATTTTTGACATGTGTTCCTTCATCCACACTGGTGCTAGGGCGGAGAGGGTTTCCACCCAAGAAACATGGGGTGCGAGGTGCACTAGGACAAATATTGAAGGGGGCATGGGGAGGAACTCCATGAACAACACCGTAGTGGGAAAAACCTCCGCTACAAGTAGTGGGAGCATGGTGAGGAACTCCATTCTTGGGGTGGGTGGAGCGAGCCTGGCCTTCACCCCTCTGGTTTTCGGGTTAAGGAGGACATTCTCAACCTGGAGAGAGGATGTAGGGAGGATCCACACATTGGAGAGAGACCATATGGGTAACATCTTCACATCGACGGGCGGGGGAAAGAGGAAGGACTCCATAACCAGTGTGATGGGCACGAGAGAGGCTCTCGTATCGAACATCACAACCGTAGGGCAGACCTTCATTCGTCTTGGGGGTAGCGTGGGGCAAACCTCCATGGCGAGCCTCATAGCTGGGAAGGAACACGCTCTGTGTGGTAGTGGTACGGTGAGGACCTCCGTATAGGGTGTCATCGTTGCAGGTTGGTTCCCGTCAACCCCTCCTCATGCCTGTGACTAGGAGAGTTGACCCAGCCTACCCGTGGGGTGGTTGGGGCCTCGATCTCAGTTGGTCATACAAGAGACTCTGCTTAGTGTGTGCAGGGACTTGATGATATGCATCGACGGTGTCTCGGTCCACAGTATCCATCAACATTGACTCCCTTGGCGGGAATCCTCCTCAACTCGTGCACGACGCTGGCGTCGGGTCGGATGAACCAGGGATGGTGGTTCATGTGCATAGCTTACCTGCTCCTCCTCCGGCAAGGCCGGACGGCGGTGCTGACGCAGCTAGGTGAGATCCCTTACTGGTAGCCCCTAGATTGGGACTCTGATCGGGCTGGGCCAAACATCGCCCACCTCATCAGTGTACGGAATGGAGTGGTCAAAGTAATCTGGGGACAAGCTCCTGAAATGATTGAATGTTGGGGTGGGGAGCAGCGGATCCCTACACGCCCCTCGGGGGAGGCATTAACAGCAGGTCCTAGACGCCTCTAGGTCCAATTGGGCCATATCCTAGGTTAGGATTATGACCTATTCCTCGTAACGATGTATGATATAATTAATTACCCTTTGTTGGATAACTTCTGATGGGGGGATGGGGCATGGCCGCCCCACAGTCGTGGACGCAGAATCCATTGTGGAAGCAATGAAGCCACGTGGAGTGGCTGTGCAGGCATTTCCCCTGCCCCTGTGTAGGTGGACGAGCAGTGGATGCAATCCTATGGTGGTAACCTGATTCCGGAGAAGCAGAGAGATGAACTTGTTAGTTCTGAAAGGACAAAGAATTGACGGCTGATGCCCCAGTTCCATCCATTCTTCCGTAACCGATAATAGGGATCCATGATGACAACGTCGTATAACAGAATGTCCAACATTATTCTACCCCAACTTCTGGTGAGTTTCATGCCAGACCCATCTATTTTATAAGCGGGACCCGGTGATGGATGTCTAGATCTCGTGACATGTCAATCTACTGATTCCCTAAGCACTACTAATCTTCATATTGAGGATAAGATCTTCATGTTGGGTTCACCATTTCTGTTTCCGATGCTTCCGTCGGGGCGTGCACATCTGTCAACTTGAGTGCGATAGGTGCGACTTTGTTACTCCGCATTCCCGCTTTCCAAAGGCGGGCGACATCCATTCCTTATTCAGGGATGTTTTCTCCTTGATCAAAACAGGGTGATGGGATGACAGTTCTTCCTTCTGTGGATTCCTCCTCAGAACTCATCACCTAGTCTGGGTCTCCCTCATAGATTTAATACGTTGTTCGTGAAACTCTTCCAGGTGCCATATCTTCATGGACACCAGTCAATTACGTTTCTTCTATCAGGACATTACAAGGGGTCCGGTCAGAGAAGCAACATTCAGTTAGGGGAGTAGTCATGTTGGGGGCATCACTGGCATGTCTAAATGTCGGGGATTAGTTTCTATGTCTTACATACCTTATTATAGGGCTTCTCGAGGGCACGGAGGCCTGAGGCATCCCACATCGAACGCGGGAAATCATATGCCCTGGGCATGTGTCTATGGTTTTCTTCATCCTTCATTGTTTAACATAGGTTATGCCTCGGGTTTAACGTCTGACGGAGATGGTTACACCGTAGGCGTATCTTTAGAGGTTTTCCTCAGGCATCTCATTTTTTACACGAGGAGGGTCACAAGTTTAACGTCTTATAGAGATGGATTGGGATGATCAGAACACTAACTAGTGTGTATCAGACGGATGAACCCCTTGGAGGGAACACCGATATTGGGGCCATCACGTGGGTGGACTCTCGAATTCTCTTCGATGAAACGGGTAATGGAATGGCATGATCCCACCGGGATGTGGCGGCCCAGGTAAGGGTCAGGATGGATGATGGAGTGGTTGATAGGGATGGTGGATGAGATGAGAACGTCATGAAGATGATGGTGGTTCTGGGCTTGATCCTCAAGGAGGCTTCCTACGTATCCCTGTGGTGGGGAATCAAAGTCCGTATAGTTCACCTAATGCGGCTTTCCACTGAACGGGGTCACAACGGCTTGCTGCTGAATGGGGTCACAACGAATTGCTGTTGAATGGGGTATACAGTTTAACATCATGCAAGATGGGGGAAAACCTAACATGAAATGAGTTGGAATGGCTAGATGTGGGTCTTGGACCTCATGGAGGCTTCTTATGTACCTTACCATATAAAGGATCAGAGGCAACTTAGTTCAAATGGAGTGGCGCTTACAATCTAGGTTGCCCAAGGTGAGGCAGGGGTCGGTGAACAGACATGAAAGTGGACTTGGGGTCTAACTGGATGGTGGGATTGAACCTCAGGGAGGCATCCTACGAACCATTCCATGAAAAGGATCAAATTCCCCATAGTTCAGGATGGGTGATACAATTTAACGTTGTGCGGGACGGGGGTCATTTGGGGCTTACGATCTAAGTCAGCCCTAGGTGTTGGTGAACCGACATGGTTAAAACGAACAGGTGGTGGGCTTGAACCTCGTGGAGGCTTCCTATATACCATGCCTTGACATGGATCAAAGTCCCCATAGTTCGGTATGGGTGTCGGTGAACCGACGTGAAGGTGGACCTTGGGTCTGATGGGTGGTGGGCCTGATCCTCAAGGAGTCTTCCTACGTACCATGCCTTGACATGGATCAAAGTCCCCGTACATCGGGATGGGTTGGGGCTTGAACCTCATGAAGGATTCTTACGTACCATGCCTTGACATGGATCAAAGTCCCCGTAGTTCGGGATGGGATGGGGATTGAACCTCGTGGAGGCTTCCTACGTACCATGCCTTGACATAGATCAAAGTCCCCATAGTTTGGGATGGGTTGGGGCTTGAACCTCGTGGAGTCATCCTACATACCATGATGTGACATGGATCAAAGTCCCCATAGTTTGGGATGGGTTGGGTCTTGAACCTCGTGAAGGTTTCCTACGTACATTGTCTTGACATGGATCAATGTCCCCGTAGTTCGGGTGGCAGATACAGTTTAACATCATGTGGGAAAAATTGTGGGATAGTGTTTAACATCATGCAGGATGAGAGGTGATGTTATGGGCGATGCTTACTCTAATCCCACGAGAGTCATGCTCGGTGTGAGAAATAATAGGAATCAAAGGTCCGACGACCATGTTGCGAAAGGTGGATCCACGAGAAGTGGGTTGGGGTTTACGCATGGAACAGACTAGGGAGAAAAAAATTGGGACTTACCCTAGGATGGAGGACTAATGGCGAAAAATCCCAACGGGAGAGGGAAAGGGTGAAAAGAAACCCTATCCCCATATCCCATCTTGGTCCTTGGCACCGAGGAAGTGTGGAGGAGTAGAGATGCTACCTCCTGCATGAAGGTCTAGGGTCATACACCATGGTGGCTTCCCTTCCCCCACAAACAAAAGCCACTCTGATAATGCAGATATCATCCCCTGTGGAGACCAGGGTGCATTAATAATGTCCAAGGTGGGGGAAACCCATGTGAGAGGCACGAGGCCAGGTTACCGTTAAACGTCATGTGCTGAGGACGATGGTGCTTGGCAGTTTAACATCCTACAGCTCGGATGTGGTAGGTGTGGTCCACGCCCCTAGGACTTATATAAACGGTACCCTCTGTTTCTTGTGGGAGGGAAGGCACCGGCAAAGCCACAGTCAGGGGGTATCATGGAGCGACCCATTGAGGGGTCCACGTAATCATGGCTATGCGAAGAAGCAATAGCCATTAGCATGACTATGCGAAGAAGAATTCGGCAAAGCAACAGAATGGGTGGTATCATCCAGGGGACATTGAAGTCACATCGTGCAAACCTGGAGGGTCTCACAAGAAAAGGAATTCCCAAGCAGAGGGGTCCATAGGCAAGGGCCTTGTGAAGATCTATAACTTCGCGTGGCGAAGGGCACTTGCAAAGGGGTGTGATTTGCAAATTGGGGTTCCTTAGCCTTACAATGGGGCAGATGTGCATATGAGAGGTACTTTTCGAAGTGGAGAGCAATTAGCGGAGCACTACCTCATAGAGAAAAGGTTCCTCGTAAAGCAAGGTGTCAGGAAGAAATGTGCTTTGTGAAGTACAATGACCATGCCTTATCATGTGGATAGTGTGTACACGAAGCATGTTTCGTGAAGCATAAACGCTCCTCGACGACCTGGGTCCCCTTGGGGATCCCATTCCTTTGTGAAAGCCCTTTGGCTTCATGAATGGAATCCCTATCAAAAGAGGGTATCAAAATAAGACAAATGGGGGGCACTTCGCAAAGCGGAAGTACCTCGCACAGCTCACGGTTCGCAGAGTAGAATGATTCTTCACGATTCGGGAGCTGGGAAGCTGAAAGGAAAGATTGTCTATCCCTTGGGCTCAGGGGGAGCCTTGTATTTATAGACGAGAGGTGCCACTGAGTGGAGCTCACACATCACAAAGAGGGACTAGGTTGCTTCGCAGCGGGTTGCGAACGTCAACTGTAGTCATGGTGCATCCCGCCTCATTGCTCCGCGGTGGGTTCACGAACGTCAAATCCGTTCACGGTGCATCCCGCCTCATGTCTTCACGTCGGGCTCACGAACATCAAATCTGTTCATGGAATATCCAGCCTCCTTGCTCCGTGGCATCCACGGTACTGGGTGACGTTCACAAAGGGGCTTCGCGAGGCAGTTCTTTGGGGCCTTCTTTGGGATCTTCTTTGTCTAGAATTTTGGCGACAACACCTTCCCAACACAGTTTCCTAGTTTCCCCTATAGAAAACCATTCAGAACAAACATGTCTTACATGAAGCGTCATGGAAATCTAAAAATTCTATATCATTTTGATCGTGGGGTAAAAATATTTTGTGAATATTCTATTAACAATATTCTAACTCTTAATATTATATATACCAACCTTTAATACCAACTATAAGGCCCAAAATTTAAAAATTACATAATCATGAGATAAATCAATAACGTTACTTTAAATCACATCTAGGATCTTTTCAGGTTTATAGATATAGATAATTTGGTCAAAAATCACACATAACAAATTAAATATTACAAGTAGACTCTTCTACTCTCTACCCATTTTTTCATAAAACATAAAACCTTTAAAAAGAATCATGGTATCTTTTCATGTTTTAACATCATAACTTTTCCTTTATCCTATCCTTGAATGTATTCTTATTTATGTCCTATGAAAAACATTTAAAAATGTGGGACGAGCATAAAAAACATAGTAAGGGATACATAAATAATAAAAACTATTATTCTTATTAAAACATGTAAACCATGAATAATTTATCATAAAGTAACATTTTTTAATTTTAATTAGTAGAAATAACACTTCACTGAATATAAGTTCATTGATTTCCATTTTTTAAACCAAAATATTACAATAAATCTCATAGAAAGAAACATATAACATATAAAGGTAACTTGATACATAAACATACATAAATAGAATAACCATATGATCGTCTTCCACACATATTACAAAATGGAATAGCCATACGGCTAACTTCCATACTAAATACATTAGATGTTATAATGTTACCATTAGTCCATGGTTTATAACAGAACCCCCCTTAATTTGGATTATCATGTAACCACTTATTTGTTTTATCATTTAATGACCTATTTTATTTCCATGTACCATTATATAATCATAACACATAAAAGATTACAATTATCAATATTTCAGTCATAAATTTTATTTTCAATAACAATATATCATTTCAAGATAATGAAAAGGTAAATTCACATTCAAAACCATTTTCATAACCATAACACCCTAAAATTAAATAAGGGATTTCTTTTACTTTTGAAAACATTAAGTCTTATAAAGGAATCCAAATATCAAATAACATTTACGGCACCATATGAGTTATTGTCACTGCATACGTAAAAACATTTCTTTTTTGAGTTTAGTAAAACACCTCATAGAAAAAAGACTCACTTTTAATGATTTTAAAATTAAAAAGAATTATTATACACCTTATAAAATATACAAGTGTATATTATCAATATATGAATCAATGACATGATATTGAGATGGAATCCCTTACTTTGAGTCCAAAACATCATCTATGTTCCTTGTTCTTTCTGAATAATAAACATAAAATAATTTAATCTTGCTTTGAAATATTTTTTAAGTTTATTATTAATTTTAAATTAATTATTATCTTGTAATAAAATTGCATAATTATTGATGTACATAGCGGTTGATTTGTTGATATTCGATACTTTAGTCTAAAATGAACTTGTTTGATGTAAATTGTCCATGTAGTCAAAATTGAATCATTTAAAGAATGGAATTAATGATTTAAATATCATATACATCTATTATATATGTATTTAAAATATTCCATAACATATGGATATAAGAAATGAAATTCACCATTCATGGGGATGGTAGGTTGTACATACACGTGAACGCTACTTTCATTTCTTTGTCTTATTAGAGGAATTAAAAATAAATATTATATAGAGGTATGTTATAATTTTAGTATAGTACCTATATTATATAGGTTACATAAGTTTCTTAATTCCATCCTTTATACATTCCATGTATGGAATGAACGAGTCATATCACTTTGAGGGGGCGGTAGTCCGCACTTCCTCAAATGAAATTATCATATTTACCCTTCATGGAGAGCATAAAGCTATCTTGTAAGTATAAATTTCAGAAGAATAGAGAAAATATAAATATAATATATAACATATATAACTACATTGATGTCATAATGGACAACATGAGAGGTTGTAAGAGAAAATTGAACAATCATCATTTCCTGAGGTAGTAGTTCGTCGTAAACAAAAACAGTATGATCGTATCCATTAGATGGAGGTGTGTCTAAGTGTAATAATAATACTTATCCTAAACAGAACCTAATATATATAGGATACTTGTTTTGTTATGTAATCATAGAATAATAATAGAATAGGGTGTGGATAAGGAAAATAAAGGAAAGTAACATGAGAAAAGACAGTACCTCTAAATCTGTTAACTTCTTTTGATTTGAGCCAAAAGGAATTCTTGAGTATTATTCTTCCCAATGTAAGGATTATAAAAAGAATGTATGGATGTAGGGATCTTATTAGATAAGAATTTTGATGATCCAAATGGATTTCAAGTTGTAAGAAAGTGGGTAGAGCTTGTGTCCTTTTATAAGATGTAAGAGGGGACCTTTTGGAATGTCATGAAATATTATTTAATTATAAATTGAATTTTGAATTACAATAGTTTCCAAGTAATATATTTAGAATCTAAGGCGATAATTAATATAAATACTCTCAAATAATATATTTTATAAATGTTTAGAAGTCAAAATTAACCTTATCTTTTATCTTTAACCCTTAGATAAAAATATTAACTCTTACCGTGTCTTCTTTTATTTTCATAATATATGATTACTATAGTTACTATAAAATGACAATAGAAGAACATGTGGATAATTAATTAAAATTTTAATATTATATAATTCATTTTCCCTAATATTTTATTTTTAGTTCTATTATATCATTTTAAAAATAGTATTTGTTTTAAAAACTCATTTATGTCAATTTTGATACTATTTAGTAATTGATTTTTGTTAATGTGATAAAAAATTGATTGCTTATGAGGGACGTCATTAACTCAAAGATAATATGTCATAATCATCCAAAAACTAATTTCTGGCATAAAAATTCTCAAATTACCTTTATTTTAATATTTATAATATCATTTATTTGGAACTTTCATTAATATGGTAATCACTGCATCATCATTGTCTTATAAAAAACATAATTTATTTAATTTTTAAAAAGTATAAATAAAATGACATGATATAGGAAATATTTTTATTTATATAATGACTATTTATAATCAATGTGATCATTTATATAACCATGTATTAAATTGTTTTTGTAAATGATACGTGTTTATCTTATATTTCACTTTACTATAAATTAATTCTTAAAACATGTCATTATCACACCAAAGTGGATCCATGGGGTACAAAAATAAACCTCAGGATGCCCATGTTCAAAACTATCTCATCCAAAATAATTAGAACATGTGTAAGGGTATTTTAATATTATTATAATATTATTTTTTACCCTTATTTACAAGACTTACCCTTTATCCTTGGTAAATAAAAATAATTACTCTAGTTACTATTCATAATGTCTAAAAATTTAATGTACCTATATACACAATTTGGGAATTCTGATTCAAAATTTTGAATAAATTTTTCCAAATTCAAATTATAGAATTGGAAGAAATTAATTTAAAATTAATTATCATTGTCAAAACTAGAAAGCGGGTTTTTGAGAAGTAAAAAATATCCAATGATTGACATGTATTTATGTCTAATTTAAATGTGAAATTACATCCAATTACCATAATTGGATTAATTGATAAAAAAAATACAATTATACATTAGAACCAATTAACAAGAAAATATATCTATATAAATAAATTAGAAGAAAATATAATTTTGAATTCAAATGATGAATTTATTACTATTCGCTAAAATATGAATTTAATTCAAAAAATAACAAAATAAAAAAAAGTAAATTTCAATGTCCCAATTCAGGATATGATGTTTATTTTTTTTCAAATAGAACATATAAAATTGAAAAAACAATATTTAAAAAGGGTTCACCATTAAAAGTCGGTAAAACGACCTTTTAAAAATATCAGAGTATTTTATTCGTAAAATTGGATTCATTGTCATTTTAATCCTATATAATTTTTCAGATAAGTTTAAAAACATTTAAGAAATGTATAATCATATTATAGGGTGTTCTATTTATTCTCTCCACTACAAAATCTTGGCATTAACTACCATTTTAAATAATAATAATATTATTTTATTATTTTTCAATATAACTCAAAGTTGTGTGTGATGTAAGATTTTACAGAAAACCATTTTTTGCGTGTCAAGTAAACTATCAAAAAAAGAGACCCCTTTAACATAAAATTAATATTGTATTAATAAATACTAATTTATATAAAAATGTATTATTATATAAATACCCGAGATGCTACATAATTCCCCCTGGAAATTGTGTCCCTGTAATTTTGCATACTTATCAAATAAGTGGGGGTATTTAACCCTCAGAGCATTTTAAGATTCCGAATTTGCCTCATCAACCATATGTTTTTTCACAAAACATTTACCTGATGAATCACTTTATTTTACAATACTTTCTCCCTGTGGTCATGAAAATGTACTAGTTGTTCCTTATAAGAAAGATTCTTTTTCAACTGAACTACCTCTAGACTCAAAAGCAAAGATGGATTTGGCATATACTTTTTTAACACTGAAACATGAAAAACAAAATTATAGCTGGGATAAACATGGAGGTAAAGAAACCTTGTAGGAAAATGATCCAACTTTATCCAGGATTTTATAGGGTCAAATTTACCTCGAACTCAACTTTACCTTATTACCATAACTCATCACATTTTTGCCAAGTGGTAGAGGCTCATACTATGCATCAAAGAAACCCATGATCAAATCCAGGTAGGGGATGAATTATCAAGTATTGTAGATGAAAAGTAGATGTAACAACCCAAGATTTTATGAGAAGTTTTATTTTTAATTTATTAGATGTCATGTGCTACACCAAGATTATCTTTTTCTATACGCAACACCGTATAAGCTTGCAGTATACACAACACTATTCTTGGATTGTGTTATACACAATTTCAAGTTTGTTTGATAATAGTCATTCTACGCAACATTCAGAGTATATATATATATATATATTAAACTTATAAATGAAATATGGTTGGATTATGTTATATGAAACAACAAAGGAGTATTTCACTACACGCAACCCTGACTTGGCTTTCATTACACGCAATCGCGACCTTCCTCGATAGCGTGTGTTGTACGTAATACCGAGTTTTACTAAACAATGATATATTATTATAATATTATTATTAACTAGCCGTTATAAGTAGTATTATATATCTTTTGAAATTTATAACATTATTATTCATCGTACACATTTTCTAGAACATGGTATAAGAACAAAATAAATGTTTTGGGTAAAATAAGCATTCTTTAAAAAATGCAGTTTTGTCGCCTTTTGATGGCCCACCCACTTTAAATCTTGTTTTTGACATGTTTATAAGTTCAATTTGACAAAATAAAATTCTTTTTTGGAATCAAGAAATAAAAATTTACTTTGGATAAATTTTTCATATTATTCTGGTAACTTTCATATTTTGATGAATAGTACAAACACACTATATTTTAATTAAAAACAACTTTTTTCATCGCAATAATTTATATGGTTAAATTATAATATTTAATGGGTTTAAAGTATAAATAGAATATATTTTTACCATTTAATATAATTTATGTCATTAGCATTGATTTTACATTGAATTCGTAGTTTAAATAAATTCAATATTTTGCAATCTTTTAAACAAAAAACCCGTTTTCTTTCGACAACGAGATTAATATTAATTTAATTTCTACAAATTATGTGTATTGAATTTTGTAAAAATGGATTCCATATTTGGAATCAGTGGGTCTAAATTATATTAATTTAATACTATTTATTTTTGGGCTTTATGAATAGTAACAACGGTAAATTTAATTTACCATAATAAAAGGTAAATTGGGTAATTAAGGGTAAATATAATATTATAAAATTATCTTAATACTTGTCTTAATACAATTGGATGATTATATTTTGTTCGAAGTCATATTTGGGTCGAAATGGAATCCATTAGAACCAACTTGGAGGTGATTAAGTCCTTTAGTTTATTTTATTTAAAGGAAAGTGAAATATGTCTCATTCAACTTTAATAATTAAAGTATTTTTAATATTTGTTTATACAGATTATAAATTCGGATATAAATACTAATTTGAAAGATAAAATGTTTTTATTTATCATGGTAATTTATTTGTAATTTTTAATAGTTATTTAATTACCTTATTAACTTATACATTAATGATGCAGAAATTATTTATTTAGTGAACAATAAATAATATAGTTTTTCTTAAAATAGTAATACATATCAAAAGGCCCACAAATCTACACAAAACTTATTATTAGTGTATATATAAACCATAATCATCCACTAGATTAATTGTTGACCATTTGGATCCTTATTAAGGCGATTATGGCACTTATAATATGTCATATTAAATGATTCCAAAGTTTTAACTATCATAATTTAGTAAAGATAAAATTTACAAGTTGTTATTGTAAGATGATAAATTCGAGTAAAATTATTATTATAAAATATTTGATATTTATCTTAAACAAAGGATTTTATTTTTAATTTTTATGCAACATACAAGTATATTAAATAATTATACAAAAATGTTGTACTATTTATTTTATAAATATATATACCAAATAAATGGTTTTAAAAATATTAAAATAAATATTATATGAACTGTTTAATGTGATCCACTAATTTTCTAGACACATTTGACTTGTTATTAATCTATTAAATATTTTAGTTCTAATATTTCTTTTGTGTATATTTTATTTAAATTCAAATAAATGAATAGTGTCCAAATTGACACTATTGTTATTTAATAAAAATAACATATTATTAAATTGTTTAAAAATCACAAAAAAATTAAAAATTATAAATTGAAATTTATATAGTCTACAATGGAATTAAGTATCCAATTATGGAAAACTAACAACACATAAGTGATTATTCATAACCATTTATAATTTATAATTTTATTACAACAAATAAACTTAAATAGACTAAATAAGGATAAATCAAAATGATAAGGATTAAAATAAGATCAAAACATGTCTAAATTTGATTGGCTGATGATATTACAACCCTATATTATCTAAAATTCTAATTGAGACATTTTTGGAGGTTTTTATGTGGGGTTTGAATTTATATTAAACTAATATTTTTGAGGATTACAAAGGTGCCCCTCTCCTCCCTTATAAAAGGGAACCTCCTCCATCTCCTCCTTACACCACATTAAGCCTTAAATCATGGCCAAAACCTACCCATTTCACTTCCCCACTTCCTTATAAACCTACTAGATGTACTGGTCTTGTCAAAATACCAACTCTAGTTCCCTATGAGAAATTTTAAAGGAGGCACTTCGAGAAAGAGGTAATACCTTCTACCGTTTTCTTCAAGTTCCATTCTTCTTCTACTCCCTCTTCTTTATTTGTTTCATTATGAAGTAATAACATCAGTATACCTCATACACTAATATGTTATTAAAAATATGAAACAACCCTATTTCTCCTCCTATCCATCCTATGGAAAACAAAATCACCACGCGTGCGTACGTACGGAATATCGTTTCCACGTCGTGGTGTAATCTGTTTTCCCACCAACACCTTACATGGATGGGTATAATGGTGTAAAGAATAACTATATATGGTTATTATAACATAATACTGATTATGATATATTATACCATTCACTCCAATTCTATTTAATAATTATGGGAACGATATCATCGCTCGTGCGTACGTACAGACTACCGTCTCCACGATGCGATGAGATTCATTCTCCATGTTAACCATACATGAATGATCATAAAGTTTATATAATGAATAATAATGAAATATATGAAATAATAATGCTACTAGATTTATTTATACATATATATATATGTATGTCATCTATTTAGTTTCATTCAATTCAATAAGGAAACGATAACATCGTTCATGCGTACGTACGACCTACCGTCTCCATGAATGGTGTATTTCATTCCTTTTATCGATCTATAATATATATGTATATGATGAATATATATTATATATAAATCATTTTTTACATTCTGGAATAATTTAAATCAGAGTATAAGTAATAATATCAAGAACGACAAGTCGAAACACATACGATAAATGAAATGATTTTACCCAAAATGCTGTTTTAACATGGAATTTACAAAAGAATGGGTAATATAAAGTCATAATTAAAACATATATGATATCATAACAATGAATATGATTATTTAATAATTGAATTACATTATTTAAATCATTATATAGGAGGTTCGGATCCATACGAAGCATATCAGACCTAAGGTAAGGGATAACTATTACAATCTCATTCTTATCCGAGATTATTTATTCCTAAGTATTTAAGGGGGTTATTGTTATCATCCATGTCCATGTTTCATAAAAATGATTTCATCTATGTTTAATGTCTTTTTTAACCATTTTTGACTTTTAATACATGGTATTTAAGGAATATTTTTTAACCATACAAGGTACTTTTTTACTTTTCTGACAAAAGTACGGGGAGAACGTTATTTTTAACTTATAAGGAATGAACAGATTTTTATAGTTTCATAATGAATTATTTTCATGAATCTTACTCTATAATATTTATTAAATATTTTAAACAAAATCCTTTTCTTTTAAAATTTCATGGAATTTTGTGAAAAGAAAATGATTTTGAAGAAGAAAGGATATTTTCCTCAAGAATTCATTTCAAGTGTTTTATCAAACCCATTTTCCATATAAGATGAAATTATTTCATATGTGTATGGTTAAAGTATAATGTATAAATGATTTAAATGGTTTCACTTTTCTTATGATGAAATGATATCCATTTGTTTTATATGGATTATGTGATGATGGAATGATGTTTACAAAACCCAATTTTTTCTTTGGGTTATGATGAATGATTTGTGATTGATTTTTGGCACACGTAAGAATGAAATCAATATGAGATGGGTGGGACCTATATCTCCCTCCAATGCATTGGGAAAAGATTTATATCTCATGAGATAGACATTTCTGGAACAGTAAGTTAATGCAGTTCAGTGTTACAGGACTGAAATGAGGAGTGAACTCGATTCAGAAAGGGACGTTGTCCACTTAGATAGTCTTGGCAGCAATGCCTTGGATGCTATGGAAATAATAACATGTGCTAAATGGTTTCCACAAATACATGTTTTATTCCCATTATATTTTATCATGTTTGATGTTCCATTCTGATATATGCCTTACGTACTTCCACGATTTATGCCTTTGCTCAAGATATTGATGTTTAAATTTCATGATCAAGTTTTTGCTTTCAAATGTTTATGGATTGTTTTATGTTCTCTATGTCTGCCCTTACTGAGCATTTGAGGTCACCCTTTTTTATGTTTTATTTTCCCCAAGAAATAAAGAAAGGTTTTAGGTAAGGAAACAAAAAGGGGAAGATCGTTATGGGAGTTGTTGAAGATCTTTCAACATGATTAGAAGTTTATATTCCAAGATTCCAAAGACACTAAACTATTACAATCCTTTTGTGTCTGTTTTTGTTATGTATTAAGTATTCCGCAAAAGTATTGTAATGTCCATGTACGTCAAGCTTCGGGTCTCTACAGTTGGTATCAGAGGAAAGGTTTAGTCAACCATTGGAAACTAGGATGCGAGAACTATAGTGAGATCCCTAGAGATATTCTCATGTTATGTCCAGGGATGTCCCTAAGGTTAAGTATAAGTATAGGTTATAATCCAAGAATTATGGTAACGATCTTAGAATTAAACCTAATATATTAGATATTGAAGGTAATCCCCCTTTATTATGTTGTTCTTTCTAGCATCGTATTTTCCTCTCACACTATTATTTTTGGGCTTTAGCCGATGGCTGGAACCCAAAGGAACCGTGTTGATCAATGTAATGGAAAATTCAATGAATGTACTCCTGACCAAACCAATGTCATGGGAGATGGAGTGAACAATCTTATTTTTATACATACACAAGTTATGAATCATTCTAGACTTCCAAATGAGCAGAGAAGGGAACAATATTCTATTGAGTCCTTCATGAGGCAACATCCACCTTCTTTCAGTGGGTCTTCTGATCCAGTTGTTGCTGAACAATGGATCAGTACTACTGAAAAGATATTTTCAGTTCTTCAATGTTCTGAACATGAGAAAGTCATCTTAGCAGTATATCATTCGGAAGATGAATCTGATCAATGGTGGAATCTTATTAAGAATACGAGGCCAAGAGATGAAATTGAGTCTATAGAATGGGACGAGTTCAAGAACTTATTTTTCAATAAGTACTTGCCTCATATTCTTCGAACAAAGATGGAGAAAAAGTTTGTTGAACTAAAGAAAAAAGATGATGAATCTGTTGGTATATACGAAGAGAATTTTACAAGGCTTGCAAGGTATGCATCTGGATTTATCATCCCACCTGAAAGTTAAGTTGATCAATTATTCAGTGGCTTAAAACCAAGTCTTCGAAGGGAATTAGCTATAAGAGACTTTAGTAGCTAGGACGAAATTGTGCATTGTGCTATCAAGGTAGAAATGGAAGTTGGTGTTACATATCCATCTCATGGTTTTGACAAGAAACGAAATATGGAGTTCAAGGTGAAATCTCATAATAATGGTGAAAAGAATAAGAATGTTTTCTTATGATCAATTTGTGGAAAGAAGCATGGTGGATATTGTCTTAATGTGACTAGAAAATGTTAAGTGTGGAAAAGAAGGTCATCGAGCAGGTGAGGGTCGAAGTAATGGAAAAAGGGTTACTAATGATAAAGAAAAGACTGTATAGAACACACCAACAACACTTTAATGCTTCATCTGCAATGAAATGGGGCATTATGCTAATCAATGCCCTAATCCAAGGGTTAATGATAATCGACATGAGAAACCAGTTAAGGCAAAGGACGATGGGAAGTCACATGTGATCACTATTAGTGATGTTGAATATGAAAACTATGTGGTGTAATGATTAAGTGTTTATGTAATGGGATTCCAAAATAATATTGTATATAGTATCGTGGAATATTGGATTATTTATATATAGGTCTATTATGGTTGTCAATAATTTTATGGTACCGGTAACCATGGAAAGTGATTGAGATATTTCTGGAAATAATATGATATGTGCATAATGAAGGGATAAGGAGAAAATTAAATGTTTGATAGTATTCATGAGCTCATGACTAATATAAATAAATAGTTTATCATGGTTTGAGTATATAGAATTTTAGGGTTTTGGTATGTGGAAAGAGTTAACTTTTGAAAGCACTCATGTTTTGACTAAGGTTCAATGGGTATTCATATTTCAAGAAAATACATGATGAAGGCCTTAGAATGTTGGGAATGTGACAACCAAGACATATCTTATGATATATTGGGATCGACGATGGTATTAAAATGCTTGTTATATGAACTATATGGTAATCGTTTTCACTATAATATGAGAAATGGATAGCAGTATTTTGGATAAGCCTAATGATTGGAATGGATTATGTAGGACCTAAGTTAGTATTGTTTAAGGCTAGAACTTTTTCAATATTATTGATGGAAAGTTATAATTTTTTTTAGAAAAAAAGGACAACCTACAGAACGGGCGACAACCCGTCACGTCAGACAAGGCTGTGGGAATCGAACCCACAACCGAAGTGTGACATGCCTTTATTTCCTACCACTGGCCTACAGGGAGTCCCTAGTTTGTAGAAACTAGTTTTATTTTATTAATCGACATTAGAAATAAAGTATAAGTCAATTTTTGGAACCATATATGATTAATCTCACCATAATATGGATTTATAAATTTTACTAACCTCCTGTTTGAAACCGATGGAATGAACCATCATTCTATCACATGATCTGCTAACGCTTCACGAATAACAAATTCAACTTCATTTCTTTAAGATATGAAGAGGAAATTGTTCAATTCACGAACAATAGTGTGATTGTACCAAAATCAGGTAAGTATTTCTTTTAATTCATCAACTTAAGGGAAATGATCATGAAAACCAAAAATGTTGTCCTAGTACCCTTATATCCGATGAATCAGATGGTACCCTATATCATCACAAAGTTATGGCTTTGTGATTGTTGGATTTTTCATAGCCATGTTCTCTACCACTTTCCATCAAAACATGACTGTAAGATATCTCCTCCATATCCCTATTTTCACCTATGTTCTCCTATGTGAAAACTGAGTGATTAGTTAATTTGGGTAACCATTATGTTTCATACATTTGATTTTAAAGCCACGTTTTTGTATTCCTTTTTATGATGTGGGTTTCCATTAAAAAAACTTTCACATAGAAATCCATTTATAATCTCGACGAATTTCGAGGGTGAAATTCATTTTAAGGGGGGTAGACTGTAAAGACCCGAGATTTTATGAGAAGTATTATTTTTAATTTATTTTATGTAATGTACTACACCAATATTATCTTGTGCTATACGTAACACCGTATTAGCTTGGAATATACGCAACATTGTTCTTGGATTGTGTTATACACAATTTCAAGATCGTTTGATAATAGTCATTCTACGCAACATTGAGAGTATATATATATATATATTGAACGTATAAATGGAATATTGTTGGATCCTATTATACGCAACAACAAATTATTCTTGCACTACATGCAACCCTGACTTGGATTTCATTACACACAATCGCGACCTACCTCGATAGTGTGTGTTGTACGCAATACCGGGTTTACTAAACAACGATATATTGTTATAATATTATTATTAACTAGACTTTATAAATATTATTAACTATATTTTGAATTTTATAACATTATTATTCATCTTACACATTTTCTAGAACATGGTATAAGAACAAAATAAATTTTGCGGGTAAAATAAGTATTTTTCAAAAAATGAAGTTTTGCCGCCTTTTGATGGCGCACCCACTTTAAATCTAGTTTTTGACATGTTTATAAGTTCAATTTGACAAAATAGAATTCTTCTTTGGAATCATGATATAAAAATTTACTTTGGATAAAATTTTCATATTATTCTGGTAACTTTCATATTTTCATGAATAGTAAAAACACGCTATATTTTAATTAAAAAAAGTTTTTTCATCCCAATAATTAATATGGTTAAATTATAATATTTAATGGTTTTAAATTATAAATAGAATATATTTTTGCCATTTAATATAATTTATGTCATTATCATTGATTTTACATTGAATTCGTAGGTTAAATAAATTCAATCATTTGCAATGTTTTAAACAAAAAACCTGTTTTCTTTCGACAAAAGGATTAATTTTAATTTAATTTCTGGAACTTCGGTGTATTGAATTTGGAAAAAATGGATTCCATATTTGGAATAAGTGGGTACAAATTATATTAATAGAGTAATTATTATTTTTGGGCTTTATGAATAGTAACAACGGTAAATTTTATCTACTATAGTAAAAGGTAAATTGGGTAATTAAGGGTAAATATAATATTATAAAATTATCCTAATACTTGATTTAATACAATTGGATGATTATATTTCGTCCTAAGTCATATTTGGGTCGAAATGAAATCCATTAGAACCCACTTGGAGGTGATTAAGACCTTTAGTTTATTTTATTTAAAGGAAAGTGAAATATGTCTCACTCAACATTAATAATTAATGTATTTTTAATATAAGATTATACAGAATATAAATTCAGTTATAATAACTAATTTGAAAGATAAAATGTTTTTCCTTATCATGGTAATTTATTAGTAATTTTTAAGAGTTATTTAATTACTTATTATCTTATACATTAATGATGCATAAATTATTTATTTTACTGAAAAATCAATAATATAGTTTTTATTGAAATGGTAATACATATTAAAAGGCCCAAAAATCTGTATAAAACTTATTATTAGTGTATATATAAACCATAATCATCCATTGGAAGAAATGTTTGACCATTTGGATCCTTATTATGGAGATTATGACACTTATAATATTTTATTTTAAATGATTCCAAAGTTGTCACTTTCAAATTTAGTAAAGATAACAATTTACATGTTGTTATTTTAAGATGCTAAATTAGAGTAAAATTATTATTATAAAATATTTGATGTTTATCTTCATCAAAGGATTTTCTTTTTAATTTTTATGCAAGAAATAAGTATTAAATAATTATACAAAAATGTTGTACTATTTATTTTATTAAGAGATATACCAAATAAATGGTATTAAAAATATTAAAATAAATATTATATGAACTTTTTAATGTGCTCCACGAATTTTATAGAAAACTTGGACATGTTAGGAATCTATTAAATATTTTATTTCGAATATATCCTCTGTGTAGAGTTTATTTAAATTCAAATAAATGAATAGTGTCAAAATTGACATTATTGTTATTTTATAAAAATAACATATTATTAAATTGTTTAAAAATCAAAAAAATATTTAAAAACTATAAATTGAAATTTATATAGTCCAAAAGGTCATAAAATATCCAATTATGGAAAATTAACAACACATAAGTGATTATTTATAACCATTTAAAATTTAGAATTTTATTACCACAAATAAACGTAAATAGATTAAATAAGGATAAATCAAAACGATAAGGATTAAAATAAGCTCAAAAAATATCTAAATTTGATTTTATGATGATATTACAACCCTATCTCATCTAATATTCGAATTGAGTCATTTTTGGAGGTTTTTATGTGGGTTTGGAATTTATATTAAACTAATATTTTTGAGGATTCCATAGGTGCCCCTATCCTCCCTTATAAAAGGGAACCTCCTCCCTCTCCTCCTTACAGAACATTGAGCCTTCAAGCTCGGCCAAACCATAACCATTTAATTTACCCACTTCCTTATACACCTACTAGATGTACTGGTCTTCTCAAAACACCAACTCTAGTGCCCCAAGGGATAGTTTAAAGGAAGCACTTCAAGAAAGAGGTAATAACTTCTACCGTTTTCTTCAAGTTCCATTCTTCGTCTAATCCCTCTTCTTTAGTTGTTACTTATGAAGTAATAACATCAGTATCCATAATATACTGATAAGTTATTATAAATATGAAATAAACCTATTTCACCTTCTATCCATCATATGAAAAACAAAATCACCACGCGTGCGTACGTACGGAATTTCGTCTCCGCGCCGTGGTGTAATCTGTTTTTCGACCAACACCATACATGGATGGGTATAATGGGGTAAAGAATAAATATATATGGTTATTATAACATCATGCGGATTCTAACATATTATAACATCCACTCCAATTCTATTCAATAATTATGGAAATGATATCATCGCTCGTGCGTACGTACAGACTACTGTCTCCACGACGCGATGAGATTCATTCTCCATGTTAACCATACATGAATGATCATAAAGTTTATATAATGAATAATAATGAAATATATTAAATAATAATTATAATGGATTTATGTGTGTATATAAATGTATGTCATCTATTTAGTTTGATTCAATTCAATAAGGAATCGAAAACAACGTTCAAGCGTACGTACGACCTACCGTCTCCATGAACAGTGTATTTCATTCCTTTTATCGATCAATAATATATATGTATATGATGAATATATATTATATATAAATCATGTTTTACATTCGGGAATTATGTAAATCATGATATAAGTAATAATATCAATAACGACAAGTCGAAACACATACATTAAATGAAATGATTTTACCCAAAATGCTGCTTTAACATGGAATTTACAAATGAACGGGTAATATAAAGTCATAAGTGAAACATATATGATATCATAACAATGAATATGATTCTATAATAAGTAAATTACATTATTTAAATCATTATACAGGAGGTTCATATCCATACAAAGCATATCAAACCTAAGGTAAGGGATAACTATTCCAATCTCATTCTTATTCGAGATTGATTATTCGTAAGTATTTAATGGGGTTATTGTTATCATCTATGTCCATGTTTCATAAAAATGATTTCATTTATGTTTAAAGTCCTTTTTATCCATTTTTTACTTTTAATACATGGTATGTAAGGAATCCTTTTTTAACCATACGAGGTACTTTTTTACTTTTCTGAAAAAAGTATGAGGAGAATGTTATTTTTATCTTATACGGAATGAACGTATTTTTACGGTTTGATAACGCCTTATTTTCATGAAGCTTACTCTACAAGATTTATTAAATATTTTCAAGAAAATCCTTTTATTTTAAAATTTCATGGAATTTTGTGAAAAAAAATGATTTTGAAGAAGAAAGGATATTTTCCTCAAGAGTTCATCTCAAGTGTTTTATCAAAACTATTTTCCATATAAGATGAAATTATTTCATATGTGCATAGTTCATGTATAATGTATCAATGCTTTACATGGTTTCAATTTTCTTATGAGGAAATGATATCCATTTTGTTATATGGATTATGTGATGATGGAATGATGTTTATGAAACCCAATTTATTCTTTGGGTTATGATGAATGATTTATGATTGTTTTCTGGTACACGTAAGAATGATTTCAATATGATATGGGTGGGACCTATATATCCCTTAAATTAATTGGGTAATGATTTATATCTCATGAGATAGACATGGCTAGAATGGTATGTTAATCTGATTAAGTATTACAGGACTGAAATGAGGAATGAACTCGATTCAGAAAGGGACTTTGTCCACTAAGATGGTCTTGGCAGCAATGACTTGGATACTATTGAAATCATAACATGTGCTGAATGGTTGCCACAAATACATGTTTTATTCCCATTATATTTTATCATGGTTGATGTCCAATTATGATATATTCTTTACGTACTTCCATGATTTATGTCTTTGCTCAAAATTTTGATGTTTAAATTTCATGTTCAAGTTTTTGCTTTCAAATGTTTATGGATTGTTTTATGTTCTCTATGTTTTCCCTTACTGAGCATTTGAGCTCACCATTTTCTATGTTTTATTTTCCCCAGGAAATAAAGAATGGTTTTAGGAAAGGAAACAAAAAGGGGAAGATCGCTATGGGAGTTGTTGAAGATCTTTCAACATGATTGGAATTTTATATTCCAAGTTTCCAAAGACACTAAACTATTACGATCCTTTTGTGTCTTTTTTTGTTATATATTAAGTATTCCACATAAGTAATGTAATTTCCATGTACAACATGCTTCATTTATTTATAGTAGAATCATTGTATCTAGCACTATAAAAGTAGAGGTACTATAGAAGTGGTGAAACGGTAGCGATTGTGGTACTATAGAAGGAACTATAGACGCGACTGTACTGTAGAATGTACTATAGCATCCTAGGTACTGTAGAAATACTATTACTTGAAGGGACCTTTCGGCCAAACAAAATAGGCTTTCAAGCATTTTATTCAAGCCACAATGCCTTGGGCCTTCATGCTACCTAATGGGTCTCCCTCTACCCGAAGAAAAGAGGTATTTTTTTTAATAATAAAATGAGGCATCATACCCAACCTTTAAGAAAGACTTACCCCAAAAGAAAGATCCTTCCTCTAGTTATCTGATTAACATTTCTGCAAGATCCTTGTTGTCTTCTTATGCTTATGAATCAAATTATATTTTTCTTCCATCTCTTCTAAAAATTCTATTCTCACCACCTTCCTTTCACCTACTTCATCCCAAAAAGTTGGAGTTCAACACCGTTTTGCATGTAATGCTTTAAATGGTGCCAGCTACATACTAGAATAAAACTATTATTATAAGTAATCACAACCAAAGAAATATGTTGATCCCAAATTCACTGGGAATCCATTGAAAAATAACATTGCTTATTATAAAATTTATGAATTATTTGATTTGACTTCCCATTAGATTGAGGATGCAAAAGCGATTTAATAGAATTTAATTCAGAACCCAACGACCACTGGAGGCCCTTTCAATAGTTAAGATGTGAACCTAGGATCATGATTAGATACAATAGAGAGGGGAACTCAATGTAACCTAACTGTCTATTTAATATACAGTCGAGAAATTTGATCTAGAAATAGAGTATCTAGAATAGAAAGAAAATGAGAATATTTAGTCAATCCATCAATAATAACCCATATATCATTGTTACCTTGATAAGTATTTGGTAATCCCACTACAAAATCCATGGAAACATTTTCCCGTTTCCACTCCAGCATTAGAAAAGTCTAAAGCATCGCCTTCAGTAACTTCCACTCAAATTCAAACTGTTGAAAAATCAAAAATCATAGGGTAAAGTCAGCAATATCTCTTTTCATTCCATCCCACCAGTAATACTCTTGATGTTCTCTATAAATCTTAGTACATCCAGGATAAACTGAAAATGGGGAACTATGAGCTTCACATAAAAACTCTTTCTTCAACTATGAATCTCATAGCCCATATAATCTCTTTAAAAGCCTAAAAATATAGACTTTTTCAATGTTAAATTTTGGTAACATACCCTTATGAGCAAAGTCTAACTTTTTCTGTGAATCATTATCATCTTTCTATGCTTTCTTAATTTTTTCTAATAGAGATGATTTCACTGCAACCTAAAAAAACAGAGGAATTACCTGCACCAAAAACTTCCAATCCAAAATTTATCATATCAAAAACCAATGGATCGCATTCCAATTGTATCATGGTTAATATAGAATTACTCATTTGACCCAAAGCACCAGCTACTTTATTTTCCTTTACTATATTGTAATTAATTGTACATCTTTGATTATTTTCAGTCATATCATTGGTCTCATGTTTAATTCTTTCAATGTTAATATATACATAAAACTTTTGTGATAAGTATATATTTCACACATTACGCCATACAAATGATGCATCTAAATTTTTAATGAAAAAATAACAATATGTAACTCCTAATGATGTATAGGGTAATTTAAATAATGAGGTTTCAGCTGATGTGAAGCATAACCAATTACCCAATCATTATGCATTATGATACAACAAAGTCCTTTCAATGATGTATCATTGTAGATAACAAATTCACCATTCTAGGAAGGTAGTTCCAAAACTATATCACTTCTTTTTCTTTCTCTCATGGAACACATGATCATCATAAAAATTTATTTCTTTCTTCTCATCACATCAGATAATTTTTTCATTGCTTTTAAAATCATTGGAAGCTAACACCCTTCAATATTTCAACATGAATCCTCAGTAAAACCAATTTATCTTACTATTATTATCCTAGATAATATTTCAGATGTACCTTGAAAAATGGGTGAAATGTTCTTCACATACACCCACAAAATCTTCCTATTTTTTTATTAATTCCATTAATTAGTTTTCCATCATATGTCGAACAACCTTAGAAAAATATTTCTCAAGGAAAATATTCTTAAATTCATCCCATTCCATGGAGTAAATCTCATCAATTCCTCTGATATTTTCAATCATTGACCACCAATGATCAGATTCACCTTCAATATGATAAACATCATGACTATGATTTTGATTATAGGATCACCCCATTACATAAATAATCATTTCTAGTGCCTTAATCAACCCTTTAGCTTGAATAGGGTCAAATGATCATATGAATGATGGGGGAATTACCTCATGAAATTACCTATTATTGACATCTACCTATGCAGTTGGTCTGGTTGATCTAGTCCATGGACATCATCACCATTTATCGCCTCGATTTGGACATTTATTTCCCTCTATATGCATTCTCAACACAGCTTCCATGTTTTCTTTGTGAAAAACCATTCTTAATAAAAATATATTAGATGAAGAAACATGTAAATATTGCAATTATATATCATTTTGACTTTAAAGTAAAATATTTTATGTATTCTCTACTAACAATATTCTAACTCTTAAAGTTATCTATACCAACCTTTGATACAAACTATAAATCCCCCCGCCTTAAACATTACATAATCTTGAGATAAGTCAATAATTTGAATTTAATTCACATGGAGGATATTTTCATGTTTAAATGTCTATATAATTAGGTCATAACTCATATATAAAAACATAAATATTACAAGTAGATACTTTTACTCACTATCCATTTTTTTATAAAAGAAAAACTATTTAAAAATAAACAAGGTATCTATTCTTGTTTTAACAGCTTAATTTTTCCCTGATCCAATCCATGATTCTATTATTATTTAATTATTGGGAAAAAATATTTCAAAACATGACATGATCATAAAAATCTCAGTAAGGGATACGTCAATAATGAAAACTTTTAGTCTTACAAAAACATGTAAACCATGAATTCTTTATCATAAAGTAATACATTTCACCGTTAAGAAGAAGAAAAAACACTTAAATGAATATAATCTCATCGCTTACCCCTTTTGTAATCAAAATATTACCATAAATCCAATAGAAATAAACATATAACATATAATGGAAATTTGGGACATAAACATACTTTAATGGAATAACTGTATGGTCGACTTCCACACATATCACTAAATAGAATAGCCATACGGTTGAATTCCATACCCAATTCATAGGAGGTTATAATGTAACCACCAATCCATGGTTTATCATGGAACCACCCATAATTTGGTTTATCACGTAACCAATTATCTTTCATTCATCACATAACTATCTATCAAATATCTATGTACCATTATATATTCATAACACATAAAATATTACAATTAGCAACATTTAACTCATAAAAATTCATCTGAAATCCCAAGAGATCATTTCAAGATAATGAAATAGTAAATCTGCTTTCAAAAAAATTTTCAATACCTAAACACCCAAACAGGGAATAAGGTATTTGTTTCCATTTAAAAACATTAAGTCTTATAGAGGAATCTAAATATCAAATAACGGTTATGGCGTTAGAGGAGTCGTTTTCCCTGGATACATTAAAAACATTCCTTTTTGTTTTTTAGTAAAACTACTCATTGAAAAAGTATTCCCTTTGAATGAAATTAAAATTCAAAGGTTTGATTATAAATTATATAAAATAAGGTGTATATTATCAAAATATGCATCAATGAAATGATATTGAGACGAAGTCCCTTACCTTGAGTCCAAATCATCACGTATCTTCCCTTTTCTTCTTGAATATTAAAGTTAAGCTAATTTATACTTTCTTCAAAACAATTTTCAAGTTTACTATTCATTTCATATTACATATTTTCATGTTATAAAAATAAAATAATTATATAAGTTCATATCGGTCGTTTTGTCGATATTCGGTACTTTAGTAAAAAACAAACTTGTTTGATTTAAATTGTCCATGTGGTCAAAAGTATATCATTTCCATAATGATATTCATTATAAAAATATTATATATATGAAAAATATTTTTATTTATAATATTCTATTACATTTGTAGATAAAAAATGAAATTCACCATTCATGGAGACGGTAAGTTATATGTACACATGATCGTTACTTTCATTGCTTTGTCATATTAAAGATATCAAAAATAAATGATATATATAGGTATGTTTTAATTTTATTATATTATCTATGTTATATACATTACATATGTTCATTAATTCCATCCTTTATACATTCCATAAAAGGCATGAATGAGTCGTATCACATTGAGGGGGCGGTAGTCTGCAATTCCTGAACTGAAATTATCGTATATACACTTCATAGAAAGATTAAAGGTATATTTTAAATAAATTTAACATAAGCATAGAGGAAATATAAATATTATATATATCATATATAGATAAAGTTCCACTATAATATCTTCCATGACAGGTGATAGGTGAAAATTGAACAATCATCCTTTCGTGGGGTAGTAGTTCGTCGTACACAGAAATAGTATGTTTGTATCCGTAAAATGGATTTGTGTGTAAGTGTAATTTGAATACTTCACAAAAAAAACCTAGTATAATGGGGATATTATTGTTTTTTTGTAATCATATAATAATAATATCATTTAGAGTGGAGAAGTAAAATAACGAAAAGGAACTTGAGCGAAGACGTTACCTCAAAATCGATTAACTTATTTTGATTTTATCCAAAAGGATTCCTTTAAATGTATTCTACCCACGTTTTGGCCTATATAAGGAAGGGAGGGTTGTTGGGAGATTATTTGGGCATAATATGGATGATCCAAGGGTCTTCAGAGGTGTGAGTAAGTCGGTAGAGTTGGTGGCCTTTTATAAGATGGAGGAGGGGCACTTTAAGAATATCTTAAACAATTATTTTATTATAAATTGATTTTATGTTTATAATATTTAAAAAGAAATATAATTCGAGTATAAGAAGATTATGGTTCTAAATCATTTCAATAAAGAGGTTTTAGATAGTTTTATGTCACAAAATTAACCTTATCTTTCAACTTTTAGCCTTAGTTAAAAACATTAAGTGTTATCATGTCATCTTGTATTTTCATAATATATGGTTACAATTATTACTATAAAATCGGAGGAGAACAAAAACTGTATCATTAATGACATTTGTAACATTATATAGGTTTTTTTGAAATCATTGATTTTTAGGAATGTTATATCATTTTATAAAATGGTATTTGTCTTAAAAACTGATTTATGTCATGTTTGACACTATTTAGTAATTGATTTTTGTTAACGTAAAAAAAATGTTATTCCTTTACATAAAAGGCATTAAATAAAATAAAATATTTCATAATCATCCATAATATTTTTTTAATGGCATAAAAAATTCCAAATTACATTTATTTTTTCCGAACACCTTATAGTTGAATCATTGCACATTTCCTGATTTTTTCATCCCTCTTAAATCACAGCCATGGTGTCCTTTTTATATAAACCAGTAACAAATTCTCATTACCAATAGGGAAGCTCGATGTTATTTCTTTTTTCATAAATTTCATGTTAACAATTCTATGCTCCCCTTCATCCCTTTTTATTTATTTTACTTTTTTATTTTACTCAGTACCCCCACTTGTTATCTTACATCCCATAAAATCCATATAGATTTAAAAATTCATTCTCTCTCTCGATAGAAAATGATATTATATCCTCATATGATGGGAATTATTGGGATAATAGTTCCCTTAATATAATTTGTGTAAGACCATCAATGAAAGTGTCAATATTACTCTTTGTATTGAAAAAGTAGTCTGAGTAATGCCTTTCTATCATTATATAGTTATCTTCATACATGGTAATGTTTTCATCCACTATCTATCTCAGACTCGAGAATTTACTATCTATATTCACTCATTTTTCATAAAGGAAATAGTTTTATAAGAAAATTTCATTAAAATCCTTTCATTCCATTTTTTGATTTATTCCTCCTTTTTTTTTGAATTAACGACCATCATTTATCTACATATCCCAAGAGATGGTAAAATGAAATGATAACCTTCTTATTTTTATTAATTCCCAATGAGATACATATTGTCTCTAATGAACTTATCCATTTCTAAGATACAAATGGTTTATATTCCCAATTAATGATTCAGGTTATTATCGCAGAAAGCAGTTTAACATAGTCACACCACATTGAGGATTGGGCTACATCATGCGAGTAATGTTATTGTTTATAACCTGATTCAGTTTTCCCAAAATAGATATAATTTTTTGAAGTATTTTAGTATCTCTAACTACATCTTCATTACTTAAATAGGCAGGAAATACCATCCCAGAATATGTACATTTATATGGTTTCCAATCCTTCTTATAGGTTCCATTCTAGAAAATTTCATACACTAGATTATATTATTACATTGTGAAACATATTCTTTAATCTAAACCAAGTGAAAAAGTTAAAAACAAATTGAAAATTATTGTATAACTAATCTCTAAATCATAAAATTTGTTACATTTTGAATACTGTAAAATTATTGTATAGGGTTAAATTTACCAAATATATGTTTTCTTAAATATTTTTTTTCAATGTTTATACATAACATTCTCTAATACCAATTGTAAAGACCCCAAACCCAATAGCCCGAAGTCAGTTTCTTACTTTATTACATTGTTACTATGAAAAATATCACATCCCAAAAGATATAATAGATTAGTATCATTGGAAAACAATATACAAAAATATGTTTTACATTACAACTTGAATAGAAAAACAACATATAAACTCCATTATAAACACCCATAAACACCATTAACATCCCGACAGGTCATTATTAATATACATCATTGCATCATAGGGAAAAATAAAACCTAATAAAGGTGTAATATCATATTCATTGTATGGTTAATCCATGAAATGGAATCTATCATAAACATAAACAATAATGAAATTTGAATAACTAAATAAACTTTCCATTAAAACATAATCATGAGCAGAATATGGTAGGAATAAAAGAAAAATAAATAATGCTATATAAATAATCACACGAGAATATAACGTAACCATAGATAATATACTAATTGAATAATCACATGAATTATCAATTAATAGCATCATAATGTGGGAATGAATAATGTGGTACATCATAAGTATACCATCAAGGCTTCATCCAAGACACCATATATAAATAAGTAAAGACCCTATCTATTTTTTCTCACAAAACCTAAAGATGCATCGAAGGGATATAAGGGCCACAAACTTCACATAATAAGTGAATTTATTCCATATATGAAATGTTTGGAATATAATCCACCTATAAATTCATATTTTATCTATTATATAAAATATTAACAACTTTTTTCAAACAACAAACATAATCATAAACCATCCAGACTAATATGATGATTTCAATCAAGTTAGAACATCCCAAAAAACCCATAAAAAATTCAATAAAATATGCTATATGGTAACATAAGAGATAAATATCAATAAATAAATGAATTAAATAGAGGGTGTTGAAATAGATGAAAATATTATTAAAAAATCATTCATTAATTCTTAAAAAGAATAACCTTTATACTTCGGATAGAAGAGTTTTTTTTAAAAATCATTTATATATGTCATAAAAAAAATATTTTAAATATATATATGAAATAATATAAAATTGAATAAAATTTATATATGAGGCATAAATACTATCCAACGCATTTGAAATCATGTAAAAATCGTTTTCAAGAATCTTTTGAAACAGTCCAATTCAATGCGATATGAAGGAAAATATAAAAGAGCTTTCAAAGAGGAAAAATGAAGAAATGTTTGTATAAAAAAAACTCAGATATTTTTTATGTTTAAATTATTCATTTAATAAAAATAATGGTTTTTTAAAATATATTATGATTTTTACTTGAAAATCGTGAAGATGTTGGCAAGTTCTCTTTAATTGGGTTTTCTTATCGGGAGGAATTGATAAGGGAACCTTATTTAACATATAATTTCCCATAAAAGAAAGAATAACTAATAATTTTTTAAATTTTTGGAACATAAATAAAAATTTAGAAGACCTAAATAAAAATAATTAATAATTAAAATATGTTAAATAGAGATAAAGTATTTCTTGAATGAAAAAACGGGGGTTTAGAGAGATTCCCTGACCTTTTATCCAGAAGTTCTCTACACTTGCACTTAATATCTTGGATGATGAAATTAGATATATTAAAAATATATTTCTGACCCACTTCAACATGTAATTTATTTTTTATAATTCTATTATTTTTATTTATTCCCTTTTATATGAGTTATAATACCCAATCTCATCATTCGAGAGTTTTAGTTTCCTTTTTTTCATGAATGGTTCACTAGTATACATGTTTGAAAGATCATGTAAATTGGGAATAGTTATACAGAAGTGAAATTAAATTTTATTAATTAAATTAAATTAAATTAAATGGTCTTATATATCAATTTCTTAAAAATATTTGGATGATTCATTTGATAAAACTTTAATGATAATTGTTTATATTATTTTGGTGTTTTTTTATCATCAAGAAATATGTTTGTCTTATTTATTATATATATATATATAGTTTAAGAACACTAATTAAGTATTAATATACATAGTAAAATATTTTTTATCTGTAAAAATTATTTAATGAATAGCCTTGAAGGATACAATGAAAACTCATTATACATGTTGGTGAAAAATTGACACATCAGAAGTGATATTTTCATTTTTAGAATAAAAGGGAGAGGGGAGGGGGTTTATGATGAATTTTACATTAGAAAAACAATATAAATTTATATGAAATGTATAAGATTTATCATTAATGTTTGGGTATATGTGGTAAGTAAATGATAAGAAAACAAAATTAAAAAAAATTAAAAAAAATCAAAAGAACAAAAGCGGATTTAACGTCTTCAATTCCTCTCTTTGCGAACCTCCTTAAGTAAATTTGAAATGGTATTTTGGGTGAGGACTACAATATCGTAACATGAGGTAGAGGTTTGGGAGAATTATTGGGAAGAAATTTTAAATTATTCAATTCTTTGGATGTGTGTGGAGAAGAGGTGGTGACAATTTCTCTTTATAGTGGAAGATAGGGGTGTTTTTTTATTATTTTATTCATTACGTTATTATTTTGGATAAATATTATCAATAATATTTATTCTTGTGACTAAATGAAGTAACTTGATCATTTTATTTCGAAATAATGAGTGCTTACATCATCCCTACATCATCCATTACACAATAATTCATTCATTTACTTATAATGTAAAATACAACAAATTACATTATTTCATTATTCACCAAAAACTCAACTATCATTGAAAAAACCTAAAACTTCACCCTAACCATTTATAAACGTTTTGAAGTAAAAAATGCACTCTATTTTATTAAAATATGTTTTCAAATATGGTAAATTTATTATTTAAATAATGTCATCATTTAATCCAAAAATACTGATTTTAATATAATAATTGGTTTTATGATACATTCAAAAATTACTTTAGGTCTCATAAAATTATCTTATAATTATAAGAAAAAAAAATATTAATTTATGATTATATTTTATGAAAATAAATTTTCTTATAAATAATTATATTAATTATAAAATTGTAAATAGAAAGTAATGTTTTACAAGAAATTAAACACTTAATTTATCATATTTAAAATATTTATTTACATATGACATGTTATAAATATAGAATATTTTCATTTATAAGATACCCACATTTTATTTATGCATTTATTGGTGTAGTTACTATTCTATTAGTCATATTACTAGTCTTAATGGTCACATTACAATTTCAATGATCATATTTAAAATTATATTACAGTTTGAATCTCAATGTTACATGAAGCATAAAATATATATGTTGTTAAATTTTAAAAGATACATACATTAAAATATTGGGGTGTTACAAATTTAATGTATAAACATGTTCTTTTTTTGAAAAAAAATAATTTTTAGAAGAAACTAAATAAACAATATAAATTAAATAACTAACAAAATATTTATTCTTATGGTATAATTTATTTCAACATATTTTCCTAATGGTACAAGTGTTTTTAGTAACAATAATTAATATAATAAATTTAGTTTTTGTTAAAAACATTTTGTATTAATATGATGAAATAATATAGTTAACTAATAATAAAAGATATGATGGTATTGAATAATTAATACCAATAGATATAATTGGTGGTAAAAATATTTTTTGTTACCGAATCATAATACCAATAATTCTTGATATCTGTTCGAAATGATCAATTTCACCAATGGATTTGTTATATATCATTGAATTTTTATTAGTATAAGTCAATTTTTTTAGTATCCCACCTCATAAAACACAATTCTTAATGGAACAACCTTCTATTGTGTGCCTTAAATATTTTCATCTATATAAAACTATAGATAGTATTTTTATAAGAGAACTCCAATAATGATAGGTGACTATACCAAGTTTCATGCATGTCTAGAACACAAGATCAAAACTTATCTTTAAATAGTTGATTTTTTTCTCCTACGCTTTATCATTATAAGGATCGCATATTGTGCTTAATTTCAAATATATCCCTAATACCTTTTAAAACCATGATATAATAATTGAATATATGTTTTGTATGATACTCATGGGTACCCCATAAAAGTGTAATATATCAAGGACATACGGGTTTCCTATCTCACAAATTGATATAGTTTCATGGATCAGTAGAAAATAAGAGTGATCAACTAAACAATAAAATTCAACCTAAAAGAATCAGAAATTATAGAGGTGATGAGTAAGTCCTGGAGTTAGTGGCTTAGAATCAATGAATTTTTACTTTATGATAAACTTTTATTCATGAATTTTAATATCAATAAATACATAATCACATCTTGATTATTTTTCTGTGTGAAAATGCATGTGATAATTTCCTATGGACAGTTGTTTAACTAATGGGTCATAGGAGGTCCCTTCTATTATAAGAACCTGGAAGTGCCATAACTTTATTCTTGAATATATTTTCTATGGCCGGATGACGTTATTTTATGGACACAAATCATACAATCCATTAGCGGTGGCGACTCCTTAAACATTGAGGAAACTTATCATGGTGTGTACCCTTGGTAATATCAAGGATGATATTCTGAGAATGAGACTCACCGGTAGGAAATCCAGATTTCATAGTTTCGTTTGATGTTCTTATCTGTGGGAATGTTCCTTGATCCTTATACTTTAAGATTATTTTTAATGGGTATTAAAACTCGTGGCCTTAGTTGTATTGACAAAAACTATGATGAAACACTATTTGTAGTGTGGCAGGATATGTTCGGTGTGTCACGAGTGATACTGCATTAATAGATAATGCGATAAAGGATTTTTCCCTTATATTCCATAACAAAAGTTGATATCTCAGTCCATTTTATAGAATTGATATAGTCTAAATAAATCTACGTGGATGGTGATTAATAGGAATGTTCAATTCTAGGAGATCAATGAAACAGTAATCAAGCACATGGGTTGATGACACTAGCTTGTAACCCTCTTGATTCTAGATATCAAGGCTAAGGGATTACATTACATGGTAAGAACTCGTTGGAGGTGACATGTTATTGTAGCATTAAATTCATTCTCTATTAGTGCCTTACCATGTTGCTTGACGCTAACCTTGGACTTTTGCAAGGCTCCACCTAATTCCTCTAAGAAGGCATCCTAGAGAGTCACACACTTAGTGTATTAAAGAATCTTAGTTAAATATTCATTTAACATGTTGAATAAATATTATACCCAATTTTGGTTTAATAATTATTCAACAATGTCTGGTAGAATTTAGTTTGACACTAGTTATCCGAGAAAATATATTGTGGGTGAAAGAATATATTTATTCACTAATAATTAAATGATATTTATTTAAGAAATAAATAGTTATTATTAAATGAATAATAAATGTGGTGGAGGAAATACATAAAATATAAAAAAGTACACACCATATATATTAATATACATGGCATTTTGTTTTTCTAGGATTTTATGAGAAATAATATTGCTTATTTAATTAAATAATATTAGTTATAATTTTCTTTCTGCATGTAAAGTGATAATAATTATAAAATGTTATTATTAAACATGGGGTCTTACAAAGAATATAATTAAATGAATAAATTCCTTTGGGTAATGAATTCATTTTATTATTCTGAGTATTATAAATCCCAATTACATTATTCTCATTGGATCTAGACATACTCTATGGTAGTGAACAATGAATCTAGAGAAACCTCTCATGCCAAGAGATAATTCCTTTCCTCCAACAAATATCTCAAGTTAAGAGAGAGATCCTAACCCACTTTATCAATGAAAGCACTTTAGATGTACCTCTCAAGGAAATAGAATGCAGAAATTGAAAGTGAAGGATCTTCTTCTCTATCTACCATAGATCCCTTCAACGACGTCCAGAGATACGTGGAGCACGTGTGGATCATCGCTAGTGGATGCCTATACTTGGATTCTATGATGAAATGACATATCACATTGGATTGTGACCAAAATAAACAATGGAAGTACAATTCCCTCAAGTCAATTTATGAATTTTAATTAAATTAATTATAAACAACATATGATGATCCTTCTACAGTTTCAGGACACCCTTCTTTCATTTTCATTCTTCATTATATTTCGAAGATCCGACATTTTATCATCATAATAGATCTCATATTGATCATTATTAATTGTAAAATTAATGTTGGGTACACCCATCCACGTTCATATGTTTCATCTGGAACCAACAAGTGGTATCAGATCAGTCATATAGGTGATTATAATTATTTAGTTTTTCCTTGATGATTTATTCAATTAATTATTTTTTTGTTTTAATTCATGTTAATAGTTCTACAAATCAGAATATCGAGATCTGATCCTCTTCTTTTGTTTTTTGTTCAGCTTACATAAATGATCTTTTATTTTAATTTTGATTGAAATAAAATTAGAGGATCACATCCGGACATTCCAAATGTTCCTGGTCATATGACACAAGAACACACGTCTTGTATTCTACCTCACATGTCATGTATTCAATGTTCAATGCATCGAGACTGATCCACCAAACCAAGTCATGTGTTGGATTTTTTTAGAGTCTTTATGACTTCGTTTGTTGACCAGGAAAAGGTGGGACACGGTTTCCAAATTAAACTCCATGTATCCCATTGATCACATCGTGATTCACTGTTTCATTTTCACCCTTACACCACTGTGCTAAACATGTTTTATATAGAAAATTATAAAAATAATAAAAACTTTCATGCCATGTTTGGAACATTTATTTTGTGTTTATCATTGTTAAAAATGGAAATGTTACATGTTGTGATGATTCCACTATTGGAGGAGGTGATTTGGAGGGCCCATGATGATGTCTATGAAAAATGTGCGAAACTGTACAGGATCAATGCACACTAGTGGACTAAACTACATGTTGCAACAAAAATGTGCATTCAAATGGGCTGAAATTTGTGACCAAGTAAAAAAATTAATGGGATACATTTAATATGAAGTAACTGAAGCTGTATTCAACCTCTTCAATGCCCAACCGAACTGATTTGTCTAGCACACAAAATCTGCACGAAGTCAAAAGTTGTGTGTTGTGATCTGTCCATATCTCGGGCTCAAGTTTTCCAAATTGAGAAAACCTTTTTCTGGAGAATCAAAGAGGTGTGAATACAACTGTTTATTTTCTCTAAAGAAAGATAAGGATTTCTAGAGTTCAAAACCCATATGACAAGTGGTTTTAAGAAATATGTGTGCTCAAACCCACCTTCCCATTTTCCTATAAAATGGAACCTTGGGCCCCTCATTTGCATGTTTGGCCATGGAGTGACATGCTGCCAATTTAGAGTTCCATAGGAGTTCTCTACTTATCCTAGAAGCTCTGGAGGCCCCTATCCTCATAAGGGGATGAATAATGAAGAAGGAGTTCCACCCGATCTTCATCTTCCTCCCAATGTCGAGCTAAATAGGGGACAATCATTTCGAAGGAGCTACACACACTTGAGAGGGAGTTTCAACACATTTTCTTCTATTGGGTTTCTATAATTTGTGTGATAAATATTTCACTTATTTCTTATCTTCACATGATTCTCCTATGATTGAATTTATATTGTTATAATTAAGTGAAATTCTTTTTTATTTCAACACCGATTGGGTTGATATTTCAAGTGGGAATTTTGGGTTGTTCCGATTGGAGAAGACAAGAGTCCTATTTATCTGAAATATATATAAGATTTTAGTAGGATTTGGTATCCTTTCTTCTCTATTATTTATATCCAAACATTGATAACACGACTATTGTGTCAAGGGGTGGTTCATTGAGTATTGTTTAAGAGGAAAGGGAGAAGTTGAGATCTTTACAACCTTCAACCAAAGTATTCCATTAAACTATGTGTATTTTTGAAAATGATGAACTCACCAAGATGTGTAGTTAACATGAAATAACCTAATTATCCCATAATTCTAAAACACCACTTTTATTTATCAACTATTAAATGCTTTAAATCAAGTCATTTTCTTTAAACTGTTTTAAAACCACCCCTCCTTTTGTAATTCTTATTAAAAACGCAGACTCAAAACACACAAATGCTCCTTGAGATATGACATGGGGTCTTCCCTAGACTAGAAATCAACCTTAAAATCATAATAAATTGAACTTTTCATGATAGCGCCTTTAAATTGTTTCACCATTGTCGGGGAGCGCATTTGTTTTAGTGCGTGTTTTCTTATAATATTTTTTAAAATTTTGAGAATATTTATCTATTTTATATCATACCTATATCAATGTTTTTTTATTCTGATCTATCTTTTGTGTAGGTTTGGTGCATGATGCGTTCTAATTCAGGAGATTTACCTCCTTTTAAAACTGAACCAGAGAGGATCTTATGTCAGCGACACCGAGACACAGAAGAGAACCATTCAAAGGAGGACAAAAAAAACATCATCACTATTATTTATCCTTCCTCCTCTTCTTCCAGAACCAAAATAAAAAATGAAATAAACTTCCATAACATGGATAAAAATAACTAGACATTAAAATAACTAACCTCACATGATGTTGATATCCATCCCACCAATATTCAAATTCAATGAGAGGTACCAAACTTTGAACTAAAATAGGGTTTAATTCAATTATTAACAAGATTCCATGGACATCCTGGAGAAGATCCGCACAATCATTCAAAAGAATTTCATATTGTGTATTGTAAATTAAAACCTAAAAATTGGGATGAATAAAAAGTGAAGATAACTTAATTCCCTTTCTCATTAAAAGATACTACAAAAGATTGGATTTACTAAGTTAATTCACCAATTAGATGTTGGGTGGACATGAAGCATATTTTTCATCAGAAATTTTTTCCAGCCTATCAAATTACAACAATAAGGGAATAAATTTGTTGGATAATACAATATCAATGGGAAAAACTTCATGAATGTTGGGAATTATTAAAAAGCTTGTGTTCAAGTTGTCAGCACCACAAAATAAGTGAACAACTTTTAATACAATTTTTTTATAATGGTTTAATACCTATTGATAGAAACATGATTTATTTTGCTACAGGTGTTGCACTGGTAGATAAGATCCCAATTGCTACAAGGACCTAAATTGAGAACATGGCCCAATTCACTCAAATATTTGGTTCAATGTCCAATAAACCCATTCGAGGGTTCCATGAGGTGCATCTTACTGAATTTGAGAAGAAGGTGGACATGAAGTTTTAGAAGGTAAGTACACTTCTAAGACAAATTTCTCTCTCCCAAGGGAAATATCAATTTCCTCCTCCCATACATTGAGTAATCTACTCTTCTGAAACCCATTATTCTAACCAATGTCACCAATTGAGAGAAAATTCGGAGATTTGTGAGGCAATCTTTACAGGAGGCCCCTATAACCAAACCTTTAGGCAAGGACCATACTATTAATCCAAGTCTAGGTGGATAGAAAACCAAGCATATAGGAAAGGGGGTATTCAAAACTGCCTCATCAACCATGGAACCAAAAAGGTCAGAGTAGTCATCCAACACCACCACCCGGAAATCCTCAACCACCCCAAAGTCCTTTCCAAATTTCCCATCCAAAAACCGACCCTGCCCTAAAAGATATGATGAAACAAATGGCTTCCAAAAATCTCCAATTCCAACAAACCACCCAGGCATCCATTCAAGACCTTAAAACCCAATTTTGCCAACTAGCTAACTTGGTGGGGGGAAATTGAAATTCATGGGTTGGGTAAACTACCCTCTCAACCAGTTGTGAGTCCTAGGGATAAAGGAAATGTTAGTTTCATCACCCTTAGGAGTGGGACTCATATTAAAATCCAATTGACTCCACCAATAGAGTTATCCCCTATTGAGGAAACAACCATCCCAACCACTGCTAAAAATGGACCAAGAGATGAAAATACTTTTCTAGAGAGAATTCCTTCCAAAAGAATGCCTGTGTATGTCGACGAGTCTCTTATCCCAACCATTCCTCTTCCATTTCACCAAAGGGACACGAAACCAGGAAAAAAAAGATAACTGAACTTGATAAAGAAAAATTGTAAACATTCAAAAATTACAGGTTAACATTCCTTTGATTGATGTCATGAAGAAAATTACAAGATATGAAATGTTCTTAAAGGATATTTTTACACATTAAATAATAATCAATGGTGATTAGAAGGTAAGATTGGGGAGGAATTTCTTAGCATTGATAGATCCATCACTTCCCACCATGTGCAATGATCCTAGAACATTCTCAATTACATGCACCATAGGGAAGTATTCTTTTTATTATGTTATTATTGATATATGTGCTTCTATAAATGTGATGTCTCACTTAATTTAATCTACATTGTAGGTCAGGGAACTGAAGCCCACTGGAATTATTGTTCAACTAGCTAACCAGAGTACTGCACACCCCTCTGGCATGTTATAGGATATTCTTGTTAGGGTTCAAAATTTAATATTTCCTGGTGACTTTTATGTGATTAAAATGGAGGAGCATAAGATGAATGGACATACCCCAATTATATTGGGGATACCATTCTTGAAAACCACCAAAACCATAATTAATGTTCATAATGATATATTATCTATGGAATTTTGTGGTGACATGGTCTATTTCAACATCCATGGTGCCCTGAATCCCCTCTTAGAATAAAATTACTCTCTCTCTGATAATTCAATTGATGTACTCCCTTCCCTTGAAAAAACATCATTTCAATACCCTGATCCACTTTTTAAGTTTTTTTCATTGATACAAATTCTAGGAAATAATTCATGCATTAATTTTTGTAGTGGTCTAGAGAAATGTATTGCATGTTTGTTGATTTATGATTTCATGAAAACTGCAGATAACTTGACCATCAATGATACTAATAAGATTTTAAAAGATTATTTATAATATGAGGATGATACCATTGAGTAGTTAGATGAGATTAGTGACATCTCAATTTAACACACACTCCCATCAATCCAAAATCCACCTGAATGGGAAATAAAACAACTACATAATGATTTAAAATATTTATATCCTGAGAATGGAAACATGTTTCCCATCATCATTTCTATTTCACTCTCCCCTGAGTAGGAATTGTGATTTCTTGAACATTTAAGGGAATATAAACAAGATTTGGGATGGACACTAGCTGACATTCTGAGTATTAGCCCATCAATTTGAACAAATTTTATTTTATTAAAAGATTAGTCTAAACCGGTGAGGTAGGAACTACATAGACTAAACCCAATCATCCTAGAAGTTGTGAAAAAATGAGGTATCAAAATTATTGGTTGTTGGAATCATTTATCCCATCTCAGACAGCCAATGGATCAATCCCACTCAAGTAGTTCCTAAAAAACTGGACCTACAGTCATCAAAAACAAAAATATTTAATTGGTTCCAACTCATGTGAAGAATATTTGGTGTGTCTGCATGGATTATCTCCAAATAATCCAACACACTAGGAAGGGCCATTTCCTTTTTTCCATTCACTAACCAAATTCTAGAGAGACTAGTGGGTAAGTCCCAATACTATTTTCTTGATGGGTCTTTTGGATATTTTCAAATACATATTACCCCAAGTATCAAGAAAAGACAACCTTAACTTTCCCCTTTGGCACATTTACATATAGGAGGATTCCATTTGGTTTGTGAAATGCTCCAGGTACATTCAATAGATGCATGGTTAGTATTTTTTCATATTACTTAGAGAATTTCATGGAAGTATTCATGGATGACTTCATTGTTGGTGGAACTTATTTTAATGAATGTTTGAGTAGTCTTTCTATAGTCTTATATCACTGTATTGAAAAGAATCTCGTATTAAATTATGAGAAATACCATTTCATGGTAAGATAAAGTATTGTTTTCAGACATTTCATTTATGGGGATGGCATCTATCTAGATAAATCAAAATTTGATGTCATTTCTTTTGTACCATTCCCAAAAATATGTACAGTATGTGCGGTAGGTTATGATGGATTTTACCGTCGTTTCATTCATGAAATTAGTAAAACTGCATTCCCCTTCTTCTGATTACTCCAAAAAGAAAAATAATTATTTTTATAAAGAATGTAAAGAATCTTTTAATAAGTTAAAAAAGAGTCTCATGTCACCCCCAATAATCTAACCACCTCAGTGGAATTTACTATTTGAGATCATGTGTGATGCCTCTGACTATGCAATTAGGGATGTATTTCACAAAGGTTCAATCGATCTCCACATGTCATTTCCTATGCCTAATGTACTTTGAATCCTGTCCAAGAAAGCTACACCACAACTGAAAAATAATTCCTTTAAATTGTTTTTCCTTGGATAAACTCAGGTCATATCTTTTGGGGTCTAAATTCATTGTGTTCTCAAACCATGCAGCCCTCCTGTATCTCTTTAATCAAACCTGAAGCCAAACCATGTCGCACTAATTGGATTCTACAACTTAAAAAATTCAATCTGTAAATTAGAGATAAACAAGAAGCAGATAATATGGTTGTTGACCATATCAAAAGGGATCACCCATCCCCAGACATTGACTCATCCCCCTGTATTCCTATAAATGTTATGTTTCCTGATGATAAATTTTACCGATTGAAATATATTATTCCTTGGTATGCTTAAATTGTTAATTATTTGGTAGCATCTTGCATTCCTGTTGATTTAAAAAAAACCACTCCAGGCCTCTAAAACATGAGTCATGTTGGTACATTTGGGATTACCCCTACCTTTAGTGCACCTGTAGTGATTAAGTCCTCAGGAATTGTGTTCCAGATAGTGAGTTTTAGTTTGTCCTTATATTATGTCACACTTTAACTTGTGGGGGCCACATTGGTCCCCAATGGACTGCTCTCAAAATTCTTGATTCTGGTCTCTTTTGGCCCAAACTTTTTTGGGATGCCGATGATTTTTGTAAATGTTGTCCCTATTATCAATGAATGGATAATGTATCTAAAAGAAATGATATTTCGCAACAAACACTGATCATTCATGAAATTTTGGATGTTTGGGGTATTTAATTTATGGGGCCATTTCACAAATCCTTTGGAAAATTGTACATTCTTATGTAAGTTTATTACCTGTTATAATGGGTAGTGGAATGAGATACAAGGATTGATGATTCTATGGTAGTTGTAGAATTTTGGAGAAACTAAATCATATATAGGTTTGTCTTAACTAGGTACATCATCAGTGACCAGGGTTCTCATTTCTACAACCGAACAATGCAATCACTTTTGCATTGGTATGGGGTCGGTTTTAGAGTGTCTACTGCATATCAATCATAGGCCAATGGTCAAGATGAGGTGTCAAATAGAGAAGTAAACCAAATTTTCTAAAAATTTCTTCAACCTAATATAAAATATGGGAGTCTTAGACTCAATTATTCCTTATTATCTTACCATAATGCGTTCAAATAATCTATTGGAATGTCACCCTATCAGCTTTTGTTTGGAAGGAGTTTTCACCTTCCTGTTGAGATTGAGCACTGAGCCTACTGGTCCATCAAACAATGAAATTATAATTTTTCTGGTGCAGATTTTCAATGGAAGTTGCAGATTTAAGAGCAAGAGGAAATGAGAAGATTTGAATTTGAGAACTCTAGGATTTATATGGAGCAAACCAAGGCTTCCCACGACCATCTCATCCTTCATCTTCAGTTCTGCATTGGGCAGAAGGTCCACCTCTACTATTCAAGGCTAAAGTTGGATCTAGGTAAGATTTTTTCCCAGTGGTTTGGACCATACACTATTAATAACATCTCTCCATTTGGTCTATTCTAGATTCAAAATAATGAGACCAAGAAAAACTTCACTGTGAATGGGCAGTGGCTAAAGCACTTTCATGAATCCACTCCGGAGTCCCGGATGGAGGAACTCCATGTTCATGAAGAAATATATGAATGGAAATCTCTAGGTTTTATCCTTACTTTACACATTCTTTTTTCTTACCGTGATGATGCTACATAATTCATGTGCGGGGTAGATATATTCTTGGGTTAGTTAGAAATTTTCTTCATCTTTCTTATTTTTCTTTTTTTAGCTTCTGAATTTTTTTTGTTACATTCACCTTACCCCTCAGAATATTACTTTTTTATGAACAATTTATTAGGGAAAATGATACCCGTTTAATCAGGGATGTTTTTGAAAACTCATTTGGAATATCTGTATTTCATGTTGTTTTAACATTAAAAAAAATATGATGAAATGTGCATTTCAGCAAGAATTAAATACTATGGGGTGACTTTGTTTTGAAAAATAGTTCTTTTTCAATGATATAAATGGTTGTATCATTTTGCAACTTTTGAGAAGAATAGTTCCTTTTTGTGAATAGTTTAATGGAGAATTGTGTTACTTAATCTCTCCACACATTTTTTTTCACCAAACCATGATGTGTGAACATTCATTACTTAGTGGAAGGTAAATATAAGTTAGGTTTACTTTTCTCTACTTTGCCAAATCTTTTTCTATTCGTTCGTTCCTTATCTGATCTATTTCATTTCTGTACCATATTTACCTATGCGTGTGTACCTATTATTTGATTGTTGTATACCATAAAAATAGTTGTATATTGGGAAGATCAAAAACCACCCTTTCATGATTTTTTATCTTCTTATAACTATTACAATTAGTGTTTTGAGAAGATCAAACAAGGGTTGGGAAAAGAGTGTGAGATTTTTTCCCAGTTCAAATTTTGAAAAAATAATAATAAAAGAGGGGAGTGATGAAATGTATAGAATATAGGGATATCTACATCTGGAGATTATTGTTTTACTTCTTGGAATGCTTATGTGAGTGGGTTTTAAATTTTATTGCAAGGTCTGTGGGGATGTGATTACACCGTGATTCACTGTTTCATTTTCACCCTTACACCACTGTGCTAAAATTGTTTTATATTAAAAATTATAAAAATAATAACAAATTTTATTCCATGTTTGAATAATTTATTTTTTGATTATCACTATTAAAACGGTAAATGTTACTTGTTTTGATGATTCCATTACAGGAGGAGGTAATTTGGAGAGCCCATGATGATGTCAAAGAGAAATGGGCCAAACTGCGCCGGATGCATGCACACCAGTGGACTCAACCACATATTGAAACTAAATCATGCTTCTAAATGGTCTGTAATTTTGTGGGATGATCCAAAATTTAATGGTATACATTTAATATGGAGGAACCAAAGCTGCATTCAGCCTCTACGATGCCCAACCAACCTGATCTGTCCAGCACACCAAATTTTCACGATGTCAAAAGTGGTGTGATATGATTTGTCCATATCTCGGGATCTAGTTTTGAAAATTGATCCAAACGTTCAGTGGAGACATCCAAGAGGTGTTTCTACAACTTTATTATTTTACCCAAAGAGAGATAATGCTTTTTAGATTTCAAAACCCATATGAAAAGTGGTTTAAAAAATATGTGTGCTCAAATCTACCTTCACATTTTCTTATAAAATGGAACCTTGGGATCCCCATTTTCATGTTCGGCTATGGAGTGAACTTCTGCCAATTTGGAGTTCCATAGGAGTCTTATACTCATCCTAAAAGTTCTGGAGGCCCCTATCCTTATATGGGGCTCATGAATAAAGAAGGAGTTCCACCCGAGCTTCATCTTCCTCCTGATGTCGAGCTAAAAGGTGGACGATCATTTTGAGGGAGAAATACGCACCTGGGAGGGAGTTCTATTAATTGTTCTTCTTTTGTATTGTGTAATTTCTGGGATAAATATTTTACTTATTTTTTATCTTGACATGATTCTCCTCTGATTTCATTTTGATTGGTATAATTAAGAGAAACTCTTTTTATTTCAACATCGATTGGGTTGGTATTTCATGTGGGAATCATTGGTTGTTCCAATTGGACAAGGCAAGAGTCCTATTTTTCTCACACATACGAAAGATTTTATTAAGATTTGGTTGCCTTTATTATATTTTATTTATAACCAAACCTTGACAACATGACTTTTGTATCAAGGGGTTATTCTTTTAGCATCGTTTAAGATTCCAGAGGTAAGTCTAGATCTCGACAACCCTCAACCAAATGATTCTATTAAACCATTTGTGTTTTTTAGAATGATGAACTCACCAAGATGTGTAGTTTACTTGAAATAATCTCCTTATCTCATAATTCTAAAACACCACTTTTATTTATCAACTATTAAACTCTTTAAATCAAGTCATCTTCTTTAAAAAAATTTAAAACCACCCCTCTTTTAGTACTTCGTATTAAATAAACACACTCCAAACCACCAATGCTCCTTGAGAGAGGACATAGGGTCTTCCATAGACTACAAATCAACCTTAAAATCCTAATCAGTTTTACATGGCATGAAAAATCGGTCACCCACTAGACACAGCGTGTTGTCCCTTTAGGTTAGGGTTAGATGATGTACCCCATACATAGATTTCCCAGATGGAGACTGTGTAACGCAGATACTACACAGTGTGTGGCCCATTAGACATGCCATGTAATCTGAAGAATTAATATGTACATCTATGCATTGACACCCCGGTCATGTACTTCGTATGGATGGTGAACCATAGTACATATCGTGTAGTAGAGACTACATGCCATGTACTCATCCAAATTACACAGATTTATTAAAATTTATTATTATATTATACAAACCCTTGATACTTATACCATGGTGAGGGTGAAAAGCTAGGGTACAACACGTGATAGGTGTCTTATACATATGTGTTTAATTTAACATATGCGTAATATTCATTTCTAATAATTGGGTAATTATAGACGATAATTCACTAGGTTGCCTCCAAGTTACATGATACGTACAAAGATAATTTTAAATCAATTTTTTTAACCTTATGATAGATGTAAATATCAATGAAATTATTAAAAGGGTTTAAAATAAAAGGATTGATTAATTAAAGATAGTAATTAATTGATTTGAATGTGATTTATATTAAACAATAGTGATTTAAGAATTTAATGCTAGTTTTATTTATTAATAAATATTGTTTCATGTATGGATGATCATGAGAAAGACTAGGACCTTTTTATGTGTATAGTTTCTTTTAATTAATTTATTTAAATTAATTTTGTCGGCCTATGATCCTTCTCCTCAAGAATATGTAGGGCATGCGTTCACAAGGTTTCTTTTATGTAAAACCTTGTTTTACACTTAAAATTCATGTGAGATAAAAGCATATGTAATGGATGGAACTCCCAAGATAGTGGAGGCAGCTCAATTTAGGATCTGTGATGAAACCAATACAAGTAGATACAAAGGTGGATAGGTAGAAAGTTATAATCATGAACCCAAAAGAATCATGGTGTTTTCTCCCCTAGGTCTTGGGGTAGTTTATCAACCACTAGATTAACTAACTAATAGAACAATCTCATGACCATTCCATTTATTTTATTTTTTTCAATATCATGGTTTATTTATTGTGGGTGTGTTTTCATGATAACATAATTAATTAATTAAACAAGTATGCAAGATGAAACTAAAATAGGACTGGCTTATGTGTAAATATTATCTTGGTTGTGGTTAATCACTTAAGTATATCCCACTTAATAATAATAAGCATGTAATAAAGATAATAAAATAGAACATTAAGTATAAGGATAAAATCCCTCAATGAAATATTAAGTCATTATAGCCTTCCGTAATCTTTGTTAGAATCAAAAAATAGTTCAAAGTACACGACCAACCCATGAAGGGGTACTTTCAATTATCGAGGAATTCTAATTCACGGTTTTGGGTCGACATGACTTGGTCCACATCAGGGGTTGACTTCCATAGAAGTACTTAGTGTGGCCAATAGAAAAAGGTTGACGAAATCAAAAATAAAATGATTATATGATTGGGGAGTCCACTAAACAACTCGTGGAGTTTTGAGTTAATGCAGTTGGAATTTTGAATGCCTACCTAAAACCATTCAATTTTCTTGACCAACCATATTTTGGGTAATGTGAAGTTATTTATGGATCCTTTCTACTAGAATATTTAATAAATAGGATATTATGAAGTCAATGGTGAGGGATATTGTATTTTGATAAAATAGTGGGTGATTAATAAGTATTAATTTATTTATTTGTCTTAGTTTTATCATGATAAAGTACTAAATATTTAATGATCCTAATTTTTTTCAAATGGAATGAAAAAAATGACTTCAAACATATCATTGCAATCCATAATCGAGAAGGAAAACCTTCTCACCGGGACCAATTTCTAAGAGTGTCCAAAGTGTTTACGAGTTATCCTTCTCCATGAGAAGAAATTGTATTTGCTAGAGGAGCATATTTCAGTATGTCCTAGAAATGAGGCTAATGATGAATAAATATCTCTCTAAATAAAAAAAATTGTACAATTCCATAGATGTCCAATGTTTCATGATATCATCCATGTTTAATGATATCTTGAAGCAACATGAAAAAATGGACGTTTATTGCATGATGTCTCGCCTTAAGGATATCTATCAAGAGATAGTGAGAAAGGAGAGAGTTGAGATCTCCAACCCTTTGTTCACAACTAATATTTGAGAGTCTATGCCAGTTGGGCCTCATTTAGTCAAGCTTATTGGCTAAATGAAATGCCTGGAAATCATCAGGATTACGTTCCCTATTGAGTTTCATATTGATCTCATCAAATCATCACTTACCAATACCTTCCCTAGATTTATTGTCAACTACCACATGATAAACAATGAGAAGAGTCTAATGGAACATCTAACCTTGATTCTCTAGGTAGATAAGGACATGGGGCGTGACAAACCCATAGTAATTATATTGAATAAGAATGGAATAGACAAGGAAAAGGAGATAAGGATTTATAAAGGGTCTGAAGCCCCTGAGCCTCATCCCTCCAAGAAGAAGAAGATCTAGAGGTAGGGAAAGGAACAAGAGGTAGGATATTTTCCATGTGGAAAGCCAGGCCACTAGAAGAGGAACTACACCCAAATGCGTGGGGACACTAAAGGTTCATTTGTTATCATGTTTAATATGTCTATTTCTAAACATTTGGTATTAGATACAACAAATGGGGATCAAATATGAATTCAAAATCAAGAACCAAGTAGATTTAGAAATATTTCTAAAGGAGAGGTGGATCTTTAAGATACTAATGGTGCACGGCTGGCTATGTTTTCCTTTGGAAATTACTATCTCTCATTTCCAACGAGGTTGATTTTGGTTTTACATTACAACAATTATGTACCTAGTGTTACCATGAACATAATTGATGTATCATATTTGGATATGGATAGATTTATATTCAAGTATGGAAATAAGGGTTCTTTATTTTATAATAACAAGGTATGTTATGGTATGACACATTTAACTAATGGTTTTTATGTATTAAATTATGAAAATCAAGTGTTGGAATTTGATAACGGAAAAATTTTACATGACTCATATAACACCTAGTTGTGGAATCACTATCTCAGTAATGTAAACGAGAAGTGCTTGACAAATCTCTTCTAAGATGTTTATTTAGACTCTAATGAGCTAAAACCACTTGATAGATTTCATGCATTTTTAAATGGAAATATATAAATTCTCCTATTAGTGGATGGTGTGAATGGGCCATAGAGATTTTAGAATCAGTACACACATATGTCTATGGACCATTTCCAATAAAAGGTAGCGATGAATATTCTTACTTTGTTACATTTAATATTTTTTTGAGTATATATGGCTATATCTACTTAATGAGTAATAATTTAGAGTCCCTGGAATAATATAAGGAATTCAATAATGAAGGATAAAATCATCTTGGTAAGGAGATAAAGACTATTTGATCAGATCAAGGTAGAGAATATCTGAACCAAGTGTTCATCGACCTTTTACGGGAGTCTGGAATTCTATCTCAGTTCATTCCTCCTTATACACCATAGTGGAATGGTGTTAGTGAAAGGAGGGATCACAACTTGTTAATCATGGTCAGGTCAATGATGAGTCATGTAGATCTTACATTATCCTTTTGGGGATATTAATTATAATCTGCAGCCTACCCATTAAATAGTGTACCAACTAAGGCGGAAAATAAAAATTCTCTCTGAGTTATGGAATAGAAAGAAACCCATTTTTTCGCACAGAAATGTATGGGGATGTTATCCATTTGTTATGTCTTTATCAATAAAAAACTATCACCTTGGGGAATGATATTTATTTTTATTGGATATCATAACCAAACGAAAGGATATTACCTATATAACCATTCAGACAAGAAGGTGATTGTCGCCAGACAATCCGTCTTTCTTGAGAAGCATAACCTCCTAAAAGGGATAGTGGGAGAAATATTGACTTCGATGAAGTAGATGCTTAAGATATACATGATTTTGTATAGGAAACAACTCCATATGTACCCATGGAAGAGGTTCTTGAAAAAAAAGTATTACGTAGGATCTCAAGAGAGGTAAGGGAACTAGAGAGATTTTATTTCCTAGTCACTGAGGTTGGTGAATCATTATTATTGGAAAATGATTAACCTCTCTCTTACAAGGAAGCAGTAGAGAGCTCAAAATGTTGCAAGATGGATAGAATCATTGACTTTTGAGATGAAATCCATATATCCTAACCAAGTCTGGTTTTTGGTTGATGATCTAGTTGATGTAATGTTTATTAGATATAAATGGGTGGTCAAGAGAAATATGGGCATGGATAGTCAAGTTAGCACCTATAAAGTAAGGCTTGTGGATAAAAGAATTAGAAAACGTCAATGAATTGACTAGGATTAAAACTTTTTTCTATTTTCCATGTTTAAATCAATAAGAATAATACTTTCCATAGAATCTTACCCTAATTACATGATTTGGAAGATTGATGTCAGAAAAACATTACCTGATTGGAATATTTCGGAATATTTCTATATGACACAACCAGATGGGTTTGGACACAATGTGAAGCCAAAACATATTTTATTTTTCATAAATCCATTTATTGATTAAATCAAGAGTCTAGGTCCTGGAGCATTCAATTTTATAAATCCATAATGGAATTTTGTTTCATTATGAATGAATGTGAGCCATGCGTTTATAAGAGGTTTAATGGTAATGAAGTCATTATCCTAGTAGTATATGTTGAATACAAATTACTTTTTGGAAATGATGTACTGGTCTTGAAATCAGATAAGGACTGGTTGAACGAGTGTTTCTCCATGAAAGACTTATGTGAAGCAGCCTACATTAATGTGATCAAGATCATCCATGATAGATCGAAGAGGCTGTTTGGACTAAGTTAGGGTACATATATTGACCATATACAAAAGGGATTTAATATGGAAAAATCCAAGAGGATATTGGTTCCAGTGTCATATGGACTACATATTACAAATAGAATATGTCCTTAGAAACAACATTAAAAAGATAGGATGAGTAAGATCCCATATTATTCAGCTATAGGATCCATAATGTATTCCATGTTATATACCAGGATTGATGTTTCTTATGCACTGAGTATGGTAGGAAGATATCAATAAGATCCATGAGAACAACACTGGACTGCTGTTAAGACTATCCTTAAGTGTCTGATAAGAAAGAATGATATGTTTCCGGTGTAAGGAAGAGATGAAGAACTTTTCATCAGAGGCTATGTTGATACTAGTTTTTAGACATATTTGAATGATATGAATTCTCAATCAGGATATGTTTTCTGTCTCAACAGAGTATTTGTGAGTTTTAAGAGTTCAAAGAATCTAGTTGTCGCCGATTCTACAGCGGAGTCCAAATATACAGTGGCTTCTGATGTAGCCATGAATCCATATGGATTTAGAACATTGTCTAAGATCTTTATTTAGTGCCTAGAAAAAAGACCTTATCAGATTGTATTGTGATAATACCGCAGTTGTGGATATTTTAAAAGAAACAAGGTCACATCAACGGAAAAAGAAAATCCTTTGGAAGTATCACCTCTTGAGGTATTTCAATCAAATGGGTGAAGTTACAGTGAGAAGGGTGTCCATCAAAGAGAATGTGTAAGACCCCATGACTAATGGCCTGTCTCAGAAGAAGCATGAATATCATGTGAGAGCCAGCGGGTTAAAGGATGTTATTAGTTGGCTCTAGTTCAAGTGGGAGTCTGCTGGAGTTGGTGGCCTAGAACTAACTAATTTGTACTTTATGATAAACTTGTATTCATAGATTTGAATGTTAATAAATACTTTATCACATATTTATTCTTCTTCAGTGTGACAATGCATGTGATAATTTATTAAGGATAGTTGTTTCACTAAAGGGTTATAGAGGATCTCTTCTATGATGAGAACTCGTAAGTTCCCTAACACTATTCTTGAATATATGTTCTATAGACGGATGATTTTATTTGAGGGACATAAATAGTACCGACCATTAGGGGTGAGGGATCATAAACATTTAAGGCACCTTCTCTTGGTGTACCCCCTTGGTAATATCTAAGAGTACATTATGAGAACGAGTTCCGCCAGTAGAAAATACACATTTCATAGTGTAATTGGATGTTTTTAACTGTGGATGTGTGTGTTGGTCCTTAGACTGTTTATTATTATTAGTGAGCATTACAACTCGCACAATTAGATGTATTGATTAAAACTGTGATGAAACACTTTTCCTATCGAGGTAGAATATGATGGGTGCATCACCGGTGATACAACCATAATAGATAATGCAAGAAAGTATTTTTACCTTCTGTTCCATAATGGAATTTGATATCTTAGGACCTTTAATGGAATTGATATATCCTAAATAAATCCACGGACATGGTGAGGAGTGTGCATGTTCAATTATGGGAGTTCGGAGAAATATTAATCTAGCACATGAGTTAATGACACTATCATGTGACCTGCTTGCTTATATATATTGATACAAAGGGATTACATTACACGTTAAGAGATCGTAGGAGGTGACACATCATTTCAGCATTAACCTCTTTATCTATGGGTGCCTCATTGTGTTGTTAGATGCTAACCTTGAACTTTAGGCATGCTCCGCCTAATTCCACTGAGAATGAGGCCTAGAGGGTCACACACTAATTTTAACCAAGTATCTCAGCTAAATATTCATCTAAAAATTTGAATAAGTATTATTCCCAGTTGTGGTTTAATAATTATTCTTGGATTCATAGTCACATTTATTTTGACACTAGTTATTCAAGAGAATATATTGTGAGTGAAATAATATATTTATTAGTGAATAATATATTGGTGTTTATTTAAGAAATAAATTGTAATTATTCATTGTCTAATAGATGTGGTGGAGGAAATAAACAAAATGTAAAAAAAAGTGCTCACAACGTATATTAATATAAAAATCATGTAGTTTTTTTTGGGATTTTTGAGAAATAATATTATTTATTTAATTAAATAATATTATGTGTAATTCGTTGGATGCATGCCAAGTGATAATAATAGTGAAATTTTATTATTAAACATGGGTTCATACTATGAATTAAATGAAATGAGCAAATGCCTTTGGGTAATTAATTCATTTTATTATTCTATGTAATATATATCCCAATTACATTATTGTCAATATATCTAAACATTCTATGTGGTTGTTCACAAAAAATATAGAGAAATATCTCAGTCCAATAGATAATTAATTTCTTACAATAACACTCTCATGTTACGAGATAGATCCTCCCCCACTGGATCAATGAGAGTGATATGGAAGTGGCTCTCAAGGCGATCGAATGAAGACATCAGAAGTGAAGGATCTTCCATTATAGCATCTAGATGTCCCTTCGGTAAAGTCAAGATATTTGTGGAGAACGTGTGGATCATTGTTAGATGAATCCTACACTTGGCTACTACGACGCAACAACAGATCACATTGGATCATGACCAGAAGCATCAATGGAGAGATAATTCCATCTATATAATTCTTGTCTTTTAATTAAATTATTTATAGCCAACATATGATAATCCTCTATATAGTTTTGGGACTTCCCATTTTACTTTTGTTTCTTCATTTTGTTTTTAAGAACTGGTGTTTTATCATGGTGAATGATCTTGGATTGATCTTTGTTAATTGTAAAATTAATGTTGGGTACACCCATCCATGCGCTTCCCCTGTTCCTGGAACCTATAGTAATCACATCACAAAGTTCATCATCACATCATAAAAATTCCACATGGGAATAGTTAGTGGCTATAGTAGTCCACTAGAGAACTAGTTCATGTTTTTTATCTTATTTTAGGTAAGTTAATTTGAAAAAAACAAGTAATGTTCCACTTTATCCCATGCCACCAAAACTGTCACATAATGACATATGATATATTTTTTTCTCCATGATGAAGAACCAACCTAGGGGTATAAAATAATATAATAAACACTTCCCTAATAGATATAGATACTAATACTCTCCCTTGTATAGGGATCACATTACCATCTTCCAATAACCACCCAGGTGTCAGTTTATTGCTAGCCAGTTCTTCCCGCATCACAACACACTTTGGTGCGGTCTCCCATACAACCTTTACCTAGTTAATAAGAGAATTTGTGACAAAAAATAGAATAAATTTCATCAATACCCCATTAATTAATAGAATCCATCCTCTAGTAAACCATAAATAACATAAGGAACCAACATTTCTTTGATGTTCTTTAAATAATCCCTTGAGCAACCTGGATCTTATGGATAAGACATTCTGCTATGACGTGACCATTACACGGTACATATTCTATCTCAATGGAAAAAGTCTATAGGTAATACATAAAATACCTCCCCAATATATTAATTTACATATTGATTAATATTTAGATGAGTTTCTTATGTTCAATGGAGACAAAACAATCATAATTAAGGGATAGTTTCAACAACAATTCAATGTATAGACCATTATTTATATCTCCAAACCATGTGTAGGATAGTTTATGTCATGAAAAATATAGATAAAATGCCTTATAATACTATCTATCCCATCACATCATCACATCCCACCAAAAAATAATAATTCATTTTAGTATACTTGAGAAACATTCATAGACTTCAGATGATTTAATAATGGAGATGTTCCCAACATCCTCTTAAACTTAACAAATGACTCTCAAAATATTTCTTAAAATTTTAACATGACATCCATTCATCATCAGTGTAGTCATTGGTTCTATTAGAGATTATATGTCCCAGATGAAATATATATATTATCCTACTAATATAAGAAATATATTGATTTTGAACAATTTTTGGGGATATGTCTGTATCATTAGAGCCTCACCTTTCTATAGGTCCATTAATATACCTATTACAGTTACCATATGGACCATAAAATTCACCTCATGAATCTAAAAATTAAAATATGATATTTTTCATAATGATGATTTGTTTGAAACTTGGATTTGATATAACTGTTTAACACACTGAAACAAACCACCTGGTCTTATCCAGAGTGCTACAATACCTAATGTGGGCCTCCCTGTATGAAAGATGCTACCGACTAGTAGTGAGGTTGTAAAATTATTTAATTAGGATATTATTCTTTCAATACCACAACAAAACAGAAATTATATATTATAATAATTATATTCACCTATTGAAATTATATAAAATATTGACATGTCAAATTACACAAATCATTAAAAAAAATAGGCTCCCTGTCTAGAAACACAAAAAAAGTAAGCATGATGGTAATGAACGTTAATAAATGTAGTGGTAAGAGCATGGAGTGTGTCTCGACATCAACTCTGAATCCAATCCTCAGTCACCTAAACTCCCCATCATAGGGTCATTACCAACCACTAAATCCTTGGTCTAGAAATTTTCAAATGAACCAAGATCCTCGTTTATAGTGTGAGTAATAAACATATTAAGACACCAAGAGTACATCATAGTCATGTATGAACATAAATAATAGTTCAAAAATGATAATAAATAAAATAAGAGATAACAAAGGGACCATATAGAGTGTTTTTATTCTAACCAATATGATATAAACTTCTATTCTACCTAATTGGGCTCTCTGAAGAAATAACATCAAAGTGATCATTGAAACATTATGGGAAATGGAGCTATCCTCGAAACATCTAAATAGTCGAACATTCCCTAGGCCTATTGGTTAGTAAATAAATGGATATTTTACCCTATCATTATCTCTTAGTCCATCTCACATAGACCATTATTCCAAAGCATCATAAGATATATGGAACATTATCTATCATGTCACGTTTTCACCTCTCTAGACCGATCATATTTAATTGTCATACCCCAAATGAAGGACACATATGGCCATCATACATTAAAACAATTTTTCTTGCTCTTATCCTTATGTTAGAAGTAGTGACTAAATAGACTCTCTCCTCTATATCCTCCAAGCCATTATGTTTTCGACTATTATATTATATATATGCATAGAACCAAAAGAACATATCATATTCAAAAAACATCACATCAAAATATATTTTTATATGAATAACATATAAATAATGATATATCATAATATAAATGTGAAACTATTTCCAAATAAATATATTATCAAAATAAATATGTCCAAAGAACACATCCACACAAATTAATGTCACACTATCAACTACACAAGTGATCGGTACATGGTAAGAAAATTCCAACCAAAATCTTGTTGATGATAATTAAAATGGTTCACCCTTTGATCATCATTAGAATCACATCCCAATGTTAGATTATTCCCACAACTCTATAAGGATTACAGGTTCTAATTCTAAAAATTTTATTTTCAAATTAAATAAAAACTCAACATGTGATATACAAATTCCCAATTTTTGATAATTCTATATTAAAATTTTAAGTCATATCATGCGATAATATTTTATTAATCATGGAAAATATAGTTTATTTATGATAATAATTAACTCACTCTAGAATAATCCTTGGTAATATATATATATTATACTTCATTATCAGTCATTGAAAATTTTCATGACTTTTATCATCAAAATAACACTATTCAACTTTTCTAGAATAATTGCGAGATATGAATGATAATTATTTTGAGATTAATTAATAATAATGGGTCATTGATATAGAAATTTGAATCCAAACATTTATCAAGAAGGGTCATTTCACAAATTTCTCTTAATGTAAGGAGATGAGAAAAAAAATTCCAACCTAGAATCTCCACTTTAAAAATAATTCACTGAGGAATAAGGGAGATAGAAGTTTATGCTACACTGGGACACTAGATGATCAGATTTTAATCACAATAAAAGAGTTAAGAAATATTGGAACAAATAAATTATAGACTTCCTAGAATTAAAAGAATATACAAAATGAATTAATAGTGGAACAAATTACTTTCAAGAAGGAATACCACAAACTGGTTCATAAAATTGAATACCCAAAATTAAATACATCATTTAATTTGTATATTATGTGATTCAAAATGAATAGAATTTAATACCTTCATATAGGGGTTTTTAATATATCATGACAATATTTAATTAAAACCAATGAAATTTTTCATGGAAAATTTGTAACATTTTTCATAGGGTCGAACCTAAAAGAAGAAAGAGAAAACATGATTTTTTGTAAAAAAACCCACAATTGGGCATACTAAATGTCTGTAATTATTTAAACCTTACACATATATTTGGATTCATATTAGGTAACTGTATTAACCTTACAGAAAAATTTTAATTTAGGAATTTCCCTTTTTTATATGATAGTCTACCCATAAGATTTGAGGGTTTAACCTTAAGTAACCTTTAGAAAAAAATGGATTCATTTAAATATTGAATAGTTTATCCTTACATAACCATTATAAACATAAGGATACCTTTATAAAATCAATATAAAAAATATACCCTAATGCATCTTAAGAAAATAGGTTATTACCCAAAATAAACATATATAACATCGTCATATTCATACAAAACTTAGGGTTAAATTTATACATCCTTAAATAATTTTATGTTACCCATTCAAAAAAAGTAAAAATTCATTATACCTTTACATATACCCTATAAATTAGGAATTTCCCTCACTCAAATAATTGATCCCACCTAGGGTTAATGATTAAATTAAAAAGTAATCATTTTTTACAATAACGAAAAACATAAATTAAATCAGATGTGTGTTTATTTGACCAAATTAAAATTGATAATGTTACATGTTCAAATAGAATTATCATTTATAATAAACTTTTAAAAACTATTAATGAATCTCTTAGAGTAAATAAATATCCCTATTAAATCAAAAAAAAATTAATCCCATTAAACTTTTTATCATTTATAAAATATGTGAATATGGAATTGAAAATTGTAAATAATGAGCTCCCTTAAGAATAAAATTAGTACTACTCAAGCTATAATGTGATCTAGAGTAATTTTTATCAGACACCTAAATTTGTATAAAATTGTAAACCAATTACATAATATAGAAGTATGAAATTTATTTTTCTATATTTCTCCAAGAAATAAAGTTTCCATGTGACATAATGTATATCAATTACTTATAGATCTCTCATATGTTCTCAATTAATCAAAAATTGTCTTACCTAGTAAATGAATAAATCACATGTCATTTACATTTGTGTAAAATAATGACCAGAACCCCCTAATCATTTATATAATATAAATATACGTGTTATCAAGGTATCTTTTTATGCTTCACTATTCTATATCAATCTATAACTAAAATATTTCACTCATTACATAAGAGGATAAATCTCATGTCAGTTAGGGTCTAACCAGGGATACGATCCACAATATACCCAAACACCACCTAATTATCTTATAAAAAATTCTTGAGTAATATTGGAATAAATGTATGGAGGCTTTCATGATAAGTATCTCACCATCCTTGACTGTTTATAAATACTATTATAAATCATTCACCCCAAGTATATAAAAATATTTTATATGACACTCCATGTGGAACACTTTCTGGGTAATCCACCACTCAAAAATTATTTTTATGCCTCATGATAATATAAAAACCTTCAATATAAGAATATTAAAAATTATATAATTAACATCTAATAAAGAACTATAACACACCATAGTGAGAAACTGTTAGGTATAACTGAATTCAATGCATTTAGAGGTCATTTTAATTTCACATAATGATATATACATATATATTTATATAACGAACATGAAAGAATAATACAATGGATTTTTTCCATTCTATATAATAAGATATTTATTTAATTATTTATCTTATTTAATAATACTTATCAAAACAATAAAATTTTCTTATCTTATATCTCACATATGAAACATAATATGTACATCCTATTGTCTATTATGCATTAAGGGGTTTTCTTAATCTCATTACATATCTATGTAATTTCTATCACATCACTGTATGAAAAGCTAATAAAACCCTTGAAAAAACTCTATGAGTAAAATATATGATGAAAGATAGTTTCAATAATACTAGGACATAAGAATCATATTCTTAATAGTCAACACCTTGAACGAGTACTCAAAATCCTTATTCTGAAAAAAAAATCATTTTAATTTTAATGTCATATTTTTTTAATATATTACTCCTTATATTTTTATAATATTCATTCTCGGATCCCTTTCCATAGAAAAATTCATTAAAATTATAACTCACTTTTTACAATGAATGAAATAAGCCTTTATTTGTGAATATTAAACATCTTTATATCAGAATATTATTTAACCAGCTAAAAAGTCTTTGTACCCTACTCAAAATATAATATCATGTTATATAAAATTAATTTAATTAAGAAATAAAACATATTTAATTAAGTATAATAGATAAAAAAATTTATTTTTACATCTATTTCATATACTGTATTCTATGGGTTTTGGATCATTTCTTTGAAAACAATAATATTCATTAAAATGTTATAACGATGGTGGTGGAATAGAATACCTAATATTTAAAAAAACATTACATAAAAAATTCATATTGGATAAAATATTTTTAACTATGTCTCATTTTATGAACATCAAATAAAATCTGATGAATCATAAACCATGTGCATTGAATCCATCATCTGAAATTATTCATAAGAACTATTTGTTATGAAATTATTTCCATTATTTTATTAAGGATATAATATGAATAAAGACATTTATTATTTTGAATCATCTATCCTAAATATATATTAATTTAAATTAAATATTTTTTTTATAGAAACTCTTTAGTCATTTAATTTAATTAAAAAATATTGATCGAATTTTTACTTGGTGTCCATATTACATATAGTCATTAACATATACCTGAAAAAATAAATATTTCTATAAGTTAAATGTATGATATAAAAACACCCATGTTTTTCTAAAAATCCACCAGTCAAAAAATTACATCCTTTGGTATTGTTACACCTGCATATTGATAACTCCTTTGGGTTTCAAAAACCACTACCAGATACTTAAAGAATCATTTTTGGACCTTTGGGCTAACCTTTAATCCTATAGTTAGAACTTTTACCCAGTTTCACATTAAATAAAATAGAAAAACTTTTTCATTAGATTCCCTAATTAAATTATCCAAAACACGATGAGGCTCTTCAGAAAAACTTTATTTATGTCAAATACAATTATTGTAGCTTTCCTCCAATTACAGTTAATTTTCCATAATGAAAAAAATCCTTAAGTAAATGTTCCACCCAAAGTAATAATTATTTATTAAAGAAATAATTAGAAGAAAAAGTTTAAGGAGGGATTATGAAATTAATTTTGAATGAAACCTCTTGAAAATATCTTTAAATTTAGTGGGGGAGAATCCCCTGATCGATAAGATCATACTAGTGTTTTACATCTTACCATTAGAAGTAAGGTAGTCCCCAAACTTGTTCCATTAACTCTATGTGTGCATCATATTCACAAGACTGATGTGATTTATTCACCTTTTTATGTGTTAGATGATGTAAAAAAGGGGTTATGGTCTTGTCATAGAGATATTTGATTATGTTGGGGTATTATGTTTTAATCTCATCTAGAGTGATATTGAATGATATACATACATCATGCACAATAACAAAATTACTTAGCTCAACTATTAGGGAATATTCACACCTATAGAAAATAATAAAGGAGAAAACATCGGGACTATTGGAGTTATGAACAACACCTCCACCCCCCATAATGAGTCAAATAATATAGAAACCATAAAAGTTAATCTTTAACCCACTACTAGGAATGTTCCAGAAAAACCATATTCCCTAGGTTGATATCCCATATCTTGAATGAGGTGGGTTTTTTCTAGACATATCCATCCTCATATAGGAAGAATAATCCCAGTGTTTCAAGAGAGTTATCAGGTCCACTGTGAGGTATTTGGACTGATATTCATGGCCAAATATGGGATAGGGGAGCCTTCTAGATAATATTTATTTCTAGAAAACCATATACTCTAACAATGTTTTGATAATAAAATCAATTAAGAATATTTTTCATGAAAATTTCTTAAAAATCCATGGAATTAGGCCTATAATAAATTAGAGCTAGATCTTTCCTAGTTCTAGAGACTAGTGATGGTGAAAACACCATTCCCCATAGTGTAAACCCACACACCATAAAAAATAGTTACTCAGATGTTTCCTCTTTAGAAACCAGAAAACAAATACATTTTGATGAAATATTTACACACTTCCTTATGATCCCCTCTTCTTAAAAAAATTCTAATTTTTATATATGACACATATGAAAATTATATTTACTAGGAATTTCATCAAATACGAGAGACCCGACTCATTCTTCATTCTTTCTGTTTTCATGGAGGGTATTTTGAAATTATCTACCATAAAAGGTTCCTATTTAAAATAATATTCTATGAAAAAATCATTAGAATATTAGGGAAGGTATCATGCTGATGATGAAAATAAATTTACTTTATTAATTTTGGATGTATTCATACTTGTAAGAATAATATTTGAGGTGATAAAAATCACATGAATTTAATAGGCACACTTGACCAATTTTGATTCCAAAAGATGGTTTGCTAATATCCCATGATCCCCATGGATTAATGTTTAATCTTTGGTAAATACCTTATATCATCTAGAAATTATTTTATATCCTTCCATTCAACGCCAACATGTCCACCACATCTTTCCTTAAGATTAATTTCCCTAAAGAGATCATCCATCTAAATACTTCAACGATAACCCTGCTTAATAGCATCACATAGTGTTTACTAAAATTCTGAGGTTGATTCCTCCTTCATATAGTTGTTTTTTAAACCTGGTCCAAGAGGCCCATCAGAACTACCCATATTCTTATTCATCCAAAATAAAGAATTTTATAATCCTATTAATGATCGTAACCACTGTTATCGACACCCAGAGAACAGAAATCATGTCCACATGGATGTAAATGAGGGCACAATTCAAAGGGTTGATATTTCCCTAAAAGATAAGAACTTGTTCTTCCAAATTTCTATTGGAGAAGAAATATTTATTTCTAACCCCTCATAGTAATGAATATAAATCCTTCCAATTGATATAAGAGACCCCATGTATTCCATATTAATTCTCCTTCTATTAAGTCTAGAAATATCACCAATTTTTTCTCTATCTATCTGAATAAGAATTTGATATGTAAAAATTTATTTTATCAATGATGACATGATGTGAACTCTACTTAAAATATTCCTTGATACTTTTTTTGATACCATTAATTTATATGATTCTATCATTAATAATTTTAATGATTTCATCTTTGAAGAGGGGAAGTGAGACACCATTAATGTGGCTCCAACAATGAAAGTCTTGGATGGAATATCTAGGAATAGATCGAGCTAGGGACAATTTATTGGGTTCTTGGAAAATAATAAACATAGTGTGTTAAATAGTATCACCCTTCCTTAAACCTAGAACATAAATAATGAATCTGAATCACTTACCCACAAACATGACAAAAAACTAGGGGTTTATTGAATCATCTAAAAAGAATATGTCACCAATCCCAAGAATATGATTCATAAAATATCATTATAGATGATTCCCTACTTAGAACTGTCATATTCCCTATCCATTTCAATCTTAATTGCATTGATATAGATTGGGGTATTCATGTTAATATCCCCAATCATTTCACGAGATAATTCAATGTAATCTTGGGTGGATCTTCCTGTGATAAAATTGTTCTTCTAATATGAAACCCATTCATGGAGATGAATTTTTAGCCTCCAATTAATCACACTATCTATAATATCATAGGGTAAATTACACATTTCTATCATTTTATAATGCTTAATTGAGGAGTGATCTTTTAAAATGGGAATGGGGATTATCATGGTTTAACTTTCCACATGAGGAACATTATCCCTATATAATAATCATGAATTTACACCAATATCTACAAAATAATAGGATCCAATGAGTCCACATAAAAATAATTCAATAATATATTCAGAAAAGGGTAGAATTATTTGTTTAGGTAGATCACCACATTCAAAATCGTTTTCTCGCATGGAATGATCAAAAAAATAAGTGTTAGTAGAGTAAAACCCCTCCTCGCTAATATACTAAAATAATTCTTCATATCTCATTGGTTATCCATCTACATTAAAAATTTTACAATCAATGATATTATCCTTAAAATAATCATTTTATATACATCCAATAAAATCATATTAATTAGTGTAGGATAGATATTCTATGAGTAAGTATGGAGTGACACCTCACATAATTTCTTTTAAAATATCTTGAAAGAATAATATTTTCTTGCATACCACTATCATCCATGTATGATTTTGTTTCTCTTGAAAAAATTTGTCTTGTTAAATTACTATGTTTGATAATTATCTATTCCATAACAAAAGGTCATTGAATCAAAAATTGACTTAGTAATCCTCATACATTGATTCCACATTATTTATTTTTTGATTGATTTGGTATCATGAAATAAAGGGGTTGACTGGGAATATAAGATTGAGGATCCACTTTAAATGGTTAATATTATTGTTGCTGTTGACCCATGATCACTATTGTAGGGGTTTAATTCAGGATTCACAAAAAAATGGTAATCTTGATTAGACGTCCACATTTTGGAGATAAAAAACCCTCCCCTACTAAAATCTCTATCCTCCAACGTAACATGAATTGTGTAGTTACATGAGAGATATTGAACTAGGTGATTGAATACTAAATATATTAATATAAAAATGGATTATAGGTTTCCAAGGTAGTTATCAAGGATACAATAATTGTAGTAGACTCTTATATTGTTATTATACAAAGTGAATTATAATCTCGAGAATCCCAAGTGCAAAATCCATTTTTGAGGTTTAGCAAAACAAATTCCTTTTATACATCAAGGGATGAATCCCACACACTTCTCCTAGAAATAATGAATGATTTTTTCTATGTATCCACCACTGAGTTATGGAAAATCTCCCAAGTTGAAGGCTTTATGGTAGTAGAAAAGTTTATCTGAACCTAGTACATCAAAATTGGAAAAAACGATGGAAATTAATCAATCAACGATACCATAGAAAAAAATAACCATAATATGATGATAAATAAATTGATCACAATCCTTGAAATTGAATTTTTATAGAAAATGAAAATCATGAGGGTTGAATGGTTCACTATGCATGATATTTCACAGACCCATTTGATAAGAAAATCATAAGATCTTCAAATAGTGTTTTTGGGGTTATATAACTTTGATAAAGGAATCCTTGATTGAGAGGATCTCATTAAAATGGAAGTTTAATTTCTCCTAGGCATCAAGACACCAAATTTTTTAAACAATTTAAGAAATAATAAGAATTTAAGGAACTTGGATTTCGACCACAACATTAGAAATCACTGAAATTAGGACTTCTAAAAGTTTATTTGGGGTTGGACCTAGTATATATTAATCTAGGGGGAGAATAAAAATAGAAATTTTACTACAGAGGTTCTTCATTAATATGCAGTAAAATAATATAGAATTGAAGTTGGTGATAAGTGAGTATTCAAATGCTATAAAATCATTTGTAATGGGTTAATGAAACAGTGAGATGAGTGAGATGAGTTATGATACACACACAATGAATTTCAAAAACTCATTGGCTTCATCAAACCCTATCCATTTAGAGGATGAAATTGTATTTTCAGGTATTGGGAACTAAAAATAGACACATTATCTACCTAAAACCATCATAAAAATAATTCATACGGTCTATTCCTTGAATACTAGAGGAATCATGAAGAAAGGGGGGGCAAAGGAGCTGGTGTTGTGATGGCCCAACTCACAGAAACTAGTTAGGGAATTGATGAAAATGGAGGGTTGTCGATAAATGAAATAAAGGAGATACCATTTTATAAGAAAACCATCTATCAGGACTACTGGAGACCATCAGTATTCGTTTTTTCATACTGACAGTAAATTACCACGTACGTGAAGGGAAGTATAGAACCATGAAAAATATATTAATTCTTGATCCTTCCACTTTGATATTGATTCCTCAACCTGGATAAGAAGGTATACTAATAGGGGATGGGTGAGGTCCAACTCTATATAGATTTGAGCCACATGTAATTCTTAAATAGATAGTATTTGGTCATCTAAAAAGTTGAAAGAACCTAATTATTCTCAATTACCCAAAATAAAGGATATGTTTTAAAAGGGAATAGGGAGATGTGAAAGGATAATCCACATCATCGTTAGAGGGGATTCCTTCCCTTGGTGGATTGTCGTCGACTAGTGGAAATGGTGAAATAACCATAAGACTAACAATAGAGTACACTTGGAGAAATATTTAATAAAATCCTTAGTTGATGAGAGGATGAAATAAAATTTCTTTTGATTCACCCCTAAGATTCCAGAAGGTACCACTAAACCCTATGATCTGACAATAATTTTTAATAATAAAAGAGGTAATTTTGCACACCGATTTTTTCCTCCATAGTCTACATATGTAATTTATCACCTTCTCGCTGTATAATGACAGAATGAAAATATTCAGATATCCCGCCTCCCTGATCATTTTAAGTGTTCACATATGAATTTCCACAACATTAGGAAGGTTCCAATGCTAAGATGTAGGGTATTAGAGAACAATGTATTTATGTGACGGGAAAATTTTCACCTCTAATTCGATCGATCATAGATCCACTATTGATGAGGAGACGAAGATACTAACTAGAAAAAAGGGTGTAGGAAGAGTTACTGAGATCACTAATATTTAATGGGATGGTGTAGCTTACACGAGGACATTTTGAGCTGATAAAATTGGCATATGATTTTTAAATATAAGAAGATCATGTTACATGTTATCTACAGAGATTTCACTTGGTAGAATTTTCTCATGGACAAAACATATGTAATTGTATATTTATTTCTTCAACCCATCAAAAAAAATATATAGCTTCATATTAAACTATATAAATAATTGGTTACTTAGGAAAGTGTAACTCTAACACATAAAATTTTCTTTTCTTAAGAAAAATTATTTAGTAGTATACCAGTTTATGAAATTTATAATATTATGATTCACCTTTTTCAATATATATCCTTGATTATATTTTTGAGGAGGATAACATCTCTCATCATAAAATTTTCATTTTCTCTAATTTGTAGCATGTATTCCATTAATTTAATAAGGATTTTGGTAAATTGGTCTCCTTGTAAAATATATACACCATTTAAACTCATTCAATAAATTTTTGGGGAAATAACTATATTTCACTAATAAATGGCCCATATTGGGTTTTGACCTGTAAACATAGATATTTAGGATGGTAACTTTTCCAATCATATAATATATTATTCTAATATAGCTCATTAGAGTCATAATTGAACCTATCCATTTTATAGATAAACTATTAGTGATTCTTCAAGTATTGAACAAAATGGTATCCCAACAATGTGATTCCCAAAATAGTGGTCTAAAATGAGCCTCCTAAGTCATAGGGTCCCCCATATCATGGTTTTTTTACAAAAGATAATACAAGGGAAGCTTTATTTGGAATAATCTAGCCTACTTTGATGACCAGGCTCACAGAAAGTGTCCAATTTGAAAGGAACCTGAAATGTTTTATTTTTTATAATATTAAATATCTCAAAATTTTCTTTTATATTGTCATTAAATATAATCATGTATTGTAACAACAATATATTTTAAATTATGATCATTCTATTTGATAGAGTAGGTGAAACATATAATATTAGAGTAAATGAAAATATATATCCTCAAAAAATATTATATTTTGATTATGATTTAAATATATTGAAAATATTACATTACATGAGACACTTTGTTTTCCTAGAATTATACACAACACTTAGATTACATTGTTTTATATATAACATTAATTTTTTCTAGTGTTACATAAAACACTATCTTTAAACAAAATTTGATAAATTATTACACTATAATTATTTAATATAATAGTTAAAACCAAGTAATTAAATTGGAGGGTATGAATAGTAATAAACAATTATGAAAATAATATCTATCTATTGATTAGTAATAAAATAATAATCATTTTAGAGAAATAATTTTTTTCTAAAAATGTTTTTTTTCTAAAAGATAGATTAGTATTTTTTTAAACACCCCAATCTTACATGGTATTTTTCTTTTTGAATAATACAGTAGCATGTGTTGTACGCAATTTCGAGTTCTAACACACACCATAACCAATCAAACTAGACGTTATGAATAGTAATACCCTCTCTTTAATTTTTTTTTACATTTATCTTTCAAAATAGACTTCATTTTTTGATTCGGAATATCGAAATTAGCTTAGGGTGAATTTTTGGTATTTTTCTGAAAATATTCAATTTTTGATGAATAGTGAAAATCATTAAATTTTAATTAAAAACAAATTTTTTAATCAAAATAATTAATAGTGATAAATAATGGATTTGAGTGGTTTTAAAGTATATTTAGAATAAATTTTTATGATTTAATACAAATTTAGTCATTGGACGTAATTTCACATTTAATCCGAACATAAAAAAGTGTCAATCTTTTGATAGTTATTATTTTTTTAAAACATGTTTTTTGTTTTGACTGTAGGAATTAATTTTAAATTAATTTTTGCCACTTCTGTGTTTTGAATTTAGAAAAATGGATTCCATATATCGAATCAGTATGTATAAATTGTTTAAATTGGTGACTTTTATTTTTAGACATTTTGAATAATTACTTCGGTAAATATTTTATTTCCCATGGTTAAAGGGAAAATCTGGTAATTAAGGGTAAAAATATAATATTATAATAATAATAAATTACACTAAAACGTGTACTAACCCTATTGTTTGATAAATATCCAAACATGGGCATATTTGGGTCGATTTTGGGACCCCATGGATCCTCTTATAAGTGATAATGACACATTATATTAATTAAGTTAAGTAAATACAAAAATGACATAAGCATATATCTTTTAGAAAAAGAATTTTTAAATAGGGTTATATATGTTATAGATTCTACTATAAGTATTCATTATAAACCTAAAACAATTTCCTATATAATGGTATTTTATTAATAATTTTTAGACATTTCATAAATAAATTTATTTATGACACAATAATGATGCAGTCTTTTCCTTAATAATGATAGAATTAAATAATTGGTATTATAAAAGTTAAAATTAGGATAATTTAAAAGTTCTGATTCCATAAACGAATTTTATTGGTTAATATTACTTTTTATTATTTCTTAGAAGAATTTTATTCTAATTAATAATGTTTTTAATACTTTAACAAAAAACAATTATTGAATATTGTAAAAATTAACATAAATGAGTTTTTAAAACAAATATTATACCATTAATTGATATTCTATTCCCAAAAATCAAAGGTTCATCCAAAGGACATATATCATGATAGGTGTATAATTAATGGACTACTTGGGGGTCACATGGATGTATAGAGTAAGTTTATAAACTATATAATATAAAAATACAAAGTGACATGGTAAATGTCAAACTAATTACCTAAGAGTTAAAACTAAAAGATAAGGTTAATATATTGACCCAAACCTGTCTAAAATCTTTCGGTTGAAAGGATTTAAACCCATCCCCACATTAGACTTTTAATAATACACTTTTAACCCATTAGAATCCTAATATGAATTTATTATACAATAATACTTTATGTTTTCCCTAAAGAGGCCCTCCTCCCCCATATAAAAGGACACGACTTCTAACTAATTCTTCACACCTTAAAAGCCTTTGGGTTCGACCAAACCCTGCCCAATTATTCTCTCAACATCCCTCAATTCAACCTAGAGTCCTTAGTTTGATCAGAAATCCAACCTAATGATCCCTTTTTATCAAATCAAAAGGAAGAACTCGAAGAAGATGAGGCTAGCCTACCCTCGAGCAAGGAAAAAGTACAAAGTAAGGGGTTTCTTATCTCACTTTTAATTCTTTGAGATTTCCAGTGTTCACCACATATTTATTTCATGTTGTGTGTGTACATACCATGATTGTATTAATTGTGTAATATAATTTAATTTATGGATATATACATCATCATTTTCTGATCCTTCTTTCATGGGTATATGTTTCGTAAGTTAGAAAATCGATAAAGGAATTTGAAATTTCAATTTCCATTCATTTGGCTTTACTCATACTTAATTGATTATTTTACTCAAAGATTATGTGTGGAATCACTATTCAATTGCATGTGTCATAATTTCCACTCCCATTTCTATGGATATAATTTTGATACATATAATCACTCCATTGATAAATTCTCAAGTCATCGGTATGAACTTGATAAAAGTAATTTTTTCTCAATCTCCATTTGTTGAGTTAAACATCCAGTTCATTGGTGTTGTTTTTACAATAATATGTGCGAATGTCCATTGATTATTTTTCACTGAATATCCAATCATATTGAGTGTATTTATATTTTTCTCACATAATTATTTCATTTATTTATCCTTAACTTAAGGATACGAACATTATGAGATATTTCATCTCAATTTACATTCTATTGTGACTCCTTTGATTTTATACACCAAATCACTTTTATATGGTGTATATAATGTACTTTGACATAGTATATCATGAATCCCTTTATTCTCATGATATTACAAATTCTTTATTACCTCAATTATTTGTATTCAAGTGTCTCTCTTTTAGTTAGGAACTCTAACTAAAATATCATTTTAAAATGTTTTAAAGATTTATTATTCTAAATATTTATCATTAATATCCATGTTTGAAATATGGTTTTAAGGGTTTATTTATATGAACATTAATGTTTTAAAATAAAAATTCCTTTTAAATGTTTCAAAGTGGTATGGGACACTCTGATTCAAAAATCTATTTTGAAAACGGCTTCTTGACAATTATTGTGACTTTGAAATGTTTTCAAGAAAAAGGGGGTATTTCATTCAAATATTTATGATGATTATTTTAATCTATGTCAATATACTTCATTATTCTCTATTGATAATAATATGACACAATAAAATCTTCTATATTGTATCTAATGAGTTATTTTTTACTGGGGATGTGCTATTTTTATACCATTCATGGTTTGTGGATAAAGTATTGACATTTAGTATTCTATTTTTAATAAAAATGTATATGTTATGTTTCAAACTTTTCATATGAGGAATTCATTGGACTTAGTAAGTAACAGGTGGAGCCCGATATATCTCCTCGATTCATCGGTTGGTCTCATGAGACAACTAGACGTGGAATTGGCCGAGTCCCCTACCCAATTTGATTTATGGTTTTGGCCGAGGCCTAAATCATTTTTAGAAGTCTTGGACGAGGCCTTGACTAAATGTTTCAGAATGTCCGACATTATACATTCCCTCATTATGGAAATAATATTAATATTTCTTGTGGTCATTCGACTAGTAGAGTACCCATGATTATATTTTATTATGGAATTATTTACTCAGCTCATATTCCTTCCATAAAAGTATTCATTTTTATTATTGGTAAAGGCATGTGGTTTCAATTATTTTCCATGCTTAATATTTATGTCATTTTCTACTGTATTACTTACCCTCACTGAGCATTTGAGCTCACCCATTTATTATGTTTCATTTTCCTAGGATATGAATAGGTTAGTTATGAGTGACCAGCAAGCATAATCTAGGATGCTTGGATGGTTCTAATGAAATATATTTGTGTTGTATTTCTTTTCAAGTTGTATAGCTGAACTTATGTATGAATCTTGTTTCCAATATTACTAAACTGATCGGTCATTTGAGACATGATTTCCTTATGATCAAGCCAATGTTATGTAATAATGCACTGACTCTGGGTAACCAGGGTCGAGGCGTTATAGTTGGTATCAGAGGAAGTTTAGTAAAAAACTTGGAAACTAGATTTAGATAAACTCTGATTAAATAACATAGCCCTAAGATAGACTTTGAGGATTAGTATAGAATAACTTCCTATAATTTTGGTATTGTATAGATTTTGTGAGTTGTCCAAGCAATACATCCCTGTATGGATACGATCATGTAGAGGTTGCTTTGGCACATATGTACCTAGGGGTAAAACCCAAAAATGCCACTTTGAGCTAGACTCGAATGGGAACTGGTGATGACAACGGGCCTTGCTGCACTCTTGGTTAAGACACTCCTGGGGGATATGCTTAGAATAATTTACATTTTTTTACAGACAAATTTGAATTATTTGAAAATAAGATGAGAATAAATGACCTTGGATAATCCTAAGTTGTTTTAAATTAAGAATATAGTGTCATGATATTCTCTAAATGATTTTATGACTACTATTACTCACACAATTCTTTCTTGTTTTATTCAATGGATAGAGTCCAAGGAAGTCATAGTAACTTTGATAATGATGTACAAGGTGGGAACGATGGTGGAAATGAGAAACATGATGGAATATGGATGGGCATAAAAGATATCCTGTTCCTGCAAAATCAGTTTTCGAAAAATATGATCAACAACATATATATTAACCAACTCCCAGACTCAACAATGTAGAGAAAGGTGGTGAATGATAAGATCTCCAGTAGTGGAGAACATGGAGAAAAGAATCCTAAATTTCCATCATGGGGAAAATGTGGAAGGAGACACCGATGAAAGTGTCTTAATGGAACAAAGAAATGATTTATGTGCGGGAAAGAAGGGCGTAAAGTGAAGAATTGCCGAGGAAAAATAAAGAGTACTATGGAAGAAAATAAAAATGGTCCCAAGAATCTATTTACAGTCATTTTCCATAAATGTTGGGGACCTATCTATTACCCGAGTGAATGCCCTATTCTATAGGATATTTTCTTGATCAAAAAAGAAGCTATGTGGAAATAAATGGTTGGAGAAATGTTTAAAAGTATTAGTTCCCCTTGTTGATGGGAATAATTTGGAATAATTTTCTCTTGTATTTGAAACCCCATGGTTTTCCATGTGAGAATGATATTTGAGGAAGTCTTATCTTTTTCCTTGTGGATATAATTATAAATAACCATTTGGTTTTATATGATCATTGGGTTTGAGGAAATTACAAGTTATTATATTTTGTGATGAAAATGCAAGGTATGAGTTAAAATTTCTGGTTAAAATTATATTATGGTTATTTTGAGGAATTTATCTCATTTTTTTAATGTTATAAAATATAGTTTTTCAAAAACTACAACATGTAGACCGTGTGACAACCCGTCTCCTCGGACAAAGCTGTGGGAATCGAACCCAAAACCGAAGTACGATTGGGATTTATCGCCTACCACTAGACTACGTGAAGTCCCTAGTTAGTGTTACTAATTATTTTTAATTAAATGATTTTACTGATCAATAATAAGTTTATTTCAGTTATTATGTCTTTTCAAATGAATACCCTTAGTATCGGAAAATGATTTGTTGATTAAGTGATAAATGTTATTTTGGAAGATGTTCACTTTGATGGGAACATTATATGGCCAAGGAAAATAGAATACTATGGCATTTAATTTGAGGAGTACTGGTGGATTTTTATCTATGTTTTTATTGTGTATTTATAGAAATTTGGGTTATTTATAGAAATGATTAACCTATAATAGAGAATATGTGATTAGGTTAATTACATTTAAATATGTGACTTTAAGAGTTATTGATGCCATTTGGAGGTACAATTTAACATGGAATACTACATAACCAAATTATTCTATGTTTTTCATTCCAATATTAGTTTGGATTATATTGAAGTATTTTATGGACAATTGTTTTTTGAATAGTATTTATTTAACTTTGGAGTATTGATTTTAGAAATTAAGATTAGTTTTTTTCTCTAATAGAATATCCTTTTGGGGGATTATCAGATCTTGTAATAACTATTTTGGTTTCGGTTAATCACTAATGACAAGGTAAATATATAGTTTATCCTTCGTGGATCATGTGATTCTACAGAAGTTTATTCTAGCTCTTCTAGTGTGAACAAGTCTTCTTGAATACTCATCATTTAAAAAAATGGGTTAGTGGTGGAAATTTATTAAAGAATGAAACTCTACAGAAAATGTAATTATATCTCTTTATTTTCTTAGTCAATATCAGAAATTAATCCCTTATCTTTATGTAATGTAACTTAAAACAATAAAAATGTTTTCAGTTTACTTTCCATACTGGGAAAATAATGACTGTTTTTTCCATCACAAGTTTGTGGTTTTATTGTTTTTAACTTTCTCCTGATCATGTTTTCTATCCCTCTCCATCAGAACATTACATTTAGTTTATCATCCATATATATGTATTTCTATATGTAATCCTAGTATAGTTTATCTCAGGAGACCTTTTTTACTTCTGTTTCATTCATTCAAAGTGGTATTTTTATTGTCTCTTTTTCCGATGTGGGACTTTACATTATATTCCCAAGCCGAATTTTAAAAATTTCGAGGACGCAATTTATTAATGGAGGGTAGAACCTAACACCCCAAGCATCCTTGGTATGCTTCTCTATGAATAATAGAGTAGCATGTGTTGTACGTAACTTCGAGTTCTAACAAACACCACAACCAATCAAACTAGCCGTTATGAATTTTAATACCCACTTTTTGAAATTTTATGCATTTTATCCTTAAAAATGGACTTCATTTTTGGATTCACAATATCATAATTATATTAGGGTGAATATTTGGTATTTGTCTAAAAACATTCAATTTTTGATGAATAGTGATAATAACAAAATTTTAATTAAAAACAACTTTTTTAATCGAAATAATTAATAGTGATAAATTTTTAATTTGAGTCGGTTTAAATTTTATTTAGAATATATTTTTACCATTTAATACAATGTTGGTCATTGGAAGTAATTTCACATTTAAACCAAACATAAACAAGTGTCAATCTTAGGATAGTTATTATTTTTAAAAACACGTTTTTTGTTTTGACAACGGGAATTAATTTTAAATTTATTTCTACCACTTCTAAGTTTTGAATTTAGAAAAATATATTCCATATTTGGAATCAGGATTTTAAAATTGTGTAAATCGGTAACTTTTATTTTTAGACATTTTGAGTAATTACTTCGGTAAATATTTTATTTACCATGGTTAAAGGGTAAATCCGGTAAATAAGGGTAAAAAATAATATTGTAACAATAATAAATTAACCTAAAACGTGTTCTAACCCTCTTGGTTGATACATGTCCGACACGGGTCATCTTTGGGTCGATTTTGGGACCCCATGGATCCACTTGTAAGTGATAATGACACTTTATATTAATTAAGATAAAGTAAATACAAAAATGACATAAGCATAAATCTTTTAGAAAAACAATTTTTATATATTGTAATACATGTTATATTTTCGACTATAAATATTAATTAGAAATATAAATATATTTCCTACATAATGGTATTTTATTTATAATTTTTAGACATTTAATAATTAAATTAATTTATGACAAAATAATGATGCAATATTTTCCTTAATAATGAAAGAAGCAAATAATTGGTATTATAAAAGTTAAAATAAATATAATATAAATGTTTTGATGCCATACACAAATTTTATTGGTTAATATTACTTGTTAGGATTGCTTAGATGAATTTTATTTGAATTAATAAAGTTTTTAAGACTTTATCAAAAATCAATTATTGAATAGTGTCAAAATTGACAAAAATTAGTTTTTAAAACAAATATTATATTATTAATTGATATTCTATTCATAAAAATCTAAGGTTCGGCCAAAAGACTTATATCATGATAGGTGTATCATTAATGGTCCTCTTGGGGGTCTCTTGTATGTATATAGTATGTTTATTAACTATATAATATAAAAATACAAAGTGACATGGTAAATGTCAAACTAATTATCTTAGAGTTAAAACTAAAAGATAAGGTTAATATAATGACCCAAACCTATCTAAAATATATTGGTTGAAAGGATTTAGACCCATCTCCACCTTAGTCTTAGAATAATACACATTTGAACCATTAGAAACCGGATATAAATTTATTATAAAATAACACATTAAGTTTTTACGAAAGAGCCCCTCCTCCCCCTATAAAAGGACACCACTTCTAACCAATTCTTCACACCTTCAAAGACTTTTGGTTCGGCCAAAACCTACCCAAATATTCTCTCAACTTCTCTCAATTAAACCTATATGCATTAGTTTGATCATAAAGCTAGCATAAAGATTCCTTTTGATCAAATCAAAAAGAAGAACCCGAATAAGAGGAGGCTAACATACCCTCGACCAAGGAAAAAGTACAAAGTAAGGGGTTTCTTATCTCACTTTTAATTCCGTGAGATTTCCATTTTCACCACTTATTTATTGCTTGTGGTGTGTTTAATTCCCATGATTGTATTCATTGTGTAATGTAATTTAATTTATGGATATTTACATCATTATTGCATTATCCTTCTTTCATGGGTGTATGTTTCGTAAGTTACCAAATCGATAAGGGAATTTGAAATTTCAATTTCCATTCATTTGGCTTTACGCATAATTCATTGATTATTTTACTCCAAGATTATGTGTAGAATCACTATTTATTTTCTTATGCTGCAATTTCCACTCCCCATTCCATGGATATAATTTTGATACCCATAATCACTCCATTGATAAATTCTCTAGTTTTCAGTATGAACTTGATTAGAGTAATTTTTACTCAATCACCATTTGTTGAGTTAAACATCCAATTCATTGGTGTTGTTTTTACTAGAATATGTGTGAATGTCCTTTTATTTTTTTACACTAAATATCCAATCATGTTGAGTATATTTATATTTGTCACACATAATTATGTCGTTGATTTATCCTTAACCTAAGTATATAGCCTTTATGAGATATTTCATCTCAATTTACATTCCATTTAGACTCCTTTTCTGTTATAAAACAAATCACTTTTATATGGTGTATATAATATACTTTGACATAAAATATCATGAATCCCTCTATTTTCATTATATTACAATGTTTTTATTACCTCAATTATTTGTATTCAAGTGTCTCTCATTTAGTTCGGAACTCTATCTAAAATATCATTTAAAAAGGTTTTAATGATTTATTATTCTAATCATTATCATTAATGTCCATGTTTTAAAAATGGTTTTAAGGATTTATTTATATGGAAATTAAAGTTTTCGAATCAAAATTCCTTTTAAAAGTTTCAATGTGGTATGGGACACTTTGATTCAAAAATCTATTTTGAAAATTTCTTCTTGACAAGTAGTGTGAGTTTTAAATGTTTTCATGAAAAAGGGGGTATTTCTATCAAATAGTTATGATGATTATTTTAATCTATGTCAATATCCTTAATTATTCTCTATTGAGGCTAATCTGACACAATACAATCTTCTATATTGTATCGAATGAGCTATTTTTGACTATGGATGTGCTATTTTTATACAATTCATGGTTTTTGGATAAAGTATTGACATTTCGTATGCTACTTTTAATACGGATGTTTGTGTTATGTTTCAAACATTTCATATGAGGAATGCATTGGACTTAGTAAGTGATGGGTGGAGCCCATTATAGCTCCTCGATGCATCAGTAGGTCTCATGAGACAACTAGACGTGGAATTGGCCGAGGCCCTTTCCTAATTTGATTTATGGTTTTTGCTGAGGCCTAAATCATTTTTAGACGTCTTGTACAAGGCCTTGACAAAATGTTTCATAATGTCTGACATTATACATTCCCTCAGTATGGAAATAATATCGATGGTTCATGTGGTCATTTGACTAGTAGAATACCCATGATTATGTTTTATTATGGCATTATTTACAAATCCCATATTCTTTCCATAAAAGTATTCATGTTTATTATTGGTAAAGGCATGTGGTTTCAATTATTTATCATGTTTAATATTTATTTCATTTTATGTTGGATTACATACCCTTAATGAGCGTTTGAGATCACCCCTTTCTAATGTTTTATTTTCCTAGGATATGAAGAAGTTAGTTATGAGTGACCAACAAGCATAATCTAGGAGTCTTGGATGTTTCTAATGAAATATATTTGTGTTATATTTCTTTTCAAGTTGTAATGTTGAAATTATGTATGAATATTGATTCCAATATTACTAAATTGATCGGTCTTTCGAGACATCATTTCCTTATGATCATGCCAATGTTATGTAATAATGCACCGACTCTGGGTAACAGGGGTTGGGGCATTACAATTTTCATAAATAATTTAAAAATAATTAACCACTTTTTGTAATTGTATTTGAAAATTTAAAATTAATTTTTGAAATTCGAACACAAAAATTATTCTACAGTTAATTCTTTGGCTTTTTTGAGAAGTTTCTATTTTTTTGAATATTGAAAAACACTTGATTTTAATTGAAAATTTATTTCTAATTAAATAATTTATATTCCTTAATTATATTACTATTTTTTAGTAAAAATTACTTTAGTATTGTATTAATTAATCACATATATTTCATTTTAATCCATTTCATATTGAATTAAGATTTAAACAATTTTTCAACATTTTAATGTTTTCTATTTAATTTTTTTTCTCAGTGTATCTTTGAGATCAATTTTAAATTAATTATTTAAACATATGTGAATTTAATTTGTAAAAATGGATTACATATTTTTAATAAGAATATTTTATAATTTCTAATAAGTTAAACATGTTTGTTTGACCAAAATCAATAGTTGATGTAGTAAAACATTATTAGCAATGTTAATGTAAAAAATGGGTTTACTATGGATTAAACTAGATTTATTAGAGTTAAAAAAACCAAAAATATTATCATTATTTTCTTGAATGAATTTACTAACATAATATACATAACCCATAATTAAATATATCGTTTCCATAAAATAAACCATTGAATATGACCCATATAATATGTTAAGTAATGAAAAAGGCATAAAAGTATATTTTCATACATTTAATATAAATAAATCCTTTTTATAAGAAAAAATAATATGTTTAATTGTGTATTATATTGAAACATAAATGATATTATTGTCATGATAATTTATTTTCACTTTTTTATATGAAATAATCATATTATAAGACAAAGAAACGCCAAAAGGATAATTTTGTTTCTAATAGTTAAATAAAATAAATGATTATAAATATAATAAAAGGAATGTAAATTGAATTAATTATTTTGATACATTATTTTTTCGATGAATATATAATTTCAAAAAAATTTAGTATAATATATTATAATTCCATCATTTTCATTTTATTTTGAAATTCAATTCAAATTCATTATATCAAAATTGAAATTAAATTTATATTTTGATTAATTATATTTCATTAAATGATTTAAAATTAATAAAACATTTATATTATTCCATGGGATTTTTAAATTATAAAAAATAAAAAAAAATTCCCTTAATTTACTACATCATATTTTTTAATAAATATATTCTCCATTAAACAGAAAAACTATATTACCAAGGTTAAGGTTAAAGTAGTGTTTTTTCACGTTTCATGCACTTGTGTTAAAAGTATTTTCCACAAAAAAAATTAATTTATATTCTATAAATTAGATAAAATATTTATAATTAGTGTGTATAAATTATCTTATAATTATATTTTTATTTTATATTTAATTTAAAAATTACCTTTGGTAAATATACTTGTTAACCTAGTGAAAACCCAAAATGGTAAAAATAAGAAAACGTAGATGTTTAGAAACATGATGTTAAAAGCATGTATTTTATGGAATGATGGAGGTTTTTCACGACCCTATAATCCCTAAAAACCATTAATTATCAATTTTATTTCGATTTTAGGAATTATTGACCTCCCAATAGTGAATTCTTTTGAGTCTCTACAAGAATATCATTCCTCATTAATAAAAATGGCATTCCCCCTCCTACATTATTCACACATTAATACCTATTTAGATCATTAATTACCTTCCTAAATCACTCTCAAAATTCCCTCAATTAATACTCTATCCATTTACAATTGATTAAATCTACCCTTTGAAGGATTTAGTGGGAACCTAATGAGGATATTTTAGGAAGATGAAATGTTCTTCAATGGGTGTCTTTATTTTACTTCATTATCCACCTCTTAATTTTTTTAACAAGATAATATAATAATATCAGTATTATACGTCTACTAGGATATTGTTATAATATGTTGACGATCAAAAACCATATCCACTTCCTTCAAATTGGTTACGAAATCACTAATTGTGACCAAGGCAGACTACCTCCTTGTGAACCAATGTCGTTCATTCTCCCATTACAAACATTAATGGTAGGGTATGATAATTATTTAAAATTATATATATGATATTAATATTGTATTTATACCTATGGTGTCATTATATCAAATATATATTTTAACTTTTTTTTCATGGGAGGTATGATAACATCGCTTGTGTGTCCAGCGGACAACTGCCTCGTGAAGCGATGAAATTCATCTTTTAGTGATACCTCACATAGAAGGTGATATATATTATGTTAATGATTATATGTGATATACAGAAAATAATTATTATTTTAATAAAATAATAATCATTGTGTAAATATTATTTATAACATTTTATTTCACTCTACTTCACTTACGTAAATATGATAACATCGTTCGTGTACCTGTAGACTACCACATTCACAAAGTGATGTGACTATATTTTCATAATCAAAACACATGGATGACATATATATATAATTATATAAAATGGTATATAAAGGATATTATTATCTCTATAAAATGTAAAATTTTACTTACCAGCTTTTTATAATGATAATTAGAAAAGGGAAACAATACTCTTGTATATATACGATATACCATCTCCAGAATCATAATGTACATCATTTTTCATAAGAATATTTCATGATTGGTTTTAAGATTAAAAATAATACAAAAATATAATAATTATGTCATTATTGTTATTCTTGAGATGATAGAACTATATAATATTAAAATAATTTGGAACACTCATGATGAAACACACATGAAAAATTAAGGCAATTAACACTCGAAAGAATGAAAAAAATGAATGATTATTAATAAATGAGCAATATGATGTTATAAATGGATAATATATATTATTATAAATTTTAATATGGTTTTGGTATAAGTTAATGACATATTTAAAACCACTATAAAGAAGTTAAAGAATGATCAACCAAATGAAGCTTGAGGTCTGAGATTTTGACTGAATTTACATTCCATTGAGTTTGATTAGTCATTATGAAACAATTCACTTTTATTTGGTGTATAAACTTTACTTATGACCTGTAATATTATTAATTATTCATTTTTAATCACATTTTATGTTTCAATTCAAATTATGTTATCCAATTTTATATAACTTTAATACTAATAAGTGGTAAAAGTTATTGTGAAATCTCATGATCTTTTGTGATCATTAAATTTATCTTGAAAAAATAGCATTTTGATAATAATTAATCATTGATCATTAAATTTATATCAAATATACATAAACTTATGTGATGGATATGATTATTTCTTAAATCCTATACCATTTTATGTATTTGATTAACTGAGTATATATTGATAAATATGTATTCTTTAGTCAATAAAAATGTTTTATAATAATAAAAATTAATTATTTATTAAATATATTAAGTTATATATTAGGAAATATTTTTTACTTCATGAAATGTGTTAGGAACTGATTAATTATAGCCCCTCCATGGGTCATTATTCCCATGACATGAATGAGTTGGCCAAATCTGATGGGTTTTCATAAAGTATTTTCTAAACCATATTATGAATGGTCATAATGGTAAATGTATTAGGTTCGTGGGAAATGTGACATCCTTTAAAAATAATTTCTTAATTTTAGAAATTAGTGATTATTCTCCAAGATTGTTTCATTATGATATTATATATGGATGTGTTTCAATTTTAGTTTATTAATTAAATAGAATCATTTTCACTTATTTGCATTTCCATTTTTTATGCCATATCTGGTCATGTAGTGAATTTATTTAAATGGAATGTTTTTTTAATTATATACCTTATAGTATTGATTATTCATTATTGATTCATGATAGATTCTTCTATAATTAACTCATACTTCTCATTTTAACCCGCATGTATTTTGTTTCCATTCCCTGGGATATGAAGATGAATCTTTTTAATGAGTTTTCACGGATATTGAGAATTTTGTTTTTTTATATACTATGTTTTATTTTGTAATAAAATTTTAAAAAATTTATCATGTTTTTAACTAGTTCTCCAAAACTATTAAATTGATTAGTTGTTCAGGAATTGGTTCCTCATATTTATGCTAAGGTAATAAATTACGGAACCCAGTCCTGGCTATTGGAGTGAGGGTCATTATTATTTATATCTAATAAAGTTATTAGAAACATTGGGAACCTAATTTAACAAAAATAGACTAGTGACCACAAAACTATGATATAATTTGAGGATAAGTATTGAATAACATCCTAATATTTTGGTAAATTAGATATTGTGTTATTTTTTCTTATAATACTTCAATGTTTGGATACTACAAGTGGATGTGGTTCTATAATAGAGGTACCTAGGGGTAGTAACTCTAAAAATTGAGCATTTAGATTGACTCAGTCATTACCTTGTATATAAAAATAGGCCTTACTGTGCATCTGTTTCAACACACATGGGGGATATTCTTCGGGTAAATCGCATTTTCTTTACAAAAAGTTATTAAGGATTTAAAAATAGGGATATACCTAAATAAACCATTATTATTACAATGAGATTACATTATTTTAATTATTTAAATAGTTTTTGGATTCAACATTATGATTTTAAATTAATAATTTTATAATCTAATCGAGTATATATCATCATTTTGAAATGCAACCTGGATGGTATAATGGTATCAATTATAATGAAAAATGTATATATTTCATGGTTGAGGAAGCCAATATATCTATAACAAAAATTTAACATGTTATAGATATATTAGGAAATAAAAATTAGGTTACGAAAATAAACTTCGACCAGAATGAGAGACCTATTCCAAAATGATATTCCCCAATGTTGGATCAATTTATGAGATAAAGGACCCCATTATTTAGTGAAACTAATCATCCAATCACATCTTAGAAATGTATTATGACTCTTGAAAATATATATATGTCCTTGGGATATCGAGAAAAGGAAAATCTTACATTTTTGGTGTATTTTATCAAATGATATTTTTATCATTGGTGGTTGTTGATACCAAATACTAGAGAGGAATATAAAATATAATGCATGGAATATAAGTATTTTAAGGATATTTTCGTTGCAAAATATTTCCCTCATGATAAATAAACTTATATGAAGTTAATGTTTCATAGATTAAATAAAAATAATGAATAATGTTTTTCTGAGTATGAGGATATATTTACAAGGTTATCCAGGTTTGCTAAAGATTACATATGCAACATGAAGTTAATGATTGAACATTTAATTGAAAGGCCTAACTGATGTCTATAATGAGAGCTTTCCTCTCAAATATATTCAAAATACAATTAAATACTATTATGTGAAATAAATATAAAGAAATTATTCTCCAAATTTTAATTATTCAAAGGTATGAAAGTGAAAAATAATATGGTAGTGAAAAAATGGTAATGTGAAAAAGGGAATGATGAATTTACTAACGTGTGATAACTATGTAAAGAATCATCTTGGGAAATTATTGAAGGGATTGAGAGTTTTTTATAAGTGTGGAAAAAATGTTCACTAAAAATGTAAAGGAATTGGAGGAAACAAAACACTACAATTTTATGTTTCAACTATAAGGAGAAGGGGAACAATGAAATTTAATTCCACCAGAATCAATGAAATACACCTCAGAAGAAGTAATGGGATCAATATCTAAATTAATCTATTTATACAACCAAATTATAATGCATAATGTGATTTTCTATTTGGATCCATCAAATATGATTTTGATTAAATTCTTGTTATAATAATAATTAAATGTATAAGGAATAAACTGTAGTGTTTTTTCTGTAAGGATTTGAATAAATGTGTTTGGAGAGTATCGATAACCAAGAAAATGATTCATTGGGAAGTATAAATTGAGGAGAAAATCATTATTTTGGACCCTTAACTGGTTCTTGATGTTGAGATAATGATTCTGGTTTAAAAACATGATGGATATGGGTTGGATTGTACTGACTACCTTGGAACTTATAAATGATTCATTGAAAATGTTGTTTATGCTATCATTCATGGAGTTAACAACACTTTTTGATATAAAAATATATCCAATAATATTTGTGTTACCTATGGAATAAGGATTAATTCATTTTTTTATAATTTTTATAGTAATTTAGGTTATTACAATGTTTTAATTGAGTAAAAAAATGAATTAATTAATATTTTTGGTATGTGATGATTTCTTCTCACGAAAATATTGGCATGTGATCTGTGGTGGTAAGAATTTTTTGGGTCTAAATGGTTGCACAACCATTAAAATTGTATAAGAATTTTTATATTATATTTGAAAGGGTTTTTTCCCATCCTAAAACACCCAATGGTCCCCTTATTCGTGTAATTTTATGAACCTTCTTTCCAAAGGTAGAAGGTTGTTGAGAAATTTTTTGATAATTCTTAGGGAATTACGTAGGGAGATAGGATGGGATATCGTTCTCAACACACACTTTTGGGCTGAATTATATCCTACTCCAGGAAACTATAAATGAATTAAGATATATTTGACATTCATTTATTAATTCCCAAGTATAACATTGTGATACCTCTGGGACAATAATCAATGAATATCATGCATGGAATCTAGAACCATATGTATGTGTATCCATGGTTCTTCATCGATGGGTATATCTATAAATATATGAGGTTCTCCATCAGTGGTATGATTATATAAATGGATTTGATATTTTTTTCATTTATCATTACGATTATGGTTTTAATCCATACAATGGGGGGATCTATAACATGTTGTTTTCTAGGGAGATGAATCATATCTTGATGTAGTGATCAGAACCATAGTAAGAACTACCTATATATCCTTGTGAAATGAATTTTAAACCATGTAGTTTGGTTCCACTTATCAAGAATCAACATACATTTTATGTTCATGTGATGAGGACCAAACCGTGAAGTTTAACACCATGTGACAAGGATATATAGGAGAAATTTTCCTTGTCAAAGTATTGTGTGGGATGTATTCCAAAGTGGACCAAATAACCTGGAAGGGATATGTGTTCCCAAGTTAGATAAGACCCTAGTATAAATTTTTCCCAAATAGTATTAGATATGATTTGGTTTGTTGGGTTTGGACCTCAAGGTGAATTCCTATATATCCCATTTGGATGGGAATGAAATCCCATATACTTCAAATGGGGATTTGTAACCATTGCTATAGAGGTCCTCTGATGTTTTTTCTCATACAGAAAGTATCCGTTTGAGAACATTTACTTGGGGATCATACTGAATATGGAACCTTGTGTATAAATGCAAAGGGAATATGGCACATTTGAAGATCGAGGAATGATTTATAGGCATAGACCATATTATAAGATTCCTTGATGGTTGGATACATGGTTTTGAGGAACCACACATATAAAGGCCCTCTGAAGGAACGAGAGAGGAAGATCTAGAAAAATGTTCTCTATAAATACATGCATTATACTATGAGGATTTAGTGATCATATCTAACCACTAATCCCACATGAGTCATGATAAAATTTTAGAAACAAGGAAAGGTAGATGATCTGTAAAACCACACAATCTCATTCATCCACTAGGGGACAAGGGAAGGGTGATGGTTTAAGAAAAAAGGTGATTGATATTCCCCTATGCTATCCAGCATCATGACTAGGATAGTCACATAAAACTACACATATGGATAAATCCTATTAAAAATATAGGTTTTTACTCAAGGAGGGATTTTGTGTTGCTGGTTTCATTTGAGAGTGGTGTATAAGCGAAAATCCCTATAAAATGGAAAAGAATGTGTAATCACATACTACCATGATTAGAATTGGGTGTTACTTGGTTGTGGAGATGATGAGGGAAGGATATGGTCCAAGACCCCGTATCTAAGACATAGAGGCCCCTAAAAATTTCCCTAGAGTCGGGGTCCTCGTGACTAAGGGGGTGGACAAATAAATTCACCCCTAGGAACCTATAATTTTGTTTAGACAAAGTTTGGGATACCTATAACTAAATGAATGAGTAAAATAATGAGATTCATGGTGGTGTTTCTTTCTATATGGTTCTAAATGTCTATAGGATTTGGTGGAAGATTTTTTTTGGTCTCCCTCTTATTATAGACCCACTGAAGGAGGTTCCCCACCATAAGTGAAATTAATAGAGGGCTGAAAGGTGGCTCAAACTGGAAAAGTTTGGTTAATCTAAAGTTGTCTCAAATAGGGTATGTCTTGGGTGGATTATAATCACTTCACATAGGTTAGGCCTACATGGCATGGTGGTTAATTATGGATTATGGAAAACCTGGGCAATAATAATTGGGTGAGGTCATTTCATAGGCTCTAAGGGTAACCTAAGGTGTCCCTAGAGGGGTCTCACAGGGGTATTGGATTTGGGAAGGAACCCTTACATGAGTATATCTTTATTAGAGAGGGTGTGTCTCCTAGAATAGATGGTTTATGCTTCACATACTAGAGGTAATTTTATCACACTGTATCTCCTGTATTCTCTCTTCTATCAGGTTTTAGAGAGCTACTTTGGTTATTTTTAGAGCATGGGTTGAGTATTAGGGTGAGAAAAGATTTTGGGATCTTATAGGTTTTTTCTTCATTCAAATGAGGACCCCCAGTATATTATTTATAGGTAAACATGGGACAAGTATAAACGGATTCATCTTGTAAAGGTACCCCCCATAGGTAACCCATGATGGTACCTCAATATGTGGTGAAATAATCTTATTGGCCATACAGGAAGGTCCAATTTGAGCCACATGGCATGTAGACTATGTTAACACATCACCGTATAGGGAATCACATTTATCCATACTGCAAGGGATGCACCACCTCATGGATATCCCCCTTATCTATCATCACTGACCCCCCCGTAAAAATAAATTGTCACATCATGAACAATTTAGGATGGGATGAGGGCATTTTGTTTTGTTGCAACACATTGAACACCACCTATCATTCTGAATATTTGGCATACTCTCAAAGGGATGTTCTCACCGCTTTTTTATTGGATTGGTCACCATTTTTTAGGAATCTATATCTCTTAATGTGTGATAATTCTTATGGCACGTGGATATCAAAACTCTCCTTCTAATATAGTGACACATTTATAATCAAACTCAGCATTTGTTATATAAGTGAGGATCACATCATGAATTATACAGAATAGTGCATTGATTACATTTTTCAGTTTCATCAACAATTAAGATATACTTCCTTTAATATTATGATTAACAACATGTTTATTTTATAAAATTAGTGACCCTATTTCTAGAGTTATGTACTGTGTACTTCTGGAAATTCAATATAATTAACAATTTAAGAAATCTTTTAAGTTGGTATTTCGATGATGTTTTAGATATTAATTTATAAAATCACCATATAATGATTTATCTATACAGATAACTTATATTTACCATTTTTTAGAATAATAACCTTAGATAAAAGGGATGAGTTATCATTTTATTATGGATCTTGCGATCAATTAAAATTGAATTTTTGTTCCTCAGGCATAAAAATTCAATTTATGGATATTCATTTTCTTGAATAAGGGATGAATTGGAAATTTATCAAGTCATAGTGAATGAATGAAATTATTATTTTTAAATAGAAACATATCAGGTAAGTATATTTCCTTATATTCATATATAGTGAAGTAATTCATCAACTATAGGAAAAGAATCATGAAACAAAACTTCTTTTGTATTGTCAAAACTTTTATGATACAAATGATTTTTTTCACACTTATTTGGATTATGTATTTTTGGAAATTAACATTCTTTGTATCAATAAATTTATTATGATTAGTGTTCTATATAAATATATATCATTGTTTGGCTGTTAGTTTTCAATTTAATGTCCATGTTTTAATTTATCACTTATGTGGGTATTTTATTAACAATTTTTATGATGTTAGTTCTTCAATAATCATATTTTCAATTGTCAAACCCTTGATTACCATGATTAAGATCAAATTATAATTTCAGGATTTATTTATGGCTAGTAAAATGTAACAATATGATATTTTAAAATAAGAACATTGAAATTGGTATCATAGGTGACCAAAAACACGATGAATAGAAGAAAATTTTACACCTTGAGACATAAAAATATTTTTATTATAAATTTAATCAATTTTAATGCTTGAATTGCATGAAATTATTAGTTAATCTTATTGTAACTGAAATACAGATTTTGGCTTGCATTATATGCAGCCCTTAGTTTACCCTTCATTATACATAACAATGACTTTAAAGGTAATATAGAATATTATTAAAATATAATTATTTAAAATAATATCTATAACATAGCCTTTAAATTGGTTCATAGTAACTATAACAACTATTTTATTTAAAATGAGGTTATCTATTAACTATTAATGAAATAATAATAATTTAAATTAAAGATAATTTTTTTATAAAAAACAATATTTTCTAAAATATTTATTAGTTTCTCTTTTCACACTTAATTATCAAAATTACAAATTTTATTTTACAAAATGATATTATTTTTTAAAATTGGAATAAAAAAGAATCTTAAGATGATGTTTTTTCTGAGAAGTTCTATTTTTTATAAGTGGTGAAAAATAACAGCTTTTAATTGAAAACTACATTTTCACTTAAATAATTTATAATGTTAAATTATATTTTTAATTGGTTTAATAGTTACATTATTTAAATTTTATATCCATTTATGGAATTTGTGTCATTGGAATAATTTCAGATTTATTTTAGAAATAAAAACATTATAAATATATGATAATCTACTTTTAAAAATCCAGTTTGCTCAGCGCATCTATGAGATTAATTTTAATGTTTTTATCATTTATTTGAACTGATTTTGGAAAATTGTTTTCTTGTTTCTAATAAATAAAATTTAAAATTTATAACATGGTAAACATAATATTTTACCAAGATGAATATTGTATTCTATAAGAATTAATTACCATGGAGACGGTAAAAATGGGTTTACCGTGGTGTTAAACAAGAATGATAAAAGTGAAAATGACATTAACTATTATGTTATTTAATTAATCAGTTTATTTTGATCATGGAAATCGTATTCTATGAAATATGGAAATTAATGTGTACTTTATTTAGAGTATTACCCATATAATAAGTTATGTAAAGAAAATGACAAAAAAGATAGTCTTCTTACATTTAATATATATATAAATATTTCATATAGGGAAACAAATTTATAAGTTTATAGGTATTATTTTGAAAGATATATGAGTATAATTATCATGAAAATTTAAATATTTTTATATGAAATAATTCCTTTAAATTCTTGTGAAATTACAATATTGTTTTTATTTTGTTTACAATTAACTAAAATTAATGATAATGATAATCTTAAAATAATAGTAAGTTGATTGAATTATAGTGTGATACTATTTTTTAGATGAATATAAAATGTTACACATGTGTCAAAATAATGTATTAAAATTCCATAATTCTCTAGAAATTTAAAATTTAAATTTAAATGTATAATTTCAAAATTCACATTAAATTTATTTTATGATAAATTGTAATTTGTTAAATGATATAAAATTTCAAAACCCCAATCATTGGAAAAGGTATATTTTAATGTTAATAAATACAAAATATAGTCCATTAATAGACCCATTTATCATTTACAATGAATGTATTGAAACCTAAATGTTGAAAATACTTTTAGCATAGTTATTTAAAATTAAGTGTATTTTCATGTTACATGAATTTGTGTAAAATTTAATTTAAAACACACAAAGAATTTTTATCTTGTAATCCATATAGAATATTCATAATAAGTGGTTATAAATTATCTAATAAGGATCATTTTATTTTATTTTTATAATAAAAATTACCTACGTGAATAATACTAATCATGTAGTGAAAAAAAAATTGTAAAAATAAGGAATCATAGAAGTTATGGAAGAAAATGTTTAAAACCCATGTTTTATTATGAATTAGATTTGTGGGTTGACAGCATAGTCTATACAACCCTTTAATTATCATGTTTTTATCCACATTAGGAAATGTTGTCATCCCATTATTTAATACTGTTTGGTTTTATATGAATGTCAATCCTCCTCAACCATAACAGGTCACTCACTCTCCCCCTTTCATCACACTGTAAAACCAAATTGGTTCCTCTACGACCTTACTGAATCAGTTAAAAATGTCCATAAATCATAGTAGAATCTAATTTTAGTCAATAAATTCATACTATAACAGATTTAGGGCAAAACTAATGAGTATACCTAGAGAATATGTATTCTTCTTCAATAAGTATATTTATTTTTATTCTTTCTACACAAATATAATTATTTTTAAACCATGATGATTTAATAGTCGGAGTATATTCCATATACTATAGTGTTTTTTATAATATGGGACTGACCTCAAACCATCTTCACTTCCATAAAAATTGTTATGAAGTCATCGTTCAAGTGTACAATGGACCGCCACCTTGAGAACTTATATCGTTCGTTCTTGTAATGCCCTGACCCCAGTTACCCAGAGTTAGTGCATTATTACATAACATTGGAATGATCACAAAATATCATGTCTTGAAAGACTGATTAGTTTAGTAGCCTTTAAAACACTAGATATATTCATAAAGTTTACATTACATCAATAAGTAAAAAAACTACAACAACATATTGTCTTCGTATCCCCTCATACTATCCCTGTAGCTCTTTCACAAAATATTTCTTCACATCCTGGGAAAAATAAAATATTGAAAGGGGTGAGATCAGATGCTCAGTAAGGATAACAATATAGCGGAAACTTTCATAAATAAACATAAACATTTAAGGCAATGTATAACTAAAACAAAATCATTTTGAACTTGCAATTCAGCATAATATGGAAACGATAAAATGAAATAATGCCATTTATTTATTCACATGATTATTCTACTAGTCGAATAATCACATGCAATATCAATAACCACTTTCATAATGATAAAATGAATAATTCCAGAATATCATAACCACGTAGCCAAGGCCTCGTGCCAAGACTAAAAATACAATTTTGTTAAGGCCTCATGCCAAAACACTAGTTTGTCTCATGAGACATACAGATGCATCGAGGAGTTATAATGGGCTCCACCCATCACTTACTAAGTCCAATTCATTCCTCATATGAAAAGTTTGAAGCATAACATAAACATTTGTATTAAAACTATCATATGAAATGTCAATACTTTTTTTCCACAAACCATGAATGGTATAAAAATAGCACATCCACAGGCAAACATAACTCATTCAATACAATATGGAAAATTTTATTGTATCAGATTAACCTCAATCGAGAATAATGAATGATATTGACATTGATGAAAAAAATAATCAAAACTATTTGAGAGAAATATCACCATTTTTCTTGAAAACAATTAAAAGTATCACTATTTAACAAGAATCCATTTTAAATAGATTTTTGAATCAAAGTGTCCCATACCACTTTGAAACGTTAAAAATGAATTTTAATTTTAAAACATTAATTTTCATATAAATAAATCCTTAAAACCATATTTAAAACATGGACATTAATGAGAAATATTTAGGAGAATAAATCTTTAAAATAGTTTAAAATGATATTTTAGTTAGAGTTACTAACAAAAAGAGAGACACTTGAATAAAAAAATTGAGGTAATAAAAACTTTGTAATATCATGAGAATAAAGAGATTCATGATATACTTTGTCAAAATACATTATATACACCATATAAAAGTGATTTGGTGTATAACAACAAAGAAGTCTCAATGGGATGTAAATTGAGATTAAGTCTCTTATAAAGACCGTATCATTAGGTTAAGGAAAAATCACTGACATAATTATGGGTGAAAAATATAAATAAATTCAATATGATTGGATATTCAGTGTAACTAAATCAGAGGAAATTCACACATATTCTTGTAAAAACAACACCAATGAATTAGATGTTTAACTCAATAAATGGATATTGAGTAAAAATTACTCTTATCAAGTTCATATTGATGGCTTGAGAATTTATCAATGGACTGATTATGTGTATAAAAAGTATATCCATAGAAAGGGGAGTAGAAATTATTACACAATCAAATGAATAGTGATTCCACACATAATGTTGGAGTAAAATAATCAATGAAGTATGCGTAAAGCCGAATGAGTGGAAATTGAAATTTTAAATTTCCTTATCGATTAGGTAACTTATGAAACATACACCCATGGAAGAAGGATCACAAAATGAGGATTTAAATATCCATAAAATAATTTATATTACACATTTAATACAATCATGAGCAGTACAGACACCACATGCAATAAATAAGTGGTGAACAATGGAATTCTCACGGAATTAAAGATGAGATAAGAAACCCCTTAACTTGTTATTTTCCTTGGTTGAGGGTAGGTTATCCTTCTGTATAATAGTTAAATCATTTTTATTAAATTATAAAAGAATCATATATATTAATTTTATATCATATATGATCTTTTAATATTTCACTGTTAATAATATTTTTGTATTATCATCGTTTCGGGTGTTAACTGATTCGTTTTCCTTTATACGATTTGTTACGTAAGTCGTGTTTGTTATGGATAGGTTGTATATTATTCATATCCAGAATTATATCAATTCCTTTAACATTAATTTTAATCATCAAATGATAATTATTCTTTAATGGATATGATGTGGACATGAATCTCATCACGTTCGTAGAGACGGTAATCCGTACGTACGCACGAACGCTACTTCCATTTCATTTTTCATTTTAAAAGGAATAAAAACCAAATGATACATAGGTATATTATTGTTAAATTATAATATAATATCTTATATATTTTACATAAGTTCATTATGAACATCCGTTATATGTTCCATGTATGGTATGCACGAGTCATATCACTTTGAGTGGGCGGTAGTCCGCACTTCCTCAAATGAAATTATCCTATATATATACAACAATAAATGAATGATGGTATAATATAAAATGGAATTAAAGAATATTATATATATGATAAATATCATTAATATCATATTTAATTATAGTTCCATCATAATGGCCCCCATGAGAGGTGGTATGAGATAATTTAACAATCATCGTTTCGTGAGGCATTTGATTTCCATCCACAGAAACACTATATTCTTTACCGATTAAATGGAGGTGTGTGTAAGTGTAGTTCGAATACATCTCATAAAAATATACTAGTATATTAAGGATACTGTTTTTGTTACAAAATAAAAGAATAAGAAGAGTTTAGGGGTTGGAGAAGTAAAATAAAATAAAAGAAGCTAAGAGAAATCGTGACCTTTAATTTGGGTAACACCCTTTGGTTTGAACCAAAAAGGACTCTAGAAGTGCCTTCTTCCTATGGTAAGGCTTCTAGAAGGAGGTGAGAGATATAAAGAGATTAATTGGGTAGAGGATGGACTATCCAAAAGGCTTGATAGGTGTGAATAATTGATTATAATTGGTGTCCTTTTATAAGAGGGGAAAAGGGTCTCTTTAGGAAAAACATAAAATATTATTTTATAATAAATTCATATTCGGTTTCCAAAGGCTTAAAAGTTGATTAATCAAAGTCTAAGGTGGGTATGGGTCGAAATACTTTCAAAAAATTGATTTTAAATAGTTTTGGGTCATTAAATTAACCTTAATGTTTAGTTTTAACTCTATGTTAATTATTTTAAGACTTACCATGTCACTTTGTATTTTTATAACATATAGTTAATAAACATACTATATGCATCCAAGAGACCCAAAAATTGGTCCATTAATGATAAAACAATAATGATATATGTATGTTGTCCTAAACTTAGATTTTTTGGAGTAGAATATAAATTCATAATATAATATTTGTTTTAAAAACTCATTTATGTGAATTTTGACACTACTCAATAATTGATTTTTGTTAATGTCTTAAAAACATTTTTAATTCGAAAAAAATTCATTTAAGAAATCATAACATTTCATATTAACCAAGAAAAATCTTGTATGTCATCAAAACTTTAAAATTATACTTATTTTAACATTTATAATACCAATTATTTGATTCTTTCATTAATAAGGAAAATACTGCATCATTATTGTGTAATATATATTTTTACTTTTTCATTGTCAAAAAATTATAAATAAAATTCAAGTATGTAGTAAATAATTTTATATTTCTAATTAATATTTATAATTGAAAATATAACATATATAATTCTATGTAAATTTTTTTTTTGTAAAACATATAATCTTATGTCATTTTTGTATTTACTTTAACTTAATTAATATAAAGTGTCCCTATCACCTACAAGTGGCTCCATGGGGTCCCAAAATCGACCCAATGATGCCCATGGTCGGAAAGGTATCAACCAATAGGGTCAGGACATGTTTTAGGGTAAATTAATATTATTATAATATTATTGGTTTACCCTTATTTACCGGATTTACACTTTAACCATGGTAAATAAAATATTTACCGAAATAATTATTCAATATGCCTAAAAATAAGAGTTACCTATTTACATAATTTGGACATCATAATTTCTAGTATGGAATCCATTTTTACAAATTCAAAACACCTAATTGGAAGAAATTAATTTAACATTAACTCCTGTTGTCATAACAAAAAGCGTGTTTTTAAGAAATAATTACTATCAAATGATTGACACATGTTTAAGTCAGGTTTAAATGTGAAATTATGTCCAATGACCAAAATTGTATTAAATGGTAAAAATATATTATAAATATAATTTAAAACCACTCAAATTCATAATTTTTCACTATTAATTATTTGATTAAAAAAGTTGTTTTCAATTAAAATTTAGTAATTTTCACTATTCATCAAAATATGAAAGTTATCCGAAAAGTACCAAAATTTCACCCTAGGATAATTTCGATATTCCAAATCCAAAAATGAATTCTATTTTGAAAGATAAAATGTATAGAATTTCAAAAAATGGGTATTATTATTCATAACGGCTTGATTTTTTAGTTGTGGTGTGTGTTAGAACTTGATGTTGCGTACAACACATGCTACTGTATTATTCAGTGAGAAGCGTACCGTGGAAGCTTGGGGTGTTACATTCTCCCCTCCTTCAGTAAATTGCGTCCTTGAAATTCTTAAAATTGGGCTTGGGAATATAATGGAATGTCCCACATCTGAAAAAGAGTCGATAAAACTATCACTTTAAAAGAAAGAAAGAGAAGTACAAAGATCACCTGAGATAACCTTTACTAGGATTCCATGTAGAAAAACATGGATGTGGATGATAAAATATGTTTTAAGTTATGATGGGTAGGGATAGAAAATATGATCAAGATAATGTTAACAATAATAAAACCACAAACTTGTGATGGGACAAACGGTCATTAGTTTCCCAGTAGGAAAAGTAAACGGACAACATTTTTATTTTTATTTTTATTTTTAAGTTACATTACATAAAGATAAGGAATTAATTTCTGATATTGACTAAGAACATAAAGAGATATAATTAATTTTTATGTAAATTTTCATTCTTTAATAAATTTCTACTACTAACTCATTTTTAATCGATGAGTATTCCAGAAGACTTGGTCACACTATAAGAGCTACAATAAACTCCTGATATAATCACATGATCCACGAAGAATAAACTATATATTTACCATGTATTTTGAGATTAATAAAAAACAAAATGGTTAGTATAAGATCAATTCATCCCCCAAAAGGTTATTCCATTAGATAAGGAAACACTAATCCTAATTTCTAAAATTAAACCAACAATACCCCAAAGTTAAATAAATAGCATTCAATAAAAAATTGTCCTTAAAATCCTTCAATAAAATCCAAAATAATATTAAAACTCAAAACTTAGAAGAATTTGGTTATGTAGTCTTCCACGTTAAATGGTATCTCCTAATGACATCTACTACTCTTAAAGTCACATACTTAAAAGTAATTAACCTAATCGCATATTATCTATTATAGGTTAATCATTTCCATAAATAACCCAAATCACTATATATCCACAATAAAATCATATATAAATATCCACCATTACTCCTCAAATGAAATCCCAATGTATTCTATTTTCCTTGGGCATATAGTGTTCCCAACAAAGCGAACATCTTCCAAAATAACATTTATTACTTAATCACCAAATCGTTTTCCTATACTAAGGGTATTCATTTGATAATACATAAGATCTTAAATCAACATATTTTTGATCAATAAAATCAGTTAACTAAAAATAATAGTCACACTAACCAGGGACTTCACGTAGTCTGGTAGTAGGCGGTAAATCCCAATCGTACTTTGGTTGTGGGTTCGATTCCCACAGCTTTGTCTGACATGAAGCGTTGTCACACATTCTGCATGTTGTTCCTTTTCAAAAACTATATTTTATAACATTACCAAAATGAGATAAATTCCTCAAAATAACCATAACATAATTTAACCACAAATTTTATCCCATACCTTTCATTTTCATCCCAAAATATAATAACTTGTAATTGCCTCAAACCCAATAATCATATAAAACCAAATGGTTATTTATAACTATATCCACAAGAGAAAAGATAATTCTTCCTCAAATACCAGTCTCACATGGAAAACTGCAGGGTTACAAATACAAGAGAAAATCATTCCAAAGTAAACCCATCGACATGAATCACTAATACTTTTAATCATTTCTCCAGCCATTTATTTCCACATAGATTCTTATTTGACAAAGAAAATATCCTATAGAATAGGGCATTTACTCGATTAATGGACAGGTCCCCTATATTTACGACAAATGAATGTAAATGGATTCTTGGGACCATTTTTATCTTCTTCCATAGTACTCTTTATTTTTCTTCAGCAATTCTTCACTTTATGTCCTTCTTTCCCACACGTAATGCATTTCTTTGTCCCATTGAGAGACTTGACTGGGTGTCTCCTTCCACATTTCTACATGATGGAAATTGAGGATTCCTTTCTCCATGGTCTCCACTGCTGGAGCTCTTATCATTCATCACCTTTCTCTTCTTTTTTGAGTCTGGTAATTGGTTAATATATATATTTTTGATCATATTTTTGGAAAATTGATTTTTCATGAAGACGATATCTTTTACTCTAATAAATATTCCAGTTTTTTGATCATTTCCACCACCGTTCCTACCTTGTACATCATTCTCAAAGTCACTATGACTTCCTTGGAATCCATCCATTGACTAAAACCAGAAAGCATTGTGTGAGTAACTGTAGTCATAAGACCATTTAGAGAATATCATGTCACCATATTCTCATTTTGAAACACATTAGGATTAATAAAGGTCATTTACTCTCATATTATATATAATACTTTAAATCGGGTTGTAACGAAAATGTAAATTATCCTAAGCATATCCCCCTGGAGTGTCATAACAAAGAGTGCAGTAAGGCCCATTGTCGTGCACCAGTTCTCGTTCGAGTCTAGCCCAAAGCGGTGTTTTCGGTTTTTACCCCTTGGTACATATGTGCTAGAGTCACCTCTACCTGCTCATATCCCGACAGGGATGTATTGCTCCGAATACTCAAAAAATCTCTACAATACCAAAATTCGAGGAATTTCTTATATACTAATCCTCAAATTCTATCTTAGGGCTATGTTCTCTAATCAGAGTTTATCTAAATCTAGCTCCCAAGGTTTATACTAAAATTCCTCTGATACCAACTGTAACGCCCCGATCCCAGTTACCCATAGTTGGTGCATTATTACATAACATTGGCATGATCACAAAAGATCAAGTCTCGAAATAACGATTAGTTTAGTAGCCTTGGAAACACTAGATATATTCATAATGTTTACATTAAATCAATAAGTGAAAAACTACAACAACATATTGTCTTCATATCCCCTTATACTATCCTTGTAGGTCATTCATTAAATACTTCTTCACATTCTGGGAAAAAAACATTGAAAGGGGTGAGCTCAGATGCTCAGTAAGGATAACAATATAGCAGAAACTTGCATAAATAAACATTAACATTTAAGGAAATGTATAACTAAAACAAAAGCCTTTTAAACATGAACTTCAGAATAATATGGCAAAGATAAAATGAAATAATTCTATTTACCTATTCACATGGATATTCTACTAGTCGAATAATCACATGAAATATCAATAACCACTTTCATATTGATGGAATGCATAATTCCAGACTATCATAACCACGTAGCCAAGGCCTCGTGGCAAGACTAAGACTAATATTTTGTCAAGGCCTCATGCCAAGGCACTAGTTTGTCTCATGAAACCTACTGATGCATCGAGGAGCTATAGCAGCATCCACCCGTCACTTACTAAGTCTAATTCATTCCTCATATGAAAATTTTGAAACATAACATAAACATTTGTATTAAAACTAGCATACGAAATGTTAGTATTTTTTTTCCAAAAACCATGAATGGAATAAAAATAGCACATCCATAGTCAAATATAACTCATTAGATACAATATGGAAGATTATATTGTATCAAATTAACCTCAATTGAGAATAATAAAGGATATTGACATAGATGAGAATAATCATCAAAACTATTTGAGAGAAATATAACCCTTTTTCTTGAAAACAATCAAAAGTATCACTATTTATCAAGAAGCCATTTTAAATATATTTTTGAATCAAAGTGTCCCATACCACTTTGAAACAATGAAAATGAATTTTAATTTTAAAACATTAATGTCCATATAAATAAATCCTTAAAATCATTTTTAAAACATGGACATTAATGAGAAAGATTTAGGATAATAAATCTTTAATACATTTTAAAATGATATTTTAGTTAGAGTTACTAACTAAAAGAGAGACACTTGAATAAAAATAATTGAGGTAATAAAAACATTATAATATCATGATAATAAAGGGATTCATGATATACAATGTCAAAATACATTATATACACCATATAAAAGTGATTTAGTGTATAACAACAAAGAAGTCTCAGTGGGATGTAAATTGAGATTAAATCTCTTATAAAGACTGTATCATTAGTTTAAGGATAAATCAATGACATAATTATGTGTGAAAAATATAAATACACTAAATATTATTGTGTATTCAGTGTAAATAAATAAGAGGATATTCACACATGTTCTTGTAAAAACAACACCAATGAATTAGATGTTTAACTCAATAAATGGAGATTGAGTTAAAATTACTCTTATCAAGTTCATATTGATGAATTGAGAATTTATAAATGGAGTGATTATGTGTATCAAACGTACATACACTGAAAGGGGAGTGGAATTTATGACACAATCAAATGAATAGTGATTCCACACATAATCTTGGAGTAAAATAATCAATTAAGTTTGCGTAAATTCGAATGAGTGGAAATAGAAATTTCAAATTCCCTTATCGATTAGGTAACTTATGAAACATAAAACCATGAAAGAAGTATCACAAAATTATGAATTAAATATCCATAAATTAAATTATATTACACAATTAATACAATAATTGGCAGTACCCACACCACATGCAATAAATAACTGGTGAACAATGGAATTCTCACGGAATTAATGGTGAGATAAGAAACCCCTTACCTTGTAATTTTCCTTGGTTGAGGGTAGTTTAACCTCTTGTATAATAGTTAAATCATTGTTATTAAATTATAGAAGAATTATATATATAAATATGATATCATATATGATCTTTTAATATTTCTTTGTTAATTATATTTTAGTATTATCATCGTTTCGGGTGTTAACTGATTCATTTTCCATTATATGTTTTGTTACATAAGACGTGTTTGTTATGGATAGGTTTTATCTTATTCATATACAGAATGATATCAAGTCCTTTAACATTACTTTTAATCATAAAATGAGAGCTATTCTTGAATTGATATGATGGGAACATGAATCTCATCACGTTCGTGGAGACGGTAATCCGTACGTACGCATGAACGCTACATCCATTTCATTTTAAAAGGAATCAAAACCAAATGATACATAGATATATTATTATTAAAGTATAATATAATATCTTGTATATGTTTCTTATGTTCATTAACACCATCCATTATACGTTCCATGTATGGTAGGAATGAGTCATATCACTTTGTGGGGGTGGTAGTCCGCACTTCCTAGAATGAAATTATCGTATATATATACAACATGAAACAAATAATGGAATAATATAAAATGGAATTAAGTAATATTATATATAAAATATATATCATTAATATCATATTTAGTTACAGTTCCATCATAATGGCCACCATGAGAGGTGGTAGGAGATAATTTAACAATCATCATTTCGTGACGCGTTTGGTTTCCATCCACAGAATCATTATGTTCCTTACCCATAGATGAAGGTGTGTGTAAGTGTAGTTAGAATACATATCATAACAATATCCTAGTATATTTAGGATACTGTTTTTGTTACAAAATAAAATAATAAAAAGATTTTAGGGTTTGTAGAAGTAAAATAAAATAAAAGAAGCTAAGAGAAATTTTTACCTTTAATTAGGGTAACTCCATTTGGTTTGAACCAAAAAGGACTCTTGCAGTGCCTTCTACGTAAGGTAAGGCTTCTAGGAGGAGGATAGGGAGGTAGGGAGCTTAATTAGGCAGAGTTTTGATGATAAAAAAGGCTTGAGAGGTGTGAAGAATTTATTAGAAGTGGTGTCCTTTTATGAGGGTGGAAAGTGGCTCTTTAGGAAAAACTTAAAGTATTATTTTATAATAAATTCATATTCAGTTTATAAAGAATCCAAAGTTTATTATTCAAAGTATAAGTTGTTCATGGGTAGACATCCATTCAACCAATAGATTTTAGACAGGTGTGGGACATTACATTAACCTTATTTATTAGTTTTAACTCTAGGTTAATTAGTTTAACACTTACCATGTCACTTTGTATTTTTATAATATATAGTTAGTAAACATACTATATCCATCCAAGTGACCCAAAAAGTGGTCCATTAATTATACAAAAATAATTATATAAGTCCTTTTTCAAAACCTTAGATTTTTAAGAATATAATATAAATTAATAATATAATATTTGTTCCAAAAACTCATTTATGTCAATTTTGACACTACTCAATAATTGATTTTTGTTAAAGTCTTAACAACTTTATTAATTCGAACCAAATTCATTTAATAAATTCTAACATGTCATATTAACGAATAAAATTTGTGTATGCCATCAAAACTTTCAAATTATATTTATTTTAACATTTATAATACAAATTATTTGATTATTTCATTAATAAGGAAAATACATCATCATTATTGTGCCATATATATTTTTACTTTTTAAATGTCTAAAAATTATAAATAAAATACCATTATGTATGAAATTGGTTTATCTTTCTAATGAATATTTATAATTAAAAATATAACATATATAACCATATGTAAAAAATTGTTTTTCTAAAAGATATAAGGTTATGTCATTTTTGTATTTACTTTAACTTAATTAATATAAAGTGTCCCTATCACCTACAAGTGGATCCATGGGGTTCCAAAATATACCCATAGATTCCCATGGTCGTAAATGTATCAACCAATATGGTTATGACATGTTTTAAGGTAAATTAAGCTTATTATAATATTATTTTTTACCCTTATTTACTGGATTAGTCCTTTAAGCATAGTAAATAAAATATTTACCGAAGTAATTATTCAAAATGTCTAAAAATAAGAGTTACCTATTTACATAATTTGGATATACTAATTAAAAATATGGAATCCATTTTTCCAAATTCAAAACATTTAAGTGGAAGAAATTAATTTAAAATTAATTCCCGCTGTCAAAACAAAAAGAGTGTTTTTAAGAAATAACAACTTTCAAAAGATTGACACTTGTTTATGTCTGGTTTAAATGTGAAATTATGTCCAATGACCAAAATTGTATTAAATGGTAAAAATATATTATAAATATACTTTAAGACCGCTCAAATTCATAATTTATCAATATTAATTATTTTTATTAAAAAAGTTGTTTTGAATTAAAATTTAGTAATTTTCACTATTCATCAAAATATGAACGTTATCCGAAAAGTACCAAAATTTCACCCTAGTCTAAATTCGATATTCCGAATCCAAAAATGAATTCCATTTTGAATGATAAAATGTATATGATTTTAAAAATTGGGTATTATTATTCATAATGACTAGTTTGATTAGTTATGGTGTTTGTTAGAACTTGACGTTGCTACAACACATGATATTGTATTATTCAGCGAGAAGCATACCGTGGAAGCTTGGGGTGTTATAGTTCTTCCATTACTACCATTCACAGTTAGAAGTGACGTTTTATATAGATTGTATATATAATATTTATAACATATATATATATATATATATATCTATGTTGTCTATATAACAAATATATAATTTTATCATCAATTGTTGTGGTGGTATAATAATTTTTCTTGTCTGTTCGGTAGACTACCGCCATGCAAAGCAATGTGATTCATCTTTCACTAATGCTTCATATGAAAGAATATATTTCTTAATATAATTATCATATGTGATATTTATGAAATAATTATTATTTTAATGACATATTTATCATTCTATAAAGATAATATATATCATTTTATATCTTTCCTTTTCACTCATGTAACGATGGTATGATCATTCAAGTACATGTGGACAACCGACTTCATGAAGCGATGTGACTCACATTCATCACCACACAACATGGATGATATATATAAGTATATAATATTGTATATATGATAATATTTTCATTATGTAAATATAAAATATTACTTTACTCCCTTCCATAATGGTTATTAAAAAATGGAAATATTTCTCATGTGTACGTATGACCTACCATCTCAATAATCCTAACATATTTAATTTTTAAAAAAAAATCATTCAAGATTTGTTTTAAAAGTAAAATTTAGGTATAAATATTAAAATTATTTTATGATTATTATTTTTCATATGACATATCTATATAATATTCTCATAATCTATATATTTCGTGATGAAACACAAATGAGAAAACAAGGTAAATAAAACCCAAAACAATGAATAAAATTAATTTTAATAATAAAATGGGTAATAGGATGTTATAAAACAATTATAAATAATATTATAAATATTTATATAGTTATGTTATATGATAATTACATGATTGAAACCACTAATGAAGGGGATAAATAATGTTTAATCAAAATCAATCATGAGGTAAGGGATTTCACCACAATTTACATTCCATTTATTATTATTTTTCATTATGCTTGAATTTAATTTTATGTGGTGTCTGAACATCCCATTTTATAATTAATATCAGGAATAAATAATATTTCATGGTATTTTATGTTTAAATTTGAATTATTTCATCCAAGTGTATTTTACATGAAAGTTACCTAGTGGTAAATGTTATTGTGAATTATCATGTTGTTTTGTGATTGTTAAATTTATCTGGAAAAAATAAAATTATTATAATAATTTTTCAATGGAATATAAATTTATACCAAATATACATATTATTTTTTGATGAATATGATTATTTCATAAACCATATATGATTTTTTACATATGCTAAATGAGTTTAATGTTATCTGATTTATAGGGAAAATATTGATAAATCATTACAATTTACTCAATACTGATTCATTATCATAAGGAATATTGTATATGAAATAAATTTATTATTCAATATATGGGGAATTATTTTGGCGTTCATGATAAGGGTTGTGGACCTTTAGGGTACATCCGATGATGCATCAGTATTCTCGTCAGAAAAAATAGTTGGCTAAATTATATGGTTTTCACCTAGTATGTTCTAAACTATCTTATTAAAGGTATTCATGGTAAAGGTATCATGTTCTTAGGAAACATGATGTGATACAATAATAATTTACTACATTTAGAATTAAAATATTTTTGTCCATTACATTTTTTCTATGATATTATATATATATGCATTTCATTCTAAATTTATTAATTAAATGGAATGAGTCTTCAGTTATTTACATTTACATATTGATTACAACCAATCTATCCATATACTCAGGTTATTTAAATGTAATGGGTGCTATGTTATTCACCTTGAAATAATTATTATTCTTTATTGAATCATGATATATTCTATTGTACATAACCATTACTAAGTATTTTATCTCACCGTTATTTTGTTAATTTTCCCCTTGTTATAATGAATAATCCTTTGAATGAGTTTTAAAGGATTTCAAGAATTATATTTATTTTTGAAATGGTTTTTATTTTATAATCTCAGTGTAGAATGGGTATTATGTATGTATTTGGTTCACCAAAATTTCAAAAAATTTTGTCTTTTGGGATTTGATTCCATGGATCTTTGTTAATATAGAAAAATAAGGCATCGTCTCTGGGCTACTGGTGTCAGGGTCATTACATTCATTTATTAATTTAATTTGGAATCTTATTCCTTTTATAAAATCAAAATTTTCAAACTAAATTTTATGTTAAAACCTATAGATAACTCATGGATTGTTTTAGGGATCAAAATTTAAATTTAACTCTATTCATACATGTCAAAATAAATTCCATTCCTAATTATATTATTAATTTTATTACAAAGGCTTATAATCATATTAAATAAATAATCACCATAAGAGTAATCATGGAGAGACAGATTGTAAACTCCATCATTTCTTGATGTGGAATAATTCCCAATCTACTTGGTAGTTCAAACAGAAGCCGCTCTACCTAATGATATATAACTCAATGGAGACATCAATATCAACTCTTTCCAAACACATAATCATTAATAAATAATTTTTCATTATATTCAATATCATAACATAGAAGAAAATAATTCCATGATAGAATAAATATAAATCAATTTTCATACTTAGTATTTTATTCTTTCATTGTGTGTTTGAAATTATATAATAAATTTAATAACATAAAATAATGTGTACTCTTATTCATTATATGAAATCTATATCTATGAATAATAATGAATAGGAAAACTAACTAGTTAAATATTATAAATAATCCTAAGGAAAACATTAATAGATAATTTCAAATTTAAAATAAAAATATAGAAACACTGTAATATTTTCATTCATTATGGACATAAAATAATCAATTAATTAAATATATTTAAAATCCGATATGATCTAATATTATAGAGACCTATGTTTTAAGCCTAATTTTATTCAATGTTAATAACATACATTATCATCAATACAATATATTTATAATATTAGATAGAAAAATACAATATCATAAATGTAAAAAAATTTAATTATTTAAAACACAAAAAAATTATCAACACTCCAATATATATTTTATATCTATATAGGTTACCCTTGATAAAATACATAAACAAAAGTGTGATCTATAAATAGCAGTTTGTGAACAAATATGGAAATAAAGAATAACATTAGAATCAGGAGATATAACATGATATAATAAAAATAATGATAATAATCCTAAAAATATGGAATTTACAAATGAAAACATAATATTATGGAATCATAATCATGTGGAAAACACATAAATCAAGGAATCATAAGAATAAGTGATAGATATATACAATAAAAACATAATATTGGACAACCTATATCATAATCATCATATAATTGAGCCAAACTCCCTCAAACATATTTTACTTTGAATAAACAATCGTTCACCATACGTAATGTTCTAAAGATAGCAAAATTTGAACCATGTAAAATGGTCTTTAGCTATACATTGATGCACCAAAAATGGTATCTTATGAGATATAAACATTAAATAATATATTGGAGGGATAAAATGGTCCAACAAATCACACCATATATGTACATAAATATTTTTTCCATAATAGAAAGAAAAACTATTCATTAATCATAAGAATGATCAATCTAATGATAAAGGCATAAGTTACATAATTCTTGGTAATGTAATAAAAATATTCTAAATAAAATGGGATCAAAAGAGAAAAAAAATTAATACATTTCTAATATTAATAATAAAAAATTAACATAGGTCTTGAACACGTAGTTCTAATGTATAAAATTAATGATAATGATATAGGATAATAAATAATAATAATGTCATGTTTTGGAGAAGAATTAATAAACATGTAATGGATATTTTTTAAGAAGAAATAACATATTATTTTCCATAAAACTATAATTGAAGTCTTGTGTTCTCTACAAAATAATTATTGTTTTTAGAATAAATACATAGTGTTTAAAAACTAATGGGTACGACTCTTAAATTTTACAAGAAATGTGAATTTTTACTTAAATAATGTTTAATTAAAAAGAGGGATTTCATATGGAAAGAAAAGAATTTATACCACTAGAATTGAAATATATATTAAACTAAGTATATATTTAAATGGAAATAAAAAAATTGTTGTACATTATATGAATATGTAATAAAAATGGAGAAACATAAATATAATAGTTAACGGGATGTCAAGAAAAAGATTTAAAATGTCTATTTTTTATTTTTAAATTTTTTTGAAAAATAAAAAAAACATTAATTTTTTTTAAAAAATTATATTGTAAAATATTTATATCATGAGATGAAACTTAATATGGTATCAAATTAAAAAGTTAGATTTGGAGAAAACTAATATTAAGAAAAAGTTGGATAAAACATCATTTGAATAGATGATAATTATTCCTAACATTGTTATATTTGAGAAAATGAATAGAACTCACCCGTAAAAAGTTTTTGACTCAAAATTGGTATTTAAAAATATAAATAAGCTATACTATGGAGAAATATTATAAATCTTGAAATAATATTAATTTATAGAAGACCCATATATTTTAGAGAAGACATAATTCATTTCTTTTAATAAGGTAATGAATGAATGAATGTGATGATTACAAATTAAAAATTAATTTATGATGTTATATGTAATATATAAATAAAAAATCTATAAAAATGATTCTTTTTTATTAATATCAAAGCATTCCCCCACTAAATCATAATTAAGATAGAGCACTTAAAAAATATGAATAATTGAAATAAAGAAATTTATAAAAGAGATAGAAATTAAACATGAATAAAAATTCTTTTAATAAAGATAATATATTTTATAAAATATCAAATTTGATGTATAAATTCCATTTACATTAAATTATGTGAAAAAATAAAATGTGTCTCAATGAAAGATATTTTAAGACGAAACCCTTACCTCGTGTCTAAAATTATTGTGAAGTTGAACAAAATATAATGAAAAAATAAATATTGTTCATTATATATATGAAAAGAACATTATTCATTATTATTTTTTTATAAGCTGCATATATTATCTATTGGATGTTATTTTTAATATATTATTTTCTTACATTTGTTACCCGAGGTTGTTCTTTAAACATATTCATAACACTTTAGGTTTGTTAAATATGGTTAATGGTCTTATAAAAAACATAATGATGCCCTAAATTTTAGATTTTTTTCCTTTATTAATCCATTTTGAAAATACTTATATACTCTAAATGGATATACAGATATAGATCTATATTATGAAAGGTACCATGATATTTTTTTTAAGGTTGATAATGTTACTGTGATCATTTTTTGTTCATCACATATAAATAACTCAAAATATTATTCATTTATAATGTTAATTGTTTAAAAATTATCATATTATTTTATTAAATAACATTTTTAAACAATCCTTGTAAGGTGGTGACTAAAAATTGAACATGTGGTTCATGGAGGCAGTCATTCGGAAAAAGACATGATGAATTTATCAATTTTCTTAATTATTTTAATGCAAAGTATAAAATTGACATTGTAATAGTATAATAACAGTTAATCATATTTCAAATGGGTATTTATCATAAATAATTAGATAGACTGGATTTTAGCGATGTAAAAGAATAATATAACTTATAAATATTTAGATTAGATTATTACCTTTTACATGGAATTTAACCATTTGATAATAATAAAATGATCCTTAGCTTAGACATCTGTTGATGCCGAGGCTCAAAAGTAATGGGTAAGGTGTTGGGATGATATAAGGGAAAATGTTTCATTTATAAAAACATTTCTAATGGTGTGAAAAAGGGGGAGGATGTCTTCTCCTTTTATAAGTTATAAAATGGCCATTTCAATCAAAACTCCATATTTCCCAATGATATCAATCCATTATTAATGAAAAATGGTATAAAAATGGCCAATAATATTATGAGGAGTGAGATAACATCAATCCTTATTCCACCATTCAATATCAAACATATTTTTAAATTTTTTTAAACTTTTCACCATGTTAAAACACTTTTAAACTAATTTACCCTTATTGTGGTACGTCTACATTCACCCTTGGAAAGTAATTTTAATGGATTATTTTCAAATTGAAATTTTATAATAATTTTAACATGAATATTTTAAAATTTTAAATAATTTTATAAATAAAATTATTAGAGTTAAAGAAATTAATTATTGTATAAGAACACATAAATCATAAAAATCTAATTTTGGAAAAATCTTTTTTTTATACAGAAGGTTTATATTTATGATAAAATAATCAATTATATTAAATCTAGTAAAATAAAAAAAATAATGATTACTAAAATTATAATTAATTAACAATAAATTATATCAAAAAACCTTATTCCATGTCGTGAAATTTTAATTAAAATAAAGGGAATAAAACAATTTTTCATTAAAACATTACCAATAATTTATAAAATATGAAGAATGGGTTTGATATATAAACATATCATTTTAAATTAATTATTCAATCATTATAAAATATATAAATTAGTTTAAGAAATCATTTAAATTATTTTCTTATATATTTTCATTGTAGTTACAATAATAGTAACCTCGTTATTTTTGACAATTCACCTAAAACATAAATATTTCGAACAAAATCCAAAAAAATAATCCTAATAATATTATCACATAATTAATAAAAAATGAAATAAATTTAATTATAATCTTCATATATAAGTGAGATTATATTTTAAAATAAAAAATTTAAAATTCACTTAACCCAATTTTTCTAAAAAAACTATAAATTCATTTATGTAATGTCAAATATGAGTTTTAATATTAAAACAACAAATTTTAAATTCATTCGTTCACTTGTGAAATACACTACTTGTCTTATAATAAGGTTTCAAAAATGTAAATTTTAAAAATTTAAAATAATAACGACATAAAATTCAAGATAATGGTGAAAACATTGTTTTATTTATTCACTTATAAAAAAATATTTTTATAAAAATACAAACATTTAACCATAAAATAATTTTGAACATCGACATTCAAAAAATATGTTCTATTTTTCATTTTGAACATTATAAAATTTATATATTTAGATATATAAATAAATCCTTAAAATATAATGAAATTTGTTTATTGATAAATGGATTCTTAAATATCTTGTTTCATGAATATTATATTATATAAATTTTAAAATAAATGAATGTTGAAATTATATCATTATAAACATAAATATTACATATCATTATAATATTTTAAATTTTATCAATTTAATTATGTATAATGTACATTTTTTCTAAATATTTTTTTGATAGAAACATTTAATAATACTAATTTATGATAATAATAAAAAAATCAATTGATTTTTTTCCATTTATATTCAAAGGATTATATTTCTCATGAATTTTTAATATGACATGGTTTTTTTATATTGGTTGTTGTGTAAGATCAGTTCTACATGACACAAAATTTTGTGATGATAATATTAATTCATTGAATCCAAAATCTCATATTTTACCTAATTAAATTAAATACAACCTCATAATTTTAGTTATTACATACCGATGAATGTAAGAGAGGTTATTCAAAATATATGTATTATTATATATATGACATTTAATGTGACATATTAATATAGATAAAAATATCGAATTTCATCAAACAAAAATTGATTGTTTATACCCTAATCATATTCCATATGTGTATGGTGTGTTATGGTGGGGCTTTCGTAGTGTGGTTTAGTGAAAATGGTTTGGTCTGTGATCTCTATATTATTCAATATATCTTGTAAATGGACTCATTCCTATATATGTTATTGAATTTTAGATTGTTTATGATCTAGGTATAATCCTATTGATTCTACCTCCTTTAGAAGCTCCGATAAATAGGCTTCATAGGGTATGATTTTACTATTTAAGGATATCTATCATTCCATTTTTGAAAATGTCATTTATCATTACCCTTATTAAATAATAATACTATCCATTATTACACAACATCTATATTATCTTCTATTAACAATCATAATAGTATTTTAATTATGACATGATTTATTTTATAATTAGTTCAAAATATCGAATGTATTGCATGTGTTCCCTTAAACTACATTATTTAATATAGAATATATGCATTCATAATAAGAATTTAATTTATAATTGTTTGAGTTTTTATATTCCTAACCAATAACACTATGTATCATAGTTATGTTCTATTTCATAATCTATTCATTGACTGCCTATGTCTCCATAGGATCAATTGAGATTCCATTCTTTGAGATAATACGGTCTATAAAAGAAAATCTACAATTCCATAATTCAAACTTGATAAATTATTCATATAACCCTTTTCCACTAGGATTTATAATATTTTTCAAAAATTTATTCTCATTTTCTTCTAATATATTATAATTCACTGATATGTCATCACTAATTTCTGCCTTTGAATTTACAAAATATTCAATGAATTCTTTATTAATTAGGTTAATAAAAATAGATGTTGTATAACTCAATACAAAAGGAATTAATATAAACATGTAATATCAATACCTAAAATGAAATATTTGATTTGGAATATCTTTATTCATTACACATAATTTATGATAATCTATGTGAATTCCACTCTTTCGAAAAATAATAAGCTTTGTGATGTTGATCGAACAAGTCATCATTTTCAGTCATTAGATATGTTTTATATTTTTCTTAATTCCATATAATGAAAAAAACAACATAGATCCAAATTAGTTCTTATTAAAATGTATATTGGTTTCCCAATGCTGAACATTAAGAAATATAAATTTATTATCATACAACTCATGTAGTTGTTTTTTATCACCAATAACTATATAGGGGGCATTCGATAAAGAGTCTATGGTATAGGTATTTCATCAGGGATGAAATCAATAGAATAGTAAACCTATTGATCTTATGTATACCTATGAAATTCATCATAAAATTGATCAATATATTACAATATAATTTTCACATCTCCAATTTTAACATTACCCATCTCATAATTTGATTGTGTATTATCTTCTTCCTAAATAATATCATTTATTAGAGCTTCTAAAGATGGATATTTTCAAATCCCATATGATTAAGTATCCCCAATAAATTTAAGTAATTGGTCATCTTCATCACAAATAATATTTTCATACTATTGGAAAAAAGTCATTATATTTTGAGTGAAAATCCAAACAAAAGACTATATCAAATAAAAAATAGGTATAATAATTATATATTTAAATAGGTAATGTGTATTTAACATATTGGGAATAGAATAACACATCCTTTTTTTGGTAATATTTCACCTAGGAGTCTTGATAGACAACTCCCTTCTTCTAGTGAAAGGGAAATTAGAATTTCCTTGGTAAAAATAGATGCTATAAAATTTTATAGAGATATAGGATCAAATAAATCATTAAATAAATTTGATTCTATGATTAATATACATCCACCACATCTTTATGAAATTCCACCTTATCTATTGTTATCGTATAATAATAGATTTATCCCCTTAGCCTCATTTTTTATAATATATTTTCATAAATTAGGTATTGGATTGAATAATTCCACATTATTTGTTTGTCGTAATTGATAGTAACGGTCCCTTTATTCCTTTTACATTCACTATCTAGATTTCCCTTATCATTATTCTAATAATAAAATCTCTTTCTTGACATCAATTTTCATGGATGATTTATTCAACAATTTATATATAATAGAATTTTTTTTATTCTCATCTTATTGTTTTATGAATTCGATTTTTCATGGCATTCATATCGAATATTCTTTTCCAGATTTACTTTAAATATATTGGATATAGAAAATTTCATCTCTTTTTTGATGAAACATATTACTATTTTCTCACATGATGAACATTTTTTAGAAACCAGTTCCCTTTGAGGGATATGTTAATTCCATTAAAAGAAAGGGTCAATCATTCTCACATATTATGCATGTAATATGTAGATAAAATGGATTGTCTTGAAAATATTGACGCATACTCTATAACACGTTCTTTTTTATTTTATTATATGATGTGGAACTTTTTCTTCTACCACTTTTTTGATAATGATGAGTGGATTTTTTGAATAATGTCACATTAAAATATCTCAATTACATATATTATATTTCTTCTTTTTCATATGTTTTTTGGATCAAAGGCCACCATTTATCTACATAATTTGTATGAAAATATACACCTAATATGAAATTTTCCCTTACATTACATGGTATATAAAAAAAATATTTTCATGGGACATGATCCATTGCTGGCTACCTCAATATTAGTAGTTTCACAAAATTGTTCAGGATTTTATAAAATTAAATTATCCAATATTTTTTAATTATTCCTTGTTATATCATATTTAACTATATTTGAATTTTATTCTTCATAACCTTTTTCAGCTACCCTAATATGGTTTTGATCTTCTCACCTACAACATTAGTTTTATAGTCTTCTTTAATTGGGAAATCATTACATTAGGCATTAGTGTTGATATCATTGTTTTATCCAGGTTCCTTTTTTGGAAACAAATAATATTCTAAATTATCTCATAACATTATGGATTTTAAATAATAATATATAATTATAAATCTGGTGTAACACTTTATTATAAATTTAATTATTATTCATTTTTAATCAAATTTTCACAAACATGGTTTCTTTAGTAGTATTATTAAATCATAAAAACATTTTCTAATATTTCATAATGTATTATAAATATAATTTAAATTATCCATTTAAAATCCAATGGAAAATTTAAACTATATACATAGTAATGGGTAAATCATCTTACACTAGAATGATGGTTGAGATATACATGACCACCATATTTTAGAGTTATTACCCAATGATTAATGTCCTCAAAAACAACATCAAATTTTATTATCCATACAAATATTATGTTCAAGGGAAACTATATAATCCTTACCTTCTCCAAATGTTTATGATATTATCCTATAATTAAAAAATCCTCAATTTCTTTCGTTGGGTTCTATTCCCCAATTTATGATTTTGAAAATCTAGTTCCCATTGATTCTATTGAACTTCCTCTGATACCATCTACAACAACCACCAATATAGTGACCAATAATTCAGTTATATATTATTACATTGAGATGATTTACAGCGGATCTCATAATAATATATATATCATTTTAGTAGTCTTATGGAATTATATATAAATATTCTTCCAAAATATCATTGGAAATAAAATATAAAAACATTTTGAAATTAAATATTACTCAACTTTGCACCCAATCAATGATTACTGAATCATATCCTGGGTAACAGAAACAAAATTAGGTTGATCTAAAATTCATCATAATGGTGAAATTAAATTAAATATAACATGTAAAAATAATTTATAAACATTATAAGATCGTATATAACTAAAAAACATTACTTTTAAACAATAACATGAGAATGAAATTCATCCATTAATCATGTAAAAGAAATAATATCATTGATAATAATAAATAAATTATCAATGAATTAAATGAATAACGTTGGATGTAATATCAAAGAAATAATTATTTCTTTAATAACAAGTCCATGTTCCTTGACACCATAAATAATGTGTAGGTATATATGAAATACTCATTTAATAATGCTTGGAAACTACTTTGTCTCTTGAGACCGTTTGATGCAATTACGAGATATCTAGAACTATTCCTTAACAATTACATTTTATAAAATGAATTCATCATATATTAAAATAATAATATAATTAAAAAATATTATTACTTGTTACTAAATATCTGTATTCAGTATGGAATACATAATATCATGATTTCATGAATATATCAAATTACATTCATAGAAAAAATTGTATGTTGAAATGATATACAATTAATGAAATATCTTGGATAATAATAATATGGATATTTTAGATAATTATATGTCTATATAAATATGATCAAAAAAGTGAATGATTCATGATAATGTTAAAAACCATAAAAGTAATAATAGATAAAATATAATGATCAATTCCTTATAAATATATGTATTTTGGAGAATAAAAAATGAAAGAAAAACCTTAAAATAATATTTCATTATAGAGTTTTATATTTAAAACCATTGAAAACATTTATAATAATATAAAAATCATAAAATAATTATGGTGGTGGTAATTTCCATTAACTCCACATATGCTAAAAACATATATTACTTTTGACTTTTTGTAAGTAAATATGAAAATGTCACTTTTAGAAAATATTTTAATGATTACATTAAAACCTTGGTAAAATACCTGTATTGCATAAAATATATGTAATATAATATTTTATTTAATAAATAATACTTATCAAAAAAAATATTGAATAATATGAATATGGATGAAAAATAAACCCTACCAAAAAAATTAAATAAGATTGGATTTTATTTTAAACATTTATTTTCTTGATTCAAGTGTTGAAGAAAGGGAAAGTGGCAAGAAAACATGGAAACCCCATAAATATATATAAGATAATGAAATATTTTATTTTTAGTAAGTATTTTTTAAAATATTCATACATATAAACTTATATGAAATCATATAAAAATGAGATTGTAATATCAATTTTTAAAACTTGTGTATCTTTTAAATTAAAATCCCATGGCTGTGTAGAATTTAATTGAACCCTTAGTCATCATGAATAAATAGATATTCGTGTCATATAAATAATTTTCGAAGTATATTTAACACCACAAATATTTATTTTAATAGAATAATATTCTTTATTTGATGTTTAACTTGATAAATAATTCTATAATCAAATTGAAATATATTATAAAATAATATATATTTCAATGTTGACATTATAAACTAGACATTGAACTGGGGAGTATGAATTTGAATAGTCACTTTATGAAATGTATATATAATTATCCTACACAATAAAAATGTATTAGTATGTTTTTATAAAATAGTAATAAAACTTTTAGTTAAGTCATATTATTCTCCATAACTCCATTTTCTTATAAATTGATTTTACAAAATTTTCCTTATAAAAATTATAATTAATTATCTCAAAATTTAGAAATTTGATTTTATAAACATAAATTTATTCTCTATATTAGTATTCATAAAGTAAACTAGGTTGATTTTTTTTATGTTTTCTAAAATGATTGATTTTTAAGTTAATTATTAAAATACTGACTTATCAAATACTCTCATTTTTCTCATTAAATCATTTATTATTAAAGTACCATCTCCTTTTCTTTTTTATTAAATTTAAATATGATAAAGTTTATTTATGATAATATAATCAATTAAAATTTAATCTTTATTTTTAACGTTTTTGTATAAGTTTTTTTTCTCAAAAACAATAGGTCTTAAAAAATATTCATTTTGTTTTATGCATTTATATTAAAATATATTTATGAAACAAATATATTCTTAACCATGAAAATAGGTAAAATATTTTGAATTAGGAATTTATAGTTTTTAAATTGTTTCCTTTTATTTATTTCCATTATAAATTGTATCCATGGTATATAATTGATATCTTAGAAAGGGAAAAATGATTAAAGCAGTGTCAAGACAATGTGAAAGGTCTCAAAATCAATCCAAAAATTTCTATTTTTCAATTTTGCTGAATAAATTTTACCATAACCATCCAAAGTAATAATATTTGTAATTTTGGTTTTACTATCCTTTGGAAATGAAATTTATAATATTTAATGTAAATAAAGATACAAAATGTCACACTATTGACATGGAAATCATCTTATATGATCACATAGGATTAACAATAAAATTTCAATGATTCATAATTTTTTATAGAAAATTTTAATATTTTTTATGGAAATTTGTTTAATACTTTTATTAGTTATATAATAAAATAACTCTTATAGAACACTGAAATAGAACTTTTTTGAGAAATTTGAAAATTTGAAAATTATTTTAGTAACATTAAAAATAATATAATTACGATGAATTATTATGTACCATGAATTATTTAGATAAATATGACATATTAGTAATGTTTCAAAAAATTATGCTTTAGCTACATTAATTTCCTAATATCTTTAAATTCATGTTAAATTAATAGTGTCATACATGGAATTAATGATATATATCTTAAAAAAATTATTAAAGAATTTAAAAATAATAAAAATTATGAAATTAGTAAATTATGATTATAAATGGATGAAAATTTCATCATGTGGCCATTTATTTTTTAATTTTCCATTAAATGTGAAATTATTAACTTTTCATATTGAAAGCATTGTTACCGTAGTTAAGATTATAAATTTCTAATGAATTATTTAAAATTATATACAATAGTTAAAATTGTATAAAACTAGGTAAAAAATAATTTTAAGGTGTTATTTTTACCATATATTTAAAAATTATAATATGAGTAATTTTGATGTCTTTTTTTAAAGAACATGACAATAAAATATTTTAAAACCCCAAAAATTACAAGTGTGTCACTCACCTCAATTATAAATGGGTGTATACTCCCCAAATTTATTCCCAAATTTTGTACCGTTTAGCTAAAAAAACCTCTAAATCGTCATCACCAATTTCTTTATCTAAATATTATAGTATTTTTTTTATTCTCCCAAGATCATACATAGGGTTCTTTTTAATAGATCTAATGTATGGTTCCCTCAGAGATTAAAATAGTCTTAACCAATCTCATTATATTTTACTTTTTATTTTACCGCCATAAATTATTATTAAATTGTTCCAATATAATTAAAAAATTATATCCCGTATACTTATATATTACCATGTTTATGGTATAATATTTAACCATCTAATTCTCCATGAAATGAGAAAAAACTATCACTTGTGTGTAGAGTTGAATACCACCTCTTGAACCCATTTATTTATTTTTTCCGACACTAACTCGCATGGATGGTTATAAGGAATTAACTAATTAATATATATGAAAACAATAAAATTATGATGATTCTGAAAATTGAATATATCATATAATTTCTTACCCTTTATCTAATTAAAATATGATAATATCTCATGTGCATGCATAATATTTACCATATCCACGAAGCGATGTGACTCATTTTCCTTGTAAAACATCCATTAATGATTCTAAAAATATATTTAATTAATAATTAGAATATTTATAACATTAATATCACTCTTGATATAATGAATCTATAAAATATTCACATAAACTGTATCATATGTTAGAAAAAGTAAATGATAAAACTAAGCTGTTAATACCCTATACAATGATTATAATAAAATATAATCAACTAATGGGTGATAATGTGATTTACTAACACATATTTTAATGTTTTAGAAATAATTAATTTTATGAAATGTATATAATATACTTTTTCTTTTTGAATCATTTTTATTTATTATATCAAGTTATTTAATTTTATAATTCTAACTTTTTATCTATTTTGATTTGAATATAATTTTATGAAGTGGATAGGGGTTTCTAATACAATTTATTTTCATTGGGTTATATCACTTATTCATTGATTATATTATGTAATAATTATATGTGAAATGTAATATGATTTATTTATGTTGTATTTCCACTAATATTTTGTGGTTTTAAATTTTTATTAATTATGACTTCATTAAATATTTCTTATTTCAGTAATATGATATTTATAAAGGATTTTGTCTAAATTGTAACTCCATTGTGAAATATTTGGAATTATTCACCAATTTAATTTTATCTAGTGTATATAAAAAAGAGTTAATTTATATAAAATTAATATATATATATATATAGATGAGGAATAATTTTTCAATTAATTTTCAAACTATTATGGAGTATCATTTAAATATTACCAAAGAGGTATGATTTTATTTCATAGTGACATTTTTCTAGAATTTCGTAAATTCTCCATTGAAGGAATATTAAATTATATCCTAAATAACTTGCCTAATATTTTTTATTGTCTATATATTTAATTAATTTCCTTTCATTATTCCAACATTTCCACTCTTTATCGCATGACTAGAGTAATTAAATTTTTAAAATGAAATATAATATTATTTGTTTCTTGGACCAAAAATTGTTTTTATTCATATTAATAATTTTCAAATGAATATTTAAAATGTAATTTTTTATTTTTTTTATTAAGTAAAACTTATGTTATCCATTAATTTTTAAATGTATTTAATGGACTCTTTATTGTGTTTTTTGAATGGTTTTTCTACCTTTCATTATAAAAATTCAAACTGAATATTTCTTTTTATCATATAAAGATCTATTATATTTCCCTCCACCATACACATTTGATGATATATAGAATGTTCTAAAATTATTTAATGGTTTTACAAATAAAACAAATTAATAATAAATTTGTTTAATGTTTCAATTACATTTTAAGTTATTCTCCCAAAAAAATTATTTTCAATGAAATGATGGACATATGTTTTCTCTTATTTAAATTTTGGTTAGTAATTTTCTGTTGAATCATTCAATTTCTTGTGATCAAATATCATTTGAAATTAAATTTATTCTAAATTTACATACTCTTTTGATCATGGATATTCTTATTTCATTAAACTTATACAATTTTTGTATGAAGTGTTTTACTTTAAATGTTATTTTATTTACTAAGAAAATATTGATCCTCCATATTCATTACCAAATATAGATTTTTTGAACAAGTAATGTTCGAATAAATTCAAATTTGTTGAATAAGCTCTTAAACTTTTTTTAATGATGAAATAAAAAACTAATAAATAGAGAAGATGTGGTCAAAAAAGGGGCTTTCCCTCAACCAGTAAGAGAAAAATGAAATAATGATCATGATATGGAAGATCATTTTCCTAAACATGTCATAATCATAAGTAATTTACCACTCCAACTGTGAACTACGTTGATTAATGGTACTAAAGATTTATTCCTTGGTTTTGTATTTCTACAGAGTTCAGTTGCCTTCTTAAGCTTTAGAGGATGATCTAGCAGTCACATTCTATGGTAGGTTAGATTAGTATTTATTCGACCTTATTCTTGAAGGAACGAGACTGAATAACTCACTTTCAATAACATTACATTTTAAATTTTAAATAGAATACATAGGTAGACACATCGACCTCTTCCCAAATCCTTGATGGGTTTTCCACCTATCATTTTAATTTTCTCAAATGTATCTCAACATTTTAGAATTTCAAGATGAATTGAAATCATTCAGAATGTCTAATGTTTAGTATATATTCTGATGAAAATTAGTTTTTATGTGGGCACCTTAATGTAATTTTTTTTGAAAAATCAGTTTCTGAAATCTACACAACAGGATATGTATTAATGACCACTAAATCCCCACACTGAACTACCTCAGGAGTATCCTGTTGAATAGTGTGAAATTATTTATAATTTATTTTATTCCTAACACCCTCCGAATGATAAGAGTAGTAATTAGAATCCTCTTTCATAATCATGTGGAATATGGTTCCCATAGATAAATCACCTACACATGATAAATCAACTAGTACTTCTCCTTTCAGTGTTAATTCATTATAGAAAGAAGAACTAACTCAATGCTAGTTATCATCATGATAAAAAATAGTGGATTATTTTTATCCATTATTTACTTTTCTCTATTATTGAACAATATTTTATTCCCTAACCTCATTTCATACAGATTTTAATTCTATTTTATTTCATAGAGCATGTTGAATATATCATATCCCTACAAAACATATCTTTTATATTCTCAATCATCATTCATCCATCAAAACAAATTAGGAAACTTCTCATATTTGATTTTTATATCAAGTTCATCAATATGGATGAATGAACATATTTTTTTTATAATAGAATAATGATGTTCATCAATAAGAATCAATTCTAATAATAAAATTGTAGTCTCATTAGAATCTATGTTTTTCGTTATGGTACACCAATCATAAAAGCGACATTTAACAAGAACCTTTGATACACAAGGGACATTTAAAACCAAATACACAAATCCCAAAAAGAAATATTGTATCTCTAATAGTGAACATATTTAAATCAGCATCCCAGTTTCATATAGAAATCACCCATGGTCTTAGAGGTATTGTGCCAAACCCCCATGCTTTTCATTTCAGATCCTCACATCAAATCATGGTGTGATAAAATAATTTCCTAATTATAATTATTATCCATTCTTAAAATCCTAAATAATTCATAAGTAAATGATTAAGACCATCCTCCCTCCATGGTTAATTACTTAAAGGAAATAAAAGCCTAGTGATGAAAAACAATTTATGAATATTTATCTTGTCCGCAATATAATACTTATTAGAGTAAATGTTGGCCATATAACCCCTTTTAATTATACCGTCTGAGATCCAATATTTATTAGTTGAAATGTGACATAGATTCCTACATTCTATACTGACAATCTCTTTCATGGATGAAGTGGATATTGCCTTCATCACCCTTCATAAATCCACCATCAAATATGTTTGGTGAGAATTCACATAACCATAAGATTGATTTTGATGTATCAAGGGAAACCCATGATAGATATAAAAATTATACCACATTAATTCTATGGAATATTCATGATAATTTCACCCTATACCCAATCATATAAATGAGTTATTTTGTACTGATGTGTTGGTGGGAGCTACACCATTACTATACTGGGCCCAATCTACCACCTATATGTAACTCTCCCCCACCTAAATATGAGTGTTGAATTAGTCAATCTTAGGAAATTTCAATCGACATGAATTTCCTTTCTAATATTTTACCACTTAACCAACCCTTGTTTAGTAAAAGTATTATTTGAAAATTATGTATAAGTTTGTGCCACACTATTACTGTCCTAGAACTAACCCACCACATGCATTCCACCCACCCCAAGCTATATTAATGTGGTGAAGGAAACGATCGTACACCATTTTCGTTATCAGAGAGTGGCCACATGACAACATATCACTTATCCAATTCCCAATCATAGAATTAGTTCTTGGGTAATGAGGTATAGGTGGGCACCACCCCATGCTTATCCTAGACTTAACACACCACATATATGTCACTTGACCCCAGCTAAATTCAAGTGTGTAAGGACTCGAGCCTACACTAGTTCCATTTATGGGGAGTGGCCACCTAACATGATACAACATAAAAAACCCCTAGTTGGAAAGAAAAATTATTTGTTAATAAGGTATATGTGCGATCCACACCACCCCTTTCCTGGTCAAAACCCACCACCTCTACACCACTCACCCTTAGAAAAAATCAATTGTGGTAGGACTAGAACCTATTCCAGTTCCTTTGTCATGGAGTGACCTCCAAACAAGGTGTAACTTTACCAACCCTTAATAAACTTTTTGAAAAGGAATGATGTTAATTAATTAAATTTATTATTTCATGTATGAAGAATGATTTATACATACAGTGATGGGTGAGGTCCATCTATAGATATCCTTTTTATGCATAGAGATGTATAATTATCCAAACTAGAAGTCTAGCCTTATTAATTTTATTTTGGTATATACATGGCCATTTTAAACCACCTTCATATAATAATTTGGATATAATGATATCATGATGTATGAGATTATGGAATCAAACATTATTTCATTTCCTATATTGAAATTTTATTCATTATTATACATGATAGAATTTAATTAGTATTATACTTAGATGCATTAAATTCACATGATATTTATTAAATGGATTGTGTGTTAATGTAGATGCCTTATTATATTGTTATTTCTATATTACTCAAGATAGAAATCATTGAACCAAATATTTAATGATATTTTGAGATCAACCTTATATTGATTCAATTTTAAAGGATATTAATGATGAATCATTACATGTGTCAAGGGATGTAGAATAAATAAATTCACTATGTTTATATTTTATTCCAATGTAATATAGAAAGTATGTTTGTTTCTAATTCATTAAAACTGTAAACTAGAAATTCCTTTAAGAAAAGATCCATTTTTTCTTATGTCAATGTTATAATGTGTACCCTGACTCTTAGTTATTAGAGTTTTGGAATGTTACTATTAGTTTCAGTGGATATTCAGTAGAAACTATCAGTACCAGATTTAGGGAAAAAATAGATTGGTGAACCCAACCTAAACATTGATTATATGTCTAAATATATGATAACATACAAATGTTTTGGTATGATATCACTTTTTGGGGTTTTCCTATCACCATATCCATGTTTAGATACAACAAATGGAAATGGTGTTGGGATTCATACCTCTTGGTGAATAACCCAAATAAATAATTGTTATAATATATCTCATCCACATATATAGTGCACGATGAGTGCACCCTTACTGCCCACCTATTTTTGATAATAGCATGATATATTATTACTAAACTCATATTTCATTAATAAACCATAATATAATATTTTAATAGATGATTACTATGAATGACTTATATTAAACTTAAGGAGTATTATATGGGAAAGAAGGTTCCATGTTTTAGACATATTATAGATTAATTTAATGATTTTGTGGTTTCTAACTATGATTATTGTTCCTCATACTGTTCATTTTAGTTTTAGTCAATTGATAGAACTAAAATTAATTTTTTGTATTCAGAATGTGATTGAAAAGGTAATGTGTGTATTCCTGAGAAACCAAATGAAATAGGATCTAGAAGCATTAAACATGTGATTATTCCCAATAAACTATTTCATTATTTGATAAACAATATTAACATTGGTTAGTTTCTAGACACACATAATAAGAGAAAAATAATGTTTCAAAAGGATATTTATGGAAGAAAATTCAATTTTATAAATGTAAATAATGTTGCAATAAGCTCTTAGGTAAATGTCTATGAGGAATAAGAATATTTTTTATGTGTAGAAAATAGGTTCATATAACAAGAAATTAGTGGGTAAAAATAAATATTTTTGTAAACATATATATTGTAAAACTAAGTTATAATTTATAGTTACATGCCATACATGTGGGGAACATGGATATTATTCAAGTTAATTAAATAATCCAAGTGTTAACTTCTAGACCAAGGAAAGAACTATGATATACCAATCATTATTTTGTATATATTTAAGGGTTTATGTATTTTGATTTGATAATTATTTTATTACAATGCTATTCAAATGATATTCTTGTTATATGAATCATGAAACATACATGGATTGATATGGTGTAGTTTTTATTTATAGATTTGAAATTATATTTTGAAGGGTACCAATAAACAAGAAAAGTTATTTGGTTCTATAGATATACTTTATAGAGAATATATGATCAATGGAATGATAACCCTTAACATATTCATGATGTTTAGTTAATAATGTTTAGTTTTGATAAAGAGATTACTAATGTTGATGAAATAAATTGCATAATATTTATAACCATGAAATTAGTTAGTGATTTTATGACAACATGATTTTGCTCATATTTAATGACATTATGCATTTTTGGATTTATGGAATATATTCAAAAGTTAGAGATTTTACATGAGGAATAAGGATTCTCTTAATTTTTTAATCATAAATGTTTTTATTTAGAATTTATAGTGATTCAGGTTATTAGTTTGTTTTAAGAGAATATATGATCAATGTACTCACACGTTGTGTATGCGACATTATGATTTACATTATAATGACTAGGGATAATGTTTTTATCAAATAATTATATTTTTTGGTTCCATATTTGGTCAAACATATTTTTGTGGAGGCATATGGTTAACTATTTATAAAATGGATTAACAATAAATTTATGGGTTATTATTTATATTATAGAGACTAATTTATTCTATTTATTGATATTAGATAACCTATGATACCATTTTTGATTTTATAAATATTTTGATAAATAATGAATTAATTATCATTTATTTATAGATCTTATGATCCATTAAGTTTTATTTTTTGTTCATTGGGCATGAAAAATAAATCTTGAATATTTATTTCATCGAGTAGAAAAATATGGAAAATAATTAAAGCCTAACCAAATGATGAAATGGTTTTTTTGAAATGAAAATTAATGTGTTAATTAAATTTTATCATATTCTATATCTTTATAGTAAATGAATCCCCCAAAAATTAATTTTTAAAATAAAAATAATAACATTTTACCTCTATTTTTGATGAATTTATGGTTTTTTCACATATCAATGATTTTTTATTTTTTTTTCTTTTTAACATTTTGTTAAATTTCTAGTTTGTCAATAAATTTTAGTCCTATGATTTTATTTCTCTCCTCCATGATTATATTTTATCATCCCACCAGTTTTATGTTTATATATGAGCCATGTTTCATTTTATTTCTTGAAACCTTTATCCTTCCCACATACCATTTTCAATAGAATATTTATTATCCATATGTATGGAGTGGGATTTTAAATAAAGGTGTTTTAAAACATTGAAACATTTATAACTTTGATAAAATTGAAAGGGAATAATTTATTTACGGGTGGAGGCGTAGAATGTTAGGCCCCAAATATTATTTTAAAATAATAATAAGCTTGATAAATTTCGTAACATGCTACAGTAATCTTTATGAAAATTATTTTAAATTATAAAAGTAATATTATTTAAATATGACTATTATAAACTAGTCATTTAATTGGTTTTTATGGCTATGTGAAACCATTATATGAAATATAATTATAATGGTCCTACTAAATACAAATGTTGTAACATCCCAAACCTGGTAACCACTAAAATGATGCCTCGAGCCGAGTCATCACATGACCTCAAATGTGTCTCTGTGTATGAAATAGGTTTCTGACTAGTAGTGAGGGTCTAATAAGACAAAAGGGAAGACTATACCTTATTTATAAGATTATGAAACATCAGTTAAAATATAAACTACTTAATTATCATGAACCAACCCGGGTCGACCTTGAACTGGTCACCCAATACGTTCTAAGACATGGCCCGAGAAGCATTCCCGGTCCTCCCGGGCTGGCGACAAGCACCAGGGCATCAAGAGTGAGCAACATGGGAATGATTTCTCCAAATAAAAATAAATAAATTAGTAGAAAGAAAATATAACAACACAAAACAATTAAATAACACGAAAAGGAAGAACAACTAGCAATAACAAACTAACATGACCACATCCAAAACTCCTCATGACCCCAAGAGTCGCTCACCAAACCACAACCGACTCTCACCCACAGTGAGAAAACTTGAGTCAAACCTGCAATAGAAACTAAAAACTAGAAAACACTATAGGCATGAGTATTAAAACTCAGTAGGCATGCCCAACAATCTATTCCCAATGCACTACCATTAAATAAATAATTCACCCATTTCAAGTTTTAACTAAAGTAAAAAATATAAGGGTTTCGACACACACATTCATATCCAAAACTAGTAATTGTCCATTGGACTTTTTTAATTTAAAAAGCAGTTTATTTTTTGAAAGAAACCTGGGCATTGTAATTTAAAATTGTTTTTTAGAACAATTTTGAAATCCAAATTTTAGTTGTTAGTAAAAAAGGAAAACCACACAACACACAACACACAACACACACTAAGGGAAATGAAAGAAGTGGCACATAAGGGCCAGATACCAAACTAGACCTCTCAATCATCTGCCACATACAAATAAACACTCAATTAAACATGGGGCTAACCTAGGAGCTCGTGAACAATCCAGAAATTACTATACACGTGACTCATCCTGAAGTCATTCCTACTCTCGATGACATCATAACGCCCAAACGCCCGGTATCGCCCCACCGGGCCTAATCAAGGGGCCAATCCCCTAGCAGAGCATCATTCGTACTAAGGGCCACTAGCCAGTATCAGATCTAGACTAGTGCAGCAATCGTTCTTAGAAGATTCAGTCACTATGCCTAGTTCCCATGTCAACACGTATAATAATAAGGAAAGGGGTGAGTCAAAAAAGTCAATCAAGTAGCACAAACATCACACACCAATCATGCAGTCAATGTACACCAAATATCAACCCTGATTCAACCCAAAGAGAGTTTTCCAAATCAATTTATTTTATTAAAGTGCCAAACAGGCCATCACCAATTTTAAAGAAATTCATTATTTCTCAAAAGAACTAAAACACTTGTTCATGATTCAAAATAAATCATTTATCAATAAACCAAAACTACATTTCAAATTTCATGAATTATGTTTGAAGTCCAAATGGTCATTCTTTCACTATTGGGTGTCCATTCATCAAGAAAATATTTCAAGAGTCGTGTATAAAATAAACAGCTCTTTTTACACCAAAAAATAATTTAACAATTATTTATATTATATTATTTCACATTAATTAAAATTAATGAAACATCAATAAATTAATAAATTTTGAATTTAAAGGTGAGTTTAGTGGGGGACCTACCTCCACTCGCAGACCAATCACGACGACGTGACATTCTTGGCACGGATGTGCAGGCACGCGAAAGCAGACGATTGTAGGACCGTGGAAAAAAATTCCAACACCCTGCAACCACAAAGATAACTAGAATACATATACACAGATTATAAAACAATCCAAATGAACAAATAGCGCAAGAGAACCACCTCAACACATTTTCAAAACACAACTCACATCATCTGTACTATTTAATAAACCAATTTAAACATTATAAAATAATTTCCAAATAGTAACCCATGGCTTACGCACCAAATAACCCTTAAAATCCTTTTTTATGATCAACAACACATCCTCAACATACCAGAAGAAAAAGAGAACGAAATTCATGGTCAGAAAAACTAAATACACAATTTCATAAAAAGATACTAAGAATCACAAAACTGTTTTCCAAAAAAATACAGTTTATTAAACATTATCATAGAACAAGGTGTCAAACAAAAACTCAATTATTTTAAAAACACAAGTCTCAAAATTTTAATTAAACAAATCACTCTCTAAATAAATTATCTAATACTAAAGCAAGGACAGAGCAAATGGACCACACCAAAACTCCAAAGCAGAAACTTGTGCACAATTTCATTCGCACCTCATCTGCAGGCTTTAGAAGCTTAAATAAACCCTGTGTAAAAAATATTAAGCTCGAATAGAAGGGTAAATTCAGGAAATCAAACCCCAAAACATAGAGTTTTAGTAAAAACAAACACCCTTGATGATGTTAAAACCCATGAACCCTTACCAAATGGAAAACCCATGGCCGAAAGGGGGGTTGCGGTCGATCGGGTGGTGGTTCGTGCAACCAAAGGGAGGTTCGGTGGGAGGAGGTGGTGGCTGGTGTAGTGAGGGTAGAGGGGTCTATCACCTCTATCTGGACGAAGTAGGAAAAGGGGAGGTTGAAGCACTGGCTGGAGGTGGTGCAGGGAAGGAGGCCGGGGGGTCATGCTTCTCAAGAAGAGTAGGAAAAAGGGGGTCGATGGGAGGCTGGTGCAGGGATGATGGTCGGCCAGGGCGCGCGTAGTTAGAGGTGGAGTGAAGGGAATTCTTGGCTTTCTGAGGGTGTGATGAAGTGGCCGGATAGATGGGTGTCGAATGGGAGGAAGGAAGCCAGATAGTGGGTGCTAGAAAGTGTTGCGGGAGGGGTCAAAGGTGTTGTGCAACTACTGGCCGGATGGCGTGCTTGCTGGAGGTTGGGCAACTGGTGCTGGTCAGAGGGAAGGCAGGAAAAGGAGGGGCTGTTCGGATGTTGTAAATTTCTTTGGTTTTAAACTATTTTTTATATGTTTAATCCATGTTTTAAGTTTCATTTATATTAGTCTTCTATTTTATGTTTTATGGTCTTTCAAAGTCACGTAATTGAAAATTTTTACGTTTCAAGTATGCGGTTTTGAATGCTTATAAATTAATTTTCATCAACATTTTTTTGAAAATTTCATTTGTTTTCAACTATTTATTATATGTTTAATCAATTTTTAAAGTTTTAATTATATTAGTTTTATAGTTTATATTTTACAGTCTTTCAAATTCAGTTATTTGAAAAAAAATTATGTTTCAAGTAGGCGGGTTTGAAAGGTTATAGATTATTATTCATCAACATTTTTGAGGAAATTCTTTTTGTTTTCAACTATTTATTATATGTTTAATCAATGTTTAAAATTTAATTTATATTCGCCTTATAGGTTATATTTTATTGTATTTCAAAGTCACGTACTTGTAACAGAATCCCACATCAGAAATGCAGAATCTACTGCACAGTAAAGGTAGAACCTGAATCCCATATCGAAAATGCAGAATGATTTTCAAGGAAAAACCCTCTTATAGAAGGGAGGCCTGGGTAAGAGTTTCTGTCAGAATCCAGACTACTTTAATGGCTGTAGCACTGGATCTTTAATAGCATAGAAATTCTGCTGAATTTTTTTGTTTTGTTTATATATATATATATATATATATATGACCAAAACAGAACAAAAAAAAAATAAAAAAAAAATTTCAAAAAATATATTTTTTTAGGAGAAAGGCGGCATCGCGGATGCCGCCTTGCCCCCAAAATGCAAAGGCGGCATCCCGAATACCGCCTTTAAGGTTCATTTTTAAATTTTTTTTGCCGGAAGTGTTTTCTGGAAAATATTTTTTAAAAAAAACGTAAAAACAAATCCAATATGGGGCTGCATGGGGGTCACACTATAGGTCACTGGAGGAGGGAGTTGGTGTAATTCTCTAATGGAAAGGGGGTGGCGCGCTATGTGGGGAGAAGGGGTGGTTGAGCTGATAGGTTGTGCGAGCAGAGAGGGAGAGCAGCAAGGCGCTGCGTGGGGTGTCGTCGTAGGGCAGGAGGGTCAGGCAGAAGGTGGCTTCTACTGCATGAGAGGAATGAAAACAAAAGAATGGAACTAGGGTTTGGAGGAGAATAAAGAGAAAAAAATAATCAAAAATAAAAATAAACAAAAGAAAAAGAAAATAAAAGCATTGATAATAAACATAAAATAATAATAATAATGATAATAATAATCAGAATAATAACATAAATTATCATAATAATAAAATTTAACAAATTTTTTTTACCTAAATAAACAAAATAATTAAATTTCTAATAAAAATAAAATAAATAAGTAAATATATAAATAATAATAATATTTTTTATAATAATAATAATAATAATAAATTTAATCTATAAGAATAATAACACTAATAACGATAATATTAATGACAATAATAATAACAATATAAAAATTAGACTTAATGGTAAGAATAATTAATGACATTCACAATAATAATAATAACAATAATAATAACACTAATAATAATGATATTAATAATACATCAAATAATAATAACATTAATAACAATAAAGAAATGATAAAATTAATAACTTTAATAATAAAAACTCTTTTATAAAAACCTAATATTATTTCAATAACTTTTAATTTTATTTTGTTTTCTCTTCAACTCATTTAATTTATTTTTATTTTCCGACTCAAACATCGCAACCTCACGGTGCTCGGGCTAACTACCCGGCTTCTGCTAGCAGTGCGGTGCCCGCACACCAGCTTAAAACAACAACAAAAACAACAACAATAATAATAACAATAACAATAATAATAACAATAATAATAATATTTATCATTTCATCTTTAATAATAATTATAAAACAAGTAAAACACTAAAATTTTTAAATACCACAATGAATCACAATCTTTACTCATTTTAATTTTTCTGAAGGCAGAAGAATCGTGCCAATACCAAAGCAGAGCTGTGTAGGTATCCAACAAGATCTCTGCCCGTGTGCCCAGTGACTTTGGCTGAAAAATGCGAACTTTTTAACACAAATCAAATGTTTTTTTGTCTGAGACTCAACCTGATCCCCAAAAAAAATTAAAAAGGAAAAGAAAAATAACAATTAATAATAATAATAGATAGATAAGTTGGGGTGTGATAGGAACAATATGTATTAAACAACGATCATGCATAAAAAATAATTTTCTAAACAGGGTAAAATCACAACGAACAACAAATATTCCACATCATAACAAATGTTCCAAGTGAATAAAACATGAATGAAAGAAAAACATCCCAAAATCATCCAAATGGATCCAGACACTGAGCCTGAGTGTTTGACCAAGAACATCTTAAGCAGACTCAACTCTCTCGCATAGGTCAATTTCCATTGTCCTAACCTGCAACCAAGAGATCTTCTCGAGTACCCAATGGAAGCCCTAGAAGGGTATGATAACAAATCAGTAGGCCACAACCTTTAGGGTCTATAAAATTTCTAGTCATAAAAGATATTACATAAAAATAAGAAACAAATTAAAAGAATAACTAGGAAAACTCTGATGGGATTACTTAATAATAATTAATTTACCCTTTTTCATCATTCCTACCATTTCCATCAGTTACTCGATCATTATTATTTATTCCATATTCTTCACGTGTTCCATGGGTTAGGCATATACATAATTTACACATGGGTCTAAGGAAATCAATGACTATAAATAAGGGAATATGTTATGTCCCTATTACACTAGGGATAACCACACCATTTAAACACATTATCCTCACCTAGAAGCAACGGTCAGGGAGGAATAAAACAATTAAGGGAATAGATCCTCTGTCTCCCTCCCTAACCCATGCATTTTGTGTGTATTTTATAAGATTATTCTAACACTACCCATGGGTGTAGAACCTCATGTTAATCACGCACACAGCCAATCCATGTGCACATGCTTTATATCAAATATCCACATATATACCACATCACTTCCAACCATAACCAATACTAATGGAAATATCACAATCCATAATTACCAATATAGGAATTAATACTATTTCATAACCCATTAACACATTTTTTATTTACATTACATAGTCATTTATCCATATTCTCATTCTTGTTCCTTAACCCATTTATTATATTACACAATTCTGAAAACATAGCTAAATGTTCATCAATTACCATAAATTAGAGCATTTATCCAATTTATCATTTAAAAGGCATTTTCCAGACTTAATAATTTCATGTACAATTCATAAAACACATATCCAAACTGCTTAATCACATTTATGCCATTAAGTATACCCCATTATTCCAACATACTAATCCATTAATCATATTCTTTAATTCACTTATGCAAACTTGTTTACATTTTCTTTAATTCACAAGCCATTAATAATTTAACATGTCTATCATATCACATATAATAATCATTTTTTGGGATTTCAACATAATTCTTAATCCATTTGACACAATGTCTATTAACCCAATTAACCCTTATCAAGCCATGCCCAATAACCCTTATGCCATTATCATAACCTAAGAAAAAATATCAACATTCGATTTTCAACTCAACTAAACATATTTAACATATCCAATATGGATCTATGTTATATCATGTCAACCCTACGCTTACCTTTACCAATTTTCAGGTTTGGTATTGCTGGCGCACCCCATGGGTGGACCAAAATCATTATAATCATCCGCAATGCATCCAATGGGGATCATGAGGTTACAAAATCATTAATTATCCAACCATTTTACAAAGTCATTCCCATGGTAACATATTACCAATTAGAGGTAAGAAAGCTCTTAACACAGATGCATAAGTATATAGTAAAACTATGGGACAAACCATGTAGACCGCCAGCCTCAAATCAGAATATGAATTCATTCTTAATTGTAGCCATAGATTTGGATTCAAACACCCCCTGAATCCCCAAAAAAATATTCCACTAGAAAAATAAGAGTTTAGGGATTCGTAATAACATAGGATAAACTACAAACCCTAATTAGGAAAAGATAAGGAAGGGAAGCATTGTAATTACATGGGGCTTCGATCTATAACCAACGGCTCTATAGATGACCATGCATTGATGTATAAACAGACTTATGATGCTTGGGTAAATTTGTTTCATCCATAGTGTTGATATGAGGAGAAATGATGTAGAAATATGATGGGGATCTAAAATTCCTATAATGAAATTTTTTTAATTTTCCATCATTCAATGGGTCATACGATTTACATGCACTGTGTGAAAAACCATACACAAACTGTGTGCAAGCCACTATCTAAGGGATGTTGATCCCACAAGGTTACCTGGGTATTCCACCTGGTTTAACAAATAATGCACCAATTGTGAAGAACTCCACTATCCAAGTTTTCACGGTTTCTTGGGAATTCCACATGATTTACTTAATCATGTGAAAATTGTTTGCATTACATAGATTGGACCAATTTTCTTTGTTTTCATGTCCCAAACCCCCAAAATACCACAGGGACCCCTCATAAACACGTGTAATATTTTATTAATAAAAAAACAGATTAAACCCAAAATTCAAACAAGGGAATACCTTCATGAGGTCTGGGATCTTACAACCTTCCCACTATATAATGGTTTCTCCTTGGTCTACATTCCCAATCATCACTGAGGTTTCGATAAAAAGAGATCTTGCCACCAGGGAAACATATCCATTCCCCATTTCCATGTTCATCATAAAACACCAAAATTCTACCAAAAAAATTGAACCAATGGAACTATATTTTCCCATAATACCTTCCAACTACAACCCACAACATGAACTAGATAGTCCTCAAGGACGCATCCACTTCAACAATACATCAACCACTAAAACTCCATAGGGAAACATAGGCAACATGGCATAATTAAAAACACATGGAAACATTTAACACAACATAATATCATTTTGGAAGAACTAATGGGCACCTCATCAATCTTATTCTATTCCCAACTCATGACCCAAACCAATTGGTTCTATTTTACACCGTTTTCAGAAATATAACTATAGAAAAAATTTTACATCACGAAATGGAAATACATGGTCTTTCCAAACACATTTCCCGACTTCGTCGATCCACCACATGAGTGCCAAAGATCTCATTCCAAAACCATAAATATAAATCATAACCTAAAATCCCAGGACACTCAACCGATTAAACTGGAGCCAACCGTCGCTATCAAGAGAAACTCACACGAGTGGTGGCCACTCGAGTTCCACAAATCCAAAACTCTAATCAATTCATTAACCAACCACTTACCAATTGTTTGGAATCACGATTGTTGAAGAAAGAACAATAGAATCTCAAATAAAATTCCACATCATAACTGTTGCGTTACCTACTTACCATTCCCGAACATCCATATAGACATCACCCTATACTGGCCTCTATTAATATTGTCAGAACCATAAGGGAAGGAAATACCTACACCCTCAATTCGCTGACTAAGAAAAATTTTACCTCACATAATTTCATATTCATTCTATAATGGCACTTGCAGACACAACATCAAACCAGAGGTTGGTCTCTTTCACCACCCGCATTCTTATTTACTATCTCAAGTTAGACCACCACTGACTAGCTTGTCTCACAACACCCATCTTCCACTAATGGTACACTACCCCTTTTCCACATTCCCAAAGTGATCATTAACTTTATGCTTATCATTATCACCCAACAAACTTAATGAGGTAGTTTTCTAACTTCTGGTAGAATTATTTCATCACGAGATCACTTCTATCCAAATCATCATCGAGCTTCACAACTCCAATCAACATTCCCATCACAAGCACTCCACTGTTCCTCACACTAACTAAGAAATGTAGGTTCTAATTCAAACCTATTCCAAAATTTGAAACACACTACTCATCTCAAATCATTCATCGAATGTGATTTAAATCTCTCAACATCTATCCCCCACTCCTAAATGAGTCGCATAGTTCATGGATGACTCATCCTTGAATGCTTAGATACACCATTGTCATGACACTACATAACATAGAAAATGTTCCTTCAGACTTTAAAATTTCTAATACCACCCATATACACTTACCCGAGTCTAATTCTAATTTTTTTGGATTAATATAACCCAATCTATCATGACACGAACCATGGTCCTATATAACCGTCTGCTTTAATAGATTTTACACATTCATCTAGAATTTCATTTGGAACTAACCTAACATAAATACATTGGCTTTACTAATAAACCAACATAATCATTTCCCACCCAGCCTCTCTAGGAGACCCAACTCACACCTAAAAGGTTCCCCATTAGTATCTTGGTGCCACTACCTCAAATCAATGTTATATTCTCCACAAATAGGACTAACATATCACTCCCCACCTTAAGAGTGTCTTTACCATCACCCTCGATGAGTAAATCCAACCCACATAGATTACACTCAATCAGAATCTGAACCCCAAAACATAAACATGGCTCTCTATATTTTCCAAGAATGAGAAAATGGATATCTCTCAATGCATATTCTATGATTCCATGAACTAAATCTATAACGTTCAGCAACACCCAGTCCATCCTTAGAAACTCACCTAAAAATCATCGATGGTGTACATACCATCATCCATCTCCACATGTACCACCCCCATGAGCATAAACTCCATGATTTCCCTCATCAAACCAACACTACTAGAAATATGGGCATTTGAGCCCTACTACCTATAGCGACCTCCATTGGCGGTCGCTAAGTCTCCTTAAAAAAAGGGGATTCTGCTCCCCCCCTCTCCACTCTTGTGATCCCCCCCACCTCCCCGAACCCTTCCCCCCCATCGCCCCCCACCCCCCCACCGCACGCCCTCCCCGCCGCCCCGCCACCGCACGCCCTCCCCGGCGCCCCACCCTCCGCAGCCCCGCCCTCCGCCGCCCCGCCCTCAGCCGGCCCGCCCTCCACAGCCCCGCCCTCCACCGGCCCGCCCTCCGGCCGGCCTCCCTCTACCGGCGACCCTCCGATGTTCGGCCGCCCTCCAGCTGCCCTCCGACCGCCCTCTGCCGGCCCCGCACTCCTCCGGCCGCCCTCCGCCCTACGGCCGCCCTGCTGCCACCCTGCGGCCTCCCTCTGCCCTCAAGCCTCCCGCCACCCACCTCCTACAGCCCGGAAGCCCTCCGGCAGCCCTCCGCTGGCCCCGCCCTCCCCGGCCGCCCACCGCCCGCCCTCCGCCATCCGGCTCCAGCCGCCCTCTGCCCTGCGGCCGCCCTGCGGCCTCCCGCCACCCGCCTCCGGCATCCCGGAAGCCCTCGGGAGCCCTCAGGCAGCCCTCCGGCCTCCCTCTGGCCTTCGGCCTCCATCCCCTCCGGCCTCCGACCTCCGCCCTCTGGCCTTCGGCCTCCAGCCCCTCCTCACTTTTTGAAGTTTATTCAGTTATAACTATTTAAGGTGATTTAACTCATGTTATATTGATGTTATTGTCGGTGTATCTTTCCATTGAGGTATTCTTCATTTGTTTCACATGCTTCTTGAATTTTTATTAAGTTAATTTGAAATTTGGCTATGCATTGATTGGTTTTGTACATAATTTGTATATCTGTTTTGTGAAATCTCTGATTCTTTAAATTCATTCCAAACTAATTATTCAATCACTTTTTGCTTGGTTAACAACTGTACAAGTTTGATTTTTTTAAAAACAATCCAATTTATCGTTTGGACATTTTGGATAGTCCCCTTACTAATATTTTCCATTACTGCAAGAATGTCAGGGGAAGAGGCAGAAGACCCACATCATCCATCTGAGTCATCTATGTATCAGGGTAGAGGTATGTTGGAATGTCATTGTCTCTATTTTTTATGTAATTAAAAAACATATATATATATATATATATATATATATATATTTATAACATCTGAAAATTTGTATATAAAATTGTTTTCAACAGGATCAGACCTGACTGCTTCTTTCTCTCGCAGGAGAGGCCCTGGTCGTCACATATTATCATGGAATTCCGACATGACTTTTGATGTTTCATTTGATGAGGTATTTCATCCTGTAGGAAGGAATGCCCCTGTATTTATTCGTCAGTTGGGTCATATCATACGTGATCCACATCGATTCCCATTGACAATGCGTGACTAGGATTCTATCCCTCATGACATATTAGATCGTCTTTGGAGGGAGGTTCAGGTAAGAAGACCATTTTAATTTATTCTCTATGTATAAACAATAATTACATATGTGATTTTTTTCTTTAATGGAAAAATTTGAAAGTATGTCCTGATGAGTTTCGGCCAGTGTGTATGAGTAAATGTTGTAAGATGTGGAAAGACTATGAAGGCAAAGTCAAGAGGGACCACTGGGTACCAAATGTGGGTGCCCCAGACATTCTAGAAAAAGTCCTGAGAGGTGTCCTCCCAGCTTAGTGGCGTGATTTAGTTGCATATTGGTCCACTGAGGGTGTTGCGGTTTGTATATTTATTTTGGTATATATATTTTCAAGAACGTGTGATTTGTTTGATATTTGAATGAATTTAATGTAGGAGGTATCTACACGCCATTCTGAGAATCGAGCGTTGAAGGGACCACATCACAGGCTCGGGACTCGTCACATGTCTCAGATCCGACATGAGGTATTTATTATTCATTTTTTAATTTTATTAATTAATACGGTTTTGTGTTTATATTCTATTCATATATAGTTGTGGGAGCAAGGTGAACAAACTGATAAAATTTCGGTGTGGATGAGGACTCGTGATCGCAATGATCCAGAGGATGCAGCATTGATAGTAAGTGCTTGTACTCATTACCGATACTTACATAAAATCTTTATATTAATATATATATATATATATATATATTTAATTATTTCACAGGCTCAATTTGAAGTTGAATTAGAACATCTTCCAGAGGACCAACGACAGCTTCCCATGCGAAGGGATGAGATATTTCATCGCATCATTGGTCGAGACGGACATGGATGTAGTTTGACCTATGGAACAGGGATTCCTCATTCTGTAGTGTCACGCGCTGCGGTTGTCGGTCCTACTGTTGCTCAGATGTCACAACAACTATCAGATTTCGAGGCACGGCTGTGGGCTTCCGAGGAGGCAAATGCGCAATTGGCTGCTGAGGTTAGAGCACTGCTGGAATATGTGCGTTCGGGTGATGGTGCAGGGGATCACACGACGCAGGTTCATACTGTATTTATTTATTTAATTTAAATTATTTTTGTTATGAAAATATTCATAATGTTTATTTGTTGTAGGACCTTGGCCCACCGGATGGAGGTCAGTGATGAACACCCATGACGCATCACGAGGTGTGTTTCTACTTTTAATGGTAGGGTTGTTATTGATATTTATGTTGGGTTCTAGTGAGTTTTTTTGTGATTTGGATAGCTTTTTTTCATTTAATTTTCAATGTTTAGAATTGTATGTTCTGTAATATTTTTTTAAAAAATACCTGATTTCTAATATAAATCATTAAACTTGTTTATGCCGAATGAGCTGAGATCACTATCTGTAGTCCCTGTCCTAACCCGGACAGCCCTCCCTGCACTCCGGACAGCCCTCCCCGCACCCCGGACAATCCCCCCACCACAGAATGCTCTCCTCCACCCCGGACAGCCCTCCCCGCACTCTGGATAGCCCTCCCCGCACTCTGGACAGCCCTCTCCGCACCCCGGACAGCCCCCCGCACCCCGGACAGCCCCCCGCACCCCCGGACAGCCCCCCGCACCCCGCACAGCCCCCCTCACTCCGAACAGCCCTCCCTGCACAGCCCTCCTCACTCCGAATGTCCTGAAATCAGATGACATCAAAGGGTGAGTGAATTGTGACGTGGTCGAGCAGACGGCACGTTAATCGGACGTGTCGTGTGCCCGCGGTGACCGGGAACGCCGTTCCGGTGTCATAAAAGGCCAAAACAGGCGTCTTACGGTCAAAGTCATAGAGGACCACATCGAAATGACCTTAAATCACAGGTAAACAATATAATTATTATTCATGATGGGTACGCGCAGACGACACATCAATCGGCCGTGCGGTCTGCGCGGTAAGGCTCATTATGCGTTCTTTAAGTGATGCGCGCTTGATAAACGTGCGTGGGGGGTCCAAACGGGCCGAATGAGGTCCGAATGGCCTGAAATCCGAATGGCCTGAAATCAGACGATGTCAAAGGGTGAGTGAATTGTGACGTAGTCGAGTAGATGACACGTCAATCGGATTTGTCGTTTGACCGTGGCGACCGGAAACACGTTTCCGATGTCATAAACGGCCAAAACGGGCGTCTGACGGTCAAAGTCATAGCGGACAACATCGGATTGACCTGAAATCACAGGGAAACAATCTAATTATTATTTGTGACGTGTACATGTAGACGGCACGTCAATCAGACGTGCGGTTTGCGTGGTAGGGCTCATTATGCGTTCTTTAAGTGATGCGCGCGCTTGATAAACGCGCGTGGGGGGTCCAAATGGGCCGAACGAGGTCCAAATGGCCTGAAATGAGACGAAGTCAAAGGGTGAGTGAATTGTGATGTGGTCGAGCAGACGGAACGTCAATCGGATGTGTTGTTTGACCGTGGTGACCGGAAACACGTTTCCAGTGTCATAAACGGCCAAAACGGGCGTCTGACGGTAAAGGAATAGTGGACAACATAGGATTGACCTGAAATCATAGGTAAACAATCTAATTATTATTCGTGACATGTACGTGCAGACGGCATGTCAATCGGATGTGCGGTTTGCGCGGTAGGGCTCATTATGCGTTCTTTAAGTGATGTGTGCGCTTGATAAACGCGTGTGGGAGGGTCCAAACATGCCGAATGAGGTCCGAATGGATTGAAATCAGACGAAATCAAAGGGTGAGTGAATTGTGACGTGGTCGAGCAGACGACACGTCAATTGGACGTGCCGTGTGCCCGCGGTGACCGGGAACGCCGTTCTGATGTCATAAACGGCCAAAACGGGCGTCTGACGGTCAAAGTCATAGAGTCCCACATCGGAATGACCTGAAATCACATGGAAACAATATAATTATTATTCGTGACGTGTACGCACATACGGAACGTCAATCGGACGTGCGGTCTGCGCGGTAGGGCTCATTATGTGTCCTTTAAATGATGTGCGCGCTTGATAAACGCGCGTGGGGGGGGGGGGGGGGTCCCAATGGGCCGAACGCGGTCCGAATGGCCTGAAATCAGACGAAGTCAAAGGGTGAGTGAATCGTGACATGGTCGAGCAGACATCACGTCAATTAGATATGTCGTTTGACCGTGGTGACCGGAAACACGTTTCTGGTGTCATAAACGGCCAAAACGGGCGTCTGACGGTCAAAGTCACAGCGGACAATATCGGATTGACCTGAAATCACGGGGAAACTATCTAATTATTATTATTGACATGTACGTGCAGACAGCACGTCAATAGGACGTGTGATCTGCGTGGTAGGGCTCATGATGAGTTCTTTAAGTGATGCGCGCGCTTGATAAACGCGTGTGGGGGGGTCCAAACGGGCCGAATGAGGTCTGAATGGCTTGAAATCTGAAGACATCATAGTTTGAGTGAATTTTGACGTGGTCGAGTAGAAGGCACGTCAATAGGATGTGTCGTTTGACCGTGGCGACCGGAAATGCGTTTCCGGTTTAATAAACGGCCAAAACGGCGTCTGACGGTCAAAGTCATAGCAGACGACATCAGATTGACCTGAAATCACAGGGAAACAATCTAATTATTATTCGTGACGTGTACGCGCAAACGGAACGTCAATTGGACGTGCAGTCTGCGCGGTAGGGCTCATTATGCATTTATTAAGTGTTGTGCGTGCTTGATAAACGCGCGTGGGGGGTCCAAACGGGCCGAACGAGGTCCGAATGGACTGAAATCAGACGACGTCAAAGGGTGAGTGAATTGTGACGTGGTCGAGCAGACGACACGTCAATTGGACGTGCCGTGTGCCCGCGGTGACCGGAACGCCGTTCCGGTGTCATAAACGGCCAAAACGGGCATCTGACGGTCAAAGTCATAGAGGACGACATCGGATTGACCTGAAATCACAGGGAAACAATCTAATTATTATTCGTGACTTGTACGCACAGACGGCACGTCAATCGGACATGCGGTCTGCGCGGTAGGGCTCATTATGCATTATTTAAGTGATGCGCACGTTTGATAAACACGCGTCGGGGGTTCAAATGGGCCGAACGAGGTCTGAATGGCCTGAAATAAGACGAAGTCAAAGGGTGAGTGAATTGTGACGTGGTCGAGGAGACGACACGTCAATCGGATGTGTCGTTTGACCGTGGACACCGGAAACGCGTTTCCGGTGTCACAAACGGCCAAAACGGGCGTTTGACGGTCAAAGTCATAGAGGATGACATCAGATTGACCTTAAATCACAGAGAAAACAATCTAATTATTATTTGTGACGTGTACGGGCAGACGACAAGTCAATTGGAAGTGCGGTCTGTGCGGTAGGGATCATTATGTGTTCTTTAAGTGATGCGTGCGTTTGATAAACGCGCGTGGGGGGTCCAAACTGACCGAACAAGGTCCGAATGGCCTGAAATCAGTTAAAATCAAAGGGTGAGTGAATTGTGACATGGTCGAGCAGACGGCACGTCAATCGGATGTGTCGTTTGACCGTGGCGACCAGAAACATGTTTTCGGTGTCACAAACGGCCAAAACGGGCGTCTGACGGTCAAAGTGATAGCGGACGATATCGGATTGACCAGAAATCACAGGGAAACAATCTAATTATTTTTCGTGACGTGTACGTGCAGACGGCACGTCAATCAGACGTGCGGTTTGCGCGGTAGGACTCATTATGCGTTCTTTAAGTGATGTGCGCGCTTGATAAACGCGCGTGGGTGGGGGGGGGGGGGGGTCCAAACGGGTCAAACGAGGTTCGAATGGCCTGAAATCAGATGACATCAAAGGGTGAGTGAATTGTGACGTGGTCGTGTAGACGGCATGTCAATCGGATGTGCCGTGTGCTCGCGGTGGCCGGGAACGCCGTTCCGATGTCATAAACTGCCAAAACGGGCGTCTGACGGTCAAAGTCATAGAGTCCCACATCGGAATGACCTAAAATCAAAGGGAAACAATATAATTATTATTCGTGACGTGTACGCGCAGACGGCATGTCAATCGGATGTGTCGTTTGACCGTGGTGACCAGAAACGCGTTTCCAGTGTCATAAACGGCCAAAACGGGCGTCTAACGGTCAAAGTCATAGAGGACGACATTAGATTGACCTGAAATCACAGGAAAGCAATCTAATTATTATTCGAGACGTGTACGCGCAGATGGCACGTCAATAGGACCTGCGATCTGCGCGGTAGGGCTCATTATGCGTTCTTTAAGTGATGCGTGCGCTTGATAAACGCGCGTGGGGGGGGGGGGTCCAAACGGGCCGAACGAGGTCCGAATGTCCTGAAATCAGAATACATCAAAGGGTTAGTGAATTTTGACGTGTTCGAGCAGACGCCATGTCAATCGGACGTGCCGTGTGCCCGCGGTGACCGGGAACGCCGTTCCGGGGTCATAAACGGCCAAAACGGGCATCTGACAGTCAACGTCATAGAGGACGAAATCGGATTGACCTAAAATCACAGGGAAACAATCCAACTATTATTCACGACATGTACGCACAGAAGGAATGTCAATCAGATATGCGGTCTACGCGGGTAGGGCTCATTATGCGTTCTTTATGTGTTGTGCGCGCTTGCTAAACTCACGTGGGGGGGTCCAAACGGGCCGAACGAGGTCCTAATGACATGAAATCAGACGACGTCGAAGGGTGAGACAATTGTGATGGGGTCCAGCAGACGGCACGTCAATCGGCCGCACCGTGTTCCCGTGGTGACCGGGAACGCCGTTCCGGTGTCATAAACGGCCAAAACGGGCGTCTGACGGTCAAATTCATAGAGGACGACATCAGATTGACCTAAAATCACAGGAAAACAATCTAATTATTATTCGTGACGTGTATGCGCAGACGGCACAACAATCGTACATGCGGTCTGCGCGGTAGGGCTCATTGTGCATTCTTTAAGTGATGTGCGCGCTTGATAAACGCGCGTGGGGGGGGGGGGGGGGGGGGGTCCAAACGGGCCAAAAGAGGTCCGAATGGCCTGAAATCAGACGAAGTCAAAGTGTGAGTGAATTTTGATGTGGTCGAGCAGACGGCACATCAATCAGACATGCCGTGTGCCCGCGGTGTCTGGGAAGGCCGTTCGGGTGTCATAAACGGCCAAAACGGGCGTCTGACGGTCAAAGTCATAGCGGACGACATCAGATTGACCTGAAATCACAGGGAAACAATCTAATTATTTTTTCGTGATGTGTACGCGCAGACGACATGTCAATCGGACGTGCGGTCCGCGCGGTAGGTCGCATTATGCGTTCTTTAAGTGTTGCCCGTGTTTGATAAACGCGCGTGGGGGGGGGGGGGGGTCCAAACGGACTGAAAGAGGCCCCAATGACCTGAAATCAGACGACGTCGAAGGGTGAGTTAATTTTGACGTGGTCGAGCAGACGGCACGTCCATCAGATGTGTCGTTTGACCGTGGCGACCGGAAACGCGTTTCGGGTGTCATAAACGGCCAAAACGGGCGTCTGACGGTCAAAGTCATAGCGGACGATATCGGATTGACCTGAAATCATACTGAAACAATATAATTATTATTCGTGACGTGTACGTGTAGACGGCACGTCAATCGGATGTGCGGTTTGCGCGATAGAACTCATTATGTGTTTTTTAAGTGATGCGCGTGCTTGATAAACGCGCGTGGGGGGGTCCAAACGGGTCGAACGAGCTCCGAATGGCCTGAAATCATATTACATAAAAGGGTGAGTAAATTGTGACGCGGTTGTGCAGACGGCACATCAATCGAACGTGCCGTGTGCCCGCAGTGACCAGGAACGCCGTTCCGGTTTCATAAACGGCCAAAACGGGCGTCTGACAGTCAAAGTCATATCGTCCCACATTGGAATGACCTAAAATCACAGGGAAACAATATAATTATTATTCGTGATGTGTACGCGCAGATGACACGTCAATCGAATGTGTCGTTTGACCGTGGTGACCGGAAACGCGTTTCCGGTGTCATAAACAGCCAAAACGGGCGTCTGACGGTCAAAGTCATAGTGGACGACATCAGATTGACCTGAAATCACAGGGAAACAATCTAATTATTATTCTTGATGTGTACGCGCAGACAGCACGTCAATCGGACGTGCGGTCTGCGCGGTAGGGCTCATTATGCATTCTTTAAGTCATGCGCGCGATTGATAAATGCGTGTGGGGGTCCAAATGGGCCGAACGAGGTCCGAATGGCCTGAAATCAGACGGCATCAAAGGGTGCGTAAATTGTGACGTGGTCAAGCAGACGAAACGTCAATCGGACGTGTTGTGTGCCCGCGGTGACCGGGAACGCTGTTCTAGTGTCATAAACGGCCAAAACGGGCGTCTAACGGTCAAAGTCATAGCGGACAACATCGGATTGACCTGAAATCTCATGGAAACAATCTAATTATTATTCGTGACGTGTACGCGTAGACGGCACGTCAATCAGACGTGCGATCTGTGCAGTAGTTCTCATTATGTGTTCTTTAAGTGTAGCGCGCACTTGATAAACGCGCGTGGGGGGGGGGGGTCCAAACAAGACGAACGAGGTCCTAATGACCTGAAATCGTACTATGCCAAAGGGTGAGTGAATTGTGACGTGGTCGAGCAGACGACACGTCAATCGGCCGCACCGTGTGCCCGCAGTGACCGGGAATGCCGTTCCGGTGTCACAAACGGCCAAAACGGGCGTCTGACTATCAAAGTCATAGCGGACGACCTCGAATTGATCTGAAATCACATGGAAACAATCTAATTATTATTCGTGATGTGTACGCGTAGACGGCACGTCAATCGGACGTGCGGTCTGCGCTGTAGGGCTCATTATGCGTTCTTTAAGTGATACGCGCGCATGATAAACGCGCATAGGGGGTCCAAACGGGTCGAAAGAGGTCCGAATGGCCTAAAATCAGACGACGTCAAAGTGTGAGTGAATTGGGACGTGGTTGAGCAGACGGAATGTCAATCGGACGTGCCGTGTGCCCGCGGTGACCGGGAATGCCGTTCCGGTGTCATAAACGGCCAAAACGGGCGTCTGACGGTCAAAGTCATAGCGAACGACATCGGATTGACCTGAAATCACAGGGAAAAAATCTAATTATTATTCTTGATGCGTACGCGCAGAGGGCACATCAATCAGATGTGCGGTCTGCGCGGTAGGGCTCATTATGTTTTCTTTAAGTGTTGTGCACGTTTGATAAACGAGCGTGGGGGGAGGGGGGGGGGGGTCCAAAAGGGCCGAACGAAGTCCTAATGACCGGAAATCAGACGACGTAAAAGGGTAAGTGAATTGTGATGTGGTCGAGCAGACGACACGTCAATCGGCCGCACCGTGTGCCCGCGGTGACCGGGAACGCCGTTCCGGTGTCATAAACGGCCAAAACGGGCGTCTGACGGTCAAAGTCATAGCAGACGACATCGGATTGACCTGAAATAATAGGGAAACAATCTAATTATTATTCGTGACATGTATGCGTAGACGGCACATCAATCGGACATGTGGTCTGTGCGGTAGTGCTCATTATGCGTTCTTTAAGTAATGCGCGCGCTTGATAAACGCGCGTGGTGGGGTCCAAACGGGCTGAACGTGGTCCGAATGGCCTGAAATCAGACGACGTCTAAGGGTGAGTGAATTTTGACATGGCCGAGAAAACGACACATCAATCGTACGTGCCGTGTTCCAACGGTGACCGGGAACGCCGTTCCGATGTCATAAACGGCCAAAACGTGCATCTGACGGTCAAAGTCACAGCAGACGACATCAGATTGACCTAAAATCACAGGGAAACAATCTAATTATTATTCGTGACATGTACGCGTAGACGACACGTCAATCGAACATGCGGTCTGCGCGGTAGGGCTCATTATGCGTTTTTTAAGTGTTGCGCGCACTTGATAAACTCGCGTGGGGGGGGGGGGGGTCCAAACGGGCCGAATGAGGTCCTAATGACCTGAAATCAGACGAAGTCAAAGGGGGATTGAATTTTGATGTGGTTGAGTAGACGGCATGCCAATCGGCCGCACTGTGTGCCCGCGGTGACCGGGAACGCCGTTCCGGTGTCATAAACGGCCAAAACGGGCGTCTGAAGGTCAAAGTCATAGCGGACGACATCGGATTGACCTGAAATCACAGGGAAACAATATAATTATTATTCTTGACGTGTACGCGTAGACGGTACGTCAATCGGATGTGCGGTCTACGCGGTAGGTCTCATTATGCGTTCTTTAAGTGATGCGCGCGCTTGATAAACGCGCGTGGGGGGTCCAAACGGTACGAATGAGGTCCGAATGGCCTGAAATCAGACGACATTAAAGGGTGAGTGAATTGTGACGTGGTCGAGCAGACGACATGTCAATCAGATGTGTCGTTTGACCGTGGTGACCAGAAACGCGTTTCCGATGTCATAATACATCAAAAACGGTGTGAGATGGTCGAATTCGGAGAAAACGTGCTCTGAATGACCTGAAATGATAGCATTTATTAAATTGGGGGGTTTTAAATTATCACCATGATTTGATGTCAGATTTAATTTTATTATATGTATATAATAACTGAATAATTATGTTTAATTTACGTTTGTTTTGTTTTTTTGTCTTATTGTAAGTTTTGAAGCAGAAGATTGAAATCGATGGACCTGCTTGGATCGTTGAAGCACGTTTATCGTTTATGGTGATTTTGATGTTTATGATGTTTGAAATTGTTTTCCATTTTTTATTATTGTTTCCTTGTTTTATGTCTTCTTTTCCACCATGAAGAAAAAAACACAATTTGTACATTTCATTAAAAAAATGAAAAATATTTTATTTAATATTATATATATAAATATTTTCATTAATATATATATATATATATATATTATTTAATAAATAAATATATATTTTTTATTTAATAAATAAATATATATTTTATTTAATATTATATATATAAATATTTTCTTTAATATATATATATATTTTTATTTATTGAATATATATATTTTATTTAATATTATATATATAAATATTTTCATTATTATATATATATATATTTGATTTAATAAATATATATATTTATTTTGTTATGAATTTGTAATTTTTTTTTCAAGTTTAGCGACTGCCAAAGGCGGTCGCTATAGCCTGCCTGCTGTCTGGGCACCATTAGCGACCGCCATTGGCGGTCGATAATGGTGCCCACGAGGCAGCCTACAGTGACCGCCAAGCGGTCGCTGAAGGCGGTATTTCGGCCACCTATAGCGACCGCCATTGGCGGTCGCTAAAGCCCTACAGCGACGGAGCAGATGCGACCGCCAATGGCGGTCGCTGGGCGGTCGCTATAGGGCATTAGCGACCGCCAATGGCGGTCACTAATGGCCTTTTTTTAGTAGTTCAAAACACCTTCAACTCACTTAGAATAAATCTAGAGCTTATCAACATACCTAGGATGATGTTATGGTGTTAGGAATTATCATCCCTAGCTGATGTATAGTAAGAAGTTGTTTAGGAACACCACCACCAACATATCCATTATTGATGTCACCCCCACTAAGGAACCCCATAACCTGCAAGAGATTTTAGGCTTCCCTACCCTAGACATACCATCATCACTCAACCACCTCCACTCCATGATAATCCACCAAGAAGTTATGAACAATAATTTCCTTTAGAACTACTTCCAAAATACCACCCGAGTTCTTTTGGTACGTCCGTAATAGTTAACAATTGAACACAACATTTCACCACACCAAGAAAAACCAACTATGTCTCATATAACCACACTTCCTGCCATGGGTTTATAGAGAATGACATACACTTATACCAATCAAAATCACACCTTAAAAATGTGTACCCATGTTTGTCCCTCATTAAATCTATAGAGGTTTTGTGCTTTCCTATGTCCACTCTTATAATGAATTTAGTTCCCACAATCCAACTATCACCTCAGCTTAGACCAAAGAACGCTTACTCAACAAACTATACCTCTTATTTAGATATCCTCATCGGCCCAAGGCATTCTCAACATCATACCCAATAACCAAACCCTTCATAAAACCAATATCATCTACGTGACCACCCTCACCTTAGGTGACACCTTCAAAACGAAATCATATATCCATGCTTTACTCACCCTTATATCGTTTGTCCGAAAAAACATCAAGGCCTCCACTATTCATCAACCAAGAATACGAGTTAGGAATCTATGAGACACAACTCTTCGAAACAAACCGTACATACTACAATAAACACTCTAGTTCCATTAGGATGAATTAGGTCACAACTATACCGTTTAACCGAAACATACTGGTACTCATATGTATCGATTCCACCTCTGAAGTTTCTCTAATTCCTTATATTCTAAGGAACCCACATCACTGGGATAACCTCCCATGAGGTCACTGTTTATTTATAAGGCCCCAGCCTTAAACCTTACTTAATCTTGAGTTATTACAAGATTACACATTGAGGATCTTTTCAGGTTTAGAGTTTTAGAGAATTAGATCATGAAACTTGCATTACATTCCACATTTAAACAAAGTGGTTACATAAAAGACAGTATTCATTCTTCCCATCAACGGAAACATATTTAAAATATAACACGGATTCTTTCTTGAAACATCCTTGACCCTATCATCACATCATGTACCTTTACCTTGACCTGTGAAAAACATTTCAAAAACTTGGGATGAGCATAAAAAGCTCAGTAAGGGTTATAAAAATATGGAAAGGAAACATGAGTACATGTATACATAAGAGTGAAATCATACTTTACCCATAAAACATATGCATATCAAATCATGAATAAATCATAGAAATCATAAGACATAAAAGGTAACTTGAGGCATTCATAACATTCTTACGTAGGGAGTAACCCTCTTAGTTATGTTTTGGAATACCCATCACAGTATATTCCCTAAATCTCTTCGGAGAAACCTTAATGTTTCACTCCTTCGCGTTACCCAATGCATTGGAGAGCTATATCAGGCTCACCCACCCTTAGTTTATCACGGAACCACCCGTTTTCACAACAATGCCCAAGAACCATAACATAAATGTATCACATAAAACATTCATAATGGAAACATAACATTTCCACTTTTCAATCACAATATAACATTGTAGTATATTGAAATAATGAATCCATTCAAAAAGAAACCATTTCCAAAACCATTTAAAACATTTAATAAAGAGATTTTTGAATCAAAGTGTCCCATACCACCTTGAAGCTTAAAATTTTAAACCATTAATATCCATATAAATAAATCCTTAAAACCATTTTTAAAACATGGATATTAATAAGAAAAAATAATTAAAACATTTAAAACGATATTTTGGTTAAAGGGGTTTTACCAAAATTAGAGACACTTGAATACAATAATTGAGGAATAAAATTTAGACAGAACTTTATAATATCATGAGAATAAATGGATTCATGATATAATACTCAAAGGACAGTATATACACCATATAAGAGTGAATTGGTGCATAACAACAATGAACCGTCAATAGAAATATCAAATGTGATGAAATCCCTTATAAAGAAGGTATCCTTAAATTAAGGACAAATAAATCTAAAAAATATGTGTGAAAAATGTAAATACACCCAATATAAGTGGATATTAATTGTAAAACAATGAAAGTCCATTCACACATATTCAATGGATGACATATTCAATGACTACATGTTGAACCCAAAGAAATCGAAATTGGGTTAAAAAGTTCCCTTGACAGCCTAACGACATCACATCAAAATGAGTTGATGAGAGATAAAAAGTGTATCTCCTCACTTGGACATAAAATTTACATCAATAAGGATATATGAGAACATATCCCAACATAACAATATGTAAATTAAAAGACCCAACAAAAGAAGTCTTTTAAAAAAAGGAGGGTTAATGGTTCCCTTACCGACTTGGGTATCTTTCAAAACATACACCCCATGAAAGAAGAAAAATAGATCATTGATGTAAATACTCATAAACGAAAGTATATTACACAAATAGTAGAATAATGGGCAGTACATACACCACTCAATGGAATTTGTGGAAAATGTAGCATAAATCTCACGGGAATAAAAGTGAGATGAAAAATCCCTTACGAAAACTCGGCAGCCTAACGACGCCACATAAAACTTCCGAATATGGATTGATGAGATAAAATAGGGTATCTCATCACATTACAATAAAATTTACAGCAAGAAGAATATAAAATAACATCCCCCAATATTACAAAGAGGATATTAAAGAAAGTGACATAAAGGAGAGTACTTAAAAAGAAAGAGAGAGGTTAGATCTCTTACGAAAGTTCGGCAGCCTAACGGCGCCACTCAAAACTTCCAAAATGGATTGATGAGAGAGAATAGGGTCTCTCATCACATGAACATAAAAATTACAGTAAGTTTAATATAAAAGATCATCCCAATAAAAAGAAAGATGAGCTTTAAAAGGAATGACATAAAAATGTGTACTTAAAAAGAAAGAGAGGAGTAGGATCCCTTACCTCAGGTCCGACTTGACTCGATCGTTCTTTAATCTCCTGAATAATAAACATGAGTTAATTTCTACTTCCTTAAGAACCATTTTTAAGTTCATTATTCCTTTTATATCACGTATTACCATGTCATAACCATTATGTAATCATTTAAGTTAATAATATTTGTTTTGCTGATATTTGGTTCTTACGTCGAAAGTGGACTTCTTACAATTACATGTTGTTCGTGTGGCCAAATGTTTATTATATCCAGAATTGTATTCATGATTTAGATATCATATATTTCATATATATCCAGTAAATGCATGCATTTATAACATTACATAATCATTTAGAGGTAAGAAATGAAATGCATCGTTCATGGAGACGGTAAGCCGTACGTACGAATGAACGCTACTTTCATTTATATTTCGTATTTTATAGAATGGAATCATAATGATATAAAGGTATATTATAATTACAATATAATATCATATATAAAATCATAGTTCCATCCTTTATACGTCCCACATATGGTATTTAACGAATCAAATCACTTTGAGGGGGCGGTAGTCTGCATTTCCTTAAATGAAGATATCGCATTTACCCGTAATGGAAACCATAAAGGTATGTCCAAAATGAAAAAAAAGAAGCTTAAGGAAAACATAAACATTTTATATATCATATATAAAAATAGTGACATCATAATGGCCACCTTTGATGGTGTTAAATGAGTATTGAACAATCATCGTTTCCGGAGACAGAATTTCTCCATCCACGGAAACCGTATGTTCTTTAACCATTTGATGTAGTTGTGTGAGAGTGTAGCTCGAATAAATCTTATAACAAAATCCTAGTATATTGAAGATTCTGGTGTTGTTACAAAAGAAGTAAATAAAAAGAGTTTAGGGGGTTGGAGAAGCAAAATAAAACAAATGAACATGAGAGAATGAATTACCTTTAAAAGTGTAACTCCATTTGATTTGAGCCTAAAGGATTTCTCTGAAAGGATTATTCCCAAAGGGAATCCTCTAGGATGAGGAGAGGGATGTGGAGAGAGTAAATGGGCAGGGGTTGGACGAGCCAAAGGCTTGAGGAGTGTGTGAAATGAGGTAGAGGTGGGGGCCTTTTATAAGAGGAGAGGAGGGGCACTTTTGGAAAGTAAGAAATATTACTTTATTTGAAAACGTGTTTCAGTTTTAAAAGGCCCCACATTGATATAATTCGTGGATAAGGTGATAAGGGTTCGAAATACACCCATCCAATAAGTTTTGGACATGTGTAGGTCATAGAGTTTACATTATCTTCTCATTTTATTTAAATCGTCAGATAATGATATCATCGCTGCATCATTATGATGTCATAAATAATTTAATTTATTTAATGTCTAAAAATTATAAAAAATTACTATGATGTAGGAAATATATTTATCTTTCCAATTACTGTTTATAATAAAAGTTCTGACTTGTATAACCCCACTTAAAAATTGTTTTAGTAAAACATATCATGTTTGTGTCATTTTTACTTTTACATTAAATAAAAAAGTTATTTATGTCATTTCCCAACCAAGGTGGCTCCATGGGGTCTCCAAGTTGTCTCATGGCTTTTCTAGGTCGGCCATTACACATCCAATGAGGTTAGGACATGTGTCAAGTTCATTTGATATTATTAAAACATCATTTTTACCTTAAACTACACTAATTACCTCTAATCGCAATTAAAAACTTAATAAGTTACTATTCACCAAAAAATTATTTTTATCCCATTGAACCAAATTTTACTTCTTAATAAAAACCATGTATGTCGGATTTTTTAAATTCAAAACACAAAGATGACAAAATTTCATTTAAACAGGAAAATCAGTTTTTATAAGTAGCACTTAGTGGTGCCACTATTCATCAAAAATTGATGTTTTGCAGAAAAATCCCAAAAATTCACCCTAAGATATATTTGATATTCCAAATTAAAAAATGAATTCTATTTTACAAAATTAAAAACATATAAGTGACATTAATTAATTTAATAATTAATTCCCGCTGTCAGAGCAAATAGTGTGTTTTTATAAAACAATAAGTATCAAAAGATTGACACTAGTTTAAGTCTGATTTCAAAGTGAAATTAATTCCAACGACCACTATTGGATTTAATGGTAAAAATATATTCTAATTTCACTTTAAAACCAATTAAAAATATAATCTAATCATATAAATAAATTAGATTAAAAAGAGGTTTTGAATTAAAATACAACATTTTACACTATTCATTTAAAAAATGAACTTTATCGGAAAGATACCAAAAATTTACACAAAGTAAATTTTGATGTCCTGATTCTTAATAAGAGTTTTATTTGGTCCAAAATAATGTTTAATAGTGAACAAAACTATATTTAATGATTTTTCAACATCAAAAGGTGATAAGTGAACCTTTAGTGAAAACTAGGGCATATACGCCTAAAATTGAATTCTTTCCGTATTTTAAGCCTCTATCCTTTATTGGATAATTGTAAAAACATTTAAAAACATATATAATCATATTTTAGTTATTTCTATCCATTCCCACCATTACAACGGCTACATGTTAACTACCATTTAAAATAATATTATTTTATTATTAGAGTGCAACGTAAGATTCCCAAGAAACTCGTTGTTGCGTGTTGGGTACGCCATCGAGCATAGAGTACCCTTTAAAGTCATATCATTATTTTATTCACAAATATGGATAAACATGAAAATGTCATATTCTTTATTTACCTGGGGTGTTACATCCTTCCCCCCTTTTTGGGAATTGCATCCTCGCAATTTTTAAAATTGATCTTGTAAATATCCTTGAAAGTCCCACATCGGAACAAGAGTCGGTAAAACAATCACTTTAAAATAAAGAAAGATAAGCACAAAGGTCACCCGACATAACCCATACTAAGATTACAAGTATGAAAATATGGACATGGAGTAAAAAACAAAGGGTCATGTTCTGATGGAGAGTGATAGAAAACATGTTTATGAGAAAGTTTACCACAAGAAAATCACAAACTTGTGATGGGTTAAACTGTATTCGATTCCCCAGTAGGAAAAGTTAATAGAAAACATTTTTGTTTCAAGTTACTTTTTATTGAAGAATTTATTCATAAGGAAACATAATCACTTATCATGTTTACTTTCAACTTTTACTAGATTCCTTAATCAAACTCATATTTTTCCAAAAGACGAGTATTTAGGGAGACTTGTTCGCATTAAGAGTGCTATAATCAACTTCTAGAGAATCACATAATCCACAAAAGAGAACTATATACATCCCATGTCTTTAGGCTTTAACCAAAACCAAAACCAAAAAGGTTAGTACAAGGTCAGATAATCCAGAAAAGGATAACCCATTAAAAAGAAAATCCATGCTTAATCTCCAAAATTTGTCCAACAAAACCCAAAGTTCAATGAGGACCATCCGATAAACAATTTGTCCATAAAATTATTCAATGTAAAACAATATAAGATTGAAACCCAAATATTTGAAGGATTTGGTCACATAGTCTTCCAAGTTAAATCGTAACATTTATCTCCAAACAATATGAGTTGCTCCTAAAGTCTCATATTGAAAAGTAATTAACCTAATCACATATCCTCTATGATAGGTTAATCATTTTCATAAATAACCCAAAATCAACTTACTCTTAAAAAAAGAATCAGTCAAACTAACCAGAGACTTCACGTAGTCCAGTGGTAGGCGATAAATACCAGTTGCACTTTTATTGTGGGTTCGATTCCCGCAGCTTTGTCCAACGCGACAGGTAGTCACATGGTCTACGTGTTGTCCTTTTTCCAAAACTATATAATTCTCAAATCATTCCCCAAAAAGGGATAAAATCATAAAAAATAACCATAACATAATTTAACCTCAATTTTATCTCATGACTTTCACTTCAATCATAACATATAGTAACCCATAATTACCACAAAATTAAGGATCATATAAACCCAAATGGTTCTTTATAACTATGTCCAAAAAAGAAAAGATAACTATTACTTGAATAAAATTTTCCTATATTAAACATCAGTGTTACACATAATATAAAAAGTCTTCTAATGTAACCCCATCATCAAAAGAGACTTAATACTCTTAAGAATTTCACCATAACTCTTGAAGCCCTTATATGTTGACATCTTACTCATTCAACATTCTTCATGATCCATTATCCATTCCTTTCCAACTTATTCCGAAATACCTCTTTCCTACAAACAAAATCATGAATCATATCCTAAGATTCCAAAATAGGAAAACGATAGTCATGAAATAGTACATACCTTTGATTGGTCATTGTTAGTTTCTTCATCCTCAATCGGAATGGCATTAGGTATTGGTAAATGAATATTGGTACGCTCTTGGTGACCCCATTCACGAAACATCTTCATAGGACATGTGTTTGCATAATGACCATGCACACCACATTTAAAATATTCAATTGATCCCTCAGAAAGAACTTCTTTCACTTTCCTCGAGTCAACTAGATGCTTCCTTTTTCCATGGAAGGTTCTTACTTTATGACCTTCATTTCCACATCTATATCATATTTCTATCCCTTTGAAACATTTTCCTAGGTGTTTCTTTCCACATCTTTGACACATAGGTTTTTTAACACACTTACCTTTATGATTATTACCTGTACATCCGTAGGGATTTGTTTCTTGCATATATGATGCCTTAGAGAAATCTCCAAGGATTAGGTGGTCAATCATGACTCCAGATAGTTGGTTGAGGATAATCATAAGAGTTCTCATTGCAGCTCCCATATCACTCAGTTGCTTTCTCAAAAAACTGTCACAGTTTCCTTCACATCCACTTTTACTTTGGTGCCTGCTAGATCCAGCCATTTACTAAAACCAAAAAGGCCAGTGTGAGTATATCAACAAAACCATCATGTACTAATGAGTAAGATAAACACTAAGATATACTTACTCATTCACTTTATCTAAATCTAGTACTCTTTCTGAAATCCTAACCATTATGGTAATGTCACTTATGCTTAAAGAATACCCTAACCTCTAAAGTTATCTAAACCGACCTCTGATACCAACTATAAGGCCCCAGCCTTAAACCTTACTTAATCTTGAGTTATTACAAGATTACACATTGAGGATCTTTTCAGGTTTAGAGTTTTAGAGAATTAGAATATGAAACTTGCATTACATTCCACATTTAAACAAATTGGTTACATAAAAGACAGTATTCATTCTTCCCATCAACAGAAACATATTTAAAATATAACACGGATTCTTTCTTGACACATCCTTGACCCTATCATCACATCATGTACCTTTCCCTTGACCTGTGAAAAACATTTCAAAAACTTGGGATGAGCATAAAAAGATCAGTAAGGGTTATAAAAATATGGAAAGGAAACATGAGTACATGTATACATAAGAGTAAAATCATACATTACCCATAAAACATAGGCATATCAAATCATGAATAAATCATAGAAATCATAAGACATAAAAGGTAACTTGAGGCATTCATAACATTCTTACGTAGGGAGTAACCCCCTTGGTTACGTTTTGGAATACCCATCACAGTATATTCCCAAAATCTCTTCGGAGAAACCTTAACATTTCACTCCTTCGCGTTACCCAATGCATTGGAGAGCTATATCGGGCTCACCCGCCCTTAGTTTATCACAGAACCACCCGTTTTCACAACAATGCCCAAGAACCATAACATAAATGTATCACATAAAAAATTCATAAAGGAAACATAACATTTTCACTTTTAAATCACAAAATAATATTTTAGTATATTGAAATAATGAATCCATTCAAAAAGAAACCATTTCCAAAACCATTTAAAACAATTAATAAAGAGATTTTTGAATCAAAGTGTCCCATACCACCTTGAAGCTTAAAATTTTAAACCATTAATATCCATATAAATAAATCCTTAAAACCATTTTTGAAACATGTATATTAATAAGAACAAATAACTAAAACATTTAAAACAATATTTTGGTTAAAGGGGTTTTACCAAAATTAGAGACACTTGAATACAATAATTGAGGAATAACATTTAGTCAGAACTTTATAATATCATGAGAATAAATGGATTCATGATATAATACTCCAAAGGATAGTATATACACCATATAAGAGTGAATTGGTGCATAACAACAATGAACCCTCAATAGAAATGTCAAATGTGATGAAATCCCTTATAAAGAAGGTATCCTTAAATTAAGGACAAATAAATCTCACAAATATGTGTGAAAAATGTAAATACACCCAATATAAGTGGATATTAAGTGTAAAACAATAAAAGGTCATTCACACATATTCAATGGATGACATATTCAATGACTACATGTTGAACCCAAAGAAATCGAAATTGGGTTAAAAAGTTCCCTTGACAGCCTAACGACATCACATCAAAATGAGTTGATGAGAGATAAAAAGTGTATCTCATCACTTGGACATAAAATTTACATCAATAAGGATATATGAGAACATATCCCAACATAACAATATGTAAATTAAAAGACCCAACAAAATAAGTCTTTTAAAAAAAAGGAGGGTGAAAGGTTCACTTACCGACTTGGGTATCTTTCAAAACATACACCCCATGAAAGAAAGAAAATAGATCATTGATGTAAATAATCATAAACTAAATTATATTACACAAATAGTAGAATAATGGGCAGTAAATACACCACTCAATGGAATTTGTGGCAAATGTAGCATAAATCTCACGGGAATAAAAGTGAGATGAAAAATCCCTTACGAAAACTCGGCAGCCTAACGACGCCACATAAAACTTCCGAATATGGATTGATGAGATCAAATAGGGTATCTCATCACATTAAAATACAATTTACAGCAAGAATAATATAAAATAACATCCCCCAATATTACAAAGAGGATTTTAAAGAAAGTGACATAAAGGAGAGTACTTAAAAAGAAAGAGAGAGGTTAGATCTCTTACGAAAGTTTGGCAGCCTAACGGCGCCACTCAAAACTTCCAAAATGGATTGATGAGAGAGAATAGGGTCTCTCATCACATGAACATTAAAATTACAGTATGTTTAATATAAAAGATCATCCCAATAACAAGAAAGATGAGCTTTAAAGAGAATGACATAAAAATGTTTACTTAAAAAGAAAGAGAGGAGTAGGATCCCTTTTCTCGGGTCCGACTTGACTCGATCGTTCTTTAATCTCCTGAATAATAAACTTGAGTTAATTTATACTTCCTTAAGAACCTTTTTCAAGTTCATTATTCCTTTTATATAACTTATTACCATGTCATAACCATTATGTAATCATTTAAGTTAATAATATTTGTTTTGCCGATATTTGGTTCTTAAGTCGAATGTGGACTTCTTACAATTACATGTTGTTCGTGTGGACAAATTTTTATTATATCCAGAATTGTATTCATGATTTAGATATCATATATGTCATAAATATCCAGTACATTCATGCATTTATAACATTACATAATCATTTAGAGGTAAGAAATGAAATGCACCGTTCATGGAGACGGTAAGCCGTACGTACGCATGAATGCTACTTTCATTTCTATTTCGTATTTTATAGAATGGAATCATAATGATATAAAGGTATATTATAATTCCAGTATAATATCATATATAATATCATAGTTCCATCCTTTATACTTCCCACATATGGTATTTAACGAATCAAATCACTTTGAGGGGGTGGTAGTCCGCACTTCCATAAATGAAGATATCGCGTTTACCCGTAATGGAAACCATAAAGGTATGCCCAAAATGAAAAAAACAGAAGCTTAAGGAAACAATAAACATATTATATATCATATATAAAAATAGTGACATCATAATGGCCACCTTTGACGGTGTTAAATGAGTATTGAACAATCATCGTTTCGGGAGGCAGAATTTCGCCATCCACGGAAACCGTATGTTCTTTAACCATTTGATGTAGTTTTGTGTGAGTGTATCTCTAATTAATCTTATAAAAACATCCTAGTATATTGAGGATACTGGTGTTGTTACAAAATAAGTAAATAAAAAGTGTTTAGGGGGTTGGAGAAGCAAAATAAAACAAATGAACATGAGAGAATGAATTACCTTTAAAAGTGTAACTCCTTTTGATTTGAGCCTAAAGGCTTCCATTGAAAGGATTCTTCCCAAAGGGAATCCTCTAGGATGAGGAGAGGGATGTGGAGTGAGTATAGGGGCAGGGGTTGGCCGAGCCAAAAGCTTGGGGAGTGTGTGAAATGAGGTAGAGGTGGGGGTCTTTTATAAGAGGAGAGGAGGGGCACTTTTGGAAAGTAAGAAATATTACTTTATTTGAAAATGTGTTTCGGTTTTAAAAGGTCCCACATTTATATAATTCGTGGATAAGGTGATAAGGGTTCTAAACCCACCCATCCAGTAAGTTTTGGACATGTGTAGGTCATAGATTTTACATTATCTTCTCATTTTGTTTAAATCGTCAGATAATGATGTCATCGCTGCATCATTATGATGTCATAAATAATTTAATTTATTTAATGTCTAAAAATTATAAAAAAATTACTATGATGTAGGAAATATTTTTAGATTTCCAATTACTATATATAATAAAAGATCTGACTTGTATAACCCCACTTAAAAATTGTTTTAGTAAAACATATCATGTTTGTGTCATTTTTACTTTTACATTAAATAAAAAGTTATTTATGTCATTTCCCAACCAAAGTGGCTCCATGGGGTCCCCAAGTTGACCCATGGCTTGTATTGGTCGGCCATTACACATCCGATGAGGTTAGGACATGTGCCAAGATCATTTGATATTATTAAAACATCATTTTTACCTTAAACTACACTAATTACCTCTAATCGCGATTAAAAACTTAATAAGTTACTATTCACAAAAAAATTATTTTTATCCCATTGAACCACATTTTAATTATTAATGAAAACCATGTATGTCTGATTTTTGAAATTCAAAACACAAAGATGGAAAAATTTCATTTAAACGGAAAAATCAGTTTTTATAAGTACCACTTAGTGGTGTCACTATTCATCAAAAATTGATGTTTTTCAGAAAAATTCTAAATATTCACCCTAAGCTATATTTGATATTCCGAATTAAAAAATGAATTCTATTTTAAAAAATTCAAAACATATAAGTCACATTAATTAATTTAATAATTACTTCCCGCTGTCAGAGCAAATAGCGTGTTTTTATAATACAATAAGTATCAAACGATTGACACTAGTTTAAGTCTGATTTCAAGGTGAAATTAATTCCAACAACCACTATTGGATTTAATGGAAAAAATATATTCTAATTTCACTTTAAAACCAATTCAAAAGATAATCTAATCATATAAATAAATTAGATTAAAAAGAGGTTTTGAATTAAAATACAACATTTTACACTATTCATTAAAAAATGAACTTTATCGGAAAGATACCAAAAATTTACACAAAGTAAATTTTGATGTACTGATTATTAATAAGAGTTTTATTTGGTCCAAAAGAATGTTTAAGAGTGAACAAAACTATATTTAATGATGGTTCAACATCAAAAGGTGATAAGTGAACCTTTTGTGAAAACTAGGGCATATATGCCTAAAATTGAATTCTTTCCGTATTTTAAGCCTCTATCCTTTATTGGATAATTGTAAAAACATTTAAAAACATATATAATCATATTTTAGTTGTTTCTATCCATTCCCTCCATTACAACGACTACATGTTAACTACCATTTAAAATAATATTATTTTATTATTAGAGTGCAACGTAAGATTCCCAAGAAACTCCTTGTTGCATGTTGGGTACGCCATCGAGCATAGCATCCCCTTTAAAGTCATATCAATAATTTATTCACAAATATGGATAAACATGAAAATTTCAAATTCTTTATTTACCTGGGGTGTTACATTATTTCCCCAAAACTGTCAATGCATAACCACAACTCAAGTCACATCACCAAACCATCAACATTCCCACTTATCCCCCTACAAAAAACTATAACTAGGTAACACCCTATGTGTACCGATGAAAAAATCCAAAACATCCACTTGTGCCACACATGCCCAAAAAATGATAGAAAACCCATCCGACCTCTGTTATAGGACACCTTTAAGTTTGAATGATACCAACCCCCTAAATTGGATTCAAAAAAAATAAACACCATTAGTCCTATTTCCAAACCATACAAATCATGTCACAAAAAAAATAAACATTCACCAAAAAACTATCACCCCTATACCAATATATAAGTTCCTAGCTCGCAAAGTGATTATTTAAGATAGGATGCACACAAAAGTTAATCGTAAAGATACTTTAGCACTATGATCCAAAAACCATATCTATAATCCAAAACCTAACTCCTAAGGTACCTACCCTATTCCTTAACATGACTCTGAAAATATGCACCAACAAACAATTTGAAGATTTGTCAACAGGGATAAAAAACATATGAAAGATAACGTACATTATCAACCATGAAAATACCACTCTATATACACTATACAAGTGGTCGTTATCAAACATAGAACACCACCCTCTATTATCCCTACTAAGGTTCATAGTCAACAACGGGTAAACCAAATTACATAATCACATGTTTTTCATCAGACTCCTCCTTAAACCATTTCGTCTTTCACAACACAATTCTTTTCACTTAGACACATTTCCAATTTCAAAACATGTTAGAATCAAAATTTTAACTCATTTACAACTTTAATTAAGAAAAATATATTAACCATTTTACGTTCAACATGAAAATATTTCTCTTTCAAACACAATTCAATCATTACAATTTATCACAACCAAAATATTCTCACCTAGTCAAAATTATTCTTTATAAACACTCTTACATAACTATTCATTTACATTCATTTTATTTACCCACTTACATTACCATTATTAGGAACCATTTTATTCAAATTTTCTAAAGATGTAAAATTCATTCAACTCTCTATGTCCATTGCACCAATATTGTGTGTGCCTATCATGTTGCATGGTACATATATCCTTAGCTGCGTCAAATGATGCATGAATGAACAACCTCATGCCATTCCAGAAATGATAAAAATATCATAAAATAATCCCATAATACAATTTGTGAGTCACACAATGGTGAAATATCATTCAACTATAACAACACATATCAATAACCAAAATTCTCACCCTGGTTGATATGGGTTTTCCCTCATATGTGGGTTAGCTACTCTCATGAATGAGCTCATTACCAAGGCCCGACACATCCTAACCTCATGTATAACTTCCCAAATAACAATACCCTAGAAAAGAACTCCTCTAATACCACTTTGTAAATCCCTCACCCAGGAGCCACTAAATTAGTGCTCTGAGATGGGTCATCACATGAAATCATTGTGCCTCCCCATGTTTCGGAGGATTTCAACTCATAGTGAGGGTATAATAAGCCATGTGGAGATAATATACCCTCTTTATTAGAGTACATCACAATAGTCAAAACTATAAATAATGTAAAAACATGTAATATCCAATGAACATGCATAAAATATCATTTACCAAAGTGGGTAAAACCACAATGAAAAATAACTATACCATTTCATTACAAATGTTACAAGCTAATAAAATAATAATACAAGGAAAAAAAAATATCCTAAATGGATCCAGAATCTGAGTTTAGATCATTCTTCAACAACATAGAAAGCCAACTGAAATCCCTATCATATGACCTTTTTTCTTATCCTAACCTACAACCAAGAGATCTTCTTAATTACCCAATGGTGTCTTGAGTAGGGTGTGAGTACAAATTTTTTATCCATTGCCAACGTTGTCTACAAATTATACAATATGAACTGATAGTGCTTAAAAATAATAAATAAAAGACACGAATGACCAGTACTACTCAACTTCCATTTGTTAAAAATATTTAATTTACCCCTTTCTATCATTCATACCATTTCTATAATTTCAGCAATCATTATTACATAAACCATTTTCATCACATGTTCCATGGTTTTGGCATATACATCATTTACACATCTGTCTAAGTCAATAAATCACTATCCATAAGGGAATAATTCATGTCCTTATATCACTAGGGATAACCACATCACATCAACACATTATCCACAACTCGAAGCTCTTTTCTGGGTGGAATGAAACTGTTATGGGAATATATCCTTAGTACCCTTCCCTAACCCGTGCATTTTGGGGTGGCATTTAGACTCTCAATCTTACTCAACCCATGGGAATATAACCGCATGTCGATACCCCACCCTTCCAAGCCATGTGAACATGCATTATATCCAATCTCCACACTCTTAACACATCACAACCAACCATATCCAATAACAATGGCAATGTCACAATCCAAAAAAAAAATTTATATTGGAATTAATAATTTTTAATAACCCATTAATACTTTTTTCTTTTACATTTCATAGCCTTTTATCCTAATTCACATTCTCATTACTTAACCCATTAAGTATATTCAACAATACCCATACATTATCCTATGTTCAAAAATTACCATACATTTTCCCAGTTATCATTTCACAATCATTTTTCCCACTTATTCATTTCATGTACAATTCTTATATCTCATATCCCAACCAATTTATCATATTCTACCCATTAGGTATACCCAATATTTTCCATGTATTATCCGTTTAAACATATTCTTAAATTACTATATGAAAACCCATTTACATTTTCTTCAAATCACATGCCATTACCGTTTTAACATATTCATCATTTCCTATAAATTAATCCTCTTTGGTATTTCAATATAATTCATAGACCATTTTCCACAATCACAATTAACCCAATTAACAATTTTTCAAGCCACACCAAAAAAAACCCTAATACCATTATCAAAAAAAACATATGCACATATATCAATATTACTTTTTAAAATCAGATAAACATATTAAAAATGATTTTTATGGGCTCTACGTTATCAAATTTAAACTCTAAACTTAACATTACCCATTCCTAGGTTTGGGAATACAGGTGCTCCCCATGGGTGGCCCTAAATTATTCGAATCGCCATAAATTCAACCCACGAGGATCATGAGAGTTATAAATATTAATTTTCCAAAAATTTTACTAAATATTAACCATGGTAACAAATTCTCCAGAAGAGGTAAGAAAGATCTCAAAAAACATGCACAGATATATAATAAAACTATGTTATATAACATGTAGAGTTTATAACATGAATATGAAGATAAATGCACTCTTAATAATAGAATTATATTTTAATTCAAACACCCATTGATTATCCAACCTAGATTACATTTTAAAATTAGGGTTGTAGACCTTCATAAGAATTTGGGTGAAACCTAAAACCCTAATCCTAAATATATAAGCAAGAGGAGTGTTAGATTTTCCTAGGGATTTGATCTATAACCAATAGAGCTCCATAAAGCCAATAATCGAAGGAGAACCACCCTTAAGAAGCTTGTGAAAATTTTGTTCATCCTTAGGGTTGAGATAAAGAAATTGAGGTGGAAATTGGGTGGGGATAGAAAAATATTTTAATGGAAAAACTGTAAATTTTCAAATATTTAATTGGTCTGAGGGTTTACCCACACATTTTTAAAAACTATGTCCAAGCCACTATCTAACATAATTTCATGTTGAATGGTTTCCTAGGGAGACATTATGGCTTAAAAAACCATGGGGTAGTCCTATGGATTTCAATTTTTAATGGTTTCATGGTTTTTCTAGAAATTAAACATGGTTTAATTAACAACGCGCAAACCCTGTGCCTTGTATAGATTTGCCCTGATTTCCTTTTTTTCATTTACCGAACTCCTGAAACACCCCTATGGCCCCTCACAAACCCGATAAATATTTCATTAAGAAAAAACAAGATATTAAACCCAAAATTCATACAAGGGGAAATCTTCATGAATATCGGGATCTTAAAAATATATTTATGAAATCCTAGGAAATAATCAGTTAATTATTTGTGAAGTCGTTTTAGGATTCAAAATTTAATTTCTTAAAATAATAATTTTATATAATTTTGTGAAAGAAAAATATAATTAATTAATGGCCTTTTTGAAATTTTACTTTATAACTGTTTTTTTATTTTAAATATAAAAAATTAATGTAGTGTGATATTTTGGAATTTTAATGAAATTATTTACATTTCCAGTGAACGTTAAAAAATTTTGATTTTTCAAATACCATTATTTTTTATATAATAAAGAAATTTAAAATCCATAATTTAGTTTTATTTCATATTAAATTAATATATAATAAATTTTATTTCGAATAACACAATTAATTCCATGAATCAAAAATATTATTGCTTTTGATATAATTTAATTTTCGTGTTTCAGACACAAATTTCTAAATAATTTTAATTATATAATTTTATATTAAAATTTATTTCTTCCACATAAAGGTATTGAATCATGAATAATGGATATCATATGTTGAATTAGTTCGCTAAAATTTTGTAAATTGTATTATTTTATTTGTCAAAATTATAAAGAGTAACCATGGTATATATTTATCACCTTAGTAAGGGTAAAATGGGAAAAACATTATTAAAACAATGGGGAAAGATCTTGAGATCAAAAAACACTATATCTCATTGATTTGGATTATAGGAATTATGAAATACCCATACCAAATTATAATATATGGTATTGTGGTTCCATTTAACTTTTATACTGACATTTATATTTTTTTATGTAAACACAAGTTCATATTTTTACTCTCTTACCTTAAAAGTTTTCAGATGTGTTCCCATAGGGATGATTATTAATTGTGAATGAATAATTAATTTTATTTTTATAATTACTAATTTTTTTAATGAAATTTATTTATAATTTTAGTGAATAGAAAATTATATTAAAATTTTATATAACACTAACATTGTGTTTGTGCATGTAGTAGAAAAATAAATTATTGTGTTTTACAAATAATAAAATTTATTAAATTTGGATGAATTATTTAACCCCATAAATTATTTAGAGAAATATAAACTATTTTTAACATCTTAAATTTTTATATTCTAATTAAATTATGATATTAAAATTCTAATGCCAACTAATAGTAATAATATCAAAAATCACATTAATGATATTTTATGTATAATATTATTTAATTAAATTATTTTAAAATAATAAATATATTTATATATGAAAATAAGAGTGATAAATTTTATAAAATTTCATCCATTTCTTGTTGATGATATAATTTATATCTTATATGGAAAATATAACTTGTTAATATTGAAATTTGTTTTGTCGAGGTTACAGTTAAAAATGGTTAATAAAGAGGTTAAAAATAGATAATGGTTAAAATGGCCTAAATAATTTCCTAAGCCTCATTGGATAGTTTTATTTAGACTATTACCTTTTTAAATTCTAATCTGAGTCATTATGGAGCTGGTTTTACAATAATGTGACTTGGTAATAATTTAAAACATTGAAAAATTATAGGTGTGAAACTCACCTCATTAGTAAAACGGCGTCCCACGCCTCAAAAATTCTTCAAATTTTCTGCCATTTATAAAAACCCAACCCTAAAAAAACATTTGACCAACATCATTATCCATGATCTAGAGATGATAGTATTCCCAAATACCATCTTGATGGTAATTAAAAGTAGAATAAATATCTCTTTCACTAAGCGAAGGTAATCACTTTAAACAAAATATTTCTTTTTTACATATTATTTTACAACAATTAATTTTGTCCCAAAATTTTCAAGATTTTAAAAATTTTAGCTTACATATAATGTTATATTATTATGTTGATGGAATAGTATTTATCCATATCTTTCTCCATAAAATGGGAGACAAATCCATCACTCGTGTGAACGATGGTCTAAAACCTTGTGCACAGATTAAATTGTTTTTATCACCACCTCACGTGAATAGACAAAATGATGGAAAAAATGAATATATATGGTATTTATTACGTAATATACATTGTTTAAATTTATTATATCATCTAATTACATACCCATTATCTTATTAAAAATTATAACATCAAAGTTGTGTTTTAAAAACTAACCATCTCAAAAAAGGAGTGTGATTTATTTTCCATCTCAACCATTCAAGATTGATTATAAAAATAAGTTTAATGAATAAAGATAATATTTATATTATTAATTTAACTATTGGTATGATGAAACTCTATCCTATAAACAAGAAATAGAACATTTTTAATAAAACGTAGTGGGGAAAACTAAGTTGTTAAAACCCAATAAAATGATAAAATTAAAATATCATTGTTGAACGATTGATGAGATATTATAAGTTGATCATATATGATAATATATAATTAAATAATTTTCATTTTGAAATTAATAACAAGTTTAAAACCAGTATAAATGAGGTTAGATCATGTTTAGAAAAGTGGAAGTATGGGATAAAGGATTTCATCAGAATTTACCTTCATTAAGGCATATTATAATGTTTTCAACCTAATTTATTTTTTATTGTGTATATACATCCCTTTTACATTTTTTATCATGAACCCTTAGTAATTTATGGTATTTTACAACATAATTTAAACTGTATCATCCATGTGTATTTGACTTGATAGTTACCAAGTGGAAAGGGGCGTCTTAACTCAAATTCCTTTTATTTGGTTAATCGCCTCTTCATCAATTCTATTATGTCAATATTATGTGTGAAATGAAATTGGATTTTTTAATTATATTTATGCTTATATGTTATGGATTTTCATCTATTACACATAATATGTCCATTTTCTAATTATCATCTCAATGATATGTTCTTTGTAATGTATTTTTTCTCAATTTCTTGTCTATTGAATCATATTCAATGTTATGCACAAATTTAGTTTTATTTGGAGTATGTAATTACCATTTTATGTATTTTAAATGAATATATATTTATTAATTATGATTAAATTTTAAAATTATTTCTTATGGTTTTTTGGGGTTATAATTTAATGGCTAACCAATATGTATGAATTAATTTTACAATCTATTTTTTATAAGATTTCATATAATTTTTACTGATGGAATATTTTAATATACCCATCATAAACGACATATACTTTCATATCATAAAGGTATATAAGTAGTTTTAATGTTTTATAATATATTTTCATCTATTTATCACTTAAATGCGGCATTGTGATGCTTAAAATAAAATATTTGATTATGTCTATTTTTATCTGGTATATTTTTCTTATATGTCCACATTTATCAAAATTATTTTCAAAAACTATTTTTTATTTACTCAAATAAATTATTATGAAATGTTGTGTTATACGTTTTTTATATGGTTCCCAAGGAACCATTATAGTATTCATTGAATACTAAATTTTTTTACTTCCTTAATAAAATATCAAAAACAAATGTTCCTTTTTAACGTATACAAATTTAACATATATTCCTACCACTATAAAAAAATTAAGATATCTAGAATCATCGAGGTGTTTACATTTGTTTTAAAAATAAAAATTTTTAATAAACATTTATTTTAAATCTTCTCTTCCATTTTATTATTTTCATCAAATGACTTATATTTTAGATGAATTTATCATCATATTTTATCTATAATTAATTTGTGGCAATTAACATTCTTTTTAACCCTTAACTTTCCTAGGATAATCCTATAATTTAAATTATATTTGTCTTGGATAACATATTCTATGTATCCTGGACATGATTTTTTCTTAAAACATATACCATTTATATATATGGTTTTTTTACAATGGAAGTTATATGATTGAATAATGAAATCATGATATTCATTATTCTTTTCTCAGTACCGATATGTTTTTGAAAAGGAATGTTATTTATGAATTAAATAGATAATTAAACATAAAAGGAATGATTTATACATATAATGAAGGGTGGTACATGGTAATAGATATCCCTCAATGCATTAAATTGTTTTCTGAGACAAACTAGTTGGATATATTTAATATATTTGTTTTTTATATATATACACGTAGTTTAAATTGTATTGGAATAAGGATTTTGTTTTAAAGATATCATAATTTATGATATCAATATATACAACATTATACATTACCTTAATTTATAATTTGGTTATTATTATCCATGATACTATTATGTTGATATTATCCATAGATTCAATCCATGCTCAATATATTATTTAATGGAATTTGTTTTCACTTCCCAAAATTTCCATATTGATTATTCCCATATTCGTCCTAATATCTTTCAATTGTACATAACACATTATTATAAATTTTTCACCATTATTATTTTATTTTCCCTAGGATATACAGTTGAAATATTTTTATGAGTTAAATGATACAACATAGTTACTTTCATTATATTTTATATTTTATTTCGAATGTAATATTTTAAGCATGTTTCTATATAGTACTTTACGATTAATAAATTCATTATTCAGATGGGATGAGATCCCATGTATCATATAAAAATTAATAATGTAGAAAATTAATATGGGATAAAATATAATAGGGTTTTATATTATATAAACTAAAAATATATATATATGTTTGTCATACCAAATATGTCTCAATATATTGGAAATTGATATGAAATCCCTTACCTCCTGCATCCCATTAACTAAACGCTCGTCATACTCTTATATAATGAAATTGGTATGTTATAATTTCAACTATAATGATATTAATATTAAAAATATCAGATATTTATCATCTTATAATATCATATCACCCATTTGTTAATAATCATTCATTATTATCATCATTTTGGGTGTCACGTTCTTCATTTTCTCATTCATTTTTTCATAGATGGTCATGTTATTGATAACAAGATATATTTTTCTCATACATAGAATTATATTAATGTTAATTATATCATTTTTATTCATCATATTTATATTTTTAATCATTTAAGTATGTTGGACATTGAAAATGATTTTTATCACATCGTGGAGATGGTATGCAGTATGTTTGCATGATCTACATTATAAAACTTATTAATTGGTGAAATATTAATATATAATATGGTGTATTAAATATATATAATACATATTACATCATATATATTATATATAATAATTATTTCCATTATTATGAATATCTATTTTAAGAGGTGATAGACAACTTATTACATCGTTTCGCGAGTCTACAGTACGACTTATACCAGTGAGCTGGTTTTGTTAACCATTTCATAAAAGAGGAGAAATATAAATAATATTACAAAACATGAAAACAACTTTGTATATGGGTGGAAATTTTTTATTATATTGGAATATTTTTTACATTATTGATTGAGGTAAAATAATAAGTAAAAACCAAAGAGCTTAGTGAATATGGTTACCTTCTCTTTGTGAAACCACATTTGGATCCCTTACTATGGATTCCAAGTATATAAATTTTGAAATAGAATAGCCTATAAAATCTAGAGAAGGATTTTTGATAGATATGTTGTCTGGTATTGGTCCATATAAATAGCACAAAATTGGGGAATAATTAAGGGGAGAATGTTCCCTTTTATAATCGATGCGAGTTGTACACTTGTAATTTTACAGTGTTTTAAAATATTTTCAAATAATATTAATTGATAAAAGAATCCATAAGTACTAATATTACTTTTTGATAATGTTGTGGTCTAATAAAACCAAGAAATGGCGTTTTTGAATGTTTTTATGTCATTTTAACCATATTTTTTTAGATTAATACTCGATAAACCCATTTTGGCCTTAACTATGATGACCAAATTTTAAATTTTTTACATTTAATAATAAAAAAATGTTATGTTGCCCAAATATTTAATATTGAATATAGTGATTCTAACTATTTCATCCATTTTATCAATTTCAATTCATTGATGTAAAAAAATTAAATTAAAAAATATCATTTATGACATGATGAAAAATAGTTTTTAATGAAATGAATTTTTCAGGAATACGATGATCATATATTAAATATATTTATATTAATCAATATTATATGGATTTAAATTAATAAAATATAAAATTTAATTTAAATAATTCATTATTAGAGGTTTTTTTATTTAATTAAAATGGAAAAATATTATGAAAATTAAAATAGTTCTATAGAAAATATAATTTTTAACCTCCAAATGTTCGTGTATTTATTTATATAAAATCAATAATAAATATTGTAACGACCAAATATTTCATGAATTTTTTTAAATAATTTTAATTTCTTCAATATCTTGTATTATACAAAACCTCGAGTTTTAACAAAGCATGACATTATTATTATTATTACTAATACTACTACTACTATTATTATAATTAATTATTATAACCCAAAAATGAAATTTAGAAGTATAAATTTGAATAAATGAATTTTCAAAATTAATAATAATGTTTTTAGATAGTTAAAATATGATTATAAATAAGAAATTAATTTTATTAACCACTTTATAAGGTTTGAAAATAGTTTTTTCTTAAAAACGATTATTATTGATTTTTGTAAAAAGTAATAAATTTATGTTGACATAGATACAAAATTTATTTCAAATCTTTTACTTATTTTTTTTAATAAAAATTTAAAATTATATTACAGTAAACATTTGAGAATTATCTGAAAATATTAAATAGTTAGTGAGTAGTAAATGATACTCATTTATGTTGAAAACTACCTTTTTTAATAGAATTTACAAAGATAACTGTTTTTTAAATTTTTTTCAAAATTAAAATTAGATTAATTATTTTATTTTTAAAACAACTTAGGTTATTGGAATAAAATTTATGTTGACTTTTGGTATTAAAATATTTTGTGCTTTTTAAAACTATTTCTTTGGAAAACTACTTTTTCATCACGTTTGCAGGTTTAATATTAAATTAAAATTAGCTACTTATATGAAATGAATTTGGAAAATTTTGTTCTATATTTATAATCAGAATTATTAATATAATATAATAATATCAACTTAATTTTCTTTCAAAATTAATATTAAAATAAGTTAAAAATTAATTATGATGGTTAAAGATAAAACGGGTATACATGGGTGTTAAATTAAATGATAAGGGGTAAAATGACTTATATCTAGGTCCAAATCCATTTTTTTGGAATTATATAGACATTTTCTCATCTAGCGTTTCATAATGATCCATTTTTGGGCCTTCTTTTATGTTTAACATGTTACACCTTTTTTATGTTAAAAAATCAATATGTGTCATATCCCCTAATTATAAAGGGGAACCCCCTCAACACTCCCATTCACACTTATAAAACCATTTTCTCTAGAAAATTCATAACCAAATAGATAACATAATTTACTCCCCACATAATAGAGACTTTTTTATCAATAATTCGTTATAGAATGGATTTTGGTGAAAACTGAAGGAGTTTATCCAAAGAAGATGTAACGTTCTCAATAGAGCATTTATATTTTATTTATTCACAAACATCTTTGAAATATTGTTAAATTATATAATTAAAATAACATCATTATCTCGCATTTACTATAATTTTATTATTTTTAGTTTATAACCTGTATTAACATCCTTTTCTATCATATGGGAAATGAAACTCTCGGTCATGTGTATAGAAGAGTACGACCTTGAGAACAGATGTAATTCATTTTCCATCACCACCTCACAAGGATGTATATAATATTAAAAATAAATTTTATATCTTATATATGTGAAATTTTCTTATTTATGTATTTTTAATATGAATCCACCTGAATAATTTCACATTTTGGGAATATAATAATGTTACTCATGTGTTGGATAAACTATTGCCTCACGAAGTGAGAGTACTCATTTTTCATATATACTCCACAAGGAATGTAATATGGGTCAATTTAATGAATATATGTGTCATAAATGTCATAATAAAAATTATTTAGTGGTTTTCTATTATTTAACTTTTCGTTATTCCATATTTCTATAAAATATAAATATCATTCATGTGTTTTTATGATCAAACATCTCCTTAAATATTGTAATTCATATTATATCATTAAAATTTATGGGTTAAATTAAATAAATATATAATGAATATATATAATATTTATATCAAGGTTAAAATTATATAAATGATGGAATTATGATTTAATTAACATGACTAAAACACCAAACTGAAACATGCAAGAAAAAAAAATTCGTTTTTACTTGAAACATGATTTTTGTAAGGAATTTTTAATAAATGACTAATAAAATGTAATATGTAAATATTATATGAAATGATAAATTTTATTATGGTTTTTAATTTATTTCTAATATATTTTTATAAATTATATAGGATATTTTTTGTGTGTGAATGAATTTGATACATTATGGTAATTCATATCAATTGTTGACTAAAAAGTACTACTTTTTAATTTACTATTACTTTAGTTGTGGAAATCACAAATACCCACGTAAAAATATGTTTTCTACCTTGTTATTTAACAAGTGTTTTAGTATGTATTTGTTTAAAACATCAATTTTTACCTAAAATAGAAATAATTATATTATATTATGAATATAAAATTAGTAATCTTCAATAAGATCCATCATATTAAGAATGAGTATGATTAATAAGTCAAAACTCTATTCTGATCAATGGTTAGACATTTTTCTTTTCTATCACACAGAAACAATTCAGGACCATCGAGTTAATACTGGTACTAGTATATCAAAATGATCCTTAATAAATGTGGTTTTCCTCGAAGAAAAGATCCTAACTTTTTATTAATGAAATGAAAAAAGATAACAATGAACCAGACATGGTCAAACAAAGGAATAATCTATCACCTGAAAAATGATATTAATATTCACAAAATGAAATATCATTTCGATATCCATAATCAGAGTCATCAACAGTTTTCCACTCCAACTATGAGATATCATGATTGAGAGTCGTAACATTGTTGCTTTAGACCTTTCCTACTCTAGTGATGTCAAAGTATTTAAGGATTTATTGGATGATCTGGTAGAAAAATTCCTTTTCATAGTGGATTAATCTTTCTATGTCCTTGGTTTTGGAGGATCCATGTCACTCGTTTTCCTATTTCCATTTGTGACTACATCCTTAAAGAAAATAGAACCATCACTTCTAATAGTGTGAGTGGTGTCTAATAATTTCGTCTAATGTTCTTTATCACTTTCATCATCTGAGATTTTTCTCCATTTATCATTTTTAATACATATAAATTATCCTTAGAATTAGGGATAGCTTCATAGAAATAAAAATCCTCAGTCTCAGGCTTTAAATCCTTACCTATCCTAACCAAGGCATCACTAATGTCTATATGCATAGGAAAAGCAGCATAAATAAGACCATGTTCCTGAATCTATCCAATAACCACGTGTGAAACCTCAACTAAGATGACCATAATATAGGAAGTAGCAACCATATCATGTAAAATCTATTGGGCATGTATTGTCTCAACAATACATTATAAATATTAATGATTTCTATGCTCACAAATACCCTTGTTTTTTTACTAATGATTTTATTTTGAGTGTATTTCAGTAAATTTATATTCATTGTAATTCTTATATTGAAATATTATTCAACTATTTATTTTCGAGAAATATTTATTAAAGTGTTCAGAACACTCGTAAGAATATTCAGGAAACACTGTTCACCATTTTTTATTTACTAAAAATTGTATAAACATAGTATATCTAAGAAAGTAACATATGAAAAAAACCATACATTTATGTTGAAGGATTAGTGTGTATAGTTAAGAAACATTAATTTTGAAGAAATGTATGGTCAAGGAACATTACATTTGGATAGAAACCATACATTTTCTAGAAAGGAACAGTATGGTTTAAGAACCCTAAGTATGGAACCTTAAAAATGTATGGATCATCAACATTAATTTTGTAATCAACCTTACGTTGTCAATGTTATGCTTTAAAAAATTAACAAATGGATAATCAATTTTACGTTCAAAGATCTATGATGACATGGAAAAACTTATGGATCATCAACCCTACATTATGAAGATGGAACCCTATATTTGTTCTTTTTTTTGTTTCATAAAAGAACCTTACGTTTGACTTTTCAACATATGAAATTTGAATTTACATATTTATCATAGCGTTTTGCAACAGTCTTTATAAAATATCGTGGAATTTTAAAGCTTGATATATATTGATTCAATGTTCATTTTAAATTATTTAAATAGCCATTTAAAACATATATTTTGTTTCCTATTATTAAGTGATGTTACGATTAGTCTGACTTGTATTCTTTGAATTTTAATTCATTGATATAACATGCATCTTTTGCAGATTTGAAATATTGCTACGAGGTATATTGTTATATATATATATATATATATCATTCTGTGTCGGATATTTAAAAATGACGATCTGGATATATCTTGGATATATGGATAATTCTTATTCTTCAATATTTCTTGTACTAATTATTTCACTTATATAGTGATCAAGCATATCAGATATGAGTAATACATTTTGGAGATATACATGTTCAAATTTGGAATCATGACGCTCTTTTTTGTGGTTCTTAAAAATCAATGATCTACTTTGCAACCTGATCTCTTGAGATATTTTTCAAGATTATTATTCTTCTAAAGACAAGATTCATCTTTTATCAGTTTCATGTTGCTACAACTATGAGCTACATCTATTTCTCATAAAAACTACATATTATCTAATTTCAGTTTCATCTTCTCATATTCAGTTTTGGTGGAGTGTTATCATCTTGCACTAATTTGTGGTTTTATCAGTTCCCTATAAAATAACTAAGAGGATGTATTTTGTAAGAATTTATTTGTAAGTGTGAAAACTTCCTCCAATCAGTTGTGTATCAGTCTTATGATATGAGGACCTTACTAGTGAAATTCATCAAGTCTACAGAGAGAGTGATTAGTGGTGTGGACTAGGGGACCTTCCTACCACGAACCACTATAAATTGGTCTTCCTTATTCTCTAAAAATATTTTCTTCATATATATTCTTATACAGAAATTTCACCAGCTCTATCTACTGTTGATTTGAAGTGACATAATTGTGACATTTTTTAAAGTAACTTAATTCAATCCCCTCTTGTGTTATCACTATAGTATTTCAGACCTAACATTTGTTTACAAAGGTTGATCTTTTCAATAGGGATATAACAAGCTAAAGGAATAAGATCTATTTTACTGAGGGAAATGGATAACCTCAAGGAAGTAATGTCAATGGTTCATGCTCCATATCTCAATGGTGAGAATTATGGATGATTGAAGTCATGAATGATAATATACTTAAAAAATCTTGGATTTAGAGTATACTCAAATATTGTTACTCCTTACACAATACCTGAAAAACCTGAAAATTGGTCTACTACTACAGAGGTTGAGTATTTTGTCAATTCGAAAGTAATAAATGTAATTATTTGTGGTCTTTAACCAGATGAATTCAACCATGTATCACAATTCCCAACTACAGATGAAATGAGGAAGACAATTGCAGTAGTTGATGAAGGTGCTGACAATGTTAGACTAATGATATATGCTACAGTGAAATTAAAATTTGATATTTCAGAATATACGATGGAGATATAATCAGACCGATGAATGGAACACTGATAGAAATTATTAATAATGTAACATATTTAGGTGATCCTATCACCAAACATGATCAAGCGTTAAATGTTCTAAGGGTTGTACCTACAAATTGGAATATAATTTCTACTACAATCTTCCAATCTACACCTATCAAGAATTTTACAATAACAAAATTGATTGGAACGTTAATGATGTATGAAGATAAAATGGAAGACAAAGATGATGATCACAATGTCCTAGTAAATTCGATAACATTTCTTTGAAATTTTAATCCCAAAATTAAAATAGAAAACAGAAAGAATAAGAAATAAATTCATTCTTATCTAGCTTAGAAATTGAGCTGGCTCCAATATCTAGAAAATTGAGTAAAGTTTATAGAAAAAAAAGGAAAAAAAGGATTCAAAAGATCCTTAAAAAGGATGAGAAATAATTAGAGGAAGTAAGATGTTATGAATCAAAATAATTGTATCAAATTAGACTTGATTGTCCTCAATTGAATGTAGAGAAGAGAATGAAATAAAAATAAATATTATAAGAGTGTTGATTATGAGAAAAATTAAAAAAGATCTATAAAGGCTACTTGGAGTTTTTTTGAAGACTCAAGCATTCCATCAATATCTGATTCAGAGAATGAAGAATCTAATTTGAAAGATAATATATGATTTATGGATAAAGAAGATAAGAAGGAGGCCCAGTCACCTTTGGTGACATTGCCAAAGTAAAAAATTATTATACTTGGATTATTTGGAGATTCAGATATTGTCTCAATTAATAAAGTACTCTATATACAATTATTGAGACACAATATGATAAGTATATATCAACTTTTTTAAGATGAATATACTATGTTGATGCTCATGGTAATTTTATTACTTTATATGATTTATCTAAGAAACAATTAGTTTCATATTTTCCAAGTCTCAAATTTGATAGTGATAGATTCTATGAAGAATGTAAAATAGGCAAGCAACAAAAATCCTCCATAAAATCTGTTAACAAAATTTCTACTTCAAAGATCGTAGAAATTATTCATATATATTTTTTTGGACCATATAGAATAGAATTTTGGTTGTTAAATTATATTTATATGTCTTAGTTGATGACTAATCTAAATTTACTTGGGTATATTTTCTAAAACACAAAAATGAATCTGTTTCTGTTGTTGAAACTTTTTATAAAAGAGTGGAAAATGAAAAACATTTTAAGATAATTTCATTAGGAATTGATCATGGTGGAGAGTTTTAGAATCAATAATTTAATTATTTTTTATCAAATATTGGTATTAAACACAACTTTATTTCACCAATAAAACCTCAATAGAATGGAATTTCTGAGAAAAGAAGTAGAACTAGTCTAGAAATGGCTAGAACAATGGTGAATGAATACAGTCTTCCACCCTACTTTTGGAATGAATCTATAATCTCAACATTATATATTATAAATTGGTTGTTAATTATACATATTTTGAAAAATTATTCTAATGATCTTTGAAAAATCAAAATGCATAAGGTAAATTACTTTATGATTTTTGGATGTAAGGTATATATCTTGAACACCAAGTATAATCTTTAAATTCTCTATCCAAAATCTGGTGAAGGAGTATTCTTAGGATATTCTCCAACTTCTATAGAATATATAGTATTTAATAAAATTTCTAGGATTTTTGAAGAATCGGTTCATGTTAAGTTTAATGAAAATAATTAATTTAATAAAGGAAAAATTCAAACAGATAAAGATGAAGATTCTTCTAACAACATGAGACTTGATTAGTTGAAAAATGATTTTGAAAATATACATAAAATTCAGTCTAGTTCAGACGAACATGATACTGATGAACCTAAATGTAATTTACCTATAAAGTCTATAATCCTGAAAAATCGCCCTTTAGAGACGGTTATAGGAGATCTAGACATAGGAATAAAAACTAGAAGAAGTGCAGGAAACATAGTGGAATTTTATACTTTTCAATAACAGTTAATGCATAAGTATATTGTAGAATACTTAGAAGATGAATGTTGTTTGTTAGGAATTCAAGATGAGCTAAATCAGTTTAAAGGAAACAATGTTTGAAAATTAGTTGAAATGCCATTAAATTATCCAGTTATTGGAACTAAATTTCTTTTTATGAATAAACAAGATGATGAAGGTATTATAACTAGAAACAAATCTAGATTAGTAGCTAAATGGTATAATCAAGAATAAGGTATAGATTATGATGAAACCTTTTCTCCTATAGCTAAACTAGAAGCAATTAGAATTATTTTGGCCTATACATCTCATATGTTTTTTAAATTATATTAGATGTATGTAAAAATTTATTTTGTAAATCGATATTTAATAGAGGATGGTTATGTTGGGAAACCTCCTTGTTTTGAAAATTCTAAAAAACTAGATTTTGTTTTTAAACTTACTAAATCCCTTTATGGACTTAAATAAGAAACTACAGCTTGTTATGAAAGATTAGGTTCATTTCTTTTGAAAAATAGTTTCACAATTGGTTTGGAATACCCAACCCTCTTTAAGAAAATAGTTTTTTTTTTCTAATTTAGTATTTGTTCAAATATATGTTGATGATGTTAGTTTTTGGTCAAAAAATAAAATACTTTGCAATGATTTTTAAAAACTTATGCAAAAAAAAATTTGAATTGAGTATGAATGGATAATAAAGTTTCTTTTTATGACTACAAATTTACTAAAAAGATTTTGGAAATGTATTAAATCAATAAAATTCATAACTGACTTATTTAAGAAAATTTGTCCTGAGAACAGCAAGATATATTTAACTCCCATGTGTACTAATATTAAACTTAACTTGGATGAAGCTGGAAAACCAGTGGACAATAAGTTATATAAAGTTTTGATTAGAAGTTTACTATATATTACAACTAGCATATCTTATATAATGTTTTTAGTATGCCTTTGTGCAAGATTTCAATCAAATCCAAAATAATCACATCTTACTCCTATAAAAAGTATTTTATAGATATTTAAAAGTAATAGTTGTTCAATCTATAATTTATCCAAAAACATATGATTTTAATTTATTATCATATTTAGATATAGATTTTGGAGGATGTAGGTTAATAGAAATCGTACTTCAAAAAAACTATCACATTTTCGGAAAATTTTATGTGTCATGGTCAATTAAGAAGCAACACTCGGTTGCACTATCAACAGCTAAAGCAGAGTATGTATCTGCAGGCAGTTGTTGTGCACAATTAATGTGGATAAAAAATATTCTAATGGGATTTGGACTTAATTTAAATAGTAAAACTATTTTATGAGATAATACAAGTGTTATAAACATTTCAAAAAAAAAATTCCAATAAGTCATTCTAGAACTAAGAATATTGATATTAGACATCATTTTCTAAGAGATCATTTTCTCAATAGGATATATCTTTAGAATTTATTAATACTAAATATCAATTTTTATATATTTTTAATAAACCTCTTACCACTTATTGTTTTTATTTAATTAATGGGGATTTAGGTTTATTTAATTTTTTATTAAATATTTATTTGATATTATTTTCTTTACTTTTATGTTATTTTTTATGCATAATTTATTTATGTAAATCTAATTTACTTTTATTATTTCTATGTTATATTATTTCTATTAATATATGTTATCTTAAGTCTATTTATGCCATTTAATTATTAAAATTTTGTAATAATTACTCTATGATATAAGAAACGAGGACATGTATCATTTGTCAGAAACTGTTCATTTTCCGAACCTCTTGTCTTTCAAACCTTTTGTTTACCCAAAACAAAAAAAACCCACTTCATTAGACCCTCAATATCCGTTCGTCTTACTAATACCTATAATCCAAAATCCTTAGTTTTTTAAATCTTCTAGAATGAAAAAATGTAAGAGAAACGAAGAAGGAGAACCAAGTGAAACGAAGCATCAATGAATTTCAAGAAGAAAAATTCATCTAGGAAAGGTAATTGATCTCAAATGGTTATACCATATTAACTTACTTCTGAAGAAAGCAATATATTTTCAAGGGCTTGAGACACCTTCCAATGAAATAAAATCAGAATTATTGTATGAGGTATGACTGAATTCTTTATTTAAGAGTGTGAAATTTATTTTCAGAGATATATAGAACATGATTATTTCTAGTATCGAACACATGGATTCATCTATTTATTCTATTGAGATAGAAAAAATTTTAAACATTCCAAATGAAGGATTTTTCCATTTTCATCTTAAATTTATTAGTGATAAAAAATATTCTTCTAGAGACATCATGTCTTTTCTATTCAACTCTATGTATATCAAATTGATTTTTTAAGGATTTATAACATGATCATAAGATTTTGGTGAAATTTATTTAGACTGGAATAGCACCAAGGATGGCTAGATAGAGAAAATACTTTACCCATACATGTATATCATGTTTCGTTTTCTGAGTGATATCAAATTAAATTCCACGAGGTATTTATTTAGATATATTCATTAGTACTGTTAACCAGATGTGAGAATGAATTTTTATCCATATGGATTGAAAATTTCAAGGATTTTGTTTAAAAATGATATGATCATAATGGTTGAGGCAGGTGTAAAATTTCATCATAGTAATGTGTTTAATTCTTAAACATTAAGGAAACTTGGATTTTTCTAGAGAATTGAAAAGGTAAAAAATTTTACTGCTGGAGATGAGGAAGAATAGAGCTCTAGATCTTTTTCTCAGGGGGAGAAAGAATTTGTTTGAAAGGAGAGTGTGGAAAAATATCGAAGAGATGCAGTTTCATAACCATCTAAGAGAAGACATAGATTTCATGATAAAGTAGAATAATAAGTGGAAGAAAAAAGTCAGTAAGGACTTGTTATGAATCCTAGAAAAAGAGATTCTTCTTAATTTTATGATAAAATGTTGGATTATGAAGAAACAACATACTCAATACAGTGTCAAAAAAATATTATTGAAGGGGAAGTTAAAATGGAGAGTCAATCTATAATGCTTCTGAATGTAACTTTGGCGTGTGATCAAGTACAAGAAAGAATTATGGTAGACATAGTTCAAGAACAACATACTCCATATGATAATGTACAATCATATATTGGTATAGAAGAAGTTACTGAACAAGGAAATGTTCAAGAATGAAGGATTTTACTAGAATCAGTTATAGAAATTCAATTGTTAATGATAGATCAGACTGTGAGACAGTTAGATCATATTTCTTGTGAGAATACCGAAGTTTTTAATAATCTACCTTTTTCTTGTGATGAATCTGTAATGAAAATAGTGGTAGATTCTTTGCCTACTGCAAATGCAAATCAAGATATGAATGAAGATGAGGTCACATCTGATATGTTATCTCATCATGTTACAGAATCTATAATTAAATTCAACAAGTCTCAAGGGGATAATTGAAATCTATGATAGGAATGTGAAATAGCAAAGAAAATGATTCAGGATCTTAATGAGAGTATTGTTTCTAGAAGTGATTTTGATGACTTTAAGAGAGACATGTTAAATGAGAATAGAAAAATCATATTTGAATCTGTTTCATAAACAAATTTTTTAGAACTAACGTGGTACTTGGGACTTCAATTTGAATATGTCAAAGGGTTAGTGAATCAGGCCAGTGCATCTACTCCTACCACTTTGACTAGTCGAGATTTGATTAGAAGGTTTCATGAAATTAAATCCATTATGGAAGATATGAATATTCTCCTCCAGGACCCTTAATGTAATAGTTCTCCTCTATTTGTTTTATTGGACAATCATTAATTTCATGTTTGTCAGTTATCTTCGGGAGAACCTATCATTCGATTGATGCTAAGTCATTTTTCAGAATTGTTGGAAAGACAAAATCCATTTCTATTTATTCATTATAGTTACAAATAAAATTCACTTATCATTCTGTTCAAAATTAAATGTGTTTTTATTTTCTTCTATACTTTCTTTTTGATATCACAAAAGGGGTAGAAATTTAGATAGACACAACATTTTTTTATTTGAGAAATAACTATATTTAATAAATATTTCTCTGAAATTTATATTTGGGGGAGAAATTAAAATATTTATTCTTTATTGAAATAAGTTTGTCAAATCGAAATAGCAACATTACCATCTTTGAGGACACCAGTCTCAACTCCATCATCATCCAAACCAAAATAAATAGCTACATTACCATTATTTTATGTTATTTCTTCTATATAGTCTTCCCAAGAATTATAGGGTCCACTAATATCTCTAGTCAGTTTCTTATTCAGCCGCAACCCATTGCACTTTAAATTCAGCACCTAAGAATTTCATTACTCAAAAACTATCATATCAATCTCATTAGACAGTAGATATCCAGGAACATCTCCATCATGATCAAGGGAATTTGATGTTGAAACATCCTTATCATTTTCCTGTTGTGATAGAAGGTAGGTGGATAACCCTTCAACCCACACTTATCGTAGGAGAAATACCTCCTACATAACTCTAGTGTGTTTCCAACATCTATAAAATAATTACAAAAAACATTATTTCATTCATATTCAACATAAATATTGATATCATCATTGATAGTGGAAAGAGTTACCTTATCAATAATTGTGTAACACAGATCAATCTTTACCACCATCACTACAAAATTTCAAACCCGAACAAACTAGGTTTTTTATCAAGATGAATATGAGACCCAATTATGATGCCAATATCATGAAAAATCTTTTGATGCAAAAGGGCCCAATTGAGTCAATGAAGATGAACCCAAACCTAGGAAATGGAATTCATTACACTTTAGAAATTGAAATCCAAAGAGCATTAATGTAAATAAATCCATCCTGATTTCATGAATAGGGAACCAACATTCCACACTTGATGCATAGAATCATCTGAAGGGGGAAGGAAGTGAAAAAACCATGAACAAGAGAGAAACATCGCCTATCAGAAAATCCTCATAAAATGAAATATGATGTACCAAATCTTCTAGTTTCCATTTTTTTTCATCCTTAGAACAGACAATAAGTGAAATTAGAGAGTTTTTTTCAATTTTAAATCTCGCGTTAAGTGATTTGGATCTCACTTTAGCATTGGATTTTGATAACATTATAAGGATTATTATATAACATGAATCTTTGAATGAATCCAAAGGTCGAACTCCATCAAATTTTGGAACTAATTCTTGAAAACAAGACACACCTTGATTTTGATTTTTCAGTGAATCACCAAAAAATAAGGTCTAAACACCTTAGAACCATCATTATCTTTGAAAACAGATGATATCATCTTAGATATATACCGATTTCCAACTCCAGAAGTCAAAGAATCCTTCTGAGATTCACACAAATCATGTATACATGAAGCGTCTTCTTGATTCACCATCACATCAATATCTTTTTGATATACTGACTCACCACTATTAATCCATGTTTCATGACATGAAAAATTTGGATCTACGGTTGCACACATCGTGGTTTGAACCTCACATGTAAATCAATTCGCCTCAATCCTTTTCGATCAATCATGGATTTGGGAGAAAAACATGTGTCTAAGGTCGAATTATTGCAAGACATGGTTGTTGGATTTTTTGTACCATTTAAGATTTTTACATCACTAGGAGACTGAGATTCATGATCCACTGATGATAAAGTAATATATTCTAACTAAAATGGGAGAGACTCTGAAGAAGATCCATCATGAGGAAGAAGATTAATTTTGGGGACGTTATGTATCTCCATGACCATGGAGAACGCCCTATCACTATTGCTGAGAGAGGAGAGTCCCACTTCTTGCATCATTATTCTCATCAAAATGATCCTTATAATGTTTATATTCTGGAAAAATGATAAGTAAGTCCATATCAGTATCCTATTTTTAAAGTAGGAATATATATTTTTTGTTTCAATTATAAAGAATTCAAATTAGAATTATAATGGTGCTAAAAAAAATGACTTCATCCATTTAGTTACAGATAAGAATTCATATTCCAGCTATGTAAGGCCATTGTAGTAAACATAAAAACATGGTCCTTGGAACTTCACGTATAAATATTTTGTCATTTGAAGAGTACAGATATGATACATTTTTTTTAACATAAGTATTCTATAGTGTTCTCTACCATAACAGATCATTCTTAGTCACTCTAATTCTTTAGAGAGTTGTGTTCTAAGAAATCATTTTCATGGTTGTTTCCTTTAGAAATATTTTCATTTTTAGTGTTTGTTGGATTATTTTTTTCAATTGTGGGATTTTAAGGACAGGAAAAAACGTGAATTCTATCTATTTGATCATGGAATTCTAGATCTAGGAAGAAAAAAACTTATCATTGTATAGAGGGATTATCGAGAGATTTCCTATTATGGAAGTACTGACTTTATAGTAAGTATAAAAATTTAGATAATTTTATACATGGATATTGTTTGGAAAAAAAACCCTCAAGTTAACATTGAACGTTTTTTGTGGAGTTTGTGTTTGTTGACAAAGCTGGTTTGTTTTCTTTTGACAAAGAGGGTTTTTATGGTTAGTTATCAAGTTCCAAATATTTTTTTGACAACTTATGTTGAAAAATAATGATGAAAAATCAATGGACGATCTAGAGGTAGTACAAAAAGAACAGATCTAAGGTGGAGCAGTTTTCTAGTGTTTGCGAAATTTTTGGACCTCAAAATCAGAAAATGGGGAAACTTGTTTTTGGAAAAGGAATTTTCATGCAAGATACAAGGTGGTTTGGAAACATGTGCACAAGTCATGGTTTGGGATCATAATGTAAAAAAATTGAAAAGGCTTGAAGTGCGTGAAAGATTTGGAGTTACACAGAAGATTAGGTTGTGCGAAAGAAACATGCACGCACAATGTGATGTCAAATGGGGTTTTTCACACTCGAATAGAATCTTGTGCAACACGGTAAATATTATACACAAGGATTAGTGATGCCTATAAAAAAGACGTGACCTCCCTCATTCAAGGCAACTCAACACTTAGAGAGAATCCGAGCTCTGGATCACGTAAGAATTTCATGTAAAGGTTTTTGTGTGAAAGATTTTGAGTTATGTGAAAGCTAAGAAATTTGTGCATAAGATTTGAGTTCCACGTAAGATTGAAGTTTTTCACAAGGGGTGTTTTGAGACAAAAGTAGACTCTTGCGCACAAGGCATTAACTTTGTGCTCAAGATGCAGAAGGTGTTTCGCGAAAGATTTGAATTTTCCTAGTAATACTATGGTAAAGTTACCTTCATTAGAGGATGAAAGTAGAATGTTAATAGAGAATCTACATATAGGTGAGTATGCATTAATTTGAGATAATAAAATGACGTATAAGTCTATAAACTCTGAGTGGATCTTCTGAAAAATGGGTGAGCACACTTTAGTTAAGAGAGTAGTGAGCTTTGACATTGTGATTGGTTGTAAACCAGGAGGGATAGTGAGTCCACTCAAAACTTGTATATAGTAGTGATCTTATAGTATATTGGGAATATCGTCAAATTATCGGTGTATGCTCCTTGTATGTATCCTAGTGAGGATGATCCACGTAAAATTTTTGTGTCTTGTGCATGATGTATTCTTTGTTCATTCTATGAAATGGGAAGGAGAGATAAAAGAGTTTTGTCTAACAACAAAACAAGATAAAAAAATGTAATTTTTTTCATCTATCATACCCTACTTCACACCCCCAAGGATATCTAGCCTAGGGGACCTAACAATTGGTATCAGATGGAATGTTTAATATCAGGGTTTCTCTCTCAAATGGAGGTCACCAATCGTAAACGGATTCCGATCTTCGGAGGGAAAAATTTTCATCTACGAAAGAATCATATGCAACACTACTTCCGATCATTGGGAATGGATGTGTTTATAGTATCAATTAATGGTATAACTATTGATATTAATAGTGGTGCATTAGCAGAAGCTGTACGAAGAGAATTGGATGCGGACACCAAGGGAATCATTGCTTTAGGAGGTCCCAATACAATGCTATATATACAAAGGTGATGTCCTGAAAAACATCACATTCCATGTGAAAAAAACATTTTATCTTATATGAAAGATATTCAAAAGTTATAGAATCAAAGTTACAAGTGTTTTGGAATAAGTATGAAGATCTAAAAATTAACCTGAATGAGTCTTCTGATTAATTCGTTGATCGAGTAAATATTTTTGTGGAAGTTATGTGTGGTCATTGAGAAGTCATTAAAGTCATAAAGATCCTGAAGTGAATCATGATGAATCTTCTAGCACGGTCAAATTTGAGAGTTTTATTACTAGAAGATAAAGATACAAAATAGCTGACACTGGACAATTTTCACAATACCTTCGTTGCATATGAAATAAGGAACAACTATAACAAGGCTGTGGAAAAGAGAAAATCTAAAGAGGTGGAATTCAAATCTTTGAAGAAGATGACCATTAAAGATACTCAGGAAGAATAAGATACGGATGAGGTGATTTCATTACTTTCTTCAAATATGTAAAGGTGAAAAGGTAATTTTAAAGGGAAACATCCACTAGAATGATTTAGATGGGGAAAGGTTGGTCATCATGCGTCAAGGTACCCCAAAATGTTTCAAGATGACGATAATGATGATGAAGAAGTTGAAATTCCAAATAAGTTGTCTTCATCCTATATGAAAGGGAAGAAACAGTTTAAGAAAAATTTATTAAAGAATAATAATCTTCTTTCATAAGAATTTTAATGTTCAGATGAGTCTAAGGTTGAAGAGGATAAAGATATTGAAAACTATAAAGATCTTGGAGAAAATTATATAATGGCTATTGTTTGTAGTACTCAGAAAAAGGGAGAAACTGACATTGATGATAAAGAAGCTTAAGTAATAGTTGATATGAAAGAAGAGTGAGAGGCTTCTATTAAATATATAGCTGTTTGGAGATCCAAAACAAAGAAATCCTGAAATGCAGTTTGTGATGCCAAACAATATATGAAGCAGCAAGAAGAAGGGAAGTCTGAGTTGATGGAAGAAATTGGAAAACTCAAGTAATCAACACCAGAGGACTCAAAATCAATTAGTGAGTATAGAATCAATATTTAAGAAAAAAAGGGATATTTATATCTTGAATAACACAATGAATGATTATGTCAAGTGTATCGATGAACTTTAAGGATAAGTTATCGATCTACGACAAAAAGTTAATGACCAAGAAAAAATTCAGATTCTCAACATGTTATCGGGAAAGAAGATCATTCATAAGACTGAAAAGATGAATGAGGATCCCAGTAGTTCAGTAGGAAAGAAACCGTAATTGAGATCAGATATTAAGGATGATTTAGAGATCAATCAGAAATAGAAAGCAGACATGGTTGAAGTTATATTGCAATCACCCATTATGAGAATGAAAGTTGATGTGGGTTGAAAAAAGATTCAGATAATTCAAAGAACCCAAGGGAGAACTGGCATTATAGAAATTTCATGCATGAATGAACCTTTCCTCAATAGTTATTATTGTGGAAGGATGGAACACTAAAAATATGTGTGTTATATATCCAGAAGATACCGAAGGTCCCAATAACAGAGGTGGAAGCCAAAAATAGATTAGTTTTCTAGAACATGTTTCAAAGGAAACTATTTTTGGTGTGGAGGATTTGGATACATATCTAGAAATTGTACATAGACTATACATAATAATGTGCCAAAGAATAATCAAAAAAATTTCATGTAGGATATCTACCAAATAATAGGTGAGTTGAAAATACAAAATAGATTTACAACTTTGCAAGACAAATTCGGTCCATCATACTATGAGAAAGATCAGACATCTCAATCTATGTTGAGTATGAAGACCAAAATATAGACCTAGAAGAAGTGAGCAGACATCTCAATCTATGTTGGTAAAATTTCTCTTAAAGCAGCAAATCATTCTTGTGTATGGATCGTTGATAGTGGTGGCACATCTCACATGAAAAGCAATAAATACCTAGTTACAATCCTAAAATATGACATATAAAGAGTTTTCATGTTTCTAAATGATGAAGGCATGAAGATAATTGGATTAGGAAAGGCCTGGGTTGGGGGAAAAGAAATAATACTTGATGATTTATTGGTTGTAGAAGGTCTCAGTCATAATTTTCTCAACAACAGTAAACTGTGTGACTCAGGGCATTCTATATGGTATATAAAAAAGATGTGTTTCATCAAGGGAAGATATGTTTTTTTATCCTACATGGAAAAAATGGAAATCTATACCTGGTAAGAGGAGAAGAAGATATGTGCTTTCTATCCAGAGAAGAAGACAACAAGTTGTGAAATAAATGAATTGGTAATTTATTCTAACCATCCCTGAAAGATCTGATGAAATGTGATGCTGTTAGAGGCCTCCCAAAGATATCATATGGTTTTACACATTTGTGTAATTCTTTTAAACAAGGGAATATCATCATAAATATGTACAATGTAAAGGAAAATAATTCCACAAGAGTGTTTGAATTAGTGCATGCTGATGTCTGTGGACCAATCTCACTAAGATCCATTGACGGGAAGAGGTATTACATTATTATAATTGATTATTAGAGAATAATATCATGGGTATTCATCATTATCCATAAATTTGACATGTTTGTTTCCCAAAATTTTACCATAAGAAATATGTAAGGATTATTGTGTAGAAAATTCTAGTGTTTCATACTGGCAATGGTATGATATTCAAAAACAGTCAAGTGGAAGACTATTTAGAGAAACAGGGGATAAGGCATCGTATTTATTCAGTGATGATTCTCCAAAAAAAATGGAGTGGTGGAAAGGAGAAATAATTCATATGGGATGTCAAATGGAAAAAATGCATTAGTGAAATACTTTAAAATATTTGGAAGAAAGTGATTCATTCATAATAGAGAAAAACATAGAAAATTTGATTCATGTGGAGATGAGGTAATATTCCTCAGCTACTCAGTAAAAAGAAAAGTGTAAAAATTATTTAATAAGAGTATAAGAAAAGTAGTTTAGATAAATAATGTCGCTATCACAGAAAATGAATAGAATAATAAATAGAACAGTGAAGAATTTCTTAATGAAAGTGATGAAGAAGAAAGAAACATAGGGGAAGAAAAAGTGGTAGATGTGGATTTAGAAGAAGATAATGATGTTGAGCAGGAGGAAGAAAATTTAGCATCTACACAAAAGACAAATAGTCAGACTGGAATTGAAAGGAAAAATATCATTGGTGATCAGACAATGCATGTTCAGACAAGAAGAATGAAATCTCTAAAGTAGAAATCCTTATTATCTCAGGTAGAGCCTCAGTGCTTTTCTACTGAAGCTAATGATGAAAACTAGCATCAGGATATGCATAAAGAGATAGATCAGATTGAGAAGAATAAGATGTGGGCGAATTTTACAAGGATAATATATAAGAATGTCATCATGACTAAATGGGTTTATCCCAAAAATATAAATGAATTTCTCAGAGTGATTTGAGAAAAAAATCATGACTAGTGTACAATGGATACTCCCAGATAGAGGGTATAGATTTTGACGAGAAATTATTACATATGGAAGGGTTGGAAACAATCAGATTATTCTTGGCGATTATAGTGTATCAAAAGTTCAAAGTGTTCCATATGGATTTAAAGTGAGCATTTTTTAATGGTTTTATAGAATAATAAGTGTATATTGAGTAGACATATGGTTTTCTCATTCATGAAGATGATAAAAAAGTGTGTCGGCTGAGAAATACTTTATATGTGTTAAAGAAATCTCCAAGAGAATAGTATTAAAGACTATATCAATTTTTGAGGAAGCTTGGTTTCCAATGTTGTGGATTTGATTACAATTTATATGTGAACAATGATAATAATAAAATGATGATGGTGATAATATATGATGATGATATAATTTTTGGAGGTTCATATGAATCACAATGCAGACAGTTTTCCAAATTCATGAAACATGAGTTCGAAATATCTATGATTGGTGAACTAACATTCTTCCTTGGTTTACAGGTAACACAAGTAAGGAATGACACATTTATCTCTCATTCCAAATATTCCAAGGAGTTTCTCAGTAGATTTTTATGGAAAATTCCAATGAAATTAAGAATTTGGTTGCTACTTCTATGAAAATATCAAAATATGATGAATGTAAAGAAGTTAATATCACAAAATATAGAAAAATTAATGGAGGTTTTCTGTACTTGATAGCGATAAGGACTGATATTGAATTCGCGACATTCTAAGAATCAAGATATGAAAGTAATCCCAAGGAAATAAATATGCTTTCAGTGAAAATAATACTTCGATATATCAAGGGAACAATGGATTTCATCTTGAAATATAATGAAAAATCTCAGCCAGATTTACTGGGATATACAGATGTAGATTAGGCCTGTTCAGTGTATGACTGGAAATCTTCCTCAGGAGGTTCATTCTATCTTGGTGGATTGTGTCTTTGTTGGCTAATCAAGAAGAAAAACTGCATTTCATTAACCTCTGTGGAAGCTAATTATATTGCGGCCACTCAATAATGCACACAGTTATTGTAAATGAAGAAGCATCTTGATGATATGGGAGTTGAAGGGAAGTCTCCGATCAGAATCTAGTGTAATAACTCAAGTGCTATCAATATTAGAAAAAATAATTCCATCACCAAAGGACAAAGAAATCTGAGATAAAATATAATTTTATTTAGGAGAAGGTGGAGAAAGGGTTAGTAAAGTTGGATTATGGTCTTACCAAGCGATAGGTTATAGATATTTTGATAAGTCCTTATCTAAGGATGCATTTGTGATTCATCGACTCGCTCAAGGAGTCCAGTTGATTCCCCGCACTTGAGAAATTGTTGATGTTACCCCCCCCGATGTATGGTTTATTTTTTCCTAATATGTTGATCTGTGTTATCTACTTCATTGCAGACAACAATGGAGTGGCCTTTGGGTTATTTGATAAGGGGATAAGGAGTGGATCTTAAAGGGTGAGAAACTACGGTTAAGGAAGGGATAAAATTTCTTAGGCAAAGACACTAGGGGAAGCTGATAGGTGAAGTGAGAAGATAGGGGGAGAGCAATAATATTGGGGGTGTATGAGTTTCAAATTGGACGATGCTTGAAGTGATCGATCAAAGATTAAATTTCATAGAAACTGAGGTTCTTGATGATATCAATTTATTGATATCATTTTGGTAACAATAATTGTCATAAAAAATGTAGTGATTCGTTGATGAACTTTTTATACTACTCTGGTTTCTCATGTCGATCATTGATCATGTGGTCTTAGAGTGTGTGGTCAGTGAATCTTTGGATTATATCTGAATCACAGGAGGAGAATTATGGTAAATGAATGGAAGGAGATTCGATGAATTATCAAATTTCAAAGATTTATTTTTCAAGAGTTTACAATAAACAAAAAATAGGGAGATTATTCGGAAAAATCCCTCAAGGTAACAGTGAACATTTTTTTGTGGTGTTTTTTTGTTGAAATAGCGGGTCTGTTTATTGAAAATGAGTGTTTCCATGGTGATTTTTTGAGTTCCAAATATATTGTTGACAACCTATATTAAAAATAATGATGAAAAACTAATGTAAAAACTAGAGTTGGTACAAAATGAACATATCTATGGTGGTTCTGTTTTCCAGTGTTTCCAAAATTTTTGGGCCTTAAAATCAAAAAATGAGAAAACATGCTTTTGGAAAATGATTTTTCATGCAAGATCTAAGAGTGGTTTGGAAACATGCATGCAAGGAATGGTTTGGTATTAGAACGTTGAAAAATGGGAAAGGCATGAATTGCGTGAAACATTCAGAGTTGCAAAAAAGATGAGGTTGTGCAAAAAAAACTTGTGTGCCCAAAGAGATGTCAAATGGTGTTTTTCACGCTCAAAGAGAATCTTGTGTGACATGGTAAATATTTTGAATAGGGTTCAGGAATGCTAATAAATATTATGTGACCCCCCTCATTCAAGGAAGCTCAACACATAGAGAGAATTAGAGCTATAGATCGTGTAAGAATTTCATGTAAATGAAGTAATGTGAAACATTTTGAGTTGCGTGCAAGATAATAAATTTGCACGTCAAATTTTAGTTGCACGTAAGAATGAAGTTACACACAAGGGGTGTTTCACGACAAAATTGGACTCTTGCGCACAGGGAAATAAATTTTCACTAAATACGCAGAAGGTGTTGCATGGAATATTTGATGTTTCCCAGTAATATTTTGGTAATGTTGCAATCATCACTGGATGAAAGTGGAACGTCAATATAGCATCTACATACAGTGCATGATACTTTCATTTGAGATAATTAATGTATATACAAGTCTATAAAATGTGAGTGTATCTTATCAAGAATTAGTTAGCATACTTCAGTTGAGAGAGTAGTGCGATTTCAAATTGTTATTTCTTGTAAAATAGGAGGGACAGTGAGTCCACTACAATCATGTAAATAGCAGTTCACTTATAGAAGATTTGGTACATCGTCACATTTTCGGTGTATAATCCTTGTATGTAGTCTAGTGAGGATGAACCAAGTAAAATTGGTGTGTCCTATGCATGATTTAATCTTTGTTCATTTTATACAATGTGACGGAGAGAAAAGTGAGTTTTTCTAACAACAAAACAAGATCAAAAAAAGGAATTTTTTTAATCTTTCATACCCTGATTCACCCCTCTCAAGGTATCTATCATAGTTGACCTAATATCTATTTACTACCTTACTCTTTAGGTTGAAGGATTTAATTATTTTAATATATCTTTTATGTCATTCTTAATTTTACTAGTTGTTGTAATGATTTTTTTACAAGTCTTTTTTAAAATATGCATATTGGGATAGAAAGGTTATTTCAAAAATATTTCTTATCATTTATTTTATTGGTGTATCTGTGATAAAAATTATAACATAATCTAATAATTTTTTATTATGATTCTAAAACACTAATAATCTTATGATGTTTGAGTTTGATCTTCTTACTTTAATCAGTATTGTGATTTGTTAAAGGTTAATATTGTTAAACTACAATTCCCCACATGAAATAGTAAGAATCTTAGTTACACTTTTGATCTAAAAATTGGTATCTTAGCTGGTTATACTATTATGGATTACTATTTTTTAATTTTTCTATCAATTGAAGGTTTATTAATTTTATGATAAATACAGTATGTTTATAAATCATGTTTCACAAACATGTTACTAGAAAAAGGTTTATTTTATGTTAAGATAAAAATTACGAATATAAAATCTCTTGATAATCTAAATTCTAGTCCACCACTAATATTTGATGGGAATATCTATGAATTTTGGAGGGATAGAACGAAACCATGTTTGATCGTCACTCGAGTTGACAATTCGTAAATGATTATAAGCAAGTACAAGATTACTGATAAGGATGTTTCATCTTTTACTAATACTAATATGTTAGAATATCAGTTGAACTAAAATTTATAAATATTACAATGTTTTTTATGAATAGGAATATCTACCGCCGTATATCATATTATGAATTGTCAAATAATATTTAGAGTAAATTATAAGTAACACATTTTTTTACATACAAAGTCCTTGAAAAAAGAAGATCCATTCATATATATGAATCTCAAGATTTTTATTTTCCACCTGGTGAATATGATTCCAAGATTCACCATTAGTTTATGAATATAATAAATAGGTTACAGTTTCATGGTAAAAAATTTCTTCATGATGATGTTTTGGTTGAAAATATTATTTATATAATTCTTAATGCTTGGGAATCTAAAACAAATATTCTAGTTGAAAAAAATATAACTAATCTTACTTTGTATGATCTTGTTGGATCGCTCATGAAATATGCTGATAGAATATATAGAGATACTGAAAATGATTATAGGAAAAAATAGTGGAGTTTCATTGGATATAATGTCTATAGATCCTACAATGTTTTATTTCTCAAAGGAACGAGTAAAATATTCAAGAATGAAGAAATTTTTGTTAAATCCAATTAGTTTACATAACTACCTAATGGGAAATATTTGGATACTTTTTACTGAAGAATAGTCAATATAGTTGGAAAAAAAGATTTTACATAAAATATATACAAAATTCTATAAGGATAATAGTGGTAGAAATGATTATAAGGTTACTCATTATGAATACAAGAAGGTAGGAAACATCCAAAATGATTTTCATAAACTCAAAAGGAAAACAAGAAAAAAAAATTCTAAAAAAATGACCTGAAATATTATAATTCTAAAGACCATAAAATAATTAAAAATTATGACACTTATAGTGCCATTCGTGGGGATTATTCAGAAAATTATTCTGGTAAAGAATTGTTTTTGATATAGGAACCTTAGTATTTTTACGAAAGTACTTATGAAAAATAAAATTCTAATGAAAAAGTAAAAAGTGATGAAATACCTTACAAATAAATAATTAAATTAAAACTATCTGGATGATGAGAAACATTCCCCAAAATTTGATATATAATATTTCTTAAATAAAGATATTATTTTACCAAGTTATGATGATGTTTATAGATTTGAAAAACTTTTATAAAATTAGTATATAAATATATTTAAAATAGATAATAATTCCAAATAAAAACAAAAAAATGAATATTCAAGAGTAACCATTTTAACTAATTTAATATTGGATCATTCTAATGATACTGATAAAACTAAATTTGGAATATATTTTATTTCAAAAGATCTTGAGAAATATACTTTATTGAAAAATAGTGGTTTTTTTGAAAAACATAGTTCCAATTCTATTACCAAAGAGGATAAGAATTTAGCTACAAAACTAATGTATGACATTTCTAGATAAAATTAAATTTTGTCCAATTTTACATTTGGAATGAAAAAAAATTATAAAATATATAATAAAATTATACCATATAATGATAATACAAGAATGGGTTTTACTAATAACAATATTATTTTTAGTAACAATTACATTGTTTCTAAAAAAGCACCATTTTTCAAAAAAATCTATTGTATTGGACAATGGAAGACTTATTTTTATATAAAAATATTTTAGCGTCCTGAATTTTATAAAGTTTATTTTTCTATAAGAATTAAAATTTCATAGCAAATTATTTTGGTCAATTTTGGTCACATAAATTACTATTTTCTGATAATACTGGACCAAATAAGGTTTGGGTACAAAAAAACTATTTTTATATTTAGGAAAAGAAAGCAAGTACATAAAAATTATATGGTACATGGAACATGGTTTTTCCAAACACATGACTAGAAAAAAATAATTTTTTAGAATATTATCGACATGAATAGTCTTAATGTAAATTTATGGAGATAATTGTCAAAGATAAATCAATTTTATATGTAACATTGAATTTTTTGGAAAATCTATTCTTTCAAATGTTTTATTTGTCTTAGGAATTAAGAACAACCTTTTAAGTATAATTCAATTATGTTAAAAATGCATCATGTGTTGGGAGAAAAATGTTCCTAAAAAAATGAATTAAAGGGGGGAGATATTAGAAATAAAAAATAGTTTATAGATCCAATAATGAAGAACACCGTGCACATCTATTCCAAAAAAATGAGAGAAGATTTCTAGATAAAAATTGACCATATAAAACATGAATCTTGAATTCCATTATTTGAAAAGGATTTCACATATTGATTTTCTTCTCTATATACATGAGTGACATCCATATTAACTTGTTCAATTAACTGGAGACACTCAATACAAAATGAAATTATTCTCCATATAAAATTCATAGATTGAGTCCATAAAAAGTGAAAGAAATTATTAGAGTTATATTCCACCCATATAAATCAACAACCATGTCATATTTCACATTTAAAATCTTGGATCATCACCCATAGTCCAATATAAATGATAGATATATTTCTAATAAAATGATATTAGTAACACTTAACTAATCCATGATGAGTGAAAAATACCCAACCATAACCCAAGTTTCATATCTCACCTGATTCTACCCCCATTAATATTCACATTCAACTGTGTGGAGATTAAGGGAACCCATTAAATGTTTTTAAGAACCAATGTCTTCTTTACCCTTCCAATGACCCCAAATGATTTCAACCTAAAAATGTCAGAGACATCATTATTCATTGAACCTATTTGGAACATAGAGGTATCCATAGAATCCTTATAAATAGTAATTATTCCTTTATTCAATGGAGGATGTTGATTATAAAGGAAAATTTCCCTTATTTTATTCCAAATAAATGAAATTTTATCAAAACGTTCAGTGTAAAACATTCCATTGAATTTCATACTTTGATCAAAATTCATTATAGAATTCATTGAGTCTTCAAAAATATCAATAAACAACTAAGTTTCAAAGACATGATTTATGTGTTCATAGAGCCTACAAATGAATCTATATGACACAAAAATATGATTACAAAACTCATCAGACATCAAACATAAATTCAACACCAGATGAATTTGAATTCATTCATGTTTTAGGGAGACTTGGAGAGGAATCTTAAGCATATATATTTCCCATAATATAAGTAGATGAGATAGAGAAATAAATAACCTCCTGAAATTTTTTAACCTAAAAAGTTATGTGGAAATACCATCACTTTTATTACAATTTAAATCTTGAAAAATGAAATTCCTAATCAAATTAGGAGTCCACACTAGAATTTCTCTATCAACATAGTCATATGTTTGAATTTTCAGAAATATATGAGGGGTAATATGGTATTGTAGTAGATTAGTGTGTTTAACATCACAGATGGTAAGATGCTGCATGTGATAGGGGGCACAAACTTCTTCATTAATTAGTTTTTACAAACATGGTTTATTTTAGATATTGAGGATGGAGTGCTTTGATAACATACAACATGAGCACTATATGTTCTCATTATAAGAGGATATAATTTTTTTCAAGGTTGATGATGGAATGTTCATAGAGTAACCACTATATATTTTAGATAAAAATATTCTAGAATGAAATTTCAAATAACTATCATTGTATTTCAATATATTCCATGTAAATTTTCTAAGAAAATGTTTATTGAAAATTTATGTATCCTTAATGTCCAAACCTATGGTTTCAATTGGTTTGATACATTACATCTAAAAAACTATGATGATATTATTTTAATATATGTAACCAAAAAATATAATAGTTTTAATCAAATTGTAAACCTATTTGATAAAAAATGTAGGTCATCTAAAACAAAATACGTATAGACAAACATCAAGGTTATCACAAAAATTAGTAGAAAATATAAACCATCCTGATACATGGTCTTACCAATGTAGATTTATATATGGACAATGATTTTGTCATAAATATATTCAAGATAACAACATTTAACCCTCCCCCAAAAGATCGACACCCCAAGGTAAGTGAAAGATATGGTTCATTGTTTCACTCCAAGAGACCTAGACATATTTTTTTCTTCAAGAGAGTAACTCTACTTATAAACACCCCAATGGTCTTATTCAATCTAATAGAATGTCTAGATAATTCATCATAATGATATAAAATCATCTAAATTAAATAAATAGTTTTCCTATTAGCGTTCCAAAATAGATGGATGATATATTCATAATAAATATGCGAGGGTGTGAAACAATTCCTGTCGACTATAAATATTTTATAGAGGACATTCTAAAAAATATAATTAATGAAAACACTCAAATATTCCTCATCTATATAAAAAATACCTGAGAGTTTCCATGCCAATCTCCCATACATCATTAGAAAAATTGCCTAGGTGATCCGTTAAGAAGAATGGATAACAAAGATCTATTTAGAATAATGCTCAAAAGATTAATGAAAGAACTAAATAATCCATAATATATACGTATTTTAACGATAATGATCCATTAAATAGTATCAATGTCCTTAGAAATGTAAATCATGATGAAAAAAAACTCATCCTTCAGATTTTTCTTCATGATATTGATAAACATGGAAGTAGTGAATATACAATTTTGAAATCTTTTTCCTGGTAAAAATTTAAATTTATTTGAATTGATAATATTTTGTACAATATTCCCTTCCATTGAAGAAATTATTTTACTTATATTTTTGGAATCAGGTTTCCAATTGAAATAGGCATGAAATATTTAATATCACCTACATTATCTCTTTTGGAATCAAATAAATAAAGTTGGAATTAACTCCATAATGAATAGAAGAATGATTAAAGTACTCTCTCACATCCTTGAATCCATCATCCTCAAAAATATCCCAATAAGTCAAAATGAAATTTTTAGTAAACCCATCAGGTTCTTCCACACTATCAATGTTAAAATATAAAAAGGAAACCTTGATTTATTTTTTATTAGGAACATAAATTAAAATCATGTTTTGATGTTCATAAAAAGTGAGAGAAATATTATACATCATCTTATGAGTGTAATCTCCCCTTTTCTGTGAATGTAAATCATAAATGTAGTTAACAACAACACTAGAAATCTCATTTTATTAGTTGTATAAAGACCATAAATTTTTAGGGTAACAACTACTCTTCTTACATTTCATTCATTTTGAAAACAATATAAGAAACTAGTATTCTTGTCTCCCTAATACAAACACTTGATATTGTATTGATTCCAATCCATAATTTTCTTATGATCTAGAATATTATCAAGCTATGATAAGGCTTTGGTCTCATCTATGGAAGGTACATTTTGGCTCTGATTGATATTTTGACATTGCAGAAGTCATTCATCATCCTCTATGATATAATTTTCAATTTTAGCGAAAGATGGTTTACTATATTCTCAAATCCTAAGTCAATTGTGTGATTAAGGTTATCATGTAAACTTTAGGAATGATATGTGTAAAATACATAATCCCAATGATGAATTTATTATTTCATGACAATGATAATGCACAAAACATAGAATACCATTGGATCCGAAACATACCTTTCCATAGTGAAATAGAAGATAAATATTTTTTATGGAATAGAAGGTTAAGAAATTATAACATTTAAAATTTATCTAAGTAAAATAAGAATGGAATACTTAAGGATTTATTGGATCTACATTTTAATACTTATAATGTTTTTAATCCATTTCAATATGGTACGAAATATAAGTAATGTTATAAATATATTAGTGAAATCTCAACGTCTATTTCTTTATAGTTAATTTTGATGGAATTATTTGTTCCAACATAAACTAGAAGTGTTGGTGAATAATAATATGTATATGTCTTATTTTATGATTGCACTAGATACAAATGGGCCTATTTTTCAATAAGAATATCAAAATCCTTTAGTTATTTTAAAACATTCTCAGAAATATTTAGAAAAAAATATATCTTTATGAAAAATATTCATAGTGATCATGGTGGAGAATTAAAAAAAACTGATTTTGATACATTTTTCAGTTAGTAATGTATTTATCATTACTTTTCACCACTTAAATCCAAAAAACAAAATACCGTAGTCAAAAGAAGAAACAGAGGTGTCAACGAGATTACTAGAACCATGCTTAGTGAATACATAGTTGGTACAAATCTTTCTAATGAAGCGGTTAGTAATTCATATTACACTATAAATCATTTTTTAATTATATCATTAAATAAAAAAACATCTTAGGATTTTTGGATAGGAACAAAACTGAAATATTAATACATAAAAGTATTTGGATGAAAATTATTCATCTTGAGTACTATAGATAAATTATATAATTTTTCACCCTTATCTTATGAAGGAATATATTTTGGTTGTAGTACTACTTCATTGACTTATATATTATTTAATAAAAATTCATATACTATTGAGGAAAAAACACATCTTAAGTTTAATTAACCTAATTATTTTTTATTCAAAGAACCTCAACCTACATCCTCATATGTTACTTCTAAAACTAATTTTCAGCCATTTTTAGAAAGTCCTTATCATAAAGAAATAGATCAATAATTTTCATCTGATGTCAATCCTTAGGATTATTTTCTTCCAATTGTTGAAGAAAATTTTATTAAAAACCCAACAGGTCTATTTTTTCCTAGGATTAATCATAGTTAATGTCTCATTAGTGATGTAGATCATCCAGTTAGGACTATATGTTCTTTGAGAAATGAAATTAGGAATCTATATTTCTTATCTCAAATTAAACAAAATACTTATTTCGATTTAGGTGATGATAATTGTATAAAATAAATGAAATACGAACTAAAAACTTTTTAAAAGAGAAAATTCAGGACAATAGTTGGGAAACCTATAGAAACATCTATAATCAGAGTAAAATTGGTCTTTCGGAATAAATTTTATGAAAATGGAATAATATTTATAAATAATTCTTGGACTTTTGTAGAGGTTTATAACCAACAAGAGAGAATAAAATACAATTAAACCTATTCTCTATTAGTAATACTTGAATTTATTTGAGTACTTATAGCTTTTGTAGCATTCATTGATTTCAGATGTTTTCAAATGGGTGTGATGTGTGATTTTATAAATAGTTATGTTTAAGAGGATGTTGATGATGAAAACCCCTAAGGTTTTCAAACTAAAATACTTCCATAATATTTTTATAAACATATCAATAAACTATATAGACATAAACAATCCCCAAGATCTTGGTATGATAGGTTAACGAGTTTTTTATTACAACCCTATTTTTAGAGGGGAAACAAATCGAACTATTTTTATAAAATTAAATAAAAATATTAGGATTGTATAAATATATTTTGAGGATATTTTATATGAATCAACTCAAAAATCCTTAACATTTTATTTTTAGTATCTAATGAAGTATGAGTTTGAAATAAGTATGATGGAAGAGTTATAATATTTGATTGGTTTTAAAATTTAAAAAAAATCAAAACTAGCATATATATCTCAACATAAGTATATAAAGGATTTAATTAAGAAATTTTGGTGTAACAATTCTAAATGTATTTGTAATACCATTAGTACCTTCAAAACATTAGATCTTGATAAAGTTAGAAAACTATTTGATGAGAATACTTCTAGAGGAATTATTGGTAGCCTTCTTTACTAAAATTATATTCATAAAAATTTAATGTTTTTAGTTTTCTTATATTCTTTATATCAATAAAATCCAATAAAATCACACTTAAAATGTGTTAAATTAATCTTTTGTTATCAAAAAGAAAATATGGGTTTAGGCTTTTTATATTATTATAGATTATTTTGAATTTTTTTTAATTCAGAAATTGGTGGATATAGAATGGATAGAAAATGTATATGTAGATGTTTTCATTCCTTATATGAAAAATATATTTTCTAGTTCTCGTATGAAAAAAAACACAGTAGAAATATCCACTTCTAAAGTTAAATATGTAGTAGTTGGATGTTTTTTGCTCATGTTTTTTGGAAGCAACACACACTCACGGACTATAGAATAGTTTTTAATAAAACTAAAATAAAATGGGATAAAAATGTTTATTTTCATTAAGTAAAAATCCATCACATCACTCACATGAATAGAACATAGATATAAGACAACATTTACTTTTTGATTATACAATTAAAGGATATATAATCTTTTTCAATTAATTTGAATGCATGAAAAATATGCTCATATTCTTACTAATCTGTTTACTTATAATAGATTTGAATACAATAAATAGATTCGGGGAATGATCAATGTCAAATGGTTATTAATAGCTAATTATTTATTATCCACATACTTGAATTAATGACATCCTTTTCATTGGGGGATTATATATGTTTTTTTTCAAAACCATTCATTATAAAAAAAAAACTTAAATTGTTTGTTTTCAATAATGTTTGAATCATGATGATATTAAAAACTAATAATTTTATAAAATTCAAAGATCCATAATTCTTAAAAAGTTTTGTAGACTCATAAATTGTTATATAATTTCAAAATTCAAAAGTTTTTAAAAACGTTTCCAGATTATCACCTAATATGTTAAAGATTAAAATAATTAGTTTATATTTTAATAATTATCATAATCATATTATATTCTAAAATATTCTTAATAATTTTATATTTTAAAATTATCATAAAAAGATTATATTTTAAAATTATCGTGATCAATTTTTTTTTAAATTATTGTAATATGTTTCTATTATAAAAATATTGAAATCTTTTTTCATAATAAAACTACTATAAAAAATATTTATTTTCAATATATTTTAATTTTTTATACTATAAATAAAAGAAGAACGAGATATTAAAATCAATGAAACATTTATCTATTAAATGTTCTATTCTATTATTTTATTTTTTGTTCTATTTCATTATTTAGTTTATGTTGTTATTGTTATTAAATTTTTATAATGAAAATATTGATTTGTTGTCTGAATTATTAAATTTGTTATTAATTGGAATGATTCTAAATCTGATAAAATATTTCAAAAAAATTAGGTGTATGAAAATTTGTTTCAAAAAAAAGTTTCTTTGATTAAATGTTTTCCATCAGATTAGTTAAAGGTTAATATCACCCATTTAAAGCCTTTTAGAATTCTTAGAGACATTATCCCATGTATATATAAGGGTGGAAAAACTCGTATCCCACATTAGTTTGCAGATTTTCCTACCCTACCTCCCTATATGATTCAATGTCTTAAATCCTATTCTTTTCATGTTCTTCCTATCTTTGAGTTATTATTTATCATGATGGATACCTAATAATATTATAAGAATGCTATTTATTTAGTGAAAGAATCATTGAACATTCTAAGTTTGATAAATATGGTTCAACTCTCTAAATATCATTTCTTTTCATGTTTGTGAATGTGTTTATATAGAGAAACCAAAAAAAAGATTTAGATTATTATTATCATAAAATAGTTAGTGAATTATATGTCATTGTTCAATTTGTTAAAGAATATGGTGACGATAAGTTCTTATTTACCATTTTTAAAAGAAAAATAAACATTTTTTCAATAGATTTGTGTGCTTGTTGGGTGTTTTTTAAATAGTGAGGCATATTTACCATCCCATAAGTTACCAAACACACTTAGAATTTTTAGGAAGAATAAAGATAATGGTTATTTGTTTTTAAACTATTATAATATAAGGGACGTTTGACATATATCACCAGAAACTGAAGAATCTAATTATGGATTATATTTTTTCTAATACCTTGAACGTGTGATAGGGATAAATTAAATGTCTTTAATGTATTTTTTCTACATTACAGGGTAAATATGATGCAAATAAACTTTGTGAAATTTGTTTTCATTATGTTGGAGAATATTTAAAGTGCTTCGATAATGTCGAATATTATCATGTTTTTGTACTTCATTAGTATGTTAATTATAAAATTTATAGAACTTTGTTACCCTATGAATAAGTCATACACAGTCAGAGAAATTATTTCATTAGTTGGTAAATACATATTATCAATAAAGGAAATTGATTTTGATTCTAAATCAAAAAACATTATTGATATGGTTGAAGGACCTCTGTCCAAAGATGAACCTTTTATGAAAGATGATGATGAAAAGAATAAGAGAATGTATGACTCTTCCCATACAAATAATCAAAAGAAAAAAATAATGTTTGATGAGAAAATTAAGAAGATTATGTTACATAAAACACAAATTAAACATGGGAATACTAGTTTTGGTCTTGATATTGCTGGGGCAATGTCCTTGAAAATTCAGACAGCTGAACAGTTATAACAAAAATAAGATAAAATAAAGAAACAACGTAAAAGGATAACTGAAGAAAGATTTTCTAAAATATTATTGGGAGATGTTTAAAATTAATCTCAGAACCTAATCCTTCAAGTATCTCATACCGATCATCTTATTCCATATGTTGATCATGTTTTTATGAAACTTCTTCAATACCACTATTCGTCTCTTCTATGGACGATAAGAGAAATGAAAAAATTATTTTTTTAAATAATCCATTGATTTCATACCTAAGAAAGAATTGTTATCTAAATCAGTTGGAAAGGAAATATTATCAACATGCATATAATTAAAATAATAAATCGATAAATAAGTTGAATAATATCTTGAAGAAGAATTAGTATAAGAATAAGTAGAATAAGAAGTAGAAATAATATAATGAGAATGAGAAGAAGAAGAATATTATGATGATGGAGAGGAGGAAGAATTGTAAAAATATTATGTCAAGGAAACCAATAATGAAAAATGATAAATCGTAAATGATTCATCAGAATCAACATCATCTTCATTAGATTTACCTTATAAATATGATAATGATGATAAATTAAAATAATACCAAGAACTATTCTCATCATAAGAACAACTGAAATCATTAATAAAAGAGGAAGAAAATTGTTCCACAATGGAATAAAAACAATATCCACATTCTTTGAAAATAGTATCTGAAAGATGTGAATCAGACAAGGATGTGTATATTGTAACAATTTCTGACAATATACAAATTTCAAATAAATGAAAAGTTATACCAAAGAAAGTTTCAAACCCCATTTCCAATTATTAAATAATAAAGCCTCTAAAACCTACTTATCATTCATTGGATTTAGAAAAAACCATTGTTCAAAATTATTTTTATTACATTTTAAAATTTTGAAAATGTGATAAGAGCTCATTCTATATTTTCCCATGATTGATTCCTTGGGTCAATTTATTCAAAACATCATTAGTAAGAAATCAAATTCATTAAATTTGATATCTAAATCAACCATAAAAAAATGATTTAGAGTTGATTTTTTTTAGTAAAAGTCTTATGCTCACAAATGATCATACAATAAGATAGTGAAGTGGTCCAACCAAGTAGATAATTATAATATATATCATGATGATCAGTTTTTCAAAGTGCATAAAATTTTTTTAGAATGAAAAAATACTTTTATCAATATATCTTATGATGTATCTGATGAAGTGATGTTATGGTGAAATTAAAAGATACAACATATGATCTGACAGAGTAAGTGAAACTATTGAAACAAAAAGTTAAGAATTTGGATCTAAAGATTATCCATCTCAGGTCATTTGAATGTAATCTTTTATTTATAAATATACAGAAGAAAAATAATTCTATAAAGATTTAATGCTTAGAGACTAAGTTTATAAAGTAGTTTGTTTTGGAAGAAAATAATGGAAAGCTTGAAAATAATCTACATGATTTCAAAAAGATGAAGTCCTTCTTGAAGAACCTCGTGAAGAAAGACTGAACTTTTCATTTAAATTATTAATTTATTCTTTATAAAGAAATAAATGGTTACTGACTATGAAATAACTTTCTTGAAAATAATATTTTCATGAATGTTTTCCAATTATTATTGGATATATTTTATTTCATTTTCTTCATTCATGATTGGTTAGTTTATAATTTTAATTTTTGTAATATTTTATTTCTCCTCTAACAGTTCAAGAATGTATTCATACATTTTGATAATATTAAAAAATCATAAAGGGGTAGAATATTTTATAAAGAGGGAGAAGATTTTATAAAGGGGGTGTTATATTGTGGTAGAGATGTTATAATTCATTCCATAACATTACAAAAGAGTAATAGACTTACGGGGAGTTATAAAGAAAAAACATCATTGTTCTTAAAATAATAATGTGGTGTGTGTTTTTATGTTATAGTTTTTCATTTATGTTTTTTTTATTCTTCCCAAAAAGGGTAAATTATTTAGTTATAAGACTTACTTGTTAATTTACCATTCCTTTTGTTTTTGAATTCAAAAAATACCATCTGAAAAATATTTCTACTAACTTTTTATGTATCACATTTTTTTTTATATTTCTGTTAAAATATTATTTTCACCTAATATAAAAAAAACATGCTGTATTACAAATATAATCTTATTATTATTTAGTGACTTAAATGGTATTATGTATTTTACTGATTAATCATAAATACCTATATTACGTCAGATGTTAAATTTTGTTCTTGTTTATCATTCTGAAAAATTCAAAACCATCAGAATAATACTGGTACTGACACATCAGAATGATCCATATAATGTTTATCATATTGAAAAATGAAAATATAGTCCATTACACAATCCTATGTTTCTAATCATAATATAATGAAGTTTATTTATATCTTAAGTAATACAATTTATAACTGTAATGGTGATATACAAAATGATTTTCGGGTATCCAGTTAAAGATAAAATACCAAGTGATAGTTGTTTGAGGTAGTTGAAATAAACTCATAAATATTACCATTGGAGAATCACTAATAAATAGCCAGTCATTTGAAGAGTTTTGGGGTGATAAATTGTTATCTATGTGAAATTCTCATTAGAATTCATTGTAATAGTTTATAGAATTATCATTCCAAGAAATCCATATCAAGGTTGTCTCTTTTAGAACATTTTCATTTTTAATATACTTATTTTCATTGTAACAATAAAAGAATTTTGGGGATAGGAAGATAGTGAATCTCACCCATTAGATCAACGGATTATAGGGCTAGGAAGATAGACACATGCCATCATAATAAGGGACTCTAAGGATAGGATGATAGGGTAAATTCATATCATCTTGTCAAGGATTTGTTGGTAAGGAATGATAGAATTTACCATATGTATAAAAGTGTACATATTTATAGTCAAGGTTATTAATAAATGTATTCTTATAGTTAAAAGTGTTAATTATTTTAATATAACTTTTATGTAATTATTATTTTTAGTAGTAATTTTATTCCTTTTTTTAAGTCTTGTTTCTCTTATTCAAATTATAATTTTTTTTTGAATCATTCCTGTAATTTTTTTATCATTGTATATGTGATATAAAATAAAAAATACTCTCATATAATCATATAATTTGTGATTTCGATTCCAATACTTTGATCAGAAAATGAATTCTCAGTCATATCTCATTACATAAAGATGGATTTTGATTTTTTATTATTTAGTGTTTTTAAACTAAAATCCACCGCTCTTTTAATAGTAACCATATTAATTACTCTTTTGATCCAAAATTAATGTTATGAGTATTTTATGGTCTATAGAAGGTTAATTATTTTATGCGTACTACTATTCAAATGACACTTATGTCGTAAGGGTTTTAAGTTAAAATATAATTCTTTATATGAGTGGTTTATGATTATATATCCATTGATGATATATTGTGATATACCTCTCAAAAAACCCATGAAATATCTTAAACTATTCTTATTTCAATTAAATATATGTTTTCACATCATTTTAACTTCTTTATGTAATCAATTTTCAAAAAATAATATTTTTAAGGAAAATTGACATTATTTATCTCTTTAATGGAAAATTTTTTTTCTTCTATATCAAGGTTACCAAAAAATGTTTTATATAATGATTTTATTATTATAAATTGAATTTTGAAGTTATTTTTATCCATATTTCTTTTTCACTGAATGTGATAAAACGAATCTTCATGTCATTTTCAAAATATTTACCATTTTACGTTTTACAAAAAATTTAAAAGGGGTCCTTATTTGAACATGTACAAAAAAAATTTACATCATTAAAACTCTATTAATAGAAGCTTAAATTACATATTTTCAAGGATAATTTAAAATAAAATGTCTCCTTAGTAGTTGGAAAATTTTAAGAACATGTAGAAGTGATTTCAAATGAAAATAAAATGTTCCTCTATAATGTGTTATTTATAATTCTATAAAATTTATACGCATCAAAGTCAACAACCATTAGTTTTGATTATTTTTTAATAGGTACATGATTTAATGGTATAATATGTATACCTAATTTGTATGGTTTACGATTATTATTTGGATGAAATGATGTTTATGAAAAAAAATTCTTTTTCATTTGTTTTTATATGATGAATTGATGAAATGTTTATAAAACTAGTTTCTTTTCTACAAGTTATATAATGATGAAATGTTTTATTACCCAATTTATTTTTTCATGTTCGATGACAGGACGAATGTTTTATGATCATGTAGAAAATAAATTTATATAGTATCTGTTAGGTGAGACCTATATCTCATTCCAATTAATTTGTTATCGTTTTATATATCATGAGATAATGATAGAAACCAGTTGAAGTCCTCAAACTGATATTGGATATTTTCCACTATTCTTGATCCCCTATGAGAAAAAATGTGATGACACAAGATCCATTATGAAATAGGAAATAGGTTTCTATTCTAGAATAATTATTATTTGATTGATCTTGTTATAAAAAATAATATATGAAATTTATTATATACTTGTGATGGTGACCAAATTATTTTACATGAACATGTGGTTCATGATTTAATTATGATTATTTTTCAGTCACATGGTTCATGTATTTGGAAATGAAAAATTTTTATTCCATGTTTCATGTATATGATCCGTGATATATGTTTTGTGTGTTTTTTGCATTGTATTTAAAATCTTATACCCTTGTTTTTATCATAGAATTTTATATTATCATAGAATGATATCTTTCATGTTTACACTTACTAAACATATGAGTGCACCCTTTATTTTTTTACTTTCAAAATATTATAAATAAATTATTATGTTTTATATATCAATTATGATTACTATATGGGAATACATTTATGAGAGATTTTGATGATCATTCATCAAATAAAAATATAGTGTAACAAAAATCTAAAGAAAATAAAACTTAATTTTCATTAGGTGTGTATTTGTGTAATATATTGAATATTCATCTATTAAAATGTAATATCTATGTATGAAAATCTCATGTCATTTAGGTTTTTTATGAGTATTTTTTAGTTATACTTTGGAAACTAGTATGAGAAAACATTAGTGAGATTCTTATGGATATTTCTATAGATGCGTCTAATGATATGTCAATGTATAATATAATATCTTGGAATTGGGTAAAGGAAAGAAAATATTTATTATGAGAAATTATATCTCTATATGGAAAATATAAGTGGATGTGTCTGTGTAAATTTCATACCAAGGGTGATAAATAAGAAAAGGGACCACTACTCAATATTTTAACTTTACCTGGTGTACGAAAACATGCCTTGCAACACACCTGGTTTCACACTCGTTGGGGATATGATTTGGAAATTAATGAAATCTTTTTAAGGCATCATTGAAGTATTAGAATATTTAATAACCATGAAGTTCTTTGGTTAAATAATAGGTTTCATGTATTAAAATAAAGTTACATTTTTTATACATCCTATGAATTACTTTTCCTGATTGATCAATCTAATCAATGATACTTGATTGTCATACTAAGAATTTTGGTTTTGCTCTAGATAAAAGGATAGAACTATAATATTGGTGTGGTAATAGGTAAGATAAAATAATGAAGTTCCCTATTTGATCTTACATATTTTAATTAGGATGAATGTTAATTACTATCTCCAAAAATTAGATATTGAATTGGCGTTGAAAACCACTAATGGTAAGATGATCGCATCTCATGTATATTATTCTTCTCTAGTAGAAGTGTTTAGGAATGTGCTTCTTGAAAACCTTATTAGTCTCCATTTAGTTGAATTTTACGTTATCTTAGACATAGATTAGATTTCTCTACATAAATCCCACATAAATTTCTGAGAGGGGAATTTAAATTTTATATTCCAATACAACCAATGATTGTTTGTCAATGTACAGATAGATATAAACATCCGATGAAGATCAGGACTATTGTGTGGGTCAGGATTACCATTCTAAATGTAATTTTATCTCATAATATTCAGGATAATCTAATCATTTTTTGATATTACTATTGGGAGGGTGTTTTCAGATGCCTTTCTATATGGTTTGATTAGTCTTCGACAGAAATTTTATTTGGATTTCTCAATATATCTCATTTATTGTGCCACACAATTTTCAAATACTCCCTATAGAATGGCCCAAATTGAGTTATAGGAATTAATGATGCAACTCCTAGAGAACATTAATTAGTTTTTTTAGTTTTTTTAGATTATATTTCTATCTATTTGAAGAGAAATGATGAGTGTGAAAACATCTTGATATATGTAATGAAGACATTATGGAGGGATAAACTATTTGAAAATTTTATATTCAAATATTTGTTTTAAAAAAATGGTTGTTTTTAGGTCATCTTTTCTCAATAAATGGTACATTGATGGATCCATCAAATACATATTTCATTTAATGTTATCCCAGAATGACTATAGTACCTGATTTTTGAGATTTTTTTACTCTAGATAGATATTATCGATAGTTTTTTAAGAGTTTCTGATTACTATATATCCCACTCACCATGTTAACTCAAAAGGGAGGTAGGTTTCTCGAGATAGAAAAATGTGAAGGAGATTTCAAGGAACTAAAAAATAATATTAATGTGTTCACTTGTGATACATTTCCCTACAATTATGAATGTTTAATAATATATATTAATTAATCCAAGAACGAATTGGGATGAATTATCATAAAAAATGACATGGTTACATATTAAGTAACATGGAAATGGATGGTTAGGAGCACAATTATCCTACTTATGATTTCGAGTTAGTTGTAGTAATGGTTACCATAAATATATAGAAACATTATTTTTATAGATACAAATGTGATATATATATATATATATATATATTTATTTCAAAATATTCATTTATATATTCATAAAAAATTAATGGATCATGGACCAGAGTAGTTGGTTAGACATTATTAATTATTTTTACAGCATAATAAATTAACACCAAAAAAATGTGAACAAGATGTCTGATGCTATGAGTAAAGATGGTCATGCCACATAATCCATTATGAGGATAAAAAATATGAAATGACTATATATTTGGGAATGATGGATATTAAAATACTAAATTAAGGGGATACATAATATCTTTCTCAAATTAGTGTTAGACTATTTATACATGTAAATATTAAAGAGGTGTGATATAAAGATGTAGAGTTATAGATGAAGGTGAAAAATATTATTTATTTTAAAATTGATTTTGATGGAATGATAAGGTTCACCAACCATGTATGTGTTCCTTCCATGAAAACATTTACGAATGATATGTTATAAGAGGATCATAGTTCATAAATATATATTCATCATAGAAGAAAAAATATGTATAAGTATCTAGAAGAGTAATTATTGTAGAATGATATGAAGAGAGATATCACAAAATTTGTATCACATCACATGGTATATTAGTTATTTATGGTGGAGAGTCAAATATTAATGGTTATTCTAAAATATTTACCCATACGATAAGGTAAATGGGTAAACATCACCATTGATTTTTTTCATTGGACTCCCCAAAAACTCAAAGGGGAATATTATTGTGTGAGTTTTACTTGACCTCCTTATAATGTTAGCACACATAATCACAATCTTATATGATTTCTCCGAAGATTATCTTTCCAGATATATATGAAAGAAGAGTTATCATTTTATGGAGTACCACATTCTGTTGTCTCTGATTGGGATCTAAAGTTTTCTTTGATGTTCGGGAGATGTCTTCAATAGGATCTAAATACCACTACCAAAAAATGTAAATAAGTGATGTTTTTATTCATTAGTGATGTTTTAAAATATCAGAAATTAATTTATATACATTTCTAAAAAATGATGTTAAGTGTTTTTTTTAATATTAATTTTTGATAATAAAATTTCTCATTTAAATATGTCTCAAAAAAATGTTGGTAAATGGTTTTTTATAAATTTAAATTTTAAAAAATTATTTTTTTCCATTCCCACACAACACTAATTATTTTATTTAATATACCACAACAACTTATTCAATTAATTTCTTAATTCCAACACCATTCTCTGCTCATCAAATTGACCCCACACCCACTATTTTCAATCCCAACCCTATAACCTCCTCACATTGATGTTCATGACCACCCCATTCTCCCTCACACCCCCACAAACAGTCCTCACAAACTTATGACGAACACCCCTATTAGGAATCGAGGCAAGTACCTATCACAAAACAACCTAACAAATAGACCAATTAACCAAGATAATTTTAACATGTAAAAATATTCTATCAAAAATTTATGCATATATTAATACATTTTAGTATTAAAATTTTTTAATATATATTTGTGTGTATATACGTATATCTGTATATACATATATATTATTTATTAAATATATATATATATAGATATATATTTATATATCTATATATACATATATTAATATATATATATGTATATATATATATTTTTTATTTATTTATTTATTATTAGTAGAATGTATTACAAAATCAAAGCACTCATTAGGAATGAGTGATACCTCACCAACATTATTTTTTGGATCTAGGATGAGCTTCCATCAATGATCATAAATAATTAATACGTATGTGTGTGTGTGTGTGTTTATATATATGTTTTTTTGGGTGTTTATATTTTATATATTTCTGTCTATTTATATATGTGTGTGTATGTTTGTGAATGTGTTTATATGTGTGTATGTGTGTGTGTATTTACAGACAACCACACACACACACACACACAGATATATAAATCTGTGTTTGTGTGTGCGTTTATATATGTGTATATGTATGTATATAAAAATATATATGTATATGTATGTTTTTATATATATGTTTAATATATATATTATGATATTTTAATATATGTTAATGTTTTTATATCATTATAAATTTTTATATATATACATATATATAATTATTATTTTAAATTTAAATGTATACATAAATTAGTATAATTATATATATTTAATTATTTAATTATTGATGTTTTAAGACAATATGATAAATGTCACTAAAAAAGCTACATTTTTTTAAAATGTCGCTGAATTTAAAATTTATATGCATTTTTTATATTAATATATCTTTATCTATGTGCGTGTTTATATACTAATATATATATATATATATATGTATATATATTTATATATATATAATATCTATATATATTTTTATTAAAAATTTATATATTTATATTTGTATATTATATATATTTCAATATATATATTATATTTATGTGTGTGTGTGTGTGTCTGTGTGTGTGTGTGTGTTGTTTATTACTAGTAGATGGTATTACAAAACCAAAACTCTCAACCTGCACATCGAGCTCCACATGTGTGACCCTGCATTCCATGTATAGCCTCTATGCGTAGACGAAACCCAAGCTGAAAATCAACCTCAACCAAAAATCGATCCCAACACCTTTACTGTCACACATAAAACGGGACCAACTCATATATGAAAATTTTGGATGTATAATTACATTATGGTATATATATAAAGATTCAAGTATTTAAAAAAAATAATATTATATATATAATAATATATTTAAAGATACATATATTAATATATATATATATATGTATATATATCTGTGTGTATGTTTATATTACATATATCTATATGTATTTATATGTTATTCTTATAGATATGTGTGTTTACATTATATATTATATATATATTCAATCAGTATATGTGTATATTTTATATTATATATATATGTTTATGTTATATATATATATGTGTGTGTGTGTGTGTGTATTTCCATATATCTATATTTTATATTATATATATGTTTATTTTAAATTTTTATACATAAATATATATGATTATATTATATATATATGATTTTATTATATATGTATATCTGTTTGTCTGTTTACATATATATTTTTATATATATTTATTATATATATATGTATATATTTATATGTGTTTATATATTTATATATATGTGTCTATGTGTGTGTTTATATGTGTGTGTGTGTGTGAGTGTTTGTGTGTATAATTATATGTGTATTTATACAAATATTTATAAAATTATAATTATAAATATATATACTTCAATGTTTTAAGACACTAGTAAAAAATGTCACTTAAATAGTCATATTCTCCAAAAAATGTAACTAAATTTAAATTATATGTGTTTTTTATATATAAATATATGTATATATATATTTGTGTGTGTGTGTTTGTGTGTGTTTATATATATCTATATATATGATTGTGTGTACATGTTTTAATATATATGTGTGTGTGTATATAGGTTTATATATATCTTCCTTTGTTTATATATATATATATATTAATGTGGGGAAATTGACTATATAAACATATATACTTTTAGCAAATTTTTCTGAAAAAAAATCATAATTTAGCAATGTTTTTTGGAAATGTCTCTAATTTGGAAACATATTTCGAGAAACGTTTCTAAATTAGATACATTTATTGAAAACATCATTATATTTAAAATTAATGTTGTTTTAAAATGTTTCTAAATTCCATTTTTTAGTGAATTGAGTTATTTTGTTTCACTAGATATAATCTTGAGAGAGATCGCCAGCCTGAGAGGATAATTCAGTCCTTAGAGGATATATTGAGATCTTATTCAATATATTTCAAAGGTGGTTGTCAGCAAAACCAACATCTATGTGTGTTTTCATACAACAATATAATTCAATTGAGCATTCTAGTAGCTCTTTATAAATTACACTATATAAATAAGTGATGAACACCAATTTACTATGAAGAGGTCAGAGAAAAATGATATTTGGAATTGAGATAGAAAAAAATTATAAAGACTTTTAAAGCTATTAGGCCACACATAAGGGAAACACAATGTTAGGAGAAAAGTTATGATGACTATCATCGACGTGATCTAGAATTTAATGTTTTCGAAAAAGTGTTTCTAACTATTTATCCACGAATGAAGGTAATGATATTTTGAATGAAGATAAATGTAATCCTTAGGTATATTGACCCCTTTGAAATTCTTGATCGCATCGGGAACGTAGATTATTGCATTGTGCATCCACAGAACCACTCTCAAGATCTAGATGTGTTTCGTGTATCCATCCTGAGGAATTACATACATGATCTTTAAAATGTATTGAACTCAAAGGTCATACCACTATAACAAGATAAATTATTTTAATAATAGATATTTGTCATTCAGGATCATAGAGATAATGTTCTACAAGGTAATAATACTAACGTGGTAAATGTTTTTTGGAAAAACCTCCAATTTGAAGAAGATACATGGGAATCTAAGGATATGATCATCTATAAGTTAATTGATATTTTTTTATCATAGTGATGTATTTAGAAGGGGAAAATCATTTTAAAGGGGGAATAAAGTAACACCTAATGGTTTTAGGAAATTATTTTTTGATTAAATATAACATCTTCAATAACTTGCGATATATGCAACACCATGTTTTATCAATCCATGATATTATTTTGTTATTATTATTAACTATTATAAACTAAACATTAAATTTTATGGTTTGAATACAAATAATTAAATTTTGAAAAATTATTATACCTTTTATAAACAAATACAATATATTTGTAAATAGTTACATATATTTTAGTAATATATTTACGTTCTTTGAGAATAACATTTTCTCAATAAAAATGTTTTTGTTTTTTTTGAAAAAATAATAAAATTAATTTTTGACACGTTAAGAATTTTTATTTCAGAAATATTGACCTTATTGTTGTAAGAAATATGTTAATATTAACTTAGGGTTAATTTCATACAATTTTATGAGAGCAATATTTTTTTGGTGAATAGTATAAAATACTAAAATTTAATACAAAAACACATTTTTATTTAAAGAATATAAAAAATCCATATTGTTTAAAAATGATTTGAAATTTAGTGTAGATTAATTATTATATTATTGAACAAATCTACGTTATTGGAGTGTAATTAATTCCGACTTCCAATGTTAAAACATAATAATTTAATCAAAAGTTTCTCATTATAGAATAACTTCTTGAACGCATCAACATGATTAATTTAAAATTAAAATTTGATTTTTTTTAATAAAATTTATAAAATATAGATTAAACATTTTAAATCCTAATAATTAATATTATTTTAAAATGTCAATTTATTTTTTTAGTCAAAATTAATAGTAAAATAAGTAAAAATTAATTGCCATAGTTATTGTTAAAAATCATTTACTTGGGGGATACAAAAAAAATATATGTGGTAATATGACCAATAAACACGTAAAACAAACATTTTGTGGCTAGATTTTGAGATTATCTGATATAAGTTTTTATAAGAATCCATTTTGGAGGCCTTTTCTGGTTTAAAGAATTGGTACACATTTTTCATTTCTTAAATTCTATGTGTGTCCTCTACCACACTTATAAATGGAAATCCAGTATGCACTCCACCGCACACTTCTAATACCAAATGGTTCATAAAATACCTACAAACATCCCATTTTAAGTTCCTACAAACAAATTATCAACCATTTTATCATTAACTAATTTTGTAATAAATTTGGTACCTTCATAAAGAGGTTATATAAGAAATGGATATTATTATCAAACATGTCTTTCGACTTTATTTCTACTTCCACCACTGAAAAATGTTATTGAATTATTATGATATAATAACATAAGTGTATAACTTATAATGACATGTTATTAAATTAATTTCAAAACCTATAGTCAACTTTTTATATCAAATTGGAAACAAAATAATTGCTCATGTGTAATGCGGACTACCACCATACAAACCGATATAATTCATTTTCCATCACCACATCTCAAAGCGGGATATAATATTGTATTTAAAGTATTTATGTCTTATTTTTTGAATTATTATAATTTTTAAATTATTATATCACATATACCATAATAATTTTCATTGCATTAAAATATGATAGCATCCCTTCTTTGTACAGCGGACTACCGCCATATAAAGTGATGTGATTAGTTTTTCACATCCACTTTACATAGAAAGAAATATGTATATATTTAATGAATAAATGAGATATATATGACTTGATTAATATTACGGTAAGTTGATGTATCATTTACCTATCCTTCACTATGTACTTCAAGAAAATTGAATCCACATTTATTTGTATGTATGAACTACCATCTCCATAAACAATGTAATTCATTTTGTATCATTGTAATTTTTTATTACATTATATATGTATATATAATGAATATATATGATGCTTTTATCATGGTTTAGAGTTTGGAGATGACAAAACCATGATCAATGTAAAACTACAGAAAATAAAAAATCAATATAAACATAAAAATAGTTGTTACATATAACGTATTTAAATAAGAAATGGTTAATAAAAGAGTAATAAATGGTCATTATTAAATAATATATGTAATGAAACATATGATAATTATTCATTATTATATAATTAATAATTTTTATTTATTATAATTGATATTTGAATGTGTAAAAAATATTTCGAGCCTTACGGTGTTGGATTTTCATCTCACTTTTATTTCTATCATACACAAGACATATCCACAAACTATTTCTTAAATGTGTGTGTATTGAGTGAAATTTTATGTATAATGTGATAATTATTATAAAATTTAAGGAAAATTACATTTTTTATAAGGTTATTTCTTTCATGGGGATTACTGTTCTATGGTTACCAATGTGGTAAGGGTTTGATGTTAAAATCTCAACTTTAATGGGATTGTTTATGATTAGGCTTCTAATTATTAGATATTGTGATATCCCTCTCAATAAACTAATGAATGTTTTTCTCATATTTGTATTTCATAAATATATACTTTTCTCATAATTTTTTATTCATCATGTACTCAGTGGTCTGAATTTTTTTAAAGAAAATTGACTTTATGCATCTCTTCATTCAAAATTAATTTTTCTTCCATGCCATTATTTTGTAAAAATAATTTAATAAATGATTTTAGAAGTATAAAATTCTATTTTAAATATATTTTAAACCCTGTTTTGATTTTCGAAATCATTTTTTTAAATTTATTCTTCATGTTAGGTTCAAATAATTCAATATTGATTTTTTTATCAAAAATGTTCTGAGAACCAATGTTTTGTCATGTACAACACGAATATAATTTTCCAAAATTATGAAAACTAAATTATTTAAATATTAATTTATAACATTTCATAATTATATTAAATTAATATTATTTCCATAAATTTTCTTGAAATATTATGATTTTAAGGAAGTGATTTCAATTGAATATGATATTTTCCTCATGAATGTTTTAATGATCATTTATGTAATTTCTATTTATCAAGGAAAATAAGAATTGGTGTTTATTTTGTATTAATGTTTATATTATCCAATGGTAACATGATTTGTATTATTTTATATTTTTTATGTTTATTATTATGATAAAAAAAATTGGAAATCCATCCATTTTTTATAGAATATTATATGAATAATTGATGAAATGTTTTTGAAACCCATTTCATTTCCTTGTGTTATGATATGATGAAATATTTATGAAAAAAATATTTTTTCATGGGTTATGATATGATAAAGCATTTATTGATCTTTTAGAACACCAATTTATGGATTATATGATGGGTGGGACTTATATATCCCTCCAATTCATTGGGTAGTGATTTATATTTCATGATATAATGATGTGAAACAAGTCAGTGTGCATAATCAACTAAGGGAAACATGCCAATGTTCGTGATCCATTATGAAAATTGGTTATGATGCATGGAACATTATTAAATATGAAACAAGAGTTAATGAATGACCTGTTATGATTTTATTCTCTTAGTTTTTATCTTTTTTTTCTAAAACAGTTTCAATAATTGTGATGGTTCTACACTTATATGACATAAACATATGGTTCATTATTTATTTATGATTATTTCCAACTATTATGGTTCATGACATTTGAAATTATAATTTTTTAGGATGTTTATCATGTGTATGATCCATGATATATTGAGTATGAATTTTTTAATCTATATATGTAATCTCATATCCTTATGATTATCATATGATTTATTATGATAATTGATTGATATCTTCCATGTTTACGATTTCTGAGCTTCTTAGTTCTCCCTATCAAATATTTCCATTCCATACATTATAACAAAGTGTTTAAAGAGTCTATTTATGTGAAGGGTACTGAAAGGGGAGATCACTATTGGATATTCTTAAAATCTATCTAGAAATAATAAGATTTTGTAACTAGTCTCCAAAGAAACTAATGTTTTACTGTCCATGGGTATGTATTTTCAAGAATGGGTTGAATATATATATACAAAGATGTTAGATCTATGTATTAAAGTCTTGGTTCATTATAAATACATAGTTAATTAGAAATATTATTACAAAATATTACAAATAAAATTAGTAATAGTTAAATAAAAAAATTTCAATTACTCATAAAGTCTTATTTGAATGGGAAAATTTTAAAATTTTATTCTAGTATTATTTTGAACTTCATAGTTGAAATTTTTTATTTATCCAATAAAATTATAATTTCTAATCCAATAAATATTAAACCTTTCATTTTATTGTATTTTTATTAATATAAATTGTTAACTTACTATAATGGAATATCAGGTGTTACAAAAAACATATTTAAAATACAACCATATATAATGTTTCTCATTGTAGCCTTTATGAAATATATACCATTTAACTTTAGCATGATCATATGATACTATATATATGATTATTTTTTTCTCAATCGAGTTCCTCACTTGTGGCTATGGAAAATGGGATACATATTCTCTTTATCATTTTAGATATGAGATGGTGTTAAAAAAATTTCCTTTAGTTCTGACCATTCCTAATGTTGGATATATTATCCTAATAGATGATAACATATTTATCATTAATATAAATATGCAAATCTATACATTATTTACTATATTCCTTCACTTTAGTTTTTTATAGAATTTATTTAGACTATTCCATGTATATGCTTCTTCTTTTGAGTCATAGAGATATCTCCAAATTTAATTTTAAGTTTTATATTTAAATTTTCCAACATGGATGTACATATAAGGTTTATTGTATTCATGAAAATATATTAAATCTTGAATGAAATTATCACCATTTATATAAAAGTTTGATTGACCATTAATTATGTATTAATTTAGATTTTATTAGAATATTCTATGCGTCAAGGTAATAAAAAAAGAATAATAAATATGCTATCAGATATTTAATCACACTAGATAGTCTAGTTTGTATCTTCATTTTCCATGAACATACCTTTTTACACCATTCTTCATCCATATCCACATTCATATTAATTAAAAAACAATTTAACTTGTTCAATAATATAGTACTGAAATAGGTATTTTCACCAATAGACTCCACCTCTAGATTGCCTCATCATTGCAGTATCTTTACCTATATCTTCAAGAGTCTACAAGGTTTCAGTATGCTCAGATCCCCTTAATCTCTAACAAATATATCCAATATGACCTAAGAAAACTACATCATCCCATGTTCTTTATCAATTGCATTTTTTTAAAGATACTGAAAGAATATATCTATAATCATGGTGTCAATATCTAGATTATATATTTTTACAAATACCTCTTATGAGAATTAATCCCTTATAGAAATTACATAACATATGAGATGAACTGTAGATGAATGGTTTGGGAGACACATGGCCTCGCCAATAGTCTATAATGATACACCCCCACCACCCTCACCCTAGCCACCAATAGTCACCCCAAAATAGTAAATTGTATCTTCATCATTTCTTTGGTGACCCTATCATAACTCCAAGATAGCATGTAACAAAAAAACTAATTTTCTAAATAATAAAAAAGTTGGTATAATAAAAATCATGGAAGAGAGATTATAATATTATTCTTATAAATCACATTAAGAATCATTCTTTTATTCATTCTATGGTTCTACACTTAACCCAAATGTTGAATAAAAACCATTAGCATTATCACCTTCAATATAAATTAGATTCACTATTATAGATCCAATTGAGGTATTAATTATATTATATTATCATTTTGAGTAGCCATCATCACTACATCAATTTTTTCACCTTATGGATGAGTAGATATTGGTATCTTATATAATTATTTCATTTTTAAACATTGAAAGAGAAAAAATAATAATACCCAATAGATTATTCCAAGATTAAATTTTTTATATTCCAAAAAACTATTTATATCATAATTAAAACTAAATAAAAGATATGTTTGAATATATCTATCTCACTGAAGATTTATGAAACAATAGGTTGTTTTAAAAAGTTTGTATGGGTATGAAATCCTAAAAATCGTCATAATCATTTAAAATGATGATTAAATATACGAGGGATTTAAAATATTATTTGAAGGTTTTAGGCACAGGGGAAGCTCATGGGTGGATGTGGCCACTTGGATTTTTGTCATTAGAAATGATCAATCTGAGATCAATAGGATGATAAAGACCATTCTCCACAGATCGAATCACAGAAATAGACAAAGAAGAAGAAAGGTCTCAGAACCACAAAATTGGATCATCATAGGTTGATTATAATTAATTTAATTAATTTACAAGAAGTACCTATTGGGTGTTCTCTATTCATTGATATTATTGATCACGTTTTTATGTGATTAATCATTGCGTTGTATAAGCCAAGTGTATACTTCCTATAGCAGTGATCCACACCTGCACATCGTATATCTGGATGTTGCCAAAGGAGTCTCTGTGTGCTATCATGGAGAATCATTTTCATGCGTTGTCCACCATAGATCATCTTGATTCGATGGAAGTGGATCTCCCTCGGTTTTGAGAGTGTTCTTGGAGGACGAAGTTCTTTCAGTCTTGAAAGAATTATTTAGAATTGTTGTGCACAACGATTCTCTTGGAAAAGGAGTTGGGGATGTGAGGATATTTATGATCAGTTTTGATGTTGTAAAGTTATGACAATAAATAAAAACGTTACACATTTTATTTATTTCATTAACTCTTTTTAAAAACCCCATTTCGAGTAATTAATTCCTTGACATGAGCCCACACTAATTATAATAAATATAATTTAATAAAATGACATTATTTCTTCAAAAACCTGACTGGAAAAACTACATGGCGTGTAATCATAAATACACAGCCTGTACTTGTTTTTCATTGAAAGCAACACGGCATGTACATTTAATGTACACAGCTTGTATATATTGTTTTCATTTATTCATTTCCTTTCCAAAAATGATAACTACACGGCATGTACATTCAATAATACACAACGTGTAGTTGTTTTCAAAATTAAAAACTAAAGGGCGTGTAATCATTAATACACGGTGTGTACTTGTTTTCTTTTTATTGTTCCTCCAACATTAAAATGATTTAGGATTACTTGAATAATTATTAAACCACGTACAGGAATAATCTTTATTCTACTTGAGATACTTGAATATAGGTAGTGTGTGTCCCTCTAGGATGATTTCTCATTGGCATTAGGTGGGATTTCCTAAAGTCCAAGGTTACAGTCTAGTAATAGTTTAAGGCACCCAAGAGAAAGAATTTGACACCTCATTGACGTGTCACCTCATACGAATGCTTACTATTTAATTTAATCCCTTTGTCTCAATATCAAATCAAGCAGGTTTCATGGTAGTTTCATAAACCTATATTCTTAATCCTTCATTCTTTGACTACCTGACGTAAACTCATCATTTCACCATATCCATGGAATTTTGTGAGAAGGTTCCATTTCAATCAAAGGTATGAGATATCAACTTCCATAAATGGAAGGGACGAATTTTTTCTCATCTTATCCATTAACAACATGTCATTCATGACGCACCCAACGTACCCTACTTCCCACCAACTGTCTTCATAATAGATATTGTTAGTAAATCTAAGTGTGTGAGTCATGACATCAGTTAATGATAATCTTCCAGTCTAAGGACCATCATACACACTCGTAGATAGTAATGTCCAATGACTAGAAGACATGTTGAATTACTACTGGTGGGTCTGTTCTCATACTCTCCCATCTTGGAGAATACCAAGTGCGAACTCCATGAAAGAGAGTCTCGTCTTCATTATGAGTACTAACACATGACAGTCTATATACTATGTGTCTTGTAATAGTATGTCATCCAACCGTAGAACTTTATTTGAGAATATTGTTATAGAATTTCAAATTTCTCATCATAGCGGGGATATTCCATGACCTTAAAAATGCAACAAATATTCTAGGAAATTATTATATTATAGTCATGCCGAACAATGAAAAATATATAATAATTGTACATTTATGTAATCAAAGTACAAAACAGTTGGCTCTTAGGACACTAACCCTAACAAACTCCCACTTGGACTACAACCAACTGCCTATGACTTTTAGTCCTCTAGACCTCACATGATGATCATGTTTCTACTGATTGAAGGCTTTAGTCAAGGGGTCTTCCACATTGTCTTCTGTAGAAATATTGCTCACTATAACTTCACCTCTTTGAGAAAAATCCCTCAAGAGATGATATTTCCGAAGTATGTTATTTGTCTGTAGATGTGACCTTGGCTCTTTTACAAGTGTCACCAATACAGTATTATCACAATGGAGTGTGATAGGATCTTTACTGCTGGGTACTACATCCAGATCTTAGATGAAGCTTCGCATCCATACTGCTTCTTTAGCTTCCTCTGAAGTTGTGATATACTCAGACTCAACTGTACAATCTGCCACCACAGATTGCATTGATCTCTCCCATCTCACTGCACCTCTATAAAAACTGAAGATGTATCCAGTCTACGAATTCATGTCATCTTGATTAGTCTGGAAACTAGAATCTACATGTCCTATAATGACTAGTTTCTCATCTCCTCCATAAACTAGAAACATATCCTTAGTATGCCTTAGATACTTAAGGATAGTCTTGACTTCCATCCAATGGCTGTCTCCTGGATCAGCTTGATATCTGCCTACCGCACTTAATGTGTATGAAACATCTAGCCCTGTACATTGAATAGCTTACAAGACACACCCAATCACGAATAAGTAAGGGATACTTTCCATTTTATTTCTTTCCTTGTGTGTTTGAGGACACATTTTCTTGGAAAGATGAATGTCATGTGACACTGGAAACAATTCCCTATTGGACTATTCCATACTGAATATATTTAGTATCTTTTCAATGTATGTACTTTGACATAGGCCCAACATTCTCTTGGATCTATAACGATGGATCTTGACCCCAATAATATATGTTTCCTTGCCCAAGTCTTTCATGGAGAAGGATTTATCCAACAATGCCTTAACTAACTGTAAGACATGTACTTTTTTCCAATTAGTAATATGTCGTCAACATATATTATTAGGAAAATGATTGTACTTCCACTAAACCTTTTGTAGACACAAGGATCACATTAATTCATAACAAATCCAAATTCGGTTACGGCTTCATCAAAATAAATGTTCTATGACATTGATGCTTTCTATAATCTATAAATTGATTTCTAAAACATGCATACCTTATTGGAATCCTTTGATGTCACAAACCCTTCAGGTTGGGTCATATAGACATCTTCCTAGAGTTTTCCATTAAAGAATTATGTTTTGACATCCATTTTCAAAATTTCATAGTTATGTGAAGCGGCAATGGACAATAGGATTATGATGGATTTCAGCATCGCAATCGGTGAAAACGTTTCATCATAGTCAATTCCATGATGGTGTCTAAATCCTTTTGCAACCATTCATGAATTATAGGTGCTGAATTTCCACTCCATGTCCAGTTTCTTCTTGAATACCCATTTATTACCAATATGCTTTAGATCAACTGGAGGATCTAAAAAAATCAAAATTGGTTTTGGTAAATGGAATCCATTTCAGAATTCATGGATTTTTGCCACTTGGCAGCATCTATTCCTTCAACTGCTTCCTTGTAGGTAAGAGGATAATCATTTTTAACCAATAATGAGTCACCATCCTTATTGACAATAAAACCATATTTTTCTAGTTCTCACACCTCTCTCATGCTCCTATGCAGTTCTTGTGTCTCTGGAATAGATTATTCTTCCACGGGGCATTGTGGAATATGTTCTTGTACCAAGTATTGTGTATCCTAAGCCTTGACTTCATTGAAGTCTATCTTACTCCCACTATCTATTTTGGATATGTGCTCCCTCTCAAAGAATATGGCGTGTCTTTCATTGTTACCTTTTTATCTAAGGGGTTGTATAGGTAATATCCCCTTGTTTATTTGGGATATCCTATAATGTCACACTTTGTGCCTCGAGGTGAAATCTGGTTACCTGAAGAGGTATTAACAAATGATTCTCTACCCCACACATCTAAATTTGATAACATGGATTTGCGTCCACTCCATAATTCATATAGAATACCATTTATCGATATAGTTGGTACTTGGTTTAGTATGTGTGCTACTATTTGTAATGTATATCCCCAAAAGGATAATGGAAGACTCGCATGACTCATCATTGATCTCACTATGTCCAACATGGTGTGGTTCCTCCTTTTACTTACGCCATTCCACTGAGGCGTGTAAGGAGGAGTGAGTTGAGATAGAATCACATACTCCTATAAGAAATCAATGATGTCTTAATTAAAATATTCTCATCCTTTGTCTGAGAAGAGTTTCTTAATCTTCTTACCAAGATGGTTCTCAAATTCATTCTTGTATTCTTTGAACCGATCAAAGAATCAAAATTATACCTCATTATTTAAATATATCCATATCTACAAAAATCATCAGTAAAAGTTAAGAAGTACAAGAACCCACCCCTTACTTCAACTAGAAATGGTCCACACACGTCTGTGTGAACTAATTCTAGAAGCTCTTTAGCCCTTTCACCTTTCCCACTAAATGGGACATTGGTCATTTTTCCTTATAGACATGAATGACATACACCATGTGGTTTTAGTTAAAAAGAATCTAAATACCCATCTTGATGTAATTTTGTCAAACATTTCTCATTAACATGACCGAGACGGGGATTCCAAAGCTGGGTTTTGTATGAGTCATGTGAATTAACATTTTCATTGATTGCCATTACTTGGTTTTTGTAGTCTAACACATAAATATTGTTATATAAATGTGCCCTACCAAAACAAATTCTATCTTTATAAAAGTAGAAAAATTCATTTCCAAACATGAAGATGAATCAATCAGTATCTAATATGGATACTGAAATAATGTTTTTGGTTACAGAGGGTACATAATAACATCCTTTTAATACCAAGACCATCCTAGAAGGCAATGTGAGGTGGTAGTCTCTGACAGCTATAACAGCGAGTCTGGCTCCATTGGATGCTCGCAGATCCACCTCACCTCGGTCAATATTTCTAAATCTACTTGCTTTATATATTTTCATACAGATGTTAGCACCACAAGTACTATCTAATATCCAATTAGTAGAGACAGATAGATTGAATTCGATAAAAAACACACCTGAAGCTTCCCCTTGCTTCCTTGTCTGGGTGCAGTTTTTCTTCGAGTGGCCCTTCCTGCCACATGCGAAACAAACATCATCCTGTTCTCTTGCCTCCCCTTTGATCTTCCTTTTCTTGGAAGGCCTTGAATAATACCTGGGCATAAATCTCTTTGCCTTCCATTTCCTTTTATTCACCATAAAGACAAAAGGATTTTCACGCTTCATATCATTGTTCACGTGGCGAATAAGGACAAGAAGATCATATATAGATTTATCAATTTTTTTCATGTTTAAATTTACAACAAAGATAGAGAATCTCTGGGGGAGAGATGCGATAATGAGATCAGTACCCAGTTCTTCAGGAAGTTTGAACCCTAGAACCTCCAAGCACTAAATGTATCCAATCATCTTGACTACATGAGGCCCAATTGGGGAACCCGCTCCAAGCTTTCTCTGCAATAGAGCCTTGGATATCTCAAACCTTTATTGTCTTCCTCTCTCCTGGTATAGACCTCTGAGATGCTCGAGCATTCTATAGGAATCCATTTCTTCATGTGAATTCATGAGATCACTAGACACTGATGATAGAATCAAAAATTGAATGTCAAGTACATCGTTCAAATGTTGACCACAGACTAAGAAATCTTCATCACTTACCCCTTGGGTGGGAGAATCAAGAAGTGAGGACTCCAACACTTAAAACGTTCTTTCATGGCGTAGGATAACCCGAAGGTGCCTAAAATATTCCTAAAAGTTACTACCGCTGAGGATATTGTCATTATCAATAATTGATCATAGAGAAAATGTGGTTGAAAAGTTTATCATTTTTATTATACAAATTAAAAGAGCAGATTTATCAGTACTTTCTCGATTACATTTTATGAGAAATAATAATAAATTTCATTTAGTCTCCCACTATTTTATCAAGTCCCAATGGCCCTCACCATTGAACTCAAAATGTCCAGTTTCTTTGACATTCTAGTATCAAGTATTTATATTCCCCTTTGAATAACCCCATCAAGGGTTGGTCAAGCTATTTGAAGGTATTTAGGTAGGCTAGTCTTTTCCAACTGTGAGCTTAGAGTTCCTTAATCTTTTGAGTGGACTCCCCAATCCTAAAATACAGACTTAGATTTCCTCAAAACTTGCCTCCATTTTACCACAAGTCTAGAAAGGGGTACTCCTCTTGATGTAAAATGTTTAAGTCAACCCGAATCTCTCATAAAAGATTCCATTATAAATGCAAGTGTCCCAATAAGGGTTAGTCAAACACATCGTTTTATTGAGTCTATCCCTTAATCAAGTAGCAGAAGGCTTGGTCTAACTTAATATGGTATTTTATTGATTTTATTCATTTTGTGTAGTTATTCATTATCACATGCTTGTTAATATTATGTGATGCTTCTTTAATTGATTAACCATGTTCTGATAATGTTTACGCATAGTCCAGTTTTTATTTCATACCATCTTTTCATACTTGTTTATTTCATTAATTATGTGAACGTGACAAAACATACATAATAAATAAACCATGAAATCAAACAGAAATAAAATAAGATGGCATGATCATGAGCTTCTATTGGTTATCTTATCTAGCGGTTTGATAAGATAACCCTGACCTAGGTAAAAACACCTTGAACCGAAGGTTCATGTTTTGCAGCTCCCACCTGACCACCTTTTTATCTTCTGGGTTGGTTTTGTCATGACCCATCCTCGGGGCCCATGTCGTGACTACCCCAAGCCGGCCTTCAATAGGCCAGGGGCTGGCGACTAGCACTAAAGACGTAAAACCTAAAAGAAAGGAAGGCATTTCCTTTAAAGAGTAAACAAACACCACCGAGTACGTAAGTGAAGTAAACACTAAGTAAAACTGGGTACAAGGTAAGTGATGAAAGAAAATGGGCCAGTATACAAACCCAACTGAAAGTACAGAACAACTGAAAGAAAAGTACAACAGAATAAAGTAAGATAGCAACACTGAGTCGTCCTCCAGAAATCCCACCTGAAGGGTGTGTACAGATAGTCTCCTCAGCTCCTCGGTTCGTTCGTCCGCTCCGTGCACATCCCGCCAAGTGATCCACCTCTGGGTACCGTCCATCTCCACAAGCCTCCACCTCGATCTGTGCTCTCCATCATCTACATCCAACACAATGTAGTGCGGGCATAGCCCGTGCAGGGGTGAGTATACAATAATTAGTAGGGACCCCGAGACTCCCGAGGGTCTTCCAGAATCCACAAAGGATAAACCACAAAGGAAAATACAAACATGAAGTATCAACCAGCTCTACTTAGGTATATTCCCATACATATACCTAAGTAAACAATTACAAAATGGCTCCCACTCTTGATCCCAAGTACAACCCAGTCCACACCGAAAAGCTTGAACCAATCCACACAAGAAAGCACCACCCAGTCCACACAGGATAGCACAACCTAGTCCACACAGGATAGCACAACCAAGTCTACACAGGATAGCACAACCCAGTCGACACAGGATAATACATCAATCATATCAATGATGATGATTGAATATCAAAACTCAGCTCACCCAGGTGTACTACTTCTTCAATAGAGGTGGAGGTGATTATATTTAGCCTCGAATCATCTCCTCTATCAATCCCACATAGGATCCTAGTACAGAAGTCGTTACTGCCGAACCCATGGAGGATCCAAGTGTAGTAGTCATCGCTGCCGAACCCACGGATGATCCAAGTATAGTCGACAACGCTGCTGAACCCACAGAGGATCCTAGTAAAAAATTCATCGTCATTGAACCCACGGAGGATGCCAGCATGGTAGATGTCGTCATCGAACCCACAGAGGATCCTAGTACGGTAGACTTCATCGTCAAACCCACAGAGGATCCTAGTACGGTAGTCGTTCTCATCGAACCCACTGAGGATCCTAGTATGGTAGTCATCCTCATCGATCCCACTGAGGATCCTTGTACAGAAGTCGTCATCTTCATCGTAGCCAGCTCTAGGGTTCCCGCACACAGTATGCTCGATTACGGGAGGGTCCGCTCCATGATCCAAGGGGTCGATACATCAACTATCACGGAGTCCAGAGTTGATCTATCACAAAATTATGTCTCATCAACAGGAACTTAACGCGACAGACAGTGCATAAATCGGACGCCCGGTCTGAGAGTTATTGGCTCTTCCGTCCCAGGGGCCCGGTTGGTTTTTAAGATAAAACCAACATGACCATACTCCATATGAGTCCAAACCTTGATCGGAGTAATCAAAAAGAATCTTCTCACTATGAGGAAGCCAACAAAGTCGACGACACGTCAATCAGGCATCCGAAACTCATGTTATATGTGTTTCCACTCCGTGGGCCCAGTTGGTTTCGTGTTCAAACCAACCAGGCCATACCCAAAGTTCTCTGAAACCTTGAGTGTAATATACCTAATCGACCGTATCGGTCCATGTATCCCAAATAAACTGATGGTGTGTCGTTCGGAGGTCCGTAGCCCAAGATATGGGCGTTTGAATGGATTTGTCCAAAAACCTGGTGTTTGCGCCCGGTCCGACCCGGTCCAATACCCCCTGGGTCAGCACGAACCGGTTCGACCTGGACCGGGTTCGAGTCTGGCCCAATAAGGCATATCCCGGCATGGCTGGCGCGGCTGGCGCGGCCTAGCCTGGCGCCGCTGGCCCGGCCCGCGTGGTCGGCGGCTCGGCTCTCGGCCGAGCGGGATGTGGGGGGAGCGCTGCCCCCTTTATTGAAGAAACGGTCAGCCATTAAGGCCTGCCTTTAATGTAACCGCGAGACCTGAGGGGGTCCCGCCTCCAGCTGGTGTCAGTGGCCGGCTCAACAGGCCGCTCCACTGAACTGCCACGGCCATAGGCCTGGCTCCTGCACGTTCGGCGCTGCGTGACGGCACCGCGCCCCTTCTCTGTGGCCCACCCTTGTCCGCGGCCTTCTTTGGCCTCACCAGAATGGCGTGATTGCGCTGCGCCCCATCATCACGGCCTGCCTTGTCCGTGACACTTTTTCTTTCTTGCGCGGTGCAACGACACTACACCACCGTCGTTTCAAGCTTCAATAAAGATCAACAACAAAAGGGGAGGAGGATTGGTCGTGTTTGTGCGGTCTGACATCATCCTGTTACATCGATAACAAATATCCAATCATTTAATAACAAAGTTTTGTTAAATAATAATTGAAGGAAGAATTGAATGAAGAATTAACCCCTACCTCTTGCTCTTCGCTCGTCGGCGGAGTCACAGAAGGAAGACGATGAAGACCGTCGTTTGTCACGTCCACCACACATCCCCAATTTCGAGCATCATCGATTCATTGATGATGTTGCAGATGATAGGTTTCTGGGGAAGGAAGGTCGAAGAAGAATCACGTGGAAGATCATCATTGGCTTTCTTCACATTCTTCGTTGGAGAGGATAAGATTTCCCCGAGTGTTGGGCATCACGATACTTTACCATCACTCCATCCCATGGTGAAGCCGTCCCAAAACCTTCTCCCAAGATCCCTATATATAAGAGAGGGGGAGAGGAATGTAACCATCATTGAATTTCTGACGGTTCATTTATTTGGAACCTTCCTAAATTCCAATGATGCAGTTACTTAATTTAAGAAGGGGGTCGGGCGAATTAAATTGTGTTGGTGCAATTTAATAGGATAGTTGGCACAACTTAAGAGGGGAGGAAGCCAAGAAGATTCCCCACATAGCCTGATTCAAAACATATGACACGAATTAGTTATATGTGGACACATAAAATTAATTGACAGAAATTCATTTCACGTCGACACGTAAAATCAACTGAAAGCAATTAATTTTATGTCAACTCATAAAATTAATTGAGAGTAATTAATTTTATGTCGACACATAAAATTAACTGACATCAATTTTATTTTATGTCGACGCATAAATTTAATTGAGTGCAATTAATTTTTCATCGACACATAAAATTAACTAACAACAATTAATTTTATGTCAACTCATAAAATTAATTTTACGTCGACACATAATATTAACTATTGGGGGGTTGAGAGGATTCCTCTCCCTCCCCATTAAATGGGAGGTTAGGGTGTGGCGGTTCCACCACCAACTACCATGTGGAGCTTCTAACCACTTTTATCTGAACGAAATGTGTTTACCAAAAGAAAATAAATTATTCACTTAATTTATTTTATTAACCCGTGTAAAACTCCAAAAACTAACTTTCATACCTGATCATCCGTTGTCGAGGTGAATGTCTTCTTTAGTGAAAACATGCATTGTGATTTCAACAGTTCCCTCAGATTTCAATACCATGAACCGGTTCAAATGATAGAAAAATCTTCTCATACGATTACTGAACGCACCCGAAAAAAGTTCGGAAAAGTATTATCAGTCAACCTCGACTTACTGCGGTCAAGGCTAGGCTCTACCTAGGAGAAAAACCCCCCAACGAACTCAAAGGTACTCTCAGATTTCTAATTCGAGTTTCCATATAGATGTTATGAATTTTACAATATAATAATTGACACCTAATTATTTTAGTTACGGAGAAAAACTAACTTTCTAAGGTGGCCCATGCCGGCCAAAGTCACTATCTTCTTAATAAAAGCATACCCTCACGAGTTCAGAGGTGGTCTCAGGTTTTTAATCTGACTTACCATTTGTGAGTTATAAGAATTTGAAAAATAAATTAACTTTATTTAATTATTATATTTACTGTTATGCCATTTTGGGGTTTTCTTACAGGAGGCCTGCACTGACTAAACTTAAGTCATGCCTAGAGTAAACCTGCCATCCCAAGCACAACTGTGCCCTCATATTTCTAATCTGAGTAACTATTTAAGATTTATTCAACTTTTTCAGGAAAACTGCTTACGCTCTTTAATTTAAGCTTAACAAAACTTCGGAAAATTATACTAGGCACACCGGGCCTCGGAATCAGGTGCCGTCAAGAAATACGTACATGTAAAATTCCAAAGAATTTAAGAAAAAAAATCCTTGAAATTTATGTGTCTTTATAGGTTTTTCCTCAGCTTCAGATTTTGAACCATCTCCACTAGCTTGGGAGATCCTCCATTGCATGGGGTTTACATTAAAGAAACTATGGGCACGCATTCCCTACATTTTATTGGAAGAAGGCTCGTAGGTCACCAAATTTAAATTAGACGTATTTAAATGAAACCATACACACATACAAAGGGTTTTGGTCTAGCTCATGATCATCCATAACATGCTACGACATTTACGCATATTTAGTATTCAAATTATTTTAATCGTTCTCTTATTTAAGATAAGTTTCACTTGAATTATATTAATTAATATCTTATAATTAATCAATTATTTATCTTAAATCCCATTCTAAATTTCCTTGAGATTCTTCTCATCCATATTCCCAGAATGGGTCTTTGTACATTGGAGGAAACCTGGTGAATGTTCATTTCTAGAAAGTACATGACGTATAGGTTATATTACATAGAGTGTATTTATTTTCACCCCTTGTCCAAAGTACACACCGGGGGATTTGGCGTGTTTTTTTTACATTGGAAATTTTGGAGTACAGGGCATGTAGATTAATCTAACACAGCATGTACTTCCTTATTACGCTGTTACTGGCCTAGAAATCCCATGTACATGGAACACAACTTCTCCTTGTACACGGTTTCATATGGACCGGATAAGACTACACAACATGTTGATTTAACATACACGCTGTGTATTCTGGTTTCCACGCGCTATTCAATTCTGGTCAACATGATTTGATAAACACTTAGGTACACTCAATTAAAATGGCATGGTTTGGCAGACCTGTACTGGTTTGTTGAACCTAAGTACATGGCGTGTAGTTTTCACTACACGCCGTGTATTCTTGTGTTGTACAGACAGAATGTGCAGCTCCTCCGCATGAGTTCCCCGTTTTTAATTTAATCAAAATTAAAAAAAAGTTTTTTTCTGTGCTTTGAATCAATAAAAGAGAGAGGAATAACAGATCTCATTCATTAATTTTCATAGAATAATTTATATTTAATAGAATCAAATATAAATGCGTAAATTATCAACAAGAATTAAATAACTATAATCAACGTTGTGACTCACTTTATACCGATTGAAGGTTCCAGGCGTAGTGGAAGCTCATGGTTGGATGTGCCCACATGGATTTTTTCATTAGAAATGATCAATCTAGGATCAATATGATCATAAATTCTAGTCACCACAGATCCATTAACAGAAATAGAAAAATAAGAATAAATTTCCCAAAAACACAAAAATGGATCATCACAGGTTGATTATAATTAATTTATGTAATTGACTAAAAGTACCTTTTGAGTGTTATTTCTTCATTTATATTCTCAATCACATTCCAATGTGATTCTTCACTGTGTCGCAGAATCAAATTGTAGACTTCCTCTAGCGGTGATCCACATGTGCACCTCTTATCTCTGGACGTCACCAAAGGAGTCTTCGGGAGCTAGCATGGAGAAACCTTTGCATGTGTTGTCCGCCTTAGATCATATTGATCCGATGGAATTGGATCTCTCTCGGTCTTGAGATTTTTCTTGAAGGATGGAGTTCTTTTAGTCTTGAGAGAATTCTACAGAATTTTTGTGCACAACGATTCTCTTGGGAATGGAGTTAGGGTTGTGAGGATACTTATAATCGGGTTTGAGGTTTTGAAGTTATGATAATAAATAAACATGATACACATTTTATTTATTTCATTATATCTTTTTAAAAACCCCAGTCGAGTCATTAATTCCTTGACATGTGCCCACATTGATTATAATAAATATCATTTAATAAAATGACATTATTTCCTTAAAACCTGACAGGAAAAACTAGACGGCGTGTAATAAAAAATACACGACATGCACTTGTTTTTCATTGAAAACTACACGATGTGTACATTTAATGTACATGGCATGTATATATTGTTTTCATTTATTCATTTCCTTTCCAAAATAAAAACTACAAGATGTGTACATTCAATAATACATGGCGTGTACTTGTTTTCAAAATAAAAACTACACGGCGTGTAATCATTAATACACGGCGTGTACATGTTTTAATTTTATTCTTCCCCCATCATTAAAAAGATTTAGGCTTTATTGAATAATTATTGAACCATGTATAGGAATAATCTTTATTCTACTTGAGATACTTAAATACACTTAGTGTGTAACCCGCTATGCCTCATTCTCATTGGCATTAGGCGGGCTTTCCTAAAGTCCAAGATTACTGTCTAGCAATGGGTAAATTCACCCAAGAGAAAGAATTTGATGTTGCATTGATGTGTCACCACATATGAACACTTACCATGTAATTTAATCCCTTTTTCTCAATATATCATCAAGCAATTTTCTATGTTAGTGTCATAAACCTATATGTTTGATCCGTCGTTCTTTGACTAGCTGAAATAAACTTGTCATTTTACCATGGCAATGGAATTTCGTGTGACGGTTACATTTCAATCAAGGATAAGAGATATCAACTTCCATAAATGGAAGGGAGAAATCGTTCCTCGACTTATCTATTAACAACATGCCATTCATGGCTCACCCAACGTACCTTACATCCTGCCAACTGTCTTCATGACAATTTTCGTCAATAAATATAATTTTTCAAGTCATGACATTAATTAATGATATTCATCCAGTCTAAGGACCATCACACACACCCATAGATCGTAATTTCTGACGACACCAAGACATGAAGAATTACTACTCTCAGGTATGTTCTCATAATCTCCCATCTTTGAGATTACCAAGTGCGAACTCCATGGAAGAGAGTCTCATATTCTTTACGAGTACTCACACATGACGGTCTGTATACTATGTGTCCTATCATAGTATGTCCTCCAACCGTAGAACATTATTTGAGAATATTGTTATAGAATTTCAAGTTTCTCATCATAGTGGGGATCTTCCATTACCTTATCAATGCAACAAATATTCCAGGATATTATTATTTTATAGTCATGTAGAAAAATGAACAATATATAATAAGTGTACATTAATGTAATAAAAGTACAAAACAATTGGTTGTCAGGACACCAATCCTAATAGTATTGTATGCAATAAAACTCAAACACAAACTATTAATCATGGAAGAAACTTGAGCATGGAATGATCAAGAATCCCCTAAGAAACAGGATTATTATCAGTCCCTATACTTGAGAAACTCTTTACCAAGACGAAGAAAAATAATCCTCATTCCATAGGTGATTGATCATTTGATAATCATACAAAAGGAAATCCCATACAAGACTATACAGTCCAAAATCTATTTTCACATATAAATTTATTTAGATAATGAAAGTACAACAACAAAAAAACCAAACCTCTAGGGAATGTTCAAATACATTGGGTTCATCAAAAAAATTTATGGGTTGGTCTATATTATTGCTTCTTCATATGTAGGTTTAAAATATTTTTGAATAATATCAATGTAATTATTTTTGATAATTTGAATCATTTATTCCATTAGAATACAGTCCCCTTCCAGTGGTTTAGGGCCCATAGATGATATTATAGAGTTATAGATTACATGGTCATGACAACCAATATTGAAAAAAAATCATGTCATCATATTCTTATATGTGTGGGAGTTAATTCGAACCATTTTTTAGTAGCTTAATCTATATTGTTTTCTAATTATAATTTTATTTTAGATTATTTTCTGAATTTTGAGATTTAAATTAATGATATGGGAAACACATATTATCCTAAAATTTTGGAAAAACTTTATTCAATAATTTTTGAAATTTATTTTATTCTATCATTTCAAATCAGTTAATTTATGGTTGTTTCATGAAATATGAAATTCATATTGAAATTTTTTATAAAATGAATATATTTTCCAACTTGATAAGTTTAAAATATTGTTTTTACACATTATAAAAATTTTCTTTTTCTAGTGACTCGTGAGGAATGGTATGATTTCTTGAACTTGTTTTTTTCACTTTCTAACCTTTTATAGTGTTCATTATCTATGTAATATACAATAAAAAATTTATTTTGATAGAAAAAAATATTTTGATGAATGAAATTATATTTTTTATCCAACACAAAGAATCTAACATTTTTTTAATCCCATAATAGACTCTAATGACATTTTTAGGTAGCCACTTTACTATATAAACTCTATACTAAAAAAAATATTCATAAAAATCATGATAATTGATTAAAAAAGAAACATTGAGGGAGATAGACTATATGTGAGCCGATTAAAATCATTTTTAGATAAAAATAGAAAATATTAAGGTAATAACTAGATATGTGTTGGTAACATATTCATAGTTTCCAAAGAAGAGAATAATCAAACCATGAAATTAAGTATGGGATCATTATTTCCAAATTGTCTAGGGAAGCTAAATTTTTTATTTAAATGATGAATATTCCTTTATACTTTCTAAAATACTAATATGTATAATATTGATGTGCGGAATCAATCAAAAAATAGCGCTACTACTGTAAAGGTTGAGATAAATTATAAAGAAGGAAAATGTATTTTTTATAAATAATTATCATGTCTGAAAAAACAAATGAGGATATAAATTGTTATTATGAGTGAATATTTTTAAATATGAGATGATTAAGGATACTAGTCTTGATTAAAACAATATATCATGAATATTTCTTCATTTTTGATCAATGAAAACCACATTATGTGTTTGATATTTTAACATCATAACGCCACTAATACATAACCCCCGAATAAATGAAGTAAAATTATTCATTATTGATGAATCCCTAAGACTTTATGAAGTGTTGATAAATAAATGAAATCAATATTATAGAAATTGAAAATGATTTTATAAATTTAATAGATCCACATTAACTGTCTTGAGCGAAATATAAATATATTTCTGGGATGGTCGGTCAAAACATGGACATTGTAACTAAGAAAAGATTAAATTCATTTTTATAAGGAATATTGGATTTGGGATTATGATATAAGGTTTGAAATATTAATTCTTATAGAAATGAAAAATACATCCATAAATACATCGAGAATAATTTTTGACAAATGTGTATGGGGATTTAAAATGAATGAAATGTTTATGTGTGGGATAATTTGTAAGTACTATATTTTTATTATTTCTAATTTTTATATTTAATGATTTATTTCCCCAAATTATGATATTATAACTATAATTTTAAGATATTATCTCTGGAGGGATACATTGTAAATCATTTAAAATATTCTCTAAAATATAATTATTAATCATTTTTTATTATTATATTTTTTATTGAATGGATAGCTATTTATAAAACATAAAGAAATTGTTTATATTGATCTTGGGTATTTTGTATAAAGTGGAAAAATTGATAAAGTTTGATAACATATATGATTCATGAACTCAATATGTAAAATTCAATGTGAATACACTATAAGAAATTAGAAAATAATATAATATGTAAATTTATATCATTAAATACCTTAGTGTTATCTTGGAGTTGATTTGGAATATCTAGTATAATACCATGTTAAATAAGTGTACCATGCTCTATACATAATGGGCAGTTGTATGGAAATAAATAAATTTAGATATGTATGAGATACAAAAAAATGTAAGGGATATATAAAACTAACCATGGAAAATACATAATAGAAACCTTGTGGATATAGTTTTATTTAAAAATCGTCCATTTTCCACTAAAGATAATTTAATCCCTAATTAAGAGATACATAAGGGACATTTTTATTCTCCCAATTAAAAATAAATGTATAATTTTATATATCCAAATGTTATATTAGTTTAAAAAGTGATATTTAAGGGTCATCGACATAACACAACATTAGTTTGGTTGATACATAAGAATGAAACACTTCTAGGAATAATTATCCAATATATGCAATGGTTGTAAAAGCATGTAGGAATGTTTTGAATTTGTTAAATTAGTAGAATATAAGGTCAGGTCTTGGGATGTTCATCCATGTAATTAAATGGATTAGGTATGTTTTATCACAACAACTTATTTCATGGTGTCCACGTCATCATAACTATATTCAATTCATTGAGAATTATGTGAGATTAATAGTGTAAAATTATCAAGATCCACAACATTTCTAATAGCATATTATTTTAACATATAATTATTTATTTAAATAAAAATTAATTTTTACAACTAATTTCACAAAAAAAATTGATCTAAAACATACTAGATAAATATTATTAAGAAAACTTAAATGAAAAAAAATTAGTGATTTAAAATTTATTAATCAATTAAAAATTTTCACAATCAAAGAATAAATACGAAATATTATAAGATATTAAAATTCTTAATCTTTCTAAAACCGCTTTTTAATGTAAAAATTAATTATATCAATAAATTTGAAATGATTGTTATAATAATGTATAATATATCAATATTATGATTAAATTTTGACATTATTTACATTATAAATTTGTAGGAAATAATATAAAAACAATTAGCATTTAATGTAGTAATTTATATTACAAAATCAGGATTTTCTTGCCAATTTTTTTCATTTAAAAGCACAATATATAAATTATAGAATATAAATTTTATAAAATGATATAATGTTTTTAATTCAATATATATAAGTTATCTTATATTAAATATTATTTATTTATCTAAAATAAGTTACTTTTAGTTGACTAGTGAACATCATTTATATTTTTGTAAACTATAACAATAATGTAATTATTATAATATAATATTAACATGATAAATTATGAATATTTTTTCTATACCAAATATAGATATAATTAAGAGGTAAAATATTTCATTTAAAATAATATATTCCATTTACAAAATTTATGTTTAACAGTTTAGGATGATAATTAATTTTTCACATATAAAAACCATTTTTATATGCTTATAATAAAAAATAAAAAATTATCACTTTTAAAAATTAATCGAAAAAAATTAATTTCATATTTTACAGAGATGTATCCATATTATTTAATATAGTCAATTTATATTATTTTCATATAAATAATAATTATAAAATTTTATTAATTTATGATAATAATGGGTCAGGTGTTTGAAACATCCTGAGTTTTTTTAAAAAAATATTTTTTAATAATTTAATTGCTTCAATAGCTTCTGTGAAGAGAAACACATAGTTTTAAAGAACAAAAATACCAAGCTAATATTATTATTTATACACTACTATTATAACCAATTCATTAAACATAAAATAATGAATAATAATAAAAAAATTAAATGTTACGTATAAAAGTTTTATATAAATAAATTATTTTGATAAAAAGTAATTAATCAATAGTAAAATCCTCTTATGTTTTTAAAAATATCCTTCTCTGATTTATTTTTTCTATTTGGGAAAATATAAATTTAATTTTTTCAAATTACAGATAATTTATTTGATGAAATAAACATCATTTTTTAAATATACATGTTGAGTTATTCATTGAGTTTTTATAAATTTTATTCAAAGATTAATTTTTCAATTAATAGGAAAAATTAATCGCCATCATGTAAATTTTTATTCAATTATATATAATATAGGACAATGAAAGGCCTAAAATTATAGTTCGGGGGGGGGGGAATACAACAGTGGTATAAAAATATAAAGACCGAGGGCATCCCAACTAACGATGTTAATCCCCTTCATTTTCAAGAAATAAATGTTATTAGAAAATAAACTCTCTCGTCCTGGAGTGTCAAGCGAGGATAGGTAGTTCGATGCCTTATTCACCACCCAGCAGGTGTGAGACACATTAATGTTGTTTTCAATGATACCACAACACATATGAATGGTATAATCAATAGACCATGTGATAACTCTAAGACCTTGGGGCGCATTATAAACCGGTATCATGTCATTTAAATCTTCCATGAGATCCAAACCCCTCTGCTTACACATTGTGAGACCTACTAGAATGCTGATTTCCTCTCCCAACAAAGATATACCTTGGCCGAACTAGACTAAAAACTCCAAGATGAAATATCCATATCTTTCAAGAATGATCACCATGTCGCGCATAAATCCTATGATAGATGAGCCGTTAGAGTTCATCTTTATTCCCCAAGGGAGAGGGTGCCATTTGACCCATTTACATATAGAAATATTGATGTACGAAGTAGTATCATAGAAATAATGTAAAAACAACTACAAATTAGATTCCTCCCTCCAACTTCTAATAACTATAACCATATAAATAATTATATTTTCAATTCTAATAATGATCCTGCACCCGGACGAAACCGCCCCTTCATGAAACCACTTATTTTTCACATACCATAAACACCAACATCCTTTATGCAAAACAAATGTGTGCTCCCTTCTCTCTATCTCTCCTCCCATGATCCATGGATATAGTGAAAAAGAAAGGGATTGTCAGCCATGCCAGGTAGAGAAAATGTATTGAACTCACAAAAAATTACCGATCCTCCATCACCCATTCTCTCTCAAAGAACTGGTGTCTCGAGAATTCCTCTTTGTGCCTCCTATAGTAGAGACACCTAGACTCCATACCTGCACTACATCCTTAAATATTATCATCAGTGGGGACTACGTTTTTTTGTATTCTCCTTTTGAGAAAGATATATTTTTTGGGGATGTTCCTGGCCCATATCACTTCATTCCAGTCATTCCCTATGGGTTTCCAAGACAAGACCCGACGTTAGTCATTCGCAGTGAAGAAGCCTGAGGAGGATGGGTTAAACACACATCAATCGGGGGAAGAGGTAATCTCGATAAGCAAGAATTTTTCAAACATGTCCCTATCCAAAACTTAATTGATGAACGATGGATGGAGGTTGGCCTACCTAAAGGATATGTCGAAGGCTGGGAAACCCAAGATCCAATTATCTCCCCACACCAATTATCATTCCAGAATGATACATCACTGGTACCTCAATTCTAGTGAGTATGGGGTTTGAGGGAGGTTACAAGGGGACCAATCACACTCTATAGGGAGGATAAATGGCCATCCCTTTCATCCCAATCCTCAATTTTGTAATCGTGCATTGTTATCCCCCTAATGTTCTATTTATCCATCATCTCCCATGCCAATTTTTCATACATCCATGTAAGGGTATAGTTAAGACTATGAACATTAATAACACTACTACTGATATGACTGTCCATTTTGTTCCAAGATACCTAGTACCTTCTTCCCTCAAACATTGGGTCCATATAAAACCTATGATAATTCTATCCATATTTCAGATAACACCTTTGGGAACCTTGACTAAAGATAAATCGAGAACTGGGGTTTCTGAGAGTACACAGTTAACTAGCACAATCCTACCCCCAATGTACATGTACATATTCTTCCAATTGAGAACCCTCTCTATGATTCTATAGACAAGAGGGTCAAAATCATGAATACGCAGCCTCCTCGATGATAGAGGGGATCCTTTATACACCATGGGGAGATCACCTTTCTTCGTTCCCAGAGAGTAACCCACATTAAGGACCCATTTGTCATAGAAATTATTGGACATGTATAATATACTTTTTATTTTATTGATAACCTAACCGATCAAACAACTATACTCCTCTATGACTCTATTCTAGCTCCACAAAGACCTTATTGATGCATTAGTAAAGATTATGGAATCATATGTGAACACAAGTTGTGACATGAAGGGTAATCACATCCTTCTATTGTATGGGAAGATATCACAACTGGTAATACTACATTTAATGAGGTGGTTGATTACATCCTGAGAAACTATGAAAATGATCAGATATATGTGATCATCTTTCTTAAGGCCGCGTGTTTTTTTGACGAAGAAAACAAATTTACCCATGAACATGTTCTCCTTCCATGCTAAGATAAAACAACGAAAGAGTATATCAATATTCCAAGGTGAAAGTATAATTCCTGAAAAAAAATTGATGAAGCTCCATTTAACTCAGTCATAGGACATTCTCATATCAAAATTGGTCCCTAAAATTAAGCCTTGAGTTTTGATGTTTATTTCTATAATCATTTCTTGGTCCAAATATATCTCCCCTTGGATGGAGAACCCCCTCAAAAATCCATGTTAGTTCTGTGGAGATCCATTTGGGAAGTTGAATGGATGGTTGAGCGTTAATAATACTAGCAAGAATCTTGTAATGGAGGTTACACATGATTATCGAACAAAATTTATCAATAGAAGTAGGATACTTGTTCTTGGGAATAAGTACAATAGTGGAATCACATGCAACTCGTGTTAACGGAACACCCCAGAATAAATATTGAATAGACGAAATTAGATCTAATTTCACTATCTCCCATGAATCTCTGTAAAAGGACCCAGGAAACCCATCCGATCAAAATACACTTTCAGGATTTCGAATCAGCATGGCATTTCGAATCTCTTCCTCTTGAAGAACGGATCTCATGAATTCCTTGTCATTAAAAAAAGTTGGATTGGATAACATCAAAAATCCTTGAATATCCTCCCTCGCACCCATTTGATAAGTGGGTGTTGGGACCAGTAAGAGGTTCATGAAAGTTAGAGCTAGCCAGCTCCCCTACCACATCCTTGTAATTAGTATAAGATCCATCCTCCACCACAATTTCTGTTATAACTCATCTTCTCATTTACATAATACATTCATGAAAGTATTTTGTATTATAATCACCCTATTGTATCCACATAATCCTTGAATCCTCCTTAGACGTACTATCTTGTCTTAGTATCATGTCCTCTATAATCTCTTTCCAACTAGAGAGGTCCTCAAATATCAATTCATCCCAGTCCTCTTCAAGACACCTTTCAAGCCGATCCACTTATGAAATACCTACTTCCAAATCTTTGTCAGATATTAAAATATCCTTCACAATTGTAACATCGGCTTAATACGTCTTAATTTTTTGTAAATGGATGACCATTTGTGTCACTGAGAATGGACTTTCCATGAGTCTGTCACTAGATGATGATATCAAACGGTCTTTTCCCGGTGCTAAAATAATTGAGAACAAGCCTGCTACTCATGCCTGGAGGATAAAGAAATCAAGATTGGGGAGTGGTCCAATATTCTACGTGGCAGGTGCATCACCCAGGTGTTGACATAAATTGATATTGCATGCATGTTGGTCAAGAATCTATCCAATCATCTCCATGACCTATGGTTCCCCTATTGATTTTTACACCACGTAAACCGATCACCTGAGTACCTGAGATACATAATTCCTCTACCCTCCATAAAATGGGAAAATTCATGACTATCTTTCAGGTCAAAAGGCCATCTTCCCTTCCTCTCCTCTAGGTACGTGACATCTTTAATGTCCCCCCCTGAATGATCCATTGAAGGTTTCCTAGTTTTAATGCATTGAGATCATTCCATAAGGTCTCCATTTTTTGAGAATCACAGTTTCTATATATGAATGTATCATAGAAGGAGTGAGGGTCATGGGTCACCTTAACTGTGATGAATTGATCCCCCACATAAGTCAGATCAACTGTAATACACTTATGCCAAAAAATATAGATGTGCTTGTTGGATAGTTCAGCGTGTATGTATCCTTGCAGTTTGAATTTCTGTGCTTCAATTATATATTTATTAATCAAATTTTGGCCTTTTAAATCAAATTCATTTTAAATTTTGATAACAAAATATTATATAATTATGAGAAATTTCTCTTTGGTAATTCACCATTTTATCATATACATGGGTTTAATTTTAATTTATATTTTCCAAAGTATGCTAATGGAATAACAAAAAATTAATTCCATACTTGAAATAATAATAAATAATATTATATATTAAGATCAACTTAATTTTTAGTAACAATAAAAATTAAAAAAATGTATAAATTAATTATCTTGGTTAATGTTAAGAAGGTTTTACCAAGGTTTATACTAAAACAATATTGGGTAAAATGACCTAAAACTTTTCTAAATAAAATTATATAGACATATTTTTACATTAGATCAAATAAGATTAATCAATTATCTTTTTTGGATCCTTTTGGCATGCTTAATGTTGGGTACAAGTTTTTTATTTCAAATATTCTGGTGTGTCCTCTCACCAACATATAAAATAAAAGAAATTATCCCCTCTTTTTTACATTTACAAAAACCTTTGTTTCAACAAAATCCTAGTCAAATAAATTCCTTATTTTCTTACCTACATCTTAGAGGACATAGTTTTATTAGTAATACCTCCTATGATAGCCTTATGTTTAAACCAAAAGGTGTTCTCTAATGAATAGAAATAGTCCTCAACCATGATTTTTATTTTTTTCATCCTACAAAAAATTAAAATATTTTTCAAACATGAAAATATAATAAAATAAGTAACTACAGTATAATTATATATTGTTTTGTTAATTTATGAACTTATTATATATCCTTATTCATCATGTGTAAAACGAAACCATTGATCTGTGGTATGGAGGGAAACCGCCTAACGAACTGATGTAATTCATTTCCAATCTCTACCTCTCAAGTATGGATATATTGATGGATTAAATATATAATTATGAAATTTATTACATAATTAAAATTATTTAATTTTAATATAACATATATATTCTTATAAGAGTATTCATTAGAATATGATAATGTTTCTCGTGTGTACAATAGACTATCTCCTCACGAAGTGGTGTGGTTCAGTTTTCACTTATTCTTTACATGGAAGGTAGTATGGATAAATTAATGGAATATATGTGATATATAAGAAATAATAATTACTCTATAAATGTTATACATTATATATAATCTCTTCATTTCATCCATTGATAAAATGGATAAAATGTTCATGCATACATACGGCCTACCATCTCCATGAACATTTCAATAAATTTTCAATCCTTAAATTTAATGGATTACACTAAATAAATATATATTGAATATACATGATAATTATTTAATGGAGAAAATTTTAGAGAATATTGATCCATTTTTTATATAAATGAACAAAAAATATGAAACTAATACATATATGAAAAATAATTTGTTATTAACTAAAACATGATTTTATTATATAATAGTTAAAAAAATGGTAATACAGGGTAATAAGTAAATCACATATGGTATGATTTATATATAATTACGGTTCTATAATAGATATATAATAGGCCTATATTTTTAATACAATATGTTCAAATGTACGATGGATGTTGATATTTAAGGTAAGATAATATTCCTCTCACGCTTATTTATATAGGACACATGCCATATTTACCACTTGTTTATTTTTTATGGTGTATATACTACATATTAATGTTTTCATTAATATTATCATGATAAATCTTGGATATTCATATTCATATATGTTTTTTTATTTCATTGGACATATGATTCAAAGGTATACAATGCGAAAATGGTTTTATGTTATGATCTAATTGTTCATATGGATTTTTTTTATTATGATTCTAAAGATGAGATTTTTTTATATATCTCTCAAAATATTCCTTAATTTTATTCTCCTATAGTTATTTACGAGAATAAAATCCCCCCAAAATTTTCTTCTATTTGTGAAAAAAAGATTGAAAAATAATACTTCTAATCAATATTATTAATTTATTTCTCTAATTTGTTTAAAACATTTTCATTAAATTTCCTTGATTTCTAAAAGTATTTCAAATATATTTTCCCACTATTATCTAATGATTGATAATTTTTTTTCCCATGTGTGAATTTTTACGAAATTATTTAAAGGGATTATTCTTTTCATTTTTAGAACAATTTACACTTTCCTTTTTTACTATAAATGTGAATGTAATTTTTTGTTTACATGTATGAAACTAATTATATTTTATGTTATCATGACCACTTAATAATTAAAATCATCTATTAAATCTTTCCATTGATATTTTTAATGAATCTTTTTTCATTAATATTGGAAAAATTTTAATACTTTATATAATTTTTTACAAAATGAATGGTTATTTTCCCCCAAGAAGATTTATTTATATTTTAATTGAAGATATATTCATCATCAACTATTATATTTTGTGATCCTTATGTTTACATATGGATATGATCAAATTGTGCCATCCTTATTCTTTATCTGGAAAGTTTATGATAATTATGAAAAACAAATATATCAAAACATTCAATTTTCCATAGCTTATGATATGATGGATTAATGAGATGATTAAGAAACTGATTTCCTTTCGATGGGTCATGCTATGATGAATGTTTAGGAAACCCATTTAATTTCTATGGATTATGATATGCTAAATTTTTTTGATCATGTGCCATAATAATTCTTTATTATTTTATGGGTGTCCTATATCACTCTACAAATCATTACGCAATGATTATTGTTATATGATATTAGAGAGTACATAGGATGTTATCCCAATCAAAATGAAGAGGGTATAGGGGATTTTATCCCAAGCCCAAAAAATAGGTTACATGTGAGGTTATCCAATACCTGAATCATCTATATGGGTGATTATCCCAAATCTAACATGTCATGAATGTGTTTGTGGGTATGATTTAATTAATTTATTCTCTTTTACTATGGATTCTATAAATATATGTGTTTTTAAAATGTTTGGTTCTTATAGATAATGAACCTTAATTCCATTATTATTAATATCTTTTAAACATCCATGATTTATACCATGACTGATGAATTCAATCTATGATATGAAATGTATGGTTATAAATGTTATTCTTATTCTCTCTGACCCTTAAGCTCATTTTATGTTGTTATCCCCTTGCATACCATTAGTGAGTATCTATTATCCCCATTTATTAATTTTCATTTCCCCGGTTTATAAATAATGGTTTTATGTATGGTATGTATATGAAATAAACCATATGGGAGGAACATTACCATATATGTTGAAGACATTTCAATTAATAGGAAGAATGTTTATCTAGTATCCAATGACACTAATCCATTATGGTGATAAGGAATGTATTTGTGAAATGTATTGAATATTTATCTATGAAGATGTAATATTAATGTAGGAAAATCATGAGTCATTATGACTTGTCTCAGAGGGAAGGATTAGTAATATTTTTGGAAACTATGATTAGAAAGGTTTTGTAAGAATCATATGGATATGTCTACATTTAGTAAAAAATCTGAAAATTTGGTCAAATGAGGTAGTGAGTTGATTATAATAAATTACATCCCACTACTAATAATTCCAATGGATGTGGATTAGGCACAATTTCTCCTTAAGAATGTAGCTTCAAAAAATGGAGCACTGATCTAGAATTTATCATCCCTTAGTGTATGAAAATGGTTCTTGCAACAAACCTAGTTTTACATACTCATGGAATATGTTTTTTTAAATTAAAAAACATCCTTATGAACCATAATGTAGGATTTTAATACTGAAAATGAATGAACAAGGTTACATCTAAGGTGTTATTGATTAAAAATTAGTTTTCCTGATGTAGACATCCTATAAAATATTTTTTATGATTATGCGGTTTCCATCTTTGATTATTGTCGATTACGCTATGCATTTTGGTTTTAGTCAATAGATTGAACCTGGAGGAATCATGTTAAAACTAAATGTCATGGACATATCAGTATTTATGAGAAACCATATTTTATGAAAAATAGAGAGAATGTTGTTATGATTATTCTTAATCGCTTATATTGATCTATAATTTAAAAAGTAAGATTTGGTGTGGTTCCAAACACGTCAAATATGAGTAATATGAACATTAATGATTTTTTATGTGGTAATGATCATAGAGGAAATAATATTTGTCTTATGATGTGTCATGAAGTTTAGAATAATATTCTATAATAATATAGCCAAGGGAGGGTAAGATTTTTTAGTTGTGGAAATAAAGGTCATAGATTAATTAACATCCAAAAAATATGATGAATTATATTTGAGGAACTTGGGAATTATATGTGTCAATTGTCTAAGATAAGTGGTTTTCTCAACAAAAAGTATTGACCTGTGTTATACTAAATCATTTATGTAAAAGAGTTGAAGTATTTATTAATATGGAATCAAAAATTTTGTTTCATATTTGTTTACCATTGGTATTTTGGTTATAATAATCTTGGAAAATATATGGATCGTGTTAAATTTTAAAGAATATGTGTATTCACGTAATATTAAAAAAAGAGTTTTGGATACCATAATTGGTTTATGAGTTTATATTTGATAATATCATTAATCTATTGGATACAAATTTTTATGTTTTTTATGATTTGATTTTAATGTGATTAATAAAATATTTGGAGATGTTTTCGAATAGGGTATATGTAACTTTTAGTTTTTAATGAATTTTTATTTCATAAAGAATAATATATTCATAATTATAATTGTATTGATAAAATTTAGTGTTTATATGAACATTATTTTTTATATTTATTTTTTATGATTTTTAACATATTTTCAGGGATGATTCAAGAATCATATTAATATAGACTTAGTAAACAAAGAAAAACATTCACTTCTGGAAATACAGCAAGGCCTAAATTCAAAATATTTGAGAGATAAGGGTAAAACCCCTACCACTAGCATAAGTGATTTCATGATTTGTATAAATTATATGACTGATATATATTAAATTGATATTAGGGAAGTCTGTTTTATCAAAATGATAACCATGGGATTAAAAATTCATGTTGTTATAGTTTATGCATTAAAAAAATTTAATGTTCATGATAATAATTCCCATATCATGATTTGGAGTTAGATGTGGTAATTTTTAGCATTAATGAAACTATTCAAATTGAATTTCTAGTGAAAAATGTGATATATATACTTGTTATAATATATTAATTTATATATTCATATAGAAGAATTTGAACATGTTCAAGAGAATGTGGTTGGAGATGATTAATGATAATGTCTTCTTAATACATTACCACTCAGGCAAAGAGAACATGTTGGCCAATGATTTCACTAAAAAGGACCACTATAGCTTATCTATGATGAGTATTGAAAAAAATATCAACTATTTATGGATTTGAAAATTTTCAATATGTAATTCCTAAAGGAATTGGATAAATATTAATACTATCAAATGCGTTTTCGACCATATATCCATGTCATGATTAAATATTCATAGAAAGAGATGGATAGTTATAGAAGAAGGTTATAATATTTCCTTAGTTTAACCTCAATCATAATATAATGTTAATTTTCTAGAACCATGTATGTTATACTTTAATAGAAAATTTGAAGAATGATATGTTAGATATAGATTGTAGTTCTATAGTCATTATTTATCCTATAATTAAAAAGATTAATTTAGATGTGAAAGAGTATTTCAGGATGGATGAAATTATGAGAGTTATTACTATATTTGTATCTCGGTTCATGCTATTTCATAATGTTATTGATGAGAGATAAAAATATAAGGGGATATTACAACCATTTACCATAGTAGAACAGAAATAGTAAAATATCACCATGGATTTTGTTGTTGGACTCCCCAAAACCACTAGAAGTCATAATTCGATTAGGGATATACAATATTATCTCACAATTTCAGTACACCTCATCGCTATCAGAGAATATTTATATTTGGATCATCCTTAAAATATTTAAATTATGATGTGTCATATTCACATGAAGTAACACTTTCAATTTTATATTATCTGGATCCAATGTTTTCTTTAGTGTTATAGTGATTTCTTCAACCACACCATGATACAGATTTGAGTTTCTTTATAGTAAGAGAAAAACTCAAACTCTAAAATATTTTGACATCTTGTTCTCTGTATTTCTAAGGTTTTTTGATCAAAAACATCATCTGGTTGAGGTTTCATAAAACAATAGCCTCAAATTGATAAATCTTATGTATCCTTATGAATCCATCAATATAAGAAAGTGTATAAATACAATGTACTAGGATGAAGTTGGATCATAAAATCTATCGATGAATATTATTTCGCAGTAAATTATAGGGAAGGATAGATCCATTAAACAATACATACGGGTTCCCAAAATATAGTAGAATATTTATGCTTATAATCACCAGCATGATTTAAATTTTGAAGTTACTGATGAGGTCTTAATAAGAACTTATCCATGAGAAAGGTAATGGGAAATATAAATATGGGAAAATCATTCCCAAGGTATATCATTACCTACAAATTTATTCATAATATTTTGATAGTGTCTTATATATTCATTCTTCCACTGAACCTCTCCCAATTCTAATATATTTTCTATATATTTCTCTTTAAGAAAGACATAATTGATCCATCACATATACTGAATTTACTGGTTATACAATCGGAACATGATATTTGCTATTAATATCAATTAGATTAGATATGAAATTATAGAGAGAATGTTATTCATGATAACTCCCCTCTTCTGGTCAATGTTTTGTGGAGAAACCTCTAATTTGAAGAAGCTACATTTTAATACGATGAGACTATGAGAAAACATTATCCTAGTTAGTTTTTATCAGAATAATGGCATTGAAAAATTATATTCATTTTAATGGTCATATAATGTAACATTGTGAGGTTTTATGAATTATATCATTTGAATATTTTCTTTTCATTCATATCATTTATTACACGCAACATTGAGTTTTAAATAACATTAATATACTAATATTATTAATATTTAAATAATACCATTATAACCTAGTTGTTAAACATTATATAAAGTATAAGAATAAACACATTTTAAATTTTTTTTATAATGGTTTAATATAAAAAAATCCTCTTTTTTAAAAATTACTTAATTTTTAGTAAATTCATTATACTTTTTAGAAATACTATTTTATTAAAAAACTATTTTTATTTAATTTGGGGAAAAAATTTATAAAAATATTGAAATTTTAATAAAATATGCTAGAAAAAATAATTTTTTTAAAATCAACAATTCAATGTAATCTTTGTGTAAATGTTTTATAATTGTGTTCAATGATTAATTTTTCCAATAATAGGAAAAAATATGTACTTTTATCAAAAACATCCTTTTCATTTAATGAATTTATAAGATCAATTTTATTTTAATTTTGTTGTAAATGTAAAATTTTCTCAATTATATATTAATTAATAGAATTTAGATTATTAAAATCAATTTCATATTTAATTTCGATTTAAAAAACAACTACATTTTTGTAATTTATATATTTGGGAAACCACTTTTTTATGTCTGTGAGTTTAAATTTAAATTTAAATTTCTGAATTTTATGAGTTGAATGGTTAAATATTTATTCCCTTTTTGAATTTCTATAATTATTATTTTTCATAAGGTAAAATAAATTTTGAATCAAGATGAATTTTAAAAACTCTGAAAATTAATTATTATGGTTAAGGATAAAAAGTGTTTACCAATAGTGAAACTAAATAGATATGTGGTAAAATGACATAAAACATGAAAAAAAAACAGTAGAAATATTTTTACCATATCACATCATAGGTTTGATAATGAGAAATGTTTGAGCTATATAGAATGTCTAAAACACAGGGAAACCTTTTTCTTTTCTAAACTTCTATGTGTATCATCTTATACATTTATAAAAGGGAATACAATATCTTCTTCTCTTCACATACCCAAAACCCATTGGTTTCATAAATCAATAACCAAATAAATTCCTTAATTTTCTCCCCACATCCTATAGTATATAGTTTTATTAGTAAACCCTCTAAAAAGTATTTAGGTGTCAACCTAAAGGGGTTGTCCAAAGAATTGTATTATTCCCCACCATGTATTTTAATTTTATTTCTACATAAAACTAATGAAAATATTATTTAAACACGATGATATAATAACATAAGTATTTCCCATGTTAATTTATTGAATTTTGTTAATATTATGACGTATAAATATCTCTACTATAATCAATTGGGAAAAAAAGTTGTCGATCATGTGAATAGCGGACTACCGCCTAATGAACCAACATAATTAATTTCCCATCACCACCTCCGAGTCTTGGATAAAATTAAATATTAAATATATATATATATTCTATTAATTACATCATAATAATTTTGGAATTATAATATCACATATCACATCTTATATTCTATTCCGTGTGATTATGATAATGTCACTCGAATGTACTATGGTCTACCGCCACCCAATGTGATGTGATTCATTTTTCACTTATGAAATTCATTGAAGGTAATAATGATAAATTTAATGGATATATTTCATATATATGAAATTATAATTTATATTTAAAGTTGATATATTATTTTAGATCCTACATTCCATCCTCCATGATATTTGAAATTGTGTTCATGCATATGTATGACCCACTATCTCCATGAATGGTACAATTAATTTTATTTCTCTAATAATAATGAATTACTATAAATACATATATAATTCATATATATTACAATTATATCATTTTTAAAATTATTTATATTTTTGAACCATGTTCTAAGGAAGAGGTCCAAAAATACCAAACCAAACCAGACATGAAAAACGAAGTTGTTATTGCATCACAACTGATTTTATCAAGGAATAGTTAATAAAAGGGTAATAAAAGTTCATATGTAAATAATGTATGGTATGATATATAAAATTATGGTAATTTAATATATTTATAATAAAATTTAATTTATTTTAATTGAGGTGTGAACATGTATGGTGGAATTCAAGAGTTAAGGTAATATATTTTTCATCTCACTTTTATTTATGTAGGACACATTCCATATTATGTATTTGTTTCTTTTATGTGTTGTATATAATTATAATGAATTTATCTATGATTATTCTGAGGATTATTATGGTTTATAGAAATACATATTATTTTTATTCTTTCATAATAACTATGATTCAAAATTTAACAAATTGGTAAATGTTTTATGTTACGATCACATTGTTTTTTGGGTAATTTATTATTATGTTTCCAATGTTGAAATCATATGATTAAACTACCATGAAAATAATGAATTTTTATATACTCTTTTAATGTAATGAAATAACATTTTTCTTATCATTTTCATTATTTTATGTAATCATTAGTTAAAAACAAATCTAGAAAAATTGATTTTATTTCTCTCTTCGGACGAAAATATTTTTCTTCCATGTCTGTATTTTCTTAAAGTGATTTATAGAATATTTTAAATATTCTATAGTAATTTTTGGAAAATTTGTTTACCTGTGATTGAATTTTTTTAAACGGTATAAAAGGAATATTCATATCATTTTTTTAAAAATGATCCTTTAAATTTTATTACCAAAAATGTGTAAAGAATATTTATTTTCATTTATATAGAATGAATTAATTTTTCCACCATCATAAATGATCAATGATTTAAATATTCTTTCAAATATTCAAATTTTTTATTTTCATAGAATTTTTTTATTTAATATTTGGTATGTTTTTATATTATAATGATGTATTCTCAAAATGGATATGATATTTTATTGAAGACTCTTTTAATGAACCTTTTAGTGGATTTTTTTCATCAATGACAACAACCATTTTTATTGCATAATTTTTGTTCTAGATATTATTTGGTTATAAAAAATTATAATTTCTCGGTTTATTTATTATGATAAAGATATGTTTAAGAAACCCATTAATTTTCTAGGTATATGCTATGATGGATTGATGATATGAATATGAAACATTTATATGGGATATGATATCATAAATATTTTATGATATTGTAAAATAAAATTGTACGGATCATGTGATAGGTGAGACCAATATCTCCCTCCAATTAATTGGGTAAAGATTAATATTGTTTTGAAATCAGAGGGTACGCAGAAGATTATACAAATCCCAAAAAAGAAAATACATGAGAGGTTACCCCAATACCAAAAAAGAGGGTACAAATGAAGTCATCTGAATCCCAAATCTAGAACATGGGTGGTAATCCAAATACTATAATTATATTAATGTATTATTTCATATCCTTGAAATTATTTTTTATGCTTATTTTCATGCCACAAGTTATCATTTTCATCCAATTTTATGTTCTCATGGATCATGTTCTTTGATTCTATTATTATTCAGGTCTTATGAAGTACTTTTATTTATACCATTATTAATGTTTATGATATACGATATACCGATAATGGTTTCAAATATTATTCTCGTGTAATAAAACACTTATGATGATGTTATGTTTATATCACCCATGTTTTCCCTTATTTATAATATAATCTCACCCTTTAATTTACATCCATTACATTGGTTATGTCCAGTGATTTTAAATAGAGAATGCATATAAAGTATACAATGTGGCATGATATTTATAGGATATTTGGAAAAAAAATTAATGAAATATTGTGATTGTGTATCTAGTCTCCAAACAAGCTAATCCATTATGATCTCCAAAAATGTATTTTTTGTTGAGTCAGAAGTTCTCCATTGACATTTATATCCTATTTTGGAAATCACAAATGTCTTTTACCATGCTGATCGTAATGACCATGCAGGTCATACTGACCATGGTGATTATACTGACCATGCTGATCGTACTGACCATGCAGATCGTACTGACCATGCTGATCGTACTGACCATGCTGATCGTACTGACCATGCTAATCGTACTGACCATGTTAATCGTACTAACTATAATTTTTGTACTGACTCTTGAAATAGTATTTACTCTGTTATTCGTACTAAGTATTATAAGTCCACTCACTTTGTATCATTTCAAAACATTACACAGTAATACTTATAATACTCATACTTTACTTTCATTACTTGCTTGTTTTGGTAATTAGTCAAAAACACATGTTTCATACTAATCGTACTCGTGTTTATAATCTTCTTATACCTTTTTTTAACCAAAACGATTTCGTGGAGTTAGTTACAATCTAATGAAAACGTTGTCGTGTTTTCTTTTTCAATATGACCGTCATAATTCCAAGTGTCCAAGTCCCTCCGAGTTTTTCAGAGAAATATGACCATTGGAGGAAATGTGACCGTTGGAATGTGAGGCCAATAAATAAGAGGTCATTTGAAGCAGAGAAATGATAACTGTGATTCATTGCTTCTATCATGTTCTAGAGAGAGACACTGTGGCTTCTCTCATGCTACGTGAAAAATCCTTGAAACTACAAAACGTGAACGGATTGTTCTTAGTTTTTTTATTTCTATAAGTGATTTGTTTGTGCATTGTGCGACTGATCATCATATCTAAGGCTTTCAAGTGATCGAAATATAGAGGTGCCGATTACCTATAAAATCGAGGGGTGCCGGGGATAGGTAGACAAAGAACCGATCATCGTATCGAGGGCTGCTGGGGATAGGTAGACAGATGTACCGATCATCGTATCGAGGGCTTACCAAGGTGGTGGTAAGACATAACTTTTATTCTAGGGAAAAGTATAACCCTTCCCTTTGGGTTAAAATAATTGTAATACTTTTTACATATCTGCTGCGAATTGTATTAGAAAGGAGATTGTTTTTTTCCTTTTCTATTTCATATACATTTGTAATTTTTCTAATTACACTTATACTATTACATTTTATATTGTTAGATTCTATACATTTTATGATAGAATCTCACATGTTTGTATTACTCTGATTATTGTATTCATCTTGAATACAATTGATTTACTTTTCTTATATTATTACATTGTATCATACCTTTATATCCAATGCAATTGTGGTTGTTTGTTTTTGTTGTTAATTTTATTATTTTAAGATCATTTAAAACTAATTTCTTAAGTGTTTAAACACAAAGTTTTTAAACCTACAATTCACCCCCCTCTTGTAATTTTCCATCTATTATACATATACATCTACATATTCGATCCAACAATTGGTATCAAATGAGGTTTCCACTGATTTGTACTACTAGCTCTTATTTGATATTATTACTGTTTCAATTATTTACTATACTAACGTGTGGAGTGGAAAAGATTTGGTTTAATTAGATGAAAGGAATGAATATTGGGTCAATTGACAATCTAAATCCATCTAGACCACCTATCTTTGATGGGATTGATTATGTGTACTGGAGAGATCGAATAAAGAAATTCGTGATCAATACTGGTGTAGAAAAGTTTATTATGCTTGATGGAGGTTACAAAATTCCTGACAAAGAAGTCATTACTTTCACTAACCAAGAAAATCAAGAATATCAATTGAATTACAAGGTACTCAATACTTTATTATTCTCTATGACTTGGAATATATCCAGATAGATATCTTGTTGTGAAGCATCCAACTATATTTGGAAGAAATTAGAAGTCCCACATTTTGGTAAATCAAAGGTTATAGAGACAAGAAGAGCAATGCTTCGAGCAGAGTATCATGGATTTGTTTTTCCTGATGAAGATCCAGTGTGTAAAGTGAAACAAAGATTTTTGATAATCTTCAATAGATTACAATCTATAGGAGAAAAAGGTCATGATGATGAAGCTCTTGTAGATAATATTATAGATTTAATTCCGAATGAATGGGAGTAAAAAAGGACAGCTATTGATGAAAACAGAAAAGTTTCCCCGATTACTCTTGATGAACTCTTTGTAAATCTTCTACATCACGAGACAATAATGAAAAGAGAGGTTGATTTCAACAAGACGAATAATGTTAATGGTAGTGTAGCTGTTACATCTAAAGATAAAACACCTGAAAGGATAACAAGATTCAAAGCCAAGAATGTTTTTATATCAGAATCAAGTGGTAGTGATCACTCGGATAATGAGCTAGCCAATCTTGCTCGAAGGATGAACAAGATTGTGGGAAATAGAGACCTCCAATAAATATTCAAAAAGAAATATATAAAGGATAAGAAAGATTCAGAAGTAACATGTTATGAATGCAAGAAAGTAGGTCATATAAGACATGATTGTCCTTTATTGAAGAGAAAATACAGAAAGGATAATCATTATGAAAGAAATAAGAAAAAGTATTACAAGAAAAATACAAAGAAATTCTTGAAGGCAAATTTTACTTGGAGTGAAAGTGGTAGAGATTCATCATATGATTCTACATAATATGAATCCTCATGATAAAGGAATATGAGACATATAGCCAAAATACCAACTGAAGATCATTGTCTCATGGCTAAGGTACACAATGTTGAAGTTATCACAAATGTTTCCTTAAATGAAAATTATACTGATAATAAATATTATGAATATTAAAATGTTGATTCTTCATCATCAAGAGATAATACATTACCTTCTTTTGAATAAGTATCTAGGTTTTCTAAATTACATGAGCATAAATATTCTAAACTCAAGAAAAAGCTTGATAAAGAAAATTTTAGAATTTCAATTTTAACTAAAGAAGTATCTGATCTTTCTAACAGTCTTAATATGAAAACTTCAGATTTTGAAAGTATTTTAAAAACCCTTGAGAAAGTAAAATCTGATAAGGATAAAATTTCTAAGGATCTAGAAAATGTAATTTATAAGAAAAATGTTTTAGAGCCCAACTCTAGTTCAAAATCAAATGTTTTGGAGGATAAGAACATTGTTCCAAAATTAAAGTCAGAAATGTTTACATTGAATTTTTTTTTCAAACTTTACTTATGGAAAATATAATTTTGACAAAATGTATTTCCAAATCCGGCCAATGAGAAATCATTCCGGACTTGGTTATACTCATTATAAACCAGTTTTTAGTAATAACTATTTTGTTCCACAAAATACTCCTTTTTGTTCTAAGTGTAAATGTGGTGGACACTGGAAAAGAGATTTTTCTCATAACAGAACTCAATCTGTAGGATTTCATAAATCTCATTTTCCAAAACAAATGTGGATTCCTAAAACTATCATATCTAACCCTTCTGGATCCAAACATGTTTGGATTCCAAAAAACTATTTTTTTTTGTTTTTAAGAAAATAAGAGGTGTACCAACAAGAACATTTGGTACATGGATAGTGCATGTTCTCGACACATGATGGGAAAAAAATATTTCTTTGAAAATAATATTTAAACAAAAGGTGGAAAGGTTAACTTTGGAGACATTCCCAAGAGAATTTTTTTGGAATAGGTAATATTGTTTTTCTTGGAAAAGTTCTTATTTCAAATGTTTTGTTTGTTAAAGGTCTTAGGCACAATATCATCAGCATAAGCCAGTTATGTGATGACGGTTAACTTGTGATTTTTAGAAATGATAAGTGTCTAGATCACAATTCCAAGGATGAGTTCATTCTATCTGCCCATAGGCAAGAGAATGTATACACTATTAACTTAGAAGTCCTTAGGAGCCAAAAATTACCCTGATTAAGTGAAATATAAGACCATTCATGGCTATTACATAGAATACTAGGACACTGCAATCTAAGAAACCATTGTAAACTATCAAAGAAAAAACATGTAAAGGGACTACCAGATCTTAGATATGATTCTTCAAAAGTATGTGATCCTTTCCAATTTGGAAAGCAACATTAAACTAGCTTTAAATCAATTAATGAAGTTTAAACTTCTAATGAATTTCATCTAGTGCATATGGATCTTTTTGTTCCTTCACAAACTAGAATCATTGGAGGCAAATACGATGTATTTTTTTAGTTGATGACTTCACTAGATTTATATGGGTATATATTCTAACAATGCAATCTGAAGCCTTTTCCTATTTCAAAATGTTAAGATCCCAAGTTAAAAATGAGAAACACCTACCATTTATAACTATTCATAGTGATCTTGGTGGTGAATTTCAAAACTCTGTTTTTGAAACTTTTTGTAGTAAGAAAGGAATTACTCACAATTTCTCAGCTCTAAGAACTCCTCAGAAAAATGGTGTTGTTGAAAGAAGAAATCATATTCTTCAGAAAATGACAAGAACTATGTTGAGTGAATAATCAATTTCTAAGTACATTTGGGATGAAGCTGTTAGTAATCCTTGTTATACTATAAATTCTGTTTTAACCAGACCTTCTCTTAATAAAACACCTTATGAATTGTGGACTAGACGAAAACCTAAAGTTTCATACTTCAATGTTGTTGGGCGCAAAGTATTCATTCTTAATACTAAAGATAATGTTCACAAATTAACACCAAAATATGATGAATGAATATTTCTAGGCTATTATATAAATTTTAAGGCATATAGAGTTTTTAATAAAAACATATGTACTGTTGAAGAAATAGAGCATGTGAAATTTGATGAAACTAATCCTTTTGTTTTCAACCAACCCAACCCTCCATCCTTGGATGTGTTTTCTAAAAATTTTTATCAACATTATTAGAAGATTCATCTGATAATGAGAATATTCAATAAAGTATTCCTGAAACTATTACCCTTGAAGAATTTCAACCATATATTGATGAACAGGATTTACAAAACCCAAATCAATTATTTCTTAGGAATCATCACATTGATAATATCATTGGTGATGTAAATCAACCTGTAAGGACCAGAAATTCCTTAATAAATGAAATATAACATCTTTACTTTCTTTCCCAATTTGAACTTAAAGTCCAAGTGAGGCCTTAGGTGATGAAGATTGGATCAAAGAAATGCAAGTTAAACTAGATGAATTTGAGAGGAATCAAGTCTGGACTTTAGATGAAAGACCTAAAGAAATAACAGTAATTGGAGTAAAATGGGTTTTCAGAAACAAATGTAATGAAAATGGAATCATTTTACGAAATAAAGAAAGACTTGTTGTTAAGGGCTATAATCAATAAGAGGGAATAGACTGTGAAGAAACATATGCTCCAGAAGCTAGACTTGAATCTATTCGTATTCTATTAGCCTTTGCGGCTTACTTTAACTTCAATCTTTTTCAAATGGATGTGAAATGTTTTTTTCTAAATGTTTTTTCTCAAGAAGAAGTTTTGTCAAAAAACCCTCTGGTTTTCTAGATCCAAAACATCCTAATTATGTTTTTAAACTTACCAAAGCTCAATATGGCCTTAAACAAGCCCCTAGAGCATGGTATGATAGACTTACATAATTTATTTTACAAAATAATTATGTAAAAGGTATAGTATATCCAAGCCTTTTTATAAAAATATAAAAAAAATGTTTTGATTGTTCAAAATTATGTTGATGACATCATATTTGGATTAACTCAGCAGTCTTTAACTGATTATTTTTCTAATTTAATGAAATCTGAGTTTGAAATGAGTATGATGGGTGAGTTAACATTCTTTTTAGGTTTTCAAATTTCTCAAAAACTAGAAGGAACATATATATCTCAACATAAGTATGTTAAATACTTACTAAAAAAATATGGATAAAACAATACTAAAACTATTAGCACTCCAATTGGTACCTCAAATACACTTGATCTTGATGAAATTGGGAAACCAGTATATCAAAAAAAATTAGAGGTATGATAAGAAGTTTTCAATAATTGACAGCTATTCGATAGTCTTAATGTTTTCTGTATGCTTATGTGCAAGATACCAATATTATATAAAAGTGTCTCATTTAAAAAGAGGTAAATAGAATCATTCTGTATTTAAAAGGCACTATGGATTTAGGACTTTTTTACTCCTCTGGAAATGATTTTGTTTTAAAAAGTTTTATAGATGATGACTTTGGTGGTTGCAGAATGGATAGAAAAATTACATCTAGAACATGAAATTTCTTAGGATATTCCCTGGTTTCATGGTCTTGTAGGAAACAACACTCGGTAGCACTTTCCACTGCTAAAGATGAATATGTAGTAGATGGAATTTGTTGTGCTAAATTGTTGTGGATGCAACACACACTCACTAACTATGGATTGAGTTATTCCAAAACTGAAATTCTATGTGATAACACTAGTTCCATAGCTCTTAGTAAGAACCCATCATATCACTCTCGTGAAAAACACATAGATGTTAGGCATCACTTTCTTAGAGATCACACACAAAAAGGAGATATTATTTTACAACTCATCGGAACGCAAGAACAACTTGCTGACATTTTTACAAAACCACTGCCTTCCGATAGATTTAAGTTTACAAAACAGAAGATAGGAATCATTACATTAAAATAATCATTCGTATCTACCTCATGTTTTACATTTCTTCTTACATTATATAACTCCTCTTAGAATGGGGGAGAACATTTCATACTATGTTTCTTTTTATCTGATGATCTTTAATTATTTATTCTCCTGGTATCTGTTTTTGTCTTTTTGTTTATCATATTGACTCTTTCATTGTATTATTCACCTATCTATTTATCGTATTGACCATTATTGGTAATGTATTTCTTTTCCATCAACACGTCCCTTCATGGTAATGAATTTATTTTCCATCGGCACGTCCGATCATGGTAATGAATTTCTTTTCCATCAACATGACCGTTCATGGTAATGAATTTCATTCCCATCGGCATGTCTGATCATGGTAATGAATTTATTTTCCATTTACATGACCATTAATAGTAATGAATTTATTTTCCATCGGCACGTCCGATCATGGTAATGAATTTCTTTTCCATCGACATGACCATTAATGGTAATGAGTTTCTTTTCCATCGGCACGACCTTTCATGGTAATGAATTTCTTTTCCATCGGCATGTCTGATCATGGTAATTAATTTCTTTTCTATAAGCACGACCATTCATGGTAATGAATTTCTTTTCCATCAGCATGTCCGATCAAGGTGATGAATTTCTTTTTCTCCGCCACGTCCGTTCATGGCAACAAGTTTGTTTTCCATCATTTTGACAGTTCATGGTAATAACTTTGTTTTCCATTAGCATAAATATTGAAGGTTTTCTTTTTTTTTCGTATGCTTGTGTTTTTCTATCACTATTAATACTATATAAACCAACAATTACCTTACGATCTCTGGCAGGTACATACTTTCCATTTTTTTAAAAACAAATTCTCGCTTTAATCCAATCCGTTGATTTCTTTTCTTCTAATCTCAACCATAGAAGACCAACGGTCATTATTTTTCCACCTATAAATACCCCCCTCCCCAATCACACATCATTTTTTTTAGGATTTTTGGCGAAGCTCTACCCCCATGAATTTAAGACTCTGTACGATCTTTCAAGCGGCTTCTCCTATATGTCTTTATCCTCTACTAATACTCTCACTGAAATGTCTTCAATGACTTTCTCAGAGAAATAATTTTTCATAGAAAGGTTAGATTCTCAAGACTTTTTTGATTCATACGATTCTACAATCAAAAGAATTATTTTATTTCAAGGATGAGATCATTTGTGTATTGAAAATCTAGTGACTCAAGATTCGGTCCTTATTGATGATTTCGCTCAGTTTTACAAAACTGTGTCATTTTGACAAGAATATGACTATAAACTTTGCTATGTACGATAAAAGGATATCTATTTATGTGAAACAAGAAGCCCATTTTCCGAATTTTCCTACAAAAGCTGATTCTTTCTGTCCATCTCATAAACTAACAGAATAAGTTGATATGTTTAAAAAAGAAAGCTATGAAAATTCATTGTTTATTATAAATGACAAAAAGTGGAAATTAGCTCATCTTTCTCCAAACAATAGATTTGTGTCACTTTGGATGAATGGTTTTCTTATCCCAAGGAAAGGTGATAGAGAGACTTTGAAGTTTTATTATATCTTCATGTTGGACTATCTTTTCAACATGAGAAAAGAAAATCTCATGGGATACATCTTTGAAAAAATTAAGAATGTCAAGTCAGGAGCAATCACATATCATTTGATCATGTGTCCAGCTATTGTTACAAAGTTCATTCTCGAGAGTATGAAGTTTTGTAACATTGCTTTGAAAGGACAATTGAAAGACATGTAGCCTTCATGGATTAGTAAGAGTACATTGAAGATGTTGAATGTTTGTTTTGAACTAAATTCAATGGTTTTTGTTAAGGATGTAGAAGCTGAATCAGCTCAGTATCAATCATGCACCTATACCAGTCAATGATAATACATCTGTTGGTGATCCATAATATTTTGATCCACAAACTAGTTCAAAGGCAAAGAAGAACCCGGAGTATAGAATAGAGGTTGTGTCTAAGTGGAGAAAAGATAAGCAATAGAGAAAAGAAGGAGAACCGAAGTTCAGTCTTGACCTAACTGAAGGTTTTTCGTAGAGAATAAGGGTAGAGGAAACCCTTCAAGATGAAAAGAAAAAGAAGACTCTTTTGAAATGAATGAATTAAGACTTTTATATTTCTAAAGTCTTGAAAATGGTTGAGGATTCTAGTGTTCCAATAACTGAAGAAGTGCATCAAGAACCTATCGTATAGAGTCAACCAGAGAAAGAAAAGGGGAAATAGATATTGGAAGAAATTCAGAAATTTGAAGAGGAATGAAATTTCCTTTTATAATTCCTTCAAATTTTGAAAAAGAGTAGAGAAGAATTGGTTCAAAAGCAAAGTGAAGCTATTAAACAAGTTCCTCATGCCGATCAAGAACCTATTGAAACTTATGAAACTACAAATATAATTTCTTCTCAAGAAAAGAACGGTGCTCAATCACCTCATACTGAAAAATTTATTGCCATCAGTGACAAAGTAGAAGAAGAAAGAAGGGAGAAAGAAAAAAAAAGGAAACAACCAGTTGTTGAATCAAGCCAATCAAATGAACAGGATTCATATGATGAGGATACCAATTCGGAACAGACAATTTCTCTCAAGAAAAGTGATTACATTGTTCATGTTTTAAGTATGGTTGAAAAGACTATTCACTATTTCCCCGGCTGGAAGGGAAAATTTATTTCATTACTGACAATCAGAAAAAGAAGTTCGGCTCTGTAAGAGAATTGAGAAATAGAGTTTTGTTAGTTGAAGCTGATTTGAATGTTCTATCTGAAAGTTCGACTACTCATAAGAAGGCTTGAAATAGAATGACCAAGTGGTCATACAAAACAGAGAGCTCAGTGAATGAACATGAGATAGAAATTGAAGATATAATAAGGTTTTCAAATGATCTTGTGATTGCTTTCAATAAACATGACAAATAAATTGTTGAAAGACTGAATTAGGTAACTCATGGAGCCGATATCCCTTCAGTGAAAGAGTTTCAAGAAAGAATGAATGCCTTTCAGTCTGAGTTTTCAAAGGTTTCATCTTTCAAAGATGAAATGTTTTTGTTGAAGAAACAAAATTCTGTGCTATCCAAAGATAACAAAAATTTTCAAGACAGAATTGATACTCTTAAAGAAGTAATCAGAGTTCAGGAGGAGACCATCAAGAATCAAGATCATATTTTTGACGACCAACAAGAGCTTCTTAGATCTCAGGGTGATTAAATTTCTGAAGACATGAAAGAAATAAAAAAGATGAAAGTTGTTCTTTATGAATTGATAATGAAGGAAAAATAATGAGAAAACAAATGACTTGAATTTTTTTTGTGAACCCTGTCGGTTATAATAATAAAATTTATGTTACTCTTCCCATTTCCTTGCAATTATTTTCTCTAACTCTTTCAGGAAACTCAATATTACCCCATTCTTTTTGTAAATCCCAAAGGGGGGGAATGTTTTATCAAGGGGGGGAATGTTTTACAAAGGGTGAATGTTTTAATCAAATACTTCGAAACCAAGAAAAATCTTTGAATACAATCCTTAGAAAAATACATACCCATGGGGTAATTAGTTGTATTCAATTTCAAATTCATAAGAGTTTCCAAAAACTCAGGGGGGATAAGTATTTCTTTTTATTTTTATTTTGTGTTTTTTTCATTCCAAAAAGGGGGAGATTGTTGTGTACAAAGTTCTCCTTTGACTTCTATATCTTGTTTTGGAAATAACATATGTCTTTTAACCTGCTGATCGTACTAACCATGCAGATCGTACTGACCATGATGATCATACTGACCATGCTGATCATACTAACCATACAGATCGTATTGACCATGTTGATCGTACTGACCGTGCTGATCATACTAACCATGCTAATCGTACTAACCATGCTGATCGTACTGACTATAATTTTTGTACCGACTCTGGAATTTTTATTTACTCTGTTATTCGTAGTAAGTCTTATATGTCCACTCCCTTTGTATCATTTCAAAACATTACACAGTAATACTTATAATACTCATACTTTACTTTCATTACTTTCTTGTTTTGGTACATAGTCAAAAACACATGTTTCATATTAATCATACTCTTGTTTATCATCTTATTATATCTTTTGTTTTAACCAAAATGATGTCGTGGAGTTAGTTACAAACTAATCAAAACGTTGTCATTTTTTCTGTTTCAATATGACCGTTATAATGTCAGGTGTCCAATTCCCTCCGAGTTTTTCAGAGAAATATGACCGTGGGAGGAAATGTGACCATTGGAACCTGAGGCCTATAAATAGGAGGTCATTTGAAGGTGAGAAATGATAACTGTGACAATTTTCTTCTATCAATTTATAGAGAGAGACGCTGTGGCTTCTCTCATTCTCCGTGCAGAAGCCTCGAAACTACAACACATGAATGGAATGTTCTTAGTTTTTGTATTTTTATAAGTTCATTGTTTGTGCTTTGTGCGACTAATCATCATATCGAGGGATTTCAAGTGATTAAATGACAAAGGTGCCGATTACCTACCAAATCGAGGGTTGTCAGGGATAGGCAGACCGACGAACTGATCATCATATCGAGGGCTGCTAGGGATAGGCAGATAGACGTATCAATCATCGTATCGAGGGCTTACCAAGGTGGAGGTAAGACAGACCTTTTATCCTAGGGAAATGGATAACCCTTCTCTTTGGGTTAAATGAATTGTAATACTTTTTAAATTTTCGCTGCCAATTGTATTATAATGGAGATTGTTTTGTTTTATTTTCTATTACATATATATTTGTAATTGTTCCAATTACACTTATACTATTACATTTTATATTGTAAGATTTTATACGCTTTATGATAGAATCTCACACTTTTGTATTACTCTGATTATTTTATTCATCGTGAATACAATTGATTTACTTTTCTTATAGTATTAAATTGTATCATACCTTTATATCCAATACAAATATGTTTGTTTGTTTTTGTTGTGAATTGTATTAGTTTAAGATCATTTAAACTAATTTCTTATGTATTTAAACACAAAGTTTTTAAACCTACAATTCACCCCCTCTTGTATTGTTCCATCTATTATACATATACATTTACATATTCGATCCAACATTTGTGATATGTATTGAATATTAATCTATAAGGATGAATTACTTATTTATGAAAAGACTTATACATTATAGTGTTATTTTTAATGATTTTTTATTAAACTTTTTAGCTTTTTCTAATAAATTGAATTAATATATATTTAAAAATGATTATAATATTATTTTTAAACATATATATAAATATATTATCACACATCTAATTTTTAATCAATACCAAGCAAGCTAAGTAAAACACAATGAAGAAGATGTCGTTTTTTCTATAAAATTATTTTCCAAATAACTATATGTTTTTATTTAAAATTTAATTATATAATAATTATATATTTAATTTTATTAAATTGGAAATATATTAATTTAAAAGTCATTAATATTTTATAGAATGTTTTATTTTATATTTTTTTAAATAACAAATTTATTGGTTGAAAACTAGTTATAAGGGTAAAAGAGGATAAATGTAAAAATATAAGAGTAAATTATTTCATAAATTCTTAAAAGATATGTAGAATATTTAAGAGGAGGATTTATCATTCAATATCCCCCCCCCACACATCACTATTTCCCACATTTTGAGAAAACAAATTTTAAATTGTTTCGTGACTTTATAGAAAAATAGATTTTATTCTCTATAGTTTCATTTCCTACATTAATAAATGGGGTTCAATTCCACTGTTAAATTGTTTCACAACACAGTAAATATTTTATTTAACCCATACCCAATTTTCATATCTTTTATTTTCCTAAAATGATCAAATTATAATGTTCACCCTATGTTAACCCAGTCCAGTTATCACTAGGGATTCTTTCAAAATAATTTCCATGGTCCCAAAAAATTTATGTGCATGCTCATAGTGAATCTTGACCAGCATTATGGGTAATTTGTATAAAAGATTTATTTATTAAGAAATAATTGATATTTTGACACTTGATACACATTATGGTGTATTTCATATCCAATTAATTTATATATTCAAAAACACAATTTCATTCATCATGTAGAAAGTCCATATAATGTTCCTTTATTTAATGGATTTTGATTTAATAGTTTCAAATGTTATAAGAGTTTTAATTCCAACATAGTTTATAAATCAAGATTTACAACCTATGAAAAACCATATTTTAAATTTTTATGATCTACATCATTAAAAAAATCTTTTTTCCACCTTTAACTATCCTCAGAGAGCATTCTTTTCTATATACTTTTTAATTATTTATATATATCATTATATGTTATGTTGTTTTCTAAAAATGTATTATAAATAAAAATATTTTTATCTATCGCTACTTATTTAGTAAATATCCCAATCTAAATTTCAAAATCTGAATAATTCCATTTGAATACACCTATGCATTCTTTAGAAATGATTATTATAAAATCATATTAGGTTTTTTTCAAGGTTCATTTTGAATGAACTATAAAAAAATCTGCGTAAAATGTTTTTAATCCAAATTCATATTTTTACTAACGTTTTTTTATTTTTTATTAAAAAATCCCTAAAAGATTTAATGTTTTTTAAATAATATTTATTCTTCACATTTTTTATAAAATATTTATTTTTAAATATATTTTTTGAAAATAAAGTGATATTTCAAGTTTCTGAAGATGTTTTACATGTACATTTTTAAATTGATTTTCATCTATATATTATTATTTATCATATTCATGGTCAAGGTTGTTATGTAGTTTATATCATCAACCTTATTTTTATGAATTTATTACTAAATATCTAATTTATTTATTGTGAAACCCTTTCCTTTTTCTCTCGTATTATTTTAGTGATTTTATAATAATTTTTGAATTAATGTTCTTATGCTAGACATAAGTTTGATTATTTTTATAAAAGGGGTGAGATATTTATATACATCCAATAAATGTGAAATATTGGAAATATATTGATATAATGATATATATTCATACACCTATATATAGTTGATCAATGTTAACATGATCATGTGTTTACATAGAAACTGTTAAGATATGTTAGCATGCATGTTCTTAGACCTAGTTGTTGAACATATATCTTCATATGACTTTGTGTGGACATAATTAGGGTTATGGTATATTCAAATGATTATTTGTGTACCACTTTAATATTATTCAACATTCACAACACATTGAATATGATGAGTTATTTTAATACTATGTTCGTTATATTTTTTTCAATATGACTATTGTTTTGAGTAATCCACATGTTTTTGTAGTGAAATCTTGTTATGATATCTCATTTATTTTATAATTATTATATAATTATAATAAAATATTTATTTTATTTTCAATATTAACATTTTATGTTATCCCTATGACATTCTCATAGATAATAATTATGTTTTTATTTGACATTATTTCTTATGATCACATTTAATATTCGATTATTACCTATAATGTTTTTATTAATTGGGAATTTTATTTAAAACCATTGTTATGTTTCAATTTCCATGGATAGAAAGATGATTATGACATTGAAGATTACTAGATGTAGGTTAAGAGTGGTGTAGCTATTGATAAATGTTCACTATTGACATAAATATATATTTATTATGCAGCTAAACTGTAAAGACTGTAAATGACATGATTCATGGGATTTATAGATTATCATGAGATGCAATATCTAATGATTTCAAATAAATGCATGTTATGTTTTCATTATATCACATTGTATCTATGAATATGAAAATAATATATTTTTAACCTTGAATATAAGAGCGTGGGTCTAAGTAATATTCATAGGTATCCTAGTGAGGTTATATTTTTTGGGGATTAGACTACTTATTTTTCTATGTAGGATAATGTAACATTAGTGGAAACCTATAGGATAATCATATGTATAAAAGAAAATTATAATTATTAGTTTGTTGGAAAATGTGTAAATTTCATAGAAATAAATTCTTATTTGGATACTGGAACATGGATGTTGATTTGTATCATATTATCATAGTGGATATCTCCCTGAAAATGCTAATTTAAAATCAACTTGACATTCACTGGTTTCGTGATGAGTGGGACTAACACGGTACACCTATTTAGACTCTCCCTTTAGATATTATTTGGTTATTTCATATTATATTTATGAACCCTTATGATGTATTTTAATGTAATCAGTTAAAATAATAACCTATTAGGGAAACTAACCATGTAAATGATGATAGATACCTATTTATTTTTTATTTATGATATTCATAAAAATATTGTTACATTTTATTTGTTTTAATTTTTCAATTTTTATCATTTATAAATACACTTATTATCATACCACAATAATCCTTTTATTAATGTAATGTATTGAACATGATGAAATGGAGTTAATAATGTGTTTCATAGACAATATAACGAATTTACAAAAGAGATACCTAATGGGATGGAAAATAGAGTGAAGTCCACTATGTAAATGTTATCTTACATTAAGAAAAATTTATTAATTCATTTAGTGATCATGATTTTTCCATGGAAGGAGAAGTGTTGCATTGAGATTTTATGGAATCAACAACAACATACATTTGGTGGGTCTCACAGTGTATTAATTTCTTAATAAAGTTTCAATGTGATAAAAACAGATTCTTCATTCTAAAAAACTTGATTTATGAATAAATGGCTTTATAAATTTATATTTTTTAATGAAAATATGATCAATGGTGGATAAAAATAAAGAATATGAGGAAAAATAAAGAAATACAATCTATAAAATTAGATCTATTTAAGGACTTACTTTACAAAAACTGTTTTTTAAAAAAACTCATTCTAAAATAATGATGATGTATTTCTATGAGTTGTGACAAAAGGAGGATGAATCCATTAGTACCTAAAAACAGAAAGAGACATGCATGGCATGCATCTAGTTTTATAATTGATCATGAGTGTAAAATAAATCATTTCATTAGTATATTAAAATATATTTTTAAAAATTCATATGTTATAAGGTATTGAAGAAGATGTGGAGATATTATTTTATCTTCCATAATGGTGTAAATATAAATTATCAACTCCCATTATCCATATGTTTTTATGAAATTAATGGGAGAATAGTGATTCTTGGAAACATAGAAGAAAACTCTCATGGAGGGAAAAATTAAACCTTTAATTTTCAAAACAAATGTGTGGAAAGACCCCAAATAAGATATAGAAAACGATAAATGGGATGTCTTAGGAGGGTAATAAATTCCCATATATCCTAGTATTTCCTAAATAATATGAATGATCTAATTTAAAAAAATAATTTTTAAGAAGGAAATCTATAATGAAATAACAAAACAATATTACTTAAATTTCATTCAGATTAGGAATTATGACAATAAGTACACAAAACCAATGGTTAATGTTGATAATCAATGTTAACAATATCAAATACAATTAGAATAAGAAAAACAATACAAAAATTGAATTTATTATAGGGGTTATTTTGTTCTTTACGTGTGGTTATAACCCACTATAAATATAGTAGTAGTGGTTATTATGAACTTCCCCAAGTGTGTTTTACTTATGCTCCAAGGGTAATTATAGTGAAGAATTGGTAAAATAATGGAAAATTTATTAGAATTTATTTTAGATTCGGTTTATACCACATTTAATTTCACATTAATTTTTTTAAAACAAATACAGTAGGGGTGGTTCAAAGAGCCCATAATTCCTTTTAAATTATAGGGGCTATTTATAAAAACTTTTAATAGAGTATTATAACTAATTTTAGGTGTGGTTTTAACCACCCCAAATGGATGAAAAGGTTAGTGGTGGTTGGTTTCAATGACCCCAAAATTTTCCATTTTTTTAATCACCCATGTTCCCTCTGCAGTACCCTTTCTATTCATATGTCATCCATGTGCCCCATCCCATCCTCTTGTCCCCTCCAACTCATGTATCCATGTCACTCATGTGCCCCCCTCCTCATATTCCCTCCTACATCCCCCACCCATATACCACTTTGGTTTCCCGCACACCCCTATCATCCCATTGTCACCCACACCCACCCCACTTGTGTGCACATATCATGCCCAACATGTTTCCCGTGTGAAACAATAACCCTATACTAGTATTTGATAAGTGTTTCCCAAGGGGAAAACACTGCACCTAAGACACTCCACTAAATTAGTTCGTATTTATATTATGCACATTATTTTATTTATTTTTATTACTGTTCTAATTAAAATTTATATTATTTGAAATTTATATTTTAATAAATTAAATATATAACATATATATAAACTTATATAAATTAATGCATTCATGTTTATATTTGTATATATGTATTTATATTATCATATATTTTTATTTAATTATGTTTATAAATTTATATATCCTATATATTCATATGTGTACATTTTTCATTAATGTGTATATTTAAATATATATGTCTATTTATATAAATTTAAATTTATATATATAATATATATGAATATATATATTCAAAAAACCTCAATAAATTTTATATTTACATATATTTAAATACAATTATTTATACTTCTATTGATAAACACATTTATATCATAGACACACACAAGCAAAAATGAGTATTTATATATTTATTTGTAAATATTTATCCTTATTTTCAAAAACATTTTTATAAACTATTTTTAAATTTATATATTAACCAAATATATTTTAGAAATATATAAATTTATATTTATATTATATTTATATGTGCACAATTTAAAAATATTAATATATATTACATATTTATTTGAATACAATATATTATAAATTTTGTAAATGCATTTATATGTATACAAATAATATTTATACATATATATAATATTTTTATTATATATTTAAAAATAATATAATATATATACACTTAATATTCTATGATCCTTTATATATAATTATATTTTACATATGTTAATATATCTATATATATATTTATTTTTATATATAGTTATATTTTGTGTGTGTATATATATATATATTATTACTCTGAATAAATACATGTGTATTAATATAAATTTTTTATTTATTTGTAAATATATAAATAAAATATAATTATATATTTAGTAATATGTTATATATTATATAATATACATTTAATATAATTATATAATATATTTTAATATTATTTAATTTAGATATTTATATAATTATTTTTATATACATACATTAATGTTTTTTATAAATATTTTTATTTATTTGTTGGATTTATATTACTTTTTTATACAATATTATTTATATTTATTTAAATGCATTTATATAATTTATTTATAATAAACATATAGACACATTAAATAATTTTATATATTTTAAAAATAATAAAAAACATTTGAGGGGGTAAAAAACCCATTTATTCTTAGAAATTCGCGATAGTTATGAATCCCATATTATTAGTTTAATCAGAGTGGGTTCACAACCCTCTCTAATGACATGCATGTGTGTATGTAAGAATCTTTATAATCCATGATTATTATATTAATTATAAAAACAAAAGTGTTTTATATAATTTTAAAAATAAATTATATTTATGTATAAATTTATATAATTTGCTTATTCTTTTAATAAAATAATAATATATTTTGATAAAAAAATTAAATAAAGAAATATTTATTGATGTAAAAATTATAAAATTATATTTTTACATAAATATAAATATAATTTAGCACAATCATATAAATTATTTATATAGTATATTGATATAATATATTTAGATGCATTTATATATTTAGTTTTAATTTTATCTATAATATATTATAGAATTTTGAATGAAAATACAAGGGTTTCACAAACCCCTCTAATTTAAAATATTATAGGCGGTTGATGACACATTTTATTTTATTAAAACAAAAAAATTGATATGATATATATAAATGTATATATATATCCTATAAAATCGAACAGAATATTTTATATATAGAACCTCTAAAATCCAACCAAATATATAGCACCACTAATTGTTAAATTATTGGATATTTTGGCGTAACCATCCCTAAAATCCAACCTAATATTAATAAAATAATGATAAAATACCTAGAGGGGGGTTTGAACCCCAACTAATTTTGATCATTGGGGGGTTCATAATAAATCCATAAAATATATAGAAAAAATGAATTTATAGTTGGTTTTGGAAAATCCCCTTTAAATAACCTACACTAATCTCCTGTTATTTATAATGAATTCATAAACAATAACTATGGGACAAGTATATTATAATAATAATGTATGTCATGATATTTATGGTATAATTACCCTCATGTATGAACTACTAGATTATTTATTATAATATTGTTTTATCCACTCTATTACCTCTAGAAATTGTTCAAATAATCACTAAAATTACTTGATATTGATTTATTAGGAGAAAATAACTAGTTTTGTGAAAAACGTATCCCATTTTGAAGTTAATGGGAATGAATTTTTTTCAAATAATAATAACTTTCATTAGAAAAATGTCATTTTGGAAAAATGTCAGTTATCTCTATAGAAACATGATATTAATTTCAAAAATATTGGTATAACATTAACCAGAGATCAACCAATCAGTAAATTACATACATTTACAAGGGTTGTTTCACATTATATGATTACGGTAAGAGATGTTTTCCATGTTACTAGTAAATATAGTAAAACATATATTTTTTTATGGTACTAGTATATACAATAAGAGATATATTTTATAGAGAATCATTACTTGTGTCAGTTGTATCACTTAGGTACACATATATATTCCAATTCATTATAAATAATTAATTTTTTGACGAAAAAATTTATTTACAAAAAGAAAATTAAAAAGACCCATGATTTTACTATGTAAATCCTTCATTAATTGAATGTTATGTTCGATAACTTGTTTCTCACACAACACCAATATAAAAAATTTTGTTACATAGTAGATAAAAATTATCAAGAAAAGTAAAATAAAAAATAAGACCTTTAGTGACTAAAATGATAATAATAAAGAAATATACTCACAGTTGGGTAAAATATCATTAGTGTATATTAATATTTAAAGGATTTTCATATCTCAAATGACATTTGAAACCATTAGTTAATAAAAACATCATTTAAGTGATTATTGTAATAATATATATTATTTTTTAATTTTTATGAAAATATTAACATTCTTTAAAATATTAATTGGTAGGAAATGATGTAAAAAATACAAAAAGTTTAAAAGTATATCTTTCAATAAAAATAGTATTCCATTATAATTTATATTTTCATATAAAATAAAACTATATAAATTTTTTCAAATGAATTTTAAAAAATCAACATAGTTTTTGAATTGAAAATATAAAAAAATTATTTGGTTAAAATATTATTATTTATCTAAAATAATAAATTTTAAGGTGAACAATGGAAACACTAATTTCTCTACAACATTATCATTTATGACATCATAATAATAAAATAAAAAATTTATAAATTATGAGAAACATCTGTACACATAATATTTATATTTTTGAAGGTAAATAATTCATTAAAAATTTTATATTTATGTTATAGAACAGTTGTTTTATATTTATGGAAGATAAAATATAATTCACCCAAAATACTTTTTTAACACATATATTAAAAATATAACATTTACCAATTTTAAAAACATAATATAAAAAATGAATTTGATATTTTATATCCATAGTTTTGTGTTATTTAATAATTTCAATTCCATTTCGGTCATAAAAATTGGAATACTATGATTAATTTAAATTACCACGTTAATGGCGAAATGATTATTTTTTTAGAATTTGTTTTTTTGTAATTATATAACATTTTTTACCATTGGAAATAATATACCTAAAATATTAATGCAACTATGATTACTGAAATAGTATACAAATATATTATCACACAATTCATTTATAATAAATAACAAACAATTATTATGAAAACTAATAAATAAGAGGTCATATTCTTAAAAAATGATTTCCCAAATATTATTTATTTTTATTTTAATGATATTTTCACATCCTAAGTAAATAAAGAATAATATATTTTTAGATGTATTAATATTTGTGAATTAAATATTAATTTTACTTTAAAGGGGTTCTATTTTCGATGGTATACCCAATACGCAACAACAGGTTTCTGGGAAATCTTTCATTACCCACTAATAATATAATAATATAATTTGAAATGGTAGTTAAAGCCTACTCATTGTATTTACAAAAAATGAATATAACTAACTAAAATATTATTATACATGTTTGTTAAATGTCTTTACATTTATCCAATAAAATTTAGGGGCTTAAAATATGAATGAATCTAATTTTAAGCATAAATACTCTAATATTCACTAAAAGGTAAATTTACCGCCTTTTGATGGTGAACCCTATTTAAATCAAGTTTTTGTCTTTTTTATATGTTATATTTGACAAAATACAATTCTTTTTTATATTAGAGACATCCAAATTTACTTTGGGTAAATATTTTGAATTTTTCGGGTAAAGTTCATTTTTTAATGAATAGTGAAAATACAGTATTTTTATTCAAAAGTGCCTTTTTAATATAATTTATTTATAATGTTATATTGTATTTCTAATTGGTTTTAAAGTGTAATTAGGTTATATTTTTACCTATTAATCTAATTTTGGTCATTGGAATTAATTTCAAATTGAAATTGGACATAAACAAGTGTCGATCTTTTGATAGTTATTGTTTCATAAAAACTTTCTATTTGTTTTAAAAACAGGAATTAATTTTAAATTAATTAATGAAAATTATATGTTTTGAATTTGGTAAAATAGAAATCATATTTTAATTTGGAATATAAAATATATCTTAGGTAGATGTTTTGGTATTTTTTGAATAAACTTCAATTTTTGATGAATAGTGAAACCACATAGTAGAAGTTAAAAAACTGAATTTTTCATTTAAATGAAATTTTACCGCTTATGTGAATTGTATTTAGAAAATAAAACATACGTGGTTGTTATTTTTAAGTAAAATTTGATTCAATAAGATGAAAATAATTTTTGGTGAATAGTAGCTTTTGACTTCTATTTACCGCGGTTAAAGGTAAATAGGGTATTTCAAGGTAAAAATAATATCATAATAATATATAATTTCCTGAAAAATTGTTCTAATATTATTGGTTGAGTAATTTACGACCATGGCCATATTTTGGTTGATTTTGGGACCCCATGGAGCCAATTGGGAGTGATAATGACACTTTAAATTAATTAACTTAAAGTGATGACAAAAATGACACAAACAAATATCTTCTAGTAAATAAATTTTTACATGGGGTTATATAAGCTATATTTTCGACTATAAATATTAATTTTATATATGAAATGATTTCCTACATCATGGTATTTTTTTATAATTTTTATTCATTAAATAAATTAAATTATTTATGACACATTAATGATGTTGTATTTACCTCACTAATAAATAATTTAAATAAATAAGATTATAAATATGAAAAAAATATCCAAAACCAGTCCAATTATTATTTTATGATTTCATTTCGACCATGATTCTTCTTATATTCTACTTTAATTAGTTTTCGACTTTAGAAACCAAATATAATTATATAACAATATAATATTTTCACACTTTCTTAAAGATCCCATGTTCACCCTTATAAAAAGACTTCACTTCTTACTCATTCCTCACACCTCTCAAGCCCATTGCCTCACTAAAACCCTAAACAAATAATTTCCCAAGATCCCTCACCTCCTCCTAGAAGCCTTACCTTATGAATAAGGCACTTTAAGAAGTCCTTTTTATTCAAACCAAAGGGAGTTACCCAAATTTAAGGTAACGATTCCTCTTAACTTTTTTTCTTTTAGTTTAATTATCCAACCCCTAAAATATTTTTATTCCTTTATTTAATAACAACAACAATATAATAAATATACTAGGATGTTGTTATTAGAATTATTTTAACAATACTTACACACACCTCCATCTAATGGGTGAAGAACATATGGTTTATGTGGATGGAAAACTAACGCCTCATGAAATGATGTTTATTCGATTATCTCTTACTGACTCTCATGGTGGCCATTATTATGGAACTGTATTTATTTGTGATATATATTATGTTTATTTTTTCTTTATTCTTATGTATTTTTCATTTATATCATGCCTTTATGGTTTCCATAATGGGTAAACACGATAATTTCATTTGAGGAAGTGCGGGCTTCCACCCCCTCAAAGTTATATGACTCGTTAATGCCATATGTGGGACATATAAATTATAGTGTTAATGTTATATTATATGATATTATACTAGAATTATAATATAGCTATGTATCATTAGGTTTTAATTCCATTAAAGTATGAAATAGAAATGAAAGTAGCGTTCATGCGTACGTACGACATACCGTCTCTAGGAATGGTGCATTTCATTTATTATCTCCAAAATGTTATGTGATGTTATAAATACATATATATATATATATACTGTATATATATGATTTATATGATATCTAAATCATGAATATCCTTCTCGAGATAATGGACTATTGACCACATCGACAACCTGTAATTACATGGTGTTCATTTTTTACTCTAGTACCAAATATCGAGGAAACATCCATTATTAACATATATGATTACATAATGTTTATAACATGGTAATAAGTGATATAAAAGGAATAATAAAATTTAAAAAGTATCTTAAGAAAGTATAAATTAACTTTATTTTTTTATTCAGTAGATTAAGGAATGATCGAGTCACGTCGGACACGAGGTAAGGGACTTCGTCTCAATCTTCTTTCATTGAGGAATATTTTGTTTTATACATGACTTTGTTTTATACGGTGTATAAAACCCTTTGAATTTTCATTTCCTTCAAAGGAAATATTTTTATACGAATCATTTTAATAAACAAAAAAAGGAATGTTTTTTTAATGTAAGCGGTGACAATGACCTTTTTTTTTCGCCATGAGTATTAATTGATCTTTAGCTTCCTTAACAAGCCATAGTGTTATTTTAAAGGAAAATAAACACCATATAATTTTTACATATTTTGGTTTTGAAAATGGTTTTGATAATTTATTTGTTATTTCAATATATTTAAATGATATATTGTGATTGAAATGTGGAAATTTCATATTTCCTTTATGTTTGTTTTTTGTGTTATGAATATGTTATGGTTATTGGAAATTATTTACATATATGGGTGGTTCTATGATAAACCTAGGGAGGGTGATCCAGAGAGACCTCTCCAATTAATTGGGTAACGTGATGGAGGTAAATGTGAATATTTCTTCTAAGAGATTTAAGGAATATACTGTGATGGGTATTCCAACGTAACTCTCTATGTAGCTGTGAAAGCTAAAATGTAAGTATGATATGAATGCCATAAGTACCTTTATGATTTGTGATTACTATGTGTCATTCATAAATCTCATGTTTTCATGAGGTATGTAAAAGAATTTTTTTGTATGTTTTGATGGAATAATTATTCCTTTCTTATTTATAATCCTTACTGAGTTTTTTTATGCTCATACCAGGTTTTGAAATGTTTTTCACAGGACTTAAAGATGAATAGGGTCAAGGATGGGATCAAGGGAAAGTTTTGCTATCTAAAACATAGAACTATACTTGAATTTTTTTCAAGAGTTTTTATTTTATGAAAAAAATGGATACTGAGTAGAATTGACTACATGTAATATTCATGTTGTTATGTAAATGTTATGACCTAGATCTCTAAAACTCTAAACCTAAAAAGATACTCAATTTGAATTATTCATTTAATTCAAGATTATGTATTGTTTTAAGGACGTGGCCTTATAGTTTGTATCAGAGGTCGGTTTAGATAACATTAGGAGTTAGGGTATTGTTAAATTAATATCAATAAATTAATTTATGTTACTATTTAAATGATATAACAATTACAGATTACCATGTTGATTCACAGAAGATATTTCTTTGTTCAGAATAGTTTTCCATAGAGGAAAATAGGACAGCTATGTTGGTATAACATCAGTAGGAAGACAACCTTCCAAATCAGCAATCTGAGATGGTCGGAATCAGAACTGAATAGTTTGTTGTAGGGATGGAATAGTTGACTCAGGCTATAAATGGTGGTGGTATCCATGCAGAAGATCCGCTAGATCAACCACAGAGGAACATGTCAGTAGTGGAGCATTTCATAAGGCTACATCCCCCATCATTTAGAGGATCATCTGACCTTGTGCTATCAAAAGGGTGGATTAAAGCACTAGAGAAAATTGTCGATGTCATGGGTTGTTCAAAACATCAAAAGGTTAGTCTTGCTATTTACCGTTTTTAAGGAGAAGCTGATCAGTGGTGGTAGATGGTGAAAAATATCAGGGATAGTGAGGAGATTGATTCTCTTGATTGGGATGAATTTTAAGGTATGTTTTTTGAGAAATATTTTCCTAAGGTGGTTCATCATAGAATAGAAAAACAATTCCTAGAATTGAGGAATGAGGATAACTCAGTGGCTGATTATGAAGAAACAATAACGTGACTGGCAAGGTATGCTTCAAATTTTATACGAGAACATGATAGTAAAATCAACAGTTTTTACTCAAGATTAAAGCCAAAGTATCGAAGGGATTTAGCATCTCGTGATGTCAAAAGTTATTAAAAACTTGTTCGTTGTTCTGAGAAGGTAGAAATGGATTTTGTTGATGATCATGTGTTCTTTGACAAACAATAGAATAAGAGGTCAAGGTGGCAGGAAAAATGGAATAACTCTTCAAAAAAAGTCTGATGATAAGAAACTTAAGTTTACAGTTTGTGAAAATTGTTGTAAAAAAACATGCTGGGGAATGTCTTTTGAATTTTGGTAAGTGCTACCAATGTGGTAAAATGGGACATAAGGCTCATAATTAAACTGAAAAATATCAGGGTAATGGTACGACAAAACTTGATTTACAATCAGTAAGATTTTTTAAGTGAAATGAAATTGTTCATTATGAAAATGAGTGTCCGATTAAGCAACAAACTGTGGGAAAACAACCAGACTACAAGCAGAAATGAATGGTGAAATCCTTTGCAACTACTTCAGTAGATGTTCGACCATAAAATGAAGTAGTATCATGTACACTATTGGTTTGTTCAGATTATGCCAATGTGTTATTCGATTCAAGGTCTACATAATCTTTCATTTCTGAGAAAGTTTCTAGTAAATTAGGAATTCCATATCAAGATTTGAATCAAGAACTTATGGTAAAAACACCAAGAGGAAATGTTGACATAAAAATAATTTATAAGAACTTTCTTACCCTTGTGTGTGGAAAACATCTACCTGCAAACCTTATTGTTTTTCATCTAGTAGAGTTTGATGTTATTCTGGGTATGGATTGGTTTTTGTTTATTATGCTAATATTGTCTGCATAGCTAAAGAGGTTTCTTTTAAGAAATTTTTTTAGTTTGTGTACAACTATAAACCCTTAATTTTGATAGCATATCAGGAAGCCGAGAAACTAGTAAAAGATGGAATGGAATTTTACCATGCACATATTGCTGAAAACAAAGGAACTATTCATATTAATGATGTGTTAGCGGTATATGAGTACCTTAATGTTTTTTCTGATGATTTTCATAGTATTATACCTGATCGAGAAGTTGAATTTACTGTTGACATAGTTCCTGATGCTAAGACAATTTCAAAATCCCCTTATCAAATGACTCAAATTGAAATTTTAGAGTTAAAGAAGCAATTATAGGAGTTGTTAGATAAAGGTTTCATTCGACCTAGCACATCACCAGGGGGTTCCCCTGTCTTATTTGTTAAAAATAAAGACGATTCAATGAGACTATTCATTGATTATATAGAATTTAATAACATCACTATTAAGGAGAAGTATCCTTTGCCTTATATTGATGATTGTTTGATTATCTCTATGGAGCACAATATTTTTTGAAGATTGATATGAGTTCGGGGTACCATAAGTTGAAAGTATAGGAAGCATAAATTCTAAATACCTCATTTCGTACTAGATATGGCCATTATGAATTTTTAGTTATGCCTTTTGTTTTAACCAATGCACCTACTTTATTCATAGATCTTATGTATAGAATATTTTGTGTGTTCTTGGATAAGTTTTTGGTTGTGTTTGTTGATGATATTTTGTTTTATTTCAAAATTAAATAGGAACATGAATGTCATTTAAGGTTTGTATTGAAAAACATAAAAGAAAAGAAACTATTTGGGGAATTTAGCAAGTGTGAGTTTTGGTTACAGAAAATTTATTTCCTTTGTGACATTGTTTTAAAAAAAGGCATAACTGTTGATCCTGCTAAAACAACAGTTTTTGAAGAATGGACATGATGCAAAATTATAAACGAGATTCATATTTTTCTTAGTTTAGTAGGTTATTACCAGAGGTTTGTTGAGAAATTTTCACGGTTATCTAGTCCAATGACTAAGTTAACTCGAAAAGTTGTTAAGTTCATTTGGACAAAATAATGTGATGATTGTTTTCAGGAATTGAAACTAATATTGGTGAATGCTCATGTTTTGGCACTGCCTTCCAGAAATGGTGAGTTTATTATTTACAGTGATGCATCATTGAAAGGACTTGGTTGTTTCCCTATTCATAATAATCAGGTAATTGTTTATGCTTTACGTCAGTTGAAACCTCATGAGTTAAATTACCCTACACATGATTTGGAATAAGCTTCTGTTGTTTTTTCATTAAAAATTATGAGGCATCATTTTTATGGAGTAAAATGTGAAATATATACTGGCCACAAATGTTTTAAGTATATATTCACAAAAAAAGAATTTAACATGAGACAGAGGAGATAGTTGTAATTAATCAATGATTATGAATGTTTGATTCATTACCATCCAGGAAAGGAAAATAAAGTGGCTGATTCTTTGAGTCAAAAAAGAAATGCTTTATTAACCATGATAAGATTGGAACAAGATCCTTTTGTTTTTTGATTTGATGAACTTTAGCATAGAATTTTTTGCTGTAAGAAATTATTCTATTTTGTTTCAGGTGTCTGTGAAATCATCTCTATCAGACAGAATAAATCAAGCACAAAAATAAGACAGCGACTTGCAGAAAAAGTTAGTGTTGGTACAGAAGGGTATGTTTCCTGATTTTAAAATTGATAAGGATTGTTTTTTGAGGTTTGGAAAAAGATTATCTATGCCTTGTGATTCATAGTTGAATAATGATTTGTTATGTAAAGATCATAGTTCCCCGTTTTCAGTTCATCTTGGCAGTACTATGATGTTTAGGGATCTTAGAGATTATTAATGGTGGGATGCAATGAAAAGAGATATTACTGATTTTACTATGAAGTGTTTGACTTGTCAGCAGGTTAAATCAGAGAGGCAGTTACCAAAAGGGATGCTTGAGTCTTTATCGATGCCCGAGTGGAAATGAGAAAATATATCCATGGACTTCATTGTAGGATTACCAAACACATCATGAGGTAATAATGCAATATGAGTTATTGTTGATCTGTTGACTAAATATTCTCATTTCATTTCTATTCGAGATACTTTTTCTCTAGATCAACTTTCTCTGTTGTATTTTTAAGAGATATTAAGGTTGCATAGAGTTCCCCTCTCCATTGTATCTGATCATTATCCCAGGTATACTTATAACTTTTGGAAAGCCCTTTAGAAGTCTTTGGGTACTGAATTAAATTTTAGTACAACTTGTCATCTGCAATCATATGGGAAGTCAGAACAAACAATTCAGACCTTAAAGGATATGTTACATGCTTGTTCACTAGATTACCAGGGAAGTTGGGACCAACATATTTCTTTTGTTGAATTTTCTTATAATAACTTTTTTCATTCCTGTATACAGATGAATCCATTTGAGGAATTATATGGAAAGTGTTGTCGAATTCCAACATTTTGGGATAATGTAGGTGAAAGTAAGATAATGGGACTAGAATTGGTAGAAAAGATGGTAGAAAAGGTTCATTTGATTCAGAAAAACATGAGAACAGCTCAGAGTAGGTAGAAAAGTTAAGCAGATAACTGGAGTAAGGATCTATCTTTTGAGGTAGGTGATCTTGTCTTTCTCAATGTTTCTCCATATAAAAGTGTGATGCGTTTTGGTGGGAAGTTAAAGTTGAGTCTGAGGTTCATTGGAACTTATGAAATTCTTAATAAAATTGGATCAGTTGCATACAGAGTGGATTTCCCTCCATGTTTATCCAAGGTACACAATTTTTTTCATGTTTCAATGTTGAAAAAGTTTATGACAGATCCTTCTCATGTCTTGAGCCGAGAGGTAGTTCAGTTGGAAGAGAATCTCTCTTATGAGGAATAACTAGTCCAAGTTCTTGACCATAGGGAGAAAGTGTTGCAGAATAAGGTAATTCACCAGGTAAAGTTTTTGTGGAAAAACAAAATGGTAGAAGAGGCAGCGTGGGAATCTGAAAATTCTATGAGGGATAAATACCCCCATTTATTTGATAAGTGAATAAAATTGAAAGGACGCAATTCCCAAAAGGGGGGAAAGATGTAACATCCCATGTAAATAAAGAATAATATATTATCTTATTTATTAGTATTTGTGAATTAAATATTAATTTTACTTTAAATTGGTTTCTATGGTCAATGGTGTACCCAATATGCAACAACATGTTTCTTTGAAATCTTTCGTTTTACACTAATAATATAATAATATTATTTTAAATGGTAGTTAATGCATAGCTTTTTGATTAACAGGAATTAATAGAACTAACTAATTTATGATTATACATGTTTGTTAAATGGTTTTACATTTATTCAATAAAATCTAGGGGCTTAAAATACGAATGAATCTAATTTTAAGAATAAATACTCTAATATTCACTAAAATGTCAATTTACCGCCTTTTAATGGTGAACCCTTTCTAAATCTAGTTTTGGTCATTTTTATATAATCTATTTTACAAAATAAAATTATTCGTTATATTAGGGACATCAAAATTTACTTTGGGTAAATTTTTTGTATTTTTCTGGTAAAGTTCATTTTTTAATGAATAGTGAAAAATACTGTATTCTTAATCAAAAGTTCCTTTTTAATATAATTAATTTATATGGTTATATTATATTTTTAATTGGTTTTAATGTTTAATTATGTTATATCCTTACCATTTAATATAATTTTTGTCATTTGAATTAAATTCACTTTGATATTGGACATAAACAAGTGTCGATCTTTTGATCGTTATGGTTTCTTAAAATCACTCTATTTGTTTTAACAACGAGAATTAATTTTAAATTAATTAAAGAAACTTTTAGGTTTTTCATTTTTTAAATAGTCATAAATTTTTAATTTATAATATCAAATATATCTTAGGATTAATTTTGTTTATTTTTTTCGAAAAACTTCAATTTTTGATGAATAGTGAAACCACTTAGTAATAGTTAAAAACCTGACTTTTTCATTTAAATGAAATTTTACAACATCTTTGAATTAAATTTAGAAAATAAAATAGACATGTCTGTTATTATTAAGTAAAATTTGGTTCAATGGGATGAACGTTATTTTTGGTAAATAGTAACTTTTGACTTTTATTTATAGTGGTTAAAGGTAAATATGGTAATTCATGGTAAAAGAATATCATAATAATAAAAGATTACCTTAACACTTATCATAACCTTATTTTTTGAGTCATTTAAGACCATTGGAATCTTTGGGTCGATTTTGGGACCCCATGGATCCACTTGGGAGTGATAATGACACTTTAGAATAATTAACTTAAAGTAATGACAAAAATGACCCAAACAATTATCTTTTAGTAAATAAATTTGTATATGGGGTTATATAAGAAATATTTTCAACTATAAAAATTCATTGTAAAGATAAAAATATTTCTTATATAATTGTATTTTTTATAATTTTTAGACATCAAATAAATTAAATTATTTATGACACAACAATGATGAATTATTTACCTCAATAATAAATGATTTAATTAAATAAGATTATAAATATTAAAAAAATATCCAAAACCTATCCCATTATTATTGGATGATTTTATTTAGACCATGAGTCTTCCTTTATTTTACTTTAATTAGTTTTTGACCTTTAAAACCAAATATCATTATATAATAAAATAATATTTTCACACTTCCCTAAAGAGCCCCTCCTCCCCCTTATAAAAATCCCTAACTTATTACTCATTCCTCATACCTCTCAAGACCTTTGACTTGTCAAACCCCTGACAAAATAAGATCTCAAGATCCCTCTCCTCTTCCTAGAAGCCTTACCTTAGGCAAAAGGGACTCTAAGAAGTCTTTTTTGTTCAAACCAAAGGGAGTTAACCAAATTAAAGGTAACGATTCCTCTTAACATATTTTCTTTTATTTTACTTATCCAACCCCTAAAATCTTTTAATTCCATTATTTTATAACAAAAATAGTATACTAAATATACTAGGATTTCTTTTATTAGAAGGATTCATACTACAATTACACACACCTCTACCTAATGGGTGAAGAACACAATGTTTCTGTGGATGGAAAACTAACGCCTCACGAAATGATGATGGTTCGATTATCTCCTATAGCCTCTCATGGTGGCCATTATGATGGAACTGTATTTATATATGCTATATATTATGTTTATGTTTTATTTATGCTTATTTAATTTCCATTTATATCATACCTTTATTTTTTCCATAATGGGCAAACACGATAATTTCATTTGAGGATGTGCGGACTACAATCCCCTCAAAGTGATATGACTCATTAATGCCATATGTGGGACGTATAAAGGATAGTGTTAATGATATTATATATGATATTATACTGGAATTATAATATACCTATATATCATTATGTTTTAATTCCATTAAAGTACGAAATAGAAATGCAAGTAGCGTTCATGCGTACATACAGCTTACCGTCTCCACGAACGGTGCATTTCATTTCTTATCTCCAAAATGTTATGTATTGTTAGAAATACATATATATACCGGATATATATGATTTATATGATATCTAAATCATGAATATAATTATTTATATAATTGAATATTAACCACATGGACAACTTGTAGTTATATGGTGTTCATTTTTTACTCAAGTACCAAATATCAACAAAACAACCATTATTTACTTAATTGATTACAAAATGTTTATAACATGGTAATAAGTAATATAAAATTAATAATAAACATTAAAAAGTTTATTAAGAAAGTAGAAATTAACTTTAGTTTATTATTCAAGAGATTAAATAACAATCAAGTCAAGTCAGACACGAGGTAAGGGACTTCATCTAAATCTCCTTTCATTGAGGCTTATTTTATTTTATACATAGCTTTCTTTTATATGGTGCATAAACCCCTTTGAATTTTCATTTCATTCATAGGGAATATTTTTATATGAAGCATTTTAATAAACAACAGAAAAATGTTTCTTATCATAAGCGGTGACAATGACCTTTTTCCACTGCCACAAGTATTATTTGATCTTTGGATTATTTAACAAGACGTAGTTTTTTTATAGAAAATAAATACCATATATGTTTTACATATTTTGGTTTTTAAAACTGTTTTGATAATGTATTTGATATTTCAATGTATTTAAATGATATATTGTGATTGAAATGGTGAAATTTCATTTTTTTTCTTTATGTTTGTTTTATGTGTTATGAATATGTTATGGTTCTGGGGAATTATTTACATATATGGGTGGTTCTGTGATAAACCTAGGATGGGTGAGCCCGAGATAACTCTCCAATGCATTGGGTAACATGAAAAAGGTAAATGTGAATGTTTCTCCTAATAAATTTATGGATTATACTATGATGGGTATTCCAACATAACTCTCTATGTAGTTGTGATAACTAAAATGTAAGTATGATATGAATGCCATAAGTACCTTTCGGATTTGTTTTTAATATGTGTTATTCATAAATCTTATGTTTTCACGAGGTAAGTAAAAGATTTTTTGTTTTGTATATATTGATGGACTAATTATTCCTTTCTAATTTTATAACCCTCACTAAGATTTTTTTATGCTTATCCTAAGTTTTGAAATATTTTTCACATGACTTAAAGATGAATAGGGTCAATGATGGGATAAAGGAAAAGTCATGCTGTCTAAAACAGGGGACTAGACATGACTTTTTTCAAGAGTTTTTATTTTATGAAAAAATTGATACTGAGTATAATTGTATACATGTAATATTCATGTTGTTATGTAAATGTTATGACCTAACTCTCTGAAACTCTAAACCTAAAAAGATCCTCATTGTGAATTATTCATTTAATTCAAGATTATGTAATGTTTTAAGGTCGGGGCATTATAGATATTGTTCAAAATTTTAGAAACTTAATTTGGTTAAACATATAATAATTAAAAATAAATAACATAAAAATAGTATAGCAATGATTTTTTATTTTTATTAAATCCTAAATACTATGGGTGAAAAGTATCTACCATGGAAAAAATAAAAAATAATATTAGAAAATATCCATGCTTAAATAATTTCAATCATTTTTCAAATATGGGTGGATTTTGTTTTTGAGTATTTCCTAACCCAAGAACACCCCACAATCAATTATGTCCCCTATTTGGAACTATTTACTATAAAATAATGGCATTTAGTTTTGAAAAATAATGTTTATTCCCAAAAGTACCCTTTTATTCACATATAAAAGATTTTCACTTAAACCCTATAAAATTAGTAGTAAACCACTAAAAATAAAATGAAATTTTTCGAAATTTTCTATCCTAGATATCTCTTCATTTAACTGAAGCCACTGGTCATCCTATGTTATAATAATAACATCGTTTCCATAGATACTTCCAACAGAATGTATGTGTTCCAAATGAAATTTTGCACATGAAAAGATTAAATCTGAACCAAGGGTTAGAGCTCTATGTATCATATTTTAATTTTTAGATATATAATTATCATTTTGAATATAAATATCTATTTCATTTAATTTTGACCCCAATTAATATATATTTCCATACACATAATTTCATTCGTTGTGTCTAAAGATCCATATCATGTTTCTTATTTGATTGGATTTTGATTCAATGGTTTCAAAATATATAAGTGTTATAATAGCAATATAATTTATTAATATAACTTTTAGAACTATGATAACCCATTTATGGAATTTATATGATCATTATCAATAAACAAAAATCATGTTGTCTCAAGTTTTTATCCATTTTGATCATTTTTTCCTTATATTTTAAAAAATAAAAGTTTAATTCATTTCATTTGTTGTGGGAATATCGAAATGTATTTTAGTACAAGATTTTGTATTTTCCACTCCAAATTTGGTTGATGTACCAATAAATATTTTTAATATTTAATAAAGATAATTTCATCATCCTCTACTATTCATATAAAATTATAAAATAAAAAAATAGTTTCTTTTTCATAAAAATTGTTTTGATTACTGTGTTAATAATAAATTATTAAAAATGTTTTTATTGTGAAAAAATATTTTCCCCATATTAATAATATTTGATGAAACCTCCACTTAATGAATTTAATGGTTTTTTAAATAATATTTATTTTCTACCATTTTTATAAAATATATCTATTTAAATAAATTTTTTCACAATCCATGGATGTTTCTTGATTCCGACGTTATATTAAAAATTATTTTATAATGTTACCTAAGTATATATTTATATTTTAATTTATATTATTCTTATCTAGGATAATATTTATGTAATACTATAAAATTTATTTAACTGTATGTCTTAATAAATGACATATTTAATTTTTTTAAAATTCGTTACTTTTCTAATGGGTTATTCCCGTGAAGTTATAATTATGTTTGATTTCTTATTATTTTATAACACATAAGTATATATTTTCATTATGTAATTGGAGGTACCGTTATAGTTATCCAAATCACTACTTAATGTTTTATATCTCATCATTTAATGATCTGTGTGTGTCAAAATAGATGTAGATAAGATATATTCACATAATCATGTTCAGAAGTAATTATTATTTATATATGTTAACATTATTTTGTATGGAACTAGTTTTGTTATTCCATGTTCTTATGAAAATGTATGTACATCAGTTTTCTTAATCTATGTTCAAATGAGTTTTAATTAAGATATTTATGGTTAAACGATGTTCATAAGAAATTGTATTGGTCTAGTTATAGTTAAAAATGATGATCATATTTGTTTCTTTATCATATTCTTGTTCCTCGTCAATATGTTGATATTGTGAACAATTGTTTTTAGGTAACTTATATTATTTTACACTCATATACATTCAATATGATCTTTGTTTTATGTTCCCTATTCATTTTGAAATGGACTCTTTATAAAATTCTTAAGGATATTGGTTAATTTATTATACCATAATATTTCTTATGCTCACATATTTTCTTTGATTTTTGTCTCTATTACATTCCCTTATAGAGTGTTTGAGCTCACACCATTCTTATGTTTCCATTCCCTGGGTTACGAATATATATATAACATATGAACTAAATAAATAGGGTCATATAGTGGTGCTATTTTGGGGAAATATTTAGTAATGAAAAGTAAAACCTATTATTTTTATAGATAAAATCCAAAGACACTAAAATGTTTAATTCTGATGATTTTATGATTATTTTGAGATGAAATATTTAATGATGTAAAATAAAAGAGTTTTTTAGTCTTTGTGAAGAATATTTTTTTATAACTAGATCATAGACTTCATGTTAGCAGAGGCTCAATATGACTATTTTCTCATTCTTGTTGGGACATAACATAATATATTTATACATATTGGCATCGATCATGATAATTTATTTTAATTAAATTATGTAAAATAATAAACAAATTTATAACATATTATGAAATTAGAAAAATAGAATAATAAATTTAATATATATGTTATTCAAACCAAGGGAATGATATATATAATGGCTGGTATTACCATATGAAGGTAAAAGTGACCATTGAAATCAAAAAATTGAAAATAATACTACTGGGAAAATAACATTTCAATTAGAGAGTGTAATAATAATGTGAATATAATATCTAAAACATTACATTAATATAAATTGAATAATTTTAAGATAAAAGAATTATTAATTATTAATAATATATATTGATAAAAAAATTAAAAATAATTACACATATATGTCTTGCAATAAAATAAGATATATAAAAAGGGTTTTATTTTTTTCACATAATAAATTATTTGGAGGTACCATAATAGTTTTATTGAAAAATATATTTATAAAATATAGAAACATAATTTACTTAAAATCAAATTAAAATTGGATCCATTGTATTAATATTATCCATTTTATTTTTTTCATCAATTATTAACACATTCAAATTTTCATGTAAACATTAAAATATAGTATGATTATATAGTAAGATAATGAATTCATAATGATGTATAAATGATGTCTCAATTAACATAATTAAATCCGTTAAATAAATTAGTGACATTAAAAATATAATATATTTCAATTATTTAAAATCAAAAATTTAACCAATAATTGAATTTAAAATGTCTAAATATATAATTAATTTTTGAAAAAATATTTCAAATAAAATTATTCTCCATAAACAAAGTCATAAAGAAAAATATTTTTTTTCATAAAAAAATAATTTTTAAAAAACATGTTATATATTTCAATACTTGTGGTCTGAAACAATGTGTAATATAATTCCCTTTCATTTAACATAACCTATATTCTTGAATACAATGTCAAAAAATTGAAAATAATTTCATCTCACATTTATTGTAAACATTTTCCAATCATCTACATAACCTAGATTCCTAAATACAATGTCGAAAAATTGAAAATAATTTCATCTCACATTTATTGTAAACATTTTCCAATCATCTCATTAATCTTCTCTAAGAAACACATGATATTAGTTCACATCTTAAATCATCTCTCATGATTAACTCTAATAAGACTATAAGCACCTAAGGTGATATTTCCTAATCAATATGATGATACTTCTCAACGAATAGATTTCATATACGATTTTTAATTTATATTAAAAATGTTTATATTTTTTCATTTAAATATAATATTTTCTTATAATTAATTATAATAATTTCCATTTATAAATATTTATGAAATATTTATATTTCGTCAATTTATAATACTTTTATTAGTCATATATTTAAAAATTATTTATATATCATAGAATACCATTATTTATATTTCTATGTACATCTTGTACATCATGTATTATAGACTATTTATTTTTGAATAGGGGGATATCCATGTGTGTTGATAATGGTTATGTTTTTAGTGGTTCCTATATGAGGTCCCATGTTGATTAATTTTTATTTTGGAACATGTTCCATTTTTATGTAAATTAAAACAAACCATTAAGTTTCTCTTAATGAAAATTTTAAATCCTAATACGTGTCAAAGAAGTCTGGTATACACTCCTAATTTTTAGTAGGGATTTTAATATCTTTCATATTCCCTACATCCATTAAAAAAATTATTTCCAAAGTTGACTTACAAAAGACAATATCCTTTTATGATTAATATATCAGAAACTATTAATCAATTATAATCCCTTTGACATGGTTACATTCCCTTACATTGTGAATACCATATATGTTATATTTTATTTATTTCATATTCACTGAAAGAGTGGTATTAATCTATTGAATAGTAAAATATAGTTATTCTCAATATACATTGTATATATTTGGATAATTAATTATTAATTAGACATTATCATATATCAGGTATGTAACGAAATATTATTATTTTTATTATTTATCCATTCTCTACATATGATGGATGAAATTTTCTTATTTTATAATGGGTGGGGCATAGAATTAATTATCTCCTCAATACATTGGTATGTCTCAAGGGACAAATATGATTGTGAAATTATGTATTCTTGAAAATTTATATATTATTTCCTAGTTGAGATGATGAATGTATAGTTATGTTGAATTGCATTATGTATTCTATCACTATGATATTATTTATTGTTACAATGTTATTATTTTTTCATTGTTATGTTATCCATGGATAAATATTTTGTTCATGTAATCTGTTATGTGGAATTATTTGCTTTTTTATACATTCCATATTCTGAAATCCCTGAAATTTCATTATAAATTCTATTATACACCACCCCTCATTTAACCTATAAACCCACCCCATTAGTTCTTATCATGATATTAATATAAAACCCCAATGACGACTACCTATGAAAAAAGTGTAATAAAGGAATTTTTTTAAAAAAAATAATGTATTCAAATGATATACTTTACTCTTCTGATGTAATGTAATTTGATTTTGTGTATTAATAAATTTTATATAACTATATTATTAGATCCTCTGTTTTGAGTTACTATGTATTATATACCAATTTAATAAAATAAACATTGACTATGTGTTACTAGAGTCAGGGCAGTTGAGTTAAATATCAGAGAATAATTTTTTAGAATCCTTGGGAATAAAATATTTATGAATACTATTTGAGAAAAAAACCATATAAAAATCTTTTTTGAGATTATGGTTATTTATCTATATTGAACTGAATAGTTTCACATAATTTTGTAATAAAAAGAGAATAATTATATATTTTTCCTCTCAATTCATATTTTTTCATCAACTAATTATGTATATTCAACGGTTATTACACAATTCCTAACATAATGAATGTAAAAAAATGTAAACATGTGTAATCAGTGGAGGATTTCCTTATAGAAAAAACCAATGAGGGTATCATTGGAGTTTTATAGACTAGCCCAATAATTATTCTATTTACACTGGTTGTCAAAAATACCATTTCTCATATGATAGAAGTGGTTTCTCGTCCACATGGTGTAATAGTTTTGGATCACAATATCCGGTAAAAATCTCAATAATTTAATGTAACAAAAAATATTTTAGTGGTCAAGAAAAGGGTAAATTATTCATAAAATATATTACTTTCATTTGGATATTTTTAAATGGAGATGGTTATCATGGTTGTATATTATCTATAAGGATATGTTGATTAGTTCTGATATATGATTCCAAATACTAATAAGGTTGAATAATTATATATAAAAAATTGGAAATATTTAAAACATAAATTCCTTGAAAATTATATTACTTGATAATAAGATAAAAACAAGAAAATAAAATCCTAAAAATTTACCCAAAAGAATGAAAAAAAACTACTATTGAGTATCTAGAGACCTTTATACTATTAGAAAGAGTATCTATATATTTTGTGAGAAATCCCAAAAAATACTGTTGAATAATTATTTAATATACTATTAAAAATTCTTTTTATTAAAATTATTGTCTAAAAAATTGTCATAATTTAATAATATTGTGAATTGTGTTATCTAGAGAGAGAAATATTTTTATAATTATTTTGTTTGAATATGATAAAATGTGATTAATGGAATGGATGAGATCCAAATAGAAATAAATTTGTATAAGGGGTAAAATGGAATGATATAATTTCCAACAACTAATAATTATTGAATGAAACACTACATGGTTTAATTAATATGATAAGTATTTTTATTTAGTTTCAAACATTAAATATGTATTTATAATGAGTAAAAGGGTATAAGCGAAACCACTAAGGTCAAGTGTATCAATATAAATGAGATGATACACTATTCTAATCACTTCCTCAACTGTCAATGAAATCATTCCTTAAATAGGAAGATGGAGAAAGGATGATCATATGTAATCACTATTGGGGATTTCGGTGTCCTAATAGATGCTATAATATTTAATATTTTAATAAATAGTATTTTTTTAAATAAATTATTTTATTGTGGATTTATAAACACTTTTATGTCATGTATATTTTGTACGAACATTGAATCTTCAACTAAAACATTAATGAAGTACCCATTAGTTAAGAATTTATGTGGAAATAACATTTGAAAAAATTCATTGGAATAATTTTATTTAAACATAAAGAAGTTTTCTAATTTAAAACCATGAATTATTTTAAAGTTTGAATTTGATTTTTTTTGGGATTTATAAGATTTCAAAGCATAATGGAAAATTTTTTATAATGTGAAATAAAATGAAATTTTTGTGGTCGCATTAGATATTTCCTTATTAAAGGATATAATCCCTACCATGAGTCATGATGGGAACTCTCCTCCAATTTCTCAAGAAAATGAAACTTGAATAGAGAATGATTGGATCAATGATAAGGATATACTATAAATAGATGATGAATTTATTATATATGATTATATTGAAATATTTTCTAATTTATTCCCTATATATTCAATTTATCATGTATTTTAATTCTTTATGTATCTTATCACAAATGATAAAACATGTCCTTTACTCTCTATAAAGTTGATTCAATAGAATAGGTGGATTTATAGAATAAATGATAAAATTTTTATGATAAGAGATTTAGAAACTCTAGTGCCCTACTAAGGGGAGGAAATATATTATAAGTAAACATTATAAAGGGGTCAGTGATGTTTTTCAATGATTATAGGGAAATAAATTCCATCAGCAATAAAAACAAGTTCCTTTTATCCTAAAATAATCGTCAATCTAAATAACATCAATGGGCTCAATACATCTGAAATATTGATACTAATTATTGTGATCATTAACTAAGTGTTAAATAATCTAATTTACAAAGGTTGGAATTATTTATAATATATGGTTGTTATTAGTTCACCTTATTTATTTTTGGGTTAAAAAATACACCCATTTCATTTATGGATCTAATGAATAGTGTATTCATGGATTAAAATGATAAATTTTTTATATTATTTGTTGATAGTAATATGATATATTTTATGTTCTATGAAGAAAATGAAGACTATTTGTGGATTAACATAGAGACTCAAAGAGAGAATTATTTACAAAGAATACGATTAAAGTTTAAATTATACCATATTTAATATTATTTTTAAAATTATTTTACCTACATTTATGGAACATATATCAACTCATTGAAGACCAGTAAGGTCAATTAATGTCTCTAACCATGAATATGACTAGGATAGATACATTATGTGGAATAATTAGTTAATATATATTATTTTTTGAAATATTATGTCGATTAACCCATTAAACATGTTATCATATAATGGGTTAAAAGTAACATGACCAATGAAATGTGTATTTTGTTTTATTGAACTCATATAGAGGTTGATAAATGAACTTGAATCAACCATATCATTGAGAACGGATGAAATATATATATATATATATTGATTTTTCATATATAGACTTGGGTGTATACTAATTCAATAAGATATACCATACCTTATGTGTTATGATTTTAAATTACCATGAATAAAACTACCCCACTCATGATCTTAAGCATTTAACACAATTAATTTCTTTAAAGATATATAAGAACTATATTTATGATGAATTATGTAATTTGAATAAATATAAAAATGATTTGAATCATATATTATCACAAAAACACGTCAACCAGAGGCAGATGATAAGAATAGAAATTCATGTAAGCTATGTAAGTGTAATAATCTACCATGATTAAGATGGAAAATTGGGAAGTTTCATTGAGTGTTAAGGAAAAAAGAATTCTTTCATCGATAAGTATGGATCGGGACCTTCTACTAATGTATTTAGTAATTTTATTCATCAAAATTTTTAGTATTGGGGAAAAAAGAATAATTTTGCAAGAAATTTCCCAACTATTAATACTAGTGATGATATTAACACCACCAAAAAGATTAATCACATCTAAAAATGTGGATTAAAATATTTGAAGATGACATATTGAATGAATTCCTATATTAATATATGGTTTTATTTTTATCAAAATGAAACTATTCATACAATTATTTCTCGATTTAAAAAAAAAATATCAATCATGTGGTTCAAATTTCCCTATACATCGTTGTAGCACAAAGATATATAAGGATTTGACTTATCATTTATGGTGGGAAAACATTAATTGGGAAAATAATTATTATTTCCCTAGATTATATATATTTCAATGTGTAAAATTTGATTGATGACTTCTATGAAGAGTCACTCAACCTATACCTATACCAATGTGGTAGTGGGATAATACCAAAGTGGTCATTATCTCTTCACCTCATGTGAAAATTTAGAGTAATGACATTGTATTGGACATTGTGAATATTTATACCAAGAATTGATATTTTCTAGAAATAAGGGAAGATATATTTCATGAAAATATTACATCACATAATATTAATATTGTTTTTAATCCTCTAGTTCACACCTTTTTCAATTATATCTCGTCTTGAAAATCGTTTCATATATAAATTTTGGTATACTATTCAAAATTATTTAAACATACATATGCATTTGGTAACTATAATATCATCCTAAAAATTACAGTTCTACAAAACGAACAATACAATGAATAGAGGTCATGATTAATACTTTCTATATTGAAATTTTAGGAACTAATTGCAAGTTAGTACCAATTTTCAAATGTGAATAAAATAATTTATTTTTCTCTAATATAAAAAAGGTAGTGAAAATGATTTGTATCTAAAAACTTATCATACTCCAATATAATTGAATTATTTTTTGTTAATAAGGCTATTAGTCCCAAATCATGTTTATGAGACAACTAAGAAAGCATGATCTATCTATAATTATACTAGGATGACACAATTTATTTGGAAATGGTATCATAATAATTGAAGGAATTATTTTTAATTTAATAAAATTGATCATGTCATCATCAAGGTATCATTTTTGAAGTTAGTTATATGGTTTTGTATGAAGTGGAAGTATATTTAATGGTACATTTTACCTTTTTAGATTTTATAGGGAATTTGAAACATGGGTTATCTATAAAAATTTACATCAAACCTATCAAAAGTTGATAAAATATTCTCTCGCATTTTTTTACATAGTACTAGCCTATCCAAATATACATAATATATAACTATGAAATTATTTTTGGATACATTTTTCCTTTATAATGAATTAGCTTCTATATTAATAACACATGATTGAATGTGCTGTGAAATCAGAAAACTCAACCAGTATAGATACAAAAGAGGAATCAAAATATTGAAGAAGAGATATGGGGGACTCAATAAGTAAAGATTGAGATGTAACCACTATATTAGAGTGATTATTGGTTTTAGAAGAATCATAATATAGACAAAGCGATATGGGAGCCTTGATAATTAATGAATAATAAATTACCACAATATTATAATTACTATTGCATAAACCACATTTGGAGGATGAAATTATTTTATTGGGGACAACAAGACCTATGACATAATATTAATAAATATAAATTTAATTATCAATCCATTAAAATACAAAAATAAATTTATTTAAAAATAAATGTTCAATACATAATATAAAATTAAATTCAAAATAAGAATCACAATATGTTCTATATTACACATAATAATAGTGACATACCCATAATTATTAACTCCAAATAATCATTCCATACAAATAATTTCATCTATAACGTATGTTACTTTTGTGAATAAAAAATATGAAATTTAATAGATATAGTATATGAAATAATATAGGTATTAGAATGGTTTTATATGGAAGAATGAAGTGTTTATTAAAGGGTTAACATGACAGCTGGAAGGGTAGTGAGACCATTGGAATCTGAATATTTGAAATCAAATTGTTGTTATCATAACAACCCAATATGAAATTTATAGTAGTAACATATCCTCTTCACATAAAAGTGAACAATAATAATTTTTTGAGAATAATTTAATAATAATATTCTTAATAGTTGTAAATAATTCATATTGATTAATAATTTTAATATAAGTATAAATATATGTTTTTGAAAAAAATATTTATTGAAAAGGGAACTTTAAAATTTTTGGGACCAAATGCATGCTTTTTAAATAAAATAGATGTTTTTTTAATCAATATATTACTTATATTTGGAAATTTATTTTTATAAAAATGAGTTTTACTTTTCAATTATCATAACAGAATTAGCCAATATGTAAGTTTTTAAAACTTTTTGATATAGAATAAGTTTTGGGTAAATAGTAAATTATACTATGAATTTAATGTAAGTATTTTGACTTCAATAGGATCTAAAATAGAATTAATAATTTTTAAAAGTAAACTAAATTACAAATATATGTTATTTTAAGAATATAGTTACCTTTAATAAAATCACTAAGACTATAATGGACATTTAAATTTCAAATACAAAAGTTATGGATTTAAAAATATTTATTAATTATTAAACGTTATTTCCAATAATAAATTAATATTAATTAATGAATTTATGTTCATAAATTAAAAAATATAAAAAATTAAATTATAAATTAAAAAAACATGATATAAATGCATGGTAAATGAATTATTTTCAAGTTCTCAGAAAATATATTTAAAAAGACTATGTCCAAAAAATAAAAATAACAATACCTAATTTGTTATAAATTATCATCCACAATAACATTCATATTAATTAAAAAAATTAGTGATAATGGTTCTTCTATAATATTAACATTCATATTTTCATCTAAGGAGTTGATATGGCTCTATGGTGTTCTATGTTGAGCTTTAGGAATAAACATTATAATATAAAGGAATATAATCACTTATTTTCCATTATTCAATAATACATTCCAAATTATTTTTAAAATAAGTATTAAATGTAGTTATGATTCATTTTAGTAAATTTCAATGAGAATTATATATTATCATTCCCTATAATTGTGAAACCTTTATATTTTATTAAAATTTCAAATTATTTCTAAATTATATTGTACCATTATTAAAATTTCTATGTATAACTTCTATTTGGTGTAATATAGATTGATTATTTCAATATTGTTGAATTTTTCTAGGAAATGAAGGTATTGGTTTTTTTGGTGGATAATCTATATGTTCATAAGTGGGGTAAATTTTATTTATTCATAAGATCACTATTTCAATAAAAATATTCTGATTGTGAGGTTTATTCATAATGAATTTGTTTATCTATAGTATGCGTCAAATATGTGACTCACATAAGACTAATTTTTTAGGGGAATTTAAATCATTTCATTTTTCTCCCCTAATTTAAATTTATTATAAAAAATTAATTATCCGTATTCATATATTGATATAATTAATGTATCATACACCACTACTCTATTATCATTAGTTTGATAATAGTAAATTCCATTTAATTATGGATATGGTGTCATCTTAACTATAATTAATGAATATTCCCAATGGTAGCTTTATTATTCCTTTTAATATGTATATATTTAAAATCAATATACCCATTATTTATATATAGATCACAATTTATTAATTATCACATATACATTATCATGTTCATTAAGGAACATTATATATTTTGTATTTAATGTCTTTTATATTATTGTGTCATTATTTTGAGATATAATTTCAATTTTGGATGTTGAATATGGTTTAGAACTAGATTTGAGAATCATATATAAATATATTATGTTTTGAAACCCAATATTATGTTTATTTATGTTATTTGAGACAAGTTTGATAGGAGGGGTTCAATAGTGAGAGTTAGATAATTTTTGGGATTTAATGAAAATATGTTTTAATTTGATACATCTATTAAATATATAAACCCATACGTTCATGATTTAAATTGATTTTGACCAATTATAGTATACCTAGACATGATTATTTGATGGAATGAACTCTATATTTTTGCTGTGAATATGTTATTTTTGTTCTGCGTGAGTTGGTATAAACTATAGAATTTGGGTCATGTTATGAATATTTTTGGCGGAAGGATTTTAGGTTTTCAATTGGGGTTTCAAGAAATGAATATTTTTATGGGAATACCTCTCAGATTGTAAAATTTGTTTCATGATATGAAATGTATTAGTTATTATTTATTATTTTTTTTAATATTTCTATTATCCACCTTCTTCCATTTTAGGGTAATTTTCTATTTCTCTTCCACCTATGAACCACTAATCTAGGAGGGTTCCCCCACATACTCCTTCATTTCTACTCAGATTTGGGGAATTTTATGTGTTATTTTATCAAGTTTTAAATGGAATTATTCCTTAGTGTTAATATTTTTTTAACCACTTTATTTTTTTTATTTTTTTCTCCAATTTATCATTTTAACTCTGATTCCACCATATCATATTGGAATCAGTTGATTTTGATTGGATTTTTTCATGTAATGAAAAAAGGATTTCCTGAACAATTCCAACATGTAATTTATAAATTTTATACTAATTGTTTATCACCAATTTAATTTATTTATGGATTATGGTGAAATTATAAAACCTCAATGATTAGCTTTGAATTATGTGATATAAACTTTCACTAAAATGTTGTTGAGGGTCATATTTGGACCTTATGTGGGTGGTTTGTCAGGATTTTGATGTAACAAAAAGTTCCCTTTTTTAATTTAGATGATTTTTAAAATTTATAATTTATTTTCAAAAAAATTATAATATTTTATGGTTAATTATATATGTATTTTGGAAATAAATTGTTTCTCCAGATCTTTGACAGGGCTTGTTGTTCTTGGACAAGGATAAATAGTGTTCAATGAGTCGTTAACTCTCTATTCAAAGTAGTGGTCATTTATGGTAAAAAAATGTTTTTATATATTTATGGGAATTAAACTAAACATATATACATTGGGTTTTGTAATTAAATCTAGGTAAAAAGGGTTCCATGAGTTAAGAAAATAAGTGATTGATTGTCCTATTATGCGTGGAATAAATGATCATTTTCATTTTGGTGATCCAGGGTTGGTTGGAGACTATGATGCCATTGTTAGAGGTTTTTGATTGAGATAGTGGGAAAACTAGAAGATGTAGGGATGAGATATAAGATGTGATCCACCCTTTATTGGGTTCCATTGGGCTAGTTTTGTAGGAATGGGAGGCTTCAGGATGAGTGTTTATGGGGAGACATCCTAACTCACTGTGAATGAAGAGGAACTCCCTCTTGAGTTCGGAGGAGACTCCAGAGAATCTCATTCCGTGATATATTTCCTTTATAACATGGTATATTATGTAATGGATGGTTATCCTCTAGGGTTTTATTTGAGATATAAGACCAAGTGATGATTATGGGCTCTTCTTGATGACTAGGAATGAGGTTTCTACATAGACATCAATTAATATTTCATAGGGTTTGTGCAAGATTAATGGGACTATGATAGAAAAGGTATATTGAAATGGTTAGACCCTACCTACTTTGGATAGGTTTGAGATGGTTTTTAATTTTTATGGTTCCTCCATGGGTTTATGGATATGAGATAAAATTGATTACCAGATACTAGTATAGGTTGGAATGACCCTAGTGGATACACAATTTGGATAATCATGTTGTGTTATTTTTCAGGAAGACCTATATAGAATAGGCCTAGGTGTGACAGAGTATATACTCAATATTACATTTTATTATGATAAGAAATATATACATCCAGATGAGTATGGGATGTTGAGGTATGACCTCTCCTTATGTGATATTTCTTCAGTGGAACTTACATGAGTTTGATGGAAATTTTTATTTTAAATGAAGAAAAGACATATATTTTTTATATGGTTTTATTAAGCTATGTTTTTTGATCCTGGGTGAAATGGATCTTTCCTGATGATGATATGGTATCCATCAGTAAAATGGTTGACTTTAGAAAGATGTTTCATTGATGAGGGATGTGGTTGGAACTAAGAAATAGACTTCGGAAAACCAGAATTGATATGGAGTTTAGGATTTTAAAAGACGCGATAAATTATGATAGAAATTAAATTTGCGAGACAGGGTATGTCTTAGAATTTTATATGCATTACAGATGGACCCTATCTTATGTGAGAAAGATGAAATCAGGTATTGGATTTGTTGAATTACAAGAAAAATAAGTTTTTTAAGATTCGTAGTATAGAACCATACTCAATGGGATTAATAGTTAATACATGTATAATTCTATACTCTATTTCATTGGGTGTGGATTATAATTGTGCACTATGTGATAATTAGATTCCAACATGGCACTAAAGTACCTATGTCTTACGTTCTCAAGGGTCTAGATAGAACTAAATTACATAAAAAGCATGTGTATATATTCGACGGTCATGGAAGCCTAGTTAACACATAATGAATTGCTAATTATGTTTTTCTATGTTATATAATTTCATCATCCATACACATCTATATGATGATTTTTACAGGGGGTTATTTGTGATAACTGACTGAATTAAATTCTCACACCCTAAACAAGCACTCTAGTGTGCATATAATCCATGTGTCTTAATCCAAGTACATATTAGGTTTTTATAGGATTAGATTGGTATATCTCGATTGGTTTTTTGATATTATCATGAGGAAATGGGATGGAAGTAGGGACAATGTCTATATTTTTATCCTTTAGTTTATTCTATATATTGGATCATCCAAGTGGTTAATTTTGGTATGTTTTATATAACTTCTTAATGACTATTATTGGATTTTTTTTTAAAATTTTCATACTTGAATTTTAATTTTTATTGGCTATTTATAGTTATGGTCAATATTATATTGATCAAATATTATCCACAATTCATTATTTAGTCCCCCATTTTTAGTTAAAGGCTTCTATCATATATGGTTTCACACTTTTAGGATACGTGGAATCCATGACATGAGAACTATCAAGAGGACCTAGGCTGGATAATCATCATGTGATATGAAATATTTGTATTGGATTTTAAAATATAGAGATGTTATATAGATGGTCTAGGTATGTGTCAGATATTATAATGGACTTCAGATTGGTTCATTGCAAAAAGGTTTTGTTGGAATATTCTTGTCACCTGGGTGTTGAGATTGTTGATATGGATTTTAAGTTATGGTTACCATTTTTATTCTAGTATGATGTGTATATTTTGTATTGTTATTTTTCTATTATCTATTAGAAGATTAAAAAATATTTATTTACAGGAATCATGGTATAAAGGGTATTGGTTCCATCCCATGGTTAATATCTTATACCATTAGAAGGTGTTTTCTATGATTATCAATAACAACATCAATGTGCTTCACATGTGGAGTGAAGGAAAAAAAGTGGTGGATCACCCTACCTTTTTGGCTGAGCCCAACTACAACATCTACTGTGTCTCGAATGTGGATCTCTTGAAACCATAGGGTGTGAATCTCATATGGAGGGATTATCTTGGGTTACATTATTTCATACCTCCTTAGGCTTGTGCTAGTTTTTCTTTATTCCTGGGGGTGCTTGTCACTTTTCATCCACCCCCCTTTATTTCTTAATAAATAAATAAATTACGATGATGGTATAAATATAGGATTAGCTTTAAATTCATGTGTTTATATGTGATTTATTTTACTTATGAATGTTTCATACTTTAAATGTTTCAATGACCATAATATGATACTTTACTATGTAACTTGTTTGAGTAATTAATCTCATATTGTTAGGAGTTTATTTCCTTTTTAGGGAATTCAATTTGAATTATTTTGTAGTATCTTACCCAATTATTGTAATACAGTCCATTTTTCATGGAAAGTATAGATTTTTTTCATGGTTCAATGAAAACATTTGATTTCATAGTATAAACTAGATGAGATAGTTTTATATCTGTGAGGTGATCTAAGGATATCAATGAATTTCCATGATGATATTATTTCAGTGAGTTAACATGAAAAAAATAATTTATTATTTGGTTTCTTATATAAAATTCATTGTGGAATTATATATAAAACAATTGTGATGTTATATAAAGGAATGTGAATTTTTTATATTTTATAGGTGAGAAGTTCTTATATAGTTTATGATATAGAGGATGATTTCATAAGGTTAGGATTTGTTTGATACCATTCCCACTATTCTTTTGGTTACACTATTTAGTGGTAGTGTTGAATCATGGTTTGAAAACGATGTCTACGTGGTGGGTGGTCATGATATTAACCATGGAATGATGGGATGACTAGTTTTATTGGGTAATCCTTACATGAATTAAGGCATGGTCCTTTGGTAAGGCATGTGGTCCTAGGTTCCATAAATCGTGACTCATGAAATTATGGGTTTAGCAATGCAATTGAATTTTATGGAATCGTGGGTTCATTTGATTTTGGGGAGACAGAGTATTATAGTATATGAGATCTTATGAGTGGTTTCTTATTTTATCATTCCATATTTGGTAAATTAGTGTGATCCGTTGTTATTATTTTATGAAACAATATCATTGTGATGGGGAAGGATTGTGATAGGTACAAAATATATTAATTTAGTTGTTTATTGGTGAACGATCCATGTGTGTGTATTTGGAGAATGTTTTGGTTTGTGGATGAAACTGAGTGATGATGTAGTTGTTGTACGATGACCGGACACTCGTAGACATTAGGTCTCAGAGATGCGTATCTAATCTTTGGATGTATCATAGTGTAATAATTTATATCAATGATGTATCAAGGTATTCAAGTGATTTTGTGTTGTGTTGTTTCCTTAAAATTGACTTATAATGAGGTGTGGGTTCATTAGCGAATCAGAGGTGAGAATGTATTTGAGGAGCATCATATGTAAAATATGGGACTTTTTAAGGACATTTCTCCAAGAGAATCATACAGAAATCGATGTGGTGTGGACAAATCAATTGAACATTGAATGTTGATATTACTGGTGAGTCATGACTTTGTGATGGTAGGTATTTTACATTGGAGCTCATTTCTGGGTTGGATGAAAATGACAAGACATTATATTTGGAAATATATGATTGGAGGACCATGGAGATAAATGTTGGAGTTTTTTTTGGAAATATTAGATATAATATAATATATGGTGGAATATTATTGTCATGGGTGAGTGACCTTTTGATCGAATAGGACATAGAGTCAGTTCGACCCGTCGATAGATGGATAAGCTAGATTTGTTTTTCTAATATATGATAATATCCAGTGATATCTAGTAATCTGTTTTATACTAGATTTTTTGATCAAATTATATTTCAAATAATTTATGTTCATTGAAATAACGCTTGACACTGGTGTGAGTGATTTAGAGAGTTAGTCACATCAGGGGTGATATGGTGTCTACTGTAACAATGTGATGGCTATAATGGGTTATTAGTGACCCCACTCTACAATTACACCGACTATCTAGTTAAAACATTGGTGTGGGTGCTTGATGATCACAGTATGATTCATAGAGTAAATACATTGTGATTAGTTGGTTTGGTGACCCATTTTTGGGAAATATAAAATGTTGTTTTGGTAATATTGGCTCGAAGAAGACTAACTAGAGTTCATTCATGAGATTTTATGTGTCTATATGTAAAATAACATCAATAACATTCTTATGAATTATTTTTGTGGGATAGTGGACCACTAAAGGTTGATCTAATGGGAAAACAATATTATAGTGATAAAAATAGAGAAGTATTGAATTTTATAAGTGGATATTTATAGTATAATAATTGATAACCCAATATATTAGGAATTCATTATATTCTAAACTATAAAAAACAGACCTGGACTATCATTATATTTTAAGACTGAATTTTTTAATAATAAAATTTTATTTTATCAAAATTTACCATATTAGTTTTCAGAAAAAATATTAACTTAATAAAGAAGTTTCAGTTTTCTAAAAAAATTAATATTATAGTGAATAGTAAACATTACATTTTTATAAACCAGGAACCATATGAAATATCTAGGGTGTAAGGGTAAACTAAGATTCAAAAAATTTAATGTAATAAAATTTGTATTATACCTCCAAGAACATAATATATATATATATATATATATAATAAAATATGTATTTATGGATTAAAATTATGCATTATAAAATATTCTTTGAACTTCTAAATCTTATGTCGTGCATTTTTAGTACTAATAAAAATGGAATATAATGAATTTTCAACATGTAATTTTTTTAGATTAAAAATGAAACCTCATAACCATTATGTTCTGCATAAAAATAAATTTATGAAATTAAAATTAATATCTTATATTTTTTTATCATATATATAAATTAAAATAACAAAACATTATTTTTTCTAAAAAATGTTTTTACGGGGTTAAGTGTGTTTATTTAAAAATTTGCATCTCTAAACTTTAGAAATTTTATTTGGAAAAATGATTTAGATATTTTAAATAGAAATATTTTCATAAAATATATGGTAAAGCTTAACTTTTTTAATAAAATTACTTAGTTTGGTTGAAATTTATTTTCAAAGAAAAAAATAGAAGGCTGAAATTTGAAATGATACATAAAAAATACCTAAAACACTCAATATTTTATATAATAGAATATTCTGATGTGATTATTGACTAATATTAAAACCCACTACTATTTTTTCAATTTTTTATTCATTTACCATTGAATAATATCTTTATATTATTGAAAATGTATGGGTTACACCCAGACATACCCTTGTATTCACTTACAAAAGCGTAACACTTCCACCCGTTCAAAAATAAACAATCATCAGAATTTCATTTTCAATCACCTCTAAATATCTCCTCCTATAATTATCACAAATTGTAGAAGTATTATGCTTACTAGTAGTTACCAGAAGGCCTTCATTTCCCAATATAATTTAAAGGTAAATTCATATACCTAACACGAGTAGTATCAACTGCATTGCATTTTTGGATAAATAATCATAATTAAAATATTATATTGATACAATAATATAATTATACTATTATTATTTATATATTATAATATTTTTATTTTTTTATGTTTATAATTATCTATTTCTATATCACATTCATTGATAAAAATTAAATCATATTTTGGGTGTACATGTAGACTACCACCACTAGGAGCAACAAAATTAATTTTTATTCAAAACCCATAATTTGTGGTTCCTAGAAGAAATTTAATGAGTGAACATTTTTTTGATATATTTTTCTTTTATATTGTAAATTGGTGATTCTATTAATCATATTATGAATAAAATATCATTTATAATTCAATCATTTAAAAACTAGGGTACTAAGAGGGAAACCTTTTAGTCAAATTAGGTCCCATTTTCATTTGAATTAATTATTCTTAAAAACCATTATAATTATGATATATAAAACTATTAAATACAAAATAAGAAAATTATTATTTAGAAACATGGATAATAAAACAAACCAACCTCATAATAATTCATTAAATAATGCTTTGTTCATATCTATGTCTGTTTGACTGCATATTAGAACAATAATATGATTCTATATCATTTATGAATATGATATAATTATTAATGGTAAAATATAATTTAAATTAATAAAATAATTATTTTTTATTATATAGTTTTTATATCAATTTTTAAGCCAATAATATTGAAATCACACTTCGATCGTCAAGAATCACCAAAACATGATTGTTATTGTTTTCATCTTCAAGTAAAAAAGACAAAAAAAATCATGAAAAAATTTGATACATAATATATTTAAGTGACCAGATCAGTGTGAATCACTGAGAGGGGGAGGGGGTGAATCAGTGATCCTTTAAAACTTTTTACTAATTGATTCTTAATCAATTAAACCTCTATGGCTTGTTAAGGCCTCGATCCACTCTTCTTATGTCTCTCAACCTTTCCCGGATAATGCAGTAATGAAAAGGCACAGGACACAAGGATTTACAAGGTTCGGCACCAAAGGCCTACATCCTTTCCATGCTCTCCCAGCATGGATTCTCCCATTATAACTTGTTAGAATTACAATGGTCGATACAGCTTCCCACCGTATCTCTCCTGAGTCCCACATGAGGGTCTTTATACTGCGTCCCACAGTGTTACCAGAGTCCCACTGGCCTACTCCAGAATCCCACTGGAGACTTCCTCCACCCTGAGTCTCATAGGGGTCTTCTCCTGGCTGCTCGAGTCACACGAGTAGCTCTTCTTCTTGTTCAGCTCTTCAAGTATCTTCAGCAGTCTGGGATAAAGACTGCTGGCCTTGCTCTGTACCTCTGATCACATCACTTGATCAGGCTCTTCTCAATTACTGAATACTCAGACAACTGATATCTTTAACTTCAGTCTGGTCCAGTCTCACTCACTTCAACTTCATGCACTGAGTGCATGGCAGCTCTTCATCCTCATGCACTGATAGCATGGCCTTCTCAATTCTTCAAGAACCTCCTGGTCTTGGACAACTCAAATGCACACCATTGATTTGGCTCTGTTCACGTGTGCACGTGCATGCATGCATGCATGCACTTCCCTTCTCCTCTTCTTGGTGCAGTAGACCCACAAAGGGTATAATCCTTTAAGCACACACCTTCTCTCTTCCTTCACACACTTTGTTCTTATTGGTTACACACTTAAATGTGTGTTCTACTTTAGTGTGAGGTATCCTTCTTCTTCTCCTTCTTAGTGTGTACACACCACTTAGGCACACACTAAGGTTCGACCTCTTTGCTCTTTGCACACACTTCTTTCACTTTTTGCACACAAGTGAGCTTGGCCTCTTCTTCTTGCACATAAATGGCTACGGCCAACTTCTTGTTCACTATGCACACACACTGTCCACGGCGAGGGTGTTTTCTCTTTTTAGCACACACAGACTTAGTGTGTAATTCTCATCACCCGAATCTCCTACTGCCCATATGAAGGCGCGCAAGTGCTTGATGAGCCGCGACCTCCTCTTCTTCAACACTGCCGCACAAGCCACAACAAACCTCGAGGGCGCGCAAGGTACTTGCGGCCTCGGGTACTTCCTGTCGCGCAAAAGAAAGACGCACAGGGGACTTCACCCAACCTTCTTGTCGCGCAAAGAAGTTGCGTGCAAGGAACTCTAGCCGCACAAGTAAACTTGCGCGGGGCTTCGACTTCGCGAGGCAGAGCCTCAAGGAACACATTTTTTCAATAAAACTTCAGCAAGCCTAAATGAGAGCTCAGCCTCTCTTTTTATAGGCAGTGGTGAGGCGGTGCATCCTCGTGTGAAATATTTGATCTCCCGAAGATTTCAGGTATTTCAAGATTTTGCAAATCTTGATATATTCCTCTGTTTCACACGGCTACTTTTCCTTCTATATTTTTATTTTCCTCCTTCTCGTGCATGCGACTACAAACGCATGCACGACCTTCATTTAGGCACAAACCATGCACAGCAATAATCCTCATGGCCTCGGCACATCGTTTGCCTTCGGCCAATACTCGAAATTCTCCATCCAACGTGTGCATGCACATTTTATTGCATGTATATGTTCCTTACGGAGAGACGAGCACAATGGTGCCTTCAGCTTCGATAATGGTGGCCGGGAACTCAAAAACCATGCTCGGATGGCGCCTGGTTCGTCGGCGGCTCGCGGGTGGCTTCGGGGAAGCCTCAGTTAAGCTCAACGAAGGAGACGAGCTGGGAGCCGTCGGATCGGGCGATCAAATAACCTCAGACGACCTGGATCAGATCCCCTCGCCGCGGATCAGATGTGCGGCCGAGATCTGGCGCGCGATCAATCGTGCGGCCAGGATGCGCTCCCGGGAATTTTTCCGCGTCCCACATCGAAACGGGGCACGGTATTGCCGCGGCTTATTACCAAAGCGCTGCCTCTAAACGCTCAGTTGTACTTCCCCCTCCACGGTGCCGCCCTGCACCGTGTTCTCCCTATGGGCGCGCTCTGCGCCCACTCTCTGCTCCCTGCGGGCGCGCTACTGGCGCCCACTATGCTTCCTTGAGTGCGCGGGCTTCACCACCGCGTGCCCTCAGGGGCTTATACACGGCCCCGGTCGCGCTCCTCCGGGCATGCCCCAGGGGCCCACATTGCGCCTGCAGGTGTGCCCCCTGCCTCAGGGCTGCTGCCTTGGCCTTGAGGGTTCCCCATGGGCGTGGCGACCTTGAGACCCACATGTGCCTTGGGTGATGACCCTCGGCTGGCCTCCTTGGTGGCCTAATATTTTCCAAAGTAGAGACTTAGGGACTTTGTATAAAAACAAAGTAACCCAAGATCAAATTCCAAGTGCCACTTCTTCCAAGCCATTCTTCCTCTTCATTTCTTCTCATCTTCTTCATAATATTTCCTCCAATTCTCTTCAACATTTATTCATCACTTTGGAATGGAATCCCCGAAGGGTCTTCATCATCAACCGAGCCCCTTAATCAAATTAAATATTCAATATTCGTCAATGATCCAATTAGAGGTTAAGTGGGATCACATTCACATTGTCATGCACTAAGAATTAGTACATGGTCTTCTCCAGCTCACTTCATCCACTTAGAAGTTGTGGATGGCTCTCATCATCTCCCCATGCATTGTCAGTGCAATGCATGGTCTTCAATCAATGTTGTGACATTGTATCATCAGGATACAAGTTCTTTGAACTTAAAGATCAGCTCATCAATCGTCTGATTTTACTAGAGAATGTTTCAACCACATCTACTATGCCACTTAGTGAATCTCCTAAGTGACATGCATCTTAGTACCATGGCCATTCTCCTTCACCACCAACACCATCACAACCTTTGGCATTCACATCTTGACAATTATTGACATCCATTCATTCTAAGACAACAACATGTCTCATTGACAACAAATGCAACATAGTGCACTTCAATCTCCCCCTTTGTATTTTTTGTCAATACACTCCTTCAGCACATATGAATGGGTCAATATGTGTGCCAATATTTTCTCCCCCTTATTGGCAATCAAATGCAAAGGTGTGGTGTGGTTCACTTTCAAAAATATCTTCCTCCCTTTGAATAACATATTCTTGAAAATCACTAAGTGAGGGATGATGTCACATGTTCTCTTGAGGAAGGAACCTTTAGTAAATCAACTCTAAGTCTACTTGGGCTAACCCGGTGTAGAAAACAAGAGTGATATGACCAAGGAATTCAAAGTTGTCCATAATTCTCTACACATGTGAGATCATGCTTCAGGGGTTTGAAAACTTTCAGATATATCAATGAATTGCTAAATCCTGCACATAATTCACAAAACTCATTAGAAAGTTCAGGTGCAAAGATAAAGCTCCCCCATTCATCCATTTTCTTAAGATGATATTCATCTCAGAACATCATCTTCATCAGATTTGCTCCCCCTCAAGGGGTGCACTCTGTTCTGTCCAAACCACTCTCCAGATGAGAATGATCATCATCTTAAATTCCCTGCAATGTTAGCACATGTATATACCAAGAGTATAAGGGAATAAGATGGAACCTCCTTGGTTCATCAATGTGAACAACAAGGTTGAGAAGATTCTCTCAACCGAGATGTCCCATTTTCACCAGTCTTCACACTTGCACATTTGATCTTCATTGATGATTGTGCTGGTGTGGATCTCAACACATCTTCATGTGAAATCTTCTTCTTCCCTTTTGCCTTAGCAATTGCCAGAACTTTATCTTCATCTTTTTGCAGATCTTTGGCAAGTTGCAACTGATTTGGCCATATGACTAGTAAATCATTTGGAAGAGTGGCCTCAGTTTTGGAAGTTCCACATGGTTCTTTGGATGCTGCTAAGCTACCTCTCTTAGGAAACTTATTTTCAATCAATCCCTTCTTCTTCTGGATTTATTGTCTTTTGGAGTTCAGTCTGCTTCTATTTAGTTTCATGGCTTCTTTACAAAGGTCCATGATGTGTCATTTCTTTCCACAGTAGAATCATGTTTTCTTGGTGGTCCTTCTGGATGCATCACCCTTCTTGGATTTCAATTCCATGGACTTCTCTTCATTCTTCAAACTCTTCTTGGGAGCATCTTCCACTTTCTTCTGCTTGCTTCCCAAGGAATCTCTCTTAGCCAGGTTCAGTGATCTTCTCTTCATTCCAGCTTCAGATACATTCGAAGATTGATATGTATCAACTCTTTGACCACTTTTGAAAACATCCTAGATGTTTTCAAGTAATCCAAATCTATTTTCAGTAAACAGATGTCTCTGGACCTGTGGATGTTGCTTCCTTCCTTCTGGCTTGCTCCCCCTTAGCATGGGCTTCCTTTTTGCTTTGACATTTAGTGGATTGTACCAACAATCCTTTGCACAGTGCCCATACTTATTACAACACCAACATTGACCCACAAATCTTGACCTCTTCAGTCCTTATGATTGTAGGGTACTTTTCTTGAATTGCTGTGTTGTTTCAGGAGAGCATTCTTTCTTCACTGTCTTCATCCATACTTGTTTGGATTCAGTCTTCCATCCTGCACTTTTAGTAGAAACACAATTAGAAGCATCAGTACAAGATGGTATGGATGGTACCTTCTTTCTAGAAGATGTTGCACTTTTATTAGAGGATTTCTTTCTCTTAGAATCATCCTTCTCAAAGCATACTTGAGTAGCAACATGTCTTCTTCCAGCTGACTGGGAGGATTCAGCTTTAGGTGATTGCAGATGTTTCAATATCACCTCCAGTTCTAAGTATTTCATGTTGAGGGAGTTCTTCTCATCCTCAACAGTTCTTAGATTTCCTTCCCAATTCTCCACCAGTTGTTTCATCTGGTCTTCATGCACCTTCTTCAATTCTTGCAATGAATTGTCCAGCTCCTTCACCAATTTGACTTTTTCTTCAAGTTGAGCATCTCTGACATTCATTGAAACTTTGTGCCTCTTTTCCAGTGCATGGAAAACATCTTTGACCATTATGTTAAAGAATTCTTTCTCAGAAAGACTTCTTTGCAATTCTTCAGTAGTGTCTTCATATCTTTCATTGCAAAGAGATACAGTTTCATCTTTAGCCTTCACCAGCTTTCTGAGAGTGTTGGTTATGCCAACCCTTTTAGCCAATTGATCTTCCATTGCATTGGCTTCTTCTTCTAACTGTGATTTTTCTTCATGAAGATCATGGATGCCTGTAGCTATACACTTTGCCACTTCCATGGGAACTGTCTTCTGAAGATATTTGAGTGCACTCTGAAGATCATTCATTGTTTCGACTTCATCACAGCTAGGACAGGCTTTCTTCATCTTCTTGGCATGTTTCTTCTTTCTATTTTTCTGAGTCTTGGCAGATATCTCCATTTGAGGCTGGTAGCTCATTTCCTCAAATCTGCACTTCATAAAGACTCCCTTGGATCTTTTAGAGGTAACCTCCCTCTGATACCAATTGAAGTGCCCAGATCAGTGTGAATCACTGAGAGGGGGAGGGGGTGAATCAGTGATCCTTTAAAACTTTTTACTAATTGATTCTTAATCAATTAAACCTCTATGGCTTGTTAAGGCCTCGATCCACTCTTCTTATGTCTCTCAACCTTTCCCGGATAATGCAGTAATGAAAAGGCACAGGACACAAGGATTTACAAGGTTCGGCACCAAAGGCCAACATCCTTTCCATGCTCTCCCAGCATGGATTCTCCCATTATAACTTGTTAGAATTACAATGGTCGATACAGCTTCCCACCGTATCTCTCCTGAGTCCCACAGGAGGGTCTTTATACTGCGTCCCACAGTGTTACCAGAGTCCCACTGGCCTGCTCCAGAATCCCACTGGAGACTTCCTCCACCCTGAGTCTCATAGGGGTCTTCTCCTAGCTGCTCGAGTCACACGAGTAGCTCTTCTTCTTGTTCAGCTCTTCAAGTATCTTCAGGAGTCCGGGATAAAGACTGTTGGCCTTGCTCTGTACCTCTGATCACATCACATGATCAGGCTCTTCTCAATTACTGAATACTCAGACAACTAATGTCTTTAACTTCAGTCTAGTCCAGTATCACTCACTTCAACTTCATGCACTGAGTGCATGGCAACTCTTCATCCTCATGCACTGATAGCATGGCCTTCTCAATTCTTCAAGAACCTCCTGGTCTTGGACAACTCAAATGCACACCACTGATTTGGCTCTGTTCACGTGTGCACGTGCATGCATGCATTCATGAACTTCCCTTCTCCTCTTCTTGGTGCAGTAGACCCACAATGGGTATAATCCTTTAAGCACACACCTTCTCTCTTCCTTCACACACTTTGTTCTTATTGGTTACACACTTAAATGTGTGTTCTACTTTAGTGTGAGGTATCCTTCTTCTTCTCCTTCTTAGTGTGTACACACCACTTAGGCACACACTAAGGTTCGGCCTCTTTGCTCTTTGTACACACTTGTTTCACTTTTTGCACACAAGTGAGCTTGGCCTCTTCTTCTTGTACATAAATGGCTATGGCCAACTTCTTGTTCACTATGCACACACACTGTCCACGGCGAGGGTGTTTTCTCCTTTTAGCACACAGACACATGGTGTGTAATTCTCATCACCCGAATCTCCTACTGCCCATATGAAGGCGCGCAAGTGCTTGATGAGCCGTGACCTCCTCTTCTTCAACACTGCCGCGCAAGCCACAACAAACCTCGAGGGCGCGCAAGGTACTTGCGGCCTCGGGTACTTCCTGTCGCGCAAAAGAAAGACGCGCAGGGGACTTCACCCAACCTTCTTGTCGCGCAAAGAAGTTGCGCGCCAGGAACTCCAGCCGCACAAGTAAACTTGCGCGGGGCTTCGACTTCGCGAGGCAGAGCCTCACAGAACACAATTTTTCAATAAAACTTCAGCAAGCCTAAACGAGAGCTCAGCCTCTCTTTTTATAGGCAGTGGTGAGGCGGTGCATCCATGTGAGAAATATTTGATCTCCCGAAGATTTCGGGTATTTCAAGATTTTGCAAATCTTGATATCTTCCTCTGTTTCACACGGCTACTTTTCCTTCTATATTTTTATTTTCCTCCTTCTCGTGCATGCGACTACAAACGCATGAACGGCCTTCATTTAGGCACAAACCATGCACAGAAATAATCCTCATGGCCTCGGCACTTCGTTTGCCTTCGGCCAATACTCGAAATTCTCCATCCAACGTGTGCATGCACATTTTATTGCATGTATATGTTCCTTATAGAGAGACGAGCACAATGGTTCCTTCAGCTTCGAGAATGGTGGCCGGGAACTCAAAAACCATGCTCGGATGGCGCCTGGTTCGTCGGCGGCTCGCGGGTGGCTTCAGGGAAGCCTCGGTTAAGCTCAACGAAGGAGACGAGCCGGGAGTCGTCGGATCGGGCGATCAAATAACCTCAGACGGCCTGGATCTGATCGCCTCGCCGCGGATCAGATGTGCGGCCGAGATCTGGCGCGCGATCGATCGTGCGGCCAGGATGCGCTCCCGGGAATTTTTCCGCGTCCCACATCGAAACGGGGCACGGTTTTGCCGCGGCTTATTACCAAAGCGCTGCCTCTCAACGCTCAGTTGTACTTCCCCCTCCACGGTGCCGCCCCACACCGTTTTCTCCCTGCGGGCGCACTCTGCGCCCACTCTCTGCTCCCTGCGGGCGCGCTACTGGCGCCCACTATGCTTCCTCGGGTGCGCGGGCTTCACCACCGCGTGCCCTCGGGGGCTTATACACGGCCCCGGCCGCGCTCCTCCGGGCATGCCCCAGGCGCCCACATTGTGCCTGCGGGTGTGCCCCCTGCCTCAGGGATGCTGCCTTGGCCTTGAGGGTTCCCCATGGGCGTGGCGACCTTGAGTCCCACATGTGCCTTGGTTGATGACCCTTGGATGGCCTCCTTGGAGGCCTAATTTTTGCCAAAGTAGAGACTTAGGGACTTTGTATAAAAACAAAGTAACCCAAGTTCAAATGCCAAGTGCCACTTCTTCCAAGACATTCTTCCTCTTCATTTCTTCTCATCTTCTTCATAATAATTCCTCCAATTCTCTTCAACATTTATTCATCACTTTGGAATGGAATTCCCGAAGGGTCTTCTTCATCAACCGAGCTCCTTAATCAAATTAAATCTTCAATATTCGTCAATGATCCAATTAGAGGTTAAGTTGGATCACATTCACATTGGCATGCACTAAGAATTAGTACATGGTCTTCTCCAGCTCACTTCATCCACTTAGAAGTTGTGGATGGCTCTCTTCATCTCCCCATGCATTGTCAGTACAATGCATGGTCTTCAATCAATGTTGTGACATTGTATCATCAGGATACAAGTTCTTTGAACTTAAAGATCAGCTCATCAATCGTCTGATTTGACTAGAGAATGTTTCAACCACATCTCCTATGCCACTTAGTGAATCTCCTAAGTGACACGCATCTTACTACCATGGCCATTCTCCTTCACCACCAACACCATCACAACCTTTGGCATTCACATCTTGACAATTCTTGACATCCATTCATTCTAAGACAGCAACATGTCTCATTGACAACAAATGCAACACAGTGCACTTCATATATATTTATAAATAATTATATTTAGTACATTTAATTAAATTTTAATGATTTTAATTAGATAAATAATGAATACATATAGGACTATTATAAAACTTGTACAAAAAATCAAAACTATAAACACCCAATCTGGAAAATATGTAGAATTCAGATCAAGAATGAATATATAAGATATGTATAAATGAAAATATATATGATTAAGGTTATTAATTAGGTGATTAATATACCTATGTTTTTTATACATAGGTCTAATATATGTTCTTGTATTTTTGGACAAGTGGTAATGTTTTTCCGTTTCAAATTCATCTCTGTGGGAAATGTTTGGTATTATGAACATATTATCATTTCTCAGTTTTATAAAAATACATTGTGAAATTTAATATCGTGTAATTAAATTATTGATTTTTTATGAGAAATTTTAATCCCTATAATTCAATATTTTTATTTTAATTACTATCCTTTCTCTAACTAGGGTTTCATGCCTAATATTCCTTAATTATAACTCATGTCTTATTCTGTATATATTTTCTTTCATGTGGAGAATAAATTTACATGAAGGGTTTTAAAAATAATAGAAAAAATTATAATCTATTTTCAATTCAATATATTTATCACTGTACCATATTATTTTCATTCTTGGGTTACCAAAACCATTATAAAACTGAATATTTTCTATGGTGGAAGTACCAAATTATGTTTTGGTAAAATAAAAGAGTGTGTAATTTCCTATAAATGAATCTTGATCTAGATACTAAATTATTTTGTAGTTATGAAATAGATTCACCTATGGGTATTAACCCATGAAAATGGTTGGTTGAGACTTTAATCAATAATCACTATAAGAAACACTTAGTGGAACTATGTCTATACACTAGGCTAGAAACTCTAGGGGAATATGCCTTGGAAAAGTCACACACTCTTAATGAACTCGGATATGGTATTTTTCTTACCATTTTCTAGGTATCCTACCAATGAAAACTATATAACCCAATTAATATATTTCATTTATAACCCATTATAATGAGACCCCCTCAACTATAGTTGATAGATAATTGTACTTCCTTTTCCTTTAACAAAACCCCCACATCTTCTATGTTGATTATGTTATTCTCTCCTAGAAATCCATATTATTATTTTCAATGGGGTAGTATTTATTTCTATGTTTTTTATTATATATATATATATATATATTCATTTATTTTTTCATTTATAGGTTCCCTAATTAATGGTATGAACTTTCATGAGGAATCTTATAGTGAATTCATTTAACTTATTCAAGTGACAATTGTAGAATATAATTATATTTACCCTTTAGGCATTGATTGGTCTCATGAGTCAAAAACATCCTTGTTTATGGTGTATTATGATTATTATATCAATATAGTGTCTTTGAATGAGGCTTTTATATTTTCTTTTTTATTTCTATAATTATAAATTCCATCTTTTGTGATTACTAATTATTGGTATCGATGTTTTAATTTATTATCCTTAATATTGAATGTCATCAGATTTTGTAAAATTAGGTCTAATTTTTTTATTACTACCATATCACTTGTGAAATATTTATCTTGTGGTTGATTTTTTATGATACTCTTTACTAATAATTTGATCTCACCCTTAATTATATTAACTTTTTTTATAAAATCATGTGCATAAATGTGAGTATTTTTTAAAGATATAATGTAATGTACAATAATGAGATCATAATGAATTTTTCTTATAACATATGTCTTCAAAAGTATTTTATGTTTTTATCTAGTCATCCAATACTACAGATCAATTATATACTATGAGAAATATTTTATTCTAAATAAATAATGTAATATAAATACAAAATATAGTTTTCTGGAGTTTGGGATATTGTATTTTTTATTAGATCAATATTTATAAGAATCTTGGGAACTATATTTATAAGAACACAGTTAGATAGAAAAATTAACATGAAACCCCATCATTATTTATATGAGAAATTGTAGAAACGTTAATTGTATTTTACAATTCAATATAATTATATGATTATGTGCATGCCATTTTTTAATTATTGTATCAACTTGCAGGAGTGGGATCTGTATTAACTGTCACTGTTAATGAAAGTATGTTTCCCTTATACATGTTAATAAATCAAGAGTTGAGGCTAATCAAATCATAAAAATATTATGGAATTTTAACCAATTTAAGACAAATAATCTCACCCAAATAGAGTGTCCAACTAATCCGCAACATGTTATAACTATGATAGAAAAAATCATATGACAAAAACATCCATAATTTGGTGTAACTGATAATGTATTTTTATTTGAACAATAGATCCATTCCCTAATGAAAATCAATCTCCATTTAGTAAGTATTGAGAATAAAAAGAGTAATTATATTTGTATATTTTTTGAATGTTGATAAATATATTTTTGGTTATTAATTCATGAAACTAATTAAAAAGATGATCTAATGAAAATGGAATGTTTAAATTTTTAAGGATTATTTTTATGAAAATTTATTTCCCCATGAGAAAATTGTAGAAATATAATGTCTGTTCATCAGTCATATAATAAAAAAGTGGAAAAATTTGATGAGTATGAGTATTAAGTTACCATGTGATATGGAAATTATTTGGAAATTTTATGTAGACTAGAAAATAAGATATATAATTTCATTTTATCTTTAAAACAAATAATTTGAAGGGCCATGGTCTCTAAATAGTTTTCATCAAATTTGTATATAGTTTTATAAACTATAAAGATGAAAAGTGTTTTCTACAGGCTATATGTATTGATGATAAATCAAGAGAGTATGTGGTTGGCTGAGAAAAATTGGAAGAATAGTGTGAATAAAGATAATAAATGATTTATGGTATTTTCCACATGTGAAATAAATGGGTAGAAACACCTCCGGTTTCCATGAAGTGGACATGAGCTTGTTACAAGATTGGATAAAAATTATCTCATGCCTGAAAATGTAAAATAATAGATAAAATTATTTATTTTAAATTAAATAAGTATTTAGATAAGGGATATTATACAAAAAAATAACAATCATCATGGTAATTTACTATAGAAAATCCCAAGAGATTCTGGACAAGAATATTTGAATACAACAGATGACGTCAATTTTCATAATGATGTGATGGTAGGTACTATGATATTATACAAAAAAGTGATTGAGTTCTATCTCTATCATGTTTTTATGATTGACATGATCGAAATTGATTCTTATATTGTCTACCTGTTGAAAACTGAGGATATCACAACTCCTTGTAAAATCACCTATTTAGTTTGTATTTGTAAAAGTTAATCAAAAATCATTTGGATATTTCTCATATCTGGTGGGATGGTAATATGGCGGGTGAATTCATTAAATCATGTAAAACTATAGATATTCCTAGATTACTCTTCGCTAACAAACTCTCTCTTCCCCTAGAGTGTGTTAGTATTCTCTAGGTTGATACCCTGGGGATCCATTATTTCATACCCCTTAACCCTTTTGGGACTTTCCCCTTATATTAATATTTTTTAAAATTTTATGGATGTTTATATTCAATTTTTTGAAGAAATAAATATTTCTTACAACCCAAGTGATAGAGGTATCCATTAAGACACTATGTTTAAATTTTATAACAAATATGTGTTAGTCCCTTCTAATTATAATTTTTGGGAATATGATATTGTCAAACTATGTTATTATACATGTTGTTTCATTTCATTTGATTGTTGGGGTAGATTTTATTTCAATGGAAAATGGAATATTTTATTTCTAAGAGAATGATATTGAATTTTATTAAGGATAGTTATAGTATAGTTTCTTTAGATTATAAAATTAATTATCTAGATCATGAATAAATACTCCCCAAAATTATATCCTAAATGGAATTCTAGGATTATATGAATATAATATGTGATATATGTATAAGGATACATCATAGAAATATAGGATATTTGTATGGTATAACCATTAATTGTTGTTTTCCTAGAATAATTACATGGTCATACACAGGATCATGAAGTCGATTTGTCAATTGAACTCATTCATAATCCAAGGACTATATATCAAATTACATATATTATTGAAATAATGTAGTTGGTGGAGCTGAGGAAGTATTTTCAAGAGTACTCTATGAATTGATTTATAATCCCATAGGTTTCACCAAGGGGAGGCCCTGTTTCATTTATGGAAAAAAAATGTTTAGCAAATGATATTGTGTATTGATCATTATGATATTAATATCATTAATAAAAAGAATATGAATCCTTTTACATGCTTTTATAACATAATTGATCAACTTAAAGGATTCAAATAAAGATAAATGAATGATCATCTCTCCATTAATCATATTTTAAGGGTTTATAAAGATAATATACTAAAATGACATTTTAATCAAGGGATGAACTTTACTTTATGATATTTTTTTCTAGATTTACTGATGAACCGTCTATGTTATTGGATCTGAATAATGTTTTATTCATGGAATATCTTGATGCATTTGTTATTGTTATTATCTAAAAATATTGAGATATGCTCTGTGATTTATTGAGATCATTAAATTCAAATATATCTAAGTTTAGATACCTTCATATGTAAATAATTTTTTTTATAAATATAGTAAATATGAATTTTAACATTATTTTTTTCAATTCATAAAAAAATTATACACAAATTGAATATATTTTTTATTTTAAATTAATAATGTAGTACATGAATGTCCTAAACTGATTAATAAAACCGATATCTGACTATTCCATAGTTTAGCATGCTACTATCAATGGTCTACAAAAGCATTTTTCCTACTGGAAAACCATTTAAACAAATTAACATATAAAGGGTTAAAATTAACATAGTCATGGAAATATGAGGAATGTTTTGAAGATATAAATAAGAAACTGATTAATGAACTAAAATTTATTTTAACATAAATTAAATATTTATCTGTGATATATAGAGATGCATTGAAAATAATTGTTTTCATCCTTATGCAGAATGATAGGGTGCTTTCTAATGCCTTGAGGAAAATGAAAATCCCTGAACAAAACTATCCTAATCATTATATTGAGATAGAATACATAAAATATTATATAAATTAATAAATAAACAATCACTATGAAAAAATATTTTATATATAAATTGAACATAATATTTGATGAATATCTTCACTTAGTAAGTGGTCTACATGAGGAAAATAACATAGTTGGAACTACTCAAGGATTATTATTAAATAACACACTAATAATTTAGGAAGAGAAATATCTTGGATGAAATATAGTGTTGGAGGGAATATTTATCATCTAATATAATGATAAATAAAAAACTATATATTAATATCAAGTAATGATGTGGCTGGTGATATTTTGTAAGGGGTCCTACATATCTTTCGTAATAATGTCCAAACTATCCTTACTATAAAATATTGATATATCCCAATAAATTGACTAAGATATAAACATAATATGATATAAAAAATTAATTTTATATTTATAGATATAATTTAATAGATGGATTTTTCAAGTTTTGGAAGTGGTTATGAATTCCATAAATAGTGGAGTTGGATAAGGATATTCTAGATAAATAATTTATCTCAAATTTCATTATAAAAACAATTTGTATAAATATGTATACCGATTTAAAATAAAATTTCTAATGGGATGGTATGATGTGTAAAATTATAGACTATAAGTCTAAATACATAGTATTCTAGCATGTAAACATTGAGAAATGAAATCCAATAGGATTGAATAATCCTCTATTATACTTATATTAAAGATGAACAATTTCATAATGGAAATTTTCACTATATCCGCATATACTCCAAGGAATAATGGTACTATACATGTAAACATTTATAATCTTAAAAATCTCATTCATTTCATATCAATATTAGAATATAAACACCACAAATTCTATACTCGACTCTATATTAATGAAAATAATAAGACTTTATGGGAATGTTTGTCTACTATCTAAAATCATGACCCTAAATTCACTTAAAAATTCTATGATATTATTCAATAACTTTGAGATACCATTATGCTCTAAATATACGATCTTACAAGAAAGAATATTTGTTTGAAAGAACTATAATGAAATTTGAAGACATTTTGAGATTGTTTTATCTTGACTTCATCGATATGTTGGATGAGTATCTACCATTATAGAAATTTTCATATAATAATAGTTTCTATTTGAAGATCCAAATGGAACCATATAAATCATTACATATGAAAATTTGGTGTGCTAAAACCCATTCAATGTGATATTGAGAAATAAATATTGTTTCTCCAAATATTGTGGATAGTTTGATTGATAAAATACAGGCTATTAGAGATCATAATAAAGTATCCAATAATATAAAATGTGTTATGATCAATATCGAGGAATGACATGGAATTTAATGTTTGGGATCTTATATTGTTTAGTGATTAACCATGGAATTGAATTGTGATATTAGTTAAAAAAAGTAAAGTTATTCCCTTGGGATGTTGGGAATTTTAAAATAGTAGAATGAATTAGATTTGAAACATATTAATTTTTTATTCCAAAAATACTTTATAAAGTACATAATAGCTTATATGTTTCATTATTGGGGAAATAAATTCTAGATATAATGCATGATCTCATATATGAGGGAATAAAATTGGATCCTGACTTATCTTGTAAGAATTATCATGTCCATATTATTGACACTAAAAAGATAAAATATTCTAGAATCAGGAAACATGATTAGTGAAACATATATGAATATATCAAAAAACATATTAGGAAACATTTGAGACTGATGAATCTATGATGAAATATACAAATTTATATAAAATTTAATATATACAATAATTTTTATAATGAAATTATTTATGTGTGAGAGATTATGTTTCCTAAGAACCTAATGTAATAGTTTGACATGAGATCATCGAAAATCATTAAAGATACATTATTCATGAGTATATTTAAATATTTAATATCTAGATGTTAAAATTTTACATTATAAAAATCAAATACATTTTAGATATAATGATATAATATTAAGATGAATTTTTTGGGTTTTTTATAAAAAATTATTTTTTAGGTGAATACTAAAAATTTAATTTTTATAAAAACCATGATACTTATGACATATATATGATGTAAGTATAAACTAAAATGAAAAAAAAGTTTAATTAATTAATAATTAATTTAGTGAAAAAAAATGATCTTTTTAAATTATCCTTTGATTTTTTAAATACTATGTTTATTTTTTTGATCTTCTTAAAATAATACTTAATAGTAAACTATTTTTTCTATTATCATTAAATATATTATTTTATAAATTAATATTTGGTTTTGGGTTTCCATTAAAGACTCATAACATCCACATTTTTATTATCAATCAATTTTACTCATTAAAATAGGTATCTGTGATAAATTAATCATATATATACATCTAAATACTAAAACATTATTTTTATAAAAACTGTAATTACTATATTAAGTGTGTATATTTTAAAATTATTTGTTCACGCCATTTGAAATGTAATTTAAGGATCTAAATATTTAAAATAATAAGATTATATTTTCTTCAAATGGAAAAAATTATATTTTTTTATTAAATTTAATTACTCTAGTTAACAATTAATTACCAATGTCAATAAAAATAAGGGTAGAAGTTGTAATGTTCAAAAAAAATTAAAACCATCAAAAATTTTCTCAAAATGGGGCAGAAGAGGTGATTTGTTTACCCAAAGTCACATTAACCTCCACTTATTATTTATTTTTCTATTTATACTTGAATGATATCTGTATATTATAAGAATTGTATGGGTTACTCTGAAAACTACCAAACCTTTAAATTATAACATAATAACACATAAAAAACTATAATAATTATCTATTGAATGTATTTATTATTGAATCTCTATCAATATTTTCCTCTTAAAAAATTTTTCAAAGTAAAAAATCATATTATCACTATTTTTCAGCATAATCCCTTCATTTCCATGTATAATTCTCAGGAAGATCCTTGTATTTGAGGTGAGTTTTATCCATAACATAGCTTTAAGTCATAATAATATTCATTAAAATTTATTCCAAACACACTAAAATAATGATATTATTATACTATATATATATAAATGCTGATAAATTAATGTGAATATAATGATCTACTCATCTATCTTATCCATTAAGAAAAACGAAGTCACCATTCAGTTGTATATGTAGTTTACCTCCACTATGAGAAACAAAATTCATTATATCTCCCATAAATGATAGTTCCTAAAATCTATTTAATGATAAAATTTATTTTTTATTGTATAATTTAGGTTTTTGTATATGTATTAGGATTTCTTTTTAATGATATGGTTAATAAATGATCATCGTCAATTCAATCATTCAAAAACAACCATGCCTAGAGGATTATATTTTATTCAATTTTTTTATTATTTTCAAATCTATTACATAATATTATAATATCTTTTCAATTCTGATATATGACCCCAAAAACATGTAAATATGATCATTATTCTTATGGTCTAATGAAATTACGACAATATAAACTCACAATCATTTATTTTTTTATAGTATGATCATGTTCTGATTAGTTTAACCACTTACATGAACAACGCTGTGAATTTATAACATGAATGAATAAAAGAGAAAAAATATTTTTATAATATAAAAATATTCTGTATATAATTATAGTTTTATGAATCTGTAGATTCTATATCAATATTTAATTTAAATTTTATAGAAACATTCATCGATCATTAAGAATCACCAAAACATTATTATTTTAGATTTCATATTCAAGGATAATGACTAAAAAACTCATGAATATAATTTTAAATGTAATAAAAAAAAGAATCATAATGATTACTTTAATTACTTATTAATGATGAACATTTTAAGAAGAGTTAAATAGGACATAACTATTTTGAAATTAGTATAAATTATGAAAAATAAAAATTCTTGATATAGAAAATAGATATAATTCATATCAACAATTACTATCAATGAAGATTATAATATAAAATATATATGATAAATGTTAAAAATTAATTTATTAAGATATCAACCTATTTTTTCTAGTTGGTTATTGTACGATAGATTAATTTGGGGAACTAGGTAAGGTAATTTCCATCTAAAATTATCCTTTATGGAGAATATTTGGTATTATAAAAAATATATAAATTTTATTTTGTATATAATAAATATTTTTAACTTTTATATATTTATATTAAATATTTCATGATATTTAAATATTAATTTTATTCACTCCCATTCTAGTTGTTTTGATTGAGTTACTACCCAATCTATAAGTGGGGTTTTTCAATATCAATTTTCATTCTCTCGGAGACATGTTACATTCACCATCAATTTTATTCTCTATAGTGCATAAATTTAAATGGATGTTGTTTTGAAATATTAATCATGAAATTTATTGGATTTACATGTCTATATTATTTTCCCTATTGTATTTTCATTTGATTATTGAATTAAAAATAATAATTATAAATGTCAATCATTTCAATAGTGGAAGACCCATCATATGTTTTGGTTAACTAAATGTATCTATAGTTTTCTAGAAAATATATTCCTATACATATATTGGAATGTTTATATGGTTGTTTCATTTATTCACCTTGGGGAAAAAATAAAATTATTGGTTGAGCATTGACTCAATCATTAACCTAATATGTTTTTAGAGGTAATTAGACTACACACATAGATATATATTACTGAGGGATGTATTTTTTATCATTAAAAATATATTAATAAATAAATTATAATGGATCTTTCATACCATTACCTTGGTCACCTACCAATAAAAACTATTGAAACCTATTATTGTCATATTTGGATATCTTGTCGCATTGGAAGTACACTATCCATGATATATCATTGATATGTGTACTTACTACAACATTAAAAAATTCCCCACAAGAACTAATTTTATAATATTCTCATAAGAACCAACATTATTCTATTTAATGGAGAAGTATTTATCTTCCATATTTCCTATTATACAGATATCAAAATTCTATCTAGTGATAGGTCCCTTATGGAGTGGTAAAAAATATCATTAAGAATCACTTGGCAATTCATTGATCGTAATCATGTAATGAATGGGGCATGAAATTATATATTTCTCAATGCATTAACATGTCTAATAAGAAAAACAAATATGGGTTTTAGTATGTAACTCTTTGCATACTAGTATATTATCTTGGAACAAGGCCTTTATTGGATGCTTTTATTACACGCATCATGTATTCCATTAAAATGAGATCAATGACTATTGTTATCCATGCTATTAATTATCATTGTGGATATATAATTAATATACTTTTAGTTGATATTCTGTTTATATTTTTACTCATTCCATCTATATAAATTATACCGTATTTATGTCATGGTAGATTCCACTCTATTCTCCTCCATACTAAGCGTCAAATATTTCCCCTGTTTGTTTTCCATTCCCCATGAAAACTAGAAAAAAACTCTGAGTAACTTAAGATATATGATTAAAGGATTAATAATTTTATTAGAATATGTTTTTATTATATATTATCTTTAAAATGTAATATATGTATTCATCTAGTCTTCCAAGACTAATATCTAGAAGGATCAAAGGGTAACTCAAGTATTATATAATTATAATGTAATATAACTATTGGCTCTTGGTTTCTGGAGTTAGTGATGTTATATATGGTGGGGATCACAAAAATCCTTGGGTTTAATTTTTTGATGACTCTTTAGTGATTAATCATAATATGGGGGCTTATGCACTATCTTAAAGATGTTTTTGGTCACAAGAGGGTATCTCATCATCTTTTAAACATTGTGTCTAGTATTAATAATTTCATTGTTAAATCGTTTTTCGAATTTGGAGAAGAAACTTGATTAGTTTTATATTAATTTACATCCATTTCAATATTGGAGATATGGTTTGATGACTACTATGGATTCTCAAGTATGCGAATAATTATAATAAAGATTTTATAATGACTTTAAAACTTATTGGTCATCATTTTAAGTGGGAATATAAATTATTGATTCAGATAAAGTGATAGATCATTAATTTATTTTAAAATTATAATGTAATCATTTTAACATATCCAAATGATATTATTATAATTTATTTTAAACCTAATCAATGGTATAGGTACTCAGGTGAGCATCGAAGAAGCGATGGACTTCCTGGGAGATTAACTTTCAATTGTTTCGTCCATTCACATAGTGAAATTAGGGTTGTCACCATTACCAAAATGTGAATATGGGTTGGTTACCTCCACCATATAATTTAGTTGACTAAAATTCTTGATCACACTATGAAAGGTTGTTGGATGTTTATTTAGTGGTGGTTTAGGTTTTGAAATTTTGTTCAGGATATGAATCATTAATGGACACCTTTTGGGACAAAAAATGGGGTTTCGTGCTATGAAACAATCATGGTTGAAAACATTTAGTCAATGAAATTTCATTTAGTCTATGAATTGTGTTTATTCGTAGGTTTTTAATTTTTTACTTTTGCTAGGTTGTCCATACTGAAACTATTATGTTAATTTTAAATATATCTCCCTCTCTAGAATGGATGAATAAGGAGGGATCTCAAAATTATCCTCCTTTATTCCACCTATTATTTGGGTGATTCTTTGTGGGATTAATTTGGTTTTAATGTTACATTCCTCCTCAGTTTTCCTCCCATATTATTTACACATGAAGTATTGTTTGGTATCTTTATTTTATCATTTCAACAGTGATTCAAGCCATGCATTATTGAATTTGAATATTTCAGTTAGAATCGAGTATCTGATGGATATAGGACATCCCAAAAACATTGTTGCATGTTATTTCTCAGTTTTTGGTTGAAGATATGTTTCTCAGTAAATTTAATTATGGGTATTAGAGAAATTCAATGACTTTGATTTTTAATTAGGTGACACGTGATTGTGATTTAACTATTATCGTTCTGAGGGGTGTTTCGCAAACCATCCTTAAGTGCATGGTTCCAATTTTTATGTTATAAAAATTCTTGGTGTGTATTTTTTTGTAACACATATTTATAATTTTAAATTATTAATTAATTATAGATAGTTATAATTAATTTCATTTTATATTGGCATCATATAGTTTCCCAATACAATGTGAATTGAATTGTGGTGTTTTTCTAGGCTCTATAGAGATCGATAGGGGTTTAACTCTATGTTAAAGGTACATGGAACCTATAATACAATACCTTGTGTTTATTATTTAGGAGTGTGTGTGTGTGCATAAATTTATTAAGTATTTGAATGAGGATTTGGGACTGATGTTTCCATGAGTTTATTTAAAAAGGGAGTGTTCGACATCCTAGACTTTTATTTAGTTCTTAGTAGTATATAGGTGATTTTGGATTCCTTAAAGACTATGTGAGAAATGGGAAATGGCTTTAAAAAATCTTGAGAGATGCATCTAGGCATTATTTTGATACCGTATAAGATAAGAGATATCATAATATTGGGTCTCATAAATAGTCAGGTGGGAATGGGTGGCTTGTGGTTGAATACTCATGAGTGTGATGGTTATAAATATCATCCATGATGAGGAAAACCCAAAAAGTTTAGAGGTGAGACATCAGATTCACTTGGCATGAGAGAATCCCTTCAACCCTTGGTAATGAAGATGGAGAGGGGTTTCCATAATGTTGATGGTTGAAAAATATCCTAGATGATATGTAAGATGAAACATAGTGATGGTAATGGGATCTTCTTGAGAACATGGAACAATGATTCCAAGGAGAAATTTAGAATTTTGTATTGGGGTTGTCCTTATGAAGTGATAATTAGAATGACCACAAATCATAATAAGGTTTTACCATACCTGAGGAGGTCATGGTCGGGATGTTACTATTGGTTTTGGTATCATTGAGAGTGTAAAATGTGATTTAATATAAATAACTAGAGTCTGAGATGAGTTGAGGGGACAATAGAGTATTCTTTATTGAGTGAGTCATGTGTTGTTGTGTTGTGAGAGTTCAGTTGGATAGTTGGCCTAGAAGTGGTGACTTAGAGAGCTATGTGATGGGTTGTAGAACCTATTTCAAATAATCATGCGATAAGAAATAGATTCATTTATAGGTATGATAGGTTCTAATTAATATCCTCACCAAGAATGATATGGAATTTGAGGGACTAAAATGAGTGAGACGGAAATACATATTGTGAATAAATCATGAACATCCCAAAGATACATGGTTTTATTGAGGTATTTTTGTCTACCATGAGATAGAGGATTGTTCCAGGAAGAGGATTGGTTATCCATGACTATGAACATTTCCTTGATAAAGAAGGGAGATCCATAAGTGATATTATTGGACCCAAGGAAAAGATGTCAGACTATAATGATTATGATAGTGTATAGAATTTGATGTGATGCGATACTAGATAATGGGATTGTAGTAAGTGAAGTTTGGATTGTGTTGGAATATATTTATTATTATTGATGATATAAACCTTGAGTGATATATTTATGGCCGATCATTGGATATGCATCCTTCCCAGTGAGATTATTTGGTCATGATGCTCAGTAAAGCTTCTTACTGTAAGTATGTAGAAGAAAATACATATATAATTGAATATCTATAGTCATTCGTTATGGTTTTTACTTGTAGAATGAGGAAATGAAGAGTTTCCTGTATGATTGTGAAGTAGGTATGGTTATGTGTTTTATATTACGAGTTTTCTTTAAATAAAAAGTAGGATATGTGTTTCTTTCTAGCTATTGTGGTGGCATGGTTTTCACATGATGAATCATAGGGATTTTTTATAATTTTTATTTCATTTCCTTATGACTAAATATAAATATATAGTCATATATTAGGATTTATTAGTGATTCCAAATAATGTTATGTTCCCACAGATGGCATGGGAACTCTGGTGCATGTGAAAACATTATGCTTACTTTCTAGTTTAGTACTGGTTGTGTAGAGGTTCGGGTTGGTGATACTCAATGTGTATTTGGGTATTGAATTGAGGACAAGGGATGGTAGTAGGAATAAAGAGTTATTTTGTTTTCATATAACATCATCCTGATTGGTTATTTGGGTATAATTATTATAACTAAATTATGTATTTTATTTGATGTGTTTATTAACTCAATGTATATTTTTGTGGATGTTTTATTATTTATTTTCAATGCTCACTATGACATTGGGTCTTAGAGTCTCCAATGAATGTTTTAGGCCCCCTCCAATAGTCAAAATCCACTAGAATACAAGGATTATTCTATGAGGAAATGTGGAATCTTCTTCCCAGGCACTGGTGAGTTACGCAGAGATTTGGAATTTCAGTATTGATTATCAAATCTATTAATGTTATAGATGCATCAAACTTGTTATGTGAAAAGTTTCCTTGGTAATTATATTTCACCTCAATCCATCTGTAGGTTGTATATATCATGAATTAATTTCTCTTTTTCGTTTAGCTCCCCATTTATATTTGATTTATTGGAACATTCAATTATGTTATAATTATAATTTTAATAATTATGCATTCCATCATAATAAGATAATTTTTTATTATCTCAATGATTGTGTAATTCCATTATTTTTTCATCCGTGGATACATATTACCCACTTGGTATCAGTAATATAGTATTAGTTAATTATGATTTTTTTCCAATTATGTATTTTTTTTATTACATGATAGATTAAGTTATATGATACCCTTACTATGAATATGAGGTGTCCAATTTCTTATTGTTTACTTTTTCCTCAAGATCTATAAATAATATGACACATGAATTAAGTATAATAATGTGGAAAAAATAAACATAGATTAATTTTCCTAATGTATGTTACATTTTTGTTATTACATAATGTTCATTTATTTATCTAATCTCCACAAACATCAAAAAAATGGATCTTTTATAATATTATCATATGTATTCTATAAATTTATAATTTAATAACCATCATTTTCAGGTTATTGAATATATGGTGTTATAGAAATTTATTTATTTATTTTGGATAGGAATAAAGTTTTTAGATGATTTTTTGTCATAAATTGTGTTTATATATATCCTGGTACTATTTAACAATTATATATGTGAATTTTTTATATTAAATGTATAATTAAGTATGTTGTGTTGTATCAGGTTCCCAATAAATTTATGATTACAACCAAATAGGTGTTTTGCGGGTTTTGAAATGTGATTTTCCCATTTTTCCCACAACTATAAACTATATTCTAGTTTATTGAGATTCTACTAGAAGTTAATGATTCTTACTTTATGTAGACCTTTTCAATCATTTCACTGGGATACATTGGATTTGGAGAAAGGATTAATTAGAGAGGTACTCATTTGGCTTCCACTCATCCTATTAATAAATATGGTGATACATGGTTTATTAAGAATAGTTATTTATACTGGAATTGGTCAATATTTTATTTTCAATTACATATACTCATTTTCAAAGGCTACATAAAATTTTTACAAATTGTTATAGGGTATATATGTTGGGATTATATTGTTCATGGGGAATCTATTGATTTTCATGATGTTCGACCATTTTCCTGATAGGGGATGCTCAAGAATGAGTATTTTCACACCCTTACTCAGTTTTTATTGTGGGATATTAACTATAAATGTTTTCTTATATTTTAATTTCTTTAAGATATATATCACTTATAAATTTGATAGGGAATTCGAGATATTACACATAAAGGGACATGGAATTTTCACTAAGTCGTATCATGAAAGGATTCATTGAATAGAGAGTTTTAATATATTATTCATATTTGAATTATTTATGTTGAATTAATCATATATTTTCATAATTAATTAGCTAGGAATCAGGTAAAGAGATGGGGAACCATGATCATAGAAATTATTGATTTTGAATTAGATTAACTGAAAAAACTAGGAATGATGGGTTAACTCCACTTGTTAGTTATATTGTACCTAATATTAAAATCATTGATTGTCTTTATATTCGGGGGAAATGTGTTATAATTGAATGGTCACTAATGTAAAAGTCACTATAGTGAATATTGATTGACTTTTTCAACGATGATAATTAGATATGGACCATTTGAAGATGTACATATAATTTTCTTAAGGAAGAAGGAATTGATGGAATAATTAAAAATAATGTAAACATATTATCCTTGGGGCTAGTAATTAAAAAATATTCATTGAGAATATTACTTGTTTTGTGGTTAAAAATAAAGGGAATATGTTAGTATCTTGTTTCTATTTGATAGGTTTATTCTAGGAGACAGTTATTCTATTGGTGTTTTAATGTTGAGATTACTATATAAGGTATGTGGTGTGTTTGTATTATCACTGACAAAAAATTAGAGTAATTTAATCTATGTTCTTTGGAATAAACCATCAATGTATTTTAATGGAGGATGTGGTTTTAAAAATTCAAAAATGGTTAGACTGAGATATAATTTAATTGATTGGAAATTTCCAATCAGAGTAGAAAACAAGGATGATTACCAAATAATGGTTCACTTATGGAGGGGGTTTAGGGTTTCAATATAAAGAGGTATATTTTCTAAAATATCACCATATAAATAAATATAGATTGAGTCCATTAATATTTAAAAGGATTTCCTACTATGAGTAGGATAATTTAGTTGATTCCCTAGTTTAATCAACATGAGAGAAAATGTATAATAATAATAGGATGTGTATTATTGGTAATGTGATCATGTGGGAGATAATATAAGAGTATAATGAGTGATGACTAATGCGGTTTTTATTCATGTATGTGTTCTTGGAATGGATTTTTTATTGTCAAAGAGATAATAGTTATGTGGGTTGTGTGACCTGAAGAATTTAATAAATCCTAGTAACTTGATTGGTGTGTATTTAATGATGCAAGTGTTTTTTAGCATATATCATTGGGTTTCATGTTCAGGTAACAAAACAAAGATTCCCTAGAGACCATAATGTTATCATTACCATGTTTCATCTGATTTTAGGATCCAAGGGAGATAACATAACCATATATATTGTATGTTTTTTTTTGTGATCAATTTAGTCTCAAAGGATGAGATGACCTATTATTGAGCTACACTATGAAGTGTTCCTCCCTAAGGGAGTAAGGAATGTTTTTTCCCTCTAATGATAAAGATATACATATTGAAGGATGTCAGATTAATTGAGATAATACATGAGAAAAAACAACCATATATGTGACGTATATTGAAGGGAAAACTCATTTCCATGAAACATGAAAACAATCTAAATCATAACCAATATTTTATAAATTTTCATAGTGTCCATATTTCTAAGGTTATATATTTTCCAATATAAAAATACAATTATTCAACAGAAGCTAAATAGAGTGGGGTATAATATCATTTTTAATTTATTAAAACAATATAGATTGGTTATATGATTCCTCCTATGTTTTATTAAAGGCTATATTATGTTATTCATAAATTCACAGACAGTAATTTTTTATATATTATGTGCTCATTTTTTTCTTCATTGTTGATTTTCATACTGACACCCTGTATGCACACCTTGATGGATGTGGAACATATTTATTTTAAATCTAGGATAGGGAATGTGATCAAGGATTGGAGTTAAATTAGAAACAATTATTATTGACATAAAAACTTTTCCTTTTGGAAAATCTTACATAATTTGACACAAAAATAAAAATAAAAAAACTCACTTATTTCCATAATCCAAAATCATGTAAGTGATTTTAATGACTAAGTCCATAGACTATGAACACAATAATGGTGCCCTTTTCTCTTATTGGTGAGATAGTAGGTTGATAATAATGACTGTTCCATGACCATAAATCATGAAATGTATGAATGTAAGCTATGACTATAGCAATACGTAACCACAATATAAAATTTGTTTAATTTTAGATTTATTGTTATTAAATATAAATTATTAATTATATATAAATTATTATATATTTAATAATAATTATAAGTTATTTGTAATGAAAAATAAATTTCATTACAATTTATTATTTATTTTCTACTTGATTAATTTGTTTATATTAAAAATTTACTTCCTAAGATGCCATCCATCAATAAAATAGCTCAACATAGTCTATCCTAACTCACTAAGAAATAAAAACTCTATCAAATGAATTCTCAGGACATAATATTTCATCAAATTGCTTTTAAACTATTTTAAAAATAGAATACATTATGTGAAAGACTAATGAAATAAATTATAGAATCTGAATTATTTATTAATTATTAATATTTAATCGTTAATAATATTAATTAAGGTCTTATTATTAGTTATTGGTTATAAGCTATTATTTATGAAGTTACATTTTCTAATTATTTTGGAATATCACATATTTTATGGTGACCAATATAGTATGAATATTAATTAATAATTCAAAACACTAGTTTTTTAAAATTATTAATAGCTACAAAATAATAATATATAATAATGAATATTTATTTGCTAATAATTTATAATTAAAATTAATTAAATAATAATTAATAGTTTTCTGTTTCTCATAATTTAAAATTTTAATTATTAGAAATTCAAAAATATTTATTATTTATAAATAAATACAATTCCCTTAATGTAAATATTTAATTATTAACTATCAATCATTTTTTACATTTAATTCTTACATAAATTTTATTAATTATAAATAATAATTGATAGTTCCCAATTTATATTTTCATTTCATAAAAAACTAATAATTGATATTTACATATCCAAATATTAATCAAATTTCATTAATATTAATAATTATGAGTTTTTTTATATTTTATAATAAATATGTAGATTTTAATACATATTAATTATTGAATGTAATATAAAAAATAATAGTTATTGTTAATGATTAAAAATTACTAATTGGTTAAAGTAAATATTAAATATGTTATATTTTAAAACTAATAAATAATAATTATTTCCTATTAACTAATAACTAATAAATAATAAATAAAATTTTGTAATTAATAACATATATAATTGGTTGTAATTATTTAGTTGTTCATGATTAACAAATCATAATGAATTATAATTAATAATTATTAATTAATGACTAAAAATTAAATATTGATAGTTAAATATTAATTATTAAATATTAATGAATTGATACTGTATAGGGTCAAGAACCATTATAAATAAAAAAATAATTGTAAGTATAGGGGGTTAGAATAATAAAATATTCCATCACCCCAAATGACAAAAAGAAAAACCATAGAGTCCAATGGAAACATGTCGCAAAAACCTTCTTAGAGAAGTGGTTGTCCATGGACATCTAAACACATGGCGTTGAATTCCTAATACAGATTCTAAGACCATAGGTATATATTATCATAATTTCCTCCCCCTATCAACATGTACTTTTTATACTTCTATATGTTTTAATAGGTTTATATGAATCCATATGATCAATTGAGTCCTCTTTCATTGAACATGATCATTATTCTAGTCACAACCTCACAATTGAAGGATGGAACTTGTATTATAACAATATAATCACTATTTCCATAATTCAGTAACCACCATTGATTAGAAGAAGAATCATGTGAGTAAAACATAAAAAAATAGTTAATATGCATACCACATCAAGGGTTTTAACCATGTTTTTGTACCTAGTGAGTTTAGTTTAATAGGTGCATAAACCCATTCAAGTTGAGAACTAAAAATGTTTCTAATAGTATATTGAGAGGTATTATCGTATCATATAAGGTAACTATAGTTCTATCCTCAGCCTATTCTTGAGTAGAATCCACTATAATGGTAAAAATAAAATAATTTTGTGATAAAGGTAACACCTTACAGTTATCTTACCTTGTTTATCTCTATCTCGCTCCTTTAGTAGCTCATATAGAAAAAAACCCATCTTATCTATTAGTTTCTAGAAATATGGGGCCTCTAACATCCTTTAACCATTGTAATCTCTATTTTTCTACTACTCTAATAATAATAGATAATCGACAATTTTTTGATCATTTTTTTCAATATTTGATTGCCTATAAGAATCAACTTTGACCTTGTATTCCTCTTCATATTCACTAACTGTATCATATTTAAAATAAAATTTCATTATGCACAATATTGTCCCAAATTTTATCTATCATGCTATTATTAATAGTAATACTCATTACCTCGTTATACATGGACGTAGACCACACATTTTGATCCACACATATGCCATATGAGTCTTTAGAACAATATGGACTAGCATATCCACTAGAGGTCTTCAAATGGAGACCATCATTAAAGGGGGATACCAAATTAGTAACACCATCATCTAAGGGAGTTATGACAATAGTTGGTATATCTAGATTGAAAATATTCAATTAGATGTTATCATCCTCTCAGAACTATCCTTTTTCCTAAACATTATAGCATCTCCTCTGTATGTGATCCTCGATTATGAAATTTTAAGGATGAATTATCCTTTACCTTCTTCTTAATTGCATCATAATTCCAATTCAAGGAGTAAATAAAGAAGAAAATATCCTTTCACACATTATAAATAAAATTACCAATAGATTGAAAAGATATACTTAGAGTGGGAAAACAATCAAGAATAATCATCAAATCCAATTCATTGGAAAAAGGGGACATTATTTTATTTTCTATTAAGGAGGAACTAATTTTTACCTGAACTAATATGCGATAGGTGTATCTATACCCATCCACCTTCATTGTTTTTCCGATTTTAATTTGAATTAATATTATATAAAAAATAGCATAAAAATATATTTTTTCTACATGATCCAATTAAGACTATAAATACACACCCATTCATGGGTTCTAGTATTTGATGCTATGTATGGATTCAACCATATGACCAATTATTTGAAAAATAATGTACTTAGATAATGATATAATGATAGTATCTCCCAATAATTCATTTTCTTATCATATGATGCAAATAATATGTGAATGATACCATAACCAATTAGAATAAATATAATGTTATTGGTAAAAATGACTTTTGAAATACTGTGAAACAAATTCTTAGTCTTTCATTAATTCATTCATTATTAGATGTTGATTTAGATACACAATTAGAAATTTCATAGATTGGAAATTTAATTAATCACATCCTTATTAACCATAATAATAGTCATACATTCCATTTTGATGATCCATTCTAAGAACCCCACCTTCACTGATGAGAATTTTTTTAGATTCATGCTCAAGGAATAAAATGACCATCAATAGAAAGGATAGTTACCCCACATCTCATCACATAGTGAACAAGACTTCCTGAAAAAACTATTAATACACCCTCCCACAAAAACTGATGTTTTATGTCCCAAGTGAAGTCTATCAACTTAAAAAAACCCAATGATTTCATATTGACACCATGACCATATCATATGATTTCTATAAATATTTATCCAGTCTAATTAATTAATTATTATTTTTAATTATTAGTTATTTGTATTAAAAAATAAATATATTATATTAATAGTTTCTAATTTATAATAAAAATTTAATAATTATTAGTCTATAAATAGAAAATAATTATCTATTAACGTATGTTAAATGTTTTTTATTAATTGATAATTAAATTATAGTACTATATTAGAAGTTTGTAATTTTTATTTTGTAGTTCATTATTTGATAATTCACATTTTAATTTAATAAATAATTATTATTTTATTTTCAACATTGAGTTAAATAATAAATTAATTAAATTTTTATAATATATTAAATAAATAATGATAAATAATTATTAAAAAACAATATATAGTTAATTTATTATTATTTTCTTATAATTATTAATTGTTAGTTATATATCATTATATTTTATAAGGTTTAATTATTTTTATTTTTATTAATTATATAGATAATAATTTTTCACCTCTGTCTATTTTCAAGTTTGATGGTGTCCATAAGGGGTCTAAAACCAATGTATTACAGGAATGTGGTTGTAGCATCACCTCATAGAGATAATTAAAAACATTAATTATTGTAGGGTGGATATAAGTGGTTGACTTTAGTGGATATTGTATTGTATAGTTTCAAACACCCTTCGACTGTGGTCAAAGATAACTGTAGAAAATAAATATTGTTAATTCCTATTATTATAATAGTGAAACAAATAAATTATATAAGCCATAGAAAATTATATTTTACCAAATAGTACATAATAAAAAACTATGATGCACTAGATAATAAATTAAAAAATGTACCCCAAATCACCCATGAAGTATTCATATAAAATCATTTTCATCATGTCCCAGTCCCATCTAGGGTCTATAAACATGTGACATTACCACAATAGATAATATTCTCTTAAATATTCCCTTAAATTACCCCATTATTTGGAGATTTAGGTGACATTGAACCTAAACCATGACACCCACTAAGTATATAATCTTCGAATACCAACTATCATCCAATATGTCCTCACTAAGTGAACGTCTCACCTGGTACCCCCATTAATATTACCCTGGGACTAAATCTACCATAAAATGATGTGAAGAACCTACTTGTACCATTATTTAATGTCTTACATCAACCAATGGGTATTAATAGGCCAATGGATACCCCATTTATATATATATATATATATTTACATCAACTAATAAATTAATTTATCTGGCTTGGGGGTATTTTTTGACTCACCCCCACATCATATATGATATATGGACATCATTAACAAAGAAATGATGGAAATCCAAATAATTGATGATAATGTATAAATAATCACAATAGGATTTAAAATGAAAAATAAATTGCGGTGAAAAACCATGGGTAGAATAGATCCAAAACCACTATGTGATTGAGATTTACAATATTCTAAGATTGGTTATAATATATTATATTTTTATATGAGAAAACCCAATCCAAAATACATCATATTATTGACATGATCCAACCACTTCCATCACATCCAATATAATATTTGTCATGACCTGTCCCCCGGGGCCTGTTTCGTGACTACCCCAAGCCCGCCTTCCTTAGGTCAGGGGCTGGCGACTAGCCCCAAAGGCGTAATTCACTAAAACTAGGAATGAATTTCCATTATAACCTGTAAACATACACACAAGCAAGAAGACAGCAGGATGTAAGACCATGTAAAATGTATAACAAAAGAGTGCTGAAAGAAAAAGGGTTCGGAATAAAAGCCCAACAGTAAAGTTACAAGTAGAACTGAAAACAATACAACTGAAGAAAAAGAATGAAAAGCAGCTATTGGGTCATCCTATGAGGTTCCTACCAGAAGGGTAGGTACATATCGCCTCCTTAGCACTCTGCATCTGTGCATATCCTCTGGGCACTAACACGCTATATGATCCACCTCAGGGTACCATCCAGTCCTGGAACACTCAACCTCCGTCCGCAGTGTCCATTGTCTACATCCAACACAATGAAGTGCGGGCATAGCCCGTGCAAGGGTGAGTATAATGATACTCAGTTGGGACCCTGAGACACTAAAGGTCTCACAAAATTCACCTAGGATAAACCATAAAGAATGAAACCAATAGATAACCCTACTTAGGTATATCCCATACATATACCTATGTTATCAAGTGATTCATCTCAATCATGAGGAAAACATAGAAAAAATGACTCAGCATAAGTAGGATTTTATTCTAGGGGTAGTATCAAGTAACATCCCCAGTCACATTTTTGAAACCTCAGCTACTGGGGAACTCATCCTCTATCGAGTAATGTGTGCCTTCTGCGACACCAAACATGCTTCCCACTAACCATGGACTGGTGAGGTACTCATCCTGTCATGTACCGTGGGTCTTCCACGTAACCAAGTGTTCTCCCCCTCATAGCCTGCCGAGGTACTCCTCCTATAGAGTACCCTAGTTCTATCGCGATACCAAGGCGCTCCCCACTGTGGGTCTTCCACGACACCAAGGTGGTCCCCACTGTGCTAGTAGAGTCACTCCGAGTCAAAACAGTCAGCAGTCATCATGTCTCAGCCAGCCACTATGTCTCTTCACTATGCCTGCTCATCTCTAGTAGGATCTGCTCCATGAGCTACTATTAGATACTCTAACTACCATGAAATCCTACAAATAAGTATCTCAAAGGTATTCCACATCATAGTGTTCTCAACATAACAGACGTCGCGTCAATCAGACGTCCGGTCTGTGAGATTTTAGCCTTTTAGTCCTGGGGCCTAGTTAGATTCGTGCTCAGTCCAACCAGACTATATCTCAACTATACCCAAAACTCTAATGGGTTATACACAAAGGGACCTTCATTCTACAACATTTCTAGCGCCACTGACGGTTCATCAAATGGACATCTGATGCCAAAGTTATGTCCAAAAGAACAAAAAGGGTCGTAGTGGGCCTGGGTCTGGTCCGACCTGGTCGGACTGACCCGGCCAGAACTGGCATGGGTTGACCCGGTTCGGGTCAACCCAGCCTATCGCATTAGTTCCGGACCATTCCATTGGGCAGGTCCGTGTGTTGGGTTCGGCCCGACCCGTTGGGGCGAGGGGCCATGGAGAGCCGTGAGGGTGTGGACTAGCCGAGAGTTGGCACAAGGGCATTTCGGCCGAGAGGGCGCCACATGGGCAGCTCGGCATGGAGGGCGCCGCATGGGAAGATCTACCCAGGGCGCGGGGCCAGTTCAGTTCAGAGGGCCACAGTGAGGGCTGCAAGGGGCGGCTTAGCCTGGAGGCCGGGATAGCGTGACAAGGGCTGGTTTGACAAGTGGGTGGTGCAACCGGGGTCGGTTTGGCTAGGAGACCAGGTGTCTAGGGTGTCTCAGCCAGTAGATGGCGTGTCCAGGGCAGCTGAGATGGCAGATGGCGTGGCCAGGGCAGCTCAGCCGGGAGGCCGGGGTGGCCGGGGCTGGTTCAGCCGGTGGTGGTGCGGGACACCGCGGGGGCGGCACGGGTTGCAGAGGATGTGGGTGGCGGCATCGTTTCCTTCGTTTCCTTCATCGTCTTCCACCATTTCTAAGAACTCCACAAATCAACACAAAGGTTACATAAAATATGGGCCATGTTAGTTTGGCTCGCACTCTCTACATTAGAGTGGTAGAAATTTGTTCACAAGAATGAAGCACATCAAACCCTCCAGAAATGATTAATCCCAAAACCTTCAAAAACAAACATATGTGGATCAACTAGTTAAAAATTTGATTTTTGTTCCTTGTTCTATAAGGGAAGTACATGGGTATATAAAATCATTCACAATAATCCTCTACCTTGCTTTTTTTTGGTTGAAGTTGGCATGAGAAGGCGGACGTCGATTCATTGTAGAATAACACGTCCTACGTCAGAGGAAGTTTCTAGAAAGAAAGTCGAAGTCGAGGTCGTTCTTCCTAGTCGAAGGCGTTCCTTTTCGGTGGAGGATTCTTCATTGGGAGCTTTCTCCCAAGTTCCTCCTCTCCCCAATTCCACCAATGTGAATTCGTAGCCAAAATAGTAGATTGAAATATCTATTAATTTTTTGGAATAATATTCAAAAAGGTATAATTAATTAATTGATGTGTTGGATCAATTAATTAATAGAAAGGATTTAGCATAATAAATTATGTGTGTTGGCACAATTAAATTGTGGAGGTGTTGAAGGGGATCCCCTCAATTTTTTTTGGTATTTGGGGGTTTCTCCCAATTAAAGGGGGGTTTCAAGGGGGTTTATTCCCGGGTGGTCCCCACCACCATAACCTCTCATGGGAGGTTATAGTTTGGGTGGTCCCCTCCACCATAACTTATCATCGGAGGTTAAGGTTTGGTGGTCCCCACTTTTAACATCAACATGGAGGTTTAGTTCTGGTGGACCCCACCTCCCAACACCCACATGGGTGTTGTAAATAAAAATAAAATTGTGACACACTTTTATTTTTATTTTATTATAAAATGAAAAACCCAAAAACTATCTTTCACTCTCGACCCAATATCGTCGAAGACAATGTCTCCTTATGTGAATACTTGTGCTGCGAGTTCAACGGTGCCTTCAGATTTCAATTCTGAGCACTGGTTCAAAAGTTATAAAATCCCAATCGCACATTTATTGAACGTACCCGAACAAAACATCAGCAATTCATCAAGGGCACTCCGGGCCTCGGAATCACGCACCGCCAATTTTCACAGACTCATAAAATTCTCATTTATTTAAAAAATTACATGGAAATTCTAGGTCTTTACATGCCCCCCCCCCCTCATGCTTTACATACCCATAAGCCATAACTCAAACTAAGGGAACAAGTGGGGGTATTGAGAACACATCTGATCCTCCCGCTCCCATGTGTTCTCCTGGAGGTTCTTGTGCTGCCAGCGAACGCACACCAAAGGTATCAACCATTCATGAAGGACCTACTCCTGTCGATCCTCATTCTCCAATGGAACCTTCGTAAAAGTCACCCCATCATCGACATCCAACTCTCCATGGTCGATGATGTGAGAAAGTTCATTCACGTATCTCCTCATCAGAGATATGTGGAAGACGTCGTGCACCTAGTGAAATTGAGGTGGAAGAGCTAAATGGTATACCACCTATCCAACTCTGATGAGGACCTAAAAATGACTGGTAAACCTCGGAGATAACTTTCATCCTCGGAAAAATCTCCGAAAACCTCATCATGGTGAGACCTGTAGAAAGATGTGGTCTCCATCCTCGAACTCTATAGGTCTCCTCTCCTATCGGCATACAACTTTTTCCTGCTTTGTCCAGTCTTCATCTTCTCCTGGATGACCTACACCATCTCTGTGGTAGCCCGTACCATCTATGGTCCCACTAGTGTTGACTCCCTAGGGTTAGTCCAGTATAAGGGTTATCTGCAAGGTCGCCTGTATAACACCTCTAAAGGTGTCATCACAATGGTGGAGTGATAGCTATTGTTGTACGCAATCTCCTCCAAAGTCAAGTGATCCTCCGATCTGCGACCAAAGTTGAGAACACAAGCACGCAGCATGTCCTTGATTGTCTAAATGGTCTTCTCAGTTTGACCATCCATCTGAGGACGAAAGGTAGCGCTCAAATGAAGTTGCATCTCAAAACCCTCCTGCGACCCTTTACATAGTCAGGTAGTAAAATGTGCATCACGATCGGAGACATTCGTCGAAGGTACTCCATCTAGCCACACAATATCCTGCATGAAGAGGCATCCAAAAATCTCTAATGAACCCTACTCTATGATCGGTATGAAGTGGGTTGACTTGGTGAGTCGTTCGACGATCACCCAGATAGAGTCATGTCCCTTGGATGTACGTGGAAGTCTTGTCACGAAGTCCAAAAATATCCCATCCCACTTCAACTCTGGGACCTCTAAAGGCGGAACAAATTCTGCTAGTATCTGATGCACCGCCTTCACTTGCTGACAAGTTAGGCATCAAGAGACAAATTATGCAACTACTTTCTTCATTTTCATCCACCAGTGCTATCATCGGAGGTCCTGGTACATCTTTTCCACTCCTAGATGTACCACTAAAGGGGATGTGTGGAACAGCATAAACATTTACTTCTGAAGTGACACTAGTACCATGGTAAGTCCTCTGAAGAAGATGACGTGCTCCCCACCTTCATAAACCCCATCAGGTGCATGTCCTATGGATATCTCAGCATGTCATGTCTTGTAGTCAGCATCCCCACATTGCACCTCCCTAACTCGCTGAAGAATTAGGGGAGTGACTGCAAGAGACTATAGAAAAGCTGCTCCATCTAGATCCAAAAAGGTTATTTTGAACGAAGCCAGCTGCTTCGTCGCCTCGCCGAGAATTTGTATACCAGATCTCTTGTTGAATGCATCTTCAACAACGTTCCCCTTCCTAGGAGTATATACTATCTTGAAGTCATAATCATGGTGGTACTGAAGCCAACGTCATTGTCTCAGGTTCAGGTCCTTCTGGGAGAATATATACTTGAGACACTTGTGATCAGAGTACATGGTCAAATGCTCACCGATCAGATAGTGTCTCCACATATTCAAGGTGAATATCACTGCTGCTAAATCTTGGTCATCGGTAGCGTAGTTATAATCATTCTATATCAACTGTCGATAACCATAAGCGATAACTGGTCAATCCAGCATCAGGACACATCTGAGTCTAGTCCTTGATGTGTCGCAGTAGACTATATACCCTACGCCTTCCTCTGGAAGCCTCAAGATGGGGGCACAAGTCAGCCTCTGCCTCATATATTGAAAGCTCTGATTGAATCTCTCTATCCACACAAAGGGTTTCCCCTTATTCTTCATGGCTAATAATGGTTCTGAAACTATTTATAAATTCGGAACAAATCTCCGGTAGTATCCAACCAAACCTAGGAAACTCCTTAACTCCGTCACACTCCTAGGTGGCTTCCAAGAAAGTACCGCCTCATTCTTTGATGGATCCACATAAACTCCAGACTCTGAGATGACATGTCCCATAAAGTGAACCTCTTAGATACAGAACTAGCACTTTGAGAGCATACCATAAATCTGGTGCTCTCAGAGTGTGTCCAGTACTACCTACAAATGATAGGCATGCTCCTCCTCAGTAGTCGAGTAGATCAAAATTTCATCGATGAAGACCACTACAAAGCGATCAGGGTATGGATAAAATATCATGTTCATGAGTCCCATAAACAATTATAGAGAATTGGTCAATACAAATGGCTTAACCAAGAACTTTTAGTGGCTGGACCAACATCTGAAATTCATCTTCTGCACATCATCATCTCGAACTCTAAGCTGTTGATAGCCTGATCTGAGGTATATCTTTGAGTACCACCATGCTCCCTTCATCTGATCAAAGATGTCATTAATCCTTGGGAGTGGGTACTTGTTCTTCATGGTCACCTGGTTTAGGCGCTGGTAGTCAACACAAAGCCTGAAGCTCCCATCGGCCTTTTTGGCGAACAGAATCGTGGATGCCCAAGGAGAATCACTAGGCCGAATGAATCCCTTCCCTTTCAAGTCCTTTAACTGTACCTGCAGCTTGCGAAGCTCTACGGGAGCCATATGATAGGCCGGTGTAGATATTGGTGTCATCATGAGGTATAATTAAATGTAAAAGTCCACCTCTCTGTGAGGAGGTAGACCTGGAATATCATCAGGGAAAACATTCACATACTGTTCCACCACTACAGGATAGCTCAGACACTCCACATCAAGTAATATGAGGGAAAGGCTAGCCAACTGATGAGTAATCGGTTGAAACCTACTCCGGATAAGTCCATCCTGCGCTGAAAAGGTTCCATTATCACTGGTAAAGGTAAAACTAGTCTCTTCTGTGCGGACACACCACACTTTTCTCCTAATACAGTCAATCAAAGCGTGGACTGTAGATTACCAGTCCATACTTAAGATTATGTCATAAGGCCCCAACACCACTAATAAGAGATCCCAGCCGAAGATCTCACCTCCTATAGTAATATCACATTGTTGGCACCAGTGCGTAATCATCGAATCCGCTATCGTAGGAGCCTCTAGCCGTAAGGATCGAGCCAACAGCTTCATTGGAATCATCAATCTCCAAATGCGGGAAGTGACAATATAAAAAATGACTGTATCCTGTGTCAATAAGAATTTCAACTAAGGTGGAGTAGACACAGATTGTACCTTGAATCATCTACAGAGTGCCATGATCATAGGCCTTAGCTGCCTGGAGTTGATCTCTCCCCTACCCACCTGTTCCCTGCGGTCAGGGTAGACCTCCTGGTGGTGGTGTCAGTAACACCTCGAAACGTCTCCCACTGCCATCTGCATGACCAGCTCCCCTGTCACTTCCGCCTGCTCCCTATGGACCACATCGATCAAATTTCTATCTCTGACTGGGTAGTTCTTCGACTGTCTGCTGATCATATGAACGGTGGGTCAGACATTCACAAGCCATGTGACCCTACCCACCACATTAGTAACACTACCCAGTCCTGACAAGTCTGTCTCCACCTCGGCTGCCCCGAACAACTAATCCTGAGTCATGCTGTCATCCGCCTATAGGTCTGGTCCTCTTGGACCTCTGCGACATCTATCTAATGCCAACTGCAGAAGACTCCACTACGTTTAGACTGGTGGTGGATCTCGCTTCTGGAGAATGCTCAGCAAGGAAACTATCCACTATGATGGATCTCTCTAACACCCCCTCCAGTGTCAGGATGGTGAGTGAGATCACAGAAGCCCTGATCTCCCGCCTGAGTCCCTACTCGAAGGTTCGGGCCCTGTAGAGTAGGTCCCACACCATATCGGTTGAGTAGCTTGAGAGGTCTGTAATCCTCACTGAGTACTAAGCTACAGTCATTTTTCCCTGCTGTAGATGAAGCATCTCCTGAATGCGCACTGTGCGAAGAGTCACTGGAACAATCTCTGCCTAAAGAAGGCTCTCGAAGTCTGCCCAGAGAAGCGTCACCTCATCATGGAACTGGAGAATCATGCTCCACCTTCTGCCTACTACTGCCTATAGAAGTCTTGCATAAATTATCACCATGAGGTCTACTAGTGTCCCTACAAGTCAAAAAACTCTCACCACAGCCTCCACCCAATCCTTAGCTACCTATGTGTCTGTATCTCCCTTGAACCTGGGTGACCACTGGCACTGGAACATGTGCAACATACTAAAGCAGCATGCATCATCTGCTGTTGGGGATGGTGGCATCGATGACCCAATGGGGAAAGGTAACCATGGTGCCTCCACAGAAAAAGATCCATGCACTAAGGCCTCATCACTCGGTGGGATATTACTGTGTACATCTCTCAGAACTCTAACTGGTTGTCTACATGGGGGCATTCAGAAAAGAATCAGATGAAACACGGTCAAAATTTATACCTAGTGAGATGAATTCGTGATCTGACTTAAAAAAAATTAAAACACACACACGATCATTGTTTTCATGCACTGAGTCGAAAATCAGTAGTCAGGGTCCTGGTGTATGGGATGGTCGGTCGCCGCACCAACACTGGACTCCCTGAACTGAAAACCACACTCACTAAACTTAACACTATTTATTCACAAAAATGATCATAGTTCTATGTTCTGCAGTACAACCAACTCCTATGATACCAATTTGTTGGGACCCGCCCCCCAGGGCCCATGCCGTGACTACCCCAATCCTACCTTCATTAGGCCAGGGGCTGGCGACTAGCACCAAATGAGTAATTCCCTAAAAATGGGACGGCATTGCCTTAATAACCAATAAATATACACACAATCGAGCACACAGATGGACGTAACACTAAGTAAACTATTTAAAAAATGACTGATGAATGAAAAAGGGGACAGAATACAAGCCCAATAGTAAAGGAAAAAGTACAACTAAAAACAATACAAATGAATAAAAAGAAATAAAATCAGCTATTGGGTTATTCTCAACAGTTCCTACATAAAGGGTAGGTATAGATCGTCTCCTCGTCACTCCACATACATCTGTATCCTCTGGGTACCGACACGTCGTATGGTCTACCTTCGGGTATCGTCCAATCCTGGTACTCTCAGCCTCCGTCAGTGTTGTCCGTCGTCTGCATCCAACACAACGAAGTGCGGACATAGCCCGTGTAGGGGTGAGTATATCGTTACTCAGTAGGGACCCCGAGACTCTCAAGGTATCACAAAATCCACCATGGATAAACCCCAATGAATGAAATCAACACATAACCCTACTTAGGTATATTCCCATACATATACATAAGTTATCAAGTGATCCATCTCAATCATGAGGAAAACACAGAAAAAATGACTTAGCTCAACCATGATTATATTCTAGGGGTAGTATCAAGTAACATCACCAGTCACATTGTGAAAACCACAGCTGTTGGAGAACTCTTCCTTTATCGAGTACGGTGGACCTGCCGCAACACCAATCGCACTTCCCACTAACCTTGGACTTCTGAGGTACTCCTTCTGTCGAGTACCATGGGTCGGTTGCATCACCAAGCATGCTCCCCCTCGTAGCCTACTGAGGTACTCCTCCTATCACGTATCATGGGTCTGGCTCGACACCAAGTCGCTCCCTAGTGTGGGTCTATAGCGACACCAAGGCGACCCCCATTGGGCTAGTAGAGTCACTACGTATCAAAATGGTCAGCAGTCGTCAAGTCTCAGCCAGCTTCTAGGTCTCTGCACTATGCTCTCTCGTCTACGGGAGGATCCGCTCCACGAGCTACTGGTCGATAAACCAACTAACACAAAGTCAATAAAAAAATTATCTCAATGTTCCACCACATCATAAGGGTATCAATGTAATAGAAGGCGCGTCAATCAGACGTCTGGTCTGTGAGTTATTAGCCTTTTAGTCACGGTGTCCTGGTAGGATTCATGCTCGATCAAAACTGACTGTATCACAACTACACCCAAAACTATAGTGGGGTATACTCAAAGGGATCTTCATGCTCCAATATTTCCAGTTCCTCTAACGGTTCTTCAAACGGACTTCTGGTGAAAAAGTTATGGCCAAAAGAAGAAAAAGGGTCGTAGTGGTCCCTAGTCCGGTCCAACCCAGTCAAACTGACCCAGCCCAACCTAGCATGGGTTGACCCGACCCATCCCGTTGGGTCTAGCATGTTCTGATGGGCAGTCCATCTAGTTGGGTTCGGCCCAGCCCGTTGGGCCCAGCCCAGTAGGCCGTGAGGAGCCATGGAGAGCCATGAGGGAGCGGACTGGCTGCAAGGACGTGGACCGGCCGTGAGGGCACGGACCGGCTGCGCTTTAGCGCAAGGGCGGTTCGGCTTGAAAGGCGCCACGTGGGAATCTCAGCCTGGAGGGTGTCACGAGGGATGCTCGGCCTAGGGTGTGGGGCCAATTCGGCTGAGAGGGTCACAATGAGGGAGGAGAGGGGTGACTCGGCATGAAGGCCAGGATGGCATGGCTGGGGCCGGTTCAGCCAGTGGGTGGCGTGACTGGGGCCGGTTCGGATGGGAGGTCGGCCATCCGGGGTGGCTCGGCCGGCGAATGGTATGGCCAGGGTGGCTCGGCCTGAAGGCCGGGGTGGTCAGGAGCCTATTCGGCTGAGTGACTGGTGTGGCCGGGGTCGGTTCGGCCAGCGGCGGTGCGGGACGCCGCGGGGGCGACGCCGGTTTCAGAGGCCATGGGTGGCGGCATCATTGCCTTTGTCTCTTTTTTCACCTTCGTCGCCATCCTCTGTTTCAAATAACTCCTCAAATCAACACAAAGGATATGAAGAGGACAAGCCCTATTAGTTAGGCCCACACTCTCCGCATTAGAGTGGTAGCAAGTGGTTCACAAGAACGAAGCACATCAAACCCTCCTGCAATGATTAATCCCAAAACCCACAAAAGGAAACATATGTAGATCAAGTAGTTTGAAAGTTAATCCACGTTACTTGTTCTGGAAGGAACGATCATGGGTATCTAAAATCATTCACAATAATCCCCTACCTTGGTCATTGTTGGTTGATGATAGCACGAGAAGGCCGGAGTTGATTCGTTGTAGACGAATACGTCCTATGTCAGAGAAAGTTCTGAGAATGAAAGTCGAAGTCGTGGTCGTTCTTCGTAGTCGGAGGCGGTCCTCGTTGGTGGAGCGTTCTTTGTTGGGAGCTTTCTCCCTAGTTCCTCCTCTCCCCAATTCCACCCAAGTAAATTCATAGCCAAAATAATAGATTGAAATATCTATTAAGTCATTGGAATAATATTAAAAAAGGTATAAATAATTAATTGATGTATTGGCATAATAATGTAATTGGTAGGATTTGGCATAATAAATTATGTGCATTGGCAAAGTTAAATTGTGGAGGTGTTGAAGAGGCTCCCCTCACATTTATTAGGGAGTTGAGGGTTTCTCCCAATTAAAAGGGGGTTTCAAGTGGGTTTAATCCTCGGTGGTCCCCACCACCATAAACAGTCATGGGAGGTTATGGTTCGGGTGGTCCCCACCACCATAACCTCTCATGGGAGGCTAAGGTCTTGTGGTCCCCACTTCCAACTTCCACATAGAGCTTTAGTTCCGGTGGACCCCACCTCCCAACACCCACATGGGTGTTGAAAATAAAAATAAAAAACTCACACTCTTTTATTTTTATTTTATTCTTACACAAAAAACCCAAAAACTATCTTTCACCCTCAACCCTCTACCCTCGAGGTGAAAGTCTCCTTAAGAAAATATCGGTTCTACGAATTCTACGATGCCCTCATATTTTAATTCTGAGAACCGGTTCAAAAGTTAGAAAAAACTACTCGCACATTTACTTAACATACCCAAACCAATGTTCATAAATTCATTCCAGGAACTCCGGACCTCAGAATCATGCGCCGTCAATTTTCACAGACTTGTAAAATTCCCATTTATTTAAAAAAATACATGGATATTCTGAGTCATTACAATATTTCATGCATCACTTCATAAACATTTCATAATGAGTTAAACCAGATTGAGTTTGGACACTAATAAACTATAAAACATAATCCCACTACGAAATCTTATAGGTTAACCTTATCTATGATAGGATGTCTTTCACAAAATAAATCAATTATATTAATAATAATAATTCATTACTTACAAAAAATTATATATAAACATTGATTTAATAAAAAATCCATAAACAATTATAAAGATAATTTTTCAAAATGAATATTTTCTATAAGAATTTAACAAAAATAACAAAGGATTATAACAATCTTAAAAATAATTATATCAAAATTATAGTACTCAATTCAAACAATTTGAAATATACAATATTTTAAACCATATATTTTAAGACATTTCAAGTTTCATTTTCTGAATTTATGGGTTATAAAAAATACACCACCATTAACATCATAGCACGTCAATGAAGAAACACCAATTAGATAAATGTGTCTCAAAAATACAATTCCAAAAAGAACTCAAAATATGTAATTTCCTAAGATTTAGTATAAAGATATTAACATGAAAAATTTTAATTTTAATATTTATAAAAATATTAAATTATTTTAAACCATCTCTAAGAAGCATTTATATATATAAGGATGTAATTTTTCAGAATGAAATAATAAAATAGAAAAAAATTTAAAAATTTATTTTTCATTCTAAAAATAGAAAATATCATTGAAAATTTCAAAAAATTCATGAAAAAAATGCATTCAATAAAAACACTTATTTACAATTTGAAAACTAAATAAATAAAAAATGATTCAGGGAAATTGTAATTACCCACCAAAAAAATTAATTGAAATAGAAACACATATAAAAATATCATTTTTAATTTGTATTTAAAAATAATTTCATCAAGAAATGTGTAGAATAAAAATATCATTTTTTATTCAAAAAACCTAACCTATATGAAGAAATAATTTTATATCAAACCATTATTTTATTAAAAACATTTTTTCATCTTTATTAATGTGTTATTCCGTTTTTAGATATAATATGGAATAATTAATAAGTTCTCATAAAATTTCCACCAAATGAAGATCATTAATCTTGTAAAGTGGAATATAAATGTTAAATCAATTATTTTCCCACCAAACTATCCAATTTCCTATAAAAATATTTTATGTTGATGAATTATAATTTTATTTGAAAAACATAAAATTTTAAATAATCATATCATAAATCAGGAAGACTGAATAATAAAAATCATGATAACCTATAATGAAACCCAAATAGTATCAGAAATAAAATCCAAGAAAAACACTCGATAGTTTATATATAAGAGTTTAAATACTAATAAAATCATCATAAACATGTTTCAATGCCAAAATATCTTATCCCCTTTCAAAAAATAATAATTTTTATCAATATCATAATTTAATTACATTTTTTGATATCCAACAATAATTGAGTATTCATTTTTTCTTACAAAATTTCCCAATTCATTATTCCCAAAAAAAATACACCAAAAATATCCAATAATATATGAAATTTCTTTCATGATAATTCATCATTCATTAAATGTATATGTTACTTCAATAAACTATGATCAAGATCACATAATGGGTAAAATAAATGTATTTTTGAATCATTAGTTGAAATATAAAAAAATTACATTCCAAAATTTGAATGGATGAATTTATCTAATTAAAATATATCATGTAAATATTTTAATAGGTTTCGAAAAGTGTTTGGGAGGATTCTATATCCCCTATTAAAAGGATTATATTAAAACAAAATGGAATTGATTATAATATTATAACACATTCTGGATACTCAAACCCTAACCCCTAAATTTAATGGTTACTCAAAACATAGACAACCTATGAAAACCAATGGTTTAATAACAAAATAAGTAGACAAAAAAATTCCTTAGGGAATTTTTTATTATATAAAGACACATGGAAACTGGACCCCTATAAAAATAATATACAAAAAATTCATGAATTTATGTTTTCAAAACATGTCCTGATTCACTCAATACACAGTAATTGGAGCGGTTAGTGTTAACACCCCAAACACACCTCTTGATATGCTTGATATTGGAGAGTAGAAGCATTGGTCTATTATATGTAAAGTTGAGAAACTATTGGATATGGATTAGTACTGAATGGAGGAGGGAAAAAATTATATATTTATTTGAAGATAAATAAATCCCTAATAGATAATAATAATAATAATAATAATAATTGGTAACTCAATAAGATCCAATTAAAATAACCAATAATGAACAAGCTATAACATATTATACAAGGAAGAAAACATATAGAAGATAAAAACATTGGATTAATAGTAAAATAATAAATAAATAAATATACTCTAACTATAAACGGTAACACAAGTACATGATCAACTACTACTCATATGTGATGTCCTAGCCCATAATCATCAATAATTAAGAATCATGATCCAATTCCTAACATGTAGTAAGGAGATTTGACTATGTACATATAGAAGGACCAAATAGGGTGGGAGTAAAACTAAGTAGGACACCAAAATAGTTTCTAATAAAAATAATGCATGTGAGTATAAAATTATGTAGTCTGTATGTATAATAATAAATTATTTAGGCTATAAGTGTTTGGGTGTAAACCACTGGGTGAATCTTTATTATTCCATTCTAGTGATATTTATGTATTTTGGGTACATAATCTAGGTAATCTAAGGGTTATCATGTTTAACAACATATAAAGGTATTAAATTATAAATATGATAGTATCATCCTATGAATTATAAATTAGGATACATAATGCCATATCTGATGATCCCAATCAATTATGTGGAGCATCATTCCCAACATCCTAACCATGGGAAAAAGTAGAATCATATTTATAAATTACCTGTTACTGATGAGGGGCATTATGTATATCATCCTAGTAAAATATTATGATCATCGTGTCCATCATCTTGATACAAGGCGGTGCAAAGTGTCTTGTCCAACGTCATAATTAAAATGAGGTGCATTATGTCCATCAACCTAAACCAAGTGGGTTTGCAGCATCATATCAAACATCCCTAAAAAAATTCAAATAGTAATATCATAACATTTCATGTAACACTTAAATAAAATGTATAAGAGATACCTATATCACATTACAAACAACAATTACATAATTAATTTCCCTAAATAATTCACATATATGTGAAAAAAGGTCTGTTTTAGTAATTATTCTATAAGATAATCATTTGAACCACTTATCTATTTCTATAAAAATAGTAAATATAAAGTAAAATATCAAAGAAACATGGGGTTTTTCCAAAAAAAACTAACAAATAACATCATTCTATTTGTCATCTCACCAAAATGTGAAAAATAGACAATCCTTTTGAATAATAATTTGGATACCGAAAATGTGTAATTCTATTCGATTTAACAAACCATTTTTCCGATATTAATGAAATCCCTTTATAAAAGTTTGTAAAAACAAAATAAGTTGTTTCTTGGTTAATTAAATTAATGTCTCATTAAGGGGATATAACATGACACACCCAAGGGGTGGATATATTGAGGTATCGACCTCAAACAGTGTCAATGGGTTCCATAAAATGTATATGGCATAGTGTAGGTGATAAAATTAAAGATTTAACCATTTAGATGAGATAGATAGAAAATTCAACATACATAATAATGACACATATTATGATCATTATAGAGATTAAAGGAAAATACATTGACCATAAACCTTATACATAAGGAGCTTCACTCATCTATTATAAACCTTTAATTTGAGATCAATGAAAAGAAAAAGTGAAACTAAACAAATGGACATAAAATAGGAAATATGAGATTATATGGAAAAAACATCCAATATATTGTTGAAAATATAGAAAATAAGGGTGATAATGTACAGACATAGAGAGGGGTATTTAACCCGAATAATGATGCTCGAGTCGTTGCTCATATGAGGGAGATCCATGAAAGCCTAATTGAGAGGGTGATGGGAGAAACCCCTGGAACAGATGTTGTGCACATGGTGGAGGATAAAATAGAGATTAATTGTTAAAGTCCTATGAGAAAAATAATAAATTGAATATTTTTTAATGGGTTGCACGGTTAAGCTAAATCATTACACATACCATGAGCCAAAAATACACACCCACTATCCAATGGAAAATGGGAACAAATGGCTAAGTTCCAAATTTTAAAGAACGCTCCCGACCCATATAGTGACACTATCCAAAAGCCTGAACCCCTTGAATAGCTAGAATCATGTTAAAATAGTCTATGTTAATCCCATGTGCTTCCCCTATATAATTTAATATTTAGTTTTTTATGACCATGTGGCCTCATGTGTTTGTTTTTAAACCATGTGACATCCCATGTAGGGTTACATTATTTGGGTTCACAGTTACCATTAATCATATTATAACTATAAACCTAACAAGGTATTCCAAAAAACCTGGAATTTAATGCTTAATGCTCCTAAAACATTTCAAAACTTTTGATACCTCTTTCAGTCCATAATCATCATCCAAAAAAATCACATAGTACTTTTCTAACTCTCATGGTTACATTATGATCTTCAGTTTTAGATTTATAAATTCCTCCAAATGATAAAAACTTCCTTTGAAATTAACACCCATTGATAACATAGGATCTTAATCATACCCACCATATCATATATTTTTCCCAAAATACCCGATGGGAAAATAAATCCATCTCCTTATCAACATGGGTTCTGAATTTCCCATTAAAACAGTCATGTTGTGTTTCTAAATGATGGATATGAATCCAACTATCACATTAAGAATAAAAAACAGAAACAGTTAAAACCTGATTAAATTATCATAACCAATAATTAAATTCCAACATATCATTTTCTTGAGAAATTTAAACCCAAGACACATTCACATCACCTCCTAATCCATCAATCACTTATATCACTACCCAACATAAGTCACATAATCCAACTGTAAATTCTAAACCATGGTACATCAATTATTAGAATCACATATTTAAGAATATGACTAGTATCCAAGATACACTCCCATATTATTTCTAAACTTTCTACACTTGATCACTTGTGATGAAACTTATCTATGTTCTTGATTGATCTAAAAAATAAAAATTCAAATCCACCATCCCAGCCTATTAGCACAGACTTTTCAATGAAAATATCCCACCAACCATTAGACTACACCCATTTCGACTTAATAGTGTACAAAATGGGGTTTATTAGGGACTGCATCGATCTATTTATTGAAACAGAAGTCTAACCACATTCAGTTGACTATATAAGAAAATGATCAACATCAAAAGTCAATGTATCACTAAAACAGTATTTCAAAATCCTTTTTCACCAAGGCGCACTGTTATAATTTTGAGCATGAACACCAAATCAATTAGACATGTTTTGTTGATGTCTCCTAGAAAAACCATCCCCCATTCAAAACCATCATTATTCCACAATACAAACACTATCACATTCTTGATCCAAACTCTTATAATGTCACAACACATTTCTAGTCAGATGCCCTAACTTGGACACTACCCAAGTCCATAATAAAAAATATATCTAGAATAATATGATAAATATAGTCATACATTTTTATATCTGTCCAAAATAATTTTATATCCATAAAACATCAGCGAATAGTGTTATGGTTCCATGACACTTGTCACATGAGGGTTACCCACTAGTAAACAACATCTCTCTTTCTCCAACATTAGAGAATCCCTATCATCACACAAACAAATAGAGTTCCTATTTCAACATCCCTTAACCTATCCAAACATATACATAAAAAATTGAATGGATAATGTAATTTCTAATTCCACCTTATTGAATTGAGAAGTTGTGGGGTGCCTCTAGCCTTAACTGATATCCCTGAGACACCAAATGCTAACAATATGTTCCAAGGGATAAGAAAATGTTGGTGTATGATTCTATTTTAAATGAAAAAACCACATATGAAAACTGAATAATAAAAATAGAATCCTATATTATGATGCACGAGTAAAATAAAAACTTTCCAAGTTACAACACAAATTAGAAAAGAAGCATAGTGAAAAGTAAATAAGACTATCAAATAATAAAAACCATGGATGAAAATAAAAAATACATCAAAATACACCATCCAAGACATAATCTTATTAGTTGAAAGATTCATATATAACTTCCATTCCCATGATATCAATATAAAATTTTAATGAATTATGATACCTTTCCCTTTACAATTCCTAATAGATGACATCTAAAACTACACTGAGGTTCCCAAGAAGTGGGTGATTAAAACCTTTTTAGGCATCCCTCATAGACATTCAAACTCACTCCACTAGGATGAGAGTTGGTCAGCTTTAATAGAAAATATATTATAATTAGGGAAATAGTGTAAATATATATATATAATGTTAACAATTTTCTGATATAAAAATAAGAAAAGTCTCAAAACCATTTCTAGTCATTTGGCATACCCATTCTTGTGTCTCCACTTGCACACACACACACACCCACATACATGAATGAATTCAATATAAATTTTATATAATCGTGAGTGTTATATCACCAGTTAACCATGTTGTAACTACATGTTCCATATATAAGAAACTCTTTAGAACATTCCCATTATTGAAGTCCACGTCTAAGAAATGAAGTTTCCTCAATGTCACACTCCCCTTATCGTGAATCACATTCAAATAATGAAATGAAGCCAACCATATATTACATACCACGTAAATATTTCCATTAGAGATAAAAATAAATATTTCATAATATTATTTCATCAAAAAATTATCTTATTAAAACAAAACCATAATTATAAAGTATCACTTAAGTATTATAAACCAATATTAATTTCCAAAATCCATCCAATTTTCTAAAATTCCAATGACATACCAAAAAATAATTTTTCTTCTAGAATCAAACATTTTTTACACAACACTTTCATGAAAATGTTTTACTCAAAACTAAGATTCTATGTTCTATAATGGTATAGATGAGTGGGGAGATAAATGCCTCTTAATGGATGGAGAATATATAGAATGGTATTAAGATACTCCTAATATATCCATGTAACTTGTTTCCATGAATATGCTAAAACACAACCAGGAAAGTCAGTCAGAGGTAGGCCCCTGACTATTTATTAAATCAAAGAAAAGTACAATAAGTACATAGAAGCACAATTACATATCATAGACTTAAAAACCACCATATCCCCCATATGAGCCTCCTTCCGCAGTGGTCGTCTCCCAATCCGAGCTTTCATAGTGCTTTAGTATCGTGGAATACATCCTTCTAAGGTTCAATTTCTCCAAAGATACAAAGTTATGCGGAGATTGCTTGAAAGAGGATCTAGTGGACAATAGCTTTGGCATATCAGAGTAGTCTTTCCAAATCCTTCTTTTTGCTGTGATGTTCACCTCCTGTCCAGATTTTCCCTTCTCGTCCTTGAGAACATCACAATAGGACGGCCTGACCATCACACCGTGATTTTCCTTGTCACTGTTCGAGACATACCCCCAATTTCCAGCTACCATGCCGTCATTGAAGCCATCAGCCACCCCTCGGTCCCATTCATTACATCTGTTACTGTCAATTACAGCCAGACATGGAGGCTTCCCTTCCATCACTTGGCTGGTATCCACCGCCTTCACTGCATTGCCTGGGCTACTCCCTTCATACTTCCCTTTAATCCCTTGTAGAGCATCCACTTCCTCTTCAGATTCCACGACTTTGAGCTGGTTTCAGTTGGCAGCATTACTCCCTGAGGCAGCAGGTTGAGGCTGCATCTTCTTCCTCTCACTAATCAGATAATGACTGACATATGTCATTTGCCACGACCCCCTTCAGTCGGTGGCATCCCCCCCTCATTCGGATCCGCACAACTGAACCCAACATTGGCAACAATGACAGCAAGCCTGGTATCCCCAGGTTCCATCAAAGGCCCCTGCTTTCCACTGCTCACCTTGTTGCTGCCACACCCCATCATAGCAGCATCCCCCACAAGCATGTCGCCTTCTGTCGTGCAACGATCAAGATGAGACCTGCCATCACTAATGATCCCTGGAGCTTCTTGCCTCTTCTCTACAGCCACCGATGTGCATGCTACCATTCCAACAGCAGCACCCCTTCTGTCCATAACTCCCTTGACAGTATTCCCCTGATTCATGTCCGTCATCAGTCTATTCATCACCACAGACACCATAGGATTTGCAGAATCAACTGGATCTTCCAAAACAGTTGCAGAATAGGAGCCACGTCCAGATGCATTGCCCACCAGATCATCACCAGCATACTTCCCCCTCCTGTCAATAGATTTCCCTATCCCTTTCTCCAGACCAAGAGAGCTCCTGCTACCATGTCGATCTTGACAGCTACCATCTAAATGACCCATCCTATTGAAGGTATTGCAATAATCGATCCAAGATTCGTAAACCACTACCTGCTTCCATCTGATTTCCTGGCCCATAGAAATGCAAACCCATTCAACCGGAGGTCTTGAGGTATCCACCTCCACACAGAGTCCAGGATTTACCGGGTGACACACCGTGGCTGTTCGAGAAACAGAGCACAAGAATCTACCAACCAAGTTCCCAAGAAAGCGCACAATCTCTGGTTTTTGGAAAGGTAAAGGAAAATGAGGGAATCTTACCCAAATCGGGACGGAGGCAGGATCACGACCCATACAGAGATCAAAACTCCATCGAAGGAGAAAAAATTTACACCCGTTGCATCGCCGTGGAGCATTCGCCCATGCCCGAATCAGATCTTCCTCTAAGGTGAATCGTATCATCAAATGACGGCTATCCAAAAGACCAACGACCGCACGATCTTGCAGGTCCCATTTCCCAAAAACAAACCTATCGAAATCATCAACTGATGGTCTACGGAAATTAAATCTAGCCACCAAGATCATCTCTAGATGACTCGTTGCTTTAGAAAACTCTAACATCGAGATCGGGATGTGTGGATTACCAAGATGTAGATACAGCACCTTCAGACTCACCGTTATCTCTGGAAACTCCGGGAGATATAGAGGATTGGAGAAAGGAACAAAGGGGTTTCGTGACCACATCAGCAGGACCTCCCCTCCCCCCTTCCCACCACCGGGAAGGGGGGGGGAAACATCATATGGTATCAGCTAGGGTTTCATCACCATTCGAGACGAGCTCTCTTCGTCTGGTTGTTCTAGTGGTATAATAATGTTCATCTATGTTAAAACATATCTCATACTGATTCCCATAATATAACATAGATCTATCCATAAAGTGAAATATCTACTATTGTATGATATAAGAGAAGAGTTGATATAAGAATAATAGGGATGAAGAAAGAATTAATAATTAATTTTGATCTCCAATATGATTTTATTCAAACAAGGTTATCTCCATATCATATTTAATTTCTAAAAGGATAAATAGTATGAATCAAAATTTTATATCCTAAGAGATTAGGAATATAATTTTAGTTTTTAGCCTTATATTTTATTATAAACATTAATTTTTGGGGTGATAATTGTATTTCTCATGGTAAGGATGCACATTTTCTCAAAACTTATACTACCTTTTCACATTCTACTAGAATATACATGTAGAAACATAGTTTTATGCTATAGGATTTTGAAAACTATGTGGTGACACTGTCTCCAGCAGACACCCCTCATGATTTTCTAGAACAGTGATAGAAATTGTGTTCCAACCATGTTGTTCCATATATATTACATTTCACGGTTACCCCTAGTAACTCATATAGTTTTTCCATCCATTGCACTGACCATATTTCTTTCCAGTGGCTCTCGAAACATGATTTATCATTTCTATGCGGAAGTGAACGGTTATTAATAATTGATCCCAAACTATGTACCTCTAAAGAACATTCAAAATAAGATAAAACATCACTAAAAACAATGAAAATTAACCCATACATTATACAGTCTCAAAACACATAAAACATTTCCATGTAACTAAAATTGGCGGTTTTATATTCCCTCTATCATTAGAATTTATACACACAAAAAGTATAAGAACATAGTTTTTCTTAAATGTTTGTTCTACTACTCTAACCTTTCATTCTATTACTCCCACACGTCTTTCTGAATTTAACCATGCAGCCACAAACCCCACAATAAACCAATTAATTTCTAATAAAATAGATTCTATTACCTATCCAAATTTTGTATTGGTGCATTCATCAAAATAGAAAGTGGTCTAAGATCAACATGGTCCCATATAATCACATGGTCAAGAGTAGGTTGGAATTTCATTAATTAATACACATGAAACACATTGTACATAGAAATGTACATTGGTTATATTGCTAATCTCTAGTCCAAAACACCCACATTTTGCTGTTATTGAAAATAACGGATATACCATAGAGATAACTTCCTTTATTTACCATAACATAATTCCATAAATATGTAGTGATTCTCAATAAATAATTATAAGCTACTTAAAATAATAACAGTCACTGATGATTGTTTGCATACAATTTTTTGTGACTATAATCAATCTTTATTCTTCTTTTGATCATTTGATTCTGCTCTATTATCTCATTCTCTAATCTAGGTATGATAAGTGAAGTCTCATATGTTTCCACCCAAAAATGTGGGGAACAATAAGGATGACTATACAATTCTTCAAAAATATCCATATGTAATGAGGATAGATAGTTATTATTATAAAATTACTCTACTGATGGTTAATTCACCTCCCATGATCGCCCAAAATCCATCACACAATATCTAATCATGTATTTCGACATTTGGATAATCTTATCTTATTATCCATCCATTATAGGGTGATAATATATGATAATGGGTTTCTACGTTCCAAGGTCTTGATGCAAGTAATTTCAAAACATGGGATAGGATGAATCATTAAAATTTTGTGAATATAAAGTTTGGACATGTCATGGACTATATTTTATTCATGAATATGGATAATGTGGGTTAATATCATGATTTGGTCTACAATCACCCATATGTTTTCATTCATTTGAACCATTTATGTTGACCTATGAATAAATACATATTTATCTACTCCAGATTCCACATGGGGATCCATAAAGAATGATGTTACCAATTTCTTACAAGGGATCCTCCTTAACCTGATAACATGAGAGGCATCTTGAATCAAGCTCTTCCACTCTCCATTTCATACTATCCCACTAAAACTATGATCAAAACTAATTTTTCAGCTTTTGTATTCTCATATGTAAAATCTATAATAAATAGTGGTAGGTAAAAATAAGTTTTTCTTGATATATTCAAGGAATTGTAAACTGATCTCCAAACCATGGTAGTAATTTCCCATATATATTCCATCCCTCAATGGTATCCCAACCATTTTGTTTTTACTTTAAATTCAAACATTCTAGATCTGATTTATTTGACTCTTTTACATACTAAACCAAATCACAAACAAATGAATCTAGAAATAAATATACAATATTACTATGTTCTGAACACTATAAATGAATTTCCTATATGATTGAAAATGTCCTTCATTAATATGAAGACTCTTTAGTCAACTAGTTTTATGAATTTTCTCTTAATTCATCCAACATCGAATTCATGTTACCTAGTATATACATCAAGTTGATGTCAAACTTTTGATGATGGTATATGAATATTAGTTACCTTAGATTCAAATGACATTTGGAAAATATTTTTTAAAAAACTATTAAGATTTTTAAACACTAATAAGTTCTCAACAAAGAGATAATAAACCTGCTTATTTAAGGAATGAACTACAACAATGAATTAAAAATCCTTTATTGGCCAATTTTTATCATGTACCTACAACTTTGATGAGCTATAATCTACCAAATGATCTCCCTACATGAAAATACAACCCAACCCATATTTCAATTCATAACAATTGACCTCAGATATAGGATTCCATGATTTAAAATGAACAAGAATTTTAGAAAGTATACAAAATATGCAACACCAAGCATAATCAAATTGTGAAATATTATTATTTAAATATGGAAATTATAACATATGTGTTAAATTGAAATTTATAAATAAGATGTACGAATTTTGAAATATTATATATAATTGTTCAAATCAATACATATTTGTCAACTAGTGGTTAGAAATTAATCTCTAAATTTTTAGTAAATACATTTTATTGTTCAAAGACATGTTTTATTTTAAATTGATACTATATATTTCTCTGAGATAATTATAAAAAAAATTCTTAATATTTCAAAATTTTATTTGATAAATTAAATATCATTTATTTAATTAGCATATCACAAATATTCTATGGTGAAATTTTGAACCCTTTCGAAAAAGTGTTCTTTTTTAGTAAATAGTAAAAAAAAATTAAATTCTATTAAAAATGTATTTTATTTTAAATTATATAAAAATTTAATTTTTATTTTATTTTATTTTTATAATATAATTTGATAATTTTTATTTTAAATAATTTTGTAATGTTTTTAAAATAAATTTTATAAATGAAATTATAATTAAAATATTTTTCCTTTTAAAAATTCATTTTAAAAAAATGTGTGTCATTGTGTTTTTTCAGTTTAATGTTTAGATAAATTATGAAAATTAAATGTTTTAAATTTTTAAAAATGAATTAAATATTTATAATCAAGAATTTTAAATTTTATAAATTGGTTCTTCTTGTTTTTTTATCTATGAATTGTACCTATAATAAATTTTGATATAATGGAATTAGGTAAATAAAATGAAGTTTCAAAAAATCAATAAGGACTAAAAAATGACCCTATTAATTGACTTATTTTTATTTTATGGTCAAAATTCATCAATAATAATTACCAACGATCTTGTACCCTAGTGGTACAGGCTCATGCTTGGCATCCAAAAGATCCAGGATCAAATCCGGGCTAGGGCGAATTTCTGGGTACTATAATAGTACTGTAGTAGGTATTGTAGAACCGTTGGTACTATAGTAGTACTGTTCACTGAGGGGTCCTTTGGGAAAAACAAAAGGGCTTTCAAGACTTGTATTAAGTCCACTTAGCCTTGGGACATTGATCTATGTAATGGGTTTCTCTCTACCCAATCTAAAGAGTTCTTTGCTTTAAAAATTAAATTGAGGCTTCGGCCCCAGCCTTTTAAAAAAATCAGTAATCATTCATGATTTTCTTATATGAAATATGTTTTCCATTTCTATGTGATTATGACATTTATAATATTTTGTGTAAAGAAAAGTAAAAAATTCACAGTATTGTCTTCAGTAACTATAATATTTTTAATATGGGGTTAAAAAATGATATGTTAAGTTATAAATATTAAATTAAATTATATACGGTTTATATTCATAATGTTAATTTATATATTTTTTATTGAACAATTATTTACATTAAATTATTAGACAATGTTTATGGGGTATTTATTTTATTAGTGTAATAAAAAAATAAATGAAATTAAAAATAATAAAATTATTATAATTTTAAAGAAATAAATTTACCCTATAAATTTTTAGGTATAAATTACATTTTATATAGTTTTTATTCATTTATTCATATTCATTAAATGTATTGATGTAATTTAAGTGAAATTAATGAATATTTCTAAAAATTTACATTAATAATATTTTATAGTAAATAATAAATAATTTAATTACATAAATTTCCCAAATATCATATATTTTGAAAAATGAATTGGATATAGTTTTTGAAATAAATAATGGTCCATTTATGGTTATTTTGGAATATTTAGTAACATTGTTAACCCTTAAATTATATATATTTTAATATTACAGTAATTATCAAAAGTGTAAATGTTGGGTTTAAGAATATATATGTATACAAATGTAATCCAAATTAGTAAAAATGGATTTTATTAAGTGTATTTTGAATCCTAATCATATTATATATAATATTTTCAATTTTTATTCATTTGGTCATCAAAATTAATTTATATTAATTTAATATTTTAGGAAATCCCATGAATGTCTCATTAGTCTCATATAAATGGGAACCATTTGTTATGATAACATCAAACATAAAAAGACTATTATATTTTTCAATAACATCAAAATTAATTTACCAGAATCCACACCCTTATTATAGTGGCCTTATATTGGGCGTAATACCAATCATAGAGGTGGTAAGGTTTTAAGGATGGGATATTTTTACAAGAGGTATAATTTTAGTTACATGATTTAGTTATATTTATTATTCCAGATCCATAAAATATTATTAAAATATTATAAAATAATATCTTCAATATTATAAATATATTGATAATTTATTATTTTATTGGTATTACCTATATTTTATTCCTTTTCTATCACATGGGAAACAAAACCATCGTTCGAGTGTATGGAGGACTATCACCACATGAACTTAGGTAATTCTTTTTCCATCCCTATCTCTCATAGCTAGATAATAAATTTTCAATTGATGATTTAATATTATATTCATGAAATAATTATCATTATTAAATGATAATATATCATTAACTTACATTCCCTATTATTCACTGAATATTGATAACGTTGTTCATGCATTTATGTGGACTACCACCTTTACAAAGTGATGTGATTCATTTTTCACCACCATATCACATGGATGATATATATAAGTTTATTTAAATAATAAGTTTTATATTTTATAAACATTTTATAAATTTTTAATTATTAAATAGTAAATAAATTTTTTACCTAATGATCATTGGAAAATGGAAACATTACTCATTGTACGTATGACCTACAGTCTCCATGATTGTATCACAGTTCAATTTTTCATCAAAATTTTAAATTATTAGATTAAAAGGTATAATTTATGTATTATTATGATTATTAGGTAAGTATTATCATTATTTTTTTTGTAATTATAACCAATTTGACCATAGTTAACCTATCAAGGTCATTTTGGACTTATGAATTGAATATCGTCAAAACATATAATGTGAGCATCGATGATTATGTAATTATTAAAAAAAGGTAAAATATTATATAAAAATATTAATAAAAATTAAAAAGTTTCTCAAGAAAGTAAATAATAAACATATTTTTATTGCTGATAAATACTATTAACTTAAGTGATGAGTCACAATCAATGTAAGAGTCTTTCTTTTAAAATTTCTCTTTTAATGTTTCTCTTTAAACACTTTTTCTTACATGAATATATATTTAAAATTATTTTTTTGGATATATTTATATGAAAATAAAAGAATTTTAAATGGAATTTTATGAAACCTTTCACTTTCTCCCAAAATTTTTAAAAGGAATCTTTTTACATAATGTTTTCACTTCCTTTACGAAAAGAAAAAAATAATGATCTATTTTAACATATACAATTATAATAACTTTTCAACAACTATAGCCATTATTTTATGTATGGAATACTTTATAACCATCCATGTTTTCTTCCAATAAAAACCTAATAACACTTTATTCTTGGAATTTAGTTTTAAAAGTTTTTTTAAAAGAAAATGGATATATAAAGGTTTTTAAATGCTTTTTTATTGGTGAAAATTTGTATTTCAGGAAATATTTTATATGTTATGATTATGTTATTGTAGGGTCCTGAAAAATATGCAAAGGAGAATGATGATCCCCTTTATCTCAAGGGAGAATCTACCCAATTTCCCCTTAAAAGGATTGGGAAAATGTGGAGAACACTCAAGGATAGCGAAGGACGAACCATTCCGTGGACACGTTTATTGTTAGTGAAGCATGGCCGGTTCCGTGAAGCATCCCTCCTCCGTGAACCGTCTTCGTTCGTGAGATGGAGGCGGAGATCCTCCACGATCATGAAGTAGGAACGACGCTAGCCCAGTACACTATTCTGGACTTCCCCAGCCGCGAGCCACGTCAACCGGCCCAATCCGCCTCCGTTGTCGTTCGCAAAATGGAGGTTGAACCCTCCGTGGCTGCGAAGCAGTCCCCGAGTTTGGTTCACATAGGAGGAGTGTTTAATGCCCCGTGAATTGCAGATTGACCAAGTCATCTATGAACTAGGCTTTCGGTCATGGGCCTCCACAATAGGTGTTGCATTACCATAGATACATCTTTTTTCCCGCTCTATAAAAGGGGATTGAGAAAAGAAGAAGATGAGGAGAAGGGAGAAGAGATTGGTCAGATTCAGGTGGAAGGATTTCGAAGGAAGGCTTAGGATTTCAGAAGTTCCAGTTCATGAACTAGAGCGGGTATGAACCTAGGAACTAACTAATAAGGAACCAAAAACACATAATAACTTGGTGAACTATGTACTTAATATAACAAAGAAGAGAAAACTGCGAATCAGGGTCCCTCCGCGGATGTACTCCCCGCAGACCAAGGATTTTATTCCTCTTTTCTGATCTGCCGCACCGTGTAGCACCCTCCTACGTGGGCGAAGACCCAACTAACGAGCCTCCGGCTAGCACTTCCCTTGGACGCCGCTGCTCGTATAGACCCCTCCACATACCAACCATGTACGTGGACTGAACCCGAAGCTGCAAACCCTCTTGGTTCGCGGATGGCCAATCAGTCTGCGGACCCTCCTGGTTCGCGGACGGACAATCAGTCCACAGACCCTCTTGGTTCCCGGACGACCAATCAGTCTACGGACCCTCCTGGTTCACAAACAGCCAATCAGTCTGCGGCCCCTCCTGGTTTGCAGATGCACAATCAGCCTGCGGGCCACCTTGGCTCACGGACGGCCTCTCCAGCCGCGTAACACTTTCCTACGTGAAGGGCGCCACCACCCATACCCTTCTGTGTCCTTCCAAAACCTTGGGAGTTACCATTCCCCTATCTAGGTAAAATCCTTCCAATTCCAATCCGGCCAGATCCTTCACAACCACCTCATTGGCCATCTCATTGGCCCCAAGCCAAGGCCTCCACCTGAGCCACCGGATCCATGTAGTGTAACCCTCAGGTGCATCAGTGCGCCATTTTGAGTTCACATACCCACCGTAAGCAGGGGAAAAGGGGTTTCCCCGACCCTTGGGCAGATTCTCGAAGCATGCCTGGGTTCACATTCCCCTGATAATACGGAGTCTGACCCCGAGATCCCCTTTTCTACCGCTACTCTCCAGGATGGGGACTGCACGTTTCGGCGGTCAGGCACTTCTCCCCTCCCCAGAGAGGGGGCGACATACCCATCTGAAGGCAACCATCCCCATTCACCTCGGTACTTCCCCAGAGAACAAGAGTGGTGACGTGCACAAGAGCACCCCTTTCCCTCTCCCGCTGCGCTTTGTTTCCATGGGCATCCATCCCGGAGTAAGCCCCGACTTTATGGGATGCCCTCATGCGTAAGTCCCACTCCACCTCTCACGGACTCACCTTTTGGGACGTGATCGTCTGGTCCCTATTGCCTCTTGTTTCTCACACTGACCATGACTCACATGGGCTTAGAGTAAGCATCGACCACACCTCCTCTTATGGGCCTCCTCAGAGTGAAAGCTCCATCCCATCACTATGGACTGCTTTAGAGTGTATCCATTACGAACTATGTGGACTTTGATCCTTGTCTCTTAGGCAGGTTATGTAAGAAGCCTCCCTGAGGTTCAATCCCATCATCCACACAGTGGGCCTCCTCAGAGCGTAATCCCCAACCCATCACTCTGGGATGCCTTAGATCATTAGTCCCAAGCCATTACGAACTACATGGACTTTGATCCTTGTCTCCTAGGAAGGGTAAGTAGGAAGCCTCCCTGAGGTTCAATCCCATCATCCACACCTTGGGCCTCCTCATAGTGTAAGGCCGAACCCATAACTCTGGGCTACATCAGAGCGTAAGTCCCAAGACATTACAAACTATGTGGAATTTGATCCATGTCTCTTAGGCAGGTATGTTGGAAGCCTCCACGAGGTTCAAGCCCAACAACTGGTCGATCCGACTATCTTCACATCGGTTCATCGCACCAATCCCAGCACCACCTCATTGAGTCCCGACTCCACGTGGTCATTAATCCAATGAGGGATAGTAAACCTCAGGCCTAAATGATTCCAGACCCTTGTGTTTGGAAAACCATTTCCAACCAGGAGAAATCTGTGGATACTATTCTTGGGTATAATCCAAAGATTCACGAACATATAAATACATCTTAAATATATAAGAGAGTCCCGGAACATGCAATAATCCCCCCCAAAATGGTGCGATGAGCCTAAATTCCGATCCTATCGACCATTGTGAGTTTTTAAGCATTGCTGGTCAGACCAACCGGCGAATGCCTGCCTTTGGAAAGCAGGTCCACGTGTCATCAGATACAGAACTGTTGGGCATTTCGAGACCGAACCCCGAAACAAAAATGGTAAACCTGACGTGAATCAATAACCATACATGACAGATTTAACCTAATACCACACTGTGCCCCATTTTTACTCACAAGGAGGGAGATGCAAGGTCATTAAACACGCATGGGATCATGAGATGCTGCTTTGATGGGTTTGCTATTTGTATTTGTTAAAATGTTTTACAGGCACTGCACAGAACTCCCTTTGATCCAATGGCATCGCAAAGGAACTCACAAGTGCGTGCTTCTGACAATGCAATGATGAGAGATCCTCACCGACGGAGGACCCTGTCACCCACCCAGCGTCTTCAACGTTGGGTCATAGACGCGTTGATCCAAGAGTACCACGTGAATGGTACTCTCCCATTGGTGGAGGTGGCCATGCACGCCCTCCAATCCGCCAGAACTCGCTGGAAGCATTCCAAGCAGCGGCCGCAAAGGCTGATCTAGACAACTCCAATTGTTGTCTCCAACCATTCTAGGAGTCTGTCCACAGAATGGGACAATGCGTACCACCCTTATCTTAGGGAGGCGATTGAGGTCGACGCTGAGGACTCCATCCCTGCCGAATGGGGGTTCCGCTCCAAGGCCCCCGTAGTCAGATGTCGTTGTGGTAACACCATGACTCAACATCGTCATGCCGAGGAGGATGTCTCCCCGAGGATTCAAGCCCACGCTCCCAAAGCTCCAGCCCCTCGGACTTCCCAACGAGGGCGTCAAAAATACACTCAGGGACCTGTCATCACCCTGGTCCCTGAGGAGGAGCTCCAATGCCCAGCCACGGAGACATACCATGAACAGGCACCTAAACATGTTCGCTCCTCTCGATCCCTTCATCCAGACATGGAGGCATCAAACGAGCCGTTGCACATCCTCGCTGAGCTCTGTCAAGACCGTCGCTCACACAGGATGGCACTTAAAAGGCAGGCACCTCTCCCTACCTAGGGTCGTGAAGCCCACCATCTTGACGTGGTGGCAACCCGGCGCCATCAGAACCAGCTCCTAGTAGATGATTTTGACGCCTGCCATCCTAACATGGTGGAGATCAGCAATGCCCGCCACCCAGATGTGACGGAAATTAATAGGCGGACACGTCTCCCGCCAACAAAGGTCACTGAATCGATACGGTGGGAAACCAAAAAATGCAGGGCCATCTCCCGGTGGATGAAAGTAAAGTCTGCCACCCCAATGTGGTGGACAACGGAGAGATAAACCGGCGTATCCTAGTATAGGGGAAGATTCATTCACCTTCCCTGACACAAGAGAATTGTCAGTACCCACTGACCACCAGAGGACCAGAGCAGGATATTCCTACTCTGATTCCGGAATGGGCCTTCATACTGGTTCCAGCCAAATATGTCTATCTTCATATCCTGGAAATGATGGAGGAGCAGGGATCGATCCTAGATCATATCTTGCAGACTTTCCAGAAAGTAATTGCATCAGTGGAAATAGTAAAGATTCAGGCCCGTGAGCCAGTCTCCCCAATTGAGGCGACTCATCTAAGAGATGAGATAGATGCCTTGGAGCAGATCTGCAACCCTTCTTCTTCCCAGGAGGGTCGCTGGCTATATTCTTCAATGCAAGGGCAACCAGATCAAGAATCTTCAGTTGTTCCAACTAGGGACACTCTACCATCACGGTGGATGCTCCAGAACAGGCATATATCCATGCTAAAAGTCCAGATGTTCGTCGGGGTAACCCGACAGCATCACGAGACCCAATTAGATAGGGACCCAAAGGTGAAGGTCGTTGTCAACAGCAGACGGTCCCCACTTCCCGCAAGAGAGCGCCCCAAACGCGCCAAAGGCATCCGGAAAATAATGAGTGGGTTCATGACATCGTTCTTCTGGAATCTGGGGTTCCCAACACCGCTATTCACACATTGTAGTATCAAAATCCTTCCCATCCATTACCATATTATGGGAGTGGCAGTAGCAGTTGCGAAGGTCCTCCCTGCAATCTTGCTACCAGCAGCTCTGAAGGTCCTCCCTAGAGCACCCGTGGGGGCCTCCCCTGCGGGCATATAAAAATCGATCATGAGATCTCCACTTTTGATGCAAGTCATGGAAACCCTCTACGTGGCCAGAATATTGAGCAGCAAAAAGGTCCTGCACTTGCTGTGGTCCACCCTAAAGTTCCTCCCCGAGGTATACACTGGAAACACTATCCATGCAGTTAGACCACAGAATATTATAATAGTCCTCGCTATCATAGTAGCATCTACGGAGGCCCTCCCCACAGTGACGTCTCATCATGACAAGAAGTTCCTCCCCAGGGGTTACGTTGCAACGATACTCTGTGCAGCCGGGCTTCAGATCACAGTGGTAGTCATCGCCACCCTGATAACGGAGGTCATCCCCGTAGAGAGGACAAGCAACCTGAAGTCCCTCCCCACGTTGCGGTACATTCTAGAGGCCCTCCCAGGATATATCCCACAAATATTCTCACTAAGGCAGCGGTAATGGTAGTCCTCTCCATTGCCGCATCTGTAATGGTAGTCCTCGCCACCAAGACCTCCATTGCGAAGGTCCTCCCCACATTGGCCCCAAGCAACAAAAAGTTCCTCCCCTTGTCACAGTATGTCCTAAAGGTCCTCCCCAGGATTCACATCTAACATCAATCCATGATGGTCATCCTCACCATGATGGCAGTTGTTGTGAAGGCCCTCCTTGTAACGACGTTACGCAGCCAGAAGGTCCTCCCCTTGTTGAAACACGCCTTGGAGGCCCTCCCCAGGGTGTGCACTGAAAACTTCCTCTATGCGGTGAAGTATCAAGCAGTAATGGTAGTCCTCTCCATTACATCCGCCATTATGGAGGTCCTCCCCGCGATGACATATCAAATCGATAGGAAGGTCCTCCCTCTACCAAATCAAGCACAGAAAAGCCCTTGTATGCCAAGGCACTCAGAAGGATGGGATAAAGCATGTCAAATTCCTAGTTAGTCGCTGAAGACATCCTTCTTCAATCGAGAGACGTTCTGGGGCCGCGTTCATCCTCTGAACCGCCTTGAAATCGCCCACATAATGATTCAATATCTACCGGTCCCACTGCCTCCGACCACACTATCCGTGAGTGCCTTAGTTGGGCTGACCAGGTATAGGAGTCACTAGCGAAGGAGTATGCCGATATGCTACACCTGTGGAAACGACTAGCTAGGGATGATATACCAGTTATGTTTTGGCCTATGGCCACCTCTCAGTTTGACATACCCAGAGATTTTTCAGAATAATGCATTAATGAGATCCGCCGTAATATATGGAAAACCCTCCGCCGACTGAAATCATGCTTTCAACTCTACTTCGGGTATGTAGACCACATCAAGACAATAGGACACCTCCTACATCACATAGACCTAGAATCTATTTCGTCAGCACGACAACAGCGACCCGAGAGGCATAAAGGAAACATGGAGATAGCCTTCCTCCGTACGCTGCACCAGCTACGCTGCCTCATCCGTAACGCTCTGACGGGAGTCCATATCAGGGGATAGGGAGAAAAAGGAGCTCTGCATTTCACTCTACTCCCCGCCCAGAAAAACCCATTCGGCATGGTGTCTTGCAACGTCATCACATTAAGATGGAAATCGAGTGGTCTCCCTATTTAGGAAAGGTAACACACCCAACAGAGTGAGGCCTTGAGTAAGTACCACAAGCATCAGGCCCGATGGAAACAATCCATTCAAGAACTCGTGAATCAGGCCACCGAGAGTATACAACTGGCCTCTCTCCTAGGAGAGGTCAATCAGTGATCTTTTCCTCCCTTCCCAGAAAGGATAGGTTTACAGAAGAGCTCGGAATCAAACCAAGTTCACCCCCGAATGTGGGCATGCAAGATCAGGGAGGTACCGACAACAACAATCCAAGGTCAACCCCAGCCTATAGGGCTGGGGGGGAATTTTTACAAAAAATGCCCCCATAAGACCAGTAAAACTGGGAAGAGACTCGATGTACATGGAATGGAGCCAACCCCATCCCTCAGGACTGGGGGCATTATTACCCCCTCAACAACAACCTCCCCCACGAGTCAGTATTCTCTCATCTAGGGAGGACAGCCAAAAGATGACGTTCTCATCCTATCCTGTCATTTGAATCATCATCTCCTCCGAGAGGAAGGCACACCGTAAGGTTGCATCAAATAACTCTTTGTGTCACCCTTTATCAAGAAGTCTGAAGGCAATCCCGGGTCATGAAAGGGAAGGCCAGCAGAAGACGCGGGAGATCCTATTCGTATTTGGAAGATGAAATATCATCTTCCCCATGATATGAATATATCAACATCATAGATTTTAACCCCACAAGTGACACCATAGATGATGCAAATCGGGATGGATCGGGAGATGATAGTTCCGGTCAGGCTATGACTCACAACGAACCACCAGGTGTGCACACCTGGAACCGGAGGGTCGGCCTAAATATGGCTGTCCATATAGCCAACCCTCCTCCACCTACCCAGCGTGTTTCCAATAAGGATAAGAATAATGGACTGGTTACCCTTAACCCGCCTCCTTATCTCGACAAAGATGATCCACTCACGCTCGAAGAGAGATTCGCTCGACATGAAGAGGAGATGAAAGAATTGAGGTGGCTTAATTCTGAGCTACTCTAGAGGAACCACCTTATTGAAAGTGAGTCCCAGGAGGAGTCATATCATGCACTCCCAACAAGTGAACCTCAAAGACTATGGTTTTCCCCGGAAAACGTAATATGGTCAGGGATCCCGTCTAATGAGGCGCTTGGCCCATCCAACTATCTAAATGTAGATTCAGATGATTATCAAGACATCCCTCCACTCAGGAAGAAACTGGAGAGAGTAGAACTGAACCCTCTAAAGGTGCCACAAATGGCACATACACCCCCGGTGCCAGCCAATCCAGATTCTCAGGAAATGCCTCGAGCTACGCCTGCCCTGGACCGGGCCCAGCAGGATGTTAAACAGGGTCTCACCAACACCATCGAGGCACTAACAGCTTGATTGGAAGTGATGGAAGGTTGACGCACTCTGATACAGCCAGAGCAGAAACCCTAACTAGATTGGGTGACCAACACACCACCTCCACCCAATTTTGGGAGCCCTATATTCCCTATTTTCAATGGGTCGGGTGATCCGGAACAGCATTTGATGCACTATGCGTCTTATTGAGACCCTATAATGGGGACTCCAGAACAGTAAGAACCAGTGAATCTTAGATGCTTCGTATGGACCTTGCAAGGATCTGACTTCTTCTAGTATACGAGTCTTCCAGCCCAGTCAATGAAGAGCTGGGAGGACCTTCAAAAGTAGATCCTGTTCCACTTCATCTAAACGTTGCCCAAGCCAACGGTCAGCGACCTCATGAACTACAAGCAGAGAGATAAAGAGAGGGTCTCATATTTCATCGCTAGATGGAAAGGTCTGACCTATTCCCTGAACATGATAATGACTCAAGATGAGATTATATCCATGTGCATTGATAATCATCGAGATGATCTGCGGACACTGCTCATACCAGTGGAGTGCACCACTAGCTTCCGCCATCTCATGGCCATTGCCTATAGAATTGAGGACTCCCTAAAGCAGACTAATTTGAATTCTCAAGTAGCCTTGCAGGATCATGTGAAAAGAGTCCTCAGAGATGAAGTGTTTGCTGTCACACTCAATCCGGCCACTATGCCTTCTCCACTGCGCAGGCCTCCGCCAAATCGTCAAGGGCCTCCTGCATATCAGCGGCTACCTCCGCCTAAATGGGAAGATAAGAGAGGACCGAAGTGGAACCAGTTTGAGGAACAAAGAAAAAAAGTATACTCATTCCGAGTTGATCAAGTCTGTGGCTACTTCATTGCCGCCATGAATTGCAACTTGCATAGCCTCTTGGAGCCAAGGAAACCTGAAGAAGTCGGCCATGATGACAGGCCAGATTACTGCCTCAACCATCAAATGTTGGGGCACAGTATCCAAGAATGATTTGTCTTCAAAGAACTCCTATAGAGGATGGTAGACTTCGGACAGGTCAAGCTGGGACCACCACCAGCACACGTGGCATGTATCTCTACCACCGACTCCAATAGAGAGTAGGGGTGGCAGAAAGTCCCCAGTAAGCAGGGGAAGAAATTTGACAACTGGATGACTCTAAACACAATCAACCGAGCCCAGGGAATACACCGAGCTCAACTACAGCAGCCGGTGTTGCCACCAACATCCCCTGAAGCCGCTGAGTGGATAGTATCGGCCTCACAACCCTCCACTAGCTGGTCATCCGGGCATTATCAATGAAGTAGGAAACAAGCGTAAGAGGAGAAGTCCACGATGGGACCAAAGTTAGTCCTGACCCTGGCAGATAATGTGCCCTCGCATTTGGCGCCATGGGCACCAACCCACCAAACGGGACAATCAGGGACAACCGACCAGGTTGTCCTGTCAGAAGATGAAGAGTCAATCTTTTTTTCTATTAATGTCATCAATCTCATGGAATCATCCCATAACGAAGGGTACGGTTATGGACCCGAGTTCCCTGCACGGGGAGCCAGGAGGAGGAATCATAGAAGTAGGGGATACCTGGGGAGATGCAGCCACGACCAAAACCAAACCTATGATTGGACCCCAGCCCAAACCGTTAATATCGTTGATACCCGTGGGAGATCCCTTCAACGGACTCAGTAGGAGAAAGAATTCCCCTCCTCCTCCACAAGCAGTCACTCTGGCCCTGTTGTTCTGCGATACCCACCAGAGGAGGAGCAAGTGTATGGCCGCCAAGTGTACACAAACAGACCATCCGAGCCAAGTCCTCAAAACAAGGGAACACCATCGATATCCGACCCCATGGCCGGTTCCTCCTCGTCAAATGTTCCAGCCCCTAAAGCACCCGCTAAGACTCTCCCACCAACGGAGAAGTGTCGGATGCTGGAGCAGAAATATGATATCCTTAGGTAGCTGGCATTGGTACCAGCCAAGCTATCAATCCACAATGCCCTAAGTCTTCCAGAAGACCTTAGGGAGGCACTTGTAGAAGCCTTGATCAGCCCTCAGGAGTTTCAAGACGAGGTAGATGCCACCGAGATTTACTAGACAGAGACTAACCCGGCTGAATGCAATGCTGTGATTTCCCTCACCGATTAGGATGAAGATGCCATCATGCAAGGACACATCAGACCACTATATGTTTCTGGCACAATGAATGGTATTGATATCTAGAAAGTATTTATAGACAATGGCTATGGAGTTAACATCCTTCCCCTACGGACACTCCATAAATTGGGCTACAGTGAGGATGGCATAATTACCTCGGCTACAAATCTGTTGGGTTATGAAAAGAGTGAGCATAAACCAATGGTAAAAATTAAGCTAAAGACCCATTTTGGTGACCTGGTATCCTACACGGAAATCCTGGTGGTCCAGTATAGCACACCATTCAGTGCCCTACTGGGAAGGTTGTGGCTCCATAAGCACATGGTCATTCCTTCATCCTAACACCAGTGTATCAAATACTATGTCAATGGAAAAAGTGGATCATTACATTCTGACAAGGCCCCTTTCGAGCTCTCCTAGTCACATTACATTGATGTCGGGTTCTATGAGAAAAAGAAAAAGAAGCCTTTGGCCAATGGTGTCAATTGGATCCCCTCTCTAAATGGCCTGTAAATTGTTCCTGATGCCCCCCTCAGGAATCTTGGCAGAGATTATGTCCGGCCCCTTGACCATGTTGAGAGTAGGATTTAAAGTATGGACACACACTCAGATGTCCTCATGACTTCATCCACGATGTCCAAGCACGACAATGCGGGAACGTCCACCAACCCTCGATCTCGGGACAAATACTCAAGCGGGGATGCTCGCGATGCCTCTCCCTCAAACCCTCAAAGGCTCGGATAGGAAAATCTCCCCTTGTTAGATCAAGAAGATGAGTACATGGGAAAATAAGAGGAGGAAGTTCTCCGGGATACACCTCCTGCATTTGAGGAGGGTATCTACACCATGGTGGTTGAGCTCAAGGAAATAAACCTGGGCACTGACAAAGATCTGAGGCCTACTCTCATCAGTGCAACCATGTCCCCCGAGGATCATGAGGTATATAACTCTTTGCTGAGGAAACACCGGGAAGTTTTTTCTTGGAATTACACAGAAATACCGGGACTCATTCCCGATGTTTTGATGCACCACCTGGGCCTTCCAGAAGACCATCAGGGATATAAAGAGGCCGCCAGAAGGATGCACCCCTCACATGCCACCAAAATAGTGGATGAAGTCGATAATCTCATTAAAGAAGGCTTCATTAGGGAGGTCGGGTACCCCATTTGGTTGGCCAACATCGTCCCGGTCATGAAAAAGAACGGGAAAATCCATGTCTTCATTGATTTTAGAGATCTCAAGCGGCATTGTCCAAAAGATTTTTTCTCAGCCCCATTCAACGAGTTATTGATCAATGAAATGGATGGGTATGAGTCTATATCCTTCATGGATGGATATTCTGGGTATAACCAAATCAGGATGGCCCGATAAGGTGAAGAAGCCACTACCTTCAGGGCCCCTCAAGAGGTATTTTGTTACAGGTTCATGCCCTTTGGTCTCAAGAACACTGGTGCAACATATCAGTGTGTCATGCATCAGATCTTTAAACTGTTCCTAGGGAAATTTGTTAAATGTTACGTGGATGACCTGGTGGTCAAGTCCAAATAGTGCTTGGATCACCTGTCAAACCTTGGGACCGTATTCGAAAAACTCTGACAGCATAGCTTGAAGATGAACCCCTTGAATTGCGCCTTCGGGATTACCTCAGGGAAATTACATGGCTTCATCGTACGCCATCGTGGCATCAAAGTCGACCTTGAGAAGAAAAAGGATATACTTGGATTACCACCTCCCCAAAATCTCACTAAGTTGAGGGGATTCCAAGGAAACCTAGCCGATATTAAGCAGTTCATAGAAAACCTAGCAGGAAAATGTTTTCCTTACACCAGGTTAATGAAGAAGGGGGTCATTTACCAATGCATGAATGACTACCAAGAGGCGTTCATCAACTTGAAGATGTACCTCTTAAGCCCACTGGGGCTCTTGCTCCTGATTTAAGGAAGACCTCTCATCTTGTACGTGACAGCCTTAGGGCGATCACTAGGAGCCTTCCTCACACAAAAGAATGATGTGGGTAGTGAAAACAATCTCTATTACCTCAGTCAAACCATGATTGATGCCGAGACTCGATACTCAAATATTGAGAAGAGTTGTTTGGCCATGGTCTTTGTAGTTCAAAAGATTTGACATTATCTGCAGCATTAGGAAATTTGTTTGATCTTGCGGAATAACCCACTCAAGTACATCCTCAGCCACCCGATGCTAACTGAATGCCTATCCTAATGGGCAGTCATCCTGCAAAAATTTGACATCCAGTTTGTGCCTCAAAAAGCCATCAAGGGACAGGCATTAGTAGACATTCTGGCAGAGCACCCTTCGACAGGGACCACTGCACCGAACGCCGAGCTGCCTAATGAAGACATCTTCTCGGTTTGAGAGGAGTTCCCAGCATCGGAAATGTACTTTAACGGTGCATCCTAAAGCCCAACTAGGAAGAGGATGGAGGATCATAGATTAAACAAAGTGGGTTTGGGGATAATCCTCATGTCCCCAGAAAAGTCAGACTTTCCATATTCCTTCCTCGTGTCAGAGGGATGTAAAAACAATGAAGCAGAATATCAAGCTCTCATTGCAGGCCTGGAGCTCGCACTCCAGGAACAAATACAACACCTTACGGTAAAAGGTGACTCGGAGCTGGTCATCAGGAAAGTCAATGGTGACTATGATATTAAAAAGGAGGAGCTGATCCCCTTGTTTGACCATGTCTGAGGGTTAATGGCGGAAATCTCCACAGAACCAACATTGACCTATATTCCCCGGTCTTAGAATACTCAGGCCGATTCATTAGCCAACGCGGCCACATCCCTACCTGACCCAGGATATGATGAAATGGTTATCGGTATTGCTCGCTGTCGAATGGTATTGTTGTTTGTTCATGCTAAGATGGAAGAAATCCACGAATTCAGTCTTATCCTAGAGCCATATTCTCCTGCCACCGGCTGGATGTCCCCCATTGCAAACTACCTTCAATGGAGAGAACTTCCGTCAGACAGGGATGAACGAGAGAAAATACGGAGAAGGGAAATCAACTTTGTCATATATGGCGGCGTGGGTCAACAAGAGGTCCTCTAGAAATGAGGCCTCGATCGAGTGCTCCTCAGATGCATTGATGGAGTAGAAACCACTGTCGTATTGAATGAAGTACATGATGGAGCATGTGGAGCACATCAACTAGTGACCATGCTTTCCCATCAGGTTCGAAGGCTTGGGTACTACTGGCCCACAGTGGCACGTGACTGCGAGCGTTTTACCGTGAAATGCCACTCATTCCAAATTCACGCCAACTTCAATCACTGACCCCGAAGTTACTTCATCAAGCCAAGTACTCTTGGACATTTACCGTCTGGGGGATGGACGTTGTGGGACCATATCCTCCCGCCCCTACCAAACAGCTAAAGTATATCCTCACGACAACCGACTTCTTTTCAAAATGGTCAAAATTTATACCTCTTAATGAAGTCAGGGAAAGAAGTGTTGTCAGCTTTGTGAATACCAATATATTCACCATATTTGGTGTCCCTTATACCATACTAACGGATAATGGCACCACCTTCTGCTCTGCTGAATTGGAGAAATTATAACAAGAATACGGTATCAAGGCTAACCACTCATCCATATACCATGAAGCAGCCAAAATATAGATAGAGCCTTTCAATAAGACCCTATCAAATATTCTCTAGAAAATTGTGGACAAAGACAAGTGTTCATGGCTGCATAAACTCCTCCATGCATTGTGGGAATATCGAACCACAACCCGCACCGCTACTCGGGCTACCCCGTACTCATTGGTGTATGGCACAGAGGTGGTCCTGCCCATTAAACTTCAACTTCCCTCACTCCGTGTTTCCGTATGTGATCAATTATCCAATGATGAGAAATTAGGAAAGTGGCTAGGTGAATTGGAAAAACTATATTAGAAGTGTTTGCACACTTTGAACCATGTAGGAGTATACCAGAACCGGATCGCACGAGCCTTCAACAAAAATGTTTGTCTTCGGTCCTTCTTGAAAGGAGAATTAATGATGGTCCTCCAGACCCCAATGATACCCAGAAAGAAGCCTCCAATGTTGGAGCCCATGTGGGAGGGACCATATGTTGTACACAAGGTCTACTCCAACGGAGCATATAACCTGATCTCCATGGATGAACAATTTACAACCGCTCCTACAAATGCAATATTCCTGAAGAAGTATTTCACATAATAACTAAAGGTGTACTATTCGACGTCTAAGCTGTATGAAGTTAAACTTCCAGGAACCCAATGGTCCAAAAACTATGACCTTAAACTAATATCACTTTGTCCTTACCGCACGACGTTAAACTGTACGGATAACAAGAGTTAAGAATGATCCCTTTCCCCCATGTGTGAAACAGACTTGCACTGGGTGTATTCTTTGTCCGAGCTGCATGACGTTAAACTGCCAAGCACCCAATGGTCCAAAATCTATGACCTTAAACTAAGATCATTTCGTCCTTACCGCATGACGTTAAATTTCATGGATAACAAGAGTTAAGAATGCTCCCTTTCCCGCGTGTATTGACCAGACCTACACAGGGTGTATTTTTGTGTCCTCACGGCATGATTTTAAACTGCATGGACCACGTCCTCACCGCATGATGTTAAACCGTATGGATTTCAAAGAAATATGTATGGCCGAATTCCTGCCCTCACAGGATACATAGTGATGCTAGAGTTTCTCGTCCTGGCCCAACCACTTCCAAACTAAAGTTAAAAATGTCCCCTCCCCCCGTGTATGGACCAGACCTACACGGGGTGTATTGAATTTCAAAGAACTATGTACGGATTTATTCCCACCTTTGCAGGATATGTAGCGACGCCAGGATCTGTCCCGGCCCAGCCACTCCCAAATGAAATAAAAGAAAAATTAGCAGTGTCTTCTTCCCCCATGTACGGACTAGACCTGTGCGGGGTGTACTTCTTCCAAATAACTACGCACAGCTTGACTCCTACCCTCACAGGATACGTAGTGACGCCAGGGTTCTCCATCCTGGCCTAGCCCCCGGAATAAAAGATAAAAAATTCCGTTTCCCCCTGTGTACAGACCAAACCGGCATGGGGTGTACTCCTCGTCCTTACCACACGACATAAAACTGCACGGATAGCAAGTTTCAAAAATGCTCACTTTTCCCCGTGTATGGCATAGACCTAAACAGGGTGTGTTTTTGCATCCTTTCCACACGAAGTTAAACTACACAGACAATAATGTTAATAATGCTCCCTTACCTTGTGTACGGACCAGGCCTACACGGTGTGTATACTTCGTTCTTACTACATGACGTTAAACTGCACGGACTTCGTCTTCACTGCATGACGTCAAACTGCATGGACTTCGTCCTCACCGTATGATATTAAACTACATGGAGTTCATCACGACCAACCCAAGACACATAGAAAAATGATATGAATATAGTCCGTGCACATTTGGATGCATCCTCTCTATACATCAGACTCCATGACTCGGATAATTATGGTTATTCATTACCATTCATGGCCATCGGAAATGGAAAGTCATTGACCCGTGGACACCATTGCAGAATTATTCATACCATGCCCTCAGCGGCTCTACATATTGATAGCCCCTGACCCGTCCATCAAAGGCAAGATTTACTCGGGCGACACTCTTCCTAGCTCCATACACCTACCGGCATCATATCCCCCGTATCACATCTCCCGATCCAAAAATTTAGGGAGTAGTTCTTTACAAGTTCATTCCCCTTTTCACATCCAAATGATGCCTAGGTACCCCTACCTGGATAGCCTATGTGTCCGTCGGTGGTTCACATAGCGACCTGCATCAACGAACATCAAGCCAGAACTAGGATTCTTTGACTCAATGGAAAATTGCAGTGAAGATGTTTCTTGTATACTCGGAAACCATTATCCCCACATGCAGAACTCTGTACTGTGTGCAATTGTGGATTCTCGTAATCATTCATGGCCATCAGAACTGGAAAGTTATCAACCCTGGGACACCATTTTGCGACTATGCATACCATGCCCTCAGTGGATCTGCATAATTATACCCCCTGGCTCATCCATCAAAGGCAATATCTCCTTGGGCGTTACTCTTCCTAGCTCCATACACTTACCAGCCTCAGGGCCCCCATGCCACACCTCCTGATCCAAGAAAGTTACAGTTTACGACCTTCATCCATCACCTTGTTCCAAGTATATCAAAGCGTGTTGACCCAGTTATCCTTCTAGTGACCGCAACAATAGTCACCCAATGGTCTGAGCTCTATGAATGCTAAACTGGGAGTACCTCATCCTTATCGCACGACGTTAAACTGCATAGAGTAAAGGTACACCCCCGCGCGCAAAATATATCAGTGCAGGGAGCTCTCTAAGCTTTAACAGCAACCTGGGCCGAGTATGCCCGACATGTTCAGACATTTCCTTCCCCGATGACAGACTTCGTGGCCCGGTTAATTGCAGATCTTCATAACCATTAATTTCCATCAGAAGTGGAAATCCATCGACCCAAAGACACCATTGCATGAATATGCATACCATGCCCTCAGCGGCTCTATGTAATGATAGCCCCTGGTTTTTCTACCAAAGGCAAGATTTCCTTGGGGGATACTCTTCCTAGATTCGTATACTTACTGTCCCTAGAGCTTCCATGTCATCTCTCCTGATCCAGGAAACTCTGGAACCCTGATTTACACCATCAACCCCCCTCCACATCTTGGAAATTCTAGGATACTCGGGCCCAGTTGCATTCTAATCAAGAGTGGCCTTTTTAACTACGTCCTTTTTACATGATGTCAAATGGCATGGATCACATCTTGGCCACTTGTCATACGACTGCAAAGACCAAGAATTAAACATCTAGGGGAATACCTCCAAAAAATATCATTTTCACTAGTTTAATAATGCTCCTCATCCTTACCACACGATGTTAAACTACACAGTCAACCATCCTCGCTGCATGATGTTAAACTGCACAACATCCTTTAATAATGCTCTTTATCTTAACTGCATGATGCTAAAATGCACGGTCAAACCCATCACAGGTTCAGTATGGAACGTAGGCTTTTCTCTATCCTTCAATGCACGGGTCATACCGGAACATGCCACCGTCTCACACCCACATGAGAAGTGATTACTTCACCCATTCTCGGGAAGTTTAGTCCAGATGTTTCCCTTGTATCCCGTCACCCTCTCATCATAAACCATACCCTGTAATCAAAAAAATCTGGACCCTCATAAGCTTCCCCTGGTGGTCCCAAATCTCTACTTCACTGAAGTTGATTGGCTATCGGGGGAATAAAATAATTGACCTAAGGACACCTTTGCATGACTATGCATTCTATGACCTCAATGGATCAACATATTGATAGCTCCTGGACCATCTACCAAAGGCAGGATTTCCTTAGGCAATGCTTCTCTTTGTACGCCTCTTGGCCTCCGAGCCCCCATGTCCATCCCGTGATTTGGAAACCCTCTGATTTACTGTTTACCAACTTCTTTCACAACCCTGCCTAAATATGGTGGAACATCTTTGACAAGATTACTGAGGACCAGGAGAATCCGTTCCATTCTAGATTATGTCATAGCTGCTTGAGTTTAAACTGTGCCAAGCCTCAACCATCCTTTACGCTAGATAAATGCGTAGGATAGGAACCTTGCTTCCACACTCCTGATTGATGCAGATGTTCTCAAAACCTTTCAGACGTCACATAACCTTTCCAAGCCACCCCTAGTGGTTTTCATAATTTTCCAAGACATCCATGGTGGTTTCCAAAATCCAGACTTTCATAAAGTCCTATGGCCATCAGAAAAGGAGATTCATTGACTTAATGACACATTTGCATGACTATGCATATCATGTCCTCAGCAGATCTACATATTGATCACCCCTGGCCTGTCTACCAAAGGAAAGATTTCCATAGGCAATGTTCCTCCCACCTCTGCATGCTGACGCGACTCCCATGCCTTGAGACATGCCCTGCATGTCGCTCAAATTTAAACACACTCCCTCCATATGTGTCTGAAGGACACCAAGACATCTTTTAATCAAGTAAACCTCAATGGGGCCCTTGCACCACCATACTTGGTAAGAGTTGTTCGACCTAAAACATCAGTAATGATAGTCTTGAATGCTGGACTTTAAACCTCCTATCAAAAGAGGCACAAAGCCTATTAGGTCGAAAACCCAAAAAGGGCGACATAAGCGAAAGTCAGGCCATACCCGCTGGGTTCACAGTAAATGAGCCCAAGCAAAATTAGGGCATTAAAAGAAAAGACAAAAAGTTTGTGGGGATTTTCTACAAATCACTAGAAATAGTCATACTGTGCTCACTGATTCCCTTGGCTCAGGAAAAATTTAGAGCATTGTACAATCACTCATCGATTTTCAGGACCACTCTACATCAGAATGGCCTCCTCTTCGTTTCGATCGGACCCTATTACGATGGGGGGGGGGATTTGTAGGGTCCTAAAAAATCTGGAAAGGAGAATGATGATCCGCTATATCTCAAGGGAGATTCTACACAATTTACCCTCAAAAGGATTGGGAAAATGGTGAGAACACTCAAGGATGGCGAAGGATGAACCGGTCCACGGACCGGTTTGTTGTTAGCAAAGCACGACCGGTTCCGCGATGCGTCCCTCCTCCGCGAATAGTCGTCATTCACGAGATGGAGGTAGAGATCCTCCACGGTCGCGAGGCATGATAGGTGTGAGCCCGGTTTACCCTTCCGGACCACTCCAGCCATGAGACACATCAACCGGCCCAAACCGCCTCTGCTGTCATTCACGAAATGGAGTCGGAACCCTCCACGGCCGCGAAGCACTCCTAGTGTTTGGTTCGCGGATGAGGATTGTTTAATGCCCCACAAATTCCAAATTGACCAAGTCATACGTGAACCATGTTTTCAGTCATGGTCCTCTGCAAAAGGTGCCGCATGACCATAGATACATCCTTTCCCCGCTCTATAAAATGAGATTGAAAAAGAAGAGGAGGAAGAGAAGGGAGAGGAGATCGATCAGATTTGGGTGGAAGGATTTCGAAGGAAGGCATAGGATTTCAAAAGTTCCCATTCGCGAACCAGAGCAGGTATGAACCTGGGAACAAACTAATAAGTAACCAAAAAACACATAATTACTTGGTGAACCATGAACTTAAAATAAAAAAAAGAGAAAACTGCGAACTAGGGTCCCTCTGTGGATGTACTCCCCACGGACTAGGGTGTTTATGCCTCTTTTATGATCCGCCGCACTGCGTAGCACCCTCTTACGCGGGCGAAGCCGCAACCAACGAGCCTCCAGCCGGCACCGCCCTTGGTCGCCGCTGCTCGCGTGGACCCCTCCGCATACCAACCTTGTACACGGACTGAACCCGATGTCGCGAACCCTCTTGGTTCGACGACGGCCAATCAGTCCGCGTACCCTCCTGGTTCACAGACGGCCAATCAGTCCATGGACCCTCTTAGTTCGCGGACGACCAATCAGTCCACGGACCCTCCTAGTTTTTGGAAAGCCAATCAGTCTGCAGACCCTCCTAGTTCATGGACGTCCAATTAGTCTGTGGGCCACCCTGGCTCGTGGACGGCCTCTCTTGCCGTGTAGCACTTCCCTACATGAAGGGAGCCACCACCCATACCCCTGTGTGGCCTTCCAAAAGCATCAGAGTTCCCATTCCTAGAGCCAGATAAAATCATTCCAATTTCAATCTGGATAGATCCTTCACATCCTCCTCATTGGCTGTCTCATCGGCCCGGAGCCGAGGCATCCACCAGAGCCACCAGATTCGTGTAGTGTAACCATCAGGTGCATCATCATGCCGTTTTGAGTTCACATACCCATGGTAAACAGGGGAAAAGGGTTTGCCCCGACCCTTGGGCGGATTCCAGAAGCATTCCTAGGTTCACATTCCCACAGTAATGCGGGGTCTGAGCCCTAGAGCCCCCTTTCTTCCTCTACTCGCCAGGATGAGGACTGCACGCTTCGGCGGTCGGGCACTTCTCCCCTCCCCAGAGAGGGGGCGGCACACCATTCCGAAGGCAACCATCCCCATGAACCTCGATACTTCCCCGGGGAACACGAGAGGTGATGGGCATAGGAGAACACCTTTCCCTCTCCCGCTGCACTTTGTCACCATGGGTGTCTATCCCGGAGTAAGCCCCAACTATATGGGCCGCCCTCATGCATAAGTCCCACTCCACATCTCACAGACCCAACATTCTCGACGTGATCGTCTGGTCCTTGCTTCCTCTTGTTTCTCACACTGAGCATGACTCACATGGGGGCTTAGAGTAAGCATCGACCATGACCTCCTCTTATGGTCGTCCTCAAATTGTAAGCCCCAACCCATCACTATGGGCTCCCTCAGAGCGTAGCCATTATGAACTAAGTTGACTTTGATACTTGTCTCTTAGGCAGGGTACGTATGAAGCCTCCCTGAGGTTCAAGCCCATCATCCACACTGTGGGCCTCCTTAGAGTGTAAGCCCCAACCCATCACTCTGGGCTGCCTCAGAGCGTATGTCCTAAGCCATTACGAACTACGTGGACTTTGATCCTTGTCTCTTAGGTAGGGTACGTAGGATGCCTCCCGGAGGTTCAAGCCCATCATCCACACATTGGGAATCCATAGAGTGTAAGCCCCAACCCATCACTCTAGATTTACTCAGAGAGTATGTCCCAAGACATTACGAAATACATGTACTTTGATCCTTGTCTCTCAGGCAGGGTACGTAGGAAGCCTCGATGTGGTTCAAGCCCAACAACTAGTCGATCCGACTATCTTCACATCGGTTCACCGCACCAATCCCACCACCGCCTCATTGAGTCCCAACTCCATAGGGTCATTAATCCAATGAGGGATGGTAAACCTTAGGCCTAAATGATTCAAGACCCCTGCATTTAGCGGACCATTTCCAACCAGGAGAAATCTGTGGATACGATGCTTGGGTATAAACCAAAGATTCACAAACATGTGAATACATTTTAAATCTATAAGAGAGCCCCAGAACATGCAATAATTCCCCCCAAAAGGGTGTGATGAGCTCGAATTCCCATCCTCTAGACCAATGTGAGTTCTTAAGCATCGCTGGTCAGACCATCCGGCAAACAAATGCCTTTGTAAAGCAGGTCCACGTGTCATTGGATATGGAACCGTTGCACATTTCGAGACCGAACCCCGAAACAGTTATAGTTATGGGTAATTATTCTTGATAATAGGGTAAATTTTATCTAACATGAATCGGTGGTTTCATGGTCAACCAAGGCCAATTGATCCTGTTATAGCTCTCCATCAAATTGTGTAATGGGATTGTGTTAACAAATTAGGTTTCTTAGAATAGATTATTGTAATATACAACAATGGTTATTCAATGTATATTAGTTATGGATATATCATGTGTAAGAATTGTAGTAAATAAAAGTATAATAGTGAGGGTTATTCCATGTGTAGTAGTGAGGGTTTATCCATATATAAGAGTGTTATAGAAATGATTCCTAATGTTACCAACATGATTTATCTTTGTATGCTAGGAGTTTTTATGGAAATATTATGATTTCATGAGGTGATGGAAATTATTTGATTCTCAATACATAAGAAAAACTATTACATTGTGAACATTTTTCTATGGGTTATCATAATATCCATGAAACCCATTTGATTTTTATTTTTAATTTAATATTTTATAAGAAATGTTTTATGAAAATTATTTCGAGGAAAAGTTGATTTCTTGGGTAATAAAATGTTAATTTTGGGTGAAAATATTTCTTTGAAAAAATAAAATCTCTCTATATATTCGTGGACTAATTGATTATTTCTTTCATTTTATATTCCTTTATGATATTTTTATGATCATGCCACATTTTAAAAAAATCTATAGGGTTGATATATGGGTAATGGAAAGGAAGATTTCATGATGAAAGTAATGAAGATTTTTCATGAAAATATATCATGTTCTGTATTTGAATATTTAAATTGTGAAAAAATAGACACTGATGAAAATTTTATTCTTTGAAAAACATGGTTTTTATTTGTATGAGTAATGGAATAAATCCCTAAAAAATGAAAAAAAGAAACTAAACAATTCAAGTAAATGAATTATAGTATAAAGGTAATAGAATATGTAATTCTTAAGACTATGTCCTTATATATGGTATTAGAGTAAAGATTTAGACACTTTTAGCGACTAGCATACTGTTAATAGAATACCCATAAAATATTTTACATAATTTTTTAAAAGGTCTTTCATTTTATGATTACCATGTTGCTCTGTCTATACAATATTTGTTCAGACTAGTTTTCCACATTGGAAACATAAAGTTATTAGTTGGATGGAATGTATAGGATATTATCCTTCCAAATCAGCATATCGAAATGGTTGAAATTAGAACTAATAATATTATTTCATTGAGGGATTGGTTTCATCAATCTGTAAATGGGGGAGGTGAGTATACTATAGTGTTTCCTAGTCTACCCTATAACAACATGTTGATAGTGTAACATTTTATGATGCAACACCCTCTTACATTAAATATATATTCCGAACTATTGGTAGATTATTGGTGGAATATATCACTAGAAAATATATTTTATGTCATTGGATATTTATTTCGATAAAATAAAACACATTCCAATTATCATTTTAATGGTGAAGTGGATCTATGGTGTTTTGTAGTTATGAATATCAATATGAGAGGTGAGATTGATTCTATGGATTAGAAAATAACTATTAATATAGACCTATATAAAAAATTAACTAATATTGTTTTAATTAGTATATAGACCTATTTTTTTTGAGATGAGGAAAAATGATAATGATTTTTAGCCATTTATGAAGTAATCCTCACATGATTGAATAAGTATGTGAAAAACTTTAGTTAGGGAACTAATTGTAAAATGAAATGATTTTACTCTTGATTTAAACCATGTTTAAGATTATATTTGGAAACATTAGAATTTATAATCTACAGAAAATAGGTTCATTATACTATAAATTATTATAATGTGTTTTCTAACAATTATGTGAATCAAGATGAAACGTGTATGAAATGATAAAGGTGGAACATAATAGATAAGAAATCACTTAATAATCCTTGAGAACATCCCCCAAAATTTTCCATGTGCGGTATGTGAAATTTCAAGGAATGATTGAGAGGTTTTGGAAAATTTTATCAATATTGTTATATGTTGAATATATCTCATGAATATAATGAAAAAGATATTGGTAGGGGTAATACCAATTTCAATAAATATGTATTAATGTGTATTAAATGTGGCTCTATGGGTCATTATGCGTATAAGTTTCTAATAAAGGAAATTAATGGTCAGAAAAAGAAAGTATATAGGTATAAGGGTGTGGTGATATCCATTATAACTATAGTAGTAGATGTTGAACCATAAAATAGAGTATTAATATCTCCTAGGAGTTATGGAATTTTTAATATTGAGATATGGTCTAGGTAATTTCCACTAAAGGTAAAGAGGGATGGAATTCTAAAAAAATCATTTCAAACTTTAAACGGGCATTATGAGTTGGTTTTTATTACCATTGGGATGGAAAATTCCCCAACTATGTTTATAGATCTTATGAATAGAGACTAACAATATCTTTTTGATAGGTTTTTGGTTTTTTATATCATAATTCATATTAAAATGTTATGAGGATAATGAATCACCTAAAAATTATTTTTTAATGTTTTTTTCTAAAGAATATAAACATATATTAGACGGAATCAATAAAAATGAATAGTTTGTAAAGGTGATTGGTCTTGGAGACATTCATTTATGGACATATGATAATAGGATAAATAAACCTCTAGGATTATATGTTCAAGATGGTAAGGAAACCATAATCATTTAATATTATTATATTTTATTAAAATATAATTTATATAGAACCATAAGTGATAAAACATTATTTTAGGATTATTGAAAAAAATTTGGATGTTAATAATATTTTAGGATAAATTATTGTAATTATATAAATATTGTATTAGAAAAAGGGAAACATATAGTTGAGGTGAAAACTCATCACATATAGTATAGTTCTAGGTCTTGAACCCATAACATATGGGTGATAATGGAAAAATTCATAAAAATAATCTAAGTGATGTCATGGTGATTAGGAAAATATTATTCATTATGTAAAAAATGTTACAGATACTGGTTATGTTTATTTTGGGGAATATATGTTTTATCATAGAGATAACCATGTGACTAAAAAAGTATTATGTGATTATGTGATTAATATTATATCAAAATAAGTTCACTATTTTTGAAAATGTATATGATTAAGGTAAACATAACACTTTGAGATTTTATTTATGGAAAAATTGTTGAGTTATATTTCTAAAGAATATATGACTTCCATATAGAATTAAGGTGATTAGATAATTTATTGGAATTATTATCATATCATAGAGATTATAAGATTAATCAATATACTTTTTGGATTGAGACATTAAGAGATATTGATGATGTTGGGAGATAAATGTTATATTTATGTTGGAATAATATGTGATTTGATCAATCAAATGTTTTAGGATTCAATGTTATTCTATAATATTTTGAATAAGGTAGGGGATGATTCTTTATAGAATGATGTAGTTCTATACTTGGGTAATGTTGTTGTTTTTTATTTCATCATATGAAGGTTTATTCATTTTTAGAATAATATTGTATTTTTATTAATAATTTTCTTAATTAATTTATATGTATAATAGGAATAATTTTTAATAATTTTGTTATTTTTATGATCCATTAGAAGTTGATTCTAGTTCTACAGGGAAGAAATATTTATCATGAATTTTCAATATTATGAAAAATGATTAGATTTTGGTGAAAATTTATTAGAAGATGAAATTATACTTGTAAAGTAATTATATTTCCTTGTTTTATTAGTATCAATTATAAAATAAGTACTCAACTCTTGTAAAATGGCCTTTTAAATAAAAATATTTTCTATTAATTTTCATAATGAGAAAGAAATAGAATTTTAACCCATCACATATTTATGGTTTTTTTTATGGTTAACAAACTCATGAATATTTTCCCTATCACTCTTATCAGTCCTTGGGTATTTTTTCCCATGTAAATGTTTTCACTTCCCCTCATTTTTTCTATCAGGAATCCTAGTTGTTTTTTATACAATACTCCCTTAATACTTCTATTTTATCCCTTTTCAATTGATGTTTTATTAATCATTTTTACAATGTGACAATTCAAGAAAGGTATTTTGAAAATTCAAACACCTATTTTTGGAGATATAGTTCATAATTGTGTGGTTGAATTTTTTCAAATTGTGGGTGATGTAATATCCCATCAATTTAAATGAATGAATGTGTTCAATAGAATACAAAATATACAACAATGAATATAATCGAACCATAAAATTTTACAATTTAAATATAATGTTATAACTTATATATTAAATTTGAGGGTATTAATAGTATTAAATAAATATATATATATACAGCTTTTAATCACTACAAATGTATTGACTAATATATTGGAAATAAGAACTTAATTTTTAGTTAATCCAATATTTTTATAAATGATCTAATTTCTTCAAACATGGTTTTTATTATGTTTTTGATAAAATGATATAAATTATTGTTCAAACATTAAAAACTTATTTGTTAAAATAAATATTATTTTATAAATAATCATATTAAAGATATCCTATGGTCAACTGTTTATATTTTTCTAAATGGTTTTATTTTTCAGTGAATAGTTTAAAATCTGATTTTATTGAAAATTATATTTTATTTTAAAATACTTACAAGGTAAAATGTTATTTGAATTATTGATAAAAATTCAAAAAAAAATTTAAATGAATCCAAATATAGCTTTCAAATTTATATTATATGTGAAATTATCATGAAAAAATATTATATTTAAAAGGAAATCTTTTTCAAAAACTCTTATCATGAACTAAGACAGAGTTCCATCCAACTCAACACCCTACCCGTTCAGTGGAATAGCCCGAATGATGTTCCCAATCCCCAAAAGATGGAAACTAGTGGTTTTTATCAACATTATGCTTCAGTAATTATTTCATCGAATTTTAGAATCATGAACAAATGATGAAAATAAACATCACAAGGTAGAATAATCGTGACCAATCAAGGAATTCTAAATTTTTTTTTGATCATTTAATTCATGTACCAAATACCAAGATACAAAAATATAAATAAAGACAATAAAATAACAAAAAGACCGCCATATGATGACAGATATATCACCCTCAAGAAACCACCACCAAAACATGCATGAGAGCAACTCTTGCAATTTATATCCACCAACATCACCACGACACACCTTTCCTTTACCTAGGTCATACATAAAAAATTCTATATAAACCCAATGGAGTATGTAGTGTGTGAGGAAAATCATAGTAGGATTCCAGCCATAAGAAAATATTCCATGCTATAAAATCAAAAGACAATTTAACATGAACTTTTATATAAATGATTGTGACACATTTCCATGAAATAATTTTAAAGAAAAAACATTTTCATTACAACACAATGAAGGAAAATACATTTAAAAGAATCATTTTATAGGGGAACCTTTATTAAGATAAATTTCTTTAAAAATAGAATACACTCAAGGTTCATTATATGTCAACAAATGGCACTGCATCACATAAATTACATGTCACAAGTGACCACCATAGGTAAAATCCCTAAGGGTAATATTTCTCAAGTGAGACACTAGAACCTCATACCTTGGTGAAAAGTGGTATAGTAACCATAGAACTCATATTTCTCATGCACGAGGCACTATGAGGTGACACCCCATGGGCCTATAGTTCTTCATTAACCATCATAATTTAGTTTTTGTTGCAGTATTCAATCCAGCTATGTGAAATCGGAACATGACACATCTGTATAAATAGTGTACCAGATTTAGTCATCCCACCAAGATACCCAGGATTCCCTTTTTCTCAAATTATTATTTCACACATCACACAGTAAATCCATTTCACATACAGATACCAAACATTATAAATATATTGGGAAATTACCATTTTCCATTCACCAAACAACTTTCAATTTTACAAACACGAAATCCAATTTTAAATCTGTTTACCACCACTTATGCATATCATAAATCCTAATTTGGAAAAACACAAGAAAATCACACACTTGATCATCTAATTCCATGGTTTATGTCCCTTTCAAATACACACATAAACTATGTTTATTTTTAAAACATGCTTCCCATCATTTAAACAATTTACAATAGAGAATATATTAAACAATTATCCTCTCATTTAGAAAACCCATTTACACCATTAATCCCTTTGAAATAACATTTAGAAAATTCTACAAAGATCATAAAACCCCTTTTTTGGAAACATCAGAATAAAAAATTTACAAATGTAATCTTTCCCATGTAGAAATCCCTAATGAATGTATCCCAAAAAACTTCCAAAAGATTTTCAAAATCACACAATTGAACCATAGAACATGTTTAAATACACAAAAAAGCATATTAAAATCATCTAACAATGTTAGGGCATCGAACCACCTACCTCAAGTGTAGAAATTCAGAAATTGGTGCAAAACTGAAAACACAACACCACAAGATACTAGCAAAGAAATATCTAACTAAACCATCAATATTGAACTCTAAAAACAAATATTCAACACAAAATAGGTCACCCAACAAGGTGGACCAAAAACCCTATATAATAAGATGATAAACCCCAGATAGTTGGAAAAAACAAGGAGGAGAACTACATACTTGAAGATTTCGTGGAGTTTCTATGAAAAATCCACCAAAATGAGGGAGACTAAGGGTGACATGTTGAATTGAGGGAGGTGCCTAGGTCTGAGAGATTGAATATGGTGAGAAAATGTAGATTTGGGGCTAAATTTAAAAAGGTTTCAAAATATATTATCATATTTTTAATGACATGGACTTCGTGCATGGTTTCCCACATTGTTTGAAACAATTTGCAGCAACCGTCTACCTCTTATTTTCATAGAGGAAAAAACCACATAGTTATCCCACATGGTTTAAAATTAGTACACTAACTATGTGGTTACCCAATTCCAAAAAATGGACCAAGTCCACATGGTTTTCTTAGGAGGGGTTCACAGTTGGACAAACCATGCGTCGATCATGTGCCTCATGATGTAAGGCCCAAATTTCCCTTATCTATCTAAATATAGAAAGAAACCCCAAGAAGAAAAATCTATACCAACATAAAATAGAAACATTACCTCAAAATATTAGACCCATCACATGCGGTTCTTGAGAAAAAATGGAGACCGAGATTTGAACCATAAAAAAGATGAAAATAAAAACTCGAGTGTGATAATATTCCCCACCATAACACTTTTCACACCCAAAAAGCCACAATAAGGCTTGATCCCAAAATTAAGACCTATAATAATCCATGTATCAAGGAGTTTCCCAATGTAAATCAAATGATATTAAAGTAATAACACCATGAATAAAAACATAGTTTCATAGGATTTAACTTGGGAGGCCAGAATAGACACCCAACCATATGCCCTCTTCCTTGAGAAAGCAACAACACATCTAGTTTATTGATCAAAATAAAAGAGATTCTCACAACTGAATAATACAACCACTCAATATAATAACATTATAGAAATTAACAAAAAAACTCACACCTATTAACTGAAACAAATAGGAAAATCTAAAACAACTTTTGAATAGCATCAAAAAACTCAATCCACAAATTTTAAAAATCTCGATTCAGACAAAACAGTTGGGAATACTCAAAAATGCCCAATGTTTAATTAGATTGAAAATTCAAAGCCAATATCCCTAAATTTGACCTTTAAATACTATGTTACCCTAGAGAATAAACCATATTATCAATACAAGGATGCCTAAATGGACTCCCCACCAGTTAGAACAAGCCAGCACTGATTTACTTCGTAAGGAATTTTTAGTGAGACCCACGGTGGGTCTCCATAACATGAGAACCAACCAACTTAACTTAATAACATAGTCTTACATGGTAACTCAACATGATCTATACTAGGAACATTCTTCATAGACCAAAAAACACGAGATAAAAAAGATCCACCACATGGGATCCGATGAGAGAAACTCATAACCAAGAAGACATAATTACACAAATTACCATCCACATAGGATGTGACCATCTATTGATGGTCATAGAACAAAACAAAGACTATTTCACAATGACTAAACTCATAAGGGAAACCAAAAAGGATTCACATCTAGAATGCTCAACCACTAGAATCTTAATAAAATGAGAACACCATGTGTCTTTATTACAAATGAAAAATTAATAAACTGTAAGGGTTTCAACAAATAAATGAGCCCACAACACCGTTCCCGAAAAGTGGATCTTCCCATGGAGAAGATCTTCCACAAAGATCTTAAATTTTCCTTATAATAGCATCAAAGTCAAATCCAAGAAAAGGTCCTACACACCCTCAAAATTCTTGATTCTGTACGAGCTTCACTCAAGGGAATATGGTTGGAGCCTTACTATTTAAATCATATTCTGCCACACATCCAGAAGCAGATAACTCCTAATCGTAACACTTTCCATTGGTTTCATGAGTGAACACCAAAAATTCTATGTTGAAACAAAATAATAACACATTCCATGGAACTTGCTTCACCCCAAAATGTAAATTCATCAATATAAGGAAATATAAGATGCACACACATGATCTCTTTTTTACTCGACCAAGATATAATGAAAAAAATAACACACAGAATACACCTCCATCTAAAATAGATAAATTTAGAATTCTAAAATTAAAAACATGATTCTATTAAAACAGAAGTTCCCAAATGATTCATTGACATTCACTTTTACATTTTAAAGAAAATATGGCACCACAATAAACCACTTAATACGGACATATCAAGTGACCGAGGTGTCCATAAGCATGGAAGGTCTTTGAGGAATCCGGACATGACAGATTCTTATGACCATACTTGCCACAATAATGTCACAACATGATCCTATGCCTAAATAAAGAAAATGAATGGTCTAAGGGACTTTTAATATTGTGTACATCACTAATAGATTCAGACCACTTTCCCCTATAGTAATTTCCCTTCACCACTTCCATGATTGATCATTAAATACAATGGTGGAAAAATGAACCTTTGATGACATAGGAAACTCAAGAAAACTAAGGTTACATTGAATTTAATGCATCCACTCTTCTACTTTGAGTGGATATTCTTGAAAAAAAAACGATATGTGGATTAAATATCATAAACTCAAGAAGTAAATATATGGGTTGATCAAATGGAGGGTATCCCAATGGTGAAATACCTATGGTCACACTTCGAATGTTCCACAAACCTTGATGGGGCTTACACTATCTAAAAAGGAAACCAAGAACAAACCAAACTATCCTCGTAGTCAAAACGCACCAACAAGAACTCAAACATGAATCAATAATAAACCAAAAATAATTCTGAATCTCAAAAAAAATCGTAAGAAATTATCCCAAATTACATGAAGGAACACTAGACAACCACTGGTAATTAGAATTCCACCTCTTCTCTTTAGAATTTTTTTGAAAAGAAAACATGTTTGGTGGGTTGAACACTCACCAATGGTATTACATGGAGTCTCACATGTAATGCCCTGACCCCAGTTACCCAGAGTCGGTGCATTATTACATGACATTGGAATGATCACAAGAAAGATCAAATCTCGAAAGACCGATTGGTTTAGTAGCCTTGGAAACACTATATATATTCATAAGGTTTAAATTACATCATAAAATGAAATCTACAACAACATAGTATCCATAGTCCACACTCATATCCCCACACACTATCCCTACTGGTCATTCATAATTTACTTCTTCATACCCTTGAAAAAATAAAACATAGAAAAGGGGTGAGCTCAAATGCCCAGTAAGGATAACAATATAGCGAAAACATTCATAAATAAGAATAAACATTTAAGGCAATGTATAACTAAAACAATAGCCTTTTAAACTTGAACCTCAACATAGTATGGAAAAATAAAATGAAATAATTCCATTTACTTATTCACATGGATATTCTACTAATAGAATAATCACATGAAATATCAATAACCACGTTCATAATGATGGAATTCATAATGCCAGACAATCATAACCATATAGCCAAGGCCTCGTGCCAAGACTACAAATAAGATTTAGTCAAGGCCTTGTGCCAAGACAATAGTTTGTCACATGAGACCTACCGATGCATCGAGGAGCTATAGAGGGATCCACCCATCACTTACTAAGTCCAATTCATTCCCATATGAAAAGGTTTAAACATAACATAAACATTCATATTAAAACTAGCATAAAAAATGTCAATAAATTCTCCATAAACCATGAATGGTATAAAAATAACACATCCACAGTAAAACATATCACAAAACCTTCAATACAATTGAAAAGATTTGTATCATAATAAATCAACTTCAAATAAGCTTAAAATCCATCAAAGGATTTTTACATATATGAAATCAAAACAATTTTTGAGAAATATCTCTTTCCTCGAAATCATTAAAAAGTAACACATTTATAAAGGAAGTAATTTAAAAGATATTTTTGAATCAAAGTGTCCCATACCACATTGAAACTTTTTAAAAGAAATATCATTTCAAAACCTTCATGTCCATATAAATAAATCCTTAAAATCATTTTGAAAACATGGACATTAATTAAAAATATTTAGAATGATAAATCTTTAAAAGATTTAAAATTATGATCTTGCTAAAGTGTACCTTTCAAAAATTCTTCAAATATTCATTTTGAAATAATTTAAAAGTAAAATAATTATAAAATAAATCATTTACTTTGAAAATATTCTTATAATCTTGTAAGGGAAGCTTTGACGATTTTATAACGGCGGTAAATAGCCGCACCCGCCGTATAACTTAAAAAACACTGATACCTTAAATTTGTCGAAAAGGTTAAAAGTGACTTGTTTGGAAAATGACGAAAAGATTTCTTTCAAAACACATAAGGTTATAAATGACATTAACCCATTGTCTTGTAAATAGTAAATTTTTTTCTAAATACATTTTTAAGGAACATGGATGTGGATGATAAAGAGATCCCAATAGATAATTACGTATAAACAACCTCGGATAATGAAGAGATTGTGAAATAAACCCTTACCTTGTACTTTTTCTTGGTTGAGGGTAGGATTAACTCCTGTATAATGGTAAAATAATTGTTATTAGATTATAAAAGAATCAAATATATTAATTTATATCATATATGATCTTCTAACATTGCTTTGTTAATAATATCTTAGTATTATCATTGTTTCGGGTGTTAACTTACTCGTTTTCTTTTATATGTTTTGTTACGTAAGCCATGTTTGTAATGGATAGGATGTATCTTAATCATATCCATAATGATAACAAGTCCTTAAAAATTATTTTTAAATACTCAAATTATAATTATACTTGAATGGATATGATAGAGAATGAATCTCATCGCGTTCGTGGAGACAGTAGTCCGTACGTACGCACGAGCGAAAATATCATTCTTTTGATATTAAAATAATATATAATTTTATGTCATATCATGTATACATAATAATTATAATGTTATATTTATTATTTACATGAGTTACCCATTATTATTATACCCATCAAAATAATAATTTATTGAATAACAATTACACCACAACGTGGAGACGGTAAGCCGTACGTACGCACCTATGGTGACATGTTATTCAAAGGATGGATAGAATACTGAATATGGTTGTACCATATTTATAATGACATAAAATTATATATATGATACTGGAGTTATTATTTTAGAATGGTAACAACAAAGGAAGAGGAAGTGGAAGAAGAAAATAAGTTGAAAAAGGGCGGTGAAATCATTACCTCTTCTTCGGGTTCTTCCTTTTTATTTGATCAAAAGGGATACATAGGTTGGCTTTCTAATAAAACTAAGACCTCTAGGTTTTAGTGAGGGAAGTTGGGAGAGTATTTGGTCAGAGTTTGGCCGAAACAAAATTCTTTGAAGGTGTGAAGAAATGAGAAGGAGGAGTGCCCTTTTATAAGAGGGGTGAGGGGCACCTTTGGAAAAGCTAGAAATATTAATTTATAATTAATTAATATTCGGTTTATAATGGATCCAAAGGGGATTATTTAAATTTTACGGTAAGGATAGGTAGAAAAAAATTCAACCAATAGAATTAAGATAGGTTTGGGTCATTATATTAACCTTATCTTTTAGTTTTAACTCTTAGTTAATTAGTTTGACATTTACCATGTCACTTTGTATTTTTATATTATATTGTTAATAAACTTACCATATACATCCACGTGACCCTCAAGTGGTCCATTAATGATACACCTATCATGATATAAGTCTCTTGGATGAACCTTAGTTTTTTAGGAATTTAATATCAATTAATAATATAATATTTGTTATAAAAACTCTTTTATGTCAATTTTGAAACTATTCAATAGTTGATTTTTGTGAAACTCATAAAAGAATTATTACTTCGAAAAAAGTAAATTAAATCAATACTAATATGTCATATTATCCTATAAAATTAGTGTAATTCATTAAAAGTATCAAATTATTTTTATTTGGGTTTTTATAATTTCAATTAATTTAATTTTTTACTATTATGGTAATTACGACATCATCATTGTGTCATAAATAATTAAAATTATTTAATGTCTAAAAATTATAAATAAAATATAATTATGTAGGAAATCATTTTATACTTCTAATGAATATTTATAGTCGAAACTCCAACATATATAACCATATGTAAGAATTGTATTTCTAAAAGATATATGCTTATGTCATTTTTGTACTTATTTTAACTTAATTAAAATAAAGTGTCCCTATCGCCAACAAGTGGCTCCATGGGGTCCCAAAATCGACCCAAACATTCCTATGGTCGAAAATGTATCGAAAAATAAGTTTAGGACATGTTATAGGGTAATTTAGTATTATTATAATATTATTTTTGTAACTCTTATTTACCAGATTTACCCTTAACCATGGTAAATAAAATATTTACCGCAGTAATTATTCAAAATGTCTAAAAATAAAAGTTACCCATTTACACAATATGAAAATACTGATTGCAAATATGGAATCCATTTTTCAAAATTCAAAACACAGAAGTGGTAGAAATTAATTTAAAAGTAATTCCCACTGTCAAAACAAAAAGCGTGTTTTTAAGATATAATAACTATCAAAAGATTGATATTTGTTTATGTTCTGTTTAATTTTGAAATTATGTCCAACGACCAACAACATATTAAATGGTAAAAATATATTCTAAATATACTTTAAAACCACTCAAATTCATAATTTATCAATATAAATTATTTCGATTAAAAAATTTGTTTTTAATTAAAATTTAGTAATTTTCACTATTCATCAAAATATTAATGTTATCCAAAATGTCACCTTCGGCTAAATTCGATATTCCGAATCCAAAAATGAATTCCCTTTTGAAATATAAAATATATATAATTTCAAAAAGTAGGTATTACTATTCATAACAGCTAGTTTGATTGGTTGTTGTGTGTGTTAGAACTCGAAGTTGCGTACAACACACGCTACTATATTATTCAAAGGAAATCGTACCGTGGAAACTTGGGACGTTTCATTGTAAATTTTTTATTTCTCCATTCTAAAAAGTAAAAGTTTTAGTCATATTAAATATATATTAAAGTTTAAAATATTGGAATTAAAAATGGTTCACTATTAAAAGTTGGTAAAAGTGAAATACTGAAAATGAATTTGTTCTTACATTATGTCTAAAAACTCATAATATGGATTTTGAAATTAAAGATTATATAAAGTTTAAAATTTAGTTAATACTATTCATAACCTCTTTTTAAGAGCTTGTTTGGTAAGTCATGGTGTGATTGAACTCGGTGTGGTTTGTAGTGCATGTTATTGAATTATTTTGAGGAAATAACACACTATGAAATCATGGGGTGTTACATTCTCCCCTCCTTCAATAAATTGCATCCTCCCAATTTGAAATTGTTCTTAGAAAATAAAAGGTTGAATATAGAAAATATCTTTGTGGGAAAACCCACATCGGAAATTCGGTTGATAATGTTTAGTCTTAAAATGAGGAAAAGAGAAATGAAAGTGACCACCAAATTTTGATCTCTATTTGGAGAACATTGGTGGTAATTAGAGACATATAATTGGTGTAAAAACCTAAATATTTATAGGTATTGATTGAGGTCATCAATCACAAAAAAGTGTGAAATTTATGGCCTTAAATTCATCAATTTATGATGATTTAAAATACCATGGGTTCAGCAAAACATATGGTATTAAGATAATACATCTTTTTTAAGATCATTTCACTAAAGTGTAAGAATTAATTTTTTCATTGAGTAAGAGAAGAATAAAAATATATAATTGACAAGTAGAGTCTCCACCATTAACTAAGTTCTACCACAAAATCATATTTTACTTTAAAAGATAATATAACTTAAAAATAATATTCTATTTAACCTATTCGTATAGGGTAAAAAAATGCATTTATAATTCATCTAGAAGCACCATTAAAAAACGACATTTTCCAAACCAGGACATCATGTGGGTCAGTGGTAGGTGATACACCCTTGTCTCCCTTCGGTTGTGGGTTCAAGTCTCGTGGCCTTGCCGGACGTAGTGGGTTGCCGCCTGACCTCCGGGCTGTCCTTTTATGGCAATCCAAAATAATCCAAACTAGAACTATCCGAAATAATTCATTCCAAAATTTATAAGGAAGGTAAACACAATGAAGATCCCCTTTTTTTCCATGTAATAACCTGTGATCACCTTCATCATGCATTCTTTTAAAACACTGAAACATCCTGAATTATCATAAAACCTTATTGATTACATTAATGATCCCTTATTCCTTATTTAATAATAGATATACTCCTTCAATCCAAAATTGTTGTAAACCCCAACAATTATGGAATATACAAATCATTAATCATTTTCAAGGTATTCAAGAATATCCAATCTAATTTATCCAAAACAATCATGTATTGTTCTAAAATCACTACCTCGGTATCAGAACCAAATTATGGTTTATCTTTCTCTCAACCATATATTTTCCAAAAATTTAACCTGCTATTGAGTCACTTTTCTTTGTTCCACAAAATCTCAAGTCCATAATGAAATAGTATTGTAGTACAATCCTTATATACTCCATAATTATTATAACAAGTACATTGTTGATACAACACTCAAATGACATAATCAACATATGAACTCTAATCATTCCTCTTCATCTGTGGTAGTATCATAACTTGATTATTATCCAATAGCATCATTTTCGGCATAGTCTGATGACTAAGACCTAGGTTCGCGTAGTGTCCAAAATCTTTGAAAATGAAGCATTGTACATTTGAAACCATTTTCTTACCCTTGAAGTCACGTAAATTATGCCCTTTTCCTCCACACTTATAACAAACTCCCATTTCTTTCAGGCAAGTTCCAGGGTGTTTCTTTCCATAGTTATCACATATGGTAAAATTCTTCCTTTCCCTCTTATCTTTATCCATCTTTCTCTCTTCCATCCTTTTCTTCTCTTGCTTCCCTTCAAAGCCATAGGACTCAGTAAACACTTTACTTATCTTATCAACACATGATATTATTTCTTCATATGATGATAATACATGTGAGACTATTTCTCTTATAAATTCTGGTTTAAGACCATGAAATATGTGATCTATCTTTCTCTTTGTATCATGGGCAATGCTGGAGTTCGCATTGCTTCTACTGGGCGCCATTTCAAAACGATGGCATACACTAAATTAGTTTATGAATAACAATACCTAATACCAAACTTGTAAAACAGATAACATAAATTAAATAGTTTATGTATATAATCCATAATCATAAAAATGTCTCCTTTGAGGAAGTATATACTCATGAACCCTTCATATTGTTTTGTAAAGAAAATAAGAATAATCCTAAGCATATACCCCGGGAGTGTAGTAACCAAGAGTGCAGCAAGGCCCATTGTCGTGCACCAGTTCCCGTTCGAGTCTAGATCAAAGCGGTGTTTTTGAGTTTTACTACTAGGTACATCTGTGCCAGAGCCGCCTCTACCTGATCGTATCTAGAGAGGGATGTATTTCTTGAAAAACTCCCAAAACCTCTACAATACCAAAATTTTAGGAAGTTCTTCTATACTAATACTCAAATTTCATCTTAAATCTATGTGCTCTAATTAGAGTTTATTTAAATCTAGCTTCCAAGGATTGTACTATACTTCCTCTGATACCAACTGTAATGCCCCGACCCCAGTTACCAAGAGTCGGTGCATTATTACATGACATTGGAATGATCACAAGATAGATCAAATCTCAAAATACCGATTGGTTTATTAGCCTTGGAAACACTAGATATATTCATAAGGTTTACATTACATCATAAAATGAAAACAACAACAACATAGTCTCCATAGTCCACACTCATATCCCTATATACTATCTCTGCAGGTCATTCATAATTTACTTCTTCATACCCTGGGAAACATAAAACATAGAAAAGGGGTGAGATCAAATTCCAAGTAAGGATAACAATATAGAGGAAACATTCATAAATAAGAATAAACATTTAAGGCAATGTATAACTAAAACAAAAGCCTTTTAAACTTGATCATCAACATAGTATGGAAAAAATAAAATGAAATAATTCCATTTTCTTATTCACATGGATATTCTAATAATCGAATAATCACATGCAATATCAATAACCACTTTCATAATGATGGAATGCATAATGCCAGACTATCATAACCACATAGCCAAGGCCTCGTGCCAAGACTACAAATAAGATTTTGTCAAGGCCTTGTGCCATGACACTAGTTTGTCTCATGAGACCTACCGATGCATCGAGGAGCTATAGTGGGCTCCACCCATCACTTATTAAGTCCAATGCATTCTCACATGAAAAGGTTTAAACATAACATAAACATTTTTATTAAAACAAGCATACAAAATTTCAATACTTTCTCCATAAACCACGAATGGTATAAAAATAACACATCCACAGAAAAACATATGAAAAAACCTTCTATACAATACAATAATTTTGTATCATAATAAATCAACTTCAAATAAGATTAATATCCATCAAAGGATGTTGACATTGATGAAATCATAACTATTTGAGAGAAATATCTCTTTTCTCGAAATCATTCAAAAGTCACACATTTATAAAGAAATAATTTAACAGAGATTTTTGAAGCAAAGTGTCCCATACCACTTTGATACATTTGAAAAGAAATATCATTTAAAAACCGTCATGTGCATATAAATAAATCCATAAAATCATTTTTAAAAAATGGACATTAATTAAAAATATTTAGAAAGATAAATCTTTAAAACATTTAAAATTATGATCTTGATAAAGAGTACCTTTCAAAAATTCTTAAAATATTCATTTTGAAATCATTTAAAAGTAAACTAATTATGAAATAAAACATTTACTTTGAAAATATTCTTATAAGCTTGTAAGGGAAGATTTGACGATTTTATAATGGCAATAAATAGCCGCACCCGCTGTATAAGTTAAAAAAACATTCATACCTTAAATTTGTCGAAAACAACAAAAGTGCCTTGTTTGTAAAATGACGGAAATATTCCTTTCAAAACACATATGGGTATAAATGAATATAACCCACTGTATAGAAAATAGTAAAAAAATTTCTAAATACATTTTTAAGGAACATGGATGTGGATGATAAAGAGATCCCAGTAGATAATTACGTATAAACAACCTCAGATAATGAAGAGATTTTGAAATAAACCCTTACCTTGTACTTTTTCTTGGTTAAGGGTAGGATAAACTACTGTATAATGGTGAAATAATTTTTATTAAATTATAAAAGAATCATATAAATTAATATGATATCATATATGATCTTTTAACATTGTTTTGTTAATAATATCTTAGTATTATCGTTGGTTTGGGTGTTAACTTGTTCGTTTTCTTTTATATGTTTTGTTACGTAAGACATGTTTGTAATGGATAGGATGTATCTTAATCATATCCAGACTGATATCAATTCCTTAAACTTTATTTTTAAATCCTCAAATTATAATTATAATTGAATGGATATGGTAGAGAATGAATCTCATCGCGTTCATGGAGACAATAGTCCGTACGTACGCACGAGCGACAATATCATTCTTTTGATATTAAAATAACATATAATTGGATGTTATATCATATATAAATAATCATTATCATGTTATATTTATTATTTACATGAGTTACAAATCATTATTATAACCATGAAAATAATAATTTATTGAATAACAATTACACCACGACGTGGAGACGGTAAGTCGTACGTACGCACGTATGGTGACATGTTATTCAAAGGATAAATTAAATACTGAATATGGTTGTACCATATGTATAATGACATAACATTATATATATGATACTGGAGTTATTATTGTAGAATGGTAACAACAGTGGAAGAGGAAGTGGAAGAAGAAAGGAACTTGAAAAAGGGTGGTGAAATCATTACCTCTTCTTCGAGTTCTTCCTTTTGATTTGATAAAAAGTGATCCTTAGGTTGGATTTCCGATCCAAATGAGGCCTCTAGGATGTAGTGAGGAAATTTGGTAGAGTATTTGGGTAGAGTTTGGCAGAACCAAAAGGCTTTTATGGTGTGAATAAATGAGAAGGAGGAGTGACCTTTTATAAGAGGGGTGTGGGGGCACCTTTGGAAAAGCTAGAAATATTAATTTATAAAAAATTAATATTTGGTTTCTAATGGATCCAAAGTGGATTATTTAAATGTTAAGGTGGAGATAGGTCTAAAACAATTAAACCAATAGAATTTAGACCGGTTTGGGTCATTATATTAACCTTATCGTTTAGTTTTAACTCTTAGTTAATTATTTTGGCATTTACCATGTCACTTTGTATTTTTATATTATATAGTTAATAAACATACTATATACATCCAAGAGACCCTAAAGTGGTCCATTAATGATACACCTATCATGATATAAGTCTCTTGTCCGAACCTTATATTTTTAGAAATTTAATATCAATTAATAATATAATATTTGTTTTAAAAACGCTTTTATGTCAATTATGACACTATTCAATAGTTGATTTTTTTGAAACACATAACAGAATTATTACTTAGAAAGAAGTCAATTAAATCAATATTAATATGTCATATAATCCTATAAAATTAGTGTAATTCATTAAAAGTCTAAAATTATATTTATTTGGGTATTTATAATATCAATTATTTTAATTTTTCACTATTATGGTAATTACCGCATCATCATTATGTCATAAATAAATTAAATTATTTAATGTCTAAAAATTATAAATAAAATATAATTATGTAAGAAATATTTTTATATTTCTAATTAATATTTATAGTCGAAACGCCAACATATATAACCCTATGTAAAAATGGTTTTTCTAAAAGATATATTCTTATGTCATTTTTGTACTTGTTTTAACTTAATTAAAATTAAGTTTCCCTATCACCTACAAGTGGCTCCATGGGGTCCTAAAATCGAACCCAAGATACCTATGGTCGAACATGTATCAACCAATAAGGTTAGGACACGTTTTAGGGTAATTTAGTATTATTATAATATTAGTTGTTTAACCCTTATTTACCGGATTTACCCTTATCCATGGTAAATAAAATATTTACCGCAGTAATTATTCAAAATGTCTAAAAATAAAAGTTACCCATTTACACAATATGAAAATCCTGATTTTTAATATGGAATCCATTTTTCAAAATTCAAAACACAGAAGTGGGAAAAATTAATTTAAAATTAATTCCCACTGTCAAAACAAAAAGCGTGTTTTTAGGATATAATAACTATCAAAAGATTGATACTTGTTTATGTTCTGTTTAATTGTGAAATTATGTCCAATGACCAACATTGTATTAAATGGTAAAAATATATTCTAAATATACTTTAAAATCACTCAGATTAATAATTTATCAATATAAATTATTTCGATTAAAAATGTTGTTTTTAATTAAAATTTAGTAATTTTCACTATTCATCAAAATATTAAAGTTTTCCAAAAAGTACCAAAATTTCACCTTAGGATAAATATGATATTCCGAATCCAAAAATGAAGTCCATTTTAAAATATAAAATATATATAATTTCAAAAGCTAGGTATTACTATTCATAACGGTTAGTTTGATTGGTTGTGGTGTGTGTTAGAACTCAAAGTTGCGTACAACACACGCTACTATATTATTCAAAGGAAAGCGTACCATGGAAGCTTGGGATGTTTCATTATAATTTTATGATGTCCCCATTTTAAAAAGTAAATTTTTTAGTCAAATTGAATATATAAATTTTAAAATATTGGAATTAAAAAGGGTTCACTATTAAAAGTTGGTAAAAGTGAAATACTAAATATGAATTTGTTCTTACATTATGTCAAAGAAACTCATAATATGGATTCTAAAATTATAAGGATTATATAATGTTTAATATTTAGTTAATACTATTCATAACCTCTTGAACAGCTTGTTTGGAATGTCATTGTGTGATTGAACTCAGTGTGGTTTGTAGCACAAGTTATTGAATTATTTTGAAGAAATAACACACTATGAAATCTTGGGGTTTTACATAACATGTGCATATTATCATTACTAACTAGGAAATCATCCCATTCTCAACACATATCCAATGTATGTTTTCACTGATGGGAATACCAATGGTCTCAAAAAACATTTCCACATTCCAAAAAAAAATCAACCCACAAACATCTCAATTCAATTACCATTTCAAAAAAATGATAATGATATTAAAAATTTCACCCACCACCCAGATAAAAATCCATTTTCAAGCTCCACATATCAATACCAATAATTTATTAAAAAAAATAAAAAAACCCCTGATTCCCATTCCAAACATTTTAAATTTTTTTAAAAAATTACATTATTCAGAAATCCTTTGGTTAAAAAAATATTCCAATCCCTATTTAAAATAATTTTATGCTTCCCAAAACAAAAATTTCATTATCATCTATATCTTAATTATAAAAATATAACCTCACAAATCCATTCACATTTTACCCCAATGTTAATTTCATAAAAATCCATTTTTCTAATGTCTTTATCAAATTTAATTCTGAATTTACATCCCCCCTTCAAAAAACAAATCATTAGCACATTAAATAAAGATTTCAAAATTCCAAAAGAGAGGTTTTCAAAACATATTTCATAAGATAAGAAGACACAAAAAAATCACAATAGTAACCTAGTGTTGGTGGGTGACTTGGTAATATGGTTGGAGGCCACATTCCAATCAAACCACTATCACAGAGTGTATCATAGGGCCATACCCCTATATATATATGGATTTCCATGCCCGGTGATCTCATTGAGACCGTTATCCAAACACTCTTTTCATTTCTAAACACAAATCAACCCCCAAGAACCAATGAAACCAAAAGATACATGAATTCCAATGGTAACTCAAGTCTTGTCACAAGGTGTGTTGCCGAGGCACCCTAATCACAAGTAGAACATCAAACCCTAATAATCCTAGCTATAGTCTACTGAGAATCATCCCAAAATAATAGGACCCAAAAAGTGTGTGACTTGCTCTCATACAATATTTTCATAAACCAAGCTAGATTACCATCAAAATAGACACCCAACTCAGTCTATGGCATAGACTGAAGGGCATTCTTGATCCCCACAGGCAGGTAACAAGTTAATGGGTATCAACATTATCCATTGGGAATGATTTTACCTAATTTTATAATTATGAACAACTCACAAAAATATACATCACAAGGATAAATAGTCATAACCAAACAAGGCAATCCAAAATTCAAATTCAACATATAGAAACTTAACCAAAACCCATGATTCAAAAACGTAAAGGAATATGATAAACTAACTAAATTTCCTCAATATAAAATAAGTGAAGTCACCCTCAAGTCATAACTAACAAAACCTTCATGAGAGGAACTATAGCAACCTAGGTCCACCAACATCCTCAAAACACACCATGCCTTTATTTAGGCTATACATAACGATGTATACATACACCCAAAGGTGTATATTTGGTGTGTTACAAATCCTAATAGGATGACATATTGAAGGAATGATTCCATACTATAACTTTAAAATAAAACATAACATTCTATTTTATGTTAAATCCTTTGAATCATTTCCATGAAAAAAATTTAACTAAAACCCATTTTTAGAAAAACACTTTTAATGAAAATAATTTTAAAGGTAACATTTAAAAATGGATCCTTTTCTAATATAAAATTATTTTAAAATTTAATACAATAAATTTCTACCATATGTCGATGGTTAGAAACAGGTCACATAAACCACATGTCACCAGTGTGGACCATATGTTAAATTCCTAAGGGTAATCTTACTCGAGTGAGACACTAGAACCTCATACTTCATTGAAAGGTTGTATAATAATCACAACCAACATATTTCTCATTAATAATCTACTAATAAGGGACACTGTATGGGACTAGTGGTATCTTATCATCATTAGAATTTATTTAGTGTTGTAATCGTCAATACAGTTAAGTGAAACTAGGACTTTCAACTTCTTTATCACTACTATACTAGATCTAGTCATCCCACCCAGATACTTGTGATTCCCTTTTCCTCAAATTCTCATTTCTCATGTCTCACAAAACACCATTTTCATATACACATTCCAAGCATTATAAATATACATAGAAATCATAACTTTTTGTAAACAAAATCACTTTCAATTTTACACACATCAAAACCAATTTCACAAGTGTTTACCATAACTTATGCATTTCATAAATCCCCATTATGAAAAATAGTTGAAAATAACACAATTTATCAATCAGTTCTTGGGGCTAATATTCTTTCAAATCGACACATAAAACAAGTTAATTTTTAAAACATGCTTCCCATCATATGAAAAATTTTAAATTCATACTAATGGTGAATAATAAGGAAAAAATATTAAAAAATTATAATTTCATTTATAAATATCATTTTCAATTTAAAATCCCTTTTAAATCATATTTATCACATTCCACAGAAATCTTAAATACCGATTTTTTTTAGAAACATCGCAAAAAACATACAAAAATATAATCATTCACTTAGAAAATCCAAATTTATCAAGAATTCATGACAAAACACTTCCATATTATATTCCTCTCCATCAAATTGAATAATATAACATTTTTAAATACAAATACAAGTATATTAAAATCATCTAACAATTATAGGGCATTGAACCACCAACCTCACGTGTAGAAACTTTTAGAAGTAAGTTCAAAACCACAACCGCACCACCAAAAGACCCTAGAATTGAAAGATCTGACAAAAAACAAGATTAAACCCCAAAAATAAATATTCAACCAAAAATAGGTGACCCAACCCACTGGGTAAAAAAATTCCTAATATAAAGAGGATAAACCCTAAAGAAGCAGATAAAACAAGTAAGAGAGCTACTTACTTGGAAATTTCTTGGAGTCTTCATTCCTAATACACCAAAATTAAGAGATACCAAGGGATAAAATAATAAGGGAGGGAGTCACATAGGGTTGAGAAGCTTCAATGAGGATAGAAAGGCTGTGTTTGGGGTAAAATATAAAAAGTAAACAAAGGAAATTTTCATATTTTTAATGACCTGTACATCGTACAGGGTTTGGTCACATTGTTTTCCAAATAGTGAAGCCATCGTATACCCCTTACTATGCAATAAGAACACGCTGCATGATTGGCCTGCACATTTTACAAACTATGTACTAATCATACGGTTTGAAAATACCCAAAAATAGATATAGGTCGCACAGTTTCCTAGAGAAGGGCCCATGGTTTTACAAATAGTCCGCCAACCATGTGACTCATACTGTATGAACCAAACTTTATATTTTTTTATAAAAACATAATAAAAAATTAAGGAGAAAAGTCTAGAACATAAGTAAATAGAAAAATTACATCAAAAATTTAGACCCATCACACCCTGTTACTGATAGAATAACTAAGACCCAAAATTGAACCCCAAAAAAGTGGAAAACAAAAACCCGAGTGTGAAAACTCTTCTCTATCACATTTTTTAAATTTTATTTTATGTTAAAATTTTAAACTTATGTGTTTTGAATTCATAAAAATGGATTCCATATTCAGAATCAGGATTTCCATATTCGATAAATATTTTCTTTTTCTTTTTTAATTATGAATAATTCCCTTACTAATTTTTGTTACAAAATTAAATTGTAATTCGTATAATTAAGAGTTAAAAATAATATGATAAGGACTCAAAAGAGACCCTAAAATAATACTTAATTTTATTGGATGATTTAATTTCATCCTTAAACATACATGATTTATACATGTGGTATTTTTTCCATTTTAATGTGATTGTTCTCTTTATGTTATTTTATGTGATGAAAAATCATAATAGTCACGCTATTATTTTTAATAAATTTAATATTTCAAACTTGTAGATAAATAGAGAAATTAATAGGTTATTAATATTAATTTTAAATATAAATTTTTTACCATATTTATGTACATTAATTTATACTTTTAAGTGAAAAAATAATTACCATAAATTCTTACATGATACAGACCTGGTAATTTTTTAAATTAATGGAAAAATATATGTAATGGTAAAAAATTATTATAATTAGTATAATTTGAAATAATGAATATTTAAAACCAATTTTATATATAACCATGAAATATTATCGATTTTTAGATTAATTTTATTTGAGTTCTTTTGTTTTTTATAATATTTATGTCAAAGTAATGAATAATTATAAGAATTGACATTAATGATATTTTTTAGTACGTAATATAGTATTAAATAATATAAAATTCCAAAAAATCATTGTTATATCCAAATGAATGGAATATATTAATTTAGATCAATCATTTTCCATTCATTTTTCACTTTTTATTTTATAGATTTTTATTAAACCATAAAGTGTAGAAAACATTAATATTAATGTAATTATCGAAAGGGTTTATGAAGGGTTAAAACAAATTAAAAAGGGAAAAATATAATACATATTTTTCTAAAATTGATTATATGAGTTTATTTTGACCAATACGCATCTTATATTCTAATATTATCAATTTTTATCTATTTATACATCAATATAAATTATTATTTAATTGTTTTTTTAAGAAATCCTAGGAGTGATCCTCTCATCTCTTTCAAAAGAGAACATTTTATTGTCATTAAATAACACATAAAATCCTATTGGATAGGAAATTACCTACCCAAATCCCATACTATAATACCTTCCCACATTCAAGAGGCCACATTTTGGGATTAATACCAATATTAGAGGTCTTATAGTGTTAAGAAAATTAGATTTTCCAAAGAAGATGCATTATATTAATAACATGTTGTAGTTTATTTTATTCTTTCTCATCCTTAACATCTTCTTAATCCATGATTAAATAATAACCCCAGTTTACTATACATAATATGATGTATATTGTTAATTTATTTACCAATATGAATATCCTCTTCAATTAATTATAAATTAAAACTATCATTCATGAATAGGGAAAACTACTACCTTACCAACTTATTTAAATCATTTTTTATTACCATATTTCATAAAAGTATTTTAATTATGTAATTAATTATTATATATGATATTAATGAAATATTTATCAGTATTAAAACATAATATATCAGTTATCTTCTTTCCTTTTTATTCACTATAAAATGATAACGTCAGTTGTGCGTACGTTTGGAGTAGACAAAGCGATGTGATTCAATTTTCCTCACCACATTACATAAATGATATATATAATTATATTTAATGAATTAATATGATATTTGTGATATTTAATAAATTTTGGAAATATAATTTTATATATATCATCCATCAATAATGATCTTTGAAAAATGGAAATATTACTCATGTGTACGTACGACCTCCACCTCTATTATTGGAACACAATTCATTTTTGAAAACCATAGTTATTAGCTGGGTTCAAAAGTATAATTGATATTTATAGACAAAAGAATTTTTTCCATTATTATAATAACAAAGGTAAACATCCTTATAGGAAGAAATTAATGAAGTCATAAAAAATGCAACCCAAGGGCATCAGCCAAAACAAACTCAATGCACTCTGGAAAAAAAATTTATATAAGGAATGCATGTGATGACATTGACTCAAGGTAATGGACGTTGTTTTAAAAATAATTTTTATGTTTCCTTTCCAACTCTATTTATTCCCTATCCATATTTTTTCAATTAATATTATGGATTTATTTAAAAGTACATGAAATATTTATAAATTATATTTTTTGAGTATTTTTAATCTATTTAAAATATTGCAAAATGAGTGTTTTTATAGAATTTTTTGAATTTATTAACAAAAAATAAAAATAAATGTTTATTTGAATTTATATGATGATAGTAAATTTTCTCACTATCGTACACATTATTTGAAGTTTGTATTCCTTTATAATATTCCTTGTTTTATTTAAAGAAAACAAATTCCCTTCCTTTTGGTAATTTTAGTTTTTAATGTTTGGATTTAAAGAAAATGGATATATCAACGTCCTAAAATGAATTATTGTAGGTTCAATAATTATTATTTTTTATGATTCTAGATTTTATGTGTTATGGTTATGTTATAGTAATTGGGAATTTCTTATGATGATGTTTGGTTATATTATTGACCATGTATGTGTATTACCATGATAAAAAATATTTAGTTGTGCCCATTATAGCTCTCCAATGCATTGGGTAAATGGACAGAGTTAACATAATAGGTTTATACTAAGAAATTATAGGAATATATATTAATGGTTATTCTAAGTAAAACCATGATAGTTATTTCAAATGTAATAGCGATGGATATTCTATATAAAACCATTATTTTTTATTCCATTTCTAACTAGGAGGGTTACTCCACATGTAAGAGTGATATGAAAATAATTCCTCAATTTACCTTCATGATTTATCTATGATTTCTATGAGATTTACTAAAAATATCATTATTTAAAATGTTGAAGGGAAGTATATCACAATTCACAAGGATTAAAAGTATAACACTATGAAAATGTTACTATTTGTTTTTTATGATTACAATAAAACCATTTTGATTTTTAGTTTTCCTTTTATATATCTCATAATATTTTTTATAGAAATATTTTCATATAATTGTTGATTTATTGGGTAAGAATATGTTTACTTTGATCAAAATGTTTATTTTGAAAAAATTAAATCTTTTAGTTTTATTCATAGAATAATAGTTTTATTATATTTTTTTCTTCCCTCTAAATAAATTCTTTATCATCATAAGTTTAATTTTTTTTCACATGGATTAAGGATATTTAAGAGAAATTAATAACTGATGTTTAAATTCATGAATATTTATCATGAAAAAATATCTTGTGTTATTTTAAACGTGGTAGTTGTCAAAAATATATTCTAAATTGAAGAGTAAAGTTTGTAAAATATCTTTTAATCTTGTATGGGTTATGTACTAATTCTAACGAACTATAATCAAAAATAAAACTCATAAATCCATGAAAGATAATTATAGTATGAAGATACTTGAATACATAATATTTATGGTGGGGTCCTTATAACATAAATCTATCATGATTTTATAAATATAAGGATATTTGATGATGTAAGGGGATTCTTAATCCCTTGTAATGATTTTTGGAATTCAACATTCCATTGTAAATGAACACCCTTTCCTTTGAATGATTCCATTTGTGAGGAAAGATGTGAAATTTTATTATCAATGTTTCGGTATTATACTACAAAGAAATGGAAAATGAGTATCTAAAATACATTATTTAGTTGCTTACAAAATAAAATAGCTTATATTTTTTTGGGATCAAAAGGAACACCATTCAAAGAAATGACATGACCAAGGAAACATAATTCATGTATCCATAAATAACACATTAATGATTATCATTGAGGTGATCTGCCGATGAGGAACTCAAAAATATATCCAAGTGTTCCTCAAGATACACATTAGTTTAAGAATACACCGTAATGTCATTAATGGAAACCACTATAAGGGAATCAATTTACCTATTAAATATTCAATTTATCAGTTCTATAAACAGTATTGGTGAATTCATTAGGCCTCATGAAATAAACATGTACCCATAATGCTCATATTCTTCCTTAAATATTTTATGGAAATATTTTTCTTCTGAACAAGTTGTTTTTAGTAACCCAATTTTTTTTCAATTTTAGAAATTTATTAGGATCCCATTAATTGTTAAAATTTTCTTCAATAAATGGATTGGGATATCGATTAATTATCTTTACATTTTTAACCTTGTGAAAATAAAAAAAATACTAACAGTTCCATACAAATTATATACAAAACGAATTAGTGATACCCAAGGAATTGTGGTCAATCAAATCAAAACAATTATTTAAAACTCTTTGATCTAGACATTCCAGTCCCTCAATTATGTTGGTTCCATCAAATAATATGGATTAGAAGTAAATAAGTCACATGTATAAGAACAATAATAATATCAAATTATAATTTGGTATAAACTCTAATAAAATTTTAGGAAACAAATAAGGAAACTATTTAACTATGGATTGAAGGTATCTATTTTTTATTTACTCTACTAAAGCCAAAGTAACTATTCCTAGTTGGTAAGAGATGGTTCCAAACATTGGTTCCAATGTTCTATCTATTCATGAATACAATAAATAATTTCCTCTAAGGATATTCTTAAATCCATCAACGGATTTGAATATGAAATATGGGGAAGAATATTATATGAGGTAATTGAATGATTTATACCAATACATACCCAAAATCAAACCAAATATTTCTATCTAAATAATGATAATAAATATAACAACCTTGCCACATCAACCATCATCATACATGATACACATGTAAAATCCTGACACTCTAATTTTCTAAGAAGTGTTTTTATTTTTAAAATGGTAGGCATCATCTCATAAGGAAATATAATAATACAAAAAACTTAAGAAGAAATAAAATAGTGGGATGTTCTTGTATTGAACAACACTTCATAAAATAATAATTCATCAGATTCATACATTTCACTATCAATATACTAGATTGATTAACTATGATCACTTGCTATGAATCATAGAATTTGTCACTCATTATACAATTCACTTTATTCCCCAACAGAGATTGTATAGTATGATGATTCATGGTATTTAATGAATATCCTTGCCTCCCTCATTTCTAATGAGTGTAGTTAATATTTTAGGATCTACCATTAGAAGAGTAAATTTCTTTTGAGATAAAATGTATTTTCCAATGACCAAAATAAGGGGATATATGACAATAACACTAAAAATATCTATTTTTTTATAGTTGTTACATACTATAGGTTGTGTCATACAATCTTTCTTTATATTCTCAATGGAACCACAATGGAAACATCCCTTATTACTTTTAGGATGAGGAGGGCTATTGACTAATATCATTGCCTGATTCTGGGATATACCAAAACATTGGATGTAGGTTTTCCCCTTCCACTAATTCCCAATATTAGTGTTCCTACATTCTCCCATAGAGATAAACATGCTCCCTATAACCAAATTTCTAGTTATATCCCTTTATTCCAAACTCTATCTATTTACCATCTCTGTATAGTCTGAAATACAACGAATGACATTATTTGAGATAATTTAAGATCATTTCTAAGGCTAAAAAATTAATACCATAATGGATGAAAAATTTTCTACTTGTTTTAGAATTAAAACTACGTTTATGAGGATAGCTACATATTCCACTAGTAAGTGGTTTGAAGTCTTTATAATAAACTAATATATTTTTATAGAAATATGAAATGATTTGGGAGATAATATATTATGAATAAATTCATTAGAATAATCTCATTTAATGAATTATTTAACCTTAGATTGAACAGATAAGTCTCACCATTGATGTGCTAGATCCTTGGGAAAGTATGTTACCAACTCAACAATTATCTCAACTAGTGTTCCATGGAAATCAAAGATTCAATTCATCCAATTCATCCACACCATCACTGTTTTATGCTTCGAATCCCCATAAATGAGGGCTAGATTCCTTTTTCTAAGACTAGATAGAGAAATAAACTTATTAAGGATCATTATTGAATTTTACTTTATCAATGGAAATGAATTCCTAAAAATACACTAAACCAGTTGTTGGTTCACCTTTGTCTCAGTTTCTAACACATTTTCTACTACTACATGGAATTGATTCCAATGATTTTTAATCTCTCTTTAATTATAAATCACCAAAGAAAATTCCATTTAATTTTCATTTACTATAATATGATGGCTTAGACATGTTTTCAAAATCACCATAAGAAACAAGAATTAAATCCTTGATTTTCAGAAATAGGAACCTTTCACCACTTTTATACATCTCTGAATAGAAAATGAGAAATATAGATCTACTGTGAAGTCTCACCATTAATGCATATTATGTAATCCTTGTCAGCTAATCACCCAAAGAAGAGAGTAAAACTCACCTTGATGTATGTAAAAACATGTTTTTTACCTGAACACACTAGTAACATTATTTTCATTATGAAGTACTTACCTACATATTTTTAAGACATCCATTTCAAATTAAAATATTCTTATCTCATTGATATAATCCAAAAAAGTTAGATAAACTATCCAAGATTGACACCATTTTTCATATCCCACACCTCTTCATTAGATTGAGATATTATAGGGTGCCACTAGCTTTAGGTAACATCCCTAAGACCCTAATGGGTTATGATAAATTCCAAGGGATTAAGAAAATTTGGGGGGGCATTTTAAAATAAATGATAAAACAAATTTCATTATAGGATAATAAACAACCAATTATCTAATATGTTGTATGATAATAAATAAAATAGACTATCATAAAACCCAAATAAAACATCAATATCAATGTTACGGTCGAACTAGGAAAAATGACTCTAAAAACTAAAGTAAAAGAAAGGCAAAATACAATAAAATACACTATACTAGAAACCATCTGACTAGATTCATGCTCAATATCCATCTTCCATGCCCATGGTATGAATATTACTACTATATAAATATGATACCCTTTCTATTTCTTCTATACTAGTAGATTAAATCTAAAAATGAACTAAACTACATAAAAAGAGGGTGAGTATAAACTCAGTTGTCATTATCAAAATACTACCCAATTCATGTCACTAAGATAACAACTGGTTAGTGAATTATATATAAATATTTTATAAGTAGTTAAAAAGTTAAAATTAAAACCATAAATTGTTCCCATGGAATGAAATTAAGAAGTTTGAAAAAAATATCTCATCGTTTGGTATAATCATTCATGTGTTTCGACACACCCACACACATTCATTACATTATATAGTTCCATAATCATGATTCAATTAATTCACCATATCATACCAAGGTTATAAATGTATAAGGGAACCATTTCCATACACCCCTTATCTATGTTAACGTCCAAGAAATGATGGTTCCCCAATGGCATGAACCCTTTATCCCGATTCACATCCAAATAATGTACTCATGCCTACCATGTATAAAAACATCATGAAAATGACCATTTCACATGGAAAAAAATATTTCCTGAAAACAGTTCATCAAAAAAAACATTAATTCATAAAAGACCATTTTTTGATATTATCATTTTAAAACTATAAACTATTAGTGATTTGTAAAATCCATCTAGTTTCTATAAATTAAATTTCTATAACCAAAAATTGATCTCCTTTAAGAATTTAACATTTTTTCAGAACAATTTCAATAAAATAATTTAACCAAATCTAATGCTTCATGTTATCATATTATGGATATGATAGTGATTCCACTTACCTCTCAACGAGTAGAAAATTGATGAACAATACAAAGATCATCTAAATCTTTAAATGAATCATATTTTTATTAATATATTCAAACATATTTAATAAATATTACCATCATAGAACCTATAACTTTCCAAAAGACTCTATTAATAGTTCTAAGAAAGAGGATAAAGTAATAACCCAAATGAAATGGGATGAATAATGACTTACCAATGATTCTAGATCTCCAACATGATTGGATTTTACAGAATTTGTCTCTAGATTATAAGGATTCTCTAAAGGATCATTGGGATGAAATTAAATTTGAAATCCTTAGATATTATGTTACTAATAACTATTTTAAGAATTAATTGTACTAAAACCACTAATTTTAGGGTTCCAACTACAGGTCTCATAGTTTTGTTCAATGGTATATCAAACCATGTGAAAACATTGCATGTTATTAAAGAGAAGACATATAGAAACACCATTTCATAAACATGGGGTTGAAAAATAGTGTACCAACCATGTGGTGAAAATGTATCATACCCACACATCACATAGTTGTCTCTCATAGTTAGAAAAACCATTTTCCAACAAATTTTTCATTGTATTTTATTTTTTATGGCTACCCCTGGGAACTTTCCCTATTGGTCTAAATGATGTGACAACTGTGTGCCTTCCCATTGAATCCCAATACATGTTACAAACATTCTTAGATGTTGTTAATACTGTCTACTAACCATACACAAGCATTTTTATTCCATAAAAACCTCCAAAAAATGCTGAAACCCACTCCAAACTTCCCAAAACATGACCCAAGAATATTGTATGCTCAAAATAAACTAAAAATGGTTTATTACCTAGTACCTTGGGTGATATACTCATGAAACTAGTAATAACAATGTGCTAATGGAATCATCACCAATCACTCATTCTAACTCACTGAGAATTTTTCCAATGCTGAACATCAAGTTTCAACTCTTAATGAGGGTCACCAACATCAAACAGAAAATAGTTTACTCCCCAACAAATGGATTAATTTAAAACAATACTTAATTAAAACTATTAAGTAGTACCATCATCAAACTTGAAAGAACATTTATATTGTTTGGAGCTTAGTCGAAGCTCTCTCAGCGTACTTCAGACGATGTGAATATATTTTCCATCATCATCCCTAACCTATGAGTATAGTAAGATTATGTCACTAGGCTAGTATCACACTTATTATTCATTTATTAAATTCAATAAGAATATAATTTAGTTAAACATCACTTGACTCCATGTATCCCAAAAAATATATATCACAGTACACTCATGGTCAACCACCTCATGAAACTTGATCTGTTTCGAAATTAGCACTCATCACAGGGAACATATATTAACTTGCCAAAACTTCTAGGTCACTTTTTATACAAGAATAAATCCATTAAAATGACCACTCCAAGGATCAAACATGGAAACCCACCAATAAACAATTTTATGAGTACCATGTAATACTGGAACATTTTATTCATATCTCTCTTAGCATAGCATGTGTACACTACCATACCACCAGATGTAAGACCTGAATTAGAATCCTATGAGTTTTCCATCAAAAAATTCAATAAGACCATGCTACATGGAATAAAAGTTTATAAAAAAACATAACATCCCTTGGAAACCTCCCTCAAAATTTGGAAATTCCTTAATGCCATGATTTATCCCATGATCGTCCCTCACATAGAGGGGTTTCAGAAACTAAAGCATCGATTGTTAAGAATCTCATCTGAATAATAGAAAAATTATTCCGATTGAGGCCAAAATTGATACCCATTAACTCTGAGTGATTCATCAGAAACCATAGGCACCACTAATACTATTTAGTAAAACAGTGGTACCTTTGAAGCATTGGTTTTGAAATGAGAAGACAATTAATATCACCTACATTAATGAATTTATATTCTTATTCCAGACCCTCTCGTTGGATTACCACTATCAGGCCAAATATATTGACTCTCTCATTTATAATTCAAAACTAAAGGGATTATATATCTCCACCTAACTAGAGAAATCATGTCTCTATGTAAGGAAAATATGTATGTTCCCCTACCCCTAAGGTCTCTCCCATTAGAACCTTATTGACCATGAGTTCATCTATTACACTATATCTAAAATGTATGTATACTACCAATAAAAGATTTATAACTGTAGAAGGTAAAAAAATAATAGACTTGTGAGGGTAAAAACATATCCTTATAGTTGTAATAGAATCATTTTTCAAATATCAGACTTCTAGGACTTTATACTCTCCATGAATACTCATAGGGGAATTGTCTTATAAGTGTTACTTTTTCAAAATAAAATGATTAGTTTGTAACACTAATTGGGTATCATCATATGAAAATAACCCATCAAGGTTTAACTGACCAGAATACCACATGTATTTTTGAGGGAATTATTTTACTAACGAGAGTTATAACTAACTCAAATGAATGTATGGAAAACACTTATAGTTCATAAAAACATGGCTAAATGTCCATAAACATCATATATACATGATAAGCACTATAGTAGGCCAATCCCTTAATAAAATATAAATTGATGACTCCAAAACTAGGGTCATGCCTAATAGGTCACTAGGCTCTACCACATAACATATAGGTTCGAGCAACATCTGAAAAGAATCCAACTAAGAGCTATAGATAACATTCACATTTCTTTTCAAATCATCAATCCTAAAAATTCTATAGATTATCATTTCATTAGGTTTCATCATTATGAGAACTAGTAATGTAAGTTATTGAAGCCATTTCACAATGATACATATGTCAAAAACATATAAGAGGATCAGATTTATGCAATTTCATGTAATTGTTATATAGGTAATTTTACTTGGTACTCAATGTAGCCAAAATCTGTAAAAATTCTAAGAAATATATATAATAAATCATTTTTAAACAAAATTTATCCACTGTTGTCGTGAGTATGATTGGATAAAGAAAATTTCAATTTTAATCTATTGTAAAAAATACTTTTTAGGTTGTAACTATATTTTTATTTAACTTTCGCAATAAATCAATAAAGCTAAAAAGTAGTAACAATATCTTTCATAAAGTTATTGGATTTATTATGTAATATTGTAACATAAAGTTATACAAACCACCATATTAGTGGCTATATGGAAATTAAATAACTATCCAATTTAACACAAGTATTCTGCTGAAGGGTTTAATACAAAGGAATATATAAAATATAATTTGCATTTAGGAGTCAATTCATGCAAATATGGGTACAGTTATATAGGAATCCATTATCAGTTCCTAGATTCAACTCTATATAAATTACAAATGGCATATTATTCAAGTGGAAGACATAACAGAAAAATTAAAACGATTTAAAAACACCCTTAGCAAGGTTATCTCATAGGCATAAAATGTCAAAAATAAACTACAAGGGTCGAGTAAAAATTATATAGATTTAGTTATATGGGTTTTTATTTCCATTTTTAGAGGCACAAGACTATATTAGTTTCTATTAAATCACTATTCAAACAAAATCCATAATAAAGGAAATTTATTTATTATTGAAAACCCTATTCCCATGGTATTTTAAAAAACATTTCAGGCCAATTTTTTAAATATTTAAATACCATTTAATTTATTAACTTAATTTTTGGTTGATTCAATAGTGTTCCACCATGATAACATATGGTAAAACACAATTTTGGTTGATGTTGAATCTTTATTAAACTCAACCCAAACTATAACTATAAGAAGAAAAATTATCACATTAATAAAAAATATATTCACGTAATTAGGGAAACACACAAGCAAGGTATATGGATATTCAATATAAATACTCAAATATCATGGTATATAAATAAGCACACTAAATCATCACAAAATCATGTTATAATGAGAATAATTCTAACAACATTTGAAACCCATTTTCCAGAAACAATGCCTGAAAATGCATTATAGGTTCCCATACTTGGCCAAGTGTTAAATACCATAAATAATTAATTATTAGAAAGGAAATATGTCTATTAAGGTGGAATAAATCTCAAATATAATAATGAATAAAATAAACAATAATGAAATATCTAGTAACATGATTTTTCCCATTTGTGGGATAGACATTCCTAGAAAATATTTATTTACCATGGGATAACACATTCCTAATATCTAATCCACCAAAATAGAATAAAAAAAATATACTAAATGATATCACTTTTACGGGAACCAACCCGATTCAATCCATAAGAAGTAAGAAGACCATTTTTTAGTAAGACCTCACGCATTTCACCCCATAATCCATTGTTTGTAGACCAGAAACAAGGGTGTAACATAGGTATAGTGGGAATAATTTACCATATTGATCAATACTAAATTGTTGTTGAATTAAATAAATTCAATAAGCTATGGGAGGTAAAAAAATTCTTACACATTATAACAATATAAAACACATAAAGTATTAATTATAACAACCATACATGATTATGATATGTTGTAATATACCAGGTGGCAACATAAAAAAGATTCATACAATAGGTCTAGATAGATAAAATAAAAAATAAATAACAAGTCTTATTTTTTTGGTGTATCCTATGTACATTCATTACCACTAATATAATTACATGTCCGATCCCTGAGGATTTAATTGAAAAGATGCATGAATGATATATTAACATACAGTAATGATATTTGGTTGGGTATTAATTGGTGGCCTGAATAGAGTGTGAGTAAAACTCACTAGTACACTGATAATGGTGTCTAATAAAAATACATCCTGTAAATGTAAAATGATGTAGTCTCAAGGTTTAATAGTATGGTAAAATAATGATATATATATATTTAAACCTTGTGAAGCTCATGTTCCTCATTTATATCAATATAACTATACTTAATGTATCCTAAGATGAAGGCCACTGAATATAATACCTGAAAATATAGTATAAAAACCAAGAAACATTGTCAGGTTTGTAAAAAAATCGTATTGGATTCATGTTGATACTAATACATATTTGACCTTAGGAGGTTGGTAAAAAGAAATAATGTAGTATTTCTCTAATGGTTTCGTTTTAAACCAAGGGGTAATCACTTTTTGTTCCATCCTAGTGATATCAACTTAGTTCGAGTATATGGTCTATGTTATATTATAGGTAGAATGTATAAACCACATATAATAAGGATCTAAAATTACAAATAAGGGGGAATCATCCCAGGAATCCAATCCCAGAACACATATTTGTATATATGAAAATCCCAATAAATGGGGTTAAAAGCATATCCAAAAACCAAACCATTGGATCATGAAGAATTGTGTCCAAAAATTCCCAAGGAATTATTAGGAGTGTAATATCCAGCATCCAGAAAAATTATGAGGATCATAATATCCATCATTATGAACCATTTGGATCAAAAGCTTCATGTAGAACGTCCTAATAAACAATGAGTAAGGTCATTTCCATCATCCTGAACTAAGGGAGTGTGAAGCTTCATGTCCAACATCCCTAACCAAGGTCCAATGGTAAAAAACAAGTACTAAATTTATTAGTTAAACATAAAAATATAGATAGATCCATATCTCTTTATGTTAAACAATTAATTTAATCATTTAATTAAAAAATCACATATATGTGAATTGGTTTGTGTTAGTATACATTCCATAACATAATTAAATTTATCCACTTATGTCGGTCCATCATAGTAGTCAATATAAACTAATAGATCATAGACCAATGGGATTTAGAAAACCCAAATAAAAATTCATATCATCCTATTTATCATATCACTTTTGGGGGAAAAATTTCAAGAATTGTTCTTTGTATTATTGATACAGGCCATGTGTTGTAATTTTCCATTAATTTTTTTTAAAATTAATCACCTAAAATTCTAAGAGTTAAAACAAACACACCAAGTGATGTTTTGGTTAAATACATGCCTTTTTCCTGAAAGGAATATAAAATAAAACAGCAAATGAGTAGTTCATGTTGTGGTATCAACCTTAAGAAATATAAACAGGTTCTATAAAGGGTCAAAGTCACAATAAAGGTGATTAAATTAATCAGTTTCGCATGTTAATAGTGACCCATGGAAAATCTTTTCTTTGGAATAATGTATCATTTTACAAACATACACTACATTAGGGAAAAATACATAAACTACCTATTTTATTCATAAGGGGTTCTAGTCATCTAATATCGATGTGTGATTTGATCCAAAATGGAAGAAAATGTTAAACAAAAATAATATACTGAAAATAGGTCATATGAACTCATATGGAAATAAAATGAAATACAACAAAGAAAAATAAGAAAATAAGGTCGATAAATCATAAACATAAAAAAGTGGTTTCATCACAACTGATGTCAGTTGAATTGATTATTAGACATAGGATACCCATTAATGACTAATTGAGGGGGAGTTAAAATCTCACAGGAGAGTTTATGCGTGTGGGGAGGATAAGAAATAAGGGGTGAAAGGTTAAATGAATGAGGGGAAAATAATTTTTTTACTTATTTAAAGGGAACATGGTTAAGATAAACAATTTAGAAAACCAGACACTAACCATGTACACTAATTGTATAGGGGCATACTTCCTCACCTGTCTATGCACATATTTTGAAAAACTATGTATATCCTATGTGGTGCCACTATCCAAAACCCTCACCCCATCACACAACTAGGTGCACTATTGGGAAATCTATGTTCAGCCTATGTACTTGACCTTTACAATTTTCTATAGATATTGTATATAAATGTGGCCTCAGGTTCTTGATATGTAAAAAATGTGAAAAATATAAAAGGTATCATGATATGGGTAAAAAGATATAAATAACTGTGAGCAAACCATGTGTCTTACCATGTATTCCCAAAAACTCAAATTATTAATCTCAATGCTCTTGAAACTCTTCCAAATACTAGAGACACCATCCAATCACTAATTATACATCAAAAAATCAACATGTAAATGTATTCTAACTCTACATATTACCTTCTAATGACCAGTTTAAAATTTGTCATATCATCCAAATGAAAAACTCAAATACCATTTAAATGTAAACTTATTCAAAAAAAAGATCATAAATAAATGTATATAATGATACATAAAAATGACAATATACATAAATTTATAATATATGACCTCATAATATAACCAATATAAAAAAACTGACTCATTCTCAAATAGCCTTCAATTGTTATCCTTCACCACTCCACTCAATCCAGAAAAAACAACTCGATGACATATAATAAAATCCAAATCATATATATATATTTGAATAAATATTAATATATAGAAGTTATAATAATTTCAAGTATGTATTCCATGGAGACCTACCATATCACCCATCCATGTTAATGTCATGTAACTTATATGAATTCTATGTAGTCATTTCCAACCAATGACAATTAATATAAAAACTAAAATATTGTAATCACAATAATCATAACAGTAATTTCTTTATATGTTAAAACATATATCATATAACATCAACATTTACATATATATCAACTCACCAAAACAATTCAACTCAAATCAAATGACTCCCTAAGTCAAGTCCTTGAAACTCTTAAATAATTATCATCCTTTTTATATTAGGGAAACACATACACTAAAGTAGCATCCCACAGAATTTATTTTTATAACCCAATAAGGCCCTTACACTTGGAAGGGATTCCAAAAAATGATTATTCCCAAAAACTATTCATATCCTATAAATAATTAATATCAATAAAATTTAATTAATTAAATATAAATACAAAATAATAATAATTAATTAATACGATATTTAGAATATTGTTTTTTCTGAAATTCGACATTTTATAGAAAGAACTCATACAAAAAGATATTTTCCTTGAAATTTAATCACTCAAGAACCAATTATCATAATAAATAATTCTTCATTTATTAGTAATTTATGTCTAAAAAAATTAATCCATAAAAATATATTTCACAATAGAAAAAAAAAGAATCCAATTATGATGTGTTACTTCCATAACTTCACTGTCATGATTCCATTTAATTACAAAACTCTTATGATGATAATCTAAATAGAAGATACAATTTTATTAAATGAAATATCTAAAAATATAAATAATTTCCAAGAAATATATTTAATTATCATTTCTTGGTGTAACAATTACAACCACTAAATTATGTTTACCACATGTATTTTTTTAGTCTATCAAAATCTCTTACATATATTAGTTTTCCAAAAAACCTAAACTCTAGAAATTTGATTCACCCTCGACCGAGTATATAAGAAGTAGGTAGTAAAAATACCGTTCTCACTACAATAATCCATCCAAACACACACACACACCTTAGTAAAAACATACAAAGTAATGTAAAATCATCATTGTTCTCATAGGGAGCAGAAAATTAGATAATATAAGAGGAAAACAATGATTAATGTTTTTTGGATTGTGTACCATGTGCACAAGGAAATCATGATACTTATTGACTTGTATTTAAAATAAAATATTATAGGTGATACACTAATACAATAAACACAAATATTACTCAAAATTATATCATATATATAATAAATGATCAGTTAAAAACAATTTTCAATATTTTTCACTAAAGAACCATGTGTATATATATTGATAAAAACTAGTCAATCATGTTCAACCTTATTCTCTTAAAACCTGGAACAATATACATTACTGTTTGAGAATGTATACAGACTCAGTGGTCCATCAACATTCCTGAACTTGTAGACTTCCTAGTAGTCAAATAAAATAAATTATTAGAAAAGAACATCGGATGATCTGACTACTATTTGAGAAGTTATGTCATCACATCCTTCACATTGAGTCCATATTCCTACCACATACCATAATTCTATTAATCATAAATCAAATGGATGAAATTATGGTGTACAGATGTTCTGATGATTTGAAAAAGGATTCAATTCCCAAAAATCTTCTACTTGAAGTAATTTTCAATAGATATCCTCATAAAATCTCCTACACTTATCATTTAGAAGCATTATCGTTTCCATCCATCATTAACACATGACTTACTGATTCTCAATGATTTATTAAGATTTTATGAAACACCACCAAAGTAAATATGACTACCAGATTATGAATTTTATTAATCTTCTATATCTCTAGATCCATTTACTACATCATGGTCCTAATTAAATGATATAATGGGAAGTCATACTTCATTATAGAATAAAACAATACATTTTTATCCTAGTGAATAACACTTTTGGATATCAAATTAAAGTGTTACCTTCAATTAAACCCTTATTATATCCTTCAGTAACATCTTCATTTGTATCCTATCTTCCCCAGATTGTATTTCTACTACGTATTTATCTTCTATTGAACATATAGTAACATGATTTTATAGTTTTTGTGACCAGTTGATATGCATTCCTCTAAATCTAAAACCCAAAGTTGTTGTAAACTTCCATTATTATTTTCACCCCAAAATATTGAGTATATTAATCTTAGTAATGGTTCAACTATTTCCGATTTCAGGGCTTTATATTTTGATTCTTTCAAATACCATATAATCCACTTCATAGCATCCCAATGTTCCTCCCCCGTATTCTCTATATATCGACACAGAAAATCCAATAAATGGGAAATTTTTAGATAGTTGCAAACCATTTCATACATGAATCATCATATCACTTGAACATATAATACATTGTCTATGTAATTTCTTCCACATAATATTCTTAAAGTGACTATGACTTGGGTATATTTAAGTGAAATATAAGATGGGTTAATATTAGAAAACTTATTTCCTTATAAAACCATTATATGATCATTTATATATATATATAATCTATGATAAAACTACTTTCCTTACATTCCAATCTCTCTCAACCATCATCCATTGAATTATTATTTCCTATCTGAGATCTTTCAAATCAAATATCTTGAAACAAATACCACATTAATGTTTGGATTATTGAAACATAAAATCCATTAATCTATATTTCGTCCATATAAAAAATCCATTTGATGAATATTCTAACTCCCCAGTAATTATGACAATAGTAATGATCTACAATAGGCATACTAAACCCTACCTCTAACATGAATTAATCAAATTTTTTATTCCATTGTAATGGGATTTTATTCATCCCATATATGATTTTAATAAAACTAAATTGCAAAATATGGTATCCCTCTAGTAGTGAACATTTCTATTATTCCATGTATAAATATTCCTCTAACTCTGAATGATATAAATTATCTTTAAATACATCATAAAAATATAAAAATATTCTAAAAAAATCATTCATAACATTTTTCTGGTGGAAGAATTTTAATCAAATAGTACAAATTTTTCTTTGAAATATACACCAAATTTTTTTAAAACCTATTCACTAATAATAAATATTTGATTTGAATATTTCTATCATATTTTTCCTTTATTCAGAAAAACCACTATGTTTCTAGTGAAATTTTACCCATGAAAATTCATCCATCTTCCAGGTTTTTTTTGAATACTCCTAAATAGGCCACTTCAGTCATTGTTGACTCCCACTACATAGAGTCACTATGAAATGTTTCCTCATACATATTTCCTAGATAAACTATATTTTATTGGAATATAAAATTCATATTAAAATAATTAATCTGAACTACTCTTCCAATTTTAGATCATCACCCCAACTAAATTGGTTAAACTGAATAACTCATTGGTACTCTTTTTGGTTACCTAAAAATCTTGTACTCATACTTACATGGAATGTAAATCTATTTCTGAAACACATGACAGATATAATCTAGATATTTCTTTTCACTCTTATGGTATTGAAATTTGTAATTACAATTCCTTTATAAACTATATCTAATATCTCTAGAATTTCTTTATTACTTATACTCTGATTAACCTAAATTTAGATAGTAAATTATCTATCAAAATAATGTTCCACAATGGTCTTGTCCAACCACAGAACCATTTCATCAAAGAAAACATCCCTAATTTTGATGAACAATTTTCATTCACTACCCCATTAGAGATATCTAAAATCATTGTATATATAACTATTGACATCGTGAAATGTATTTCATGTACCTTGCCTCATAATTAATGGTATGATCCTCACATAGACCCCAAATTTTCAGTTTTAGTATCAATACATATTTATTTCAGCAGGATCATATTGGATTTCCATGTTCTACGACCCAAAAATTCATCGAAATGGACTAAATATTTTGTGTTTCAACTCTCCATTTTTATTGGGGTTAGTGCTAGTAGATAATGGATCGGGCTGAAGTTCCAAGACTATAACATGATAGTGATGGTGATAAGGGGTGTGGGGGAACAACCCCATTAGTATGTCATAGTGAGTTTTCCAAGGAACCTACACACACCACCTTCACATCCCAGACGGTGCAACCACCCCTGCATGAGGTACCTATGCACATCATATGTATGATAATGAAGCATGGCCACCCCTACGTAGGGTACCTATACCATACACCTATTCCACAGACCATCACATAAAATATAGGTCAACCATGGTTCCCTAGTTTCCTAAAAATAGGTTCCTTGGGAGCCTTATTTTCACAACTAGAAACTCAGAAGAATCTCTAAAGCACTATTCATGTAGCCCCTTTGCACAACTCTCTGAAACTCCCTTAGGTAGCTCTCCAAAACTCGAGAGATTAGGGAATTAAATGGGATAAGAGTTATCAATGTCCCTTGAGTGTATGAAACACAATATAACTACACAAGGACCCTTACAAAAAAATGTGAAGACTCACCTACGCAAAGAACCTCTCCCATACCATGGACTTATGTAAAACCCATCCAGGGACACCTGAGGAGTCATGTGGTTCTTAGGATAAATCCTCTCCCATGTATTGTTACCTAGGAAGTCCATTGACCTTGGAATACCCAGATCATGTAGTCCTATTAACCCTAGGAAAAAAGCCTCTAGTTCATACCAATACCTATGCGAGGATCCTATCCTCCATAAGCTAGGACATGTACGATCCCACCTTCGATCCCTCCTACAAACCACCAAATGCAGGGCTCCTCTACCATTGGATTACTTATCAGAGATGGACCAAGTAGAAACCCCCACCAAAGACTTTGGACTTATAGAACCCTGAAGAGGGTAACATCATCATGTGTGAAATTTTTATTTTCATTCCTATAGTCAGAGGATTCCTACACTTGTTTAACCGGATGGTTTGGGTCTTCGGGGTGAATGTGGATATGCATTCCCATGTTCATGAGGACCCCAATCTTGGGGGCGATCCTAGGGAGTTCTTGGTACATGGTACTAGTTCATGGACCATGTCCTTAAATTATCATCTCTAAGACATGAAACCTCCAGTTCTAGTTGGGAGGGTATGGATTATACTTGAATTTCCTTTTAGCATGGAATTACATCCTCATCTCTTGCTGTGGAACCAATTTTTGATCATCCCTCCAAGAGTAAACCCCTATAATTTTTTTGATAAAGGTAGTACTCTTTCTCCTCCTTGATCCTTGAGAGATATGTTTATATGGGTTGTCAGAAATGACTATCCTATATATGTAATGGGAGAATGTACAAGCACATCCAAGCCCCTTTCTCTTCTTCTGTCACCCATTCCTCTTCCACTAGTGGAGGAGGATAAGTGTTTGGATTATCAGATCTTCCAATTCCTCTTGTTTCTCACATTGAAACATGTATCATCATTAATTTTTTTTCCTTAGGGGAAATCCATGATCATGACATCAACATTATCATATACATGTGTCTACAGATATAATTCTTTCAAATCATTCACTCAACTTTCATTAGAGCGACCCCATATGAGTGGGCCCTCAAGGCTATTTATATAACCTCTAGGATGAGAAAATTGTTTTGTTTTCAAGATCCCACATTTCCTATTATTTCTCACACCGATAATTTATCACATGTTCTTATATGTTAATGGTGGTCAGGACAAATAGATGATCCCAAACCTCATGGTTGTTCTCTTTAGGAGTATTCCCTAGACGAACCTAACCATAGAAAACATTTCATGTCTATTTTCCAACTCATAAATTTCCCTCCTTCATGGTATAAAACATAGTTTCTCATATATAGTCCTCCTAATCAAAAGTAATCCCCATTCATACTCATCCCTGGGTATCCTCCTCAAGAATAAGCCCCAAAATAAACTAGTCTATGTGCATCATTCTATGTGTAATCCCCAAATAAATCATATAAACATGGATTCCTCGTCAGTAATAAACATTTAAATAAACCCTATAAGAATACTCCTCAGGATTATGCCCCATAAAGACCATACTCATTAACATAGGGAATCATTTTCAGTAGTAATCCCCAACTAAACATCAAATTACCATATCCACACACGATCATCCTCCTCAAGAGTAAGCCAAAAATGAAACCTATAAATATTTATGAGTATAGTCATTTATCATTGACCCAAAATCACTTATTAGGGAATCCATATTACTGTTAATCCCTAACTAAATCTTTTCAATGGTCCATACTTCCCTGAGACTGAAATCTACGGGCCACTGTAGGCATAGTACATTATCACCGAACTACAAGGGATTGGATTCTTGTCTGAATGGGATATATAGGAAGCCTCTTTGAGGTTCAAACCCAACACCCCAAATCAACCATATTATCTCTAGAAAATATTCTTAATAGATTCTAATTAAACATGGAAATTCATATCCCTTCTAGGTTCCTTGGGTCACTTTTTCATAAGTCCCACACCAAAAATTAACTCGGCGTATTTTTCCTATAGTTCCTTGTTGCATGATTCTTAAATGAATTATTTTTTCATTATCACATTACCTTAAAATGTATGATGTTTCCTATTATGTATCATCTAATTACAAGGGTTCTGATTCATTTCACATGGATACATAGGAACCCCATAACATGGGTTTTATCACAACATAACAACTACTCTCATCTCCCTATATGATGATACACTCTAGAGCAACCCACTCTATGGAAAGAAAACTATATTTTTCATAATATTGACCAAAAAAACTATAATTAGTACATATGGGTACACCATTAGTGGAGAACATTAGATACATAAATATATCTCCATTGATGAAGAACCTCACATACATACAAATGATGCTATGTTCCATAAATGCTAACAATTTATTGTTAATTCACGGGTGACCCATATCATAATTGGGTATTAATGAAGGATTAATGAACATGTATTAAATCTATAATAGATCCCCAGAGTATGAAATAATTCCCCCCAAAATGGTGTGATGAGCCCGAACATCCATCCTATTGACCAATGTGAGTTCTTAATTATCATTGGCCAAAATTCCCAAAGAGCACCTTCCTTTGAATGAAGGTACCCATGGATACAGAACCATTGGGTGTTTCCAGTTCCATGAAAAAACTTGTTGTAAATTGTTTAGATAAATTTTACCTGATGTAAATGATTGAACAAAACACAAAAACCTATAATCAACCATTGGTATAAAAATTAAAATATCCATCAGAAACAAAAAATGGTGAACTTGAACTGAATCCTTTACCAAGATCACAGTTTCACCCATCCGTCAAGCCCATTTTACATAATATAAGAGGTAAAGACAAGAAAATCAATCATTCCTGTGTTTTTTGAATGAGATGATACTTGGATGTGGATTTCATGTTTGTGTTTATTTCAAGAACATCCTTTTAGAACTCCCAACAATCAAATGGAATTATACTAGCTCACACCGATGCATGCCTTGGATATTGTCATGTATAGGTCTTCATCCATGTAGAGAACACCATCACCAACCTAGAGTGTTCAACAATGGGTCTCAAAATTGTTTTTGTGGGAATAACATCATAATGGTAAAATCCAACACCTTGTGACCGCCCAAAAATTCCTCCAACTCATCAATCCCCACCAATCATCTAGTCAGCAAAGACCGGTGGTCTAATCAAAGATAGCACCAATGACCATCATCAACCATTTTGGGAGCCTGTACCTGAAACGTAACAACCAGTCCCTCCCATACCATAGAGAGGTGGATCAAGAGTCTATATGTGGCATCGTCCATAAGAAACATGGTTCATTAAAAAGGGCCCAAGCTAACAATCCATGTCATCAACATTGTGTGGTAGTAACCCTCAACATGATGAGGGTGTTGTCCATAGCGATCCAGTCTAGGTCACTCAGACCAGGGAACACAACACAGACTGCTAGGGGTTGAAACCGGTCAACATTGAGCTTTGTCACACAAATTCCTCCTCTAGAGATTCCCACCAACTCAATTTGGTTTCAAATTGTTAGTGAGAAGATACACTAGCCTGCTCTAACTAAACAATCCAGCAGATTTGCTTGGTGGGGTTTAAGGAAGACCGTTGTTAAAATCTAGTGGAAACCGTGACCAGAAACAAGAACCTATCCACACTAATCAGGCATGTCACCATACTCATATGAGAAAACTAGAAGAATCTTTGCAACAAAGTATGATATCAATATGTAATGAGGCACACACACCTTCCATCATTCATCAACAATACTAGCATTTCCATCTGGTTGCCTCTAGAGATGTCATTAGTAATGTCATGAATAAAAATAGGGGGAAGAACCATCTCTCCACCACACACATGAGTACATTAAATGTACATTATCATGAAACGAAGGATATGAGATGGCACATACCCCCACTCCTGAAATTGAATGGTCATATAATCTCTTTCTGGTAAATGAAGTCACCAAGAATATCCAGACAATGGTGAAATGGGGTATTCAAATCCATATCCACATCCTACAGTCTTCCGAGGACAACATAACAATGATGATAGTAGTACATCATGGATAGACACGCACCTATATCCCAAAAAAATGAGGTGGAACATCATCATGTCATTCTAGATTAGAAACACACCTCTATTCAAATCCAACAGGGTTGTGAGAAAAATGTCTTTGTCATACACGAACAACCAGATTTAGAACATACACTTGTTCCAACTGGAGATCATCATCCTACCCCAATTTCCACTCTAAGTCTAGAACAAACTCATGTTTATGGAAAACATGTTTCCTAGAAAGTGACCCCATGAATTCACAATAAGGCTTCCAAGAAAAATCCTCACCAAAGAAAATAGGAATACAAAAAGTCGATATATGATCCTGCTCTACTCAATGCATGAGTTCATCAAGATCTCAGATGATTACTGTGGAAGATCATATTCCTACACTGTCATTACCAAATAATGGAAGCACTTATAGTAATTCCAAATGTCATCCATGGAAAATTCATCATGAAGTCTTACTTCATGCTAGAAATCAGGTTGATCTTGAGAACTCATCTCTAGATGAGAGCAACGAAAGCCCTCCATATAGATATAAGATCAAGGAGAATGATGGTATTTCCCTTTCTATAATCCACCATGGTGGTCCTCCCCATGTTGGTGTTCATTGGTAATGTTCTCTCCAAATTATTGTTTCGTGATGTTGCCTTAAAATCTACATATTTCCACATATATTTTATTATTTTTTTAATGATTTAATTAATTAATTTATCACTTTTTACTAAATTATTTGAACTTTGTTAATTTCAATATTAAATTTATTTTCAAATCATTTTTTATAACTAATTTTTTATTTTATTCTTTTAATCATTCTATTTTGTATTTTGTTATTTTTCCATTTAATTTTTATGTTTTTATTCTACTCTCATAATAATTTTTGGGTGTTCATTTTTATTAATTAATCAATTAATCATTGTAATTATATTTAATTAACATTTTGTTTAATTTAACATTTAATTTTATAATTTTTTATATTAAAAAAATTTATTATTTATTTCAATATAAATATTTTAATTTATTAATTTATATCCTTGAAATCTAATTTATATTTTATGATTTTTATTTTTATTTTTATTAAATAACATCAGTTAGTTTATAATTTCAGTTATATTTTATATTTTTATTTTCTAAATTAAATTATTACTCAAATATTTTATTTTTTAATTAATTAACACATTTAGATTTTTATGTTTATAATTGCGTTTTTTTCTAATTTCTTTATATTTGCAGATTAGTCACTGCTGCTACTGTTGATGCACTGCCACCGAAAACGAATCTAAACACCATTTTCCCAAATATCTAGATAAATAATCATTGTTTTAGATCTAAAAAAATTAGACAATAGAGAAACAACCTAATATAAGGTCACCAGATCTGGATGAGGCTGAGCCACCGAAAACGAACTCTCACCCGATGTTTTTGATTCATCGCAACTTCTCTCCACAGATAAATAGAGAACTGTTCTTCTACCACCCCACATCACTTCAGATTGTGGCCCTGGTCAGAGAACTACAAGCCTCCAGACATGGAGGTTCTTTTACCATCACAGATATGTTAGACCAGTCCAAGACTATATCGCCATTTCATCAGAGAAGAAGAGCCATCGTGGAATGTCGTCGTACTGTGGAGGTTCCATTGGAGGAGGTCGCTACTCAGAATGAGATTGCACTGTGAAGGATGATAAAGGTTGAGCGGTGGAGGCTTCTCATGCAGGATCAATCCCTTTCCACATGCAGAGAAGAAGATAACAGTGGGGAGGCGATAAAAATAAAAATAAATAAATAAATCAAACTCTAAATTATAATAATTATAAAAAAATTAATAATCATTAAATAAAATAATTATTAAAATGTAATAGTTATTAACAAATAAAATATAATTTTAAATAATTATAAATGAGTATAAATTAATAATATTAATAATAATATATTTATATGATAAATTTTCTAAATAAATAAATAATTTTATAATACAATTAATAGTAATAATTAATTAATTTTTTTAAATTAATTATTTTAGACAATAATTAGAAAAAATAAATAATTTAATTATTTAATCTTCTTGTAATAAGAAATTAAATTAATATTCATAGATTTAAATGTTTTATAATGAAAATAATTAATAAGATTATATTTATAACTATTATTTTATTAATCTCTCTTTGTTTAATTTGTAGATTCGAACCTAGTCCAAGGTGTTGTCCAAATTCAAAATCTACAACCACCTAATGGGGTTGGTTAGAGGTGTTTTGTTACCATGAAAAGCATGTCAGGGAAAAACCGCACATGTGCAGTGTTATAGTGAATTACAAATTTAAGTCGGTGACTAATGTTGGTGAAAAAAATCACGACACCAGATGTTTATAGGGAGAGAACACAAGTAGGAGTGGGGGATCAATTATTGGAATTTTCTCAAAACACCCATGAGAGAAGGAAGATGGGGAGAACCTCTTCTTGGAGACTTGAGGACCAGTAGAGTAGCATGATTATAGTTCATAGGGAAGATGTCTTTTCTCCCATCATTCTCTATCTCTATGATGTCCATTTTTTTTGTAATTGAATATTCTTTTGGATTCTATTTGACTGTTATCCAAACACATATAGTTTGGGGAATTTCAATCTACAGGTGATTTCATTTATCATGTTTATTTATTTCTTTAAAACAAAGAAGCATATTCAAGTGGAAAAGTTGAATCTGATTATTAAAATTCAAATTGATTTTTCACCTCAAGAATAATAATTCAAAACTACATGTTCTTTTCAAGAAAAAGAACAAGGATAAATATTTTCGAAATATTAAATTCATTCCAACTAGATTAAATCAGTGAGAATTATTCCGGCATCTTTAGTTCAAATGTTTTCACAATTTGGTGGCTCTAGTTGTGGAAAACTTCTAGATTCACTTTTTTGACTGATTAATCTCATTGCATGGGAGACTAATCCATTATTTTTAGAGGCTGTAAATTAAATAGTTAATAAATAAAGTTGTTAAATTTTCTTCTAATAGAGCCAGTTTCCCTTGGATTGTCCTTTTGATTAGAATTTCCTAAATCATTGTTCCTTTTTTAGTTCATTGTTTCCACTATTGTTCATCATCACTCTAATTTATGATCTTGTATCTAGTTAAGACTGTTTCATCATACTGATTTCATAATGAAAATTACTCAAAATATTAAAAAAATAATAAATAAAAAAAGGATTTTCACCCACTATTGACAACAGTGGGTTGTTTAGAGAAGAAATTTGGTCACCCATCCCACTATTATCCTTCCCTTTAGTTCAACCATACAAACCAATATGCATTGTAGTTATTAGGAAAAATAAATAAATAATTTAAAACATTGACTGGTTTTAATGAAATTTGGGTCACGTTTTTTGGGCCATTTCCAAGGAAGGCACAAGCAAAAACATTTCTAAAAAAATTATTTCAAAAAAAATTCACAAAAAAAAATTGAAAAATTGAAAATAGTTTAAAAAAAGAATATGTTAGTCAAGTACTATATGTTTTATTGGTTCTTCCATTTTTTTCTCTTACATTCATTTTTCTTTTGTTGTACTTTAACAACTTTATTTTTAATACAAATTTTTCTAATTTTCAATTTTTAATATCAATTTTATAATCACAGGACCATCCACTGATAGGTTACATCCCACGATGTTAGAAACTGATAAACATCTTACTACTATTAAAAATAAAAACAAAATTGAAATGGAAACATTAAAATAAAGAGTTCATGCACCAAAAAATTTCCTGAACCATCAATCTAAACTCTTAGATGCGGTAGAGTGTCCTAGTATGAGGAAGTTTCAAATTCCTCAAGTGTCAAAAACCCCATATTTTATTATTTTATCTCATATATCCAAAAACAATGAACTAAAAAATTATCATCTGTCACTTTTATCATCCTTTAATGGACTCTTTAATGAGGACTCTATATCGTTCATTAGAAATTTCTACAATATAGTGCAACAACTTCCTCTATTAGGAGTCACTAAAATGAGATGATAATGATAGTGTTTCCCTTTTTCCTTAAAGGGAATTCTAGAAATTGGTTCTTGATCCTAAAAGAGAATATCATTGAAAATTGGGACCAAGAATATTACTATTTCATTATTAAATTTTATCCCTAAATATTTAAAAGAGAATTGAGAACTAAAATCACACGTTTTTAACAAGAGGATGGATAATCCTTTAATGAGGATGGGGATAGATTTAGGGACCTTCTTAGGCCCCCCATCATCAACCCACATTCCATCTTCTCACATACACCTTCTATGAAGGGATGTCCTCCTCTAGCCAAAACCTTATTGACCAATCTACTAGGGTAACTATAATGATAATACATATGAAGAATTCAGACAAATGTTTAACAATCATTCATTAAATTCCTATCATAAAATTCAAGAAGATAGACTGTTAATGGAAATCCAAAAATGGAACTGGAATAGGAAATGACACTCAAGATAAAATTACTAAAATTACAAATCAACAGAAGTAATTAAAGAACCAAAATGGAAAAAAATATCTTAATCACTTATGTTGTCAAAAATAATACCAATATCTAAGGGAAGAGTGTGCCTAGTGTTGAATTTTTGGACATACTGAGAATTTTTGTCCCAACATTGATATTCCAACTCAACAAGAAGATTAAAATTTTGTTAACTATAGTTCTAGGATACCTAAAAAGGATGACCCCTTTTAAAACAACTATAATCGAGGCTATAAGAACCATCCCAACATGTCATGGATAGAATATGGAATGATTCATACACCCAATACCCCTGCCTATGAAAACCAACATAGATAAAAAAAATATTAGAATCAATAGAGAGGTGAGTCTTCCAATACACAAGGATATTATGGTGGTCAAGTGTCTTCAAAATTGGATCAAATCACAAATAGAATGGAATATAAAGAGGAATGATTCAATACTCATATGAATAAACAAAAAACTCAATATAAATTTGATAAAATCCAAAATGGATCTAGAATGAAAAACATGAATCTCAACTAGGACAACTTGCAAGAGATTTGGCATCTAGGGATAAAGGTAGATTACCGAGCAGAATTGAACTAAACCCTAGAGATATTATTATACCTATTGTAACAAGAAGTGGGATAAATACTAAAACTATACCTGAAAATGACTCTTAAAATGATCAAACTGAAAAACTATGTGAATCTGGAAAGAAAAATATACTTTTTACATAATCTGGAAATCATGAAAAAAATTTTGAAAACGAAGAAAATCTGAATTTTTATTCTTTTAATAAAACTAATTTTTTTTCTGAAAATATTTAGAATGAAGGAAAAATAAATCTGTTGAAAAGTGAGGGATATTCCTATTATTCATAATAATTGTGCCCCACCCATCCCTTTCCCAAAAAAACATAAACCCAAAAGTGATGCTGAGGCTGAACTTCTCCAGTTCCTTGGGAATTTTACCAAGCACCAAGTGAACATCCCATTAATTAAAGCCTTAATCCAAATTCCATCTTACATAAATTCTATAAAAAAAATATTTCCAACAAAACCACTCTTTAATAATTTGCTACATATATCCTCATTTAATAGTGAAGTGATATCCTTCAAAAGAAAATTCCACCCAAACTCAATGAGCCATAGTGTTTTTTCATACCCTAGAAATTAGGAAATTCTATTCAACTCAACTGCCTATGTTACTTAGGTGATAGCATCAACCTGATCCCATACTCACTGTTACGTCAGTTGAGATTGAGTGATATTCTTCCCACTATAGTCATCTTATAGTTGTCTTACCGTTATTTCACTCATCATATGGGAAGGGTAGATGACCTTTTAGTTGGAGTTGGGAAATTTTTTCAACCTACTGACTTTCTAGTCCTTGATATGGAGTGTGACCAAGAGGTGGACATAATTCTGGGTAAGTCCATTCTTGGACATTGGTGGAGCATTCATAAATGTGACTAAGGGTCAACTAATATTTAAAATTTGAGAGTAACAAGAAGATTTCAATTTTTTTAAAAATATCAACGATCCAATATTTTATAAAATGTGCTTTGAGATAGATTTATTTGAAGATGGAAATTCATTTAAAAATATAAAAGTTTCTAAAAAATAATCATTTTTTAAAAGAATTAAATTTGGAAAGTGAAAATTTTTATTTTCATATCACAAAAAATATAGAATATTATCACATAGAGAATCTGGAAAACATTCCAGAACTAGACAACTATGCAGTTACTGCTACTGCTAGAGATGTTCCATTTTTTTAAAAACTCAAAGAGTTTTTGAGTAATGTTGTGTTCATTCTGCTAATATTAACTATTCTCAAAATTCTAATAAAGTAGCGGGAGATCTGACTGAAAAATTGATATTTCCTCTTTATTAAATTTAAAAAACTCTAAATTGGAATGATCTGTGAGTGAGATGTCCGCACTGGATAGTAGTGAAGAAAAATATTCAATCTGGTCATGAAATTGAAAATATTTCATCATTTCAACCTCCCTATATGATATATGATGAAGACCATGAACCCCTAGGCCGAAACGTCTTCCATCAAGTGAAAAATCTCCCATCCTTGAACTGAAACCACTTTCTATACACTTGAAGTATTTATTTTTCTGTGAGAATTACACACTACCTATTATAACATCTGATGTGCTAAAAGATAATCACGAGAAAATATTGATAATTTTTTTGAAGAAATTCAAATCTTCCATAGGATAGACCATAGCTGATGTTAAGGGAATTAGTCCTTTATTCTGCATGCATAAAATCCCTATGGATCTAGATCATAAAACTAGAGTGTAATGTCAAGGAAGATTAAATACTAACATGATAGCGGTTGTGAGATAGGAGTTAATAAACCTTTTGGACATTGTTATCATATATCCTATCTCTAATAATACTTAGGTCAGTTCAGTCCAAGTGGTCTCTAAAAACGGAGGTTTGAATGCTATAACAAATGTGAAAAATGAATAAATTCAAGTTAGGAAGGTAACCAAATGGAGAGTCTGTATAGACTATAGGATGCTCAATTCATCCACTAGGAAGGACCATTTTCCAATTACATTTCTTGATCAAATTCTTTAGAGCCTTGTTGGGAATGAATTTTTCGGTTTCCTGGACATGTATTCTAGTTACAACTTGATTCCAGTTGTAACACCCCTAGATTTTATGAGATAAATAATTTTTAATTTATTTTAAATCTTGTGTTATATGATAAAAATATTATCTTGATCTAAACGCAATACCTTATTATCTTTCAGTATACGCAACACTATTTTGGCATGAGTTACATGCAAGAGCGACCTTCCTCGATTGCTTGTGTTGTATGCAATACCAAGTTTCACTAAACAACGATATATTATTAAAATGTTATTATTTAATGAGATATAAACTAACAATTATCAATAGTTTTAACCAAATTTTTTATTTTACATATCATTAGCATTCATCTGATGTATTTTCTCAAAAATGATATAAGAACAAATTGACTTTTTCAGATAAAAGAATTATTTTTCAAAAAATGCAGTTTTGAAAACTTTTGATGGAACAAAAATTTTAAATCCAAGTTTTAACACTTTTATATATTCTATTTGAAAAAAATAAACATATTATTTTGTATTGGGTCAAAAAAATTTACTTTGGTTAAATTTTTGGTATTTTTCTGACAAAATTCATATTTTAATGTATAGTAAAAAAAATAATGCATTGTAATTCAAAACAACATTTTCATCAAATTTATTTATATAGTTAGATTATATTTATAATGGGTTTTAAAGTGTAATTATACTATTTGTTATCATTTAATCCAATTTTTGTCATTAAAAGTAATTGGATAATTAAATTGTACATAAACACATATCAATCTTTGGATAACTTTTACTTCCTAAAAACCCACTTTCTGGTTTTGACAATGAGAATTAATTTTAAATTAATTTCTACCAATTATATGTTTTGAATTTAAAAAAATGGATTACATATTTATAATAAGAAGGTAAAATTATGTAAATATTTACATTTTATTTTTTTAATATTTGGAATAGAAACTACTGTAATTTCTATTTACAACAGTTTAAGATAAACTGGGTAAATTAGTGTAACAAATAATATGATAAGGACAATAAAATTGCCCAAAACCTTAAAAAAATCATATTAGATGAATAAAATTCTACACTTGATATATTTGGTTTGAAACAAAGTCATTTAATGTCTACTTGACAATTAAAATGACATAGAAATTAATAAAACAAACAAAAGTGACAAAATTTCATAATCACATTTCATATAATTATAATAATTTTAATAAAGGTATAATCAAGTGATATATTTTTGAAAATAAATATTACATAGAAAGATAAAAAAGTAAATACATCATTGTAAATTATTTTTAATCTTTAAGAAAACATAATTACCTTAAAATCTTTCACTTTGATGATATAAAAATTAATTAATTGATGTGAAATCAATACAACAATTTTTATTAAAATCCTAATAACCATAAAAAGTCTCAAAAATAGGACCAATTATTATTTTTTGAGTATATATAGACCATAATCATACAAGGGTCAAGATAATGACCATTTTGATCCATATTAAACAGATTATGACATTTATATTATTTTTTCAAAGTAATGTTAAAGTAATCTCATTCAAACTTTAATAAGTATAACATTTTTAATGTTTGATTTTACAATAGATAAATTCTAATAAATATATTATCATTAAATATATAAAATATTTTTTCATCATTGTATTTTTTTTAATTTTTACACAACAAATAAGTATATTAAATAATTACACAAAATCATTGTAGTAATTATTTTATTAATGGAGATATCAAATAAATGATATCAAAAATACTAAAATAAATATTGTTTTGGATAATTAATATCTCCAATGAATTTTCTAGATAACCTTGACCTTATAGTAATATAATAAAATAGTGTTTTAGATATTAACTTGATATCATATTATTTTTAAAAATCAACATACTGAGTAGTGTCAAAATTGACACTATTAATTGTTTATGAAAATTGTGTTTTATTTAATTATTTAAAACCCATAAAACATTTTTAAAAATATATAATTATTATTATATAGTCAAAAATGTTCTAAATTATTTATTTATTATTTAATTTAAATCAAATAAGTAAATATTTTACTCTTTTAATATCAAAATATATGTTGCACTAATTAAAATGAAATAGAACAACTAAGTGTTAAATTGAAACGATATGGTTTTAATGGACATATAAACTTCTCTAAAATTTATTGGTTGATTATATTACAACCCTATATCATCTAATATTTTAAATTGGTACATTTTTTAGGTTTTGGAGTTGGTTTTGATTTAATTGTAAATTAATATTTTTGAGGTTTCCAAAAGTTCCCCACACCTCAATTATAATAGGGCACCACCTATCTCATTTCCCTACAACTCATTACACCTTCAAGTTCCTCAATACCATATATATTTCCCTTCTAATCTTCCCTAGTTAATTTATATAGGTCCTGTTCCTCTCAAAAGACCAACTCTAGTTCCATTTAGAGGATATCTAAAGAGAGCATGTCAAAGAAGATGTAATATCCTCATCTGATTCATTCATATATCATTCCACTTATACTTCTACATCATGAGTTATTTAATTATAGAATAATAACTACAGTAGAAATTATATATTGAGATGTAATTATAATTATGAAACAACCATATTGAACTTTCTATCCATCCTAAGAAAAATGAAATCACCATGCGTGTGCACGTACGACTTACTGTCTCCATGTTGAAAGTGGGTTCCCTAGACCCAACATGTATTGTACATTGATTACCACTACATGTATGTAGGTTTTTATGTATACATGTGTTTATCTTTCCATAATAGTGTAGAAACTTCTACATCCACTTTTTTTATGTCAATGTCATTAGATTACATGTCATATCAATGAGTTATGGTAGATCCCAAGGTATAATGATAACCCCAAGATGCCTTGATAGTAATCTTAAACTAATGTTCTATGGTCCCGTTACATCATTATGAAAGGATACATATGATGTGTGACCATCATGTGTGAGGGCTCATAAGCATTGAGACTTCTTCTCATGATGTTCGCACTTAATGATCTCTAGTAGTTGAGATCATGAGGAAAAACCTGCATAATAGGAACACCACATGTTTCAGGTTTCATTGGTCGTTCCTATCTACAGACATATATAATGGTATCTAGAAATTATATCATTAACAAGGTATGTCATTTAATTTTTCACTTTTATGTACGAAAAAAACCATGGAAATTAAGTCATTTAGAGGTAGTTTGTGTTGGGTACGTCATTGGTGACATGACATTGATTGAATGATCAAGATAAGATTTTTCGTTTCTGAGTTAAGGAAGAGATATCTCGGGCCTCATTAATTTGGATGGTTTCACCTTCATTAAATCCATGTCCATGGTAGTGGAAGGTAATATCGTCCGTACATATCAACAAATAAAATAAAGCAAGATAATGGATGGTGACACTATTGTGCATTCTTCTTTATTGAGATATTGATGATGATGAGATTATATTACACAGACCATTCTTATAGGAAGGTATTCATTTCATGGACTTTACCTTATCTTTATAGGGGCCTCGATGGGTTGCTAAACCCCACTCTTGGTGAGTGAATATTATTCACTACTATTGAGATAAGGGCCTAGAGGGTCACACACTATAGCCCTTTGAGAATCTTCCATATTTCGTAGAACAGTAATATAGAACTTTGTGGGACTCGCCAACGGGTCTAGGAATTATCCAAGTTATATGGATCACCAAATAATAAATATATTCTTTAATTATTCATGTATGAAATAATTTGTTGAATTTATTTAAAACATTTTTTGCAAGTGATTATGTAAATAAAAATATAAAATATTATTCAAACAGATTTAAATATTTAGGGTTTGTTTAATATTTTTAGTAGAAGAGAGTCGAGTTATAGACGCAATATTATCAAGAAATGTATATTTAATATATATTTTAGTTAGTGATAAAATTAAAAATATTATTTATGGCATAATTTAATTTTACATAAATAAATATTTATAATACTTATAAAGTCAATATCTATTGCACGAGGTTCAGGAACCCATACCGGGTATTTTAGATATCCCCTATATAAGTAAGAGAGAGGATCTCTCCATGTAATTATTTGTGTTTTAAAATTGAGGGACTCTCTCTCATCCTGAATTCTAGAGAGATATTCTCTCAAGAAAGGAATATCTTCAAGCTCATCCTTCTTGGATTTAAGAATATTTCCTTAAGGTGATCATCGTTGCGTCGAAGAGCTCGTTGGTGTACCACACAAGCATCCAAATTCCAACAAACGACACGTGAATAGATTTATGAGGCATGTGTGAGTAATATAGAGGGGTTTGATGTCGAAGTCATTGATCAACAGTCACTGGCATCCAGCAATGGACTTGCACACATCAAATACGAACAAGGTACATGTTTGATTTAATTTTTTTCTCTATCAAATCCATGTGTGGTCCTTGGACCATACCGAGATAAGATTACCAGATTCAATGTTTTTACGTATCTTTGGTGATGCGAAAAAAATTTAATATCACTACCCATCGGCTTCTTTTTCCCATCCCTATACCTTACAGTGGAATCATAGGGATGTGTGGTTTCTTAGAGTCATAGAAAAAATTATATTTTATTAAATTTATGTATGGGGCATAAAATCGGTTCCAACGGATTCGACCGTACATCAATCAATTTTAGAATGGCCATGTTACGACCATTTGAAAATTTTAATTAGATCGAAATCTATGGTTTTAATTTCTTTAGATTATTATTTTATGAAGAACACATTTTAATTTTATTTATGTGCTATTCAAAGTACTAAAATCCATAAACACTTTGGCCAGAATCCGATCACCATAATTTTTTTGGTGGGTTTATTTTAGGATTTTAACATAATATATTATAATATAAATGTATTTTATTTTTTAAAAACTAAAATATTAATTAAATGGGGAATTTAGACATTGGGTCGAGTGTTTCCTTTTTATCAAGTATTTAGACTATAGAAAGTTTACATAAAAATATCATTGGAGACAAAGACCCCAAATTGGGTCTTCTCCCTTTTATTTTTAATTTAAAAAAAGGTGGGTATTTTGTTTTCAAAAAAGAAAAACAATAATAAATAAATAAATTGGAAGAAGATCCTTCTTCCTTGTAGTAGTGTGGTGCCCCACCTTGGAAAACCCTAGCGGAGCCTCTCCTCTAACATGTTGGTCCGCCTCCTCTGCTTTCCTTAGCCAGACCGATCAGCGCTTCCCCTCTCCTCTACCTCAACCAGACCGCACCCTCACGGACGACGTGCGTCATTTCTGTTGTGGCCGAACCAAGCCCCCATGCTTCCTCTTTTTCCGCCTCATTGAGGTTTCCACCTCCCTACTGTTTCGGTCAGACCAGAACTGGGCCACCTCAGCCTCATTGTCTCAGAGCTCGTTCGCCTTAGCCCCGCACACCAGCACCCCAGGTCTCATCCTCTTCCCTACTGGGGGCCTCGCGAACAGCCCCTATCCAGTGCCACCGGACTGGCATGGCTCACTGGACTTGAATGGCTCACTGCTTGCCACATGGAATGCTTGAGCAGCGTGCCGCCACACCTCACTAGAGGAGTGCGCCGTCGCCTTCACACCTCATCGGAAGACGTTGTCGCCGCAAGGTGTTACTGGACCGATCTGACACACCACATTGAATCCGAAGTCAATCCGCGGTCCTACCACAGTCACGCCATGATGATGCTATGATTTGTCCATGCTCTAATAAGACACCCTCGTGGTAGTTTGCAGTCTTATCGGACTCCTTCCCGACAAATGGTAACCCCACAATTTTTTTAAATTAATTTAGTTTTTTAAATTAAATTATTTAGAATTATATTGGGGTGTGAGTTTAATTTAACCTGAAACATTAATTTTATTAGAATTAAAATTAATTTAATGGTTTAATTTAATTTATGGAATTAAAATTAAATTAAACAATTGAAACTGATAAAAAAAATTAATTTATTTTATTTGAATTCCTTTAATTTATCAGAGTTCCATCATACTATTTAAATTAATTGCCATTTAATTTTAATTGCGCTTAATTTATACCTAGTGGTCTTGAGAAAGTGACCAAACCATGCATATCTGGTTAAGTTTTTATTTAATTATTTTTTTAATACGTGTGATGATTGTAATAATTATTTAGATAAATTCCAGTGTGTGAATCATCTTTTAATTCAAATATGTATTGGGGCATCCATGTACAATGCACAAGTTTTATTTTGTACCCCTAGACCCCCTTGCTTGTGTGCAACTATATTTGTAATTAAATGGTGGTTATTTGATACGTAGACCCTGCCAAGTCGAGGCGGAAATCCAGAAGGGAGCCAAACGCATTACACACGGGCTAGCTGCAATGTGAGTCAGGTGTCGACTCAGGTATGGATTCCCCGAGGTCATGATTGATCCATTATGGATCGATCATAATAGAATTCTCAAGACCAATCAGATTGCATGATTTACCTTTATATATTTTTTATTGTTTTATGTGAATGCATGATTATTTCTTGATCACATAGAATAGTAAACAAGATAAACAAATGCATAAAGAAGTGACGAGTGTTTTTCTATTGCATGTCCAGTTGTGAGCATGACAATATAGTTTGGACAAATATATAGAAAATGATTGTATTCTTCAAAAAATATAAAAATTACTCTAAAATATATTTAGTCCAAAAGCCTTCCATTTCTCACATCTAATCAAAATCGGGTGTTTGGTGTACTCATCAACCATAATTGAGAGTAATTCTTACTACCAGGGTGTTTTCATGAGAGAACTGGGTCAACTTAACTAAACTGAGTAGTCAAGGATTATCCATAGCTAACTTACTATCACTTTTTAGGGAAGATGTTGGGGGAATAAGGTTCAGATTCCAAAAGCTTGGGCCTTACTCAACAAAAACAAGGAACCATGAGTCAAGTGGTTACCCAGCCTAGTGCCTACCTTGAAAACCTCTGAGTAGTGGCAAATCCATAACTTGTAGACTATGAGGGAGGTTTCGAGGATCCTTTCCACTAGATTAATCAAGACACTATGTATTCCAAATCTAATAGTGAGGGCTATTAAGGTTTGATAAAAATAGAGGGAGACATTAAAATGATATAGTAATTTCTTAATCATAAATGTAAAAATGAAATCCAGAAAATGTACTAACTGATAATGTTTATCTGATGTGGATTTAAAATGGAAATCACCAACACCACAAGTACATTATCACTACAATCAATTCTGGATAAAAAAAAATATTATGACCAACATTAACTTCTAGGAGTAGTACATGCACTTGCACATAGTACTACGCTAAGAAAGAAAGGTATATGTGCTGGAATCCCTAGTTCCTGCTGAACCACCTCTGGGAGCATGTAAGGCAGAAAAAAGAAATGGAGAAAGCATGTAGATGATTCAAATGATGTTAAATGCATCATGTTGTCATCCATGTCCAACCAATTTTAAAAAAAAATGCATCAGGATGAGGATTCTTAAAAGATGCTTTCACATCGCCAATAATTATATCAGGAGAGGTCTAGGAAAGAAATGTATGACATCTTAAGTGCATTAATAAGTGCAGGATACCAGAAGGGAACCAATATGGTCCTCATATACTCAAGATGATTGGGTATATTGAGAGTCTTCAAGACTTTGGGTTCAAATTGAACCAAGAACTAGCAGCGAATCTCATAATTGCCTCTTTACTACCAAGATACTCGACTTTCATAGTTATTTATAACATGAATGATATGATAAAGTCGCTCCTAGACCTTTTGGCTTCAGTTCACCAAACTGAAAAGGATATAAAAAATATCAATTCAGTTGTACTTATGGTGAAAGAGAAAAACAAGGGAAATGAAAAAGTGGTATAAGGCCAAGTCAAGGCCAAATAAACTAATGAATCATCTTTCAAATAATCCAAAGATGCAGAGGCAGAGTAATGAAGTGGAATATGTCTTTTTTGGATTTGGAAAGAAAGGCCACTACACAAATAATTACAGAGTTGGGAAGATGAAGAAAAATAATGCATCTACTTTAGGTATTTGTTTAATTGAATGTAATCTATCTTTATCTACAAGTTGGGTATTGGATAAGACATGTGGCTCAATCATTTTTATTCATATACAGGAACCAAGTAGGTTCAAGGAAATCTCAAAAGGTGAAGTGGATCTCTAAGCTGCAAATAGTGAAAGTCTAATAGCCTTGGCAGTGGGAGACTATCGCTCACCCTTTCAAAGTGGTTTGGTTCAAGTTTTAAAAAAAAATATTATGTACCATCTGTAACCAGGAACATCATCTTTATGTCGATTTTAGACACAATGGGATTTTATTTAAAGTTTGGAAGTAAATGTTTTCTCTTTTATAGGGATAACATATGTTATGTTATGGAACATCTTTACAATGGTTTATACATGCTGGAACTCAATAAACCCATAATGGAAATGAATGAAAAAAATGTCCAACATGACTCGAATATCACATTACTATGGAACTTCTGGAATTCTCATGTAAACGAGGAGCGATTATGAAGATTACATCAAGAAGGGTATTTATACACGGTATAGTAAGAAACCTTGGATGTATGTCAATCTTGTTTACAAGGAAAAATGACCAAAGAACCTTTATCAAGAAAGGGATAAAGAGCCAATACAGTACTAGAATTAATACATACTAATGTAAGTGTTCCATTTCTAGAAGATTCCAGGGGTGGTTTTTCATACTTCATTACTTTTACTGATGACTATAGTAGGTATGGATATATCTACTTAATGTAGTATAAGTCTGATTCATTTCACTATTTAAGGAATACCAAAATGAAGTAGAAAACCAACTTGGTAATAAGATAAAGGCACTCTTCTCAGATTGAGGTGGAGAATATCTTACCCAAGAATTCATTGATAACTTTAAATAATGTGGGATAATATCCCAACTCACTCCTCCTTATACACAAAAATGGAATGATGTTAGTGAAAGGTGGAATATGACCTAGCTTGTCATGTTCAGATCAATGATGAGTAATGCAACTTTCCCATTATCCTTTGGGGATATGCTTTATAGATAACAACATATACCCCTAACTGAGTACCAACTAAATCTGAAGATGGGATTCCATGAGTTATGGTATAGAAAGAAACCCAGTCTAACACACATGTGTGTATGGGGGTGTGAGGCATTTGTAAATATTTTACCAAGTGAAAATTTAGCATCTAAATGCACCAAGGGCGTCTTTATAGGTTATCATAAAAAAAACAAAGTATATTACCTATATAACCTTTTAAATATAATGTTTCTTGTGGTATGATATGCCATATTTCTAGAAAGGGAACACATTTCTATTGCAAATAGTGGGATCAAGATTGACCTCTATGATGTTAATAATCCAGATTCACAAGTGTTGGAAGATGAACAATCTCTATATAAGAAATTGGAAGAAGAAGTTGTTCTTGAGACACAAATATTGCATAGGTCTTCACGAGAGGTTAAGGAACCAAAGAGTTATGGTTTTCTTGTCACCGAGTTAGGTGACACATTAGTCCTTGAGGATAATGAACCTCTAACCTACATGGAAGTAGTAAAAGGAAATGAATCTGGAAAGTGGAAAGAAGCCATGAATTCATAGATGGGGTCCTTGTAAAAAATCATGTTTGGATTTTAAAAGACCCTCCAGCTAATGTAAATCCCATTAGATGCAAATGGATATTCAAAAAAATGATAGAAATGGATGGTCATGTTAATACCTTTAAAGAAAGACTGGTTCCAAAGGGTTTCATGAAACATCAAGGCATTGAATATGATGGAAACTTCTCACCAGTAGTAATTCTTAAATCAATGAGAATATTACTTGCAATAGAAGCCTTTAATTATTATGAAATTAGGAAAATGGATGTCAAAACTACTTTTCAAAATGTTAAGTTTGTTGAAGACGTCTCTATGACTCAACCAGAAGGGTTTGTCGATTCAAAGAATGTCAATAGAGTATGCAAGATGTAGAGGTCCATTTATGGGTTGAAGTAGTCATCACGATCATGGAATGTTCATTTTGATATGGCAATAAGAGAATTTGGTTTCGTTAAAAATGAAAGCAATCCTTGTATCAATAAAAAGGTTGAAGTTAATTTCATCATTTTCCTAGTGTTATTTGTTTATGAAATATTAATTATGAAAAATGAGGTGAAAGTATTATAGTCAGTTAAGACATGGTTAAATGAATACTTCTCCATGAAAGACATAGGATAATAAGTCTACATTCTAGGGATCAATATCTATTTAGATAGATATTAAAGGCTGTTTGGGCGAAGTAAAAGTAAAAATATTGAAAATGTACTCAAAAGGTATAATATAGAACAATCGAAGAGAGGATTGTTACCTATATCAAATGGTGTAAATCTCTCCAAAAAAAATGTCCACAAACATATGAGGAGATTGAATGATTAAATAGTATCCCTTATGCCTCGGTAGTGGGATCTATCATGTATTCCTTGCTATGTACTAGGTTTGATGTCACCTTTTCTTTAAGTATGGTGGGTAGATATCAAGATAACCCATGAGAGTTTCATTAGCAAGCTTTTAAAACTATCCTAAAGTACTTGAGGGGTACTAAAGATATGTTCCTGGTGTATGGAGGAGATGAGGAACTAGTATTGAGAGGATACAATGATGCTAGTTTCCTGACAGATCCTGATGACCTGAAATTGCATCCAGGATACATATTTTTTCAGAATGGCGGTGCACTGAGCTAGAGAAGATCGAAGAAAGTTGTTATTGTCAATTCTACTGCAAAGTCTGAATATATTGCAGATTCCGAAGTATCAAAGGAATCAGTCTGGATATGTAGCTTTATCTCATACATTGGTTTTGTGCCTAGAAGCACAGAACCCATTCTAGTATATTGCGATAATACTGCTAGAGTGGTGCTTTCCAAGGATACCGGGCCTCACTAGAGAAAAAAGAATATTCTTTGGAAGTTTCATCTCTTGAGGGATTTTACTCATTTAGGTGAAGTCATAGTTATCAGAGTATCCACAGAGGACAACATGGCAGATCCCCTGACTAAATCCATTTCTCAGTATAAGCATGATTCTCATGTGAGAGCTAGTGGATTGAAACTTGTTAGAAGTTATTTCTAGGGAAAGTGAGAGTGATGAAAGTGGGTTCCCTAGACCCAACATGTACTTTAATTTTATTACCACTACATGTATGTAGTTTTTTATATATACATGTGTTTATCTTACCCTAATAGTGTAGATACTTCTGCATACACTTTGTTTATGGAAATGTCCTTAGATTACATGTTGTATCAAAGGGTTATAGTAGATCCCAGTATATAATGAGATCCCCGAGATTACATGAATGTAATCTTAAACTAATTTACTATAGTCCAGTTTAATCATTCTGGAAGGACACAGATGATGTGTGTCCATCAGGTGATGGGGTCTTATAAGAATTGAGACTTGTTCTCGTGAAGTTTGCACATGATGATCTCCAGTGGTTGAGATCATGAAGACATGCCTATATAAAAGGAACACCACATGTTTCGGGTGTCATTGTTCATTCCTATCTATGGACATGTGTAATGGTCTCCAGACTTGAGATCATTATCAATGTATGTCATTTAATTGTGTACATTGATGCAAGGTGAAAACAATGGAAATTAAGTCGTAGAGAGGTAGTTTGTGTTGGGTATGTCATTGGTGACATGAAATCGATTGAATGACCAAGATATTATTTTTCGCTTCCAAGTTGATGAAGAGATATCTCAGGCCTCATTGATTGTGATGTTTTCAGCTTTATTAAATCCATGGCCATGGTAGTGGAAGGAAAGACCATCCATACATTCAACAAATAAAATAAAGCAAGATAAAGGATGAGGACACTAGTGTGCATTCTGATTTATTGAGATATAAATGACAAAGATATTATATTACATAGATCATGTTAATAGGAAGGTATTTGTTGCTTTGACTTTAACTTATCTCTATAGGGGTCTCCATGAGTTGCAAGACCCCACTCTTGGTCAGTGAATATTATTCACTGCTATTGAAATAAGGGCATAGAGTGTCACACACTATAGCACTTTGGGAATATTCCCTATTCTGTGGAATAAGAATACATGACTTGGTGGGCCCTTTAAAGGGATCTGAGTGTTATCCAAGTTACATGGATCAACAAATAATAAATAAATTCTTTAATTATTCATGTATGGAATAATTTGATGAATTTATATATAACATTTATTTGCAAGTGATTAATTAAATACAAAGATAAATTATTATTCAAATGAATTTAAATATTTCAGTTTCGTTTAATATTTTCAGGAGAAGTGATTCGAGTTATAGACTCATGTTTATCATACAATGTATATTTAATATATAATTCAATTAGTTATAAAATTATAAATATTATTTATGGAAAAATTAAATTTTACATAATGAAATATTTCTAATACTTATAAAGTGAATATCTATTAAACGGGGGTCGGAAACCCATACCACGTATTTTAGATATGCCCAATATAAGTAAGAGAGAGGCTCTCCCCATGTAACTATTCATGTTTTAAAATTGAGAGCCTCTCTCTCCTCCTGGATTATAGAAAGATATTCTCTCATGCAAGTATGATATTCAAGCTCAACATTCTTGGATTGAATAATTGTACCTTGAGATGATCATCATTATATTGAAGAGATCATTGGTGTACCATGCTAAAACCTAGATTCCTACAAACAACGTGCGAGTATATTTAAGAGGTGTCTATGGGCGATGTAGAGGGCTTCGACATCGGAGTCTTCAAGAAACGTTCACTGGCTTCCTATGACGGACATTCACACGTTATATAGGAACTAGGTATATGTTCGATTTAATTTTCTGCTCTGTCAAATTCATGTGTGGTCCTCAGACCATACCGGGATAAGATGACCAGAGTCGACAAGTTACGTTGCTCCAGTGATATGGAAATTTTTAATTTCCCAGCCCATCAACTTCCACTTCCTATCCCACTACCTTACAATGTTATCAGAGGGATACTTGGTTTCTCAGAGTCCAAAAAAAATCAATTTAATTAAAGTTAAGTAATAAAAATAAAATTGGTTCCAACGGATCTGAATGTACGTCGACCATCTTCCGAATGGCCAAGTTATAGCCATTTGAAAATTTTAATTGGATCGATGTCCTCAGTTCTAATTTCTTAAGATTATTATTTTATGAAGAATGTGTTTTAATTTTATTTATATTTTCTTCAAATTATCAAAATCTAGCCACGCTTTGGCTGTAATCCAGTCACTGGAATTTTTTGGTGGATTTATTTTAGGAGTTAAACAAAATACATTATAATATTATTTTGTTTTATTTTTATCATATTAAAAAATTAATTAATGGGGGTCTTTAGACTTTGGGTAAATTATTTCCTTTTTTTAATTCTATATACTTTAGAAAGTTTAAATAAAAAAAATGATTGGAGACCAAGACCCAAAATTGGGTCTTCTTCCTTTTATTTTTAATTTTAAAAAACAGGGTGGGTCAATTTTTTAAATGGTTGGGGCCGAAGCCTCATTTGTTATTAATGCAAAGCAAGGACCTCTTTTAACTGGGTAGAGGGATACCCATTACATAGCCCAAAGTCCCAGTGAGAATTTAGCCCATTACATGGCTCGTAGGCCCATTTTTTTACCTAAAGTCCATTCTGTGAATAGTAATGCTACAGTACCCGCCACTGCTACAGTACTCTTCCACCGCTACAGTAACCTGATGCTGCTATAGTACTCAGCGTTGCAACAGTTCCTCCACTTCTACAGTACGCTACAGTACTGTTACAGTACCCTGCACCCCCATCGGTTTTGAACCCCAATTTTTCATGTATATTTAAGGGGTGCTTACCACTAAGCCAAACCCCAACTACAAAAAAATGGTGGGACATTTGTTTTGTCAAATGGCACAACAATAAAAAAAGAAGAAGGAGATCCTTCTTCCTTATATCTGCAGGACGCCCAACCCTTGAAAACCCTAATGGTGCCTCCCCTTTACCATGTTGGTGCGCTGCCTCTGCTCTCCCTAGCAAGACCGAACGACGCTTCCCCTCAGCTTGCCGGAGCCCCTCACCTCCACCTAGACCATACCATGCCCTCCCAGAGGATCCATGTTGCTGTTGTTGTGGCTGAACCATTCCCCTAGAATTCCACTTTTGTCGCCTCATTGAGGTTTCCACCTCCCTGCTGTCTCATCCGGACCTGAATCGGGCCGTCTCGGCCATGCCATCCCAGAGCTCATTGGCCTCGACCCCACACACTTTCGCCCCCGGTCGCCTCCCCTTCCCTACCAGAGACCTCACACGCTGCCCCTATCCAATGCCACTAGACTGGTACAGCTCGCTTAACTGGCGCACCTCACTGTTGCCATCGTGGCTCACTGGAGCAACACGCCACCATACCTCGCCGGAGCAGCATGATGTCGCCTTCACACCTTACCGGAAGACGCTACCGTCGTGGGGTGTTGCTAGTCCTAACCGATACACCATGGTGAAGCCATGGTCAAGCCGCGGTCGCAATACGGTGACGCTGCGATTTGGCCATGCTCCATTAAGACAACCTCACGGCTGTTCAAATTCATGTCGAACTTCGTCCCTGACTAAAGGTAACCCCACTAATTAGTTTCAATTAATTTAGTTTTTAAAATTAAATTAATAAGAATTATATTAGGGTTTATGTTTAATTTAATCCGAAAAATTAATTTAATTAGAATTAAAATTAAATTTATAGTTTGATTTAATTTCAGTATTAAAATTAAATTAATGGTTTAATTTAATTTTTGGAATTAAAATTAAATTAATTAATTTGAATCGATAAAAATAATTAATTGAATTTATTTAAATTCATTTAATTTATTACAGAGCCCTCATACTATTTAAATTTATTTTAGTTTAATTTTTATTATGCTTAATTTATATTGATCGATCATAATAAAGAGACCGAACCATGCATGTCTGGTTTATTTATTTATTTAATTATCTATTCAATGTGTGTGACAATTGTAATAATTATTTAAATAAATGACGGATTGTGAATCATCATTTAATTCAAATATGTATAAGGGCATGTGTGTCCAATTCACAAGTTGTATTTTTTACCCCCAGATCCCCTCTCTTGTGTGCAATTATATTTGTATTTAAATGGTGATGATCCGAGACGCAGACCTCACCAAGTCGAGGTGGTAATCTAGACGGGAGCCGAACACATTGCACTAGGGCTAGATGGGATGTGAGTCATGTGTTGACTCAGTTATGGATACCCCTAGGTTAGGATTGATCCATTATGGATCGATCATAATATAATGCTCAATACTAGTCAGATTGCATGATTTAACTTTATGCATTGTTTATTGTTTTACGAAAATGCATGATTATTGCTTGATCACGTAGAATAGTGAACAAGATAAAAAAATTCATAAAGAAGTGACAAATGTTTTTCTTTTACATGTTCAGTTGTAAGCGCTAAAATCTAGTTTGAAAATATAAATAGAAAAGGATTATATTCATCAATAAATATAAAAAGACCTCACAGAAATATTTAGTTCAAAAGCCTTTCATTTCTCACATCTAAACAAAACTAGGTGTCTGGGGTGTTCATCAGCCATAGTTGAGAGTGGTTCTTACAACCGGGGCATTATCATGAGAGAACTGGGTTGACTTAACTAAAGTGAGGTGTCAAATATTAGCCATATCTAACATGCTATCACTTTTTAGTAAAGATGTTTAGGGAATTGGGTTTAGATTCCAAAATCTAGGACTTTACTCAACAAAAACAAGGAACCATGAGTCAAGTTGTTGGCTAGCATAGTGCCTACCTTAAAACCTTCTGAGTAGTGGCGTATCCATAGCTTGTAGACTATGAGGGCGGTTTTGAGGATCCTTGACACTAGAGTACTGAAGTTGCACTGTATTCCAAATCTAATAGTGAGGGATATTAAGGTTCACTAAATTAGAGGGAGACATTAAAATTATATAATAATATATTAATCATAATTTTTAAAAGGTAATTAAGAAAAAGTACTTACTGCTAATGTTTATATGACGTAGATTTAAAATGGAAATCACCAACAGAACAATTAACTTATCACAGCAATTAATTATGGATAAAGAGAATATATTGACCGGAAATAACTTCGAGGAGTGGTATTGGAACTTGTTCATAGTACTACACCATGAGAAGAAGTTATATGCGTTGTAATCTCTAGTTCCATCTGAACCTCCTCAGGGATCATGTAAGGCGGAAAAAATAAATGGAGAATGTATGTAGACAATGAAATTGATGTTCAAAGAATCATGTTGTCATCCATGTCTAGCCAATTTCAAAAAATGCATGAGGATGAGGATTCCAACAAGATGCTTTTTCATCTCCAAGAATTATATTAGGAGAGGGCCAAGCAAGAAATGTATGTGATCTCAAGTGCCCTTTATAAGTGCAGGCTAGCAAAAGGGCACCAATCAAGTCCTCATGTACTCAAGATGATTTGGAATATTGAGAGGATTTAAGCCCTTTGATTCAATTGAACCAAGAACTAGCAGTGCATCTCATTCTTTCCTCATTACTGCCACACTTCTCGACTTTCATAGTTAATTATAACATGAATGATATGATAAAGTTTCTCCTGGACTCTTTGGATATAGTTCTCAAAGATGAAAAGGAAATAAAAAATACCATTGATCTGTAATGATGAGGAACAAGAAAAATAAGGGTAAGTCAAAGGTGTCTAAGGCCAAGCCAAGGACAAAAAATCAATTCATCATCCTGCAAAGAAGCCAAATATTTATAGGAAGATTAATGAGTAGGAAGTTGTCTGATTTGGATGAGGCAAGAAAGGCCACTGGAAAAAGAATTTTAGTGTTGGGAAGAAGAAGAAAACTAATTCTTCTAATTCATGTATTTCTATCATTGAATGAAATATATATTTATATACAAGTTGGGTATTGGATACCACATGTGAATCAAACATTTGTTTCATATAAAAGAACCATGTAGGTTTAAGAATATTGGAAAAGGTGAAATGGATATCCAAGCTACAAATATGAAATTCTATTAGCCTTGGTAGTGGGAGACTATCCCTTAACCTCACCAAGTGGTTTGGTTCTAGTTATAATTTTTTTTATAATGTACCATATGTAACCAGGAACATTTTCTCTATGTCGAGTTTAGACATTATGGGATTTTATTTCATGTTTAGGAGTAAATTTTTTCTTTTTTATAGGGATAACATATGTTACGATATGGAACATCTTAACAATGGTTTATATATGATGGAACTCGAGAAACCCATAATGGAAATCAATGACAAAAACAGCCAACATGACTCATATATCACCCTCCTATGGCACTTCGGGCTTGGTCATGTAAACGAGATAAATTATGAAGATTACATCAAGAAGGGTATTTATACTCGGTACAGTTAGAACCCTTGGATATATGTCAATCTTGTTTAAAATGAAAAAGGACCAATGTACCTTTCTCAGGAAAGGGAGAAAGATCCAATCCAGTATTGGAATTAATATATACTGAAGTGCCCAGATCAGTGTGAATCACTGAGAGGGGGAGGGGGTGAATCAGTGATCCCTTAAAACATTTTACTAATTGATTCTTTATCAATTAAACCTCAATGGCTGGTTAAAGCCTCGATCCCCTCTTCTTGTATCTCTCACCTTTCCTCGAATGATGTAGTAAATATAAAGGCACAGGACACAAGGATTTACAAGGATCGGAACCAAAGGCCTACGTCCTTGCCATGTTGGTTATACGCCCCAACATGGTTTCTTCCATTATAATATGTTAGTATTACAATGGTCGATACAGAGTCCCACTGTATCCCTCCTGAGTCCCACAGGAGGGTCTTTATACTGCGTCCCACAGTGTTACCAGAGTCCCACTGGCCTGCTCCAGAATCCCACTGAAGACTTCTTCCACCCTGAGTCCCACAGGGTCTTCTCTTGGCTCCTCGAGTCACACGAGTAGCTCTTCTTCACTTTAAGTTCTTCAAGTATCTTCAGTAGTCTGGGATAAAGACTGCTGGCCTTGCTCTGTACCTCTGATCACTTGTGATGATCAGGTCTTCTCGTCTTGCTCAGGATTTATCTCCTTCTTCTCAGGATGACCTGGCTTCTCTCCAACTGCTGAATACTCAGACAAATGATGTCTTTAACTTCAGTCTGGTCCAGTCTCACATCAACTTCATGCACTGAGTTCATGGCATCTCTAAACTCTTCAAGAACTCCTAGTCTTGGACTCCTCAAATGCACACAACCATATTTGGCTTTGTTCACGTGTTCATGTGCATGCATGCATGCATGCACTCTCCTTTTCTTCTCTTGGTGCAGTAAACCCTCAAAGGGTGTAATTACCTTGAGCACACACACCTTCTCACTCACACACTTTGTTCAATTTTTTTACACACATAAATGTGTGTTGTTCTTTAGTTTGAGAGTCTTCCACATCTTCTAAGTGTATACACTTTTAGTGCACACACTAGGTTCGGCCTTCACTTGTTAAGCACACACAAATTCTTCACTTTGCACACACACATGAATTGGCCTCCTCCTCTTCTTGCACAAACATGGCCAAGATGTACTATTCCACTTTGTACACACACTTTGTTTTTCTCTTTTAATCTTCAAGTGTGCACAACCAAGGCATGAAAGCCTCAGGTCCTCTTCTCCACTTGGCACACACACAAGGTGAAATCCTTCCTTGCACTTAGCACACACACAACCTTCTTCTGTTTTTTCACACACAGCCCGAACTCCTTGGGTGCAAGGAAGCCGCGCAAGTGTAAGTGGGTGCAAGGGGTCTTGGGCGCACAAGGTTCACATGCCACAAGGACCGCGCAGGCTCCTCCTGCCGCGCAAGTTTGCAGGCAGTGAGGGATCCTTCTACCACGCGAGTACGCGGGCAGGGACCTCCTTTAGAGCCTCGGGTGGCTCTGGAACATCAGCCGCGCAAGTGTGCGCGGGGCTTGTACTTCGCGAGGCACAAAGGCACTCACGGGACTTCTCTCGAATTTTCAGGAAAGGATCAGCAAGCAAAAACAGCGCCTCAGCCTCTCTTTATATAGGCAGAGGCGTGCCAAATCTTCCGCGTGAGATTAAACTTGATTCCCCAAAGATTTCGGGTTTCAAGATTTTCTCCAAATATTTATTTTCCTTTCCTGTTTCACCGCGGGTTCTCCTTTTTTTATTCCTCCTTGTGCATGCGATTTAGAATGCATGCACGGCCTCTGTTTTGGCCATCCCATGCAAAACTCGAACACCACATGGCCTCGGCACCATCGTTTTGCCTTCGGCCAAAACTCTAAAATCTTCATTTGTTGCATGAAAACTCATTTTCATACATGGTCATGTTCGGTAGGTCCAGACGTACTCAATGGAGCCTTCGGCTTCGAGAGAGACAGCCGAGAACTCAAAATCCGTCGTCGGGGAGGCGCCTGGTTCGAACGGAGCTCGCGGGTGGCAGCGGCCTGGCTTGAGGTTGAGGATGGACGGGGAGCCGTCGGATCGACGATTTGGACGGCTGAGATCAGAATGGGCCGCGGCGGATTAGATGTGTGGCCGAGATCTGGCGCGCGATCAATCGAGCGGCCAGGATTCGCTCCTGGAGATTTTTCCGCGTCCCACATCGAAATGGAGCGCGGTTTTTCCGCGGCTTATCACCCAAGCGCTCCCATCCTCACCTCAGTTACATCTTCTCCCTCCACGGTGCCTCCCCGCACTGTGTTCTCCTAGCGGGCGTGCTCTTGCGCCCACCCTTGACACTCGGGCGCTCTATGCGCCCACCATGTGTGCCTTCGGGCGCGCGCGCTGCGCGGGCTTCACCACCACGTAGCTCGGGGCTTATACACGGCCTCACCCTTATGCCTCAGGGTGCGCCTTGGCCTTGAGGGTTCCCCATGGGCGTGGCTCCTTAGGCCCATATGTGCCTTGGGTGATCCCTCGGCTGGCCTCCTTGGTGGCCATATTTTTGGCAAAGGCATGAATGAGGAACTTTGTCAAATACAAAGTTCTCCTATGAGTATAAGCCATATGCCACATACCCTTCAATCCATTCTTCTCCTTCATCTTCTTCTTGAGAATTCACACATTAATCTTCTTGATTAGAAACAACTCCTCAATTTATAATTCTTCTTCATCATCCCATTTTCTACTTAGGAGGAAATTCTCAAGGATCTTCATCAACCGAACTCCTGAATCACATAACTTCTTCAATGTGCTTCGTTGATCTAATCAGAGATCAATTGGATCTTTTTCAATTCACATGCACTAAGAGTTAGTGCATGGACTTCATTAAAACCACTTCATCCACTTAGAACATATGGATGGTTCACTTCAGCTCCTCATGCATTGTTAATAAAATGCATGGTCTTCAATCATTGTTGTGACAATCTATCCAGTTGATACAAGTTCTTGGAACTTTAAGAACAGCTCAAAAATCGTCTGATTTCCATAGAGAATGTTTCAACCACAACATCCTATGTCACTTAGTGAATCTCCTAAGTGACATGCATCTTAGTACCATGGCCATTCTCCATTCATCACCAACACCATCACATCCTTTGTCATTCACATATTGAACCTCCTTGACATCCATCCATTCATTCCTTGACAACAATATACCTCATTGACAACAAATTCAACACAATGCACTTCAATCTCCCCCTTTGTATTTGTTGGCAATACACTAGAGCACATATGAATGGGTCAATATGTGTGCCAATATTTCTCCCCCTTATTGGAAACCAAATGCAAAGGTGTGGTGTGGTTCTCTTTCAAAAATCTCTTCCTCCCTTTGAAAAGTATTTTCTTGAAAACCACTGAGAGAGGGATGATGTCACATGTTCTCTTGAGCAAGGAACCTTTAGTAAATCATCTCTAAGTCTACTTGGGCTAACCCGGTGTAGAAAACAAGATTGATGTAACCAAGGAACTCAATGCTGTCCAACATTCACTGTACATGTGAAATCATGCTTCAGGGGTTTGAAATTTTTCAGATATAACAATGAATTGCTAAATCCTGCACATACTTCACAAAACTTATTAGAAAGTTCAGGTGCAAAGATAATGATCCCCTTTCATCCATTTGACTTCAATCAATACTCCCCCTTAATTTTCATGATGAGTACAATTAAGAAGCAAGGGATGAAAGTATGATTGGAATACCTTCACTTTTCTCAAGATGGTATTAATCTAATAATCCCATCTTCTTCAGATTGGCTCCCCCTCAAGGGGTGCACTCCATTCTGTCCAAACCATCCTCCAGTTGAGAATGATCATCATCTTCAATTCCCTGTAATGTTAGCACATGTAAATACAAGTGATTAGGGAATAAGATGGAACCTCCTTGGTTCATCAATGTGAACAACAAGGTTGAGAAGATTCTCTCAACTGAGATGTCCCATTTTCACCATTCTTCACACTTTCACATTTGATCTTCAATGATGTTGGTGCTGGTGTGGATCTCAATAGATCTTCATGTGAAATCTTTTGTTTCCTTTTTTCCTTAGTAATTGCTAGTGCTTCATCTTCAGCTCTTTACAGTTCTCTGGCAAGTTGCAACTGATTTGGCCATATGACTAACAAGTTACTTGGAAGTGAGGCCTCAGTTTTGGAAATTCCACATGGTTCTTTTGATACTGTTAAGCTACCTTTCTTAGGCAACTTATATTCAATCAATCCCTTCTGCTTCTTCTGGATTGATTTTCCTTTTGAGTCCAGTCTGCTTCTATTCAGTTCCATGGCTTGTTCACAAAGATCCATGGTGTGTCCTTTCTTTCCACAGTAGAAGCATATTTTCTTGGTGGTCCTTCTGGATGCATCACCCTTGTTGGATTTAGACTCCAAGGACTTATTTTCCTTTTTCAAAACCTTCTTGGGAGCATCTTACAATTTCTTATTCTTGCTTCCCGAGGATTCTTTCTGGGCCAGGTTCTATGATCTTTTCTTCTTTTGAGATCTGGATAAAGTTGGAGATTGACATGTATCTATTTGACCACTTTTTCACACATCCCAGATGTTATAATGCAATCCAAATCTGTTAGCAGTAAACAGATGTCTATGGACCTGTGGATGTTGCCTCTTTTCCTCTAGCTTGCTCCCCCTTGGCATGGGCTTCCTCTGTGCTTTGGCATTCAGTGGATTGTACCAACAATCCTTTTCACAATGCCCATACTTGTTACAACACCAACACTGACCCACAAATCTTCACCTCTTCAATCCTTCTGATTGTTGGGTACTTTTCTTGAAATGTTGTACTGCTTCAGGAGAGCTTTCATTCTTTATTGTCTTCATCCATTCTTGTTTGGAATTATTCTTCCATCCTGCACTTTTTGTGGAAACACAATTAGAAGCATGAGTACAAGATGGTATGTATGGTAACTTCTTTTTAGAAGATGCTTCCCTTTCATTAGAGGATGTCTTTCTTTTAGAATCATCCTTCTCAAAGCTCACTTGAGTAGCAAAATTTCTTCTTTCAGCTGACTGGGAGGCTTCAGCTTTGGGTGATTGCAGATTTTTCAATATCACCTCCAGTTCAAAGCATTTCATGTTGAGGGAGATCTTCTCATCCTCAACCAATCTTAGCCTACCTTCCCAATTCTGTTTCAGCTGTTCTAACTGGTCTTCATGCACCTTCTTCATTTCTTGTAATGAATTGTCAAGCTCCTTTACCATGTTTACATTGTCTTCAAGTTGAGCATCTCTGACATTCATTGAAACTTTCTGCCTCTTTTCCAGTGCATGGAAAACTTCTTTGATCATTATCATAAAGATTTCTTTCTCAGAAAGGCTTCTTTGCAATTCTTCACAAGTATCTTCATATCTATCATTGCAAAGAGAAACTGTTTCATCCTTAGCCTTCACCAGCTTTCTGAGAGTGTTGGTAATGCCAACCCTTTTAGCCAATTGGACTTCCAGAGAATTGGCATCATCTTCTAGCTGAAATTTTTCTTCTTGAAGATCAAGGAGGCCTGTAGCTATACACATTGCCACTTCCTTGGGGACTGTCTTCTGAAGATATTTGATTACATTTAGAAGATCATTGTTCCTTCCATATTCATCACAGCTAGAGCAGGCTTCATCAGAAGAATGATAAAAGGAATTGTCATCTGATGTGACTTTCACATTTCTTTCCATAGAAGGAGTTTCTCTGATTGCAACAACCTTCTTCTTCATCTTCTTTGCCTGTTTCTTCTTTATATTTTTCTGAGTCTTGGAAGATATCTCCATTTGAGGCTGGTTACTCATTTCCTCAAATCTGCACTCCATAAAGACTCCCTTGGATCTTTTAGAGGTAACCTTCCCTTTGATACCAATTGAAGTGCCCAGATCAGTGTGAATCACTGAGAGGGGGAGGGGGTGAATCAGTGATCCCTTAAAACTTTTTACTAATTGATTCTTTATCAATTAAACCTCTATGGCTGGTTAAAGACTCAATCCACTCTTCTTGTATCTCTCACCATTCCTCGAATGATGCAGTAAATATAAAGGCACATGACACAAGGATTTTACAAGGTTCGGCACCAAAGGCCTACGTCCTTGCCATGTTGGTTATACGCCCCAACATGGTTTCTTCCATTATAATCTATTAGTATTACAATGGTCGATACAGAGTCCCACTGTATCTCTCCTGAGTCCCACAGGAGGGTCTTTATACTGCGTCCCACAGTGTTACCAGAGTCCCACTGGCCTGCTCCAGAATCCCACTGAAGACTTCCTCCACCCTGAGTCCCACAGGGTCTTCTCTTAGCTCCTCGAGTCACACGAGTAGCTCTTCTTCACTTTAAGTTCTTCAAGTATCTTCAGCAGTCTGGGATAATGACTGCTGGCCTTGCTCTATACCTCTGATCACTTGTGATGATCAGGTCTTCTCGTCTTGCTCAGGATTTAGCTCCTTCTTCTCAGGATGACCTGGCTTTTCTCCAACTACTGAATACTCAGACAAATGATGTCTTTAACTTCAGTCTGGTCCAGTCTCACATCAACTTCATGCACTGAGTTCATGGCATCTCTAAACTCTTCAAGAACTCCTGGTCTTGGACTCCTCAAATGCACACAGCCAGATTTGGCTTTGTTCACGTGTGCATGTGCATGCATGCATGCATGCACTCTACTTTTCTTCTCTTAGTGAAGTAAACCCTCAAAGGGTGTAATTACCTTGAGCACACACACCTTCTCACTCACACAATTTGTTCAATTTGTATACACACATAAATGTGTGTTGTTCTTTAGTGTGAGAGTCTTCCACATCTTCTAAGTGTATACACTTTTAGTGTACACACTAGGTTCTGCCTTCACTTGTTAAGCACACACAAATTCTTCACTTTGCACACACACTTGAATTGGCCTCCTCCTCTTCTTGAACACACACGGCCAAGATGTACTCTTCCACTTTGTACACACACTTTGTTTTTCTCTTTTAATCTTCAAGTGTGCACAACCAAGGCATGAAAGCCTCGGGTCCTCTTCTCCACTTGGCACACACACAAGGTGAAATCCTTCCTTGCACTTAGCACACACACAACCTTCTTCTGTTTTTTCACACACAACCCGAACTCCTTGGGTGCAAGGAAGCCGCGCAAGTGTCAGTGGGTGCAAGGGGTCTTGGGCGCGCAAGGTTTACATGCCACAAGGACCGCGCAGGCTCCTCCTACCACGCAAGTTTTCGGGAAGTGAGGGCTCCTTCTGCCGCGCGAGTACGCGGGCAGGGACCTCCTTCAGAGCCTCAGGTGGCTCTGGAACTTCAGCCGCGCAAGTGTGCGCGGGGCTTGTACTTCGCGAGGCACAAAGGCACTCACGGGACTTCTCTAAAATTTTCAGGAAAGGATCAGCAAGAAAAAACAGCGCCTCATCCTCTCTTTATATAGGCAGAGGCGTGCCAAATCTTCCGCGTGAGATTAAACTTGATTCCCCGAAGATTTCGGATTTTCAAGATTTTCTCCAAATCTTTATTTTCCTTTCCTGTTTCACCGAGGGTTCTCCTTTTTTTATTCCTCCTTGAGCATGCAATTTAGAACGCATGCACGGCCTCTGTTTTGGCCATCCCATGCAAAACTCGAACACCACATGGCCTCGGCACCTTCGGTTTGCCTTCGGCCGAAACTCGAAAATCTTCATTTGTTGCATGCAAACTCATTTTCATACATGGTCATGTTCGGTAGGTCCAGACGAACTCAATGGAGCCTTCGGCTTCGAGAGAGACAGCTGAGAACTCAAAATTCTTCGTCGGGGAGGCGCCTAGTTCGAACGGAGCTCGCGGGTGGCAGCGGCCTGGCTTGAGGTTGAGGATGGACGGGGAGCCGTCGGATCGACGATTTGGACGGCTGAGATCAAAATGGGCCACGGCGGATTAGATGTGCGGCCGAGATCTAGCGCGCGATCAATCGAGCGGCCAGGATTCGCTCCTGGATATTTTTCCGCGTCCCACATCGAAACGGAGCGCGGTTTTTCCGCGGCTTATCACCCAAGGGCTCCCATCCTCACCTCAGTTGCATCTTCTCCCTCCACAGTGCCGCCCCGCACCGTGTTCTCCTAGTGGGCGCGCTCTTGCGCCCACCCTTGTCACTCGGGCGCTCTATGCGCCCACCATGCGCGCCTTCGGGCGCGCGCGCTGCGCGGGCTTCACAACCGCGTAGCTCGGGGCTTATACACGGCCCCGCCCTTCTGCCTCACGGAGCGCCTTGGCCTTGAGGGTTCCCCATGGGCGTGGCGCCTTAGGCCCATATGTGCCTTGGGTGATCCCTCGGCTGGCCTCCTTGGTGGCCATATTTTTGGCAAAGGCATGAATGAGGAACTTTGTCAAATACAAAGTTCTCCTATGAGTATAATCCATATGCCACAAACCCTTCAATACATTCTTCTCCTTCATCTTCTTCTTGAGAATTCAAACATTAATCTTCTTGATTAGAAACAACTCCTCAATTTATAATTCTTCTTCATCATCTCATTTTCTACTTAGGAGAGAATTCTCAAGGATCTTCATCAACCGAACTCCTGAATCACATAACTTCTTCAATGTGCTTCGTTGATCTAATCAGAGATCAATTGGATCTTTTTCAATTCACATGCACTAAGAGTTAGTGCATGGACTTCATTAAAACCACTTCATCCACTTAGAACATATGGATGGTTCACTTAAGCTCCTCATGCATTGTTAGTACAATGCATGGTCTTCAATCATTGTTGTGACATTGTATCCAGTTGATACAAGTTCTTGGAACTTTAAGAACATCTCAACAATCGTCTGATTTCCATAGAGAATGTTTCAACCACAACATCCTATGTCACTTAGTGAATCTCCTAAGTGACATGCATCTTAGTACCATGGCCATTCTCCATTCATCACCAACACCATCACATCCTTTGTCATTCACATATTGAACCTCCTTGACATCCATCCATTCATTCCTTGACAACAACATACCTCTTTGACAACAAATGCAACACAGTGCACTTCATATACTGATGTATGTGCTCCATTTCCATTACAAGAACATGGTGGTTTTTCATACTTCCTTACTTTTACTGATGATTGTAGTAGGTATGACTATATCTACATAATGCAGTATATGTCTTATTCATTTATGTTTTTTAAAGAATACCAAAATTAAGTAGAAAACCAATATAGTAAAAATATAAAGGCACTCCGCTCAGACAGAGGTGGAGAATATCTTAACCAAGCTTTAATTTATCACTTGAAGGAGTGTATGATAATATCCCAACTCACTCCTCCTTATACGCCATAATGGAATGGTGTTAGTGAAAGGAGGAATATGACCTTTCTTGACATGGTCAAATCAATTATGATTCATGCAACTCTTCCATTATCTTTTTGGGGATATGCTTTGCAGGCAACAACATATAATTTTAATTGGGTACCAACTAATGCTGAAAATGAGATTCTATATGTGTTATGGTATGCAAAGAAACCCAGTATGACACACATACATGTATGGGATTGCGAGGCATTTTTCTAGACAATACCAAGTGAAACATTATCATCCAAAATCACTAAGTGCATATTTATAGGTTATACTAATAAAACCAAGGAAATTACATATATAACCCTTTATATAGAATAGTTCTTGTGGAAAGATATGCCATATTTCTAGAAAGGGAACATATTTCTATTGGAAATAGTGGGATCAAGATTGACTTCTATGAAAATGCTCTAGATGCACAAGTGTTAGTAGAGGAACAATCTCCAAAAGAGAATTTGAAAGAGGAATTTGTTCCTGATACACAAATACTACATAAGTATATGTGATAGTTTAGAGATTCAGAGCATTATAGTTTTATTTTCACTGAGTCAGGTGACAAATTATTCCTTGAGGATGATGAACCTCTAATCAACAGGGATGCAGTAGAAGGAAAAAACGCTTATAAGTGGCAAGACTCCATGAATTTTGAGATAGAGTTCATGTACCAAAATCAAGTTTGAATTTTAGTAGATTTTCTAACTGATGTAAAACCCATTTGATGAAAATGGGTATTCAAAAATAAGTTGGGCATGGATGGTGAGGTTAATACTTTTAATGAAAGAATGGTTGCAAAGGGTTTTAGGAAACTTCAAGGCATTGACTGTGATGAAACCTTCTCACCGGTAGCAATGCATAAATCCATCATAATATAACTTGAAATATAATCCTTTAATGATTATGAAAATAGGAAAATGGATCTCAAAACTTCTTTTCTAAATGGAAAGTTGTTTGAAGGAATCTATATGAATCATCCCAAATGTTTTATCAAGTAAAAGAATTCCAGTAAATATGAAAGCTGTAGAGATCCATTTATGGGTTGAAGCAGGCATCACAGTCATGGATTGTTCATTTTGTTGAGGCCATAAGAGAATTTTTATTTACCAAAAACAAAAGAAATCCTTGTGTTTATAAAAAGGTTGAAGGGAATGCCATCATTTTCCTAGTGTTATATGTTGATGACACATTAATTATGGGAAACGAGGTGCAAGTCTTACAGTCAGTTAAAACATGGTTAAATAAATGTTTATCCATGAAAGACGTGGTTGAAGAAGCCTACATTCTTGGGATCAATATCTATCAAGATAGATCTCAAATCTTTCTTAGGCGAAGTGAAAGTACATATACCGACAAGGTACTCAAAAGGTATAATATGGAACAAATCAAGAGATGATTGTTACCTATGTCACATGGTATAAATCTCTCCAAAAATTTTTTTCTTCAAACACAGGAGGAAATTGAAAGAATGAATAGAATCCTTTTTTCCTCGAAAGTGGGATATTTCATGTATGTCATGCTCTGTACTAGGTTTTTGGTCACCCTTGCTTTAATCATGGTTGGTAGATATCATGCTAATCAAGGAGAGCTTCATTAGGAAGCTGTTAAAACTATCCAAAAGTACGGTGTACTAAGGATATTTTCCTAGTGTATGGATGATATGTGGAACTAGTAGTGAGAGGATACATTGATGCTAGTTCCCAGACAGATCATGATGATCTGAAATTGCAGTTCTAGTACTTTTTTTTCCCGAATGGTGGTGCAGTGAGCTGGAGAAGCTCAAAGAATTTTTTGGTGGCTGATTATATAGGAGAGTCCAAATATATTATAGCTTCTAATGTAGAAAAGGAAGCAGTCATCATACACAGCTTTATCACAGACATTGGTGTGGTGCCTAGTAGTGTAGAACATATTTCAGTATATTGCGATAATACTGCTGAAGTATTTCTTTCCATGGAGCCCAGGTATCACTAGAGGACAAAGCCTTTCTTCATAAGTTTCATCTCTGGAGAAATTTTACTCAAAAAGGTGAAGTCACAGTCAGTAGAGTAGAGATAGAGGACAACGTGGAATACCTACTAACTAAATCCATTTCTTAGTAGAAGCATGATTCTCATGTGAGAGCTAGTATATTGAAACTTTTTAGAAGATGGTTCTAGTACAAGTGGGAGTGTTGAAAGTGGGTTCCCTAGACCCAAATTTTATTGTACTTTGATTACCACAACATGTATGTAGTTTATTTATATATAGATGTGTTTATTTTTTCATAATAGTGTAGATACTTCTTCATCCACTTTTTTTATGGAAATTACCTTAGATTACATGCTGTATCAAAGGGTTATAACAGATCCCAGGCTATAATGAGAATCCCGAGATTCAATGATAGTAATCTTAAACTAATTTCCGAAGGTATAGATAGATCATTCTAAAAGTACAAAGATGATTTGTGTCCATCAGGTGTTGGGGGATCATAATCATTGGGACATCTTCTCATGAAATTTTCACTTTATGATCTCTAGTGGTTAAGATCCTAAGGGCAAACCTACAAAATAGGAACACCATAAGTTTCAGGTGTCATTGGTCATTACTATCTATGGACATGTGTAATGTTCTCTAGAATTTTGATAATTATCAATGTATGTCATTTAATTGTGTACTTTTATGGAAGGAGAAAAACATGGAAATTAAGTCGTGGAGAGGTAGTTTGTGTTGGGTATGTCATCGGTGACATGACATTTATTGAATGATCGAGATAAGATTTTTTTTCATCCGAGTTGAGGAAGAAATATCTCAGGTATCATTGATTATGATAGTTGCACCTTCATTAAATGAATGTCCATGGTAGTGAAAGGTAAGACCGTCTATAAATATCAACAAATAAAAAAATCAAGATAAATGATGACGACAATAGTACGCATTCTGATGTATTAACACATTGATAAAAAAGAAATTATATTATAGGAACCATATTAATAGGAATGTAGTCATTGATTTGAATTTATCTTATATCAATAGGGGTCTCTATTGGTTTCTATACCCCACTCTTGGTCGGTGAATATTATTCACTACTATTGAGACAAGGGCCTAGAGGGTCGCACATTATATCACTTTGAGAATCTGCCCTATTTCATGGAATAAGAATATAGAACTTGGTGGGTCCCAACAGGGGGTACGATTATTATCCAAGTTCAATGGATCACCAAATAATAAATAAATTCTTTAATGATTTAATTATGGACTAATTTGATGAATTTATTTATAACCTGTATTTTTAAGTGATTAAGTAAATACAATGATAAAATATTATTCAAAGGGAATTATATATTTAGGGTTACTTTAATATTTTTAGGAGAAGTGATTTGAGTTATAGACTCATGATTATCATGCAATGTATATTTAATATATATTTTAGTTAGTGATAAAATTATAAATATTATTTATGGAATAATTTAATTTGACATAAATTAATATTTATAATACTTATAAAGTGAATATCTATTACACTGGGTTTGGGAACCCATACCCGGTATTTTATAAACCCCATATATAAGTAAGAGAGAGGATTTACCCATATAACAATTCATGTGTTAAAATTGAGAGCCACTCTCTCCTCCAAGATTCTGGAGAGAGAGTCACTCAAGAAAGGAAGATCTTCTAGCTCATCCTTCTTGGATTGAAGACTCTTGCCTTGCGGTGATCATCATTGCATTGAAGAGCTTGTCAGTGTACTAAGCTTGCACCTAGATTCCAATGAACAAAGTGCAGGTAGATTTAAGAGTTGTATGTGGATGATCTATAAGGATTAAACATTGGAGTCTTCGAGCAACGGTCGTCATCATCCTACGACGGACTTGCACACATCATATCTGAACATGGTACATGTTCGATTTTAATTTTCTACTCTGTCAAATCCATGCATGGTCCTCAGAGCATACTGAGATAAGATTACTAGAGTCGACATTATTACATTGCTCTGGTGGTTTGAAAAATTTTAATTTCCCAGCTGAGCGGCTTTCGCTACCCATCTCGGTACCATACACTCCACATCGTGGTGTAAATTGTTATTCAATAATACTAAATTTGGATGTGTATATTGATGAATATAATGGACGTAAACAATGAATACAACATGATATTATTTCCTTAAAATTAATATACGATCCAATTATATACTATTTAACTATCAAGGGAAAGATATCGTTTCCTGTGCATATGTACAACTTAGCATCTCTATGACACGATGAGATTCATTATCCACTTTAACCATTCAAGAATGATTATAAGGAATATATAATAAATAATCATGAAATATATGACCTAATAATTCTACTGTATTTATGTGTCTGTATATATATATTTCATTGACTTGCTTCCATTCAATCCAATAAAGAAACGGAAACAACGTTCATGTGTACGTAAGGCCTACCATATCCATGAACATTGTATTGTATTTCATTTCATTTATATATCTATTATATATATATATATTAATATATTGAATATATATGATATATAAATAATGTTTTACATTCTAAAAGAAGTTAAATCATAATATATGTAATAATATCAAGAATAATAAGTCAAAACACGTATGATAAATAAAATGATTTTTACCCAAAAAGTTGCTTTGACATGGAATTGATAAATTTAAAGGTAATATAAAGTCATAAGTGAATCATATATGATATCATAAATATTATTATGGTTTTTTACAAGTTAATAATTTGTTTAAACCCACTTTATAAATGTTTTTGGCACATATGGAAGAAATCGGACATAATGTAAGGGATAATTTTTCAATCTCATTTTTATCTGAGATTATTTATACGTAAGTATTTTCTAGGTGTATATTTATCATCAATGTCCATGTTTTCTAAAACTGTATTCATAAATTTTTTCAATATTATTATATTTATGTTTAAATTCATTTTTACCCTTTTTTGACTTTTTCTACATGGTTTGGAAGGAATCTTTCTTTCATTTTCCATACGAGGTACTTGTTGAATTTTTCAGAAATAGTATGAGAAGAATGTTTTTTTAACTTATACGGTATGTCCATATTTTTACCCTTATATAATATAGTATTTCCATGAAGCTTCCTTTAAAATATTTCAAGTGAATTATAAATTAGATAATTTCATTTTAAAATTTCATGACAATTTGGTAAAAGAAAACATTTTTTGAAGAAGAAAGGATATTTTCATCAAGAATTTAGTTCAAGAATTTAGTTCAAGAATTTTATCAAAATTATTTTCCATAAAAGGTGATGCTCTTTAAATAGTATTATGTTTCTATCCCTATTATTAATATGATTTTATTGTGTTAATGATGGAATGATATTTTATATGGATTATGTTATTATGGAATGATGTTTTAAGAAAACCATTTTATTTCATGGGTTATATTATGATTAATGATTTATGTTTTTGTTACACATGTAATAATGATTACATTTTGAGAAGGGTAAGACCTATATATGCCTCCAATGAATTGGGTAAATATTTATATCTCACGAGATAGACATTACTGGAATAGAAATTAAATATGGTTCAGTAATACAGGGTTGGAACGACAAGTAAATCTATTTCAGTAATACATGGTTGGAACGACAAGTAAACCTAGTTCAGTAAGGTACTTTGTCCACCATAATGGTCTAGGAAGTAATTACTTGGCTAATATGTAAATCATATTATGATATTATTTGTTTTCTATAATTCCATGTTTTATATCAATTCTATTTTATCATAGTTAATGATCTTTATGATCTATGCCTTACATACCACCAAGATTTATTTCATGACTTGTGATTTTGGTATTTAAACATTATTTTCATGTTTTTACATTATTATGTTTTTGTTTTTGTTTTTGTTTTATGTCCTCAATGTTTACCCCTACTGAGCATTTCATCCCACCCATTATATTTTTTATTTTCCCTAGTATAAAATGATAGGGTTTCGATTGGAAAATAAAAGGGAAAGATATTTATGGGAAATGTTGAAGATTTTTCACCAAGTTAGAAGATTATGTTCCATATTTAAAAAGACACTAAACTAATACAATCTTTGTCCATCTGTTTGTGTCATGTATTAAGTATTCTGAAAATTTAATGTAATTTCCATGTATGTCAAGCTTGGGTTGTTACAGCTGGTATCAGAGTAAAGGTTTAGTCAACCTTTGGAAACTAGAAAGCGAAAACTTTAGTGATGTCCCTAAAGATATTAAAAGGTATGTATAGGGAGGTCCCTATGGTTAATTATAACTATAAGTTAGAGTCCTATAATTATGGTAATGATCATTAATAACCTAGGATTAAACCTAATGTTTAAGATATTGAAAGTAATCCCCCTTTATTATATTGTTTTCCAAGTATGTTTTTCACCTCTCATGCTATTCTTTTTGGGCATTAGAAATTGGATTGAAACAGGATGATTCATGTTAATGAAAAATATGATGGACAATGAAATGATATTATTCATGAGAAATCAAATAAAATGGGAGTTGGAAGGAAAACATTGTTATTATTCCTAATCAAAAATCTCATAATAAGATCAATAATCTAAACTATGGTGAGTTTATTGATCCAACCAATAAGGTAATGATATAGTTTCATGGTGATCATAGAGGAAATAAAGTTCAATTTTCCTCATTTAAATCATGTTGGAAGAAGCATCAAGGATAATGTTTCAGAGGAACCTGAAGACGCATTGGGTGTTTAAAAGAAGGAGACAAAGCCAGTAATTGCAAAATAAAAGGTTCAATAAACACAATGGATGAGGATAATGGTATTTATAAGACATCATCAATGGTTCAATGTTTTAAATGTGGAATGTCTGGGAATTAATCAAATCGATACCCTAAAAGAAAATCTTATGAATAGAATCAGTATGGTTGTATGGGTAGTATTTATGTTGATGATGAATAAGAGACTACAAATGATATATGAGATGTAAGAAGTGTTGGGGAATAAAATGATGCATCTCGGTCAAATTTTTATGAATATAGTGTAATGATTACATGATTAAGAATAATGTTGTATAAGTAATTTTTATGGTATTATGGATTAAAGAAACATCTAAGTATTGTTACAATATTTTTTAACATAAGTATTTGAAAGTATAAGTTTTTTAATATCTCTAACCGTGAAAAGTTATTGAAATATTTTTGGAAAGAACATGATATGTGCATATTGAAGTAATACAGATATAATGAGATGTTTGATAGTATTAATGACCTCATGATTGATTTAAGGACAAAGTGATATCATGTTTTGAGTATATAGAATTTTTCGTATTATTAGTTTGTGGAAATTTTGACATAATGTATGTTTTTATTAAGGTTATATGGTAACTCATGTTATTATCATTTTTCAAGATAATACATGATTATTATATTCAAATGTTTGGAATGTGACAACAAAGAACTACCTTATGAGATATGGGAGATAAATGTTATGTCAATTTAGTTCACATCTTTCTAAAGATTTAAATTTTTTGAAGGATTGTATTGTTATCCATTTATGGATAGTATACATTATATTACATTTAATTTTTTTTAGATTAATTTATTATCTCACTATTGGTGGCCTTATGCATATTTGATTACTTATGCTATCCTTTTTTTTTTTGAGATAGATGGAATGACCTATCATTCTATCGCATGATCTGCTAACACTTCAATAATGACAAATTCAACTTCATTTCTTTAAATAAGAGATGAATTGGAAATTGTTCAAGGCATGAACACTGGTGAAATTGTACCAAAATCATGTATGTATTTATTCTCATGAAAAATTATTCAACTTTAGGAAAAGGATATTGAAAACTAAAAATTTTATCCTAGTACCTTCTTATTCAATGAATCAGATGGTCCATTAAATCATCACATGTTTATGGATTTTTGGTAGTTAAATTTTTCAAAACCATATTCTCTATCACTATCCATCCGAACTTCCTGGATAGATTTCTCTTCTATATCCATGTTTTCACTTCCCACCTATGTTATCCTATATAGAAACCCAGTGAAGTGTTACTTTGGGTAGCCATTATGTTTATAACATTATTTTTTAAAATTTTGAAATATTATTCCTCTTTATAATTTGAGAGTATGTGAAAAAAACTTTTAAGTAGAAAACCTTTTATAACCCCTATGAATTTCGAGGATGAAATTCATTTTAAGGGGGGTATAATGTAACACCCCATGATATTATGAGATATATTATTTTTAATTTATTTGATGTCTTGGGTTGTACACTACACCAATATTATCATGCACTAAACACAACACAAAATTATCTTTCATTATATGCTACAATATTCATGGCTTGCATTACATGCAAGAGCGACCTTCCTCGATAGCTAGCATTGTACGCAATACCAAGTCTCACTAAACAATGATATATTATTAAAATGATATTATTATTTAATGAGATATAAACTAGACATAATTAATAGTATTGACCTCATTTTTAATATTATATAACACTAACATTCATCTTATTTATTTTCAAGAACATGATATAAAAATGAATTCAATTTTTCAGATAAAAGAACAAAATCTCAAAAAATTAAGTTTTCCCGCCTTTTGATGGTAGAACAATCTTAAATATAGTTTTTAACACTTACATATATTATATATGAAAAAATAAACATCTTCTTTGTAAGAGGTGCATCAAAATTTACTTTGGTTGATTTTTGGTATTTTTCTGATAAATATTATATTTTAATGAATAGTAAAAAAATACTGCATTTTAATTCAAAACTTCCTTTTCATCTAATTTATATATATAGTTATATTATCCTTTTTAATTGGATTTAAAGTGTAATTTCACTATATTTTTATTATTTAATTAAATGTTGTTAATTGGAATTAATTTCACATTTAAATTGGACTTAAACATATGGCAATCTTTTGATAATTTTTACTTCTTCAAAACCCTCTTTCTAGTTTTGACAACACGAATTAATTTTAGTTTAATTTATGCCAATTAAGTGTTTTTAATTTTAAAAAAATGGATTTATATTTGTAATTATAAGGTCCAATTTTTTTAAATTGTTCCCTTTTATTTTGTTCATATTAGGAATGGTAACTACGGTAATTTTTATTTACCACTGTTAAAGGTAAATTGGGTAAATTAGTGTAACAAATAATGTGATCAGAAGAATTAAATTATCCTAAAACCTTAAAAAGTCCAATTTTATGAATAAAATTCTAACCTTAACATCTTTAGTTCTAAACTTAGTAATTTAATGGCCACATGATAATGAAAATGACATTGATATTAATAAAACCAATGAAAGTGACAAAATGTCAAACTCACGTTTCATATAAGTATAATAATTTTAATATAAGAATAACTAGTTTATATCTTAGAACAGAAATAGTATATGAAAATATAAAATTATTATCTACACCCTGGTAATTTATTTTTAATTTTTAGGAAATAAAAAAATTACCGTAAAGTCTTATACTTTGATGATGTAAAAATTAATTAATTGATGAGAAATCAATAAAACTATTTTTATTAAAATACTAATAACCATAAAAAGTCCTAAACACATTCCCAAATATTAGTGTTTGATTCAATATCTTCCATAATCATTTAATGGTCAATATATTGACAATTTTGAGCCTTATTGAATATATTATGACATTTATATTGTTTTATTTAAAGTAATGTTGAAGTTGTCACATTCATACTTTAATAAGTATATCATTTTTAATGTTTGATTTTATAGAGGATAAATTCTAATACATATATTATCATGAAATATATTAAATTTATATTCATAGAAGTATTTTGTTTAATTTTTACTCAAAAAAAGTATATTAAATAATTACACTAAATCATTGTAGTAATTATTTTATTAATGGAGATATCAAATAAATGTTCTTAACAAGATTAAAATAAATATATTTTGGGATAATTAATATTTAAAATGAATTTCATAGAAAACCTTTACCTAATAGTAATATAATAAAATATTTTTTTTAAAGTTATCATGATATCTTAATATTTTTAAAAATAAATAAATTGAATAGTGTCAAAATTGACACTATTGATTGTTTATCAAAATAGTGTTTTATTAAATTATTTAAAAATCATAAAATATTTTTTAAAATATATAATAATTATTATATGGTAAAAAATGTTCTATATTATTTATTTATGATCTAATTGAAATCAAATAAGTAAATATTTTACCCTTAATTTTGAAATATTTGTTACCCTTGTTAAAATGAAATAGAATAATTAAGTGCTAAATTGAATAGACAAGGTTTTAATGGACATAGAAACTTTCCTAAAATTTATTTTTTGATGATATTGAAATATTAGCTCATCTTATGTTATAAAATGGAACATTTGTGATGTTTTTTATTGGCATTTTATTTAATTATAAATTAATACTTTGAGGTTTCTAAAAGTGCCCCTCACCTCAATTATAAATGGGCACCTCCTCCCTCATTTCTCCACAACTCATTAAGCCTTTAAGTTAATCTATCCCCTGACCATTTCACTTATATACTTCTCTAGTTACGTTTTATAGGTTATGGGATTCTCAAAATACCAAATCTAGTTCCATTAAGAGGAGATCTGAAGACAGCACGTCAAAGAAGAGGTAATCTTCTCTACCGATTATTTCATATTTCTTTCTACTTCTACTTATACTTCATGATTTGTTTCATTATATAATAACGCTAGTATAAATTATATATTTATATTTTATTATAATTATTAAACAACCATATTCAACTGTCTATCCATCCTAATAAATAAGAAATTACCATGCATGCGTACGTATGGCTTACTGTCTCCATGTTGTGGTGTAATATTTCATTCAACAATACATAATTTTTATGGGTATATTGATGATTATAATTGATTTAAATAATGAATATAACATGATATTATTTCTATAAAATTAATATAGCATTCAATTATGTACTATTTTTCCATCAAGGGAATGATATCGTCGCTCATGCGTACATACGACTTATCGTCTTCACAAGGCGATGCGATTTATTCTCCATGTTAAACATTAATTATTGATTATAAGGTATATATAATAAATAAGCATGAAATATATTACATAATAATTATACTATATTTGTGTGTGTCAGTGTATATATGACTTTTCCTTACTTTCATACAATTCATTAAGGAAATGGAAATAGCGTTCATGTGTACGTACAACCTACCGTCTCCATGAACGGTGTATTTTATTTCATTTATATATCTATTATATATATTTGTGTACTTAATATATATGATATATTAATATTGTTTTACATTTTTAATGTAACTAAATCATGATCAATGTAATAAGATCAAGAATAATAAGTCAAAACATATATGATAAGTAAAACGATTATTACCCAAAATGTTGCTTTAACATGGAATTGATAAATAAACGGGTAATATAAAGTCATAATAGAATCATATATGATATAATAAATATAATTGTGGGTTTTTACAAATTAATAATATGTTTAAACACACTATACATGAGTTTCAGACACATACGTATGAAATCGGACTTAATGTAAGGGATAATTTTGCAATCTCATTTTAAAGTGAGATTGGTTATATGTAAGTATTTACTAGGTGTTATTTATCATTCAAGTCCGTGTTTTTTAAAAATGTTTTTAATTTTTTTAATATTCTTCTATGTATTTTTAATGTCATTTTACCCATTTTTTACTTTTAATACATGGTTTGGAAAGAATATTGATTTCATTTTCTATTCATGTTACTTTTTGACATTTTCAACAATAGTACGAGAAGAATGTTTTTTAACTTATATGGAATGAATGGATTTTTACACTTTCATAACACCTTATTTCCATGAAGATTATTTTAAAATATTTCAAGTCTATTTTCAATTAAATTATTTTATTTTAACATTGCATGAAATTTTGAGAAAAGAAAATATTTTTTGAAGAATAATTGATATTTTCTTCCAGAATTATGTTCAAGTGTTTTATCAATATTATTTTCTATATAAGTTGACAATCATTAAATAGGGTTATCTTTATTTCCATATTATTGTTATTATTTGATTGTGTTAATTATAGAATAATGTTTTATATGGATTATGTTATGATGAAATGATGTTTTAAGAAACCCATTTTATTTCTTGGGTTATGCTATGATGTATGATTTATGTTTTTGTGGAACATGTAAGAATGATTTCATTATGAGATGGGTGGGACCTATATATCTCTCTAATTCATTGGGTAAGGATTTATATCTCATTACATAGACATGAATGGTATGGAAATTAAATCTAGTTTAGTAATACAGTGCTGGAACGACAAGTAAATCTAATTCAGTAATACATGGCTGGAACGACAGGTAATCCTGGTTCAGTAATGGACTTTGTGCACTGTGATGTTTTTGAAAGAAATTACTTGGCTACTATGTAAATCATCATGCAAGATCATTTATTTTCCTAAATTCTATGTATTATTCCAATGCTATTTTATCATGGTTAATGTTCATTTATGATATTTTCCTTACATACTGCCAATATTTATTTCATGACTCTAGATTTTTATATTTAAACATTATGTTCATGTTTTTACATTCTTATATTTATGGTTTGTTTTATGTTCTCAATTTTTACACTTACCAATCATTTAAGATCACCCTTTTTATGTTTTCTTTTCTCCAGGATATAAATAAACATTTTAGGTATGAAAACAAAAGGGGATGCTCTTTATGGGGAATGTTGAAGATCATTCACCAAGTTAGAAGATTATATTCCTAGTTTTCAAAGGCACAAATCTAACACAGTATTTGGGAATCTGTTTGTCTCATATATTAAGTATTCATAAAATGTAATCTAATTTCCATTTACGTCAAGCTTGGGTTATTACCCCAGTTACTTCAAAGGATCAAAAGAAAACTACCTTCACATGCCCCTTTGGGACATTTGATTACTGGAGGATGCCTTTTGAGTTATGTGGAGCCCCATCTACCTTTCAAAGGTGCATGATAGCTATTATTTATGATATGATTGAGATAATTATAGATGTTTTCATCTATGATTAATCCATATTTGGTACCAAAATTGATACTTGTTTAAGAAACCTAGAATTATTTTTAGAGAGGTTTTCAGAGACCAACCTTGTTTATAATTATGTAAAATGTCAATTCATGGTCACTGATGGGATAGTGCTTGGATTCAAATTTTCTCAGAGGGGTTTGGATGTAGACATTGTTATGATATATGTAATTCAAAAACAACCACCTCTTGAAAATGTTAAATGTGTTAAAAGTTTCTCAGGGCATGTTGGGTTCTACTGGAGGTTTATAAATGATTTTTCAAAAATTATTATACCCTTATGTTATTTACTAGTAAAGAATGTATCCACTATGTTTGATCAAAAATGTCTTGATTCATTCAATCTATTAATGGAAAAACACACTATATCGCCTATCACCACTACAGTTGATTGGAAAGTCCATTCTGAATTAATGTGCGATGCAAGTGATAAGGTCGTTGGAGCTACCTTAGGACATAAGAGATATAGGAAACTGTATGTGGTATACATTACTATTAGGCTGCTAGATGAGGATCAAAGTAACTATACCACAACTGAAATAGAGTTTTGTCTATGGTATTTTATTTAGGTATGTTTGGGAAGCATATTCTAGGTTCCAAATTCATCATCTTTACTAACCTTTCTTCCATAAAATATCTACTTTCTAAGAAGGAAGCCAAACCAAGTCTTATTATATGTATTTTGATATTACAAGAATTTTGTTTGGAGAGTAGGGATAAGTAAGGAACTGAAATCTTAGCTCCAGACCACCTTTCTAGGATTCCACACACTCATTGTTATGATCCAATAGAGATCAACTCTTCCTTTCCAAATGAAAAGTCACTCACTATTTTAATAAGGTAATCTCAATGGTTTGCAGATTATGCCAATTTCCTAGGAGCTAGTATTATTCAAAAATATTTGTCTCATTATCAAAGAAAAAAATTCATTTCATAACATAAGAATTACATTTGGGATGATCCTTTTCTGTTTTAGAGGTGTGTAGTTTGAATTCTTCGAAGGTGTGTTCCAGAGGAAGATATGTTGTCCATATTAGAGAGTGGTAACTCCTCTCCTTGGGGAGGACACCATGGTGATGAAAGGGCAACTAAAAAAGTCATTCAATATGGTTTTTATTGGCCCACCTTATTCAAGGATGCTAGGATCTTTGCAATAGGATGTGATAGATTTCAAAAGATGGTAAATGCTGGGAGGATGCAGGAGTTACCTCAAAAGGGTATTTTGTAAATAGATATTTTTATGTTTTGGGTTTAGATTTCATGGGTCCATTTTCATCATCACATGGTAATGAGTACATTCCATTTTCTGTATATTATGATTCTATGTGGGATGAGGGAGTAGCTCTTCCCAGAAATGAGGCTAATGTTGTTATAAATTTTATAAAAAATAATATATATTCAAGATTTGGAGTTTGAAAATCCTTCATAACTGCTAATGGAACACACATTAAAAACTTCAAGTTGAAGGATTTAATAGAAAAATATGGTTGTGTTCATAAGACTGCTACTGCTTACTATCCACAATCTAGGGGATGGGTAGAGATATCAACAGGGAGTTGAATTTTTTTTGAGAAAATTGTCTCAGATTCTTAGAAGGTCTGGTATTTAGAGTTAGATGAATTTTTAAGAGAATATAGAACAACTTTGAACACCACAGTAGGTATGTCTCTATATAGGCTGTTATTTGGGAAATGATATCATTTTCCTGTAGGGTTACAAAATAAGTAGTATTTGATATTTAAGGCCTAAAATTTTGATTTTCAGAGTGATGGGGAGAAGATATTTCTTGAGTTGAGTCAACTGGATGAGATATGATAGAGTCGTATGATAATTATAGGATATTCAATAAGAGGTGTAAAATCTTTCATGATTCTATCATACAAAATAGTGAGTTTAAACCTGTAGAAAAAGTTCTTATCTTTAATTAAAGACTTTTTCTCTTTCCTGGAAAATTAATATCAAAGTGGTCTAGGCCTTTTAAATTTGTTTAAGTGCTTAAGAATGGTTATGTCGAGATCATAGGAGAAGAAAAAAACCCATACTTGTTAATGGGTAGAGAGTCAAACACTATTTTGAATGACAACCAAAGGGATTGACTACCTTTACTGTACTGGAATACTATATTTCAATAAATTATATCAAAAGACATAAGATTCAGTACATCATGTTAGTCAACCCATGGTTTCTCTTTTGTTCTTACTTTTTCCTTTTTCTTGTTTTTCTTTGAATAAAGTGCTATTGTTGTTGTTCTTTGTAATCTCTGTTTCTGCTAGATTTGTCTTGGACTTCTTGGTTCTTATTTTTAGAGTGAGAAGGATTTTGTTGGTGTCAAAAAAGAGAAAAATTCCATCATTTCTGAACTCACAACTATCTTCTTTACAAGGCTTCATTATGTTTGGGAAGTTATTTACTCTTTATTTATACATCATTTTTCTACTCCATTATTACATTAAAAATTTCACTGTTCATTCACTGAACAATGGTGTGTCTTAGAGTCACTATTTTTAATGAGTCACCATTTTATCTGAGATACCATTATAATGCTGACGGTGATTCAGTGATTTTCTAAGACTTCGAGATAATATTGTTGTTTCATTTGTTGCTGCTGAAAAAAATTATGTTGCATGTTTTTTTGGGCTGGAAATTATTGTTGTCTGTGATTTTTTGCTAGAAAATTTTACCGAATGTGTTAGAGTTTTGAAAATTTAGTTCCATAAGGTGTTTAGATTCACTCACTATGTGAACATAAGTGTGGGGGCTTATACCCACATTTATGGATGCTTGTTATTTGAAATGTTCTTCTCGTTTTTGTTGGGTGTTTAGCATGTATTTTTTCTACACAATTGTAAATTAGGTTGAATTATATTTTATGAACTTGATACACTATATTCATGATAAGATCAATGTTTATATGCTTCTTTTGGAGTTTAATTGAAAAATATTTTCACTGGATTAAATGAAAATTAATGTGAATTTTTTTCTATATAATTTTATTATTATGGAAAACTCAAACAGTTTGAACTTCATTGAGACCCTGATACATATATTCAATCCACGTTGAAGAATATCTATTTTGAACATTCAACATATAATTTTTGTCTTCTCCTCATTTAAATTAAACTTTGGGGATAAAGTTGGGGTTTAAAGTGGGGGAGGGGGTCAATTTATGTTGAGCTAAGATGTTCTTTAAAGGCAGCTCATCAAATCCATCTGCCTTTAATTTTTTTTAGTAAAAAATTGTTATAATTTTTCAAAATCCTTTCACACTTTTAGTTTATTTAGGCTTTACACTTAATTTCAAATATGTCTTGCCTAAGGAAAAATACTTTACTGGTAGTTGTGAGTTCCCATGAATCTGAAACTTGTGAGTATGAATGACTATTCAATTATTTTTCTTGTTGATTTTATTAATTTTAATTTTAGGAACTATATTTGAGAGTGATGTAGGATACTTGTTTGTGGAATTCATATCATAACTTTAGAAACTAGAAGTTTGAACATTGACCAAGGTGACTCACTTATTAATTATAAAAAAATAACTTTAGTGAGACAATAGAATTTTTTTCATACAGATTTTTTGAAACTAGAGAAAAATAAACATTTGGGAATCCACGGTAAATCATTGATACTCTAGGCACTAGGTGCTTTTCTGTTAACTAAAACCATTTCAATAAGTTATATGCATAGTGCTTTGCACAAGAAATATGGGTGATAAAAATAAAATAAAGTGTCTAGGGTCAAAAATGAGTTCAATAAGGTGAGGGGAATAATGAACGCCATATGAAGAAGGGGAAAATTTGTTCGTATGGAGCCATTTAGGTTGTATCAATAAGGTGATTCAAAAAAATAAACTTATATTTTTCCATTTTAACCTAGGTGAAAGTAAAAGTACAAGGTGTTGTTTGATAAATTTTTAATTCCAATTATTTTTAACATGTTATCACTCTTGAACTCAGAACATGAATTTGAATAAGATGTAATTTATTAGAGAGTTTCATATATGGGGCATGAAATCCTCAAATATGGATGATTCTTTTCAATTTAAATTACCCCGTAAGTATTGAAATTTAGGAAATACTACATTTGAAAATTTCAAGCCGGTCTTACAGTTTCTTGTCCTTTGATTTTAAACTGATTAACATGCTTCATTTAGAATTGATCAATAAAAACATAAGACTGTTTTTCTAGAGTCAATAATGTATGGAATTGATTGAGGAAAATCATTGATTAAATGTGGGGGAATTTGATGTGGCCTTAAAATCTACAGATTTTCAACATATTTTTATTAAGTTTTTAATGATTTAATTAATTAGTTTTTCACTTTATACTAAATTATTTGAATTTATAATTAAATTTATCATCTAGCCATTTTTTATATCTAATTTTGTATTTTAATCTTTTAAACATTTAATTTTGTATTTAGTTATTTTTCCTTTTTATTTTTATGTTTGTATTCTGCTTTCATAATAATTTTTTGGCTGTTAATTTTAATTAATTAATCAATAAATCATTTTAATTACATTTATTTAACGTTGTCTTTAATTTAACATTTCATCGTTTAATTTTGTTTCATTAAAATAAATTATCATTATTAGTTATTTCAATCCAATTATTTTAATTTATTAATTTATATCCTTTAAATCTAATTTATTTATTTTTACAATTATTTTTATTATTCTATTTAAATAACATTATTTATTTTATAATTTATTATATGTTTATAATTTATAGTTGATAATAAACTCTTACATGCTGTCTGAGCTTCATGGCAACTTCTCTCCATAGATCCGCAGAGAACTGAGCCGCTGCCGCCCCCCTTTGCTTCAAATCATGGCCCCAATTAGAGAACTGAAAGCTACTAGAGATAGAGGTGTTTTTCCATCGTAGAAGGGTTCAACTAGTCCGAGAACGAAACATCGATGCTTCGGAGAGGACGAGCTGTCGTGGAATGTCATCGCGTTGTGGAGGTGCCGTAGGAGGAGGACACTACTTAGAAAGAGATAACACTATGAAGGAGGAGGAATGCTGAGCGGTGGAGGATTCTCAATCAAGACGAATCCCTTTCCTCACATCGAGAAGAGGATAACAATGTAGAGGGGATAAAAATAAAAATAAATAAATAAAACAAAAAATAAATAATAATAATTCTATAAAATTAATTATTAAAATAAACTAGTTATTAATTAATAAAATATAATTTTATATAATAATAAACTAGTAAGAATTAATAATAAATTATTTATATAATAAATTATTTAAATAAATAAATGATTTAATAATACAATTAATAGTAATAATTAATTAACTTTTTTAATGAATTAAGTAGTTCATATAATAAATATTTAAAATTAAATAATTTAATTTTTTAATCTACTTGTAATAAGAAATTAAAATAATATTTATAAATTTCAATGTTTTTTAATGAAAATTATTAATAATTTTATATTTATAACTGTCATTTTATTAATTTCTCTTTTTTTTAATATTCTAGTTCAAACCTAATCAAAGTGATTTCCAAATTCAAAATAATCAAATTTCTATAGAAGTTGGTTAGAGGGGTTTTGTTAGCATGACAAGATTGTCAGGGAAAAATGGATTTGTGTGGTTTTACAATGAAGTAAAAGATTAACCCAGTGATTAATGTTGGTGAATGAATAAATGGCAGCAGATGTTTAAAGGGAGAGAACAATAGTAAAAGTGGGGGATCAATTATTTGACTTTCCTCATAACACTCGGGAGAGCAGGAATATGGGGAAATCCTCTACTTGGAGACACGAGGACCAACAGAGCAGCATAATTGTAGTTCTTAGGCAATATCTCTTTTGCTCCCATCAATCTCAGTATCTGTGATGTTCGTTTTTTCATTAATTGGATATTCTCTTGAATTCTATAGGACTATTAGCTAAACGCATCTAGTTCGGGGAATTTAAATCTGTTGGTGATTTCATTTCTCATCTTCAGTTATTTATTTAAACCAAAAAATCATATTCAACTGGGGAAGTTTATTTGGATTCTTAAAATTTAAATTGATTTTATGCCTTAAGAATATTAATTCAAAACTCTCTATTCTTTTGGCGAAAAAAGATCTAGGATTCATCTTTCCAAAATCTAAATGTTTCTAATTGATTAAATTAGTGAGATTTATTCCAACATCTTTATATCAAATTCCTTCTCAATTTGGTGAGTCTAGTTGTGGAGAACTTCTAAACTCACTTTTCAGAGTGATTAATCTCTTGGAGAGGGAGAAGAATCCATTATTTTTAGAGGTCATGAATTCAATAATTAATAAATGAAGATGTTAAATTTACAACCAGTATAGCTGGATTAGCTGGGCTTATCCTTTTGAATATAATTTCTTAAATCTTTGTTCATGCTTTTAGTTAACAGATTTCTTTTTCAGTTCATCATTACTCTAGTTTAAGAACTAGTATCTAGTCAACCTTGTGTCCTCATACTGTTTTCATAAAAAAATTCAAAATATTATAAAAATAATAAATAAATAAATAATTTATTTTCACCCATAGTTTACAATAGTGGGTTGTTTAGAGAAGAAATTGTGTCACTCATCTCACAGTTTTCCATTCCTTTGGTTCAACCCTACAAACAACTATACATCATTGTTAGTAGGAAAAATAAATAAAAAATTATAAACATTGAATGGTTTTAATGACATTTAGGTCATTTTAAGTCATCAAATGGGTCCTCCCCTTCTTTATGTAGTGATGAGAAATTCCTCATATAGTGGGCCACTTAAAAAAAGTCCATTCAAGAATGATGTCTTTTTATTGAAAAGTGAAATTATTTCTTAACCAGAAGACAACCCAAGGTGACAATCATTCTACAAACCACCCTTGGGCCATCTTCCATATAAAATTATAGTGTAAATCCCTTCCAATCTCACTACCAATGATATAATGGTAGGAAACAATCCATCTGGTAGGACAAGGTAGTGGATCCTCAGGAAAAAGATGAAGAAGTCAAGCTAAACATGACAAAAAAGCTAGCTAAAGATGGCATACCAACACTATTTGGCCTTTAGAAACCCACAAATACAACATTCTATAGGAATTTTTAGAAGATTTTGTGCATTAAATCTTCATCAATATATAGAAAAATATTCATCGCATGAAAGAAAACATATTACCGTACGATGAGTATCAAAGCCACATCAAGGTGAAAGAAGGTTTGCAATGAAAAATTGACCTTTTAGCTATCCTTGCTTCAGGAAATCCAAATATTGATAAGAAAAAAGGTGCCGTTCAATGTGTATTCGTCATAATAATAATGTTACTGTGATAGCTAATCACCGATACCCCATATGGTTTTTAAATCAAATGATGGGGGGTGTACATGGGGTGTTACATTTCACCATGATCCCTAACCAGCAGATCCCTCCAATGTTTGTAGTGTGCAATTTTATAACATCAGGTCAGCATAAAGAAAATAGAATATATTCATCACTAATGACCAGGTCAATAAAAACATGACTTGACTGACTCTCACCGACGTTAGGCGAAAAGGGAGCAGGCTATTGAGAGACTATTGTGTCAAGGATCTGATGTAACGCCCCGACCCCAGCTACCCAGAGTCGGTGCATTACTACATAACATTGGCATGATCACAAGAAAGATCAAATCTCGAAAGACCGATTGGTTTAGTAGCCTTGGAAACACTAGATATATTCATAGGTTTTACATTACATCATAAAATGAAAAACTACTACAACAACATAATGTATCCATAATCCACACTACAATCCCCTCATAATATCCCTGCAGGTCATTCATAACTTACATCTTCACTTCCTGGGAAAAATAAAACATAGAAAAGGGGTGAGCTCAAATGCCCAGTAAGGATAACAATATAGCGGAAACTTTCATCAATAAGAATAAACATTTAAGGAAATGTATAACTAAAACAAAAGCCTTTTAAACATGAACCTTCAACATGGTATGGCATAAATAAAATGATATAATGCCATTTACTTATTCACATGGATATTCTACTAATCGAATAATCACATACAAAAATCAATAACCACTTTCATAATGTTGGAATGCATAATGCCAGACTATCATAACCACATAGTCAAGGCCTCGTGCCAAGACTACATATAATATTTTGTCAAGGCCTTATGCCAAGACACTAGTTTGTCTCATGAGACCTACCGATGCATCGAGGAGCTATAGCGGGCTCCACCCGTCACTTACTAAGTCCAATGCATTCCCATATGAAAAGGTTTAAACATAACATAAACATTCGTATTAAAACTAGCATACGAAATGTCAATAATTTCACCATAAACTATGAATGGTATAAAAATAGCACATCCACAGTCAAACATATCACAAAACCTTCAATACAATATAGAAGTTTTGTATCACAATAGATCAAATTCAAATAAGCGTAAAATCCATCAAAGGATGTTGACATAGATGAAATCAAAATTCTTTTTAAAGAAATATCTCTTTTTATTTTTAAATCATTTAAGATCCATATAAAATAACACATTTTCTTTGAAAATATTCTTATAATCTTGTAAGGGAAGTTTTGAAGATTTTATAACGGTGGAAATTAGCCGCACCCGCCGTATAAGTTAAAAAAAACGTTCTTACCTTAATTCTGTCGAAAAGGTTAAAAATGACCTTGTTTTGAAAACGACGGAAAGATTCCTTTATAAACCTCTTATAAAAAGTCAAACAAGGGTATAAATGACTTTAACCCATATTCTTGTAAATAATAAAAATGTTTTGAAATACATTTTAAAGAAACATGGATGTGGATGATAAAGAGATCCCAGTAGATTATTACAAATAAACAACCTCGGATAATGAAGAGATTGTGAAATAACCCTTACCTTGTACTTTTCCTTGGTTGGGGTAGGTTAAACTCCTGTATAATGGTGAAATAATTCTTATTAAATAATAGAAGAATCATATATATTAATATGATATCATATATGATCTTTTAACATTGATTTGTTAATAATATCTTAGAATTATCGTCGTTTCGGGTGTTAACTTACTTGTTTTATTTTATATGTTTTGTTACGTAAGACATGTTTGTAAAGGATAGGTTGTATATTATTCATATCCAGAATGATATCAATTCTTTAAACATCATTTTTAAATCATCAAATGATAATTATACTTGAATGGATACGATGGAGAATGAATCTCATCGCGTTCGTGGAGACGGTAGTCCGTACGTACGCACGAGCGACAATATTATTATTTTGATATTAAAATAATATATAAATGGATGGTATATCATATATACAGAATAATTAAAATGTTATATTTATTATTTACATGAGTAACACATCATTATTATACCCATCCATATAATAATATATTGAATAACAATTACACCACGACGTGGAGACGGTAAGCTGTACGTACGCACGTATGGTGACATGTTATTCAAAGGGTGGATAGAATACTGAATATGGTTGTACCATATTTATAATAACATCACAGTATATGTAAGATACTGGAGTTTTTATTTTATAATGCTAAGAACAAAGAAAGAAGAAGTGGAAGAAGAAATGAACTTGGAGAAGGGTGGTGAAATCATTACCTCTTCTTCGGGTACTTCCTTTTGATTTGATCAAAAGGGCTCCTTAGGTTGGCTTTCTGATCCAACTAAGGCCTCTAGGTTGTATTGAGGGATGTTGGGAGAGTACTTGGGCAGAGTTTGGCCGAACCAAAAGGCTTTTAAGGTGTGAAGAAATGAGAAGGAGGAGTGACCTTTTATAAGAGGGGTGAGGGGCACCTTTGGAAAAGCTAGAAATATTAATTTATAATAAATTCATATTCGGTTTCTAATGGCTCCAAAGTTTATTATTCAAAGGTTAAGGTGGGGATAGGTCAAAAACCACTCAACCAATAGAATTTCGACAGGTTTGGGTACTTATATTAACCTTATCTTTAAGTATTAACTCTAAGTTAATTAGTTTCACTTTTACAATGTCTCTTTGTAGTTTTATATAATATGGTTAATAAACTTACTATATACATCCAAGCGACCCCCAAGTGGTCCATTAATGATGAAACTATCATGATATAAGTCTCTTGGACGAACCTTAGATTTTTAGGAATTTAATATCAATTAATAATATAATATTTGTTTTAAGAACTCTTTTATGTCAATTTTGACACTATTCAATAGTTGATTTTTGTGAAACTCATAACAGATTTATTACTTCGAACAAAGTCAATTAAATCAATCCTAATATAGCATATTATCCTATAAAATTAGTTTAATTCATTAAAAGGTTCATATTATATTTTTTTGGGTATTTATAATATCAATTATTTTAATTTTTCACTATTATAGTAATTACTGCATCATCATTGTGTCATAAATAAAATAAATTATTTGATATCTAAAAATTATAAATAAACTATAATTATGCAGGAAACCTTTTTAGCTTTCTAATGAATATTTATAATCTAAAAAAAACTTATATAACCCTATGTAACAATTGTTTTGCTAAAAGATATATGCTTGTGTCATTTTTGTATTCATTTTGACTTAATTAAAATAAAGTGTCATTATCACTTACAAGTGGATCCATGGGGTCCCAAAATCGACCCAAAGATGCCCATGGTCGACCATGTATCAACCAATAGGTTTATGACACGTTTTAGGGTAATTTAGTATTATTATAATATTATTTTGTTAACCCTTATTTACCGGATTTACCCTTAACCATGGTAAATAAAATATTTACCGCAGTAATTATTCAAAATGTCTAAAAATAAAAGTTACTTATTTACACAATTTGAAAATCCTGATTCCAAATATGGAATCCATTTTTCTAAATTCAAAACACAGAAGTGGCAGAAATTAATTTAAAATTAATTCCCGCTGTCAAAACAAAAAGTGTGTTTTTAAGAGATAATAACTATCAAAAGATTGACACTTGTTTATGTTCGATTTAATTGTAAAATTATGTCTAATGACCAACATTATATTAAATTGTAAAAATATATTCTAAATATACTTTATAACCACTCAAATTCATAATTTATCACTTTTAATTATTTTTATTAAAAAAGTTGTTTTTAATTAAAATTTAGTAATTTTCACTATTCATCAAAATATGAAAGTTATCCGAAAAGTACCAAAATTTCACCTTAGGCTAAATTCGATATTCCGAATCCAAAAATGAAGTCCATTTCAAAATATAAAATATATATAATTTCAAAATTTAGGTATTACTATTCATAACAGCTAGTTTGATCGGTTGTGGTGTGTGTTAAAACTCGACGTTGCGTACAACACACGCTACTGTTTTATTCAAAGGAAAGCGTACCGTGGAAGCTTGGGATGTTTCATTCTAAATTTTTTTGATGTCTCCATTTAGTCAAAAAGTTTAAAATATTGTATTTAAAAAGGTTTCGCTATCAAAAGTTGATAAAAGTGCAATACTGAAAATGAATCTGTTCTTGCATTATGACTAAGAAACTCATAATATGGATTCTAAAATTATAAGGATTATATAAAGTTAAACATGTTGTTAATTCTATTCATTACCTCTTTTAATGGCTTTTTTTTTGGTAAGTCATGGTGCAATTGAACTCTGTGTTGCGTGTAATGCAAGTTATTGAATTATTTTGAAGAAATAACACACTATGAAATCTTGGGGTGTTACATTCTCCCCTCCTTCAATAAATTGCGTCCTCGCAATTTGAAATTGTTCTTCGAAAATAAAAGGTTGAAAATAGATAATATATTTGTGGGAAAACCCACATCGGAAATTGGGTTACTAAAATTTAGTCTTAATATGAGGAAAAGAGAAATGAAAGGGTCACCACCAAATTATGATCTTGATTAGGAGAACATTGGTGGCAATGAGAGACATATAATCGGCGGAAAAACGTAAATATTTATAGGTAGTGATTGAGGTCATCAATCACAAACAAGTGTATAATTGAGGTCCTTAAACTCATCAATCTATGATGATTTGAAGTACCATCAGTTCAACAAAATATATGGTATTGGGATAACACATTTTTGACGTTTCAAAATATCTTAGTTGAAATCCCACATCGAAAAATGAATTAACGAGGCCTCTATTTAAAATAAAGAGTGGAAAGTATGAAGATTACCGAAAATAACACATACTAGGGTTCCATGTAGTAAAATATGGATATGGAAGAAAAATATAACCATCAATTATCTGATGGAGAGTGGTAGAGAACATGGCTATGAAAAGGCTAACAATCCCAAAGCCATAAATTAGTGATGATTTAAGGTACCATCTAGGAAAACATTTTTGTTCTAATTTTCTTTTCTTAATATTGAGGAATTTTTTTATGAGATTGGCTAAGATAATAAGGAGATATACTTACTTTATAATTAGAATTTTACCCATTAATAAATTTCTACCACAAACTCATCTTTCACTCTAGAAGATAATAGAATGTTAAAAAAAATTCTATTTACACTATTCGTATAGGGTTCCAAAATAAACGAATTTATAATTCATCTAAAAGATCATTTAATAAAAACTACATTATTTAATCCAGGACATCTCATGGGCCAGTGGTAGGTGATACACCCTTGTCGCCCTTCGGTTGCAGGTTCAAGTCTCGCAGCCTTGCCGGATGCGACGGGTTGCCACCCGACCTCCGGGTTGTTCTTTTATGGCAATCCAAAATAATCCAAACTAGAACTATACAAAATACTTCTGTCTAAACTCACAGTCCAACATTTATAAGGAAGGTAAACATAATATAGATCCTTTTTACCCCGTAATAGAATATGAATACCTTCATCATGTATTACCATATTCCTTATTGATTACATTCATGCTCCCTTATTCCATATAGAATGCTGGATATACTTCATTAATCCAAAAATGTTTTAAACCCCAACAATGATGGAATATACAAATCATTAATCAGCTTCAAGGTAGTCAATAATATCCAATATAATTTATCCAAATCAATCATGTATTATTCTAAAATCACCACCTCGGTATCTGAACCATATTATGGTTTATCTTTCTCTCAACCATATATTTTCCAAACATTTAACCTGCTACTGAGTCACTTTTCTTTGTTCCACACAATCTCAAGTCCTTAATGAAATAGTATTGTAGTACAATCCTTATATACTCCATAATTATTATAACAAGTACATTGTTGATACAACACTCAATTGACATAATCAACATAAGAACTCTAATCATTCCTCTTCATCTGTGGTAGTATCATAACATGATTATTATCCAATAACATCATTTGCGGCATAGTCTGTTGACTGGGACATAGGTTCGCGTAGTGTCCAAACTCCTTGCAAATGAAGCATTGTACATTTGAAACCATTTTCTTACCCTTGCAGTCACGTACTTTGTGCCCTTTTCCTCCACACTTATAACAAACTCTCATTCCTTTTAGGCAAGTTCCAGGGTGTTTCTTTCCACAGTTACCACATATGGGAAAATTCTTCTTTTCCCTCTTCCCTTTATCCATCTTTCTCTCTTCCATCCTTTTCTTCTCTTGCTTCCCTTCAAAGCCATAGGACTCAGTAAACTCTTTACTTATCTTATCAACACATGATATTATTTCTTCATATGATGATAATACATGGGAGACTATTTCTCTTATAAATTCTAGCTTAAGACCATGAAAGATATGATCCTTCCTTCTCTTTGGATCATGTGCATTTCTGGAGTTCTCATTCCTTCTACTGGGCGCCATTTCTAAACAATGGCATAAACTAGATCAGTTTATGAATCAAAATACATAATCCCATACTTATAAAACACCTAACATAAATTGAACTATTTATGGATATAATCCATAATCATAAGAATGTTTTCTTTGAGGAAGTATATACTCATAATCCCTTCAAAATGATTTGTAATGAAAATGAGAGTTATCCTAAGCATATCCCCCGGGAGTGTCGTAACCAAGAGTGCAGCAAGGCCCGTTGTCGTGCACCAGTTCCCGTTCGAGTCTAGCTCAAAGCTGTGTTTTCGGGTTTTACCCCTAGGTACATCTGTGCCAGAGCCGCCTCTACCTGCTCGTATCCAGACAGGGATGTATTGATCGGAAAACTCACAAAATCTCTACAACACCAAAATTCTAGGAAGTTCTTCTATACTAATCCTCAAAGTTCATCTTAGGTCTACGTGCTCTAATCAGAGTTTATCTAAATCAAGCTTCCAAAGTTTGTAGTAAACTTCCTCTGATACCAACTGTAACGCCCCGACCCCAGCTACCCAGAGTCGGTGCATTACTACATAACATTGGCATGATCACAAGAAAGATCAAATCTCGAAAGACCGATTGGTTTAGTAGCCTTGGAAACACTAGATATATTCATAGGTTTTACATTACATCATAAAATGAAAAACTACTACAACAACATAATGTCTCCATAATCCACACTACAATCCCCTCATAATATCCCTGCAGGTCATTCATAACATACATCTTCACTTCCTGGGAAAAATAAAACATAGAAAAGGGGTGAGCTCAAATGCCCAGTAAGGATAACAATATAGCGGAAACTTTCATCAATAAGAATAAACATTTAAGGCAATGTATAACTAAAACAAAAGCCTTTTAAACATGAACCTTCAACATGGTATGGAATAAATAAAATGAAATAATTCCATTTACTTATTCACATGGATATTCTACTAATCGAATAATCACATGCAAAAATCAATAACCACTTTCATAATGTTAGAATGCATAATGCCAGACTATCATAACCACATAGTCAAGGCCTCATGCCAAGACTACAAATAATATTTTGTCAAGGCCTTGTGCCAAGACACTAGTTTGTCTCATGAGACCTACCGATGCATCGAGGAGCTATAGCGGGCTCCACCCGTCACTTACTAAGTCCAATGCATTCCCATATGAAAAGGTTTAAACATAACATAAACATTCGTATTAAAACTAGCATACGAAATGTCAATAATTTCACCATAAACTATGAATGGTATCAAAATAGCACATCCACAGTCAAACATATCACAAAACCTTCAATACAATATAGAAGTTTTGTATCACAATAGATCAAATTCAAATAAGCGTAAAATCCATCAAAGGATGTTGACATAGATGAAATCAAAATTCTTTTTAAAGAAATATCTCTTTTTATTTTGAAATCATTTAAGATCCATATAAAATAACACATTTTCTTTGAAAATATTCTTATAAGCTTGTAAGGGAAGTTTTGAAGATTTTATAACGGTGGAAATTAGCCGCACCCTCCGTATAAGTTTAAAAAAAACGTTCTTACCTTAATTCTGTCGAAAAGGTTAAAAAAGACCTTGTTTTGAAAACGACGGAAAGATTCCTTTATAAATCTCTTATAAAAATTCAAACAAGGGTATAAATGACTTTAACCCATATTCTTGTAAATAATAAAAAAGTTTTGAAATACATTTTGAAGAAACATGGATGTGGATGATAAAGAGATCCCATTGGATTATTACAAATAAACAACCTCGGATAATGAAGAGATTGTGAAATAACCCTTACCTTGTACTTTTCCTTGGTTGGGGTAGGTTAACCTCCTGTATAATGGTGAAATAATTGTTATTAAATTATACAAGTATCATATATATTAATATGATATCATATATGATCTTTTAACATTGATTTGTTAATAATATCTTAGAATTATCGTCGTTTCGGGTGTTAACTTACTTGTTTTCTTTTATATGTTTTGTTACGTAAGACATGTTTGTAAAGTATAGGTTGTATATTATTCATATCCAGAATGATATCAAGTCCTTAAACATCATTTTTAAATCATCAAATGATAATTATACTTGAATGAATACGATGGAGAATGAATCTCATCGCGTTCGTGGAGACGGTAGTCCGTACGTACGCACGAGCGACAATATCATTCTTTTGATATTAAAATAATATATAAATGGATAGTATATCATATATACAGAATCATTAACATGTTATATTTATTATTTACATGAGTTACACATCATTATTATACCCATCCAAATAATAATATATTGAATAACAATTACACCACGACGTGGAGACGGTAAGCCGTACGTACGCACGTATGGTGACATGTTATTCAAAGGGTGGATAGAAAACTGAATATGGTTGTACCATATTTATAATAACATCAAATTATATGTAAGATACTGGAGTTATTATTTTATAATGGTAAGAAAAAAGAATGAAGAAGTGGAAGAAGAAATGAACTTGGAGAAGGGTGGTGAAATCATTACCTCTTCTTCGGGTTCTTCCTTTTGATTTCATCAAACTGGCTCCTTAGGATGGCTTTCTGATCAATATAAGGCCTCTAGGTTGTAGTGAGGGATGTTGGGAGAGTATTTGGGCAGAGTTTGGCCGAACCAAAAGGCTTTTAAGGTGTGAAGAAATGAGAAGGAGGAGTGCCCTTTTATAAGAGGGGTGAGGGGCACCTTTGGAAAAGCTAGAAATATTAATTTATAATAAATTCATATTCGGTTTCTAATGGCTCCAAAGTTTATTATTCAAAGGTTAAGGTGGGGATAGGTCTAAAACCACTCAACCAATAGAATTTCGACAGGTTTGGGTACTTATATTACCCTTATCTTTAAGTATTAACTCTAAGTTAATTAGTTTCACTTTTACAATGTCTCTTTGTATTTTTATATAATATGGTTAATAAACATACTATATACATCCAAGAGACCCCCAAGTGGTCCATTAATGATGCAAATATCATGATATAAGTCTCTTGGCCGAACCTTAGATTTTTAGGAATTTAATATCAATTAATAATATAATATTTGTTTTAAGAACTCTTTTATGTCAATTTTGACACTATTCAATAGTTGATTTTTGTGAAACTCATAAAAGATTGATTACTTCTAAAAAAGTCAATTAAATCAATCCTAATATATTATAGTATCATATAAAGTTAGTTTAATTCATTAAAAGTTTCATATTATATTTTTTTGGGTATTTATAATATCAATTATTTTAATTTTTCACTATTATAGTAATTACTGCATCATCATTGTGTCATAAATAAAATAAATTATTTGATGTCTAAAAATTATAAATAAAATATCATTATGTAGGAAATCTTTTTAGCTTTCTATTGAATATTTATAATCTAACAACCAACTTATATAACCCTATGTAACAATTGTTTTGCTAAAAGATATATGCTTGTGTCATTTTTGTATTCATTTTTACTTAATTAAAATAAAGTGTCATTATCACTTACAAGTGGATCCATGGGGTCCCAAAATCGACCCAAAGATGCCCATGGTCGTCCATGTATCAACCAATAGGTTTAAGACACGTTTTAGGGTAATTTATTATTATTATAATATTATTTTTTTAACCCTTATTTACAGGATTTACCCTTAACCATGGTAAATAAAATATTTACCGCAGTAATTATTCAAAATGTCTAAAAATAAAAGTTACCTATTTACAAAATTTGAACATCCTGATTCCAAATATGGAATCCATTTTTCTAAATTCAAAACACAGAAGTGGCAGAAATTAATTTAAAATTAATTCCCGCTGTCAAAACAAAAATCGTGTTTTTAAGAGATAATAACTATCAAAAGATTGACACTTGTTTATGTTCGGTTTAATTGTAAAATTATGTCTAATGACCAACATTATATTAAATTGTAAAAATATATTCTAAATATACTTTAAAACCACTCAAATTCATAATTTATCACTATTAATTATTTTGATTAAAAAAGTTGTTTTTAATTAAAATTTAGTAATTTTCACTATTCATCAAAATATGAAAGTTATCCGAAAAGTACCAAAATTTCACCTTAGGCTAAATTCGATATTCCGAATCTAAAAATGAAGTCCATTTCAAAATATAAAATATATATAATTTCAAAATTTAGGTATTACTATTCATAACGGCTAGTTTGATCGGTTGTGGTGTGTGTTAAAACTCGACGTTGCGTACAACACACGCTACTGTTTTATTCAAAGGAAAGCGTACCGTGGAAGCTTGGGATGTTTCATTATAATTTTTTTTGATGTCTCCATTTAGTCAAAAAGCTTAAAATATTGTATTTAAAAAGGTTTCACTATCAAAAGTTGATAAAAGTGCAATACTGAAAATGAATCTGTTCTTGCATTATGACTAAGAAACTCATAATATGGATTCTAAAATTATAAGGATTATATAAAGTTAAAAATGTAGTTAATGCTATTCATGACCTCTTTTAATGGATTTTTTTTGGTAAGTCATGGTGCAATTGAACTCAGTGTTGCATGTAGTGCAAGTTATTGAATTATTTTGAAGAAATAACACACTATGAAATCTTGGGGTGTTACATCTGAGAATATTGATCAAGCCTCCTTTTTAACGGAATTACATTATCAGGTAATGAAAATGTCGGTAATAGTGCAATGGTCTTCAAAAGGGTTAGATTTAAATGCATACTAAATGACGCACATGGCCCATTTTCAGACAAAAATCCATAAATTCATAATGGAAGACACGATCCATTGTTGTTTATGATCAATTGTGGCCCACAGATGGTGGTATTTTTTATCCCAACCCTCAAGGTCAGCAAACCAGATCCGAAGAGTGGTGAATGTGGAGCTAGAACAACCCCATTCCTTAAGGATGGGGCCTTTTTAACATCAATGACCTCCTCCTTTGTAGAAATCAGTCTTTCCATGATTATGGGAGATACTGCAGGATGGGTCCTCCCAGTTTGATCCATCTCATGATCTGGTACCCTAATTAGGAACACATATGATTGAACTGTCTAGAGATTCCCTTCATATTATTATACACCAAAAATCTCCTAGGGTACAAGACAAGGAGAAGATGTGACAATCCAACCCAGTTTCAATAAAACCCAACACCCGAACTGATCTGTCACATACCTGAAGGGCATCCCCAATCCCCACGGGCTGGTGACAAGCAGCCGGGCATCGAACGACATAACCGAGGGAACGATTTTGCCCAAAATGAACGAACACAAAATAAATATATAGATAAAATAAGAAACAATGAAATAATAACAAATATAGATATTCCCTAACTATAAAGAAAATAGAAGAAACAGAACAACAAAAACAATAGCTAAAAACTCCAAAAGACAAGTCTGGTGGTAAGGGATTCAAAACCAAAATGTTAATTCAAAGATGGCGTGGATGAACTCCAACCATCCCACCACCAGCTACCCATATTAGCTAACATGAACCTTGCTTTCTCATTGTGGCATTGTGCCTTTCCCTACACTAGAATACAAAAAAAGTTCTACGCACCACCGAATCAGCGCACAAAGTGTGAGCTAACAGGCTTAGTAGGATACCACCCAGGTGTTCTATAACAAGTATCTGTATAAAAAATCATCTATGCTCATTTTTAAAAATAAAACATGGCATGATAAGCAGTAAAAATATTTTTATAGAAAACATGGTAAACATTCTCTTTTCCATGGTTCTAGAAAAATAAGGTATATCAGTTTCAAAGCACATTTTTCCATATCATTTTTTGCAAGCATAAACATGCACATCACGGCTAGCTCAGAAAGCACGTAAATAAAAAATAGACTAGAAAGTATCACAACAATAAGGAATACTATAGGTCTAGGAAATAGACTACTCATACCAAAATAATTAAGTTCACAAAACTGATCCTAGAACAATTGGCCTAGGAAGAAGAGGAAACCCCTAAGAGTAATCCCCCCCAAAATTTCAATATTGGTCTCTGAGAACAAGAGGCCTAGAGAATAGAAAAAATACCCAAGAAAATTATCATTGATAATCACAAATCAATGGAAGATGGCCTCAAGCTAAACCTTCCAGCTAAGTTCCCAAGGTAATCCTTGTGCTCCTTTTGAAAATTGTATTTCAATTCTTTTAAAAAAAATACAAAACCATTTATAATCTAATTATCAATTGTCATGGAAAACCCATATTTATTTCAAAAACCTTTTTTAACACACACTAACAATCATGGAAATTTCATAAATAAATATATAAAGAAATATAAATCATTCTCGTTATCATAGGCTAGAGATGGAACCACCTACCTCAATGTTTGGGTTGCACAATCCTACAACAGAATCCAAAAGGAATGAAAGCCAACAACACCTTCAACGAAGGCCCTCAATAACCAACATTCAATTAACCAAAACTAGCCATGGAACGAACTTCAAGACAATATCTCATAACAGATCTTGATAAGTATAACAAGAAACATCCAATTTGGATTAATGAATCTGATAATGCAAGGCTAGAGTGATATCACGATCAACCGCAAGGAAGAACTAGAAAGAACACTTACCCGGAGAGATGAACCATAGAATAAATGATGAACATGAGTCGATAAGATTGATCCATAAGACTTTGAGTCTCTAAATAATTCACAAGAACTTCCTTAGGTAGAGAGCCACATGTGTTGGAGAGAAAAGTATCGGGAAAACCTCCCAAACGTGTGACTTTATCCTCAGCACGGGCCTTGTCACGACCTGTACGCCTTGGTCACGAAGTTTAGGATGCACTGGATAAGTAAACAGAAAAACTAGTCACCTTAGGTTAAAAATCCCCTATTTAAACCATACATGATGTGCACCTAAGTTACATGGTGTGTACCACCTCACGGCATGATCTCCCCATTCACAGCATGATCTACCAATCCATGACATGAAACAAGAACCAAGTACACAATGTTTACTTCATGTACACAATGTGTAACTATTCTAAAGTCTACAATAAACCCATAAAAATCAAATAAAAGTATTTTAAAACTATAAAGGTGCTTATAAAAAGGGAAAACATACCCGATCAACATTGCAGGATGTTACAAACTCCCCACCATAAGGACCTTTCATCCCCAAGAAGTCATGTGGAAGATGTACTCCCTAGAAAAAGATGAGGTCACTACTCCCTCATCAATAACTCACGTTCCCAATTCTCATGAGAATCCAATCAATGTTTCTATAGAACTATGACCAACAAGAACAACTTCCTACACAATACTTTCATCGGAGAGTCAATGTTCTCCATTGGTTTCTCCAAAACAGAAGTTTCTAGTTCTAAATAAATTTCTTCCCAACTCAGAACATGAGTGGAATCATGTGGATAATTCCTGAGATGTGATATTTTGAAAACATCATGACTGTTCGTAAACTGAGCAAAATTTTCAAACCAATAAGCAACTTTCCCACACTTTTTAGTAATCTCAAATGATCCAACATATCTTGGAGCCAATATTCCTTGTTTTCTAAGCTGACTGTGACCCAAATGAGGGGAAACATTCAAGAAAACCCATTCACCAATAGACAACTCCAAAGGATGATGTTTCCAATCTGTATACGATTTTCGTTGACTCTGGGCTGTAACTAGATGTTGTCACACTTTATGAATCTTTTCTGATGTCTCCTGAATGATACTTTGTCCAACCAAAGATACATCATCCACATATGACCAAAAAAGTGGTGATCTTCATGGGAAACCATACAACACCTCGAAAATATCCATTCTGATTGATGACTTATAAATATTGTTGTAAACAAACTCAACCAGTCTTAGATGGCTATCCCACAATCCACCGAAATCTAAGATGCATTCACAAAGCATATCCTCTAGGATCTGAATTACACACTCCGTCTGGCCATCTATATTTTGATGGTATGTTTTTCTCAACATGACCTGAGTCCCCAATTTCTCTTAATGTCCCCTCCAGGACCGTGAGGTTAACATAGGATCCCTATATGAAAAAACAACGAAGGTACTCCCATGTAACCTCATGATCGTCTTCACATATATCTTACCCAAATAATCAACTTTAGTAGTTTCTTTGATCATAATGAAGTGAGAAGACTTCGTCAACTGATTAATAACCACTGAGATAGCATATTTACCTCGAGTAATCCATGTAAACCCAACAAAAAAAATTCAAGGACACCTCATCCCACTTCAAAACCAGCACCGAGAGAGGCTAAAGAAAACTAGAGGGCTTCACGTTCTCTGCCATTATCTGTTGGAAGGTGTAACAGTGGGACACACAATATACAATGTCAGGCTTAATACCCAGCCACCAGAAGCTTACTATCATGTCATAATAAATCTCTTTAGATCCAGGATGAACATCCCATAAAGAGCTATGACAATAAAATAATACTAAACTTCTCACAGATGCTGGGATGACCACTCGATTTCGGAAGTGAAGTATGCCATCTGAACAAAGATACCAACTGGGAACTATCTCCCCACCATAAAGGTTTTCCTGAATCTTCTAAAACTAATCATCGTGTTTTAAAATTTTAATATAGACTCTAGGGGAGAAAATGATAACTGAACACTAGTTAGAACCATACATGTGATGTCCTCTCTATCATCTAAGTGAAACGGAGCGAAAATCCCCTTAATATTCCACTATTCATTCGATCCCAGAACAGCTTTTGACGGTACCTTCCAGCTTAGATTGTCTGCAAAAATATTCCCTATACCTAGGGTGTATGCAATGAAAAGTAAAATGTCTGAAGGTATTCTATCCATTTCCTCTATTTGAGATTCAAGTACTTTTGTGAAAAGATATATCACATACACTTATGATTAGAAAAGACCATGAACTTATTCCCAAAAAGATAGTACTGCCAATATTTATGTGCATGCAACACTAAAACAAGCTCTAAATCACGAGTTGCATAGTTCTTCTCATGTGGATATAGTTGATGAGAGCTGTAAGCTACGACATGATCATCCTACATCAGCACGCATCCAAAACAAGTACTAGATGCATCATAAAACACCATGTACCCCTTATTGGGATCAGGTAAGATTAGAACATGTGTTGATGTTAGAATTCATTTTATTTCATCAAAGGAATACTGAAACTTCACATCCCATGAAAATTTCACCACTTTATTAGTAAGATCATACAAAGGTGATGCCATCTTAGAGAAATCCTTGAAGAACCGTCAGTATTATCCAACAAGACCAAGGAAGCTTCATATCTCAAATACATTATGTTGTTCCTTATAAGACAAAACACCTTTTAAATTCTCTTAATCAAATGATAATCCATGCTAAGATATTATGTTTCCCAAGAACTTCACTTCCCGAATCCAGAAACATCATTTTGAATGTTTTCCATAGAGAACATAATTTCATAGAATCTAGAGAAACAAACATAGATTATTCTAATACTCATTTTCAGACATAGAATAACCAGAATATCAACTATGAAACCACCAAAAAAGTGTCATGATATTGGTGGAATATCTTATTCATCAATGCCATAAAAACCGAAAGAGTGTTAGTCAGAACGAAAGGCATCACAAGATATTCATAATGGATATACCTACTCTTGAAGGGAAGCTTTGGTATATCAGACATCTCGACTCTGAGCTGATGATAACCTGATTGAAGATTAATCTTTGAGAACCAATTTCATACCTTCAAATAATCAAACAAATCATCCACATGTGGGAAAGGGCATATGTTCTTAATTGTTACCCGATTTAGTTTCCTATAGTCCACACATAACCGAAGTGAACCATATTATTTCTTGGAAAAGAGCATAGGGGATTCCCAAGGAGAAACACTAGGGAATACAAAAACATCCTCTAATAGGTCTTCATACTGAATCTTGAGTCCTTTCAACTCTGCAGGTGCCATATGGTAAGAAGGAATTGATATCGGCTACGTACCTTTCACCAGGTCAATCGTGAACTCTACCTCTCTCTCTAAAGGAATACCAGATATGTTGTCTGGGAAAACGTCAAGAAAGACTCAAAATACTACAGTAAGACCCTAAATAGAAGAAATGTCATTGGGATCAAACACAATGAAAGACAAAAACCTCATGAGCTTTAGGTGGGAAGGCCCTGCACGGCCTGATCTAAGATCCCACTCTCCCTGAAACACAAATGATCTCCCATCAGCAGCATGAAACAAAATGTGCTGATTATAACAATAAACCTCAACATGATGAGTGATAAATCAATCCATACTGATGATGACATTAAACATATCCAGATCAAGAACGAGAAAATTCTAGACCAACAACATGTCAGCTATCATGAAAAAATAAGAAGGACACCAGAACCCATGCTCTTTCTTCTTGCCAATAGGTGTCACTAAATCCATTGTAAAGGGTATAAGTTCCATTACAAGTTCAAGAATATCAAAAAACATGAAGATATAAATGAGTGGAAGGCACTAGTATCAAACAAAATAGTTGTTACTGAAGCTACAATACGGAGTGTACCTATCACTATTGTTAGATGTGCATCAACTTCCATTGGACACTCATCTACTTCATGTAAATAAGTCACTCCATAGGCCTATAGATGGAGCTCTATAGTCTTTGAAGCTTATAACTACATCGAAGTCACCTTTGGACCCGAAGAAACCTGGCCATAATGGGCCATATTCATGGCCTGAAAGAAACATTCTAGATGACCAACACCTCCACAACTATTACATGTCTTCGTGGACATAGGACAAGAACATATGTTGTGACCCCTCATGCCGCACTAGTAGCAAGTAATAGGCACACTGCTCGCTGCAAAGGATGGTGAAAAGAAGTCTCACTACTGGCATCCACCTCCACCACTCTTGAGAAAGTCCTTCCACTTCCTCTTCTTCCCATGCATGCCACTGAAGCTATCTCCAGTTGAAAGTGAAGTGGTCGTAAAGATGAACTTTCCTGCCATGTCCATCTCTACCATCATTTCTATGTCTACTGTCTCCATATTGATATAAATATTAATCATGAACACATGTGATATACTTTCCGATCGCAAACTCTGTAGGTACATCTTCGCCTTCAGCTAGTCATTATTTACCACGTCCAGAGAAAAAATAGACAATCTCTACAAACCAGTTGGTGTATGCCAATACCGAACGCTCTCCCTACTGCAATGACAGTAACTCTAGGGATTTTACCAACATCAGAGACTCTAGAAAAAACATTTGAAAGAATAGGGTTTTGAAACCCTTCCAATCCAAGCCCACATGTCTGTCTAGCTAGACCATAGAGTCCCACCAACGCTTTCCAGAACCCTTGAGTTTAAACACTGCACACTTCACCCGGATATTCTCATGTGTCTCCAAAAATTCAATAAATTGATCACTCATATCCAGCCAATCCTCCAACTCTTGAGGTTTACTCACCCCTTTAAAGGACGGTGGATTCTTGTACAAGATCTCCTGTGATCGATCTCTTTCCCCTTTATCTCCTAGATGTTCCTCATACACTGTGTTCTAAACTCATGGAACATATTAATCAACGACACAGACTTCTCATATGATCATCTCGATGACATTCTGATCCATAGGTGGATTCCTTTGAGGAGTATCAGCTACACCTTCTTGAGGAACTTGTGGAAGAAATCTCAGAGGCACACTGCTGCACACTGAAACATAAGAATGTTTAGACACCAAAAAAATCTCAGTTCAAACTAGAAAACCCATAAGAAGAAACTGAGGTCTTAAAAGAAATAAAACCAATAGTAGAGACACATATCCCGACATCCCATGGTAGCTAGAGTCTCATTACAATGAGAGCTGTCCGGACACTCATTGCAACGTACCTATCAAGTCCTGAAAATACTATCCCCAGTCTTGTCAACATCCTAAGAAAATATTTTTGAGGAAAAACCTCCTCTGATACCAAACTGTTACAAACCAACCCGATTTCCCTGAAACCCGGCACCCGACCCGATCCGTCACATATCCGAAGGGCTTCCCTAATCCCCATAGGCTGGGGACAACCACTTGTTCATTGAACGTCAAAACTAAGGAAATGATTACTTTCAAACTGAATGACCACACACATATATATAGAGCAAAGAAGAAATAACAGAAGACTAACAAATATATATATGCCATAACTTTAAGGAAAATAGAGGAAACAAAACAACAAAAACTATAGCTAAAAACACCAAAAGACAAGTACAACTGCAAGGTACTAAAAACCAAACAACTATTCCAATTATAGAATGGATTAAATCCAACCATCTCACCAATAGCTACCCATCCTAGCTAACATTAACCTCACCACCTCACTACGGTGCCTTGCGTTCCCCTACACTAGAAGACAAACTAAGGTCTACGCACCACCGAATCAGTGTGTAGGGTGTGAGCTAATAGGATCAATAGGATCCCACCCAGGTGTTCCATAACAAGTCTCTATATAACAAATCTTTTATACTCATATTTAAAAATGAAACATGGCATGATATGCAGTAAAGCAGTTTTATAGAAAACATGGTAAACATTCTCTTTTCCACAATTCTAAACAAAAGCAGGTATATCAGTTTCAAAGCACATTGTTCCGTATCATTCTACATAGGAATAAACATGCACATTATGGATAACTCATAAATCCAAGAAATACAAAACAGAATCATAGGTATCATAAAACGACGGAATACTACTGGTCTAGGAAACATACTACTCATACCAAAATAATCAAGTGCACAAAACTAATCCTAGAACAATGGTCCTAGTAAGCAGAGGAAATCCCCAAGATTAATCCCCCCAAAATTTCAATATCGGTCTCCTAGAACAATAGGCCTAGGGAACATAGGAAATCCCCAAGATAAACCTCCTTGATAATCACAAAGAAATGGAAAATGGCTTCAAGTTAAACATTCCACCTAAGTACCCAAGGTAACCCATGTGCTCTTTTTCAAAATTCAATTTCAATGCTTTGAAAACTATTCAAAACCATTTATAATCCATTTTTAAAATTATAGGGGAAAACCATTTTTCTTTCAAAAACCATTTCCAACACTCATAAAAAATCATTCCAATTTCATAAATCAATTTATAAAGAAATTGAAATCAGGATCATTATCACATGCTAGGGATGGAACCACTTACTTCAATGTTCAGGCGACACATGCTGAAAACAGAATCCAAAAACAATGAATCCCAACAACGTCGTCAATGAAGGCCATCAAGAACCAATGTCCACTTCCCCACAAATGTCCAAGGAAAGCACTTTGAGATAATATATCATGACAGTTCTAGATGAGGACAAAAAGAAACATCCAACTTGGATCAGCGAATCTGATAACGGAAGTCTATAGAACTATCATGATCAATCACAAGGAAGAACCATAGAGAAAAATTACCAGGAGATACACAACATAGATGAAACAATGAAAAAGTGTTGATCAGATCTATCCAGAAGATGTTGAGTCTCTCAATGATGCACCAGAATTACATTAGGTCAATAGCCACATGTTTTGAAAAGAAAAGGTCTGAGAGAATGACCCAAACACATGTCTTTATTCTAGGCGTGGGCCATGTCATGACATGTAGGCTACTCTAGAAAAGTCTGACAAAAAACCCATAACCTCATGTTAAAAATCCACTATTTAACCACTACATGAGGTGTACCTTAGATACATGGCGTGTACTAGCTCACAGCGTTATCTCCCTATTCGTGGTGTGATCTCCCAATTCACAGCATGAAACCAGCACCATGTATGTGATGTGCACTTTAGGTACACAATGCATACCTATTCTACAGTATAATGTAAACACATAAAAATCACATAAAAGGATTTTAAAACTAGAAAGGTGTTTAGAAAAATTGAAAACATACCCAATCAAGGTAATGGGATGTTAGAAACTTTCCTTCATAAGAACTTTCCATCCCCAAGAAGTCATGTGGAAGATGTACTCCCTGAAAAAAATGAGGCCACTACTCCCTCATCAACAAATTTAATTCCCAACTCTCACGAGAATCTGATCATTATTTCCATATAAATCTATCCAAAAAAATAGACTTGCTACATAATGATTTCATCTGAGATTCCACGATCTCCAATGGTTTCACCAAAATAGAATTATATGCTTCTAACTCAATTTCTTCACAACTCATAAAATGAGTTGGATTAGGATGATACTTCTTGAGGTGTGATATGTGGAAAACAACATGAATGTTTTTCAACTGATCATTCAATGTTAACTGATATGCAACCTTCCCAATCCATTCAATAAACTCAAATGGTCCAACAAATCTTGGAGCCAACTTTCCTTGTTTTTTGAGATGATAATGACCTAACCGAGGAGAAAAGTTCAAGAAAACCCAGTCACCAATGGAAAACTCCAAAGGATGATGCCACTGATGTGCATAATATTTCTATAAACTCTAGGTTGTAACCATAAGTTTTCACACTTCTTGTATCATTACCATTGTCTCCTGAACGAGACTTGTTCCAACCAAATATACTTCACCAACCTCTTCCCAACAAAGAGGAGATCTGCACGAGCAACCATATAATTCCTCAAAAAGATCCATTCTGAGTGACGACTGGTAACTGTTGTTGAAAAAAACTCAACCAGTACCAGATGGCTATCCCATGATCCATTGAAATCCAAGACGTAGGCACGAAGCATATCCTCTAGGATTTGAATTACACATTCTGTCTGGCCATCTGTCAGTGGATGGTATGATGTTATCAACTTGACCTGATCCCCCATTGCATCTTAAAGAACCCTCCATAACATTTAGGCAAACATATTATCCTTATATGAAACAATGAAATGACTCCCATGCAACCTCATGGTATCATTCACATATAACTTACCCAGATCTTCAACTTTAGTGGTGTCTTTGATAGGAATGAAGTGAGATGACTTCTTCAACCGATCAACAACTAACCAGATAACATTTTTCCATTAGGGTGTCTATGGAAACCCAACAAAAAATCCATGGAAACCACATCCCCCTTCCAAACCATCTCTGGGAGCGGCTGAAGCAAACCATAGGGTTTCAAGTGCAATGGATTTATCCTTTGGTAGGTGTAATAGCGAGAAACACAATTTTCAATGTCATGCTTCATACCTGGCCACCATAACCTTCTTCTCATGTCATAGTACATATTTGAGAGCCTAGATGAATGACCCATGAATAGATATGATAGTCAAACAATATTAAACTTCTCACATATACTGGTATGACAACTCGATTTCCAAAGTTATGTATGCCATCTGAAGAAAAAGACCAACCAGAAACTGTCTCCCCACTATAATGGTTTTCCCAAATCTTCTGATACTCATCATCTTATTGTTGACCTTTCAAGATAGACTCTAAGGGAGACGATGATAACTGAACAGTGGTCAAAACCAATCCTGTTTCAGCCTCCAGTGTGTCCAAGTGCACCTGAGATACAATCCCCATAAGATTCCACTCTTCCTTCGATTCCAGAACAACCTATGGAAATACCTTAATGCTTAGATAATATGTAGAATCATTCCATTTCCCTGGGGTGTAAATGATATCGAAGTCAAATGTATGAAGGTATTCTATCCATCACCTCTGTCTAAGATTCATGTACTTCTAGGAAAAGATATAGCTCAGACTCTTATGATCAGAGAAGACTATGAACTTCTCCACAAAGAGATAGTTCCACCAATATTTAAGCGCATGCATCACCACAATAAGCTATAAATCATGAGTGGGGTAGTTATTATCATGTGGTTGGAGTTAGAGAGATATGTAAGCTACCACATAATCATCCTACATCAGAACGCATCCCAAACCAGTATCAGATGCATAAAAAAACACCATGTACCACTTACCAGGCATAGGTAAGATCAGAATAGGTGCTGATGTTAGACGTTGTTTCAGTTCATCAAAGGAATATTGAAACTTTGAATAACATGATAATTTCACTGCTTTCATATCAAGATATGTCAAAGGTCACACCATGTTAGATAAATCCTTGATGAATCATTGGTAGTATCCAGCAAGACCAAGGAAGCTTCGTATCTCAAAGACATTTTGTGGTTTCTTCCAGAAAAAAAAACAAATTTTACAATCTCTGGATCAACTTATAAGTCATGCTCAGAAATTTTGTGCCGCAAGAACTTCACTTCTCAAACCGAGAAACTACATTTTCAAATCTTTACATATAGACGGTGATTTGTCAAAATCTCTAAAAGAAAACATTGATAGTACCCGTGCTCACGCTCAGACATTGAATAAACAATAATATCATCAGCGAAAACTACCACAAAAGTGTCAAGATATTGGTGGAATATCTGATTCATCAAGGCCATAAAAACTACAGGAGCATTATTTAGACAGAAAGGAATCACAATATATTCATAATGGACGCACCTACTCCTAAAGGGAATATTTGGTATATCAGACTCCCAAGCTCTGAGCTGATGATAACCCGATCAAATATTCATCTTTGAAAACCAATTTTCTCCCTTCAACTGATAAAAAAAATCATCCACATGACGAAAAGGGTATCATTTCATAATATTTACCCGTTTTAGCTTCCAATAGTCTACAAATAACTGAAGTTAACCATCCACTTTATTGAAAAATGGAATAGGGGATGCCCAAGGTGAAACACAAGGGAGAACAAAACCATTCTTTAATAGGTATTCCAACTGAATCTTGAGTTTTTTCAACTCCGCTGGTGTCATACGGTAAGAAGGAATCAATATCAGCTGCGTACCTTACACTAGGTTAATCGTGAACTCTACTTATCTCCCTTGAAGAAGAAAAAAAGAAGTCATCTAGGAAAACGTCCGGAATGTCTCGAAAAACAAAAGGAAGATCCTCAATAAAAGAAACATCATCAAGATCAAACAAAATGGTAGACAAAAAACTCTCAATATCATTGTGGAAAGGCCCTACATGACCTGATCTAGGATCCCACTCACTCGGAAACACATGAGAGCTCCCATCGGTTGTAAAAAACAAAACACACCGATGATAACAGTCAAACATAGCTTGATGAGAGACAAGGAAATCCATATCGATGATGATGTGAAATAGTTCTAGATCAAGAAAAAGAAAATCCCAGACCAACTTTGTGTTAGCTATAATGAAAAAACAAGGACACCGAAACCCCTGTTCTTTCCACTTCCCAAGTGATGTCGTGAAATACATTATAAAGGGAATATGTTCCATTGGATGTTTAATTATATTAATAAAATGTATAGATAAAATAAAGTGGGAGGAACCAGTATCAAACAAAGAATTAACTACTAAAGCTACAATGGGGAGCGTACCTCTCAATGATTTTATACCAATTTCAACATCAATTGGACACTCCTCTACTACATATAAATGCTTCACTCTTGAGGCATTTGGCGGTAGCCCTATAGTCCTTTAATCTTCTGACTACACCAAAGTATCCTTTGGAGCCGACAAACCCTAACCATAATGGTGCTTATACATGGACTGATGGAAACTTTGTAGATGACCAACACATCTAAAACTATTACACGTCTTCATGGGTATAGGACAAGAACGTCAGGTGTGACCTCCCTTGCCGCATTGGTATCACTTCATAGGTGCACTGCCAGCTACAACAGATAGTGTAGAGAAGGATCTCTTTTGAGAACCACCTACACCAATCCTGCAATGGTCCTTCTACTTCCTCTTCTTCCCATACATGCCACTGAAGCAATCACCAGTTAGAAGAGAAGTGGTGGTAAATCTGAGCCTTCCTTCCATGTACATATCTACCATCATTGCTCTGTCTACTGTCTCTGCAAAAGCAGAAATGTTCAACATGAACACCTATGATCTAATGTCTTGTCTCAAGCCTCGTAGGTACTTCTACGCATTCAGATGGTTGTTCATTACCATGTTTAGAGAAAAATTGACAAGCTCAGAAAACTGGTTGGTGTATGCAGACACCGAACGATATCCCTGCTACTATGATAGGAACTGCAGAGATTTTTACAACATCAGAGACTCTGGAAAAAACTGTTGAAAGAACATGGTTTTGAATCCCTTCTAATCCAAGCCCACATTTCTATCTTCCTGGACCATACAGTCCCACCAACAATTTCTAGAACTCTCAAGTCGGAATACCACACACTTCACCCTAATATTATCAGGTGTCTCTAAGATGTTGAATACTTGATCGATATTTTCCAACCAATCCTCTTCCTTTTGAGGTTTAGTCATCCCTTTAAAGGATGGTGGATTCTCACATATGAAATCTCATGATCGATCTCTTTCCCCTTTAGCTCATGGATGTACCTCATCCACAACATTCTGAACTCGCGGAACTTCTTGATCAACAAAAAAGACATCTCATATGATCATCTCAATAAGAGTTTGATCCACATGTGGATTTACTTAAGGAGCATCAGCTGTATCTTCCAGAGGAACCTGTGGAAGACATCTCGGAGGCATATTACTGCTCATCGAAACATAAAAATGACAAGACACCAATAAATTCTTAGGTCAAACTAGAAAACCCATAAGCAGAAATTGAGATCTTTAAAAGAAAAATAGCAACACTAGAGACACATATCCATACATCCTATGGTAACTTGAGTATTGTTATGACAAGAGCTAGCTAGGCACTCATTGCAACAAAACTCTCAAGTCCCAACAATCCTATCTCCAGTCTAACAAAAATCCCATGAAAATATTCTTCAGGACATACCTCCTATGATGCAAAACTATAAGGAACCGAACCAATTTCCCTGAAAACTAGCACCCGACCCAATATGTCAAATATCCAAAAGGCGTCCCCGATCCCCATGGGATAGCGACAAGCACCTGGGCATCAGATGACAAAAACGAGGGAATTATTTCTCCAAACATGAACATCCACACATCATATATATTGTTTAAAGAAGAAACAATGGAAGACTAAAATAAATATATTCCATAACTGTAAGGATTATAGAGGAAATAGAACATCAGAAACAGTAGCTGAAAACTCTAAAATACAAGTTCTACTACAAGGGACTGAAAAACCAAAAAACTAATCCAATGATGGTGTGGATGAACATCAACCATATCATGACCAGCAACCCAAACCAACTGACATGAAACTCACCACCTCACTACGACGCCTTTCCATTCCCTATACTATAAGAAAAAAAAGGTCTACGCACCACTGAAGTAGTGCACAAGGTGTGAGATAACATGATCAGTAGGATCCGATCAAGATATTTCATAACAAGTCTCTGTATAACAAATCATATATGTTCATTTTTTAAAATAAAACATGGCATGATAAGAAGTAAATTTTTTTATAGAAAACTTGGTAAAAATTATTTTTTCCACAATACTAAAAAAACAATAAAGTATATCAATTTCAAAGATAATTTTCCATATCATTTTCAACAAGCATATAGATGCACATCAAGGCTAACTTAGAAAGCCAATAAATACAAAACAGAAGAACATGAATCACAATACCAAGGAATAATATAGTTCTAGGTGGAATACTAAACTTACTAAAATAATCAAGTTCACAAAACTAATCCGAGAACAATGGGCCCAAGAATAAGATAAAAACCTCAAGAGTAATCCCCCCAAAATTCCAATATTGATCTCCTATAACAATGGGCGAATAGAATAGAAGAAATCCTCAAGAAAAACCTCTTGGATAATCATGAAGAAATGGACAATAGACTAAAGCTAAACCCTCAACTTATGTACCCAAGGTAACCCACATTCTCCTTTTCAAAATTCAAATTCAATTATTTGAAAACCATTCAAAACCATTTATAACCCATTTATCAAAATCCAGGGAAAATCAATTTTTATTTCAAAGCCCTTTTTCAGAAGAAAAAAATAATGATTCCAATTTCATAAATCAATTTATAAAGTAATATAAATCAGGATCATTATCATAGGCTAGAGACAGAACCACCTACCTCAAATTTTGGGTCACACATGACCACAATGGAATCTAAAATCAACATAACCCAACAATGTCGTCAACCATGTCCCTCAAGAACCAACGTCTGCTTCACCACAACTATCCAAGGAATAGCCTTTGATACAAGATATCATGACAGATCTAGATGAGGAAAACAATACACATCCAACTTGGATCAAAGAATCTGATTACTCAAGGCTAGAACATTATCATGATCAATTACAAGGATCAACCAGAGAGAACACTTACCTAGGGAGATGTAACATATAAGAAAAGATGAAACAGAGCTTATCGGATTAATCCAAAAGTTGGTTTGTCTCCTAAAAACACACCAAAACTACCTTAGGTTGATAGTCACAAGTTTTGGAGTGAATAGAACCAAGAAAAACACCTGAACTAGTGACATTAACCTAGGTGCGGGACGTGTCATGATGTGTACCCCTTGGTCAGGACGTGTAGGCCACACTGAATAAGTACACCAAAAATCATACCGACTTAGGTTAAAAATACTCTATTTAACACCTACATGAAATGTAACTCAGGTACACAGTGTTTACTAGCTCATGAAGTGATCTCCCCATTCACAGCGTGATCTCCCAATCCACGACATGCATCCAACACCAAGTACACGACGTGTACTTCAGGTACACAGTGTGTACCTATTCTGCTGTCTACAATAAACCTAGAAAAATAACATAAAATAATTATAAAACTAGAAATGAGATTACAAAAATAAAAAACATACATAATCAAGGTAATGGTATGTTACATAAGATGAGGCCCCATGGAGGGCATAGAAGGAGACAGTCATCTATAGAAATTGATAGATTTACTGCTATGCATTACACATAAGTGAATGTCATTAATAACACCCTTGATGAATTTATAGAATATGAATCCAAGTTGAAGGAGGATGTTCTGGTTCATAATTTTTTTTACACTGAAACAACTAAAGGAGGCATCTCTACGTGAAAAAAACCTACCCTAAATCTGGAATTCCCTAAAATACTCCAACATTACCTCCTAAAAAAGAATCCAATAGGGAAAATGGTAATGGTCAAACTATACCTCACCTACCTTCATAGGAGGTTAATCCCATTTCTTTAGAGGAATGATTTTCTTATAATGGGGAAGATATGAAATAATTGAATAGAATCTATGTAGAAATATTCTGAGTTAGCATTCTTGATGGATATAATCTATAAGGAGATTGTCAACTCAACCTCCTAACTAGAGTACCTCAACATAGAGGGTTCATAGAAATAATAGAAGTGGATCTGGAACACCCAATCAATGTGGGATACCAACCACCAATATACTTGGATCCCATAGAACCTAATCAATAATTCCTTCCATTGGGTGAAAACTCATAATAGGGTATGGAACATCCTTACTCAAATGGACCTATGGGATACCAATGGAAGATACCAACAATACCACCACACATAGATCTACTAGCTACTATTCATGTGCACGATTTGGCCCATCCCAACATTCCTTGAGGGCTCATGATCACACTTGAGTCACCCACTACTTGATTGGAATCCATAAAGGAATAGAGAGCACAAATATTACCAGAAAAGAACCTTACCCAGAATTGGTAGATCCAAAACACCCCACCAAAATTTGAGAATCCAACATTTCCCATTTTTAATAGCATGGGAGACCTGGGGAAGCATTTTATGTGTTTCCTCCCTCACTGTGATCCCATGATGGGGACACCTAAAGAATAAGAGGCAGTGAAACTCAGGGGATTCATGAATTCACTTAAAATGAATCCTCTTATAGTACACAAGTTTGAAGGATCAGTCAATTATAGGGTGGGAATACATCCTATAGAACATTATCCTACAGTTTAGCTTAAAACTGTAGAAGAAAAAAGTCCTATATATGTCAAACTTAAAATAACAGGTGAATGAATGGTTATCAGATTTAATTGCTTGTTGGAGTGGATTTACATACCCTATAATCCTACTAATCCCTCAAGAAGACTTATTTCCCATATTTATAGCGAATCATCATGATGACTTCCACACACCATTGATTCCTACAAAATATATAGGTGAGTTTCAGGACCTTTCTACAATCACTCAAAAATTAGAGGAATATATTGTAGATACTGAGAGAATATCCTAACTAATTACATAATGTTAGGGAAAGAGAATATGATAACTAAAGGATACCAGTGTTACACTTAAGTAGGCCCATGTAACTGCTCCTAATATAAACATCACACCACATTATGCAGATGAACCACCTGAGTGTTAGAAATAACACCCACCCCATCTGGATGATCAAAGAGAGAAGAGGAGAAAATATTTTATGGAGATAAAAACAAGGTATATTATTTCTGAAATTACTATGTATCTGGATAATTCATTTTAACATTGGAAAAAATGTAATAATGTTACAAAAGCCTAGGAATCCAAGAAAAGAGGGCAACAAAGATCACCGAAATTATTTCCCCTTCCATCAAGTGCAGTGTCACAAAATCCCATCATTTTTAAATGACCTCCTACAAATGATGGTGGAATCCAGGCGTAAAGATGAAGAATTTACATAATCAAATAACATGTGTCTCAACCACCAATCTAGAAGAAGAGAATGAATGAAAAGAAGTTAACAGTAAGGGTATGAAGATGTTTTGAAACTGGATGTTAAGAAAAAAGATCAATGAAAATCATGATATCCTTGTAGAATAGTGGAAGTATCCAACGGTGCCACTGAATTCTTCTACTACATGACAACCAAATTTATTGATAGCTAAGTCCTCCGAAAGTCGGTCCTCCAACAAGCGACATGGCAGGAAGGGTAAGAAGAAAACACAAGAAGAAGAGCTCATGTGAAGTCTTAAGTTATCCTTTAACATAGTATACTTCATTCTAAATATCTCAAAATAATGGGTATCACTCAACCAAATGGTATAACAATATTCGACTCACCAGAAAAAATCATCATAGGATGAAGAGTTGATTTTCAAATCCATTAATTTCATTCACTTAATGGTTACCTTCTCAGATGATGAGTGTGATTATGAAAATTAATTCTCAATACATGATTGGGGATATGGAGGATGTGGCTATCAGGGTCGATAATACATGTAAATATACGACCGTGAAGAGAGAAATTACTCTAACCACATCTCTTCTTAAAACGTCTACATGGCCAAAATGTGTGTAAAAGATCTCCAGTGAGGTACGAAGGAGAAAGGATGTTCCCCCATATATGAAAGGGTATTACTTGACATGAAAATAAGAGAAGCTTGGTTGGAAGATATGTAACCTCCAAATGAACCTTGTCATGTAGGAATACATATCCATTCTAATCCATCAAGAGAGTAAGAACATTCAATTCCTGTTCCTAGGGCTGCTCTTTCCACAACAAGTAATGTAGCTCCTAACCCATATTTAAAAATCATCCCCATAATGGGAATCAGAGACCTCGGAACCATAAATATAATGTTTTGAAAAACTAACCTCTGTTCTAGATATGATGTCTATCAAGGACGCCTTGAGTATATCAAATTCTCTTTGGGTTATAGAAGATTTCTCAAGCCCTCGAGAGTTTAGAGTCGAAGTTGCTACTTCTAAAGTATATCATGCAGAAAATGATCCAAAATAATGACACAAAATAATCTCTTTCACTCAACAGTATAGAGATAACATCATACAGGGACACGTAAGACCCATATATATAGTTGATAAGATAAATGACATTGATATACGATGAATCTTTATTGACAATGGCTTAGGGGTCAACCTCATTATAGTTTGGAACCATCTCCAAATATGTTTCAATAAATATCACCTTCCCTCCTATGATATAATTTTATATGTTTACGATAAGAGTGGGAAAAATCCCCTTGGAGAAATCAAACATAGAACTCATTAAGAGGATATTTAGTCTTACACATAATTCATGGTTATTAAGAAGGATAAAACCTCCAACATTATACTAGGAAGAACATGGCCACATCAGCATACTATAATTAATTATTCATTCCATCAATGCCTTTAATATTGTTTGAATTTCCAAATTGGGGAATTTTAGGGTGACACATCCCCATTCAAATCCTTTGAGTCATTGTACATTGACACAATATTCTAGCATAAGGATGGAAACAATACATGGATTTTGATGCCACTTGCATCAGTTCCCCATATTTTTTTTGATATGACTCTAGTAAACCCTTCCATTCATCATGGTGAAGAGTTTATGATGGCCATAAATCAAATCAAATAGGTATCCCTAAACGTGAACAAACATCCAACAATATCTATGATGTCAGTTGTGACAACTAAACCCAATAGAACTAATAAAGTTGTCAACTCTTCAAGCAGTAATGAAATCCTAGATGAAAATATCACCATTCCATCATCAAATCATAATAGAATCCTTGATCTATCATCTAAGCTGGAGTAATCTATCATAAAAATGGTAGAAAGAGAAAATGATAATTCTAAATCCATCATCTACCCAATAAATTTCCAAAAAGGGATCATGACACTAATTGAGGTAGAAATAGTGGATTCATCCTCCAAATTTATGAATCACAACTCCTACCCTATCCATGAAAAACTCACTTTATTACCTAAATCCAAGGAAAAGGTGAAAGAGGTAAAGCATGTGGAAGAGGAAGAGGAGGAATAACTTTAGGATTCCACTCTAGGATTTGAGGAGGGAGTCTCCACCACTGTGGACAAACTAAAATAAATAAACTAGGGTATAGATGAAGATCATTATCCCTCTCTAATTAATGTATCCATGACATCTTAAGAATAAGAGGTATATACCTCCATCATGAAGTAAAACTGGGATGTGTTCACGTAGAGTTACATTGAGATTATAGATCTCAATCATAAGGTTTCCACTCATCACTTAGGATTTACAAAAGACCAAAGGGGATAAAAACCGATAGCCAGATGAACACTCCCAAATCATGCCTCCAAAATTGAGGTTGAAGTGGATAATATCATCAATTGCAACTTGATCTGAGAGGTACAATATCAAAAATGAATATCTAACATTTTCCATAAAAAGAATGAAAATATTAACTAAGAGTCTTCATCAACTTCAGAGACCTTAATTGGCACTGTCTGAAGGATGAATTCTGGGATGACATCAAAGAAAACAAATTTATGCAATGACTAGTTATAAAAACCTCTCTATAATGTATGGATATTTAGGTTAGAAAAAATTTGGATGTCCCTAGAAGATGTTGAATCTACCAGATTTGGATCCCCTACGGAGTATTCTTTTATAAGGTAATACTACTTCTCTTGAAGAACGTTGGTTCAATATTTCAATATTCCAAACATCGCATCTTCAGACCCTTACTAGGTATGTTTGTGGAATATAATTTTGATTATATAGTGGTCAAGTCATCAAAACATTCTGACCACCTACCTGCCCTAGATACCATCTTCAATAAGCTATGAAAACATATCCTTAATATGAACCCCTTAAAAGGTGTCTTTAGGGTAACCTCAGGGATGTTTATCGGCATCATTGTATGACATCTGAGCATCAAAGTTGACTTTGATAAAAAATGATATCCTTATAATGTGATCTCCTCAAAACCTTAAAAATTTGAGATGAATTCAAGGAATCTTGGCCTATATCCTACACTTCATTGCCAACCTTATATGTATGTATTTTCCCATCAATAAATTAAAGAAGTAGGGGATAACATATCAATGGTCCAATGACTGTGAGGAATCACTTGAAACCCTTAAGAAATACATCTTGATTCCACTGGTATTAATTCCACCCATTGATAGAAAGATACCCATCATATATGTTATAGCCCTAGAGAAATCACTAGGTTCCTTACTTTTGAAAAAGATTGATGTTGGGAGTGAAAATATACTTTATAATATTAGTATATTAATTATTGATGTTGAGGATCATTATTCAGATATAGAGAAGAGTTTCAAAAGATTAATCATTTCCATCTAGAAACTGACACACTACCTACAGCACCACAAGGCCAAATTGGTCTATCATATTAACCTACTAAAATATATCCCCAGTAGTATAATTCTTATAATATGCCTAACATGGTGGGAAGTTATCATGTAGTAGGTTTATGTACAGTTCGTTCCTCAAAAATTAAGTGAATATTCAGGCCTCTCCATATTTCCTCACAGAACACCCACCAATAGAAACAACATCGTTAAATAATGGACTACCTAATGAAGAAATTTATTCTATTCAAGATGGTTGCCAAATGTCATAAATGTATTTTCACATCCCCTCCATGATCTCAACAAGGAATATAATAGAAGACCATAAACCCAAAAAAATTGTGTTATTGATCATTCTAATTTCCCCATCAAAGATTATATTACATTACAATATCTTGTGATCAAAACATTTTACTAAAAATTAGTTGGAATATTAGGCCCTCATTGAAGGACAAAATTGACACATCAAATACCAATGAACCACCCTAAGGCGAGAGGTTATTTAGAGTTGGTAATCAAATAGAGAAATTGGTATTAAACTATCACAAAACAAGAGATAATCCACATATTTGGCTATGTATTAGGGTTAATGTCAGAGTTACCCTTAGATACAACATTGAATCGTGTACTATAATAAAATAATGTCCAAGAAGATGCACATGAGAATGTAAGTATAGATCTGGAAGATCCTAACCAAGAGGAAATAGTCATAATCATTTTCCATCGCCGAATGGTCTCACCTTCTGTTCAAGTCAGAAAAAAGGTGGTCAGAAAATATTTCCCTATATCGGGTCCATATGGTCCTACAACTAGATGGATTATGTCCATCATGTAATACCTCAATAAAGGAGTGCTTACATCAGGTAGAGTTGGGAAGGAAAAAATATGGTGGAAAGAATTATATTTCACTCTTTATGATGGACCCAACCAGTAGAAAGTCTTCTATATATGAGTCATTGATGGGGTTCTTCTCAGATGTAATGATAGAGAAGAGACTATGGCTATTATAGAAGATATACTTGTGGAGGTTTGTGGTTTCCACCAGTTAGGGTACATTCAATATGATCAAATACAAATACATGGATTCGTTTGGCCTTCGATGACATAATATTGTACATAATTTACCAAGAAAATTCATTCATACCTAGTGCATGCTGACTTCATCAATAAACCCCCATGTTTTCTACATAATTCCAAATAATCATGGCCATTTTCTTTATGGGGAATAGATATAGTGTGACGATACCCCCTAGATACATACAAGAAGGTCAAATACATATTAAATTCTACTGATTTGTTCTCCAAATGGCCTAAAATAATACCCCTCAAAGAATTCAAGGACACAATAATTTTGGGCTTACTGAAAGGAAACATCATTACCTTATTTGGTTTCCCTCATACAGAACTGATAGAAAATGGAACCAATTTATACTCGAATAAGTTGGAAAATCTATACTAGGAGTACAATATCACAACTAACCGTTCATCCCGCTATCATGTGGAAGCTACTGGATATATATTGTCCTTTAAAGATAATTTATCAAACATATTATATAATATGGTGGATGATGATAATACTTTTTGGGACAAAAATATATTTCATTCCTTCTGGTCTTAATAGACTATGACCCATACAAATACATAGGAAACCCTATACTTGCTAGTATATGGAAGAAAAGCAATATTTACCTTTGAGTTCCAATTTTTTTACTCCATATTTCCATCTTTGAACAACTATCCATAGATGAAAAATCCCATAAACATCTAGAAAAACTAGAGTGACACAATTAGAAAATATTTCTCACCATACATCACCTAGAAATCTATCAAAATTAAAAATTACAATCCTTTAATAAGAATATATGAATCTATTCATTTATGAAATGAGAATTGGTATTGATCCTCATGACTCAAATGATACCAAGAACGAAGCCTCCTAAACATGAACCATAGTTTAGGGGACCTTACTCTATACACAATGTCCACTCCAATGGATCTTATTCCCCGATCGCAATGGATGGAGTTCTAGTTATGACCTTGACCGATGAAAGGTTCCAAATTAAATATTTCTTGTAATCAAATGATCTATTTTCAAGATACAAGACCTTAAACAGGGTAGTTGGTCTCTGACCCATGACCTTAAAAGGTATGACATCACGTCTATGCCACATGATATTAAACTTTATGGCATCGTCATATTTGTCACACAATGATAAACTATACGAAATATGATTCTATTTTTACGGACTTAAAAATCAAGACACCATTCTTCCTCACCATATGAATTTAAACTATATAGTTTACATCCCTCCCATTCCATGTTCAAAACCCCCCAATGTGCCACTAGTTGAGACACTCATTGAAATTCCCTTAAACTCATGCCTCTATCTCACGCATAAGTACCAACCATAATATTGCTACTCCATAGTGGAACTTGGGACCCCTTTATGGGAATAATTCCAAATTTTATAATGTCCTTACTAAATGATATAAAACTGCATGTCCAACATCCTCATAGAATGACAATAACATGTATGATCCTTTTGAGATCTATATGTGGATGGATTCTTATTCCAATGAAATACATAGAGACATCTGGAATTCCAATCCTAGGACCAACCATGGGAAAGGAAAATAAGTACCAACATTTTTATTTCATTTATTATGGATCAGATTAATATGGGGAACATTCCTAAACATATGGATTTATTTTCCTTACAACGAGAGGTGCGGTGATGCCTACACCGCATGTCTTATACCTAATAATAATTTTTTAATATATTAACGAAACATTCCCAACATCAAATCTTGATTAATATGGGGAAATATTTTCAAGATCTATGGGTGTCTTGATTCTAATTCCAATGAGATTCTTATTGATTCCCTGATCTGAAATCCTTATCCCATTAATTAAACAATATGAGAAAATTCCATCTCCATGTGCATGGGTAAGACCTATATATGGATTTTATGAACTATATATGGATTGATTATCAATCCAATTAGGTATACAGTGACTCCCGGATCTCTAATCTCTGTTCTAACCACAAGAAAAAAATTCCCACACTCCCTGTGTATGGAAAAAATCTACATAGGTAACCTTTAAGGAACTATGTGTGTCTTGATTCATGCTTCTATGTGATACATAGTGGCACCTGATACCTATCCTCAAATCCAACGACAATATCCCTTTTCACATCAGGAATCAAACATCCATTCTTCAGGATGTTAAAATATGAATTTCATAAATAACTAGATGTGGATTGATTCTCATTCCCATGAGATACGTATTGATTACTATATTTTTACTATTGGGCCCAACCATAACATTTCCATTCTTTCACATCAGTTTATCTTCACCCTCACTGCATGTTGTTAAACGACATGTGACTTTTGGAATTATGTAGGGCTGGATTCTCATCCTCATAAGATATATAGAGTGGACTGAATCATATCTCATGGTCCATCAGGAACAGAATCTAAAATCCCCTTCCCATCACTTGTTTTTTCCTTTATGTTGTGGAAGAAATCTTTGTTGCTCCTTCTTTCTCATACCAATCATAGTTCACATGGGATTAGGGGTTTTGGTAAAAGGATTCACTACAATAGTAATGGATGTCAATTCACATTGGGGTTATCATGGACTTGGCTACAAGACCTTAAAAGTAACACCAAATGTCCTCATCGCATGACAATAAAATGCATGATTTTCTTAAAGATGTAAATGTGTTTTGATTCTCACTTCAATGAGATACATAGCGACGTTTTGATCAAAAATCATGGTCCCAACCCTAGAAAAATATGTGGCATGTTCTCTCTCTCCCATGTACGAGTCATATCTACATGATGGGATCGAATATAGGTTTTCACCATATGCATTAACCTATATTCAAAAAACCCTTTAATTTTATCCACACATGAATTCAATCAGTGTGGGTGGCCGTTATTTTGGAACTACACATATCTTTATTCTTGGTTTTAGAGGGTAGTTAGTGATGCTGGGGTCCCATTCCTTACTTAATCTACAATATTCTTCTGCTCTTCACGTCGATACACCTTCATCCTTACCTCATGATGATAAAATTCACAGCTAATGTCATTAATTCATGACATTAAACTGAATGGTACTCAAAAACTACATTTGGATTGATTATCATTTAAAAGTTATATATAGTTATTTGTACGACTCATGTCCTAGTCTTAGCCTTGTGGAAAAAATAGTACCCCATATCTTGTTTAAAAAAATGATATATGCATGATCTATTCATTTGGGTCCCCTCATTAGGGGGACCCCAAGGAAATAGAGATTTCCCCCCTCTCTATATGATTTATATATATATAAAGGACTCTATATTTCATGGAAAATATAAGTCCAAAAAATTTCTTTTTGATTGTATATATCCATTCCACACACCATAATCTTAATAATAGACACTTACAAATCATCAAAATCATTCTCATGCTACTGGTGATAGAATGTCTAATACCCGATGACTTCTTTTCATGACTATGTTGTAACATGCCATAGATGGATTTTCATAAAGTTTCCCACAAAATGGGATTTTCATCCAATGTATGAACCTGTTGACTATTCTATAACATGCCCAAGTTGTCTTTTTATGAAACATCCCTCAAAACGGGGTTTTTAATCACAGGTAACTTCTCCTTTTGGTGAATCCTCTTCTATCCTTCTAAGCATTGATATCATTGTGTTGAATCCTATGATTCAAATTTAGTCTGCGGTCAACCCTTTCATACTTTTCCCATATCCTCCCCCCAATCTGAAACCCCCCCAAGTCCATGGTTTAAAATATCATCCACCATGTTATTAAGTATTCAAGAATGATCTTGGGTTGGTATGACACATATTACCTATCGTGTTCATAATACTATGTTCCTAGGAATATGACCTAAAATTAAAGGAACCATATTTCCCACTCTTGGGTTTGACCAGTGTAGGAAATCTTCTCCTTCAATTTTTGGGTAATTATGACTTAAAATTACCCTCCCATATTTAAGTATGTTCTTTACAAAAGCCGGAATTTTTGATTAGGGAAATCCAAATCTCCATATAATTCCTCCAGCAATCAATGAAAGAATGTTATAATTCTATAGAACAATATTTCCTGACTATGAAATTACATGCCCCAGTTCAATTTATATAAACTATCCCAAAAAACATGTTTTGTAGCAAACGTATTCCTATTTCGGGATGGTAAGGATCACCCATGATTTTACTTTTCACATTGAAGGACATCCTCCTCCCCCACATGGAACTAATTATTGTTAATTACTCTAGGAGTAAGACCATATCATTTATTATGGTAGGTTTCACTCTTTCTCCTCATCACCCCACAAGGGTTGTGTCCACATGGGTAGTCACATGTGACTATTATGAATACACAATGAGAGAGGTAATGTGCGCATCCAAGACCCATTCTCTTATATCCATAACCAATTCCTCTTCCACTAGTAGAGATGGAGAATTGTGTGGATTTATAAATCTTACACTTCCTCTTATTTCTCACATTCAATCCTGACACATCGTGTCTTATGTTGGCATTGGGGAAATCTCTGATCACAGAATCCACATCATTGGATGCATGTTTCAGCATAGAAGCTTCTTTAAAATATTCCTCTCACATTCCTTTAGAGATCCCCATAGGTGTGGGTCCTCAAGAATATGCATCTATCCTCCTTGAAAATTAGACTCTGTGGTTTCACAGAGCCTTTGTTTCCTATTGTTTCTCACAACGATCATGACTTAGGTGGGACTAGAAGATGATGGTGGTCATGACATCCACATGATCCCAAACCTTCTAGGATTCCTCCTCAAGAGTAAACCCCATCCGAACCTATCCATGGGAAACTTTTTGTGTGTATGTAACAACTCATCAATGGGTCACCCACATGGTATAAGCCCTATAAAATCATATATGTGAATGATACACTGGATTAATCCCAAATCATACTCATCCTAGGGCATCGTCATTAGAATTAAGTCCCAAATCAAACTAGTCTATGGGAATCATTAAAACGATAATCCATAACCAATAATATCATTAGGGAATCCTCTTCTTAAATAATCATAAAAATATAACCTATGGGAATCCCCTTTGTGAATAAACAAAAACCAAACCATACTCATTCACTTAGGGAATACTTTTCATGAGTAAGACCCAACCGAACATCAAATCACTAAATTATCACACAAGAATACTCCTCATGTTTAATCCTATTTTGGATCAGTTTGAAACACCCAACGGTTCTTTATCTGACGATCCGTGGAAATGCTTTCCAAAGGCAGACGTTCGCTGGGTGATTTGGACAGCGACACTTAAGAACTCACATTGGTCGAGAGGATAAGAAGTCAGGTTCATCACACCCTTTTGGGGGAATTATTTCCTATTCCAGAACAATCTTATAGATTTAATATGTATTCATATGTTCACAAATCTTTGGTTTATACCCATGTATAGTATTCAGAGATTAATCCTTGTTGGTAATGGTTAGCTGAATGCAGGGATTCAGAATAATTTAAGCCCGAGATTTAGAATCCCTCATTGGATTAATGACTCTGAGGAGTTTGGAATGATTGAGATGACACTGGTTTGAATCCCCATAACCAGGCACTCTGGAGTTGATTGTTATCCTGGGGGACAGATAACGACTTGAGAGTTTGGATCGAACCCATGATACATGCTTCCTATGTATCCTAATGAGAGGAATTGGAATCCACATAGTTTGGTAGTGCAGTTTAACGTCATGCGGGACGGGGGTGAACTGACGTGAATGAGGTCAGAGTGACCAGATAGTGGTCTTGAACCTCGTGGAGTCTTCCTATGTACCATTCCTAGGAGTCATGGATCAAAGTCCTCGTAGTTTGTATGAGGTGGGGTTTAGGGTCGGTGCGTAATCTAAGGCCACGTGAGTCATGCTCGGTGTGAGAAATAGGAGGAAACAGAGACCTAACTATCATGTCGCAAAAGGTGCGTCTGTGGGAAGCAGAGTGGGGATTATGCATGGATCATCCTAGAGAAATGGAGATTGTAACATACTCTAGGATAGAGGCCTGATGGTGACAAATCCCAGAGGGAGAGGGAAAGGGTACCCCTATGTCCATCTCCCCTCTTAGTTCATGGCACCGGGGAAGTACGGAGGTGCATGGGTGCTACCTATTGCAAGAAAGGCTAGGGGATTACAGCAAGGAGGATTCCCTATCACTCTCAGAAGAGGAGAGAATTAATCACACTGGCGTTGAAAGGTAACAAAAATCGGGTCCCCCACTCCTGGCAAGTGGAAAGGCATAAAGGGGACTCCTGGGACCAGACCTTGCTCTACCGTGGGTATATAAACCCAGGAATGTTTTGGGAACCTGCCCAGTGGCCGGAGCAACCCATTTTCTCTCATCTACCATAGGTATGTGAACTCAAAACGATGCACTGATATGCCTGAAGTTTTCACCATACAGATCTGGTGGCTTCGGTAGGGGCCTTGGCTCGAGGGCGATGAATAGGCCAATGAGGGGGTTGCAAAGGATCATGCCGGATGGGAAGGATTTTATCTTACTCGGGGAATGGGAACACCGAAGGAGTTGGCGGGCCACATGGGTGTATGAGGAGTGGCGCCCTTCGCGTAGGGGGGTGCTACGCTATTGGAGAGGCCGTTCGTGTACCAGGGTGGTGTGCGGACTAACAGGAATCCCACGTACCAGGGTGGTATGCAGCTTCGGGTTCGGCTCGCGTACTAGGTTGGTACATGGTGGAGTCCACGTGAGAAGTGGCGGCCAGGGGCGACATCGGTCGGGGGTTCGTCAGACAAGGCTTCGTCGGCATAGGAGGGTGTTATGTGGTGCGTCAGATCGAAAAAGGGGCATATACTCCCTAGTCTATGAGGATTACATCTGCAGTGGGGCCTTGGCTCGTAGTATTATTTTTCTTTTTATTACAAGTTCGCGGTTCACCAATTTCTTTATGAGTTTTCCGGTTCCTTGTTAATTTTTTCCCAGTTTCCCACCTGTTCTAGTTTTTGAATTGTAACTTCGCTGTTTTCAAAATCCTAATCCCCTTCCTTAGAAATCCTTCCAACTGAATCTGATTGAACCCTCTCTTCTCCTCCTTGATCTCCTTTTATAGAGTGGGAAAAGAGATGTATCTGTGGTCATGCAGCACCTTTTTCGGATTCCCATGACCGGAAACCCAGTTTACCGATGACTTGGTCAATCTGCAACTCGCGGGTTCATTCAATGCACCTCATCCGCAAACCAAGTCGGTGCTTCGTGGTCATGCAGGACTCTACCGATGTTCTGTGAATGACAACACATGTAGCGTGGGACAGTCTGCATGCTTCATGGCTGGGGTGGTTCATGATAGTGGACCAGCCTGGCACCCATCCTACTTTGCGCCCGCAGAGGGGTTCCCGCCTCTATGTTGCGAACAATGCTGGTCCGCGGAGGGGGGCAGCTCGCTGAACCGGCCGCGAACCATCGACGTCGGACCAGTATGCAGACCGATGGTTCCTTTTCCAATCTTGAGTATTGATCACATTTTTGTCCAATTATTGAGGCAAATTGGGTATAATCCATTAAAAATTAAGGGGATTCACATTCTCCTTTGCGGATTTTTGAGGACCCTACAACTACCCCCCATTGGAATTTGGTCCGATCAGAATGAAGAAGAGAATATTCTGATGTAGAGTGGTCCTGAAATGTGGAATGTTTGTGGTAGAGGGGTGGACCCGATAAGGGACCAAGCCTATAAATACGGGGGGCCCTTCCCTTTTCTTTTACCGGATTCCTCATGAACACTAAGATCATGATTTTTGTCTCCACGTGATTGCTCCTTTGTCAAACTCCTCATCTACGAACCATATTCCATTTCCACGATCCATTCTTCATTCACGCCTTCCTTCAACCGTGGACCAATCTCCCCACCGCGAACTATCATTTTTAATCAATTAAAAAGTTAGTTACAACAGGCCACGTAGGAACTCGCTACGTGGTTTTGATTGTCCGCGAACTGAAATCTTCCAGACTTTGAAAATTTCTTAAGTCTTCCAAAATTAATCATTTAAATCTGGGATTGAGATTCCACGGAGCAGCCAGGTTTGCAGTTTTCTGGCCAATGCTCTGTGGGCCAGAGTACAGCATATTTCTTCCACATAGGGTTGGTTTGTGAGATGCATCCTTCACGAACCACCTTTTGAGGCCTTCTCACAAACCTCATCATAAAGGCTCCTTGACAGAGTCCTTTTCCTTATAATTGGTATTTTTTCCAGAATTTATTATTCTAGACTAACTATTTGCCTTGTTTTTATAATGTAGGGAGAAAATATGGTTCCTCCTCGACCTGCACCCAGGCCAGCCACCGAGCCTCTTCCAATTGGTGATCAACACTTAAAGGATATGGCCAGCTTTGTTTCAGGATGGAATATGCCACTCTCCATTATACCCATTCCTTGAAAACTTACTCTCCAAGTCACAGTGAGTACCCCTTTTCCACCAGCCTTCCTACTTATGAGTTTGGTTTACTGTTCGATACACCGATTCTGGTACCATCTCGCGACAATAATCCCGCAGCGTGGATATTTACTCGTACTATCCCTTGAGTTGTGATAACTACCAGAGGGTGGACTAACCCAAGGGATAAAGCTGCCCGGTTTGTGCTGAATCACCTTCCTGTATCCCCAACAGGAGAACAATGTTAGAAGGATTGGGTAATTCATTGCTACTAGAGCATTTCCCTCATGTCTATGGTAAAAAATAAACATTGATGGTTAGTGGACTGGGACCTCCAGCCCAGAGGGGGTTTTAAGTCATAGGATTGGGGGTGGCCCTTCTGGGTTTGCCAGATCTGTGTGGAATTTGAAGTGGAATTGCAAGCCATAGGTTTATATGAAGCTTCCTGTGTGTCCCAGACCTATACCCATTATCCCCACGCCCTTTCTAAGCAGCTTATGAGCTATTGGAGTCCCCACACCAAGACATTCTATCTGGTTCATGGGGAGGTAGGTACCTGTCTTTGGGATGTCTTCCAGATTTGAGGGGTACCCATTGTTGGAGGCATGTATGATGAATTACTGCCTCCCCCTTATGTGTGGGACAACAAATAGGGGACTCCAACCTTGGTGAAGCAACTCATTGATCAGGACCAAGAGAATTCGAAGTATATATCTCTGAAATAGCTTGTCCAATATCGTGAATGGATCAAGGATTTTTTTAGAGAAAGAAAGTCCATGGATCTACCGCATAGGCCCACGATATGTCCTACAATAGAGTCTGGAAGGTATAGGGGCAGCTATTGGCTGGTCCTATAAAAGGCCAGTTTAACAACTAGGTCTAGGAACTTGTTTCAGACGTTGATCGGCTGCTCCGTCTGGCGGCGTTTCTGGACATGTTCTTGAGTGGCTAGCTATTTCTCATAAACGAGACTGGCAGCATGTGGGTCTCTACTTTTGTTATGGCAGCACAGCTAGCCATCGACAATTTCATCAACATGGTTGTCCCATTACTAGCTAAGATTTATCGATTTCTCAGTAATATTACTGAGGGGAGTCGGTCAAACCAGGTAGCTGGACCCTTTTAATTCCTCTGGGGATGGTTGGGAGCACATATTAAGATTTTTATACTTTAATCAATCCTTTTCAGATTTTGGGCACTATCGTCCAACCATATTTTCAATTGACCAGCAGGGTTATGCTCGAGGAGTGGGTGTCTCAAGAGAAGGATAGAAAACAAGCAGTTCTAAATATACGTCTGCTGTGGAGTCAGATCTCGAATTATGATCATTTCAATTTCCGACCACATCCCTCCCCGACTGGGGAAATCAAAAACACCATATCATAGGAATTTAGCAATCAGGGCTACCTCTTTTCCCTCTGAGAGGGTATTCTGGTGGCTTGTAACGATGGGGAACAGATCTGCGAGGGGTATGCGCCTTACCAATTTAGACGTCAATTCATCTACGTTTAGGCGCTATGTCATCCTGCACTCAATGGTACCCACGGGAACTACCATATAATGTTGTCCAGACAATTGTGGTTAATGTTCACCTAGAAGGATACTGACTGCGAGGTTATGACCCCCACACTTACAGACTACATGCCTTTCTTATCCAAATGCTATGCTGACTGTTGGGTGAAATCGTACCTGAATGGTCAGTTAGGGTTGTGGGTGACCACTATCTCGAGTCCTAAGCCATCAAAGTTCAAGAGGAAGCGGATGGGGGACAGTTCCCCAACTAGGATAGGAATGTTTCTCCATAACCCTGCTAGTCTCGTGCTTCTAGGGAAGGTTTTAAAGGATAGAGGTGTCTCCTCAGATGCCCTCAAAGCTGCCTGGAGAGAGTTGGCCATTCCTGCTGATGCTGCCTTCCTGACGGCCGGGGGCCAATGGGATGAATTCAAAGTTCATCCATCCTTCTTTAGCCAGTACCCCCGTACTTTGTGTCCGCATCTTTAGGAATCAGAAATGGTGTTCGACGGGCTGGGCTACATATCTACTCCTGTTGACATCCTTTATGATGTGGACCTAGAGAGGGTCAATCTATATCTCTGGGACCTCGAGGATTACATTCATGCACGTCGGGGTTATACGGTGTTAACTGACCAAGTCCAGGCCGTGCTGTGATTGGTGACTGATGAGGAGGAAGAGAGTGATCACTCTTTAGGGGGTGATGATTTCATTGGTTCCACTGCTACGGCTTAGGCAAGGGAATTCCCCTTTCCTATGAGGTCCCACCCACAGGTAGCTCTCGAGAGTTCTAGTGTGGTGGTGAGATCTACAAAATAGCCACGACTATTGGCACCTCCACCATCCCCTGTCTCTACCCGACCCTCTCAGGTTGATCTTCCCCGACCAGCTATTCCTATTATGGCCGCATCCTCGAACACATGGAGGATTTGGGATGACCTGAGGGCCAGTGGCTCAGATGAAGAGGTTTCGTTGTTACTCCAAAAGAGCTCTCTCGAGCTTCTGGGTATTGGGACTATATTTAATCCACCTCACTTTCTATTGGAAGAGGATCTGGATTAAATAGTCTCCTCATTGAAGGATATGGATGCATACTAGTATTCACACTAAAACTGGCTTTATGGGACTAATCGGGTTTCCATGATGATAAAACATGACGAATCATCCAATTCTGAAGAAAGGTTTCCCTACTCATCCGTTCTGGCTTTCTTCCTCATTTATTGTGAAGGTTATAAAGATTCATCACTTTATGCAGGGGGCCAAGGAATCCCAGGGGGAATTCTTTCCCAGAAGTATACTCAATGTTGTACCGCAGCAGGCGAACATGCGCCTTCAACTACAGGGGTCATCAAGGAGGGGTCTTATGGTGCAGCTGAGCACATGGAAGTGACCATTGCAGACCCAACTAGGGTCTTTGCTCCTCCAGCTCCTCCCAGCGTTATAAGCGGATAGTTTTCCCTTGGGAAGATCTAGAGACGTCGACATGCATCTTGATTATCGGACCGACTCAGACAGGGGACATCAGGTAATCATGACTCCCGTTTCCTCAATCACAAACTCATATGTTATGATTCTACTAGTTATTAACTATTTTGTTGCTATGGCGTAGGGCCAATCATAGACTAGGCCATGGCTGCCCAAGCAATCATACCTTCTTCCCCTTCATTATCTGAGGGACTACCTATGTCCATACCTGACTGTGACGAGGTGGTGGGACCTCCTGAACGGGCTAGTGATACGGACACCATCCTTCTGTCTTCATCAATCAGAGATATGTCAGAGGAGGAACATCTGGAAGATGAGACCCCCATTGATCACATAGCCTCTAAAATTGCGATGAAGGATGGGGTGCCCGTGATAACCAAACAGGCCCCAGATCCGATGGGGTCAGCTTCCATAGACCCGACGGGTCCCATGGCGATGGAGGAAGAGCCAATTATCAGGCCAATTGTCGGAAACCCATAGCGGGCCATCATTCTATTTACCAGGGGAGTAATTTCCCTGATCATGATCTCTGTAGATGACCTCTTGGGGACATCTTTGGGAGTTTTTGGCCTTGTTTGTGGCCTTAGGACTTGTACACCTCTGGGGGTTCCCAGTACTCCCTTTCCTCTCAAAGATGTAGCATCTTCCTCGAGCAGCAGCGGTGGCGCAGAGCTTGAGGGTACTGTCGCCTTGATGATCAGGGGTAAGCTTCTCAACCTCTTGACACTAAATCCTTTCTCATCCCTTTTCTGATTAGGGATACTTATCTATATTATCTACTTTTGGGATTTAGGATCATGACCTTCGGCGTTGGTGATTGTGCCGTCGGATCCAATCATGCGCGTGACCACAACCACCGGGGGCGAAGTTGCTACGACATCGGAGCTTGCGGGTGGGTCCGCATCGGGTCCCTCCTTGGTGACGTTCATCCCAGAGTATGTATCTTCGTACAGGATTGAATCCGTGCCTAATCAACGAGGCTTTTCCAGTATTCGACCCGCTCACCAAAGGGAATGGGAGAAAATTTGGAAACTGATTTCTCAGATGCCCTGGCTGAGATGCCGACTAAATTGCCGAAGCTTCTCAATATATTTATGCTATTGGGATTCGATGGTTTTGACTACCATAGTATTTATGATATAGTCAAGCAGGTGTTCGCTGAATAAGAGAGGCTTGGTGGTTTCGAATATCACCTTTCTGCTGCTCAATTTGAAGCCTACCTTTCCGCAACCCAGAAACGTTGCCTAACGGAAGCTCATGATCATGCCGGGGAGGTCACGAGACTTCAAGGATAAGTCATTAAGTAGCGTTCTCTACTAGAGGTGATGAGGAGTGACATATATCGGCTGCATTATGAGGAGACTAATGTCACATTCATAATTGATGAAGGAGAGCGGCAGATGGAGGAGGAGATGAGGGAGAGATCAAAGGTGCACCGGAGGCTGAAGTGCTGTGGGCTGGTGAAGAAGCTCAGACAGCCTTACTTGAGAATCTCTATCAAGAAATCGAGGATTCTCATCAGTGCCTGATACAACTTTTCAGATCTTCTGAAAATATCATGTAATAACCTTTCATTCCAGAGGAGGCTCCGAATTGTGGATTCCCTCCTCATCAACTTCGTTATGGAACAAAGATATGTTTCTCCTTAGCGCTCTTGTTGCCTTCTCCTGTAAAAGAAATTATCTGACATGATTGATGTATATGATAATTCAACAAAAATAGAATAATCAGAGTTTAAAACAATTGATAAAATAGAAACGAACTCTAATTTTTTCCTGGACCATGGGATCCAGGGAGCACAGTTTGACTATTGCTAGGGTCTTGTAGAAAGACCCGAATTTTTTTTAGTCTTTTTCGTTCATACCCCAATTCTTTCCAGGACTCATTTGGTGTGGACCCAGTGGGTATATCCGGACTTTTTCTTAGGTCGTCCTTTTCGGGTTTTCGGCCTAACGGGCTTTGTTCATCTTTTTGTGAGCAGTTTAAAGTCTTGCCAACAAGACTATCATTACTAATGTTTTAGGTCGAACATCTTTGACTAGATGTAGTGGGGGTGAGGGCCTCAAGGAAGTTTGGTTGATTAAATGATGTCTCAATACTCTTCAGACACATGTGGGGGAACATGTTTTAGATTCGAATCACATGCATGGCATGCCTCGAGGCATGGGAGCCATATCTGCATGCAGAGGTAAGAAAAGCATCACCTAAGGAGACTTTCCTTTGTTAGATGGGCCAGGGGAAATCAATATGTAGCGCCGCTGAGGGCATGGTATGCATAGTCGTGAAAAGAAGTTCTTAAGTTAATGATTGTCCATTTCTGATGGCCTAAGGACTTCATGGAAGTCTGGATTAGAGAAACCATTGTGGGTGGTATGGAGAATATGAAAACCACCAGGGGTGGATCATAAAGGGTGTGTGACGTCTGAAAGGGTTTGGGAACATCTGTATTAATTAGGAGTGTGGAGGCAGGGTCTCTATCCTACGTATTTAGTTAGCATAGAGGGTAGTTGGATCTTGGCGCAGTCTAAAGTCATGCAGCTGGGACATTATTTAAAACGGAACGTCCTCTCCTAGTTCTCAGTAATCTCGTCAGAGGCGTTCCAGCGTATTCAGGAAGGGTTGTGAAAGATGTTGGTAAACTGTAGCTCGGAGGGTTTCCAAATCTCAGGGTAGATATGGGGGCTCATAGGCCAAGAGACCTATAGAGAGAAGCATTTCCTAAGGAAATATTGGCTTCAGTATATGGGCCATGGGCGATCAATATGCAGAGCTGCTAAGGGAATGGTATGCATTGTCATGAAAAGGTGACCTTAGGTCAATGATCATATTCTTCTGATAACCTTGCTTCTTTAGGGATGTTGAGGTTTGGGACCACTAGTAGTGGCTTATAAGGGATTGGATCTTTTTGGGTACATAGTGTGATTTATGAGGAGACAGTGCCTGTATACGGGAGAAACATCTGGGATAAATTTCTCGAGAATGGGTGAAGTCATCCCTTCTCACACTGGTGTGAGACAGTGGTTTGTGCAGGTCTATCCCATGCAATGAGGGACAGAGGAAAGACTCCATTCCAGAATAACCCCATGACAGGTTTGACCATGCAGTTTAACGTCATGCAGCTAGGACAGAGGGAATTTTTAAATTTCGTGGAGTTTAACGTCAAGCGGTGAGGACGGGGAGCATTTTTGAATATGTTGTGTATTTTAATGTCGTGCAGTGAGGACATGATGTGTAGTTTAATGTCATGCAGAGAGAACATGGGGAATTTTTAAACCTATTAAATTTATTGTAGTCGGAGTCATTTCCCTGGATGTTTAATGCTTGGTATTTAAAGTTCATGCCAAGCGTCCAAGATATGTTCCGTGCAGCTTTAATCGTCATGCGGTAAGAACTTAGTTGCAAAGGATACTCTTGATTAGAATGTAACTGAGCTCAAATTTTCTGGCATGCCCAAGACACGAAGAGGGTTTGATGGTGTAAATCGTGGCTCTGGGGCTTCTTGAATCAGAAGAGATGATATGGGGGCTCTGAGGTCGGTAACCGTACGGGGATAGGAAGGGTACCGCCCGAGGAAATCTTGTCTTTGGTAGAAGGGCCATGGGCTATCAATATGCAATGCCGATGAGGGAATGGTATGAATATTCATGAAAAGGTGTCTATGGGTCTATACCTTTCCACTTCCGATGTCCATGAATGATTATGAGGATCCACGATTGAATGGGCCATGAAGTATGTCATTTGGTGAGGAAATATTGAGACATGTCGGGTATTTTCTTCCTTGGTTGCTGTTAAAACTCAACGAGTTCACCGCGTCGATTTATCTTGCATGTGGGGTGCAGCTTTACTCCATGCTATTTATCTTAGTGCGGTAAGGTCGATGTACTCTTAGTTTAACAGTCGTAGAGTTCGGACCATTGGGTGATTATTGCTACAATCACCCAGAGGGAAATTGAGTTAGGATGTTATGGTATATTTTGAAATTGTGTGAGAGAATGAGGTTGTAAACTGTAACTATGGGGTTTCTCAGATCAAGATGTATGTTGTGGGGGCTCTGAGGCTTGTAATCATACAGAGATAAGAAGGGTATCGCAGGAGGAAATCTTTCCTTTGGTAGACGGGCGATGGGATATCAATATGCAGAGCCGTTGATGTCATGGTATGCATAGTCATGCAAAGGATTCCATGGGGTGATGAATTCCCACTTCTAATGGAAATTAATGATTATGAAAATATGGGATCTCTCATAGAACAGAGTTCAGCATATAGGGATAATGGTGTCCAAGCATACAAGAAACATCTTCACCGCAATTTCCTGTCGAGTCAAAGTAGCTTAGTCCTGGCTTGCTATTTGTATATGCAGATCGTCATGTGAACCACGGGAGGATACATAGGCTAAACTAGGTAGGGATACCCTAGAAACATTTGTATGTGATAGGGAAATGAACTATTAAACAATTGTCCCATGTATTTTTGGATTGAGAGATATGATATGGGGGCACTGAGGCCGGTAAGAGTATGAAGATAGGAAGAGTATTGATTGAGGAAATCTTACCTTTGGTAGATGGGCCAAGGGCTATCACTATGCAGAGCCGCTGAGGGCATGGTATGCATAGTCATACAATGGTTTCCACAGGTCGATATCTTTCCACTTCTGATGGCCATGAATGATTATGAGGATCCACAATTATTCGTGTCACAGACTCTGATGTTTAGAGAAGATGCATCTAAATTCTCAAGGAGTATTCCCATCCAGTTACTCCATATATCATGGGTGGGTCACGATGAAGTCTATTCAGTTTAACATTTTGCAGTGAGGAGGAAGTTTAACTGACGTGAAAAGGGGATTATGTGCAGTTTAACATCATGCGGTAAGAACGAGAGGTATATATGCCCGTGTTTTCTTTTATCGGTGACTGGACTGGGAGTTATGATCCTGATGTCACTACGCATCCTGCGAGGGCATGAATCAGGCCACACTTAGTTCATTTGAAGATAACACACCCCGTGTAGGGTTGGTTCGTACATGGGGGAAAAAGGAATTTTTAGATTCATTCAGGGGTGGTTGGTCCAGGATACAGAATCATGACGTCGCTACATATCTTGTGATGGTAGGAATAAATCCGTACGTAGTTCTCTGAATGGGATACACCCCATGTTGGTATGGTCCTTACACGGGGGAAATGGAGTATTTTTAGTTTTTCAGTATCTGTGCATTTTAACATCGTTCAGTAAGGACGAGGAGTACACCCCGTGCAGGTCTTCTCCGTACACGGGGGAAGAGGGAAATTTTAGTCTTCCTTATCCTTGTAATTTAACATCGTGCAGTAAGGACAAGGAATACACCTCGTGCAGGTCTAGTCCGTTCGTGTGGGTATATGGAATTTTTAATCCTCATTTGTGGTGGCTGGGCCATGATGTGTGATTCTGGCGTCACTACGTATCCTACAAGAGCAGGAATCAAGCCGTATGTAGTTCTCTAAAAGAGGTACATCTCGTGCAGGGTTGGCCCATACACGGGAGAAGAGGGATTTTTTTCAGGGATGGCTGGTCCAGGATGTGGGATCCTAGTGTTGCTACGTGTTCTGCGAAGGCGGGAATCAAGCTTTACGTAGTTCTCTGGAAAGGATAATACACCCTATGTAGGTCTATTTCGTACACATGGGAAAAGGGAATTTTCCATCTTTATTTTGGGATGGCTGGGCTGGGACACAGAATCCTGGTGTTGCTACGTATCCTATAATGGCAGGAATCACGCCGTATGTAGTTCTCCAAAATCTGAGCAGTTTAACGTCATGTGGTGAGGATGAAATACTCTTAGTTTAGGGTCCTAGAGTTTAGACCATTGGGGATTGGCAGTTTAATGTCCTGCAGCTCAGACGAAAAGCGATTGTCAGTTTAACGTCCTATAGCTCGGAAGAAAAGTGTTTGGCAGTTTAACATCCTGTAGATCGGACAAAAACAGCTTTTGGTTATGCGAAATACTTATTCAGAAATCTCGTATTCGTAGGAGTAGTGGTGAACTGCCCCTCCACGGAGATCGGGGCATATCCTCCATTGGAGTTAAACTTGTGTATAACATATTGTCCCTCCCACTTGGGCTCCAGCTTTGGAAGTTTCTTTCCGGGTATCATTGGGGTCCAGAGAACCAACACCAATTCTACTTCCAAGAAAGACCGAAGATGAACCTTTTTATTGAAGGCTCGTGCAATCTGGTTCTGATATACTTCCAGATGGTGCAATGTGTGCAACCTCTTCTCATCTAGCTGTTCCCGTTCCCCTAGCCGTTTTTCCGATTACTCAATGTTTGACAACTGATCACAAATGGAAACACGAAGTGAGGGCAATTGGAGTTCAATGGGAAGGAATGCTTCTATTTTGTATACTAATTAGTATGGAGTATCCTGAGTAGCGGTGCAAATTGTGGTTCGATAGGCCCACAATGCATGAAGGAGTTTATCCCACCATGATTACTTGTCTTTGTCCACCATTTTCTGGAGAATGTTGGACATGGTCTTGTTGAGAGCCTTTATCTGTCCGTTAGCCGCTGCATGTTAGCAGGATGAGTGGTTAACCTTGATACCTTATTCTTGGTATAGTTTTTCCAATTTAGCAGAGCATAAATTGGTGTTGTTGTAACGACCCGAAATTTTGAATAAATCTTGTTTCCTAATTTCATGTGTTATTTTTTTTATACTCAAAAAAAAAATGTTTTATTTGATAAACATGATTATATATAAAATGAGACCATTGGTTTTTGAGTGTTATATGGCCATCGGTCAATATGACCACCGTGAACAAAATGTTTTGATTATTGTCTCTAAATTTAAGTAATCTTGGTTAATTATTATAGAAAGAAGATTTGATGGCCTCACCTAGTAGCCTTGGGCCGATCGAAGCCCATCTAACAGAGATTGGGAAGGAGGTAGCACCATTGGGCTTTTCTCTGGACCAAATCCAAGCTGAACTTCATCATGTGAAGCTAGAACGGAATCGCCTTCGTGAGAAGTTCAAACTGATAGAAATTACTACTCGGGCAATGTTGACTGAGCCGCCCCAAAATTCTATCACCCTAGCACACCTTACTCTTAGGTCCTATGCTGGTATTATAAGGGGTTATGTAACAAGACCGTAATTGCCTTGTGTAATCCTTTTTTTAAATAAAAATTTGGAATTTCTTCTTATGATGATGTTTATGAATTTTCAAATGACCGGATAAATATTGTATGCATATTTTTGATGAATTTTAGAAAAAGGATATTTTAAAAATGGTTGTGTAAACCTTAAATAATTAAAAATGTGTAATGATTTTCGAAAAATGGTCTTCTACAATTATGTTCAGTACGAAATTTAGAGTCTAATAAGATCAACTTGATTTTTGATGAATAGTAAATTATGAATAGTGATTTTATGATTAGGATTAGTAATATGACCAAATGGATTAGTAATCTCACTTAAAGAAAGTTTTAAAATAATCTAGGCACCTTGATTAAGTAATGTGATTCAATAAAATAGTTAAATAACGGTTTCATTAATTATTATTCAAGTATTAGTTTTTTCAGGTGAATAGTGTTTTTTAATTAAAAATTTAATTAAAAATAATTAGAAAATTATTTTTATAAAAATGACTTTATTTTTGAACTCAGAGCATCGATATTATGTTATGGTAATTTTTGGGGTTTTTTCTGAAAAAATGAATTTTCGATGAATAGTGTTTTTATTTAAAAATTAAATTAAAAATATTTAGAAAATTATTTTTATAAAATGGATTTCATTTTTGAAATCAGAGCATTGATATTTGGTTAAGGTGAAATTTTGGGGTTATTCTGAGAAAGTTGAATTTTCAGTGAATAGTAAAAATACAGTTTTAGGGTTTCGGTATGTTTAATGACATCATAATGGTGTAATGATGATGTCATGAGATCTTTTGAGGGTTGGCCGGCCAAGGGTGATGAATTATTGTTTTGGGGGCCCCATGTGGCCTAACTCCATGATAAATGACAAGGGAGAGCACATGGGTTTGAGAAAAGCCCATGTGAGGTGTCCCTTGGCCATTAATGCCTTGTCCCCTCACTTTCCCTATAAATACCAAGCCCTCCTCTCATCCATTCGACTCCCCAATCATTCCCAACGAATTTCTGGTCTCATTACCTCCCAAGGAGTCCTCCCAAGGTGCCCCCGAGCCCTCATGGTCCCAACCTTTGAGGTTTAAGAGTTGCATTTTAAGGTAAGGGATCCGACCTCTCTCTTTCTTTTCAAGTAATCTCTTTTATGTCTTTTCTTTTATACTCCATGTTCTTATGTTGGAGGATGTTATTTTATATTCATCCTACTGCCTATTTCATGTTCATATGATGAGAGACCCCCCCTTTCTCTCATCAATTCGTTTTAAGAATGTTTAAGTGGCGCCGCTAGGCTGCCGAATTTTTAAGGGATTCTTTCACCTTCCTCGTTTTCAAGTTCTATTTTCATTCAAGTATTCAATGTTCCTTTTTGTTATATTGGGGTATTATATAAATATATATCATACTGGAATCTTATGTTCATATTATGAGAGACCCCATTTGATCTCTTCAATTCAGTATTTTGATGTTTTAAGTGGCGCCGTTAGGCTGCCGAATTTTTAAGTGGTTCTTCACCCTTCTCGTTTTGAAGTTCTACTTTCATGTCAATTATTTCAAGTTCCTTTTTGTTATATTGGGGTATGATCTCTATATATATCATACTGGACTCTTATGTTCATATGATGAGAGACCCCATTTGATCTCTTCAATTCAGTATTTTGATGTTTTAAGTGGCGCCGTTAGGCTGCCGAATTTTTAAGTGGTTCTTCACCCTTCTCGTTTTGAAGTTCTACTTTCATGTCAATTATTTCAAGTTCCTTTTTGTTATATTGGGGTATGATATCTATATATATCATACTGGACTCTTATGTTCATATGATGAGATACCCCATTTGATCTCTTCAATTCAGTATTTTGATGTTTTAAGTGGCGTCGTTAGGCTGCCGAATTTTTAAGTGGTTCTTCACCCTTCTCATTTTGAAGTTCTACTTTCATGTCAATCCTTTCAAGTTCCTTTTTTTTATGTTGGGGAATTATCTCTATATCTATCATACTGAACTCTTATGTTCACATGATGAGAGATCCTATTTGATCTTTTCAAATCATTGTTTGTTGAGGTTTAAGTAACGCCGTTAGGCTGCCGAACTTTCATAAGAGAAATCTAATTTTTTTTCTTCCTTCCATGTTTTCATTTCAAATGGTATGTCCATGAAATCTCATTACCATGATCATGTATCCTTCTTATTCTGTCCATGTACTATTTTATGGGTCATTTATGAATGTTTGACCCATTTTACCTCTCTTTTAATGTCTTCTAAAACCTCAGAACATTGCTGTTATGCTGCAGAATTTCTGTCTCAAAATGTCTATCTCTTTTTCTAAAGTCCTTTTATTTTATTAAGTGAATACTCAAAGCTCTTTCTTCTAAAGGGGTATTCACATATATACCAAAATGTTCTATTTTAAATTCTGGGATTTACATACATGATACCCACCTTCCTTTTCTGTGGGTTTTAAAGTGACGTAAAGATCATGTCTTTAAAGTAGTTTTTAAAACGTTATGATTATGAAATGAAACCCATTTATTTTATGCTATATGGGTTATTTATGAAATTTTTGATGATGATATATGTGGCTCACATGATAATAAAGGCAAATTTAAGGGTGCGCCCTGATAGCGCTCCAATGCATTGGGTAAAGACTTAATCTCTAGAGATGACCATTTTAACGACGCCTTGGTGAATAACCTTGGTAATTTTTAACGACACCTTGGGGATGGACCTTGGTGAAACGAAACGATTGTCAATATTAAATGTTGCAGCCACATCTTTAAGTTATGAAAAAGTTTTATTTTTTTATGATATGCCTCATGATTTCATTTTCATGCCTTAAAGTTCTTTTCATGACTTTATTGATGTATCTCAAGTTCATATGTAAAATGTTTCACTTGTTTCCCTTGCTGGGCCTTCTGCTCATCCTTTCTTTTGATGTATGTCCCCAGGTTATGAGATGCAGTAATGAACCTAGGATGAACTTAAGGAGAAGCCTTTCAAGTGTTTAGGAAGAGTGTTTTTGTTCTTTTCGTGTTTTATGTTCCTGGTTTCCAAGACACTAAACCTTAAAGATCCTCGGTTTTGTAAAATGTAATGAATGTTTATGTTATAAAAAGACGGGATGCTATAGTTGGTATCAAAGGATGTTTTAGTTATTTGTGGAAATTAGGATATGAAAACTTTAGGAAGAACCCTATAAAAAAGTTTAAATATAGGAAATCTTCCTAGTATTTTGGTGATTATTGAGTAAAGGGTTTCCAAGCAAATACATCCCTGTCTGGATACGAGCAGGTAGAGGTGGCTCTGGCACAGATGTACATAGGGTTAAAACCCGAAAACACCGCTTTGAGCTAGACTCGAACAGGAACTGGTACACGACAACGGGCCTTGCTGCACTCTTGGTTACGACACTCCCGGGGGATATGCTTTGGTAAATTCATAAGCTTAGTATGAACCATTGTTAAAGGAACAAAGATAAAATAAAATAAAGATTCACATAAGAATATATGATCATTCATAACCTAAATGGGAACCTAGGAGATCACAAGTTAGGGTATACCTTTCATATACAAGTTATCCTTATATGCTTTCAGTTCCTTTTCATGATTATTAGCTAAGTACTTAAGCCCCTAATTATGCTTTCTCTTCTTAGTTAATGGTGGGAAATGGAAGAACATGTTCCGACAACCAATGTGATAAGAAATGCGACGATTTCCGTATTAATATGTCAGAGATGATTAGGGGATTAAAAGATGATTATTATTTTGGAAGGCGTTCACTATTTTGGGGACCCTATATGATCGAGGTAAATAGATTACTATAGTATTTTCATTGAGGAGTAAGGTTGACTTATATTTTGAAGAATTGATGAATTTAAGGTGGACTTATAGTAATTTAGGTTACTTTTGGGAATGATTAACCTATCTTGGGTAAAATATGTTTAGGTTAGCTACTTTTGTTATAAGATGTTAGGAGTGGTTGATGTTGTCTGGAGATGAACAATGAAGTTGTTTTGGAAGACTATGTTATCAAATCCTTCTTGTATTTGGGTTTCAATCTTAGTTTGGTTTATTTTGAGGAATTTTAAGGACCGTTATTTATGGAGTGGTCTATGATGAACGTTGGGTAGTACCATGGAACTTTGAAGATTTAAAAGTAGGTTCTATTCCTATGGGATTCTTTCTTTTTGAAGAGTTGTTTTACCTTAACCTTTCTGTTTTTGGGATAATGTTTAAAGATAGAAGAAATAGATAGTTAATCTTTTGTAGATTATGTGATTCTATAGAAGATGATTCTTGTGCTTTTATGAGACCAAGTGTTTTTGAATTCTCATCATTTGGCGAAATGATTAGTGTTGGTAGGGACTTGTTAAAGGATGAAACTCTACTTGAAGGTAGATATATTTTCTTATGTTTTTGTTCTATGTAGTAAATGAAATCCTCAAAATTATGAAAAGAAACGTAAAACAAAAATGTTGTTGGTTTACGTTTCCTACTAGGTAATCAAAGACCATTTACACACATCATAAGTTTGGGATTTTCTCATGGTTAACTTTCTCCTAATCATGTTCTCTATCACTCTCTCTCAGAACTGACCCTTTGTTTTTTCCTCCATGTCCATGTTTTCCTACATGGAACCCGAGTGTGGGTTAACTCGGGTGGCCTTTGTACTTCCTTTTCTTTCTTTTAAAGTAATGGTGTTACTGACTCTTTTTCCGATGTGGGACTTTCAATGAAATTTCAAAACCCAATTTAAAAAAAAATTGTGAGGACGCAATTTCTTAAGGGGGGAAGATTGTAACGACCCGAAATTTTGAATAAATCTTGTTTCCTAATTTCATGTGTTATTTTTTTTATACTCAAAAAAAATGTTTTATTTGATAAACATGATTATATATAAAATGAGACCATTGGTTTTTGAGTGTTATATGGCCATCGGTCAATATGACCACCATGAACAAAATGTTTTGATTATTATCTCTAAATTTAAGTAATCTGGGTTAATTATTATAGAATGAAGATTTGATGGCCTCACCTAGTAGCCTTGGGCCGATCGAAGCCCATCTAACAGAGATTGGGAAGGAGGTAGCACCATTGGGCTTTTCTCTGGACCAAATCCAAGCCGAACTTCATCATGTGAAGCTAGAACGGAATCGCCTTCGTGAGAAGTTCAAACTGATAGAAATTACTACTCGGGCAATGTTGACTGAGCCGCCCCAAAATTCTATCACCCTAGCACACCTTACTCTTAGGTCCTATGCTGGTATTATAAGGGGTTATGTAACAAGACCGTAATTGCCTTGTGTAATCCTTTTTTTAAATAAAAATTTGGAATTTCTTCTTATGATGATGTTTATGAATTTTCAAATGACCGGATAAATATTGTATGCATATTTTTGATGAATTTTAGAAAAAGGATATTTTAAAAATGGTTGTGTAAACCTTAAATAATTAAAAATGTGTAATGATTTTCGAAAAATGGTCTTCTACAATTATGTTCAGTACGAAATTTAGAGTCTAATAAGATCAACTTGATTTTTGATGAATAGTAAATTATGAATAGTGATTTTATGATTAGGATTAGTAATATGACCAAATGGATTAGTAATCTCACTTAAAGAAAGTTTTAAAATAATCTAGGCACCTTGATTAAGTAATGTGATTCAATAAAATAGTTAAATAACGGTTTCATTAATTATTATTCAAGTATTAGTTTTTTCGGGTGAATAGTGTTTTTTAATTAAAAATTTAATTAAAAATAATTAGAAAATTATTTTTATAAAAATGACTTTATTTTTGAACTCAGAGCATCGATATTATGTTATGGTAATTTTTGGGGTTTTTTCTGAAAAAATGAATTTTCGATCAATAGTGTTTTTATTTAAAAATTAAATTAAAAATATTTAGAAAATTATTTTTATAAAATGGATTTCATTTTTGAAATCAGAGCATTGATATTTGGTTAAGGTGAAATTTTGGGGTTATTCTGAGAAAGTTGAATTTTCAGTGAATAGTAAAAATACAGTTTTAGGGTTTTTGTATGTTTAATGACATCATAATGGTGTAATGATGATGTCATGAGATCTTTTGAGGGTTGGCCGGCCAAGGGTGATGAATTATTGTTTTGGGGACCCCATGTGGCCTAACTCCATGATAAATGACAAGGGAGAGCACATGGGTTTGAGAAAAGCCCATGTGAGTTGTCCCTTGGCCATTAATGCCTTGTCCCCTCACTTTCCCTATAAATACCAAGCCCTCCTCTCATCCATTCGACTCCCCACTCATTCCCAACGAATTTCTGGTCACATTACCACCCAAGGAGTCCTCCCAAGGTGCCCCCAAGCCCTCATGGTCCCAACCTTTGAGGTTTAAGAGTTGCATTTTAAGGTAAGGGATCCGACCTCTCTCTTTCTTTTCAAGTAATCTATTTTATGTCTTTTCTTTTATACTCCATGTTCTTATGTTGGAGGATGTTATTTTATATTCATCCTACTGCCTATTTCATGTTCATATGATGAGAGACCCCCCCTTTCTCTCATCAATTCGTTTTAAGAATGTTTAAGTGGCGCCGTTAGGCTGCCGAATTTTTAAGGGATTCTTTCACCTTCCTCGTTTTCAAGTTCTATTTTCATTCAAGTATTTAATGTTCCTCTTTGTTATATTGGGGTATGATCTCTATATATATCATACTGGAATCTTATGTTCATATTATGAGAGACCCCATTTGATCTCTTCAATTCAGTATTTTGATGTTTTAAGTGGCGCCGTTAGGCTGCCGAATTTTTAAGTGGTTCTTCACCCTTCTCGTTTTGAAGTTCTACTTTCATGTCATTTATTTCAAGTTCCTTTTTGTTATATTGGGGTATGATCTCTATATATATCATACTGGACTCTTATGTTCATATGATGAGAGACCCCATTTGATCTCTTCAATTCAGTATTTTGATGTTTTAAGTGGCGCCGTTAGGCTGCCGAATTTTTAAGTGGTTCTTCACCCTTCTCGTTTTGAAGTTCTACTTTCATGTCAATTATTTCAAGTTCCTTTTTGTTATATTGGGGTATGATCTCTATATATATCATACTGTACTCTTATGTTCATATGATGAGATACCCCATTTGATCTCTTCAATTCAGTATTTTGATGTTTTAAGTGGCGTCGTTAGGCTGCCAAATTTTTAAGTGGTTCTTCACCCTTCTCATTTTGAAGTTCTACTTTCATGTCAATCCTTTCAAGTTCCTTTTTGTTATGTTGGGGAATTATCTCTATATCTATCATACTGAACTCTTATGTTCACATGATGAGAGATCCTATTTTATCTTTTCAAATCATTGTTTGTTGAGGTTTAAGTAACGCCGTTAGGCTGCCGAACTTTCATAAGAGAAATCTAATTTTTTTTCTTCCTTCCATGTTTTCATTTCAAATGGTATGTCCTTGAAATCTCATTACCATGATCATGTATCCTTCTTATTCTGTCCATGTACTATTTTATGGGTCATTTATGAATGTTTGACCCATTTTACCTCTCTTTTAATGTCTTCTAAAACCTCGGAACATTGCTGTTATGCTGCAGAATTTCTGTCTCAAAATGTCTATCTCTTTTTCTAAAGTCCTTTTATTTTATTAATTGAATACTCAAAGCTCTTTCTTATAAAGGGTTATTCACATATATACCAAAATGTTCTAAATTAAATTCTGGGATTTACATACATGATACCCACCTTCCTTTTCTGTGGGTTTTAAAGTGACGTAAAGATCATGTCTTTAAAGTAGTTTTTAAAACGTTATGATTATGAAATGAAACCCATTTATTTTATGCTATATGGGTTATTTATGAAATTTTTGATGATGATATATGTGGCTCACATGATAATAAAGGCAAATTTAAGGGTGCGCCCTGATAGCGCTCCAATGCATTGGGTAAAGACTTAATCTCTAGAGATGATCATTTTAACGACGCCTTGGTGAATAACCTTGGTAATTTTTAACGACACCTTGGGGATGGACCTTGGTGAAACGAAACGATTGTCAATATTAAATGTTGCAGCCACATCTTTAAGTTATGAAAAAGTTTTATTTTTTTTTATGATATGCCTCATGATTTCATTTTCATGCCTTAAAGTTCTTTTCATGACTTTATTGATGTATCTCAAGTTCATATGTAAAATGTTTCACTTGTTTCCCTTGCTGGGCCTTCTGCTCATCCTTTCTTTTGATGTATGTCCCCAGGTTATGAGATGCAGTAATGAACCTAGGATGAACTTAAGGAGAAGCCTTTCAAGTGTTTAAGAAGAGTGTTTTTGTTCTTTTCATGTTTTATGTTCCTGGTTTCCAAGACACTAAACCTTAAAGATCCTCGGTTTTCTAAAATGTAATGAATGTTTATGTTATAAAAAGACGGGATGCTATAGTTGTTATCTGTCAGTATGGTATGAAGGACTCCAAATCTAGTGATGATTTTGGCTTTCACAAAGCTGGCAATGTTTCTTTCCTTGTCTTCCCTGAGGGGTACAACTTCTGCCCATTTGGAATAGAAGTCGATTGCTGGGAATATATACCTCTGTTGTTTAGACGTGGTGGAAGGATATGGTCCCATGAAATCCATTCCCTAGATGGAAAATGGCCAAGAGTACTTGGCTTGATGAAGTAACTTCAGGTGTTGGTGAATGAAGTTGGCATGAATTTGGAATGAGTGGAACTTTACTATAAAGTGCTCGCAATCTTGTGCCATGGTGGGACAATAGTACCTAAGCCTCTCGACCTGATGGGAAAGCTTAAACCCTGGCTGATGTGCTCCACATACTCCAGAATGCACTTCATTTATTAGAGCAGCAGTTTCTTCTCCATCAATACATTTGAGGAGGATTCTGTCAAGGCCTCATTTGTAGAGGACCTCTTGCTGACCTGTGCCTCCATATAGGACAAAGTTGATTTACATTCTCCGTATTTTCTCTCGTTCAGCCCTATCTGGTGGAATTTATCCCTATTGAAGGTAGTTTTCAATGGGGATCATCCAGCCGGTGGCAGGAGCATATGGCTCAGGGATAGGACTAACTTCGTTGATTTCATTTGTCTTAGTCTGAACAAACGACAAGACCATTCTATGATGAGCAATAATGATAGTTGTTTCATCCCGGTCTGGGTCAGCTAGGGCTGTGGCCGCATTAACTAATGCATCGGCCTGGGCATTTTGAGACCGGGGAATATAGATCAATGTTGGTTCTCTGGATAATTCCGCCATTAACCCTCAGACATGGTCAAACAAGGGAACCAGATCCACCTTTTTAATATCATAGTCACCATTGTCCTGCTTGATGACCAGTTAAGAGTCAAATTTTATCTTATGGTGCTGTTCTTGTGCCTTGAGTGTGAGCTACAGGCCTACAATGAGGGCTTGATGCTCTTCCTCATTGTTTGTACATCCTTCTGATAGGATAAAGAAATATAGAAAGACTGCCACTTTTGGGGACATGAGTATGTTCCCCAAACCCACCTTGTTAAATTTGGGATCCTCCATCCTTTTCCCTTTCGGGCTTCGGGATCCACCGTCGAAGTAAATTTCCCATGTTGGGAACTCCCCTTGAACCAAGAAGACGTCTTCATCAGGTAGCATGATATCTGGTGCGGTGGTCCCTGTCGAGGGGTGCTCTTCTAGAAAATATTGTAATTCCTAGCCTTTCATGGCCCTCTGAGGAACAAACCATATGTCAAACTGTTTTTGGATGAATACCCACTGGGATAGGTGCCCAGTTAGCATCAGGCGGATGAGGATGTACTTGAGTGGGTTACTATGTGAGACCAAATGGACTTCATAATGCGGCAGATAATCTCTCAATTTTTGAACAGTGAAGACCAAGTCCAAAAAACTCTTCTCGATGTTTGAGTATCATGTTTCAGTGACGATCATGGTTCTTCTGAGGTAATAGAGACTGTTTTCACTGCTGACATCATTTTTCTGTGCGAGGAAGGCCCCAAAAGACTATTCATGGGCCGTCACATATAGGATAAGAGGACTTACTTAAACCAGGGGTATGAGCACCGGTGGGTTTAAGAGATACTTCTTCAGGATATCGAATTCCTTTTGGAAATCATCCGTCCATTGGTATGTAACCCCTTTTTTCGTTAGCATGGGAAAGGGAAAAAATTTACCTGCCAAGTTGCCTATAAACTGCCTGATGTAGGACAGGTGCCCTTGGAGTCCTCTCAACTTAGTGAGATTGCGGGGAGGTGGTAGGCCAAGGATATATTTTTTCTTTTTAGGGTCGACTTCGAGGCCACGATGGCATACGACGAAGCCAAGGAATTTCCATGAGGTAACCCCGAACGCCCATTTCAAGTTGTTCATCTTCAAGTTATGTTGTCGAGGTTTGTTGAAGATGGTTTCAAGGTCTGACAGGTGATCTGAGTGCTATCTTGATTTGACCACCAATTCATCCATGTATAATTCGATGAATCTCCCTAGGAATTTTTTAATGATACGATGCATGGTGCGTTAATATGTGGCGCCTGTGTTCTTGAGACCAAAGGGCATGACCCTGTAATAGAATACTCCTTGAGGGACCTTGAAGGAAGTGGCTTCTTCGTCTTCTTGGGCCATCCTGATTTGATTATACCCAGAATAGTCATCCATGAAGGAGCGACCCTCATACCTGGGAATTGTGTTGATTAATAACTCGGTGATCGGGACCGATAAATCATCTTTCAGGCAATGATGATTGAGATCTCTGAAATTTATGTAGACATGGATTTGTCAATTTTTTTTCTTGATGAGGAAAATGTTGGCTAGCCAGATGGGGTTTAATTATCATATCGACCTCAGCTTCTATTTTTGCAGCATTTGCGGGGTGCGTCCTTCTAGCATCTTGTTTAAAGCCTCGGTGGTCTTCTGGTAGACATAATTGGTGTGTTTCCACTTCAGGATAACGTCCTGGAATTTCTATGTAATTCCAGGAAACAAATATCGACGTTTCTTCAGGAAATAGGTATACACCTCGTGCTCCTCAGGTGACATGGTCATACTAATGAGAGTGGGCCTTAGGTCTTCCTTGTTACCCAGGTTTATTTCCCTGAGCTCGTCCACAATAGTGGAGATACCTTCCTCAAATGCAGAAGGTGAATCCCTGAGATCTTCCTCCTCTTGTTCCCCCACATTCTCATCTTCATGATCCTACGGGGGGAGAGTTCCCGATGCAGGATCTTGGGAGTCTGTAGGTGAGGCATCGTGGGCATCCCCGCTTGAGTATTCATCCCCAAATTGAGGGTTAGCGGACGTTTCTGCATTGTCACGCTCGGCCGTTATGGATGAAGTCATGAGGACAGCTGAGTGTGTGTCCAAACATGAACCCCTGCTCTCAACATGGTTGATGGGAAGTACATAGTCTCTGCTGAGCAACTTGAAGAGGTAATCAAGGACCATTTCCAAGCCATTTTGAGCGGGGATCTAGTCAACACCATCGACCAAAGACTTCTTCTTCTTTTGCTCATATGACCCAGAGTCAATGTAATGTGACTAAGATAGCTTGAAAGGGTCCTTTTCAGCATGCAATGTGCCACTTTATCCGTTGATGAAATACTTGATACACTGGTGGTAGGATGAAGGAATATCCATGTGATTATGGAGCCACGCCCTTCTCAGCAGGTCATTGAATGCTGTGTTCTGCCGGACCACAAGGAATCCCGAGTAGGCCACAAGGTCACCAAAATGGGTTTTTAGCTTGATTTGTCCCATTGGATTCAATTCACTTTTTTCTTATCCCAACAATGTTGTGGCTGAGGGTATTAGATCATCCTCAATGTACCCCAACTTATGAAGTGTTTTTTGCAAAAGGAGGTTAACTCCAGAGTTGTTTTCAATAAAGACTTTGTAGATCCCAACATCATTCAATTTACCAGACACATATAATGGTTTGATATGTCCTTTCTCGATGGAATCTTCATCCTGATTGGTGAAGTAAATCACCGCATTGAACTTCGTCGGGCAAGTCTCTATCCGGTAAATCTCAGTGGCGGCTACCTCGTCTTGAAATTCCTGGGGGCTGAGAAAAGATTCTACAAGCACCTCCCTGAGATCTGATGATAATCTCAGGGCATCCAGGATTGACAGTTTGGCTTGTACTGATGACAGCTGCATAAGGATATCGTATTTCTACTTCAGCAACCGACGCTTCTCCTTTGGTGGGAGAGTTTTAACAGGCGCTTTAGGAGCTGGAGCATGTGACAAGGAAGGACCGGCCGTGGGGTTGTAGGTCGACGATGTTCCCACATTCTGGGGTCTTGGCTCGGTCAGTTTGTTTGTGCACACTAGGCGGCTAGACACTTGTTCCCCCTATAATGGGTAAAGTAGAATGGCGGGTCCAGGGTGGCTTCTTGTGGAGTTGGAGGGATATTATTTCTCCTGCTAAGTCTATTGAAGTGTTCTCACATGGGTTTCTGTGCAATTAACGGTTTGGGTCGGGGTAAAACCACATGGTTGGTTTAGGCCGCGACTACACCATCCCCGGTATCCCCCGCCTCTAAGATTCCACCTCCTAACCCCCTATGTTGGGAACTCGAGTTCGTAACAATACCCTTCATCAGGAAATGATTCCATTAGATGGATGACGTTTATGGAACCAAAGATTAGTTCCTTGTCCTTTGATAGGTCAAACTGGTTTCTTGTCTCTGATGGTGCTGTTTGGTGGGTCAGTGCCTATGGCGCCAAGTTTGTGGGCAAAAAATCCGACAGTGTCGGGGCTATCTTCTGCCTCATTGCAGACTGCTCCTCTTGCACTTGTACCCTCCCTTTTTGATTACGCCTGGATGACCGGCTCTTGGAAGGTTGTGAGGCCGATATTGTCACATGTGCGGCGTTCGGGGCTATTGGTGGCAACACCGGCTGCTATAGATGGATTTGGAGTATACCCTGAGCTCGATTAATAGTCTTCTGAGTCATCCAATCATAAAATTTCTGCCCCTTATTGCTGGTGACTTCTTTCCACCCCTCCCCTTTGTCAGAGTTGGTGGTAGAAATGTACGTCACATGTGCTCGGGGTGGTCCCATCTCGACTTGCCTGGAGTCTACCATCCTTTGCAGGAGGTCATTGAAGATGAATAATTTCGGAATATTGTGCCCCAACATTCGATAATAGGAGCATTAATCTGGCCTGTCATCGTGGATGACTTCTTCGGGATTCCTTTGTTCCGGGTGGGGGATCAAATTTCAATTCATGGAGGTGATGAAGTAGCCGCGGACTTGGTCTTCTAGGAACGAGTATACATTGTGTGTCCATTCCTTGAAATGATTCCTCTTTGATCCTCTCTGATTGTCCCGCTTGGGAAGAGGCAACCACTAATATATAGGGGGACCTTGATGATTTGGTGGAGGCCTAGGTAGTAGAGTAGGCACAGGTGCTCGATTGGGCATGATAGAGGACGCTTCAGCTCTAACAGTTCACTTTTCAGGAGCCTGTGAGGCTATTCGGGACTTCAGATTGGTCCACTGCAGGGAGTCTTCAATTCTATGGGCAATGACAGAGAGATTGCGGAAGCCAGTGGTTCACTCCACTGGTATAAGCAGTGTTTTCAACTTATCTCAAAGGTTATAGATTCATATGGAAAGCATATCGTCATGTAGAATTTTCCTATTCAGAGAGTAGGTCAAACCCTTCCATTTGGAGATGAAATCTGAGACCCTATCGTTCTCCTTCTATTTTCAATTCATGAGGTCACTGACCGTTGTTTTAGGAAGTGTTGAGAAAAAGAAGATCATGAACTACTATCGAAGGTCTTCCCAGATTTTTATTAACTGAGCTGGAATATTCGTATACCAGAAGAAGGCATATCCTTTCAAGGTCTGCACGAATCATTTGAGTTTCACTCCTTCTTTTTGTTCCAGAGTTCCCATCATAGGGTCTCAATAAGACGCGTAGTGCATCAAATGTTGTTCTAGATCTCTTGATCAATTGAAAACGAGAAATACAGGGCTCCCAAAATTGGGTGGAGGGGGCGTGTTACTCACCCAATCTGGGTAGTGCTTCTGATCTGGCTTTATCAGAGCGCGTCGACCTTCCATTGCTTCCAATAAAGCTTTTAGTGCCTCTATGGTGTTGGTGAGACCCTGGTTTACATCCTATTGGGCCCGGTCTTGGGCAGGTCTAGCGCGAGGCATTTCATGAGGATCTGGATCGGCTGGCACCAAGGGTGCATATAGAGTTTTTGGCGACTTTGGAGGGATCAAACACACTCTCTCTGATTTCTTCTTGAGTGGAGGGAAGTCTTGGTATTCATCCGGATCCATATTCAGGTAGTTGGACGGGCCGGGCGCTTCATTGGGTGGGATCCCTGACCGCGTTTCCTTTTCCGGGGCAAACCTTGGTCTTTGAGGTGCACATAATAGGAGTGCAAGGTGTGGATTTTCTTGGGATGATTTTTCAATAAGATGGTTCCTCTGGAGTAGCTCGACATTAAGCCGCCTCAATTCTTTCATTTCCTCTTCCTGCCGAGCGATTCTCTCTTCGAGAGTAAGTGGATCGTTTTTATTGAGAGAAGGGGACAGGTTAAGGGTAACTGGTCCTTTGTTCTTATCCTTGTTGGGAGCTCATAGGGTAAGTATAAGAGGGTTATCTGGAGGGGAAACCATATTTAAGACGGCCCTCTAGTTCCGGGTGTTCACACTTGTTGGTTCATTGTGAGTCACGACCTGACTGGAACCACCGTCTCCGGATCCATCTGGATTTGCATCATCTCTGGTGTCACCCATGGGGTTAACCTCTATGGAGTTGATGGATCCATATCGTGGGGTGGAGGAGATGTCATCTTCTAAATAGTAATAGGATATCCTGCGCCTTCTACTTGTCCTACCTTTCCTGTCCTAGGATTGCTTTTAGGCTCCTTGACGGAGGGTGACACAGAGAGTTCATTGACGCGACCTTACGGTACGCCTCCATCTTGAAGGGGATGATGATTCCAAGGACGAGATAGGGCAGAAACCTCCTCTCCTAACTATCCTCCCTATACGAGAAAATACTGATTCTCATGGGGGAGGTTTTTTTTGAGGTAGTTAGAATGCCCCCAGCCCTGAGGGTTGGGGTTGGCTCCGTTCCCTGGACACTGAGTCTCTTCCCATTTTTATTGATCTTATGGGGGAATTTGTTGTTAAAAATCACCCATCCCTACAGGCTGGGGTTGACCCTGGATGCAATAGTGGATATTGCTATCGCTACCTGCCTGATCTTGCATGCCTCCATCCGGGGGTGAACTGGATCTGATACCGAGTTCACGTGCGAATCAATCCCCTCCGGGGAGGCATGCAATGACCGCTGATTGGCCTCTCTCAGGCGAGAGGCCTATTTTATTCTTTCAGTGGCATAATTTAGAAGCTATTAAATGGATTGTTCCCATCGGGCCTGACACTTTTGGGACTTACTCAAGTCCTTTCTCTGTTGGGTGTGTCACCTTTCCTGAACAGGGACCCCACAAGATTGCTGCCTTGATGTGATGACGTTTTAATACATTATGTCGAATGGGTTCTTCTGGGCAGGGAGTGGAGTGAAATGTAGAGCTCCATGTTCTCCACATCCGCTGATATGGACTCTCGTTAGAGCGTCTCCAATGAGGTGGCATAGCTGGTGTAGTGCACGGAGGCTGGCTATATCAATATTTCATCTATGCCTCTCGTGTAACACCCCAAGATTTCATAGTATGTTATTTTTTCAAAATAAATCAATAACTTGCACTACAAACCACACCGAGTTCAATCACACCATGACTTACCAAAGAATCCATTCAAAAGAGGTTATGAATAGTATTAAGTAAACTTAAACATTATATAATCCTTATAATTTTAGAATCCATATTATGAGTTTCTTAGACATACTGTTAGAACAAATTGATTTTCAGTATTGCACTTTTACCAACTTTTAATAGTGAACCCTTTTTAATTCCAATATTTTAAACTTTTACATATTCAATTTGACTAAAAAAATTACTTTTTAGAATGGGGACATCAAAAATTTACAATTAAACATCCCAAGATTCCACAGTATTCTTTCCTTTGAATAATATAGTAACGTGTGTTGTATGCAACTTCGAGTTCTAACACACACCACAACCAATCAAACTAGCAGTTATGAATAGTAATACCTACTTTTTTAAATTATATATATTTTTTATTTCCAAATGGACTTCATTTTTTGATTCATAATATCGAATTTAGCCAAAGGTAAAATTTTGGTACTTTTTTGATAACTTTAATATTTTGATGAATAGTGAAAATTACTAAATTTTAATTAAAAACAACTTTTTTAATGGAAATAATTTATATTCATAAATTTTGAATTTGAGTGGTTTTAATGTATATTTAGAATATATTTTTACTGTTTATTAGAATGTTGGTCATTGGACATAATTGCACAATTAAAACAAACATAAACCAGTATCAATCTTGTGATAATTATTATATCTTAAAAACATGCTTTTTGTTTTGACAGTGGGGATTAATTTTAAATTAATTTCTGCAACTTTTGTGTTTTGAATTTGAAAAAATGGATTCCATATTTGGAATTAGGATGTTCATATTTTTTAAATGGGTAACTTTTATTTTTAGACATTTTGAATAATTACTGCGGTAAATATTTTATTTACCATGGTTAAGGGTAAATCCGGTATAAAAGGATTAAAACATAATATTATAATAATAATAAAATACCCTAAAACGTTTCATAAACTTATTGGATGATACATGTTCGACCATAGGCATCTTTGTGTCGATTTTGGGACCCCATGGAGCCACTTGTAAATGATAGGGACACTTTATTTTAATTAAGTTAAAATAAGTAGAAAAATGATATAAGCATATATCTTTTAGAAAAACAATTTTTACATAGGTTTATATATGTTGGATTTTTGACTATAAATATTCATTAGAAATAGAAAATTATTTCCTACATAATGATATTTTTTTTAATTTTTATACATTATGTAATTTAATTTATTTATGACACAATGATGATGCAGTAATTACCATAATAGTGAAAAATTAAAATAATTTATATTATAAATACCCAAATAAATATAATTTGAGACTTCTAATGAATTAAACTAATTTTATAGGATAATATGACATATTAGGATTGATTTAATTGACTTCTTTCGAAGTAATAATTCTGTTATGAGTTTTACAAAAATCATCTATTGAATAGTGTCAAAATTGACATAAAAGAGTTTTTAAAACAAATATTATATTATTAATTGATATTAAATTTATAAAAATCTATGGTTCAGCCAAGAGACTTATATCATGATTGGACTATCATTAATGGACCACATGAGGGTCACTTGGATGTATATACTATGTTTATTAACTATATAATATAAAAATACAAAGTGACATGGTAAATGTCAAACTAATTAACTAAGAGTTAAAAATAAAAGATAAGGTTAATATAATGATACAAACCTATCTAAATTTTATTGGTTGAATGTTTTTTGAACTATACCCGCCTTAAAAATTAAATAATCCACTTTGGAGCCATTATAAACCGAATATGAATTTATTATTAATTAATATTTCTAGCTTTTCAAAAGGTGCCCCTCACCCCTCTTATAAAAGGGAAATCCTCCTTCTCATTTCTTCACACCTTCAAAGCCTTTTGGATTGGAAAAAATCTGCCCCAATACTCTCCCAACTTACCTCACTACAACCTAGAGGCCTTAGTTTGATCAGAAATCCAACCTATGGAGCCCTTCAGATCAAATGAAAAGGAAGAACCCGAAGAAGAGGAAATGATTTCACCACCCTTTTTCAAGTTCCTTTCTTCTTCTACATCATCTTCTTTTGTTGTTACCATTCTAAAATAATAACTCCAGTATCATATATATACTGCGATGTCATTACAAATATGATACAACCATATTTATTATTCTATCCAACCTTTCAATAACATGTCACCATACGTGCGTACGTACGACTTACCGTCTCCACGTCGTGGTGTAATTGTTATTCAATAAATTATTATTTGGATGGGTATAATAATGATGTGTAACTCATATAAATAATAAATATAACATGATAATGATTCTTTATATATGATATAACATCCAATTATATATTATTTTAATATCAAAAGTATGATATTGTCGCTCGTGCGTACGTACGGACTACCATCTCCACGAACGCGTTGAGATTCATTATCTATCATATCCATTCAAGTATAATTATAATATGAGGATTTAAAAATAATGTTTAAGGACTTGATATCATTCTGGATATGATTAAGATACATTCTATCCATTACAAACATTGCTTACGTAACAAAACATATAAAATAAAATGAGTAAGTTAACACCCGAAACAACGATAATACTAAGATATTATTAACAAAGAAATGTTAAAAGATCTTATATGATATCATGTTAATATATATGATTCTTGTATAATTTAATATCAATTATTTCACCATTATTCAGGATTTTTTCCTACCCTCAACCAAGAAAAATTAGAAGGTAAGGGTTAATTTCGCAATCTCTTCATTATCTGAGGTTGTTTATACGTAATAATCTACTGATATTTCTTTATCATCTACATCCATGTTTCTTCGAAATGTATTTCAAAAAATTTTCACTATTGACAAATAATATGGGTTAAAGTCATTTATACCCTTGTTTGACTTTTTATAAGAGGTTTATAAAGGAATCTTTCCATCGTTTTCCAAACAAGTTGCTTTTAACCATTTCGACAAAATTAAGTTAACAATGTTTTTTTAACTTATACGGAAGGTGTGGCTATTATCCGCCATTATAAAATTGTTGGAGATTCACTTACAAGCATAATAGAATATTATTCAAAGTAAATGTTTTATTTTGTAATTATGTGACTTTAAATGATTTCAAAATTAATATTTTAAGAATTTGTGAAAGGTACTCTTTATCAAGATCACAATTTTAAATGTTTTAAAGATTTATATTTCTAAATCTTTTTAATTAATGTCAATGTTTTAAAAAATAATTTTAAGGATTTATTAATATGGACATGAATGTTTTGAAATGATATTTCTTTTCAACAGTTTCAAAGTGGTATGGGACACTTTGATTCAAAAATCTCTTTTAAATTACTTCCTTTATAAATTTGTGACTTTTAAATGATTTTGAGAAAAGAGATATTTCTCTCAAATAGTTTTGATTTCATCTATGTCAACATCCTTTTATAGATTTTAATCTTATTTGAAGTTGATTTATTATGATACAAATAATTTCTATTGTATTGAAGGTTTTGTGATATGTTCTACTGTGGATGTGTTATTTTTATACCATTCATGTTTTATGGAGAATGTATTGACATTTCGTATGCTAGTTTTAATACGAATGTTTTGGTTATGTTTAAACCTTTTCATATGGGAATGAATTGGACTTATTAAGTGATGGGTAGAGCTAGATATAGCTCCTGGATGCATCGGTAGGTCTTATGAGACAAACTAGTGTCTTGGAACAAGGCCTTAACAAAATCTTATTTGTAGTCTTGGCACGAGGCCTTGGCTATGTGGTTATGATAGTCTGGCATTATTCATTCCGTCATTATGAAAGTGTTTATTGATATTGCATGTGATTATTCGATTAGTATAATATCCATGTGAATAAGTAAATGGAATTATTTCATTTTATTTTTTCCATACTATGTTGAAGTTCAAGTTTAAAGGGCTTTTTTTTATTTATACATTGCCTTAAATGTTTATTCTTATTTATGAAAGTTTCCGCTATATTGTTATCCCTATAGGGCATTTGAGCTCACCCCTTTTCTATGTTTTATTTTTCCCAGGGTATGAAGAAGTAAATTATGAATGACCTGCAGGGATAGTATGTGGGGATATGAGTGTGGAATATGGAGACTATGTTGTTGTAGTAGTTTTTCACTTTATGATGTAATGTAAAACCTTATGAATATATCTAGTGTTTCCAAGGCTACTAAACCAATCGTTATTTTGAGATTTGATCTTTCTTGTGATCATGCCAATGTTATGTAATAATGCGCCGACTCTAGGTAACTGGGGTTGGGGTGTTACAGTTGGTATCAGAGGAAGTTTAATACAAACCATGGAATCTAGATTTAGATAAACTCTGATTAGAGCACATAGATTTAAGATGAACTTTGAGGATTAGTATATAATAACTTTCTAGAATTTTTGTATTGTAGAGATTTTGTGAGTTTTTCGAGCAATACATCCCTGTCTAGATACGAGTAGGTAGAGGTGGCTCTGGCACAGATGTACCTAGGGGTAAAATACAAAAACACCACTTTGAGCTAGACTCGAACGGGAACTGGTGCACGACAATGAGCCTTGATGCACTCTTGGTTACGACACTCCCGAGGGATATTCTTAGGATAATTCTAATTTTCTTTACAAATCAATATGAAGGGTTTATGAGTATATACTTCCTCGAAGGATACTTTTTTATGATTATGGATTATATCCATAAATTATTTAATTTATTTTATGTGTTTTACAAGTTTGGGATTAGGTATTTTTATTCATAAACTAATCTAGTGTATGTCATTCTTTAGAAATGGCACCCAGTAGAAGGAATGAGAACTCCAGCAATGCACATGATACAAAGAGAAGGAAGGATCATATATTTCATGGTCTTAAGCCAGAATTTATAGGAGAAATAGTCTCGCATGTATTATCATCATATGAAGAAATAATATCATGTGTTGATAAGATAAGTAAATATTTTACTGAGTCCTATGGCTTTGAAGGGAATCAAGAGAAGAAAAGGATGGAAGAGAGAAAGATGGGTAAAGGGAAGAGGGAAAAGAAGAATTTTCCTATATGTGATAACTGTTGAAAGAAACACGCTGGAACATGCCTGAATGGAATGAGAGTTTGTTGTAAGTGTGGAGGAAAAGGGCAAAAAGTACGTGACTATGAGGGTAAGAAAATGGTTTCAAGTATACAATGCTTCATTTGCAAGGAGTTTGGACACTACGCGAACCTATGTCTCAGTCATCAGACTATGCTGAAAATGATGCTATTGGATAATAATCAAGTTATGATACTGCCAAAGATAAAGAGGAATTATTAGAGTTCTTATGTTGATTATGTCATTTGAGTGTTGTATCAACAATGTACTTGTTATAATAATTATGGAGTATATAAGTACTGTACTGTAGTACTATTTCATTATGGACTTGAGATTGTGTGGAACAAAGAAAAGTGACACAATAGCAGGTGTAATTTTTTGAAAATATATGGTTGAGAGAATGATAAACCATAATATGGTTCTGATACCGAGGTAGTGATTTTAGAACAATACATGATTTTTTTGGATAAATTATATTTGATATTCTTGACTACCTTGAAACTGATTAATGATTTGTATATTCCATCATTGTTGGGGTTTACATCATTTTTGGATTGAAGGAGTATATCTATTATTCTATAAGGAATAAGGGATCATGAATGTAATCAATAAGGTTTTATTGTAATTCAGGATGTTGCAGTGTTTTAAAAGAATACATGATGATGGTGATCACATGTTATTACGTGGAAAAAAGGTAACTTCATTGTGTTTACCTTCCTTACAAATTTTGGAATGAAGTATTTCGGATAGTTCTAGTTTGGATTATTTTGGATTTCCATAAAAGGACAACCCGGAGGTCGGGTGGCAACCCGTCGCGTCCGGCAAGGCCACGAGACTTGAACCCACAACCAAAGGGCGACAACGGTGTATCACCTACCACTGACCCACGTGATGTCCTGGTAGGAATAATGTTGTTTTTTAATGGTCCTTCTAGATGAATTATAAATTCATTTTTTTACCCTATACGAATAGGATAAATAGATTATTATTTTTAATTTCTATTATCTTTTAAAGTAAAATATGAGTTTGTGGTAGAACTTAGTTAATGGTTGAGACTCTACTTTTAAAGTATATATTTTTCTTCTTCTCTTATTCAATGAAGAAATTAATTCATACACTTTAGTGAAGGGATCTTAAAAAAATGTATTATCTTAATACCATATGTCATTCTGAACCGATGGTATTTTAAATCATCATAGATTGATGAATTTGAGGCCCTAAATTTTACACTTTTTTGTGATTGATGACCTCAATCACTACCTATAGATATTTACGTTTTCCACCAATTATAAGTCTCTAATTACCACCAATGTTCTCCAAATAGAGATCATAATTTGGTGGTGACCCTTTCATTTCTCTTTTCCTCATATTAAGACTAATCTTTATCAACCCAATTTATGATGTGGGTTTTCCCACAAAGATATTTTCTATATTGAACCTTTTATTTTCGAAGAACAATTTCAAATTGCAAGGAAGCAATTAATTGAAGGAGGGGAGAATGCAACACCCCAAGATTTCATAGTGTGTTATTTCTACAAAATAATTCAATAACTTGCACTACAAACCACACCGAGTTCAATCACACCATGACTTACCAAACAAGCTGTTCAAAAAAGGTTATGAATAGTATTAACTAAATTTTAAACTTTATATAATCCTTATAATTTTAGAATCCATATTATTAGTTTCTTATACATAATGTAAGAACAAATTCATTTTCAGTATTGCACTTTTACCATCTCTTAATAGTTAACCCTTTTTAATACCAATATTTTAAACTTGTATATATTCAACTTGACTAAAAAATTTACTTTTTAGAATGGGGACATCAAAAATTTACAATGAAACTTCCCAATCTTCCACGGTACGCTTTCATTTGAATAATATAGTAGCGTGTGTTGTACGCAACTTCGAGTTCTAACACACACCACAACCAATCAAACTAGCCGTTATGAATAGTAATTCCTAATTTTTTAAATTATATATATTTTATATTTCAAAATGGACTTCATTTTTGGATTCGGAATATCAAATTTAGCCTATGGTAAAATTTTGGTACTTTTTGGATAACTTTAATATTTTGAAGAATAGTGAAAATTACAAAATTTTAATTAAAAACAACTTTTTTAATCGAAATAATTTATATTGATAAATTATGAATTTGAGTGGTTTTAAAGTATATTTATAATATATTTTTACCATTTAATACAATGTTGGTCATTAGACATAATTTCAAAATTAAACAGAACATAAACAAGTATCAATCTTTTGATAGTTATTATATCTTAAAAACACGCTTTTTGTTTTGACAGCGCGAATTAATTTTAAATTAATTTCTGCCACTTATGTCTTTTGAATTTCAAAAAATGGATTCCATATTTGGAATCAGGATGTTTATATTGTGTAAATGGGTAAATTTTATTTTTAGACATTTTGATTAATTACTTCAGTAAATATTTTATTTACCATGGTTAAGGGTAAATCTGGTAAATAAGGGTTAAAAAATAATATTATAATAATACTAAATTACCCTAAAACATCTCCTAACCTTATTGGTTGATACATGTTCTACCATAGGAATCTTTGGGTCGATTTTTGGGACCCCATGGAGCAACTTGTAGGTGATAGGGACACTTTATTATAATTAAGTTAAAATAAGTACAAAAATGACATAAGCATGTATCTTTTAGAAAAACAAATTTCACACAGGGTTACATATGTAGGCATTTCGACTATAAATAATAATTAGAAATATAAAACGATTTCCTACATAATTATATTTTATATTTATTTTTTGGACATTATATAATTTAATTTATTTATGACACAATGATGATGCAGTAATTACCATAATAGGGAAAAATTAAAATAATTGATATTATAAATACCCAAATAAATATAATCTGGGACTTTTAATGAATTAAACTAATTTTCTAGGATAATATGACATATTAGGATTTATGTAATTGACTTTTGTCTAAGTAATAATTCTGTTATGAGTTTCACAAAAATCAACTATTGAAATGTGTCAAAATTGACATAAAAGCGTTTTTAAAACAAATATTATTTTATTAATTGATATTAAATTCCTAAAAATCAAAGGATCGTCCAATAGACTTATATAATGATAGGTGTATCATTAAGGGACCACTTGAGGGTCGCTTGGATGTATATAGTATGTTTATTAACTATATAATATAAAAAATACAAAGTGACATGGTAAATGTCAAACTAATTAACTAAGAGTTAAAACTAAAAGATAAGGTTAATATAATGACCCAAACCTGTCTAAATTCTATTGGTTGAATGGTTTTAGACCTATACCAACCTTAAAATTTACATAATCCACTTTGGAGCCATTATAAACTGAATATGAATTTATTATAAATTAATATTTCTAGCTTTTCCAAAGGTACCCCTCACCCCTCTTATAAAAGGGAACTCCTCCTTCTCATTTCTTCACACCTTCAAAGCCTTTTGGTTCGGCCAAAATCTCCCCAAATACTCTCCCAACTTCCCTCACTACAACATAGAGTCGTTATTTTGATCCGAAATCCAATCTAATGATCCCTTTTGATCAAATCAAAATGAAGAACCCGAAGAAGAGTTAATGATTTCACCACCCTTTTTCAAGTTCCTTTCTTCTTAAACTTCCTCTTCCTTTGTTGTTACCATTCTAAAATAATAACTCAAGTATCATATATATACTATGATGTAATTATAAATATGGTACAACCATATTTAGTATTCTATCCATCCTTTTAATAACATGTCACCATACGTGCGTACATACGCCTTACCGTCTCCACGTCGTGGTGTAATTGTTATTCAATAAATTATTATTTGGATGGGTATAATAATGATGTTTAACTAATGTAAATAATAAATATAACATGATAATGATTCTGTATATATGATATAACATCCAATTATATATTATTTTAATATCAAAATAATGATATTGTCGCTCGTGCGTATGTACGGACTACCGTCTCCATGAACGCGATAAGATTCATTCTCTATCATATCTATTCAAGTATAATTATAATTTGAGGATTTAAAAATAATGTTTAAGGACTTGATATCATTTTGGATGTTATTAAGATACATCCTATCCATTAAATACATGGATTACATAACAAAACATATAAAAGAAAAAGAGTATGTTAACACCCGAAACAACGATAATACTAAGATATTATTAACAAAGAAATGTTAAAAGATCATATATGATTCATATTAATATATATGATTATTTTATAAGTTAATTACAATTATTTCACCATTATATTGGAGGTTATCCTACCCTCAACCAAGAAAATGTACAAGGTAAGGGTTTATTTCGCAATCTCTTCATTATCCGAGGTTGTTTATACGTAATAATCAACTCGGGTTTCTTTATCATCCACATCCATTTTTCTTCGAAATGTATTTCAAAATAATTTCACTATTTACAAAGAATATGGGTTAAAGTCATTCATACCCTTGTTTTAATTTTTATAATAGGTTTATAAAGGAATCTTTCCGTTGTTTTCCAAACAAGGTTCTTTTAACCTTTTCGACAAAATTAAGGTAAGAATGTTTTTTTAACTTATACGGCGGGTGTGGCTATTATCCGCCGTTATAAAATCATTGAAGCTTCCCTTACAAGATTATAAGAATATTATTCAAAGTAACAGTTTTATTTTATAAATACATGACATTAAATTATTTCAAAATGAATATTTTAAGAATTTGTGAAAGGTACACTTTATCAAGATCATAATTTTAAATGTTTTAAAGATTTATCTTTCTAAATCTTTTTAATTAATGTCAATGTTTTCCAAATAATGTTAAGGATTTTTTAATATGGACATGAATGTTTTGAAATGATATTTCCTTTCAACAGTTTCAACGTGGTATGGGACACTTTGATTCAAAAATCCCTTTTAAATTACTTCCTTTATAAATATGTGACTTTTAAATGATTTTGAGAAAAAAGATATTTCTCTCAAATAGTTTTGATTTCATCTACGTCAACATCCTTTGATGGATTTTAATCTTATTTGATGTTGATTTATTATTACACAAAACTTTTGTATTGTATTGAAGGTTTTGTGATATGTTTTACTGTGGATGTGTTAATTTTATACCATTCATGGTTTATGGAGAAAGAATTGATATTTCGTATGCTAGTTTTAATACGAATGGTTATGTTATGATTAAACCTTTTTATATGGGAATGAATTGGACATATTAAGTGATGGGTGGAGCCCGCTATAGCTCCTTGATGCATCGGTAGGTCTCATGAGACAAACAAGTGTCTTGGCACAAGTCCTTGACAAAATCTTATTTGTAGTCTTGGCACGAGGCCTTGGCTATGTGGTTATAATAGTCTGACATTATTCATTCCATCATTATGAAAGTGTTTATAGATATTGAATGTGATTATTCGATTAGTAGAATATCCATGTGAATAATTAAATGGAATTATTTCATTTTATTTTTTCCATACTATGTTAAAGTTCACGTTTAAAATGATTTTGTTTTAGTTATACATTGCCTGACATGTTTATTCTTATTTATGAAAGTTTCCGCTATATTGTTATCCTTACTGGGAATTTGAGCTCACCCCTTTTCTATGTTTTATTTTTCCCAAGGTATGAAGAAGTAAATTATGAATGACCTGCAGGGATAGTATGTGGGGATATGAGTGTCGAATATGGAGACTATGTTGATGTAGTAGTTTTTCACTTTACGATGTAATGTAAAACCATATAAATATATCTAGTGTTTGCAAGGCTACTGAACCAATCGGTATTTCGAGATTTGATTTTTCTTGTGATCATGCCAATGTTATTTAATAATGCGCCAACTCTAGGTAACTAGGGTCGGGGTGTTACAATTGGTATCAGAGGAAGTTTAGTACAAACCTTGCAATCTAGATTTGGATAAACTCTGATTAGAGCACATAGATTTAAGATAAAAATTGAGGATTAGTATAGAATAACTTCCTAGAATTTTGGTATTGTAGAGATTTTGTGAGTTTTTTGAGCAATACATCCCTGTATGGATACGAGCAGGTAGAGGCAGCTCTGGCACAGATGTACCTAGGGGTAAAACCCGAAAACATCGCTTTGAGCTAGACTCGAACGGGAACTGGTTCACGACAATGAGCCTTGCTGCACTCTTGGTTACGACACTCTTAGGGGATATTCTTAGGATAATTCTCATTTTCTTTACAAACCAATATGAAGGTTTTATGAGTATATACTTCCTCGAAGGAGACATTTTTATAATTATGGATTATATCCATAAACTATTTAATTTATGTTATGTGTTTTACAAGTTTAGGATTAGGTATTTTTATTCATAAACTAATCTAGTGTATATCATTGTTTAGAAATGTTGCCCAGTAGAAGAAATGAGAACTCTAGAAATGAACATGATATAAAGAGAAAGAAGGATCATATATTTCATTCTCTTATGCAAGAATTTATAAGAGAAATAGTTTTGAATGTATTATCATCATATGAAGAAATAATATCATGCATTGATAAGTTAAGTAAAGAGTTTACTGAGTCCTATGGATTTGAAGGGAATCAAGAGAAGAAAAGGATGGAAGAGAGAAAGATGGATAAAGGGAAGAGGGAAAAGAAGAATTTTCCCATATGTGATAACTGTGGAAAGAAACACCCTGGAACTTTCCTGAAAGGAATTGGAGTTTGTTGTAAGTGTGGAGGAAAAGGACAAAAAGTATGTGACTGAGAGGGTATGAAAATGGTTTCAAATATACAATGCTTCATTTGCAAGGAGTTTGGACACTACGCGAACCTATGTCTCAGTCATTAGACTATGCCACAAATGATGCTATTGGATAATAATCAAGTTATGATACTACCAAAGATGAAGAGGAATGATTAGAGTTCTTATGTTGATTATGTCATTTGAGTGTTCTATCAACAATGTACTTGTTATAATAATTATGGAGTATATAATGATTTTACTGCAGTACTATTTCATTATGGACTTGAGATTGTATGGAACAAAGAAAAGTGACACAATAGCAGGTTAATTTTTTTGAAAATATATGGTTGAGAGAATGATAAACCATAATATGGTTCTGATACCGAGGTAGTGATTTTAGAACAATACATGATTGTTTTGGATAAATTATATTGGATATTCTTGACTACCGTGAAACTGATTAATGATTTGTATATTCCATCATTGTTGGGGTTTACAACATTTCTGGATTGAAGGAGTATATCTATTATTCTATAAGGAATAAGGGATCATGAATGTAATCAATAAGGTTTCATGATAATTCAGGATGTTGCAGTGTTTTAAATGAATACATGATTAAGGTGATCACATGTTATTACGTGGAAAAAAGGGATCTTCATTGTGTTTACCTTCCTTATAAATTTTGGACTGAAATATTTCAGATATTTCTAGTTTGGATTATTTTGGATTGCCATAAAAGGACAACCCGGAGGTCGGGTGGCAACCCGTCGCGTCTGGCAAGGCCACGAGACTGGAACCCACAACCGAAGGGCGACAAGGGTGTATCACCTACCACTGACCCACATGATGTCCTGGTAGGAATAATTTCGTTTTTTAATGGTTCTTCTAGATGAATTATAAATTCATTTTTTTAACCCTATACGAATAGGATAATCAGAATATTATTTTTAAGTTCTATTATCTTTTAATATAAAATTTGAGTTTGTGGTAGAACTTAGTTAATGGTTGAGACTCTACTTTTCATGTATATATTTTTCATCTTCTCTTATTCAACGAAGAAATTAATTCTTACACTTTAGTTAAGGGATCTTAAAAAAATGTATTATCTTAATACCATATGTTTTGCTGAACCGATGGTATTTTAAATCATCATAGATTGATGAATTTAAGGCTCTAAATTTTACATTTGTTTGTGGTTGATGACCTCAATCACTACCTATAAATATTTACGTTTTCCACAAATTATAAGTCTCTAATTACCAACAATGTTCTCCAAATAGAGATCATAATTTGGTTGTGACCCTTTCATTTCTCTTTTCCTCATATTAAGACTATTCGTTATCAACCCAATTTCCGATGTGCGTTTTCCCACAAAGATATTTTCTATATTCAACCTTTTATTTTTGAAGAAAAATTTCAAATTTCTTGGATGAAATTAATTTAAGGAGGGGAGAATGTAACCCCCCAAGATTTCATAGTGTGTAATTTCTTTAAAATAATTCAATAACTTGCACTACAATCCACACCGAGTTCAATCACACCATGACTTACCAAACAAGCCGTTCAAAAGAGGTTATGAATAGTATTAACTAAATTTTAAACTTTATATAATTCTTATAATTTTAGAATCCATATTATGAGTTTATTAGACATAATGTAAGAACAAATTCATTTTCAGTATTGCACTTTTACCAACTTTTAATAGTGAACCCTTTTTAATTCCAAAATTTTAAACTTTTATATATTCAATTTGACTAAAAAATTTACTTTTTAGAATGGGGACATCAAAATTTACAATGAAACATCCCAAGATTCCACGGTACGCTTTCATTTGAATAATATAGTAGTGTGTGTTGTACGCAACTTCGCGTTCTAACACACACCACAACCAATCAAACTAGCCGTTATGAATAGTAATACCTAATTTTTGAAATTATATATATTTTATATTTCAAAATGGACTTCATTTTTGGATTCGGAATATCGAATTTAGCATAAGGTAAAATTTTGGTACTTTTTGGATAACTTTAATATTTTGATGAATAATGAATATTACTAAATTTTATTTAAAAACAACTTTTTTAATCAAAATAATTTATATTGATAAATTATGAATTTGAGTGGTTTTAAAGTATATTTTTAATATAGTTTTACCATTTAATACAATGTTGGTCATTGGACATAATTTCAAAATTAAACAAAACATAAACAAGTATCAATCTTTTGATAGTTATTATATCATAAAAACACGCTTTTTGTTTTGACAACAGGAATTAATTTCAAATTAATTTCTGCCACTTCTGTGTTTTGAATTTGAAAAAATGGATCCCATATTTGGAATCAGGATGTTCATATTGTGTAAATGTGTAACTTTTATTTTTAGACATTTTGAATAATTACTTCGCTAAATATTTTATTTACCATGGTTAAGGGTAAATCCGGTAAATAAGGGTTAAAAAATAATATTATAATAATAATAAATTACCCTAAAACGTGTCCTAAACTTATTGTTTGATACATGTTCTACCATAGGCATCATTTGGTCGATTTTGGGACCCCATGGAGCCACTTTTAGGTTATAGGAACACTTTATTTTAATTAAGTTAAAATAAGTACAAAAATAACATAAGCATATATCTTTTAGAAAAACAATTTTCACATAGGGTTACATATGTTGCATTTTTCGACTATAAATATTAATTAGAAATATAAAACGATTTCCTACATAATGATATTTTATTTATACTTTTTGGACATTATATAATTTAATTTATTTATGACACAATGATGATACAGTAATTACCATAATAGTGAAAATTTAAAATAAGTGATATTATAAATACCCAAATAAATATATTTTGCGACATTTAATGAATTATACTAATTTAATAGGATAATATTAAATTTTAGGATTGGTTTAATTGACTTTTGTTTAAGTAATAGTTCTGTTATGAGTTTCACAAAAATCAACTATTGAAATGTGTCAAAATTGACATAAAAGCGTTTTTAAAACAAATATTATTTTATTAATTGATATTAAATTCTTAAAAATCTAAGGATCATCCAAGAGAATTATATCATGATAGGAGTATCATTAATTGACCACTTTAGGGTCGATTGTATTTTTATAGTATGTTTATTAACTATATAATATAAAAATACAAAGTGACATGGTAAATGTCAAACTAATTAACTAAGAGTTAAAACTAAAAGATAAGGTTAATATAATGACCCAAACCTGCCTATATTCTACTGGTTGAATGGTTTTAGACCTATCCCCACTTTAACATTAACATAATTCACTTTGGAGCCATTATAAACCGAATAATAATTTTTTATAAATTAATATTTCTAGCTTTTCCAAAGGTGCCCCTCACCCCTCTTATAAAAGAGCACTCCTCCTTCTCATTTCATCACACCTTAAAAGCCTTTTTGTTCGGCCAAAATCTCCCAACATACTCTCCCAACTTCCCCCACTACAACCTATAGGCCTTAGTTTGATCATAAAGCCATCCTAAGGATCCCTTTTGTTCAAATCAAAACGAAGAACCTGAAGAAGAGGTAATGATTTCACCACCCTTTTTCATGTTCCTTTCTTCTTCCACTTCCTCTTCCTTTGTTGTTACCAATTTAAAATAATAACTACAGTATCATATATATACTATTAGGTCATTATAAATATGGTACAACCATATTTAGTATTCTATCCATCCTTTGAATAACATGTCACCATATGTGCGTACATACGCCTTACCGTCTCTATGTCGTGGTGTAATTGTTATTCAATAAATTATTATTTGGATGGGTATAATAATGATGTGTAACTCATGTAAATAATAAATATAACATGATTATAATTCTTTATATATGATATAACATCCAATTATATATTATTTTAATATCAAAATAATGATATTGTCGCTCGTGCGTACGTACGGACTGCCGTCTCCACGAACGCGATGAGATTCATTCTATATCATATCCATTCAAGTATAATTATAATTTGAGGATTTAAAAATAATGTTTAAGGACTTTATATCATTATGGATATGATTAAGATACATCCTATCCATTACAAACATGGATTACGTAACAAAACATATAAAAGAAAAAGAGTATGTTAACACCTGAAACAACGATAATACTAAGATATTATTAACAAAGCAATGTTAAAAGATCATATATGATTCATATTAATATATATGATTCCTGTATAATTTAATTACAATTACTTCACCATTATACATGAGGTTATCCTACCCTCAACCAAGAAAAAGTACAAGGTAAGGGTTTATTTCGCAATCTCTTCGTTATCCGAGGTTGTTTATACGTAATAATCTACTCAGGTTTCTTTATCATCCACATCCATGTTTCTTCGAAATTTATTTCAAACAAATTTCACTATTTACAAAGAATATGGCTTAAATTCATTTATACCATTTTTTTACTTTTTATAAGAGGTTTATAAAAGAATCTTCCCGTCGTTTTCCAAACAAGGTGCTTTTAACCTTTTCAACAAAATTAAGGTAAGAATGTTTTTTTAACTTATACGGCGGGTGCGGCTATTATTCGCCGTTATAAAATAGTTGAAGAATCCCTTACAAGCTTATAAGAATATTATTCAAAGTAAATGTTTTATTTTATAATTATGTGACTTTAAATGATTTCAAAATGAATATTTTTTGAATTTGTGAAAGGTACTCTTTATCAAGATCATAATTTTAAATGTTTTAAAGATTTATCTTTCTAAATCTTTTTAATTGATGTCAATGTTTTCAAACAAATTTAAGGATTTATTAATATGGACATGAATGTTTTGAAATGACATTCCTTTTCAACAGATTCAAAGTGGTATGGGACACTTTGATTAAAAAATCTCTTTTAAATTACTTCCTTTATAAATGTGTGACTTTTAAATGATTTTGAGAAAAGAGATATTTATCTCAAATAGTTTTGATTTCATCTATTTCAACTTCCTTTGATGGGTTTTAATCTTATTTGAAGTTGATTTATTATGATACAAAACTTTTGTATTGTATTGAAGGTTTTGTGATATGTTTCACTGTGGATGTGTTATTTTTATACCATTCATGGTTTATGGAGAAAGTATTGACATTTCGTATGCTAGTTTTAATATGAATGTTTATGTTATGTTTAAACCATTTCATATGGGAATGAATTGGACTTATTAAGTGAAGGGTGGAGCCCGCTATAGCTCTTCAATGTATTTGTAGGTCTCAAGAGACAAACTAGTGTCTTGGCATAAGGCCTTGACAAAATCTTATTTGTAGTCTTGGCACGAGGCCTTGGCTATGTGGTTATGATAGTCTGGCATTATGCATTCCATCTTTATGAAAGTGGTTATTGATATTGCATGTGATTATTCGATTAGTAGAATATCAATGTGAATAAGTAAATGGAATTATGTCATTTTATTTTTTCCATACTATGTTTAAGTTCAAGTTTAAAAGGATTTTGTTTTAGTTATACATTGCCTTAAATGTTTATTCTTATGTATAAATGTTTCCGCTATATTTTTATCCTTACTGGGCATTTGAGCTCACCCCTTTTCTATGTTTTATTTTTCCCAGGGTATGAAGAAGTAAATTATGAATGACCTGCAGGGATAATATGTGGGGATATGAGTGTGGAATAAAGAGACTATGTTGTTGTAGTACGTTTTCACTTTATGATGCAATGTAAAACCTTATTAATATATCTAGTGTTTCTAAGGATACTAAACCAATCGGTCTTTTGAGATTTGATCTTTCTTGTTATCATTCCAGTTTTATGTAATAATGCACTGACTCTAGGTAACTGGGGTTAGGGCGTTACATCTCGGGTCACTATTGCCATGCCAAAGGAAGAGTTCCAGGTCAATGTGATGTAGGAGGTCTCCTATTTTCTTGACATGGTCTATATACCCATCGTAGGGAAGGAAGCTTGATTTCAGCCGGCGGAGGGTTGTCCATATATTGGAGCGAATGTCGTGCACACATTCTTCTAAAAACTTTATGGGTATATCGAATTGATAGGTGTCCATGGGCCAAAACATAACTAGTACATCATCCTCGTCCAGTCGTTTCCTCAGGTGCAACATGTTGGCATACTCCTCCGCTAGTGATTCCTCTACCTGGTCGGCCCAACTGAGGCGCTCACCGATAGTGTGGTCAGAGGCAGTGGGGCCGGTAGGTATTGAACCATCATGTGGGCGATTCCGAGGTGGTTCTGAAGATGAACGTGGCCCCAGAACGTCTCTTTATTGAAGAAGGGTGTCGATGGTGACTAAGTGGGAATCTGACATGCTCGATCTTATCCTTTTGAGTGCCTCGGCATATGAGGGATTTTCTGTGCTTGATTCGGTAGGGGGAGGACCTTCCTATCGATATGATACGTCACTGCGGGGAGGACCTTCGCAATGGTGGCCACAATGGAGGGGACTACAATTACAGCTGCCGTAGGGGGAGGACCTGTGGGGTACACCCTAGGGAGGTCCTTTAGAATATACTGCAACGAGGGGAGGGCCTTCTCATTGATCGACATCTAGGCGGGGAGGGCCTCCGCTATCCGTGTTGTAGTGGTGAGGGATAACATTACTACATGACGTCTCACTGTATAGAGGAATTTTGTAGTGTGTACCCCGGGGAGTACCTCCAAGGCATATCGCAGCGAGGGGAGGACATTCTGGCTATGTAGCACAGTTACGAGGAGGCCCTTCACAATAACTTCCATCATGGTGAGGATGACCATCAAGGTTTTATGTTCGATGTGTATCCTGGGGAGGACCTTAAAGATACACTGTGACAAGGGGAAGACCTTCTGGTTTCTTGGGGCAATTGAAGGGAGGACCTTTGCAATGGCGACTATTGTGGCGATGACTACCATCACAACTGCCGCAGGGAGAGGACCTATGGGGAACACCCTGAGTAGGGCCTTTAGAATGTACCGCAACGAGGGGAGGGCCTTCTCGTTGATGGGCATCTAGGAGGGGATGGCCTCTGATATTCATGTGGTAGTGGCGAGGGATACCATTACTACTTGACGCCTCACTGCATAGAGCAATTTTGAAGTGCATACCTAGTGGAGGACCTCTAAGGTGTATCGTAGTGAGGGGAGGACCTTCTGGCTGCGTTGCGTTGTTACGGGGAGGGCCTTCACAACAACTGTCATCATGGTGAGGATGACCATCATGGTTTGAAGTTCGATGTGTATCCTAGGGAGGACCTTCAAGACACACTGCAATAATGGGAGGACCTTCTTGTTGCTTGGGGCCATTGTGGGGAGGACCTTCGCAATGGCGGCTGTGGTGGTGAGGACTACCATCACAGGTATCGAAATGGCGAGGAGTACCATCACAGCTGCCATAGGGAGAATGTCTGCGGGGCACACCCTAGGGAGGGCCTTCAGAATGTACCGCGACGAGGGGAGGGCCTTCTCGTTGCTTGACTTCTCTACAGGGTGGACCTCCATTATCAGGGTGGCGAGGACTACCACCGTGATCTGATGCCTGGCTGCGCGGAGTGTCGTTGCAATGTAACCCCTGAGGAGGACCTTCAGGGCAGGCCATAACAAGGGGATGGCCTTCTTGTCTTGGTGAGACTTCAATGCAGGGAGGGCCTCTATAGTTGCGACTACGATATCGTGTAATACTATCATAATATGTGGTCCCACTACATGGAGAGTGTTTGAAGTGTATACCCCAGGGAGGATTTTCAGGGTGGACCATAACAAGTGGAGGGCCTTCTTGCTGCTCGATCTTCTGGCCATGCAGAGGGATACCATGACTCGCATAAAAAGAGAATCTATCATGATCGATCATTATATTCCCATGGGGGAGGCCCCCGTGGGTGATCTGGGGAGGACCTTCAGAGCTGCTGGTAGCAAAATTAGAGGGAGGACCTTCACAACAACTACTACCACTCCCATAATATGGTAATGGGTGGGCAGGGTTCTAAGCCATTGATGTGTTCTTATCGGCATTGGGAACCCCATCTTATAGAAAAACATATTTATGAACCCTCTATGTATTTTCTAGCTGCCTTCGGCGCGTTCGGGGCACTTTTTTGTGGGTAGCAGGGACCGTCTGCTGTTGATAACGACCTTCACCATTGAGTCCCTTTCTAATTGGGTCATGTGATGCTTCTGAGATATACCGACAAACATATTGAATTTTATCAGGGATATATTCCTGATTTGAAGCATCCACTGAGATAGAAGGGTGTCCCTCAGTTGGAACAAGTGAATCTACTCGATTCCGTTGCCCTTGTATCGCGGAATATGGACAACGAACCACCTGGGCGGAAGCTAGGATACAGATCTGCTCTGAGGCAAAAATCGCGTCTCTTCGATGAGTCGCCTCAATTGGGGAGACGAGCTTATGGGCCTGAGTCCTTGATGTTTCCGCTGATGAAATTACATTATGGAAAGTTCGCAAGATATGATCTAGGATCGATACCTGCTCCTCCATCATTTCCAGGATATGAAGAGAGACTCCTTTGGTTGGAACGGGTATTAAGTCCCATTCTGGTATCAGAGTAGGAATATCCTGCTTCGGTCCTCCGGTGGTAAGTGGATATAGACAATTCTCATGTGTCGGGGAAGGTGAACGAGTCTGCCCCTGTACATGGATATGACGGGTTATCTCTATATTTTCCACCACATCAGGATGGTAGACTTTACTTGCATCCACAGAGAGCTGGCCCTGCATATGTTGGTTTCCCACCGTATCGAGTCGGTGGCCTTTGTTGGCAGGAAGACATTCCTACCTATTAATTGCTGCCACATCTGCATGGCGGGATTTTTTGATTTCCACCATATTGTTATGGTAAGCATTTGGAGCACCTACTAGGAGTAGGTCCTACAGGCGCTGGGTAACCACCACATCTGGTTGGTGGGCTTCACGACCCTGGGTAGGGAGACGTGCTTGCCGGATTGGTGTCGTCCTATGTGAGTGACAGGCTTGATTGAGCTCGGCAGAGATGTGCGCCTGCTCGTATGATGCCGCCATGTCTGGATGGTGGGCATTGGAGGAGAGGACATGTGTGTGTGCGTGTGCTTGCTTGTAATACGCCTCCGTGACTGGGCAACAATTCTCCTCCTCAGGGAAAAGGGTGATGATCGTTCCCTGGTTGTACATTTTCTGCCATTGTCGGGCTGTCCGAGGGGCTGGAGCTCAGGGAGCATGGACCTGTATCCTAGGGGAGAAATCCACCTTAGTATGAGGATATTGAGTCATGGTGTAACCGCGACGACGTATCCCAGTGGGGGCCTTAGAGATGAAATCCCGTTCAGCAGAGATGAATTCCTCTGCGTTGACCTCATCAGCCTCCCGAAGATAAGGGAGGTACATGTTTTATCGTTCCGGGGATAGACTCCTGAAATGGTTCTAGAGGGCAACTGGAGCTGTCTGAATCTGCTTTTGCAGCCGCTACTAGGTAGGCGACCGACGGGTCATGACGGATTGGAGGGCGTGCATCGCGGCCTCCACCATTGGGAGAGTACCGTTCAAGTGGTAATCTCAGATCAACACATCCGAGACCCAGTGTTGAAGATGCTAAGTTGGTGACGGGGTCCTTCGTTGGTGAGGAAGTCCTGTCATTGCGTAACATGAAGCATGCACCTGTGAGTTCCTCCATGATTCCATTGGATCGAAGGGAGTTCCGAGTGGTACCTATAAAATATTTTAACAAATACCAACAGAAAACCCATCAAAGCATCATCTCATGATCCCATGCATAATTAATGACCTTGATTGGCCCTCCTTGTGAGTATATAGGGGGAACAAAGCTAGATTAGGATAAATTCATCATTCTTGGTTAAAGATTATTGTCGGGTTCACCATTTTTGTTTCAGATCGATTCGGAACACCCAACGGTTCTTTATCCGATGATACATGGACCTTCTTTCCAAAGGAAAGCGTTCGTTTGGTGATTTTTCCAACAACACTTAAGAACTAACACTGGTCGAGTGGATGGGAAGTCAGGCTCATTGCACCCTATTGGGGGGAATTATTTCCTGTTCTAGGACTCTCTTATAGATTTATGACTTATTCATATGTTCGAAAATATTTGGTTTATACCCAATAATAGTATCCATGGATTAATCCTTGTTGGAAATGGTCAGCTGAATGCTGGGATTTAGAATCATTTAGGCCTGATGTTTACCATCCCTCATTGGATTAATGACATCGAGGAGTTTGGACACATTGAGATGACACTGGTTTCAAACCCCATAACCAGGTGCTCTGAATTTTATTGTCATCCAGGGGGGATATATAACAACTTGATCATTTGAATAGAACCCCTGATAGAGGCTTCCTACGTATCCTCATGAGAGGAATCAAAATCCACGTAGTTCAGTAGTGCAGTTTAACGTCATGCGGGATAGTGGTGAACCAACGTGAATGAGGTCGGAGTGACTAGATGGTGTGCTTGAACCTCATGGAGGCTTCATACGTACCATGCCTAGAAGACATGGATCAAAGTCCTCATAGTTCACCGGAGGTGGGGGTCTGGGTCGTTGCTTACTCTAAGACCACGTGAGTCATGCTCGGTATGAGATACAAGATGCAGCAGATACCTGACTATCACATCACGAATGGTGCGTCCGTGGGAAGCTGAGTGGGGCTTACGCATGGAGCGGCCTAGAGAAATGAAGATTGGGACTTACTCTAGGATGGAGGCCCGATGTTGAAAATGCCTAGAGGGAGAGGTAAAGGGTACCCCTATTTCCATCTCCCCTCTTAGTTCTTGGCATCAGGGAAGTACATTGGTGCATGGTTGCTACCTCCTACAAGAAAGGCTAGGGGATTACACCAAGGAGGATGCCCTGTCACTCTCAGAAGAGGGGAGAAATACTCATGATGGCATTGAAAGGTAATTAAAATGGGGTCCCCCACTTCTGGAAAGTGGAGAGGTAGAAAGGGGACTCTCGGGCTTGGACCTTGCTCTACCGTGGGTATGCGAACCCATGAGTGTTTTGGGAACCTACCATATGGCAGGAGAAACCCATTTTCTCTCATCTACTATAGGTATGTGAACTCAAACCGGCACGCAAATAAGCCAAATGGTTGCACCATACGGATTCAGTGGCTTCGGTAGAGGCCTTAGCTCGAGGGCGATGAATAGGCCAGTGAGGGGGTTGCAAAGGATCAGACCGGATTGGTAGGATTTTATCTAACTCAGGGAATGGGAAAAATGATGGATTTGGAGGGCCACATGTGTGTATAAGGAGTGGCACCGTTCACGTAGGGGGGTGGTACGTGGCTAGATAGGTCGTCCGCATACCAGGGTGGTGTGCGGACTGATAGGAATCCCGCGTACCAGGGTGGTATGCGGCTTCAAGTTTAGCCCGCGTACCAGGTTGGTACGCAGTGGAGTCCGCACGAGTAGCGGCGACAAAGGATGACGCCAGTTGGGGGTTCTTCGGTCTAGGATTCTCCCAGTTAGGAGGGACCTAGGTGGTGCGTTAGATCGAAAAAAGGCCATAGACTCCCTGATCCCTAAGGAGTACATCCGCAGAGGGTCCATGAATCACGGTCTTCGTTTTCTTTTTATTTTACGTTCATTGTTCACCAATTTGTTATGCATTTTCTAGTTCCTTATTAATTCCTTCCCAATTTCATACCTGTTCTGGTTTGCGAATTGGAAGTTCCCTATTTGCGAAATCCTATGCTCCTTCCATCAAAATCCTTCCACCCGAATTTGATCGATCCCTCTCTTCTCGCCCTCAATCTCCTTTTATAGAGTGTGGAAAGAGATGTATCTGTGGTCATGTGACACCTTTTATGGAGGCCCATGACTGGAAACCCAATTTACGGATGACTTGGTCAATCCGCAACTCGCGGGGGCATTGAATTCACCTCATCCGCAAAGCATGTCGGTGCTTCACAGGTGCGTAGGTCTCCGCCTCTATTCCAAAAATGACAGCACACACGACGTGGGCCGGTTAGTGTGCTTCACAGCTGGGGAAGTTCATGATGGTGGACCCGCTTGTCTCCCATCTTGCTTCAGGCCTGCGGAGGGGTTCCCACCTCTGTGCCGTGAATGATGCTGGTCCGCAGAGGGGGGCTGCTCGCTGAACCGGTCGCATACCATCGACGTCAGACTAGTACACAGACCGATGGGTCCTTTGAGAATCTTGAGTATTGGTTACATTTTTGTCCAATTCTTGAGGGAAATTGGGTAGAATCCTTTCACAAGTAAGGGGATTCACATTCTCCTTTGCCAAATTTTCAGGACCCTACAAATCGCCAAACCAAACCCCTAAATCTCCATGATTCAAGTCACTTATCATGGTCCAAACTTTTTTATTAGGAAATCCTAATTATGATAAAGCCATAAATTAATCTTCCCAAATGGGCATACTCCCCTACGACACAAATCCAAGGGCCTCAATAAGTGTATGACATTATCACCGAACTATGTGAGATATTATTGTTGTTAAAATGGGATATGTAGTATGACTCCATGTGTTTCAAGCTCAAAAACCCAAAATAAACCCTATTTTCTCTAGACCATATTCATATTAGGGAATAATTCAACCTTGAAATTCATATCCCTTCATTGTTCCTTAGGATGCTTTAGCATAAATCCCACACCTAATATTGACTAGCCATATTTCTCCTAGACCTCCTTACCACATGATGCTAAAATTCATGGTTTGGTCTTTATCAAATTATCTTAAATGGAATGATGTACCCTATTAAGTTGCATCGAAATATGTGGTTTCTAATTCAAACACCCCAAATTAAACCTATTTTATCTTGACCATATTCATAGTAGGGTCTAATTCAACCTAGAAATTCATATCCTTTATTGGTTCCTTAGGATGCTTCGGCATAATTCCCACACCTAATATTCACTAGCCATATTTCACCTAGACTTACTTAGCAAATGATGCTAAAATTCATGGATTGGTCCTTATCACATGACCTTAAATGGAATGATGTACCCTATTAAGCCGTGTCAAAATATGTGGGTTCAAATTTCCTTCATGAGGATACATAGAAAGGCCATCACGTAGGTTAGATCCCAACACCAAAAAAATCTCCTCTCCATGGATGATAATACACTCTAGAGCACCCCACTGCATGGATAAAAAACCAAAATCATTATAATAACGACAAAAGAATCTCTAATAAGTACATAAGGGTATACCATTGACGTATAACATTGGATATATACAAATATATCCATTGAACAAGAACCTGAGATACATATAGATTATTTTAAGTTCCATATATTCTACTAATTTATTTTCCATTCATGGGTTACCCATATCATACTTGGGAATTATAAAAGGATTCATGAACATATCTAAAATCTATAAGAGATTCCCGGAGTAGTCAAAATCCCCCCAAATGGTTTGATGAGAATGAACTCCCATCCTCTCGACCAATGTGATTTATTATGCATCGTTGGACAAACTTCCCAATGAGGGTCTATATTTGGAAAGTAGGTCCCCATGGATATAGAACAGTTTGGTGTTTTGGTTCCATGAACAATCCCTTTGGAAACCATTTGAAAATAGTCAACCTCATGTAAATGAATACCCAATAATAAAACCATTGCAATCGACCGTCTGGAGAAAAAAAAAATTCTCATTCAAAAAAATTAACCAAGGCAATAAAATATTATCTATATACATTCATGTTTTTCCCTTCCCTAGAATTTACATATAAATTTTTGAAATTACTAAATACTCTAAGATGAAAATAATCTATTAATATTATTTTTAATTGGCCCTATACAAGTTCATACACCACTTACAAATATGGACTTCAGTTAGTAAGATTAGATTCCTTTTTGGGTTCCACCACCCAATTTGGCTTATGAATTCCCATGTAAAACCTATAACTCCTATAATTTTCCATTAGATAATTTTTTATCCTTTAAGAAAAACCATTATTTTTTGGAGATCTAGGAACCATAATCACATGAATTCTTCCATAATTAATGTATAATTTATGGATTCTATGTCTAGTATACTCACCATCTTCATCCATTCAGATATTCTTCAACATATAATGGAACTCTATTTCTATCAATTATTTCCACAAAATAAACACAATAATTTCTTTAGAGTTATTATACATGAAGTAAATCTATAATTTTATAATAGAACCATAAATAAAAATAAATAAATTAACAAAAAACATATGATTTAATAAGGGTAGATCGCAAAACATCTAAGTGGATACGCTAAATCTTTTGATAACTAGGCCTCTGATCACCTATGTTAAAAGACACAATTATATGATATCCAATCAGAAAAATTTCATACATTACTATATCAATATGATCAATATTTATTATTCAAATATCCATTAGAACCATCATGTTCTTAACAATAATGTGATCAAGAAAAAAATTCCAAAAATCTGGATATTTAGAATTTGAATATCTATTTGTATGAGTTGTTTCTTATTATTAGGTCAGTTAGATAATCTCATCCTTTACTTCTCATAAAACAACTATAGAACCACAATCTTAATTAAATTCTCTATATTTATGGTTGTATCAAGAAATTCATATTCAAATTTTCCAATTGAAATATGATTCTTCTATAAAAAAGTATTTTTTAGAACTTATAATATATTTAGACCCCATCATTCCTAATCAAAATGTTGACATTTTATTTTCCAAAAACAACATGAGCTTCATCATCTACCATATATATATTCCTAAATATTCATGATAAAAATTTACCCATTAAATTTTAGGAAATATTTCTTATCATATTTTAGTTTATTAATAGAGTCTATGCTACCATACATTTCTGTTTTCCTGATGTTATAATTTATTCATTATCAATATTTCCTGATGTTTTATTTATTTTAAAATATATAATAGGTTAGACCAAGACCAAACAAAATTTCTCAAATGAGCACCCATTAATTTTCTAGAGACATATATACTAATGTATTCTTCCATTATATTTTCTTATATTGATTTCATCATCTCCTCTCATCAGATTTAAAGGAATTACCTTATATCACCTGAAATTCCCTTACTTGAAATTCATAATTGAGTATTAGATTCATGATGTCTTCAAACCCGAGGTTTGTTTCTCTTGTGGAGTTAATAACTGCTATAAACATTGTATTTTAACTGTCATAAAGTGATGAGAATAGAAGAAACACCTATATATCATCATCTGATAATAAATTTACCCATTAGAGCTCCCCAGGAGTTATCTCGATTTTATTAACATGATCTTCAATGGGTCTTTCAAACTTCAACCATATCCCATAAAACTATTGAAAAATAAAGACTTTGCTAAGGTTCATTCTCTTTTCATGCACATCCACCATGTAATGACCTGAAAAATTTACTTATTTTATTTATGGATCTATTTTATCCAAATAAATTTTTATTTTGTTTTACAATAAAAGCACCTCAAATTACATCGGACCCAAATTGTAGTTTTCATGAATGATATAATTATTATAGCAAATTAAGTTATATGGAAAAATGATTATTTTAATTAAATTGTATGATTAAAAACCATTATTTTTAAATATAAATGATAAAATAATTTTACTTTTTTTATTTTATAAATTTATCTATGCAATTTCACTATTCATTTTTCTATCTACTATTATTTTTATTAACTAAGGATTTTCATTTTTAAAAGTCAAATATCTCATACTTAAATAATTATTATGGTTAAATAATCATCAGTTTTGAATTCGAAATGTCAAAATTAACCTAGGATGAATTTTTAGAAATTTTATAAGGAGTTCCAATTTGACGAATAGTATTTTTTATGAATAGTATAAAAATATTTTATTATTAAATAACTTCTTTTGTGAAATTATTTTCAAAAAATGGCCTTCTAAAATTGTGATCAGTAAGACATTTATTGTCTAATAAGATAGACTTGATTTTCAGTGAATAGTAAATTATGAAAAATAATACACCATTATGAATAATAATGAATCGTAAATTGGCCAAAAAAATAGAAACTTCTCCCATGAATGGAGAAATACAATTTAGTCATCTTAAAAGTGAAAAACAATCATAGTTTAAGTTTTTGTATTTTTGTATGCAATAAATATATTATTTAAAATTTTATAATTATTTAATAATTTAAACTAGAAATGTATTTTAATGAAATTTAATCATATATTTTTACTTTATTGTATTATGGTTATACGATAATTTTATGGGTCCTTGATTACTTTCTTAAGGTGTTTTAAAATGAGTTATAGTTTTAAAGTTGTATTTTTGGAAAAAATAATGATTTTATTTAAAAATTAAATTAAAAATATTTAAAAAATTATTTTTATAAAATGGATTTCATTTTTTAATTCATAGAATCAATATTTTTTAGGGTGAATTTTTGGAATTTTTTTGAAATAGTTGATTTTTTGTTGAATAGTAAAAATACAATTATGAGTTTCAGGTGTTTAATGACATCATTGATGATGTAATCATGATGTAAATAATCCGGTCAGCTTGTGAATAGTAATATGTGTTATGAAGTGTTCAAATTTTCCCATACCATGGACAAATACTATGGGAAAGCCCATGGTTTTGCAAATACCACCGATGAGGTGGCCCTTGGAAATTAATAATTTATTCCCTCATATTTCCGATAAATACCAAGACATTTACATCATTAATTTCATTCCAAATTACACCTCAATTACGTTCTTGTATCCTTACATCCCAAGGAGTCCTCCCAAGGTGCCCTCAGCCTCCCAAGGTCCCAAAATTTAAGCTTTCGAAGTTACTCTTCAAGGTAAGGGAACCTTTCACCCTCCTCTTTTAAGTCATGACTTCATTTATGTTATGTCTTATAGTTCCATTTTATTATGAGGGGATTGTTATTATATATCTTTACTACTGCACATTTCATTTCCAAATGATGATATACCATTTCCTCTCTCCTAAATTTAATTTCTGAATATTTGTGTGACGTCATTAGGCTACAGAATTTTCGTAAAAGAAATTACACTTTCTCTTTCCTTGCAAGTTTCCCTTTCATGTGTTGTGTCATTAAATTTTCTACACCATGATCTTATTTATTTTTATTCTATAAATATAATATAAAAATATTCATTTATTTATGGGATACCCTTTTCCCTGCTCTTTATATTATTTCTTAAAACCATGTTATATAGCCGTTATGCTGTGTAAATTTCGTCTCAAAATTTCTCTCTCTTTTTCTCAAGGAATTCTCTTGTTCTATTTATGTGAATACCTAGACCTATTTCGTTTCTATGGGTGTTCATAGAGACATAAAAATGATATATTTTATTCTGTAATTAACATACATGTAACCCTCACTCCATATCGATGGGTTATAAATGATATAATAAACTTTTTTTTAACTTTTAAAACGTCACAATTTTGAAATGAAACCCATTTGTTTTGTTCTATATGGGTTATTTATGAAATGTTTTCTTATGATTTATGTGAATCACATGTAAATAAAGACTTATTAAGGGTGTTCCTTGATATCTCTCCAATGCATTGGGTAAATAATTAATCTCTAGAGATGACAAGTTTCACGATACTTTGGTGAATAACCATGGTAATTTTTATGACATCTCGGGGATAAACCTTTGTGATATGTTCATGAATGCTTAAATTAAATGTTGTAGCCTCATATTGAAGTTATGATTCATGTTCTTTTTATCATGATATTCCTATTCTTCCATTTCTCATGTATTTATGAATTTTATCGTGTTCTTATTAATATTGCTCAAGATCACATGTCAACTATTTCAATTGTTTTCCTTACTGAGCCTTCTGCTCACCCTTTTCTTTGATGTATGTCTCCAGCATATGAGATGCAGTAATTGTACTTAGGATGAACCCATGATTAAGCCTTAAATGTTTATTAGAAGGGTGTTTTTTGTTGTTTTCTTATATTATTTTCCTCATTTCGAAGACACAAAACCCGAAAGATCTTCCAATTTGTTAAATTTGTAAAATGTAATGAAATTTTTTTTAATAAAAAGTTGGGATTCCATAATTGGTATCAGAGGATGGTTTAATTTTTTGTGGGAATTAGGATATTAAACGTTTAGGGAGAATCCAATAGAAAAGTTTAAACATAGGAATCTTCCTGATATTTTATTGAGTATTGAGTAAGTGGTTTATCATGAAAATACATCTTTGTCTGAATACGATTAGGTAGAGACGACTCTGGAACTGAGGTACCTAGGAGTGAAAACTCTGATAATAAGTTTCGGGTTTGACCCGGGGTATCCTGGTTCCCGACAACGGGCCTTGCGGCACTCTTGGTTACGACACTCCTGGGGGATATGTTTGGTTAATAATAAGCTTTTTTATGAATCATTATGAAGTATTTATAAAAAATTAAATTTTTATTAAAGAATAATATTTGTTTTAAGTATGAAATTTAACACATTAAATTAATTAAAAATTATAAGATTCATAATTGTAACAAATTTCTAAGAATAGAAAATTGCGAGGAAGCGATTTCTTAAGGGGGGAAGAGTGTAACGACCAGAAAAATGTACTTCTTTTATTTATGGAACTCTTTTCTTCAAATAAATTTTTATTAAGTTTTAAAATAAAATCACATCAAATTACATCAAAACCAATTTTTAGTTTTAAAAAATGATATAATTATTATAACAAATTAAGGTATATGGAATAATGATTATTTTAATTAAATAGTATGATTAAAAAAATTATTTTTAAATTTAAATGATAAAATAATTTTACTTTTTTTATGTTATAAATTTACTATGCAATTTCACTATTCATTTTCTATTTTCTATTATTTTTAATAACTAAGGATTTTCATATTTCAAAGTCAAATTTCTCATACTGAGATAATTATTATGGTTAAATAAACATCACTATTGAATTCCAAATGTCCAAATTAACCTAGGATGGATTTTTAGAAATTTTCTATGTTTCAATTTTATGAATAGTGTTTTTTTAATAGTATAAAAATATTTTTTTATTAAATAATTTTTTTATGAAATGATTTTCAAAAAATTTTCTTCTACAGTTGTGATCAGTATGAAATTTAGTGTCTAATAAGATCAACTTGATTTTCAATGAATCGTAAAATATGAATAGAAATATACCATTACGAATAGTAATGAATAGTAATGAATAGTAAATTGGCCAAAAAAATAGAAACTTCTCCCATGAATGTACCAATACAATTTGGACATCTTAAAAGTGAAAAAATGATCATAGTTTACGTTTTGGTATTTTTGTATGCCATTAATATTTCATTTACCGTTTAATAATTAATTTAATAATTTAAAATGGAAATTTATTTTCATTAAATTTAAACATAAACTGTTACTTTATTGTCTTATAGTTATACGATAATTTTGTTGGACCTTGATTATTTTCATAAGGTGTTACAAAATGAGTTATAGTTTTAAAGTTGTATATTTGGAATTAATAAAGATTATATTTAAAAATTAAATTAAAAATACCAAGAAAATTATTTTGATAAAATTGAGTTCATTGTTGAATTATGAGCATTGATATTAGTTTAGTTTGAATATTTGGGATGTTTTTGAAATGGTTGATTTTTTTGTGAATAGTAAAAATACAGTTTTAAGTTTTGAGTGTTTATTGACATCATTAATGATGTAATCACGATGTAAATAATATGGTCAACTTTTTAATAGTAAGATATGTTATGAGGTGTCCCAATTGTCAAATACCATGGGAACATACAATGGGCACGCCCACGGTTTTGCAAATACCAATAATGAGGTGTCCCTGGGAAATTAATAATTTATTCCCTCACTTTTCCTATAAATACCAAGCCATTACCCTTATTCATTTTATTCCAAATTCCTCCTCAACTATGTTATGGTATTCTTACCTCCCAAGGAGTTTTACCAAGGTGCCCTCAAGCATCCCAATGTCCCGACCTTCATGCTTTCAAAGTTACTCTTCAAGGTAAGGGAACCATTCACCCTCCTCTTTTAAGTCTTGAGTTCCTTTATGTTATGTATTATAGTTCCATTTTATTTTGAGGGGACTTGTTCTTATAGATAATTACTACTATCCATTTCATTTCTAAATTATGATAGGCCATTTCCTCTATCCTCAATTGATTTTCTGAATTTTTTTATGATGTAGTTAGACTGTCGAATTTTCGTAAAAGAAATTGCACTTTCTCTTTCCTTGAATATTTCCTTTTCATGTGGTGTGTCATTCAATTGTCCACACCATGATCTTATTTATTTTTATTCAGCACCTCTACTATAAAATGACTCATTTATTAATGGGATAACATTGTCCTATCTCTTTATATTATTTTCTAAAACCATGTTATGTTGCCGTTATGCTGTAGAAATTTCGTCTCAAAATTTCTCTCTCTTTTTCTCAAAGTATTATTTTATTTTATTTATGGGAATACCCAGAACTATTTCGTTTCTATGGGCGTTCATATATACAAAAAAATGATATATTTTATTTTTTTATTTGACATAAATGTAACCCTGACTCCCTTTCCATGTGTTATAAATGGCCTAATGATCTTATTTTTTAAGTACATTTAAAACGTCCCGATCTTGAAATTTCTGATTATGGAGTTTGTGTATCACATTAAAATAATGACATATTAAGGATTCACCCTAATATCACTGTAATTAATTGGGTAAAAAATCTAATCCCTAGAAATGACAAGTTTCACGATACCTTGGTGAAGAAACTTGGTCATTTTTATGACACCTTGGGGATGAACCTTGGTGATATGTTTATGAATGTCTAAATTAAATGTTTTAGCCACATATTAAGTTTATGGTTCATGTTCATTCCATTATGAAATGCCTATACTTCCATTTCTCTTGTCATTATGATTTTTTATCACGTTCTTATTGATATCACAACTAAACTGATTCCCTTGTTTACCCTTACTGGGCCTTCAACTCACCCTTTCCTTTGATGTATGTCTCCAGATTATGAGATGCTGTAATTGTACTTACTATGAACCTATGATGAAGCCTTACAAGTGGATTAGAGGAATGTTTTATATTGTCTTCATGTATTATGTTTCTAATTTCGAAGACACTAAACCTAATAGATCATCCAATATGTTAAATTTGTATTATGTAATGAAAAGATATGTAATAAAAAAGTTGGATTCCATACACAAATTCCATAATAATTTCCATTTTACCCTGTAATATTGAATTCACTATTTTTTTCTGCAAAAATTATTCTACGATCCATTTCTATACTATCTATGAACTCTCATTAAAGTTTCCCTATTAGGATAGTCCTCAATTCTAAAAAGGGAACCCCTACTCATTATCATTAAAATAGTATTAAATATGAATTATGTAGAAGCCAAAATCCTTTCCATTGAATTTATTAATCTAGGTATTTCCTTCAATTGTTAAAATGCACAAATGGATAACATTGTGGTTATAATGAGATAAAAAACAAACTGATTGGTAAAACATTGTTAGAATGGAACCATGAGAATCTGACTTACTATATTTCCAATAATGCCTCCATAAGTATGAAAAGAATACCATCAAATGTTCCTATTAATATTATAATATGGTAAATCCAAAATTACATAAATTTTCTTCACCCTCTAGTGATCCTACCATAAGTATATAGTCAAAGAACCCAACTCACCACCCAAAATCACCCCCTACACAAAATTATAAATAGAAAAATTAATGGATAAAATTAAGTTGAATAACATAAAATAAAAATGCAAAATACAGAGAAATAGTTAATTGTTTAACTTAATTTGAAATATATTCAATGTGAACCTGGAAATCACTATGTTTCTTAACATTAAATTAAACTATAAGAATACAGATGATAAAAAAAGATTATTAAGACAATTAATCCTTATCAATATCAGAATTATCCAATAAAATCACATTTTATATTATGTTTTTCCACATGTTTCACTATAGAACTTATATATTAATATAATATGTAATATTGGTCCAATAAGTCGATCCTACTCCTTTAAAAATATAGTTTAAGAGACATCACCTTATGAGTATGGTTTTCATCCCAGTGACCCATTAACCTTACTAAACCTCTTAAACTCTTATAAATGAACTATAAAACCAATGTTAGAAAGGAAAATTTGATGGAACTACATCAATTAGAGAAGATCTTCTATCATTTTTTTCACATTGGGGCCACCTTCTTATTAATGATTGAAATTATGGTAAATGTAAATCCAGTACATGAACTTCTAGTTCTCTGATCATATAAGGATATGAACAAGGCTTCTCATGCCATCAATAAGGCCTAAACAATCCGCATATATGACTACACAATAATCCATAAAAATCACCCCTACAAGTATATTATGTAAATCTATTCCTCAGTGAAAAATTGTAAACAAATACCTATGATGGACAAAAATAATGAGGAATTATTATTAACATGAATAAGGAAGGTATATTGGTGAATTTTACCTCAGTTATTTACGGATTGGGATGGAAAGAATACTCCAAAACCCCTTACAGAATCACCCATCATGGGCCTCTCCATTGTAATCGCTAAAATGTATAAGGTAGAAGATTTTATGTATAAAAAATATATTTCTAGGAATATATTGAAAAAATTTGGAGTTTTTTTAAAACAATTCAACTAAACAATGTAATTAACCCGGAATTTTCCAATATAATCATCCATAACTTATAGAACATCTACAGAATCTCCCTGATTTTATAGTAAACCATGAATGTTTCTCTAAACTGAAGATTAATTTTTTTTGCTTCAAGAAACCACCAAATATCACACAACACCTCCAAAATATTTGAAACTACTCTTAGTTAGATTATTTTCCTTAATTATTTCCATATCTAAATTTGAAAATAATTTAAAATGAATCAATTAAAATTTCAATAAATACTTTCTACATATTCATAAAACATATAGAGTCATCATAAGGTATATCATCTTCTGGTATTATATTCTAGTTATGTATTCATTACGTGAATAATAAATCATACAATAAATGTTTGAGAGGTTTTCATTTCACTGATATATTCCAAAAATTTACCATTATTCACATTTATTAAAATTTGTCCAAAATTATCGAAAGATGCATGTTGAAACTGGAAAACATGTCCCCAAAATTTTTCAAATACTTCCATACATATTCCATGATCTTATCCCATTTCACAAGCTTCGATTTGGTAGGTCGTAGGGCCCGAACGAAGTTACGAATTAAGAGTTATGGGCATTTGATTTTGGGCTGGAAAACTGGTTCATGAAGCCCATTGGTGAAGATCATTTTGCGATCGTGGAGCTCGCCGTGAAGCAAGGAGGTGTGATGCTTCGCGAACCCCTTTTACATTCATGACACACCACGGAGAAAGGAGGTGGTAATGCTCTGTGACTGCATTTAACGTTCGCGATCTTCCACAGAGCTAACTCTCACTTCGCGCCGAGCAAGCTCTGCTTCGAGACGCCTCTCCCCTGTAAATTCCTAGCTCACCCCCTTCGCCAGAGGTACACTTGGCCCCTTGGGCAGATGATCTCCCAGTTCATGGAGCTTCGCTTTTCTTTGTGAAGTGGTTCCACGAGCCCAGGGTCCACGAGCAACTTCATTTTCAAAGATGATCTGCAAGTCCATTCTTTATGAGTAGTTTACTCCGCGAAGCAGCTCCGTGAGTCCATGATCTGCGAGTATCTTCCTTCATGATGCTGCTCCGAGATTCCATGTTGTACAAGTATCTTCCTTTGTGATGGTGCTCTGCGAGTCCATGCTCCGCGATTCCGTGCTCCACGAGACCCAATTCTTGATGAGCCCCTTTGTTCCACAAAGATACTTCGTGAAGACCTATCCTTTACGAGGCTCCTACCTTCACACCATGAACTTTTCGGGTCGGGACATAGACATTTTCTATTTCTCCCTTATGCGTAGCCGCCTTCCACATTTGGGATATCATAATTTGAGATACTCCTATACACACCATGAAACAACTTGAGTCAACAAATTTCACTCAGTCTGTTTCCCATGTCATGAGTTGAGATTATTGTCCTCAATCCCCCCCCCCCCGAGTACCTTGAGTTGAACCCTTCCTCAACCAACACATCCAAACCCCGTCACCTGACTTCTATGCCAGGTTGAACCAGAATGGGCTGCCATTACGTAAGTCCCAACACCATCCATTAATAGGAACCTTATGCCTAATAGTCATTTATATATTACTTTAAACTGTATTACACCATATGTTCCAAACATAGGATTCCTCTTTCTCCTAACAAGATGTGACTTGTTCTCCAAGAAAGAGATTCCAGTAGTTCTGTCTATATGACTATAAATTGTAGTACACCCTACGTTCCAAACATAGGATGCCTATTGCTCATAATGCATATGCCTTGTACTCCAAGCATGAGATTCCAACAGTCCTATCTATATGACTATAAACTGTAGTACACCCTATATTCCAAACATAGGATGCCTCTTACTCTAAACAAGAGATAACTTTTTCTACAAGCATAAGATGCCAACAGTCCCCTCTACATGACTATAAACTGTATAATGCCATATCATTCAATAATTGTATGTGTCTTATTCCAAATACGAGATTCCTTATGTGACAAGAATAAGATACCTCATGCCATGATTGTAGTGGCATAATTTCAAGAGCATTGGAATCCATTCAAACATTCCATAAATCCACCTCATTCTTTGCATGTCCTTCATTCAGATCATCATCCTCTTCCATGTCTGAAGGGATGCCCTAACGACCCGATCCCTTGCCACATTGACTCACCTACCATCCTAGGCCAACACCCCAGAAGAATTTGCATGACACCTTGATTCAGGTCCTGCATTTTAAACACGGTCAACAGTTGACCCTCATTTGTTTGTCCTGATTTCTTGATAATGTGATATGGATACTGTGTTTTGTAACATGGTCAAAAAGTTATCCTCAATTGTCACACCACCCTCACCACGTTCTGAATGTCGGGCATGCGATTCACACTTTCCATATTCCTTTGTTCATACTCATTCCAACACCCCTTGGTGTTGTCCCACTTGTTCACTATCGCATAGGTGTAGGCCTTAATCATATACCTGAACCCACCAGCGAGTTGTGATGCCCTCATGGGTAGACATGAGGACGTCCTCCGGGAAACTTCCACACGTAAGCCGCATCCACAGTTGCCGCTCCTTAGTGGCACCCAGACATGCTAACAGCTATTTCTTCTTCACATAGGCATGGTAATGTGGACCCCCAATGGTTCTAACCATAAAACCCCCTAGTCACGACATTTCTTGTCCCTTTTCTTAACCAAGGTGTAGAGGGTACCAGTTATGTTTGTCCTAGGGGTGCGGAGTGAACCCGCCTCGTTCAAGCTATAGGATGTTAAACTACCAACCACCACTTCTCAACACATGACATTAAACTATGAATTTCCCCCATTCATCTTATGTGGGGAAAGGGAAACCATCCTGTTGTAAGCCCCTATCTTTCCTTATAGGAGGAAACATCCCTTCCCCTCCTTTCTTCAGTTCAAAATCCCTCTCCCTCTATGATGTTTCGCCACCGTGCCTCTATCCTGAAGTAAGTCCCAACCCCTTCAGGTTTCTAACCATGCATATTCCCCCATTTCCTATTTGGGATATGATCACACGTAATCCCCACATTATTTCCCATAGATGAACCTTTTGTGATGTGATCGTCAAGTCTCTACTACCTCTTCTTTCTCCCACTGAGCATGACTCACATGGGTTTAGAGCAAGCACCGAACATGAAATATTCTCTGGTAAGCCTAAAGTGTAATCCCCAAACCACCAGAACTATTTGGTCTTTGATCATTTCCAAGGTAGGTTACGTAGGAAGCCTCCATGTGGTTCAATCCCAACACCCTGGGCAACCTAGAGTGTAAGCCCCACACCACCTAAACTACGTGGTATTTGATCCTTACCAAGGAAGGGTACGTAAGGGTCAAGCCCAACACCCTGGGCAACCTATAGGGTAATCCCCACCCTACCTTAAGTACATGGTCTTTGATCTTTTCCAAGGCAGGGTACGTAGGAAGCCTCTCCAAGGTTCAAGCCCAACACCCTGGGCAGCCTAGAGTGTAATCCCTACACCACATGAACTACATGGTCTTTGATCCTTGACTAGGAAGGTTATGTTAGAAGCCTCTCTGAGGTTCAAGCCCAGCACCCTAGGCAGTCTAGAGTGTAAGCCGAACACCTCCTGAACTACGCGGTCTTTGATCCTTGCCAAGGTAGAGTATGTAGGAAGCCTCTCTGAGGTTCAAGCCCAACACCTTAGGCAGCCTAGAGTGTAATCCCCACACCACTTGAACTACATAGTCTTTTATCCTTTCAAGGTATGGTATATAGGAAACCTCTTTAAGGTTCAAGCCCAAGACCCTAGGCAGCCTAGAGTGTATGCCCCATGCCACCACCTAAACAATGTGGTCTTTAATCCTTGCCAAGGCAGGGTACGTAAGAAGCCTACCAGTGGTTCAAGCCCAACACCCTAGGTAGGCTAGAGTGTAAGCCCCACACCACCCGAACTACATGGTATTTAATCCTTTCCAAGGCATTCAACATAGGAAACCTCCTCAAGGTTCATGCACAATACCCTGGGCATCCTAGAGTGTAAGCGTCATGTCACCATATGAATTACATGGTCTTTGATCCTTGCTAAGGCATGGTACGTAGGAATTCTCTCTGGGGTTCAAGCCCAACACCCTGGGTAACGTAGAGTGTAAACCCCACACCACCTGAACTACATGGTCTTTGATCCTTTCCAAGGCAAGGTATGTAGGAAGCCTCCTCGAGGTTCAAGCCCAACACCCTGGGATTCCTAGAGTGTAAGCCCCTTTCCACCACATGAACTACATGGCCTTTGATCCTTGCTAAGGCAGAGTATGTAGGAAGCCTCCCTGAGGTTCAAGCACAACAACCATTAGTCCCGACCATCTTCACATCAGTGCACCAAACTCCCACACGAACTACGGGGACTTTGATCCTTTCCATGGTACGGTACGCAGGACACCTCCTTGACGTTCAAGACCAACAACCATTAGAACTAAGGTCCTCCTTCATGTTGGTTCACTGACACCCCATGAACTATGAGGTCATGGATCCTTGCTAAGGAAGGGTGTTAGGTCCACATGGCTGAATACCCTGAGGGGGGGGGGGGTGAATCAGGGTATGACTAATTTAAAAATAACGCCCGTTCTGATATTTTTTTCGCTGTTAAGAAAAACACTCTTCTATCTCTTTCATGTTGCAAAAAGTAAATAGAAAGTAAAGAATGCACAGGAAACACCAATTTTACTTGGTTCACCACAAAGGGATACGTCCAAGGGGCATACGCCGACAAGTTTCCGGTCGTACCAATTCCACTAAACTTCACTAGATGTGGATTACAATGTTCGGGCTAGATCACTTCTATGCCCAGGCTCACTACCTTTAAAAAGTTTAGGGTCATCTCACTGCTTTCCCAAGGGTCACTCCCTGTTTCTCTCTCTCTAGCTCACTGCTGGTGGATAGGATAACCTTCTTCTCTTCCTAAGCTCACTGCTCTGTGAAGGGAATCAACTCACAGTTTATTGTCCTATAGGTCTCTTCATTTTCATGATAGAATGCATCTTCAAATATAGATAGATGCTCTGTTAAAGTCCAACTTTCATCCACTGATGAATACCTCTTTGCCTCTGAACACTATGGAATTCCTTTTGGAAACACCTTCGCAAAGAACCCTACTTCGTGAAGCTCTCAATTTCGCTAAGCTCTTGCCTTTTCACGAAGCTCTATCACGAAGCACTCTCGTGATGCATAGACCTTCGTAATACTTAGGCCGTCGTGGAGCTCCTGCCTCTCAGCGAAGCTCACTGAGCCCACACGTGGAACACACCTTTCACAGATCTAGAATAGCTGCCGCGAAGCTCCCATTTCGTGAAGCGCACTGCCTTCATGAACCACCTCTACGAACTGAGAGAAATGGATTTTCTCTGAAAAATCTCTCTACTTCTCTCTAGGGGGTCGGCCTATATTTATTGGAGATTCCACCGGCCCTTGACCTTTCTACGCGAAGTCAACGCCACATCATTTTAAATCACGAATCTCAAAAGTTTCAGCCGGAATTCTGTCCAAATCGTGAAGCAACACGGCAATTTCCCGTTCGCGGAGCTTGACGTAGTAGCAAAGAATCACAGTCAACTTACCTTCGCGCCTTCACCGGGATGCTCCCTCGCAAAGCCTTTCACCACTGCGATGCACTTCATCCTCTTCCATTCACGAAGCATGACATAATCACGAAGACTCACCGCCTCCATTCTTCTGGTCTTCGCGATTTCCAAACCATTAATCCTATCTTCACGAAAATCATTCCTTTGCCATATTAAATGATTCTCTTCATGGAAATCCTATTTTCACGATGCTCACCAAGCTCTAAATTTTGGACCCCAAAAATTTGGCAAACACAGGGAAACAATGCCACCTTGTACTGATCTTTTTGTACCACCTCCAGATCGTCCATTCCTTTTTCATCGTTCTTTGTCAACAAGGATTGTCAACAAATTCTCGGGAACTCGACAAATATCCATGAAAACCTTCTTTGTCAACAAACACAATCAACCCAAAAATACTGCAATGTTACCGTGAGGGATATTTGCCCAACAAAGGGTATGTAAGAAGCCTTCCTGAGATTCAGGACCACCACCATCCATTGGTCCCACCCATTTCATGTCGGTACACCAAGACACCACCCGAACTATGAATTCTTTGATCCTTGCTAAGGCAGGGTATATAGGAAGCCTCCTTGAGGTTCAAGACCACCAATATCCATTTGTCCCGACCATCTTCACATCAGTACACCAAGCCCCCATTCCAAACTACATATACTTTGATCGTTTCCAAAGCAGGGTACGTAGTAAGCCTCCCTGAGGTTCATTCCCAACAACCAATGGTCCCGACCATCTTCACGTCGGTGTACCAAGCCCCACCTGAACTACATGTACTTTGATCCTTGCTATGTCAAGGTATATAGGAAGCCTCTAGGAGGTTCAAGCCCACCACCCATTGGTCCCTCCGACCCCCTTCACATCGGTTCACGAACACCTTTCCAGCCTAGAGTGTAAGCCCCACACCACCTGAAGTACGAGTTATTTGATCCTTGCTAAGGAACGGTATGTAGGAAGCCTCCATGAGGTTCAATCCCACCACACATTTTTCACTCTGACTCACTTCATGTTGGTTCATCAACACCTCGAGCATCTAAAAGTGTAATCCCCACACCCAACCTGAACTATGGGGTCTTTGATCCTTGCCAAGTCTAGGTACATAAGTATCCTCCATGAGGTTCATTCTCAACACCTGGTCGTTCCGACCCCCTTCACATCAGTTCCCACCACTTTAACTACGTGGTCTTTGATCTTTGCCAAGGTGAAGTACATAGGAAGCCTCCCTAAGGTTCAAACCCAACAACCATTGGTCCAGACAATCTTCACACTGGTTCACTAAACCCATCCCAAAATATGAGAACTTCGATCCTTGCCAATGAAAGGTATGTAGGAAGCCTCCCTAAGGTTCAATCCCACCATCTATCTAGGCCCTTGGTCCTATTTCACATCGGTTCACCCATGTCCTTCTTGAAGTTAAACTGTGGACCTCAATTAGCGGTAATCCGTTGTTCCCCCACTCAGCGGTAAGCCGTTTTCAACCACATTCAACAGTAAGCTGTTGAATTCCCCAATCTATGGTAAGATATTTTCAGATGAACTACGTGGACTTTGATTCCATGCCACACGGATACGTAGGAAGCCTCCAGGAGGTTCAAGCCCAGCACCCATGTCTCATCCTAACCTATCCCTAGATCCCATGGGTTTCCGGAAGATCATGCCCCAACCCAGAGGTTCTACTTCCTCCGGGTCCCATCCATGCATCCATTCTCATGGGATGCCTCCTCTGGTGTCCCCTCCTCCCACCGAACTACGTGGACTTTGATTCCCTACCACGGTGATACATAGGAAGTCTCTTCATGGCTCAAGACCAACATCACTGTCACCCTCATGTCGGTTCCATCTCATTATACCTCCACTTCATTCAACTCTCCATCATCCATATTGGTTCTTACCCGAGCCACCACATCTTGGTGGGATCATGTCCTCCACCTCCTCACTTCTACAAGTAGTACTTGGGTTGTTATCCATGTGTAAGCCCCATCATGTATTCGAGTTGTTGTCCTCTGTGTACACCTTGTTTCATCGCCCCTTGGAACTATGTGGGTTTTGATCCCTGTCGTCTACACATGATACATATGAAACATCTATGATTTTCAATCACAGCCAAAAGTAAACCATGGTGTTCCCCCCATTCTGGGGTGTATGCTCTTTGATCTGCCCTCAGTGGTGTCCAGATCAACCTTTTTTTTTCTTCTTTTTTGGTGCGCCAGACCATTACAGTAGTGAAATGCAAAGGTGATGTTTGGAAACTGCAGTAGCAAGCCACCGACTGAAACCCCCATTGAAAAATTATTTTAATATCAGGTGACCCATTGAGCCATCCACCCGGTAAATTGTTATGATCCATCTACCCGGTAAACCTTCCAGGTGTTCCCTCCTTAGGATGTAACAATCTGATCCATGTCTATGGGATGTTATGATCACTCGCATTCCGTCTCCGCAAATACGTTAAACTCGCACCCTACCTCGTGATAAACATGAGATGCCTGAGGAAAACCTCGAAAGACACGCATGTGGTTTAACCGTCTCTTTTAGATGTTAAACATGTGGCATAACCTGTGTTATACATGGGAAGCTGAGGAAAACCTTAGACACATTCCTATAGAATATGATTATCCAAATTCAATGTGGGATGCCTCAGGTTCAACACCCTTGAGATGCCCTCTTATGGGGAAGAATACAGGTTACCCAATTTCCACACATCCAAAGTTGCTCTGACATGTCTGATGTTGTCATCTACTCCGATCAAAGGTTGCTACCATGTCAAGAACCCATGGAATGTCCTGACGAAAGCAGTGTAATTAACCAGTGTCCACAAATATATGGCACCGGGAACGAGATTCACGAACCATGACTTAATCTATACGGGAGTCCTGGACAAGGTGATGAGTTTCGAGGATGAATCCACGGAAGGAAGAACTGAAATCCCATCATATCGTTTTGATCAAGGAGAAAATTTCTCTAAATAAGGAATGGATGTCACATGCCGATAGAAAGAGGGAATGCTGGGAAACAGATAGTACTAACATCCCAAAAAACGAGACGGATGCGCGTAGCCCGACAAAAGTGTCAGAAAAAATAAATAATTATTTATATCATTAAATTTTCAGAGGTGTGTAAAATAGTTTGAGAAAGAACATTCAAATTCATATATACATATATACATATATCATATTATTATCTTTTTATTCAATTGTGTGAAATATATAATTATTATTCTCTTATTAATAATGGTTTAAATCATTTCCAACTCTAAAATATATATTCTTTCTTTATCGTTAATATTCAGCAAACACAATCACTATATATATTTTTTAATCATACCATAGATTTATAATTATGTCGAAAAAATTCCATCCACTTTAGTTAAATACATAATTTACTCTTCGACATGAAGAAAAAATCAAATATACCATCGCAAATCATTTTTTCTCTATAATATTGTGATACATATTAGATGAATCAGAATACTTTAATAAAATCATACTATAAAATAATTACATAATCCCATGTTTTATTATACATTCTATTTTTTTACATTCTCTAAAAATATCCCAAAAACAAAAAAGTTGTATTCGATTATAAAAATATATTTTATTTTTATCCCTATAATTTTTTATTTAGAATACAATATACAATTGGGATGTCCTTGATCACTAAACCAATAAATATAAAAACTCAAAATAAAATCATATATAAATAGAAAAATAAATCGGTTTTAGTTTTCTCTATAATCAATTATATATCACTACTTAAATAATCTATGAAATAACCTAATGTAAATTATATATATTCTCACCCCAATTTTAAAATAACACAACACTTCCTCATATATATCATGACTATTTCAAAAAAATTCTACATTCCATTAATGGTAATATCATGAATTTATGGTCTAAATATATATTTCATTACTAGTTTTTTCCATTAAAAACCCTTAGTTCCTTATTTACCTATCATATATGGATATAAATAATACATTATAATTTATATCAGTATTTTATTAAGGAATTCGTGGTACATTTTATTATATAATAGTTCTCACTTTATTCATGTATCTAGTAATGTTGACGAATAATGGAAAACATTATTAAATTGTGCGAAGTGAAATTTTATTGTAGATGGAGGATTTTTCTTTGGAATTTAATTTACTATCATAAAATTAAATTTCTATACATATGGTTATCAATATTTAATAAATTCCATTTAGAATATGTTTACACTATGAATTATGATTCTTTAGAAAAGCAATTTTTAATAACACATCATTAAATTTTTTTTTGAAATAAAATACCCACATATGTTGATAATGTTATATATATATATTGATTAATGATTCTTTTTAAGAATATTTTTACAATATGAATAAAATTATCACTACTCCATTAATCTCGAATCAATAACCATGGGGGTACCATAATTGAATTTATGTTATGTAACTCATGCATAGAGGTTGAAGTTTAGTTATCTCAATGGACGGGGGATAACACATATTATTTTATATTACTCAAATCAGGTAGATTAAACTAAAAAAACATTTCCTAGAAAGTTAAAATGAGTTTCTTTTAATTTCAATTTGATTTCAAGATCCACATAGGATTGAATTATTTTTTAATTAAAATTCAGATTTAGATTCATCATATTGATATTCTATACTATTTTTTATTTTTTCAAATAGTTCCATATTTAAATGAACGAGGAACTAAATTAAATATATAATGTTTTTTCAACTGGTCCGTATGGGTTATTCAGAAGACGTATTTTAATTTATTTCTTAATTACCTATCTTATAATTAATATTTTCACTTATTTTATATTTATTTGAGTTATTTATAATAAAAAATTGTTGATGATGAATTTTATATTATTTTTAGAGTTCCATAGGATGTTACAAAATAATATTCTAAATCATGAGTGAAATTGGTAAAACTATAGGGTTTCCTTCAACAAAATTTCATATTAAGAAATAGTTTTTTTTATTTTGTTAAGAGGTGGGTATTTCAATTTTGGTAATATTATATAATTTTTATCACATATATTAAATGTGTTTAAATTATTATAACTTTTAAATTAAACTAATATATATAATAAAAATGTATTTTCACCCAATTCTCCACTTAATATTATTATTTTGGGAATATTACATGATCCTAAAAATCTAAGAGGTTTCTTTCTAGATATTTTTAGACCCCAGTTATTAGAGGAGTCTTTATTGTCTGGAATACATTAATGAATGATATCGTTCATTTATCCGAGGATTTTGAATGTTATCTTATATATATTTTTTATCCAAAAACTCACCTCCACTGTTTTGATTCAAATTATATCTTATCATTCTCATTTTATGAAAATTATACAATTATAAATATAATTAAATTGTAATGTAATCAATCTATGTAATGAAATAAATCCATTCATAGAGACAAATCTGATACTTATATACTGCACTCAAAAATATGTAAGATAAACATGATGTTCATGATTCATTATATATATATCATAAATTATTAACATCATATTTTATTAAAGATATAATAATTATGCGAAAAAATTTAATATAGTTGTAGCTATATTTTTTAATGATATTTTAAAGACATGTGTTATATATAAGAAATGTTATTTAAACTATAATGTATATTTTATAAAATGGTAGAACCCATTTAAATATTTATTAAATGAATAAAATTATATAATAAAAGATAATATAAAACATAAAATTGATTTATAACACTTAACACAATATTGTTAATATAGTTATTTTCTTATCAAATATTGAAATAATTATCAAAATCATGAAAATGGAGGAATGAAACAAGGAAAATAGGATATACACGGTTCAAACTCAATTTGAGAACCTACATCATTTACATGGACAATATTGTGGGTCCTCAAAAATTCATTATTAGAAATAAGTAAATAAAACATTGTCTAAACTCTTGTTAGACTCCTTATATATCCTTATAGTCATTATAATGAATAAATCATTCAATTTTCAATGTTTTCTTAAAATACAAAATCCAAAATGATATGAATCTTTAGGAAAAAATTTACACAAATGATAATCATAAATATTCATATTTTTTCCTCAATTTTATTAACTCACCGAATGAGAAATTTTTATATGTCTATAATAGTCTATATATTGTGCCTAACAACATATGCCCCAACGTTTCGGAATAGTGTTATATTCATTTAACAAAAAAAACAACACCTCACTTCAATATGAAAACTCTTTCCAAGGAACTATGTATTCTCCTATATCTCAAAGATATATATACTAATAGATATATCCAATTGTATGATAAAAAACTTTTTATAAAACAGTTATTCAAAATGAATGAAATCATTCTTTAGAAATTGAAATCTGAAATGATTTCAAAAGAGTTTCAGCTCTTGTGTACTTGTATATAGATTCTATTGCATTTAATTTACAACCCATTATATATTTTCTCTAGAAGAGGAATGGGTAATAAATAATAATTATTTTAAAATTCAAACTAATGTAAAAATAAACCATTCATTCTCAAATGAAAATCACTTAACACTTCTCAACTCTTCAACAATCCTCATAAAGCATTTTGAAATATCCAATTACTTCACCCTTTCTCAAAATTCTTTAACTTTATATATTGAGGATTTTATCCACATTATCATATCATAGTAAAAACTAAATCCAATTGATAGATCATAATCATACAAAAAACATTTCTAACATTATAATGTTGTTCTAGAAAAATAATATGTTTTCTAATTTTTTCCCGATTGTTTTATGAAAATCATTTCATCTAGCTCTATTTTTCCAATCATGCTTCCTTAGATATATTAAAACTGATGCATTTTGAAAAAATTAACTATCTAAGTTAATTAAGAAATTTTTATCTAATGGATGAATTTTTCTCAATTACATATTTATCCTCTCTAAAATAAATAAATATTACTATACCAAAAACATATGTTCAATAGACTTCTTTAAAAAATTTATTTTAATGGACTTCCTTTTAAAAAAGATTATCTTATGGAATTAATTCAATATCACACATAAAATATTCTCATATTTTAAACACCATTAAGAATATAATGAATCTATTATCTTTAATAATCATACAAATAGTTTTTCTAGAAACTTGTATAACTTTGTCTATTTCACTCGACCAACAAAATATGTTTAAGTATATTTTTAAAGCCTCTAAAGGAGGTTGTCACAAAAAATATTCCTTGTATCATAAAATGTTCATATTATTAATTTTTATGTTCCCTTTTAATTTTTATAGAAAAAATATGTCTTCTAGATAAATACATTATCCATTTTTTCAGCCCCTAGTTATCATTAATCATGGAAAATGTTAATATGATGGACTCCTCATGTGATTTTTATTTGGCACATCCACTGGTAGTGTGTGAAAAAATAAATCTAGAGCATCAGTCTCTCTATCAAATCAGGTTCATTCAATCATGTTCATATAGTTACATTTTTCAATCATCTCATTTCGTAAACTCAACAACATGCATCTTTAGACATTATCATTAATCTTTTTTAAGAACTATTGTCCAAAAAAGGATTATATAAAAAAAATATACTTATTTCACCTTTAACAAAATTTATCTTAGATCATTAATTATTTTGTATTTTTAGGAACATGAATGACCATTATAGATTCATTATATTTTTCAAAGATTGTTTCTTAAAAATATAATGGAACTTCCTAACTTATCCACATCCTCCAGCAACTTAATAACATAAATTTATTAACAATGATTTTTATCAATGAATATTATCAAAATTTATAAAACAATTTAATAAATAACCCGTTTAAATAAATATTAACAACTAATAAAATAACTTTATTTAAAAAATTACAATGGATCCTCATTCTCCCCATTTATATTTATTGGAAAAACTAATTAACCAAATTTCAAAACTCAACAAGTTTTAACCAAATAAACTGTCAAATTTTCCCTATAGAAATTTTTCTTTTTATCAAATCACATCGTTTATAAAAGTGATGTTTTTGAAGCCATCCTAATGGATAAATAAATGTTTTTGAAGGAATTATATCCCACTATGACATTTTTTGTTTCATAATAATATAAATTTCCCTTCAATTTTATGTTGTCCACTTCTTATCAAAATTTAATCTTTGATTACCCTCCCCATTTATTATTCTACCCCCCATATAATGATAAAAATATATTTAGATTCATTATATAAATAGTGGAAAAATTATTACAATGATGTTACATTATCTTCAACATTATCAATATAATTCAATGCATATTGGGGGTATTCCTTTAAAAACATTTGGAAGACATTACTGATATTTGAACATGAATTTGTTTCCTTAATTACGAAAATCACTCTACGAATATATTAGGTGAAAAAATAATCAATTTAATAAACTATTTAAATATATTCTATGATGAAATATCCAAAATAATAATCCACTTTTAGGTAGTGATAATTTATATAAATGTTTTTTGATCTTGAATATTAGAAATTATTGTTTAAGAGATTAATGGAACAATTAATATCATAAATAATATTCAATGGTGTTGAAACAATGAATTATAAATCCATTATCTGAATTTAATCCAAATAATTTCTCTAAATGCATGGGTGGATGTAACATATTCTTCTTCTTCTATGCTCATGGGTTCTACACTCTTTTTCTATCTATTCAAACTTGAACCACATTATCCCATGAAAAAGGATCCTCCCAAAGATGATTTTATATTGTTACAATATATATTGCAATAAGATTCCATAAATACATAAAAATTTATAACATACCATATGTTACACAATATCCCATTCAATTTTGTTCCATTAACATATCTTAGAAATCTTTTTCCTTCCAGAATATGTGAATTGTTTTGATCAATAATATATTGTGAAGACAATGTAACAACATAAAAAATATATGGGATTAACATTATAAGATACGGAACACTAACAATAAACATTAAAAAATAGTTCTGATTTAAATATTTAATAGCTTAATCATTACTCATTTTCAACCCAACTAAAATAGGAGTAGAAACTTATTTGGAATCTTCTATTCCAATTTTTTTTACAATTCCTTGGTAAACCTCTCTTGTGACTGGAAAATATATCATTCTATATGTTGGAATTGTAAACCTGGAAAGTGTTTCTATTATACATGAATTGAAATTTCACAATTTTCCATTATTTCTTAATAAAGTCCCTTTATTAAATTTTCTCTATCTGCTCCAAAAAATTATGTTTTCAACCTAAAAAGTAATAATTATGGAACCTAAGTCCATCTCCTTTAGGAATATTATTTTAAAAAATTACCCTTTATAAATATTATACTTCCTCAAGAAACTATCATGTTTTTAGAACACGTTTTGAGAAGTCTATTTCAACTCATATTATTCTTTCTTCCACTCACACACCTTGATTTCATATTTTTTCAAGAAAGAAACTAGAATATTTATCAATGTAAATATTTTCAGAAATCTCTCTATTTGAGAAGGTTGACATTACATCTATCTAATATACATTATAAATATTTAATGAAAACATTTCTAGAAAAGTATAATAGATTAAAATATTTTACTAGGAGAAAATTTATCTTTAAAATGCACTCCATACATGTATTATTATCCTTTACAAAAAATCATTAATTTTTTTTATTGATCACTCTCCATGTTCATTCATATTTATTATATACAACGCAAATTTTTTATAATATACATTCCTTATAGAAAATTAATATGATCCCAAGACTCATTATTTTCAATATAGTGAAACTCTTAATTTATATAAAAAACCCATTCATTATGATTAATTATTTTTGAATGTCATTCTAGTTCAACTTGTGAGATTATAAATGATTTATTTTTTAGTCTTCGCATTCTTCTAATATGCACTGGGGAATTCTAATTTCCATGTATATTTTTAGTGCCATCATCTATTTATAAGAAAAATAATATCTAATTTATTCTTCCTTCTTCACATTCCTCACCACATGATTCTTATTAATATACATTAACTATATTTGGTATACAACCATATTTAATTTTGTTACATTCATTACAAATAATTAAATTATCCTCTATAACCTTTCCAATAACCATAGTTAAAGAATATATATTTTTAATAAAATTTACATCATAGTAGTCCCCTATTTTGTAAATTTTATTCAAATTTAGTAAAATATTATATTTGGTAAATATCCTATCAACATTCTTTACTCATTATTTTCATCAAATTTTCCATGACCCAAAATGTTTATCTTTAGAATGAATGGACTCCCAATACCATGAAATTTTTGAGTAATACATTTTTATTGTACCATATTTCATAGGAATTTATGTTTGATTCTACCCCTAAAAATAATTTTTTACATTTCTAATATTACTATTATATTCTCTCTAGAAAAACATTGAATTTTTATACTCAATTAACATACTTCTTCCCATTTCCACATAACTTCTGTTCTTTCTCAATGCCACTCCATTTTATTAAGGGGTGTATTGATCACTATACTTACAGATGACCTATCATATTATATATATTATTACATGATATTAAGAAAAATAAAATTTTACAAATAAACTAAAGAGTTTAAAGTCTAGTGTGTTTGGGGATTTAGTTATATAAAACATAAAACACGAAACACTAATAAAAAATATTTTATTTAAATTGGATAATAAGCTACTGACAACCTTTGATCCATTACATATAAATAGGATAGCCTAGGGAATACATGGACAAAAGGGATGATATAAAAACTTAGTAAGGTAATAAGCATAAGAATAAATCACAACCCATGGGTTATAAGGAATAAAACGATGACACAAAAAGTTATGGAACATGAATAAACATACAAAACAATAAAATATAGAACATGGGATAATGTAATCATGGAATCATAGAAATGTAGAAACACTAATCAAAATGACATAAGCATGACTCAAGGATTATTGAAAATGGATCACAAGTCAATTATAACCACTAAGACCATTGTTAATGAAGCATGAGTCATGGATAACCACCATGACTATTGAACATGACATTGCATGAGATAAAAACACTACCTAATGAATTAGAGTGATATTTGGGCACACCCATATAACATTTTAATTCATTTCGGTTCCTCATACAAAATCATACATAAGTTATCAATCACATATATAATCGTTTACCATGGAAATAATTTGGTATTATAATCATGTCAAAAGGAATACAAAAAAATGAATTTCATAATTATTTCCATGAAAAAAATGGATTTAAATAATACATGGGCATTAATAAGAGAAAATTGGAATATATCATGATAAGTGATTTTTACTATAGCAGTCTGGAATTACTTCTAGTGGACTATAATTGATACCTATCAGGGCACGCCATGGGCGACTACACCCCCTGGGTGGGACACACCACCATCCCCAGTGGCAGCCATTTCCTCATGAATCCCTTGGGCGGAGAGCCATGCTTCATCCAACGCTCACATGTGAGAGTTCCCAAGGATCAGATACATTCCTACCTCTTTTGCCTCTGATACCAACTGTAGAGACCTAAAGCTTGACGTACATGGACATTACATTACTTTTTCAGAATACTTAGTACATAACAAAAACAAACACACAAGGATCGTAATAGTTTAGTGACTTCGGAAACTTGGAATATAATCTTCTAATCGTGGTGAAAGATCTTCAACATCTACCATAAAGATCTTATTTTTTTACATAAAACCTTTCTTTATATCCTGGGGAAAAGAAAACATAAAAGGGTGAGCTCAAATGATCAGTAATGGTAAACAAAAGAAATATCAATCACATCATTTTCATAAGAACATAACATTTTGGAAATCTTAACCTGCAAAAGAGTGCATAATTTCATAACATGGGATAAATCATAGTAGTGAAATGAAATCCCAATTATCATAACTTAAAACATGAAACTTTGTGGCATACACACATAATCATTGAGAATCATTTCTTGTTATTCAAGACTCATTTCGAAGACTATCTTAGTGGACAAAGTCCATTTCTAAACCGAGTCACCCTCGTTTCAGTCCTGTTTCACTGAACCGATATAACCTACCATTCCAGCCATGTCTATCTCATGAGATATAAAATCTTTACCCAATGCATTGGAGGGGGATATAGGTCCCACCCATCTCATAATGATACCATTCTTATGTGTGCCACAAAATCATAAAACCATACATCATATCATAACCCATGTAATAAAAATGGGAAACTTAAACATTGTGACATCATAAAACAATTCATATAATATAAAGGAATTCATAAAAATATAATTCCATCACAAAATAATCAAATAAATGTAATAATAGGGATAAAAATAGAACCCTTTATTATCTTAGATGGAAAATACTTTTGATAAAACACTTGAACTCCATTCTTGAGGAAAATATCCTTTCTGCTTCAAAACACTTTTCCTTTCATAACATGTCGTACAATTATAAACAAAAAGAAGTTGATTAAAAATATACTTGAAAACTTGTAAAGGAAGCTTCTTGGAAATAATGTTTTAAAATCCATTCATGCCGTATAAGTTAAAAAAACATTCTTCTTTACTTTTGTCAAAAAAGTCAAAAAGTATGTCGTTCGAAAAACGACAAAAGATTCCTTTAATATCTTTTACTAAAAACTCACTGAAGGTTAAAATTGGATATAAACTATTGTAGAAGGATATAAATATTACATATTGGGTAAACATGGATATGGATGATAAAATACATCCTAGTAAATACCAAAGTATAAACAATCTCGGATAAAATGAGAATGTGATATTTCCTTTACCTTTGTTCCGATATGCTTTGTACATTTCTAAACCTCCTGTATAATTATTTAAATAATGTTATTGTCTTATTACATAATAATACTTATTTTTATGATATCATATATGGTCATATTATTAGCTTATTATTAGTAATATTTCATTACTACTTGTTATTCGAGTGTTTATTACTTTTTGTTCTTATGTGTGTTTTGTCATATAAATTCTTATTATTCTCTTTAGGTTATAGATACCTCATTTCCAGTATTGTATTAGTGTAATATATATCATATTCATTCATTTTATATAATTTTTATGAAATGAAGATCATGTAGGACGAATCGCATCACATCGTGGAGATGGTATTCCGTACGTACGCACGAGTGATGATATCATCCCTATGATCGTGGAATTTTATTGGAGTGTATGTATACTATTTCAGAATCAATATCACATTATAATAGTCATATATAGTAATTATTTACACCATTATACCCATCCAAGTAAGGTGGTGGTGGAAAATAGATTACACCAAAGCGTGGAGACGGTATTCCGTACGTACGCACGCGCGGTGATTTCGTTTTCCGTAGGATGGATAGATAGTCAAATAGGGTTGTTTCATACTTATAATAAGATATCGGTATATGAGTGATACTGATGTTATTACTTCATAACGAAATAACTAAATAAGAAGAAGTGGAAGAAGAAATAAAGATGAATGAATCGGTAACAGACATTACCTCTTCTTTGAAGTGCTTCTTTGAGACCTCCTTTTAGGGCACTAAAATAGGTCTTTGAAGAAGACCAGAACCTCTAGGATGTTTATAGGGAAGTGTAGAGGAGACATTTGAAGGGGTTTGACGAGCATGAAGGATCAATGTGGTGTGAGGAATAGGGGGAGGAGGTGCCCTTTTATAAGGGAGGAGAGGGGCACCTTTGGAATAACTAAAAAAATTATTTTATTATAAAGTAAAGTTCGTTTTTAAATAGCTCCAAATTGAGTTATTTAGAAGATAATGTGGGGATGGGTTGCAATCCTCTCATCCAATAGAATTTAGACATGTTTAGGTCATTATATTAACCTTATCTTTTAGTTTTAACTCTTAGTTAATTAGATTGACATTTACCATGTCACTTTCTATTTTTATATTATATAGTTAATAAACATACCATATACATACAAGCGACCCCAAAGTTGTGTTGTATTATATATAACCTTATCTACCTCATTTGGCTGAACCTTAGATTTTTAAGAATAAAATAACAATTAATAATATAATATTTGTTTTAAAAACTATTTTATGTCAATTTTGACACAAATCAATAGTTGATTTTTTTTGAATCTCATAACAGAATGATTACTTCGACCAAAGTTATTTAACTCAATCCTAACATGTCATATTAACCTATAAAATTAGTTTAGTTCATAAAAAGTCTCATATTATATTTGTTTGGGTATTTATAACATCAATTATGTCAATATTTCATTAATAAGATAATTACTGCATCATCGTTGTGTCATAAATAAATTGAATTATTTAATGTCTAAAAATTAAAAATAAAATACCATTATGTAGAAATGATTTTTAGCTTTCTAATGAATATTTATAGTCTAATTTATCTTATGTATAACCCCATATTAAAAATTATTTACATATTAAACATTGATTTTAACTATTTTAACCCTTCTTTAAATTAATTAATAATAAATGTCCTAATCTAATCCAAGTGGGCCTAAATGATCATATATTATTCCTAAGGTTGTTTTTGGCCGAATTACACTTATCCAATAGAATTAGGACATGTGTTAGGGTAATAATAATAACATTTGTACCTTTAATTACACTATTTACTTTTAATCGTGGTAAAAAAAAGTAAAAAGTTACTATTCACCAAAAACTATTTTCATCTCATTGAACCAAATTTTATTTACTAACATCAACTGTGTCTCTCGGATTTTTGAAATTCCACTCACAGAAGTGGTAAAATTAAGTTTTATGAAAAATTCATTATTTTTAACTACCACTTAGTGGTTGCACTATTTATCAAAAAATGAATGTTTCCAGAAAAATACCAAAAATTATGCCTAAGCTATATTTGATTTTATGAACTCAAAAATGATGTCTATTTTACCAAATTCAAAACATATTAGTTTCATTTATTAATTTAAAAATTAATTCCTGTCGTCAAAACAAATAGCATGTTTTTAAGAGATAATAACCATCAAAAGATTGACACTTGTTTATTACTGGTTTAAATGTGAAATTACTTCCAATGACCGACATTGTATTAAATTATAAAAATATATTCTAAATATACTTTAAAACCACTCAAATAAATAATTTATCACTATTAAGTATTTCGATTAAAAAAGTTGTTTTTAATAAAAATATAATAATTTTCACTATTCATCAGAATATGATAGTTATCCAAAAAGTACCAAAATTTCACCCTAAGATAATTTCGACATTCCGAATCCAAAAATGAAGTCCATTTTGAAAAATAAAATTTAAAAATTCTGAAAAAGTGGTTATTACTATTCATAACAGCTAGTTCATAATAATATTATAATAATATCTTGTTTAGTGAAACTCGATATTTGCTTACTACACACGCTATCGTGGAAGGTCGTGAATGCATGTAATGAAAGCCAAGTCAAGGATGCATGTAGTGAAAGATCCTTTTGGTGTAGCATACAACACAAGACATTAATGAAATTAAAAATAATATTTTTCATAAAATCTCGGGGTGTTACATTCTACCCCCCTTAAAATGAATTTCTCCTTCGAAATTCGTCGGGGTTATTAATGGTTTACTATTCGAAAGTTTCTTCAATAGAAACCCACATCGTAAAAAGGAATGCCAAATCCATTCTTTAAAAAACAAAAGTATGAAACGTAAAGGTTACCCAAATAAACTAATCACTGGGTTTCCACATAGGTGAAAATATGGATATGGAAGAGAAATCTAACAATCATGTTCTGATGGAGAGTGGTAGAGAACATGGATATGGAAAATCCAGAAATCACAAAGCCATAAAATTGTGATGATCTAAGGTACCATCTAATTCATCAGATATAAGAGCACTAGGACAACATTTTTTGTTTTCAAGATCATTTCCCTAAAGTTGATGAAATTGGAATTAGAAGAAATTGTTTCGTGATTTTGGTACTGTGTCACCGTTGGTCATTCATTTGAAAATTACACTTCATCTCTTAAATACATGAAGTTGTATTTGTCATTCGTGAAGTGTTAGTAGATCATGTGATAGAATGATGGGTCATTCCATCTGTCTCAAACAAAAGGTTACAAAAGTTATCAAATATACATAAGACCATCTATGGTGAAGTTAATCGTATACGATTCCAAAAATGAACTTATACTTCATATATCATACCGCGTAATAAAATAAAACTAGTATCTACTAACCAGGGACTTCCTGTAGGCCAGTGGTAGGCGATAAAGGCCAGTCGCACTTCGGTTGTGGGTTCGATTCCCACAGCCTTGTCCGACGCGATGGGTTGTCGCCCGTCCTACAAGTTTTCCTTTTTCTAAAACTACATTACTATAACATCACATAAATAATATCAAAAAACGTTCTATCCTTAAATAATACTAAATTATGGTTAACATAATCCATTCCAATCTTTGGGCTTAAAATACTTTGGTCCAAGCTCAGAGTATAAAGAAAACGATTCCTTGAAATGTCATCAACCAAGAATGTGAATACCCTCATTTATCCCACATATATCTTTTTGGTCACATTCCAATCATGTGAATACCTTAATGATGTATTCTCTTGAAAAATTAATACCCATTAAACCTTAGTGAAAACATGAATGCTGTAAAAAGTTAACTCTTTCCACATACCAAAATCCAAAAATTCTATATACTCAAAACATGATATAAACTTCTCCTTATATCAGTAATGAGCTCATGATTACTATCAAACACTTAATTTTCTCCTTATCCCTTCATTATGCGCATATCATCTACATTCCAAAAATATCTGAATAACCTTTCATGGATACTGGTAACATTAATCATACACTTTCAAAAATCAAAGAAAGACAACAGTGTAACAATCCTTAGATGTCTCTTTATTCCATAGTACCATGAGATTACTTATACCACATTACACATGATAAACATGTAATCATTCCACTACATTCATAAATCATTGACCGAGCTTCAACAGTTCTTTCATCTCACATATCATTTGTAGTCTCTTCATCATCATCCACATAAATACTACCCATAAGACCATACTGATTCTCTTTATGAGACTTTCTCTTAGGGCATTGGTTTTCATAATACCCATACATTCCACATTTAAAACATTTAACCATTGTGGATTTCATAGCAATACCATTATCCTTATCCCTGGTGTTAACTGAACCTTTCCCTTTGCACTTACTGGATTTGTGTCCTTATTTTCCACACCTAAAGCATCTTCCAGTTCCTTTGAAACATTCTCCATGATGCCTCTTCCCACATGATTTACATAGGGTAAATTGAACTTTCTTTCATCTATGATCATCATGAAACTCCATCTTTCTCTTATTAGTCGAGTCAGGAAATTTACCAAATTTTACTTTATTGATCATATTATGAGATTGCGGACTCGGCATAATAATGATGTTTGGACTTACAAATCCCATTTCATTTGTTTGATCATGAATAATATCATTCCATTGTCCATTATATCCTCCATTATCATGAATCATCTTGTTTCCAGCCATTTTCTAAAACCCAAAAAGAATAGTGTGAGAGGCAAAAATCATAATAAAGGGGTAGTAACTTCAATATCTAACATTTTTAGTTTAATATAATATTGTTACCATAGTTCTAGGACTATATCCTATACGTATACTGATCCTTAGGGGCATCCCTCGACATACCTTAGAAATATCTTTAGGGATCTCACTAACGTTTTCGCATCCCAGTTTCCAAAGGTTGACTAATCCTTTTCTCTGATACCAACTGTAGCGGTCTAGAATTACTTCCAGTGGACTATAATTGATACCTATCAGGGCACTCCATGGGCGGCTACACCCCCTGGGTGGGACACACCACCATCCCCAGTGGCAGCCATTTCCTCATGAAGCCCTTGGGCTGAGAGCCATGCTTCGTCCAACGCTCACATGTGAGAGTTCCCAAGGATCGGATACATTCCAACCTCCTTTTCATCTGATACCAACTGTAGAGACCTGAAGCTTGACATACATGGAAATTACATTAATTTTTCGGAATTCTTAGTACAAAAAAAACACACACACAAGGATAGTAATAGTTTAGTTTCTTTGGAAACTCGGAATATAATCTTCTAATCGTGGTGAAAATTTTTCAACATATCCCATAAATATCTTCTTTTTTTACCTAAAACCTTTCTTTATATCCTGGGGAAAAGAAAACATAAAAGGGTGAGCTCAAATGCTCAGCAAGGGTAAACAAAAGAAATATCAATCACATCATTTTCATAAGAACATAACATTTTGGAAATCTTAACCTGCAAAAGAGAGCATAATTTCATAACATGGGATAAATCATAGTAGTGAAATGAAATCTCAATAATCATAACTTAAAACATGAATCTTTTTGGCATACACACATAATCATTGAGAATCATTTCTTGTTAGTCAAGACTCATTGCCAAGACTATCTTAGTGGACAAAGTCCATTTCTGAACAGAGTCACCCTCGTTTCAGTCCTATTTCACTGAACTGGTATAACCTACCATTCCAGCCATGTCTATCTCATGAGATATAAAATCTTTACGCAATGCATTGGAGGGAGATATAGGTCCCACCCATCTCATAACCTACCATTCCTTTCTCAACATGTCGTACAATTATAAACTAAAAGAAGTTGATTAAAAATAAACTTGAAAACTTGTAAAGGATGCTTCTTGTAAATAATGTTTTAAAAATCCATTCATGTCATATAAGTTAAAAAAACATTCTTCTCGTACTTTTGTCGAAAAAGTCAAAAAGTACCTCGTTCGAAAAACGACAAAAGATTCCTTTCATATCTTTTTCTAAAAACTCACCGAAGGGTAAAATTGGATATAAACTACTGTAGAAGGATATAAATATTACATATTGGGGAAACATGGATATGGATGATAAAATACACCCTAGTAAATACCAAAGTATAAAAAATCTCGGATAAAAATGAGATTGTGATATTTCCCTTACCTTTGGTCTGATATGCTTTGTACATTTCCGAACCTCCTGTATAATGATTTATATAATGTTATTGACTTATTACATAATCATACTTATTTTTATGATATCATATATGGTGATATTCTTAGCTTATTATTAGTAATATTTCATTATTACTTGTTATTCGGGTGTTTATTACTTATTGTTCTTATGCGTGTTTTGTCGAATAAATTCTTATTCTTCCCTTTAGGTTATAGATACCCCATTTCCAGAATGGTATTAGTGTAATATATATCATATTAATTCATTTTATATAATCATTATGAAAAGAATATCATGTATAATGAGTCGCATCACATCGTGGAGACGGTATTCCGTACGTACACACGAGTGATGATATCGTTCCTATGATCGTGGAATGGTATTAGAGTGTATGTATACTATTTCAGAATCAATATCACTTTATAATAGTCATATATAGTCCTTATTTACACCATTATACCCATCCAAGTACGGTGGTGGTGGAAAATATATTACACCACGGCGTGGAGATAGTATTCCGTACGTACGCATGTGCGGTGATTTCGTTTTCCGTAGGATGGATAGATAGTGAAATAGGGTTGTTTCATAATTATAATAAGATATAAATATATGAGTGATACTTATGTTATTACTTCATAATGAAACAACTAAATAAGAAAAAGTGGAAGAAGAAATAAAGATGAAAGAATCAGTAACATACATTACCTCTTCTTTGAAGGGCTTCAATGATACCTCCTTTTAGGGAACTAAAATAGGTCTTTGAAGAAGACCAAAACCTCTACGATGTTTCTAGGGAAGTGGAGAGGAGAAATTGGCATGGTTTGGCCGAGTTTGAAGGCTCAAAGTGGTGTGAGGAAGAGGGGGAAGAGGTGCCATTTTATAAGGGAGGAGAGGGGCACCTTCGGAATAACTAAAAATATTATTTTATTATAAAGTCAAGTTCGGTTTTAAATAGCTAAAAATTGAGTTATTTATAAGATAAGGTGGGGATGGTTCGAAATCCTCTCATCCAATATAATTTAGACAAGTTTATTTTATTATATTAACCTTATCTTTTAGTTTTAACTCTTAGTTAATTAGATTGGCATTTACCATGTCACTTTGTATTTTTATATTATATAGTTAATAAACTTACCATATACAACCAAGAGACCCCCCAAGTTGTGTTTTATTAATATATATAACATTATCTATCTCATTTGGCCGATCCTTATATTTTTAGGAATAAAAGAACAATTAATAATATAATATTTGTTTTAAAATCTATTTTATGTCAATTTGGACACTATTCAATAGTTGATTTTTTTGAAACTCATAACAGAATGATTACTTCAACCAAAGTTATTTAAATCAATCCTAACATGTCATATTAACCTATAAAATTCGTTTAGTTCATAAAAAGTCTAAAATTATATTTATTTGGGTATTTATAACATCAATTATGTCAATATTTCATTAATAAGATAATTACGACATCATCGTTGTGTCATAAATAAATTAAATTATTTAATGTCTAAAAATTACAAATAAAATAACATTATGTAGATAATCCTTTTGAGCTTTCTAATGAGTATTTATAGTTGAATTTATCTTATGTATAACCCCATATTAAAAATGATTTACTTATTAAACTTTGATTTTAACTATTTTAACCCTTCTTTAAATAAATTAATAATAAATGTCCTAATCTAATCCAAGTGGGCCTAAATGATCATATTTTATTCCTAATGTTTTTTTGGACGAATTAAACTTATCCAATAGAATTAGGACATGTGTTAGGTTAATAATAATAACATTTTTACCTTTAATTACACTATTTACTTTTAATCGTGGTAAAATAAAGTAAAAAGTTACTATTCACCAAAAATTATTTTCATCTCATTGAACCAAATTTTATTTACTAACATCAACTGTGTGTCTCAAATTTTTTAAATTCCACTCACAGAAGCGGTAAAATTATGTTTTATGAAAAATTCATTATTTCTAACTACCACTCAGTGGTTTCACTATTCATCAAAAATTGAAAGTTTCCAGAAAAATACAAAAAATTAGGCCTAAGATATATTTGATATTATGAACTCAAAAATGATGTCTATTTTACCAAATTAAAAACATATTAGATGCATTAATTAATTTAAAAATTAATTTTCGTCGTCAAAACAAATAGCGTGTTTTTAAGAGATAATAACCATCAAAAGATTGACAATTGTTTATGACTGGTTTAAATGTGAAATTACTTCCAATGACCAACATTGTATTAAATTGTAAAAATCAATTCTAAATATACTTTAAAACCACTAAAATTTATAATTTTTAACTACTAATTATTTCGATTAAAAAGGTTGTTTTTAATAAAAATATAATAATTTTCACTATTCATCAGAATATGAAAGTTATCCGAAAAGTACCAAAATTTCACCCTAAGCTAATTTCGACATTCTGAATCCAAAAATGAAGTCCATTTTGAAAAATAAAATTTAAAAAAGTTCAAAAAGTTGTAATTACTATTCATAACGACTAGTTCATAATAATATTATAATAATATCTTGTTTAGTGAAACTCGATATTTGCTTACTACACACGCTATCGTGGAAGGTCGTGATTGCGTGTAATGAAAGCCAAGTAAGGGATGCATGTAGTGCAAGATCCTTTTGGTGTAGCGTACAAAATAAGATATTAATGAAATTCAAAAGAATATTTTTTCATAAAATCTCAGGGTGTTACATTTACCACAGGTGAAATCCTGTAAAAAGTGTTTTTAAGAGGTATTATAAATAATTCATTTTACAACGGTTTAAAGAAAATATTAAATAGAATTTAAAGTTGAAAATGAGTATTTGTTTTCATAAAAAAAATAACCAATGTTTTATTTAATGATAAAATATTATATTTTATAAAAATAATGGTATGTTAAAATATATTATGGATGGTACATGAAAATGAGTTAGAAATAGGACAGTTCCCTTTAATTGGGCTTACTTATCGGGAAGAATTGGGACAAGAGCCTTTTTAAAAAATGTATTTCCCAACAAAACGAATGATATGATTTTCATTAATAATTTTTTATCATATAAATAGGATGCATAATAATCAAATAAAATTAATGAATAATAACATTAGGTTAAAGACAGAGAAATTTTAAGCCAAAGGAAAAAATGGATGTTCGAAATGAATCACTTATATTATGTCCGAAAGTGTTCTGAACATAGTCTTAATGTCCGGGATAATAAAATTAAATCCATAAATTAATTAATTCAGAACCATGTATACAGTTAATTATTTTATTATAATTTTATTAAGTTCATTTTGTGCCTTTATGATGAGTTATAAGTCAAAATTTTATCATTCGGGAGTGTTCGTTTCCTTGGTTTTCATGTTTTGATCATATTTAGAAATGTATAAAAGATAATGTCAAATGGGAATGGATATAGAGAATTTGAGTTATATTTTATTAATGAAAATCAATAATATTAAATGGTTATTTAATACATTTTTGAATTTGGGGTGATGATGAATCATTGGATAAAATATTAATGATAATCCTTTAGATTAATTTAGTGGTTTCTCTATCATCACAAACTAGTTTTGTTCTATTATTTAATATTATGTATATTTAATGTTTCCAGAACATTACATATAATTTAATACATATATTATAATTTGTTTTACGAATTATTTTTTTATGACCGAAATTGAAGCTGATAATGAAAAATGAATATTTTTCATCCATGAAGGTGATAAGCTAACACCTCACTAATGATGTTTTCATTTTCATAATAAAAGGAAGAAGAGAATGGAATATTTAATGGATTATTAAATTAGAATAATATAATTACATTATATGTAAGTTATCGTAGTTATCATTCAACTTGGATATGGATAGGTGAGCATATAACAAGAAAAGAAATGATATTAGAATGAAATTAAATGAAAAGGAAAGTGGTTTTTATCTATTGAATACTTATCCGTGAGGTCCTCCTTGAGGGACTTGTGTTTGATATTTTATTGATAGAAAAGGATACCATACTTTGGGGAAATACTAGGGAAGATTATTGGGTAGTCTTTGGGAAAGGCTCAAAGCTTGGTAAGTGTGAGGAGAAGAGGTGGTGAGGGGTGATATTTATAGGGGATGAGAGGGGTGTGTTCTCATCATTTTATTCATTAGTTTATTATTTTGAATCAAAATTTTTAATAGTTTGAGAATTATTATTAAATATATTAAAATAATGAATTATAGTTAAGGATTTTGGGCTTATCTCTCCTATACATTATAAATTACTCAATAATTCATGTATTTAGCTTTTATCATATTTTACTATTCACATAAATTATCCAATTTTTTCAATTTATAGAATTGAAATATCAACTCCATTTTATGAAAATAATATTATCTATATAATAATTTTATTTTTTAATTAAAATAATCATTTATCCGAAAAATAAATTTTTTAAAATTATAAATGATTTTTTGAAACATTGAAAAAATAAATAAGGTCTTATAAAATTATATTAAAATAATAAGACAAAAAAATATAAATTTATTAATCTATTTTATGATAATAAAGTTTCTTTTAAATATTTATATTAATTATAAAAATGTAAATAATCATTTAAGATTCACAAAAATACGAAAACTTAATTTATTATTTTCAAAATATTTATTTTCTTATACTATGATATAAGTATATTATATTTTCATTTATTAGATACCTAAACATTCTTTATAAATTCATTGGTGATTTTACAATTCTATTTTCTTGTTTACTTTTCATAAGGGTTATATTAATATTCCATAGGTCATGTTACTATTCTATTGCTTTAGGTTTCTTAACATCTAGAAATACATATTATATCATTCATTCATCATTTATAATGTTTGTTTTTTGTTCATTATGTGATATTTTGTGATTTATACTATATAAATTTATTATAAGAATGCAATTTCCATTCATAAAATTTTAGGTTGCTATAATAAAAATGTTTGAATCAATTCTTATTTAGTTATTATTAAAAATCATTATATGGGTACTTATTTCCATTTTTGGATTGAAAATTAATTATATAAACAATCATGTTTCTCTAAACCTCCCTTTTAATACATCTAAACATTTCTAAATCCCATGAATTATTTTTCATAAAAATAATTTTTTCCATCCAATTAAAATATCAATATATGTGACGAATTAAAAATCCCATTTTGTTGATTAATATATCTTCAGACCATAACAATCTGATTGAATAAGCTCATGTAGCCTTGTTGACTGAGTTTATAATATCTTATTGCTTTTATTAATTATCTTCCCTCAATGAAAAATTATAAAAATACTATATTATTTCCTTATCAATGGCGGAATGTGTCTTAAAACATATACTTCATAATGTTTGTTCATTCATTTTTTTCTAGCATAACCAAGACTATAATTACACAATTTTTTTCATCTTTATCATCAAATAGTAGGATTTACAAATTTCTCTAATGTTAAAGATATTTCTTATGTTTCATTGTCCATTGTTTATGAAATTACTATCTTAGACACTTCTTTTAATACATGAATATTTCATGAATAGCAATTCCTTGACATCATCACAAAATTGTCTCCTTGAATGTAATACATTTTTGTTCCCATCAACTTATAAAACATCCATAGATGTCACTATCTTAGCTTTAATCTCATATGTTCATATTCCATTCATTTATAATCAATTATAGATTCCAAATTCAATTTATCCTTCATCATGATTTAGAAAATAAATAAATATTTCTAAATCACCATCCTATATGAGGAAAAATTACTATCAAGAATCGATGGTTCTTTCCTTTTTGACGTCTTTAGAGTTTTCCCAACAAGAGAGGATCTTTCCAAGATTTTCATATTTTCTCTTCCTTATATAACCTACCATATGAAGGTTTTTCCAGAATATTTAAAGAGAATTTATTAGTAAGGTGACCCAGTTGTTAGCGTGTTTTAAAATCTTCTTTTGAGCAACAAAATTGATTCTTCATCAGAAAAATTATAATTTTTTTTATTTTACCTTGTATTATTATTTATGAATAATTTTTTTATTTCTTTTCTTATGTTATTTATTACCATAAATTCATACCAATATTCCAGTAGAGAATTTTTATTAAAAAATTATAATATTTATTCAAAAAAAACCAAAAACCCAATAATATATTTTGAATCTCAGAATTTTGATGAAATATGATCATTCTGTATAATTTGTTTTCTGTGGTTAATAACATATTTCTTATCTAGTTTACTCCTGGAATGGTTAAAAATTATTATACAGGTTTTTCTATATTTTTTTATGTCATATATTTCTCACATACTATCTCAATCCATGTTTTCCCAATATTTTTTATAAAACTAAAGTTGTTAGTAAAATCAGATGAAATTTTAATTTTTAATTTAGTCATAATATTTCCTAATCCATGGAGTGTGTTTTCACAATAGATTGATATGATTCAGATTTTACTTTTTGATTCCTTATTTAAATTTATATTCATCATTATTTTGGCAATTTAAACCTCAAGACGTTTTGACTGTGTTTTACAAACATCTTAATCCTTAGCTATATGTTTTTCACAAAGGTATTCCACCACCTTTCCTTATTTAGTGGTTGTTTCATTTTTTGGATTATAATCTTCTGATTATACACATATTCTTATTTAATGACATATTTCCACCCTTCAATATTATTTACACATTCCTCATTCATCATTATGATATCATTATTGACCTTTATGTTTTACTCAAGACATTTTATATGTTTATATCTAGTATGATATTCAGTGTAAGTATATACACATACTTATTATTCTTCATTTATTGTGGAATCTACATTTCTTCTTAAAATTTTTAAAGTCGGTTATGCTTTTTTCATAAAATTCTTCTTCTAAAGAATATCTTTCAGAATATTAATTTTTAAGTTTCTTATATAACATTATTATTCGATTTCCATATTTTTTTTAAAACTTTACTTATTATCTTACTTGAATATTTTATTCAACTTTGAACACTATGTTTTTCTCCAAGAATGATCATCATATTCACCAACTTTATTCATGTATAAATTTATAGGAATGTGTCCAATACCTACATAATTTAGTAATTTGAGTAGGAGTTTTACTCCATACCTTACTCAACCTATCTGATATTTGATAAACATGAGATTCAAGATCTTTTCATTCATTTCATCAGATAATTTTTATTCTGAATCACTAAGTTCCACATTCCTCGTATATTGTATTTTCAGCCTTACCATAACCTCAAAATCCATTTCACCGATGATCATATTTGAGAAAGATTGTGATTTTATCTTGTCTTATGGAACATGGAATTTATATAAATCATAAAAATATATATATTATTTTACTTCTAAAGCATAAATTTAATATTAAATAATATTATGGATGTTTCTAATGAGTTTCTTTGCAGTGATAAAATATTTCAAGGATTGTATGAAAAAATTATTATTTCACAAAACAATATTAACACTACTTAAATTATTATCAACAATTTTGTAAAATACCATTCTGATATCATCAAACATGCTTCAACAAATTTATATATTTTCCTCCATTAATTTTTTGTTTCCCTCATTGATACTTCTATGCCTGTCTAAAATTTCCTTAGATATTTTGACACCCATAATCTTTATAAAAATATTTTATGAAAAATTCATGAGAATATAAATTCTATCTTTCTGATAATCCTAAATATTTTTACTTATCCAAATATATCACCGGTATAATTTTGTCAATTGGTGGAAATGAAAATATTTTTTCATAAAAAATATCCAATCAATGTGATAAGATATATGGTATCATTATATCAATATATTAAATTAAATTAACTTTATATAAGGTAGGAAAATCTATGATGTTGAATGAGTTGTGGTTTTCCATGATGATAGTTCAACATGGGAACCTTTGATTTGATACTAGTTGACATTCCTATATATGTTTGAACCACTTAAGGAGGGGGGGACAATTAATAGTGATATTTTAAAATTTCCAATCATTATTAAACTCAACCCCTAAAACATGTTATATTTATTTCTATATCTATTTTAGAAACAATTATCACAAGATAGAAATGATTGAAATATAAAAAAGGAGCATAATATTTAAAATGTTTTGTCTTAGTGTCTAAATAAGAATCCTTCCCATGGACACTCCCATAGGCACCTAGAAATTCACTATTATAATTATGTGACTAAAATTTTTGTCTAATTTCCATTAGACTTCTTTTATCCCCTAATATGTATGATAGTACGTAGTTCATTAGTTTACATTAATTCTCATATAAAACATGACTAATAATAAAAAATTAATCTTTGTGAAAATGGATCTAAAAAACTTATTTATGGATAATGTTTTCATTTTACTCTATAATATATATTCATATTTTGTTTCATTAATCTATGTTTATAATTTTCTATCTTTTGTTACTCACTAAAACTCATTAAAAATTTAGACCCATGTACTATCTAATTAATAAATATTGTTCACCCCACTTCTTGATATTTATTCTTTCTTATGAACTCTATAAATTTTTTTATTTCCAAAATATTTGAATTTAAATCACTAGTAAATTATCTAACTTAAAACTCTTTAAAAAACACTTCTTCAACATTTAATAAACCATTAGTTGTAAATTCACTTTCATCACAAATTTAGCTGTGTTTATGATTTTCTATATGTGTGTAAATTATTATGTACATTGTACTTCTCACCCATTAATATTGGTACTCCTAAAGTGGAATTCATGGGAAATTGTTTTCATTTTCACACTCAATCAAATTACATTATAAATCAGTTAGGTTCATATGATAAAATCTATGAACTTATCAACTCTTCTAGAATCCTCCTGAAGATTTTTTATTTATCAAATAATAATTACCTTTGTCAAAATTCATTTAATTTATATGTTAAGTAACATATCCAATTTATATTATCTTATAAATAAGTCAATATAATTGAAAGAATAAAATTATCATAGTATCTTTTTGGAGATTACATTGTTTTCCAAGAAAAACATTGTTCGATGATTTTTTTTATTTCTTTATTAAAAATTATCCACCTAGCTCTATTTTTCCAATCACTCATCATTAGATATATTAAGACTAATTCAATTCAAAAAAAATATCAGTCAGATTAACTGATGAAATTTTTATCTGATGGATCAATGTTTTCTTATCTTTTATTTTTACCAAGGCTTAAATTTATACAATACATTACAAAAAAGGAGTTTTTTATGTACTTCATTACAAATGTTCATTTGGAAAAAATCAACAAAAAAGATAATTTGATATACATCCTTTGTCTATACACATCATAAAATCTCATCCATAAAACTTCTATCAACCTATAAAAAAATATTCTCTTCAATATTTTTATATATTTTATATTCTGAATCTCATATGCATATATTCATTTCTCTTAAACCACTAATGATTTTATTACGAAATTGTTGAAACTTATAATGTCATTTATCATAATAAAAGTTCTTCATCTAGTTTACTACTCTAATAGCTCATTTTTATTTCTCAATTTTATTTTTTATAGATATTGAATTATTAAATCATGAAGAAAATTCCATCTATTCCATTTAGACAACAATATTTAGTAATTGTGGACATAGATTGTGTGATGGGTTCTTCTAGAGATGGTAAATTGATATGTTTATAAAAAATACATTTTATTGTAAATGCTTTGGTTTAGTCCTATCATCTGATCATGTTTGTACATTTACTTATTGATATGTTTCGTTTTTATAAACTAAGGATCTTTGATCCTGAAAATTTCCTATAAGCATTTTTTTGGAATGTTTCACTGGAAACTGTTTTTTTGGAAAGCAGCTCTACTTATTTCCACTTGTACAAACATCATCTTGGACCATTAATTCTTTATGATTTTTCTCAACATAATCAAACATCATAATATCACAGGATTTTGCAAATAATTATACATAACAATGCTAAAGATAAAAACTAGCTTCCTTAATTAGACCTGCAACTTGACAACTCATCTATATTAAAAAAACCATGAAAATATTTTTTAACAAACATACTATTAAATTTTTTTAAAAAAACATTATAAAATAATAATGTTTGTATGAAATATTTATATTTTTTATAAAAATTTATATGGATATTCAAGAGTGAATGCTATTATATCGATCATTTTTCAAAAAAAAATCAATTCTAACTGGCATTTCATTCAAATTTTCTTTCATTTCAAACAAATACTTTACTACGATACTTTTATTGAGCCATGGGTCATTTGAATTCATAAATGTAATTAGAAGATGTTTATCTACAGGTTTCTTCCTTGTGAGGTGTTGTTCGGTGGAGGTGGAAATTTTCATATCATATAATGCTATTGGTAATGGTTTTATCATATAATTTTTTAAAATATTAATTATGGGTAATGTTAAACATTTGGATTATTATAGTTTTGATAATATAACATATAACTGAGAGTGTCGCTTGTAGATATCAACCATCAAAGAATACAACTTCACTCGATGAAGATATGTATATTTAGAGGGCATGACATAGTGTGGTTTAGTTTATACGTTTTGATAAATGGGGAAACCATTTGTTACCAATTTTTTCCTCAGTTTCTACAGTGACTTTGGTGAATATGTTGGCTAATATTTTAGAACTCAATTATTTTTTTTACGCTTTTTATCTGAATGAACAAAAAATGAATATAATTTTTTTATATTTTGGTGAAATGTTGAATATCTAGTTTGACAAATTTTTATAAGTGAGTGATAATATTAACAAATTTTATTTTTCTCATGATGATCATTATTATAGTAATTACACTAGTAGTATAATTTCACATTAGTATTTAATTTAAATCTAGATAGTGGAAAAACCAATATATTTTTAATGTCCGGACTAAATATTAATTGAAATTTATTTAATTATTCATTAAATTTTTAATTACAACATTTTCATATTATTTGGTAACTTCGATATTTCCGACCCATTATATGTCACTTGATTCAAAAAACTGATTCTAATTATGATGAATATAGAGACCATATTTTTTTCTTATATGATAATGAAATATATTACAGAAAATTAGTTGAGCTAGGTGCTCGGATAGTGTGAGATTTTAAGGCCTGGTGATCCTGAAATTGATATTAATAAATATAAAATATTTTAAAATCATGTGAGTGTAGTCTTAAGGAAAGTTGTAATGAATCTAAAATAGAGGTCTGTACTGGAATCAAAAACCACAATTGAATCTAGAACATTAGGGGTTTTCTTACGTAAGAACTATAGTTGGTCAGTTCTAGATGTTCAGATGAGGCATCTGTTGGTGGGTACGTGAAGTAGCTTAACTAATGAAATTATTTAATTATTTAATTTAATACTCCAAATAAAATTTCATCTATATAATTTTTTAAAACGAAATTTACCTGGGTTAGCTACATAACACTGGAATCATTTAGAAGAGAATTGGTCATTCTTCATTGGTGCATTTGAATCAGATGATGAAAAATACCGTTCACTGTGGTTTAAGGGGAAGAAAACCCAACAGATATTATCCGTCACTAGAGAACAAGTTCCTTGACAATGATAAATCTACTCTCAATCGCAGTCTCATCAAACATGGTTTCTTCCCTTGATTAAATGGTTTCTTCCCTTGATTAAATGGGATAATTTTGTAGGATATATAATTTGAAAATTCATGTTGTTCTAGTATAGTGAGTGAAATATGGATAATTCACATAGAGAGTTATTCCCTAAAAAGGGATGGTATTGATTGTTCCCCAAAAGATACTAATATATGACCTTGTTGTAATATAATATTAAGATAACACATATAGGACCATTTCATACGGGAAATAGGTCTAGTATCAGACTTGTTAGAGAACATTGTGTAACTCATGACACATATTCTTTGAATGGTTGTTTTATGTTGGGGATCTTTCTAATCATGATTTATTGTATTTCAACTTTTATTATATAGATTTTGGCACAATTTCTATTTCTTCATGACTTGTAGGTCCTATCTTATTTCATTATTCATCCTCTTTGATTTGATAATTTCCATTTTATATAGTTTTTATAGTTTTTTTAAAAAATGTTCTCAAACATTTTGATATTTATTTGCTTTATTTCTCATTTTTTGGAAAATTTTCTGAGATGATGAAAATGTTACATGTTTGGTATAAACATAGGTCCTTGTTTTCTTTAGTTTTATTAATCATTTTTTATATTAAGAAATTGTATATTAGAATACTATTAAAGGAATATGATTTTAATTTACATAGAAACATTATTATGAGAAACATATTTTATAATGTATTTTAAAATATAATTTGTTAATATCAAATCAATTATAATTTCATAGACACCTTGGTGAGTTCTTACTAGGACAATTCTCTCTCACACTATGTATGCACTTATATATATATGTAAGTAACTGTAGGTAGCATTAAATTTCTATCATTCCACATCTTATTGTATTTTTTTCTTGGGATGTTGATGGTGATTGGGATGTGCAAATATGTACTGGGCTTCTTATAGATGGTCATGTGGTATGGTTCGTGTTTTATATTATTTTCATTTCTTATGGTATTGGATAGTTTGTATAGTTTTATTTGTATTCATTGCCTTCTCTCTAATATATTATATAATTTAAAAATCTCTAAATTTTTTAATTTTTGAGATCGTTTCATGTTTAACTGATTAAGACATTTTTTAGTTATTATTTTAGGGTGGAATTATTGCCTATGTATTGTTCTTTGATTACCAAGAATATAATTTCTAGCCAATGAGGAATGAAAAATACCATTAAATCCTATTAGAGTCATGGGTCTAGAGTTTGTTAAGTGGTATCATGGGAATGATTTTACAGTGATGATGAAATCATAAAATGACCAAAAAATTTAAACTAGAGTAATTTTGTATTTCAATTTTTTTTAATTTCTATTTGAGGAAATTGATTATATAATTTCTAAAATATTGAAGTGGATATGTTCATCGTAAAAACACTATATTGAAATTATAAGGCCCTAGCCTTAAAAACTATATAATCCTAAGATAAGTCAAGAATCCACATTGAGAATCTTTTCAATTTTAGAGTTTTATATAATTAGGCCATAAATATGACATTACATCTCAAAAATTTCCAAGTAGACACTTATACTCTATCCTTTTTTTACATTAACAAAACTCTTTAAATAAAACATAAGTTATTTTCTTCATATAAATATTATTGAATTCTTCTATTACCTTATCCTTCATTGTAACTTGTGAAAAACATATCAAAAACATGGGATGAGCATAAAAATATTATTATGGGTTATGAAACAATGAAAGAAAATATTAGTCCATCAGTAGATACAAATCAGTGAAATAAAAATTTTCAATCATAAAACATTTGATCTTTAACATACCTCACAATAACGTAATATTTATTAATAACACATATAAATCATAAATCATAAAGGTAACTTGGGGAAACCATATCATACTTACATTATAGCATAAACAGTTACATAGGGAGTTACGTTTAGAATATCCAACACAGTGTATTCCTTAAATCTCTTTGGAGAAACATTCACGTTTATCTTTTTCACATTACACAATGCATTGGAGATATATCTTAGGCTCACCCTCCAAAGTTTTATAACAAAACCACCCTTATTAGTAAACAATTCCCAAGAACCATAATATAATCATAAAAATGAACAAGCATAAAGGAAATATAACATTTCCACAATGAAAACACAAGATATCAATTAAATATTTTTACATAATCAATCCATTATCAAAAACATTTTCAATACCAAAATATGTAAAAAGGGTATATGGTATTTATTTTCCTTTAAAAAAACTGCTTGTTAAGGAAGCCAAATATCAAATAATGTGTGTGGCGGCAGAAAAGATGTTGCTGCCACGCATGATAAAAAGAAACATTACTTTTTTCATTTAGTATGATGACTCATAGAAAAAAGATTACCTTTGATTGAAATTAAAATTAAAAGGGGTTTATACACCTTATAAAATAAAGTCGTGTATAAATCAAATTATTACCCAATGAAAAGGGATTGACACAAAGTCCCTTACGAAAATTCGGTACCCTAACAACATCACTTTAAAATATAGAAAATGACTTGATGAGAGAGAAAATGGTATCTCATAACTTGGATTTTTTTTAAAGAAATAATTATATATAAGAACGTATCCCACAATAGTAACATGAATATTAAAATACATAACAAAAAAAAAAGAAACTATTTGACTAAAAGAGGAGGGTGAAAGGTTCCCTTACATTGTTTCCGACTTGTCTTGTTCCTTCTTTATCTACCTGAAAGATAAAATAAAGTAAATTATAATTTCATCAGAACCTTTTAAAATTTTATTATTCATTTTATATAAATTATTACCTTGGTTTAAAAATCATGTAATTATTCAAGTTCATATTAGTATTTTTGTCGATGTTCAGTACTTGGGTCAAAAATGAACTTGTTATAATTAAAAATTGTCCATGTTGTTAAAAGTAAATTATTTCCATCATTATATTCATGATTTAAATATCATATATATACAGTATATATTTATTTATATCTATTATATATATTTATAATAGTCTATAACATTTGGATATAATAAAATTAAATGCACCGTTCATGGAGACTGTATGTCGTACGTATACATGAACGCTACTTTCATCTATTTTACATTTTTAATGGAATGAAAAATAAATTATAAATAAGTATATTATAATTACATTATAATATATATTTTATATATGTTACATAATTTCATTAATTATATCCTTTATACGTTCCATGTATAGAATGAACAATTCATATGACTTTGAGGGGGCGGTAGTCCACACTTCCTCAAATGAAATTATCATATTTACGTGTTATGGAAAGCATAAAGGTATACATTAAATGAATCATAAAGAGGAATATAGATAATAAAAATATAATATATACCATATATAAACATATTTATATCATAATGGCCACCATGAGAGGCGGTAGGAGATAATTCAACAAACATCGTTTTGCGAGGCGGTAGTTCGTCGTCCACAGAAACAGTATATTCTAAATATATTAGATGGAGGTGTGTGTGAGTAAAGGTATAATAAATGGAATAGAAACATTATAGTTTATTTATGATACTGGTTTTTTAATAAAATAATTGAATAAAGAGAGTTATGGGGTTATAGAAGGGAAAATAAATGAAGGAAGCTTCAGATAAGGCATTACATTAAATCGGGTAACTCCTTTCTATTTAAGCAAAAAACCTTCTTGAATTGAATTATTACCAAGTTAAGTCTTATACGAGGAATATAGGTATGTTGGGAGATTATATTGGTAGAGTGTGGATGATCCAAGGGGGCTTGATAGGAGTGAGTAAGGGTTAGAGTTGGTGGCCTTTTATAAGAGGGAGGAGGGGCACTTAAGGAATATATTGAAATATTTTTTTATTATAAATTCTATTTCGATTATAAATGTGTTCAAAATTAAACTAGATAAAAGATAAGATGAATATATGTCGAAATAAAATCATCCAGTAAGAATTATACAGGTTTTGGATATTTTTTAATCCTTAACTTTTTTATTTAACCCTTTTGTACTCTTACCAATTTATCAAGCATTTAACACATTGAGAATAAATATAATTACCAAAACATGAAAAATATCCAATTAATGATTCAATAATAAAATTATATACATATGATAAGTATTTGGATGAATCTTAGATTTTTTTGGAATTTTATAATATTTAATAAAATATTTTATATTTTAAAATATGAATTATGTTAATTTTTACACTATTCATATAATAATACAAATATAACATGTAACTATCATCAAAAAATTAGTGGATTACATCAATATAAAAAAATTAAATTTATATTAATATTTATAATATCATTTATTTGAATATTTTATAAATGAAACAATCACTACATCACCATTGTGTCATAATTAAATATATTTATTTAATATTGAAAAATTATAAATAAAATACCATGATGCAGAAAAATTATTTTATAATTAAAATTAATATTTATATCATAATATATCACTTATATAACCCCATATATATATTTTTTTATGAAAAAATACATGTTTAGTTTATATTTTTCTAAACATTAAATTAAAAGAAATTAAATGTCATTTTCACACACAAGTAGCTCCATGGGGTCCTAAAATCAACCCAAGGATTCCCAAGGTCAGACATATCTCATATAATAGGGTTATGAAATGGGTAAGGGTAACTTAATATTATTATAATATTAGTTTCTACCCTTATTTACCAGATTTACCCTTTAACGATGGTAAATAAAATATTCACAGAAGTTACTTTTCATAATGTCTAAAAATAAAAGTTACATACTTTAAAAATGTGGACCTCTTGATTCAAAATATTAAATCCATTTTTACAAATTCAAAACATAGATGTTTTAGATACTAATTTAAAATTAATGTTTGTTGTCAAAACCAAAGCATGTTTTTAAGAAGTAAAAACAACCAAAATATTGACATGTGTTTATGTCCAATTTAAGAGTTAAATTACATAAAATGACAAAAATTGGATTAAATGGTAAAAATATAATCCAATTACACTTTAAAATCAATTAAAATTACAATATAACTATATAAATAAATTATATTAAAAATCAATGCAGTACGTTTCACTATTCATTAAAATATGAATTTTATCAGAAAAATAAAAAAATATACAATATAAATTTTTATGTTCTAAGTCTATATAAGAATTTTATTTTTTTCATATAGGGCATATAAAAGTTACAAGAAGTATATTTAAAATAGTTCGCCATCAAAAGGCGATAAAACAGTCTTTTAAAGAATATTAGAGTATTTCATGTTTAAAATTAATTTCATTCTTATTTTAAGCCTCTAAAATTTAATGGACAAATTTAAATACATTTAATAATAATATTATAGTAATTTATTTTCATTCCCGCCAATAAAACGACTAGGCTTTAACTATCATTTAAAATAATAATTATATTATATTATTTTTTTGGTTTAACTCAATGTTGTGTGCAATGAAATATTTCAAAGAAACCAGTTGTTGCGTGTTAAGTATGCTATCATAAAAATTATCCTCTTTAAATAAAAATTAATATCTTATTCATAAATATTAATAGATATGAAAATGTATTTTTCAATAAATACTTGGGTAATTACATCCTTTACCCCTTTTGTAAATTCCCTCCTAGTAATTTTAAAATTAGGCTTTGAAACTTCATTGAAAGTCCCACATCGAAAAAAGAGTAAATAAATATCACTTGAAAATAAATAAATATAAGTAAAAAGGTCACCCAAGATAACACATACTAGTATTCCATGAAAACTTGGATATGAAAGAGAAACTATGTGTCAAGTTATGATGGAGAGTGATAGAAAACATGATTAGGAGAAAGTTAACAACCAGAAAACCACAAACTTGGTATAAGTTAAGCGATATTTGATTCCCCAGTAGGAAAAGTAATCATAAAAAGTTTTTTATATTAGTTTTCCTTTCAAAAATTTGGATAACTTATTTATTATATTTACTAAAAACATAATGAAATATACTTACTTTTCAATTAGAGTTTCGTCCTTTAATAAGTTTCTACCGAAAACTCATATTTGCTTCCAATGACAAGTATTCAAGATGACTTGGTCACACCTGAAGCACTAGAATAAAATTCTATAGAATAATATGATCCACAAAAGATGAACCATATATTTTCCCTATCTTTAGACATTAACCAAAACCAAAAAGGTTTGTACAAGATCAAATAATCCTTAAAAAGGACAATCTTTTATAGAAGAAAGAAATACTACACTTAATCACCGAAATTGAACAATACCCAAAGCACAAAAAATACCATTCAATACACAATTTTCCTTAAAATTATTTAAAATAATATAACTAATATTGAAACACAAAATTTTCAGAAGGATTTAATCACAAAGTCTTCCAAAATATTCTTAACATTTATCTCCAAATAACATCGACTAATCTTAAAGTCTCATACTTAAAAGTAATTAACCTAATTACATATTCTCTATGATAGGTTAATCTTTTCTATAAATAAAACAAATATTTATATGTCCACAATAAAAACCTAGATTCTTCCAAAATATAGTTCCACCAGTACTCCTCAATTGAAATCACAAAGTATTATATTCTCCTTAGGCATATAGTGTTCCCAAAAAAGAGAATGTCTTCCAAAATAACCTTTATCACTAAATCCCTAAATCATTTTCCTATACTTAGGATATAAATTTGATAAAACATAATATCCCAAATCAACTTATTATTTATCAATAAAATCATTTAGCTAAAAATAATAAGTCATACTAACCCGGGACTTCACGTAGGACAGTGGTTGGTGATGCTCCCTTGTCACCCTTCGGTTGTGCGTTCAATTCATACGACCTTGCCGGATGCGACCAGTTGTCACCCATCCTATGGTTTTTCCTTTTTCTAAAACCATTTCATTCATAAAACATTCTAAAAAATTATACAATTTACAAAATAATTACCATACCCTTCTTTATACTTAAAGGTTATTTAATACCATTTATTTTGAATCCAAATATGTAATAACTATTAATCACCTCAAAAAAAATATCATATGGACCACTAAGGTTATCCATTATGTCAACCCAAGAAAAATTACTTATTAATTGAAATTTATTTTCACATATCAAACATCAGGGTTATACATATTTGAAAAAATCTTCCCAAAGTAATCACATTATCAAGAGATAATTAATACTTTTAAACATTTCATCATCCTACAATCTACCATAACTCTTGAATCCCTTATATGTTGGCTTCTTTCTCATTAATCAATCTTCACAATCCATTAAAAATTATATTCCTCCTTATTTCTTAATACATCATTTCAAGAGATAGACTACCCTCATCATTTATAAATATTAATCTGAAGATGGTTCATTCTTTATAGATAAGAAAATAAATCATACCTTGAATCCAAATATCATAATCTTATGGATGTTCCCCTTCTCTTTCGGCATGTTTTGATACATTCAAAAAGTAAACATTCCCTCTACTTCTGTAATTCCAATTTTTGAAATAATTGGAAAATTTCAGATCTTGAAATCATATGAAATATATAGCATGACCCATAAAATTGTTTTAGAAATGATTTGGTGTTGGATAACTCAAAAAAATTACTTGTGGGTGATTAGAATAATCAAGAAGCAGTCAAAATTATTTGAACATGATTATTTCATAATAGTGATGATCAAATCATTAGGGAGGGATAAGAAGGTTGTGCAAGATATCTTTCATTCCATCTTGACAAATGATCCTTAATCTGCTGTAAAGAATCAATACTTAAACATCAAATGAAATATTATAATTAAAAAAAGAATCCTTTATAGGTTAAAATTAGCATAAAAAATTTATATTACTCTAATCCATCAACCTCTTTATATCTTCATTGTTTAGGTTTTTATCCAAACAAAATATTTTACCATAACCCATTAATAGTTTCAATATGATAATAACCCTCTTGGTTATATGGGATCCTTTACCTATATCCAGATAACACCATAACCTCTAAAATTATGTAAATAGACATCTGATATCAACTATAAGGCCTTAGCCTTAAACATTACATAATTTTTAGATAAGTAAAGAATTCACATTGAGGATCATTTCAGGTTTAGAGTTTTAGAGAATTATTCTGTAACTATTACATTATATCTCAAAAATTACAAATAGACACTTATACTCTATCCAAATTTTTTCACAATAATAAAACTCCTTAAATAAAACATGAGTTCTTTTCTTGATATAAATCTTATTGAATTATTCCATTCTATTAACCTTCCTTATACACTATTAAAATCATTTCAAAAACATGGGATGAACATAAAAAATCTCAGAAAGGGTTATAAAACAAGGAAAGAAAACATTAGTCCATCAATACATAAAAATCATAAAAATCATACTATTCAATCATAAAACATAAGTTATTTAACATAACTCACAAAAAAAATATATTTATGAATAAATCATAGGAATCATAAATCATAAAGGTAACTTGTAGCATCCATATCATACATACATTATAGCTTTCATAGCTACAGAGGGAGTTATGTTTGGAATACCCATCACATTATATTCCCAAAATATCTTAGGAGAAACATTAAAATTTACCTCCATCCCATTATCCAATGTATTGGAAGGCTATCACAGATTCACCTACCCTAGGTTAATCATGGAACCACCAATATATATAAACAATTCGCAAGAACCATAACATAATCATAAGACATGAACAAGCCTAAAGGAAAGATAACATTTCCACATTAGAAACACAAGCTATCAGTTAAATATATTGAAATAATCAATCCATTATCAAAACAATTTTCAATTCTAAAATACATAAAAATGTTATATGGTATTTTTTTCCTTTTAAAAAAATTATGGTTTGTTAAAGAAGCCAAATATCATATAATGGACACAGTGATGGAAAAGTTTTTGTCACCACATAAGATAAACAGAAACATTCCTTTTATCGTTTAGTAAAACACCTTGTACAAAAAATATTCCCTTTAAATAAAATTAAAATTAAAATTGGTTTATACACCATATAAAATAAAGTCATGTATAAATAAAATAATGCCCCAATGAAAAGTGATTGAGACGAAGTCTCCTATGAAAATTCGGCAGCCTAATGACGTTACATTAAAAATAAAAAAAAACGAGTTCATGAGAGAGAAAAGGGTCTCTAAAAACATGGACATAAAATTTTCATCAATAAGTATATATAATAACATATCCCAACATAATAAAATGGAAACTAAAATACATAACAAAAAAAATAAGTCTTTGACTAAAAGAGGAGGGTGAAAGGTTCCCTTACCTTTTGTCAGACTTGTCTTGTTCATTCTTTATCTCGGTGAATAATAAACTTAAGTTAATTATAATTGCATTAGAACCTTTTTCATGTTTAATATTCCTTTTATATCACTTATTACCTTTCTATAAAAATCATTTAATTATTCAAGTTCATATTGGTAGTTTTGTCGATGTTCGGCACTTGAGTCAAAAATGGACTTGTTAGAATTACAAACTGTCCATGTGGTAAAAATTACATTATATAAATTATATATGTATTTATATCCAGTATATTTGTATTTATAATAGTTCATAACATTTTGATATAACAAAATTAAATGCACTGTTAATGGAGACGGTAAAACGTACGTACATAAGAACGATACTTTCATTTCTTTTTCATTTTTAAAGGAATGAAAATTAAATGATACATAGGTATATTATTATTTCAGTATAATGTATAGGTTATATTTGTTAAAAAATTTCATTAATTGCATCCTTTATACGTTCCATGTATAGCATGAACAAGTCAAATCACTTTGAGGGGACGATAGTCCACACTTCCACAAATGACATTATCATATTTACGTTTTATGGAAAGCATAAAGGAATTATATAAATGAAAAATACAGAATTATATAGAAAATATAAATAAAATATACACCATATATAAATATAGTTCTATAATGGCCACCATGATTGGAGGAAGGAGATAATTGAACAATCATCATTTCGTGAGGAAGTTGTTCGTCGTCCACATAAACAGTATCTTCCAAATCCATTAGATGGAGGTGTGTGTGAGTTCAGGTAAAATGAATGGAATAAAAACATCATATTATATTTAATATACTTATTTTGTTACAAAATAATTTAATAAAGATAGTTAAGGGGTTGGATAAGGGAAAATAAATGAAGGAAGCTTGAGAGAAGACATTTCCTCAAATCAGGTAACCCCTTTTGATTTAAGCTAAAAGGCCTTCTTGAATTTACTTCTTCCCAAGGTATGAATTCTAGGAGGAAGGTAGGTATTTTTTAAGTTTATTTAGTCAGATTTTGGATGATCCATGGTGGATTGAGAGGTGTGAGTAAGTGTTAGAGGTGGTGGCCTGTTATTAGAAGGAGGAGGGCCAATTATAGAATATCTTGAAATATTATTTTATTATAAATTCTATTTCAATTAAAAATGAGTCTAAATTGAGTTTGTTAAAAGATAAGATGAATATATGTCTAAATAAAATAGTCCAATAATAATTAGACAGGTTTTGGATATTTGTTAATCCTCATCTTTTTTATTTAACCCTTTTTTACTCTTACGATTTTATCAAGAATATTTAACACATTGAGAATCAAAATAGTTACCAAAACATGGAAAATATCTAATTAAAGAGTCAATAATAACATTTTAGACTTATGAATACTATTTTAATGAATTTTAATTTTCTTTTAAATTTTAAAATATTTAGTACAATATTTTATATTTTAAAATATGAATTATGTAAATTTTGACACTATTCATATCATGACTATTTTAAAAATCCATAACAACTTGATTACTTCAAAAAAACATTATTAATACAATTTTAACATGTATATATCATCTAAAAAATTCTTGGATGACATAAATAACAAAATTACATTTATATTAACATTTATAATATCATTTATTTGAATCCTTTATTACTGAATCAACCACTACATCACCATTGTGTCATAATTAAATTTATTTATATAATGTCTAAAAATTATAAATAAAATTACCTGATGTCGTAAATAATTTTATATTTAAATTAAAATTTATAGTGGAATATATAACTTATATAACCCCATATAAAATTGTTTTACTAAAAGATATATGTTTAGGTTATATTTTCCTTAACATTAAATTAAAAGTAATTAATTGTTGTTTTCTCACAAAAGTGGCTCCATAGAGTCCTAAAATCGACCCAAGGGTTCCATAGGTCATAAACATCTCATACAATGGGTTTATAAAATGTGTAAGGGTAAAATAATAATATTATAATATTATTGTTTACCCTTATTTACCAGAATTTCCCTTTTAACCATGGTAAATAAAATATTTACTGAAGATACTATTCATAATTTATAAAATAAAAGTTACATATTTAAAAAATATAGAACTCCTGATTCCAAATATGAAATATATTTTTCCAAATTCAAATCACAGAAGTTTCATAAATTAATTTAAAATTAATTCCTGTTGTTAAAACCAAAAAGCGTGTTTTTAAGAAGTAAAAACCCCCAAAAGATTGACAGGTGTTTATATCAAATTTATGAGTGTAATTACTTAAAATGACCAAAATTGGATTAAATTTTAAAAATATAATCCAATTAAACTTTACAACAAATTGAAATTACAATATAACTATATAAATAAATTAGATTAAAAGGCTGTTTTGAATCAAAATGATGTATTTTTCCCTATTCATTAAAAATGAACATTATCAAAAAAATACCAAAATTTAATCCAATATAATTTTTTATTTTATTTATCTAAAGAAAAATTATATTTTGTCTTAAAATACATATTAAAATGAAAAAAAAAATATTTAAAAAGGGTTATCCATAAAAAGATTATAAAACGAACTTTTAAAGAATATTAGAGCATTTCATACTTAAAATCACATTCATTCTTATTTTAAGCCTCTAAAATTTATTGGATAAATGTAAATACATATAGTTATAATATTGTGGTTATTTCTATTCATTCCAGCCAATACAAAATCTAGGAATTAAATATCATTTAAAATAATAATATTTTTATAATATTTTTTAGTATAAACTCAAAGTTGTGTGAAATGTAAGATTTCAAAGAAACATGTTGTTGCGTGTTGAGTATGATATTATACAAAGTGTAATATTTAAAATAAAATTAATATCATATTCATAATTATTAATAGATATGAAAATTTATTATTCTATAAATACCTGGGTTATTACAGAAATACATATAATGATCATTCAATTATTTATATTTAAAAAGTATCTACTATGTGGCTATCCAAAACCACCGAGTTCCTAATATACTATATTTTTTTAAACTAGGAAGGTTTCATAGGATGGTTCCTTTTATTTTTCCTCATTTATCATAATATATCTACATCAAACTACTAATATAACTTTTGGAAACAAATGAGTCACAGTATTTTCTAGGTGGTCCATATCCCAATTTTTAAAATGTTCAATGAAAGTTAAATTCACAAAATTTCATTTTTGTGCCAATAAATTGGTAATTATTCTCTATATATCATAAATAAGGGTGGTAGTAATTTATAAATCTCTTACATCTATACATCCTACCATGATTGAAGATATTCAATATAATTTCACCATGTAATCTTTAGGTAATTTCGTTTCCTTTTTTTGATCCATTATTTTTTGATTATACCAAGGGTTTTTTATGGTCTACTAAAGGATTGGATAATCTAATAAGCCAGATCATAGTGGAATTTCTTTGTAATGATGTTGCTCTTTTTTTAACTGGTGGAGGATCGAGAAGGATATTTCCATCTGATTTCTCTCTCTTTGACTTATGGTTTCTCACCCAAATAGATTTATTTGAAATTTTAAAAATTTAGAATTTCATTAATGGTTTATCAAGTCTTACAAATTAAGTATTTGTTATTATAGGATTGGATAAGAATATTCTATTTTCCATACATGTATGTTCATGTTTTGGGTATCTTTAGTCCATATAGTGATTTTTTATAGGTTAGGCCAATATCTTAAATTTTGATAGGTGATATTTTATTTTTTAAATTGTGAATTTTTATGATGAGATGTTTTATTATGGGGTAAAATAATATTTTAACACTGTATGATCAATAATTAGAATATCATATAAGGTAAATCATATTTATTAATAGAGACTTTGGATAATACAACATTTATAGACATTCCTACCAATTATTTTATACTTATTATATATAATTATAATATTTATAATAAATTTATCAAATTTAATGATATGAATTAATATATTGGATTAGTTTTTTTATCCTAATGTTTATTATTTTATTTTATAGTTTTCAAAACAGTCTATTTAGTCATTCCTTAGTCAAACAATTTTTTATGTCCATAATTTTGAGTATCATGTAGGATTGAGTTTGTGAATGACTTTTTTTTACAATGGAATATTTTTATATAATTTAAAATACATACTTAAATTAAAATATATTTGTTAATTTAATTTAAAAATAAAATTTCATTTCAAATGATTTCATTTTTAATTGGATGTCAAGATGATAATATTGGGATATACCATACATGTTTTTCAGAATTTATTTCAATGACCATTACAGTACATAAAGAATGAAGGAAATTTTATTTTAAAATATTTATAAAATTACTTTAAATAATATTGTATTCAAAATGGTTTTGTATAATTTAAATCATTATTATTATGGAATATTTTCAATTGATCATTATTTATGTGATAATTTAAGAGTAATGGTTTTTATTCATGTTATCTTTTGTTATTTTGTGATTCATGATAACATAGAATTTTTTGTTTAAATATTCCAATGATTTTTTGGAGGGTTTGACTATACTTATATCTCTAGGAGTTTTCATTAATGTATATTGAATACTAGGCCCCATTAAGTACCCTTTGGATAGTTAGATTCAAAAAATATGTTTATCCCTAATTCGTTGTTGTATGTTAAGTAATTCTATTAGGATATAGTAAGATATCTCACTTGATGTGTGATTAGGTCATGGGATGAACATGGAATAGTGTGAGACATATTTTCTCTTAGATTAGCTGTGATAATGTTCCAAATAAACCATGGGTAATGTGGTGACCCAATTTCAAGTTATAAGCATTTTTGGATCATTTGGTGACTATGGCATGAATTAGAGAGATAATATCATGGATATAATGGACCAAAATGGGGAACAAAATCATTGGACTAGAATAATGTGTGTAAAAAAATCAGATATTATCAACTATTTCTTCATAATAAGTATTTTATTGAGTATCATATTTTACATGCAATAACTGACTAAAAGAACTTTGATACATTAATTAAATTAAATAATTCAAGACAACCATTAAAGTTTTTTATCTAGTAGGAATAGATAGTAGTGACATTTGTTTAATTATAGTATTTATAATTCATTTATATTTTTAATGTGTCCTAAATAATGTTCTTATTTATTTTTTAAATGCAATAATACAAATATTGTTACTACCTTTTCTAAAATAATTTATGTTTATGATAATATAAAAATATAAGTTTTTCTAAAAATGATCAATTTTATAATAAAATAATCGTTTGAATTTTTAATAAACACTTTTTATATTATATATATAATTAATAGGAATTAAAGTATATCATGTTCAATTTAAAAATAACATTTTTAAAAATTTTCAATGTAAAAAACCTTTCAGTCGAAATATAATTTTTGTGCACTTAAAATAAAAATTAGACATTATCACTTATATAAATTAAATATAAAAAAGTAATTTACTATTTCTGTTCAATAAGTCATTATGAGATAAGAATTTCAATTTTTATTTTTAGGCATAATAATACTATTAGTAGGATTAGTTCTAATTAATATGATATTGATTAAATATTTTTTCAATTTTTTTAATTCCATGAAGGTTTTCTTTTATAAATACTAAATCATAATTATGAAAACAGAATGGTTAAAAATAATTTTTCATCAAAAACGAATTTTTATGTATTTTATATTTTAATTGAATTTGTTATTTTCTCATATTTATAAATTTAATTTAATTAAATGGATATTTTATTAAGGTTCAAAATATAAATATCTGGTAATAAGGATAACCATAAATTTTTAAATAAAATTTACAACACTTATCTAAGAACATTATTTACCATGGTAATAATAAAAATGTAAAAATATTATAACATATGGTAAAAGATGGGAATATTTTTAAATATATGTGTGTGAAGTCCTAGATGAGTATTTCTCAACCCAAGGTCATTCTAAAATCCATTATAGATAGTTTTCAGAGTTATTAACTATGGGATATGTTATGTTTATTATGGAATTGTAAGGTCTTTCCCCAAAAGTTCCCTTTGCATCATTGCAAAAGGGGACCACATCCACAAAACCATAGAAACACACCCCTTTAAAATTTGCCCTAATTATGAACAAAAAATAAATTACCTATAATTCCTTAAATAATATTAAATCTTTATGTATTTTAAGGGTTTCATTAGGCCTTAACTTCCTCGAAAATCTATAATAGAATATAAAGTCCCCAACTTAAATAACACATTATTCATCATATTTTCTCTTTAATAGTTATATAATAAATCTATGATATAAATCAAAATATAATTTCATTAGTTTCATTATTTTATTGTAATATTATTATATTAATGGAGAAATCGATATTTATTCTCCTCTCCAAGATATTAAAAATAAAATAACATTAGTGCGTTTCGCGAACTACCACCTATAAAAAGTGACATCTTCCATTTTTCCTTAATTATATTACATTTTTTATTAAAAGGATGTAATAGATGAATAAAAGTGGAAATAAATAAAATAATTACGATTCTAAAATTTCAATGTATAATTTTTCTTGTTTCTCCCTAAATTATTGAGAATTAGAAACATTAATCTTGGGTATAAGGACATTATAACTTCCAAAAGTTATGTGTTTCATTTTTCATCACCACACACCATAATTATACATAAAAAATATATTTAATATATTATAAATAACTAAATATAACTATTAATACATTAGAAATTTTGAATCAATTTTACAGTGCTTTCTACCATGGTAACTATACCTAATGTGTTATGAACATTTCTCCAAAAAATATCATGTTACACACATTGATGAAAATCTATATTATAAATTAAATAGACATAATAGTTAAAGGAAATTGAAAAATAAAATATTTTTAACAGGTTTATTATTTGGTTATTTAATAAATTTAGTGTATATATATATGGATTTATGTGTGTGAATAGAAAAAATCGGGAAACCAAGGTATGAGATCTTCTGTACATCTGTTGTGAGTTGTCGGTTACAGGTTCTCTTTATATTTCACGCATTTATGAAATGTTCCTCTCACATTAAAATTTTATTTTTTATTTATTTCCATTAAATATAAACATATTCAAATTTAACTATAAATTTTTTTGGGGCTATATATGTTTTTACTTCAATTTAAAATTCACAATTGTATTTAAAATTGATTTAAAATAACATTGCTATTTCATTACTATTTTCAAGAATAAAACCAATACAAATATTTAAAACCATTAATATATTGTTAAAAGAAAAAATATTTTATTGATAACATTCTTGGTTTAGTTCTGGTATTATGGAAGATAATATTGTCTTTCCTTCATTATAAATATATTTTAAAAATTTCATAATGCATCTCCCTCGATATATGTTGTTATTCCTTCTTGTATTTTATATTTCTAATGAAATATAAATATTTGAACACAATTACCAATATATATGGTTCTTTTTTAATAAGGATTATCTAAATGAATTATTTTAGGCTTCTCATGTGTTTCATTTTGATTTATCCTTATGATGTTCTTTGAATGTAAATTATGAAACCTAATTCATTATCATTGGTTAGATCAGGATTATTATTTATCTATAATTAATATTCATTTTTTATGATTTTTTTGATTTTAATTTATTTGTACATTTGTCCCAGTCCTATATATACCATTTTATTTATTATTCACGGCTTTGTATCAAATTATATATTATGTGAGGGATTATGAAGTGAACCTAATCCACCGTGAGACTTTATTCGCATTTTTTGTGGGAATGAGGAGTTAACTCAATCCAACATGGGATATAGTCTACATTATAATTATTTAAATTCTGGAGATTCTTAAATAATGATTATAATGTCATGTTTGACATTATTTCCACATGATTATCATCTTATGATACAATTTACCTATTCTATTTCTCAATAATTTTTATCACTTTATTTATGATATCATGTTATGGATTTTGACTCTTATATTTTAAATTATGCATTGGTCTACTCCTTTACTAATATCTATGGATCACACATTTCCCTTTTTTATTTCCCAAATATTTAATATATTCTCTTATTATATCTATTGGAGTTTGGGGAAGTATGTGTAATCTTAAAAAATAATATTAATTTTTATGTTATTTTATGTATTCCTCTATGTAATATTTTCAAAGACACTAGATGTAAGGACCCTTTGATTATATTTGTATGATAATTCTACTATGAATTTTGAAACATTAAATTTTTAGTGATTGGGTCACCATAGTTGTTATAAATGTAATATCTAGTATCTTATTTAGATTATAATGAAAAAAATTAGTTAAAATCAAAGGTAGATAACTAAGGTATATATTTAAGTGTAGAAGAGCATATTTAAATTTTTATAATGTGATGATTATGTTGTCTTCCATAGAATACATCCCTATCTAGATAGTAAATGTGGATTTGGTTTTTCATAGATATATCTATAGGTAATATCCAAAAATGGTGTTGGTAAATAATATCTTCACCATCATTATAGTGCAAAGATATTAGGCCCTTACTACGCACATAGTTTGACACTCTCGTGTGATATTCTTTGGTTTATTTACAGTGTATTTGAAAAAAATTATGAAGTATTTTATATTTTTAATGGAATGTAATTTGTATATGGATCATAGTTTCATGTTATCTATATATAATTTATATTGAAACATACGAATTAATATGTTAGGTTATTCAAATCATTTTTAAGTTAAATATTCTATGTTAATGGTTTATATTTTCTAAAAACTTTAATAAAATTATTCCCACACTTAATTATCCATTATTTTATAAAATATAGGGATATTGGGCGATATTTTTAACTACATGTGAATTGGAAACTTTTATGACCACCCAAATTAAATTCTTACTACGATGGTGGCAAAAGATGGAACCTCAATGTTGTAATGGAAATGGTTACTCAAGTTATCAATATGAACATGAATCATAAGGAATGTTCTCAAAGAGGGAATACTATAGTTGAATCTTTTATGAATTAGAGAACAAAAATATTTAGTTTAACTTATAATCCCATAGTCATTGAAAAATGTATTAGCTTAATTGATAATATATTCTCTATCCTTCTATTCTCTAAGCCACAAAGATGATACTAAATATTTACCATCTTGTGGGAGAAGTTGATCTCTGGTAGACACTTATCAACAAACTAATTCCCAAATTTAAAAAAAAATAGAGTGGGATGAATTAAATTGATTATTTATCAATAAGTTTTTCCATCACACTATCCATTGTGAAATAGAGAGTGAATTTATTTCACTCCAGAAAAAGTATGTTGAATCTACTCACTTTTGTGAGGTGAATTCCATAGGGCATGAATGATACATCTCTACATTTATCATTACAACCAAAAAAAATATTTTCTTCTTCTTTAGTGGTATAAAGATATTGTCATAAAATATATATGGGAATTTAAGACATTGATAGCTATAATGATGTTTTATGATTTGAACACAATGTTAATATAGAAATGAGTATTTCTTAGTGGTCTCATAGTACTAGACATAAGAAGTGGATAATAGATTTTATGTCTGGGGGAACCCCAAATAAAACTATTTGAGGTAATAAATAAAATATTATATATGTTAAATGTGTGGACTAATACATCTCAAAATATATCCCATGTGTACCCTGAATTTTTACATGAGTAGAAAGGAGGGACATAAATACAATGCATAAATAAGTGAGATGAATAATCCAAATAATATGATTGAATGGAAAAATTTATAGTTAAATTTTAATTACCTGTAATTTTATATATGGAATTTACCATCATATAATTTTTTCATATTTTTCAATATAGTATAAATAACCCGAACCACATGATGAATCCAACCACATTTTACTTTATTAATTCTCAAATTACATTTAAAGAATAAAAATATCTATAGAAATTAAATTTATTATAGTGGGACCCAAAATAGAAAACAATGATTACAAAAAAGCAAAAATTTGATCTACTTGATCCCTAAGAATAATCATAGTCACAAAAACAAAGTAAAAATGAATAATAATATTAGTAATGTAGTATGCATTTTGAAATTGAAAAGGTATATAATAAATTTAGTGAAAAAAGAAGTTATTAAAGATTGAATGAAACAAATGTTATTTATAGAATGTATGGAATACATATGAATGATATGTTTTTGAAAATTTGAGTACAAACCAGTCCATTTGAATCATAACATCACCCCTGAAAATGTAAAATATTAGATAGGTATCTTATAAATTCACAATATGATATATTTATATCCTGATATTGGTAAATTAATGTTTTAAATGATAAAATAAGTGTTTATATTTATATAAAAAATGTTTTAGTTTAATTATTATAAAAATTATAATTAAATAAAATATAGATTTTTCATATTTTTTTATTAATTAATAATAACTTATATTATGAAATAATATACTTTTTTGAGCCTAAAAGTAATATTTCAAAGGGTCTGAAAGTCTATACTAATATTAAAATTTTAATCTTTAAAATAAATGGTTATTTAATTCAAAAAATTAAACATGACAGATTTTGAATATTATATTCATTAAATGGATTTTATTTTTAGAATCTACACATAGAAAAATTTTAAGGTGAATTTTGGGTATGTTTTCTAAAAACATAAAATATATGTGAATATAGAAATATAGTAAAACATGATGGGTAACATTATCTGATAAAGACATGAATTTTGAGTCATAGATGAAGTAATAACCGACTAGTTTGACCTAAAATTCACCAATTACTTTATATATTTATATTAATAAATAATACAGGAATTTATGAGACAAAATAATATACTAAAGAAAAAAATAATCAAAAAATATAACTCTCTTTCTCTTATAAATACCACCACACTCCTTCTCACAACATAAAAGCCTTGTAGACTTATACATTTCTACCAAATTCCATTCACAATCCCCTAACCCATGTCTTATTTCTCCTAGTATCATCCAAATACCATTCCAATGACCCTTAAGGGGTATCCAAAAATTAGACAAATAAATTGATATGTAGTCTCTAAAAAAACTATTTCATTTTTTTTCTTCTTTTTCCACCACCTTATTATATTCATCCACCTAAAAATAGAAACCTTAGGATATTAAAAATTTTATTATTTTGTTATTGTTATGGTTAAATAACCATCATATACTCTCTATTTATTAATTTCATAAACAAAAACATTGTATGCATTCTGGTTGGTTGACTGCCTCTATAAAGAACATACTTTATTTTTGTCAACCTCCTTAAATGTTAGTTATAGAAACAATATTATGGTAAAATATTATTTGAATAAATATATTATAACATATTTAATGAAATATAATTTTGTAATAATAATTTTATTAAATAAATATGATATATCTCATGCTGTTCAGTAAAACTTTATTAATAAATGAATTGATTAAAATTTATTTATTTAGTATATAAAATATCCCTAGTTTGGAAAACAAAAGGAATTTTGTTACCATAAATATTTCAAGAATAATAGGAACAAATTTTCTCTTCACATTTTTATTTTTTTATCATCTGAATGAACTATTAATAATTAACAATAAGTGACCCCACATTGAAACTATAAAATCAACTCCCCCATAACAACAAAATTAATCATTGAATATTAATGAACTGATTATAAATAAAAACGATAAAATTGTAGAAAAGGAAATATAGATGGAAATTTTTATGAATAATTAATTAATTAACCTAATATGACTATCAATTTTGTTATATGAAAGTACAGAATGATTATGAATCCTCGTGTAAGGGATCTATTCAAACCACCCTATTTTCATTGGGTTTTAATAATCTTACCACTAAGTCAAATTTTCTCTCTATTTATTACGATGGAATGATTATAAATTCTATATTTATTTTTCATACCAATATACCTAGATTACTCTATTCCATTTATTGGGTAATACATGATTTATGTTAATTTATCAAATGTATTGATCAAAATTCATCTCGAATAAGGGGAACATTTAATTCACATAAATATTTTTTTTGAAACTCTTTTCATGGATTCACTCATATCAAAGATTTAAATAATTAATGGAATATTTTATTAATAACCATTCTAGTGTACAAATACATTTCAAGGAAATTTTTATATTTATTATATCAAAAAATTTCTATAACTGGTTCCTTGAACCACGTTTTTGAATGTTTATTTCTATACCCAATTATCTTCTAGTTTTAATGACAATTTTGTTTCAAATAAACACAATATTCTGAGAACTTTTTATATGAAAACTAATAGGACCATAAAAAGTATTTAATTTCTTAATGTCTTTGTATTATTTAGAAAATATAGTCTCCTTTTTATATCATAAATTTCTAGGAAACCCATTTCCTTCCAAGTGAAATTATTATGTTTGTACCTTATTTTAGATTTATATTTGAGGAGAACATAGGAATATATATATATATATATATATATTATGATTGGTATTATGATATAGTGTTATAATTCATTGTGTAACTTCTATATTACATGAGAACATATCTATGGAATTAGGAATTAAATATATTAAATTATTTGACTCTATCCACAATGTGATGTGGTCTTGGTAGTTCAATGCATCTTACACTTATGCCATGTTATATATTACAACCTCATTCTTATGATTACATGATCTCATTGTTTTGTTTTATTTATTATATTATCCCACATAATTATTGATGATCATTTTATTTTATAATACCATGTCATGAATTTTGAGAAATATGTTATTCTTTATTATCATGCTCATTCCATTTCTAAAATTTATAGATTACCCCTTTTGTCTATGTATTCTCAAGGTTACGATATTCATTTATTTGAGATAAAATGGATTTAGAATATCATTATGGAGAGTAAAACAAAGATGTTTTTAGATTCATGTTGATGTTTTATGTCCCTAGTTTATATATTTTTATGTTTCTATTAAAACACGTATATGAATATGTTTAAAAGGAATTAGTCACTATAGTTTGTATAAAAGGAATTAACAGTTATTTCAATTTCTGAGTACTGGAATACTATAGTGATAAACCTAGGTATACTTTTATTTATAAGATAATATGATAAAATTTTCATCAAGCATTGAGTGATGGGTTTCTAAAAAATTACATCCCAATCATCATTCAAAAAGTATATGTTGCTATAGCTAATTTTTTTGAATCGGTAATAAGCATGAAAATGTATAATTAATTTTTAACATGATTTCCACTTGATGAATGAAAAATATTCCCTTTTACACCAATTTTTACACTATAGGGGGTCATTATTTTATCAATTTTGAAACTCTTTAGGATCCATCATCAATGAATTGGTTATATTTTCTGGTGAAAAATCTTAATAGGATAAAGATACTAAGGATAATGTAGACATAAAGATAGAGACTTATATGTTTGGATTTAATAATAATTTATAATTTATTACTTCTATTATTATTGGATCCAATTTTATATTCTTGTAATCTTATGGATTATCATTCCTAATTTTATATGAGGAATTGTGTCAACTCTCAACATGATAGAAAATCTGATGAATAACCAAATAAAATTCCAACCCTTTTAGAGAGGGTGCTAAGAAAATAAAGGTATTACATTCTCAGTTGAAAAATGTCATTAATTATAAATTTAATTTTTTAGAACTAATTCCATCTCCTATGAAAGAGAACAATGATGTCAATTACATTGTTGTAAAAAATGAAACCTAAATTTATAATATATTCTTATCCTATCATCACAGAACAATGGATTAATTATATTGAATTAATAATCTCTATCATATAAATTTAAATAAAAGATAGAACCATACTTTTCATTTATCACATAGATGGGGGAACTTATTTATGGTGGATACTAGTAGTGTACAAGTAGTCCAAAGAGGAAATTCATTCCATGGAATAGGAAGGATTCAATAAAATATTATTCAAACACTATTTTACACAACATAACTAGCATAAAATGGAGAGGGAATGCCTCTGTCATAAGTAAAATTAATTTGTGTATATTAGAGAGTATGATGAAAAATTCACAATGCGTGTATATATTCCTTTGTCTTTGTCAGGAACCCAAAATATTGTGTCAACCACTTATTTTTTGAGTTAAAATATAGTCAATGAAATGATTTATCTACTTGAAATTTTGATGGTTATGAGTAGATTTTCTATTTTTACCTCAAGAATGAGAAATATATTTAAGACCCTTATTGGTCTCATGATTATAGAGATTAAAATCATAAAATCGAATTTTCATTAGAATGATCAATAGATATATACACTAGAGGAATGAAAACCAAAAATCCCATGTTTCAAAAATGTTGGATTATCATCTCGTAAACTATCTAAATAGAATATCAATATTATTAATAAGTTCCAAATAGGGGAATTAAGATAATCAATATAGTAGGGAGATAAAAAACCCCAGTAATGAGATTGAGGAAACAATGTTTTATGTCAAGACTTAGATTTTGGTATTGTGTTTCAGTTGCAAGGAAGACATACATTATTTGATACAATGAATGTAGACAAGGTTTTCTAGACACAATCAATTAGATCAAACCCTATGTTCTAGAGTACAGGGAAGGGAATATGAAATCACTACAATATAGGTTGATCCGAATAATGATGTAGTGAAATCTATGCTAGTTATTCATTCATGAATATCGAATTAATATATTTATTCTATTTTTATACATTCTATCATATCATTTGTGTTCATTAAAACTATTCAAACATCACCTCAAAATATAAAGTTTGATTTATCTAAGAGAATAAAAACATGAGAAATTATTTCCTCTCAGATATATATATATATATATATATATATCCACCCCATTCAATGATTGTAGAATAAATATTCTACAAATTCTCATCTTACTTATATTAGTGGAGTTTGATACTATATTGGGAATGAATTGGATATCCATATATAAATATGAAATCAAATATCGGGACAAGTTGTTTACTCTTAACATTCTGACTCATCCTATGATTATATTCAAATTTAATGAGGAGGATGGTCCAGCCTTGAAATATTAATCCCCATATGGATATTATTTCATTTAGAGGATGAATATTTACCTCAAATTATTGATATAAAGGAGTGTATTATGTGTGGATAATTTTTATTAGGATGGAAAATATTGTTATATTCTCCAAAGAGTCAACTGGTCTTACTCTTTATAGAGAGTGTTTGTTCTTTATCGATCTTATACACCAATCATTACCCATATCTTAGAGTCATTACTGAATGTACACCATTGGGTTTTTGGAAATGGAAGAATACTTTCAAGATAACAAATACACAAGATCTATACACTCAAGTGGTTCAACATGGTGTGAGACAATCCTATTTTTCAAGAAGAATGACGTGTTAATACAACATTTAGATGATTTTCAAAAAAATTAAAATGAAATGATAAATAAAAATTATTCAATATCATTGATAGATGACTTCTTCGATCAATTACTGTAGCAGGAACTATTGTATGAACTATAACAAATACTGTAGTAGGAACTATAACAGGTACTATTGTAGGAACTGTTTAGAACTGTAGCAGGAACTGTTTGGCACTGTATCAGCCGGGAATATTCCCCCGTTTGGGCCTTCAGGCCACCGATTTGGTCCCTAAGTCCTTTATGGCCTTCGGTCCATCCCGGACATCAGGTTAGTAAGGCCTTCGTGCCACCTCAAGGCCTTCGGGCCACCTTAAGTGCAGATGCAAACCAGACAACCTACAAGGATCGTGATTCAAAAGGAGGAGGAGAAAAGAGCTTTCACCATAGAAAAATCTAAATGGATTGAAATAATGAGAGGGTATGGAACTGGCCATCAGGGAAAGCCTGTGCATGCACGAGAAATCCTAGTCGAATAGCCATGCGAAGGTGGAGAGGTGATTTCACGTTGAAGATGTTGGGGAGGAGAAGTTCCAAGTAGTGATTCTGGGTTGAATGTATTATTTGAAGCCTATGGGAAATAAATTCCTCTAAGTCCTATGGGCCACGTAATACTTACTACTATGGGACTTGTAAGGGTTCCACCTCACACCTTTAAAGGTGGATTATCAAAAATCAATAACAAATGAAGGACTTTGGGCCATTATAGTAGAAGGTGAGGTGGAAAAATATTCCAATGAAATAATTTTAAATAAGTTCTGCACATGATAAATTTAGAGAGATTCCCTTTGAACACATTGTGACTCTAATAATATATATGGACATGATGAATATAGTGTTTAGATATTACATCATAAAATGATTAGTATTATTTATAGAATAGATTCTAATATACCCCAATATAAATTAGTTGTGTGAAGAGAATTTGAATACTGTACTAAATTGGTTACAAAAGGAGAAGATATATGAAAATATAGAAAATAATATTGTTTTGGTGGAGGACATATCATTATTAGTGAATGTTATCAATAATAAAGGGATATTTTTAGACCCATATTTGTTAAATTATATTTATTGTTGTCCCAAACAAATATTTGTAATAGATATTCATAGTTTCCTTGAATAGGTTGGGTACTACTGATTTTTAGCAAGAAAATTCTCGTGACTGTGTAACTCGCTAACTTAGATTACTCAAAGGGTGTTAATGATTTTCTAGACTGGTGAATGTAAAGAAAGACATATTTATATAATTGAAAAAAGTCTTATCACTGCACTAGTCTTCATGATTTCCCCATGTGGGTAAATTTTTTTGGAAAATAGAAATGGGTTAATGAAAAACTTGGGTTGTGTACTAATGAGGAATGATAAAGTGGTAGAACACACCTCATTATTGTTTATGTTTTTGATTATACCATTATGAATCATGATCTAGAGATGGTTGTATGATCATTAGATTGAATAATTAGAGGTACTTTAGTTATGTGGATAAGTGTGAAATATATAAAGATCAAATGAACCAAAAATATATATTCACATAGAAGGATCAAAATATGAACCAATGAGTATAGTTAGAGTTGATCAAGGAATCTGAATTCCCAATAATCTTATATCCTGGTAATGAAAATAATTTGGTATATGATCTACGTTGAATTGATAAGAAAATATTATCAATGATGAGAATTGAGAAGGATCAAATTTTCCTACACTTTAAATGGATTGTAATTGGGATCTTAAAGGAAGGAATGTCATCATTACATTCTCAAAATATTTTTCAACCATCCCATCCGCGGAAGGAATATGATTTTCTAAGAGATGATTTAAAAATAAAAAATAAGGTGACATCTATGAGAAACGTGAAATCCTCAGAGAAGAAAATTTATGAAGAAGGAGTAATGATTGATTAGATAAAAAATTTAATAACATAAAATACTATGTTAAATAAATATATTTTTAATGATCCTCATTGATCAACCATCTCCATCCACACATAGAGCATGAATATGAATCAATATATCTGAGAGAACTATTATGGGAAAAATATATAGATGGAGATCACATAATATACATAAAAAATCATTATATGTCTATAGGTGAAGTTTGAAAAGAAAAATTCCAATAGTAAAATGAAACCATTACCCATAACAACATGAAAAAAATAAAACATTACCATGGAAATTTTCACTTGTCTTCCAATGTATTCTAGAGGAAATAATTATATATGGTCTATGGTGGATCATCTTACATGAATTTATCATTTAATTACAATTGAATAAAAATTATCACTCGAACAACATGAAAGGATATACATCATATAAGTGGTGAGGCTTCATGGAACACCACTATCGATTATATCTGATGGAGATATGAGATTTACCTCTATGTTTTAAAAGAGTCTATAACATGAACTAAACACTGATTTTAACTTCACTAAGAATTACCAAGCCCAAAATATTTTCCTATATATGAATATTATCCATATATAAGAATACATATTGATAAAATTATCTATTGAATTGAAATTTGGAATGGGATGATGTCATCCTTTGGATGATTTTTCATACAATAAAAGCCTTCACAAAAGCATCCAAATGGATTATTATGAATAAGATCATGGGAAGAAATGTATAACACTAACATTCAGGGATGAATTTCGGGAATTACAGATAATAATACTTGTAATTAATGAGGAAATGATTGAGAAGGTCAAGACCAATCAGTAGCACATTAGGGTTACATAGAGTCAAAAGAATAGTTTCTCTAACAATCATCAAAGTGACATAGAGTTTGAGGTTATATGTAAAGTATTTCTCCCCATATCTCTATGGAAGATACCCCTGATATTTTGGAATTTGTAATACCTAAACATAGAATAATAAAATATTATATATTTTTAATTGAATATTAATTACATTTATCAAATACATACATGTGAACTGTATATGTTGAGTATTATTAAAGACTGGATTCACTATCATTTTTTTTATAATGAATCATTTTCAATATCTCCCACAACGAACTTCCCATTTAGAAATTTTCATATTCATACCCTATTGAACACCATTATTCATAACCAGGGGAAATGAACCATATTATAATATGAGATCAGATTCTCAACAAGGGAAAAAAGAGATATTTCAAAAGAACATGATCATATGGGTATCAACACATGAGAAAAAAAATTGAAGTCCCTACTATGTATATCAGGGATCATAAATGCGAGTCATAGAATAAATCATGGAATATGAAAATGCTTGAATAATAATGGGATTAATGAACAAGATCTATGAGATCATAACATTATCATACAACAGATTTTTGGTATACAATGAAGCTTAAAATATTGATAACATGTAAAAATAGAAACCAGTGCACTCATTTAATTAAGGATATGAAATTAAGACATCACATAAACCTATGGACATTTAATCTGGTCCATGAAAAACCTTAGGGACAATAAATCTAGGTCTAAGCATAATATTTTGAACATGAAATTAGGATCATTCATAACATCTTGAACATGTCTATTTCACACATAACATTGTGAACATGTAATTCAGTCAACACCTAGCATATTTAATCATGTGTTATCCATCATTACCCATTACATTGGAGGTATATATAGGTTCCATATATCATTCTTTATAAATTAAGCAATATCCTTGGTTATAATGTAACCACCATCTTCGGTTATAACATAACAACCACCACATAATGAATTTCATACATAAGTGTGTAAAATTATGTTAAATTATTCATCATATCAAAACAGATGAATTGTAATGTTCTTTATGACAACATTATCATATCAAAACCCATAAAAATAAATGGGCTTCATCTAACGTTTCATTATATGAAAACCTCTAGAAATGGAAACTAGTTTCATAAGAATCACTTCATCATAAAGTCAAATAATATTTTGAAAAAATATAAATGGTATCCTTGTATCATATCCACAATAATGAATAAGTAATATCAAAGTATGTTGTATTAGATAGAAAATTATTTTGAAAGACAACATAGAATATTTAAATAGGAAAATTTCTTTTCATCATTAAAAATACATTTTCCAAAACAAAAAAAATTATTTGAAAATAACAATAGAATCTTATAATTGATGATTTTAAAAATAAATTAAAACATTTAATGAGGAAAATATATTTTCCACTAAGAATTAAACTTTTTAAAAAACGCAATATATTTTTAAAGTCATTTTCATTAGAAATAACATGTGAAACAAATTATGGAATCTTTTGAAACATTTATTGGTTATGATGGTGGGAAATGTCATACATGTTAAAAATATGATTCCATTCTTGTTTTCAATAAGATATAAATGTTCCTTACTTTGAAATATAAATAAATATAAATTGTAAATATTTATATAAAAAGTAATAAAAGGGTAAACATGATTTTGAAAATCCCATAGGAAGGGTAAAAATATATTGAAATCATTTTTTGAAAACAAGGATAATGGAAAACATTATTATTGATCAAAGATTTAAATAATTCATTTTTTGTTAAAACATTATGTTGGAATCATGAATAGATAAAGAGATAGAAATAAATAGAAAGCATGTATTCTAATGAAATAACTACAGGAGAGAAAAATTAATTATTTTATTGAAAGATATTTTATAATATTTCACCATAAAAACCATAATCATAGTCAATATTCACAAATAATGAGATTGTAACATTACACCTTTATGACTTTGGAGTATTTTGAATCATATGAACCCTTAAAAAATATTATTAAATTAAACTTTGAGTTTCATGAATTTAATGAGATTCAGTATAAAAAATTAAAATGTAGATTTATATACACCTCAAAAAATAATGTTGGTGGATAGAATAATTTATTTTTTAAAGAAGACAAGTAGGGGAGAAATTTACTATAGTGGAAACTATAAAATAGTAAACCCCGTGAAAGATAGATCCCAAATTGATTTTTAAATACAGAAAATATTCTTGACAAGAATCATAAAATACATTAATAGGAATATATACAACACATAAAAGAAATAATTGGTGAATATTGATTTTTTCACATGGAAAATTAAAGTTATATCAAAATCCCTTACAACACTGGTAATTTTGGAACTATAAACCCCATAAACGAGATATCCCTGAATAGATATGTAAATCCCTATATTTTTTAGGATAATATTCATAAAATAAAGTCATGGGAAGTAAATGTACCAAATAAAAGAAACAAATGGTCAATATGGAGTTAGTGTCACTGAAAATAATTTATATATGGAAATCCCTTATCAAAAGTCTTGAAATACTATGTACATGTTTGAACCTCTTCTTCTTTGGAAAACATCTTTTGGGTCTCACCAATACCCTACCTTGATTGTATTTCAGATCAAAACAAGGGATCATGGATGAAATTAGGTAATAATGTAAGGTATTTGGTTATGTTTTGGATGAACCAAATGGTTATATAAGATAGAATAGAAGAGGACTGTGGGTGTCCTTTTATAATTTATGTTAGCAGTACACTAGTAATTTATTAAAAAAAAATTGTACCCATGTTTCTTACATACCACAAGGTTCTAAAATTGTTAATTTTTAAAACTTATAGGTGATATTTTCTGAATATTTCCATCCCATGGGTGTATTACAAGTTTTTATGTCATTTTACCCCTTATCTTTTTATCTTAACCCCCCAGTATAACCATTTTATCATTAACCATGGTAAATAATTTCTACTTCTTTTTCTATACATAATAGTAAAAAATTAGATTTAAATTATTATAAAATGTATATTGTTCAACTTATATATATGGAATCAATTTTTCAATATTCAATTCAATGAAGTGGAATTTTTAATTTAATATTAAATATTAATATTTCAGACGCTGTGAAAAGGGGGTTTCCAATGTGAGAAGGTTGAAATGATGAAATTTCTTTATATAAATTTTCAATATGAAATTTATTCAAATGAACAATTTTAATTAATGCATATATATATTAAACTATATTACTTTTAAAATTATCTTAAAATTATTTGTATGTTTTTAATTTCTTTAATAGAAATGAATATTATTTTTAAAATCCATTTTTTCACTCTTCATTGAAAACATTATATTTTAAAAACATTCTAAAAATGTCACCCCAATTTAATTTTTTACCCGATAATTTAGAAAATGAATATCATTTTTCAATATAAATATAAAAAATTTGAAAAAAAGTAATTTTAAAATAAGTACACCAAATACAACAGAAAAACTTTTTAAAAAAATATAGTTCTCATGAAAAAAATGGTTTTATTATTATTTAGTTTCTAGAAAAAAAATAAGATGAATGTTAAATATTTTATTTAATATATAATATATAAATTTATTTAAACTAATTCACGAAAATTCATTTATTAATTTATTTATGTTAACCCAGTTTTTGTGTATAAAAATAGCCTTTCAGAAAACAATTTCCATTATTTTCAAATATTTTATATTTTCATTTCTTATTAAGAGGTCATGAAAGAATTATTTTTATATACATGTGTAAAACATATTTTTTCAAAATTTAGACTATATGTTTCATAACCACTATTCCAACTACTCGGTAATAATTATCATATTAGATAATAATATTTTAATAGTATGTCATGTTTTACATAAACTAAGTGTTGTGTGTACTCAAAGCTAGAGTAAGTATTGTGTGTATTATAAAATATTGAAAATATGGATTTTAACTGAATAGAAAATATTAAATTCTTAGGTTGATACATTCCACACCATCAATATAAATTTCTCCCTCAAAATTAATCACTTTTATTCCAATAACTAAAGATAAATCTGCCACATTACTTCCTTAGTTTCCCATGTAACTTCTTAAAGTTGGTGTTTTACAAAAAACAAAGAAGGCCATGAGAGTGGTCTTCTTTCATATAACATTTTCAATATGATCAACAATATACAACACTTAATCCTCATAAGAGAGATCATGATCCAATAGTTTTAACATGTGAGTTAAGTACTTGTGCTAATCATGTATTCACATCCTCAAGAAAGATTCATGGAACACATCATAAAGCTGAGAGATATTTGGTGGAAGAACCAAATGATAATCTACTATCCCAATAAGATCAATTATTTCAAACTAAAATATCTATATGGTTCATATTTTTCGTTTATTTCTTCTATATATAAATTCATAGAAACACCATATCACCAACATCGAATTCTAGATTGCATTGATAATTATGAGAATGTCCTTTTGTCGACTTTGTGAAACCCTTATGTGTTGTTGAATGGATATAAACTTCCCTACCATTTCATAATCTAGCTCAAGTAAAAATAGTTTTCTATTTAAAACTTTATTCTATTATATTAGAGTTCTATACTTCTTTCCCAAAATGGATTTACAAGGAGCCATCTGAATTCTCAGGTGAATTATATTATTGTAATAAAAATATTCTAGAGGAAGGTGTTGATCCCACGAACCTTCGAAATAATTATAATAGTATATTAACATATCCTATTGGGTTTTAATTTTCTTATAAAACTGACCATCTATCTGGGGATGATATGTAGTGCTGAAACACAACTCTATATCCATGGACTACTAAAGACTTATATAGAACATTGAGGTTATCCCAAGATTCTACATTGATACAATAGAATGTTTCAATTATTGAAATCATTAACTCTTCATTAATAGATATCCTAAAACGAATATCTAAATTTTAATATTATTTTATAGATATTATTTTCTCATACATCTTACAATGATTGATTGAAAACCATGTATTATGATTCCATTTAGAATTTTTGGGTAATTTGATGACAAAAACCTCGGTGATGTCTTACCATTTCTTTTCTAGTGTGGATAATGCATATAACATCCATTTAGATCTTTGAATCTATCCATTTACATTATGGAATACTAAGAATCAAGATAAATACTCATAAATATCTATCTTTATGTTTTCCCACACGAAATAATCATTTAGGTAGAAAAGTGGAAGGATATGTACACTTTTCATCATTAGGTTGTGGGTTCTGGACATGTGGCCTTATCTAGTGTGACAGGTAGTTATTAGTCTTGTGGAATATCATTTTTCCGAAACTATATTAATAATATTTTCCAAAATTAAAATGAGAAATATTTTTTTTAAATATGGAGGTTGATCCTCTTTTATTTAAAATAAGTAAAAGATTGCAGCTGAGAAGTGTACAAGAAAAAAAATTCAAATGACAAATCACAGACTACTTATCGATATTTTTCAATAGTTGAGCACTTAGCCTCATTTATTCTTCTTGAAGGGAATACCAGTAGACCCTTACATGACTGTACCCATGTCCTCTTGATATCCATCTTATTAAAGTAATAGATTGAAGAATTTTATAAAGCGCCTTAGCATCTGTGCTTTTAGAATCTGATATGGCATTTTATCATTCCTCACATTTGTATGGAGAGGTGTATCTTTCCATATGCATCGCCATCCTTCAATTTCCATTAATTCGGCTAGATATATGACCTATGGTTTCTAAATTGAATCCTACATCTCAACGACACCAATATTTTGCTCAGATAAAGAATCAGTGTTACCTACTGATGAATGCTTAATCACCACTGGAGTGGTAACCAAGGACATTGTCTTCTTGTAGGAGATAAGCTTGAATCCTTCACTACACACAAAAGGCTTTAATGAAGAATCTCAAGTATTATAGATGAATGAAGGGTTATAATATTTGATTTTCTTACACATTAAATTACCTGAGGTGGTCACCCTTTCCTGTGAAAGCTGGTGATCCACCTCTAATTGGACATTTTATTCCATTTCATGTTCAGCCACTAAGTCATCATATTTAAGAGATAAATACCATTTGAATATGTTAGAAGTATCAGTGCAGTAGATATTCACCACTTTAGAAAAGATTTCAACCAAAGATTTCATCTTATTCTCAGATATGAAGTCATAGACACTTATGTGGTCATTCATTCCACGAACAACATCATTAACCTCTTTCTTCTTCTCATTATTTTTAGCATTGATGTCTATTCTATCATCACTTTTACCATGTTATTTGAAATTACCATGCAAATGGAACTGAGGTAGAACATTAGGTTTCTAAGTAGGTGAACTTTTTCCCTTTTTGAGATAATTTCTCTAGTCATGTCCACACAATGCACAGAAGTTGAAAACTATAAATCGCCTACAGTTATATTATTCATAACAAATAACATTGCATTACTTGAAGAATTTAGGCATTTTTTATATATGATCTTCAACTCAATTATATCATCTTCAATTTCTAGCATTACCTTGTCAAAAAGAGTTGATCCATGTTCATCCTTATCCTGGAACCTGATGAAGTTCCCAAAACACACTACTTCTGTTTCCTTATCAATTTTATTGGGATGCTGATGGACATAGTAATTTCATACAAAATTTTAGCATTCCAGAGGATCCAATTTAAGACGTATACCCTTACCCATATTTTTGTAGTGGTATTACCAACATTAAATGGAATGAAGTTTTTATCCCATTCACGCAAATGAATAATCCCAGGTTTGAGAACTATTGAACCAAATCCCTAGGCTCAGAATTTCAATTCTTTAAAAGGGAAGAGTATATGGAAATATCCCCTTCCTGGTGATACAAAATTCTAGAATTAAAATCACCAATGAATAAAATTTTCTTCTTGAGATCATTAATTTTTTTAGGATAAGAGATTTTAGGTTGATATAAATAATAAATAATTGGGAACTCACCCATTTTGAGGTTCTCTGATACCACACTGGGATCAAATTTGATGTGATCAATACACCCCTTTCTTCGAATGGAAGAATCAATCACATATTTAATGATTTAAAAAGAACAATTTACCAAGTTACCATCATCCGGAGCACCATGTCTTGTTTTAATGTGGGTCACTAGAGCAGTTTCATGAGGCGCCTCTGCCCCCATCATCCCTTGTTGATTGATTATGCCCATCCCCATGCTGAGATTCATACCTATCATACACATCATCTAGAACCCATGCAGTTTGACTTTCAATTTCAATAGAATATCATCCTTCTTCACACTGAGGTTCAATTATCTCAGATGAAATTGTAGCAACCCTTGAGGCATGACCCGTGATTTCAATAGCATGACTCTTCCCATATTCATGATCATATCCATGCCTCTCAGACACATCACACGCAAAATCCAATGTTAAGACCACTCACGACCAAGCCAGATCATCCATGCACTGAGATACACTCCTCATGAGTGAAATATGCTGGGATGAATTCTCTAGGACCTCATGTTTCTCTGTGCTAGTCCCATTTGATTAGCTCGACATCAAAGCGTGGATGAATAAGTGAGCGACCATCGTGGAAGTGAAGCCCTTGCTTACAACACCAAGGGAGAGGCCGAATTGAACCCTAATCTTCTCCCTGTCTCAATTCATCCAATAAATGACCAATAATTACCTCAACATCAAATATAAGATAATATCTAATAGCTATAAATACAATTAATCATCAACATATCTCTAACCCATTGTGTTATGTTTCCATAAATGTCTCTCAAAACATCCTTAATCTTGATAAAACACCATAACATAAAAACTAAAATAGGGTATCTAAGATGTTGAAATTACAATAAACCTTAATCTCATAAACCCCTAATGGTATCCATAACACTTATGTCAATATTATAGGAATAAATTTATTCTTCCAAATTAAACACAATATATAGATTATTCTTGATTCTTATAACTAAAATACCATTGGAAGAAATACTTTTCAACATAATATGTGATTTCTAATACATAATTACATCAATCCTTACACTTAATTTATTGAAAAAGAATAAGTTCGTCATGGGTCTAGAAGCTAAATCATGGGTCTGGGAAATGACATGGATAATTTGATTATTACCCACACATGAAAAATTAAACACCTCAATAATTTATTAATATATTAAATTCATTTCCACAAATTTTAAATCTTTCCCTCCATTTTAGGTATTCTTCTATGATATTCAAGCTACCTACTCGACATATAGAAATCCTTATTTTTTTCCTTTGTATTCATTACCACAAAAAAATTCATAATTTTTTTATTCCTCTTATTTAATTATATAGAAATCTCTCCAATGTTCACATTGTTAATTATATATCATGGTAGTTGATTATACATATTCATAAATTATTTATCTACAGTAAAAATATAATTTGGGTTCTTAGAATCACTGAATTTTCCTTCATAGTGTTAATATGATTTTTAAAGTTTGACTCAGTGGATAAAACTAAAAAAACATAGTCCGAGGAACTAAAATAATTGTATAAAAACGACATAATCATGAAAAATAACTTATAACATTTCTATATCGTGAAACCTTATTTTATATTAATGAAATATTAGGATTAAATAGGTCATCCATAGACATTATTCAAATCCTTCACGAGGGTTCATAAAGAGATTGTGACTTTGTAAATAATATCCCCAAGAAGTGTCAAACCATTAGAGAATCAAGGCCCATTATCATGTAGATGGTGACTATCGAGTCCATATAAATGTTCTCTTTTCATAATTATTGAGCCTATTTATATCTTGGATCGATACACATCCACATATTGATTTTATAAATGGATGTAATTTATTGGGAACCAAAATCTCTATCCTTTACAAAAATTATAGGACATTTTCCTATACTTTAACTTATCCTTACACATATCCTTATAAGTATCCTTATACATATCATTATGGATCTCAACAAATAATTCATATCCTAGTACCTAATGAAAAACTAATCCTTTCCACTAATACTAGATGAAATGACTCAAAATTATAATGCAAAAATATGACATATTTTTAGATTAATATTCATTGAATTTTAATAATACACACATATATAACATAAAGGATTAGTGTCTTTGGAGACTATATTCATTGTCTTCTTTAATTCACGAATTATTTTCACTGAATTCGAAAATGATCTTCCCATTTTTTATTCCTCATACACATACACTATATGAAACATTTCTTCATAACCTAGGGGAAGGAAACACAATAATGGTTGAGATCAAATTATCAATAATGGTAACCAAGGGATATATCAATATAGCAAGATCTTATGGGTTTACGAAAATTATAATAACATCTGAAAAACATAACCTACATTACATGCATCCCCAACATGATTCATTGCATTAATATTGATAGTTAATAAGAAAAAAAATCATAATGGGATCAAATAACATGATCCATAAGAGAAAGACATTGGGATAAAACATGTATTTGTTTCATATACATAAAGATATAATATTCTTAACACTTCAAAATATAAAAAGGTTCAATCATTTCAATAAGGACATAAAATTAGGACATCACATAAACTTATGAACATGAAACCAATTACATTCATAACCTTAAGGATATGAATTCTAGGTTCAGGCATAATAATGTTTTAATGAACCGACCCTAGCTGGGGTGCACATTATAACTACCACATGCCTACCTCCATATTCTATGGATGTTGTGATAGGAACCAAAAGGAATATACTAAATGGGAGGTCATTTCCTAATTTAACTATGTGCACACACCTGACCATATCAATGAAAAATTGTAGGGGAATAATAATAAATGATAGAATAGATAAAAATTTAAACAATAATAAAAAACCACTATGATGTAAAATATTACAATAGTGAAAACTGAAAAGTAATGGAAAACTAAATTCCCAACCAAAAAGAAGTCTAATCCTATCAAAATAAGAATGTTAACTATTGAGAGATCCCAACTCCTATTTCTCCAAGCTATGACCACCATACACGACCCAAATCACCTAGTATCCCTAAGCTCTTCTAAATTCACCACTAATCTTACTATCATCTTCATAATATAATACATAAGTGTGGAAATCCCATTCTAGCGTGAGTATATACATACCCAGTATGATGACCTGAAAAGAAAAAGTTGGTGTAGTAAGAGACACAATAAGAAATGAATGATAGTAGATAGTAAATAATAAAAAGATCAACCTAAAAAATTATCCTTATCCAAGAATTAGGGGGATCAACATGGTATTTATATAAACTACATGTCATGTATTTTCCATCCTTTGTAAGAGATTAACCTCATCCAACCATGTGAAACTAAACACATAAAGTACAAGGCATACTTTGTGCGTCTTCCCAATCCAAGTAAGGAGAGTAGTAAAAAAAAGATATGGATACATATGTATATATATTCTCCATGAAAATAATCCCAAACCAGATATTAATATGATCTCTATCTCACTTCTATCCCTAGGAAAAGAGTCTCCAAAAGTTCAAAAATTAAAGTAATGATTCCATGCATATCAGGCATCAACCCAAAAGTAACCGTGAAAAGGCCCACTTCTCACCACTATGATGCAAATTAGAGGGGAAAAACTCCAGGTAGAGGAACCATACCCTAGTGCATCTAGGGATTTAAATACTAATTATCCATTGAGGACCCATGAATAATTGTGTTAGGGGGTTCCACTCTGAAGGTGGAGGACCCAAAACCTAATGTGAAAAAGGGGATCCTCTTTGAATGTTGAGGACCCATGCCCTAATGTGATATGGGGTTCCACTACTGTTTCAAGAGTACATGTGCTGTATCTGATGGGGGTCCACTCAGTTGATAGAGGACTCAATCCCAAGATCAATGGGAGTGGGGGGTCCCCTTGAGTTTCTTGTGGACACATGCCTTGTTGAGATAGGGGGATTATACTCTTGTAATAAATAACTCATTCCCTATACGATATACGGGATCCACTTAGTAGATAGAGGACACAAACCCAAGATGATCGGGGGTTCCACTCTAGTGTCATGAGGACCTACACTTTGGTGTGAAGGTGGTGTTCCACTATGGTCATCGATGAAACTATCCCTATATAATAGGGGGATTCTACTCGATTGATAGAGGACCCATGCCCATGAAAATTTGGGGTTCCACTCTATAGGTCATTGGTGATCCTCTGTCTAATCACTGCCATAGTTGGGAATATCCCGAACAAGTTTTACACACTGAAAATCTTACATCATATCCCAAAATATACAACATAGTGGACAATCACATTCTACATAGTAAAACACCCAGGATTGTTATCTCGCGGTCCGAAATCTTAGTAGAAAACGAGGTGATATGAGAGAATTATTATTCATCAAAAGGAACCAAGGGGTACATGGAAAGTGTGGGAGCATACACGATGTGTGGTCATATTTCATCACCTAGATGTATCCTGTTATTTACATATATTTCAATGAATGTACGGATATTTGTCAAGTAAAGGATCTACACCAAATTTCCATGCACATTGGGTCATGCATGTGTGCTTGGCCATGCCCATTTATCCACCCTTTGTCCATGTACTCAATCCATGTATGTGTAATTCCTTACATGATTTTGTTCTTGCCCTTAAACTACAACACAGGTTCCAACCCATGTGATATCAAAAAGATATTATCTAACTACGGAAGCGTTACATGGTTTATAGGAGGTACAAACATTATTCCATCCTTATAAATTCACAAATCCCTAGCCACCTCAACATAGGGCCTGGCACACCATGTATTCATTGAACTACAGGGCGCGTAGTTGAGATTTTTCCAAAAAATAAGATCCACTCTCTGAATTCCATATATAGTCTTCCACATTTGATTTCATCCTATTGTTGCCACAAAAATGGTGGATCTAGTCATCATTGGCCATTTCCATCCATCATATGGCTAGAAATCTATATCCATATGCCACAATGTTTCGTCGCTCAACCTGCACACCTCTACCAATTGTCATCCTTAATTTTAGACATTGAGTCATTAATTAGATAACCCATAAAATGAAATTCCTCTATCCCAATCCATAATTTTTTGTTCCTATTGACATGATTCTTTCATGAATTCGGGGGTTCGATCCGTTTTGGTACTGCTGTGAAATGTCAAACTTGGAAATTGGGGTCTAATCAATGAAGAAAAAAAAGAAACAAGTTATAAATGAACATGAAGGTGGGAATTATCAATAATTTCCACGATTTTCTGGTAAATGTTAAATAATAAAGACAATCCAAGGTGAAAAAACTGAATAAAAAATTTGAATTTTAGTAAATGGTGCATAAAAGGCTCAACAATTATCACAGATCATTAAAGGGATGTCCCTGCTCCATCAATTTATTAATAAATGGTGTAATCCATAGGTTGATGAGTCATAGCTAGAAATTTGATAATTCGTCATCATAGAATAAACCTATCAAGGATTAAAGGATGTTGTTGTATTCACTGCCTCCTGGTCTTCTCTTCTCTTGAGATTCTTTACCACTGGTAGTCGATTCGCCAATGAAAGGAGTGGACGAAATGTTCTATATGTTCAGGGGATTATTATTCTAAATCTAGGGAAATCACCATATACATATAATTATAGGCTTAATATTTGGTTCAATAAATAAATTAATTTAATTACATTATTTAATAAACCAGCTGAATGCACCACCAATGGGAAATATATTCGAGCGACCAGTGCCAACCAATTTTTGGTCACACCTAGGGTAAAGGTTTCATTCTAGACTCAACTATGTTTCAAAATTTATAATTTGATATTCCTTTTAAAATTTATATATCTTTCTTTAAGAAACATCATGCATTAAATATAAAATATATAAAATATTTTTATAAAATTAATTTTGAGAACATTGGGCATTAGAATAACACATTTTCTCATATACATGCTTTAGAAATATATATAGAAATATTTAAAATCCTTACAGTGAAAAAAATAGGTCCTTAAAACATTCATTATTTCATTATTTTCATGAATTGAAAGACTAAAACTTAACAAACAACTTTGGATATTAAGTAGGGATTTTGCTCTCCTACTCCCAGGTTGTCTCTTGCACGTTCCCATCTTGCCAAAACATGCAAACCAAGGGGATGGTCCATCCACAAAGGTTATTCTCCTATCGATCTGCAATCTCCACTAGGTTCTCCACAAAGGTGGATCCATCCTCAATGTGTATCTCTCCACATCCAATTATGTGTGTGGGGTAATTCACATATTTCCTCAACTACGACACATGGTAGGCATTGTGCACATGCTCCAATTATGGGGGGTGGGTGAGGTGGTTAGAAACCACTCAATCCCTTTGAATAACCTCAAACTGCATGACGAAACTATGTGAGATATTAAAACCCCATATTAACATATTCAATCCTCATCATGGGTAGAATCTTATGAAAATGAGGTCTCCCTAGTTGAACTCCAAATTCCAATGATGGAGATATGCATAAAATTTATGCTAGCTCTGAGACATCGTCATCCACTCACGGATGACCTAGACCTTATCCTTCATCACATGCACTACTTACAGTCCCATAACTGATATATCTTCAATCTCAGTCCAAAACAATGGTGAACTACATGTACTCCATTAAAGAGCCTCAAAAGGTGCCAAACTGATAGTATTTTGTAGCTATTTTGGAAAACATTCCATACCAAAGGTAAGTGATCCTCTCATTTCTGGCAGAAAAATAACACACAATCCCTCATTATGTCCTCCCACATATGTATAGTGTGAATTTTATTCCCATAAATTTAGGGATGAAATGTTGTAATCATCCTCATATTGCTCCCAAATTCTTCCTGCATTCCTCTCAACAATCATGATGTATACCAAGCATCATTATTGGTGGAAATAGTCAAGGGCATCCCATTAAGGAGAAAAATCTCCTGCATGTAAAACACCCCCAAACTCTCAACTGAATTCTGATCCTTGATAGTAGGGATGTGTTATTACTTCATGAGTTGGATAACTATCACTCAGATGGAGTTATGGACCTTCACTTTCAGTGGATTCTCTACAATAATTTCTAAGCATATGTTGTCCCACTTCCACTCTGAGAACTATAGGGGTTATAGGAAACCGGATGAAACCTAGTGATCAGCACGCAAATTCTAATAGGAGAGGCATAATGTGATGAACTCAGAAATATTCCACCTCATTACATACCACCATAACATCCACTAATGGTCTTTGTGTATCTTTCCCACAGCATGATGTATGTCTAGGGGAGAAGTGTGGAACTATAGAATCACATTCTCCAACATCATGACTGGGACCACTATCTATCCCTAAAAAAAGATGACATGATTAAATAATTTTGAATATACATCTAGTGAATCATCTATGGTTATCTAGTCATGAATGATCTCACAGTAGATGTTTCAAAGCTGGATCTCTCACAAACACTTCAGGAGAGGAAGAGTCAACACAATCTACTATGAAGAGTTACACCCTATTTCTCCACCAGAGTCATAAACAAGAAATCCAAATGCTTAAAAGCCTCAAAAACCATGAAATCCAAACACTTCTTGATAAAGGAATCTATTAATATGTTTCCCATCCCTAGAGTATCGAATTTTTAAAAATCATATCCATCTAGAATATCAAACCAGTTATGTAGTCTTAGGTTCAAGACTCTTTATGTGTAGGAATATGGGATACTCTGATGGTATGAGAAAACCAATCATCCCTCAATCGGAAGGCATTTTCTCCACATCCTGAGGAATTAGAATACCACTTCCATATTTATGTCTGTAGACCCTGAAAAAATCTTCCCCAAAATTTTCAACATGCTTCCATACACGATCCACGATCGTATTCCTTTTTTCATTCTTCGATTTGGTATGTCATAGGGCCTGAACGGAGTTACGGATTTGGAGTTATGGACATTTGAATTTGGTATGCAAAATTGGTTCACGAATCCTATTCATGAAGCCCCCTCTGCGATCGTAGAGTGCCACTGTGAAGCAATGATGCGGGATGCTCTGCGAATCCATCTGACATTAGTGACGTTCTGCGAAGACCCGCTGCAAAGCAAGGAGGCGGGATGCTCCGTGAACGCCTTTGTTGTTCGCAAACCCGCCGTAGAGAAATCTCTGACTTCGTACCGAGCGAGCTCTACTTCACATCACCCCTTGCCTATAAATACACAGCTCACCCCCCTTCAGATGATGGCCACTGCGCCCCTTGGGTAGCCGATCTCCCATTTTGTGGAGCTCCGCGAGCAACGTCCATTGCGATGCTGCTCCGCAAGCCCATCCTCCGAAAGCAGCTTCCTTCGTGATGCTGATCCGCGAGCCCATGCTTCGTGAGTATCTTCCTTCGCGATGCTCCTCTACAAGTACATGCTCTTAAATCACCCTTTACTCTGCAAGACCCCTTTGCACCGCAAGAGTCCTTTGATTCGCAAGATACCTTTGATTCATGAAGCCATGCTCCATGAATCTACTTCGTAAAGGTCTATCCTCTGCGAATATTCTACCTTCACGTCCACCGGTCCATACCGCGGGGGCTGCGACCCTACACCCCCACTCGGGGTCACTGCCGGGCTACGATCCCAGCCCTTCAGTCTTGTCCCTTTCCTACCGTCACAGACCCCCATGAAAAATGGAGAGTCACACCGTGAACTTTTTGTGCCGGGACGTCGGGATTTTCCATTGCACATTTATATGCATCCTCCTTCCACCTGTGGAATACCATGATTTGAGAGACTCATCCACACACCATGAGACAACCTGATTCAACATATTCCTCTCGATCTCTTTCACATGATGTGAGTTGTGATTCTCATAATCCATTTCCTGTGTACCATGAGTTGAACCATTCCTCAGGCAACTCATCCAAACCCCATCAGTTGTCTCCTAAGTCAGGTTGAACCAGAAAGAGCCGCCCTTGCATAAGTCCCAACACCATCCATTTCTAGGTGCCTTATTCCAATATTCCAATCTATATGACTATAAACTATAGTCCACCCTATGTTCCAAACATAGGATGACTCTTGAACCAAACAAGAGATACCTTATGCTCCAAGAATGAGATGTCAATAGTCCTCTCTACATGACTATAAATTGTAGTGCTCCCTATGTTACAAACATAGGATGACTCTTACTCCAAACAGGAGATGTCTTATGCTCCAAGCCTGAGATGCCAACAATCCTATATACCAGAATATAAACTGTAATACTACCTATGTTCCAAAAATAGGATGCCTCTTACTCCAAACATGAGATGCCTTATGCTTCAATCATGAGATGCCAATAGTCCTCTCTACATGACTATAAACTGTAGTTCTCCCTATGTTCCAAACATAGGATGCCTATTGCTCCAAACAGGAGATTCCTTATGCTCCAAGAATGTGATACCAACAGTCCTATCTACAAGACTATAAACTGTAGTACTCCCTATGTTCCAAACATAGGATGCCTCTTACTCCTAATAAGAGATTCCTCTTACTCCAAATAAGAGATTCCTTATTCTCCAAGCATGAGATACCAACAGTCCTCTCTACACGACTATAAACTGTAGTACTCTCTATGTTCCAAACATAGGATGCCTCTTACGAGAGAAGCCTTATTCTCCAAGCATAAAATGCCTAATTCCATGATTAGAGTAGTGTAATTTCAAGAGTGTTTGAATCCATTCAAGCATTCCATTACTCTACCCCACTCTTTGTGTGTCCTTTATTCAGATCATCATTCTCTTCCATGTCTGAAGGGACCCCTAAATGGCCTGGTCCCATGCTGCATTGGCTCACCTACCATCTTGGGCCAACACCCCTGAAGGAATTGGACAACACTTTAATTTAGGTCCTGTGTTTCAAACACGTTCTGCAGTCGACCCTCATTTTTTGTCCCCATTTCAGGCTAATGAGATATGGATGCTATGTTTCAAACACAGTCAACAGTTATCCTCCATCGCCATTCCACCCTCATTGCATTATGAATGTCGGGCATGTGATTTACACTTTTCGTCTCCATTTGTTCAGACTGGTTCCAACACCCTTGGTGTTATCCTTCTTGTGCACTAGCACATAGGTGAAGGCCTCAGCCCACCAGTGAGTTGGGATGCCCTCATGGCCACACACGAGGAAGACATCATGGGAGACTTCTTTGCAGAAGCCCCATCCATCATTGCCACTCCATAGCAGCACCCGGGCAGCTTCTTTGCATAAGCCCCATCCACCATTTCCCCTCAATAGCAACACCCAGGCAGCTTCTTTGTGTATGCCCCATCCACCGTTTCCGCTCCATAGGGGCACCCGGGCAACTTCTTTGCGTACGACCCATCCCCCATTGCCGCTCTATAGCGGCACCTGGGTAGCTTCTTTGAGTAAGCCCCATCCACCATTGCAGCTCCATAGCGGCACCCGAGTATCTTCTTTGCATAAGCCGCATTCACCATTGCTGCTCCATAGTGGCACCCAGGCAGCTTCTTTGCGTAAGCCCCATCCACTGTTGCCTCTCCATAGCAGCACCCAGATAGATTCTTTTCTTAATACCCATCCACCATTGCCGCTCCATAGTGGAACCTAGGCGTCTTCTTTGCATAATCCTCGTTCACGACCCTTCATGGATACCCCTTTGCGTTGTGATCATCAGGTCCTTGCTACCTCTTGTTTCTCACACCAAGCATGACTCACGTGGGAATATAGTGATCATCGACCATCAAATCCTCCCTGGGAAGCTGAGAGTGTAATCCCCACACTATCATAACTACGCAGTCTTTGATCCTTGTTAAGGCATGGTACGTAGGAAGCCTCCCTGAGGTTCAATCCCACACCACCCTGGTCATTCCGACCACCTTCACGTCGGTTCACCAACACCCTAGAATCCTAGAGTGTAAGCCCCACACCCCCATCCAGAACTATGTGGACTTTTATCCATCCCAAGGAATGGTATGTAGGAATCCTCTAAGAGGTTCAATCCCCACCATCCGGTCATTCGGAACATATCGGTCCACCAACACCTTTGGAAGCCTATAACATAAGCCCCCACACCCAACCCGAACTACAACGACATTGATCCATGTCAAGGCATGGTATGTAGGAAACTTCTTCAAGGTTCATGCCCCGATCCATCACGAACAATGGGGACTTTGATCCATGTCAAGGCATGGTACTTAGGAATCCTTTACAAAGTTCAAGCCCCAATCCAACCCAAACTAAGAGGAATTTGATCCATGTCAAGTCATGATATGTAGGAAGCCTCCACGAGGTTCAAGCCCAACACCCATTGGTTCCGACCATTCGGTTCCATGCTCCATAATAAACTACGTGGACTTTGATCCATGTCAAGGCATGGTATGTAGGAAGCCTCCATGAGGTTCAAGCCCACCACCCAGTCGTTCCGACCCCAATCACATCGGTTCACCCCCATCCCGCATGATGTTAAATTGTATTCTCCATCTGAACTACGTGGAATTTGATCCTCTCCAAGGCGAGGTACGTGGGAAACCTCAATAAGGTTCAATCCCACCATCTATATGCTCCCTAGGTCCCCATTCACATCGGTTAGACCCTATCCAGCGGAAGCTGTTGTGACCCCATCTAGTGGTAAGCCGTTATGACCTCAGTCAACAGTAAGCCGTTGAAACCCCATCCAGGGGTAAGCCGTCACATCCTCATTCAGCGGTAATACATTGTAAACATCATTGTGAAGTAAGCCATCGTCAGATGATCTACCGGGACTTTGATTCCCTTCCACGAGGATACGTAGGAAGCCCCCTTGAGGCTCAATCCCATCACTAATGTCTCATCCTGATCTCTCCCTCGAGCCTCTGTGTCTCTGGAAGGTCATGCCCCAACTCGGTGGTTCCAATTCCTCTAGGTCCCATCCATGCATCCATTCTCATGGGCCGCCACATAAGGAATCCCATCGTCCAACCGAACTATGCAGACTTTGATTCCCTGCCACAAGGATACGTAGGAAGTCTCTTCGAGGCTCAAGACCAACATCACCATCATCCTTACATCGGTTCCATATCATTCATCAGCCACTTCATTAAACTCTCCATCATCTATCCTGATTCTTACCTGGGCTGCCACATCCTGGTGGGATCATGTCATCCATTTCTCCACTGCTCCTAGCAGTACCTGAGCCGCTATCCACACGTAATCCCTAACATGTATTCGAGTTGTTTTCCTCTATGTACACCCCGATTCATCACCCATTCGAACTATGTGGGTTTTGATACGTGTTCTCTACACAGGGTATGTCGGAAACCTCCCTAAGTTTCAATACCACGCAATGGAAATCCTTGGTGTCCCCCCATTCTGGGGTGCACACTCACCAATCCGCCCTTACTGGTGTCCATATCAGCTTTCACGGTGTGACATCTCCCCTCTATGGGACACACCACATATGATCTGTATTAATGAGATGTTCTGATCAACCTCATTCCATCTCTCCAAGACGTTAAACTCGCGACCTACCTCGTGTTAATCATGAGATGCCCGAGGAAAATCTTAGAAGACACACCTATGGTGTAACCATCTCCAAAAGACATTAAACTCACAGCATACCCTGTGTTAAACATGGGAAGCTAAGGAAAACCTTAGATACGTTCATGTGGCATATGATTCCCCATATTTGACATGGGGTGCCTTGGGTTATGCACCCTTGATAGTCCTTCTTACGAGGAAGAATACAGGTTCCCTAATGTCCACGCACCCATTGATTCCCCGACATTCCTGATTTTGTCATCTACTCCGATCGAAGGATTCTACCATGTCAAGACCCCATGGAATGTCTTATCAGAAGTAGTGTAATTAACCAACGTCCATGAAGATATGGCACCATGAACGAGATTCATGAACTACATCTTAATCTATAAGGGAGACCCGGACTAGGTGATGAGTTCCAAGGAGGAATCCACAGAAGAAGGAACCGACATCCCATTATCCCATTTCGATCATGGAGAAAACATCCCTGAATAAGGAGTGGATGATGCTCGCATTTGGAAAGCAGGAATGCGGGGTAACAAAAGCCGCGCCTATCTCACCCAAGCAGAAGAATGTGCACGCCCCGATGAAAGCATTAGAAACAATGTCACGAGTCATGTCGTTTATCTCATGGGGTATATACTGCATTGATCTATATATGATAGCTTCCTACCACTGCATTAACACACAGTCATGCATTGTTCCTAAGGAATTAAAATACACTATATTCTCCACACCATCTTCCAGTAATCTCATCACATGATCTCCCTTCATCCTCATCCTCAACTCCTCGAATACACTCTATCACTTCTTAGTCTAGGTAAAAGGCTACCATTTATGCATCAGTGCCGTAAAAGTGGCGACAATCATGGATAAGTCTTCCAAACAAATCTGGTAGTTTTCTTCTATGCCAATAAAACTCCACACAAATGATATAATCGTCTTTGGTTCCCTAGAAAGCACAAATTCGATCTTCTTTGGGTCTATGACTAGACCATTCTCATAAATAACATTCCCTAGAAGGTGAAACTTGTGAATCTAGAATTGGATATTTGATATTTTTATATAATTTTGGATCTCTAGAATAAAATATAGAACCATGATCAGTTGATCTAAATTCACACCCACTAATACAATGTATATGAGTATGTATTCGATGAGGACAACTACAAACTGGTCTATGTTATAATGGAAGATCCGGTTAATTAAATCCATAAATACAGAGGGTGAATTCATCACACCAAAGGGAATCAATAAGAACTCATAGTGTACATTGAGATATCAGCCTCTTGAATCCTCAACTAGGGGTATTCAGACCTGATATATATCATTGATAACCTTATAGTGCATCAAAACTGGTAAAAAAGGTCATCAATCCTAAAAAAATGGGTATTTATTCTTTGTCATGGCATGGTTCAGGTGATGATAATATATTCAAATTCACAAAATCCCATCATCCATTTTCATGAACAACACAGGAGCTTCCCACGGGACACAATAAGATTGATGAATCCCCTATCTTTAAGGTCCTCCAACTATAATCATAGCTCCTAGAGATTTTTAGGGGTTATAAAATAAGCCTTCAAAGATATCAGAGTGGTCTCGGGATGTATTTCAATACAAAACTTCATATCCTGCCTCAAAGTTTGTCTTGGAACATGCTCAGGGAAGACGTACGTGAAAACATCCACAACTAAATGAATACAGATGCCTAAAGATTTTACTTTTCTATGGTCTATGATCTCCAAATGATGGTGATGAGAAATAGCCTCTAGTTCAGAGAATCCACTAGTCACACCATGAGATCTCTATCTCCCATACAGGTGAACCTTGTCCCATCAGTGCGAAGCTGTTTGAATCATCTATGGTGAAAGTCAATTGGGGCTTAGAACATGGATAAATGATCCATAACTAAGATGATTTCACATGGTTACATTGAAATAACCGATATTCCCCACATGAAATTCTCTCCACCATGTGATATCTCACAATATCGGATGATAAAATATACAAATTAATCATTCCATATAGGAACCTCAAGATGAAAGTATTGGTATAAAACCTCAACTGGGATACCTATCTCTTAAACTAGGAGTATAGAGTAGAATGAATGACTAGATGCTATGCCTACTAACGATGATTCAAGGGTATGAAATACAAATATTTTACCTCTGATCATCTTGTGTGACAAGAGGTCATAAGAATCCAAATACTATAGCTTTCCATGGCCCCAACCACCACCTCCATGATCCAAAAAAGGGATTCCTAGTGGTGGTGGTGGTGGATGGATCTCATATAATCATCAACCACCCATAGCTATTCCCCCTCTATAATCTATGCATCCTTGGGGGACTCCATTCCCTATCCTGGGAGATCCCTGTCCATAGTTTTGTCTCTACTATAGTGGTATGTTAGGTACCTATCTGTTCTCGTCAGCACGTCTGGTTGTTTAGTCATTTTCCCTGAGACCTCACCCATAACAGGTGTAGAACCTACCCTATTAAGAATTAACTTTTCCTCTATGCTTATTCTGATCACATTTCTGGGTCTAATCATGGGCTGTTCTCATGCTCCAAGATCTTCTCAAAAGACACCCTCTAACTGCTACAGATGACTCAAACTCGTTTCATCCATAGCTAGCTATAGATTCCTAGTGTACCTATGACATGAAACTCTCTATCACAAGTGCCATATTAAATAACCTAGAAGATGGTGGGGATGCACAAGAGCACCCTCCTGGAATATATCTCTCTATGGAGTCCCTTATAAAACATTTGTACTCAGAAGTATCCATCTCGGATCATGTTAAGGAAGTATAGGGAAAGGTATGTAATCCTTGCTTCATACTCATCCTCTTACATCCCCCCTTATACTTCTCCAGAAGCACTTGAATATGAACTGAGTAAAATAGGGAGCGCTTGTACTCCTCATGAAAAAATGGTATATTTCAAACCAGGAGAGTGTCAAATTATTGTGCATCTGGGTAAAAATACTCCAGCAATTCTTAGCTTCTCCTTGGAAAACGATAGCTATAACTAAAATCACTGAACTTTCAGTGTATATATAGGTCTAAATATATAGAACAACGATTCCAGACAATCCTCTTAGACCTATGGATCTGGTTCCCCATGGAACATCAGCAAAATTTAGTGTTGGAACTCGCAAATTTCGCTAATCTTACACAGATCCTCATCTAGCTCAGCTAGTAAGATCTTTTAATTAAATAGTAGAGGTTCTTCTATCTGCCCACCTGGAAGAAGAATCTCATGTGATGGGTCTTGAACTGGGGCCTCATTGCTCATCAAATCTTCTTCACAATCTAGAGAATGTATCATTAATGGCTATCATCATACAGGAATACTAAAATTTAAATGTAGATATACCACAATCAGATGAGCATATATATACATTTATAACAATGGAGTATTGGATAAAGAATAACATTCAAAGAATCAGTCCTATATAATGCATGTACCATTGAACCCTGTAACCAATGTCTTGATATTCTGAGTTGATAAGTAGGTAGTCATGGTCATGGTGAATTGATATGTCAGCCACCCATATCATCATTGTATTCCCTATCCGGGGAGCCACACATAAATATATTTGAGTCTTTTTCCATAACAATGAACCAAAATCGTCATAATGGGAATACTATATACAATTTTTCAATGAATGAACTTCTCTGAAACCAATCTTTCATAACCCACCCCTAACTAGGGAGCGAGTCAAAACTACCACAAGCCCTTCTCTATAGGCCAGGGGAAGGTGAAAAGTGCCGAAAGGCATATCCTAAAAGGGAGGAATTTTCCTAATGTACCTTTTTCAACCCAACCAAGAATATCAGTGAAAAATTAATGAGGAATAATAAAAAAATATGTAACATCTATAATGTAAATTACGCCTGAAAAACCTCTAGGGTGTACAATTGTATGAAAGTGAAAATAAAAATGTAAGGGAAAAAAATACACGCCCAACAAGAAATATACCCCTTCACAACAAAACTAGAAATTAAACCACTAAGATAGCCTACCTTTTTATCAACAAGGTAATATCACCATATACAGAAAAAGTCCCCCAATATCCCTAAATTCTTCTAAAGTCACCACCAACCTATCCATCATTGTCATAAGACATGACATGTGCATGTAAATCCCATGCATGGGCGAGTATATACACACCCATTATTGTTCCCTAGAAGCTGAAAGGGTATGGAATATGATACAAAATAGGAATATAAAGACATGAGACAATAAATAATGTATATCTCAACCATAAGAAAGATAAGCAGTAAAATTATCAAAGAATTTGGGGGCTAAACATGGTGTGTAGGTGAACTAAACGTTAAGTAATTTCCACCCATTGTAGGAGAGTAACACCATCCAATAATTAGATGCTAAACACATAAATCACATGGCATACCCCGTTCAGAATCACAACCTACAGAAGGAGATTAACCAAATCCCAAGGTATGGATATATATATATATATATATATATGATCAAAACCTTGAATCCTATACGAGGGAGTATGGGGATATCAATATCACAACTCAACCAGGGAAAATATCTTCCAAATGTTCCAAAAGCCCATTATCGATGCCATGAATATCATGAATCTACCCTAATGTAATCGTCTGAAGGCCCATGTCTCAGTATTGTTCCACACAGTCAAGGGGAAAACCTCTACGTAGTGGACTTGTCCCCTTGTACATTATGGGGGTTCCAATCTATAATTGTCCATAGAGGATTGTTACCCTGATGTGTCATGGGGAGTTCCACTCTAAAGGGTGAGGAACCACTCTCTAATGTGATTTAGGGGTTTCAACATTTATGGTCGACAACCCACACCCTGGTGTGGCAAAGGGGTTCCATGTTGAAGGTGGAGGACCCACACCCAGATGTGATAGGGGTTATACTCTAGGTTCATGATCACCCACTAATTATCCAATAGGGGTTCCACTAGGTATCTAGAGGACCCAAAAACATACTGATAGGGGGGGGGTCGACTCTTGTTTATTGAGGAAACATTCCCTAGTGAAATAGAGGGTTCCACTCTAGTAAGAGAGAACCTTATCCCTATCTGATAGGGGGTTCCACTTGGTAGATAGAATACCCGCTCCAAATCTTATGGGGGGGGGGGGTTTCACTCTAGTCCCCTAAGGTCCCACACACTGATGTAATAGGAGGTATCCACTCTATTCATCGATCACCCACACAATACCTGGTAGGGGATTCCACTTGGTAGATAGAATAACCACTCCCAAGATATGAGGAGTTCCACTCTATACAACAATGGTGATCCTATGCCTGATCAATTCTATATTTTAGCATCACCTCAATAATCATCATTATTATAACATCTCTCATCATATATAAAAATCAACAACCAGGGGTACCATCATTTTCTATATTGAAAGTCACACAGGATAGGCTTCTCACTGGCCAATATTTGAGTTCAAATAATGGAAATATTATATCTTGAAGTTTCCTCAAATGGAAAAAAGGGGTAAATAGCATGTGATGGGACCCACATGGCGTATGGTCCTGCACTATTATAAGAAAATGTCCTTGGATGAACAATAATCACCAAAAAAGTAGAGATAAACTAAATAATGAGGCACTCAGGGTCCCACCTAGGTGTTTTTCTATTCCCGTGTACCAATCATGTGTCCATGTACTTAAGCCATGTCCTTGTACTTCAGAACATGACAATGTTCCTGGCCATGTACTCCCACATGGGGTACCTACCATGTGTTATTCCACACTGATCGTCCTCCCAGTGAAGTAGTATACATAATGTAGGAGGGATACCCCTTGTGACATGCAAATAAATTCTCAAAACCCTAGACACCACAACATGGGTCCTAACACGATGTGTGTTCTTCTAACTACATAGTGTATTATCACGACTTTTCCAAAAATTATATCTGCTCTCTACATTATATATCTAGTATTCCTCCTTCAATTTCATCATTTTATTCACTCCAAAATGGTTCATCTAGTCACCGTTTGTCATTTAGGGACATTTGGTGGTCAAAAATCATCATACGCACCCACAATTGTTTTTTGTTGAACTTGCACACCTATGTCATCCACTATTCCTGATTCAGACATTTAATCTTGAAATATATCACTCAAAACCCAAAATTCTTCTACCTCTAACCCCAGTTTGGTCTTCCTATTTACATAGACGATTATTATGTGAATATGGAAGACTGATTGGGCTCGTTACCACTCGATGACATTGAACCAGAACTATAGGGTCCAATAGGTGAATAACATGAGGTAATCAGGGTTAAGGTAACAAGAACAAGGATTTTTTCAATATTTAATTATAATTCATGGCCATATATTAAGAATAGGGATAATATAGGTTGATAAATATGTATAAATAATTTAACATTCAGTACATCGGTGCATGAAAGACTCAAAAATCAGCATAAATCATAAAAGGGATGATCTTGTTCAATCAATTTAGTAAAACAGTGGATTAATACACATTTTGACAATTCCAACCTAGTGATTGGGTCTTTTTTCATCAAATAATTATTCTAATAATAATTTATGTAATTTTTCTTGATTTTTGTATCCTGATATGCTCTAATCTAGAGATTCATCTTCATTAGAAGTCAATTATCCAAAAGAAGCATAAGAGGAGATTCTATTGACAATCCTCGGAATATGATGCCTAACCTAGGAAAATATCCATAGATTTATTTTTACTGGAGTCTTATTTGGTTAAATAAAAATTCAGTATATTAATTTAATTAATTATCAAGATAAACCCACTAAAAATGGGTAAGATACCTGAACTCCCCACGTCAACTCATTTAATGTCTCTCTTAGGGTAAACATCATGTTCTATATTCAACCGTGGTATCATATTTTTTAGTTGATAATCTGTTTAAGAGTTACACAATTTTCGTTAAGGAAATTTTTGAATGTAAAAATAAAATATATTTTATATTTTTATAAAATTAATTCTGGAAACACTAGCCTTTGAATCATGCATCGTCTTAGCACTAGGTTTATTAAATATATATATAAATATTTCATGGTCTTACAAGGAAAAATATGGGTCTCTATAGTTGTGATCACATATTATTGTTCATGTATACCATTTTGAACAAGTATTCAATTTTTCATATAACATTTTGAATATATTATGAGGTATATAGAAAACATACTTACTCATGAGTTATCAATATTTACACAATGTCATAGAGGGATATATTGGTCGACCGCTTATATGGTTATAATTTAATCATCGTCATTGGCGATAACATAGCAACCACCCTTTATAATAATGTAACCACCATCAAATAACAATAACCTTATATAAGATTTCAAAAATATTATAAAACAGTCATCATATCCTAACCTATGAAATTAAATTGGATTTCTAACACATTTGTCCTAACAGAACCCATGAAAAGAAAAGGGGTTCGTAAAAATTATCATTACAGAATAATGGGTCGAAAAGATTGGTTTTATAAAAATATATTCATCATAAAAACAAACCAACTAGAGAAATAATAATAATGGTATGCTTGGATCATATCCCCAGTAAATCATATTTAATATCTATAGATGTCAACATTGATAGATTTTTTTTAATTATCACATTGAACTATTCCTTTTGAAAATATCATTTACTTTGTGAAAATAACTTTTTCACGAAAAATAACATTTTCAAGAACCTTTTGTCTGAAAATAATCATTGAAACATATAATAGAATCCTTTAAATATCATTTAAATCAATTAATAATGAAAATATTCTTTCCACATTGACAAAAAAAATATAAAAATGTAAAATATTTTAAAAACATTTATATAAGGAAATGACCTCTGAAAATCATAATTGAGTCCTTAAATGATTTAGGGTTCATGATAGTGGGAATTTTCAAACACATTTTTAAATATTCATTTCACGTTTTATGATAAAATAAAAAAACCATTGTTTTTAAAATGACATGATAGTTCATTTTATATTTTTTCTTTCAAAAAATGGTTAAAATTCCTTTATAAAATCTTATAATAAAATTATTTCCTTTTTTAAAATATTTTTATAAAACATGGTTACGGAAAAATAGTTTTTACAGATGAAAAAAATAATGTTGGTTTCTTTAAGAAAAATAATTTCAGAATAATGAGTACATAAAGAGAGATGGATGAATGGAAAAATCATTCTCAAGAATTAAACACATTAGAATAAATTTGAAGACATTATTAAGAGACATATTATGATATTAATCATCCAAATCACAATCCTAATCAATCCCAAAAAATAATGAGATTCTAACATCAAACCTTTACAATTTTGGTGTCCTTTGAATCGTATTAAAGAATAAAACAAAATGGAACATTGAGTATCATGAAATAAAGGATATTCGTGATGAAACATTTAAATGGGGCTGCATATACACATCCTAAAAGAAGGCAGGTGCATAAAACAATGTATATCACAAAGAGAAAGAATTAATGAAAAACAACTAACCACATTGCTAACAATAAAATGGTTTACCCCATGAAATATATACCACCAAATGTATATTAAAATCCCCATAATTTTTAGGATAATAAACATCAAATAAATTTATTTGTAGTATATAAACCACATAAATGAAACATGTGGTGAATATGGAATTTTTCTATTAGAAAATACAATTATGATGAAAATCCATTACCGCATTCGTAACATTGAAACTATAGATCCCATGAATGTTCTATCACCAAATAGATATATAAATAACTATAATATTCACAATAATAATCAGAAAATTCATTTTTTGGGAAGTATGTACACCACACAAATGAAAAATATGGGGAATATGTCATTTGGATTATAGAAAACAAAAGTTTGATCGAAATCCAATACAATACATCTCAATTTCCTTCGTAAACATTTGAAGATCCTATTCTTTTGGTGAAGGGAAATAATCTGTATATTTTGGAAAATATTGGATGAAACATTGTGTTTTGGAAGTTTTATTAGAAGAGAATTCGGGTGTCCTTTTGTAAGTGAGGTGAGTGGTACGATTATAAATTTTGAAAATAATAATTTTTAGCCATGTTTTTCACATTCCAAAATTCTATTACATGAAAAATTAACAAAAATTTGTGTTTATATGGTCAAAATTTCGAAATATATTAGGTTATGGACATGTTTAAAGGTCATTTTACACCTTGTCTTATTAGTTTAACCCCCGATACAACCATTTTCACCATAACCACTGTAATTTATTTTTATAGCATTTAATATTCTAAATGTAAAGACATAAATTTTGTCATATTAGATAATATAAATTATTATTATTGAAAATATAATATAATTTATTTAAATTTTATTAATAGAAGTAGTAAGATTTATTTTAAAATTAATTCTAAACACGTCATGAAATAATAGTTTTCCAAAGAGAAAAGTTGAAAATGTTTAATAGTTTTATAAAAACAAATCTATATTTAATTGAATAATATAACCTAAATTGTATAAATGTATTTTTAATTGAACTAATATTTCATTTTAAACCTTCATAAAATAATTTTTATGTTTTTAAATTCTATAGAAGAAATGAGAATTCTTAATAAAAACTGGTATTTTTCAATATTAATCAAAAAAAATATCTTTTTTGAAATATCTCAAAACATTACTGTAAGAGAATATTGAAATTATTATTTAAAAAATGCATTTTAATTTTTTTAATAAATATTCTAAATGTTAAAAAAAATAATTTTAAAATTAGTACGAAAAATGTGACAAAACCACTTTTTAGAAAAATATAGTTTTAAAGCCTAAAATTCAATTAATTATTACCTATTATATAGAAAATAAATAAGATGTTTTTTAAAATTTTGATTTAATAATAAATATATATATATTTAAATAACATAATTCCCCAAATGTTATTTGTTTAATTTATTCGGAAAATTTTGTTTCTTTACATAAAATAGTTTTTTAGAAAATGGTTTCCTTTATTTTAAAATAGTTTTTATTTTCATTTATAGTTAATATTTAACTAAATAATAAATATTAAAAACATGTGTAAAACAAATATTTTCATAATTTATTAAATATTATTTATACCCACCAATCCAACCGTAAGGTGATAACTATGAAATTAAATAATCATATTTTAATAGTATGTCACATTTTGTCTAAAATAATTGTTGTGTGTAGTGTAATCTCAACCAATTTTTTCCATGTGATAAAAAATATCCAAAATATTAAATTAATTTGAAAATAAATTCTCAAAATTTTAGGGTGTTATAGGAAGAAGTGTAAGCTAAATCACACTTACATCAGCCCTATTGTGATTATTGATTGCATTGGAGTTACATCTTATCAATTATAAATTATACTAATCCTTTCCAATTTAAATGTCGTATTCCACATATCAATCATGAGGAAGTACATACTAGACCCCTCACATGCTCTAAATTTGAAGATGGTACATAAAAAATAATATCTCTTATGAGGATTACCTGGTGAAGATCGTTTACTATAGAGATAACATTATAAGCAACAAGAAAACTCACCTTATCAAATTACTATTTTCAAACCATAAGTACAAGGAGAAACATGGGAAACATTAGGATCCATTAATTAAAAATTCCCTCACCTGTTCTCACCTTATAATGTAAAACGATCTTTTGATGAGAGGATTTATTAAAGGGGGTGGGGAGAATGTAAAAATCATAAATTTTGTAAATAGAATATCCATTATTATAACGGTTTCATATTTAGTAATGTATTATTAAATACATTCAGGACATGATGAGACCAAAACAATTGTTATATTAATTTAAATGTAAAATTTATAAAATAAATATGGATATAAAAATGGAATTATAATAATAGGATACAAAATATAATATAAGATAAAAATTATATAACAATTAGGATCTGGTCGATTAGCTATAATTATAGAATTCATAAAAAAATTTCATAGATTAAGCATGATATTAGTAATAAAATATGAATTTTTATTATGTCACGACCCATCCCCTGGGGACCATTCCTTAACTACCCAAAGCCCACCTTCTATAGGCCAGAGGCTGGTGAATACAACCAAAAAATAATATCCCAAAAAGTGAAGACATTAACTATAAACCTATACACACACAGACAGGGCATACCACACAAAACAAACCAAAAAAGAAATAAAGTAGTAAAACAAAAATAAAGATACACTACTGAGATTAAAGAGTGTAAACTAAAAGTAAAGGGGCCATAATACAAGCCCAACTGAAAGTAAAGTATAGAATATGAAGTACAATCTCTAAAGGTCATCCTCCAAGGATCCAACTTGAAGGTTAGGTACATCTATCTATCAGATGTCACTAAAGCACACCACGTCTATCATTCCACCTCCAAAACCTTCCTAGTAATATATCCCCAAAGTCCCCATCATGGTTGTCTATCATCTATATAAGACACAACAGGTGTGGGTGATGCCCATGCATTGGTGTGTCTGACAATACTCAGTAAGGACCCCGAGACCCCCGAAGGTCTCTCATTAATCCACGAGGTAAAACACTAAAATGTAAATACTATGAGGTAGAACCACCTAACAAGTTATCAAAAACATAGAAAAAAGAAAAATATTCAACCCATAATAGGTATAACTTTAGTACAAAATTAAAAATGATTATTCGTAAATCTAGATCATCTTATTCTATCGAGAGGCTCTACTGTGACCCATATAGGGTCGCTAGGTGCTGACCCACAAAGGATCGCTTGGTGCTAACCCATAAAGGATCGCTAGGTGCTAACCCATAGAGGATCCATTGGTGTTGATCCACATTATTTTACTAGGTGTTGACGCATAGAGGATCGCTAGTTGATGACCCAGAGATGATCTCTAGGTGCTCACCCACACAGGATCACTATTCTTTTTCACGTCACAACCAGCCACTGGATTCCCGCACTTAGCACACTTGATTTCCCTAGGATACACTCCTCCAACTATTGACCATAGTTTAACTTCAAATAAGTATTACATAGATTAACCCTAAAGGTTCGTATCGTTATAAGGTCCCTAACACAACAAACGGTGCACTGATCGAACACCTAGTATGTAAGTTATGAGATTTTTAGTAAAAAAGGGCACTGTTGGATACGAGACTGATCCACCCCAGCCATAATAAAAATTCCACCAAAATAGAAGTGGAGTATTTCAAAAGTACCGCCTCATCGCAAGGGTCCTTGCGCCACAGACGGTGCATCAATTAGATGCTCGGTCTGTAGGTTATCATCGTTTCAGTGAAACAGGGTCGGTCCGATCCGGGTCCGGTCTATCCCGGTCAGACCGACCCGACCCAACCTTATCTGGGGGTCCAGCATGGGTCTTTCATGGGTATGAGGCAGCCAACCCATTGGACCCACAAGTCCATCTTGGTAGGATGGGTCCGGCCCGGCGGTGCGGGTCTATCCCGCTAGCCGACCTGATACGCTGGGCCGAGACATGGAAGATAAATTCATATGGACTCCCTCCCACCCTGCGGTCGACACAGGGTGGACTCTTTGCTGCGGTCAAGCGACCGAGGCGGCTCCACATGACCGACCAGGCTGGCCGGACATTTTTCATGCAGGTGGACCTGGTATGCACGCCTCTAGCGTGCATGAATGGGACACTCCTCTATGATGTGCAAATGGGTGTCGCGACTCCTCGTCACTGTGGCACACTTCCATCCTCCTCCCATGGGTGTCTGCATCGGTGTGCCGGTAGTACCTTCGACAGGCCACCAGAGTCTCACCAATGGCATGTTTCTTGAGCCGCTTCAATCTACAGAATCTCTTGGATATCACCCCAGCTAGGACGGCCTTAAACTCACTTTGTCACCATCTCAAGAATTCATCCATGAATATGGAAAAAAACCATGTTAGTGGGTCTGAGCCTTTTTCAGGTCGGCCCACACCCTCTACGTTAGAGTTAATCATGGGGGAAAGTATTAGTCCACACAACAAGAGTAAAACCCAAATTCAATGCCTCAGACAATATCCCCCCCGCAAGAACAAGCAATTCACTGATCATCCTGTTAGTCGGTTGATTCTACGTTCATCATTAATTCTCAATAATGAGGAATAAATCATCAAAAACATAGAATGCATAAACCCCTACCTTTTTTTTGTTCGATACCAAAGAGTTCATCCTTGATGTTTCATGACGTCGACGTCACTTACAACTCTGTTCTTTGAGGCACGTCAAAGATGATGGAATCTAACCAACATTCTTCATTCTTCATTGGAGAAGAAAACTACCGGCGGTACGTCTGAGAATCCTTGTAGTTTAATTCCCCATTCTCCCATGTGTTGGTTAAATAAAAAGAATCGCGTCGCATCATTTCTGTTAGTCTATTTCATTTATTAAACATAATCATTGTTACGCTTACTTGGTTTCATTGTTGTTCTGGTGATATGGGCCATTAATGATCCTAATTAATGAGCCTTGTCACCGCCTACTCGCTGCACTGTAGTGTCTTCATCCTCCACCCAATTTTGAGTAATGAAATAAAATAACTCCTTTAAATTATTATATTATTTTTATCGAAAATTATGAAAAATATCTATTCATCTCGGCCCTTTCTGGCCCAAGTTAAGTCAATTCTAGACAAATCCCAGAATTCCAAATTCCACAGTGCCCTCCTATTTTTTATATGAGCACCGGTTCAAATGATAGAAAAAACCCACTCGCATGTTTACTGAATGTACCTTAAAAAAAGTTCAAAATTCCATTTCAGGTTCTCTGGGACTCGAAATCACGTTCCGTTAGATCGTGCATTCTCAAAATAATTCTATATAATTTAGAAACAAATTACATGGAATTTATGTGACATTACATTCTCTCCACCTTAGGGATTTACGTCCCCGAAAGCCAAAATAAGAGCTAACCAAACAAGTGGGGGTACTGAGCACGAATATGAGCCTCCCGCTCCTATGTTCTCTCCTAGAGAGTCTCGTGCTTCCACTGAACACGCACCAGAGGAATCGACCACCCATGTAGGACCCTCTCCCATAAATCCTCTATCTCTACCTGTAACTTCACATACATATCCCTATCATCAATGTCCAGCTCACCTCAGTCGATAATGTGTGATGAACCATGCATGTATCTCCTCATATACGACATGTGGAAACCATTATGCACCTGGTGCATCTATGGGGGAAGGGATAGGATGTATGCCACCTCACCAACTCTTCTCAGGATCTGAAAAGGTCCGATGATCCTCATAGATAACTTGTTTCCCCATCCAAATCTTTGTAATCCTCATTGGGGTGAGACCCAAAGCAATACATGATCTCCCTCCTCAAACTCCAAGGGTCTTTGTCTCCTATCGTCATATGAATTATACTTTCTCTTTGAAGTCCTCATCCACTCGTGGATGATCTACACCTTCTTAATGGTATCTTGTAACAACTTTGGACCCAGGAGTGCTGACTCTTCTGGGTCTGTCCAGCATAGGGTTAATCTGCAAGGTCGCCTATACAAGGCCTCAAACAGTAACATGATAATGGCAGAGTGATAGATGTTGTTGTATTAAAACACCACCAGTGGAAGTTCTTCCTCCGAAATGAGACCAAAATCTAGGACACAATCACGGATAATGTCTTCCATGTTCTGTATGGTCTGCTTCGTCTAAGGATGAAAAGTTATGCCCAAACACATCTGAGTCCCAAACGCCTCATTCAACCCATTCCAAAACTGAGATATAAATCATGCATCATGGTATGAGACAATATATGAAGGCACACCATTGAGATGCATTATCTTCTAGATGAAAAGGCATCCCATGATCTCTATTGGTCCCTACTTCCAGATATGTAGAATGTGAGACAACTTGGTGATTCGGTCAATGATCACCCAGATGGAATCATGGTCCCTGGATGTATGTGGTAACCCCATCACAATGTCTATTGAGATACAATACCATTTCCTCTCTGGTACCTAGAGTGGGTGATCCAAGCCTGTTGGAACCTGATGCCTGGCCTTCATTGTCTTGCAAGTGGGGCATCAAGAAACGAACTCTTTCACCGTTTCTTTATCCTTGGCCACCAATACTGACATTAAAGGTCCTGGTATAAATTTTCCACTCCAAGATGTACTGCCAAGGGGGATGTATGGAACTCCCTCAACACCTCATCCCACAACATCACTGGTACTACGATGTACCCTCTGGAAAAGATGACATGCTCCATACCTATCAAAAATCCATTAGGAACATGTCCGGACGATAACTAAGCACTTAGGTCCTGGCAGTCCACATCCACCATTTGTGCCTCCTTGACTTGCTGTAAGAGTGGGGGAGTAATGGTCATCGACTGAAGGTAAGCTACTTCATTACTATCCGCTAAGGATATCTACATCACGACTAGATGCTTTGTTTCCTCACTCAACAACGGCTAACCAGACCTCATGCTAAGTGTGTCTTCCACCACGTTCCCCTTCCCAGGAGTATAGAATATCTGAAATTCATACTCCTAGAGGAACTCCCTCCATCTTCATTGTATCAAGTTCATGTCCTTTTGTGATAAGATATACCTGAGAATATTGTGGTCAAAGTAGATGGTAAACCATTCACCCATCAAGTTGTGATTTCATATATTCAAGGAAAACACCACTACTGTTAAATCTAGGTTGCGGGTTGGGTTGTTTTGATCAAGTTTCCTACACTGTCGTGAGCCTTAGGTGATCACTTCTCACTCCTACATCAGGACACAACCCAGTCTGGTAACTAATTCATCATAGTAAACTACATACCCAATTCCCCCATCTGGTAGTCTCAAGATGGGGGCAGTAGTCATTCTCCACATCAGCTCATAGAAACTCTACATCCATCTCTCTGTTCATATGAAAGGTTTTCCATTCTTTTTCAAATCTGAAAATGGTGCTGCTACTCTGGAAAAGACTTGTATGAATCTCTAGTAGTACCCATCCAACCCTAAGAAACTCTGCACCACAGTCATGCTCTGGGGTTTCTCTAATGAAAGTAATACCTCTATCTTTCCCAGATCCACTGCAACTCTAGCCTTCGAGATGACATGTACCAAAAAGTGGACCTCCCAAATCTAGAACTGGAAATTCGTGTCCTTACCATAATTCTGGTGCTCTCGGAGTGTGTTTAGGAATATCCACATGTGTGTAGCGTTCTCCTCTTATTTCAATGATTACAAACTGATGTCATCAATAAATTCTACCATGAAATGATCGCGATAAGGCTAAACAATCATGTTCATGAGTCACATGAACAATGCTGGGGAATTGGTCAATCCGAAATAAATCACCAGGAACTCATAGTGGCTATAACGAAACCTGAAGGCTGTCTTTGGTACACCCTCATCTCGTACTCGAAGCTTGTGATATCTCGATATGAGGTATATCTTTGAGAACCACCTCACTCCCTTAAGCTGATCAAAGAGTTCATCAATCCTTGGAATTGGATACTTCATCATAATGGTCACCTGGTTCTGGTGCCAGAAGTCCACACATAGCCTCAAGCTCTCATCTTCCTTCTTGGGAAACAACACCTAGGTTGCCCATAAAGAAACACTAGGCCTCACAACCCACTTCCTCTGGAAGTACTCCAGCTATACCATCAACTCACGAAGCTCCACGAGAGCTATCCAATATGTAGATGTTGATATAGGTGTCATACCTAGGTATAAGTCAATTCATAAGGCTACCTCTCTGCGAGGTGGTAGTCTTGAGACATCTTTTGGAAAAACATCCTCATAGTCGTCCACCACTATATGAAAGGTCCAACACCCTTTATCCACCGTATTGAGGGTGAGACTATCCAACTAGTTAGTGATCTGTTTCAACCTCCTCCAAGAAAGTCCATCCTGTGCTGCAAAGGTTCCCTTATCACCAGTGCATAAAAAACTGGTCACTTCCTCGCGAACACACAACAATGTTTTTCCTAAAATAGTCGATCTAATCATGGACCATGTATAACCAGTCCATACCCAATATGACATCGTAAGGCCTCAATGCTTCTACTAGGAGATCATGGTCGAAGAACTTTCCTACAAGATTAAACCCACACTGTTAGAACCATTGTTTGACCATTTAATCCTCTCCCGTAGTAGTCTCTAATCTTAAGGATCGAGATAACGGCTCCACTGAAATCTCATAGCCTCGAACAAAGTCCATGGTAAGGAAAGAGTGACTTGAACCTATGTTTATAAGAAATGAAGCTAAGGTGGGGTAGACACATATCATACCTCTAATCATTTCTGGAGAGTCATGGTCATAGGACTCCATCACCTAAAGTTGGACCCACCCCTGTCCACCTACTCCTGGAGATTAGGGTGGACCTCCTGGGGGTGGTGGTGGTAGTAAATTGAACCTTCATCCACCACCCACCACTTGGAATGCTCCCCTTCCATATCCTCCACCCTATGGAAATCCTCCCTAGAACCTCTATTGTTGTCTCAGCGGTCCCTCAACCGTATGCTGGTCATCTGCATAGGGAGTTGGACAGTCACGAGCCATGTGACCCTATCTGTGGCAAGAGTAAAAAACTCCAGTCCACAGATGAATTCCTCTACCTCATGAGCTCTGCACCTCCGAACCTGCATCCTGGGGTCATACTTTGGAAGGTTTGGCCCATTTGGGCCTCTGCGCCATCTTCCTACTGCCTGCTGCAGATGACTCGGCCACCTGTCGTCTTGTGGTGGCTATCACCATCGATGCCGACTCGCCTAGGAATATCATCACTAGTAGGGCTCGCTCTAGCACTACATCCTGTGTTAGGATGTTTAGAAAAATCATCCACACCCTGATCTCCCACTTGAGCCCCGACTCAAAGGTCTAGGCCCTAATGAAAGGGTCTCATACCATGTCAGTGGAGTGGTGGGAGAGGCCAATAAACCTCACTTAGTATTGGGCCACAGTTTGGTTGCCCTGCTGAAGGTGCATTAACTCCTGAATATGCACTGATCATAGTGTCGTTGGTACGAACTCTGCCCTAAAGAGGCTCTCGATGTCCATCCATACAAGGGTCACCGCCTCGTGTGTCTGGAGCATCATGCTCCACCATGTCACTATCATGCCCTGAAAAAGGCTAGTGTCTAGAACTACCATTTGGTCTGTCGGTGTCTCTACGAGGTGAAAAAACCCAAGTAACTACCAATATCCAATCCTTAGCATCATGAGGATCCATCTCACCTTGAAACCTCAGAGTCCTCTATCTCTGGAACTCGTGAATCACGCTCAGTCGATGTGCGTTGTCCACTAGGGGGGCTAGCAGAAACTATATATATCCTGGTGGTGTTACTACTGGTACACCACCTAAAGGTGCTAGCACTGTAAGAAGTCTTTACACCGATGCCTCATCACTTGGCGGACCATTATTGTGATCTCTCAATGGATTCATGGCTAGTTATCCTTGTGTAGGAATCATGTAGATAAACAGATGCACCGCAATCAATAAGTTATACCTGGTGAGATGAATCAAAAGATATCAAGAGAAAAACATTTCCAAAACACATGCAACTAGTGTTTTTGTGTACCGATTCGAAAAAAAAGAATTCAGGTTCTTGGGGTATGGATACATCTACCGCCACACCAACACTGGACATTCTAGCATGAAAGATGAACTCAAAACACTTAACACTATTGCCTCATCAAAAACACACACTCATAGTTCTTCTAGTAGAACCAACAACCCTCTAATACCATTTTGTCATGAATCTTCCCCTAGGGCCCATGCCATGACTTCCCTAAGCCCACCTTCCATTGGCCAAGGGCTGGTGACTAGCACCAGAAAGGCTTAACCCAAAAAGGGAAGACATTTCTTTTAATATTATACACACATAGATAGGTTATACTACACATAGAAACCAAAAAATAAATAAAGTAGTAAAAACAACACAAAGTAACTCTACTAAGAGTAAAGTGTGTATACTGAAAGTAAAGGGGCCATAATTCATGCCCAACTGAAAGGAAATTATAGAAAAATAAGTACAATCATAATAGGTCATTTGCCAAGGATTCTACCTGAAGGGTAACTACAACTCTCTATCAAATTTCACTGTAATACACCACGTCTATCAGTCCACCACCAAAAACCATATAGTCCTGGATCCCAAAAGTCCCTATCCGGGCTATCTGTTATCTTCACAAGAAACAACAGGTGTGAGTGAAGCCCGTGCACAAGTGAGTATAACAATACTCAGTAGGGAACCCGAGACCCCTGAAGGAATCTCAGTAATACATAAGGGAAAACACCAAAAAAGAAGTACCACTAAGGTACCACCACCAAACAAGATCTCAAACACATATCACAAAGTAAAATGTGAAGATCACACCAGGTATAACTTCAGTGAAGAAGTAAAGATTATTAGTCATAAAGATACATCATATTATTCTATCGAGAGGCTCGACTAATGACCCACATACGGTTTCTAGGTGTTGACCCCAAGAGTATCACTAGGTGATTACCAATAGATGATTTCTATGTGCTAATCCATAGTGGATATCTAGGTTCTGACCCACTCAGTATCTCTATTCTTTCTTCACTTCAAAACCAGCCACTGGATTCCCACACTTAGCACTCTTGACTTTTGGAGGATCCTCTTCTCAATACATCATCCAAATATTAACCACCATGAAGTCCCACATAGATTAACCCCAAAGGGTATTCTTTTCGTTAGGTCCCCAATGAAATAGACAGCGCGTCGATCGGATGTCGGGTCTGTAAGTTATGAGATTTTTAATAAAAATGGACCAGTTGGATTCGACTCTGATCCAACCCATCTGTACACCAACATAATCCAAAAATCAAGTGAGGTATCTTAGAAGGAATTCCCCATTGAAAGTGTCTTTTTTCCATAGATTGTGCGTAAATCGGATGCCCACTCTATTGGTTATGATTGTTTCAGTGAAACGGGGCCGGTTAGGTCCAGATCTGGCCTGAACCGGTCAGACTGACCCAACCCTACCATATCCGGGATCCGGCGTTGGTCCTGTATGGGTCTGACCCATCAGGTCAATTGGTCCCATAGGTCCGGCTTGGTAGGATGGGTCCGACCCAGCGGCATGGGTTCGACCAGACGATGCAGGTCCGGCTTGCTGAGCTGCGGGTACAGCCCACTTGCCGACCCGGTTCTCCTAAGGTGGACCGATCCACCCAGCCAGGACATAGTATAAAACTATGTCCGACATCCCTCCCACCAAGCGGCCAATGCAGGGTAGTCTCTTTTCCGCAGTCAAGCAACCGTGGTGGCTCCACGCAGCCGGCTAGGCTGGCCGGCCGTTTCACACGCACACAGACTTGGCCCGTGTGCCTCCAGCCTGCCTGAGCAGCCTGAGCAGGCCTCTCCTCCATGCGATACTAATGGGTGGTGTGACAATCTGGCCGTGGATTCCTGACGCCATGGTGAGATGACGGGCACGCTACCATCCTCCACCCATTACCGCCCCCACGGGCCACCGCCAGCCGCCACCATTGGCAGTACCTTCAACAGGCCACTGATGTTGCTTCAGTTTTCTATTTCTCGAGGTGCTTCTGTCTATGGAATCTCTAGGCCATCACTAAAATGGACTCAAACTCACTTTCCCCCAATCTCAAGAAGTCATCCAGAAAGAATGCTGAATACAAAACCATGGAGGAGGGTCCGAACCTTGTTCAGGTTGGCATGTTCCATCAATGTTAGAGTTTAAGTATGGGGGAAATTATTAATCCTCACAGAACAAGTAAAACCCCAATTTAAACTACAAAACAATATCCCCCGATAAGAACAAGAAATTCATGGATCAAATCGTTAGTCGGTTGATTCCACATTCTTCATTAATTCTCAAGAATGAAGATGAAATCATCAAAGAATTAGAACACATAAACCCCTTCCTTTTTGATGTTCGATGACGATGATTTCATCCTCATGGTTTCCCGATGTCGATGTCGCTTTTGGATCTGTTGTTTGAGGCATATTGAAGATGATGAAGTCTCATCGATGTTCATCATTCTTCATTAGAGAGGAAATTTGTCGGAGGTTCCTCAAAGAGTCCTTTTAGTTTAATTCCCCATTCTCCCACATGTTGGCTTAATAAAATGAATCATGTTGTAGCATTTCTGTTACGCTTCGACGTTGTGTCGTTACACTATTTCTTTTATGAAACAGCGTAGCTGTTACTCTTTATTTATTAAATCGTTACACTGCATGATACTAGCCATTAATGTGCCTCATTAATGCGTCTTGTCACCTCCTGGTCACTACACTGCAGCATCGTCGTCCGCCACCAACAGTGATTAAAGAAATAAAATAATTCTTTTAAATTTGTTTATTATTTTTCATGGTATGTCCAAAAAATAACTTTTCCACTCAACCCTTTCCGGCTAAAGTTAATTCATTTCTAGGAGAATATCAACATTCCTAATTCCATGGTGCCATCAGATTTTTTATCCTAGAACCATTTCAAAACATAGAAAAAACCACTAAGGCTTTTACTAAACGTACCTTAAAAAAAGTTTGAAATTATGTTCCGGGATCTCCGAGCCTCAGAATCACGTGCCGCTAGAGCGTGCGGCCTCAGAATAATTCCATATAATTTAAAAAATATATAACGAATTTCAGAGACATGACATATTATTAAAGTATATATAAATATTTGTAAGAAAATAAAAGTGAATGAATTATTAATGAAATAGGAGTAATTTATATAAGGAAAGGAACTTATATGACCATTTCACATCTATCATTTGAATTTTAACCAAACTATTAGAATAATAACTATCCTTTGAAAATTTAATACTAATATTTAGGTATCTTATAAAATGAGAATATGACATGTTTATATCATGATAAAAGTAAATAAATATGTTAAATGAGAAATTATGTGTTTATATTTTTATAAAACATTTTTATATTATTGTAATTTCAATAACAAAAAATAATGATTTAAATAGACGGATATATTCATAAAATGGGATTATAAATTAATATTATGTTTTATTGTAATATTAATATAATATTATTAGATAATAATTAATTTTTCCAAGTGACTAAAAATTTATAAAAATATCAATCTTTGTATTTTACAATTAAATGTTGATTTTAATTAAAAATTAAATTCTTCATATTTTGAAAAATATTCTCATAAAATGGAATTCATTTTCTGAATATGCATGTAAAAATATCATTAGAATGGTTTTTTATAAAATAGTTTATTTTCGATAACAGTGAAATATTCTAAAAACTATATCTAATGTTATTAGCATAACATATCAATTTTGAGTCATGTATAATGAATAAACCCACTAATAAAACCTCACATGCACAATTTAATATATATATTCAAAATAATTAATATTATGGTTAGTGTTTATCAAATATAATAATCAAATTAATATAATATTAAAAAACACATCTCTCTTCCCCTAATAAATACCACCCCTCGACACCACTTCTCTTCAAAACTACTATGCATTAGAGCATGCCAAATTTCAACTAATTTCAATTCCTAGTAATCTCCCAATGTCCTTTAATTAATAACCTCATCCAATGGTTATTCTAATGATCATTATTTGGTATAATGAAAAGAGTCCATTAAAGGGAGTTATAAAGACTAATCAAAATATCGTTAAAATTTATTCTTCTTCTAACAGAATCATAAAATATTAATCCCCTAATAAATTGTAATATAAATATATTAAATATAACATTGTTTTTTTAATATGGTTAATAAAAATATTATACAATCCCTTATTTTATTTCATAAAAGGAAACAATGTTCACAAAATGATTAGTTTACCTTCTCCATGAACAACTTACATTGTATTTTTATAACACCTTAATGTATGGTTATTGAAACTATATTATGGTTATCTATGATTATAAGAATTTCATTATTAAAAATTAAATATTTTTTTAATTTTTTTAATAAATTATTTAAATAAAACTAATCAAGTTCGTGATGGTTGGAAAAATAACTTAAATGAATAGACCACATAACCTTCTCATTTATATTAGATGAAAAATCCATATGTCAAAAAATGGATATTTGGGGACATTTAAAATATTTTAATTACATGAATACAAATTCATTTCATAACTTTTATTTTACTCTATTTTTATAAGAAGACTAATAATTATCCATAAGTGATCCGACCTTGGAAACGTGAAATGAACGAACTCAGAATAATGAAATTAAAAATTACATCTCATTGAAATTGTTATAATGGAAAAAATAAAATTATATTAAAAAACATATAGATATAATTTTTTATTAATTAAGTATTTGGAGAATAAAATTTTATTATTCTGAATGTTAAGTGCATTATCGAAAAAATTCGAGAACTTAAGGTAATGGATCTCTCCAAACCATCATGTTTTACTTAGGTTATAACCTTTTTCAATCTAGTAAAATTAACACTCTATTTTTTATAATGAAATGCTTCTATTTTATGTATATATTTATATTTTATATGTACCTAAATTATCCTATATTCCACTGACATTGTAATACATTATATGTGTTTATTTCTTAAATTTTATTATTTAAATCACCTCCGATTAATGGAGAGTTTTATATCCTTTAAAGTATTTATAGAAAACTCTTTTACAGTATTTATTCCCATTAATAATGTCAATAATTAAAGTAATATTTTATTTATAAACAATATATATTAACAGTTGTTTTCAAATAAAATGTCATATTTATTATTTTTTCAAAATAATTAATTGATTTTTTGAACCACCATTTTGAATGTTTCTTTCGATTCCCAATTCACTACAATTTCATATAATGTTTGTTTTCCAAATAAACACCATATTTTTAGTCTAATTATTTTTCAATTACATATTAACATCAAAGATATTTTATTCTTTCTTCTCTATAGATTCTTTATGAAGTCTCCTTTAATTTTCATATGATACAAGATTATGAAATCCATATACTTCTATGTGTAATTATTATATTTATGAAATGAATTTTATTTCTATTCGTGGAAAATGTAATCATTTACATGATATTATGGGAGTTCCAAGATAGTAGTTCATTTTTGGTTCACATTTATTTCTGATGATATTATGTGTATGGTTGTAGTAAGAAAATATAATCCATTATACTATTATTTCCACTATGTGATGTTTTATTGGTAGTTAGTCTTGACATATTCTTATATCATGTCATATATTTCTTCAATTTCTAATATTTCCATTATATTATGATTTAATGTTCTTTATGATACTCTACCATATAATTGTTGATGATCCTTATAGTTTATGATATCATGTTATGCCTTTTTTACTCATATGTTTTTCCACATTATCATGCTCATTACCATACTAGGATTTATTGCTCACCACTTTTATCTATGTATTCCTAAGGATATCCGATGTAATTTTAGCATCTTAAATATATTTTGAATATATTTTTTGATATTCAAATAAATATATTTTAATTTAGTTTAATTTTTTTGGTGAGCTTCATATTACAATTTCACAAGGACTAATGATCCTTGGTTTGTATTTATTGTATATTTATATTAAAAATTAAGTAACAATATGTCTACAATTCATGGGCCATAGAATCAACGCACAAACTTTTTTCCAATGTTTTAGCTTCATGAATTATTGAAACTATGAAATCTAATCATGTTAGCTAAGGGTTCTCAATGATCACCAATGATAACAAACCCTGAGAAAAATTTAGCCAGAGTAGAATAATGTTATTTTTACTATAGAGGTGGATAGGATAAATGATGTAGAGATAGGTACAGTAGATATTAATTCATTAATAGTGATAATATTATTTTATTATGATACTATACAATATTTCATATCAAACATCTTTTGATCAACTGCTCAAACACCACCACAAAAATGGTGATTATATTATCAGTGAAAACTTATAGTGGAGAAATTATCAAATATAATGCACATAAATATTACCTAATTTATATATATTGGATAAAACATATTTAAAACATATTAATAATAATGTTAGAATAATTAAATACTATTTTCAGATGGAATGGTTGGTTCAATATCATTTCCAAATTAACAACCATGAATAATAAATCACCTTCTATCTCCCAAAACCCTCTGATTATTTTAGTGTTTAATGAAAAGAATGCATCTCCTGATGAATATTATTTATAATTATTGTTATTATTTCCTTTTGAGATTAAATATCTAACTCAAATAGTTGAATAAATGGAGATACTCACTCTTGATGATCATGCCCATTATAGCGAATTATACATATGTATTCCCTAGAATATTGTCCGGTCTTACTCTTTTCCAAGAGGCCGAGTACATAATTGATCATATATATGAATCTATACCAATATCCAAGAAAATTATAGGGTTCCCTCAATTCAACTATATGAACTAATGATTAAATTAAAATAAAATCTAGATGCATGTTTTATATGATCGGTTGATTCACAATGAGGTGAACTAGTATTATTTTTCATAAATAAGGAATGTTCTATGTGTCTCAAATTAAATAATCATTAACTAAACAAGATCAGGATAATGAAAAAGCATCCTATTCCTCCAATTGAAAAAATTATTGATTAATTTTGTGGAATTAAATACTTCTCTATAGTGGAACTTTGTTTAGGATATCATCTGTTAATGGTGAAGAAGAAGGATAATCCCATGATGACCTGTTATACATGTTATATGCATTATGGGTTCACAATCATGTAATTTGGACTCATTAATGACCCATTGATCTTTATGGACATATTTAATAGAGTACTTATATATTAACTTAATAAATTTGGTATTTTATTTACATATCATATTCTTATATAATCTAAATGAAATGAGGAACATAACACACATTTCAATGTTATGATGAAGACATCGTGGAAGGTGAAGTTATATAAAAATTATATTAAATGTGTAATTTGGATGGGGAAAGTATCATTATTGGGGCATGTTATCACATGTATGTGAATATTTATAGAACCTATAGAGATTAAGAATATTAAGGCTATGGCTACACCATCATCTGTGATAGAGATATCTAGTTTCCAAATGTTTTCTAGGAACTATTTTCAATTTCTGAGAAACTTATCAAGATTGTCCAACCCACTAAACAAGATTACTTGAATGGGAATTAATATTGTCTCAATGATGTTAATGATAGGTTAACCACATCACATTTACTAAAAATTTCTACATTTATGCATAAAAATAGCTCTTATGTTCTGTATAGATACATATTTATAATGTGATCACTTATTCATTAAGATATTTTATGTTTCATGAATATAATTATTTGAACCATTATATTGATATGGTCATATTAATCCTAATTTTAAAAATATTGAGTCATTTTATCCCTTATGTTTAGTTTTCTATACATACATATCACTAGAGTCTAAAATATATATCCACACAAATAGATCTCAACATGAACCAATAAATAAGGTTAGAGAAGATCAATGTTTTTGATTTCCCAATAAACTATCATCACTCAATGGAATATAATGTGGTATAATCTCTATGTATAAATGATCCAACAACCCTATAAATAATGTTTATTGAAAATGATCAGATCATTTATGACATGTAATGTATAGGTATGGAAATACTGAAAATAAAACAACATCTTAAAATTTATAAATGATTTATCATCCATAATTACTTATGAAACTTTAATGGTATGATACATAGATACAAAATAATGTGGATCCCAGGGGGGAGGTAAAAGACGCTGAGTTCAAGGTTAATGATGATGAACAAGTGCGATTTTGGAAATGAATTTTTATTCTAGTAGATCTAGAGATAAATAAAGATATACTGAATGATTCTCATAGCTCTATATTTTCCATTCACCTGTGATACATGAATATATATGTAAATATATATGTGATAACACTATTGGTCATAAAATATAATGAATAAAAATTTAGTATATACATGAAAGTGGATAGTGTGAGAGAAAGTGAAATCTGTGATAAAAATGCCCAATATTATTATTCAACCATTTCCCATACATACATTGAAATTAAAAAACATCTCTATAGTTTTTTTCAGGGTTCCTCGGGAGAAATAAAAAGGGGAATATAACATATGTGTTGGGGCTATTCATGTTACAATGATTACTTAAAACACTGAAATTCTAGAAGTATTTTCACTTGATCACCATTCAAAAATATAAATTATAAATGTTTTGAGATTATATGGAGAACCACTATCGATTATATCTAATAGAAATATTAGGCTCATCTCTACATTTTTAATGAGTCTTTATAATTATCTAAACACTAATTTTAACACAACCATGACCTATATTAACCTGATAGATGGAAAATTTGAATGGAAAACCTAGAAACATGAAGGATATATTGAGGTATTTCTGTATAGATATCAAGGGAGGCGTGGACTAACATCATCCTCTAGCCAAGTTCTATTACAATAAAAATTTATACTAAAAGGAAAAAATGGCTCCATATTATTCCATATATGGTATGATATGTAGTACACATTTATGCTCAGATGATGTTGGTGAACATAATTTTCTAGGATCTTTGATGATGGAAGAAATGGAGAAACATGTCGAGTCCATTAAAAAAATATCAATGATGTGAAAATTCAATAGATGATTTTTGTTGATAACCATCAACGAGGCCTACAGTTTGGGTTTAGAAATAATGTTTCTATTTATATATATGTGTGGAAGAGGAACATGATATTTTGGGATGAAGGGAAATATATGTCTGATATATACTGGATAATTTGAGATTATTGATTATTCCACAATTGTTTTATATCAAATGGATCTCCCACAAAACCTATCCAATATTTTGGTTTTTTTTGACATATTTCTCTTAAGGATGTACCTATCATATCAATCACATTTACTAAATTAAGACATGGTATAGTTAGTTAATTTCCTATATTATGAGGATTAGTTGGTTATAATCTTAGAACACATATAAAATTTAATGTTCTATAAGACAACTCAACCTATCAATGTACTTTGGAGAAATCGTATGTATAAATTGGAAATTCGGGAACCTAAAGAGACCATGAAATAAATTTACCCTCATGTCTTTCTAGATTAGTTAATAAAATTATGTTTCTAGGATAAATATTCTTAATGGGGTGGAAAATTTAATTACCTGAGATATTAATAATTATTTAACCTTAATAAATATTTTTTTTCATTATATTATCTTATATGAAACAATGGAATAAAGGAAGATATCATGAAACATTAATAAAATTAAATTATTCAAGTTGACCATTATAGATATGATACTAGAAAGATCAAAAATTAGAGACAATATGTTATATTAATATATATAAATTATATTTGTAATTATAATACTAAAAAATTTACAATATTTTTGGATTTTTTAAATCATTATTAGCATAATTAGAATATTTGTGTTTTTAATAGAATAATTGATTTTTTGATGAATATGAAAAATAAAAATTTTGCAAAAAATTATAAATTGTGAAATACAATAATGAATGTAATGTATATCAAACAATTATTATATAAAAAATACATATTATATGTATTTAAAAATACTATGTTGAACTTCTAAATCAAATATATTACAGTTTCAGAACTTAATTAATATTTAAAAATAAAACATATTTTTATATGCATAAAAAAACACACTTTATCACTACTAGTAATTAAATAGAAATAAATATTTTGAATATTATATTATCATAAAAATAATATTTATAATTTTAATTTTAATTTTTAGGCATAATGTCAATATTAGTCTTATTACTATTAATTACCGCGATGATAGTAAAAAATTTTCAAATATTTTTCATATCATGTAGTATTTATTTAATAAATACAATTTGTCTAAATTATAGAATGACTATAAAATTATTTTTAAACAAATATATAAGTATAATATTACTCATTATATTGGTAACAAATACAAAGTAAAATTAAGAAACACAAAATAGTTAAATGCTTTTCTACAAAATATAAATTCATATATTATATATTTTAATTTAATGGTGATCTTGACATATTTATAAAAATAATTATATAAATTTTATATTAAATTAAAATTCATATTATAAAAAAAATCAGGTCTTACCATATATTTTTAAATAAAATATAAAACACTGTTAAAATTCTAGTTACAAGGTAAAAATAAAAATTTAAAATTATAAAATCATATATAAAAATGACTAGAAACATATTCAAAACATGACTTTAACATATTTTATGTGGATTAATTGAAAAATGTGACCCCCACGATCCATTATTATCAATAATTAGATTCATTGACCATGAAATATCATAATTTTATCAATAAATATTAAAGGGTATTCCCCAAAGATCAGTTTTCTTCACTTATAAAAGTGGATCACTGAAACACCTCAACAGTAACGCTTAAAATATGAATTTATAGTAAAAATAATCAAAAAATAACTCTAAAATAATTCCATTTTTAAAATTTAACCCCCTGGTCCTATTTTTTCTCTTAAGGCCCTCACTTTTATCGTATTTTGGTAGAGAAGATAAAGTTTCCAACATAGGTATTACCATATTTCTGACTTTTTCTCCATAATTATTCTCTTACATATATATTATTTCAAAATAAATATAATTTAATTAGTAACATTATTATATTTATATGTTATTATATTAATTTTATAACCCTTATTTATTCCATTCCATCCAATAAGAAGAACAAAATTGTTGTCAGGGTGTTGCGGTGACTACGACCTTAACAAAGAGACATCCAATATTTTTGAACAATGAAATTCATGGATGATCAAAAGTATGTAACGGATAAATAAATAATATATATAACATTAATTTTATTCCTAAATGATAAATTTTCATTTACTTTATTTTCCTCTTTTTTGTTGAGAAATGGAAACATTAATCATTTGTACATGCAAACTATCACCTCCATGGTCAATGAGTTTCATTTAACATCACCACCAATCGTGTATGAATATAGAAAAGTATTTATTATATAAAAATTATTTCCAAGATAGTATATAAATTTTGGGTATTATGAATCTATTTTACCATAACATCTACTATGTTCACCATACATATGAACTCACAAAACAATTTAATGAAAATAATCATGTAAGAGAAGCACACAAGAAATATATATTTTTTTAAAATAAAAGATTATAGTTTGATGAAAATGGAATATTAAATATACATGAATAATGTTATTATGTAAGTATTTAATAAATTTAATTTAGTTATTATGTATTTTAAGCGCATGCATAAAATGAATCTGTAACCCAATGAAAGGGATCTTCCACACCTCCTTCATGGCATCTCAGTTACATGTTTTATTTTATATTATCCATGTTTACAATATTATTATAATTTAAATATTAAATATTTATATATTTTTATAAAATATAATCCTATTTAAATATCTAATTAATTTTTGGTGTTATAAGTGTCTTTAGTTAAATTTGAAATCATGAATTTTATATAAATCATGTTTATGAGAACCTTCATATTTCCTGACACATGCCAAGAATTATCCCCCAAAATGGTTTTTGACTATGAATAGGTTCTAAAAACCTTATATGATTATTGATAAACCAATTGTTTCAATTTTTGATTTATATAAAACAATATGGTCTTTCCATATTTAAAAAAACATGTTTTATATATTAAATAAATATTCACATGAGTGGAAAAATTTTATTATTTCTTCCCCTATAAAATTATGATGAAATATATATATTTTTAATCAATGATTAAGATCTATGTTTCAATTTAAAATATCAAAATACAAATTAATTAATTCATTATTATCATATGAAACCATATGATTTATCCTTCACTTATTGAATTAAAATTTTGAAACCCACTTCATTGTCATGGGTTTGAGCATTCTTATTATTTATGAATCATTTATTTTCAACATTTAGAATGTATTTATATGATTTTTATTTGTTTCATGTTAGTAATAGGAATTAAATGTCCCTATAATTAAATTTTTAATGATTTATATCTCATGTGATGTTATGTAAGGGATTAGAGAGTGAAGCTAATCCATCGTGGGACTTTGTCTACTTTGTTTATGATAATTCAGAGTGAACCTAATCCATAATAGAAAATTTACGAAATTATTTTTATTTTCAAGGGAGTAAAACTCTAATTTTGTTTATTATATCATATTTTATGATTTCCTAACATTTACATGATCTTATCCTATCATCTCTTTATTAAATTCCCTGATGATAATCATCATCCTCTTTATGATATCATGTTATATATCTTAACACTGGTGTTATGCTTCATTTCCATGTTTATTAACTTAATGGGATTGATAACTCACCATTTTTCCTTATGTGATTCCCAAGGATATACTATGTAGTTTTTCAATATTTATTAGTGTTAGTTTTAATATTTAGAGTCTGGAATAAAGATAAATTTTTTAAATTGAAGATAATGTATTTGAATTATTAATCATAAAAAACACTAATACTCTAGATCATTTGATTTTATTTATTGGAAATGTATATCATTAATTATAAATTATTAGGCATGGGTGTCCATAAAGTGAGTCCAACCTTATTGAGTATGTATTTTTCTAACTAATGATAGAGTTACACAGCATGTGTCATATGAGGAATGGTTTCATTACAATTATATACATTCAAACTCATCATTCATATTGATTTATAAGTATATCTTACAATTTTAATAAGTAAAAAATTTAATTCCAGTACAAAAAAGGATTATAAGATTAACTCATGTGGTTTAAAAGAGGAATAAATATTATTTTGGAATGTTAATAGATAATGGGTATATAATAGATTCAAACATAATACCTAGTTGCCACTAGATGTCTCGTGTTTGACACCAAAATTTTAATTGGTTCACTGAGGTGATTTAAATAGGGAAATTGTAAGATATCTTCATAGATTATTTAACCAAATAAATAATTACTTTATAAATATTCCATTATTCTTAATCAATAGTTATCGTACTCTGGTTCTCCTATGTTTTCATATATTTGAAGGTGAATACATTATCTTCATGTATTGATTATTATAATAATCTATTTCAAGATATCAACTTTTATAATCATTTGTTCTCAAAATCTCTTACATCTCATTGTGTGATAAGGTTATTCCAAAATATATTATCTCTATTTATTCTTAATTTTTTCATCATGTGCCCATTATTATTTTGCAGTCTAATGGGACATGACATGGAATGCTATTTAGTAGGTGGAATATTTACACATACATAAAATTATTAAATTTTTTTAGTTTGTAATAATGTTGGTAGAGTGATAATAATTTGAATATGAATCAAAAATTACACACAAATGATTTATATAACTAAATTTATTATAAATTTGATTTGATTGAGTTTCTTATATTTCATGTATTGTGTTAGCCAGTGTATCATAAGAAATATTAAAATATTTCCTATAGGGTATTGTTGTTCATGAAATGTATATTGAGTCCAAATTTTCTAATGATATTAGTAACATACATTTTTTTTAAATTAGTATACAATAAAATTATTCCATTTATTATGTGACTAATGGTTTATTTGAATAGATGTTTTTTTCCTGAATTCCACATGGGGTTATAGTGTAATTTTGAGGTGTTGGTGGGACAACCTTCACTTAATACACATATAACCACTTCTTTTATATGTATCTTTGAATGGGGTTTATTCATAGAAACTGAAACACCCAATGGTTCCCATATTTGTGATGATTCAAGGACCTTCTTTATAAAGGCATGCACTAATTGGGGTACTTGGAAAAAGATACTTATGAGCTGACATGGATGAGAGGATGGGTGTTTGAGATTATCACGCACTTTTTGGAAATCTTTTTTCTTATCTACAACCTCTATTATATATTAGTCAAATGACGGGGAATCATTCATTAATTCCTAAGTATAATGTAGGTCATCCTTAAATTACCAATCAATTATTTGAATGAATGGATTCAAAATCATCGGTATGTATTTGAGGATGTTCATAGATTAAGATATCTATATGTATCATAGTTTATCCATCAATGGAACCCTTTTATGAAATGATTAAGATATCTTATATCATTTATTATTATGAAATTGGGTTTGATCCACATAGTGGGGTGCTATAGAGTGTGATATCATCAAAAGAGACTGGATTTGTCTTGATGTTTGTATTAGGCCCATAAGATAGGATTCATATGTATCCTTATGAATGGATTCAGAACCCATATAGATCAGTGCCACATAATGGTACGCATCATACCTTTTATGGTCATGGTTCATGGACCAAAACATGTAGTTTAACATCATACGACAAGGATGTATGGGTGAATAGTTCCTAGTCAACGTTTAGTATAGGACTTATGGTGGTGTATACCCAAGGACCTAGAATAGATATATTCTCCCAATATGGATTACACCATACTAGGAGTTTGGGCCATAGAGAATTATGGTAGATTTTTGGGATTTGTATTTTCACCTTAAGGATGCTTATTATGTATCCAATTTAACAAGAATCAAATCCTACATCCTTCAGTTGTGAGTAATCATGCCTATGGTGGCCATCTGAGGGTTTTTCTCCTGATGAATTTTTCCCCTAGAGATGATTGATTTGATTATTATACCAAATAGTTTTCCATGTTGTTTGATGTATGTATTTAAATATCCACACTAATAGATGATGTATTAGGAATACGAGAGGATAATCCAGAAAAAGATTCTCTATCGAGACATGCATCTATCCGTATGGGGGTTAGGATCACCTCTAAACTCTATTCGTATGTGATTCGTGGTCTTCATTGAGAAAAAACTGAATTTAAAGAAAGTGAATGGGATTACTCTTGGAGGTATTTCCTTGTGATTGGTTCTTGGATAAGATAAGAGTATAGGAAACTACACCTCAATGGGATTGGAAAGTGTGACCCCCCCAATTGGAACTAGAGGTCCCTAGTCTTAGAGAAAACTAGGGAAGGACATAGTCTTAACCATAGTATATGAGACCAATATATCCCTCACACTCTCCCCTAGGTTAGGGTTCTTATGAAAAATGGAATGCATGTCTGTATGTACCCTAAGGACCCTAAAATCTAGGTTGTATAAGTTAGGGACACCTATGATTGATGGAATGAATATCAGAATGAGAGATAAATAGATGAATATCTTTATATGGTTTTATAATCCTAGCAACATAGGTGAAGGATTTTATTTGGTCCCCCTCAAAAGAGGGATCCAAGTGAAGGGCATCCGTACAATTGGTTTCTTGAATAAGGGTATAGAAGTCGTCTCGTATAGGTCAGGGTTTGGATAGTAGGAGGAGATTCACATAGAAACTAAGAGGATCTAAAATTTATTCTTTCTGGGGTGTAGGCCTATGCGAGGTGAATATACCATGGGATATGGGTCACCATAGTGAATACTTTTTTATAGTTATTGATCTAGGAACCAAGGGTCACCTATGTCTCCATAGAAGGATCTCTTTTAGGTTATGGGAATGTTAAATAAACTTCATGAGAGTGGTTTTAAACTGGATGGAAAGGGTCCCTCATAATGGTCTCTTTTGTTTCAGACCCTAGAGGCACCCTAATCCCACTATCCCTTTTAAACCCTTCATCTCTTGGGTTTTTTAAAGAAACCTAATGGATTTTTTAGGACCCAAGTGAAGGGGATATATGACTAGAGCATGGAGGATTAATCCAATTTTTCATCCATTAAAATGAGGAACCATAGTATACTATTTATAGAAAAATATGGGCCACTCATCATAAAATTTATCCCTCTTAGGTACCTAACATAGGTACTCAACACATGTACTTTATGTAGGGGTGTGTGGTTCTTTCATTCCATGTAGGAGGTCCTTCGCCAAAATTCTGGGGCAGAGTGTTGGTACACACAATCCAATTTAGTAAAGATTCATTGATCCTTCCAATGTATATTCATTTATTTGATACATAGGTTACCCTTCACAATCATTTCATCTTGTGTGAAAAAATAGTATAAATATAACTCCCCCACCTCAGGATTGGATATTATCAGAAGAAGAGGGTCTAGTGTTGTGGTGGATGGAAGAATAGATTCTGATGTTTTAACAGGAAAACCATGTAGGTTTTCTATATAGGCCATCTGCATGTGTCCGGTGGGTTGGTTTGATGTTCAAGTATAGTTCTTATCCTGATGTGTAGACCAAAAGTGTCTATAAATACCATTTACACCCAACAAAATTTTTCCTCCAATGTTCATTCCCTTTTCTCCCCTCATACAGATGATATGTGTTGCCTTACAAGTATTTTCATTTCCATAGGTGTTCTCTAGGACTTCCATAGGAATGTACATAGTATAAAAATTTGAGTGACCTACCTGCACAGAACAACATTGTTGAGGAGCCTGTGTGAGGCATCTAGTCAAGGGGCCTATATTAGGATCATGGATGAGGGGCCTATCTAAGGCACCTAATCGAGGGGCCAGTGTGATGGACCTTCTTTTACCCAAAATTCGTTGAAATTTTAATATGAATATTTCTACCATAATGAAAAATATCATTCTTTTCTTATTGATTTTCAATGGTATACCTAATGGATTCTCAATAACATGGTACTTTTTAGGTCATAGATTTGATCATAGATGTGGAGCTAGATAAATATGACATGTGTGATTACACTCTCTAGAATTTGGATAAGCACTTCAGACAGTATCAGCACAGGTATCCTCAAAGTGACTATATATCTCTGTATGATCATGTAATTCTGATAGAGGAACTCAGTCTAAATTTTAATAATTACTTATAAAATTCTTCGTTCATAGAAAATATCAATTGTCCCACCACCAAGATATCCTCCAAATGTATCTATATAAAGGAATGAATGATTCCTATTGTACGTTTCATGTATCACATCCTCTACACCCTAGATCTGAAGTCTCACACACATTAATTGAAACCTCACAACTATTATTCAACATTTCAAACTTCATAGATAAATCTGTCATAAGTATGGAAGGATAACTTGTACATCCTTTCTGGAGGGGGCTTTGTGATTCAATTGATGTGGGAATATTTGGTGCACCAGACCTATGTAGAGTTTTACAAGGAGATGCAATAAGTCATCATTTATGAGTATTTTTGGCTAGGTAAAACATATTTGAACATGAATCCTAATATCATCCTTTAAATTCTAATCTTATGGATTCCTCATTCAAATTATTTCCATCTAATGCATGGAAAAGTCAGAATTAGACATTGGGATGACTATATGCTTTTTAGAGCACCTATTCTCCAAGATATGTATGAAGAGATTATCCCACTAAAGGTAGTGTGGGATGATTTCAAAAGGACACCCGATTTGGCCATGATATTTTAAAGGTTTCATTGAAGGTGAAGATGAAATATCATCTCCCAAGGGGGTACATTCATCCCAACATGTGTAGGAAGTACATTCTCAATCCATAAGAACACAATCCCATTTTCAAGAACCCTACAACATACCCCACCATAGAAAATTAGATCACTCCAGGAAATATTTGGCATACATTGGTGCATATACAGTATACCCATTGAGATTACAAGGTCAATTCTAGGTATTATTTATGGAACCATGTTGAAGGATACCTTACGAGGTGGAAATGTATCTTCCTCCTAGACATCTATGAATCCAATAGTGTCATGAGACAATAGAAATTTTATATAGAAGGCAAACTGGTAGAGGGAAGCCATATTGGTTTGAATTTCCCTATCCTGGTTAGGATCTACTAGTGTTTGTTTCATGAGTACACTAGGAAATCCCCATTTTCAATTGTAGGGCCATTTCAAGTGTTGTGGGGGTGGATCACACCATACATCAATTCATATGCTGCCCAAGGATAGTTTACCACATTTTTAAGGATATTACTATAATTTAGTCATTATCCCTGAACTATGATGAAGTCTTGAAGATTATTAAAATATCAAGAGAGTTTAACTTCTTCGTATATTGTGAATGATTTTCCAGAACATTCACTAATGATAGAAAAGCTAACAATGATAATAAGGTATACATGATTGAATTCATAGACAATTTCCTAGAGTCCCACATTGATAGAGATATAATTTGTGAGGCATATGGTTCATATTGATTTACCTACAAATTTAGGTGTCTACAATATTTAAGAGTCTCTCCCCCCACATGTTCCACTTGAGAAACATCTAATGGTTGCCCAAAAATTCTGGATCCTGATGATTAAAGAGGTTCCCTAATTGTCAATGAAGCTATGTATGTTGGGTGAACTGATTGGGATAAAATCAAGATATTCTGTTTCATAGATTTACTCATACCCACAAGGGGTATTAACAAAAGGAATTCCTTGGGTAATATCTAGGAAGACTTCATGTCGTGGGAAATGTGTCAGAAAGGTCCAAAATAAAGGTGAAGATTTTGATTCTCTAAATTCTTCATGATGATCATGAGAGAATCCTATTATCCATTTCATGGTTGGGGAAAACATGTCCTCGTAGCCAAGGTAGTTCAATCATCATCATTAAGAGGAGACTCGGTTTTTGGTCACTTGGTCCTCTGTGAGAGCAGAGATTCTTGAAAGGGCTTCAATGTTAAGGGACTCCAAGCTATCCTTATAGTCAGCCACATTAACAAGAGATTATCTGGGACACCAAGCAATCCATGCCTATAAAGGCATAACTTAAGACATTATATACATGTCGGTATTCTGCCATGATAGTGTACGTATCATGAGATTAGAAGATATCTGAGAAACCTCCAATATCCATGTTGTCAATAATTTTACTGAGGTGGGAAAATAAATTTTTGAACTTTAAATATTGATATATAAAAATGATGATCGTATCTCAGCCACAAAGCAATTATATAACATATTTGATTGAGGAAAAATTCAAGCGATGTCATGTGACACCAAAGAGGAATGGGAAGACTAAGTCAAATATGATGATACATTTCTCTTTTATCTCTTTTCTTTTTCATATTTCATACACCATAATTAATTTTTAGGGGATCTTTCTCATTGTTTGGTTGAGATATAGTAGAATAAAACGAAGAAAGGAACTCAGTTCACCAAAATATGGGCCCACGGATACCCCTATTGGGGTAGTGACTTAGTAATATATAGCTCTCAAACAATATATAGATCAATGGAAAATTATGGATGAAATTATGGGAGGATATTCTAAACCACCACTTATAGTGCTTGTAACTAATAAGACTGATACAAGATCATTTACATCTCAGGAGAAGAATAAATGAAAAAAACTAAGATGTTTTCAATGTTAATGTAACAATTTAAGTAATTGTTCTGCCATTTTATATCATGACTTGCTCGACAAACACTTGATTCTAATTTCATCTTACTGGATCTACATCAATTTCATCCCTTGAGGAGTTCATTGCTGATACCTTTAGGATTGAGGGGTACATTTTAGTGGAGGCTCATCCTAATGTGAATACATCCATCACCTTCAAATATTATGTTCCAAGAGATGAATCCATGTATTCCCCTATTATTGTAGAGAGAGAATATGGCCATGGAAATTTCAAATATATATCATAATGTTTCATGTTATTACAACTAAATGTAATCCTCCTGATATCTCAGATCATACATATACACTAAAAGACCATACAAAAACTACCAATAGCCAAATTTTTACCTTATAAGGGGTTTCAATGGATCCTAGATGGTCTCACGAATGTGTTGATGTTGATCCTAACCCTATGGGGTTTGACAATATTGTGTCTTCCAAGAAGTGGGAATAGATAGTCTACAATGATACCCCTACCGGTGAGGATTCCCTGAGATGTGTGGGTTTATATAATTAAACAAAAGATGAATTTATAGATGTTGAGTAAATGTTAAAAATAATCAACATTCCCACCTTTTTGGAAGAGTTTTCGGAGTTAATAGGTTATCACACAGAAATGAGTTATCTCCTTCATGAATTTTTCAAATATATTCTACCTATATTTTTTTTATGTCTCACGTCATATATAGACCTATAATTATTTTTTCTATATAGAACATAAGAATTGAAATTCATGAATGAGGAGTCCGTGTCTACAATAATCCTATTGTTGAGGGAGTGATGGAAAAAAATCCTAACGTGGGAGATCCTCAGGTTTCCTAAAAGCCAGTCTCTAGGATAATCTAGAAGGATGATTCTTTTCAAGAGGTTCTTATTTCAGAAACAGTGACTGGGATTAACAAAGAGGTATTAATCCAGAATGATGATCTAATTAATGGTGATTGTTATCAACTACGTAGGATTCTTCACTTCCTTCTCTTTCTGTTAACCCTATGATATTGGTAGGGGTGCCTCCTATTATTAAATTTCATCTACTGCTATGGTCGAGAATGAAGTGGGGGATTCTATTCCAGTATGTTCAATACTAGTAGTTGAAAACGAGTTTTTCTTGGAGGGAGTTTAAAAGGGTCACTCATTGAGTTCACTAATCCCATAATTCATATCTCCCTCTGAGAGAGGCTTTGAATTTGAATTTGATACATAATATTTTCTATGCAGTATAAGCTATATCATTTGGAGACACAAATGGAAGATAGTCCCAAATATGCCTCTTGAATACCTTCATCAGGATTTAATTTAAGTAAGACCCCATTTTCATTTTAGTTTATAGAAAATTGTTTACCTCATGATTCACCATTATATAAAGTCAATAATCTAGAAAAAGGAAGACAAACAATGGTCATAGTGGGCGGATGAATAGTTTGTAGGCCAGCTTTCTGATCTCTAGGCTATTGTGTCCTAGCTGAAGAAGACTCATGTCATAGAGGTGAAGGAACATCAGCACTATCTTGATGAAAAATATCATGAAATGTTACACATTAATGAAGAACTAAATTCCATATAAGAATATATTTTCCAAATCCACCATTCCATGATGTGGGTCTTAGATAAAGGATTGGATATTGTGGCATTATAGAAAGATAAGATTCAACATGATTAAGAATATATTCCTACATAACTATATAAGATCTAGAAAACTAAAGAAAATAATTAACCTACATTTCAACATATCAAGGCCTATGTTGAAGAACATTGTTTCATAGTTCCTTGAAACGTTTGTTCTAGTTTAATAATCACTGATTCCAGGTGGTTTCCATTTAGTTTATTCATGGAACCAGAAACATCCAACAAATATTTATCCAAAAGGGACCTTCATTCCAAATGCGTGCATTCATGAATTTTTAACATTACGATACTAAAAACATTCTTTGTTCGAGAGGATGGTAGGTCTGACTCATCACACCCTTTTATGGGGAATTATTTTCTACTCCAGGATACTCTTAATTAATTTGAGATATTTTCACGAATACTTATTAATTCACAAAGTATAACAAAGGTTCCCTTTGGAATTTAAAATCACTTATTAACATGTGTGAATTTAGAATCATCTGTATATATTCAAGGTTCCCTATCAATGGTATCATCTCATATACTATTTAAATATTCTTTTAATCATCGTTATGATGATACTGGTTTTTTAAACCACTCAGTGGGGAACTCTGGAATTTATTGTCATCCATGGAGATGATGTTTTTTTGATATTAGGATCATACCCATAAATTGGATGAACTACATATACTTGTGAAAGAAATCATATCCCTTGTCGTTCGGTGACACTTAATGGGAAAAATCGTACCTTTTGAAGTCATGTGATAATAACCTAACCATACATTTTAATGTCATGCGGTAAGGACATATAAGAGAAAGGTTCTTAGTCAAAGTTGGGTGTGGGACATATACCTAAGCAGCCCATGGTACTTGGAAATAATATGGGTTTCCAAGTAATATTATACCTTTTTTGGAATATGGCCCAAGGAGAACATGGTTGATTTGAAGTGTTGGGTTTGAACCTCAAGAAGGCTCCCTACGTATCCCATTTGGATTCGAATAAAAGCCCACTTCGTTCGATGGGTCTCATAGGAGAGTAGAGTCCTTTTAAGGAAATTATTTGTGATTACTTCCTAAAAAGGATGCCTCGATGATTTTTGGGGATTAATTTTGGGATTATTCCTAAGTAAGATGCCAAAATTAATGGAATTGAATTTGGATTCTTGAATAAGATATGAAATGAGATCGAGCCCCAATGAAGGCTTTCTATGTATCCCAATTATAGTTGGAATCACATTTCTTGTAGTTCATTCCTTGTGTTGGGGCTTATGCATAAGATCTACCCATTGGATGGGACATGATTGGGTGAAACCTTTTGAGAGGGCACCCTTTTGGTATCGGGACTCCAATCCAGTCCAATGGCCCAAAGTCCTTAAATGTTTTTTATTATTAATAATAAAACATCATTTAAGGGATGTAGGGGGAACCCCGAAATCATAGAAATAATAAAAATCACAACCCGAAGGTGGAAAAATAAACTCGGACTAAAAACTTGGAACTATCCCTCCCCAATGTATGAATCTTGATGTAGCTCGGCACCATTACTCGGGCCTCCATGTAGGAATCCTATGTATCCTATTTTGAAAAAGAATTAGAGTTCTTGTAGTTAAATATTCTTTTGAAAATGTTGTGATCATGAAAATTCTCTAATCCTGTGTGAGTCATTCTCAGTGTGAGAAACTAAGGAATTCCCAAAATTCAATAAAGGCACCCATACTTTTCCTCCTCTACTAATGGAAGAGGGAACGCCAATGACGATGGCGATGGATGAGGGTGAGGTGACCTAGGAAAAGGGCGAGGCGATGAGCCTTCCCTATATTCACTTTACATTAGAAAAAGGACCAATGTACGGAAGGAGTGAAGGTGAAAGAAGTAGAGAGGAGTAATACTGCAACCTCCTACTTGAAAGGTTAGGGGCTTACACCAGGATGGAGGCCCAGGTGGATCTCATTAGGGGAGGTATACTTTTTCATTGCTTGCATGGAAAAACAAGTGTAAACTGTACCTTCCCTACCAAAGACCTGACCTTCTGGGTTTTAGAGATGGGAAGGGGGGTTCTGAACCCAAACCCTAATCCTTCAAACCAGAAACATCCCAACATTGTTCCTGGGAGAAAGGTCCATGTGATTTCAGATATACAAACCCACAAACACTCTATGAACCCCAAACCGATTGTGAAACAAATGTGGGAAACCTATGACTGTGGATATATGAACCCAAATAGAAGTCACACTGAGGTGAATTTACGTTTGATAAATCAGGAGGTTTTGGTGGAGGTCTCAACAGAATCCCTTTAAGAAAAAGGATCCAATTAAGAAGAAGCCTTACCATTAATGGCTTTGAGGAGGGATTTATGTCCTATAGACTGAAGAGAGTAGGTGAATCAAAGAGGGGAACCCATGTAGATACTGGGGGCGCATGTATGGGCGTGCACACAGACTTAGGCGACATGAAGTTCACTTAATTGACAAAAAACCAAGTTGTTAATAATTGGGTGAGACTTGACTCAAGCCTTTAAGAGTATTCATAAGTATACCCAGAAGTGGGGAGCTCAAGTTCCAGTGAGAGGAATAGGTGGCACACAGGTGTTTTTGATTTAGGGAGGTTGGCCACTTTAGGCGCACAAATTTTATGGATTTAAAACACTAAAAAGACTTATGTCATATGGGCACCCTTCAATTCCTCTACTTTAGGTATTAAAGAACTACCTTGAATGTTTCGGAAGACATGGGGGGCACTATGGTGATAAGAGTAGCAATTTGGATTTAGGGAAATTCGTCAATACAAATGAAGCACCAAAGGGTCTATTTATAGGAAAAAATAGGGCCCTGGGTGAAAAGAGTTTGGTTGCGCAAATGGGTTGCATTCCAACTATGTGGAACACAAGTGGCAACACACAGGATGGGTGGAGACCAAGTAATCTTTCACTCTGTCAGTGATTTGGCCTAACAGGGGTTCCACTTTGAGGACTTATCTAAAATAATACCTTCATTCAGCTTCAGTACGACGGTGCACAGGTGTTTTTAGGCAGGTAGCTTGGGTGCCTCCTTGAGGACTTGACCAAATTTATTTTCCCACACCATAGGGGTTTCACCCCTGCACCCCTACTTTAGATCTGTGCTAGGCTGTAGTCCCCGCCCTTTGGCCCGGTTTTTTCACTACCACCACTGACCCCTATGAAAAATGCAAAGTCACACCGTGAAAATTTTGAGCCCAGTTGAGGAAATTTTGTGGAAAGGTGAATGAAAGACATTTCATGGTGTCCATAAAATCTTCCCTTATAATTTTATTCATTAAAAAAATCATATTCTATGGTAAAAGTAGGTAAATTTGACACATTCAAACATTTCTTGGTTTGATTTAGAGCTACTTCAGGTTTGGGAGGATGCTTTAATTTTTTACTAATCTATGGGGCCTAACGAGAATAGTTTTATTTTTTCTAGGGTTATACAGACAACCCCCCAAAACATTGTATCTTTTGACTTTTTATTTCTCAATTTTACATAAACCATAGAAAAACCTACTTTTAGTGAGCTGGGAATCGATTTGTTTTTCAGATTTCCCTACACAGGTTTCTAATCTGTGGAGTAAAATTTCTCTTATTGTTGGAAGTTTAGAGACATGAATGTTGGACTAGAAAGGGCTAGTATTTTAAGGTCGAATAGCTTTGACCATAGATTTTGAAATTAGATCCAAAACATGGCTCAGTAGCTAGGAATATCTCTAATATTCTTTGAATTATTTCAAGGGGAATCTTGAGTCATGCTTTTTATGGGTATAAAATCTAAAACATGTATAAAAATAAAGGAGCTCTCTTCTAGGAATGAAGTTACCATTATTTGACAAACCTGTTATGGGGGTTGTATTATGTAGGGCCAAATATGGAATTAGTTTCATAGACAAATAGTGACATCTATTCACTGACATGCCTGTAATGTAGGCCAATTTTAAGCAAGGCCTCTGGGGGCACGTACTATATATTCAACCAAAATAGATATTAGAAATTTAACATTTTACTATTGTTAGATAAGGGAAATTAATATTTGTGTGACTCAAGACCACAATGTGTGGTTTTTATAAGGAAATGGTTTTTAAGAATAAAGGGTTATCTATGAAGATATATATCATGAATAAGAAAAACACTTCTACACAAATATGGTGCATGTGGAATGTTTAAAATTTTTCCGAAAGGGGAATTTCTAATTTCAAGCTATGTAGTTTTAAGTCATGAAGTTAGGACAATGTACTGTGTAGTTTTATGTCATGTAGTGAGGAGATTTTATTGTATAGTTTTAAGTCATGTTGTGAGGACATTGTGGAGCTTTAATTTATGGTCTATAGATTTTACCAAAGGTTTGAAAGTCTCACAATTTCTTGGTAATTTGTTTTGAAACATACTACCATATTCAAGCATGGAAGGGATAAATTGTAATATGTGATTTGAAAATCTCTATATCTGAAAAATGATATCAAAATAAGGTATAAGAGTCATTATATGAAGTCTTTCTAATGAACATATTTAACATTATTTGACAAACCTGTTATGGGGGTTTTATTATGTAGGGCTAGTTAGGGAATATGTTTTATATCCAAATAGTGGAATCCTTTGACTGACAGACCTATTATTTAGGCAACTTATTTAAGGCCCCCTAAGGGCACGCAATGCATAATCACGAAAAAGAGCTCTCACAATTTTGAAATTCAATTTCTAAAAGCTGAATAAGGTTTATGGAGATTCAAATTTTCCAAAGCATGGAATTTGGTTTATGAATAAAGGTACATAAATATGGAGAGAGTATTTCCAATAATGATTTCCAAAGAATTGGAGGAATATGATTTCTACGAAGCTTTGACCCAAATGTCGGAAGTATAGTGTTTGTAGTTTTAGGTCATATAAATAGGACCAAAAAATGGAAACAAAATATGATATATGTTCAAGTGATCCATGGAAATTCCATATTGATTTGAACACATAGAAAGTGAAATGTGTAAACCATGGCCTTGAAGTCTTTCATATTTAGAGAAAGGTAATGGGAAAAATATACATGAATGAATTCTTTATAATATAGATTCTTGTATATTGTTATCAATTTTTGAAGGGAACAAAACAAACTTTAACCTAGAACGGAATTACCATTATTTGGAAAACCCATTAAGGGGTTTTATTATGCAAGGCCAACTAGGGAATATGCTGCAAAGTCATGTAGTGGTATCTTTTGACTGATAGAACCCTTATGTAGGAACATTATGCAAGCCCACCTAAGGGAACATACTACATATTCAAGAAAAAGAGTTCTCAGATATCAGAGACTGTGTCACCAAAAAATCGTAAGAAATATTACAAAGATCTGATAAAATTCAAGATTAAAAGTGTTAAATATGAAAAAGGGGTAATTCTCAATGCATAAGAAAAATATTTGAATAAATATTGTCCATTATTTTGGAATCCCTTACATAAATTTAACTCATATGTAAAATGGGAACTTTCTTGTTTCCTTAGTGGGCTCTCTAAGGAGAGAACACAAGATAAAAACATCATCCCATGACCAGGACTAGGTGCTATGGCCTAGATTTTACTATGTATCTCATATGATGAGAATCAATACATAAGTAGTTCTTTGGGTGTTCTTCATTTTAATATCGTGTAGCTAGGATGTTGTATTGTGCATTTTAGAGTAACTCAGCGTGGACATTATGTTGGGTAGTTTAGATTCATGCAGCGAGGACTTTGTGATGTGCAGTTTAGAGTCATGTAGTGAGAACATTGTGCTGATTCTGATGTAAAAATGGAATATTACGGCTTGACCAGGGAATTAAATCCAAGTGTCACTACGTATCTCATATGAATGAGAATCATGCCGTATGTAGTTCCTGAACATTACCTATGTAGGTTTGATTTATATAAAGGTAATAAAGGGGGTTCTATTATGGATGGGCCCCATATTGGAGATCTAGTATCACGACCCGACCCAATAGGGCTCAAGCCACAACTCCCCAAGACCACCTCCAATAGGCCAGGGGATAGTGACTAGCACTGAGTAGGCTATCACACACATGAGAGACATTAGAATAAGGTACCTATACACAAACACACGCCCACACACACCTCCATGAAACCGTGAATATATATATATATATATAACTAAAAAAATGCATGCATACATCTAACCCAAACGCAGAGTATAGAAAAATTACAAAAGGGAAAATAAATGGCCCACCAAAATAATATTTCAAAAGAATAAAATCTGATCAGAATGAGGGGATCACTGTCAAAAGAACCCATCGAAATGGTCCTCAACAAAGCTCAGATAAAAACCACTATCGGTCAATCTCACTAAACTCTTCTTGCTCCAGGTACTCCCCGGAATCTGTTGAAATGCATGTGGTTTGCACAAGACACAAAACATGTGTGGGAAAAGCTCGTGCAGGGGTGATTATAAAGATACTCAGTAGGCTCCCCAAAAAACCCAAAATAAAAGATAACAACTAAAAGGCTATAGTCAGCTCATCCCAGCCAAAGGGAGCCCAAATGAGAGATAAACTCCATCTTGAGGCCATCCTCAGCAAAACACGACTAGTCAACCCATCTCAAGTATATGCCCATACATATACCATGAACGTTCAAATATACTCATTTCTGACACCAAGCCTCTTGAGGTTCCGACATCATTACCAGTGATAGGTTCCACTCTAGGATTAAAGGCATAAACATAACTAGGAGAACACACTCCATGTGCTCTATCATCCCAAAGGACACACGTCAGAGAGATATACTTCATTGGGTTACATCACCCTCTCGGATGGCCCATCTGAGCAAACACGCTCGTTCGATATTGTCAATGAGAATGTCACACTGAAACAACAGATCAAAAAACAACTCGGATAGGGGATCACTCCCAGGGCCCACTGGGGTATACTAGAACTGAACCCATTCAAACAAAGATCTCACATATAAGGGATCACTCCTAGGATCCGCTGGGGGATACCACAACCCAATCTGACACCCTACATATCATATCACCCAGATAAAGGATCTTCACCCATGTAATGGAGGTCACATCGATGATGAAAACTCCATTTGGTATAACATGAAAAGTAGGGGATTGAACAAACAATACCACAAACTCTACTAAAACCACACACTGAGTAGGGGATCACATTACTGACGATACCACACCCCTACAAAAAACCACACGCTAAGTAGGGGATCATATAACCAATGATACCACATCCCTACTACTATGAATCACTACATAGGGGATCATATTTCAGATGATTCCTCAAACCCTACAGGGTCGTACTACTAGATAGGGGATCACCTCCCATGGATAAGTGGTTACAACGATACCAAGAACCCGATCCTGGGATGCAATGCTAGAGGATCATGCTGAAGACTCACCGGAGGGAAACCACAACTATATCTAAAGTTCATCCAATAAATGGGATGACAAACCTGTACTGGGGTTATAATTCCACATGAAACATCATAGGAACAAACCAAGGGAGTTCCCTCAACCGCTACTGGTCTAAACGTTGTGAACCTAATCGACCCACAAAATCACCACACTGCATACCTTCGAGATCCAAACCAAAGCTACCTACACGTTCTATGTGAAAAAACATGCAGGATGGGATATTTACTCACATGAAACGATCAATCGGTAAAAAAGATACAATTCATCATAACAAGTCTGAGTGGGGCTGACACCACAATTCCAAAACTCATCAAGCAGATCACACCATTTCGATCGACTCAGAAAAATATACATGATCGTCTACTCATTCATCTAAAAAGGACACCAAACAGAAAAGTAACATTTCTCCGCAAATGCCCAAAACTATCCTTGTGGGGCCCACACCGTGATCATAGTCCTAGCACTCGAAAAATATCCTAAAAATTCTGCCTTACTATCAGGATCAAAATGTCACTAATGGCGTGTCAATGGGACACACAGTGTAGAAGTTACGATGGGTCGAAGCAGAATAATAATAAAATATTATTATTATTTCTACATTTCATACCCCCGGGCTATGAAACCGACTCATTAAATTCTCAATGTAAACTAAAAAAGTCCCTCTTCGATGAAAGGAATGTGTCGCCACAAATGTCTCATGAATCAGACTTCCGATTTGCGAGTTATGACGATTTAAAAAACCTGTAGAAAATATTTTTCGGACCACCACCTCTCTCACTGGAAACCATGTATTAGAGCTGGAAACCACCATGCCAGAGCCCGAACATGCCGCGCTGGATCCAAAATCTACTGAATCAGAGCCGGAAACTTCCATGCTGCTGCCGTGGCACCGCCTCCCCGCCAGATTCAGCCATGGCCGCCACCAGAATCTGACATTGCCACCAAAAACTTCCAAGAACCACCAGGAGAAACCTGGTGCTCCAAATTCAGATCTGAAACATGTTTCAAAAATATCAGGACCCAAACTATATGAATCTTATTGAGATTTGATGAAACCAAAATTCATAAATTCAATTCAGGATTTTAAAGCTTAAACTGCATACCTCATTGGAAAAACACCGACATTTGAGCCTAGAACCGCACTACAAACTTGCTGCTGCACGATCTAGGAGCATACACTATTGGAATTGGAGCTCGTTGGCACTTTATTTGCTGATATAATATTTTTTTAGTGAAGAAAATAGTACGAGGGTATGGGGGAGTCTCTGCACCAACGTGAAGGAAGGAGGGGTTTGATTTATTTTTATTGTTTTTTTAATTAATTAATTAATTGAACAACAATTTATGCCCACGACCTAACCTCTATGCATGGAGATGTTTAGGTTACCCCTAGGTTAAAAATGACATTCAGAACTCAAACATGAACTTAGAATTTCTATCTGAGATTCCATTCAAGGGTTATTCGAGCCAAAATCCATAAATAAATTATTCATTTATTTATTAAAATTCCACTCGTATCCTTTTTATACAGTAGGACCGCACCTGCAATGGTTACACCCAGCCTAGGGTAATGTACACACTCTATAAATAGCCATTCCCTATGATTTATGATATGATCTATCTTTTAAGAGATAACTCATCTACAACATGTGTATAGTATAAAAATACTTAATATGTTTATAAAATTAAATTTGGGAACACTGGCCCTCAGAATTACACATCGTCTTCACGCATAGCTCTGGAATTATTTATATGAATATTACAAAGTCTAACAAGGAAAAAACACAAGTCACTAAATCCTCCCCACCTTAGGAATTTTCATCACTAAAAAACCATAAGCACGAGGAAAATAAACTGAAATCTAAACTAGGTTTCTCACACCAATGAGTTCACCCAAAAAGAACCACAACAAAGACACCAAGGGTTCCCATATTTCTAACTAGCACACACTATGGGGAACTCAAGACCATTATTATAAACTTATAAAAAAACCTACACCAATCACATAAGTCAGAGGGTCTCGTACTCTGCACCTCGATACTATCCGCTTTGGGTTAAAGTGACTCACTCGAACGGTTTTAATCACATCACAAAAACAAATCTTTGTGGGGAGAGGATCCCACTTCCTTATGCATTTAAAGTTCATCCAAAAACACCAACACAAGGTCTTAGAAATGCCAATGAAAATCCTCAGGAAAGAAACAAAAAGGACAGAGTATCACCTAACAGTGCCAGAAAAATTACTGTAGAAAGTAGAAAGGACATAGGGCTTACCTATATCCATCTGAGGATCCTCTGTTCAACTACCTCTTCGGCCTACAGTTGTACTCAACCATATCCGCTAGATTCCTAATCCCTGAATGAACCACTTGGGGACGATGGTGGTGGTGGAAACTCATATCACTTGCCACCTATTAATACTCCACCAGCCCCATCGCCACATCTTCCACCCTACGGACCTCCATAATCGAGAGGTTGCCTCTGCCAAGGAGTCCTGTTGATTGACTCCCTCTCAGCAGCATGGCGGATCGGACAATCTCAAGTAAGATTTTGTCAACTGTTGCAAGTGTAACACCTTCTCTCCTACAACTATCCAAAACCCGTTTGAGAACTCTGAGAACCCTTAGACTCATATCCTCTGTCCTGGAGTCGCCTCATGAAACATTGAATAGGTCTGGACTGCTGTGCCCGCCGTCGACTACAAGTCACGAAACCAGCTGCCAAGGTCTCATCTCCCATGTGCCGAGCACTGACGGGCAGAATTTTCTCAGCCAGAAAGAATTCCACCACCATGGCCCGCTCCTGAACTCCAACATAGTTTGGAAGGGGCAAAGAAACCACACCTGCCTGGATGTCTCTACATCAACCCTGCTCAATGATCCAAGCCCTAAATAATGGGTATCAAACCATATCTTGGGAGTAGCATGACGGGTCTATAAACCTCACTTAGTATTCTGACTGAAGCTGCAGAAGCTCCTGGATCTGCACTGACCTCAGTGTCACCACACAGAACTCTTCCCTGAAGAGCCACTCAAAATCTATCCACATTAGCGTCTCCTTGTCATGGGACTACATCAACAGACTCCACCATCTACCAACCGAACCATGTAGATGGCTTTCCTCTAGAACCACCATCTGATCTGTAGGTGTCCTTACCAGGTAGAAAACTTGGGTGACTGCTTCGAGCCAGTCATCAGCTGCCTGGGGGTCTGGATAACCCCGATACTACAGAGGTAGTATCCTCTAGAACTCATGCGTGACACTTAGCCTGCATGCATCCACGTCCTACACATCAGGCACAACTAGCTTCTCGATAGGTGGAGGTACAATTGGCGGACCACCTAGAGGCCCATCCTTAGAACTTGTGCCCTGCTCCAAAACTTCTACTCGAGGCGCATCATCACCGCAATCCCACTGTAGAACCCTCACTGGCTAGCATCGTGGAGGCATCCTGAAATACAGTCAAGACACACCATGGTTAATGCATATATTTGGGGAGATAACTCATGAAGAACAAGGAAAACCCAAATCCCAGTCCTTTATAATGCATGTACCATTATATCCCTACGATAAGTGTAATAATATCCTAAGTCAAAAGGTATTTTATCAGAGTCCTGGTTAATAGATACATCATCCACCACACACACACTATAGTCCCTGGCCAAAAATCCGAACTCGAAACATCCTAACACTGCTACTATGCAACCCAAACAAAGGTCACAGTTAGAACACCTAATCTCATAGATCCCAAAGATAAAACCTCCTTTGATACCACTCTATCATGAAATGACCCAAAGAAGCTCGATCCGAGACTCCCCAAGCCTACCTCCAATAAGCCAGGGGCTGGAGACCAGCGTCGTGTGGGCTATCACACATATGGGACGCATTAACCCAAGGTACATGTACACATGCACCCAGGTACACCTCCATGAAAAAGTGCAGAAATATATATATATATATATATATATATTGAAAAGAAATTAATGCATACATCTAACCCATAAGCATATTATGGTAAAATTAAAAAAGGGAAAATACATGGACCACCAAAATTAAAGTAAAAAAGTGCCCAACCTGCTCAAAAAAAGGGAATCGTTATCAAAATCACCCGCCAAAAAACTCCTCGGCACAGCTCTGATGAATACCATGGTTGGTCAAGCTCACTAACCTCAGCCTGCTCTGGGTCCTCTTGGGACTTCGTTGAAAGGCATGTGGTTAGCACAAAATACAAAATATGTGCGAGAAAAGCATGTGAAAAGGTGAGTACAATGATACTAAGTAGGCACCCCCAAAAACCCCAAAATAAATGTGATCAACTGAAATGAACAAGACATGTCATCCTATCTAGAGAGAACCCCTACGAGAGAGATAGTCCATCTCAAGAAGATCCTTGGAAAACAAGACTAGTTAGCCCAGCTCGGGTATATGCTCATACATATACCATGAACATTCATATATACTTGTTTCAGGTACCAAGCCTCATGAGGATCTGAACTCATTACCAGAGACAGGTTCGACTCTAGGTTTGAAGGCATAAACATAACTAGGGGAGCACACACCCTAATTTCTATCATCCCAAAGGACCCATGTTAGAGAGATACACTCCACCAGGTTACATAGACATCCTAGATGGACCATCTGAGTGAACATGCTCATTAGATATCATCACTAATAATGTCACACTAAAACAAAAGAACACCAAAATCCTCTGAAAGGGGATCACTCTTATGGTCCGCTAGAGGATAACAGAACCCAAACTGGTCAAACAAATATCTCACAGATAGGGGATCACACCCAAGATCTGTTGGGGGATACCTAAACCCGAGCTGACACTCCACAAATCAAATCACTTAGATAGAAGATCATCACCCATGTAAAGGTGGTCACGATGAGTCCAGAAACTCCATCTGGTATAACTTTCATAGTAGGGGATCAAACTAATGATACAGCAAACACTACTAAAACCAAACACTGAGTAGGGTATCCCATTAATGAAAATACCACAACCCTACGAAAAACCACACGTTGAGTGGGGGTTCATATGATAGATGATACTACAACCCTAATACTATGGCCCACTATAGAAGGGATCATATTCCCGATGGTGACTCAAACCCTACAGGGTTGTCCTACTAGATAGGGGGTCGTCGACCATGGATATACAGTCACAACGAAACCAAGGACACGATATAGGTAAGAAAAGCCAGAGGATCCTACTCCAGACTCACTGGAGGGATGCCATAACTATATCTAAAATTCATCTTATCAAGGGGATCACAATCCTATACAATGGTTGTAATGCCACACAAACCCTCATAGGAACAAATTGAGGGATTTCACTCAACCGTTGATAGTCTAAACGTCACTAACTCAATCGAACTACAATATCACCACACTACATACCTCTGAGGTCCAAACCGAGGCTACCATCATGTTATACGTGAAAAAACATGCAGGATAGGCTATTTACCCTCCTGAAATGATCAACCCATGAAAAGAGTACCATTCACCATAACAAGTCCGAGTGCGACCGACACCACGATTTTGAAACTCATCAAGAGGATTTCACCATTATAATCTTCTAAAAAATGCATGAGCTACTATACTCATTTGTCCAAAACGGACACCAGACGGAAAATTCACGTTTCTCTATAAACACCCAAAACCAGCCTCATGGGGCCCAAAACCTGATCTCGGTCCCAATGCTTGGAAACGATTATGAAAATTCCACCTTACTATTAGGAACACAACTCCACTGACAACACGTCAATCAGATTCTCCGTGCAGAAGTTATGATAGGTCAAAGATGAATAATAATAAAATATTACTATTATTTCAACGTTTTGTAGACACAAGCCATGAAACCGGCTCATATAATTTCTGAAGAACACTAAAAAGGTCAACCTAGATGAACGGAATGTGTCACTTCAAACATCTCATGAATCAGACTTCTGATTTGTGAGTTACAAGGGTTTAAAGACCCCCCATAAAATTTTGTCCGAACCACCACTTGTCTTGTCAAAAACCACCACACCTGAGCTAGAAACCACCATGCCGGATCCTGAATTCGCCGCACCAGAGCCAGAAACATTCATGTCGCTGCCATCCTTACCGGATTCATCCATGGCTACCATTAGAATCTGACCATTCCGTTAGAAAACTTTTGGGAACCACCGGGAGCACCACGTTGCTCCAAATTTAGATCCAAACATGCTTCAAAAAGATCAGGACCTGAACTACACAACCCTTATGGTGATTTGAAAAAAAATGAATAATCTGGATTCATGATTTTAAAACTCAAACATCCTGCCTCACGGGAGAAACTACAACATTTGAGCTTAGATCCAGGCTTTGAACTAGCCATTGCATGATCCGAGAGAATCAGCTGTCTGAATTAGAGCTCGTCGGCACTTCGTTTGCTCGATACGGCGGTTCGTCAGTGAATAATGGAGGATGAGGGGAGGGGGGAGTCACTGTTCCAATTTGTAGGAAGGGGGGTTTGATTGATTTTTATTGTTTTTTTAATTAATTAATTCAGTAGTTCAACAACAATCTACCCCCCCACCCGACAAAACCTCCCGACGCTGAGAAATTTAGGTCACCTCTAGGGTAAATGTGGCATTATGAACTCACACGCACACTCATAATTTCTATCTAATAATCTTTTCAGGAGTTATTCGAGATGAAACCCATAAATAAATTATTCATTTATTTATGAAAATTCCATTGGTCACCTTTTTTTACAGTAGTTCTACACCCACAAATGTTACTCCCCGCCTAGGGTAAACGACATGCTTCAGATGCATTTGTGCCCTTATATTTCTGATATGAGCTACCTTTCAAAAGATCACTCATCTATTCCACGTTCACAGTATAAAAATACATTATATTTTTATAAAATTAATTTCAGGCACATCGGGCATCGGAATTGGACGCTGTCTTCACACCTAGCTCTGGAATTATTCATTGGAATATTCCAAAGGCTAATTGTTCCAAAACCCGAGTCGTTACATCTAGGAGTCTCTATGCATCTCATATGAATGTGAATCAATCCAAATTTAGTTTTTGAAAAGTTGTTTCTCACACTAATTGAGTTTAATGTGAGAGATGGAGGGTTTTAATACATCCTAGAATAATAGTTAAACATAAGACACAAAACGGTATAAAGATTATAACATATATCTTGAAAGAACACTCTATATAGATCTGGTTCATATATAAAAAGAGAAAAAGAAAATAAGAAATTTTGTGGTTGCATCTGGGCCCAAGATTGGAGATCTATTCATCTCAACATATCTCATATAGATGTGAATCAAGCCACACATAGTTCTTGAAATGAGGCCCCTATGCAGATCTATTTGAGACACGGGGAGGAATGGAAATCATATGACACAAGTAGTAAGGATGGAAATGATTCCTACATATATAATCTCTTAAAATCAAATAGAGAAGACGCTAATTGTATAGTTTGTTGTCTTGTAATGAAGAAAAACGATGCCATGCAGTTTAACGTTGTGAGACAATGACAAAGTTGCTACACATTTTATCATCATGCAATATGGATGCTTATGGTCATTATGGAGTTTAATGTCTTGTGACTAGGACTCTATGATGTGCAGTTTAGAGTCATGAAATGAGGTCATTGTGTTTAATTTTACAAAGTATTTATTCAAGAATATCACATTGGATAGAGTTTTAATAAGATATATATCCACTGAGATTAGGGAATAATCTCCATTTGAGTAGACCTTATGTATGGAATAATGTTCTTTCCCCTTTGGTTCAATATTTACAGGTTTCATTTCTCGTATCATTAGAGTCATGGGGACCAATACCAATTCTCCTTAAAGATATAAATGGAGGTGAAATTTCTTGTTAAAGGATCATGCTATTCTATTCTCACAGACTACTAAATGATGCAAAGTATAAAATCTTTTTTTGTCTAATCGTTCCAGATCATAGAATCATTTAGGATACTTTTCATCTGTAATAATTTTATAGATATCATCGAAAATTTAAAAGTATTAAAATTATTTTATCCCAAATTGTAGGGTATCATTTCACCTAGGATAACGGTCTGTCTTACCACCACCTTTGTAAGCCCTCAATACGATGACTTACACAACTATCTTCCTATCCCCATAATCCCTCGATTATGAAGGTAATCGACACCTCTATTTTCAAGCAATTAAATACCTCAATATGATGATCGACAACTTATCTTTCTATCCCTAGAATCCCTCGATCGTTATGACAATGATTGGTCACACAATGTAAAAACAAATCACATATAGAAATACAAGAACATGGAACAAGATGTTCACTTCTTATATCTTCAAGGATTTCGCATGATGTAAGCGAGAAGTTACAACATCTCTCTATTGAACTTGACAAAATAAAAAGTTATGTATTTTAGTTCTAATGAACTCCTATTTATAGGATTCAAGTTCCAATGGTCATATTTCCCCCAATTGTCATATTTCTTTGAAAAACTCTTGGGATGTGGACACCTGTCATTACAACGGTCAAAACATACAGAATACACTAAAGTGTTTTGATTGGTAAATAATCACCTCGATGACATTGTTTTAGTTAGAAAATAGTAAGTAAAAAAGTATGAAATAATGAGTATGAGTATCATGTAATATAAATTGAAGTCATTATAAGAGTGTAATCCATTTCAAAAGAAAAACACCTGATTTTATTACTAGGCTTATCATGATAACAAATCATATCAATTACAATTTATGAACTGGTTATGATTCTGAACATGGTTATGATTCATGATATTTAATCTAATTACGATGCTTGGATAGTATGAATAATAAGAGTATGGTACATAACCTTTTTATGCTACATAACCTGGCTATGATTCATTATTATGATATAATTCTTAATCTAGTTATGATACTTGATTACGATGTGGTACATAACCTGGTTATGATACATTGTTACGATGCGATACTTAACCTAGTTACAATGTATGTGGTTATGGGGCTTGTAAAATCTATACAGTATATAATCTAGTTATGAATCTTATTATGATTAAATACATAATCTGGTTACAATTTCTGATTACGATGTAATACATAATCTATTTACGATTTAAAAAAAACATATAAAACAATGTGAGTGAACAATATACATAATTATGTTAAGAATGCAACATATAACAATGACAAAGTGAGTGATTATGATTGTGAATCAACACACATGATAAAAAATGTATATGATTACGATATGTGCAATATGTGATTTCCAAATATATTGATTGATGGGAAAGTAGAAACACATTTTGACTCAACAATCTCCCCCATTTTGGAAAGCACAAATCAAAACAGACTAAAACAAACAATAAAAAACATATCTACCCCAATTTTAATAACTGATTTTAAAGTAAGAATGAATATGAATAAATCCACCAATGGTTAAAAAAACTCACAAGAAATCTTATTCTCTTTACTTATAATTACGATTCCCCCCCCTAATAAGGCATTCATAAAAATAATTTCTTTTTAAAACCATTCTCTCCCTTTGGGATTTTCAAAAAGAATAAGGGAAATAATTAATTTCATAATAAACATTAGAGAAAAAAACTATGAATCAATAATTTTACTTGAAATAAATGTTTATTACAACAAGAGTTCAACCATCATTATTTGCCCTTTTGTTTTTTCAAAAGATTAAACAATGAGAGTTTCATTATCTTGAACTCTTTTCTATCCTCCAAGATCTTGTCAAGAGCTTCTTTCTAAGACTTCAACTTCTCATCCTATTCATAAATAATATTTTCTTGCTTTCATAGCCGATCTTTATGAAGCCGATTAATTTCTTCTTGGTATTTAAACTTTACTTCCCGAGTTTTAATCCTTACTTCTCAGTTATTTAAACCATCCATCCTAAGATTGTACACTTTCTCAAGGATAAAAACTCTATTTGAGAGTGAAATAATATCATTACTCACATGTTGAAACTTTTCCCTTAATGTATCAAAAATTTCAAAGGATACTCTTTTTGAGGTACTGGGTCTTTGAAATTCTTGAAGCTTCTCATTCAAATAATCAATTATATTTAGATACAGAGAGATGAGTTTGTTTACCTGATGTACCAATTATTACTAATTTTCCAAATGGTTATTGAAGCTTTCAACAACGTTGTAAGACCACTTCACAAACTTATTTCAAGCCTTACTATTCTCAGCAACACATTCCTTATAGATCATGAAATCGGCTTCAAGAAATAGAAATCTGTCCATCAAGACTTTGATAGAATCAGTTATATCATTATGGGAATTAGAAATAATTTCCAACCAAGCTTCAAAATTATGAATAAATGGAAATAACTTCTCTAATCTATTCAAGTGTTGTTCAATGTACTAAACCCCTTTCATAGTGACTATTCTTTCAGAATCCATATCTTTAGTTAATTTGTTGATGATCACTGAATAAGTCTTAGTGTCTATCACTTGAGCTAAATAGTTCTAATTTTATCAGATTCCTCATCTTCTTCTTTTTATTCTTTATCAAAATTCTTAATAACTCTCTTGAAGGAAAAGTTTTGAGATACTCTCTCAGAGGTCTGAGGATTTGAAGATGGATAAACAAAAGTTGACACATCTGATGGATCTGCAGTATATCTTCTCTTGTTTGATATTCTTTTTCTTCGAATTCTGTTTCCTCCTATCCTTGTTCTTCTTTATCATGTTCCTCTTGGCCTTCTTGTTCTTTTTCTTATTCCTCTTATTCATGTTCGTTAGCAAGATTTTGTGTATGAAACTTGTTTCCCCATACCTTTCTCTATTGGAACATATAGAGTATTACCATATGGATCCCTTATTTTTATTCTGGAATTTAGTTTCTCAACTATTCTGAGAAGACTATCAATTTCAATAGCCTCGATCTTTCTCTTCTTCAATCTCTTCTTTCTCTCTTATTCATTCTAAGTTTCTTTAGACCATACATTCAAAGCCAAATCTTCAACAGCATCCAATCCAAACTGAGGATCCCCTTATTTCCTTTCTTTATTTTTCTTTCTCCATTCAACTAAAATTAATCAGATACAAAATTTTGTTTCTTTAAAGCCTTTGGTGTTATAGTCTTAAATACCTTTGTTTTATTCAAAGTAGTCTTTGATGGCTTAGAAGGTTTGTCACTAACTTCAACAAATTCCTTTTTTTTCGTAGTATCCAGATCTTTTTTTAATCAATTTTGATTCAGAATTGAATTGTAACATGAAAATCCTCATATTATCCTTACTAATTAAGGGCTCTTTGGGGTAAGTGGGATCAGAATTGATTAAAATATTAAACACGCCCAAAAATTCTTTCAGGAAGTTTCTAAAAATGGTGGTAAACATTTTCAGCTATGATTTTATACCACAGTATTTGAGAATCTTAATTATTATAAATCCCATTAGGTTAAACATTGTCATGTTCACCAGGTATTCAAGCACATACACATAAAAAACTTTAAATGTTTTCATATCACCCAGTATCGCAACCAAAAACCCTTTCATCAAGGGGATATGAGTCTATTATCTCCTGATAAATGACTTACTTTTATTTTGTCATCATGAATCTTATATAATGTTTGATTGGATTTAGTCTTATCAAAAGTTCCATCGTCTTCTGATAACTTATGATAAGGGAATAATGCATCTCCTTCAAATGGAACAATTAGAAATATAGCTTCTTATTTTGAAGAGGATGTATATTTATTTTCATACATCATAAAAGAAATCTTAAGATCCTTTTATTTCTCTAATAATTTGTAAAATTGTGATACGTCATCATGATAGAAATAATCTTGATCAAAACCCAGTCTTTCTATACAAATTGATTCCCAAACTTGAAAACTTATAATCCTTTTTAATGATGAATAAAAATACTCAAAAAGTGTCTAAGGACTAACCTTTGACCCCAAAAGGTCACGGATGAAAAATCCTTTGGAGCCATTTCTTTCATAGAAGAAGCAGTAGACTCAGTCATGAAAAACTAACTCACACCCTGAAGATCTTGCTGATTATGAAAGATGAGGTAGGAACCGATTTTAAACCATGATAACGACATATAGAAAAACATATTATGAGATAAAATAGATGAGTTCGATGTGGTATAGGTTATTTTTAAAAATAAATTAATAGTCAATATTAGATCTGAGAGAATCAATGGTCAAGAATGATTTCGAACTCTTGAGTTTTTCATTATAAGAAAAATGTATTCAGACTGAAACAATTGGGAATTAAAAGATAAAAACAACCAAAATATGGTTTTAGAAATTGTACATGTTGGATTATTGGAATAGATGTATTGGTTTTAATATATTTTTCATAAAAAACAATACAAATTTTTTTTTAAAAATTCTAAAAATGATAAGGTCAAATAAATAAGTGCTAATTAATTAGAATTGATAGAATAATATTAAAATTATAGTTCAGTATAGGTAAGGTAATCTATTACCAATAATTTAATACTGATAAAGTATTTGAATACCGATAGTATAATCTAGTACTAATAATCATGAAACTAATAAAAAAATAAAAACGATAAAATCATGAAAACAATAAAATTATGAAATAGATATAGTGAAAAACTAAAGGCTAAACACATTATTGTGAAACTGAAAAAATGTAAAACAATAAAGTGAAACTGATAAACTATGAAACAAAAATTGGAACTGATAAACTCTAAAAATATTAAACTGATGAAATATAAAACATAAAGGTTAAAACTGATAAAATATAAAACATAAAGGGTAAAACTGATAAAATATAAATCATAAGGAAATTAAATGTATACCCCCCTTTAAAAAAGGAGTAAATTAATGTAAGGAAATGAGTTAAATAAGAAATAGATGTTAATTATTACATTACAGTGATCATTCCTAGTTTATATTTAATGTATTAAAATCTATTAGAAGATAATGGTTTTGTGAAAATGTCAGAAAATTGTTCTTGCGTTCCAATAAATTGTAAGACAATATCTACTTTTTGTTTATGAACCCTAAGAAAGTGTTGCCTAATATCTATGTGTTTTGAACGTGAGTGGTGTGCTAGGTTTTTACTAAGAGAAATGGAATTATTATTGTTACATAGTATTTGATTTTTTTAAAAAACTCATGCCATAGTCAGTGAGTGTGTGTTGCATCCAAAACACCAGATCACAACAAATTCTAGCTGCTACATATTCATCTTTAGTAGTAGAAAGTGAAACTGGGGTTGTTTCTTACATGACCAAGAAACTAGAGAATCTACTAATAAATGAAGAGTTATGGATGCACTCATTCTATACATTCTAAATCCACCAAAGTCATCATCTGAAATTTTATTTTGAAATAAAATCATTTCTAGAAGAATATAATAGTCTTAAATCTATAGTTCCCATTATGTAGAGAAAATATCTTTTCACTTCTTTTAAATGAGATTATTTTGTATTTTATTGGTATCTTGCACATAAGAATACAAAAAACATTAAGTCTCGATGACTAGATGTCAAGTATAACAAGCTTCCTATGATAACTCTAAATGTTATTTGATCCACTGGTTTCCTAGCTTCATCAAGATCAAGTATATTTGAGGTACCGATTAGAGTGATAATACTTTTAGTGTTGTCATATCCATATTTTTTGAGTAAGTATTTTATATACATATGTTGAGATATATAGTTTCCTTGTGGTTTTTGAGATATTTGAAAACATAAAAAGTATTTTAACTCACCCATCATACTCATTTCAAACTCATATTTCATTAGATTCTCAAAATAATTTGTTAAAGATTGCGGAGTTGAACCAACTATAATGTCATCAACATTGATTTGGACAAAAAAACTTTTTATTTTCCATTTTTATAAAAAGAGTTGGGTCAGTAGTACCTTTTTCATAATTGTTTTGTAAAATAAATCTTACGAGTCTATCATACCATTCTATAGGGGCTTGTATAAGTCCATACAAAGATTTGGTAAGTTTGAAAACATGATCAAGATGTTTTGAATCTATAAAACCAGGAGGATGTTCTAAAAAAACTTCTTCTTGTAAAAAACCATTAATAAAATGACATTTTACATCCGTTTAAAAAATTTTTAAATTGAAGTATGCTTAAAAGGATAATAGTATTTGAATAGATTCAAGTCTAGCTACCAGAGCATAGGTTTCTTCATAGTTTATACCCTCTTATTCATTATATCCTTTAGGAACTAGTCTTTCTTTATTTCTTATGATGAATCTATTTTCATCTCACTTGTTTTTGAAAACCCATTTTACACCAATTGCAGTTGTTTCTTTAGGTCATTCAACCAAAGTCCATACTTGATTTCTTTAAAATTAATTTAGTTCATCTTGCATTGATTTAATCCAATATTCATCACCTAAGGCCTCATTAGAAGTTTTAGATTAAAATTGAGATAGAAAATAATGATATTCTATTTCATTTCAAAATGAATAACTTGCTGCCAAGAACTGTAAAGTAGTGAAGTTTAGGTTTTCACCCTATCCATTATTCATTAGGGATTTTATTAAGAAATGTTCTAGTTAAACCACGATTTATAGTATAACATGAAGTACTAATAGGTTCATCCTAGAAATGATTATCAATTGAGTATTGACTCAACATGGTTCTTGTCATTTCCTAAATAATATGATTTCTTCTCTCAACAAAACCATTTTGCTGAGGGGTTCTTGGAGGTGAATTTTTTTGAGTAATAACGTTTTTACTTCAAAAGGTTTAAAAATTCAATTTATTAAATTCTCAACCTTGATCACTATGCACAGTTATCAATGGTAGGTTTTTCTCATTGTTAACTTGGGATCTAAAAGTTTTTAAATAGAAAAAGGATTCGGATTTATTTTCTAGAAAATAAACCCATGAAAATCTAGTATAGTCATCAACTAAAAAAATATATAGTACGTGCCTACTATTATTCTAGTTTGTGTAGGACCTAAGAGATCCATGTGCACTAACTTTAATGAATTAGAAGTTGAAACTTAGTTAATTGATTTAAATCTATTTTTATATTTTTTTCGATATTGACAGGGTCGAAAACTTTTTAATAATCATACCTTAGATACGGTAGATCCTTAACAAGTCTTTTTTTTGAGAGTTTTAAAAGGTTCCTTAGGTTACAGTGTCTTAACCTTCTATTCCATAACCAAGATTAGAATTAAATTGAACTTAATAAAGGTAATTCTTGGCTCATAAGATCTTATAAATTGTTTTTTTATATATTCTCATACCTATGGGCAGAAAGAATGAATTCATCCTTATAATTGTGAACAGAACTTTTATCATTCCTAAAATTAACAAGGTACCCTTCATCAGATAATTGAATTATGCTGAAAAGGTTTTCCTTAATACCTTTAACAAACAAAACATTTGAAATTAAATTTTTTCCTAAAAGTACAATATTACCTATACCAATGGTCTTTCCCTAAGCATTATCTCTGAAGGTCACTATTACACCTTTCATTTAAATAATATTTTCAATGAATTATTTGTTTTCAGTCATGTGTCAAAAATGACCACTATCCATGTACCAAATGTTCTTGTGGTTGGTACACTTCCTGTTTTCCTGAATGAGAAACAATTAGTTTTTTAGAACCCAAACTTGTTTGGATACAGAAATGATAGATAAAACAATTTTAGGAATCCGCATTTGTTTTTCAAAATGGGATTTATGGAATAATAATTATTGAGTTCTATTAAGAGAACAATTTCTTTCCCAATGTCCACGACATTGAAATTTAGTAAAGAATAATGTACATTGAGGAACACAATAGTTATGACTAAAAATCAGTTTTGAGTGAATGCAACCAATTCTAGAACTATTACTAAGAGTACGAAATGGAGAATACATTTTATCAAATTATTTTCCTCCCAAGGTGAATTTGGATAAATGTTTCTTAAGATAAAAGATTTTAGATTTTAGTCTAATGACTGAATTATCATTCTCACAAGAAATGTTTTTGGAATTGTTTTTAGTTTCAAAACATTTTTCTTTTAAACAAGTTGTTCAACTTCCTTAGAAATTTTATCCTCCTCAGAACATACTTCCTTGATGATTTTTGAAATATTTTAAAAATCAGGATTTTTATATTAGGATCTTTTGAAAGATCTGACACTTATTTTGTAAGAATAGATATTCTATAATTTTCCTTATTAATATTTTTATTGAGATTAGAATTTTCATTCTCAAGTAACATGAAAAATCTGGAAACTTATTCAAAGGAAGGTAAATTGTCATCTATTGAGGAAGATTATTCATCTGAAGAGTAATAATATTTCTCATCGGGTTAATTTTTATTTAAAGATACATTTTAAGTGATTCATCATTGTGTACCTTGTCCATGAAAATATTATTTTCAATAGGTAATTTGGCTATAAGTATTATATTCTTTTGACCAAAAGATTCGTATTTTGCGGATTCGTCTAATGAATAACCACCACTTTCACTCCAAGTATCATTTAACTTCAATAAATTCTTTGTCTTTGAATTATAATATTTTTAGTTGTTTCTTTCATAATATTTATCCTTTATTTATTCTCTTTTTGGTAAAGGAAAATCTCGTCTAATATGACCTGCTCTTGTACATTCATAACATGTTAATTATGATTCTTTTTTGTAAATCCTATCTTTATTTTTGAATCTTTATTGAAAGTATTTATTTCCAACAATCTTTTTCATCCTTCGAGCAAGATTGGCTAACTCATTCTCCAAGTGATCACTATCACTTGATACTGATATGAAAATAACATTCTTAGATTTGGATCTAGTTATTCTTTCTGGTGTCATGAATTTGGATGTATTAGTAAAAGCTACACTCCCATTACCATTATTCTTCTTATTTAAATCATAATCTCTTTTTATTCTTGTCTCATATTGAATAAGTGTTCTAAATAACACGTCAATATTTATTTGAGTAACTTTCTTATTCTCTTCAATAGTTGTCCTTTTTTATTCCCATACATTTTTCATTATATCAATTATATTTTACACAAGTGCTTCATCATGAAGGCCATTTTCACCCATTGATTGAAGACTATTGATGATTTTCATAAATCTATATTTCACCTTGCATAATGGTTCTCCATAAGGAAAAATAAACCCATGATATTCTTCTCGAAGCATTTCTCTTCTTGTTTCTATAACTTTGGATGCACCAAAATGTGTGACTTCCAATTTCATCCAGATACAATTGGCTTATTCACATGACGATACCTGAATATATATATTCCTATTCATGGATCACAAAAAATTATTACGTACCATTTAGTATAATTGAAATTATTTTTTCTCTTGATTGGTGAAGGTACTGACTTCCTTGTTTGGAATTTTTTAACCTCCACTAAGCATGATAAATTTGTCTACTCTAGTATTAATAAAAAAAAGTCTTCATTCGATATCTTCAGTACACTTATTCATTTCCATTAAAAATAGATGGTTTTATTTGATTCAGATTTTCAATTGATCAAATATTCATTTATGTTGTCTTATAAAACAATAATTTTCCACTCCACACGTTAATGTAGTAAATAGTTATAAACAAATGATTTGTGAAAGAAATACAATTGTATTGCTAAAATTTATAAAAAAAGTAATACAAAATAGTGTATACCTACCTCTGATACAAATTGTTGGATCATAATATATATGTATATGTATATTAAATAGCACAATTCAAGAGGGGGGTGAATTATAGGTTTAAAAACTTTGTATTTAAACACCTAAGAAAGGACTTAGTTTAAGATGACTTAAAATAATATAATTCACAATGAATAAAATAGACCATATAGGTCTTATATCTGATGTTAATACTATGATGTAATACAACAAGTAATTTAAAAAAATATATTTGAATTGAATACAATGGTCAGAGTAATAAAAATTATAATGATTCTACCATAGAGAGTATATAATCTCTTATTAAGATATGAATCATAATTGAAACAATTACAATTGAATTGAATATAAAAAGAGAGAGGAAACAATACAATTCCCTTTATAATATAAATAGTAGAATAAATGTAAAATTATTATAATTTTTGTATCCCAAAGAGTAGGGTATCCTTTCAACTAGGATAAAGGTCCCTCTTACCACCACCTTGGTAACCCCTCGATATGATGATTGGTACGACTGTCTTGCTCTCCCCGGAAGCCCTCGATTAAGAAGGTAACCGACACCTTTGTCTTTCAAGCAATTGAAATCCCTCGATACGATGATCAGATGTATGTTGTACTATCCTTGGAAAACCTCGATCATTATCACAATGATTAGTCACACAAATCATAAACAAATAAATTATAGAAATATAAGAAAATGGAACAATATTTTCAGTTTTTGTATCTTCAAGGCTTTCACATGAAGCAAGAGAGAAGTCACATCATCTATATCTAGAACATGATAGAAGAAAAATTTATGTATTCTTGTTTGAATGACCTCTTATTTATAGGATTCAGGTTCCAATGGTCACATTTCATCCAAAGGTCATATTTCTCAAAAAAACTCAGATGGACTTGGACACCTGTCGTTACAAAGGTAAAAAAACAGAATACACAACATCATTTTGATTGGTAAATAACCAACTCAACGACATCATTTTAGTTAGAGATTAGTAATATAAAAGTGTGATACAAGTAGTATGAGTAGCATGTAATCAGAATTGAAGTTATGATAAGAGTGTAATCCATTTCAAATGCACAATACAGAATTTTATTATTAGGCTTATCATGATAACAAATAATATCAATTACTATTTATAACCAAGTTATGATTCTAAACATGGTTACAATGCACATTATTTAATATAATTATAAGGCTTTGATATGATGAATAATAAGAGTATAGTATATAACCTAGTTATGATACATAACCTGGTTACGATTCATGATTGTGATACAATTCTTAATCTGGTTACATTTCATGTTTACGATGTGGTACTTAAGATAGTTACGATACATAATTACGATGCAGTACTTAACCTGGTTACTATTTACAGGGTTATGGTGCATGTGGTTACAATGCATGTCAAATCTATGCAGTATATAATCTAGTTACAAATCCTAATTACGATGTAATACAAAATTTAATTACGATTCCTATTACAATGCAATACATAATCTGGTTACAATTGTGAAACAATATATAAAATAATGTGAGTGAAAAATATACATAATTATGTTAAGAATGAAGCATATAATAAGGAAAAATTGAGTGATTTTGATTGTGAATCAACACACATGATAAACAATATATATGATTACATTATGTGTGGTTTGTAATTTCCAAAATAATGATTGATGGGAATGTTGAAACACATTTCGACTCAACATTACTGAGATATTCAAGGTTTTTTTCATTCCCAGAATCATTCTATTGAGCAAGGAAGGAACCCATTGATTACTCTAATGTTGTCACATAGATAATAAGTGGTCTTCCTTAAATAGGTGACATTAATACCAGTGGACTCAATTGATATTTCTTGAGGGTATAAAATGCATCTTTTCAGTATTCGATCCATTGATAAGTTACTCTCTTCTTCATTAATCAGGTGAAGGGTAAACATTTGCCTTCAAAATTGGTGATAATGCACTGAATATAAGACTTGTTTCCTTGGAGTCCTCTTAATTCTTTAAAATTTCGAGGAGGTGACATGCCAAAGATTGATTTTGTTTTCTCAAGATCATCTTCGATGCCACGATGTCATACAACATAGAAAAAGAATTTTCCTAATGTTACCCCAAAATCACATTTCAAGGGGTTCATCTTCAAATTATGTTGCTAAATTGTATTTAATATGGTCTCTAAATCAGCCGAGTTATCAGAACATTATCTAGATTTAACCACAAAATAATCCACATAACACTCAAAAGAATTTCCGATGAAGGGTTTTAAGATATGGTTCATGGTGCGTTGATACGTTTCACCTTCATTCTTTAATCCAAATAGAATTACTCGATTGTAAAACACACCTTGAAGGACTTTGAAGTCTGTAGACTCTTCATCCTCTAGGGCCATGCTGATTTTATTGTACCAAAAGTATCCATCCATGAAGAAAAGAGATTCATAAATAGTTTTTTCATCAATTAAAAGCTCTGTGATTGGAATTTGAAAGTCATCTTCAGGAAAATGCTAGTTAGGATCTATGAAATCAGTTAAAAATATAATTTCTAATTATTTTTTTCACTGGGATAATGTTGTCCAACCATTTTGGATATTGAACCTCCCTTAAAAATTTGTCCTTTATAAGATTATCATCATTAGATTTAATTTTAGAGGCATGAGTTGGGTGTGTTCTTCTTGATTCCGTCTTGAATCCTTGACGTTCTACTAGAAAACCCAAATTATGAGTGGCCACATCAAAATTAAGACATGGAATTTTTGTATAATTCCAACTAAATATATCATGATGTTGCTTTAGAAATGAGGTATACATCTCTTCCTCTTCAGAAGTCATTGTCAATCTAATTAAAGTGGGCATGTATCTTCTTCTATACCCAGATTTATTTCATTGAGCTCATCAATAATGGTAGATACACCTTTCTCAAATGCGGGAGGAGGATACCCAAGATCATCATCTTATACTTCGTCTTTAGTTACCACTTCTTCCATTTCTACTTACATAGTAGGTAATGAAGAAAAACTTTCAGAGATAGGGGAGGAGTCAATATTTGGACATCCCGAATAAGAGGCCACCATTTTTTACCCCACTAATGATAAAGGGCCTTCCAGGAGTAATAAAGTGAAGATGATGGGATGGTAATCAACATCCTTGTTTTCCTCTAGTATTGATACAACTTCTTCTAATCTGATTGGTGAAATAGAGGATTGCTAATGTTTTTTGGATGAAATTAAGACATCTCCATTTAATCTTCCATCACTGCTTGGTAAATCAACAATTTCTCCCATGTTGTCAGGCCTGATTACCGCAATAAACATTATGGAAGTCACTGGATGAGTGTTTAGATTTAGGTTTATCCTTTCAATTTTATTGATATTAAACAAAAAATTGTAGCTCAAATGTTTGAAGGGGTTTTATTTGATCGTTTACAGACCATTTAGAGCATTGATTCTGGTCACCTCCTTCATCACTGACCACATTCCATTCATGTGATAAAATTATTCCTCAATTTATTGAGATTTACATGTTTTGAACAGTGCCTTATCACCATAAAATGTTCCAATTTGACCATTGAAATAGTACCTAGGACATTGGTTGTATGATGAAGGTAAGGATGCATATTGATGTAGCCAAGGCCTTCCAAGCATAATGCTAAAGGCTATATCCTAACAGACAACCATAAAATCTGAAGTAGAAACAAGATCCCTAAATTTAGTTTTGAAAGTAATCTCTCCTAATGTATCATGCTCATTCTATTCATAACCTTGCAACATTAAAGTTTAAGGATATGAGTCAGATTCAGTGAGGGCCAATCGAAGAAGTGTACAAATAGAAATGAGGTTAGATCCTGATCCATTATCAATAAAGGATCATCGGTTATCTAGGTCATTGACCCTTATAGATAGATACAATGTCATGATATGTACATATAATACATCATCTTCATCTTCATCCATAAAGGATATAACTGCATGACATTATACAAGATCATTCTCTATATGGTAAACCTCAATAGCATCATCTTCGGTTTCAAAACCTTGAGGACTTGAAAAAGCCTCAATAAGTGTTTATCTAAGCTATTTTGAGAGATTCAAGGAATCCAAAATCAAAGAATTGGCTAGTACATGGGCTAGATATTTCAAAAAATAATAATTTCGGTCTAGAGGTTTTCATTTCCCAGTAGGGAGATGCAATTTAACAAGTGCCTCGGAAGTTGAAGCTTCTGATGTAGATATACCCTATGTTAGAGAAGAAACAGAAAATACTCCTAGATTTTGTAGATTAGATTGACTGGGTCTATCTACTTACTGAGAGAAAGATGGTGTAACATCTAATAGGTCCTCCAAAATAATCATGTCTAGACTGAACCTGTTGTGCGGGAGAGAACTTATTTGTTCTTTCTGAGCCTATTGAAGGAAATTTCATTGAGTTTTTGCTGTATATACTGTTTGATTAGAGGTAGATTTTAAATTTTGGATTTAAGAATACCCACGTCTTCCCCTCTATCCTTGACCTTGGATTATTCCTCTAGTTCCCGAGCTAGTTATAGAGATCATAGGCTCATCATGATCCAAATCACCATTGGCATAAAGATCCATTAATTGGATAATTTTAATAAAACAAAATATCGATTCATTATCTGATGAAGATTCTTATTGACAAGTGAGTTCTGGTTGTTCCATTTGGAGGGGTGATGCCCCTGATTTTGAAACAAATGGCATGAGATTAACCACAGTCAAGTTCAAAGTTTTCCTTAACATAAGATCATATTTTTCAGAAAGCTCTTTGTCCTTGTGATCACATCACTTTTTTAAGGTCTGACCTTTAGAAGAATGATCTTTTGATGAATGTGGTTTTACTAGGGTGAGAGTTACAGAAGACACAATTAATTTTTTCAACTCTGTTCATATAATTTCAAGAGTTCGGTTTATCATTATATTGATCATCCAACAATATTTTTTCTATGCATTTTTACTTTTCACTTCCTACCATTTTCCTTCTTTCTATGGATTAGTAGCAGTACCACATGATACTTGGGATGATGAATTTTTCAGTTTCACTTTCCCAAAGTCTACCATTTTTTATAGGAGGACTTTGAAAAAAAATACAACCGAATAGAATGCCCCAGCATCTGGTGAAAGGGAAAATAATTCAAATGATCTTTATCTCTTTCTTTGTTTGGTTTCTTCATCCATGTAAACCGAACCAATTTTTTTTCTAAATCTAATAGAAAGTAATTAAAAACTTGTTCATTAAAAAAAAGAATAAATTTTTTTAACTCCTCAAACTGCTTCTTCCTTTTATCTCTTTGATCATCTTGATGAGGGATTCATTGATGCTGATGCTCTAGAGGTAGATATCTTCGATATGATTAAGGTTTTGAAGTGGAATTAGGTACATGTGTTTTCTTGAGTGTGACTGTAGTAGATTCTTCTTTCCCTGTTCTCCTTCTCTGAGTTGATAGAAATATACAAGATTTAGCTTTAGTTTCCACAATTGAATCCTCTAGCTTTTGGGAAATTTAATTAAGGTCTCAAAACCCTAATCTGTATTTCACTGGGATCAGTGGTGTGTGTAACTAATCACACTGATTTTCCACACAAATTGACATCTAATCTTCTTGAGGGAGGGTCAAATTTAAGGAATATGTTAATACTTTCCATCGATCAATTAAATATGAAACTCTTTCATTTTAAATATTTTTAAAATTTGTAAGATAAAAAACTGTAGTCTTTGGTAGTGTTGAGCTTAATTGAAGAAAGAAATTTTTGATAGAGATCTTCCCATCCAGTAATTGATCGAGATTGTAAACTTGTATACCAGACAAAAGCTAGTCTCTATAATGACTGCACAAAGAACCTAATATTTACTACTTCTTTTTGTTGAAGAGTCACCTTCATGGGATCACAATGAGAAATGTAATAAATTAAGAGTTGCTATGGATCTCCCAAACCATTAAATATTGGGAATGTAGTATTCACAATGTTTGGAGGGGGAGGGATTAGATCGACCCATTTAGGGTAAGCTCTTTTTTCTAGAGGAACTAGAACATGTTGTTATTCCATAGCTTCCAATTGAGTTGTTAATGCCACAATTATGTTCATAAGAATTTGGGCAATATCTGGATGAGATGGGACCTGTACAAGTACAAAAACAGGAGCTTGAACTGGTGAAACGACTGACAAAAACCACTAGTCTACTACTTTCAAGGGTTCAGTGTCGGGTTGCACTCCCAGCCCTTCAAGCTGGTGCCTTCACTACCGTCACTGATGCCCTTGAATAGTGTCGAGTCGGAACATGAACGTTTTGAGCCCAGTTGAGGACATGTTGCTGAAAAGTGCATGGAATAATTTCATGGTGTTAATAAACACCCCTAAAATTTAGCTTAGAGGCTCTATCATGTGGATGTTCCACTTCATTCTAGAACATAAGTTATGATTTTTTTCAATCACCTATTCTTATATTCGTATACTTGTCGTAATCCTAATATAACCCAAAAATGTAATCATTATATTGATTGTAATCAACTTATATTGTGACGTTAGGGGTAAGGTAGCACTCTATTTTTTCCATAATCCATTTGACCTAAATAAGGTGCTTCAACTACATCTATAACCCTACGAACTTTTAAATTTATGTTTCATCACCCTAATGTGTTTATAAGTATAATATGATGAACATTTCATATGCGATATTATAATTTTTCATAGGACACCCATTGCAGGTTTCCTTCCTAAAAACTTTTGTGATTTTTAACTTTTCGTTGCTAGATTCTTGCGTAAAAATTCCTATCATAGGACCAATGAGTTGAGTCTCAAATTTTAACTAGTGTTCTATTTTTTGGTTTCCAAACTTGGGTGTAATGTTTCTATTTTTGGGGGTATTTTAAAGTATTACCTTTTGGACTAATGTGACTTATGTTTTAAGTAAAACATATTTGAACACGGGTTTTAAAATGATGACCCAAAAAAATCTTGTTATCCAATAATTATATGAACTTATTGAAACACTTGAAAGGGAATTTTGAGTCATGGTTTATTGATTGAGGAATTTATGACATGATATGAGACATGTTTTTGGGGAATATTCCTTGAACCAGTTTGAAAATTGATTTACATCAAGATATTTTTAGGGATTATTCGAATAAGGTATGTGTCTACTAAGGATGAATATGTCTTCAGTTGAAAACCTATATTTGTGGGAGATTTTATTAAATTTCAATTGGGGAATATTACTCCATAGTCTAATAGTGACATCCTTTGATTAGTAGGAATTTTTGGTTGGTGAATTATGAAAATCCAAATGGGGTGTGTTACTACATAGTCATACAAAGGTGTTCTTATGAATTCAAACATTCTATGACCCAATGGTTTGGAATATTGTGAAGATTAATATTTCTTAGTTCCATAATTGGCGGTTTTCCAAGGTAATATGTCTATGAATTAATAGATCAACTGTATTGACACTTCCATGAATGGGAAATTTCTCCAACATGGAATTGGCTCATGTAAAGGAGGGTCCATTATTTTAAGTGATCGATGATCGGTGGAGGCCCCTTTCTAATAATGTTTGAAGAATCGTGCTTTTTAATTTCATTCAAATTGGATATGGATTGTGTAGTTTAACATCTTATGGGGAATTTGATGTTGTATAGTTCAACTTAATGGGACTGGGATGTCATTCCATGTAGTTTAATGTTATAAAATAATCATATGAGGCTATAATTTAAGGAACATTAGATCTGATCTTGAAATTAATCTTTCTCCCATTTATGGTACTCCATGTGAGAATTTTCCATTATTTTATTATATTAATGGGGATGTTTGTTTGATGTATTCCATGTTTTCTCGATCAGAAATGTGAAATAGAGGAAATGGATCATGTAGAAAGATGAAGCATATCCCTGGGATGAATGTACCTATAGTCAATAAGCCCTTTTGTGGGAGAATTTATACAAATCCGATTGGGGCATGTTTATGCATAGTAAAATAGTGGAATCTTTTGGCATACAGTCTCCTTTTGTGGGAGAATTATGAAAATACAATTGGGGATTAATAATACATAGTCAAACATAGGAGTTCTATATAATTATTACATTCAGTTGTCAATTGATGGATGATATTTAAGATGATTCATATTTCCCTATAAAAAGAGTTTGGTTTGCAGAAGGGAATTTATTAAATACGGGTGAATAATTTCAATTTAAAAATAACCAATAATAGGTGAAAATGTTTCCTATAAATCTCTAACCCAAACATAGGAAAAGCATGGTCAGTTATATTATGGTTGGGTATGCATCACAATTCCCAATTATTTCTACATATATCATTTGAATAAAAATTAATCCATATATAGTTCTCAGAAAACTATACAGTTCAATGTGTTACCGTTATGATTTACCCTGCTTCTTAACATAAATTAGTAGAGGATGATATGATACATATAGTTTTAGGTCATATGAATTGGACAATATTAATATAAAATTGATGTGTAATATGAGGCCTACCCGGCCATGGTGGTTCTGAAAAACATATTACATGAGTAAAGAAATTTTAAACCAAGATATTGGGATTTCTATGATTATAAAAAATGACATGGTATATGAATGAGATGTATTACCATGAAAAAACATTGAAAAGTGGGTTCTAGAATAATTATGACAACCCTGCTTTTTATTACAACTTAAACATGCTTTATTACATAAAACATCACTTGATAAAAAAAGAAGATCGAGAGGATTAGTGTCTTTGGGGCTTAGGATAATTACATAAAAACTTTAAACATGAAATACAACATCTTTATTGAAAACTTCCTTTACATGACCACTACATTCCTTCGTACTTAGCATTACATGGGATAACCTGAGGACATGCATAAGAAAAGGGTGAGCTATAGAGCCCAGTAAGGGAGTACACAATGAATAACATGAGGAGTAAAATACATGTTAGGCAATAGGAACATAAATAGATAATAATAGTAACATGAACATAAAGTCATGATAAATCATGATAATCATAACATGGAAATGTGGCAACAACACTTAACATTGAATTAGCAAGAGCCATGGCACATTGCACATGGAGCATGAGTAAACCTTCATTGCAATTGAAGCACGAGTAAACCCTCATTGCACTTGAATTAGCATGAGTCAACACTCATTGCACATGATGTATCATGAAACTATACTTTAACCAATGCATTGGAGCGCTATAAGGGCGCACCCATCTTAAATATTTCATTTCATGCATAAGTGTGCCAGATGGATCATAAAACATGGATTCATAAAACATAATCATTTATTCCATGATAAAGGAATGTGGAATTCATACATGAAACTTTAAAATCAATATGTAAATGTTCATAAAGGTTAATACCCTTGATGGAGAATTGGGCATGGTATTCACTACACAATGACATTGGCTTAGAAAATCGGTGCGATTTCAGCAGCATGACGTCGTGACTTAAGAATTCATAAAAAATGGTTGATGAGAGAGAAAGGGGTTCCTCGTCATATTTACATGTAATGGATAGTAAGGAGTTCATATAGATACATGTCCCAACAATTGAAAAGGAATTTGGATTCATGATACAAAAGTATTGCTTGAATGTAAAAGAAGAGAGAGAAGTTCCTTTCAGAATTTCGGCATAGTAACAGGTGTACATGGTAGGCATTTAATGAGAGAGAAATGGGTCTCCCATCATTCAAAAAATAAGAGGGCAGTATGGGGGAGGTGAGAAACCATACCCCAACATTCATAATTTAAATTAAAAGTGCAATACAACTTAAAGAAAATTGAAAAAAATGAGAAAGGAAGAAAAAACCCTTACTTGGATGTGTGCTTCGAAAGGCTAGAGAGAGGCTTGTGAGAGGCTTCTTGGAAGTTTGGGGCACCCTGAGAGAATTCTAGAGAAATTAGGGCAGAGGTTGGACGAAATCAAAGGGCTTTGAGTGAGGAGGAAGTGGGATCTTCGGTGGGTTTATACAGGAAAGGTGAGAGAATTCTTTATTATTTATATTTGGGATCCCTTATATTAAAATAATCCAAACCACAAACCATCCCATGGTATTTGCCCATGTTTTCTTGAAAAGGAAAGAGGAAAACAATATTTTACAAGGCCAAGTTCCGAACTTATTAAAAAATTAGGGTTTCTTATTTAGAGGTGAGTCACACTCCCATGGAAATTAATTTAAAAAGGCAAAGTGTTGAATAAGTCTTGAGGGCTCCATTAATGCTTTGAAAAGTTAGTCAAAAAAACCCAAAACCACATTATTTTAATGATAAAACATATATTGGTCGAACATAAGGATTATGGTATTTTATTACATCACCATTGGGTCATTATGATGTCATAAAACACATTATATATTTAAATGGTATTTAATTTTTACCCAAAAATTTGACTGTCTCAGAAAATTATGAAAAATTCACCATTGGATAATTTCGATGTCCTGATTCCAAAAATAATATTTATTTTATCTAAATAATTTTCTATGTATGTGAATTTTCACTTTCAAAATAAAAACTGACAATTATAAAAAAAAATCACGGGTTTTGACAGAAATGGCTTTCAAACCTTAATAAAAATTTTAATTGCATTCATAAAATTATAAGATCATTTATATTTAATAAAAATTAATTTAATATTAATAATAATATTTTATTAAAATATTATTTAATTCAAAAATCCCTTAATTTAATAAAATATAAATCTTAATTAAATAATAACCAAAAACATCATTTGTACTTTAAAAACTATTTACAATGTATCAAAAATGACTAGAAATTATATTCATTATTATATTCAAAAATAATGCACGTGAAAATAGTACTACTTATTTGTTACATAACCCCTTAAAATAGCCGCATAAGACCTAAGGGTAAGGTGTGCGATGGTGACAAACTCTTGGGGCGGCTCGGATAACATTGCTCGAGTGGTAATCTCTATCAACTTCTACTTTTCCTGTAGACGATCACGTTCGAGCTTGACATAATGAAGCTCATCTTGGGCATGGTCAAGGGTGAAGCCTAAAGACGCCACCTCTTTTCCGAGCTCTGAAAAATGGGCTTCGTAAGTGTTAATTCTACTGGATGAGGCCATCACTTCCTTTGTCTGGGTAAAAATGGGTTTGTTAAAGCCTTATATTTATACTACTCATGTGATCACTGTTCAACGGCTATAAAAGAAACGTTCACAAATCATAACATAAAACCAAAGGAGTTGACATCTTATAAAAATATTTTTCATAAAGAAACATTTAACTGGATCAAGAGGGATTTTCCATTAATGAAACTTTGGGTCGTTACAATATTCCCCCCTTAAGAAATTTCGCCCTCGAAATCATCCTTTTCCCACACTAAAAAAAATGTTGGTAACTCAGCTTCATCATATCCTCCGACTCCCAAGTTGCTTCTTCAAGCTTGTGGTTTCTCCACAACACCTTGATGAGGGGCATTGTCTTATTTCTTAGAACTTTTTCTCTACAATCTAAGATCTTCACTGGTTTCTCCTCATAAGAAAGATCATCTTCCAATTGTACCACCTCAGAAGAGAGTACATGTGAGTGGTCCGGTATGTACTTCCTTAATAGTGATACATGAAAGACATCATGAACCTTGGCCATAGTAGGTGTAAGTGCTAGTAGATAGGCCAAAACCCCAACACGATCAAGAATCTCGAAGGGGCCGATGTACCTTGGACTTAAATTCCCTTTCTTTCCAAACATCATGACCTTCTTCCATGGAGATATGAGTAAAAACACCATGTCTCCGACTTTAAACTCAAGGTCTCATCAACGATTATCTGCATAACTCTTCTGTCGACTTTGGGCTGCCTTGATATGTTGCTGAATGGTTCTCACCTTCTCTACCATTTCTTCGACCATTTCTGGTCCAAGCAGCTTACGTTCACCGAACTCATCCCAACATGTCGGTGTTCTACAACTTTTCCCATACAGGGCTTCATATGGTGCCATTTGGATTCTCGAGTGGAAACTATTATTATAAGAGAACTCAACCAGAGGAAGATGTTGATCCCATTCCCTTTTCAAGTCCATTGAGCACGCTCTCAACATATCCTCAAGTGTTTGGATAGTCCGCTCGGATTAGCCATCAATTTGAGGATGATAGGTCGTACTGACGTTCAGTTCAGTATTCTGTTCATGTTGAAGACTCTTCCAAAACTTAGAGGTGAATCTTCGATCTCGGTCAGAAACAATAGATAGTAGTACTCCATGCAACCGTACCACTTCCCTGATATATAACCGTGCCCGTTGATCCAAAGAGAAATCCTCTCGAATAGCAATGAAGTGTCCAGTCTTTGTAAGATGATCCACAACAACCCAGATTGCATTGTTGCCTTTGTATGTCCTTGGAAGTACGGTGACAAAGTCCTTGGTGATGTTATCCCATTTCCATTCTGGTATGTGCAATGGTTGCATCATCCCCTTAGACTTCTGCCTCTCTGCCTTCTCTTTCTAACACACCAGGCACTTTGGTGTATATTCAGTGATCTCCTTCATCAAATTATCCCACCAAAAGTTTTCTCAGAGATCTCGATACATCTTTGTGCTCCCTAGGTGAATAGAGAAATTTGAAATATGTGAATCATCCAAAAGTTCCTTCTTCAGATCCGGACATAATGGACCACATAGTCTTTTCCCAAACCTCACAATTCTTTCTTCATTAACATTAAACTATGCGGATTATCCCTTTTTGGTAACTTCCACTTTTTCTTGAATTCCCACATCATCCTTTTGAGCATCCTTTAACCATTCCAAAAGAGATGGTTGAGCAATAATTTGTGAAAGGATTGATTATGTTCCCTTATTTATGATTCCCACATCCATCTTCATCATGTCTAAGAAGATTGGATCCTTCTCAATTCTCATCATTGATAGAATAGCTGGATCCTTTCTACATAGGGCATCCGCCACCTTGTTCGCTTTCCCAGGGTGTAAATGTATTGAACAGTCATAATCCTTGATGAGCTCTATCCATCTTCTCTGGCGCATATTAAGCTCTTTATTTGTGAATATATATTTAAGACTCGTGTGGTCAGTATATATCTCACAATTATCTCTATAGAGATAATGCCGCCAGATTTTCAAGGGAAAGATCACCACTGCCAACTCCATATGATGCGTTGGATAGTTTTGCTCATGTATTTTCAACTGCCTTGAGGCATAGGATATCACTTTATCATTCTGCATTAGCACACATCCTAAGCCCTTCTTTGAGGCATCATTGAATACCACAAAAAGTTCCCCACTTGTGGGTAAAGTGAGCATGGGTGTAGTGATAACCCTCCTTTTCATCTCCTTGAAGATTTCTTTGCATTCATCACTCCAAGAAAACATTACACCCTTTCTAGTTAGCTTGGTAAGAGGGTTGTACAATCGTGATAAATTCCTCACAAATCGTCGATAATATCCAACTAACCCCAAGAAGCTACGGATATCAGTTACCGATGTTGGCCTCGACCATCCCTCAATTGCATCCATTTTGGAGGGGTCCACAGATATCCCATTGCTTGTGATGATATGGCCCAAGAATGAGACTTCCTTCAACCAGAACTCACACTTGGTGTACTTTGCATAGAGTTTCTCCTTGCGCAAAGTATCTAGAACAGTTTTAAAAATATCCTCATGGTCCTCCATGGTTTTGGAGTATATTAGAATATCATCTATAAATACTTCCAAAAATTTGTCAAGGTAATCTCTAAAGACTCTATTCATCATGTCCATGAATATTTCTGGATCATTGGTGAGTCCGAAAGGCATTACTATGAATTCATAGTGCCCATACCTTGTATGAAAAGTAGTCTTGGGGATATCTTCCTTATTCACCCTTACTTGATAATATCCCGACCGCAAGTCCACCATGGAGAAGTATTCTGCTCCACGCAGCTGATCAAATAAGTCATCGATTCTTGGGAGAGGATACTTGTTCTTTATTGTGATTTTGTTAAGTTCACGATAATCGATGAAAACCCGCATTGACCCATCCTTATTCTTGACGAAGAGGACTGGTGCACCCCATGGTGAAGCACTAGGGTGTATAAACCCTTTATATTGATTCTCCTGTAGTTTATTCTTCAAATATTCAAGCCCAACAACATCCATTCTATATGGAGTCTTAGATATTGGTAGCGCCCCAGGTACAAGTTCAATTGAGAACTCAACATCTCTTCTTGGAGGAACACCAGGATGTTCCTCGGGAAACACTTCAGCAAATTCCCTCACAATAGGAATTTCTTCAAGGGTGGTTTCTTCCTTGGACTCAATCATCTGAGCCAGATATGCATGCTCATAAGGCAGTAATATCCTTTCTTGAGATGATGGAGCTAGAGGAGATTCATCTTCCTCCTGAAACTTGTAACGAATTGGGGGTCAATCCTCCATATGGAGTGTGATTTCCCTCTCCCGAAAATTTATGTTGGCTCAATATAAGGAAAGCCAATCCATTCCAAGATTTGCATCAAATTCCTCTAGAGGGAGTATGATGAGGTTCGCCGGGAAATTCAATCCACAGATTATAACAGGGGATGACTTATACTCATGGGATGCAATGATTGCCCCATTTTCCGTACTCACCGACATCTTTACTTCCATGATTTGTGGTGGTGCTGGGATTGTTCTACTAAACTTTTGAGATATAAAAGAATGCGTAGAACCTGAATCAAATAGTACGTTCTCTATTCATGAATGAATAACTAGTGTACCTGTCACCACATCGTTGTCGGAGTTCACTTCGGAAGAAGTGATGGCAAAAGCTCTTCCTTGCTGTCTCGGAGGTTGTTGGTTGCCTCTGAAAACCCTTGGATTACGGCACTGATTTGCAAAATGACTCGGTTATTTGAATTTGTAGCATTGAACAACGCATTGAGGTTCGAACGGAGCGTTCCTCTCCTCTGTCGCAGCAGCAGGTCCTTCTTGCCGACAGTTAATAGCTAGGTTACCTTCTCTTCCACACCTGAAGCATTTTCTCGTCCCCTTAAGGAAATTTCCAGGGTGCTTCTTTCTGCACTTTTGGCAAGTGGGGTGCTGGAACTTCTTAGCGCTGTTGTATTTATCCATCGGACCACCAGCATTGAAGTCCACCTTACGCTTCTTGTCCCCATGATACCCATGTGATTCTCCGATCTCCATTTCAACCTTGAGGGCACATCGGAAAATTTCCTCATAACTGTCGAAGTCACGGATCGTTAATGCTTTCCGCAAACTAGGCTTCAGCCCACCAAAGAAGTGGTCAACCTTGCATTCGGGGGTAAAGACAAAGCCGAAACCGTATCGTGCAATCCTTGTGATGTTTGCCTCCTACACTCCCACAGATTCTTCATCTTTCTGTTTTAGGGGTTGGATGTCCCTTTCCATCTTAAGACGAAGGGTGCACGGAAAATATTTATTGAAGAACATCTTCCAGAATTCCTTCCATTCCAAAGCCTCGATCTCCTCCTTAGGATTTGTATTTTTGATCAACGTCCACCATTGATCAGATTCACCCTCCATACGATAAGCCACCAGGAGAACCTTCTCTTGTTCAGAGCATTGGAGGATGGAGAATATCTTTTCAATGGAGTTGATCCATTGTTCAGCGATCGTGGGATCGGATGATCCACTAAAAGTAGGAGGCCTTTGTCTCATGAAGCTTTCAATAGTGACTTGTTCTTTCTTAGGGGGTGTTGAATGTTCCTCTTGACCCATGTTTCTATTCAAAACTTGAGTTATCTGAGTGAGAAGCATGACAAATTTTGCGATTCCCACTCCCATTGGATTGGGCATCTCATCAGTACAATCATCACAATGATCTTCACAACGGTTGTTAGCCCGAGTTATCCTATTGCCAGCCATTGGCTAGAATAAAAGGAAAGTTAGGGGTAACACATAAAGGGGAATCCAAAGACAAAATTTGATGACTTATAAATACACTTTAATCTCTTTAACTCATGAGTCTATAGGATTCAATCCACGATTTTCATGATCTACCTTCTAACATATATTCTTACGGGCATTTTTCCCTTAATAAGGGTTCATAATAAGATTGTGAATTTATCAAAAAATATCCCCTAGGAGTGTCGTAACCAATAGTGCATCAAGGACCGTTTTCGTGCACCAGTTCCCGTTCGAGTCTAGCTCAGAGCGGTGTTTTTGGGTTTTACCCCTAGGATACATCTGTGCCAGAGCCGCCTCAACCTGGTCGTATCCAGACAGGGATGTATTTGTTTGATAAACCACTTACTTAGTATTTACCAAAACTTAGGGTTGTTTTTATTATACTTAGTTTTGTATCTAAGGCTTTACTATGGTTTCATAATCCCAAAAATAACTAAACTGATCCTCTGATACCAACTATGAAAACCCTTCTTTTTATTACAACTTAAACATGCTTTATTACATAAAACATAACTTGATACAACAAAGAAGATCGAGAGGTTTAGTGTCTTTGGGGCTTAGGATCATTACATAAAAACTTTAAACATGAAATACAACATCTTTATTAAAAATTTCCTTTACATGACCACTACATTCCTTCGTACTTAGCATTACATGGGATAACCTGATGACATGCATAAGAAAAGGGTGAGCTATAGACCCCAGTAAGGGAATACACAATTAATAACACGAGGAGTACAATACATTTTAGGAAGTAGGAACATCAATAGATCATAAGAGTAACATGAACATAAAGGCATGATAAAGCATGATAATCATAACATATAAATGTGGCAACAACACTTAACAATGAATTAGCATGAGCCAAGGCTCATTGCATATGGAGCATGAGTAAACCCTCATTGCACTTGAAGCACGAGTAAACCCTTGTTGCACTTGAATTAGCATGAGTCCACACTCATTGCACATGACGTATCATGATACTATACTTTACCCAATGCATTGGAGCGCTATAAGGGCGCACCCTTCTTAAACATTTCATTTCATGCATAAGTGTGCCACATGGATCATAAAACATGGATTCATAAAACATATTCATTTATTCCATGATAAAGGAATGTGGAATTCATACATGAAACTTTACAATCAATATGTAAATTTTCATAAAGGTGAATACCCTTGATGGAGAAATGGGCATGGTATTCACTACACAATGACATTGGCTTAGAAAATCGGTGCGATTTCGGCAGCGTAACGTCGTGACTTAAGAATTCATAAAAAATGGTTGATGAGAGAGAAAGGGGTTCCTCATCATATTTACATGTAATGGAAAGTAAGGAGGTCATATAGATACATTTCCCAACAATTGAAAAAGAATTTAGATTCATGATACAAAAGTATTGCTTGAATGTAAAAGAAGAGAGAGAAGTTACTTTCGGAATTTCTGCATAGTAACGGGTGTACATGGGAGGAATTTAATGAGAGAGAAAGGGGTCTCCCATCATTAAAAAAATAAGAGGGCAGTATGGGGGAGGTGAGAAACCATACCCCAACATTCATAATTGAAATTAAAAGGTCAATACAACTTAAAGAAAATTGAAAAAAATGTGAAAGGAAGAAAAAACCCTTACTTGGAAGTATGATTCCAAAGACTAGAGAGAGGCTTGTGAGAGGCTTCTTGGGAGCTTGGGGCACCTTGAGAGGATTCTAGAGAGAGTAGGGAAGAGGTTGGACGAACTCCAAGGGATTTTAGAGAGGATGAAGTGGGAGCTTGGGTGGGTTTATATAGGAAAGGTGAGAGAAATATTTATTATTTAGGTTTGGGACCCCTTATATTAAAATAATCCAAACCACAAACCATCCCATGGTATTTTCCCATGGTTTCTGGAAAAGAAAAGAGGAAAAAAATATTTTATAAGGCCAAGGTCCGAACGTATTAAAAAATTAGGGTTTCTTATGTGGAGGTGAGTCACACTCCCATGGGAATTAATTTAAAAAGGCAAAGTGTTGAATAAGTCTTGAGGGCTCCATTAACGCTTTGAAAAGTAAGTCAAACAAACCCAAAACCTCATTATTTTAATTATAAAACATATATTGGCCGAACATAAGGATTAGGGTTTTATATTACATCACCATTGGGTCATTATGATGTCATAAAACACATTATATATTTAAATGGTATTTAATTTTTACCCAAAAATTTGACTGTCTCAGAAAATTATGAAAAATTCACCTTTAGATAATTTTGACGTCTTGATTCCAAAAATAATATTTATTTTATCTACATAATTTTCTAAATATGTGAATTTTCACTTTTAAAATAAAAACCGATATTTATAAAAAAATTCGCGGGTTTTGACAGAAATGGCTTTCAAACCTTAATAAAAATTTTAATTGCATTCATAAAATTATAAGATCATTTATATTTAATAAAAATTAATTTAATATTAATAATAATATTTTATTAAAATATTTTTTAATTCAAAAATCCCTTAATTTAATAAAATATAATTCTTAATTAAATAATAACCAAAAACACCATTTTTACTTTAAAAACTATTTACAATGTATAAAAAATGACTAGAAATTATATTCATTATTATATAAAAAAATAATGCACATGAACATAGTACTAATTATTTGTTACATAACCCCTTAAGATAGCCGCATAAGACCTAAGGGTAAGGTGTGCGATGGTGACAGACTCTTGGGGCGGCTCAGATAACATCGCTCAAGTGGTAATCTCTATCAACCTCCACTTTTCCCATAGATGATCACGTTTGAGCTTGACATAATGAAGCTCATCTTGGGAATGGTCAAGGGCGAAGCCTAAAGATGCCACCTCTTTTCTGAGCTCTGACAAATGGGCTTCGTATGGGTTAATTCTACTGGATGAGGCCATCACTTCCTTTGTCTGAGTAAAAATGGGTTCGTTAAAGCCTTATATTTATACTACTCATGTGATCACTGTTCAACGGCTATAAAATTAACGGTCACAAATCTTAACATAAAACCAAAGGAGTTGACATCTTATAAAATCATTTTTCATAAAGAAACATTTAACTGGATCAAGAGGGATTTTCATTAATGAATCTTTGGGTCGTTACAATAATTTTGTCGAGGCTCGTGGAGATAGTAGATGGTTCTTCAGAGGAAGAGTTTCTCACTGGTTGAAAAACCCATTTTGTATGAGATTTTAAACTAAGACAACTACATTATGTTACATCATGTACACATAATATAATCCCATTCCTAACATGCCCTTTGTTGGGTGACTTATTCAAAAACAACTTGGGCATGCTACTGCATAGTTAGACAAATGCATCCCCAGGTATCAGACATTCTATCACTAGTTTATGGAGAAATATTATGATGATCTAAGACTACCCAAGATTAGAATTATGACATGTGGAAGGAATATGTCTTAGCATAATAGAAACATTTGTATTGAAATTGTCCATGAAGGGTAAAATCCCTTACAAAGATCATACTCCTATGATTAAGGGGAAATTTAGGTTTTCTTGATGGACCCCATAATGAGGTGATCCAAATTAGGATATCCCACTTTAATAATTATTTTTATGGAGGATAGGGGTATTTTTATTTGACCTGAAAATGAGAGTAGGAAATGTGGTCTAATCTTTACTACATAACTCATTTAAAAGATAACAAATCCATATGTAGTTCTTGGGGAACAATTTAGTATAAATTATTACGGTGAAGACATCTTCCATGTAGTAAACTGTCTTATGAAAAGGACACTGGTGACTCAAAATGAATATGGAATGTTGTGGATGCAATAGGGTATTTGACCCAAATATTACAATTTATCTCATTGAATCCAGACTCAAGCGTCATGTAGTTACAGAAAATACTTGAAATTATAATTAAATTCTTCTGTGAAGACTGGGAATATTTTTTTAATATTGTATAACCAAGGAGGTTATAACCCACATTAGATCATATCATATACATCTGACTCATACATAGGAGAGTGGTAATTTCTTATATTATGGTCAGACTAGGATATGATATTCATGATTCACTACAAATATCTTGGAAATGAGAAAAAATACATATGTGGTTCTTAATGAACCATGTAGTTTAATGTCATGCAGTCAAAGGAATTTTTTGTGCCTTTTAATGTCTTGTGACTAGGACCATGATAGTCTCAATATAAATTAATATACCTTACTTATGTATGATATTTTTTACAAAACTCATAATCCCATGTGATCTATTCACTAAATGATAAAAAGGAGTGTAAAAGGATTCATCTAATAAACAATGGAAAAACATGTGAATGATAGGGGGATTAGGATTTTTTAATTGATGAACCAGGATGTAGGCTCCACACATCACTACACATCTCATTATAATGATAATAAATCCATACATAGTTCTTGAAAGGATCCCTATACATGTATGTCATGAACACATGGAAGGGGTTTATTTTTTATCCGGCTAGATCCATTATTGGATATCTGAGTTTTACTATGTATCTCATTGGAATTAGAATAAATACATACATAGTTCTAGAATAAAGGTGTGGGTGGGGGGACCAACACCTAACATTATGATCCTCTCAAACATAGATTATATATTTTTACATCAATTATAAAATACATGAACCATGTAGTATTACATCATGCAGTAATGAAATTTCTATATAGTTTGACATATTGAGATTAGGATGTTAATCTATAAAGATTAATGTCATAAAACAAGGAAACCTGTGTAATGAAATTTATAATCCTATGAATTGTATGATACACCATGATTTTTGAGGTCATGTTACAATGACTGACTGCATTGTTTAATGTCATGATTCTGAGATATATCATTATTTTTTCACATGATGTACTATTTGAGAAACATCATATTTGTAGGGTCAATAATGAGCTATCCATCGATCGAGATAAAATAATATGGTCTATTACAGTTGGCCATGTGTTTGGAATAATGTTACATGTAATTTTATACTTTTTTGGAGCCATAATACTTGGTATTGTTGGATTACAATGGACCATTACAATTTATCCCTCAAGGAACGACCTGAGAGATAATTTTTTATTAAATTCTCATACAATCCAATTTTTGTGGACTTCCAAATGATGACATGTATGTAGTATATTCTCATCTAGTAACTCTAATTTATCTATAAATTTCATGGATTTATCTTTTATGGAAAGGAGATCATAGTTGGAAATGTGGAGTGAGGTAAATAATTCATTAATTAGAAAGACTTCATATACTCCATATATGAGAGGATGTAGGGTTTCCTTTGTGGAGGTTTGGATCATGATATTTTTGGCCCATACAGAACAAAAGAACATGTTATGAAAATAATTCTTATCCTTATACACAGTATTATTTATAATTTTTTATAGGTTCTTTATAAAGTCCTCTAACCACCCTTTACCTAATGAATTGTAGTTGGATGAGTGGTAGAATATGATATTAAACTCTTAATAAAACTTCTATAACTCATCAAAACAGAAATTAGAGCCATTTTCAATAATTATTGTATGATGTAAAAAAATCCATGTAATGATGTTGGATTCCATGAATCTGATAATTATATTGGCACTGAATTCTTTGAGAAGAATTTCCTCATCCCGTTTGGATTATAAGTCAGAAATAGTTAGGATATATTTATTTTTCATGCCCATAAATGGAGGATATAGCACCACAAAATCCATCCCCCAAATTGAAAATGTATTAGAGTATTTTTTTTATATAGAAACTATGAGGTTTGATTAATGAAATTGGAATGAACTTTGATTGAATGAAATTTCCCAGGGAATTTTGTGAAATATTTTGTGATAAAATTATAGAAGTATCCAAGCCTTATAATTTCATTAGAAAGTTGGAACCCCAACTGGGGAGAACCATAAGATTCTGTGTGAACATATTTTTTATTATAAGTAATATCTTCTTCAACATTACATCTAACAAGGAATACATCAAATTCTATTTTATAGAAGTCATTTTGGTTATTTAGACCATCACTAAGAGTGGTGTTGGTTTCTCTCCATTAGTGATTCTCTTTTCTAGATCTATTTGATTGGGGATCCATAGTTTGGATATAGTTTGTGATTGGTATCATCTATCCAATAATGGGACCACATGGTTTTAGAATGGGATGGACCTCATTTATATCTTCTATGTTGAAATAATAAAATGGATACCTGATTTCGTGGTGTGTGATTCTGATGATAGTTTTATCCCAATTTGGATCTGAAAAACATATAAAAACATTTTACAAAGCATCTTCCCAAGAATTATATGATCTCGAGATGTGAGTAGATGTTGTCTCTAATGTTAATTAGTCCATTATCCCTTTGACATAGTCAGGAACATGAACCATATCTTCATTCCTAGTTGCTCAAGCCCATTATTCTATTCAATTACCAAATATGAATCACCTTTCACCTCTAGGTGGTTTACCAGTTATTTTATGTTCCAGTTCTAGGCCAGAAATGAAGGCCTAATACTCTTCCTCATTGTATCTACACCCTTTTGACAACATCACAGAGTAAGTAAAAACTTCATTTTTGGAGAAATGAATAAAAATCTATATCCAGATTTGATTAACTAGGATTATTTCATTTTATTAAATGTTGGGAACCGATAAGAACCATCAAAATACTTTTCCATATTTCATGAGTTTTTGTGAATATGAAAGATATATTCAAATGGAAATTTAGTATGCAACAACATTGTTTCTATAGACAATTTTTGTTTGAGAAAATCTAACAAGTTTTTTCATTTTATCGATTTGTAAGGCACAAACTGTATGTTGAACTACTATTAAATAACCACCCAATGTTATAATCATCTTGTCAATATATGATGAATTGGGAAAAATTTTAATGGGTTTTGGTGAGGGACTGAATGGATCTCATGATGCTAATGTTTGTGACTAAGCCTCTGGATTGTAAAGATTAATGTGAAGAAGGTATTCCGGACATATCAATAATGGTTCTCAATGATGAGCATAGTTTTATGGAAATAATTATGTTTGTTATCATTAATGGAATCATTCTTTTGAGTTACTAAAGAACCCAAATATTGATCTTGGGATTTAAAATATAAAATGAATGGTTTCCCTTCAATTGGTTTCTTTAGTATCAGTGGAATCAAGAGATATTTCGTTAGGCTATCGATTGATTCCAGACAATCATTTCTCCAATGGTATATGACCCCCTTCTTTATAAACATGGTGATGAGAAAAAACCTTCTAATGAGATTGGATGTAATTAAAAGGATTTTGGAACGTTTTCCTTGTTAATCCCTCAAATATTTCATGTTATGGGGTGGTGATATACTGAGTATAGAATTTTTCTTATAGGGGTCAACATTAAGGCTATGATGGAATACATAAAAAGCTAAAAAAATATCATATAGTTTACCCAAAATCACATATCATGGGTTTAATCTTCCAGATATGATATCACAACTTTTTTATGATGGTATCAAGATCATCTAGGTGGTTAGAACACTTTTAGTACAAGACCACTGGATCGTCAATGTACAATTAGACAATATCCCCAAGAAGGGTTTTAATATGTGAGTCATGGAAGGTTGGTATGGACAATTCATATTCTTCTACCCAAAGATAATTACTCAATAGAAAAATAATCCCTCAGTATCCCTAAAAGAGGTGGATACTTTATCATTTGGGGCCATACAAATTTGGATGTACCCTGAAAATCTCCTTATAATGGAGAGGGATTGATATCAAGATATTATATCAATAATTAACTAGGTTATTGGAACTGAGATGACAAATTTTGGATAGTTACAGTTTAATTATATTGAATTTTTAGTAATGTGAGGGATTATTGGTTTTTGAGATAAGGGCCATGGTGAAATAGTAAGATATGATGATGGAATGTTTAAAAGAGATGATATATGTTCACTATACTTATTGTGATAAATTTATATATAGTTTCATCCAATATATTATTTATCATTTTGGAATTTTATTTTATATCATAAATGTTTTTTGTATAAATTATGGATATGTTTGAAACCAATATCTCATACTAATTTTATGTTTATTCAATATATTTGTTCAAAAAATTTATTATATTATTCACTGGAAAACATAAAATGAAGAAACGTGACTTCCAATTTCATCATAATTATTCCTTCGTGTCTATTCCTACATTGAAATTCTGGGAATTGTGTTGGAGGATAAGTCAAGAATTGGTTCACACCATAGGATTAAAAATGATTTAAAATGAAATGGGATCATAGTAATCAATGGTATATTGGGTAAGGATAACCAGATGATAAGATTTTAAAGATTCTAGATGTAAGGTTTATATGTTCCTAGATAACACAACTATAATAGAAACATGAATTTCTAGGTTTTTTTTGAGTTTGATATTGATTTCATTTATGTTTGATAATAATTGATTTTAATATCATGAATCGTAATTATGAGTTTATATATTGGAAATTTTTAGAATAAAAATAATTGGGTGTTGTTTATATTATTCTATTTATTATTGGAATAATTTAAATATTTATATTAATCAAAACATATATAAAAAATAAACCATTTTTCATTATTTATTTTTGAGGAATAAATTAATATAAATCATTAACTGATTCATTTTAAAACATAAAATTTTAGTTTAAAATTTAATTTGATATTTATTCCAATCCATAGAATATAATTTTTTGAAAACATTGCATTAATATTTAATTATTATAAGAACACAAAAAATGGAAATAGATTTTAGGGGGAGAGAGGGGGGGGGGACTTAGCCTATATTTTATACTTCCTTTGGGAATATTTTGAGATATTTTATCCCTTCCAAGGCCCATTTCCCTTTTTTATATTAAAATATTATTCTAATATGAATTTTAAAATTCATTATAAGGTTGTTTATGTACATATTTTGTCTTATTTTTCACAAATTAATTTTTATAAATTAAAATATCTAAAGGAATATTTCACTACACAAAAAATGAGGGTTTATCAGCGGGTTTTTAGCTGCAGTTTACAAAAACATCACTATTTTTTAAAAATAATTTCACAGTGTTTTTGATAAACTGAAACTCAACCATTATTTTTTTACCAATACAACACTTCCCCCCTCCATTGACACCCCGACAACCATGAACCCCCACCCTTCCAACTCCCCCAAAGCCCTACTTTCATCGTCGCCCATCTTCACCACTCTCCAGCCCTTGGCTCACCTCTCCTTATAGCGCCTCGCCTCACCAATACTCACCATGCCTCACCACACCTTGCCTCTCTATCCCTCGAATCTTCTAAGCTATCCATCCCACAACTCGCTACCCATCACCACCCATCATTAGTATGTTTTCATTAACAACATGATTCTTTGTTTCACGACCTGATTTGAAAGAAAAATGATACATTTACCTGATTCTATGTTTATATGTCCTGATATGATTCTATTTTTTTTATAATAATGTGTTTCACACTATTTAAAATAAAAAATTCCACGTTAATCATTTACCATTATACAATTATTTTGAAAGGAGGTTACACTTGTTCAGAATATAAGGTATTTTACCCTTATAGAATGATTATGGAAGGAGGGTACCCTAGTATTATATAATATTTCAGTTACTCATCATTCCTAAATATGAAAGTAATATTCTTTAATTTATTGGTTTTGTTAATTTCCATTCTTGTTGAATTTGAAAAAATTTTACATTAAAAAATTTTATTTGTCCAATACGATTAAACTAGGAGTGACACGATGCATGTATGTATGGGTTATATGGTGTCCAATAAGAATGTTGATGCATTATAGTGGTTTTAAACTTATTTTTTTCATCAACGTGTATGAAATTGATTTTTTATTTCATTACATATTAGTAAGGGTATGAAACACTACACAATGCTTACATATTTATATATAATTGTACCATTAAAGATGTTCAAGAGAGATAAGTGGAAATCATTAGGGTATTTTATACCAACACCCAACATGTGAAATTTACTTGTTTTTTAAAACATTATATATCATGATTCATATAAAGTAAAGTTCTAAATGATGGACAATGGGTGTTGAAGAAAGTTTAGAAGAAGATAGTGAAGATAACAATCAGAGTTGAGACAGAGTAATATTTTTATGGCTCTGGTATCTATTTATTTACTGTTGTTTGGAATCTATTTTTATATCTGACTAACCTATATTGAGGTATCTAAAAATTTATACATATGAATCATCTCATATATTACTTATATAACATTTTTGGATGTGTGTCCATATGATCTTAGTTTTTTTCCATTTACTCTATACATGGGGAATGGTTTTTATTATTTATTTATTTATTTATTTATGACTCCCTTATTTTATATGTCTTATAAAAATTATGTAATGAAATATCCAAGATTTTATAGGGGTACCCAGTGGGTCCCTATTAGATATGTACCTCTTTATTCTATCACTTTCTTCATTCTTAAGTAATGTGAGTGACTTGACAAGGTGATTCTGAGTCTAGCTTAGGTTTTCATTATTGTCTCTCAACAACACATACATTTTTTCCTCATTCCTTTTGTAGTTTATGGTTATAACAGTTGAACTAATAAGTTTAAAATAGTTTAGGGTCACAATACTTGGACCACATGGTTTCATATAGTCTAATCTCATAATGCTTGAAATATGATTGCTAGTGTAATGTCATAGACGATGGACTATAGTGATGCAAATAGTTTATGGTCATAATTCTTGGACTTATGTTTACTCCCACAAGAGTGGTTTTTATGACACTAGAAGTTTTAAAACCAATAGAAACAGCCTTACTATGAGGACCTAAACCAATAAAAATATTATAGGTTTATGGCATAAATATATTGAAATTGATACTTTATGAACCTATGAATTGATGTGCTAATGATGGTGGACTAAAAGGGGGGAAAATATTTACACAAAAAAATCTAACTCTATTACTTGGGAATGATAACCCGTATGAATAACAATCATTTACTCATTAAAATTCATACTCTATTACTTGGTCATTGACATGTATAGTTTTCTAAAACCACTGAAACTCATTTCATCCTCTTAAAACACAACAATTTCATTATGAAAAAGAGATAACTGAATTTATATTTCCACTAAATATCATATTACAATCCTATATAGTATTAAATCCAACATGAAATGCAGAAAATATGGTTTCAATACATCCCCTCATATATGGAATTCATTTATTTACTTCACATATTACTCCAACAACATAAAAATATGGATTATCAAATCATGTATTCATTGTTGTCTCATGGTGAAACCCAGTTCTATTTCTATTTTACCTACAACACTTCCTCTCACTATGTATACACAATATAGCCTAGCTGACTATTAGCCCTTCAATGTTCCTCACTCCATGGGCATAGTCCATTTCGATTTGACCATTTTTATATGATACTCCACCTATCAATCATTTCATCATTTAACATGGGTGTCACGTATTGTTTTAATCATTTTCAACTATATATCAACATATTGAACACAACCTTCTTTGAGGATTCATTTTAGTCCTAGAAAACAATTTAGGCCGTTTGTGGATATATTATAAATTCAACAAATATTTTGGTGGAATCCTCAAGAGAAGTCGATAAAACTGGTTGTAGCATGAAGGAAATATAAAACCTTATTTAAAATGATTCATTATTTGTAATTGTTATGTATATTTTTTTTGTTATTATTGTGCATCTGTTATCGTTTCTATTTTTTTTCTATATAATGTTTTTTAAATATATGTTCTGAATTTAATTTTATTTGATTAAATGACATAAATTCCAAGGAGGAAGCGTTATACTCTTCCATCAACCACACTGACAGATGAATATCCTTATGTCTCCCGCCCTACAGCATCTGAGACACCATCTACTCCCCCCTTTCACCAACTCTCACACCCTATGTGAGTGTCGCATTACTAGCTCAGTCGACGTCTTCCCATTTAGTAGCCTCAGCATTGAGGGAGCAGGTCGCCACCCTTTGTTCATCATGGGGATATTGGAGGGTTACTGTTATAGGTACAAATTTTAATATGAATAAATTTATTTAACTTTTTTATTCTATCTTTTTATTTATAAAAGATGGAAACAATGCAACTATTGAGAAAAATCTGAAAGGTTTAGATGTATGGATTCTTACCAAACTAAATATAGTTGTCCCATTTGATTCCTATGGTTTATATATGGATGGCATAGTAGGATTACTTGGCTAGATTCTAGGATAGCTAGATGCGAAATCAGTTTCCCTTCCGATTACAAATGATGATTGGAGGCATATTCATTCTTCTTGGAAAAATAATGTTTTTATTCAAAAAAATGGTAATTATAATACATCATGCTGTAATTGAATGTCATTAGGTTATTAAATTATAATATTTTAAAATTAATTTGGGGGAAAATATGTTTTTCTACATTATGGTTGGTGATGTGCTACCACAAAAGTGAAAATTGAAAAATCTGGGCAATAAATTGAATGATATTAAATAGAGATTATGGAGTGATGTCAATGATAATAATTTGAGCACCCAACAGATGTATGCAAGGTTCTAAATAGGTTACCTAGAGGGAAATGGAATGTTTGTTTTGAATAAAATCCTGATGAGAAGCCCATGGTATTTAAATATAGATTATTATATTAATATCACTATACATTTATTCATGTATATGATAAGAAGATGACATTGCATACATTACAGTTAAATTTCATTTTATTTATTTCAGGATATTTAAAGGAATAATTCATTGAGTTGAGCTAAGAAAATCATTTCTCACACTACGGGGTCAAAGTGTTTTCTAGAAGCTGATCAGCTCTGGTAATATTTTAATTACTTTAAATATTAATAAGGAAATATTATCTTTTTAATATATTAAATTGTTGATTTATCTTTGTTTAATTTAGTCATAGAGTTTCGAGCAGCATGAAAACCAAATAGAAGTGTGGTTGGATGTTCATAAAAAACCAAATGGGAGTTTTGTTGACAACCTTGCAAACAAAGTAAGAGTTTGGTTCACTTTTCATTAATTAACATATTATCATAACTTATTATCAGTATTCACTATGTTAATATATATTTATTCTAATATGGATGATATTTTATTTATAAATAAAAATTAACGAACTATGAGATGCCAATCCCACACATTCTAACTCAATCTCCCAGGATGACCTAGTTGGAAAAGTTATAGGGAAGGAGCATCCTGGTCAAGTATGGGTCATTGGTTTGGGAGACTTACCATCTCAGGTATTTGTCAAGGCATCAGGGACTGAAATTGTATCTACTCCTGAAAGTAGTCGAGAAGCTCTGAGATAATTTCTCTATGAAAAACAATATTAAGGAACAAGGGGCTCAGATATATGCTTTGTAGAAAGAGTTGTTGATTTATATCATAAGATGACCACATGTGTCCCTATTGATATTACATTGATGACAGGTGGTGAGTAAGTAAATCACAAAACTTAAAAATAATATAGTTTTAAAAACACTATTGGTTTCCTGTTTAAATATAATTATACAACTTTATTTCATATTCCATATAATTTCCTTATAGGTTCTGATAGCATGAAGTAGAGATAGAGGTGGAGAGGGTGACAAGTAGTGTTCACCATCAAATAGTGATTAGTGGTCTTGTTGATATGTTGGTCCAATATGGAAATAGAGGGTTTGTTTATGTATCATGTGTGGAAAAGAGTAGTCAACTAAATTTTTCATATCATAACATATTCATTATTTCCCATGTTTGATAAAGGCCTTGAAATTTGATATGGCTTGATGATTTACTAAGGTAGTGAGTCTAGAATTGGAGGAGTATGAAGTTGGAAGAGTATGAAGTAATATATATTCAATATGGAAGATGGAGATATTTAATATTTTCATTTGAGTTATGTTAGGATGTGTATATTAGTATTTTGTACTAACTATTATGTTATATATTTGATTCATTTTATTCATGTTGGAGAAACATGCCCCATATCCATGTCATTCATTGATGGGGCACACAAATGGTGGGTTTTCCATTGACCACATTTGAAGCATAGTATTGATCACTTCTCACAAGAGATCTTTGAGCTGTGTAACCTAGATGGTAGGTGAGCATATTTTGACCACACGCCATCACTATTGGGTATAGTAATACTTGATGGATGATGGGGATCAAAATTAAGGGAGACCTAAAGTGTGGAGGGGAACATTATGTGATTTTTAGTATATTTAAATGCTTTGGGAGATACACCACTATGTGCTTAAGCACATTGAGTGATCCTATTTATAAGAGAGATTTAACCCCATTATTAAGGGGAAAACTGTGAGGTTATTCATTTTTTGGGATGGGACTAAGATATGGGATTTTTATATCTCATTATTTCCCATGAATCATATAATCCAACTATAAGTTTTTTTTTGAAAATTAGTGTGCTAGATGACCATCATTAGATTAGAAAGTCCGGTCAGGAAAATAGCTATAATATCATATTCATTAAATACTGGTCTAATATTATCCATGTTAGGCTAGGTAGCATAAATTATTATAGATCATAAGTTTTTATTTTTTAGTTTGAAGGCATACTACTCAGACATTGGTTCTTTACAGTTTAATATCTTATATTTAGATCTATGAACCATTGTTAGATGGTTTAGATGTTATGGTTTAGATTATTCTATTATAAGTTCTCTGTATATGGTTTTTTTATGAAACATTGTTAGGTTTTTTACTGCAAAACATAGTTAGATGGTTTAAATTATTATGTTATATATTCTCTACGCATGGTTTTTTTTGGGTTATTAGTACTATGGCTAGAGAATTTGTAGTATTTTTTTATTTGTAAATCTACATTTAGGGGCTGTTTAAACCACCTCTAAAAAAATGTATATATATAGCAGCAGTTTAAAATTCCACTATAAGTTGATATTTACTTATCGATGATAGTTAAAACCACCAAAAAATAAATGCGTGTTATTATTTACTAGCTGTTTTTGTGGTTTAAAAGTAGTTTTAATGCAAAAAAGTGGAAAATTTTAAGTGGTGGTTAAAAATGATGCTAAATAAATTAAATTTTGTTCACATTAAGCCACCGCTAATCCACCAAAACTGCTTCTAAATATGTTTACTACAACACATTTCAGAAACTGCCACTAAATTGAAGAAACCACCATGTGTTTGATGTTGTCACATGATTTAGCGGCAGTTTTATGAAACTGCCACTATGCTGTGATTTTCATAAAGTATTTGAAGTTTTTCAATATATTTATTTAGGGATGATGTAATTTACAAAAAAATATAATAATTTGATTAGTATGGTTTCTATTACATGCCATAATATTGACTTTTCTTGATGCATTGATTGGTAAATTTATTATTAGATGAGTAATTAATATAAATATGTATCGTTCATGTTTTATTTTCATATAAATGAAAAAATATGTGAACATGGAATTCTTTTTAAATTATGAATTTTTTTTTAATAATATATTCTCAATAATGGTAATGGGTGGATGTATTTTCAATATAATGTTAAATTTTTTTAAAAAACAAATTTAATTCTTAAATTAAATGTAATGTAATACATTTCTTGAATTCAAATGGTATGAAGTAGAATTTAATTTGGTCATACTATTTTTATTTTACTCAAATTGGTAGTTTTTCATAATTAATGCTATATGATTTCTTATGAGTATATTAATTGTTATTATAACTTGTTTTCATTATTATTATAATTATATTTTTTAGATTATCTATGGATATAATTTTATATATTTAAATTTTTCTTTAAAAAAAGTTCATATAGAAAATATTTATTTCTATATAATCTCTTAATTTTTAAATTTATGTGCACATTTTATTATATTAGTGTTGGAGCGATATAATTTTTTAAATTTTATTAATTATTATTTAGGATATAATATAATATATAATTATATAAAATTTTAAGATGAATTAATACATGGATACCTTTTTATATTCAATTTTTAATTAACATACAATTTTTTTTAAAATGATCCATTGTGGTATTTTTCTCCATTGATCATATTTAAAAAATGGAAATGAATTATTAAGGAATTTAATTACCAATTTAATTTTCTTGGATGATATTTTTTGGAAATATTTTTAAAATTAATAGATTATTTCTAGGGTAATGGGTTATGTGTGAGTAATTCTCAAATATTACCTTAACAAATTATATTTTGTTTAAATCACTATTTATAGAATAAAATGATATGTTTAATTTTATGATATTTTATTATATAGTTATTAAACATAATAATAAGAAAGGTGGATGATAAGAATATTGAGATAGATAATTTACCATTCTCATTTGAATTTAATATTTTTAAAAGATTTTTTTATAGATTAATTTTATAATAAATATTTTATTATAATTTATCAACTAACTATTATTTTTTATAAGTAAATGAATTCAACTTTTACTCTAAGTTCATGTATTAGAAATTATTTTAAATGGTCATTTATAAAATGAAACCATATATAGTGTCATCTAAACTTAAATATATTGAATATAAAGTGGTATTTCAACAATAAGGGGTTTGAATTTGTTGAAATGGTTTTGTATGGTGTTGAATTTTGTGAGTAAAAATTGTGATAATGGTTTAAGACCTTATGTATCATTTTGATAAGGTAGTGTAATTTTTTAGACATATGTTTTTGTAATGTCTCATGAATTTACACACCATTAATCCAATTTAATTTTTTTGGGGTATATTAGTAAAACTAATATAGTTTCATAGATGTTTAAAATCGAAAAGTATTCGATAGTTTTGTTTTCTTTTGAAAATATACTTTACATTGAATATTTCTTATATGTGTTAAATTATATGGTGTCATATTATTTTGAAATATATTTAATATGTTTCAAACATTTTTTTATTTATTTTTTAGTTATAAAAAAATATTTTATAAAATATTTTAAATAGTTATTTACTTTTCAGTGTTTTATCCTAAAATAAAAATATATTTTAATTTGACCATATTATATGGATAAGAAGAAATTATATATATATAAATCATTCATAGTAAAATTTATTTTTTCAATTGGATGTTTCACGTTAGTTTTAATAGGTAAGTGGTCCAAATATTTTAATTAGATCAACTATCTGACATAATCCTCAAATTTAACATAAATAATTTCAATATTTTTAATAAGTATGAGGTTAACTAATTTGTAGTAATGTATTAATAATTTATTTAATTTATATAGGTACATGAAATGATTTTAGAATTTAACATGGGTATATATAATATTTATTGCACAATTCTATTCCAATGCATTAGAAAAATAAGTAATGGAAATTATGACTTGTAAATATGGTTAAACAAATATTTATTAAAGCATGTTTATATTTTTGGTAATAATGTTGGTTTTTAGTAAAATTAACACTTTTTTAGTTATTTAGATTATTATTCTATTTTTTAAAAATTAATTTATATTTTCTATAATTATTTAAATATGTATCATGCTAAGATATATATATATATATATATATATATGGAACATTAAAATTGAATTAATCATATATACTAAATTTGACTACCAATACAATAAAATTTATGATTATTTTTAAAATAATAATAAGATTATATGTGAATGTATATTTATGAAAAACTCATAATAAATTGGTTCATATAAATTAATAAGAGGTTATTTAATTGGTTACAAGACAATATAATTAGATGACATTGTTGTATAGAAATTATATTACGTACTAATAGAAAACAATGTTTGTTGATTAAAATATTTTAAAACTTATTTTGTGTTTAAAATTTGATATTTGATATTTTTATTATATTAGAAGAAATTGGTTTACTTTAAATGTTTTTAATTTTTTTTAAATCATACTTTTATATTGAAAAATTGATATTCATTATTTTTTAAAATATAAAACAATAAAAATAATTATATTATATAATAATATTATATAATATTCAGAATTTAATTTCATTTATAATAATTTTATTTCTAGTAAATTTAAATAATAATGTTACAATTTGGGTTCTAGTTTGAATAACAAGTCAATATTTGGAGTTTGATGGGGATCTATGGTATATCACTATGATGATATTTTTAAAATAAATTATGAAGTTGAATTTAATAATAAATTAATTGTCCAATGTTTTTCTATAATTTATTATTATTATATATATAATTAATGGGTTATAAATCAAAAATTTAAATTTTACATTGGGATAAAATTGGAACTGATAGTAATCTAGTATACCCCTAATGTTTTGGATATGATATTTGTATAGTATATGGTGTATTATTTTTCTTCATAAAGAATGAATATCAGTGGATGGTGTAAAAATATTTCTTATTGAGAAAATTGGATTTGATGACAAAGCATTGGAGAATGGAGAATGATTGAATCTAGAGTCATTTTCTACAACAAAGAATGCATATTCTAGAGATAAATATGATTTAATGTTAGATATCTGGGGAAACAACCTTTGTAATTTTTATAGAAGAAGTTTGGTTGGTATTCCTATCTAAAATATTAGAGTAATCTATTCTTTCTTAAGACACTGCACTATATAATAGTGGGTTATGCCATCAAAATAATTTTCCATCTAGTTCACACCTCACAAAAGAGTTACCCATGAAATACCAACATTATATAAAGGGAATTGATATTTTTTAACCCTGATGTCTATTGGTATATTCAATAATAATTATACATGAGGATCTTCATGACATCATAATGAAAATACCATGATATCAGTCAAAACAATAGATGGATTTTTGAGACCTCCATAATGGTTGGGAAGAAGTCCATGGAACAAAATATAGAGCCACACTAGAGATAATATTTCTTCAATATAAATCAAACCATGATTAGAGGAAATAATTATCTTGCATAAGGGTAGATGAGGATACTATACCGCCAAATATCAAGTCATACCATAGAGGATATTTTATCGAGGTAACTCAATCCTTGTGTATGTGCTATTGTGTTTTTTAGGTAGATAATGTGATGGTTATAGTTTTACATGTGTAATGGCTTTTGAGACCTCCATAAATTTATATTTACATTTATTTCAAGGTTTTATTTATTATGTTCCATGACTGTACAATATAATTCCATAGAAGGCACACACCGAAGTCATATTATAGAGAGGATGCTTATGTTATTGAAGTTTCTTATAATGTCAATGATTTATTTCTAGAATATAAGAATAGTAAATTTTTTATATGTCCATAGTTATCCATGAAATATAAAATATAACATAACATATCCTATTCAAAATTGGATGACGTTTTTAAGAGATCAATCTTTGATTGATGGTGTGTTATGAAGAATATAAATGAGTGATATATATTTATCTAGTCAACTCAAGGCCTCATTATATAAAAATAAATCCCTATAATAATATTTTTTTGATCTCACTTTCTACACAATAGAAGAATATGCTATACCCTGGTGAATATAGGAAGGTGAATAAATATTCAATAAAATTCAGGATCACTTAGTATGAATGAAGTTACATTCAAGCTCAAAATTCAACCATGTAAGATTTGATAAATATTTTAGGGCCTTTATAATTATTTAATTAATCTATATAGACACACAGAATTTTTGGTAAATGTGGATAAATTTGAAAAAGATAACAAGAAGGTGGATTAATTTGATTAATCAGATTATGGGCTACCATAGCATAAAAATGGATGTAGTAGTTCCAGAATATTGGACAATGTTCTCTAAAAAGAAAGATACAGTATATCTGATTTTCTAAATTAGAGGAAATGAAGAATATGGATGGAAGGAAATTTGGTATTTTGGTGACACATTTATGGTTTTGATAAAGGATAAAAAGAAAAAAAATAGAAAATGATGTAGAAATGTTATACATGTAATGTAATTTGTGTGTTGAAATTTAAAATTCATTCCATAACTATTCTAGAAGGAAGAAGGTAATTCCATGACATTTTTGGGAATATAGAAACTACCATGGTGATATTTATAGTAGTATTTGATTGATCAAGATAAAGATGAAAGGAAATAATGTCTATATTATAGTTCATATAATTATAACATGATATATTTTTATTGTACTATGATCCAACATGATATAATTTCTTTTAATATTGATATAAGAGAGATTACGAATGAATATAGTGACCCTAAAGTGATTTTAATTTTACATCAACCATTAGTGTAGACCTAGTGAGTCTTGGCTAGAGGGACCTTGGATAAATCCTAAGTAATGAGTGTTATTGACTCTATTCTTCCACACATTATTAATAAAATTCTCCTTAGAATAGTCCAGAATATTGAACTATTTAAAAATCCATGGGTCCCTTTTATTTTTATGTATATATGTTTTGCATCATATTACTAGTTATTATGGGTAAATGTATACATTGTTAATAATTAGGAAATTTTAGTCTAGTTGTCATTTAAATATAAAAGGAATATTTGTAATTTTTTTAACAATTATTAATTAGAGGTCAATATCAGTCAAGGGAGTTGGAAGGGAAGGAAAAATGGCTTATATTGGGAATGATTTCCATAAAATGTGTCAGCCACACACCACTCGAGGTATCTATCAAAAAGTATTCATTATCGATCTATAATTAGTATCATTTCAAGTATTATTTATTATTTTTTATCATGGACTAGATCTATTTTTATGTAATGGAATGGGCATACAAAACTCCTTTTCTATATAAAAATAATTACATAATTAGAATCATGGAGTTTATTTTATATATAGAAGAATATGTTGTAATCCCTCATGAAGTATTGTTGTATTATATTTTTATGTTATTATAGAATTGATTAAATTTTAAATAGATAAAATATATTTTTATATTGATTCATTTAAAATAATAATAATGTATTCTATGAGAGCATATTTTTCATAGATAATTTCACATGGAAATATTTCAAAATATATTTGGATTTTTCTAAAACATTCAATTGTTAAATATTATTTATATAGAGATATATATAAATATTACAATACTATTAAAATTATAGATAATTATGATGACATTTTTATTATATCAATTGGACAAAATATGAATGTAACGAATAAGTCCCCATAGACGATGATATATCCAACTTAGGTAAATTAAGAATATATAGTTTTGTTTCTATAATACATAGGTTTAGAGAATGAATTTGTATTAGATGTTTCAACCTCTATTACATATCTAAAAATATATATTTTTTTGAATAAGTTGCATCGACATCATGTATCAAATCCAAGAAGTGTTTATGAAACCTCCAATAATTTACTTATTTATGAAAAAAATAAATAGATCAATATGAAGTCATGAAAGTAGTGTATCTATCCTTTATTGATGATTTGGACCTAGAAATCAACATATTAAAAAGATAATAAGTATAAATTATGATCAAAAGAAAAATATATGTGTATATGATTTAAAGATAAAAGTGATATTCTTGAAGAAATTTTCCAAAAAATTTAGAAGCAGGTTTTCACTACAAAGGAATGAAATAAAATAATTATCCATCTTAAAAAGAAACATTAAGAGAGTATATATTCGTGTATATATGCAATGGGATTACTTTTATAACCATGTGAATGGTTTTAGGGGATGATAACCGGAACATAGGCAGATCTATCGCTGGTAATCCTATGAAAATTGAATCTAAAAAATAGAGTATGTAAAATTTTATAAGCCTAGCTAAAACACTATTGTTATAGTCCCCATAATGGATAAATATCTCTTGATGATGATCACAAAAAGTAGAATACTAATTCCTGTATACCCTGATGAGATTACACTTTCCAGTGTATCCATGAATATTTTATGATAACTATAAAATTAAAAAGGTGTGATAGTGCCTATATTGTATGAAAAATAATTTTTTAGGGATAAGAGATTGTAATCTATGACTTAATATTATATTAGAAACATATTAGGAGACCACCATATCCTCTTATATGTATATCCTTAATTATAATCATTTAATAAAGAGTAGTATCCATAACATAACATATCAGGTTCCATGTGATGTAACCCATATGTTACAGTTTGCTGGTGTTCATTAATTGAGAGCTTCAATGAGAGAGGTTCGCCAACAAAAAATGATCAATTCCAATAGTCATAAATATTTTTATACTATGTTTTCAGGAACATGAAAACCAAATCCATAATTTTCATGTCAATTGTGGTGTTTGTAGTAGACCAGGGCGTTACAAGGACCATCATGGTATGGTGGTTCTGATTTTCCTAAACATCGATCAATCTCCCAAATTCAAAAACATAAAAAAAGGCCAAAAAAATATCAAAAATAATTATGAATGTACCCAATCCCCTATAAAATATGGTTTCTTCATACTATATTTATATTGGAATAAAAACATTTTACAAAACATAATCATTATCCAAGTCCTAGTCCATGTGACCTTGAAGAACATAGAAACATTGAAAAAATATACGAAATTATTATTTCATATATGTATGTGAAAAAGTTCCTCTAACAAAGAAATAGTTATACAGAAACATATAAGGGGTGTGGTGTGATCTCCATCAAGAATAACCATATCTCTATATGAAATGGAGAGACAAAATATATATCTTATACAAAGTATGTGTGCCAATTAATCCACTTATCGATGAATTTTAGTGAAAAATATATGTAACATATCAATAATGTATAGGGAAACTCAAAATTTATTGATTATTTTAACAAGACTAACCAGGTAGAAGAATACATAAAATTTCATTCTTCTCACAATAGATTCAATCATATGGATCCCCATACTTGTGGTCAAATACATAATATGTGACTAAACTAATATTTCCCATTTGATTCCACTACCTAATTAAACCAAATTCCAAACATATTTACACATTATACAGGTGGTCAAATCCTATCATAGTTGTGCTTCAACCGATGACATAATCAATTACATACCTATCCACCCCTAATTAGTTATGTTCATATGTTGACTCTTGTATGTGGGGTAGAAATGTAAGGTGGATCTAATTCTATGTATCTAACTAACCTTAGTTAACATTGATTTGTTATAATAATAACCTCTTGATAATATTGGTGACAATATTATTACTCATCCGAAATACATTTTAATGTCATTTCACATAAAAATAATATAAATTTAACCTCATTAATCTACTCTTTATATCATATATATAACTCATTCCAATTTGTACATGATTATATAATGTCTAACACAAATATATCATTAGTAACCATAATACTTCACCATGATCATCGATTGGGGTCATCTCAAAGACACCATTTTAGAGGATATTATCATTAAATAATTTATCATAAATAAATTACAGAAATATTAATTAATGTTAAATGAATATTTAATTTATTAAAAGAACATAACATATTTTTATTCCATGAAAACTATATATCATGCTTCTAACACCCATATATTATACATGAACCTCATATTGTTTTTGAGAAAGTGGATACACTAAAAAACATACCATATCCTCCTCTATGGCCTCCAAATTTATCATTATATCATCCCACTTATTAGTCTCTCATATAGGTTTTTATTTTCATATAATATTAACTTTGATGTTTAGAGACTATGGATTAATATATATTGTAATAGTCTCATTTTTATCACAATATATCTTAATAAATCTCATAATGATAGAAACCACTCTAAGAATAATAATACACTTCCTAATCTAAATAGATTCCTTCACTACAACTGATGTGGTGAGGTACGCTTGATATGTTATTGAGTTATCTACTATATTATTTTTGAAATCATCTAGTTGGTAAATCAACTATTTAGTCAATATGTGAATACAATTTGATATTCCATTTCAGCTTTTTGGTATTGAAAAGATGCATCAGTGTAACCATTTACAATGTGCTCATATGTTCTTCTAAAAACCATGAACATATCATTGTTTCAACTTAGGTACTTAGGAATATTTTTAACATTAATATATTAACTATGATCTATACTGGACTTGTATCTACTATATATTCTAAACAAATAAGATATTTTTATTTGTGTACATATAGTGTAAATGAAAATGACCCTATCATCCATATAACCTAATGAAAATATTTTATAATAATTATTCTAGAGAGTATTTATGAATATTGTTTTGTAGAATTTGCATGTAAAATTATCTATGAAAGACATTTTTTTAGAAATATTAAATTTAACTCATAATTTTTTTAAATTACTTAATTCAAAATCATTCACCATCATCTTAAAAAACATTTCTTCATAAGAATATCCTCTATAAATTTCATATATTTCTTATATTCATAATTTGGGGATATGTAAACATAATAAGTGGGTGGGATAATAATATATGTATGGGTAAATATAAAAGATTATAATAAGATAAAATTATTGAGCATAATATTTTAATTTTTTTATCCATAGGATTTATAAAATAAATTTATCGAACAAATCATGGATCATAAATCACAGTGTAAAACATGGATTAACATAAGAAATGAATAAAAAGTGTGTTGAAACATGATTCAACATAAATGATATAATATTTCATAAAAAATCATAATAACTACCATAAAACTATAGAATATCATTTAAATATGGACCTACCTTCAGTAAATGTATAAATTACAATCATAAGCCACGCTATCAGTTCCCACACTTATTAGCTTTAAAATTTATTTGTGAATATTTATCTCAGTAGATATAAATCGTTATCCAATGAAATTTAGGGAGATAAAGGACCCCACAATCACAATCTGTTGATATGGTTTCCACATGTAAATTAATAACCTATTCCATCATAAATATCCCAGGTAAATAAATTCATCTTCTTAAAATAATGAAATGAAAAATATTTACTTTTTATCGCATAAAAACCCCATTCAAAAAAATTGGTTACACTAAACACATTATATATAACCCTTGAAATGAAAATGGTATTCAAATACATTTAAAATATAATAAAACAATGATATAATTTATAATTCCATCAATGATCATAACATGGTAAAATAATTTAAAATTAATTTTTTATCCAAATATATTTTGTAAAATTATTGATAAATTCTATTCAAAAAAGATTATAATTAATATTTTATTCGAAATATATATTATAACTTTATATCATTAAGTAATTAATTTACCCAATCAATTTAAAAATAGTTTATAGGTGAAAAAATTTCATTTAGAGGAATACATTGTAGTATATTCATAAAGGAAGGGAATTATGTGATAAGAATGAATACATGGTGCATGATTACGAAAGTTAATGTCAGTGATGGATCATTCCTAAAAAAGGAAAAAAACTATATAAACCATGTACATTATAAGGTTAGTTTCCATTTTTTAATAATTTATTTTATAATTTATATTATATTATAATTAAAATTTCCATATATGGAAAATAGTTTTTGATGGTTAAGAAAAACCACTTTAGAGATAAGATATATTATTGATCCTTTCGATGAATTTAAAAAAATGTATTTTTTAAAACCAAGAGAAGAATAATTTATTTTATAATCCATGAATACATAGATAAAATGGTTCTTATAAAATCACAAATGTGGTATAATAACATATTCTCATGTATTTGTTAAAAATAATTTTTTTTTCACATGTTTATGAAATATACCTTATAGAAACCATTAAAACATCATTAAATATTTTAGAAAAAGTAAATTTTGTAGAAAATGGACTTATTAAATTATTTATATATAGACATATACATCATCAATATAATCCATTGAATATTTATTTGTAAAGTGGTATGTTCTTGATAATGAAAATGAGACATGTTTGGTTTCTCTTACCTGAAACTCTACAAGTAATAAGTAAGTCCTGGAGAAATGATATTTTGAGGGAAATATTTAAACACCATTATTATATAATAAAAATGATTATTTTTTTGGAATGTATAAAATTTATCTAGAAAAATTATATTTTGAAACAATATTGATTAGAAAATATTATTGTAAATTTAAACCCTTACAGTTTGTGAAACAATTTAATCAAAACCACTTTTTAATTTAGTGTCTTTTAAATAGAATTACATATTAAGAAATTAAATGGAATGGATCTTAAAAAACCCATGAGTATAGTAAATTAAAATCATTTTGAATTAATTTTAACATATTAAATGTATCATGGTGCACATTATGAAATATGACTCATGGAATGAAATTTGACAGAAAGAAAATGTTTAAAAAATATTATTTTTAAATTCAAATCCCCAAGATAGAATGTACACGAAGAAGAATATTAAAAATAATTAAATATAATGTAGTAATTTTATAAAATAATAAATTTAATTTTATACACCATTACAAAGAAAACATTGTTTATAATATGATGTATGACTCAAGGGTTTAAAATTTTACATAAGAGACCCTACCTCAATTACTAAATTGTCAACGTACACTCTAACCTCATATATAATAAAATTAACTATCATAGTCACCCATTTCAAAAGATTTTAAAAATATTTTTTCATTTTATAAACATGGTTTAAAATTTTTCAATAAAAGTATATTAGTTAGTAATCATTTATTTTTTATATCATCTCTGAGTAATCTTGATCATTTTGAACAAGTTTGGTAATATTTTTGTTGTTATTATTTCATCAAAAAAATATTGTTAGTTTAAGATAATTAAAGGTTTTTGAATTCAACTTTTATAATTATTTATATTATTTCATTCTCATTATACTTGATTTTTTTGTTATGTCCCCTAAAGATGAATTTGTTGATAAGGATGTTTCAATGATTCATAGGGAACAAATGCAGTTTTCTAAAATAATGAGAAACATTTTTATATTAACATTAAAAACAAATCATAATTTAATTATTTATATAATATATAATGACACATAAAATTTTCTCAGTCATCCATGGTATAAATTTATATCCTTGTTCAAGAAGGTGCCCAAATGATCACAAACTAGAACATAACATTATTAATGGAAGATTATGAGGTGATTTAATTATAATATAATTATATAGTAATCATAATGATATTATTTTTTTATTAATGGGTTATATTAAAATTTAAAATAAGTATATTAATAACATAACATATACAATGCTACATCAAATTATTATGATATTATTATTTTTCTCTTAGAACAACCTCTAGAACAGTTGAATTTACACTGATTGTTTATTAATAATATTGTTAATTGGTTTTCTTATTTAGTATTAGAGAACCCCAAGTAATTTAAATAGAATTATATTTTCAAACTAATCATATTCGTAACATATTCTATGTATGGTAGTAATGATAAGAAAAATAAAAATCAACTGATCTATGGAGGTGGTAGTCTATATGTTAGAATGGAAGTTGATAAGATTTTCTATAGAAGGGGGAATTGATTTAATATGATGAACCATATAAAGGATTAATTTTTTCATTTATATAAAACTTATATATTAAATTACATTTTAGGAAAATCCTTTTAAATATGTAATGGAAAATGAATCACTTTGTGTAATTGTGGAGGTAGTTCAAATAACACACAAATGTTTGTCTCATTTTTGTTAAAAGAAATGGAAAATATATTTAATGATAATATAAATATTATAATATTAAACTAGATTTATAATTATACTCACTTTATAATTTTAATATGGTGAAATCGAAAATCAAGATGGATAAGTTCACATAAAATATAGACAAAATGAAAAAACAGGTGTTAGAAATTTATACATCACTTATTTGAATTTATTCATTGTAATAGGGGTTAATAAAATGATGGATATACTTATGAGAATAATAAAACCAATTTAAAATGTATAGGAATATTTTGGAGGATTTTTTAATGAAACCAGGTCCAACCAAGTGGGTTTTGGTGTGAGGGTAAGTGAGGAGAGGAGTTCCCCTTTTATAATTGCAAAGGGGATACATTTTAGTTAATACCCAAAGAGGTTTCATAAGGGGAAGTCACTATAAGTGTAATTTTCTCTAAAATTTGAAAATAATTTATCATAATAGGGTATTATAATGATATTAGACTCAACCACCAATTACATCACATTTATTAAACATGTTTTCAATATTTCCCTCTTGGTCAAACATTTTCCCCTTTTAATTTTCATATTGGTATTTAGTTTTTACAAATGTAAAATATCACTTTTCATAGAATATAAAATTGTATTTATAAAAATAAATGAAATTAGTGATTCTATTATGTAATCATATTTTATTTTATAAATTTTCTAAGAGTGAGGTGATTAATTTTATATAGTAAATGTGTATTGTTTTAAAATTGATTTTGGAAACATATAACATAGGTTCTAATAATTTAAATACTATTTTGTAAATTAGTATTTTTTTAAAATTTAAAAATTACATATAGAAAATATATTAGGTCATAGGAAATGGTTTCATAAAAATATAATTGATACTTATATATTTATGATTTCATAAAAGCTAGGTTATTTGAAAAACAGTGTTCTTATCAATTCACAAAAATAACATATTAATATTAAATTAATATTAAAAAGATAAATCCAAAATTGATATTATTTTTTTATTATTCTATTTCTATAATTTTAAATTTTAAATTTAAAAGTTAAATATACAATTTAACGTGAAAAAGTAATTATTGGAAAAGAACTTTTTTATGTGTTAAGAATTATTATTCTTATTTCCAATCAATTAATAATAAAATTAGAATTATTATATTATATATGTTATTCATATCAATAATACATCATATTTGTATTTTCATTAAGTAAGGAACAAAAACATAATTTTTTTCAAATCATTTTTTATATATAATGATGTCATTAATGTTATGAATGAATTAGTAAACAAACATACTTTTTATTTAAAGATGAAAATACTTAATTTGTAAAATTCATGTTTCAAATAAGATATTATATTAACTTTTAATTGATTATATCATTATAATCACATGTTATGTATCCTATCAAGATATCCATGTTAGTTCTATTCATATCATAAGTCCTCACTCAAGTCAGGGGTAGATATTTCTCTAGCTTATATTTGATGGAAATTTCCAAAACCTTCAATTTATCTAACAAATGTTTTCTCTAATACCTTAGATATTTTAATTTTCTATGGAATTGTTTAAAAAAAATAATGAATATACCTATAATGACCTGAACATTTTTTATTTAAATTATTTTTTAAATGAATAAATTCCTGACTAGTTAATCATGTTATATACAATACATGCACAACTTTTGTTATTTTTTAATATTATAGTATTTTTTATTTAAAAGACCATTAAAAATGATAACCATTTATAGTATATGAATTGTAAAATAGTAATTGTTTTAAATATGTTATGGGTTATAATAATTTCCAATTAACATAGATGAATGAAGGAATTTCCTCTACCTGTCTAATTATACTATATGAAGACCATTTATTTGAGTACCCAAAGGAGGGAGAAGCACTAGGAATTTACCATGACAAATATGAAGATGATATTCAAAAAATGAATAATTATTAAACACATTTACGATATAATTTAAATTTCATTGATAACTCAACACAAACCATGTTCACCAAACCACCTCATGAAAATATCACCATAGAACAATTTACCCTTTTGGCATTCACTAGTGTCATTAATGTATATCTATCTAGATCCCAAAACTTTGAAAATTTTCTCAATATTCTTAATAAAGTAACTAATTATTTTAAACATTTTTAACATTAACTTTTAAAAGGGTTAAATAATTAATTTGTTAAAAACTATATTTTGACATGATGAAACTAAAATTGAATTTTTGAGAAATATATAGTCTAAATAAATTTTTTGAATGGAATAAATAATTCTTGAAATAAATGATATTTACATAAAACAATTATTAAAAAATTTATTAATTATATATGTTAATATAATTTATTAATGAATAAATAATTTTTATAAGTGTCAGAAAACTCTTATCATAAAAAACCAATATTTTTGAGTAAAAGTTATTTTTTGATTTAAATGTGTAAATTCACATAATTTGAGAATTATTTGGATAATGTAATTTATTTTATTTGAAATATGTACATTGAAATTATCCAATAGGATATTTTCATAATTTTTAGAGAATGTCTGATTTTTGAGAAAACATTAAATTTATTATAAATATATGACATGTATTATGATATCTTAATGACCCAAAAGAAATGTAATATATTCCATAAAATGTATCCAAAAAGAAATATACATTTCAACAATAAAATAATGTGTTTTCTATGTTATTTGATTAATATTTTACTCACTTCATGAATCCTCAAAAATAATGAAAACCACTCCTCTCTGGTATAAACCATTGATAAAAACCATTAGATATATTTTGGTTTGGATTACTATATAATATAGAGTCTAAATCACATGTTTTCAAATTAATAAATAATTATCATATATTTATCAATAAAAACCCTCACAAAATCCCATTCATCATCACTAAATACCCTTATACTATGAAGTTAGATTGAATTTGCCTCTCTATATTCCTCCCATGGTTCCCTATATCTTTCATGAAGCTACTACCATTCTTTATAAACATATTATCAAGGTAATAGATCCTCTCCTATCCCTCTTTGTCCAAGCACCTTATTTTTATTAGTCAATTTAATTTTCAATTTTTATTTATGGTATATGTTATTACACATCTATCATACTATCCTTATAATTTACATGTGTTTATAATCATATTTTACTATCATTAAGTACTTATATATTCATTTATGTAAACCCATTATGTTATAGAAATTATATTATCATTTTTCATGCCAATAACATATGCAGTGAATACCCGACTGCATTAAAAATCATGTATATTAACCTAGTTTTATATATTGTTAATTTATTTTGGATTTACTTTTATATAACCTGAAATCATTATCCATTTTTTAAAAAATGAAAACATCCACGATTATATTTTATGATCGTTGTGGAATAATTGTATGTGTACATGATATGAATGTGAAAGGTGGGATCATAATTATACCACCTAACAATACATTAGGAAATGTTTTTATCTCATGTAATTTCATTTGTGTTTCACAAGTTGTTATCCTAATCCCACTATGTTAATTTTTCTTGGAGTTTATCTTTGAATTTTTTTAATAATGTCATGTTTTATATTGTTTCTACATTTCTATTTTTTATTTATGATATCATGTTATATCACGCTTCATTATTCAATACGCTTATTCTTAAAACCTTAATGTTAAATCGATATATCTACTAGCTCACATTTACTTCATTAAATCAATTTATTATTTGTTTATTCTCTTACTTTTCTTTATTTTTGGCCACATTCTTATGTACATATCGAGGTTATCCAGTGCAATTTTAGAAGAATAATGGAATTTTAAGAGAATATTAAGGTTTTTTTCAACAATTATTTTTAATTTCTGTCCCATATTATTTTAATATGTACCTAATTTCCAAAAGTATCTATAATTCATTATCTTCTAGGATTGTTTTACATGTACCAAAATGTACATAATCATGAAATAAAGTGTATTAAAGATATTTATTATCCAATACAGTATCATATAATTGTGTAATTATTTTGGGGAATTTTATTTTAAAAATAAAATGATATCCTTAGGGATAAATTTATAAATTGGATAAAATTCCTTAATTTTGAAAAAGTATAATTTATATATTTACCAAAAAAATTAATCCTTTTTTGGAAACCAAAAGTATATTGGGATCTATAATAGAGTTACCAAATAGAAATAACCACGAAAAGGGTGCATTGAGACTGTTTTGATCATAAATTGGTTCATAAAAATGATCATTTTTACACACCTAGTCTAATAGTCCTTGGGGATACAATTTTATGAATATATAAGATCATTGTTAACATATATTAAGGGAAAAATTACAATCATATTTTATGTTAGTTAATATATCATGGATAAAATTAATTGATAACTAAAAATTCATATGTTTATGAATATATATAAACTATGAGTTATCACTTCAAAGTTGATAGATATACTTTTATGTTTTTAACAGTTTAAAAATATTCAAACCTACCTTTTCATTTATATTTAGTCAATGGTATAAAATAGGAGAGAAAAATCCAATAATAAATGTGAGGCGCAATGTGATCGAAACCAAAAGGAGTTTTCCAACCAGATTGGAGAAGGAATTATAAATCTTCTAAAAATAAATTATCAATTATCTCAGGTTTTGAGTTGAAGCCTGAATTAAGAGTAATTCTTGAATCCCCTTAACAGATAAGTAGTTGTAATTTAGAAAATTATAAAAAAATGACACTAAGTTATTAGTGGATCTCTTGATCCCTTAGTTATATATAAATGGATCCACTTTATCAAAAAGATCTTATACTTCATTTAATTCATTTAGAAATAGAATGTTGTGTATGTTGTTTATAATAGTAATGGGGAATCTTATCAATAGTGAATATTGGTAAAAAATACTAAGCCCAAGAAATAGGTCAAAGTGATGGAGTGTAAGGGGTAATAAAAAATATATTTAGAAAAATGTATTTCTCACATGTCTAACTTAAAATGGAGAGGGATTTGTTTTGACTCAAGCCAAAGGAGAATTAATCTAATGGAGAGTATGAGTAATACTTAAATATAAATTAATGATACACCCCTATATTTTTCATTATCATCGAATTTATTATTGAATTTTTCTTGGGTGGGATATATTCAGGCTTATGAATAGTTTTACACATTCATGGATTTGAAATCCATGTGGAGAATTTCATCTATTCCCCCAAAGTTACAATGGAGACCCTAGAATCTCAAGGTTATAATGGGGATATAAATTAGTAATAGTGATTTATTTTGGAGTTATAATGTATAAATATAATAATGGAATGAATTTTAAACATCATAAATGTGGAAACATTAGGAAGAAACATCCTAGAAATTTTTTGTGGAAGATAATGAAACTATTTACCTCTAGGAAGGAAGGGAACCGTACATGTGATTTCTAGTGAGATAAAACCATCAATGTGATATAATAAAGGAATGTTACATTAAAAAATTATCCTATTTTCTATTGTTTGAATATAAAAAATCAAGTAAACTATGTGAATAAATTCCATAAAAGGATTATTTTCAATGACAACTGATGATAACAACTTCCAAGGACTACATATTAAGGGAGATCTTATTCCATCACAACTACTGAGGTGGATCCCATTAACAAAGTTTTTATAGGTAATCTAATTACTCATTTGATAATATTAATCACACTTTTTTTATTTATGAAATATTTCATTCCATATGTTTTTAGTATAACTTTTCAAACATCACCCCAAAACAAAGAAGTTGAGTAAACAGTGAAGATGAAAAATTGGTTAATTGTTTCATCCCAAGTATATAATTCTTAAACTTTTCAATTTTGAGGGAATAATTTCCTATAAAACAATGTGATACTCCCCTTAGATGAATTTAATGGTGTACAAGTCATGTATTGGTTTTCCTTGTATATATCCAATTTTATTTTCCAAGAGGATGAAATAATCCACTCTATCCCAAATAACCCTATGATTTTATAAAATTGTGATGATGAGGATGAATATTCTATAATTCCAACATATAAGGCATGCATATCATTCCTTTATGAGAATGTGTATCAATCCAAAATGTCAGCGACAAAAGATCATCCATGAATACATGCTCATTATAGGGGATCTCATTATGTTTTTTCAAAATAATTTTTAGGTCTTCCTCCTAACTGTGAGATTGAGTAATTAATCTAGATATAATTATAGGAGAATCCACATAAAGGGTTTAGATTACAAAGTGCTTCACCATGGGTATGAAATCTCTTTTCCTTAAGAATGTGGATGAGTAAATGTGCCTCTATAATGATTATTGTGACCTAATATAACACAGGACAAAGAAAACATGTCCTCTTACATAGATACATGACATGTAATATTATCTATATGGAGAAAAATAATTCTCTATATAGGATATCTGGTCATGATATTACCCTGTAAAGGTAAAGTATAATGATATCCTGAGAGTAATTTTAGCCTAATCTATAGTAACTATGAGTTCATAGTGACTCAATTTAGACCCAATAAATCTCCAATAATATTCTTGGAATTAATTCATTTATTCTTTATATGTTACATAAAAACATTGTGTTAGTATTTATATGGTATAGTATTATCTCCTCCAAAAAAATGATGAAAATTAGAGAGAATTTAAATATTTTACAGAAGACCAATTAAATGGATAATTTATATTTGAATTAGAGAAAATGTGAGTTTTGTTTGTATAATGTACCAATATTGGGAAATGTTATCACCAATATAGGTATATTTTTATCCATAAAAAGAGGCATTGGATGGATGGACATAACAATATTTCTATCAAAATTATTAGTTTCTATGGATTAAATAAGTACTATAGACGAAATGAGATCAATTTGTCATGATTTTCATGCCCACCGGAAAAGTATACAAGGAAGGGAATAAGAATTATCTGGATTATAGATTTTAAATAATTCTTTTATGAGCTAATGAACTTACTAATAAATCTTACTATTCATATATTACCTGTTAGTGGCGAAATATTATAGATATACATTCATAAGTATAAAATTTTATTGGTTTGTCTACTCAATCAAGAAGATAACGTTTTACCCTATTAGAGCAACTAATGAAATATGCATGGGTATAATTACCAATTAAGTTAAGTGTAATTGGAAGCCAGGATCTTCACGTTGAATATTTGGGGACATTATCTCTCTGGAAAAATGTACAAAATATATATGGACAAAGAGACACATGTATATATTTATTCATAATAAGAATAATATGATCCCATGAAGGTGGTTAGTGATAACCAGGTATATTGATTCGTCAATCCATTACCATCCTGAAAAAAACAAATGTAGTACATGAGATAATTATATTAAATCAGGAAAACATATTTATAATTAGGATTAAAAGGTATCAAATACTATTGTACATGTGAAGGATGAATATAGGAGTCATAAAAGTATCATCATCCTACAATTCTCAAATAACTACTCAACCATCCTATCTTAAGGGGATCAAGGAGGTTTAGAATGATGAATTGTTTCTATATATGATGGTAGTGGATATTATAATGTTTAAACTTCTTGATGTTGGAGTTATAAGGGTTAGATCTCAAGTACGTGTGCCATCAAAACCATAACTATTGAGTAAACTACTAGATGATTCCCACATCCCATCATTAAATATACATCTAGGAATAACTAAGGTGTATATATATTTTATGAAATGCATCTTTGGGATAAATTGAATAGAGGGATTGGGGAGTATGTATTTCTATTCTTGGTATGCCAAAAATTCAAGGTAGAATGAAATATGACTTAGGGTATTATGTATCAATATCCCATAACAGTATATAAATGGGAAAACAAAACAAATAATTTCATCGTAGGACTCTACAAGACATATAAACATAATAATTTCAACTCGGTGGTAGTGGTTCACCTTACCAAATCAAAATATTTCATATCTATTAAAAGGATTTCTCTATTAGAAATCTCTTTAAGATATACATAAGGGATGTTGTAAAATTTCAGGGAGTTCCACTAATTATTTTATTTAACAAATATTTGATGTTTACCATGTGGTTTTGGAGAAACCATTATCAAGCATTGAATATAGAACTGAGATTTTGAAATGTTTTCCCACTTTGATATAAGGTCACTATGAAAGGAACATTCAAACTCTAGATGATATATTGAGATCAGGACTGTTATATTTACAAGAATGTTGGAACCATCACCATTCATTAGAATAGATCTCATATGGTAATATATTTAATTATAGAATTCAAACAGCGCCATATGAGGACCTTTATGGGAAGTGTTGTTGGTCTCTCGCATGATAGGATGATGTTTCAGAGTGGAAGATTATAGGACCACATATTTTCTAAGAGGCAACAAAGACAAATCAAACAATTCAACATGATATGAAATCCACACAAATTAGATAGAAGAGTATGCATATAATTTTCAATGAGACCCAGAGTTTGAGGTTAGTGATGATTTTTTTCTTCATATATCATCATAGAGAAATGTTATGAGGTTTGGGAAGAATGGCTAGGTTTTTCTATGATACGTTGGTCCATTTGAAATCCCTGACCATATAGGAATGACGACCTATTGACTATAACTCCCAAATAACCAATGAAGAGTGCATGATCATTCCATTTATCCTTCTTTAAGAAGTACATACCAAAACCCTCACGTTTACTAAATCAAATGGTGGTAATGTTGGTGAATGACACTTCATATAAAGAGTAACTCATGAATATCACAAATCTTGGGGAAACATTTATATGGAAAAAGAAAACTCACCTAGCCAAAGGGTTGTGGTGGAACCAAATGATTGAGGAGGAAACATGAGAACTAGAAGAAGGGATGAAATAGATGTACCCTTATCAAATATAGTTTATTGATTGAAATTTTTGTGTTCGAAATTTCTAATGGGGAGATGAATTTAATGACCCAAACTTTTATAAAATAAATTGTTTTTTTAATGATTAGATTCTATACTTGATAATCTAGATATAAAAAACACTTGAACTACATTGTATATCTTTTATAGTTATCAGTTGTTGGATTTAAAATATTTTTATTCATTATAGCATTTAAAATATTAACATTATATAGTTGTCGATAATATTAGTATATTAAGGGTTCTAATAATGTCTAATTGACACAGAAGGAAGAAGTTATGACATTGACCAGTAGAACCGTACCCTATGAATCCAATTAACTTGAGCATTAGAGGAATATAACATCAATAAAATTACCACATGGAAAATACCAATATGAGATACATTGACTAAATCATGATTAAAACCATTTGAGCTCAAATTTGAAGATCACCGAAATAACATTCTAAATAAATTTCTACAAACCGCCTCATGCAAATCTCATCATCGCACACCATACCCTTTTAGAAGTCACTAGTGTAATAAATGGATATATATATATATACCCTAATGGTATAAAATTTTAAATATTATTTTTAATAAAATAATTATTATATTATTTCATTTTTAAAATTAAAATTTCAAATGATGAAATATTTAATTTCATAAAAATTATATTTTGATATGATGAATTTTTTTAATATTATAAAAATATATAGTTTCAATCAAGAAGAACTTTTTAATATATTACAGAATTTTTAAGATAAATTATTTCTTAATTAAATATTTTTATTAGTTAACAATTATTAAATATAAATGATAATATAATTCAACAAATTCACAAATAAATTTTACAAGGGGAAGAAAACATTTATAGTAAAAGAAAATATTTTTCAATAAATATGGTCTTTTGATCTAAAATTTTAATTTATCAAAATTATATAATTATTTAGATAAAATAAATTTTATTTATGAAATAATCATGGTAATATTATAAAATGGTAATTTTTTCGTAATATTTTGGGATAATAATTTTTTTGGACAGAATTAAATATAGTATAAATATATTATGCATCTCATAACATCATATTAACCTATAAGTTATGTAGTATATACCATAAATTGTATCCATTGAAAAACATTTATTTAAATTTTAAAATGATACATTTTTGGGTTATTTGATTAATTTTATATACCCTTAATGAATCCTTGAAAACATATAATATATTTTTTATTTTTTTAAATCAATTATTTATAAAAACGACTCACTTACACATCACCAAGGTAAATATTTTAATGTGTTCTAATATTATACATATAAAATAATGAAATCCAACCCATGTTTGTAGAATATATTGGCTAAATATATTGGATGGTTTGTGGTTTTTTTATTACATTAACATATAGTATCCAAAACCTCTGTTGTCAAATTAATAAATAATACCTCTCAAATTTTTATATAATCCCAACCAAAAACCCATTCATATTTACTCAGAACCAATGGAGAATTAAATTAATCATCCCATAAATCTCTATATCCATCCCATTATTCCTCCAATAACTGAATAAGCTCTCCTAAAAGTTTTAGAAACACAATATCGGGGTATAAGATTATATTCTTCTCCTAGGTATTCAATAACTTCATTTCTATCATGAATTTTAATATAAAATTTTTCAAATTGGTATATGTTCTTAAAAATCCCTAATACTGTTTATACGATGTAAAATTAATGATAAACACATTTAAAACTGATTAATCCATTTGATGATATTTTATGTAGAACTATTATGCAACAAAAATTATCTACCGATTTTCCAGGACAAACATTTATATAGTGAATACTAATATCCATTTCCAATCAATGATATTAAACTAGTCATACATAACCTTAATTTATTGGTGATTTAGATTTATATAACTGAAAAACATTAATATTGGGGTAATAATTTATGAAATAAATCCTTATGATGTATAATCTATGTGGCACACTTATGCATGTACATGTTAAGAAAGTGATAGGTTGGTTGATAATTATATAGTCATCCAATGAACTGAGATTTTTTTATCAAATTAGATTCCTTGTATAGTTCATGGGAGGTTATCCTAAACACACTATGTTATGTTGAAATTGTATTTATCCCTGGCACATGTTTATCATGTCATGTTTTATGTTGTTTCCATATTCCTATGTTGCATTCATCTTATCATGTTATATTATGCTTTATTATTCAAGATTATGATTCTCACCCTTTTTATATTACATTGAAATACCTCTGGTATCCCATGGATTACATTACCATATTATATTCATTATTTCTTACAGTATTATTATTTAAATGTCGCCCTTTTTATGCACAGCCCCGTGTTATCTTAAATTTTTTTAGATGAACTATGGAATTTTAGGACTTTATTACAATTTTTTTCTTGATAATGTTGATTTATTTTTGTTGCATGTTGTTATTATATATATGTAATTTCTCATAGACACTAGATTTCATGACCCATTTGGATTTTATAATTTCTATCATTATATACTAAAACTTAAATTAAAATGTATTAATGACATGGTTTTTCATAATACATCTTTCCAATGCGTTGATAAATGAGATTCATAAGGGAGACATCAGCTAATCACTATCATTTCTTTCCTTTTTAGAATTTTCTATATGGTTACATTGTTTTATACCTAAAAATGAAATGGATATTGAAGAATATTCAAATACTATTTTCATATATCACAATATTTGTTTCAAGATATGTTGTGTGTTGAACAAACTATTGAAAAACTATATATTTAATTAATATACATAGTGAAATATTAGGTTGAAATATTCTCCCTCTATAAATAAATAATATCCACACAATTTTAATTATTAATGGTTTTAATTTTATATTATTAAATGACTCTGGATATTATTTAAATGAATTTTATTTAGCACCATATTAAGATTAACTACTGAACTCAAATTTCACCTCATTAAAATAACACAAATAAGTTTCAATTATTATTTAATATTGTGCTATAAATAAAAAATATATCTTTTGAAAGGTAGATTATATTAACCCTTATTGATAAGTGATAATGGGATAAATTTTATTTGGATTTTACAATAATAACATTTATCATTTTCAAGAGTTCCTACCCAAACAAAATATGACCCCGAATTTATTAATGGATACTATATTTTTATAGGAAACACAATCATAAAAAACTATTATATATGAGTTATTTACATTGAATTTTTTGAATAAATAAAAATATAACCTTCATGGTGGTAATTTTATGTACTTAATTTTTTTTATATACAAATATATGTGTTAAATAATTAAAAAATATATCACTCAACATTTCTTGAGTGGATGATTAGTGTTAATCACTCTAAATTATCTTTTCAACGCCCTTTCATGTTTTTGGATTCATTGTAACTATCATATCTTAGAAGTCGTTGGTTCCTATCACCCATGTTATTCATTAGAAAAGGGAATAGTTGTGATGATTTTAAATCTATACACATTTAATGTTGTCAAATCTCAGTGGTAAATTTTGATGAAATCATTTCCCATTCCCCATGTCTAAAGTGGTCTTCAATTTTCCTCATTTTTTATTTTATGACCTTATTTTATATAAATAAAACTACTCAGACGTCCAACAATGTTTTCACCAAACATATTCATACCACATTTTTTATATAAAAGAAATTGAGTATTCTATCCTTGATCATATTCATCATTATAACATCCTTGAGACTATATCATTACCTTCATTAATGTGTTTTGAAAAAAAAATATATTATTTATCATAATTTATGATATCTGGTTTGGAATAATCAAAAATGTTCTTAGTCCATATCTGATTCCATTTTGTTTATTATTGTAAAATTATATATATTGTACATGGAATCCATATTAAAATAATTTTCTTCATTCTTAACCCATTATTGAAACCAAAATTTTTGAGTTTTTGGTGATGAATAAATAACAATATATTTGTATTAGTATATAATAATTATATGAAATATACAATCATGAAATATTTAACTTTTCATAATTATTATATCTTCCATTAGTTTAACTTAAATCACTCTTCTCTTAATCTTGGATTCTTTATATTTCTTTCAGTCATACATTATATCGTAATTATTTAACATAATAAAATCATCATAATGGAATGTAAATAGAATTTTATTATCCAAAGATTATTACAGATGATTGTAAAACTGGTGGAGAAGTTAGGCCTTTCTATCAAACACCTGGTGACAATTGAGTTAGTATACAATATCCATTTTTGGTGAATTTACATCTAGTTAAATATCATCTAGATTCTATATCTACTTATCATATCTATATTGAGATGTTGTTTTCAGTAGAACCACACAATCTATACTTTACTAAAAAATTAGGATGTTATCCCATACAAAAAATCATATATTCAACTTATCCCTAGGGATTTTAAAAAATTTATTTCATCATAATCCCATGAATATTTCCCCAACTGGATTAAAGGGTTATCTATACCATTTGAATTATATTAAATTTTAACTTATCAACTATTGATGAAATTTCAAACTCCCAATTCATCCTCGACCAATATCTAGCTAATCTATAATTTATTCAAAAACATTTTCTGATAGCAATTATAACAACCCAAAAAAGTGAATATCTCTTCCACATTACTAAAAAATTATTTTATTATAATATAGTCTAAAGAAACTTAAGGTTATTTCTTTTATCGAATTGTGGTAAAACATTAACTAAAAAACCGATTTTTGTTATCAATTTTAAATTTATCTCATTTTATATAAATATACTAAATCAGAAATGATTATTCAATGTCTTCCTTAAATTATCAATATAAGTAACTCCCCTATAAAATTCATACTTTTAATATCATCATGACCTATAGAAATGGAAAAATAAGAAATGAGCTATCTCATATGTTTTGTAATGGTGAATATTATTGTTTACAATAAAATATCAATATAGATCATAATATGATAATAAAGATATAAATAGGGCACATAAGAAAATTATACCCAATAATAACTGGAACATAAACCAAGGTATATGGCTTGTCTTAATGTAATACATGAATAAAATATATATTTATCCCAAACATTTACAACATGATTGATTTGAAAAATATATATTCATTACATATTGTCCTTGATATAAATAATCCTAACTAAATTTTTTTTCCCATTACAACAATAATATGGAAATTGAGTCACTTACATCCCTAAGGCCTTCTTTATATTTTTTTTATAAGGAATGGGTAAGAACATATAATAACCACATCCAAGTCTTAATGTGATGATTTTCTTATAATACCTAAATTTTCTTCATCGATGAAAATTCATCAATATCTCCCACAAAATTATATGAAAATAACACATTTCACATCATTCATAGGAATATATGAAAATGGATCTATAAGAATTTATGTGCTCAAATGATTAGTAAGAGTAAACATGAATGAAAAAATTGATAATAATAAGTGATTATAATTTAACTATAATTATTTTGGATCATGAGAATCAAAATAGAAAATTATATATGAAAATTTAGAGATCATCATTATGAATTATAACATAAAATGTTGGTATTTCATATGACATGAATCATAACACTCAATACCCCAAAACCCTCATTTTTGGATCTGGTAGAAAAATGATGTATATTTTTTTATAAAAGAAAGATAAAATACACTATAAATTAAAAATCCATGATGATTTCATGTCAAGGATTTGGAATAAAAACACTAACAATTACAAGTTATCATAGTTTAAAACAATAAATAAATAAGAAAATATTTTTCTCTTATCTTGCTATCTTATTATCAAGTCTAATATCCTTTAATCCCTTAAATCATATTTTTTTTAAATATGGTGAGGATAATTTATTAGTAAGGTGTTTTTAAAACCATTGAAAAAACACTTTTAAAATACATTTTTTAATATGTTTGGAATTTTATTCCTCATATCGAAATAAATATTTGATATATACATTTAAAAAATCTATATATTATAAGTTTTTAAAAATATATATTTGAAAAACCATTTAAATTTATTTTTAAAACACAAATAATTTTTAGATTATTCTATAAAACATAATAAGTTATGAAAATAAAAAATACATCAAAATAGTATTTTGCTAACACTATTTTAAAATAATATGGAATTTTAAAATATAAAGTTCTTTGAAAATGTAATTCCTTTGAAAATAAATATTTATTTTAGAATACAATTTCTATGAAAATACATAATTTAATGAAAATACAATTCTATTGAGAATACTAAATGGTTTTAGAATATTAATAATGAAACAATCTTGTGGTTTTATAAGAATTGTGAAATCTCAAAAAACATAAATATAAGGCCACCTAAAACATTAAATGATTTCTGGGCTGACCCATTCTGGATGGATGGGTTCACTCCCTAATTCCCTTTCAGGATTCCAAAGTTTATGTGTTTAACTTTTATTAACAATTTGATATTTCCTTTCATGTATATAGATTTATCCTTAGATTTTTTCACTTTTAAAACATGAAAATACAATATTAAATAATTAAATATATATATATATATATATATATATGAACATTCATGTGATATTACTTGATAATTTTATTACAAAAAAAATACCATGAAAAAATATCCACTGAATACTTGCACGGGATGTTAAGAAAGTAATGATTTACATCCATGTATTTAAAATTAAAACTTCATTCATATACTTATAAAATAAATCTTATTGAAACGTATCATACAATGAAAAAAAGTATAATTTAAATGTATTTATTGAGTAAATAAATTAGATACTCATTGACATAATTAAAATTATTGATTTTACATATAAAATATTTGTTTGAAGGTATGAATCCTTCACAAAAAATTATACTTTTTAAAAAATAGATATCATTTACATTCAGAAAACAATAATAAGACTAAAAAATTATACTCTTAACATGTATTTTTTTAAAAAAATTATATTATAAAAAAATAAAAATAATATTTTTAATAAAACATTTTATCTATTCATAAAATGAAAATATGAACTTGATTAAGAATTTGATTTAAAATTAAAACCAATTTTCATACATGAATTTAGTGCACATTAAAATCAATAAATAATATTGGTATATATATATATTTATATATACACATACATTACAAAATAATAAACGTAAATATAATTATGGAACACTTATAATTTTTAATTTAACATTCATTCCTTAACATAATTTGAAATTGAAACCTTATATAATTATAGATTATAAAAATTAATAACTTTTAATTTGAAAATAATATATATATATATATATATAAACACCCTTACCAAAAGAATATTGAAACAATTTAATGGGATGAAGATTCTTCTGCATATCGGGTGCTCAAACCAGTGGCAAAGAGATGGGAAGTAGATGTATGCCTAGGGTTGAGAAGGGGTTTCTTATTTAAACGTTGTAAGGAGTTTTTCCTGTGCATGCTGGTGATTTATATATACAAATATATAGGTTCAAATAGCCACTGGTAGCCATCATTATAGAATTTTAGGTGTGTTGAGTCTTGAATGAATGTTGTTTACGATAATATCCTATGTTTATGAGTCTAAAAAGATGTCATTAAAACTAATACTCTGTGTATTCAATCTGGACAAATTAGGGTTTTAAGAAAATGGATTTTATTTGAAAATAAGAATACATGATTTAAATTTTAATAAAAACTTATAAATAATAAATTATGTTTTCTTTCTGGCCGTGATTCATAAATAATAATAGATGAACACTATAGTTGAGTTTTATTTGGGTCGAGGACATAAAAAATAGTTCAGTTGTCTGGTATTTATCTCTGATGAGAGATAATTAGGGGTAGAAAACTGTTATTAGGACTCCCTCATTAGCATTGACATGTGGTTAAAGGATATCAAAGAGATCCAAAAATTTAAATGACATTGTTCTGTTATGCTTAAGAAGCCACATGAATAGTGAGAGGGAGGGAGGGGGTGAGGAAGAAGACGACATGGGGGAGATGAAATGGATGATGCAATTTTGATCGGACAACTATGATAAAAGTAACGTTTTTAAAATTTGAATAGCGATTGAAACATGGAACCCACATCATTGATTTCACATCTACTCACTTTCTTATAAGATTAGAGATCACAGTTGATTTCCAGAATCTTGTAGCTAGGCGATCTCTAAACGGGCCTTATACATGCGCTCAGTATGGGCTTCTCCAAACATATACATTACCTCTGGCTCTTTACACGGTCCTTGTGGGTGCACTGTTCCCAACCCATACCCCTCATATGTGGCTCTTGGATCCTTGTGTTCAATCTTTATGGTCAAGGTTGGTTCCCTCCTTTGGTTTATCAGGGTTTTCATGCTCCCATTGGGTGGTTGAACTATACAAACCACTTAACTTGAATGTAAATGTTTTTTGAGATAAATTATAAAACATAAACTATATTGTAAAAAATTAATTTCTTCTATACTATTGTCCATTATAAATTTAAATTGACTCTCAGGTCAATTATTAATTTTATTTTTGTTACCAAAAAGATAATATTTTCTTTCTATCTTCTCTAATATTACTTAAAATTACTAATCAATTATAAAATATCATAAATATGAATCTGTGTGAATTATTAAAATGAAAAATAATTTCATTCTAATTTGAATTGTAACATATATATTCCTTTATTAATATAATTATACATTATCAAAGGATATATCTTCATTTCATTATGAATTTAATTATTATTATTATTATTCAAAATAAAACTCAACATGAAATACAAATAGGAAAATGTTTTTTAACAATAATTAGACGTCTTACGAGGAATTTTATTTTAAAAATCTGATATCTATATGATTTCAAACCTCTCACCCACAAATATGGTCTTTCTCAATCCATTATTATGTGTTCTTACAATCATTATTTTTAGGGTTCTTACTCATTATGGATTCAGATGAGTATAGATATAATTATGTTATTATAATGTTCATCACAACATGTACTCTTATATTATGATGGATCTTACTAGATTAATTTCAGATTAATCTGATTAATGTTCCAGTAAAATGGTACTATTGCATAATGTTCGGAGTGTTTTTATTATTTTTATATAAAATGACTCCCTTCATCTATTTTATGATTTTTCAAGACTTGTATCATTTATTTAAACAACTATTATGCACATAAAAATACTTGGGTGTTACATTCTATACCTTAAACATAATTGATTCCTCATAATTGTTTCACTCTCTATGTTTTGTTTCTTATACACTAAAAAATGATGTTATTCATCCCTAAAATAACAACTTTAATAAAATTTCTAAACATGGAAAACAATTTGATCAATTCTACTATAATAACTCATATCTTTATCAATTTCTTAGATGATGGTCTGTTCATAGAGATAAAGGTTCTAATAATGGCAATTCTATCTCATAGAATTTTTAAAATCTAATATTTAATATTTTTATATTATACTTTTGAAATTTTTATTAATTTGACGAATTCATTAATAATTATTTAAAAAGGTGATATTTTTTATATATATAAAATAGAAATCCATGTGAATCAATTTTTTATAAATTGTTTCATTGATTTTCCTCAAAGTTCTCAAAATTATCATTGATACTTTCAAAGATAAAAATATTATTATCTGAAACAAAAATCTTCACAGAGGTCACCCTCTTCTGATGCTCCATCAAAATGGACGAGTTGTTAATATTTCTTTGTTATGGAGAATAATTCAATATTAAATTGTTAATACCTTCCATTACGAGTATGTTTGTAAAGCTGAGAGTATAATATTTGTACGTATACAAACCATGATCATTTAAATAAACAGGTAATAGTATAGGAATTAGATGAATAATAGAGTTTTTTCAAGTGACTTGGATGTTTGAAAATGTTTCAATGTCATCTGAGAATTACTTCAAGATTATTCCTGAAATCAGATCCTCTTGGAGAGAGAGGAGAGTAGTTTAAGATCATTCGACTTTCATTTAGATTATTCACTATAACTAATAAATCAATTAGTAAGGTATTTTATAAGGGGTGTGGGATGAAACTTTTAGTAACAAAAACATATTAATATACATAATTATCCAAACCATCACTATGATACCAAATGTAATGCCCCAGGATCAATGTTTCTTGATCTGGTACAAAAAAATTATATATATATATATATATATATTATAAAAGAATCTGAAAAAATATAGTAATTTACACATCCATGATCTTCTCGGATATTGGATTTAGATGAAAAGGGATATCTATTAAAAATTCATAGAGTTTAATGAAATAAATAAATAGGAATATACTTGAATTTTATGGTATTATATCCTTTTGAATGATAATCTCTTTGAAACATATAAATTATCATTAATTTTTTTTAAAAATGTAGGGTGAAAATAATTTCCATGTAAATGGTTTTAAATATCAGTGAAAAGATGTTTTTAAAATCCTGCTCGAAAACACATTTGATTTTTTTTCATTATTTCAAAACAAAAATTTGATATATAATTTAAAAATATATATCTAGGGTGTTAAATAATATCATTTGAAAAAAATATATCATTTAATTTTGAGAATCTCATAAAAAATATAATAATAATTGAAAATACATAATACTTGAAAATATTATTCTGAAAAAAGTATTTCTCAATACAATACCATTTAAAATAATTAATGATTTGAAAATATAAGGACATTTTAAATACATAATTCAATGAAAATATAATTCTATTGAAAATACATAGTTTTTTTAAATTATAATGCCTTTAAAAATAAATAATTCTTTGAATATATTATTAATAAATATATCCTTTTCATTTCATAAAATTATGCATGCTCCAAAAATAAAACCAAGGGTCCATATGAAACATTAATGGATGTATGGTCCTACCCATTTATGAGGGATGGGTTCACTACAGATTACTTATTATATTAACAAAGATAAATTTCCCAATTTTTATAAAATAATTTAAACTTTACTTTCATGTATATTTATATATCTCTCAATAAAGTATTTTTTATTTAAAAACATTACATTGAATTATTACATATATATATATATGTATATATGTTCTTTATTAGGAGATCAATTGATAAATTTTATACAACCAAATCTAATGTCAAATTGCCTTTGCATACATGCATGGGATGTTACGGAAGAAATTATTAATATTTATGTATTTAAAATGATAGTTCATTCAAAGAAATATAAGAACCATTTTATTGAAATAAAACATAATATGATAAAATTTATCATTTAAAATTTATCATTTAATATAGAAATTAGATATCCATTCACATAATTCAAAATTTGTATTATATTCATTAAATAATGGTGTGATGGTTTGAATCATTTACATAAAATAATTATAATTTCTAAATTACTATTCACAAAAAATAATACTTTTAACAATGTATAAAATGATTATTTCATAGAAAAATCATAAGAAAATAACAATTATACAATTGACATGCCATTTTTAATTAAAATTATTCTACACACATAAAATTATAATAATTAATATTTTTAATAAAACATTTTATCCCTGCATAATTTTAAAATATCAACTTTAGAATGATCATGATTTGAAATTAAAACTAATATTCATATAAGAATTTATCACTCATTGAAATCATGCAATAATATTTGTATTTTTATATAGACACACACACACACACATATATGAAATAAGAAATATAAAAAGTAGTACATGAAAACTCATAATTTTGAAAATAAAATTCATACCTCAGTATAATTTAATATGTCCATATTATATAATTTGAATCTTTAAAAATAAATTATTTGTAATTTGAAAATAATATAATATATATATATATACATATATATACAACCTTAAAAATTTAAAATAGAAACTGTTTAAGGGGAGGTAGCTTCTTCTTCCCATTGGGTTCTTGATCCAGTGGGAAAGAGAGGGGATGTAGAGGGATAACGTGGCTTAAGAAGGTGTTTGTTCTTCAAATGGTATATGGTGTTTTTCCTGTTTATGAAGGTGATTTATCTAAACACATATACATACTATGATTACCATTATTAGGATTCTATCATGATTTCCATGGATATTTGGGTTTGAAGGGATGTTTTTGACTACAATATACAAGGTATATGAGTCCCAAATGAGGTCTATAAAACTAATAATCTAGGTATTAAATATGGAGGAATGAGGCTTTTAAAAAAACTAATTTCATATAAAAATAAAAATAACAGTTTTAAATTATGAAAAAAATTATGCTAAATAATTTAAATGTATTTTCTATATAATATGCTTCCATAAGAAAGGATCAATATTAGAGTTGCGGTTGGAATGGGTTAAGAACCAAGGAAATAGTTTGAAGGTATGACCTTTATCACCAAATACATATCATGAGGGGTAAAACCCTATTATTAGGTCTCCCTCGTTGGAACTTTTTTTGTGGGGAAATAATATTGAGGGCATCCATTGATGGAGATGGAAATAATCTAGGATATTTAAGAAGCCACATGAATATTGAGAGGGATGGAAGTGATAAGGAAGAAGACAACATGGGGGAGATCAAATGGTTAAGGAAATTATTATTAGACGTCTATGATATAAGAGATGTTTTTAAAAGATGAATAATAAACAATACATGATCCCCACATGGAATAATTATTCATCTGGTCACTTTAATATAATCTAAGGGTACACAATTCAGTTCTAGACACTTGTAATAGGGTCGTCTCCCAATGAGCCTTATACACAGGTACATCAAAAAAAATTTCTAATATATACATGACCTTGGTCCATATACATGGGCCCAATGGACATGATGTTCCAAACCCTTTCACCTTGTATGATTTCACAAGATCCAGTCCTCAATGATATGTGGTTAATCTTGTTTCACTCCTTTGGATGAGCCTGGTAATCATGATCCCATTGGGTGGGTGAACCAGAAATATCACTTAGCTATGATGAAACAATTTTTTGGTTGTGAATTCTATAATATAAAATATATGAGAAAAAAAATTAATTTCTTCTATACTCTTCTCCATTTTAACATTACATTGACTCTAATGTCACTATTTATTATTTTATTTCTATTAACCAATGGTAAATGTTTCTTTCTAAATTATCAAACATTAGATAAATGTACTTATCAATTATAAAATTATAATAAATATTAATATTTATGAATTATTTAAGTGATTTACAGTTACATTATAAATTAAATTAAATTTTTTTTATAGATACATAAATATTTTATCAGTGGTTATGTCTTCCTATCATTGAAAATTTCACTATTATTATTATTAACATTCAAAATTAAATTCAATGGTTAATTACAATTTCCATTTCATTTTTTATAATAAATATAATTTTTTGGAGGAATATTAATTTTAAAAATTGATATCTACTTGATTGAAAATGTCTCTCTCTCAATGATGTACCATGTATCTCCATTACTATGTGTTCTTACTATCATTATTTTTGAGGTCTCTTACTCATGGGAGGTTTAGAAGATTATGGATATAATTAGTCTATTCTAATGTTTATTTCTACCTGTCCTCTTTTATTACCTATTCCCCTTAATAGATTATTTTCATCATAATTTGTTGCAAACATTCCTAAATAGGTGTTCTTGTATCAAGGTCTAATTTTGTGTCTAATTTTAAATAAAATGTACACTATTATACTATTGTCTGAGTTTTCAAGAAATCTATCATTTATGTAAATGATGATTACACACATGAAAATATAGGGGTGTCATATATGAGTTCCAGAGAACATGATACATGAGAATATAATAATGAAATAATAAACTTTCGTAAGAGAGTGGAATAAATATTTGAATAATTATAATCATAGAAATAATTTTTCTTGTACATATACCAGGACATTAATCACTTGTTGGGATTTATGTAATAACTTTTATAACCTATTTGGTCATAAGATAACCTCCCATGTACTCAGTTTTGGGATTGGTATAACCTTCCATATACCCTTTTTTAATTTAAAACGAATCATTACCCACTTTATTAATAATTTATAATGTAACCACTAATCGCATAATCATAATTAAAACATATGTATTCTATAAGATCATAAAAACATTTATTATTTTGTCATATCTTAAAAAATGGAAATGAAATTGGATTTCCTCGATATTTCATCATCATAATCAATGAAAATTAAAAAAACCAAAATATTTATAAAAGATGGATAATATCATGGAAAAATAATAAGAAACAACTAAATATTTATTTTAAGTTAAAAATTTAACTCAATGAAAAAAAAACATTTTTCTTAAAGAAAATATAGTTTTTATATTAAAGCATCATATTCATAATATAATTATTTTGAGATTATTATATTTTTTTTCCAAAAAATCATTATAGAATGTAAAATAATTATCAAATAAAATATTATTAATGATATCCATAAAATCTATTTCTGTGTTAAATGTTAAAGAAATGAATTCATTCACATAATTGATAAAATGTTCCCCATTTAGGAAGTGGTAAGAATATTATTTTTAAAAATTTTTATACAGAGTGAAATATGTGTAATTTTTATTATTAAAATATTTTATAATAGTAAAAAAATTGTCATATTTCATAAAACATAGATATGTAAGATAAATTATTCTAGATAAATGAGTGAGATTACGTTGGATTTTCATAAAAATATTTTTTTAGAACATTCAGTATATAGATAATGAAAAATGAAACTAAAATTATTAATCCCAAAAAATAACCATAAGAGATAAAAATAAATTTTATTTATGAAATATAGATCATATAATGTCAACATTATATATTTAAGTATAAACTAGCCCACGAAATTGTGTAATTATATCAAAAAATTCTTACCGTTGTTGTAACATTTTAAGCATTACACCCATGACTGAAATAATATAAAATGAATCATTAAATACAATAAATATAAAAAAATACACGATATATCTCATCAAATCTATATTATATATACATAATGGATCAATCATGTTTTTTATATGTCATATGTATTACATAAACACATGTCTGATGAGAAACCCTTACTTTAGGACTGACATGATCCATACATTCTATAAACTCCTATATAATTTTTTTTGATAAATTTTGATTCTAAAATAGAAATATATAGATACTTATAATATGTTATTTTTTCCACTTATAATAATTTAAACACGTGTATATTAATAAGGATTTATTAAAATCATTATTTTTGGGTGCTAAATATTTTGGTTTTCTTTAATGGTTGTGTTCACTTGTTTTGGTCTTTACATCAAGATCATAGATAATTCATTTAAAAAAACTATACATGGTATGAATATAATAAATAATAAATAAATATATTTTTAAAATACATGATACACATGAATATATAAGTTCAATTAATTGATTATAGAGATGGTTGTCCACACAAACCCAAACATTTTTTTAAATTTATAATGGGATAAAAAGTTAAATAATATGTAATAATCCAAAAAACATTATTTCATAAATAACTAAAATTTTGAAAAATATATCATTATGTCTATCTATGTAAGGCAGTGATGGAAAATTTAACTCATCGTTGTGTGGGGATGATAGTATTTAAATACTAAAGAGTGATGCTTTATATTTTCCATTAGAAATAAATATTATAACTAATAAGGAAAATATATCTTATAATAATTATATATAAATATTTTTTTATCATGATTACCATCTATGAATAGTGTTTTAGTAACATGAAATTCTTCCCTACGTGGAGACGGTAGTTCGTACAGAATTATGAATGATTCTTTCATCCTTGATTTGAAGGAAAAGAAGATGAATATTTCTTGTATCAATGAAATAATAACATAAATGTATATGAAAATTAATTATGTTATTATATAATCATGTTTATATTTTAATTTTTTGATGTATACGATCATGTAATATTTTATAAATAGTTTCATCGGTGTACCTTTTATTTGAGAATCCTTTATATGATCTAGTCATAAGGCCAATTGGGATGATCTTTTAGGAATACTAGAACCCAAAATGCATATCTATGGAATTTTATAAGAACTATTTTAGGGTTCGGTTGATCTATGTGGCTTAGGATGGGTGACAATGATAGGATATGAGTTATGTATTTAGATGCGGGAAAAATAACATATATGGAATTTTTAAGAGAATTATAATATAATAAATATAATGAAATTTTAATGTGATCTAAAATGACCATACATTATAATATAGGATATGTAAATATAAATATACCTAAACTAAATAAAATTTATACATGATATATTTTTATTATAAATATTATCATTTTTTGAAACCCACTCATTAACACTTTTTATCATTTGTCATCAAAAAACTTCTTTAATATTTGAAGGTTATTAATTTATATCTAAGGTGGAATGTAACTCACAAATGGTATTTGGATAAAATTTACTACAATGTTTTAATCCACGAGTCATCTTATTTTTTATTATTTTAACTCATTTAATAAAATAATATTTGACATAAAATATCAATAACTTCATTCTTAGACCATTAATAAAATTTGATTTCAATAATTCAATGTAATAATGGATTTGGAATATATAATATCTAATTATAAATTATAAATTTATACTAAAAATAGAATTTCTTTATCTTGTAAATTCATTAATAAATTATTATAATTAATTTTTTGAAATTCATTTTCTTTGAATTTTCTACCCAATGTACAATAATTGTTTCAGCGATGTGCAAGAATTCAAGGTAATAATATAATCTGTAAAAATTAAAATTAAATTACTTTAATAAAATATATAGATATGTTCAAAATAATTTTTTATATTCTTACATATCAGATTATCATCCTAATGAAAATATATATGTGAAAATAAAATAAAGAGAGTGGAATTTTTGTTATTATATTTCTCTCCAACAATATAATGGATATATTCAAAGGAAAGTGGAAATAAATTTAATCATTTATAAAACATTGTTAGTTGTGTTCAAAGATAAATCATCTAAAAAAATTACCATAATATTTAGTCCTTATTTGATTTTTTAATCCCTATTCAACCTATTTTACCCATACCATAAGGAGAATTGTTTTACCAAGAATAATATTCATAATGGCACAAAATAAAAGGGGCCAATTTAAAAAATATGAAATTACATGTTCAAAATAATGAATAAATTATTCATAATTCTTTATATTTAAATGATAGATGTTAGTTTTAGTATAAATTATTAAAAAAAGAAAAATAAATAATTTTCAAAAAATTGCATTAGTATACGTCTGTAAAAGAAATTATATGAAATGAAAATTTAATTGTAATTATATTTTAATTTTTGAGATTATTTTAAATTAATATATATTTTTTAAAATTAAGAAAAAATATATATCAATATATTACTTTTAAATAACATTTTTATTAAAAATAAATAAATTTTTTGAACAAAATCATGATTTTTTACTTTTCAGCGAAAATCAGTCATTTCAACAAAGTCTCAAAAATTTACCCTAAGATATTTTTGAGATGATGATTTCAAAAATGTTTTTCACTTAATCAAATAAAATTTATATATTAATCATTATTATTTTTGAATATCCATGCCCAAAATGTAATAAAATCCTTTTTAAAAGATAATCTATGTTTTAAACAAAACAAGGCTTTCCAATAGTCTGATGATCATGTAAGGGATCATTTTATTACTATAATTTATGTTTTAAGTTTATATTAGTTTGAATTATGTTTTGAGAATTCGATTTAAGGGAAATTATATTTCTATGTTTATAAACATTTATTTTTTTTGATTATTTCGAATTAGTTCATTATCATTTAAAGCATTTTATTTTCAAAATTTAATAATAGAATTTATTTTTATTTGAATTATTTTAGTTTGATAACTATAATTCATTATAATTATACATTATAATTAAATATTTATTTAAAATATTTTTTAGCATGTGCTTATATATTCTCTTTTCCGTGATTTATATTTTTATATTTAGAAATTAATTATATAAGGGATTAGTTTATTTCTTTTAAACTATATAATATATATATATAGGTTAGAGAGTTTAATATTTAATTGTATTTTAATTATTTCATTAGAATTATAATTACTATAAGGAATATTATTTATTTTATTTTTGAATTCAGATTTTAATTGTAAGGGATATATTTATTTTTTTTAAGATATTAAAATTTTGAAATAAATTATATTTTCAAAATTATATTTTTTTAATATATGTAAGAGTTTTTTAATTTTCAATTAAAGTATTCGAAGAATTACTATTTTTATTTAGAGGAAATTATTTTATGTACACTATTGATATATTTTTATGTTTATAATATTTTATTATAAGAAAGAGTCAAGGATTATTAAAAGTATAGTTATATATGTATATAAATTTTATGAAGTTGGATAAGAGAATCATACTCCATCAATTTAAAGAAATTAATTTTTATAAATTTAATTGTTAATTTATGTAAGCGAATATGTACTAATTTATTTGTTTTGTCAAATTTATTTTATATAGAAATTTATCTTTTATTTATTTTTTGAATATATGTACAATAGTATTTCTAGTTTAATCAAATTTAGAAGGAAATTATGATTTCAACTATTAGTTCTACTTGTATTTTAATATATATATCTATCTATATATATAAAATTGAAAAAGGTTATCATTTCAGGTGTTAAAATTATTTACCCCCTCATGAATTTCATAATTTGTTGAAAATTAGGCCATAATCTATAATACATGAGATATCATGCATGACTTATTTTTAATTATATATATATATATTGAATAAATCATATTTATATATGAAATAATTTTTGAAATGGTTTTCTATGATTAATGAATGAAAACATGATTTCTATAATGTTAATAAAATTTAATGTACATATCATAAATGAAGAATGTGAGTTACTTAAATATATTAGAATCATTCTAAATTATGTTATAAGTGTAATTTTTATGTTATATTATGTTGTAAAATATTTCAAAGTACAAAAAAAAGTGAATAATGTATGTATATATAAAGAAATATTAAAATGTTATCATAAAATATGACACTTGAACATTGTAAATATAGTAGAAAATTGGGGAGTGCAACCATACCTCAGAAAGTTGGTAGGCCCATGATAGCATTAAATGTTTTACATTGCCACATTGTTTTATTTTTAGAAGCTTGAATATTGTTTTCAAAAAAAACACAAGAATATGATTAAAGCAATTTTTGGATATAAGTATTTTAAAATGTGATATTGTATTTTTAAGGTGTATATAATTTCAATAATGTTTTAAAATTTTATTTATAAATGTTTCCCAGAATTAATTTTCAAAATAATATATTAAAAGTATATACCATGTTTTTTAAATCCCCTTATTGGGAGAATTAATGCTCACCCTATATTGTAAATTTATTTTTCATAGGTTTAGTAGAACTTTTTGAAAGTGTTCTCTTGGATTATGGAGTAATATCATGAAAACCATTTTGTTTTTTTAATTGTATTATTTTACAGTATTGTTCTATTACAAGGAACTTATTTAATTATCTAAAACATATGATAGAAAAGTTCATGTACGTATTAAATTTTGTGTATTTTGTCAGTTTTTTTTATAAAAAATATACAACATTTATTTGTGTTGAACCCAGAAGCATGAGTTCAGGTCGTTATAACAAACATGTTTGTTTTTACACTATCTTCTCATCCTACTCATGGATACTCTCTCAATATTAAGTATTTTAATGATACTAATTATGAGGGATGGAATTATCTACAACTATAATTTCTGATAAAAGCATGTTTTTTATGTTATGATGATTATCTATATGTAACTTCTAACACACTATGACTGACCACCCACGAATGATCTATTATAAGATGTTGTATCTCTTTTTTTGTTTAGAATCATAATTTAACCATGAGAACCACCCATATTTGAACTCTAGATATGCTGCATTTCCCATGAAAAAACCCAACTGATTTCAAAACACCATATTCATATCTCAAACAATGTTCCCAACATTATAACAACCATGGTCATTATTACACAAATAAACATGATTTATTACATAAACTATAACATCCAAAAAATTTGAGGATAGAGAGGTCTAGTGTTTTGAGAAATTAGAAACATTACATAACAACATAGAACATAAAATGAAACAACTTTATTAAAAACTTATTTTACATGACCATAACATTCCTTCATACTTATCATTTCATGGGATAACCTGAGGACATTCATAAGAAAAGGGTGAGCTATAAAGCCCAATAAGGGAGTAAACAAGGCATAACATGAATAATATAGTACATATTAGAAAATAGTTATATCAATGGAACACAAGAGAAACATGAACATAAAGTAATGATATAGAAATATTATCATAACATGGAAATGTGGAAACAACATTTAACATGATATTAGCATGATCTGAGGCTCATTCCACAGATATCATGAGTAAACCCTAGTTGCACTTGAATTAGCATGAGTAAACCCTCATTTCACTTGAATTATCATGATTAAATCCTCATTGAACTTGAATTAGCATGTGTAAACCCTCATTACACTTGATGTATCATGATACAAATTTTTACCCAATGCATTGGAGTGCCATTAGGGCACACCCTTTATAAACATTTCATTTCATGCATAAGTGTTCCACATGGATCATATAACATGGGATCACTCAAAATCATATGTTATGACACGATAAATTATTGTGTAATACATACATTTATGTAAAATTAAATATATATACATATTTGAATAAAGGAAAATATAATTGATAGAGAAATGGGTATGGTATTCACTATTCAATTATTTAGGATTCGAAAATCGTAGTGCAATTTCGGTCGCATAACAGCATGACATAAAAATTCAAAAAAAAGGTTGATGAATGAGAAATGGTTATATCATTATATATACCAGAAATTTACAGTGAGGGGGTTATATATATACATGTCCCAACACATGGACTCTGGAAATGGAAGGCATACATTAATAAATAAACTTGATGAAATTGAAGAAAGGGAATAACTCTTAGGAAATTTCGGCATGGTAATGGGTGTACATGGGATAGATTAATTAGAGAGAAGGAGGTCTCTCATAATTATAACATAATTAGGGTATTATGGGGGAGGTGAAAATTCATACCCCGACATTTTTAATTGAAAATAAATGGGTTTATCAATATAAATAATCTTGGATAAAAATGAGAAACGAAGAAATCCCTTACTTGGAAGTGTCATCCCAATGTCTTGGGAGAATATTGAGAGAGGATTATAGGGATCTTGGATAACCTTTGTAGGATTATAGATAGAGGATAGAATATTTTGGTAGAGATCCAATGGTTTTGATTGAAGAGGTATGATGGATTGAGTGGGTTTATATAGGAAAATATAGGGAATTATTTATTATTTAGGTTTTGGATACTACACATTAAACTAATCAAAAACACATACCATGCCATGGTTTTTTCCCATGGTTTTTTCCAAAGTAGTGTGTAAAATAATATGTTGTAATTCCAATGTCAAAAAAAATTAGGATTTCTTAAGTAGTGATGAGTCACACTCTCAAATAAATCATTATAAAATGTTAAAATAGTTTATAAGTCTTGGAGGTTCCACTAAGGAATTGTAAAATTAATCAAAAAAATATAAAATCATATTATTTTAAAGTTAAAAAAAATATTGGTCAAATATACCATTTATAGTATTTTATTACATCACTATTGGGCTAATATGATGTCATAAAACACATTATATATTTACACAGTATTAAATGTTTACCTAAGAATTTGACTTTCTCAGAAAATTATAAAAAATTCATCTTTAGATAATTTTGACATCCTTAATAGAAAAATAATATTAATTTTATCTAAATAGTTTGCTAAATATGTTAATTTTTAGTCTTTAAATAAAAACCAACATTTATCGAAAATTCATGGGTTTTGAAAAAACTAGCTTTGAATACTTAATAGATATTACAATTGTATTCATAAAAATTATATGATCATTTATATATAATAAAAAGTAATTTTATATTTATATTTTATTAAAATATTATTTAATTCAAAAATAAAGTAATTCTTTAAAATATATTTTTTAATTGAATATTAAATAAAAATACTATTTGTGCTTTAAAACCCATTTAAAAAGTAAAAATAATAAAATTAATGTATATTATTTGTTCAATACAAAAATAATGCACATAATAATAGTGTTAGGGTCTTTTTACACAACCTATTATAACACCGGCATAATATCTAATGGTAAGGTGTGTGATGGTGACAGACTCTTGGGGCGGTTCAGATAACATCTCTTGGGTGGTAATCCCTATTAACATCCACATCTATTGAAAGTGGTTCCATTCAAGATTAAAGTGTTCATGCTTAGCTTGGGCTAGGTCAAGAATGAATCCCAGTGATGCTACCTCCATTCGTGTCTCTTACAGATGGGCTTCGTATGGAGCAATTCTACTGGATGAGGCCATCAATTCCTTTTCCTGAGTAATTTGGATTTGTTAAAGTCCTATATTTATACTAATCATGAGATCACTATTAAATGACTATAATAGCAATAATAACGATTCTTAATGGTATTTTAAAATCAAAAAACATAAAACCAAGTAAGTTCAAATGTTTTATATAAACATTTTACATAATAATAAATTTAATTAGATCAAGAGGAATTTTTATTAATAAAAGTTTGGGTCATTACAACCTTCCCCACTTACGAAATTTCACCCTATAAATTTCCTTTTCTCACACTAAAACAGATAATGGAAACTCTACTTCATCAATTCCTCTGATTCCCACATTGCCTCTTCAAGCATGTAGTTTTTTCAGAACACCTTGACGAGGGGCATTGTCTTATTTCGTATAACCTTTTCCCTATGATCTAAGATCTTCACTGGATTATCTTCATAGGAGAAGTCATTATTCAATTGTACCACCTCAAGATTGAGTACATACGATGAATCAGGTATGTACTTGTTTAAGAGTGATACGTGGAATACATCATTTACTTGAGACAGGTTTTGTTGGAGTTCTAGTAGATAGGCTACTAGTCCAATGCAATCAAGAATCTCAAAAGGGATGATGTTCCTTGGAATAAGATTTTCCTTCTTCCCAAATCTCATAACTCTCTTCTGCGGTGATATGTGGAAGAATACCATGTCTCTAACATCAAACTCTAGGTCTCATCGACGATTATCCACATAGATCTTTTGTCGACTTTGATTAGCTTCAATGTTCTCCTGGATGGTCTTAACCTTCTCCACCATTTCATCGACCATTTTTGGATCTAGAAGTGTTTTCTCCACAACTTCATCCCAACATGTCGGTGTTATAAACCTTTTCCCATAAAGGGCTTCATAAGGATCCATTTGGATGATTTAGTGGAAATAGTTATTGTAAGAGAACTCAACCAGGGGAAGATATTGATCCTATCCTCCTTTGAAGTACATTGAGAATTCTCTCAACATGTCCCCAAGTGTTTGGATAGTCCACTTAGATTTTTTATCAGTTTGGGGATGATAAGTCATACTGATGTTCAGCTCAGTATTCAGAGCGTGTTGGAGACTCTTGTCACGACCCGCCCTCGAGTCCCATGTCGTGACTACCCCAAGCCCACCTTCCATAGGCCAGGGGTTGGTGACTAGCACCAAAGGTGTAATTCCCAATAACTGGAAAGGAATTTCCTTTATAAAAGTAAAAAAAACACCACAGAGTACAAGCGGATGTAATACACTAAATACAAAAAGAAGTGCTGAAAAGTAAATGGGCCAGGATACAAACCAAATCGAAAGTACAACAACAACTGAACAAAAGTACAACAGAAAAAGACAAACAGATTGAAGAATTGAAGCAGCTCCCGGGTCGTCCTCCTCAGATCCTACCTGAAGGGTAGGTACAGATAGCGCAACTCCTAGATCGTCCACCACGGATCCTACCTGAAGGGTAGATATAGATATCCTCCAAACTCTCTCTCCTGTCAACATCCTCCGAGTGTCGTCTCATTGTGAAGTCCACCTCCGGATACTGACTCGTCGTGAGGTCCACCTCTGGGTACCATCCAGTCCTCGAACACTCCGCCTCTATCAGCACTGCCCGACGTCTGCAACCAACACAACGAAGTGCGGGCATAGCCCATGCAGGGGTGAGTATACGATACTCTGTAGGGACCACGAGACCCTCGCGTTCTCACTAAATCCAAAAAGGATAACCATAAAGAAGGATCTCAACAGATAACCCTTACTTAGGTATAAGCTCATACTTATACCTAAGTTATCAAGTATCCCATCTCGACCATGAGTAAACACAAAGGTTATGAAATCAACGGATAACCACTACCTAGTGTTATGCCCATACATATACCTAAGTGATCAGGTGACCCATCTAAATCATGAGGAAAACACAAAGTTCATTGACTCAGCTCAAACTAGGATTTTCATTATCGAAACCGTAACTGCTGATGGGCCCGTCTCTGGAGTTTACAGTGATCCTGTCACAACTCTGAGGTGCTGCTCACTAACCTAAGACTTATGAGGTACTCCTTCTATCGAGTACCGCGGGTCTGCCACCTCACACAGTAGTGTTCCTCCGCGATGGGTCTTCCACCTCACACAGTAGTGCTCCCCCTCATATCCTACATAGGTTCTCCTCCTGTTGAGTACCACGGGTCTGCCACCTCACACATTAGTGCTCCTCCGCCATGGGTCTGCCACTTCACAAAGTAGTTCTCCCCACTGGGCTATGCTAGTCACTCCGAACTGAATCAGAAAAGCAGTCATCATGTCTGATCCATCTACACGGTCTCCGTACTCCGTACGCTCATCTCCGGGAGGGTCCTCTCCACGAGCTATAGGTCAATACTCCAGTTATCACAAAGTCCCACGAATAAGTATCTCAAAGGACCGCCTCTTCATAGGGGTCTCAATGGAGCAAAAGGCGCATCAATCGGACGCCCAGTCTATGGGTTATTAGCCTTTTCGTCCCAGGGGCCCTGTTGGTTTCATGAGCGAACCAACGTGGCCATATCTCAACTGTACCCCGAACTCAAATAGGGTATACTCATAGAGACCATTTCTAAATGTGATCACCAACGTCACTGATGGTTCGTCAAACGGACGTCCGGTCTGAAAGATATCAGCTTTTTCCGTTCCAGGGGCCCAATTGGATTTCGGGTACAATCTATCCCGGCCATACTCTAACTGCGTCCAAACCTTGGGAGAAGTATGAAAAACGTTCCGTCTCCTCAAGAAGAATACAACAAAGTCAATGTCACAACAATCAGAGGTCCAAAGCTCAAGATATAAGCGTTTCCGCTCTGAGGGCCCGGTTGGTTTCATGTACGAGCCAACCCGGCTGAACCAAAAGTATTCTGAAACCTTGAGTGTAATATACCGAAATGACCATCACGATCCAAATATCACATCGCAGCTGATGGTTCATAGATCGGAGGTCCGTAGCCCATGTTATGAGCAAAAGACGGTGAAAGGCCAGAAAGTTGGGTTTTCGGCTCGGACCGACCTGGCCCGAGACCCCCTGGGTCGGGCCGAACCGGGTCGACCCGACCCGGGTCTGGGTCGGCCCACATGGCCGCAGCGCGGCCCGGCTGGCACGGCTTGACGTGGCCTGGGTGTAGCCCGGCTGGGCGGGCCGGCGCGCTGGCCAGGTGGCTCGGCCGAACGGTCGAGTCGTTCGGGAGTGCGGGGGGGGGGGGGGGGTGTGCTCTTCCCCCGCCGTTTGTAACTGCGACCCCCCATAATGGGTGCCACTCTTCGCTGGTCAGCCAGGGGTCGTAATCCCCGTCTCTCCCCCTAACCGATCGGCCCGCTCTGGCCGGCCGGCTTCTGCCGCCTTGGGACCGGCAAGGGCCGGTCCCCCTGCTCCGACGTCGGCGGCCCGGAACCGGCCACCGGTCCCCCTGCTTCGCCAAGGCTTATTCTGTCTGGCGTGGCGCGATGGAGCCCAACCCCTCTGCCGTGGCCCCGCTCTGGCCGCGGTGTCTTTGGGTTTTTTTTCCGGCGCGGCGCGACGGCGCCGCACAACCTTGCCGCTCGTTCCCGCGCGGTGCGACGACACCAGGTCACATTCCATTGAACCGCAACAACACAAAAAAATAATAAGGGAGGAGGGTCGGCCCTGTTTGTGCAGTCTGGCCCCCTCCTATTAAACGATAGCAAGCAGTCCAATTAAACTTGGATAGATGATGGAAGTAATTCATGAAAAGAAACGCATAAAACCCCTACCTTGACAAATGTTGTCGAACAGTGGTGTCGCGGAAAACGGCGTCGCGGGGTGAGGTTCCATATATGCAGACGGAGAACGTCCGAGGAGGAAGCAACATCTCCCTTCCTTTCACGCAAAGAGAAAAATTGAAAGGCGGAATGTCGTTGGTGAGTTCCCACGTCGGTGCCTCCTCCTTTGTTGAGGAAGAAGAAGACGGAAGAATCCAGGTCGCCGAATCGACGTTCCTTGACGAAGAAGAAGAAGAAGAAGTTCTTTAAAAACACCCAAGCTCTCTTCCCTTACCCTCAACACCACAAATTCCAACCCTTCACAAAAAATAATGGTTCCACACTATTTAATCAACCCAAGACAAGATTTTCCAAAATAAATTCAAAAGTTGAATTCACATAATTTAATGTGTGTGTCAGCTAGAGGTAATGAGGGAGAGAGTGAGGAAATGGATGGTTACTCATTAAAGATAAGTTTACAAAAAATTAAAGAGGGAGTTAGGGTGTTTAAGAGGAATGTGAAGGGGTGGGGTTCATGTGGTCCCCACCTCACAATTAATCCTCTCATGGGTGGTTAACTTCAAGTGGGTCCCACCCAAAACTCCCTTACATAGGTTATAACCACTTAATAGAGGGTCAATGTGTTGTAACACAACACTTAATCCAATTAACAAGAAAAGAAAATATAATTTTAACAATTATATTTTAACCCTCACATTTTTTTAAACAACTCCTCCAGAGAAAACGCAACTCCAATAAGGGTCTTCTTAAGCGATTACCAGCGTTGTGGTTCCATCGGTGCGCTTAGATTTCAATTCTGTGCACCAGCTCAAAAGATAGAAAAACCCGCTCGTTCGTTCAATGAACGTACCCGAGCTAAACTTCGGAAATTTATTCCGGGCACACCGGCCTCGGAATTAGGCTCCCTCAGAAACTGCATTCTTGTAAAATCTTAAAGATATTTTAGAAAAAAAAGTTCCCTTGAATTTTACAGGTCTTTACATTACTCACACCTTAGGGCTTTACATCCTCGTAAAGCTTAAACACATACTAGGGATACAAAAGTGGTATTGAGTACGAATCTGAGCCTTCCACTCCAATGTGCTTTCCTGGAGATTCCTATACTGCCAATGAATGTGCAACCAAGGAATAGACCTCCCTCATAGGATCTGCTCCTATAGATCCTCAGTCCCCACTGTAACCTTCGAGAATGTCACCACATCTCCCAAGTCCAGCTCCCCATGGTCGATGATATGCGAAGGGTCGAGCACATATCTCCTCAGTTGAGATACATGGAAGTCATCGTGAAACTGGTGCAACTGAGGTGGATGGGTCAAGTGGTAATCCACCTTGCCTCCCCTGCTGAGGACCTAGAAAGGTCCGTTGAACCTCGGAGATAACTTGTCACCTCGCCCATGTCTCCATAATTCCATGTTGAGGTGAGACCTGTAAGAAAACATGGTCTCCATCCTTGAACTCTAGTGGTCTCTGCCTCCTGTCAGCATAAGGCTTCTGTCGGCTCTGAGCTATCCTCATCCGCTCTTGCATGACCTGGACCTTCTCTGGTCCCACAAGAGATGCTATGATTTCTTCTTTTCCGATAAGAGAAATCCAGTCTCATCCCATGGATGATCCACATTCTTTGCCGAATACAGAAAATTCGGACATGAATGATGTATTCATGCAATGGAAAACATCGTAAGGCCTCGACGTTACTACCAAGATATCTAACAGTCACTCTCGCCACTAAGGGTCGAGTCACACTGTCGGCATCAGTGTGAGGTCACTGGGTCTCTTCCAGTAGGAATCTCGAAAGTGAGGGTCAAGTCAACAGTTTAAACCAGAACCTCTTATTACTCAAAAACGAAGGAAGCAAATGTCACAAAGGTAAGTGTATTTATATTATTGTAGCTCATGGTACAAAGAAACAATTTTAACAACAACAATATGGAACTAGATATACAGAAAATAAAAGGAATCCACTAGTTCTGCTCCTGTCCACTCACTTCCGGAGCTCCGTAGTCGTATTCTTCTGCTTCCTGAAGCTGAGCTCTCCCATGTCCACCTATTCTCAGCGGTTGGGGTGGACCTCCTGGTGGTGGAGGTGGAAACACCTTGAAGCGTCGTCCACCTCTAGCTACACAGCCATCTCCCCTCCCTCAGCCTTCAGCTCCTAGCGGTCTTCCTTGATCGAACCTATGCCTCTGCCTGGGAGATCATCATTTAACTGTTGGTCATCTGCATGGCGGGTCGGACAGTCACGTTCCATGTGACCAATCTCGCCGCAGGAGTAACACTGCATGGAATGTATGGCTCTATCATTCCCCTTGGTCCCTCACACTACCGACCCTGAGTCATGCGGTCGACCACCTGTCGGTCTGGTCCTCTTGGACCTCTGCGTCATCTGTCCACTGCCTGCTACAGAAGATGCTGCCACATGCCAGCTAGCAGTGGGTCCTGCTGGTGGAGACTCTCAACAAGGAATCTATCCACTAAGAGGGCTCCCTCCAACACCCATGTTTGCGTCGGAATGCTGTGAGAAACAAAAGAAGCTCTAATCTCTCTCCTGAGAACCTGCTCGAAGGGTCGGCCCCTGAAGAATGGGTCCCATACCATATCAATGGAGTAGCGCGAGAGGTATGTGAACCTTGATGAATATTGTTCCTCTGTCATGCTGCCCTGCCGCAGCTGAAGTAGCTCCTATATATGCACTGCTCGAAGGGTGACTGGTACAAACTCTGCCCGGAATAGGCTCTCGAAGTCTACCCATAGAAGTGTCATCTCGTCATGCATATGGAGCATCAGGCTCCACCATCTGCCTACTGCTTCCTGAAGAAGGATGGTTGCAAGGATCACCATAAAGTCTAATGGCGTCCCCACTAGCCTGAAGACTCTCACCACAGCCTCCAGCCAATCCTCAGCGACCTGTGGGTCCATCTCTCCCCTGAACCTTGGTGGCCTCTGGCGCTGGAACTCGTGCAGTGCGCTCAAGCGACGTGCACCCTCTGCTGCTGGGGCTGGTGGCATCAGTGGCCCAATAGGTAGTAGTACTAATGGTGCCTCCGCTGGTGCCTCAACTGGGATAGGGCCCTGTACTGAGGTGACATCGCTTGGCGGGATTTCAGTACATACAACTCTCAGGGCTCTAGCTGGTCGTCAGCGGGGAGGCATCCTAAAAGAAAAAAACGTGACATGGTCAAATGATTTATACCTATTGAGCTGACCTGGTTTGAGCTGTTTTAAGGGAAAACCTTTGAAAACACACACGCAATCAGTGTTTTCTTTCACAAAGTCAGAAATCAGTTGTCAGGGTCCTAGTGTATGGATACGTCAGCCACCCTCACCAACACTAGACTCCCTAAACTGAAAACCACACTCGGTACCCTAAACATTATTGCTTCACAGAAAGAAAATATCAGAGTTATACGTTCTGCGGTAGAACCGACGCCTCTGATACCAATTTGTCATGACCAGCCCCTGAGGCCCGTGCCGTGACTATCCCAATCCCGCCTTTCATAGTCCAGGGGCTGCCAACTAGAACCAGAGGCATAATTCCTGATAACTGGGAAGGCATTGCCTTTATAAAAGTAAACAAAACACCACAGACTACAAGCAGAAGTAATACACTAAATAAAAAAGGAAGTGCTGAAAAGTAAATGGTCCAGAATACAAACCCAATCGAAAGTAAAACTACAACTGAAAAAGAATTACAACAGAAAAAACAAATATCTGGAAGAATGGAAGGAGCTCCCGGGTCGTCCTCCTTAGATCCTACCTGAAGGGTAGGTACAGATAGTGCAGCTCCTGGATCGTCCACCACGGATCCTACCTGAAGGGTAGGTATATATAGCCTCCACAATGCTCTCTCCCGTCAACCTACTCTGAGTGTCATCTCATTGTGAAGTCCACCTCCGGATACTGACTCGTCGTGAGGTCCACCTCCGGGAACCGTCTAGTCCTCGAACACTCGGCCTCTGTCAGCGCTGCCCGATGTCTACAACCAACACAACGAAGTGCGGGAATAACCCGTGCAAGGGTGAGTATACGATACTAAGTAGGGACCCCGAGACCCTCAAGTTCTCACTAAATCCAACAAGGATAACCACAAAGAAGGATCTCAACAAATAACCCTTACTTAGGTATAAGCTCATACTTATACCTAAGTTATCAAGTAACCCATCTCAACCATGAGGAAACACAAAGGTTATGAAATCAACGGATAACCACTACCTAGGTATATGCCCATACATATACCCAAGTGATCAGGTGACCCATATCAATCATGAGGAAAACACAAAGGTCATTGACTCAGCTCAAACCAGGATTTTCATTATCGAAACCGTAACTGCGGATGAGCCCATCTCTAGAGTGTACAGTGATCTTATCACAACTCCGAGGTACTGCTCACTAACCTAACACTGCTGAGGTACGCCTCCTGTCGAGTACGGCGGGTCTTCCACCACACATAGTAGTGCTCCTCCACTATGGGTCTTCCACCTCACAAATTAGTGCTCCCCACTGGGCTATGCTAGTCACTCCGAACCGAATCGGACAAGCAGTCATCAGGTCTCAGCCAGCTACACGGTCTCCGTACTCCGTACGCTCGTCTCCGGGAGGTTCCTCTCCATGAGCTATAGTTCGATACTCCAATTATCACAAAGTCCCATGAAGAAGTATCTAAAAGGACCGCCTCGTCATAGGCGTCTCAACGCAACAGACTGCGCATCAATCGGACGCCCGGACTGTGAGTTATTAGCATTTTCATCCCAGGGGCCCGATTGGTTTCTTGAGCGAACCAACCCGGCCGTATCTCAACTGTACCCTGAACTCTCATTAGGTATACTCATAGGGACCGTTTCTCAACGTGATCACCAATTCCGCTGACACTTCGTCAAATGGACATCCGGTCTGAATGATATCACCTTTTCCGTTCCAAGGGCCCGGATGGATTTCAGGTACAATCCAACCCGTCCATACTCAAACTGCGTCCAAACCTCGGGCGACGTATGCCAAAAGTTCCGTCTCCTCAAGAGGAATCCAACGAAGTCGATGGAACGTCAATCGGACATCTGGAACTCAAGATATAAGTGTTTTCGCTCCGAGGGCCCGGTTGGTTTTGTGTACGAACCAACCCAGCCGAACCCAAAGTACTCCAAAACCTTGAGTCTAATATTCCGAAACGAATTTCTGGATCCAAAGATCACATCGAAGCTGACGGTTCATAGATCGGAGGGTCCGAAGACCAAGTTATGGGAAAAAGACCATGAAAGGCTCGAAAGTGGGGGTTTCGTGCTTGGACTGACCCGGCCCGAGACCCCCTTGGTTGGCCCACTTGGGCACGGTCCGGCCCAGCCTGGGCACAGCCCGGCTCGGCGGCCTGGCGCGCGGGCGGTTCGGTGCGCTGGCGAGGTGGCTCGGCCGAATGGTCGAGCCGTTTGGGAGTGTGGAGGGCGGGCTGCACCCTGCCGTTTGTAACCGCGGCCCCCCATAATGGGGGTCGCTCTTCACTGGCCAACTGGGGGTCGAAACCCCCGGCTCTCCCCTTGACCGTTCGGCCCACTCCAGCCGGCCGACTTCTGCCGCCACGGGACTGGTGAGGGCCGGTCCCCCTGCTCCGACGCCGACGGCCCGGAACAGGCCGTCGATCCCCCTGCTTCGTCATGGCCTAACCCACGGCTTATTTTGTCCGGCGCGGCGTGACGGTGTTGCGCCCCTCTGCCATGGCCCCGCTCCGGCCGTGGTGTCTTCGACTTTTTCTTCCGGCGCAGCGCGATGGCGTCGCGGCTTGGTTCAATTTTCAAATGCACGGTGCGACGGCACCGCACAACCTTGCCGCTTGAACCCACGCGGTGTGAAGGAACCGAGTCACTTTCCTTTGAACCGCAGCAACACAAACAAATAATAAGGGAGGAGGTTTGGCCGTGTTTGTGCGGTCCAGCCCCTCCCATTAAACGATAGCAAGCGATCCAATTGAACTTGGATAGATGATGGAAGTAATTCACGAAAAGAAACGCATAAAACCCCTACCTTGACCAATGGTGTCGAACGATGGTGTCACGGAAAACGGCATCGCGGGGTGAGGTTCCGTATATGCCAACGGAGAACGGCCGAGGTGGAAGTAGCGTCTCTGTTCGTTTCACGTGGAGAGAAAAATAGAAAGGCGGAATGTCGTTGGTGAGTTCCCACGTCGGTGCCTCCTCCTTTGTCGAGTAAGATGAAGATGGAAGAATCCAGGTCGCCGAATCGACGTTCCTTGACGAAGAAGAAGAAGAAGAACAAGAAGAAGAAGTTCTTTAAAAACTCCCAAGCTCTCTTCCCTTACCCTCAACACCACAAATTCCAACCCTTCACAAAAAATAATGGTTCCACATTATTTAATCAAACCAAGTCAAGCTTTTCCAAAATAAATTCAAAAGTTCAATTCACTTAATTTAATGTGTGTGTTGGCTAGAGTTAATGAGGGAGAGAGTCAGGAAATGGAAGGTTACTCATTAAAGATATGTTTACAAAAAATTAAAGAGGGAGTTAGGGAGTTTAAGAGGAATGTGAAGGGGTGGGGTTCGTGTGGGCCCCACCTCAGCTTTAATCCCCTCATCGGTGGTTAATTTCAAGTGGGTCCCACCCCAAACTCCCTTACATAGGTTATAACCACTTAAGAGAGGGTCGAAGTGTTGTAACACAACACTTAATCCACTTAACATGAAAAGAAAATATAATTGTAACAATTATATTTTATCCCTCACATTTTTTATAAACAACTCCTCCCGGGAAAATGCAACTCCAGTAAGGGTCTTCTTAAGCAATTAATGGCACTGAGGTTCCATCGGTGCCCTCTGATTTTGATTCCGTGCACCGGCTCAAAAGATAGAAAACCACGCTCGTTCGTTCACTGAACGTACCCGAGCTAAACTTCGGAAATTGATTCCGGGCATATCGGGCCTCGGAATTAGGCGCCTTCAGAAACATCGTTATTGTAAAATCCAAAAGAAAATTTAGAAAAAAAATTCCCTTGAATTTTACAGGTCTTTACAACTCTTCCATAACATAGAGGTGAATCTTATATCTCAATCGGATACAATAAATAGTGGAACTGCATTCATCCTCACCACATCTTTGATGTATATATATTCTAGTTGATCATATGATAAATTATTTTAAATTGCAGTGAAGTGTCCAATATTTGTAAGGACATCCACAACAACTCAAATAGCATTGTTTCCTTTGGATTTCATTGGAAGTCAGGTGACAATGTCCATAGTGATGTTCTCCCATATCAATGTTGGTATGGGTAATGGTTGCATCATCCCATTAAACTTCTACCTCTCGACCTTCACTTACTAACATACAAGCCACTATGATGTATACTCAGCGTTATCCTTTTTCATATTATCCCACCAATAATTCTCTCATAGATCTCGATACATATTTGTGTTTAGTGGGTGAATGGAGAAATTATAATTATGTGCATCATCCAGAAGTTCATTCTTTAACTCTAGGTTTTATGGAACCCATAATATTGAACCAAATCTCACAATTCCTTCTTCATTCACATTGAACTCCGAGGATTTCACTTTTCTGATAGTTTCTGCTTTCTTCTTAATTCCCACTTCATACTTTTGAGAATCCTTTAGCGTTTCCAAAATAGATAGTTGTGAAATCCTTTGTGAAAATATTGATGATGATTCCTTTTTTATGATTCCCATGTCCATCTTCATGAAATCTAAGAAGATTGGATCCTTTTTAAGTCTCATAAATGATAGAATTTTGAGGACCCTTCTACTTAGAGCATATTCCACCTTGTTTGCATTCCCAAGGTGGTAATGGATTGATCAGTCATAGTCCTCGATCAGATCTACCTATCTTCACTGGCACATATTCAACTCTTTATGTGTGAATATATATACTGAAGGCTTTTTTGGTATGTATATATTTCTCACTTCTCCCTGAAAAGGTAATGTCACCAAATTTTTAAGATGAAAATTACTGCAACTGACTCCATATCATGTGTTGGATTGTTTTTATTTTGAAATTTAAATCACCTTGAAGAATAGGCAATGACTTTTTCATTTTTAATCAAAAAACGCCTATGCCCATCTTCGAAGAATCACTGAATACCACAAATAGTTCTCCAATTGTGGGTAGTGTGAGCATGGGCACAGTGAAAATCCTCCTTTTCAACTCCTCGAAGCCATCTTCAAAGTGATCACTCCATAAAAACTTGACTCCCTTCTGAGTTAGCTTGGTAAGAGGGTTTGAAAATAATGAAAAAATTCTCAAAATTCTCCAATAATATCTAGCTAACCCAAAGAAGCTACAGATATTCATCATCGATGTTGTCCTTGACCATCCCTCAATTTTAGCTATCTTGGTGGGATCCATAGATATTCCATTTCTTGTGATGATATGACTCAAGAATGATAATTCCTTCAACCAGAACTCACACTTGTTGTACTTTTAATATATATTATCCCCTTTCAAGGTCTCTAGTACAGTGCTTAGATTCTCCTCATGATGCTCCTTGGTTTTAGAGTATATTAGAATATCTTTTATAAAGACTACCAAATTTTTTTGAGGTAATCTCTAAAGACTCTATTCATCACGTCGATGATGATTGCTGGAGAATTAGTGAGTCCTAAAGGCATTAATGTGAATTCATAGTGCTCGTACCTTGTACGAAAAGCAGTCTTGAGGATATCCTCATTCTTCACCCTTACTTGGTAATATCCCATCCAAAAATCCACCTTGGAGAAGTATTTTTCTCCACGTATATGATCAAAAAATTAATAAATTCGAAGAAGAGGATACTTGTTCTTTATTGGGATTTTGTTGAGCTCATGATAATTAATTTAAAGGCACATTGACCCATCCGTCTTCTTGACGAACAGGACCGATGCACCACATGGTGATGCTCTTGGGCGTATAAACCCTTTATCCATATTCTCTTGAAATTAATTATTTATTCTTCAAACTCCAGAGTATCCATTCTATACAGAGTCTTGGATATTGGAAAAGACCTTCGTATAAGATCAATAGATAATTCTACATATCTTCTAGGAGAAAGACTAGACAATTCCTTGGGAAACACTTCATTGTATTCCCTCACAATAATAATGTCTTCAAGGATGGTTTCTTCTATATACTCAATCATCTGAACAAGATATGTGTGCTCATTGGGCAGTAATATATATGTTTGAGATGATGGTGATAAAGAGGATTAATCCTCCTCCTTGCACTTGTATAGAATTAGGGGTCGGTTCACCATAAGGAGGGTGATTTTCCTCTCATTGAAATTTATGTTGGATCTATATTGGGAAATACAATCCATTCCATGAATTGCATAAAATTACACCAGAGGGAGTATGATAATGTTATTCAGGATGTTCAAATGAAAAACTGTTATAGGGGAGGAGTTATATTCATCGGATGCACTGATTTCCCCATTTTCAGTTCTTAATGACATCTCTACATCCCCGATTTTTGGTGGTTTTGGGATTGTTCTACTAAACATTTAGGATATAAAATAATTCATAGAACTAGAATAAAAATGAACATTCTCTATTCATGAATGATTAACTAGAATACCTTTCATCACTTCGTTTCCAGGGTTTTCTTCGGTGGTAGTGATGGAAAAAGCTCTCCCTTGCCCCCTTGGAGGTTGTTGGTTGCATCCAGAAACCCTTGGCTCAGGGAACTGGTTTGAAAAAGTGCGATGGTTTTTTGCATTTGAAGCAATGAGCAATGCCTTGAGGGTCGAATGAATTCTTTCTCCTTTCCATCACAACAACATGTTTTTCTTATTGACAATTAATGAATAGATTTCCTTCTCTTCCACACCTAAAGCATCTCCTCTCGCCCTTCAGGCAATTTCTTGGGTGATTCTTTCCACATGTTTGTCAAGTGGGGTGATATAATTTCTTTGCACCGTTGGATTTATCCATCAGAGTTCCATAATAAAAGTCTGCTTTCAATTTATTATCTCCATGATACCTCTATTATTCTCCAATCATGATTTCAACTTTGAGGGAACATCAGATAATTTCCTCATAGATATCGAAGTCACAGATCACTAGGGATTTCTGTAGACTAGTTTTTATCCCACAAAAGAAGTGGTAAACCTTGAAACCAAGGGTAACAATAAAGCCAAAGGTATATTATTCAAGACTTGTGAATTTTTTCACATACGATCTGATGGATTCGCCTTACTTTTTGCATGAGGGAATGAAAGTCCCTTTCCATCTTAAGTCAAAGGGTGCATGGAAAATATTTATCAAAAAACATTTTCCTTAAATCATTCCATTACAATGACTCGATCTCTTCCTTAGGATTCATATTTTTTATCAATGTAAACCATTGATCAGCTTCACCCTCAATATGATAAGAATCTAGAAGAAACTTCTCATGTATAAAAATTTTAAGAATGTAGAATATCATCTCAATAGATTTGATCATTTGTTCAGCAATAGAGGGATCAAATGAACCATTAAAAGTTGGTGGCCTTTGTCTAATGAAGCACTAAATTGTGGCTTTTTCTTTCTTAGGGGTGGTTGGATCTTCATCTTGACCCTTGTTTTCATTAAAAACATGAGTTAAAAGAGAGAGTATCTTGAAAATTTTTGTTATTCTAGTGCCCATCAGATTGGGAATCTCATTAGAATAGTCATCACATTGATCTTCACATCAGTTGTTAGCCTATGTCCTCATATTACTGACCATTTACAAGAATAAAAGGATAGTTAGGGGTAACACATAACTTGGAATCCAAAGACAAAAAAACATAACTTAAAAATAAGATTTATTTTTTAACTTATGAATTTATAGTCTTCAATCTATGTTATCCATGATCTACTTCCCAATATATTTTCATAGGGGATTTGTCTAATCCCTTAATAATGGTTCATACTAAGATTATGATTTTAACAAAACATATCCTTGGGGAGTGTCATAACCAATAGTGAAAAAGGCATGTTTTTGTGATGTAGTTCCCGTTCGAGTCTATCTCAAAGTTTTGTTTTTAGGTTTCACTCCAAGATACATTTGTGGGAGAGGCTCCTCGACTTGTTCATATCATGATAGGTATGTATTTTATTGATGAACCACATACTCTATACGCACCAACGTTTAGGGATGTTTTTATTATACTTAATCTTATCCCTAAGGATTTCACTAGGGTTCTATAATTCTAATCTCAAATTTAAGTAAACATATCCTCTGATACCAACTATAACAACCCTACTCTTTATTACACCTGTAAACATGATTTATTAAATAAACTTTCACTTAATACAACTTGGAGAATCGAGAGGTCTAGTGTCTTGGGAAATTAGGAACTTTAAATAACAACCTAGAACATAAAATATAACATCATTATTGAAAAATTCTTTTACATGATCGCAACATTCCTTCATACTTATCATTTCATGGGATAACTTGAGGATATGTGTAAGAAAAAGGTGATCTATAAAGACCAATAAGGATGTAAACAAGGCATCACATGAAAATATAGTACATTTTAGGAAATAGGAATATAAATGGAGCACAAGAGAAACATGAACATAAAGGAATGATATAGAATTATTATCATAACATAGAAATGTGGAAACAACATTTAACATTATATTAGCATGATCCTAGGCTCATTGCACATGGAGCACAAGTAAACCCTCATTGCACTTGAATTAGCATGAGTAAACCCTCATTTCACTTCAATTAGTATGATTATAACAGAATTTCACATTAATTGGAATGATTAAACCCTCATTTCACTTGATGTATCATGATACTAATATTTACCCAATGCATAGGAGTGATATTAGGGAGCAGCCTTTACAAACATTTCATTTTATGCTTAATTGTGCCACATTGAACATATAACATTGAATCACTCAACATCATAAGTTATTTCACGATAAAGGAATATGTAATAAATAAATATAAGTAGCATTCAATATGTATATTTCCCTAAAAGTGAATACCCTTGACAGATAAATAGGTATGTTTTTCACTACACAATTATTTTGAATTGGAAAATCGCGGTGCAATTTCTGTAGCATAACAGCATGAAATAAATATTCATAAAAAATGGTTAATGAAAAATAAAGGGGTATATAATCATATGTACATGAAATGGATATTAAGGGGTTCATATAGACACATTTTCAAACACATGTCATTTGGAAATAGATGGTGTAACTTAATAAAGAATCTTTAATAAAGAGAAAAAGTGGATAACTCTTCTGAAATTTCTGCATGGTAACAGGTGTACATGGGAAGTATTAATGAGAGAGAAAGAGGTATCTCATCATTAAAACATAAGGATTTCAGTATGGTAGAGGTTATAAATCATACATTAACATTTTTAACCAAAAATAAAAGGGTATATCAATACAAATAAACTTGGATAAAAATAAGAAAGGAAGAAATCCATTGGAAGTGTGATCCCAAAGGATTGGGATAGGATTGAGGTAGGATTATAGGGAGCTTAGGGTGCCTTTGGAAGCTTCTGGAGAGATGATGGTAGTGTTTGGTCGAGATCTAATGGTTTTTAGTGAATAGGAATAGGATATTCAGTGGGTTTATATAGGAATGGAAAGACAGTTCTTTATTATTTAGGTTTTGGAAACTACACTTTATACTAATCAAAACCACAAAACACACCATGGTTTTTGCCCATGGTTCTTGAAAATGTAGAGAGGAAAACATTATTTTATCAGGACAATGTCCAAACATAATAAACAATTAGGCTTTCTTATATGGAGGTTAGTTACACTCTCAAGGAAATAATTTAAAATGTTAAAATAGTTTATAATTCTTGGAGGATCCACTAAGGCATAGTAAAATTAAACAAACAAATCTAAAATCACATTATTTTAATATCAAAACATATATTGTCCTATTAGACCTTTTATAATATTTTACTACATCAATATTGGGTCTTTATGGTGTTATAAAATAAATTATGTATTTAAACTGTATTTATTTTTTACCTAAACATTCGACTGTCTCCAAAAATTACCAAAAATTCACTATTAGATAATTTTGAAGTCCTGAATCCAAAAAAATATTTATTTTATCTAAATAATTATCTAAATATGTGAATATTTACTTTTAAAATAAAAACCAACATTTATCGAAAATTCATGGGTTTTGAAAAAAATAGCGTTCAAAGCTTAATAAAAACTACAATTGTATTCATAAAAATTATATGATCAATTATATTTAATAAAAAGTAATTTAGAAGTTTTCTTTATTAAAATATTATTTAATTCAAAAATCCATTAATTCATCAAAATATATTTCTTAATTAAATATTAACTAAAAATATTATTTGTTATTTAAAAACCATTTACAAAGTAGCAATAATAAAATGAATGTATATTCTATTTTTTATACCAAAAATATCACATAATAATAGTGCTTGGGTATTTTTACATAACCACTTATAACACCCACATAAGACCTAATGGTATGGTGTACGATGATGACAGACTCTTGGGATGACTAAGATAACATCGCTCTGGTTGTAATCTCTATTAACTTCCACTTCTCTATTAGGCAGTTCCATTCATGATTAACGTGTTGAAGCTCAGCTTGGGATTGGTCTAGAGTAAAACCTAGTGACATTAACTCCTTTACAATCTTCGAATACTAGGCTTTGTATGGAGAAATTATACTACATGAGTTCATCTCTTCCTTTGTATAAGTAAATTGGATTTGGTAAATCCCTATATTTATACTAATCAGGTGATCACTATTCAATGACTATATATGAAATAGTAAGGATTCTCAATTGTATTATAAAATCCAAAAACATAAAATGAAGGAAGTGCATATCTTATATAGAACTATTTTAAATAATAAAACATTTAATTAGATCAAGAGGGATTTTCATTAATTAAATTTTGGGACGTTACAAATACTTCTTCAACATAGCCACCTTAAATTATAGATAAAATCTCTAGTAAAACCCTTAAATAAGACCTATCCAAAAAAATTCTAAAAAATGTACACTTTCATTCTTGTTAATCCACCTGATCAAAATTACATATATTTGAGGGAATACAAATGTCGTTAATGCATGAACACCATTTTCTAAACCTGAATCGTAGATCCATTTCTCTATAAAACCCATAAACTAAGAAAACTATTATGAATTTCTATAACTAGTAACACACCCCTGATCTGACTACCTCTCATATAAAACCTCAAACAAAACCACATTTTATTTTGTACCAATATTTCACCATGTAATTTCTTGAATTTGAACACATTTATTTATTCTCATCAAAATTACAAATCCATTATCTACTATTTCATCTTAGAGAAACCTAACATGCTCTATATGGGGCCATGTCTTGATGAATGACATCCTTCTATCCAATATAATATTATTCTTGTTGTCATTTCACTAAGATACATTCTGATTTTCATAGTATATACTTCATCCATATCTAAAATTTATAGATAGAAGAGACTAAGTATGCATATCCATGAATGTAATTTTGAAAATTAATTCATTATCCACTAGGGTATTATATGAAAATTACTTGTGATAACCACTAAAATTACTACATATAATGAGGCCACAACATAAATGAATAATGGTGTACTCCAAATAGTATGGATCATCCATATCTACACCTACTGCACCAATCCCAAAGGGTATCATTAAAACCACACATTTATTTCTCTGTATAAGACACACTACCATAGAGGAAATTTCAATATATGATTATTTTATTGAGAATACATCTAAAAATTATTTCTATAAAACAACTCAATATGTCTGCAATCCAACTACCTTCTACAGGGACATAATTATCCTCACCCAAAATCCCGAAGTGCTATACCAAAAATATCGACATTGAAACCAAATTAATCACTGATCTAGGCACATGACTACATTAATAATTAGTCTTGAAGGATATATGATTTTATACCACCATATCAATAAGCCAGATGACATATTTCTTTTCTAACATACTCATTCTATCAATACTCTAGTGAAGCTCAATAGTATCAAACACATGTGAAAACCAATCATAATGTCTAAACTAGAGATACATGAATCTATGATTCATCAAGACTAAGCCCATTCACTACATCCCCTAGTCATGAGTCTAATGAATGTTGATTTCATTATAAAAAATCTTTCTCAACACTTTTAAAACTTAGATCATCCCACCATAATGAATCATTCACACAACCATTCACAATAATGGAGTTTGTTGAAATGAATTGTTTAATGATGTCCTAGATTCCAAAAATTATGATATATAGGCTCACAAACTACCATCACATTATAGCACAAACCTATATTTTCCAATTCATTATGTCTGAAATTTTTTTACAATATAAACATGCCTCGATAGTGAATTCAAAAAAAAGAACCCACCTACCCTTCCTAGAACTGATACAGCTCATAAACACCCTTCATGACCAATCTTTACTATCATTAATAGTGATAGACATATGATAGATACATCCCATCAAAAACTAACTTTACGACATAAATAAATTGCAAAAAAAATTTATCTCAAGAAAACCAACGCCATCATCCATGCCTCAACCACATACCTAGTAACACCATAAATGTACTAGTCATTAATAGTAAATCATCTACCTAAGTATCTCATACCTAAAGTAACTGATAAAAACTATTTAAATCCTCCCATGGATATCCCTTAAAGGTTATTAAGAACTAATATCCAAATATGGATTCATGCAACAAAGTTCCCCAGCTAGTCTATACTTCCTATCTCACATAGGACTCAAAACATGAAAATGAATGTCCCCACCATTCCAAAGATACATCATACCTAACTTACCAAACACCCACTATATGGTCCTGTTTATAAATTCGATTATATTCTAACACTTTATCAGGTCAGTTAAAACCCCCAATGGTCATATGAGGTGAATAAACACTAAATAAGATCTTATAAGATGGAATCACTCTCACTCTAGAACTTATACCGATTTCAATGCTCATTTGATGCACACTATAACATATATTATTTCATTGTTCCATTAGAAGGAGTGTTGGACATATCACATGAATATCACATAACTCAAGAGCTCTCACCACCATAACTAACCAAGAACAAGGTTAACAATAAACACCCACTATGTCAATATAATATATATATATAAAGAGACTAAAATTTTCACTTCTCTATTCTTATTTAATAGTAATTTCTCTATCATGGGATCAATTAAATGAGATGTGAAGCACAAGTTATAGAAGAAAATTATTTATAAGTTTTACTTCAAATTTAATTTAGTTGACATGACATGGATATTAAGGTAAATTATGAAATAGTTTAATTTTAATAGATTAATTTAACATGAAAAGTTCACATTTGAGACATAGGTAAATAAAATTTCAATTTCACATTATAGAGAAACACACACATTAATTTACAATCAGAATTGTTTTTAGCTGAATCCTCTAAAAATCAAACCATGTGGTCACATAATATGTTATTTTAGATTTCATGAGATCATTAAAGTGAAGAGTTTCCATGTACTTATAAAGGAAAATTATATATAAATGGTTATAGACACTTTAAATAACTGAAAAATGTCATAGTCCAGGTATATAGATAATCTAGAATAAAAATTAACATAATTGAATAGTGAGTACTACATGTATGATATAATGAAAAAACATCCACACTAATTCCTTATTGTACAAGATAAAAAAACCTATTAAATAATAACATCACAATCATGTGAATCAATCAAGGTGAAATGTGATCAAAAATGAAATCAAAAAACATGAACCAGAATCCCATCCCAAGAATCATAGACATACCTCATGTATGGGGTAGTCAGTCCTAAAAAAATTTATACTTCCTACTTTAATACATTTTTATGATCATGTATACCGTTAAAAAATATTTATAAAATGTAAAAAAGATGATACTATATTGTAATTATCAAACATCGATTCCACTGAACTTGTGCTCAAATTCGATATTCCCTATTATCACAGGCTATCCTCCCCTTATTCTAGAAGCTATCAGATAATAGTGCTCTTATAAGGTGCTATAGTATTAAGACTATACCTACATATCATTGTTAGGAAATATTTAGAATAAATTAAGTCACATAAAATATCTTGGTAACTTAAAAAATTTACATCTAAAAAATAAAAAAATACAATATTAACAAAACACATTCTATAATTGAGTGAACTATGTATAGTATCACATAGGCATAGAATAACAAACAACAGAAAATATGTTTATAGACTAAATAAAAATGAAAAAATACTATCACCAAGTCATTTTCTAGTATAAAACATCAATTGTCTATCCTAGAATTCCCAATAATAATTAATCATCGAGGCACTATAGTTGTTTATAACTGCAATCAAGTAGCATCAACTTAGGTACCCTTATGTTATGGAGGCCCAAGTAAGGTATGAGTATAACTTAGTATGACCCAAAAAGTTTAATATCTAAAATAACAAATCTATATTGAAGTTTATGAAAATTCTATATAATTAAACATTTATATATTTTAACAGTTTCACTTTTTTACAATTCATAATTTAAAAGACTATATAAAAAGTTTTTTTAAATAATCTCTGATTCTTTGGATCTTGAAAGACACACAACATATGTACAATACTAAGGTAAAAGAAATATTAATAATATAAGGGAATATAGATGTCTCAATAGGTAATTTCATATGAATAAATAACATAAGGAATCCAAGGACGATAACCCTTATCATGTTACTTGTCCATTATAATATATTGAACTCAAGGAACTGTTATTGACATTTAGGAACATGGGTTGATTTGGAGGCATAGATCTCACCCAAGTAATACCACATATGATGATCCATCCAAATGTTGGGATCTCATCCCACAAAATTCAACAACTATACCATGTACGAATCCATAATATTCATTTATTCCAACCAACTTGTAACAGATTTCATAAAACTAAGGGGGAGCCTCCCCAAGGAATTCATCGTAAAAATATAATTATAATCCAATTTATTTCTGAAGTATTTTCGTAGTATTTTCCATCAATTATTTCATGTGTTTCATTATATAACTCTATTCCTCTTAATCCCATACAATAATAAAGGAATCTCTCAAGACATTCGAGACCAATCCATAACATTTGGATTCCATGGAATTTATCCAATAAATTACTATAAAATCACTAAAAAAGTCATTGTTTACTTCCTAATTTATAACCTATTAATTTTATAGAATTCCCATTTATGAGATTTCAGTCATTAGTTATCTAAGTTACACTGTTACAATTTTACAATTCCATAGTTTTAATTTTTATTTATGATTGTAATGGTTTTGTTCATGGAAAAGATTCTGATATATATTGACAAGGAAAACATACAATTATAATTTCAACATTAATTTTGTGAAACTAAGTGAAGATTGAATACTGATCCAAGGAAATCAATGATTGTAATTTTCTAATTTACAATCACCGATCAAAAACATGTTTTTCTTCTTTAATAATGAAAACAATGATTACCCAATTTGGAATAAATCCTTAATGAATTATTTATTCTCACATTTCCATTATTAAATATATAGAATTTCATTAGGCCAAATTAATGTCAAAATAGATGTACAGAATTCCATTTGAAGTTCCACATGAAAAATATCTATATCAAATTTGAAAAGCAATTTAATATTGGGAAATATTATAATTGAAGAATATAAATAATTTATTATCCCATCAATAAATTTTTTGGTTTAACATCATGGATGATGAAAATAATATTAATAGAGTATGTGTAAATTATAAGGACTAACGACCTCATTTGATGCCTCTTTTATTTAGTTCCTAACATTGAAACATAATTCTCAATATCGTTTATTAATAATGTCTAATTATCAAACAACATGTGTTTGTAACTCACATTCAAACCACAAAAATACCTAATTATATAAAAATTATAATTAATCAAAAAATTTAAAAAAATCAACAACTTGATTTATGTAGGAATAAGTGAAAAAATACTCACTAGTTCTTCTGGTGGCACCAAAATCAGGACTAACCATTTTAAAGATGTCAATATAATGCTCTTCACACTAACCCAAACCGAGACTCTTTCAACATGAACCAAACCCATAATTCCAGATAATAAATTAAACTCAAAACCCATGAAAAATATATTTATAATTCCACTATAAAAAAAACTTCGATAAAATGAACATGATACCTTAGGACATTGTCATACTAGAAGGCAGGAAAGCCCCATCATCTATGGATGATTCCACAGGGATTTACTAGAATATTCACTGAAATAAAAAACGAGAACATAAAAAGTTAAAATGTATAAGGACATCAAAAAAAGTAAATATAGATATATTTTAACACCCTGATATTTTTTGAAATATATTTTTTTTATTAATTTAATCAATTTGATATTTTTTATTTCACGCAACAGTGAATATGTATTTTGTTATATTAAAGCACTATGCTTGGATTTCATTATACACAATGAAAATTTATTATTTTTCCACATTAAAAAAATTAGATTAACATTTGATACATGACATATAATTTTAGGCATTTGTTACACATAATGCTATGTCCCTTATATTTATCGTGTTTCATGCAAGACTGAGTTTTACCCAACTAAAATATACTTCTAATATTGTTATTAAAATATTGTAAGAGTTACCACCAATCCATTAGAATGAAGTTATGAATAATATAAAATAAATTGTTAAAATATTATCTACACATTTATATTAAATGTTTCCTATGATTAAAATTAGTTAGAAATGAATGTAATGTCTATTTCAGAATATTTAAATTCCTTTTCTAATAAAACTATATATTTATGTACAAACACCATTTTTTCTCAATAAATTAAGATAATAACTTTTGATGAATATTTTTAATAATATATATATTTTATATCCAATAATGTTTTTATAGTCATCTAATATATTTTACAAGCATACGATAAGAATAAATTTAATTTTATGAATAAAAAAGATGAATTTTTCTGAAAAAGGTAATTTTACAGCTTTTAATGATGAAATCATTTCAATTTTAGTTTTTCAAAATTATTTTTATTAAAAAAAATAAATTTTTTAAATAGGATTATAGAACATTAATTTTGGTGAATTTTTGGTATTTTTCAGAGATGTTTCATATTTTGATGATAGTGAAAAAATACTGAATTTTAATTTAAAACAACATTTTCGATCTAATTTATTTATATAGAAAAATTGTATTTATAAATTATATTTAAAATATTTTTAGATAAAGTATACATTAATTAATGAAATTAATTTCATGAGAACCAATTTCACATTGAAATTGGATATAAAAACATTTCATAATTTTGGACTTGCTCACTTTAAAATCTCGTCATCTAATTCCGTCTATGGGATTAACTTTAAATTATTTTGTTGCACTTATATGATTATAATTTTAAAAAAATAATTTCCATATTTAGAATCATAATAATATTTTATTTTTAGTAATATTTACTTAATGTTTTACCAACGATATTAATGAATGTAATTAAATATAATTTCATCAATAAAGGTAAAAAAGATTACTTTGTAGTGAAACATTAATTTAATAGGAAACATAAACTATAAAATTGTAAATTTTTTTGGATATATTTAGACTATATAACATCTTGGAACTAAAATTGACATTTATTGGAGATATATTATATAATTTAGACCTCTCAATATTATTTACCTTTTTTATATTTACAAGAATGTCACTCCTCGTCCTCTATAAAAAGGCACTCATCCCCTCACATTCTCACACCTCTCATGTAACTTTGAATCATCCAAAAACATCACAAATAAGCATTCCAATTCCCTAATATCATCCGGAAAGCATCTGTTTGAGTATAAATCCACCCAAGTAACCCATTTAGTGCAAGCCAAAAAGAATTACCCGAAAAATGTGTTAGCGTTCTTCAACATGAATTTCAATTTTATTTATTTCTCCTACAATTAAATTCTTATTATTCAATTACTATATAATTAAATCAGTATCCTTAATAAATAGATTTTTTTTCTAAGGGTTGTACCTACACCTACACACACTTCCATCAAATGTGTGACTAAATTACTATTCGTGTGTACGACGAACTATCGCGTTATGAAACAATGTCATTCGTTTTTTGTTTAACACCAATAATGGATGGTGAATATGATGGAAATAATGATTTTGTATAATATATATCATATTTATTATGTCATTATTCATCTATAATTATTATATAAAATATACCTTCTTCTATTTCATTTTTTGTAAATATGATAACTTTATATGTAGACATATGTACTACTATCTCATCAAAGTGATGTGATTAATTCATCATTTTAATTAATTTATTGAGTAAGGGTTTAGTAAATTGACATTATTTGTATGACATAATAATTATACATTAATAATAATATATATATATACCTATTTGTTATTTAATTTCGTTCTTCCAAAATGATAAGAAAATGAATATAAAAAATATGTATGATATTAATATCATTTTTAAATTGTGGAAATAATTAAATAATTATCTAAGTAATATGACTTGGAATAAAAATTCAAAACATATATGAAAAAATCATATATTACCCAAAATGTAACATTAACAAGGATTTGAAAATAAGTAGGTAATATAAATTCATAAGTATATAACATATTGTATGAGATATAAAAATATGATTATTTGGTAGATGTATAATAAACATATGTTTATTATACATTAGGTTTTAACATGTATGACTAAATTCTATACATAATGTATGGGAATTTCATGTCACTTTTTATTTCTATGAGATGTATGCCATATTCATCACTCGCTTCATTTTTTGGTGTATATACATATCTATTTAAATTTAAATCATTAATTTTTTATATTTAATGGTATTAAAATATCTAATTGATGTTATTATTTCATGTGTATCATGATTCAAAAGTTACTCATGTATTAAGGGTTTTCTCATCTAACTTTTATTTTTGAGAGATATATGTTATATTATGCACATTCTCTTTTTTGTGTGGTGTGTATACTAACCTGTGAAATTTTATATCATGAATTAATTTTTATTCATTATATTCAATGTATCATTTGATTTTATTCTTTTAGGGGCCTTGGTATTCAAAATTTAATCATATGGTAAGGGTTTTCTAGTCTCACTTTAATTTTTCTATGATTTATGTATTATTAAACACTCATTTATTTTATGTTTTATATATACTACCCATAAATTTATTCTATGAATATTTTACTTATATTTATGTGTATTTATATATCCATTTTATTATCTTTCTTTCATGGGGTTTATGGTTCAAAAGTAACCAAATCGATAAATTAATTTTGTCTTAATTTTCTTTCTTTGTGATACATGAAATGTTTTGCATCTATGATTTTGTATGTGGTTTATATAAAAGAATTTGACATGATATATCATTAATATACTTATTTTCATGATATTTTATGTTTCAATAAATTTTATTATTTTATTCTGATTATGATTTAATGTTATCAAAGTGGTAAAAAATTATTCATACAATCTTATCATTTTTCTGGATTGTTTATGATTATCTACATTTATTCATATATTATGATCTATATCTCAATAACACTTATTAATTTTATTATATTATATTTATTAAAGATATATTCATATAATGGTACCTTTTTTCAACAGTTTAGTAGAAATGATAATTAAAAAAATGTTTTTAATAAAATATCACATTATTTTTCTATTCGGTCATAAATATTTTTTATTTAAAAACCATGTTTTTTTAAAAATGTTTTAAAATTATTTTAAATGATCTATTAATACCATTATTAGGGAAAAGTATTTTAATAAAAAATTTAATGTTATATCATCATTAAAATGGTATTCATGTCATCCTTTATAAGTTTCTAACATTATTTTCAAAGAAAAATATTTTCAAAAGGATTTATGTTTTAAAAAGAGTTTTTCAAAGAGGAAATAATATTTTCCTCAAGAAATGATTAAATTATTTTTAAAATAGTAATTTATATGTTTTGAATTGTTTTTTTCATGGGAATGGATTTTGAAAATGATTTATTATTTTTAAAATTATTTTCAATGAAAGGTTATTTTTTATAAGAAATGATTCATGTGATCTATGAAAATCCTTTCCCATCTAAGTTGAAATCCTTTGATACAATTTATTCATTACTAGGTATATTATCCAAGGACACAATTATTATTATTTGTTTGAATTCAATATTTTAAGATGAAATTTTTTATGAAACATATTTCTTATCTATAGGTTATACCATGATAAAATAATTATGAAACCTGGTCCCTTTCATGGTTTATTATTTAATGAAATTATTATGAAACATGTATATTTTTCACAGGTTATGATATGATAAATTTTTAATAATACAAATTTCATATAAAGGGTTATAATATGATTTTTATGAAACTAATATTTTTTATGTTTCATGATACGAGGAATGTTTTGGTTATCTTATGGAACATGCATGTATGATTTCATTATGTTATATATATGACCTATATCTCCCTCTAATAGATTGAGTAATGATAATTATTTTATGGGATCAAAGTGTAAATGGGAGGGTATCCCAACCCTAAATTAAGAGAGTATAAGGGAGGATATCCCAATCCCATAACAAGAGGGTACACGGGAGGGAATCCCATGCCAAAAAAGTGTGTATATTGGAAGGAATACCAATCCCAAAATCGTATCGTACATGGGAGGGAATCTCATGCCCAAAAAATACTACATATAGCAGTTCCTCCCATGTTAGAATCATGTGAATTTAAGGGAGGGTGTCCCATGCCTCAATACAAGAGGCTACATGAGAGGGTATCCCATTCCAGAAAAAAGTACATTAGTAATCATCCAAAGATTAACATGTTAAGAATGTCTTGGTTAGAAGCATTGAAATAGGATCTATATGCTTATGTGTATTTAAAAAATTATATTCCTTACTCTTATGTTATTATAACCATGATTATTACCATGTTTATTCTAGGACTCATTATTATGATCATTGAAATAAAGGGTATCATCTTCAAATTTTATGATCATGTTCTTATACCATTTTACTCATGTTATTCTTAAATATCTCCGATTTTACCCATAAAGAGTATATGAGGTTAAACATTTCTTATGTTTCCATTCCACATGTCATGAATTATTGTTTTATTCAGGTGTAATAAAGGGGGAAATCATCAAGAGATATTTTTATGATCATTCACCATGTTATAAGATTATTTTTTCATGTTTCCAAGGAAACTAATCTATTAAGGTTATCGGGCATGTACAATTGAAATGTTTTTAATGTTGATTTAAAATGATGTTATATCCTTGTATGTTAATCCTAGGTCACTATAGTTGGCATTAGATAAATGTTTTAGTCGATATTTTGAAACTAGGATGATAAAACATTAGTGAGAACCTTATGTATATTTGTAAGTATATTCATATAGATTTATTTAAGGATAAACCATAGGTGTCAAAGATTTAAAATTAGGTGTCATTATTGAGGAATTTTATTAGTAATGTTTCAAAAATATGTGGTTTTATATTGTGATAATTTTTTCTCACACTATACATTCTAGTGTCAGATAATAATGGGAGCTATAAGGAACTGTGTATAAAGTAAATGATTCAGATGTGGAAAGTATGGGAATTATCAAAATAGATTTCTTAAGTGGAAACATCATGATTAGAATATAGAAAATGGTATTATTATTGGTTATACTGCTGAAGATAAATATATCATGAATGATATGTCAAATATATGTCCTATTTTAATAGTATTATTTATAAATATGATTAAATTGAGTAGGAATGATCAATATTACATATTATAGGAAGGGGTATTAAGGAATAAGATGATGAAGCCCGAGTAATGGTTTAAGAATGATGTCTGATTATTGAAGTGTATATGTTTTTGAATTCAAGTATTGTTTTATACGAATCATGAAATTTATAAGTATTTTTAGTATATGTTTTCTTTAAGTATTTAAAACGATATGTTGAATGGTTATGAAGACATAAGAAAGTGATTTAATTGATATGTGATATTTTTATTATGGGAAGGTAACCATTAATATATTTATTAGGTTGAGATAATGTTGTTTTGATAATGATATATATGATATGAATAAGTAGATTGGATGGTATTTATTACCTCATAATTGATAAATTATTTATTTTTAAAAATTGGTCGATTATATCATGTATGGAGTTTACATAATTTTTGGATTTGAAGAATACATCAAATAATCTTTTTAATAAGGAAATATGCATGTTTTCAATAAGTATTTTCCAAAATTACAAAATTTTATGAGATTTCCTGGTTATGGTATTCACATGTTTGTTATGTGATAAATAAGGTCTACTTTGTGATATATGGGGGATCAATGATAAAATGCCTTTTTTGAAATTTAGTAACCTTATTCAAAATGTTTTTTACATTCAACTTTATGAAGGGAAATATAGTTAAAAATTTATGAAATGGTTTATGTAAATCATTGGATGAGTTTTTAGATATTGATGTATTATATCACCATATGAGGATTTGTACATATTAGATAACTTGTTCAATCCTTTTTGTTTTGATAAAGATATATGGAAGGACATATCATTCAATTTAGTGATCTTGTAATCTTCTCTTTATTTATTTTTTATTTTTTAAAAAGTTTGGGGCGAAGGATAATTTTTTTTAAATCAATGAAAATACATCTTTAATAGGGTATAGGGAGACCCATTACATAGCCCGAAGTCCAAGTGGGGATTTAGCCCACTACATAGTCTATAGGCCCAAATTGTTTTCCCACGACCAATTCTGTGAACAGTACTACTACAGTACTACACATTACCCACTGTTGCTACAGTGCACCTGCCACCACTACAGTACCATCATTGCTATAATATATTTAATACTACAGTGCTACTATTGTACCACTACAGTCAGCAACAGTCCTACGCCCAATGGGTTTTTAACAACCATTTTTCATGTAGGATTACGGAGTGATTACCACTAAGCCAAACCCCAACTATATATTCTCTTTATTTAGGAATAAAAAATTCAACATAATTACACAGAATAAGAGTTGAAGTGAAACTTAATCAAGGAACAAAAAAGTGTGAGGTTTTCTTAAATTTTTCTATGTATATATTCTCATGAAACATCTTCAACTTCATGAAAAAGTGTCCTGAAATAAAATGCTTTCATGTTATCATCATTTTTATGATATGAATGAAATTTTTTAAAGATCATTGTGTAATAACTTTGTGATCATTAACATTATCCTACCCATGTTCTCTCTCACTCTCTATCAGAACATGATAGTTATATTTCTCTTCCATGTCCATGTTTTCACATTCCACATATTTAATCTTATACGGAAAACAAATTATGAGTTTCTTTGGGTAACCATTATGTTTCTAACATTCCCTTTTTAAATAATGTTTGAGTATTAATTTTTATGGTGTGGATTTCTATGAATAAAACTTTAATTTACTTTTCCATTGATAACCCAGATAAATTTTAAGGGAGAAATTCAATTTATGGAGGGTAGAATGTAAAATCCCAATATTTTTTGAAATATTTCTTTTAGAATTCATTTAAACTTTTTGATATTTTCATTTCACACCATAGTGAATATAGATTTTTTTTATCTGTAATAAATATGTTTGGATGTTACTAATAAGACTAACTAATGTGTGAAAATATTTTTTACACATGTATATATATTTTTTCCCCTTTTTATCAATTAGTTATAAATGAATGTAACAACTATTTGAAAAAAAATTAAATTCTTTTTCTAAGAAAACTATCCCTCTATGTACAAACACCATTTTATTTCAATGAATTAAAACAAACACTTTTTGTAACGTATTTAATAACATTTATATATTATATATTCATTAAAATTCTTTTGACACTCATCCAATAGATTAGATAAGAATATGATAAGACGAAATCCAATTTTCTGAATGAATGTTGTATATTTAAAAGTGGCAGTTTTATTACATTTTAATAGTGAGAAAATTTTAATTTTAATTTTTGAAACATTGATTATTTTTAATTGAAAAAAGAAAATTAATTTTTAAAAAAGGAACTTTGAGATTTACTTTGGGAAATTTTTTATAATTTTTAAGAGAAGTTTATTATTTTTATGAATAGTGAAAAATAATGAATTTTAATTAGAAACTACTTTGTCATATAATTTATTTATATAGTTAAATTATAATTAATTTTATTTTAGAATTTTATTTATCTCAATAATATGTAAATTAATAAAATTATTCACATTGTAACCAGTTTCACTATGAAATTGGATATAAAAACAGTTTATACTTTTGGACTTTTTCACTTTAAAAACTCATCGTCTCATCCTGCCAACATGATTAATTTTAAATTAATTTCTTCCAATTCATTGATTAGAATTTATTAAAATGAATTAAATATTTTTAAAAATTTTAATTTTTAATATAAAATAATTTAATTTTAATTTTTGACCAAATATATTAGTGTATGTAATTAAAATTAATTATAACAATTAAGGTAAAAACAAAATCACATTGTAGTTCAAACTAAATTTAAGGGAATTAATAACCTTGAAACATGTCCAAAATAATTTTAATAGATACATTTTGACCAATTTTCATCTTATATATAAAATTATAAATTATTAGTGACATAGGATGTAGGGGTCCTCTCAATATTGTTTACCTTTTTATAATAATAGGAATATCACCCCTCTACTATAAATAGGCACACACCCCCCCTCACTTACTCAAACCAATAAAGACATATTGGATCATCAAAAACAGCCTAAATAAGAAACCAAATTACCTAAAATAAACCTATATGTTTCACTTTGGGCATAAATCCAATGATAAAATCCCATTGGTGCAAACCAGAAGAAGTTACCCAAAAAAATATGTAACATTATTTTTTTCACATTTCTATTTTCTTCATTATCCACCAAATAATATATTTTTATTCCATTATTATATAATAATATTTTCATCCTCAATCTAAAAATATTTTTTTTTCTATGGTTTAAACTTAAACCTACACAAAATTCCACCAAATGTGTAATTGACATACACTTCATTTGTATATCGAAGTACCGCCTCGTGAAATGCTATCATTCATTTTTTCCATTACCACCTCTCAAGGAAGGAAATTTTGATGGTAAAATTTTTTTTATATTAAATATTTTATATTTATTACTCTTTACTCTTGTGGAATTATTATATAAAACATAACTTAATGATGTCCATTTTTTGTAAATATGATAACATAATTTGTGGACGTGTGGAAAAGTGCCTTTTTAAAGTGATGTCATTCATTCCCACATTGAATGGAATGTATTAATGAATGATTTAGTAAATTTATATGATATGTATATGTTAGAAATTATATTTTAATTAGAATATATATATATATATATTTCATTTATGTTTTTTCATTGAAAATAACCAGAAAATAGAAACAATGTCCATATGTACGTACGACCTACCATCACCATGAACACTATATTCCATTTCACATTTCTATATTTTATATATTATAAAAAATATTTTATAGTAAATATATATGGTATTTATATAATATTTTAAATTCTAGAAAAAAATTATATCATGATATAAGTAAGAGGATCAAGAATAACAATCCAAAACATATATGAAAAGCAAGAGGATATTACTTGAAATGTAACATTAATAAGGAATTATTAAAAATGTAAATAAAAATTAATTATTAAATAATATATGTTATGATATATAATAATTTGTTTCTTCTGTAAATGGGTATGAAACATGTATTTACTATAAAAGACTTTAGAACATGTATTAACAGTGTCATGTTTTAGGATAAATGATTTTCATCTCACTTTTTATTTCCATGAGATAAATTCCATATTCACCACTTTCTTTATTTGTGTTGTGTATAAATATCCCGGTTACATGTTATACCATTAATTTATTTTATTTAATGATGTTAAATTATTTACTTTTTGTTATTATTTCATGGGGATCAATATTCAAAAGTTACTAATGTACTAAGGGTTTTCTCGTCTAAATTTTATTTCTGTGTGATATATGATATATTCACCACATAACATTTTTTTATGGTGTCTATAATTCCCAATAAAATATTTTATCAGGAATTAATTTTACATAATGATATTCCAATATTAAATTTATGTTATTATTTCAATGGCCTCATGATTCAAAAGTTAGTAATGTAGTAATAGTCATCATGTCTAACTTTTATTTCATTGATAGTTTTGCCTTTTGAACGTCTAATTTCTTTTTATTGGTGTATATAATACCCATTAATGTATTATAATATTGTAATAATAAAATTTATGGCTATTTAAATTTCCATTTTATTATCTTTCTTTCACGGCGTATTTATTCCGATGTTACGAAATCAGTGAGGTAATTTTGTTATAATATCTTTTCTTTGTGAGAAATGTTATGTTATTCATATATATTATTCTATGAGGTCTATATAATACAATTTTACATGTTACATCATGATTATAATTCTTTTAATAATTTATTTCAATTAATTTAATGACATTTTTTCATGGTAATTATAATTCACTGTTACCAAAGATGTAGTATTTTATTGATACAATCTCATTTTTTATCAGGATTGTTTTATGATTTTTCTCCCAATGATGAAATATTATAGCCCATATCTAAAGAAATCTTATGAATTTTCTTTTTCTATATTTACTAATGATATATTAATAAAATGGTACAATTTTTTCAGTCTTTGGTCGGAAATCAGTTTTATTCACAAAACCATGTTCTATAAAACTATTTTCAAAATTGTATTTAATTTTTAACTTTATCCCATTTTCATTGAAAAATATTTCATTGAATTGTTTTATGTTTTAAAGTGATTAAAAATCTTTTGACTTATTCCTTTTTGTTGTTTTAGGTTATTTTCATGGAAAATGGTTTTCAAAATGTTCATTGATTTAAAAATAATTTTTTAAATAAGAAAAATTATTTTCATCCTGAAGTGTTCTAAATTATTTTTAAAATAATAATTTATAATATTGAATGTGTTTTTTCATTTAAAGTAATTTTGAAAATGTTTAATGATTTAAAATTTTTTTTAAATGGAATGTTATTTTTATTTAAGACATGATTCATGTGGTCTTTCAAAACCATTCCCCATCTAAGATGACATCATTTTTTATAGTTTATTATTTAATGGGGATATAATCCAAGGACACCATTATTATTTAATAATTGAATTTTTTATGTTAATATGATCATTTTCTTATGAAACCCCATTATCTTTCATGGTTTATAAAATTATAAAATTATTATGAAACCCACTTCTCTTCACGTCTTATTCTAGGATGAAATGATTATGAAACATGAATATTTTAAAAATGCTACAATATGTTGAAAGTATTATAATAATCATTAAATTTCAGGGGTTATAATGTGATGTTTAGTAAATCCATACCTTTTATGGGTCATGATATGATGAATGTTTTGTTATATTGTGTCCCATGCATGTATGATTTCAATATGTGGCAGGTGGGACCAATATCTCCTTCCAATGCATTGACTAATGAAAAACTTTTATGACCTAAATTGTTACATGGGTGGGAATACAAAAAATTAAATAATATGGAAAATGGGATCGTATACCAAGCCCAAAAAAAATCTGCACAGGAAAGCAGCCCAATACCAAAACAAGAGGTTACACTGGAGTGAATCCCTGTCCTAAAACAAGAGGGTAGACAGAGGGAATCCCAAACCTGAAAAAAGTGGGTACATGGGAGGGAATCCCAAGCCTAAAAAAGAGGGTACACATGAGGTCATCCCAAGACTGAAACAAGAGGGAACAAAAGAGGGCATCCCCAGCCAAAAGAAAGTACAATGGTGATTATCCCAAACCTAACATGTTATTATGGTCCTGTTAGGAATACTTGACATAGGATTTATTATGATTATATGTATTCCAAAATTCACACTTTATACTCCAATGTTATAATTTAATGTATGATGCTCATTATTCCTGTACTATTCAAGTCTTATGAAATACCAATATTTAATCCATTACTCTTGATTATATTCTTTGATATGTAGGGTATTATCTTATAATGTTATGATCACGTTTTTATACAATTATTATAATGTTATGCTTACTTATATACCTTTTTTACCATTAATAAGCATCTAAGATCACCCCTTTCATATGTTTCCTTACCCAGAGTTAGGAAGAAAGGTTTTCAATATGATTTCTAAATGGGATGTTCTTTAAGAGAGATATCTATGATCTTTCACCATGTTAAAATATTAGGTTTTAATTTTTCAAAGTACACTAAACTATTATGGTCCTCAAGAATGTAATTTTGTATCATGGATCATCGGTGGCGGTATGATGCAGTCCAGGTAACATGGTATTCCTTTATATATTTCTAGCTACTGCTAGCCACCTTCAATCATGAATTGTAATAAAAAAACCTTCTATGGCATCCATATCATAGAATAGTCGTCTAAACCATACTTCTTAAAACATCCCATCCATCAAAAATTTATCAATTTCCATTGGAAATTTGAACCCATCTATATAAATGAGTTATTAAATTTCCACACACTCTAAAATTAATATATGTACTATGAAACTAGAAGTTATCTCTTCGCAAGGACTATTTTTCCTCTTTTATTACCATTATTAATAACTCCACTCCTAGAAACATTATTTATTAACACTCCCCAAAATATATTTTTATCACTTATGAAATAGCACTAAAAACCAAATAATAATTCCAACTCATATCAAATGTACAATTCAATAATAACATGATAAAAAAAATTCATGACATAAATATAATCATTCAGATATGAATCTATATTGGAACACACACACAAAACACGATATCCCAAAAACAATAATTCCAAAAACAGTTATGAATGTATCATTAAACCATATGTTGATGATATCAAACTCTGAAAACTAATATTTATCCACAATATCCAACATAGTATTCAAAAATAAATAATAATTCAAGGTTTAGACACATAAAAATCATGTTGATTTACTAAAAAAATTCTAGAAGTAATCAGATGAACCGGATAACTCTTCATCAGGATAACACACCCAATAGAAACATCCCATCAAGGTAAAAATATAATTCACATCAAGAAAACCTACATTTTATCTAACATTATAATAAAATATATGACATTATTACCCAATAAACTATTTCCATTAATAATTAATCAAAATCATTTATGTTAACAATATTGATAGAAAAATAACTGCAATAAAAAACCGCATCTTCTTAAATCATAATATTTTAAATAATTATTTGACTTAATTTTTATGACTTTGTATAAAAAGACATATCACTATTCTAATTTCCCAAAATGAATTTAAAAAATGACGAATTAAATGTTGCAAAATACTCACTATTTTGAATGCACATCATGTTTGCATCAAATTCATCACTGATATTAAAAAATAACAAAATTAAAAAAATGATGATGTCCTTTAAAATATAAAAATTATAATTACCTTTTCAAAACACACTATTTAGAACTAACGTTGAAAAACATAAAATTAAAATATTGTTTTTCTAAATATAAACTTATATGTGGAACCAAATTTTATAACATTAAAATGAAAAAAATATTAGGAAAACCCATTTTTTACCAATTATTTTTGAAAATTGTTTTTATATACTTTTTAAAACATATAAAAATTATAAAAAAATCTTGTACAAATTCAATGAAACCCATATTAATCAATTATAAATCCTCTATTTGTAAAAATCTCTAAAATAAAGTCCCTTTACGTATCCAACATACCCCATTCAAGGAGTTTAATCAAAAGCTCTCTATTTATAAACAAAAAATTATTAGTTAAATAAGTTGATTTAAATTATACACTCTAATAGACTCCCCTTGAAAAAATGGTATAACGTAATAGATAATATATTATTGAGATTCACTAGAATATTTTCCATGATAAGTATATAATTTAAAATATGGAATCAGTGAAAATATTATAATTTAAGGAAGGAAAACTTTTATAATTATAAAATAAAAACTGATTCAAGGAAATTAAATTGATATGCATAATTTTATTTAAAAACATAATACACATCCACTGATATGTTGGAAGCAAATTTCACCACTGAATAATCAAAAAGTGTTTTCTGACTATGCTCAAACTATCCAAAATAATAAAAATTTCATTTTTATATAAATAAACAAGAAATATAGAAACCTATTAAAACAAAAGTGATCATGAACATTTTTCTATAATTATAGTTTTAAAACTCTCTCAAGATCTATAGAACCATTACACTTTTATTTAAGTATCATTTCAGTCCTACATAGTATTTTCATTTAAAATTATTTTGAATATTCACAACTTTAAGATGCCACAAATGAAATATATTTTAAAACATATCAACCGAAAAAATTTTATCATAATTTAAAATAATTATTTTAAAATAGTACATCATATTTATATATTACCTGAGAATCGATACAACAAAATAATAATTATATATATATAGATATAAAGATAACTACTGGAACATAACAATTCTGAAAATATAGTATATTCTTCAAATATTGTTTACTACTAACATAGACTTAGTTCGGACACCATCAAATGAACTTCTTACACATTTACATGATGTACCTTATTGAATTTTAAAATTTTCAATATCTATCTTTTTTTAGGGAATCCTAACTTAAATTTTATGGAGTAATGGTTATGAATCAGAAAAAACAATTATGAAATATAAAATACTATTAAACTTAATATAAAATCTCATATATATGTAGTTATAAATTATAAAAACACATCACGAACACTTTTATATAGATGTTCCAAATCCCAAAATTATTTTTAAAATGTTTAAAAGCCATTTTTGAAAAAAAATTATAAATTATAAAATATTTTCAATCATATTACATGAAATACCTTTCACCTCATTATATTACAAAGGTAACATTATGCTCATCTCATATCACTATTTTTGATGTACTATATGGGGTAAAATGAAATAACCTTTAGTAATTAAGAGCCAAATAACACATAATATACCTATACATCCCTTGGAACTAATGTTTCATTATGAAAATCATATTCATGTATTTTTGTAGATTCTGTGAAATTCATAAAACTTCATATCTCCAATCATACTTTTCATAAACTTAAAAGAATAGATAACATTTATAAAATCTATACCAATCTTCGCTACACAAACCCAACAATGAGAAATATTAAAATACTACTCTTCCCATTTCATCATCATCCATCCACTAAAGGCTCAATAATAGTATACAATAACCCATTCATAATATTTGGAAAATTGTGTATACACCAAAAAACCACAAACCATATACTGATTAAATATTATTAATTTAAAAATCATTAATTTTAATCCCTATTGAAATGATACACATTTGATTTATCAATATAATAAATTTATAAATATAATTTTAAAATTTTAGAGGAGTTCATCCCGTCACTATAAAAAACATACAGTAGTCCCACTGGCCATCCCTCACTACTTCATCACATACAAAGAATTTAATATCATATTAAGATATCATTCAATAACAAACATTGGAATAGGAACTATGATTGCCCCATATGGGATGACCACAATATGAAGTGTGACATCCCTAATTTTTCATATACACCTCATGTATGGGAAATTCCATTGAACATAATTGAGATCCATAAAAAAGTTCCAATAGATCAAATTTTCTAAAAATAAACCTAGTTTTTATACATAATGATAAGGATATAAAATCTATAATGTTAAAAAATCCCCTTACATTAATTTAAATACAATTAAAACCACAATCATCCACAAAAAAGATAATAAATCAATACCCATATAATAAAAAACCAAAAAACTCACCAATTAATCCATCAAAATACTTGGGGAGTAGATTTACCATTTGTTATGTAACACCATGAAATTATAATATAAAAAAAAATTATTTTATAGTGTACTATACATGAAAAACTTAGCATAAACAACTGATGAAATATATTTATCTAAATTTAATATATTCGTTAGCATAGGCAATATGCGACCCTAAGTCTAAATGAACAATAATATAGTATACGATTATAACATAGAATTTAAAATGGAAGGTATAAATATTAAAAGGTAAATTATGAAAATTATTGTTATCTATTTATTATATGTAAAATAATAATAATTTAAATAAAAATAATAATGTTTTCTGAAAAATTGTATTTTGTTTGAATGATTTGTTAGTCATGGCTTACACACATAAATAATATTTTCCACTTTTATAAAATATATTTTATAAAATTATTTAATATTTTGAAATCATCATATAAAAATTATCTTATGATTAATTTTAGGTTTTTGTATAATGTATTATTTTTGATGAATAGCGATAAGTGCATCTTTTTATTGAAAACATCATTTTTTACACAATTCACAAGGATAAAATACATTAAAAATTCAGTTTAAAGTAAAAATAGTTCCTCCCTATATATATTAATCCAATTTAGTTCATGGGAATAATTCTCTCATTTAATTCGGATATAAAAACATTGTACCATTTTGAACATATTCTTTTTGAAACCACACTTTCTCATCATATCTAGGAGATTGATTTTAAATTAAATTTTGTATCTCCAATGAAAGTAATTTGAAACAAATATAAAATATATTGAATAATAATTATTTAAATTAGATAATATGTTCATATTATTTTTTAAAAATAATTAATTGTAAAAATTGTAAACAATATTTACCATGTTTAAGGTAAAAGTAGGTTTATCATGGAAATAAATTAAATAGATAACCATTAAAATAAATCAAAACTAGTAAAAATATTATTGTATGAACTATTTCAAAATTATTATATCCCAAATGTGAATAAAAGGTAAATTTGAGGCATTATCGATATGAATGAATTTATTATTTTGGATTCTTTTGGGGAATTTCCTTGTACTTTTAAAGAGGACTCTCTTAGAACACATATAATAGTGAACTCAATCTTCTATCATCTTCACACCTATCATGACCATTATATAAACCAAAGTTTAATAAAATCCATCTAAAATATTCAAAGACACATTTTACATTTTTTTTCTTCCAAAATGGCCAACAATAGGGTCTTTGAGAGGAGAACCAATAGTGGTTACTCATATAGAAGATTATTATCTAAACAAAACTAGTTTATTTTATTTATTATTTTACCATATTAAATTATTACATAAAAAAATATAATAAAAAATTAAAAAATATATTATTATTTAATATTATTTTTATAACATAATACATTTCCATATATAACTCTATAAAATGGGAAACAATATTATCGATCGTGTTTATGGCATCCAACCACCTCACGAACCGATGTAACTCATTTTCCATCAACACATTTCCCACTTATTTATAATTGTGGGTATAATATATATATATATATATATATATATTATAAATCTATAGTTATAATATCCCATGTTATTTCTTACAATACAATTCATTTAAAATGAGATAACATCGCTCGTGGGTACGGTAGAGTGTCGTCTCACGAAGCGATGCAATTATTTTATCACTAACGTATTACTTGAAAAGTAATATGAATAAATTTACTAAATTTATGTGATAAAAATTACATGGTATTTATTTTATAAAATTAAAATATCACCCAATTTCTTTACATATCACTCATCAATAGAATGATATTATCGTTTGTGCGTACTTTTATCCAACTATCTCTACGAAGTAATGTGATTTATTATCTTTGTAAAAAATTAATAAATGATTATAAGAATATATAAACGTGTAAATATGATATTAATAACATTAATATACTTAATTAAGTTTCGTATCTAAATTATATACCAATGAACTAGAGCATTTATTCCATGACACAAATGAGAAAACAAGGCAATTGACAGCTAAAATAATGAAAATAACGAATTATTATTAACATACGGCTGGAAAAATATTATAAGAAGAATATATATGATATCATAAATATGAATATGATTCATATATATAATTATAACATCCTAATAATCATTATAAATATGGTTAAATCACATTCAACCAAAAAGAAGAGTGATGTAAGGGAATTCCTCTCCATTTCTCTTCATTAAGGAAAATTATATTATTATGCACCTAATTTCATTTATATAATGTATATAATTACATTATGATTTTCAATATAATTACTTTTTAATACATTATTTTATTTTTATTTTAAATTATAATTTCTTCATCCAGGAGAATTTGACAAAAAATTTACAAAGTGGTAAAGAATTTCATAACTCATTTGTTTTCAATGTGTTAAAATACATCTTCATTATCATTGATATTCTCAGAATATATTTTTAATTAATATCGAAAAAATTAGTTTTAATTTTCTATTTTTATGTGGATTGACATTTGATACACATAATCAATTCATTGTTTAATTATCACTTCAATGTTATGATCCTTGTACTTTTTTACTTAACAATGCCATTTTGATCAGAATTATTTATTATTAACTTTCAATTGAATGAATTTATTTGATAATTGGATAATAAAAACATTTAATTTTAATATAACCTGAATATTAATTACTTTATCATGTGATAATAGAAATTTTACACTCTATGGTACTTTAAATTTTTGATAATGTGTTTTTAAAAAAAATCGACGTTGTTTCACTATTTGATTATAAATCTGTTTTCTTCCAAAATCATTTTTTCAAAAAATTATTTTCAAATATGTTCCAAACTTTTCAAATATGGTATACAAAATATAATTTTACAAACATTTAATTTTATACTAAATCAATCTATATGTACGTTTTTAAAAAAAGTCATAGTTGGATTTTACTGAAAATGTGAATGAAATCATAATTTTGACTTACTTGGAAAGTACCAATTTTCATGTCATCATGAACACTCAATGTTTTTAAAATTTAATTTATATTTTTTAAAGTATATTTTTAATTAAATTTATTTACCAATTTTTTCCTAATAATTTTGTTTTAAAATGATATTCATTGAAAAAAGATTATTCTCTTTAAGATTATTTTTAATTACATTTTATAGTATTTATTTAAATATAATAAATCATTATTATTCTTATGAACCACTTGGGATATGTTTTATAAATATATTCCATATTTATTTTATATATGGTTTATGATAATTTTTAATAACAAATGTGTTTACCTTAATTTTCATGATTCATTTTTGTAGTCATTAACATTCCCTTTAAATATTCACATTCTTATGATTATTAGACACCTAATTTTCCCTAAATATCTATATTATTTATCATGTATATTTTTTTATTAATATAAATATTTTTTCTACATAAAGAGCTACAAATTGAATTTTATTTTTTAATCTGGGAAGTATTGTTAAATCTGTATTCTTCACTCAATACAAATATTTCTTAATAAGGTACATTGTTCATTAATGAAATCGACTATTCATTATTTGGGTAATGATTTATAAATTCTATGATCGGTGGGGACCATAATTATATATCCAATATAATCATCATTATTCTTGTAAGTAATATTGTTAAGGTAGCATTAAAATTTTTTCTAAATGTAATTTTAAAAAATCGTGTGAATAGTATTAACGGTAGCAGTATCTTGTGACTAAGAACATGATGTCCAGTAATTATGAATTTCATTCATTTAAAAATAAGTTATTATTATACATGATATTTTTTTAATGATATTATCTATGTATGTATTTCATAATTTGTTAATCTATTATATAGAATGTGCTTTCATATATTAACCTTACTACATTTTTTCATTTCTAATCTAGAATTTTCAGGTTATTAATTAAAATTATAATATTTCTACAAACATAGAATTAAATATTTATTATAGTAGTTAAATTATTTAAATGGAATTTTTTTTCAATTATTTAACATTCCATGATTATTCTTATTGATTCATGATATATTTTATTTTATATAACCATTAAAATGAATTTTATTTCACCCTTATTTTGATTCCTTACCTAGGAATCCATGAAGTGTACTATATTTGATATGAAATGATATGATTTAAGACAAATAATGTTATTATAAAAAAAAATATGTTTTTAAATTTTTTTTATTAAATTTTTATATGATAATAATTTATGTATCTTGTTTACTATGACTAATAAACAATTCCTAATTTTGAATGAAATACCATGTATCTTATAAAACTATAGTAAAGTAAGACACTTGCTCTAGGAAGTAGGCATTAAGGTCAATATATCTTGTATTAGTGTAATTTTTTTAAAAACCTTAAGAACTATATTAATAGAAACATAGACTAGTTATCATGACCTAATGTTATACTTTGAGGACATGTATAGAAGAACCCTAATGTTTTAGAAAATAGGAGAATATGTGGTTTTATCTAGAAATATATCAAGGTCTAGATACTAAATGTGGATTTGGATTATGAATAATTATAACTAGGAGTAATTATTCTAGAATGGATGTATTTTTCTTTACCCATCTATCATTTGGTTCATGAAAATAGGCTTTACTGAATACATATTTTGACTCTCCTAGGTTATAATCTCAAGATAAGAAACATTTTATTTGCAGCCCATTTTGAAGGTTTTCAATAAATGATGATAATAAATGACCTAGTATAAAACTAAAGCATCTTTGATTGAAAATAATGTGTCTCAAAGGAATATATAAATGTTTATATTGATCAAATTTAAGGTATAAAGCACTGAATTTATGATAAAAAATGAAGAGTGTGATGGAAGGAAATATATTTCATCCTAGGGATCTATTTATAGATTTTTGCATTCAATATGGGGATCCATGGGAATTATTTGAGTCAATAAACACCACTATAGTTTAACACTTATATCGATGAATGATTTATTTTGTAATAAAAATGATGATGTATATATAAATTTTGGGATTCATTAGTTATATTTTATATATTTTTTTATCAATGATATTTTGGTTATAAAAATGAAAAAAAATCTAATGATTGATTAAAATATCAGAATCATATATGTATTCCTTAAGATTGGATTCATTGATACCATCATGGGATTATGATTTTATGGATGATCAAATGTTAGAAGTATTAAACAACCATTTTGAGAATTTGTTTCGTAGGAATGTAAAATTAATAAGCATGTTTTTTGAAAACATTTATGGTAATACAACCGTTTCTATAAGAATATGAATATGTTTTTTAGATTAATAATTACATTAAATTTTATTTGGGATTAAGATTATATTTATTGGTAAACTTTAATGTTTATAATATATTTTATGTTTTTGTAATTTTGGGTCATAACAGCTTGGGAATAGTATAGAAATTATGATAAGGTTGTTTTAAAAAAACACAACTCACATGATGAGGGAAAACATGTGACATTAGGAAAGGCTATGGTGAATGAACCAAAAACCAATGGATGAAAATGGTTATATACCTTCCATTAACCCATGTTATGTTATGTTTTATAAGAAATTGTTTTTACAGAAATAATTTTAAAATAAAAATTAATAAGGAACTAGTTGTTTCACTATTGATATTTAGGGATTAATGTGTTATATTGAATAACATGTGATAACCATATCCGGTTTGGAAAATAGTTAGAGATTGAAGGAATGAAATGTAACTCTTTTATGGATCTTACCCAATATAAGTTATTTCATTTACTTTAGGAGTAAAAAAATGCGTTTTTATATTAATTTATTGATGTAAGTGATGAATTGTAAATTAATCGAAGAACAGTTAAATACTGAAATTGTGAATATAAAATATAAAGGTATCGAGTATGTATACATCATAATGTCCATATTAGAGATATTAAAATAATTATTCAACATTATAGAAAGGATATTGAAAAAATCATGATATTACCTTTATATTTGATGAATCAATTTTCCTTTCAAATTATAAAATATTTATTGGTTTTAGGCCCTATCTTTTCATTTATCAATCACTTTCTTCAGATTAATGAACTATATCACTCTCTATAATTATTTATTCCATTATTCCATGTCCATATCATCACATTTGAAATATTTCCTCCTACTTAGAAACCCAGTTGTGTGTTATTCCATATTTCCTTTTTTATATCTCTTTCTACATTATTAATATTATTTTTTATTTAACTTTTTTATGATTTGGAGTTTTAACAATGGATTTTTCAAAAAAAAAACCATTGATTTGTAAGAGAAATATAAAATTATGCGGATTAAATTTATTTAAGGTGGATAGAATGTAACACCCCAAAATTATAAAAGAATAACACTGTATTTTATTGAATATGAGACATTCAAAACAAATCTTAAACAACCCAATAAATTTATTTCATTAAATTTAATCTTTTTGATAGATTGTCGAATACACAACCCCAATTCTAAATGAACTGTAATATATTATCATGTCATAAAATAGACATTTAATTAGTGGGTGTGAATAATTATATATAAATTAAATAAAATTATGATTTTTTATTTATTTTAAATAAAATAATAATCATTTAGAAAGAAAACATAATGTTTTTTGAAAAACTATTGTTTTTTAAAGATGTTTGTTTCACACTTTGAAAACATAATTTAAAATTAATTTTTAATGTTCTTTTAAATTTATTTGAAAAAATAAACTTTAATTTTGAAATAATAATATACATATTATATTAGGGTGATTTCTTGTGATTTTTTAAGAATGTTTCATTTTTAATGAGTAGTGAAAAGTATTTATATTTTGATAAAAATACATTTTCATTTAAAACATTTACAAAGTTAAATAAAATTTTAAATTTATTTTAATGTAAAATAAGTCCAATTAAATATCAATTAATAAATATTTATTCATTTTAGTCTAATTTAAATTTAATTTTGATAAAAAAAATTTATAAACTTTTGATAATTTACCTTTTTGAATACCTAATTTGTCATCGCGCATGCGAGATTAATTTAAAGTTAAATTTTGTCTCTTATGTAAATTGAAGATGTAAAAACGAAATACATATTTTGAATCATCATAATTTATATTATATAGTAAGTTAAAATTATTTTTTTACCATATCAAATAGTAAGAAGAGTTAAAATTATTTATTATGTTAATGGTAAAAATGGTTATTCAGATTTGTTAAACTAAAAAGATAAGGGCTAAAATGAGAAGATAAAATGTCAAAATCTTATTATGAAGCCTTAATTATACATTATCATAACCCAAATTCTATACTAATTTTATTTTGATGATTTTATCATGTGAATGACTGTATCATTTCGGAATCTGTTGATAAATTCTTATGTAATTTCCTAGAGAGTTATCATTCCCCCTTATAAAAGGATACTCACTCCATTCACTTATACACACCTATAAATCCATTTTTAGCAGTAATTACATGAAATAAATCCCTAAATAATCATTCGAAACATTTTAGAGCTTCTGTTATTCCCAAATACCGTCATTTTGGCCTATAAGTGGAGATCCAAAGCAGGTTTCTATTAGAGAAGGAAATTCTCTGAAAAAAGATCATTGATTTTCTTTCAAAATTCTAAAAATTAAATTATCTCTAAAAAATTTAAATATAATAACACTATTATCTCCAATTTAGTGATATTTTATTATCTATAGGGAATAATATTTACCCATCCCTTCTTCTATGGAATGGGAAATGAAATTTTTGATCGTTTGTATGAAGGACTATCACCTTGCAAACTAATGTATCTCATTTCCTATAAAAAATATCTATATTATATATAATGATGTGTTATAAATATAACAACTATTATATTACTATACTTATGGATTTATAATATCATATATACCTTCTTACATTCCATGTCTTTTAAAATGACATATCTTTGATCATGTGTATAAAGGATTATGCCTCGCGAAGAGATATGAATCATCTATCACATAATATTTAAATCGTAAGTGTTAATGATATATTTAATGGATATTTGTTATATATATGAAATGATATTGATTCTGGAAAAATGAAAATATCAACAACATTCTTACCCATTCACTTGTAAATAAAATTATATCATCACTTGTGCATACTTATGATCAACCGTCTTTATATGGCGATGCGATTAATTTTTCTTATCCAACAGTAATGAACTGTTATAAAAATTTATAAGTGAGTATATATTATATTTATAAAATTAAAATAATTCTATAGATGACATATATAAATCCTATATTCAATAACCAGAACTATCTTCAAAAAACATGCATGAGAAAACAGGACAATTAACACGCAAAACATTGAAAATAATGAGATAATTTTAAACTATTGGAGGGAAACTTTTATAAAGAGATAATATATGATATTATAAATATGATTAAATTAATTTAAGATGTTTATAAAATTAATAAAACCACTATATTGTATGAAACAACTTGATAAACTTGAAGGAAGCTGGTGGTAAGGGAGTTCATCTCAATTTCACTTCATTAAAGAATTTTGAAATATTATAAACCTGCACATGAGCCTTAGCCCAGTTGGTAATGACTATTTAAGTGCATCCAAATGAACAGGGATCAAATCCAGGAGGAGGCAGAATTTCCGGTTACTGTAGCAGTACTGTAGCAGTACTGTTGCAAGTACTGTGGCGGGAACTGTGCAGTACGGTAGCAGTTACTGTAGCGGAAACTGTAGCAGACATTGTTTGGCAGTATAGCAGCTGGGAATATGCCCCTGTTTGGGCCATCAAGCCACCTATTTGGTCCCTATGTCCTGTAATTCCTTCAAGCCATCCAAGCCTTCGGGTCAGTAAGTCCTTTGAGCCACTTCAAGGCCTTTGGGCCACCTTAGTATAGATGCAAACCAGACAACCTACAAGGAACAAGCTCTACAAGGAGGATGAGCAAGGAGCTTTCACCACAAAAGAAGTTAAACGGATTGAAATAATGAGAGGGTATGGAACCTGCCATGAGGACAAGCATGTACATGCATGGGAATGCATAGCCGAATAACCACGCGAAGGTGGAGAGCTGATATCATGATGAAGATGCTGGGAAGGAGAAGTTCCAAGTAGTTTGTCAGGGTTGTATGTAATGTTTTAAACCTACAAGAAATGAATTACTCTATGGCCTACGGGACATGTAATACTTAAGCCTACAGGCCTTTTTAGGGTTTCACCTCACCCCTTGAAAGATGGATTATCAAAATGAAAAAAAACGAAGGCCTTCGGGCCATTGGAGTATGATTCTAATTTATTTTATATGATTTAAATACTAATCATTTTATAGGAAATATCAAAGTTAATTAGTAATTCATGGTATTTAATTTTTCAATTTTAATTATTTCATCAACAACAATTTGACATAAAAGTTACCAGGTGGTATATAATTTCATAAATCAATTTCTTTTCCCTGGGTTATATTACTTATTCATTGTCTTTGATATGATAATATTATGTGTATAATGAATTTGGGATATTTTTTTATATACACATGTTTTATATGTATTTATTTTATATACACATAATCAATTCATTGTTTAATTATCACTATAACATTATGATATTTTAATGCTTTTACTTCACAATCTCATTTTAATCGGGGTTTTTTATTACTGAAATTCCATTGAAGGAAATTATTTTACCAATATATAATAAAACATTTTAAATTTTTATATTCTATATTATAATGAATTTATGTTAGGAAATATTAACCTTTATATAGTTATTTTCACTTTAAATTGATGAAAATTGTTTTTATGAACATATGACTTCATTTCTCTATTTGGATGGAAATCAATTTTTTTTCATCCAAAATCATGCTATCAAAAAATATTGTCAATTTTTTTTTAAAATCTAACAAGTGATATATTAAAAAATATTACCCATTTTTTTAGTTTATAAAAATAATTAAAGGAATATTCATGTCATTTTTTAAACAAGGATCATTTTTCATTTAAGAAAAATGTGAATGAAATATTAATTTTAATGTTTTCAGGAACAATGAAATTTTCTTCTTTCATGAAAACAAAACGACTTAAGAAATATTTTATAATATTAAAATGTTATTTTCAATGAAATTGATTTTAATTGTTTATGAACATTTAGTTTTAAAATTATTTTCAAATGGAAAAAATGTGATATTACTCAAGAATGTTTTTAACGACCATTTTCTGGTATTTCTATTCATTAACATTGCCATCCCTTTATTGTTCAAATGTTCAATTAGAAATATATTATATTAATATCATCTTTATTATTTCATATCATTATTTATGAACATTTTTACCAAGGAAAGTATTTTAATTCAATTTTTTATTCTTTTTTTTCGACATTAACATTCCCTTGAAATATTCACATTGATATGATCATTGGACATTAAATATCACCTAAATATGAATATTATTTATCATATATATTTTTATTTCATAAATAAAATATCATTTCTACATATGTTTTTCTAAATTTGAATGTAATTTTTATTATCTAGAGAAATATTTATAAATCAATATTCATTACTCAATGTGAATGTTTGATTATATGGGACATTGATCATTAATAAAATTCATTATTCAATATATGATGAATGATTTGGAGATCCAGTGAAAAGTGAGGCCCCGAATTATATATCCATTGAAGTTTTCAGTATTCATAAGAGGTGAATTAGAATTCTATAATTAAATATATTTCAACCTATTATTTTAAACTGTAGTGTGGGTGGTCTTGAAAGTACATGTATCATATGAATAAGAACATGACATCCAATAATTAAGAAATTACATTATATAGATTTCAGTTACTATTATCCATGATATTTTCTGAATGATATTATATTTAGATGCATTTAATTTCTATTTTTTATTGATTAAATGGAATCTCGTTGAATATAATTTTCATTCCATATTGACTTTTCCTTATATAGTTATGATATTCACATTATTGATTAAATGGATTGTGTTTTTAGTTAATTACCAGTCCATATTGATTATGTTAGAAAGTTATTTTAATTGAATGTGTGTTGAGTTGTTTTCATTCCCATGTTTATGTTTACTAATTGATGATAGCTTCCCATGTATGTAACCCTTATTGAAAATTTGAGCTCAACATTATGTTTATTACTTCACCAAGAATTAATGAAGTGTACTATGATTGATATGAAACAATATTCTTGATGGGGTCATGTTATTCATTAAAAAGCATTAATGTAATTTTTGTATTCAAATTCAATATGTTATTCTTTTATTTATCTATTTTACAATGACTACTAAATAAATCATCATTCTAGGATTATATTCCTTGTATTATATACCAATTTAGTTAATTAAGACAATGGATATGTGGTTTTGGGGTTAGGGTGGATATATGTGATAATCTAATAATCATTATATCATATTCATAAGTAGATAAACATCTATGAAACCTCACCTTTTACATTCTGAAATTGTCCAACTACCAATGTGGGAGTTTACCACAACCTCACCTTATATTTAATGATGATTTCCCCTCACACAACTATGATGTTACCACAACCTTACTTTATCATGAGTGAAGTGGTCACCAAACCTAATTTAGAGTGTACCAAACTTATGAAGAGTACCTCCCAAGAATCATATCTATAATAATATACATATATATAACATACTAAGATGTATCCCAAACCAAAATTCCATATTAAAATCTAATATACTAAACTCAATATAAAAAAACACTATAACTATTATAAATATTTCCAAGAAACCCAATACACACAATTCAGCTACATCAATGAATTATAAATCTTTAATAAATTCATAAATTAGAAACCCAATTATATAAAAAATAATAAATTTATTTTAATCAAAATTACTTAATATTTTTTATTTTTTAACATTACACTTATGGATATAGAAAACAAACCTTATGTTCTCACCAAAAAACACATGAAAAAACACATGATTGGCCCAAACAATGTCTTCATAATATTTAATTACATTTAACTAATAAAATTATTTATTTAAATTATCCCACAAAAGAATATAAATTTATAAAACTATAATGACTTATTATACATATGTGTCAACCTAGTTATTTCTTCAAGACCTTCTACCAAAACACAAGATTCATAGCCTAATTATCCCTCTTGAACACCAAGGAAATAAATAAACAATTTATCCCAAAATATACTTCAATAAATTTCCACCTAGTGAAAATGAAAAATATAGAATATAATAGAAGATATTTTTTCTCATACCTTCTATTTAACAAAAAACAATAATAGCCCAATTCTAGTAACATGGATTCAATGTTTAATGTATTGCATTTTTATAAGAGATAAGGAATCACGTAATAAAGTGCCAAACTGATTAGAAGTCATGGGTGACTAAATATATACATGAAATTGATATTACATTTGAACATAAAAAATTATTAAAAATATGTTATTATATTTAGTGAATCGCTATATTTATCAATTGTTCACTTCTTGGTACCCTCAAAAAATGGATGTATAAGTAGGGTCATCTCAAACACTCAATAAGGGTAAACGTATAGTGAATGATATTATAAAATGAATATATATTATGTTAGATTAAATAATTAATCAAAATTATAATATAATAAAAACATTTACCTTGAGAAATATCTATAAAAATCATATTAATGGAAATAATCACACAGATAACAATAAATGAAATCATTGTGATGGAATGGATAATCCAAAACATATTGATTTTTACCATCAAGGGATCAGTGATGACTTTATTATATTAACAAGTTTTGAAACCAAAACATTACTATTGTAATAACTATTGTCTCTATGACATATATATGTTATATGAAAGGTTTAAAAAATACAAAAAAAAATATTTATGAGATTGATGAATGCATCAAGGGGATATATAATATCATGAACCACTTGTCACATATTTATGTCCTTTAAATTAACCAAATAATGTTTTTCATAAAAATAACATTCACAATGAACATAAATTCATAATGATTCATGATATAATAAGAACATATATAATTTCAATAGTTTTCTCTATATGAAAAATGGGATGACATGATCATAACCCTATAGTGAAAGAAGTTGTTTGGTCAAAAATTACATATTTTGTTGTTCCCTAAAGAACCTCATATATAATCATATCTAAGTAATAAATATATATAAACATGGAAATAGTACCTTTAAAGTGTTGTTTTATAAATAGATTATAATAATTGAGTTCAATATTTTTCAATGGTTGGAGACTATATCAATTGTATGAAGATCCATCATTATGGACTGTAAGATCATGTGAATTATGAAAAGGATATCTAACAGGAGTTTTGACCTAGGTGCACCATATTTAGACCACTCATCATGCACTATGTAAAGATTGATTTTATGGTAAGTCAAAAAAAAATAGGTTGATTACCCCCATGTCAACATCCACTATCTAGTATACAGACTCATATTTAATATCAAGGAAACTACATAAACTTTTACTTTTCAAAAACATTAATATTATACTATATAAAATGTTATGATTTTAATTGTTTTGTAAATATTGAGTAAAAATAATCTGAGGTAGGTATAATGATTTTTACTCATAAATCCATTTTATTTCCTTTTCAATATAATAAAAGTATATCTATGGAATTGTATACACCATATGCTTAAAAAAAGTGGTGAGTACAAATCATATCTCAATGAAAAAAATATAGATTAAATGATCATTACATTAATTCCTAACATATATTAATGATCTTGAATCTTTCATATAATAAAAATGGATCAATTAATAAATCACTTTTAAAATGTATTAATATGTATATCTTTTTATAAACATCTTTAGTAATCGTCTTTTACAAATATATAAATCGATTATAATTTTTATCCGTAATATGGTCTTAGAAATTTATTATTTTTTGGAACTTACAAGTACTATGGTGATGGTGTCAATATTTAGTATTGGTTAAAATATTATAAATCCCAGATAACCTAAAATTCTATTATCATGGGGTTTCAAGGACTCAAATCATCCCATTTTTATTTGGTGAATAATAATGTCATGGTCTGGGAAAAAAATTTCATGAACTAATTTTGGAGTGTATGATTATTGAAATGTGATATATTAATATATCTATAAATATAATGTACACCCTACCAGAGTAATTAAAACAACTTTAAGACATTATTATAACCTGATATTACAATTATAGAGCATTACATAATCTTTCATGAGACAAATATTATTAAATTATTTTACTATATTTAAAAAACATATAATCAAGATAATTTTATGATGTTATAATTATTAGGGAAATGTATTTATGAAATTTTAATATAACATTTAAAGGAGTCTATAAAATTTGAAAATTACTATTTACAAAAATTAAATTAATTCTTTGAACAATCCATCAATGATGGTGATGATAAAATAAATTCATTGTTCGTAGAGGTGGAGGTCTACATGTTCACACAATTAAAATTTTAATTTCTTGAATGAAAATTTTGTAATGATAGAAAGTAAAAACCAAAGACATTACAATATATTTCTTTTAGAATAAATATAATTTCTTTAATATCTTGAAAATATGCAACACTGAGTTTAAAAGAAATAGAATAATCTATGAAGATATTATTATTTTAACATAACTAATATATAAAAGTTGTTAATGAGTAACCAGATATTGGAAAATATAATTTTTCAAATTTATAAAATAAAATCAATGGTTATGTATTGATTAGAAAAAAATTATAATTATTTGTAATTTTTTCCCTAAAAAACACTATTTTTCAATGAAAACAGTTTTGTCACTTTGTGAAAACCTATGATTAAATTAATATTTTGACAATATAGAAAATTTAATTGATAATATTCACTTTATTTATAAAATCATCATATTCAAATTATCTTAGGGTAATGATTTTATATTTTCAGTAAAATTATCATTTTTCAATGATAGTAAAAAATAATGATTTCTTTTAAAAAAACATTTTCTTTTATATAATTTAAAGAGTTTTTAATATGGTTTTAGGAATTAAATTAGTTCAATTATATATTTATTAATATAATTATTTCATTTTATGTAACTTCATATTTAATTCTCATATAGTTGTTTTTATACTTTTAGCGGTTTTTTCATTAGAAAACATATCTTTCATCAGTACTGTGGGTTTAATTTAATATAGACTTCATAAAATATTGTTAATTTATGTTATAAAATCAGATTTAATATTTTGAATCCGTATAATTTACATTATCTACTAATTTATACATAATTTTTTTACCATAATGTGTAATAAAAATAGTAAAAAATAATTTCTTCGGTTAAGCTAAAAATTAGTTTACATGTGGTTAAACTTATAATATAAGGGTTCAAATGACCAATAACATGGAAAAACCCAATTTTATTTCCATATTTAGAACATATCAACTCAAATTTTTGATAATGGACCATTTTAAAGGATCATGGAATGTGAAAAATGTGGGTACACTTTATTCTTTTCAAAGAATCCATTTATGTCCTCTCCACCAATTATAATATTCAAATCCCTCCCTCATCATTTTTACACATACAAATTATTTTTTCCTAATAAAATTATAGAAAAATATCTCTCTAAAATACTTATCCACATTCTATAGCTTTTGTTCCTCCCCAAATACCAATCCTGGGGTACATAAGTGTCGATCTGGTGGAGGATTCTTTTAGAAAATTTGATTTTCTTAAAAAATATCATTCATTATATTTTATTTTTTTTCACCATGAATAATTTCATAAAACTTATAATAAAATAACACATGTATATCCCAAATACTAATATTTTTTTATAATTATGTAATAATATTTTTCCATATCCTCCTCTATTAAATGTGAATCAAAATCATCAATAGTGTGTATGGTAGGTTACTACCTCGCAAAAGTATGTAATTTATTTTCATTAATTCCATTTCATGGATTTTTATAATAAAGGATTTAAAGTATAAATATATTATTTATTATTTATTATACTTATTTAATTATAATATAACATATACAATCTTTTATTCCATTTCCTTTGAAATATGATAACATCGTTCATGTGTACGGTGGACTACCGCCTCACAAGGTGATGTTATTGTTTTTTTATTTATTATTTTCATGGAATATAATAAAGATATAGTTAATTAATATATGTTACATATATGATTTTATATTTATTCTATAAAATTAATATATCACCAAATTCTTTACCCATTCACCTATTAAGACATGATATCATCACCCGTTTGTTCGTACGACTTGCCATCTCTATGAAGGGATGTGATTCATTTTCGGTGTCAAATTTTCAAGAATGGTTTTAAAAATGTATATAATAAGTAAATATAATATTTATAACATTAATATAAATATTTTAATTATGGACATTTTTCCTATACTAAATAAATATAAATTTTATGAAAATAACATTCATGGGAAAATTAGGAAATTAACACAAGAAATAATAATGATATGAAAATATTATGAACAATAATGTTTTAAAATGTCATAAGAATAAAATATAGGATATTATAAATATAAATATTTTTTTATTTATTAATAACATTATCAAATAATTTATACTAGAGGTTAAATAATGTTAAACTAAAATGACGCGTGTTGTAAGGGTTTCTCATCTCACTTTTATTTCTATGATTCAAATATCATATTAAACATTTTATTTTATTTTTGTTTGTTGTATATACAACACATTTATTTATTTTATGAATAATTTCATGAAATTATTTTTATTTACAAATCTATATTTTGTTCTCTCTTTCATTAGGTTTTGATCAAGATATTTGGAATATTGTATTAGATGTCCTCTCAATTTCTATTTAATTGAAAAAATTGTGTTAATATTCATGTATTCAAACTTATGTGGTTTATATACTACCCCATGGATTTATTTAACATGAATAGATATTAATTCATTATGGTTAATGTCTTGATTCATGTTTATTCTTTAGTGGTGTATAACATAAAAGTTTTTGAAGTTGTAAGAATCTACTTCATAGTCTCCAATTATTTTAGGATTTAATTTACACCTGTTGAAGGAATATTATATTTTATCCTTCATAATATCCCTTAATTATATTAAATATCCTTATTCTTTATATCATTCATATGATTATTTCAAAAAAATACCATTTTTTCAAATAGTATTTTTTTGAATGTTTTTTGATTGACTGAGGAAATATTGATAATTTTATATTATTTACACAATATATATATAATTGATGATAATATACATTAATCATAAATTAAATAGATTAGTCAATATATGATGAATTATTTGGATATGCAATGATGGGTGGTGCCCTGTTATAGATTTCCCCAAAATAAATTAGTAAATTAATGAGGGGAATCGAAAAACTAACCTGAAATAAAATTTACAGATAGTTTTATACTATCATGGGAAGGGTAATGATAGTAGTGATATCATCATTCATGAGATCTTGAAGTCTAATAATTCTGAATTTCCATCATTAATAATTTAGTTTTTATTATCCATTATGATTTCTTAATGAAATTATATATATAGCCATTTCATTATAAAATTTTTGTCTAAATGCAATATTTTTTTTATTGACCATTCCATATTGATTATGTGACATCTAATAATGATAGTCATGTTATTTATTAAATAAATTTGTTTACATTATTTACAATTATATATTGATTATGTGTTTTTTATTCATGAAATAATCTACTGTAAATAACCCTTACTGAACATTATGTCTCACTATTATATTTATTAATTTCAATAGGATACGAAAAAAAATTCTTAGAATGTTTTCAGGTATGTCAAATGATTTATATTTCATTGATTTTAATTTTACTTGCCTATGTAAAATGGGTAACATATATTTATCTGGTTCTCAAAAAAATTAAACTTATTGGTAATCAGGTATTTGACACTTTTAAAATATACCAATATAATATTTTAGATGGAGGATCCATGGAGTTAGATTTAGTATCGTTATCTTTAGTATCATAGGATGTTTTGCAGAAACCATGATAACTAGATTAAAGATAAAATAGATTAGGGAATACAACCCTATGATAAAATTTGATGATAAGTTTAGAATTATAATTGAATGTTTTTTTAAGGAAGATATTTTGTGTTTTTTCCTAGTAATACAACCTTTCTTAGATATTTCAAGTGGATGTGGTTCTTGTATAGATGTTCCTAGGGGTAATAAATCTGAAAAATGTTTATTAGGCATGACATGAGAAATATCTAGTACATGAAAAATGCCTTAATCCATACATGTTTTCCCAGTATTAGGGGATATTCTTATGATAATTTACATTTTCTTTAAAACCCATTTTGAAGGATTTCAAAAACAATATTCCACCAAAGAAATAAGGAATGGGATTCTTAAAAGAATGCTAAAATTTTTTATTTATGATATATGTTAATTCATGTTTATTGTTATATATTCTGGATTATAAGTCATAATTTTATGAGATCGCCCTCTATATGCCATTGTTAAGAAGTGGTTTCTAGAAAAAATAATGGTATAAAATTTCTTATACACTATATAGATTTCCCTATTGACAAATTCAATACCAAATGTATTAGAATTGAGAATATGATGGCTATATTAGGTAATCTTAATTAGGTTATGGAAAATATAATTTTCCAAATAGAGAAACCTATTATTCGATAACATTATTCTTCTATATCAGATCAATTGTAAAAAACTAAACCACATTATTTCATGGAAAAACTAATCTAGTGATAATAGAGTAATATAATATTTCCATATTAGTCAACTCTCAATGCCAAGGCTATCATTTTGTAATGTCTTCACTCCCCAGACTACTGTAGTAGTCAATGGTCTATCCTAAGGTCATGATAGAAAAATGTTCCTTTGATGAACAATGTTCACTCATCATTATAGTATAAACTATCTAATGAGATATAAATAATTAGTCAGTTAATTATAGGGTTATATATTTCCCACTAATCTCATAATTAAAACCATATTTATGTGTGCCACTAGATAATAAAAAAAAATTATTATATCATAACCCATGAAATTAAATGTGTTTTAAAAACATTTTTTAATATCGTAACCTATTGATAAAAGACTGGTTTCATAATCTGGACATAGTTTCATCATATAATATTCCTTCAAAAACGAATTTGAATTCATATGAATTTTATCATGGTATATCCCGTAGAAGAAAAATAGTTGTTACAAACACTATGACATATTAATCATGAATAATTTAGAGAAATAAAAATAATGGTGACATTAGATCATATCCCAAGTAAGATATAGTTAACTACTATGTTTTTAATCTTAAATAGAATATGATTATGAATGATTATATAAAAATATTATTGAGTAAATTATCATTTCATCTTCAAAAAATTATTTTAAAACATAAAACATATTGAATTTGTCTCATTATATAACCTTGAAAATTTATAAAGAAATATTAAAAAATTATTGGTCTTGGGTAATGGTAATTGTTTTCATACCATAAATGATTATACAAATATATATTTCATATTTTTGATAAAATTAAAATGGAAATTGTTTAGAATATTATATTAAGATTATTTTCAAAAAAATGTCAAAAATTCAAACAAGGGTAGTAAATACTATTAAAATATAGGATAATATTAAAATGTGTTTGAAAAACAATTGAAAATACTAATTAAGAGAAAAGTTATTTCCAAACAATGTGAAAAATGAAGAATGGTATTAAAACATTCTAAATTATATTAAGTGCCAAAGAATAGAAGAATGGTATAATTACAAGAAAATATCACGAATAAAAAGAAGATAAAAAATTAATGTGTTTATTGAGAGATTTATCATATGATTTGATCATTGAAAACATAATCATAAAAAATCCCAATAGGCAATTAGATTTTCACAAAAAATCATAACCACGCTGCTAAATATGAATAATTTTCCCCATGAAGTAATGATATAACATAGAACATAAAATATCATGAGCGTAAATAAATTCCTAAAATTACACATCAAAATGGTTTTATATACCCCTCATGGAATATTATAGGTGAATAAAATACTTTTAATATCAGTTATGATATGTTTTTATAAGAATCTCTTATTACCATCATACATATTAATGAAACAAGTGGTGAGTTTTCATATAACACACAAAAATAAAAGAGACTAAAAATCTATTACCTTATTTATTGACTTCCATCATACATGTTATAAAATAAGTTATATTAAACATAATATTATTACACATATATTAAAAAATCATATTTATATATATCAAACCATATATTGTTTTCTTATGACATTTTATTACCCACTTATTCACAATACCATGTTAATGTAATGTTTCATGTAATAACCGATTTGGTTTTCATGTATGATATGATTTTTTATTTATGTTCCTTTTAATTAGATCATGGTTTCTTAATCTAGATAATTTAATCCATTATATAAATATCATATATATTTACTATAATTTTCTTTATAGTAATATGTAATAGTTAAATATTGATAATGAAATTCGCCGTTCATGGAGATGGTAGGCCATACGTATGCATGAATGTTATATCCATTTTCTTGTTAGTTTAAAAAAAGAAATGTAAATGTTATATTATCATTTAATAATAACTGTTTTTAAAATATTCACATATGATTATTAAAAATGTCCTTGATACATTCCATGTAATGCATGAATGAATAACATCACTTTGTGAGGCGGTAGTCCGCCAGCACACAAACGATGTTATCATGATCTATGAAAAATGAAATCATGAAGGTATGTGTTATATTATAATTAAAAAACAAAAAATTATTATAAATAATATATAAAAAATAAATACATCATAATAACCATACTTATTAGTTGGTAATGGATAAATGAACGACGTTAGTTAATTAGGTGGTAGTCCGCCATACACCAGAACGATGATTTCGGAACCCATTTAATGGATGTGGATATGGTTGTATCTCATAACCATAACAAAAAAAATATAATTTTATGTATTATACTAATTTTATTATATCATAATGTTATAATAATAATTTACGAATGTGGAGGAAAAAATAAAAGATATAAACTCATTGAGGGATGTTCCCCCTTCTTTAGGTATTCTCTTTAGGTTTGCACCAAGAGGCTCTAAAAGATTGATTTATATCCAAACCGAGGCTTATTATATGAAAGGATTAAATTTGGGAATTTTTATTGTTGTGTATTGTCTGATGAAAATTGGTTCTAATGTATGATCAGGTGGGGAGAAGTGGTGGCCTTTCATTAGTGAGATAAGTTGAACACCAATAATTGTCTGAAAAGAAATAATTCCACCAAATCATTTATGAGGTCAAAGGCCCAAAAATAGATTATCCTAAATCAATAAAGTGGCATGTTCAATATAAGATATGGTTTTTGGACATGTTTTGGGTCAATTATTGCATTTATCGTTTTAGTATAAAATCACGTTAAATCAATTTTTACCCTAACCACGATAAATAATTTTCACTATTTTTAAAATTCATTTTGGTAAAAAAATTATGCGAAACTTTTCAGATAATATAAATTTTTATCAATAAAAATAAGGAATAAATGTTTCCAAATTTTGATAATAGAATTTGAAAATTTTAATTTAATGTTATTCCCACAGGTGCGATGAGAAATCATGTTTTTAAGAGAAAATGTTCAAACATTTACAATGTTTTTATATCAAATTTCAATATGAAAATTTATAAAACAAAATATATTGGATTAATGGTTGTATAATTGATATAATTTTAATCTAAACCAATTTAAAATATAATTTAAATGTATTGAAAAAATTAAATGAAATTCCAATTTTCAATTAAAATGAAGTATTTTTCATTCTTCATTAAAAAATGAAACTTTTCTAAAAAATCCAAAACATTTTCTCGAATATAATTTCTAATGGATGATTTCAAAAATGATGTTTATTTAATAAAATTATTTTTAAAAAATTTAAATATATTATTTTTATTACTATTAAAGAAAGTACACTAATGTTCCCACATAGATTCGTCGAATTCTTTACTATAATACAAAAAAATATTATACTTTTTCCTCATCATATCCTCAAGTTCCCATATAGATTCATCAAATTTTTGGATCTTCGATAAAATAATTGACTATGTGAGTGGTATTATTTCATATAATATTATCTATACAATCATTAATCTTTATCGGTTGTTATTCATAATAAATATACTAATGAAGTGGTATGACTTCTATGTTCAGTACATGTAATGGGTTGGGCATGTACTTTCTCAGGAGAGATACAAAGAACACTTTGGGGACTTATGAGAGGTTTGTTTAAAGTTCCAAGATATATGCTACAATGACAATATGATCAATATTTTCAACATGGATGCTATACCTAGTGTATAGTTTTCACTTCTTATACAATATCATAACTATTACATGGAGAATTTTATAGAAACACCATGTCACTAACATAAAATTCTCAATCACTTCGATGATTCTCAAAAAAAAAGATTTTCCTGACTCTGAGAAAACCTAATGTTTTTTAAAAGTATTTAATGTACTTTTACATTTATCCAGTTATATCTCATCCGAATATGTTCAATTCTCCATTTTCATTCAATCTCATTGTAGACCTAAATTTCATTACATCAAGGTCCTCACAATGAGACATATGAATGCTCAATTGAAATCTATTATTGTATGAAGACTAAACATGGAGATGGTGTTTATCGAAACCACCATTTAAATCCAAATAAAAAGATTTAAACATTTATTTTAGGGTGTGATTGATTCTTTCTTATTTACCATATCTTTGAGGATGATACATAGTACTAAAATTAAATTTTGAATCAAGATTTTGTTAAAGAATTCAGTAATTTATTCTTGTAATCCTTAGATCTTGATCGGACCCAAAGTTATGTGGTACTCCATGAAACCTTACCACATCATTAATGTATATAAAAGAAATTTGGTTTAATGAAAAGAATTATTTGATTTCCATGAAGTGTGTTTTATTAGTAAAGAGATCAACACCAAACCATATATAATTATTCCCTTTATAATTTCGTTGGAGTCCAGTGATAACATATGTGGTGATGTTTTCCCCTTTACATTATTATATAGGAAGAAGATGCAACATCCCAATAGAAATTTTTCTTTAAGAGTTAAATTGTTGACATACCAAATAAAGAGATACAAACTCTATGATATCTCACTACATGAAATACCATAATAACTATTCTATGAAATATGTATGCATCATCATGCTTACAAGATGAATATATAATAAAGAACTACGAGCTTACACTAACAAATGCTCATTCTAGTATGGTATAGATGAAACATATACATTGTTCTTGAACCTTATCATCCCACCATAATAGATGTTAAACTCTAGAAGATTTATATCCTTGTTTTTTAGATCTACATCTTTATTTGGTACATCCTTATTCTTCACACGGATATATGGATGATCATTCAATTGAGTGTGTTAATATTTCCCACTTACTGCATTATTTATAGATCTATCCATTGTAAATGTAAAAATATTGGATCTTTTATGATCCCCATCATGTATAAGCCACCCAAATCCTTTCGACTCAAACCATTATCCACCCTTTTCTCTGTTTCTGGGTGGTAATATATTGAGAAGTCATAATGTATTATTGACTCTAACTAAATTATTTGGAGCTTAAGAAACTCCTATTATGTGAATATATAATTAAATATATTATTATTGGTAAATATATCACACTTTTCACCATATAGTTAATTCCTCTAAATCATTAATGTAAAAACTACTGAAACTAACACCATATCATGAGTTGGTTATTATTTATAATTAATAATTATCTTTCATGAGGAATAAGTTATAACCATGTCAATCTACATAAAATAATCTCATAATATCTTCATGGTTGAATCACTATTTATTGCAAACACTTCGCTGCTACAGGGTAGTGTAAGCACATGTTCACTTACTAGTCATCTCTTTATTTCTGTGACATTTTCCTCACATTAATATTTCCATTGGATCATGTCACCCTTATGAGTTAACATTTATTAATTATTAAATAATAATTATAAATTATAGGAAAAATTTCGATAATTTATTGATAACCCAAGATAACTATGGATATCAGTCAAAGTGGTTGGTCTAGGACAACATTTAATTTCCTCATTCATTGTTGGATTTACAAATATACCTAATCGTAAATTTATTGACCGATAGATGAAATATTTTGTATCCAAAATTCACACATTTTGTATTTTTAATATATTTGATTCTTTAATATGGTATTGAACACAATTATCATGTGATATTCATGTACTTAATTTCTCTTTGAATATATAATAACTTCATCTATAAAGACTGCCAAAAATTGATCATTATAATATCTAATGAATATATTCTTTAAACCAATGAATAATGAAGATGAATTTGTAAGATAAATTGGAAATAATATATATTCATAGTTTCTATACCCTGTACTAAAACCCTTACTGTGTATATCCTCCTTATAAAACCACAATTGATAATATCCAAAACAATAGTATTTTTGGAAAATTATTGAGATCTTTGTAGTTGATCGAGAAATTTATAAATATAAAAAATTGGATACTTATTCAAGATTGTGATCTTATTTATCTCTTGATAATCAATAAAAATTCACATTGATCAATATTTATTTTTAATAAAAAATAATAGTTGAACCCCAAGGTTACTCTATTATTTGAATTAATCCCTTCTCAAGGTTTTATTGGAGTTTCTTCTTTTATTCCTGCAACTCAATAGGGTTCATTAATTATTGAGCCTTTGAAATTGGCATGGAACTAGTAATTTTTTATATTTAGAATGAAACTTCACATTATGGTGGAAGACTAAGAAGATCCTTCCTAACACATCAAAAAATTCCCATAAAATAGACATATCAATGAAGTTGAGTTTCTTCAAAACTATTTGAAATAAAAATTCCTCAAGAATGGGAATTAAGACACAAAAAATAGATGTAATCTCCATTGGAATCTCTTACTTATTATCACATTGATAGGTGATCATAGGTTTCATTAGGATATCACACGTTACTTCCCTTCCCCAACAATTTAGTGGGTGTTCATATAAATAAATATAATTCATGCCAAAGATGACATCAAATTCTATTAGAGCAATAATGATATGATGTGCATGAATCATATTCTCACAAATATCAATAAGTGTGTAATAATATACATGAGATAAAATCAACAAAAATTAGGGGTGTTTACTAATAATTCCACCTCTAAGAATTTGGGTGGAAACCTGATATTCTTGAAAACTCATCAGATTTGAACAAATAGGTAGATCTAGAGTCAAATTAGACATTGGTAGTTCTAGAGTAGATGGTAGGTATACCATTCTAAATTTCATTATCTAAACTATAGTTAGAAATAGTTATTGCATTATATGGGCCCTGGTTATCATAGTTACCATACTCTATGCATTTGAAACATTATATTGTGGGTGGTGAATTCTCTATAGATTTGTCTCCATTTTCATATTTATCTAAATTATTCACACCACTTCAGTAATCAATTTTTGAAGAAACTCCCATACAGATATAAAAAATATACTATCCCCCTTAATATAGTTTCCTCCAGGGTTTTCCGAACACTTTGGGAATAATTAAAATTTCACCATCTTATCACCACGGTTTTCATATTTTTCATTGTACCCCTTCTTCATTTTCTTTTCAAAAGAATGATATTGATACATAAATCTAACATATATTAACACCTTTATAGAACATATAAAATATATTTATATCTACCTATGTCTCTTATGGATATTTCCCTTTCAGACTTTATTTTAAGACACTGAATAATAAATCAACCTTACATTTCGGTTGGATGATAATTCATGAAGTGTACCTTGGAAGTCTAGTAAAAATTTCATAATAGGTAATAATGGATTCATCATCCTTTTTTCTTAACTGATGAATATTCTTCCCAATATTTGGATGAAGAATATAAGGAAGTTATATTATACTTTATAAATGACATAACATAATGTTTTAACCTCCTTTGTTCATTTGGATGACTAGTCTGATTCATAGCTTGAGATTATTGTTAGAGAATTGAAATAAGATTTTCCATTCCATATCCCATAACTTTGGGATTCTTTATAGGACATTAATCGCATTATTTATCAACCCCACCCATTAACACAGTTCCATCATGTTTTATAAATTGAATAAAACCAAAAAACAATGTCATAATAAATAGTAATCATAGTGGGGAATGACATTCTCCTAAAAAATCACTTGTATGGTGTCTAAATCATAGAACCTTATTTTTATTATATGAAATATTAGGTTTATCCATGGATATTCTTAGTCATATTCTATTTGTTACTCTATGATTATTCCAAAATAGCCTTTGAATTTCAAAAACATATCCCTTGGTTGTATCAAACCTGGTGGCTAGCAATGTCTATTATCGTGCACTAGGTGATTATATAGTCATGATCAATGTACCATTTTGGAATTATTAACTATGGGTACCTCTATTCTAGAGTCACATCAACATGTAATATATATAAAATGATATAATTTCATTGAAACCACTCTCTCTATACTTCAACTAAATTCCCAGACATTTTCTTATACATTGACTCATCCTTAATCATTTCCACTGACCTTTCTATAGGGGTTTAACTAAGGATTTATAATATAAATTTCCAAAGTTTAACTAAAAATATCCTGTTATACCAACAATAGAGAACCTATATTTTCATACATAGATATTACGTATTTTTAGATGAATATTCAATACATTACACATACACAAACCTGAGAACCGTAATAGTTTGATATCATTGAAAAAATTGAAACAGAAACAAAAGGATCATAGGTGAGGTATATTATCTCACACTATGCTCTTCATAACTACCACCCTTTATAGATATGTCGTGTGTAATACATTTCCTAATAAAATGGGGAAATAAATCATAATAAAGGGTGATCTTAGATTCTTAGTAAGGGTAAACAAGGGAGATATATAATCATAACATGAATATAAGGGTTTGAGAAAATGAGAATAACATTTTAAAACCATACATTTTATAACCATATCGTTAGTATCATGCAGTGTGCAAGTTTTTCCCCTCATTCCACATTTCAAAGGCGGTCGTCTGTCATCACCTTAATTGGCAATGTCTCCTCCTTGATCAAAGTAGGATAATGAGATTGAAGTTCCTCCTTCAATGGATTCCTACTTTCATCTATTTTCATAGTTCATTTCTCTATCATAGATTTGAGTCATGTTCATGAAACTCATTATTGGCATCATCTCTATGTTAAAACCACTTAATTTTTCTCCTTCTATGTCAATAAGGAATAAACCATCAGTTAAAAGACTAGTCTTATTGAGAATATCTGGGAATGTCTAGACATTTGGTATATGGGGTCCCTGTGAATCTTCCTATTTAAAGGGAATCTTGTATGAGGCATATTAGGTGAGGAACCTAATAAATCTCATGTAAATCCATAGATGACAGAAGAAGAATATGTTTTCAAATATTTTTACCTCAATCGTCCCACACATATGCATGGGATATGTATTATGGAGAGTGGAATTATTCTAACATCTTTTTCATATGTTCATAAGTTTAATTTATTATGGGTACATATAGGGATCATATTTAACATTATGCAAGGAAATGATGGATGATCATGATGCCTTTTTGAGCTAGAACAATGAGGTATGTCCCTATATGTGAAACTATCAAACATGGTTTACCGATGAATGGATCTAAAAACCCAAGAAGGTGGATTTTGGAGGGAAATCACTATGAAGGGAGAAGTATCACAATAATTTACCACTAAAATGTATTATAACTCGTAGTGGAGGTGGATCCAAAGTTGAGTCCCTGAGATGAATGCAGTAAAATCATGAAGGATGGATCCCAATTCCTTTTGGAGGTGGACTCGAAAGGGTTTATTGATGGTTTTATCATAATTTACCATGGAGTAGGATCTGAGAGTTGTGTCACTAGGATGGATTATGTCACACATGGATGGATGGATCAAAATTCCCTATGATGGGGAATACAGAGTGAATGGCTCACAACTCCCCATAGTTGTGAGTCCGAGATGTGTTCCCCTATGAGGGAAGTTGCCACACCCAGATGGATGGATCAGAAATCACTCTAGAGAAGGATCTAGAGTGAATGGATCATAACACCCCCAAGAGGCATATTAGGAAGGGTTTATCGATAGATGGACTAGAACTCCCCATAGAGGAAAATATGGGAAGATTGATCAAAATTCCCCATGGAGGCCAATTTGGTAGGTGTTACCCTAATATGTAAGACTTCACTCATGGGTTGGATGTAATAGAACACCCTGTAGTGGTGGATCCATAGTGGATAGTTCAGAACTCCCCAAGAAGTATGATCCTTGAGGTGTGTCTCTATGAGGGAAGATGTCACACGTATGAGGGATGGATCAAAAAATCCCCATGGAAAAAGAACTAGATTGGATGGATCAGAACACCCCATGGATTTGTATTCATGAGGTGTTCCCCTGAGAGGGAATATGAAACATATGGGTTTAATGAATTTTGGGATTGATCCTTAGGGAGGCATCTAATGTACCATTTTTTGGAGAATAATATCAAAACCCACATAGTTATTTTCAAAATTTTATGGTGGTTTGATAAGAATGATCCATGCATTTTTACGTCATGTGGTAAGGATTATTGAATCATGGAAGTAGAATCAATGAGGGACGATGTGTGGATTATGTATAGAAGCTTCCCTTTGGAGTATGATCATTAGATAGTGAGAGAGAGGGTATCCTCCTATACGAGTCATACATGGGGAATCATGTGTTTATAACATATGGTATGAGGTGTGGGTTTATCCCATGTCAATTATACAAGGGTAATTTTGTATTTATTTCATAGGATAAGGATATAGTTTTACATTATGTGGGTAGTAAGTTTTCTTTTAGTTTAACATCATATGACTATGATGTGAAGCGAGGTACTTTTACATCATGTAGCTCAAACTTTTGTAGGGATTTCTCCTCCATGGGGAGATTTTCTTGGAGATAATTTGTTCCTTTATAGGTACCCTCAATAAAAATATGTACATAGTTTCCCTTAATGATAAAACCGTGAGGGAATATGTGACCACCTCTAATCCATGTTTGGGCGAGACATGGATTTGGAATTGTGGTGGATGAGTGGTAAATTAGGATACCAACTTTAGGGTATATATGATTAAAATAAATCATAATTTTGGTACATATTCTAATAATAAAACAGTAGGATGAAGGACCATTCCAACCTTAGAGTTTAGTGGTTAGGCATAGGCACTGCTTGCATTGGTCTTGTAGGTACTTGAGGTGCATCTGAATGAGTCCTAGATTGGTTTGGGTGCCCCAGGCACTCGACCATTGTAAAATTAGGTCATCAGAAAGGTGGGACCCTAATGAGGACATAAAGTGGGGTTTCATGAGGCTTGGTGATTCACATAGAAGAGCCCCATAAATCTCAAGGGTCTCATGAATGTTAGTCAATTCAGAAAGAATAAGGCTTCACAAAATAAGGTTACCATGCCATAGGGTAAATTCTTGGTTCCCATAGGGTATGCTTTGTTAAATATGGGCGCCTCATAAAGGATATGTACTTTTAAATTCTCCAAGATCCCTTTTGGGGTATTTTTCTTTCAAAATGATTATTTTAATTAACAAATGGTACATCAACTTTTGGTGGAGGATCTCAAGTACACCTAGTGGTGGTTACATGAATCTTAGATTCATTGGGTGTTGCATTTTCACATTCAATCAAAAAGTCCTTGTGATTTGTGAAAATAGATATGCTTTTGAAATTCAATAGGTTCTGAATCTCCTATAAATTTAGAAAATCAATGTGTTTATATGAATGTATGTTTTATGATTATTGGAGTTATCTGTGATTCATTTTGAGATTCATGAGTTGTTGGGATCCATTAGTCAGAATGTTGATGTGTTTAGGTAATTGGAATTCCTTTGTGCATTTTTGAAGAGATTTCTGACTTACCTTGACACTTTAAAGTTGTTACCATTTTGTCTCTACATGGTCTAGGAATTCGCAATATTCTTCCATTTGTGTAGGTGATGAGCTTTGTGAAATAGACCCAAAAAAGAATTTTTGGAAATTTTCTCTTGAATATTCTCCAATCCAACTATTATATCCTGAACTTCTACCATGGAATACATATTTTTGAATCATCAAATTCAACCCCCTTAAATTGGAGAAGATGAGTAAAATCGGGGTCATCTTCTATAGGAAAACATAGAAAATTGGTAATCATCCACCATTCACAAAGTGCCTTCATGAAGGATATTCACAATTCCCTCTTCTGAAGTTCCCTCGTGAAGTGATGGTGGATTTATACCTATACATAGTGTAAGGTCCCTCTTATAGTGAACATTATCATTTCAAAAAGAGAAAATCTATTGCGCTCTATTCTTAAAGCTAACTCCCTTAAAGGGTAAAATGTTTTTCCCATCGCCATCATTCACAATTTTCACCATATCCATGAAAATATATCCATGAATAGTTGTACACAAACTATCATCCATGAACCCAATATTCTCAATTAAAATTCTAGGATTCAGAACATTATAAACCAATCTCGCGAGAAGAACATCCTGAACCAGGCCTAGAAACAATCCTATTTATTGAACAAAATTCTTGCACAATGATCCAATGATGATGTAGCTAATCATGACAAAATATATGGTAACATAATGATATGAGAGAGAAATCAGAGTTCATTTTACAATGATTCAATCATTTCACTACTAACTAATGTTGAAATAGAGTAATCCCTATGAAAGAGTCTTCCATATTTTGTCTTTAGGATAAGGGATGACGTGTTCACCCATAAGGTGAGAAAATACAAGTAAACCAACTAGTTAAGGATATATCCTAGAATATACTAATGGAAAATGGTTCTTGAAGGACATATCATAAAGGATTGTGAATCTCTCGTGGCCAACACACTCTGGAATCACGTAAATAACACCAATGGGGTGAAGTTGGAAGATGATACATCCCCCCATAGTATGAGATTATTTTCAAGGTGGATTTATGGGATCATATAAATGATTGGATAGATAGATGGGACCTATTCTAGGGTAAAATAACATCGAAAAAATGATCCTGTGTTTATTAGTCAAGGAAAACATTCCATGAATTTCAAGTCGATATGAAGCATGTGGGTCATTATGAGGGAGAATAAGACTCAAAATTCTAAGGTTATATCCACATGGAAATCAAACTAGAGATTATAAGAAGTTGGTAAAATGTACTAACAAATTCTATTTACATCATGGCGATATTTGCATTAACCTATGGGATCTTAACCACATCCCTAGGATCCCATTCTGAGGGACGGTGTATGACAAGTTCTTGCCCGTAGAAAGAAAGAGCGATGACTTGGATAATCTGCTAGTTATTGAAAGTGAGTTTCTTAATTTAGTCATGAGACTATAAAAAGAAGTCACAGATTAAGGATATATAATTTATAATGTGGTTCAGATATTTCTTGAATGATCTAGTGGGAAGGGTACACACAATGTCACCCACATGTGCTATGTCATTTCAGTGGGGTAAGAAGCACACGTACAAGTGGATCACGGTGGTTATGTAGTGATAGTGTTGGGGATACAACATAATGTCGATACCTCCTATGGTCAGGCTAGAGGGGTTTATGATTTCACTGATCTGTAGATGGATTTTCTCAGTGAGGTATGCACATACGGGGGTGTGTCTGAGAACCTTCAAAATGTCAACGATTTTCTAGATGGTGGGGTTCATCAATATGGTTGTCCCTATATTGGTGAATATATATGAAGTTCACTGCAAAAAAATTCAATAATATAAACTTCTTATGATGAATGGGAATATCCACTTTATCTATAAATTGGTTCTTACAAACATTGTGGGATATGAGTACCCAAACCCCACCTCCCCTCCCACTAAAATCTTTGAACATTGGATAGTGAACATGGCCTAGAGTTTTCCACTCCTTTTGTTCCTTGCAGGCCTACTAGGAGTGGTAAGGATGGTGGAGTAATTCATCTTTCTTAGGTTACCCCTTTCAATGGGGACATTTAATGACGATTGAATGTGGACCCTTGAGAAAAATTTGAACTTCATGGAATTTTATGGTGGGGTTCTAGTGGTAGGACTTGACTACAACATGATCATAGAGCCATTCAACCAACATCAGTTCCCAAATAAGTTTAAACTACATCAATAGCTAACACCCAAGGTCTACATGGTGGTGCATCATGATCTCCATCCTTCATCCCCATGGGTGATCTGGTGATTCTCCATGCATGAGGATTTGATAGGGCAGTACAAGCAATTTCCACCTATTTCTATATATGGACTGAACCATGAATTCAAGATGATATCGGAGAGTTCATATCATGTGGTTATGCTGAGGAACCTAACTAGACATTCTGACTAAGGGGAAGCCCCAAAACAACAAGAATAAGTGCTTGTAGTGGTCAGAGCATACCGTATAAGTAGGGTTGTTGGGGTGAATATTAATACAGGTGTATAGTGGGAACATACGAAAGATAGAGATAAAGGATCCAAAATAGGCTTGAATCTCCTATGTAGGAATTTTAATGAGGAATTTGAACCCACTAGGGTCATCTTGAAGGTATTTTTTGCAAGCTACTAGGAAGTAGTAGGGCCATATAGACATCCCTAGAGATGCAGTCTTCCCAAATTCTTGGGATATATAGATGATATTTACAAAACTCAACACTCTCCATGAGAAGAGTTGTGATATCAATATAAAAGGAACATTACTCACTTGTCTAGGTTAAACCATGGGCCGATTCCATGTGCCTAAGGACGATGTAGTACAAAACATCAGATAGATGGAGGATCTGGTCCACTCTTAGTTCACAACATACCCTCTGACAACCTTGTAGAAGGTGTTGTTGAGAATGAACTCTTCCTCGGAACTCTCAACTAATTAGTTGGCTTCTCACTCACCTATTCATGGAGAATGAGATGGTTCCTAGGAAAGAAATACCTACCAGGACTCTCCTAATAATGAAGGTTTCATTTTCATCTAGGTAAATACTCTGATCTTATCTAGGTTGAATGTTACCAAACCCCTAAGTGTTTTTTCTTACTCTTCTTATACTTGTGTAGATACATATAAGAATGATGGAGGGGGAGGTTTTTGACGAACCATATAAAAAGGGTGAAAAAAATTATCCCTTCAAGGGGTGAGTTTGAGGTCCCTCCCCAATGTCATGGCCATAAGGGGATATCATATTTCTTAAGTGTCACTGGCGACTAAGGAAACATCCATTAAGAGAATTCCCCAACTATACATATTTATTATGAACATATATGATCTCTGCACTAAATTATGTTATTCACATAATCTCTATAACCATTTTCACCTTTTTTTCTACTACTCTGTTGTTTTAAATTGGATACACCATATTTAAATGTTATTAAAAATAGTGTTTGGGGGTCATCTTCTATCATCAATATCTGAGTTGGAGGTTCCTAAGGGACAGGTAGTGACAACATGTGTTATTCTCTTACCATAATTAGCTAGGGAGGTTTTGGAAGCCATAAAAATCATGGAGCCGCCACTTTGTGGTACTAGAAAGACCATTCCTATGATGGAGGGTTTCGAGATGATTCCCACAACTAGGATGTATGAAAAAGATACATTTGTGAAAATTGTAATATAGGCACCACGAAAGGTGTATGTTGGAGTTAGAGTCATAATGGAGAATCCAAAAATGTTTCTAGCTAATATAGAGGCTCCGTTAGACATTCCATATAATAATTTCAATTGGTTAGGGATAAAAAAACTTGGATGGTTGTCTCCACCATAGAGTTTCCATAAGGGGGTACAATAGGATTCTTATGCAGATGAAGGGTCTATTGAGGAACTGTTTTTTGGGAATAGATTTCAAATCATTTTCAATAGAGGATTATTATACCAATAATGTGTTGTTGGTAGCCCCTCACTATAAGACATTACCTCCTTATGACTTTGAGGATTCTGAATTGGATTCTATCAAGTAGATCCCTTTCATTCATCACAAGGCATAGAGGTATGGGTGGATCTTTATTAACCACACATAGATGGTTGTCCTTTAAAGTTAGGTGGGATCTCATTTCCACTAGAAGGTCATCCTATGGACTAATGGGGTAGACTCCAATTAACATCATAAGATAGATAGATACTTCCTCATCAAGAAGGAGTGTTCCAAATGGAAGGTGTTTTACATCTGCTGGATGAATTAGAAGGAAGAGGGATCCCAGACACATCAATCATCTAAAAGGGATATTTCCCAATTGGAATGGCATGTGAAAGAGAATTCATTCATCATTGTTACTCAGGCTGATATTATTGATAATATGATTAACCAATTGGAATCATCTACATTTAATGTGGAAAAGGAAACATAAATGGGTGTAGAATGTAGGGCTGAATTGAATTGTATGTGGATCAATTTTGAATAAGTCCACACCTATTTCAATGAATATTTGGAAGACTTAGAATAATGGAAGCAGACACTGGAGGATACATAAATGAAGCTGGATGAGACTGACCCCATAGTCACTAGGGTTGATCCTTAGGGGGTCTTGTATAAGATAGGCTCTAATGTGTGTATGGACCTTTAAAAAAGCAGTTTCCTTGCCTTATAGTCCTTAAATATCGAACATTTTCTTTTTATCATTTTATTGTCTCACTTAAAAAATACTCATTATTCAAAAAATTAATATATATGATCAATTGATTCATTATAAATGTGAAAAAATGGGTTACCTTGTGATTTCACATTTATATGAGTGTGTATGAAAATAATTGACCACTCTTGGTTTTTATGTTGACCAAACACCGGGAGTGTTATGGTTGAAAGTGATTATTGATAGAGAATGAGGCTATCTAAACATCTGACATTCTTTTACAACATGATCTAGTATATTAATGGGGGTAAGAATATGGGTTTTTTAATTCTACTTTAAAAATGTAAATGGTGATAATTAATTCTAAAGTCCAATATCTTGAACATTGTTGGGATGGCACGATGATCGAGGATAACTACTGACCTTGTTTGAAACACAATATCCAATATAGTTTAATGGAGGATGGGGACAATCAATTGAGGGTCATCCACTGTCCTTGGATCAAAAATCGAAGCTATCATAAAATTTCACCCATTTTACTCTAGGGAAAGTACCTAGAATTCTACGTGAGCCATTTTTTCTAGAAACCATTATATTTAGTGGGGAATGTTTGAACATGGAGGTGGATGAGGATCCAAATAAGAGGATACCTGAAGTATGGAAATGAAGTGATGGAATTGTTGATCGGATTCAAACAATCTTATGAATTACCCGAATTAGGATTTGAGCATATTTGGTAGGCATATAAGACTAAACCAAGGCTAAACTCATCATCCAAGGGTTTCTTTATCTTGGTTTTTGAGCGACTGTCGAAAAACCAGAATTATGTAGTATATGACCAAAGGGGATTATCGAGAAATGAGATTAGATTCCTCATAGTTTTAGATCATGTAAAGGGGATGATAGACACATTTTTTAATTTCATATTTTGATGATGTTTTAAAAAAAGTTTAACATTATACAGTGAGGATGATGCATCAGAAAATTTAACATTATGTTATTAGGATGTGGGTATAGGTCTTATGCACTGATCATCCCATCTTTTCTTCCTTGTGCTAGTTTAGGATTGAGTCACATGTCAATTTCATGGGGTAGGGTTACATTTTAATGTCATGTGAGTCGACTTATGTGAATATACATGAATGACACCCTCCCAGCTAAAGTGGTTGTAGGTGTAGGTGGGTAGCATAACATGGGAACTACCTAATGAGTCATAGATGGATTAATTTGATGGGTTCCTTGATCAGTCTTTATGCTGATTGAGTTTGGAACATGGCATCAGAATCCAAAAGGGGTATTTGTAGAATAGAAGGGTGACAAAACTACTATAATTAGAGGGATATGTGGACCATACACCACAAAAAACATGCCCATGGGGGTATGTAATATTGTTTAAGGTCTTGATTTGTGGACTTGGGATCCTATCATATATTATTAGTTTTTGGAAAAATGGATTGAATACCCCAAAAAAACACATTGTACATGAAACAGTGAAAACCCAACATGAATAAGGGGCCAAAAAATCCCTTATTTCATAAAACACATTCTTGGGGATCCCTTAAATAGTTAAAAGTTATAATACATAGACATAAGATCCTAGTTTATGGCTATATAGTTGGGACCAATGTTCAACCTCATGTGTTTGGTGTAGCACCAAATAGTTGGGACTCTATTTCAGTTAAGTGGGTATTGGAGATCTTATGACACATTAAACAGAATGGGGATGATACAAAGAGTTTATGTTCATGATGTTGGGGCCCATGATATTAGTTGAATGCCATCGAGTATGGAACATAAAAAATAGTTTATGGTCATGATGCTTATTCTAGGGGGATTTCTGACTCGATGGAATGTGTGAGGCATATAATGTAGGATATATTATGCGAATAAGGGAACTAGGATGCCACCAAATTCCACATAAAACATTACTAAGGCTCCAAGAACACATTTTATGGTCATGATTCTTGTAATGTGGGTGATATATTCAAATGTATTTGTATAGTGTGATAGAAAGACAACCCCACATGAAAGGAGGGCCAAGGGGGAAAACACCACATCACAAATTCCCATAGTATTACTACCACATAAGTTATAGGAATGATTAAAGGACTCATGATACTAGTTTAAGGAATTAGATTTTAGAACAAGTGGTGTTAAAATGTCACATCCATGGTTTAGGAAACTCCTTCTCAACTCTTAAGCTCATGAGATCCATGATCAGTATGATAGACATGGTGTGGCATAGAGTACTAATTTATTGCAAGGGGGAACACAATGACGAGAAAAATGATGGAAACTCCCATAGGGTGATTTGCAATTTCATGAACCAGATGGTGATAGAGAGGGGAATAACTAACAGATGAGAAAAGCTTTAGAACATGTAAAAAACATAGGTTTTATACCCATGCTTGTTAGAGTTGGGGTGAATAATATTAGGATCAACCGTTGACTGAGTTCAAAACATAGGATCTATTCTGTTCAACTGATGATCCTTCAAGGTGTTATTTTGGGATAATATGTGATTCGGTGGGGGAAATATAACTTTACATTAGGGATCCTGCTCAGATTAGGAAGATAATGATTATCTGTAACAAATAAATTGAAATTCCCCAAAGCATGAGAGGGGAATATCATGGAAATGAGTTGATAACAAGGTTGTAAATGGGGTGAAATATCTAGGAATCACTATATATCTCATGGGGATGGAAATCATGAAACATGTATTCATGAGACATGGTACTGTAGGAGACTGAAAATTGTAACATGAAATCCTCTATGGTAAGGGAATAGAATATTATAATATAGGAATATGACTCATCCTGATTTTACAAAGGGTATTAACTAATATATAATGCTTATTTCATGATTCATACTGATTTTCCATGGTGTAAAAATAATTAATCATTATCCCATACATAATATATTAGGAACAATGAACATGTTTCACAAGGTATGGCATCAATTTAGAGTCATAAAATGAGAATGTTAGGAATATATGTTTAAATGAAAACAAATAGGACTATGGATCCACCTATTTTAATGTCATAGAGATCATACTATAGGGGTAGTTACTGGTTTATTTTCACATATGATTGACCAGAGGGATTCATTAGTTTCCAAGAAGAGCCTTTATTTTCATAAAATACTGACAACATTCTATAAATGATGGGTCGAAAGGACCCTCTACCATGCAAAACATGGAAAACCATACTGTAAAGACCCGTAAAATTCAAGGGAAATTTTTTCTTAATTTTCTTTGGAATTTTACAAGAGAGCGGTTTCAGACGGCACCTGATTCCGAGGCCCGGAGTACCCAGAATCAATTTCCGAAGTTTGGCTCGGGTACGTTCAGTGAACGAACGAGCGGGAATTTCTAACTTTTGATCCGGTGCTCGGAATTGAAATCTGAGGCCACCGATGAACTCGTAGCGCCGGTATACGCATAGGAACTCCTGTTCTGGAGTTGCGTTCATGAGAGTGTTGATAATAAAAATTGTGGATGTTTACTTTGTAATTACACTACAATTTTTATTATTTTACTCTAAGTGATATCTCTTGTTGGAAGTTGGGTAACCACCTAACCTACCATGGGAGGTTATGAGGGTGGTGGGCCCACACGAACCCCACCCCTTCATATCCTCTAAAACCCCCTCAACTCCCACTTAAATTATGTTAACTTAAGATATAAACCTATGACATAAATGAAATGAATTAATGAGGTGGGTTGTGTGTGGTTATTGAATTTCAAACCTTTGAAATTCAAAGAGGTTGGGTTGTGTGAATAAAATAAGAAAGAGTCTTATTTTATTTTGTTAGAATTTTATCTCCTTGAGAGAGTAGGGAGGTCTTCTTCATCTTCTTCAAACTCAACGAAGAACGTGAAGAACGCCGTTCTTCAACGAAGAACTTCTCCGACGAAGAACACGGTCCATCCGCGACGCCGTATCCGCGACGCGACGTACTTCTTCCGCGTCGTCTCTTCCGCGACGGTTTTCTGCGACGAACGCCGTCGACAACGACTCTTCCTCCGACGTCAAAGGAATCGACACCGATATTCCACGACTACGTCAACGTGCGACTATCAAGGTAGGGGTTCTTGAGTTCGTTGTTTTCTTTTTATTTGACTTTCCTCAAGACTTGACGAAGAACGCTCAAGTTCCGACGAAGAACGCCGCTCTGCTCTTCTTCGTCTTCCGTGTCAACGAGAGAGAACACCGCTTCTTCCTCGGACAACCTTCGTCGGCGTACAAGGATTCGCCAACGACGTATCACATCGGACGCACCTCTTCGTCATCGAATTTGACGAACGACGACCGCGACGCCCGACCTCCGCGACGTCGTCTTCCGCAGAACGTAGACAAATCTTCGAACCTTATACCAAGGTAGGGGTTGTTGATTTATTGATTATTTATTCCATTCTTGATCGTGGTTTTTAGCATGTCTAAACGTGAGGCAACTGGATATTCTTTAGTTGTGTTATTATTTAACGTGAGGGGGGGCCGGACCGCATGAACACGGCCGAACCCCCCTCCATCGTTCATGTTGTTTATTCTTGCGGGCGGAATCAAGGTGGCGTGGTGCCGTCGCACCACGCGGATAATTGTACGTTTAACTTACGCGACGCCGTCGCGCGCGCACCATGGAAGAAACAACAAGAACGCGACGCCGTCGCGCCGCGTTGAAAGAATATCGAGGTGCAGCGGAGGGGCGCGGTGCCGTCGCACCGCGCCGGATGACGAATTCCGCGGCCGGTTCCGGGCCGCGGCGATTTGAGAAGACCGGCGGCCGGGCCGCCGGCGTCGGAAGCCGAAGAAGGGACCGGATTTTCTGGTCCCGTGGTAGAAAACCGGCCGGCCAGCTGGCCGGCCAGAAGGCAGTAAACCGAGGAAATTAATTCCTCGGCCGGCTCATAAAACCCCCCTCTTAATGAGGGGGGGGGGGGGCGGTTTCCATGAGGGGGGGCAGGCGGCTCCCCCGTATCCACTTCAAAGCGGGCCCCCATGAGGGGGGCCGTTGATTGACAAAAACGGCGCGGCTTTGCCGCGCCGCCATTTGATGAAGTAGGGGAATTGATCCCCCCGCGTGCCTCCCTCGTGCGGCACCAGGCCGCCGCGGCCGCCGCGCCGCCCCAGGGGGGGTCGGGTCGGGTCGGCCCGGACCCGGACCCCCCCCGTTTCGAACCAGTTCCGGTCTTTTGGACATAACTTGAGCCTACGACCTCCGTTCGACGAACCGTCTGCGTAAACGCGATCCTTGGATCGAGACGGTCATTTTGGTATATCGCACTCAAGGTTTTGGATCACTTTGAGTTCGGCCGGGTTGGTTCGTTCACGAAACCAACCGGGCCTTCGGAGCGGAAACGCTCATATCTTGAGCTACGGATGTCCGATTGACGTGTCGTCAGTCGCGTTGTGTTCCTCTTAGTGAGACGGATCTTTTGGCCTACTCCGCCCGAAGTTTGGACGCAGGTGGAGTACGGTCGGGTTGGTTTTGCCTTAAAAACCAACCGGGGCCCGGGGACGAAAATGCCAATAACTCTCAGACCGGGCGTCCGATCGACGCGCCGTCTGTTGCGTTGAGTTCCTGTTGACGATACGGAACTTTTGGATACATCAACTCTGGTCTTCATGACAGTTGATGTATCAGCCTCTCGGCTCGTGGAGCGGACCCTCCGAACGAGCTTGCTGTGTGCGGGAACCCTAGTGTTGGCTACGACTGTTACTGTGACTGTTACTACGACTGCTACTTCTGCGACGACGACTGTGCAGAGATCCTCAGTGGATTGCGGCGACGACCGTGCAGAGATCCTCCGTGGACTCCGACGACGACCGTGCAGAGATCCTCCGTGGACTCCGACGACGACCGTGCAGAGATCCTCAGTGGACTGCGGCGACGACCGTGCAGAAATCCTCCGTGGACTCCGACGACGACCGTGCAGAGATCCTCAGTGGACTGCGGCGACGACTGTGCAGAGATCCTCCGTGGATTCCGACGACTTCTGCACTCAGCGATCCTACGTGGATCAGTGCTACAGGTCCTGCGTGGGCCCGGTCCTGTGTGGGCCCGATCCTGTGTGGGTCACTGCAAGGTTAGTACCTATCGATCCTTCGTGGGTCCGACGACATAGATGGTTCAGTGATCATCTTTATCGTCATCCGAAGAAGTATATTCGTGTGAGCTGAATCTTCTGTGTTACTCGATAGAGGTAGTGCGTTTGGTTGTAGCGGCAGACCTGCGATACTGGAGACGAGCGTACGGAGTACGGAGACCGTGTAGCCGGCTGAGACCTGAAGACTGCTCGACCGACTCGACTTGGAGTGAGTCGACTAGCCCAGTGGACGGAGCGCCCGGTATTTGGCGGCAGACCCACAGCGGACGGAGCGCCTAGTAGTTGGCAGCAGACCCGCGGTACTCGACTGGAGGAGTACCTCTGAAGGCTAATTGGGTGAGCGCCCGGTATTTGGCAGCAGACCCTCAGCGGACGGAGCGCCCGGTAGTTGGCAGCAGACCCGCGGTACTCGACAGGAGGAGTACTTCAGCAGTCTTAGGTTAGTGAGCAGTACCTCGGAGTCGTGACAGGACCACTGTACACTTCAGAGATGGGGCTCTTCAACAGTTGCGGTTTCGTTAATGAAAATCCTGGTTTGAGCTGAATCCTGTTGCTTTCCTGTGTGGATTGTGTTTTGCAATCCTATGTGGAGAATGTTTTCCTTTCCTGTGTGGAATACGTTTAATTTCTTGTGTGGACTGAGTTGTACTTGGGCTCGGAGGTTTGAGCGTATTTGAAATTGATGACTTAGGTATATGTATGGGCATATACCTAAGCAGTGTCGATTGTTACTTCGTGATTGTACTTTTCTTCGTGGTTTATCCTTTGTGGATTTGAGAGACCTTCAGGGGTCTCGGGGTCCCTACTGAGTAGCTTATACTCACCCCTGCACGGGCTTTGCCCGCACTACGTTGTGTTGGTTGCAGACGACGGACAGCGTTGACCTTAGCTGAGGCTTGCAGAGCGGGACGGTACCCGGAGGTGGACCACCAGGCGGAACGTGCTCGGAGCGGACAGCGGGACCCGTGGAGCAGTGGAGCTATCTGTACCCACCCTTCAGGTGGGATTTCCAGTGGACAGCTCGGTGTAGCGGCTTTACTTTTCAGTTGCTGTTTTCCCTTTCGAGTTGTACTTTACTTTCAGTTTGGGTTTGTATACTGGCCTATTTACTTTTCCGCACTTTCAGTTGTACTCTGCTTTTGTTTAGTGTTTACTTTCCGCTTGCTTCTCTGTGGTGTTTGTTTACTTTACAAAGGCAATGCCTTCCCTTTTTACCGGGATTTACGCCTTGGTGCTAATCGCCAGCCCCTGGCCTATGGAAGGCGGGCTTGGGGTAGTCACGACACGGACCCCGAGGGCGGGTCGTGACAAATTGGTATCAGAGGAGATCGGTTCTACCGCGAACTCTGATCTTTTCTATGTGAAGCAATAATGTTTAGCGTATTGATTGTGGTTATCAGTCCAGGGAGTCCAGTGTTGGTGCGGCGGCCGACGTATCCGTACACCAGGACCCTGACTTCTGATTTCCGACTTAATGCACGAAAACATTGATTGTGTGTGTGTTTCAAAGTTTTCTTTGTGATTTCTTTGTGTCAGCTCACCAGGTATACTGTTTGACCCAGGCGCACCTGTTTCCTTTCAGGATGGCCCCACGACGGCAGCCAGCTAGGGTTCCGAGAGTCGAGTGTGACGACAGCCCACCGAGCGACGAGGCTTTGGTGCAGGGCCCTTTTTCAGCAGTGGCATCGGCGGTAGCACTACCCTCCGAGCCCCCGATGCTTCCAGCAGCAGCCGCTGACGATGCACGTCGCCTCAGCGCACTGCATGAGTTTCAGCTCCAGCGACCGCCCAGGTTTCGCGGGGAGACGGATCCCCAGGCAGCAGAGGACTGGCTGGAGGCAGTGGTACGAGTGTTTAGGCTAGTGAGGACACCAGCAGACCTTATGGTGATCCTCGCTGCGAGCCTACTACACGCAGCAGCAGGACGATGGTGGAGCTTGATGCTCCAGGTGCACGATGAGGCATCTCTACTTTGGACGGACTTTGAGAGCCTCTTCCGCTCGGAGATCGTCCCAGCCACCCTTCGTGCGGTGCGTATCCAGGAGATTCTACAGCTGCGGCAGGGCAGCATGACGGTCGCTCAGTACTCGGTGAGATTTACCGATCTCTCGCGCTACTCGACCGACATGGTACGGGACCCATTCTTCCGGGCCCGTACCTTCGAGCAGGGTTTGAGACACGAGATCAGGGCATCGCTGATCTCCCTCAGCATACCGACTCAGACAGGAGTACTGGAGCGGGCCCTTCTGATTGAGAGCTTCCTTTCTGAGTCTACACCAGCGCAGCGACCCACCGCAGGGCGGCAGATAGCGGAGTCTTCGGCAACAGGTAGCCGACGGATGACTCCGGGTTCCAGGCAGACCAGACCTACCAGTGGCCGACTGCACGACTCAGGCTCAGTTGTACGGGGAAGCCGGGGTGGAGTCAGAGCCAGGCGTTCCGAGAGTGGGCAGTGTTACTCCTGTGGCGAGATTGGTCACATGGCTCGTGACTGTCCGACCCGCCATGCTGATGATCAGAAGTTAAGTGAAGAACCTCCCAGGCAGAGGCAGAGATTCGACCGTGACGGTCCGCAGGGAGGAGGCGGACGAGGCAGAGGAGCTGGACGAGCAGCCGGTGGTGGGCGACGCTTTGAGGCTCTACCACCACCACCACCAGGAGGTCCACCCCGACCACAGGGAGTAGGTGAACAAGCGAGAGCTCAGCTTCAGGAAGCCGAGGCCTTCGATCATGGAGCTCTGGGAGCCGATGGACAGGAGAAGAACTAGTGGATACATCCTTTGTACTTCTGGTTCCTCGTTGCTTTTGTGTAGCGTCATGTATTATGAGCTGCAAAAATGAAAGACGCATACCTTTGTGATATTTTTGTTCCTGTCCTCTTTCGTGATGTTACTAAGAGGTTCTAGTTTTGGCTGTTGACTTGACCCTCACTTGTGAGACATCAACTGGAGGAGACCCAGTTACCACACACTGATGCCGACAGTGTGACTCAACCCGAGGCGAGAGTAACGGTTGAATCTCTTAGTAGTAGCGTCGAGGCCTTACGACGTCATCCTTGGTATGGATTAGTATCATCCATGTTAGGATTGACTGTATTAGGTAACGAATGTGGTTCATCCAGGGGATGAGACCAGATTTCTATTATCGGCAATGATGAAATCTTGCAGCTCTGGTGGGACCGGAGATGGTCCAGGCCACGACAGAGAAGGTCCAGGTCATCCAGGAACGGATGAGGACAACACAGAGCCGGCAGAAGTCATACGCTGATAGGAGGCGAAGGCCACTGGAGTTCGAGGATGGCGACCACGTCTTCTTGCGGGTCTCACCTCGACGTGGTATTCGGAGTTTTGGCTGGGGCGGCAAGTTATCTCCGCGCTTCATCGGACCCTTCCAGGTCCTCAGCAGGGTTGGTGAGGTGGCTTATCACCTGGCTCTACCACCTCAGTTGCACCGGGTGCACGACGTCTTCCACGTGTCTCAGCTGAGGAGATACGTGCACGACCCGACGCACATCGTTGACGATGGGGCGACTTTTACGGAGGCCCCGGTGGAGATAGAGGATCGACAGGAGCGGGTCCTGCATGGGCGATCGATTCCTCTTGTGCACATCAGATGGCAGCACGGGAATCTCCAGGAGAGCACATGGGAGCCGGAGGCTCAGATGCGTGCTCAGTACCCTCTTTTGTTTCCCTTGTTTTTGATGTATCTTTACCGGGACGTAAAGCCCTGAGGTGGGAGTAATGTAAAGTCCCGTAAAATTCAAGGGAAATTTTTTCTTAATTTTCTTTGGAATTTTACAAGAGAGTGGTTTCAGACGGCACCTGATTCCGAGGCCCGGAGTACTCGGAATCAATTTCCGAAGTTTGGCTCGGGTACGTTCAGTGAACGAACGAGCGGGAATTTCTAACTTTTGATCCGGTGCTCGGAATTGAAATCCGAGGGCACCGATGAACTCGTAGCGCTGGTATACGCTTAGGAACTCCTGTTCTGGAGTTGCGTTCATGAGAGTGTTGATAATAAAAATTGTGGATGTTTACTTTGTAATTACACTACAATTTTTATTATTTTACTCTAAGTGATATCTCTTGTTGGAAGTTGGGTAACCACCTAACCTCCCATGGGAGGTTATGAGGGTGGTGGGGCCCACACGAACCCCACCCCTTCATATCCTCTAAAACCCCCTCAACTCCCACTTAAATTATGTTAACTTAAGTTATAATCCTATGAATTAAATGAAATGAATTAATGAGGTGAGTCGTGTGTGGTTATTGAATTTCAAACCTTTGAAATTCAAAGAGGTTGGGTTGTGTGAATAAAATAAGAAAGAGTCTTATTTTATTTTGTTAGAATTTTATCTCCTTGAGAGAGTAGGGAGGTCTTCTTCATCTTCTTCAAACTCAACGAAGAACGTGAAGAACGCCGTACTTCAACGAAGAACTTCTCCGACGAAGAACACGGTCCATCCGCGACGCCGTATCCGCGACGCGACGTACTTCTTCCGCGTCGTCTCTTCCGCGACGGTTTTCCGCGACGAACGCCATCGACAATGACTCTTCCTCCGATGTCAAAGGAATCGACACCGATATTCCACGACTACGTCAACGTGCGACTATCAAGGTAGGGGTTCTTGAGTTCGTTGTTTTCTTTTTATTTGACTTTCCTCAAGACTTGACGAAGAACGCTCAAGTTCCGACGAAGAACGCCGCTCCGCTCTTCTTCGTCTTCCATGTCAACGAGAGAGAACACCGCTTCTTCCTCGGACAACCTTCGTCGGCGTACAAGGATTCGCCAACGACGTATCACATCGGACGCACCTCTTCGTCATTGAAATTTGACGAACGACGACCGCGATGCCCGACCTCCGCGACGTCGTCTTCCGCGGAACGTAGACAAATCTTCGAACCTTATACCAAGGTAGGGGTTGTTGATTTATTGATTATTTATTCCATTCTTGATCTTGGTTTTTAGCATGTCTAAACGTGAGGCAACTGGATATTCTTTAGTTGTGTTATTATTTAACGTGAGGGGGGGCCGGACCGCATGAACACGGCCGAACCCCCCTCCATCGTTCATGTTGTTTATTCTTGCGGGCGGAAGCAAGGTGGCGTGGTGCCGTTGCACCACGCGGATAATTGTACGTTTAACTTACGCGACGCCGTCGCGCGCGCACCATGGAAGAAACAACAAGAACGCGACGCCATCGCGCCGCGTTGAAAGAATATCGAGGTGCGGCGGAGGGGCGCGGTGCCGTCACACCGCGCCGGATGACGAATTCTGCGGCCGGTTCCGGGCCGCGGCGATTTGAGAAGACCGGCGGTCGGGCCGCCGGCGTCGGAAGCCGAAGAAGGGACCGGATTTTCCGGTCCCGTTGTAGAAAACCGGCCGGCCAGCTGGCCGGCCGGAAGGCAGTAAACCGGGGAAATTAATTCCCTGGCCAGCTCATAAAAACCCCCCTCTTAATGAGGGGGGGCGGTTTCCACGAGGGGGGGCAGGCGGCTCCCCCAGATCCACTTCAAAGCGGGCCCCCAGGAGGGGGGCCGTTGATTGACAAAAACGGCACGGGTTTGTCGCGCCGCCATTTGAAGAAGCGGGGGAATTGATCCCCCCGCGTGCCGCCCTCGTGCGGCGCCAGGCCGCCGGGCCGCCCCAGGGGGGGGTCGGGCCGGGTCGGCCCGGACCCGGACCCCCCTGTTTCGAACCAGTTCCGGTCTTTTGGCCATAACTTGAGCCTACGACCTCCGTTCGACAAACCGTCTGCGTAAACGCGATCCTTGGATCGAGACGGTCATTTTGGTATATCGCACTCAAGGTTTTGGATCACTTTGAGTTCGGCCGGGTTGGTTCGTTCACGAAACCAACCGGGCCTTCGGAGCGGAAACGCTCATATCTTGAGCTACGGATGTCCGATTGACGTGTCGTCAGTCGCGTTGTGTTCCTCTTAGTGAGACGGATCTTTTGGCCTACTCCGCCCGAAGTTTGGACGCAGGTGGAGTACGGTCGGGTTGGTTTTGCCTTAAAAACCAACCGGGGCCCGGGGACGAAAATGCCAATAACTCTCAGACCGGGCGTCCGATCGACGCGCCGTCTGTTGCGTTGAGTTCCTGTTGACGATACGGAACTTTTGGATACATCAACTCTGGTCTTCATGACAGTTGATGTATCAGCCTCTCGGCTCGTGGAGCGGACCCTCCGAACGAGCTTGCTGTGTGCGGGAACCCTAGTGTTGGCTACGACTGTTACTGTGACTGTTACTACGACTGCTACTTCTGCGACGACGACTGTGCAGAGATCCTCAGTGGATTGCGGCGACGACCGTGCAGAGATCCTCCGTGGACTCCGACGACGACCGTGCAGAGATCCTCCGTGGACTCCGACGACGACTGTGCAGAGATCCTCAGTGGACTGCGGCGACGACCGTGCAGAGATCCTCCGTGGACTCCGACGACGACCGTGCAGAGATCCTCAGTGGACTGCGGCGACGACTGTGCATAGATCCTCTGTGGACTCCGACGACTTCTGCACTCAGCGATCCTACATGGATCAGTGCTACAGGTCCTTCGTGGGCCCGGTCCTGTGTGGGCCCGATCCTGTGTGGGTCACTGCAAGGTTAATACCTATCGATCCTTCGTGGGTCTGACGACATAGATGGTTCAGTGATCATCTTTATCGTCATCCGAAGAAGTATATTCGTGTGAGATGAATCTTCTGTGTTACTCGATAGAGGTAGTGCGTTTGGTTGTAGCGGCAGACCTGCGATACTGGAGACGAGCGTACGGAGTACGAAGACCGTGTAGCCGGCTGAGACCTGAAGACTGCTCGACCGACTCGACTTGGAGTGAGTCGACTAGCCCAGTGGACGGAGCGCCCGGTATTTGGCGGCAGACCCACGGCGGACGGAGCGCCTAGTAGTTGGCAGCAGACCCACGGTACTCAACTAGAGTAGTACCTCTGAAGGCTAATTGGGTGAGCGCCCGGTATTTGGCAGCAGACCCTCAGCGGACGGAAAGCCCGGTAGTTGGCAGCAGACCCGCAGTACTCGACAGGAGGAGTACTTCAGCAGTCTTAGGTTAGTGAGCAGTACCTCGGAGTCGTGACAGGACCACTGTACACTTCAGAGATGGGGCTCTTCAACAGTTGCGGTTTCGTTAATGAAAATCCTGGTTTGAGCTGAAACCTGTTGCTTTCCTGTGTGGATTGTGTTTTGCAATCCTATGTGGATTATGTTTTTCTTTCCTGTGCGGAATATGTTTACTTTCCTGTGTGGACTGAGTTGTACATGGGCTCGGAGGTTTGAGCGTATTTGAAATTGATGACTTAGGTATATGTATGGGCATATACCTAAGCAGCGTCGATTGTTACTTCGTGATTGTACTTTTCTTCGTGGTTTATCCTTTGTGGATTTGAGAGACCTTCAGGGGTCTCGGGGTCCCTACTGAGTAGCTTATACTCACCCATGCACGGGCTTTGCCCGCACTACGTTGTGTTGGTTGCAGACGACGGACATCGTTGACCTTAGCTGAGGCTTGCAGAGCGGGACGGTACCCGGAGGTGGACCACCAGGCGGAACGTGCTCGGAGCGGACGGCGGGACCTGTGGAGCAGTGGAGCTATCTGTACCCACCATTCAGGTGGGATTTCCAGTGGACAGCTCGGTGTAGCGGCTTTACTTTTCAGTTGCTGTTTTCCCTTTCGAGTTGTACTTTACTTTCAGTTTGGGTTTGTATACTAGCCTATTTACTTTTCCGCACTTTCAGTTGTACTCTGATTTTGTTTAGTGTTTACTTTCCGCTTGCTTCTCTGTGGTGTTTGTTTACTTTACAAAGGCAATGCCTTCCCTTTTTACCGGGATTTATGCCTTGGTGCTAGTCGCCAGCCCCTGGCCTATGGAAGGCGGGCTTGGGGTAGTCACGGCACGGACCCCGAGGGCGGGTCGTGACACATACCTTAGGATGACATCACGAAATTGGGAAAAGAATGGTCCCATAGTGAGTCAAGAAAGGGTGATGGGATTATATTGAAATATCTAGGTGTCACTAAGGATCCCATAAACATTTTAATCAAGAAAAATGGAGTTCTATAACGTTGTGTCATAGGAGACCGATTATGGAATATGGATACCCTCTAAAATGACGATATTTAATCTTTTAATACCATGGAATGAGGAACAATGATTTTATTTGGGGTAAGTATAATGTTTGACATTGTGTTCTGTTGATATTAGTGTATATTAATCCCATGTTTTTCATTTGTTTCACCTCGGTTTTGAATGGGATAAATCCTGAACCATTATAAGGAATCACTATTTTTTCCATGGGGTAAGATCTTTATTTATCATCATGTATTAAGGATGTCAGCAGGGCTTGTACATATAGATACCCATTACTTTCATCCTCATATCATTTTATGAGGAAATCATGTCCCATTTATGTGTCAAGGGGGATGAATAGGTATTATTCTGAAAAAGGAAGTCCATTGGAGAATTTCATGCCCATAGCACCATAGGTAATGTATGGTTTTGTGGTTAATATATGGATTTTATTGGAGACATAATGTCTAGTAATCACTATGTATCCAGTTATGATGGGAATCAATACGCACATAGTTCTATAAGATTGTGGAGTCATAGGATTTCTAAAAAATGGAGACGAAAAAATCTATGTGAATGTGGTGTGAAGGAACATATTTTTGTGTCATAAAGCATAGAGTAGTGAAATTAGTTTAATGTTTTAGGGCTTAGAACCATTGAAAATAGATTATGGTTATAGTTAATATACAATTAAGTGTGGATCTTTTAGGATGTTTGGGTGGAATAATAGTTAAAAATAGACATGAATGGATCCAATGAGTCTCTATATCACATTAATCGATCCTTGATCGGATAGAACACAGTTTATGGTAATACTGTAATAACCCCAAACCCAGTATCCAAGATCTGTTGGTTCCTTTATCACATTATCATAATATAAATTGAAAAACATCTCAAAGGAATAATGAATTTAGTTGTTTGGAACACTAGATAAACATATGAATCATACATTGCTGTTGAAAATATAAAATAAAAAGTAATGAATGTTATGAGAACACCATTGTCCTATAATCTTAACCCTTCATATAAATAATAACAATCATCATGGGATTTTAGAAAAAATAAAACATAAGAAATTAGTGAGTTCATATTCTCATTAAGAGTATGTATAAAAAATATGCAATCATAAATAAGAATAAACAGTTTAGGAATGGAAAATAATTAAAAACACATGCATTTTAGACAACAACTTGATCAAGAAACGAAATAATATTGCATGAATAAATTTTGATAAAATAATCCCATATAAAATAATAAGATTCCTTTTAAAGATTTACATTAATATTAGAAAATATATAAATAATAATTTGGAAATTAATAACTTTTTCCATAATGATTGACATCTACAAAATACCGTCGAGGTCTAATCCAAGACATCTGATAATAAATGGGTAAGGCCTCAACGAAAACCCAATCTAGTTTTTATAATGAAAACTATCGATTCATCAAGGGGATATAGTGGGCCCCAACCATTACTTAATATGTCCAATTCATTCCTCACATGAATAAATAATACAATTGAATCATCATACCTAAAAAATCAATAAATGTTTATATTGAATGAACTAGTGTTATATAATATCAATAAATCACATGTCAAACTGGTCATAAACCATCTAAAGAAATATTATTAATTTTATAATAATTAATATAATATTTGAAACTAGTTTTTTACATATATGAAAATACAGTAAATATATTATTGGAATATTTCAGGAGTAAAATACCCACTTTTTCTTGAAAATTATCTTTAAAATAGAAAAATAACGCACATAATAAATAAATAATTTTATTTGAAAATAACATTATACATCTTTAAAGGATAATTTATATCATTAAGTAATCATGAAAGATGAAAAATATGTTCATGTTGTATAAGTTCAAAAACATTCCTTCCAAATTTTTGTCAGGAAATTCATAAAATACCCAGTTTAGAAAAAAAATATTCCATTCAAATGAAGTTTAAAAATAGTAAAACATTTGTATAAATTATTTTAATTAATTTTTGAGAAAAAGTATTTATTTTTTTCAAACACATGCACCTTGATGAGAAAATTTCCCCAAATGAGACATAAACAAAATCAATCCTTAATAATGATGGGACTGTGATATAAAACCTTATCCATTTGTAATCTTTCTAATCATATGCCTCATGAAAGAATAAAATTTAAAAAATATTTTCGTATAATGAAAAAATATTCACAATATAACATGTACATGGGCTGTTATATACACCATACAATATAATTTAGGTGCAAGACATGAAACTATTACTCAATGAATGGAAATTGAGATGAAGTTTTTTATAAAGATCATATAATTAAATTGATAATTAATCAAATGAATAAATTATTTGTGTCCACTATAAATTAACATAAATAAGTGGAAAAATAAAACAATTTAATAAAAATTTATTAAACACATATTCTTAGTGTTACATAATCAATGTAGTAGGATTTTATCAGAACAAATGTAAATTGAGTTAAGAAATCTCTTACCTCACAGTTCCCTTTATTTTTTTTATAAGACTAAATTATAATGGTTTAAATAATGTTAATAATTTATTATAAATTTATATTTATATTTATAACACCTTATATTGTCCTTTTATAACATCTTACCACCTTTTCATTACAAATATTTTATTTATTTGTTTTTTTTTGATTTTATTCTTTTTATGGTTTCATGGTTGATTCACTAGTATAATTATGGATGTTCTTATAAAATATAAATAAAAAACCAAAATTTATATTAAATGTTATTCAAGAAATTACAGATGTAAAATTGGACTACATATTATTTTTCATTCTTATACGAGGATGATTCATTTGAAAAGGTAGTGGAAAATGTTTAATTTATTTCAGCGGTTTCTTTGACCACCATGAACTAGTTTCATTTTATTTAATATTATGTATATATATTACATAAAAAACATTAAATAGGTTATAATATACCTATAATAATATTACTTAACTATAATAACACTTTTATGACCATCTTTGAAGGTTGTAATGGAAAAAAAACAAAATCCTTGTCGGCAGAGATAGTTAACCACCAAAATTTGGACAACTGTTTTGTTTCTTTGAATCAGTGATGATAAGAAAAGGAATATAAATAAGATATTCCATTATAAATTCAATATTATATTATATACATTATATTTTATTTTTTATTCTTTTATATATGAATGAGTTGTGGAGGAGGTAGAATAAGAATGCAAATTAAGAGCGGTGGTTTGAGAATGTTACCTCTAGAATATCACATCCTTGAAGGACCCCTTCAAGAACATGCAATTTTTATTTGGGTTATACAAGAATGAAATAAACGAGGGTAGAGTGGGGATGTGGTAGGTTTTAAAGTATTTTAATATATTCATGTATTTTAGGCATAAGAGGGTTCTATGTGGTGGTATTTGTAATTGAGGAGGGGTGTTTTATGTGAGTAAATAAGGAATGTTTTATATTCAAATAAAAACACATTTGGGTGGCCTTAAATTAAATGAATTTGATGGATAATTAATTATGTATAACTTTTTTAGTATTTATAAACACGCCAACTAATAATTTAATGTTATTGTGTTTAGGTGTTTTATGCTTTTACATTTTCAAATTTACCTGCTATATTATTTTACATATACTGCGGTACATAGTTTTTTATATGAATATAAATTTTTCATTACCAAAAATTAAAATAAACTTATTAACTAATTTGGGCCTCCATATTTAATATTTTATATCCATATTAATTCATTAAATTTATAATAGTGAAAAAATTAAATTCTAAATATGTGACATGTTTAAATCATAAAAGTTTTTTTCAAGGTTAAAATCATGGTTTTCAAAATTTATAAGAATGAGTTTCTAAATGTAACACCTTATGTATCATTTCAATAAATAAATATATTTTGATCATGAATATTGTTTAATAAATTAAAAATAATTATTATATAAAAATTATTTCATAATATTTATGGTATTTTTTAAAAACAATATTTTCATTTTTAAATCAAATATAATCATTTAAAAAAATTCCAAAAAAATTTAACTTAATTTACTTTTTTTGTTTTGAGTCAAAAATTTAATTTTATTTACTCAAATAAATTTTCTAAAATTCTCAAAAAATATTTTTATTTATTTTATTATATATTTCAATAGAAATAACTTTTTGAAGAAAACAAGTGTTTAAAGAATAAAATGACTTTAGTAAAAATTATATCTTCATTTCTTAAGAATAAATAAATTTTAATTGAATATGAAAATCATATTTATTTTATAATATAGTTAATATTATTCAGACCAAGTAATTTAATATCTATTTTGTTATGGTCATGTTAAAATAATAATATTTTTGAGTCCTTTGAAGATTTGTGTTTTGTGAAACATAAGCTATGAATAATATTTTTTAGAGTAATTTTGGGTGTTACACATACATTAATAACCAAGGAAAATAGAATATTTGTAATTATTGGATTAAGGGAAAACTGTTTAAATTCATAATGTTTGTTTAGGGGTGTGTCCTTATTTCAAGGGTATTTTCATGATAGGGAAGTGGTAAAACCCAATGTGAATAGAGGGAAATCAATACCATTTACTATACAAGTTCAAGGAAAAAAACAACACATAGTTTAAATTTTAAATTCTTAGACCATAATTATTATGGAAAATGGTTTAATGTCAAGATTATTGGACTAGGGTAATATTGATCTCAAGGGTATCATTGTGTCATAGAAGTGGTAATAACCGATGATAAAAAGACAACATGTCTCATGTACAACATGAATATCATGAAAGGAAATGAATATCAATTAACATCATGATTCTTAGACCATAAATTGGGAGAGGTATTAAGGGATTAATTTTTTGGTTGGGTATGAATATATAATGTATGAGCATCACTACATATCACATTCAGATGAGAATCATGCCAGGTGTAGTTCAGGAACATGGAATAGAAGGAGACCAATGCCAATAATGTAAGAAATCATCTCTGATGTGGGTATCATGTTTTCATGACATGGGGTAAGGCTATTGGTTAGTGTCACTATTTGAGGGTGATTATTTCTATTCATCTCATATCATAAAACGCATCCAAATTTTATACTAAGAAATTTTTTTAACCATACCCTAAATATTGCTTGAGGCATACCAGTTTTATACTAGGTAAAATGGTCTCTCATTAAGCGGTATTCCAGTAGTATATGGGTTATGTTCATAGTTTAATGTGGTTCTATAAATATTTATATCCATATAATTTAAATTCCTACAACGTTTAATATGGTTTTTACTAGTTTAATATCATTAAAATTGGATTGTAAGGACTAAAAATAGTTTAGCATCATAATTCATGGACCGATTGAAAATATTTTAATGTATTACTATCTCAACCATTGAAAACGTTTATGGTAATTATACATAGACCATAGGGTGGATATTAATATAATATTATAAAGCTAAGACTAATGGAAATTAGTTTAATGTTTAATTACCTAGACTATGGGGTTTCTTTTAGGTTATGGTGATAAATCTTGGACTTACGGTGGCCCTCATGTGAATTGATTCTTGGGAAATGTGGAATTTGTGGTAGGTGTGATACACTCTCCATACATAGTGTTCAAATAGTATAAACCATTGGAATAGACCTTATGAAATATATGTGTTCTTTCCGACTTTAGATCCATTATTGGTGGCGTCTTTCTTGGTATCTTTGATGTTTTGAGAGACAATACTATAATACATTTGAGGAAGGAGTGAAGGTGAACCTTGTTGATGAACACTCTATCGATAATATTTTTTTCTCTCTAGATTTTGTAAGCCCCTGATCCTATTATAATTGAGTGAATCAAACATAGACAGATTGACATATGTCATTCTATCAGGCTACTATTGCTCATAGATAGCCATCCAGAGAAATGAAAATTGAACCTGGATCAAAATGTCTTCCCTTGTTCCATAAACAAGAGAGTATGGGTGCACATGGGTGAAATTCCATGTTGTCTTCCAATATTCTCTAAGGGTGTTGGTGATCTTGACTATAAAACACATCTTATAATGGACCACCATCTTCTATAGTATGTTGGAGATGGTCTTTTTTAATGCCTCAATATATCAATTATTATACACATGGTTTAAATAAGTATGGTTATAACATATATTTTACAAGTCATACAACATCATTAGCTTTGTAGATAAGAATTTTGTTCAATTTTTGGTGACAATAGTGTGAGGATCTCATAATTTATCGACGATATGGGATCTCATGAACTCAATCATTGATCTAGAATTGAATTATTTGAGGGGAATCACTTCATCCCCTTTGAAGAAGATATCTATTGTGGTCAGGATGAACCTTCACTAGTGAGGTATCATGGTAATTTATATTCCCATGAAATCGAGCCCCCATACTATAATGGGAAACAAATACATTGTGGTGTGGATAATATCATGTCATCAATTTAAAAAATATGTATTTCAATTGACATTCAAGACATATCTTGAAAAAATAGATGCAGTCATGAACTACCCTACACACCAATAGATTATCTCATTCTTGGTTTTTTATGTTAGATGAATTCCACAATGAAGATAAATCCTGAATGGAGAAGTCTAATTACGAATTTTTATACTATAGGGTACCTGAGGGCCCTCCTATAGATGTAATGGAATCCAATTAGATTACCAACTTCTTTTCATCATCCTCCAAAATGAAGGGAGCAATGACCCTATGGTGTTCCATATAAATTGTTAGGTCATCTTGGTTATGATTTTCATGATACGTGGCTAAACATGAAAAGGTTTTGGCTCACCTATTCTGAAACCGAGGTATATGAGTAACTTCCATTTTTTTGGGAAACTGAGCCATCAACAAATGGGTGTTCTTTAGTATGGGAAAGAGAACTTTCATTCTAATTATGTAGTCATAATTTACTATTTTGATGGATAAATCAGAGTCTCCCTTTATATTCCAGTAGAGGATATCAATCTCTAGGGATAGCTCGAGACCATTGATAAGTGAGTGATACTCTTCCATGATTTTGGTGAATCCATTTAAAAATATTAATGAGTATGATGGGATGAATTTTTCCGGGTTGAAGATGATGATCCCCATGACTACTATTTTGATCTTGGTATTATTAGTCCTTATACCATTTGGGATCTGGGAGGAACCATCGAAATGTATTACCCAAATTACAAGACTTGATTCAATGATAGTATAGCCTCATACTGGAAATCAATATCCAATGTAAATACTTTATTTTCCTAATGGGTGTCCTAGAAATCATCAAGTGCCTAGCCTTTGATGTACTATTTGTGAGGAATATGATATTCAACTACAAGATGATCAATGACCAGCGCACCAACCATCCCCTTAGCATAGGGAAAAATAGAATATACTTTAGTGGTTCCACTATAGACAACATATGTATCTCATGATGTTATATATAATGTCTCTGGTTTGAACTACATAAACTAGTGTGATCAAAATCTTATCTGTAGTTTAGTATCTAGTATCAATGTCAAGGAGCATGTGACTGATATAGTAAAAAAATATTTATGTAACTTCATTGTTTTTCTTTGTTAATAAAGTAACTAAGGGGCCATTCTAGGGTAATCATATAGAGGGATATAGGCTTTCAAGAAATTGGAATCATCAGAAACAAAGGCTACTGAAGATAGTGTATGACTTCTTCAAACACTGTCTTTCACTCCTCATTCCACTTGTATATGGTGCCATTATTTATCGGCCTCAAGAAGATATTACACTTGCAGGACAAACTTTCTATAAATTTTAATATGTAGGATGTTTGGACTTTGATTCCTCACAACAGTTGATGATTTATCATGGGATTAATTTTTTATGGACTTAAAATTATTTGGGTTAATCTCAATGACTATGTATCTAACAGTGAAGTTGAGAAAATTCACATAGGATACAAAACAATTATGCTAAAAGGTGTTCATCATCAAGTACTAGTAATAGATTAAGTCAAATGATTTTTAAATTCATTGAGATGGTACTCATTATAGGGAGATTTAACACTAAGTTTTCTATATATCATTTCACATATTTCACAAGGATGTTCTTGAAAATGTGGGGTATGTATCCCTAATACGTGGATCCCACGTTATTTTTTCCAAAACATATCACTAGATAGAAGAATTGCACTTACAGTTCTATGAAGGTAGTGGAATCTTAATCATCTAGGTCCATCCAAATCACATTTTTTGGTGTATTTATACATGAAGGATAGGGACTAAAATCACATATTAGCATCAATCTAAATCTCTATCACTAGAAGTGGAAAATCATCCATTAGAAAAGGGTGATTGAGGTATAATAAGTGGATAAAGATTTGTTCTTTCCATTTCTCTTCTAGAATTGGATTATTTTGTCCATCTATTTGTTGTAACAGACTTCCCTAATGAATTTGGATTTGATAATATTTTCAACATCTACCTTAACCATGGCACCGTGAGAGGGGTTCATCTTTCTCGGATATTTCTTGAACACATGATGACCTACAAAGAGGCCAATATGGTGGAAGGTTAGTTGAGGGTTTAGTCTTATAATATCATCATAGATCTAGGAAATTTCCTCATTGTTCTATTTCAAGAGGTATATATAGGTTGCTTAATCCTCCAAAGGAATTTCTACACAGATTATTGTTGACCAAGTATTTTCCTTCGTAATGAGTTGAACCTTAGTCAAATAATTAACAGTGGTGGATACACACACATTAAATATAGAAAGGGAGTCTTCCAATCCAATTCATTATCTAATACATGAGAATTTGTTGGATTATGAGGGTCTTATGGGTATGTTAGTTTAGGGGAATTATTGGTTCTTGTATTGGAAGACACAAAGTTATCTCTATAGGGTTCCCTCTCTACTGAAAGTGTGGTGATATAAGTGGTAGATCCAATTCCATCCATCCTCCAACCAAGAGGTCCATACATGTTGTCTAAGAAATGTTGGTAAGTGGAATTTCATATAGTCAACCTTTATCTGTTAAACAAATGAGACTTCCATTGATCTCCTCTTAATGAAAAAACATCTCAATGATTCCTATGATTTGGGTATTCTGGTATCAAATAGGTTTTTCCTATGTGATAGTATTTAGTAATATTTGTTCACTCTATGTTCATTGATATTCTAAAACCCATTTCTATTAAGAAAACAAAAAAATGTTTGTGGTCGAGATTTGTAGCCTCTAATTGATGAATTGGGAGATCAAATGCATCATCCATGTTTTCCCATTGGTTGAGCACAGTAGCCCTAATATAACTAAGATAATTAATGTGATCATTCCATTCAGTCTTAACATAGTTCACCTCTCTCTTATAATAGTCAGAATCTAGATAGATGCCATACAAGAGTCAAATTGTGTTTCATTACCCTATGATACCCATAATTAACCATTAAGGGAGTACATGAGGAACATGATATGAAATTATTTAACTACTATGTGTAAATTAAGAAAGGTTCTACCTCACGGAATTTTTTAGGCATTATCCTACCAAACTACCATGAATTTAGTTCTCAATATAAATCCACCAAAATTGTTCTTTTACTGAACCTATCCACATGGTTTATACTCTTCCATATTATAACCCTAAATTGGCATGTTGGAGGAAGTCATATCTTTTTTGATTAGTCCCAACATGTAGAGCATTTGGGTCGCGATGAGGATTATCCCATACCTAGTGTCCACTAGGTTGTAGTGGAAATCAATTAAATTAAAACGACTATTTATATACATCATTTGCATGTTACCTTATGTTAGTGTTCCCTCATATCCCCCAGAGAACTATATAATGGAATGTACTTCCTTTTTATTATCCACCTATGCATAACAGGACTTTGAGGAAGATAACCCTTTTTCAAAATGGAGTGGTAATTTCAAGGAATCAGCAAGGGCTCGAGAATATTTTTTTTATATGTAGTGATCCCTGAGGATCTAAATCCATGTTGGTATTCTGAATAGGATCTTCAAAAAATTATACTTCACTGTGAAGGGAATAGTTTTCTCCACATAGTATCTCTCCTTGTAAAGGGGAACAATAGATTCTACTAGATAAAGAATTGTCATCTTACTAGGGGTAGAAATATTTTTGTATATAACTAGATGTAATGCTTTGAAAAAATTGTTATTCATATTTTCATTGGATATTTTTGGGATTTGGATATATGTGGATGACCCTGTCATAGTCATGGATTAGATGTCTGGTTAAAAAAATGTTCAACTGTATGGTTTGTTGTAGAGGAATACCTAGTAGAGTATAGTGAGATGGTTGTGTCTGTGGGACTCTATAAAAAACGTTCAATTTGGTCTTAGTCTCATGCGTGGCCCAGTTTGACGCACTATCCTAATAATTTTGGTAGCTTGAATTTCCCTGACATGTCCGTTAATGACATCGCCTGAAGGTGCCCAAGGGTTTTTCAAGGTATGCATCTCTTTTGATGAACATGAATAGGTCCACTAGCTTAAAAAAGTCATTAGTGAATACTCCAACTCATCACCAATGGAATAGTCTTAAATGAGATGTACCTTGGGTGAAAATCCTATCATAGGAGGTTGGAAATCATAGAGGGTGCATGAAGGATTTGGGACCAGTGGGTGAATTGGATATCCCTTATTTCATTAGGGACAATTCTTCTATGAAATTGAATGAAGAAACTCAGATAGAGTGGTAGTGGATGGATGGGGTGCATCAACCATATGCGGTTTGGGGTTTTGGGAACATGAATAAATGATACGACGAGCATAAGGGACTGCCTTACGATACAACTAGTCATAATTGTTCTACATCATGTTGATAGAATCCAACTTCCGTTCAAAATAATAGTCATTGTCTCTATCAGAGTTGGTTCAGACATGAATCTACTACACTAGGATGTCACATAACTTGATCGATCCTTGATTAACAAGGTATTTGAGATAATAATTAAACACATATCTTTTTTTGATGGTGTTTCCACAGATTCTGGGGTATGTGAAATAGTTGGAGTGGCTAGTGAATCTAGCATCCTAGGGTGTTTTTCATTTTATAAATTTTATAAATCCCTTATTCAGATAAAATATGAAGTATCCCAATACCTTTTACTTTATAAAGGATTATATTTGGTTTCTTCTTTTTGGGAAAGGTACTCTTGGATCTTGGTCATGATGGGGTATTAGAGCCATATTCTCTCATTTAGGCGGCAATGCTTGTCCAGAAAGTTCCTAAATGCTATGTACTAGGTGAGATTGTGTTTGGTAGGGCTAAAATACTCATCAAGTAAATTCCATTAAAGGATCCAATAACTCCACCATATTTGGGACCTTTACATGCATGGTGGTGGATGTCTCTGCTTTTGTTGGCCTCATCGCGTGATCTAGAAGGGGGAATCAATATAGCTATTCTTGGTCAAGGTGAAAAGATTCCTCCCGATGATGATCCTTTTCAAATAGATCTCATAATCCACTATGGTAGTTCTGGGTGATGGGGGTAGGGACCAGTTCATTCTTCATGTTCCCTGTGAACATATTGATAAGTTTTTTTAGGTTAGAGGCATGTCAAATGAATACATTATCCAATTCCATTGAATGAAAAAGCCATTGACTCACTCATAAATCCTTTTTCAATTAAATAGGATTGTAAAACTTTTCATGCATGTGGTTGAGCTGAACTCATACATGAACTATCTAGGAAGGTCATCCCAACCGGAAATGGAAAATATGGGAAGCTGGTTGTACTAGATGAGTGTAGTTCAATCCAATGCTTGGAAGAAATATCAGAGTTTGGCAGTCTTCTATTGTTCTTAGTTCCCCAAAATAGATTTAATCCTTTATATAAATTAGAATATGTAATCAGATGGGTCACCCATCCTGCTGAACAGGGTGAAGATGGGATTTGAAAACTTTGGGGTTGATCGAATGTTGTCCACCCACACCGAGTATATATTAACATCATGTGGGATCTCCACCTATAATGTTTATAGGGCCTCAAGGTAGGGAGTGATATTAGATATCAAGTTGTATTGGTGATGGTATTTATCTATAAATGTATTTATATGCTCATCAAATTTTGGATTGGGATCGCCACCATAAGGGGATCCTGGCCTGGCTCTTGGGGAGAATAATCACACTAGTTGGAAAATATTGGAGAATCATATATTATCATATTAAAAAATCCTCGGGATTTTTATCTGACCAATTGTGTGGGCCCACCATGATAGAACTGGGTTATATGGATGATAATGACTTTTCCCCCCAATAAGGGAGATGGAATATCCTATGGGATTGCCATAATTTGGGAACCTCTCAACAATTCATTTTACATTGATACTTTATCACTCCTAGAACTATTGTAGAAGGGAAGATATAGTGGGATCTATATCTGATTTCAGTGAAACCTTAAGTGGATCCAAGGGATTGAGGTTCCCCTTTCCCTTGATAAGATCTTGACGGGTAGGTAACAATTCCTCATTGGTGGTATCTTTAGGCCATGTGCCTACCTATATTGATGAGTGAGGACACTCATTGGAGGGTCTTCATAGTATTTCATTACCCACTACGAATGATACTTCATTTCATGAAATAGATTGATTCTACTACTCCTACTATCATTGATCAACTTGTTTAAAATGATATTATCCATGGATGTAGCCATAGGGTATCCTTTTTCATTAGTGGATATGTCGTCTCCTGCAAGATACGGTTGGAGTGGATGGAAATATATTGTCCCCAACTTCTAATTTGTATGTGCGAAGATGTTTCTTCCATAACATGTCATAGAACTTTGAGGAACCTGTTTTAGGATATATATGTCTCTGGAAGAACCATATGAAGCGGGGTGTTGATAAATTTTGAGTGTCGTGATCTCGAAACTCCTACACTCTAGCTATATGGAGTTAAGAATATCTAAAGTTCATGCATTAAAAAACTAATAATCATGGAGGGAGTGAAACATCTCTTAGATAATTTGGAAGAATCACACTACATGGTCCACTAAGATGAGATTTGAGATGTCAATTTTTATATTTTTAGGAGGACATGACACTATTGATAGTTGTTGGCTGGACATAACGTCTCATATTCCCTATTTCTTAGAGGATGGGTTTTGTGATTGATTGGATAAGTCCCTAATTAGAGCAGTCGATGATAAGGGTGGCAGCACCAATGTAGGAAATATATTTTACTAGTTTACTAAGACAGTAGTTAGTGTGCTAATAAAATGTCCAATGCATTCTATATCGTCTCTCGGGGGAGGCTCCAACCACTTCATCACATTCCTGTAGGATAGAGTGTTTACCAATGCCATATGAATGTGGTTAGAAATTTCCATACGTGGCTCAATAGAATACTCACCATCTGAAGTCACCATCCTAGTCCATAAAATATTGAAAAAATATAGTGTGAAGGTGGATAGGAGGGAAACTAGAAGCATCAAAGAGAGGTTCACTGTGAGCCTTATAAGGGAGAACGAATATCCTAGACCTATAAGAACCTACTGAGGGGTATGGGGATCCTATGGACCTCAACATCTAGGGTGGAGAGTCTCAATTTTTATTCCCCTATCCCAGAAAATAGTAGCTTGGTTGAAGGATCCTTCATTCATTTTTTTAACCTTATACTTTTAGAGGCTAACAAGTCCATCAAAAACAAGGTTCTTTACAGGGTTCATAATTTGACGATTGGTATTATCCCTTATACCCAAGTATAATTTATTATAGAATGATATACTATCAACTCAAGGAGGACCTCCATAAAGATTAGTGTTTTAGTGTGGATTACCTATACATTTATTAGACAAAGTATGGGTATGACGTCCACAATGCTTGGCTGGGTCACTGGGAGGGCTCCATTATAAGGCCCCGACCTTAAACCTTACTTAATCTTGATTTATTAAATGATTACACATTGAGGATCTTTTTAGGTTTAGAGTTTTAGAGAATTAGATCATAAAACATGCATTACATTCCACATTTAAACAAAGTGGTTACATAAAGATAATATTCATTTATTCCCATAAACAGAAACATATTTAAAATAAAACATGGATTCTTTCTTGACACTTCCTTGACACTATAATCAAATCATGTACCATTCCCTTGACCTGTGAAAAACATTTCAAAAAAACTTGTGATGATCATAAAAAGCTCAGTATGGGTTATAAAATATGGAAAGGAAACATGAGTTCATATAAACATAAGAATGAAATCATAATTTACCAATAAAACATAATCACTTTAATATACCTCATCAAATCATGAATAAATCATAGAAATCATAAGATATAAAGGTAACTTGAGGCATTCATAACATTCTTACGTAGGGAGTAACCCTCTTGGTTACGTTTGGAATACCCATCACAGTATATTCCCTAAATCTCTTCGGAGAAACCTTAACTTTTCACTCCTTCGCGTTACCCATGCATTGGAGAGCTATATCGGGCTCACCCGCCCTTAGTTTATCACGGAACCACCCGTCTTCATAACAATGCCCAAGATACATAACATAATCGTATCACATAAAACATACATAAAGGAAACATAACATTTCCACATTTCAATCTCAAGATATCAATAATAGAGTGATATAATAAAAAAATTATCAAAAACATTTTAAATACCAAAATAAAATAAAAGTAAAGTATGGTATTTATTTTTCTTTAAAAAAATGTATGTCCTGTAGAGGAATCCGAAACTCAAATAATGGTCACGGTGGAGAAGAAGTCATTGTCGCCGCATACGTATGACAAAAACATTCCCCTTTGTCATTTTGTAAAATTCTTCGTATAAAAAAGATTAATTTTGGATAAATGTAAAAGTCAAATGAGTTTATACACTATATAAAAGAAGGTTGTGTATAAAATAAAATATGCCTCAATGAAAGGAGATTGAGAAAAAGTCCCATACCTCGGGTCCGAATTGACACGATCGTTCTTTAATCTCCTGAATAATAAACATAAGTTAATTTCTACTTTCTTAAGAACCTTCTTGATGTTCATTATCTCTTTTATATCACTTATTACCATGTCATTGACACTATGTAACTATATTAGTTAATAACGGTCGTTTTAACGATCCTTGGTACTTGAGTCAAAATATGCTCTTTGTAATTACAATTTGTTAATGTATACATTATATCCAGAGTTATAATCTTGATTTATATATCATATATCATATATATCCAGTATATACATGCATTTATAATATTACATAATCATTTAGAAGTAAGAAATGAAATGCACCGTTCATGGAGACGGTAAGCCGTACGTACGCATGAACGCTACTTTAATTTCTATTTCGTATTTTATAGAATGGAATCATAATGATATAAAGGTATATTATAATTCCAGTGTAATATAATATATAATATCATAACTCCATCCTTTATATGTCCCACATATGGTATTAACGAATCAAATCACTTTGAGGGGGCGGTAGTCCGCACTTCCTTAAATGAAGATATCGCGTTTACCCATAATGGAAACCATAAAGGAATGACCAAAATGAAAAATAAATAAGCTTAATGAAAACATAAACATATTATATATCATATATAAATATAGTGTCATCTTAATGGCCACCTTTGAAGGTGTTAAAAGAATGTCGAACAATCATCGTTTCGGGAGGCATAAATTCGCCATCCACAGAAACAGTATGTTCTTTAACCATTAGATGTAGGTGTGTGTAATTTTAGCTCGAATACTTCTTATAAAACCATCCTAGTATATTTAAGATACTGGATTTGTTACAAAAGAAATGAATAAAAAGAGTTTAGGGGGTTGGAGAAGCAAAATAAAACAAAAGGACTCAAGTGAAGACATTACCTTAAAATCGGGTAACTCCCTTTGGTTTGAGCTCAAAGGCTTCATTGGGAAGACTTCATCCCAATGTGATGCTTCAAGGAGTAATATAGGGATTTTGAGAGACAAAATAGTCATGGTTTGGCCGATCCAAAGGCTTTGGAAGTGTGGGTAAGGAGGTAGAGGTGGGGGCCTTTTATAAGAGGAGAGGAGGGGAACTCTTGGAAAGTAAGAAAATGTTACTTTATGTTAAAATGTGTTTCAGATTTAAAAGGTCTCACATTGATATAATTCGAGGTTAAGGTGATAAGGGTGCGCAATCCACCCATCCAATAGGTTTTGTACATGTGTAGGTCTTATATTTTACGCTATCTTTCTATTTTATTTAAATCGTGAAATAATTAGGTAATCACTGCATCATCATGGTGTCATAAATAATTTAATTTATTTAATGTCTAAAAATTATAATAAAACAGCTATGATGAAGGAAATCTTTTTATCTTTCCAATTAATATTTACAGTAAAAAATATGTCATGTATAACCCCACGTAAAAATTATTTTATTAAAATAACTCATGTTTGTGTCATTTTTACTTTAACATCAAATAAAATGTTATTTATGTCATTTCCAAAACAAAGTGGCTCCATGAGGTCCAAAAGATGACCCATGGATTTTCTTTGTCGGACATGACACATCCAATGAGGGTAGGACATGTTTCTAGCTCATCTCATATTATTAAAACATTATTTTTACCGTAATCTACACTAATTACCTCTAATCGCGATTAAAAACATAAAAGTTACTATTCACCAAAAAATTATTTTAATCCCATTGAACCACATTTTACTTCTTAATGACAACCATGTATGTAGGATATTTTAAATTCAAAACATAGTGGTGGTAAACTTTAATTTAAATGAAAAATCAGTTTTTTAAGTACCACTTAGTGGTTACACTATTCATCAAAAAATTGAAGTTTTTTAGAAAATTACCAAAAAATCACCCTAAGCTATATATGATATTCTGAATTCAAAAATGATGTCTATTTTAATAAATTCAAAACATATAATTTGAATTAATTAATTTAATAATTAATTCCCGCTGTCAGAGAAAATAGCGTGTTTCTATGAAACAATAAGTATCAAAAGGTTGACACTAGTTTAACTCCAATTTCAAAGTGAAATTAATTCCAAGGACCACTATTGGATTAAATGGTAAAAATATATTCAAATTTATCTTTAAAACCAATTCAAAATATAATCTAATCATATAAATGAATCAGATGAAAAGGTAGTTTTTATGTAAAATGCAGTATTTTTGACTATTCATTAAAAAATGAACATTGTCAGAAAAATACCAAAAATTTACACAAAGTAAATTTTTATTTCTCAATCATAAAGAATAAGTTTATTTTGACAAATAGAGCATATAAAATTGTCAAAAGATAGATTTAAATTATGGTTTTCCATCAAAAGGAAGTAAAAGAATCTTTTAAAAATATTAGTGTATTCCATGCTTAAGATTGGATTTATTCTTCTTTTAAGCCTCTAAAAAACTATCTAATTCATTAATAGACATAGATAAAAATATAAATTATTCATTACTTACTTAGGATGTTACATCATTCACCCCTTTAGAAAATTGCATCCCCACAATTTATTTACTTATCGAATTAGTGGGGGTATTTAACCCTCATTACACATTCAGATTCCCATGTTGCCTCTTCAATCATGTGGTTTTTCCACAAAACCTTTACCTGATGAATCACCTTATTTTGTAACACCTTCTCCCTATGGTCAAGAATCTGAAACGGATGTTCCTCATAAGATAGATTCTCTTCCAACTGAACTACCTCTGGACTGAAAACATGAGATGGATCTGGCATATACATTCTCAACATCGAAACATGAAAAACATTGTGTACCTGAGATAAACTCGGAAGTAAAGCCACTCGGTAAGCAACTGATCCAACTCTCTCCAGAATTTCATATGATCCAATGACCCTTGGACTCATCTTTCCTTTCGTACCAAATCACATCACACTTTTCCATGGTGATACTTTGAGAAAAACATGATCACCTACCTCAAAAGAGTCATCTTTCCTCCTGTTGTCCGCATAACTCTTCTGTCTGCTCTGAGGTGTTGTCATGTGTTTCTGTATCAGCTGAACTTTTTCTACCAACTCTTCTACCAATTCTGGTCCTATCAACTTCCTTTCACCAACTTCATCTCAAAAAGCTGGAGTTCGACATCGTTTACCATATAACACCTAAAATGGTGTCATCTGTATACTGAAATGAAAACTTTTATTATATGAAAACTCAACCAAAGAAAGATGTTGGTCCCAACTTTCCTGATAATCCATCGAACAAGCTAGTAGCATATCCTCCAAGGTCTGAATTGTTCGTTCTGACTGCCTATCAGATTGCGGATGAAAAGTTGTACTAAAATTTAATTCAGTAACCAATGACTTCCGAAGGCCCTTCCAAAATTTAGAAGTAAACCTGGGATCTTGATCGGATACAATGGATAGAGGAACTCTATGCAACCTGACAATCTGATTAAGGTACAATCGAGAAAGTTGATCTAGAGAAAAAGTATATCAAATAGGAAGGAAATGAGAAGATTTAGTCAAGCGATCAACAATAACTGAGATTGCATTATTACCTTCATATGTCTTCGGTAATCCCACAACAAAGTCCACGGATATATTCTCCCATTTCCACTTTGGCACTGGTAAAGGTTGAAGCATCCCTTTCGGTAACTGCCACTCTGCTTTAACCTGCTGACAAGTCAAACACTTCACAGTAAAATCAGCAATATCTCTTTTCATTCCATCCCACCAGTAATACTCACGAAGATCTATGTACATCATTGTACTTCCAGGATGAACTGAAAATGGAGAACTATGAGCTTCACATAACAACTCTCTCTTGAACTGTGAATCACAAGGTACACACAATCTCTTCCCAAATCTCAAAACAAAATCATTATCAATGTTGAATTCAGGCAATATACCTTTCTGAACCAGCTCTACCATTTCCTGCAACTCATTGTCTTGCTTCTGTGATTTCTTGATTATGTCTGATAGAGATAATCTCACTGATATGTGAAACAAAAAATAAGAACATCCTACACCAACAACTTCTATGCCAAAGTTCGCCAAATCCTTAACCAAAGGATCACGTTCCAAACGCAACATTGTAAATGAATCATTACTTTTTTGACTCAAAGCATTAGCCACTTTATTTACATTTTCCGGATGGTAATGAATTTTACAATCATAATCCTTGATTAATTCCAACCATCTCCTCTGTCTCATGTTTAACTCTTTTTGGGTGAATATATACTTTAAACTTTTGTGATCAGTATATATTTCACACTTTACTCGATACAAATGATGCCTCCAAATTTTTAAAGCGAAAACAACAGTAGCTAATTCCAAATCATGTGTAGGGTAATTTACATCATAAGCTTTCAACTATCGTGAAGGATATGCAATTACCTAATCATTATGCATTAGGACACAACCAAGTCCTTTAAATGAAGCATAACTATATATAACAATCTCCCCATTCCTGGAAGGTAGTGCCAAAACTAGAGCATTCACCAATATTTTTTTCAATTCCTGAAAACAATCATCACATTCTATTGTCCAGATAATCTTAACACCCTTCCGAGTTAGCTTAGTCATTGTACTACATAACCAGGAAAAATTTTCTAATAAACCATTGGTAATGGCCTGCCAAACCAAGGAATCTACGAATCTCAGTTACATTTGTGGTTCTTGTCCAGTCTTCCACAACCTTTGTTTTTGCAGGATCAATAGTTATCCCATCTTTAGAAACAATATGATCAAGGAAAGAAATTTGTTGCAACCAAAACTCACACTTTCTGAATTTCCCATACAATTTCTTTTCTTTCAAGGAATGAAAAATCACCCTTAAATGTCTTTCATCCTCTTCTTTACTTTTAGAAAACACCATTATATCATCAATGAAAACAACCAAAAACTTATCCAAGAACTCATGGAAAATTCTATTCCTTAAGTCCATGAATACAGCAGATGCATTGGTTAATCCAAAAGGAATTACTACAAATTCATAATGGCCATATCTTGTACGAAACTCAATCTTCAGAATGTCTGCTTCCTTTACCTTCAACTGATGGTACCCCGATTTCAAGTCAATCTTTGAAAAATACTGAGTTCCCTGGAGATGATCAAACAAATCATCGATATGAGGCAAAGGATATTTGTTCTTAACAGTGATGTTATTCAAGGCTCTATAATCAATGAAAAGTCTCATAGAACCATCTTTCTTTTTAACAAATAAAACAGGATCACCCCGTGGTGATGCGCTAGGTCGAATGAAACCTTTCTCTAATAAATCATGTAATTTCTCTTTCAACTCTAAAAGTTCAATTTGAGCCATTCGATAAGGGGGTTTTGAAATTGTCTTAGCATCAGGAATTAATTCAACAGTAAATTCATCTTCCCGATCTGGTATTATTCCAGGAAACTCATCAAGAAAAACATCAGGATACTCATTTACCACTGGAACATCATTAATCTGAACAATTCCTTTATTTTCAATGATTTTTGCAATGTAACATTCATTTCCATCTATTACAAGTTTATCGGCCACTTGATATGTTATCAATAGTAAGGGTTCATTCGTGTACACAAACTGCAAGTCTTTCTGAAAAGAAACTTCTTTAGCTCAACAGTCAATCTTAGCATGGTAAATAGAGAGCCAATCCATACCCAGGATAACATCAAACTCTACTAGAGGTAAAACAATAAGGTTCGCAAGTCGGTTATTTCCACGGATAAGGATAGGAAGATTCTTATAAATTCATTCTGCCTCAACATTTCCCCCAGGTGTTTTTACCACAAGATCAGGAGTCATTTCTTGAGATGGTATTCCCATTTTACTAGAAAAGGTTTCAGAGTTGAAATAATGTGTAGAACCCGAATCAAACAACACACTGGCATAATCTGAAAAAACAAACAAAGTACCTGATACAACTTTATTTGACGGCCCGACATCTGCTGAAGTAGTTGCAAAGGATTTAGCCACCCCTTTCTGCTTGTAGTCTATCTGCTTCCCATAACTCAAGCTCTTTTTCGAACACTCGTTTTCATAGTGACCCATCTCATTGCACTTAAAACATTTCACTAACTGTAAATCAAATTTGGTCTTACCATCACCCTGATCCTTTTCAGTGAAATCACGTGCCTTATGTCCCATATTACCGCATCGGTAGCACTTTCCAAAATTCAGAAGACATTCCCCAGCATGCCTTTTTCCATATTTATCAAAAACTGGAAAGTTAGTTTTCTTACAGTCAAACCTTTTTTATGAATTCTTTCCTTTCTCCTGCCACCTCGGTCTCTTCTTCTACTGGTAATTATAGAACAGTTGATCATCGAAAAACTCCATTTCCACCTTCTCAGCACATCGAACAAGCTTTTCATAACTTTTAAACTCACAAGAATCCAATTACCTTCGATATTTTGGCTTTAATCCTGAGTAAAAATGATTGATTTTACTATCAAGGTCTCAGATAAAATTTGGAGCATACCTTGCCAATCAAGTAAACCTTTCTTCATAGGCAGCCGCTGAGTCTTCCTCTTGCCTCAATTCCAGGAATTGTTTTTCCATCCTAAGTCGAACAGCCTTAGGAAAATACTTCTCAAGAAACATACCTTTTAATTTATCCCAGTAGAGAGCATCAATCTCATCAGTGTCCCTGATATTTTTAACCATCGACCACCACTGGTCTGCTTCACCCTCCAAACGGTAAATAGCAAGACTATCCTTTTGATTGTCTGAACACCCCATGACATCAAAAATCTTCTCTTGTGGTTTAATCCACCCTTCAGCTAGCATAGGGCCAAATAATCATCTGAATGATGGGGTATGTTGCCTCATCAAATGTTAAACAACTAACTTGTTACTCTGTGGTTGATCTGGCTGATCTCGTGCATGGATACCACCACTATTTGTCGCTTGAGTCAACTGCGCCATTACTGCAACAAACTGTTCAGTTACAATTCCGACCATCTCAGGATGCTGATTCGGAAGGTTATTTCCTTCTGTATGCCTTCCTAGCACTGCTTCCCTGTTTCCTCTGTAGAAAAACCATTCTGAACAAACATGTCTTATATGAAGCAACATGGTAATCTTCAAATGCTATATCATTTCAATTTGACCATAAAAAAATATTTTTTGATAATCATTTTATAGAATTCTAACTCTTAAAGTTATCTAAACCGACCTTTAATACCAACTATAAGGCCCCAGCCTTAAACCTTACTTAATCTTGAGTTATTAAAAGATTACACATTGAGGATCTTTTCAGGTTTAGAGTTTTAGAGAATTATATCATAAAACTTTCATTACATTCCACATTTAAACCAAGTGGTTACATAAAGATAATATTCATTTTTTTCCATCAATAACAACATATTTAAAATAAAACATGGATTCTTTCTTGATACTTCCTTGAAACTATGATCATATCATGTACCATTCCCTTGACCTGTGAAAAACATTTCAAAAAAACTTGGGATGAGCATAAAAAGATCAGTATGGGTTAAAAAAATATGGAAATGAAACATGAGTTCATATATACATAAGAATGAAATCATACTTTACCCATAAAACATAATCACTTTAACATACCTCATCAAATCATGAATAAATAATAGAAATCATAAGCCATAAAGCTAACTTGAGGCATTCATAACATTCTTAGGTAGGGAGTAACCCTCTTGGTTACGTTTGGAATACCCGTCACAGTATATTCCCTATATCTATTCGGAGAAACCTTAACGTTTCACTCCTTCGCGTTATCCAATGCATTGGACAGCTATATCGGGCTCACCCGCCCTTATTTTATCACAGAACCACCCATCTTCATAACAATGCCCAAGAACCATAACATAATCGTATCACATAAAACATACATAAAGGAAACATAACATTTCCACATTTCAATCACAAGATATCAATAACACAATTATATAATAAAAACATTATCAAAACCATTTTAAATACCAAAATAAAAGAAAAGTAAAACATGGTATTTATTTTTCATTTAAATAAATAATGGCTTGTAGAGGAAGCCGAAACTCAAATAATGGTCATGGAGGCGGAGAAGTCATTGTCGTCGCATACCTATGAAAAAAACATTCTCTTTTGTCGTTTTGTAAAATTATTCATATTAAAAAAGATTCCTTTAGGATAAATGTAAAAGTAAAAGGGGTTTATACACCGTATAAAAGACGGTTGTGTATAAAATAAAATATGCCTCAATGAAAGGAGATTGAGACGAAGTCCCATACCTCTGGTCTGACTTGACTCGATCGTTCTTTAATCTCCTGAATAATAAACTTGAGTTAATTTCTACTTTCTTAAGAACCTTATTCAAGTTCATTATTCCGTTCATATCACTTATTACCATGTCATGAACACTATGTAACTATTTTAGTTAATAACGGTCGTTTTAACAATCATTGGTACTTGAGTCAAAATATGCTCTTTATAATTACAATTTGATCATGAATACATTATATCCAGAGTTATAATCATGATGTATATATCATATATATATCATATATATCTATTATATACATTCGTTTATAATATTACATAATCATTTAGAGGTAAGAAATGAAATTCACCGTTCATGGAGACGGTAAGCCGTACGTACGCATGAACGCTACATTCATTTCTATTTCATATTTTATAGAATGGAGTCATAATGATATAAAGGTATATTATAATTCCAGTGTAATATCATATATAATATCATAACTCCATCCTTTATACATCCCACATATGGTATTAACGGTTCAAATCACTTTGAGGGGGCAGTAGTCTGCACTTCCTTAAATAAAGATATCGCATTTACCCATAATGGAAACCATAAAGGTATCCCAAAATGAAAAATACAGAAGTTTAAGGAAAACATAAACATATCATATATCATATATAAATATAGTTTCATCTTAATGGCCACCTTTGAAGGTGTTAAAATAATGTTGAACAATCATCATTTCGGGAGGCAGAAATTCGCCATCCACGGAAACAGTATGTTCTTTAACCATTACATGTAGGTGTGTGTAAGTGTATCTCTAATACTTTTTATAACAACATCCTAGTATATTTAAGATACTGTAGTTGTTACACAAGAAATTAATAAGAATATTTTAGGGGGTTGGAGAAGCAAAATAAAACAAAAGGACTCAAGTGAAGACATTACCTTAAAATCGGGTAACTCCCTTTGGTTTGAGCTCAAAGGATTCCTTGGGAAGACTTCTGCCGAAAGTGAGGCTTAAAGGATTAAGGGAGGGATGTTGAGAGACAAAATAGGTAGGGTCAGTCGAGCCAAAGGCTTTTTAAATGTGGGTAAGGAGATAGAGGTGGGGGCCTTTTATAAGAGGAGTGGAGGGGCACTCTTGGAAAGTAAGGAAATGTTACTTTATTTTAAAAGGAGTTCCGGATTTAAAAGGTCACACATTGATATAATTAAAGGATAATGTGACAAGGGTTCTAAATAAACCCATAAAATAGGGTTTGGACATGTGTAGGTCTTATATTTTACATTATCATTCCATTTTATTTAAATCATCAAATAATGAGGTAATCGCTGCCTCATCATGGTGTCATAAATAAATTAATTTAGTTAATGTATAAAAATTATAAAAAACTACTATGATGAAGGAAATATATTTATATTTCCAATGAATATTTATAGTCAAACATCTGACCTCTATAACCCCATGTAAATATTGTTTTAGTAAAATAACTCATGTTTGTGTCATTTTTACTTTAACATTAAATAAAAAGTTTTTTATGTCATTTCCCATCCAAAGTGGATCCATGGGGTCCCAAAGTTGACACATGGATTTTCTTGGTCGGCCATGACACATCCAATGAGGTTAGGACATGTTTCAAGCTCATCTCATATTATTAAAACATTATTTTTACCTTAAATTACACTAATTACCTCTAATCGCGATTAAAAACATAAAAGCTACTATTCACCAAAAAATTATTTTAATCCCATTGAACCAAATTATAATTCTTAATGAAAACCATGTATGTCAGATTTTTGAAATTCAAAATACAGAGGTGGTAAAATTTCATTTCAACAAAAATCAGTTTTTTAAGTACCACTTAGTTGTTTCACTATTCATCAAAAATTGATGTTTTTCAGAAAATTTCCAAAAATTCACCCTAAGCTATATTTGATATTCCGAATTCAAAAATGATGACTATTTTAAAAAATTCAAAACAGATAAGTTGAATTAATTAATTTAATAATTAATTCCCGCTGTCAGTGCAAATAGCATATTTTTATGAAACAATAAGTATCAAAAGATTGACACTAGTTTGAGTCCAATTTCAAAGTGAAATTAATTCCAACGACCAATATTGGATTAAATGGTAAAAATATATTCTAATTTCACTTTAAAAATAATTCAAAATATAATCTAATCATATAAATTAATTAGATGAAAAGGCAGTTTTGATGTAAAATGCAGTATTTTTCACTATTCATTAAAAAATGAACATTGTCAGAAAAACACTAAAAATTTACACAAAGTAAATTTTTATTTCCCAATAATAAAGAATACGTTTATTTTGACAAATATAGCTTATAAAATTGTCAACATATATATTTAAAAGATTTTTTTCCATAAAATCGCAGTAAAACAGTCTTTTAAAAATTTTAGTGTTTTCCATGCTTAAGATTGGATTTATTCTCCTTTTAAACCTCTAAAACACTATATAATTAATTAACATACATAGATAAAAATATATATTATTCATTACTTACTTGGGATGTTACATCCATACTTTTTGGTGATAGAGCGGGGAGGCTGGGGAATATTTCACGGGATGTTGATGAATTGTGGTACCACCACTCTGGATAAAGATAGTGCATGGAGGGCCTCTAAACTAATTATCATTATAATGGATATCCCATAAAGGATTTATGTTGATATGATTATTTTGAGAGTCTAACTAGCCTTTTTATTAGTCTTATACGGGATCGATCCCAATCAGGAATAGACAGATCCATGTTAACCTGTTACGAGGATCATTTGGGATAAACTAGTTGTGTTGGGGTCCATATGTGACACATATGATTACCCTTGTCAGGAAGTGTCTTCTGACTTCCCCCTTGATTTCGTCATTGATTGTGTTGGACTAAGGTTGGTTTGTAGGTGTGAAGTCCACTAGATCATCATCCTATAGAACCAGTCAATACTGGTATTGAAAATGCTAGGTGAGAGCCCTCCATGGTGGCTCCCAAGAAGTAGTTACTATTGGAATGAATTGATAATTACATACCTCCTTATTGTAGGTGATTTAATAATTAGACAAACCTAGGTTAAGACTCGGGAAGCAATTCTTCATTAGAACAAGTGCTGGTTCCCCTGTGTAGCCCTTGTGGTGGTGGTGTTAGTGAGAAAGTGATTCATCAATGTCTTAAGGGGTATTTTCTATAGTGGAAATGAACACTTTATTCACATACCAGCAAATTATGGCATTGATCACCCTCTTCTAGATGATCATATATCCTGAGATGGGGCATGGGTACCCAATAACCAATAATGAGGGTTAGGCGTGGTAGATTCGTGGTTTTTTGGTATTTCTGGATAAATGGTTCTCCTGCCCTGGTTCTTATGGGAAATTGGTTTTTGACTTCATAAATTTTGATTTCAGTAAGGGATTTGGATTTATCCTTCAGTAAAGTTCCAAGGAAATCAATGCCTAATCCCCCAATGTTGTCAAATATTTTGATGATGGATTTGGATACACACTAACAATGTTGTAGACCATGGATTCCTAATGATAACTACACCGATTCTTAGGTGAGTTTCATGTTGTCACCACCATATTCTCGGTGGGACCTAGATATAAATTTTTTTAATATGGTGACATGATAATATGTTGATAAACTATATGGTACTAATCCATGTATTTGATGATAAGAGTTTCATTTTGGTTTAACAATTTCATTTTTGACATATTTTTGTGGCAACACGGTGCACATGTTTCCTTACCCTGAATTCCCATTGGCCAATAGTAGGTGAAATTCATCACCTTCATTAGATATGTATTCTCTGTGAACAAAATTGTATGATGGGATATTAGTACAAACATCCATGGATTCATCCTTTGAACGTGTTTCCTAGTATGGGTATCCCTTATATATTTTATTCATGATTACAGAACTCATTTTAGTTGTCATATCTATGCCAACATAGATTAATTGCACAACTTATTCATGAACTGGGAAGCATCCTTCGATCCATAATGTATTCACTTTGGGCATCTCATGGAATTTCTAGAAATTGGTTTTATTGGGCTCTTATGAATCTTCTTATTTTGAGGGAATCTCATATAATGCATCATAGGTGAGAAACCTAAGGCATCCCATATTGATCAAAATGTAGTTGATGTCAGGGGAGTAATACATTCAAGGTTTTTAACTCAGGAATATCACACATATGCCTAGAGATGGTATTATGGATCTGGTAATGAGTTTAAAATCATATAGATACTTTAACTGGGTTAATATATTATGTGGAAATTTTGTGAACATGCTTAATGTCTTATAGAGATAGGCTGGTTGATCGGGATGCCCTATTGAGGCAGATGAAGGAGATGTTTCCGTATGAGTCATGACGTCACACTTGGTTTTCCGATGGAGGGATAATAAAACGATACAGAGGTGGATCTATAAGGTTTGACTATATGAGAGAAGATTTTACAACTAGGCCACAAATATAATGGATTAGAATTACTCATTAAGGTGGATCTGGGAGGTTCTTCTCTATTAGGGAATATGTCACTCCTAGATAGATGGATCATAACGTCCTCTAGAGGTGGATCTAAAAGGGCTTACTGATGGCTTGATCATAATTTCCAATGGTGGAAGATCCAAGAGTTTTTCCCCTTGGAGGGAAGATTTTAATCCTACATGGATGGATCAAAAATCCCTATAGTGTTGGATCCATATTTATTTTTTTAGGATTCCCCATATAGGATAATCTGGGAGGTGTCTCTATTAGAGGGAGGATTTAAAACCATGATGGATAAATGAGAACACCCTCCAGAGGAAGATCCAGAGTGAATGGATTAGAAGGAATAATAGCTGGATATACAAAATGATTTTCCAATGGATGTATTATGACTCCCCATGGTGATTGATCTGGGAAGAGTGATTATAATTCTATATGGAGGAGGATGCTAGAGGGGTGTCCTTAAGATGGAATATGCCACATTTGGGATGGATTCATCTTAATTATCAATGTAGGAGGATCCAAAGGGGACGTATTATAATTAATGAGGGAGATAGAACTGGGAGGTGTGTCCCTACAAGAGAATATTTGACAATAGGGTTTTAAGGATAAGAATTCTCCATGGAGGCGGATCAAAAGTGGATGGATCAAAACATATCATAGAGGCGGATTTGGGAGGTGGGAACTTAGGAGGGATGATGTCACACACGGGTTTATTAATTTTTTGGATTGAACCTTAGGGAGGCATCCTACGTACCCTATTTTGGAGGTAGGAAACAAAACCCACATAGCTCTTTGTCATATTTTAAGTCATGTGATAGGAACAATCTATTTAGTTTAACATCATGAAGTAAGGATTCTGGTTTCATGGGAGGATCATCAACGGGGGATGCTATGGGGATTACGTATAGAATCATTCCTTTAGAGGAATATTGTTATGTGGTGGGATAGAGGGTCCCATCCCACATGATTCATAAATGGGGAATCCTTTGTTTATTATAAAGGGTTGGAGGTTTGGGGTCATCCCATGCCAATGAACCATGGGGAATCCTATGTTTATTTCATAGGGAAGACAACAATATTATGTCACATGATAAGGATGTTTTCAAGTAGTTAATCATTATATCAATAGGATGCATAGTAAGGTATTTTTATATACTTCTAGTCAGACATTGGTACGGATTACTCAAGATGCAAGACCATTTTAAGGATAAATTATGATATGGAATAGAGACCTTCAACCAAGATATATAAAAAATTCCCCTCAATGATTCCACCTTTAGGGCTTATGTGACAACCTCTAATGTGCCTTTGGGTGGGACATGGTGTTGGAACTATCATGGTGGATTAGAAAATCAGTAGATAGATGTTAGGGTGCCAATGATAAGAAAAACTTTCATTGGGGGTAACTATTAATATATGATGTGGGTAGGGTGAAGGATCAGGACACACTTAGAGTGATGTGGTAGACACATTAATGGGTGGAACATGTCACACAAAGACTTGAGGTGCAGCTGACCAAGTCATGGATTGATATTGAGTCCTTGGGAACTTGAACATCAAGAAAGGGGGTTAGTAGAAAATATGTTCCATAGCGAGAAAACATAGAGGGGTTTTGAGAAGCATGTGAATTCAGTTGTTTTGAGAAGGAGAAGGATTTGATAAACATGGTGACACTAACTCTAGATAAAGTCTTTCTTCCCATAGGATATGACTCGTAAAGAATGGGTTCCTCATAAAGGATAAGTCACTAGTAATGTCCCAATATCTCCATGATGAAATGTTATTCCAAGAAGATAATTATCCTTGTCAAATTGCATCTCCTCTATGGGTGGATAATCCCATGTACACAAGGTGGTGGTTTCCAGAAGATTTGAAACGTTGGGTGATCCATTTTAATTTTCACTCATGAATCTCAAGTGGTTAAAAAAAATAGCTATTTCCATAATTCAAATTGATGTGTATCCACTAAAATGTATGAATTAAGGGTTTATTTATATGAATGTTTTTTCATGATTATTTGAGGTCTTCCTAAAGCTTTACAATCTTCACGTGTGGGCGGGCTCCCTTATTAGAGAAGACGATGTGCATAGGTTACCACCATGCCTCCGCGTGGTAGTGAAGAGCTTCGCGACTCACATTGATGCTTTATTGTGGTTACTATTAGGTTTATGTGTGGTAAAAAATATTCATGATATTGGGCCATTAAGGATTTTTATGATATTTAAAAAATGTACACTTAGATGGATTTTTGGGCCATTTGTTGTCAAATTTTCTCCAAAATAACCGTTCCTCTATTGCTTCTCTTGTGGAATGAATATTTCAGCATGAAAACATATACTTAATATCAATTAACATAATAATGAGTCATAGGGAAATGATTACTAGTTCATATGACATGAATTATAAGGTAATTCAATAACATTATCCATGAGAGAATAACATTGACATAAACATAGATTTGTGGAATATACAAAAAAAATAGAATAGCACTTCAATAGTAGTCAAGAATCACATACAAGAATATCATAGTGGAATGAGTTTACACTTTAAATAATCATAATAGTCATGTATCAATCCCAATTACTTCATAGTAGAAAAATCTAATTTCTCAATTAGGTTTAATCCTCATACTGGTCTGATTTATCTCATGACATATAAATAATTACCAAAGGAATCTAAGGGAGATATAGGACCCTATAGTTTCATAATGAAAACCATGTTTATGTTTTGAAAATATCATAAAAATTCATCATATCATAATCCATGAAATGAAATGGGTTTCATTATCATTTCCTAATCTTATAACAAATGGAAAATAGATAGTTCTAATAATCATTTTATCATTTAATCAAATAATAACCTGTGAAAAAAGAAGTGAGATTCATGAGAATTTAATTACGTTAAAAACCATGGGATAGAAAATAAATGTATCAACACCATGTCATCATAAACATCAACCATTCATCGAAAGAATAAGAATTTTGTCATTAGATCGTATCACTTTTAAGGCATAAGTAACATCAATTGATGAAATCTTAGTTGAAAAATCATTTTGAATGATCATTTAAATTTTTTTATATAGAAATATGATTTTATTGATGATTTTTTTAAAAAAAATAAAAAAATTTGAAAATTATTTTCATTAAAAATTACCTTTAAAAAATAGAATTTATTCTTTAATAAATTATTTTCAATAGGTAAGAGAATATTCGTTCATGTCATACATTTCAAAACAATTATTCCTTTCAGATTTTTAGTAAAACCCAAAAATATTTTTTTTGGAAAAAACACAATTATTTTTTTTAAAAAAATTCCAAAATAGGGATAATATTTTAAAAATAATAGGAAAATAATAAAAATATTTTTGAAAATACTCATAGAAAACATGGTTTTAGACAAAAACTGATTTCTAATCGAATAGAAAAATAAGGTGATATTTTCATAAAGACATTTTTCTGAATTATTTTAAGTAATAAAGAGTGGAAAATTGTGATAGTAATTGAAAATATAATGAATTATTATATAATAATAAAATTAATTTTTTTTCTTGAGAGATGGAGCCAGTGATTTTATCATTAGAAACATAATCATATAAAATCCAGATAAATAATGAAATTGTAACATAAAATCATTACCACATTGGTAAATTTGAAACGTAATCCATATAATGAAATAAGAAAAAATGGAAAATAAATAATTTGGATAAATAAATTCATGATATTACATGTTAATGGGGTTTTATGTACACATCGTTCATGAGTATATGTTCATAACATAACATACATCTCAAATAAGGAAAATTGGGACAAAATAACTTACCAAATTAGAAATAATTTGAATCAAGATACAAAATAAATAATAACATAAAATATAACTTTATATATATTAAAAAATAAAATTCATGATATAAAATTTCTATGGAGCAGTATATACACTATATAAACAGAAACTATTGGTGAATTTGCTTATGTCTCGATGAAATAAATGAGATACAAAAATCCCTTACATTAAGTATTCACTTCAGTTGTACATGTTCAGACATCCTATATAATAAATATATGATTATTTTAAATCTATTTTATATTATCTTTATATATACATAACCATATATTGTTTTCTTATGATCGATTATTACCTGTTTACTAACAATTTCACCTTAAAGTAATGTTTTTGGTAAAAACCGCTTTGTTTTTCATGTAGATTTTTATTTTTTATTTTTTTCCTTGTTACATATATCATGTATTAATATTATCAATAATTTAAGCATGATAATAATATCATATATATTCAGTATATTATTATTTATTGTAATCCATCATATTTAGTGATTGATAATGAAATAGAGAGTTTATAGAGATGGTAGGTTATACATATGAATAAATAATGTTACAATTTTTTTATCCAACTGAATGAAAGTTATGTAAATTATAAATTACAATTATTGAAAAAATATTACATCATATATATATATATAAAATATTATTGTTAAACCATCCTTTAATATATTCCATTTAATGCGTGAATGAATCACATCGCTAAACAAGGCCATAGTCTGTGGTACACACGAGTGTCGTTATTATATTCCATGGAAATTGAAAAAATGTAGAAATGTGTGATATTTGAATTCCAAAACCATAATAATATCATGAATATCATATATAAACAATTAATTCTGCATTATAATCAGGATTTAAATATAGTAATTCAAAAATGGATCACATCAGTTTATGAGGTGATAGTCCTCCGTACACATTAATGATGAATTCATAATGCATTTGATGGAAGTGGATATGGTTGTAGGTAATTAAATTAACATAAAAATGTCATATTATATGAAATATACTCTAGATATTATATATTTATGGTATAATCATAATAAAAGGGGGTAGATGATGTAATATAAGAATAATGCTCGTTGATTAACATTGCATATTCCTCAAGTATCCTCCATTGGATTGCACCAAAAGCCTTACTAGGTTGACTTTATGTATAAAATAAACCATCTATTATTAGAATAGGAAATTAGGGATGTGATTTTTCTAGTAATTCTCTGATTGAGAATAGTTTTAATGTATGTGGATGATAGTATAGGGGGTGGTAATTTATAAGTTGGGTGAGTGGTACACATTTATCTGTTTGAAAATAAATTATATAAACCATTTTTTGATCATGTATAAATTATAAAAAATGGATTATTAATTATAATATTAGTGATAGAGTCTAAATTTGGTAGTCCAATAGTATTTTGAAAATATTTTTGTCTTTTTTTTATACTTATATATTCAGTTAAACCCCTAGTAAATCCATTTTTACCATAACCGTGTTAAATATTTTTTTTTCAATTTATTATTACTTTTTGGTAAAAAAATTAAGGTGGCCCTTTTAGATAATATAAATTATTATTATTCCTAATATTTAGTCAATTTTTTAAATTCCATTTACATAAGATGAAAATTTAAATTTAAAATTAATCCTACGGACGTTATGAGAACAAGCACCCTCTACATCGCACTGATGATTAATTTGATCAACTTCATGATGAAAAATAATTTTTAATGATTTTCCTTCATTTTGGGTATCAATAATTTTGAGTAAATAAATAATAAATTCTAAAGATATAATTTTGTGAGTTTCATGGACATTATGAGTTTATAGTAAATAAATTTGGATAACAAATGCACTATATATTTTAATAGATAAAATGACTAGACTAATCATGGAATAACATGATGATTATATAGTGGTATTCATTGAATATATCAGGTTTTATACTAATAGATATGAAGACCATGATAATCACTTGAGGATCATTCTTGAGACTTTTAGAAGAAAATAGATATATTGGATGTTTATCATGTGTTATTTCTGGATTAAAGAAGATTCTTTTCTTTTCCATATTATCTGCAAAGATGGAATCTCAGTTGATATTACTAAGAAAAAGGTATTCAGTTAATAGAATTCAATGACTAACGTTACTATAATTAATAGATTCATTTTTATTAGTTTATTATCGATGGTAAATTCTAGTGTTTTTCCTGATTATCTACTCCATTATCCAATCATACATGTTAAGGGGTTTTAGTTATGTTAGATAAAGTAATGAGAAAAATGTTTTGAGGAATTGATGAGTATATTGTTCAATGATCCCTTTTGGAATCAACCAATTGGAAATGAGGGGTTTTGGATATATCTAGATTCATTGAAGAAATGACCGGGTTGAATCATTATGAATGATAATAATGTTTTTATAAATTCATTAAGGTATTTTAAGTCTCATGAGTAGAAATATCCAACCCATAATCTTGAGATGGAATCAAATATTGTTTCTATAATTATATGGATGCATTATATATATTGTGAGCGATTTGAGATATAAATAGCCTATAAAACCCATAAATATATCTTTTCATGGAAAGAGAACAACATAAAGTAAAGATGAAGGATCAAGGTACTCAAGGATTATGATTTATATATACACCACCACAAGAGAAATCAAAATAAGTAGTGGATTCATTTATAAGTAAGTATCATAGAGTCATAACCCAAATGATGATTGAGTGGGATCATATATTCATTGATCTAGTAAATGTATATGTTCGAAATATTAATGGAAGGGAGACCCCACTCTGGTTTTAAATGATCTCTAAATCATTAATTTTAGAAATAATACAAAAATAAATTTGATGATGAGAATTTGAAAAAGAAAATTAATGTTGTAAATGATATGAAGATGAAAGAATTAATTTATGAAGATGGTGTTATGATTTTTGGAAATAGATTATGTTTTCCATATGTACATGATCTGAAAATAGATTTTCTAGATGATGATCAAAGCTAAAATTTCTCTATACAACATAGCATTGAAAATAAGTTTAGGGATTTTTGTGAAACTTTTTGTTGGTGTAACATGAAGTGAGAAAAAAGTAATTATGTGTCTTGATATTTTGTTTATTAGTAAGTTAATTCTAAGAGATAACATCATTGATGATTCATTAAATGTCTTTTTAATCATATTTTGAAGTGGAATTACATTACACTTATATTTTTCATTGTAGTACCAAATAATACTAGAATGAAATATGAAATATGGGTTATTGTTGATCAACTAAAGATGTTAAAAATATCCTATCTATAAGTGAATAATTTTATCTTGATTACCTCAAATTGATCAATTTTAATAACGATGTATGTATTCGTGGGGAACACAACTCAATTATATCAAATATTGACACCTATTTTATTGAAAAATTCTAGAAGATTCATTTGAAGGATCTTGACAATGATTTTCATTTGATCATTACATACCCTACTAAAAATGAATGGCAATAGTAAAGGAATATTCAAACATTTGAAATAATTTTGTGCTCATTATTACATTATATTAAAAGTATGTAGAATCAGTATTTAACAATGATAGATTTTTCCTATCACAATAGTTTCCATTGAGGTATTCATATGGTTTCGTATGAATAATTTCAGGGAAATATATTTCAAACACCAACTTTTTGGGATATAGTTTGATAAATGAAACATATTGGCTTAAAAGATGTTGATGATACAACTGAAACGGTAAAGACTATTCATGATCATATAAAGGAATCTCTACATAGTAAATAGACTTCTATAGAAAATTAGAACAAGGATTTTGAATTCAAATGGGAGATCATGTTTTCAAGAAATTATGTCCTTGAAATTGTGTCATAATGTTCAATACGAATGGAAATATAATACTTAGTTAAATCAAAACCTTAGAAATTATATAATGGATTGGATATGTGGATTATCTATTTTAAATTCCACCAATCCTTCCGAAGGTTCATTATGTGTTCCATATATCATTATTGGTGAAGTACATGTCAGACCTAACACATTTTTTTATCTATGATGAGATATAATTGGATTTTTTTAATATGCTTTAAAAATCCATATTTTGGATACTATAGAGTTTTTGTTGAGTAATTGGATGAGTCAATTGGTAATGGTACTTTGGAGGAACCAAACAATATAGGAAGCAATGTGGGAACCAAAGGACGTTATGGTGAAGAACGAACATCCTATGATTTGAAGGAAATATACCCAAAATGTTGGGGACTATAATTTTTATAGGTCACAATGTAACACCCTAAGACTATACACTATATTTCTTTTATAAATTTTTTTAATTACTTAAATTGATTGAGAAATACACAACACTGATCTTAAATAAAATAGAATACTCTATTAAAATATTATCATTTAAACTTAAACATTATAATACAACCATTTAGGAATAAATAAGTAATTAAAATTTCATGTATTATAAAAACAAAAAATAAATTTAATGGTTATATATTGATTAGAAATAAAATTTTAATCATTTGAATGAAAAATTAATATTTTTTACAAATATGTATTTTTTAATGAAAACAAATTTATCACATCTAGTGAACATATGATATAGAAATCAGGAAAATATTATTAAATTTATTTGATAAAATATTCTTAATTTTTTAAATCATAAAATCCAAATTATCTTAGGTTGATTTTTTGGGTTTTTTCTTAATATATTTATTTTTCAATGAAATGTAAAAAATACTAATTTTTTTAAAACAAAATTTCTGTTGAAACCATTTACATGCCCAATTTAATTTTTTTATGGTTTTAAAAGTACCATTGGTTAAACTATATAATTATTAAATAAAATCAGGTCATTTTAGTCAATTTCATGATGAATTTTGATATAATTTGTTTTAGCTTTTGAAAGTTTTTTACTTTGGAAAACCAATTTTTTTTGTGTTTGTTGGTGTAATTTTAAATTGAATTCTTACACTTATATAAATTTAATTTCACAAAATTGATTTAATTTTTTAATTATATTAATTAATTTATATAATATTTCCAATTAATTATACATAATTGTTAATTGATAGAACAAAAAATTAATTATTGTGGTTATGGTTAAAATGGGTTTACCAAGGATTACAATAAAACGATATGGGTAAAAATGACCTAAAACATGTTCAAAACCCATTTCATGGATATGTTAAAAATATATATCATATAATGTTCTATAATGTCCCATTTTATAACCTTGTGACATGTGAAAAATGTTCGTACAAATTATTCTTTTCAAACATTCTTTGTGTGTCCTCTACCCCTCTTGTAAAAGGCTACTACAATTGTCCACTTCCTAACATCTATCAATCCCTATTTCTCAACCAAAAACTATTTTTTTTACCTAATATCCTTATACACATTTTTTATCTTCTTATCCTCAAAAAAGTTAAACCCTAGGGTTCTTAAGAGTATATCCAATGGAGGTTTCTCTTAGAGAATGTAATTAACTTAACAAATCTCATTCATTTTCATTATTTTTATTCAACCATAGATTATATCATCAAATTTTTAATCTAATAAAACCACTATATCCCAAGTAATTAAGTTTTATTATGTTTATGGAATAAATTTATCCATAACCTCATCCTTCAAATGTTAAATGAATTTTTCGACTGTGTGCACGAATGACAGCTGCCTCACGAACTAATATAACTTCTTTTCCAGGACCAATTATCAATATTGTATAAAATGAATTATATAATGTAAATATATAATATTAATGAAATTATTATCCATATATAATTATATAATGACATATAATATCTTATTATCCATATATTTTGAAATACAATAACGCTGATCCTATTTACGGTGGACTACTGTCTCACAAAGTGATGTGATTCATTTTTCACATACCCAGTAACTAGAAGGTAATAATGATAAATTTAATAAATATATGTGATATATATTAAATTATATTTATTATGTATTATTAATATATCACTGAGTTCCTTACCCATTCACCCATTAATAAATGACATCGTCACTCATGCGTATATACGACATACTGTCTCCCTAAAGCGATTTGATTCATTTTCTTTGTCTACATTTAAATAATTGTTTCAAAAAAATTATCTATTGATTAAATAATAAATTTATAATGTTATAATCATATATGGTTTATGAATCTATATAATATTCAAAATAATGGAAACATTCATGAAACATCATGGGTGAGAAAATAAGGAAATTATCACTAGAATCAATGAAAATAATGAAATATTATAAAAAACTGTTGAAATCATGTTATAAAAAGGTGATATATGTTATTATAAATATTAATCTGGTTTTATTATAAATCAATTCCATTATTAATTCAATTATATTGAGGTTAAATATCATTCAACCTAAAGTATACATGGGTATGTGGTTTCTTGTCTCACTTTTATTTGAACAAGACATATGTTATATACATCTTATTTTTTATGGGTGGTGTATATACTAACCATGATTGTTATTTTATTTATTTTCATGAAAATTATCAGGATTGAAAAATAAATATTGGTTTCTTGATTTCAGTGGTTTTGATCCATGGATAACCAAAGCTATATTTTATTTCGTCTAAACATCTATTTTATTGAGATATATTTTTTAATATGAACATATTCACCTTTTTTGTGTATATAATGCCTTATTTCCTTATTTTATGTGAATAAATATTTATTCATGGTGAATAATTTATCATTCCATATTTATTATTTAATAGGATACAATTTAAAAGTTACCAAATTGGTTATAATATATTTCTAAATCTCTCATTCTTTTTTTATTTCTTTTACCCTTATTGAAGGAATTATATATTTAATCCATTATAATATCCATTAATTATCATATATATAGATATTAATTATATAATGTATATGATTATTTTCTATATAATATATCATTTGAATATATGAGGTTTATGTTGATACATGTTTCAGTAACTAGGGAAATATTAATAAATATATACTCTTTACTCAATACATATATTTGATTATAGAGAACATTATTCAAGAATTAATGTTATTATTTGATATATAATGAATTATTTGGAAATTAAGTGATGAATGTATCCTGAATATTGATATACTGTCAATGGATTAGTTGTTTTATGAGGATAATTATTAATCTATATTTTATTGGGTTTTACCAATAGATTTAAATTATCTTTTGAATGGTATTGATAGAAAAGGTATCATGATTATTTTGATCTTGAAATCCCAAAAAATAATCATATCCCATATTAAAAATTCTGTTATTATTATCCATTATATTATCATAATGATATTACATCTAGACGCATTTCATTACCAGTTTATTGATTAAATGGAATGTGTTTGATGTTATTTAAATTCTTATTTTGATTATTCCTTATCTAATAATTATATTTAGGTTACAGATTATGTGAAATGTTTGTTTCGTTATTTACCTTTCCATGCTAATTAATTCTTACTGATTCATGATAGCATTTGTTGTACATAACACTTAGTGAGAATTTGAGATCACCCATATTTTGTTTCCTTTCCACATGATATATAGAATAATTCTGGTAATGAGTTCAAGGATTTTAATCATATACTATTTCTATTGTTTTTATTTTCTTTACCAGTGGAAAATGGGTATTATGTATGTATCTGGTTCTAAAAAACTATTAAATAGATCATTTATTTGGGATTTTACCCTTTATAACTATGTAGATGCAAGACTCTAGCTCTCGGATATTGGAGGAAGGGTTGTTAAATAGAATATGATAAATTATCAATTTCGAATCATATATATTACATAATAAAAATATTAATTTATAAAATATGTCCTTATAACCTTCCCTGATATGTGACGATCAAAGACAAACAACATCACTATAATGGGGTGGTAGTATTGAGGTACACATGATTGATATTTTGTTAGTTTTTATTAGTGGGTGGAATGAATTTAATAATCTTATATCCATTAATAAAAAAATTATTTTAAATTAATAATAAAATTAGGGTTACAAGAAATATTTTAGAAGAGGAAGATTATGATTAAATGGATATAGATTAGGGAATATAAACACTAGGAAAAAAATATTTCTTTTGTAAATCACCTTGGAAATTAATGTCATAGGCTCTCTACACCTGACCAAATTCTCATAAAACTTATATAGGTTTATATGAGGTGGAAAATATTTTTGTTCAATGATATTTGGGTGGTCATGATCTGGTGGAAGTGATTCTTTTGTATAGTTTAAGAAAATGGATTTTTTTGTAAATACCCATTATTGTTTCAATTATGGCATGAAATATTTCAAAGGTAAATGGATTCAAATATAGAAATAATTATTTTTTAGGGGATATAAAGTTGATAAATAAATACCATACATTTTAAAACATGTTTTAAATATGTTCCAATACATTTACTCTAAGAATATTCACATTTATTGTTTTTTGTTTTTGATGTGGTAATTAATTTTTTCAAAAGTAGTTGAATTTTAATATATACAAATAAAATAAATCATATTAGATTATATATAATTAATGAATATAAATATTAGATATATTTTATTAAATAATATTTCTAGTCTAAAAAAGGTACATTAGGAATTGTAAAGTGTAAAAACTCCATGTTTTTTATGCTTTCTTCTATGGCACACACACCTGGGTCCTCATGTTGATGCTCATTAATGGCGCATTGTACCCTTAATTCTCACTTTCCAAAGGTTGGTGACATTCATCACTTATTCTAAAATTTTATCTCTTTGATCAAAATAGGGTGATGGGATGTTGGTTCCCCCTTCAATGAATTCCTTACCACAATTCGTCCCCATGTTCAAGTCACCGTTATAGATTAATACATTGTTAGTGAACCTCATTTTGGGTGCCATATCTTTCTAGATGTTATTTAATTATGCTACTTCTATCTAGAAATTACAAAGGGTCCATTCATGGTAGTTTAATTCATTGATGAGAGTAATGATGCTCGGAATCAATGACATGTCTGGACACTTAAACACTAGAACACATATATTTTTCTTCATTTGAGGGATACTCAAGGAAGTATAATCTAAAATGATTCCCATATCAATTATTTTGAGTTTTTCCTCAGATATCCATGTTTGACACAGGGTATGCCACTAGTTTAACATCTTGTAGAGACAAATCAGACTGATTGGATCACATATGAAGGTTGACCGGATAGGTGCATCCCTAGGAGGGAGCACCTAGAAGGTTTATCGAATAGAGAGATCATTATTCCCAATGAGAACATATTGGAGGTGGTGTGTCTCGTGAATATAAGGTTTCACACCATGAAGGCTGATCTTGACACCATTGAGGGTAGATCAGAGGGGTGGACCCCAAAGAGGGGGACACCAATGTTTAACAATGGTTGGGATTTCTCCTTGGGGAGGCTTCTTATATACCCTGTGTATGAGACATGGATCAAAATCCACATATTTAGAGATGGAATGTTTTGGGTCTTACACATGGATAGTGGACCACTATAAAAGGATTACTCTTGGTTTAATGTGTTTGAATTTTGTGGACATTATGCATGGTTAACCACCTAGTTTCTATACAGAGCAGTAATGGGATGAATGTGGCTTATGCACTGAGATGAGCCATGTTCTAATGAGATTGGTAATGGGTTGAATGTTCCATATGCACTGAGATGGCCAATTGTGGATAGTTTGACCTCACTGTGATATGAACAGGGAGGTAGAGCAGATGGTTGGGTCTTATTCATGGTCAGCTAACCAAGTGAGTGGAATGATCCCAACAAGATGTAGAATCATTGACAAGAATCAGGATAGAGGTTTTGATGAAGTGGATGGAATGAATTAAATGGAAACAACGTAAACTTGATGGTGCTGGGATTGAACCTTAGGAAGGATTCCTATGTATCAAAGCTAGTTGGGAATCAAATTCATTGTAGTTCTATGGGGACATTAGGGCATAAGCATGGTTAGTGGCCCAGTCAAAATGGGAAATATGGCTGGGGATTATGCATGGTTATTCTACCAAGTGAAACAATGAATAAGTGACCTCTAGAAGGGTCATGAACATCCTATGATATAGTGGCTCGAGGGAAAGATGAGGATGGGACTAGATGGGAGTGAAAAATAATATGTTGAAGATGAATCCCTAAGATCAGGACATAGAGATAACCAGTGGTTATAATTGAACCTTATGGAGGCTTCTTACATACTGTATTTATAAGATACGGATCAAAACCATGTAGTTCAGTTGTTTGGGGTTTACATAATGAGACTTCCCATAAAGGTAAAAACTGGGGCTTACTATAGGATGGATTTTTGAGGAATGGATTCATCATCACTAATATCATCTAAGACCAAATGAGTCATGTTCGGTGTGAGGAACAAGAGGATATAATGGACCAGATAATCTCGTCGGAAGAGATGCATTAGTGAGGGATGTATCTGAGTGTATAGATGTTTAGAGACCTAAGAAGATTTAGATTGTGAAAAGGAGGAGGAATGGTTATACATCCTACCGGAAAGTCAAGGAGATTACCCCATAATGGTTTCCCTCCCCTGTAGGTAGATGTTGTTCCATAAGAGATGAATATCATCCCATGTGAGGGAGATCTCAACCTTGTAGAGAGGAGTGAGCATGTAAAATGCCAAAGGTGGGGCACTCCATGTACATTTCATAGGGTAAGGCTATATTTTAATGTCATTTGATGAGGATGATGGTCTTGTCACTTTCACATACTGCAACTCGAATGATGAGGAATCACTCCTCACCCCTTGGACATACATGAATGTATCACTTTAACCATTTGTGATGGGAAGGCACTAGATATTTCAGGAAACAATGGGGTGGAGTAGTTGTTAGTTGAGGTGTCCATGTTAGCGTAGCTATCTAAATAATTAATAGATATTAGAATAACTATGAAAAGATTCCTTTTGGTAGAGAAAAGAAACATGATTCATTTTATGAGGAACCAATAAATCAGTACATGATATCCTAGAGGACCACACAATAGAAATTCATGAATGATGTGAGTTTTACACATAATTGGGGATTAAACATGGTTCTTCAGAATGAAGAAAAATCATAGAGCCTATTGAAAGGGGTGTGTGCAATATGTGATGTTTGCAAGAAAAATTGAGGGATCATAGAAAAGGTGGAAAAACATTAGGTGCATGTATTACATGAAAGTAAAATATTTTATGCTCAATTTACTTAGGAAAAAATGAAATAGAATAGGTTCAATCCCTTAGGGCCCAGCCGAAGGCGGACCCATGGGGGACCTGTCACATAAGATTATATACCATGAAGTCGTGACTTGTGTGTGGTCAGGGAATGGGTTTTCTTGTGTGCACATGAGGGATTGTTTTAATTCTAGAACATTACCATGAAATGGGAGGGGTCCCCTTCTATTTATAGGTGTAAATATTTGTGGGGGCACATATGGAGGCCATCACAAAAGTGGTCAGTTGACGTTGTATTGGCCATGAAATGGATCCATGTGCAGATACCCATCTTATGCTCTCATTAAAAGACTTTCACATTCCTTACATGGCCATTTTAGGGTGGTTAGAGTAGAATATGTCCTTCTACATCCTATTTGGCACACAAGGTCCTTATGAATGACCTTCAGTCATGTGCGCAACATTCCAAATATAGGCGCAACTCACTTGGTTTTCTCATAATTGTACATTGAATTGAATTATGGGTTTTTCCTCCTCAAATATGTTTATATGTGGCCTAAATTAGGATTAGATACCAATATATCCCCCCTTAGAATCTAATTTGAAAGGGGACCAGAATGTCATGTTTTGAGGAAAACACTGAAAAAAGAATCCCTTGAGGTGACACACACAAAATGTTGAATTTGGAACGTAAGGAAACTAGAATGAATGTGGAATATCTAGTACACGCCTATAGATACATGTGGGGGAATACCTTGACATTCTATACGACAAGGTATTCTCTCTTGTGCGGGATGTTTCCATTTCCTACATTGAAGGCCCATGTTTTGTCATTGTTTTCCATGCATCTTCTGAATCCTCTGTTGTTTGGATGTAGTTGAATTTTTCGTGGCTACCATTTGATATTGTGTGTATACTTCTATCTTAAATTCCAAACCTCATGATTTCATGCGAATCCCTTAATACCTTCGCATTATGACTGACATGCATGGTGAACAGACCACAACAGAGTGGGAGGATGACTTTGCTGCATGGAAGACCAGGATGATTAAGAACCTTCATATACTCAATTATATAAGGGTTATGTTTGGTAAAAAGGATCTATTAGGAATGTTGTAATAGGTGCATAAGGATTGTGTCTTAAGCAATAACATTGCAATACGAAACTTTATCATTCAGTATGAAGTGCCCATTTTGTGCTTTCAGACTGACTCTCCATGATCATGGGTCACATGTGAATATTTCCTTTCATGGTAAAAGATTTCAATCAATATCCACCCTACCTGGGAGAATCAAGATATTCCTTTATACATCATAAACCAAAAATCTAAGACAATCATGGGGAGCGAACTTATAGATGAATATTTTCTTGTTCACTACACAAGCACTTTTTGAAGCAACATTATTGACGATAGAAAGGGATAGCAGTAGGACTGGGGTTTATGGTATGGTGGGAATTTCAAAAGTGAAAGGGCATTGGCATATTGGGTATGCCAAACATGTGAAGAATTTGTAGAATATCTGTGAACCACTAGGCCATTTTAATGTGTGTGGATGTCTCAATTTAACTATTATCTCCAATAGGACTTGGTGCAAGAGTTTTTCAACTGGTGGTCCCCTAACAAAAATACCTTCAACCTCCACCATGGCGAGGTAGGTATTTGTCTGTGGTGCATCCATTATAGCATAGGTATTCCTCAAGAGGGACTATAATGAGATGAGTTACTACCAATAGTGAATATCTAAGGAGATAGGGCGTGAACCTCCATTTTCACATGGAATTTGTTATAATTGTAAAAGAGGAGGATGTAAATTGACTACATCTTGAAGGACAACCCCTACCCACCATGGTTTAGAATATTCCTCACAAGGGATAAGAATGTGAGGATTCTATGATGAGGGAAGGAGTTCCCAAATTCATCATAGAGGGGAAATGAATGATCATATCAGGTGGAATTGGAGGTAGGAAAATATCAGAAATGGGGGTTCAACATATAAGAGAGAATGAAACCACAAATATGCTTAACGTTTTTTATTAAAACTTTTATAGGTGGGTCTATCCTGCTGGTAAGGGACACAATGATGGGGTTTCATCATGGAATTTTGGTAATGGTCGAGATCATGGAAGACTGCAACAAAGGTTAGTCTCAAATTTCCCATGCTAGAAAGAATGTACAGTATCCTAGGAAGCATTTGAAGAAGAAGTATTCCTAAGAGAATTTGTGGAAATTTCTAGATCCTCCATGGCTAGGTTGCAACTTACCTTGAAATATATGACTTCCCTAATGCCATATGTCCTCTAGGAAATGGTCTATGACCAAATACATTGAATATTTCTATGGTCTAGCCATTGATGCTCATTGATGAAGGGATGAATATTAGGATTGGAAATAATTCAAATTTAAACTTCCAACCATTCCACATCATGATCAGATTGATGGTAGATCACAAGGGAGGTCCACTAGAGAATAAGGAATATATGTAGAGTATTATAAGTTGTTTGGTATTATCCCAGATTAATGGAAAGATATTTTGTGAACCCTACGTGCCAAAACCCTTTTCTAGATAGTTTGGGTGCCTGTAGTGAATTAAAATAGAAAGTGTATACAGAGGCCTCAGAGGAGAATCAACCTCATATCTTTCAATATATGTGGATTATGTTTACAACTACTGACCTTTTGAAACAATCACACTGCCCCACTGATGTTGATGCCAGCCTGGCAATGGGGTATGCTGATCACTAGGTGGTGGAATAAAAAGAATAAATTCCGATAAAGCTCATTCAGAAAATAAAAGTTAAAAGTTTGGTGTCTAGGAGGTGAGAAACTAGAATAGATGGTGCTGCATAATTGAGACTTGAGGACATCCAGTTGTCTAAGATAATACAAGATGGAACCTCAGTGATAAGAATGTCACATGGTGTGGTGGCACCACCGCTATCAGAGGAGGGGAGGTCCCAAAGTCATCCTTGAGGATAAGATAGAGAATATCCTATGAATAAATTGACATACCAACTTCAACCCACTATAGAATAAATATTTCCCACACTATAGTTAACCTGGAAAATACTATTTCATTTAATAAATCTAGAAATCCTATACAATTGACGCTATATGGGATCCAGCTGCCAAAGTTCGGGATTATTTAGGTGGAAGACATGGTGGATTTTAATTGATTACACGCATGAAATAGATACCACAGATTTTATATGTAAATACCCATAATTTTTAGGATAATAAACATCAAATAAATTTATGTGTAGTATATAAAGCACATAAATGAAACATGTGGTGAATATGTAATTTTTCAATTAGAAAATAAAATTGTGATGAAAATCTATTACTGAATTTGTAAAATTGAAACTATAGACCCCGTGAATGTTTTATCCCCAAATAGATATATAAATACCCATTATATTAACAATAATAATCATAAAATGTACTTTTGTGAAGTATGTACAATATATAAATAAAAAATATGGGGAATATGTCATTTGTATTATCGAAAATAAAAGTTTGACGGAAATCCGTTAAAATATATCTCAATTTCCTTCGTACACATTTGAAGATCCTATTATTTTATTGAACGGAAATAATCTTTATATTTTGGAAATATTTTGTAAAACATTGTGTTTTGGAAGTGTTAATAGAAGAGTATTGGGGTGGCCTTTTGTAAGTGAGGTGAGTGGTACGGTTATAATTTTTGAAAATAAAAATGTGTAGCCAGGTTTATCACATTAAAAATTCTATAAAATGGGAAATTAGAAAACATTTGAGTTTATATTGTCCAAATATTGAAATATATTAGGTTATGGACATGTATCAAGGTCATTTTAATCCTTGTCATATTATTTTAACCCCCGATACAACCATTTTCACCATAACCACTGTAATTTATTTTTATAGCATTTAATATTCTAAATAGGAAGATGTAAATTTTATCATATTAGATAATATTAATTATTATTATTGAAAATATAACATAATTTATTTAAATTTTATTAATAAAAGTAGTAAAATTTAATTTAAAATTAATTTAAAACACGTGATGAAATATTATTTCTCCAAAGAGAAAAGTTAAAAATGTTAAACAGTGTTATAAAAAAATCAATATTTAATTGAATAATATAAACTAAATTATATAAATATATATTTAATTGAACTAATATTTCATTTTAAACCTTCATAAAGTAATTTTTATGATTTTAAATTCTGTAGAATAAATGAGAATTCTTAATAAAAACTGGTATTTTTCAATATTAATAAAAAATTACCTTTTTTTGAAAATTCTCAAAACATTACTATAAGAGAATCATTAAATTATGATTTCAAAAATGAATTTTAATTTTTACAATAAATATTCTAAATGTTAAAAAACTAGTTTTAAAATAACTACGGAAAATGGGACAACACCACTTTTTCAAAAAATACAGTTTAAAATCCTAAAATTAGATTAATTATTATCTATTATATAGAAAATAAAAAAGTTGTTTTTAAAAATTTTATTTAATATTAAATATATATAAATTTCAATAACATAATTCCCCAAATGTTATTTGTATAATTTATTGGGAAACATTTCTTTCTTTACATAAAATAGTTTTCCAGAAAATGTTTTCCTTTATTATAAAATAGTATTTATTTTCATTTAGAATTAATATTTAACCAAATAATAAATATTACAAACATGTGTAAAACACATATTTTCATAATTTTTGTAATATTATTTATACCCACAAATCCAACCGTAAGGTGATAACTATCAAATTAAATAATCATATTTTAATAGTATGTCACATTTTGTCTAAAAGAATTGTTGTGTATAGTATAAGCTCAACCAAGTCTCCCTTGTAATGAAAAATATCAAAAACATTAAATTAATTTGAAAATAAATTCTCATAATTTTAGGGTGTTATAGGAAGAAGTGTAAGCTAAATCAAACTTACATTATCCCTATTGTGATTATTGATTGCATTAGAGTTTCATCCTATCAATTAGAAATTCTACTAAACCTTTCCAATGTAAATGACGTATTCCACATATCAATCATGAGGAAGTACATACTAGATCCCTCACATGCTCAAAATTTAGAGATGGTACATAGAAATGATATCTCTTATGAGGATTATATGGTGAAGATCTTTTACTATAGAGATAACATTATATGCAACAAGAAAACTCACCTTATCAAATTACTATTTTCAAACCATAAGTGTAACACCCCAGGTAAATAAAGAATATGACATTTTCATATTTATCCATATTTGTGAATAAAATATTAATATTACTATAAAGGGGACGCTATGGTCGATGGCGTACCCAACACGCAACAACGAGTCTCTTGGGAATCTTACGTTGCACTCTAATAATAAAATAATATTATTTTAAATGGTAGTTAACATGTAGCCGTTGGAATGGCGGGAATGGATATAAATAACTAAAATATGATTATATATGTTTTTAAATGTTTTTACATTTATACAATAAAAGATAAAGGCTTAAAATACGGAATGAATTCAATTTTAGGCTTATATGCCCTAGTTTTCACTAAAGGTTCACTTATCACCTTTTGATGTTGAACCATCATTAAATACAGTTTTGTTCACTCTTAAACATTATTTTGGACCAAATAAAACTCTTACTATGAATCGGGACATCAAAATTTACTTTGTGTAAATTTTTGGTATCTTTCCGATAAAGTTCATTTTTTTAATGAATAGTGTAAATGTTGTGTTTTAATTCAAAACCTCATTTTAATCTAATTTATTTATATGATTAGATAATATTTTTAATTGGTTTTAAAGTGAAATTAGAAAATATTTTTACCATTAAATCCAATAGTGGTCGTTGGAATTAATTTCACATTGAAATCAGACTTAAACTAGTGTCAATCTTTTGATACTTATTGTTTTATAAAAACACGCTATTTGTTCTGACAGCGGGAATTAATTAATAAATTAAATAATGTGACTAAAATGTTTGGAATTTTGTAAAACGGACTTCATTTTTGAATTCGGAATATCAAATATAGCTTTGGGTAAATTTTTGGGATTTTTTCTGAAAAACATCAATTTTTGATGAATAGTGAAACCACTAAGTGGTACTTATAAAAACTGATTTTCTGTTTAAATGAAATTTTGCCATCATTGTGTTTTGAATTTCAAAAATCCGACATAAATGGTTGTCATTAAGAAGTAAAATGTGGTTCAATGGGATAAAAATCATTTTTTTGGTGAATAGTAACTTATTATGTTTTTAATCGCGATTAGTGGTAATTAGGGTAGTTTAAGGTATAAAAAATGTTTTAATAAAATAAAATGACCTAGACACATATCCTAACCATATTGGTTGTGTCATGGCCGACCAAGACAAGCCATGGGTCAACTTGGGGACCCCATGGATCCACTTTGGTTGGGAAATGACATAAATAACATTTTATTTAATGTAAAAGTAAAATTGACACAAACATGATATGTTTTACTAAAACAATTTTTAAGTGGGGTTATACAAGTAATATTTTTGATTATAAAAAATAATTGGAAATCTAAAAATATTTCCTACATCATAGTATTTTTTTTATAATTTTTAGACATTAAATAAATTAAATTATTTATGACATAATAATGATTCAGCGATGACATCATTATTTGACGATTTAAATAAAATGGAAAGATAATGTAAACTCTAAGCACTACACATGTCCAAAACCTATTGGATGAGTGGATTCAGAAGACTTATAACCTTATCCACGAATTATATCAATGTGGGACCTTTTAAAACCGAAACACATTTTCAAATAAAGTAATATTTCTTACTTTCCAAAAGTGCCCCTCCTCTCCTCTTATAAAAGGTCCCCACCTCTACCTCATTTCACACACTCCTCAAGCCTTTGGCTCGGCCAAACCCTGCCCATTTACTCTCTCCACATCCCTCTCCTCATCCTAGAGGATTCCCTTTGGGAAGAATCCTTTCAAAGGAAGCCTTTAGGCTCAAATCAAAAGGAGTTACACTTTTAAAGGTAATTCATTCTCTCATGTTCATTTGTTTTATTTTGCTTCTCCAACCCCCTAAAACTCTTTTTATTTACTTATTTTGTAACAACACCAGTATATTAAATATACTAGGATGTTGTTATAAGATTTATTCGAGCTACACTCTCACACAACTACATCAAATGGTTAAAGAACATACGGTTTCCATGGATGGTGAAATTCTGCCTCCCGAAACGATGATTGTTCAATACTCATTTAACACCTTCAAAGGTGGACATTATGATGTCACTATTTTTATATATGATATATAATATGTTTATGTTTTATTTGTTCTTCTGTATTTTTCATTTTTGTCTCACCTTTATGGCTTCCATTATGGGTATACACGATATCTTCATTTAAGGAAGTGCGGACTACCGCCCCCTCAAAGTGATTTGATTCGTTAAATACCATATGTGGGATGTATAAAGGATGGAAATATGATATTATATATAACATTATACTGGAATTATAATATACCTTTATATCATTATTATTCCATTCTATAAAATACGAAATAGAAATGAAAGTAGCGTTCATGCGTACGTACGACTTACCGTCTCCATGAACGGTGCATTTCATTTCTTATCTCTAAATGATTATGTAATGTTATAAATTCATGAATGTACTGGATATATATGACATATATTATATCTACATAATGAATACAATTATGGATATAATAAAATTTTGGCCACACGAACAACATGTAATTGTAAGAAGTCCACTTTCGACTTAAGAACCAAATATCGGCAAAACAAATATTATTAACTTAAATGATTACATAATTTTTATGACATGGTAATAAGTGGTATAAAATTAATAATGAACTTGAAAAATGGTTCTTAAGGAATTAGAAATTAACTCACGTTTATTATTCAGGAGATTAAAGAACGATCGAGTCAAGTCGGACCCGAGGTAAGGGATCCTACTCCTCTCTTTATTTTTAAGTACACAATTTTATGTCATTCCTTTTAAATATCATATTTCTTGTTATTGGGATGATCTTTTATATTAAACATACTTTAATTTTTATGTTCATGTGATTAGAGACCCTATTCTATCTCATCAATGCATTTTGGATGTTTTGAGTGGCGCCGTTAGGCTGCCGAACTTTCGTAAGAGATCTAACCTCTCTCTTTCTTTTTAAGTACTCTCCTTTATGTCACTTCTTTTAAGCTCCTCTTTGTAATGTTGAGGGATGTTCGTTTATATTCCTCTTGTTGTAAATTTTATTGTAATGTGATGAGATACCCTATTTGATCTCATCAATCCATATTCGGAAGTTTTATGTGGCGCCGTTAGGCTGCCGAGTTTTCGTAAGGGATTTTTCATCTCACTTTTATTCCCGTGAGATTTATGCTACATTTGCCACAAATTCCATTGAGTGGTGTATTTACTGACCATTATTATAATATTTGTGTAATATAATTTCGTTTATGAGTATTTACATCAATGATCTATTGTCTTTCTTTCATGGGGTGTATGTTTTGAAAGATTCCCAAGTCTGTAAGGGAACCATTCACCCTCCTCTTTTTTAAAAGACATATTTTGTTGGGTCTTTTAATTTACATATTGTTATGATTGGATATGTTATCATATATCCTTATTGATGTAACTTTTATGTCCAAGTGATGAGATACACTTTTTATCTCTCATCAACTCATTTTGATGTGATGCCGTTAGGCTGTCAAGGGAACTTTTTAACCCAATTTCGATTTCTTTGGGTTCTACTTGTAGTCATTGAATATGTCATCCATTGAACATGTGTGAATGACCTTTTATTTTTTTACACTTAATATCCACTTATATTGGGTGTATTTATATTTTTCACACATAATTTTGAGATTGATTTGTCCTTAATTTAAGGATACCTTCTCTATAAGGGATTTCATCACATTTGACATTTCTATTGAGGGTTCATTGTTGTTATGCACCAATTCACTCTTATATGGTGTATATACTGTCCTTTGGAGTATTATATCATGAATCCATTTATTCTCATGATATTATAAAGTTCTGACTAAATGTTATTCCTCAATTATTGTATTCAAGTGTCTCTAATTTTGGTAAAACCTCTTTAAACAAAATGTCGTTTTAAATGTTTTTATTATTTGTTCTTATTAATATCCATGTTTTCAAAATGTTTTTAAGGATTTATTTATATAGATATTAATGGTTTAAAATTTTAAGCTTCAAGGTGGTATGGGACACTTTGATTCAAAAATCTCTTTATTAAATGTTTTAAATGGTTTTGAAAATGGTTTTGATAAAGGATTCTATTATGATATATTGTGATGTGGAAATGTTATCATTCATTTTTATTGGTTTTATGTTTTATGATTTTATATTTGGTACTTGGACATTTTAACGGGTGGTTACGTTATAAACCATATGACGGGTGGTGCCGTGAATACCAGGATGGGTGGTTACGTTATAACCTCCAATTCATTGGGTATGGAAGTCGGTCGTATGGCTATTCCATTAAGTATGTATGGAAATTGGTCGTATGGCTATTCCATTAAGTGATATGTGTGGAAGTCGACCGTATGGTTATTCCACTTAAGTATGTTTATGTCCCAAGTTATCTTTATATATGTTATGTGTTCTTTATATGGGTTTTATGGTAATCCTTTGGTTACAAAAAGGTAAGTAATGATACTTTTTTTTCACTGAAGAGTTTTTACTACTTCATGAAGGTGAAAATTATTACATTGATAAAGTATTCATGGTTTACTTGTTGTTTTGAAAAACTAACAGTTTTCATTATTTGTGTATCCCTTACTGAGCTTCTTATGCTCATCCCAAGTTTTTGAAATGTTTTTCATAGGACTTAGCATGGAATAGGGTCAAGGATGGGATCAAGGAAAAGTCATGCTACCTAAAACATGGAACTATACATGTTTCTTTTTAAGAGTTTTTATTTTATGGAAATTTAGTAGAAGAGACTACTTTGTAATCTTTTGAGATGTAATAGTTATGTCCTAATTATATAAAACTCTAAACTTGAAAAGATCCTCAATGTGTAATCTTGTAATAACTCAAGATTAAGTAAGGTTTAAGGCTGGGGCCTTATAGTTGGTATCCAAGGAAGGTTTAGATAACTTTAGAGGTTAGGGTTTTCTCTAAGCATAAGTGACATTATCATAATGGTTAGGATTTCAGAAAGAGTACTAGTTTTAGATAAAGTGAATGAGAATGTATATCTTACTGTTTATCTTACTCATTTGTACATGATGGTTTTGTTTATATACTCACACTGACCCTTTTTGGTTTTAGTAAATGGCTGGATCTAGCAGGCACCAAAGTGACAACAGGTTTGAAGGAAACTTTTGTGGTTCACGGATTAAGATACTAGATAAAATAAAGGATTCAATGAGGAAACTCGTCGTTGTCCTAAACCAAATATCAAGGATTCATGATCAACCACTTGAACACTGGTATGTTCTGTAATGCATCATGTACGAGATGACCAATCGTTTTGGAAGTTCAGGTAATAATTATTAAGGTAACCATTAGGGTTTATATGATCCTTAATTTTTAGGTAATTATGGGTTACTCTATGGTATGATGAAAAATGAAAGGAATGAGATAAACTTGAGGTTAAAATATGTTATGATTATTTCTGAAGATTTTATCTCGTTTTGGGGAATGTTTTAAGAATTATATAGTTTTGGAAAAAGGACAACACGCAGACCGTGTGACATCCCGTCGCGTCGGACAAAGCTGCGGGAATCGAACCCACAACCAATGTGCGACTGGTATTTATCGCCTACCACTGGACTACGTGAAGTCCCTGGTTAGTTTGACTGATTCATTCTAGTTATATGATTTTATGAATTAAGAGTGAGTTGATTTTGGGTTATTTATGAAAATTATTAACCTATCATGGAGGATATGTGATTAGGTTAATTACTTTTCAATACGAGACTTTAGGAGCAACTGATGTTGTTTGGAGATAAATGTTACGATTTAATTGAGAAGACTATGTGACTAAATCCTTCAAATATTTGGTTTTCAATCTTATATTGGTTTACTTTGAATAAATTTATGGAAAAATTGTTTATCGGATGGTTCTCTTTGAACTTTGGGTTTTGTTGGACAAATTTTGGAGATTAAGAATAGATTTTATTTTTATTAAGGGTTATCCTTTTCTGGATTATCTGACCTTGTACTATCCTTTTTGGTTTTGGTTTTGGATAGTGTCTAAAGACATTGGAAGTATATAGTTATCTTTTGTGGATTAGGTGATTCTCTAGAAGTTGATTATAGTACTCTTAATGTGAACAAGTCTCCCTAAATAATCATCTTTTGGAAAAAATATGAGTTTGAATAAGGAATATAGTAAAAGTTGAAAGTCAACATTATAAGTGATTATGTTTCCTTATAAATAAATTCCTCAATAAAAAGTAACTTAAAAGAAAAATGTTGTCTATTAACTTTTCTTACCGTGGAATCGAATACCGTTTAACCCATCACAAGTTTGTAATTTTCTCGTGGTTAACTTTCTCCTAAACATGTTTTCTATCACTCTCCATCAGAACATGACCCTATGTTTTCTCCTCCATGTCCATGTTTTCCTACTTGGAATCCTAGTATGGGTTAACTCGGGTGACCTTTGTACTTATCTTTCTTTATTTTAAAGTGTTCGTTTTACCGACTCTTGTTCCGATGTGGGACGTTCAAGGATGTTTCCAAGCTCAATTTTAAAAATTGCGAGGACGCAATTCCCAAAAGGGGGGAAGGATGTAACACCCCAGGTAAATAAAGAATATGAAATTTTCATATTTATCCATATTTGTGAATAAAATATCAATATGACTATAAAGGGGACGCTATGCTCGATGGCGTACCCAACACGCAACAACGAGTCTCTTGGGAATCTTACGTTGCACTCTAATAATAAAATAATATTATTTTAAATGGTAGTTAACATGTAGCTGTTTTAATGGAGGGAATGGATAGAAATAACTAAAATATGATTATATATGTTTTTAAATGTTTTTACATTTATACAATAAAAGAAAAAGGCTTAAAATACGGAAAGAATTCAATTTTAGGCGTATATGCCCTAGTTTTCACTAAAGGTTCACTTATCACCTTTTGATGTTGAACCATCATTAAATACAGTTTTGTTCACTCTTAAACATTCTTTTGGACCAAATAAAACTCTTACTAAGAATCGGGACATCAAAATTTACTTTGTGTAAATTTTTGGTATCTTTCCGATAAAGTTCATTTTTTTAATGAATAGTGTAAATGTTGTGTTTTAATTCAAAACCTCTTTTTAATCTAATTTATTTATATGATTAGATAATATTTTGAATTGGTTTTAAAGTTAAATTAGAAAATATTTTTACCAATAAATCCAATAGTGGTCGTTGGAATTAATTTCACTTTGAAATCAGACTTAAACTACTGTCAATCTTTTGATACTTATTGTTTTATAAAAACACGCTATTTGCTCTGACAGCGGGGATTAATTAATAAATTAAATAATGTGACTAATATGTTTTGAATTTTGTAAAACGGGCTTCATTTTTGAATTCGGAATATCAAATATAGCTTAGGGTAAATTTTTGGGATTTTTTCTGAAAAACATCAATTTTTGATGAATAGTGAAACCACTAAGTGGTACTTATAAAAACTGATTTTCTGTTTAAAGGAAATTTTGCCATCATTGTGTTTTGAATTTAAAAAATCCGATATACATGGTTGTCATTAAGAAGTAAAATGTGGTTCAATGGGATAAAAATAATTTTTTGGTGAATAGTAACTTATTAAGTTTTTAATCGCGATTAGTGGTAATTAGGGTAGTTTAAGGTATAAATAATGCTTTAATAAAAAAAATGACCTAGACACATGTCCTAACTTTATTGGTTGTGTCATGGCCGACCAAGAAAAGCCATGGGTCAACTTGGGGACCCCATGGATCCACTTTGGTTGGGAAATGACATAAATAACATTTTATTTAATGTAAAAGTAAAATTGACACAAACATGATATGTTTTACTAAACCAATTTTTATGTGGGGTTATACAAGTCATATTTTTGATTATAAATATTCATTGGAAAGCTAAAACGATTTACTACATCATAGTATTTGTTTTATAATTTTTATACATTAAATAAATTAAATTATTTATGACATAATAATGATGCAGCGATGACATCATTATTTGACGATTTAAATAAAATGGAAAGATAATGTAAAATCTAAGCACTACACATGTCCAAAACCAATTGGATGAGTGGATTTCGAAGCCTTATCACCTTATCCACGAATTATATCAATGTGGGACCTTTTAAAACCGAAACACATTTTAAAATAAAGTAATATTTCTTACTTTCCAAAAGTGCCCCTCCTCTCCTCTTATAAAAGGCCCCCACCTCTACCTCATTTCACACAGTCCTCAAGCCTTTGGCTCGGCCAAAACCTGACCATTTACTCTCTCCACATCCCACTCCTCATCCTAGAGGATTCCCTTTGGGCCGAATCCTTTCAGAGGAAGCCTTTAGGCTCAAATCAAAATGAGTTACACTTTTAAAGGTAATTCATTCTCTCATGTTCATTTGTTTTATTTTGGTTCTCCAACCCCCTAAACTCTTTTTATTTACTTCTTTTGTTACAACACATGTATCTTAAATATACTAGGATTTTGTTATGAGATTTATTCGAGCTACACTCTCACACAACTACATCAAATGGTTAAAGAACATACGGTTTCTGTGGATGGTGAAATTCTGCCTCCCGAAACGAGGATTGTTCAATACTCATTTAACACCTTCAAAGGTGGCCATTATGATGTCACTATTTTTATATATGATATATAATATGTTTATTTTTTATTTTTTCTTCTGTATTTTTCATTTTTGTCTTACCTTTATGGCTTCCATTATGGGTATACGCGATATCTTCATTCAATGAAGTGCGGACTACCGCCCCCTCAAAGTGATTTGATTCGTTAAATACCATATGTGGGATGTATAAAGGATGGAAATATGATATTATATATAAAATTATACTGGAATTATAATATACCTTTATATCATTATTATTCCATTCTATAAAATATGAAATAGAAATGAAAGTAGCGTTCATGCGTACGTACGGCTTACCGTCTCCATGAACGGTGCATTTCATTTCTTACCTCTAAATGATTATGTAATGTTATAAATTCATGCATGTACTGGATATATATGACATATATGATATCTACATAATGAATACAATTCTGGATATAATAAACATTTGGCCACACGAACAACATGTAATTGTAAGAAGTCCACTTTCGACTTAAGAACCAAATATCAGCAAAACAAATATTATTAACTTAAATGATTACATAATGTTTATGAAATGGTAATAAGTGGTATAAAAGTAATAATGAACTTGAAAAATGGTTATTATGGAATTAGAAATTAACTCATGTTTATTATTCAGGAGATTAAAGAACGATCAAGTCAAGTCGGACCCGAGGTAAGGGATCCTACTCCTCTCTTTCTTTTTAAGTACACAATTTTATGTCATTCCTTTTAAAGCTCATATTTCATGTTATTGGGATGATATTTTATATTAAACTTACTTTAATTTTTTTGTTCATGTGATTAGAGACCCTATTCTCTCTCATCAATCCATTTTGGAAGTTTTGAGTGGCGCCGTTAGGCTGCCGAAATTTCGTAAGAGATCTAACTTCTCTCTTTCTTTTTAAGTACTCTCCTTTATGTCACTTCTTTTAAGCTCCTCTTTGTAATGTTGAGGGATGTTCATTTATATTCCTCTTGTTGTAAATTTTATTGTAATGTGATTAGATACCCTATTTGATCTCATCAATCCATATTCGGAAGTTTTATGTGGCGCCGTTAGGCTGCCGAGTTTTCATAAGGGATTTTTCATCTCACTTTTATTCCCGTGAGATTTATGCTACATTTGCCACAAATTCCATTTAGTGGTGTATGTACTGCCAATTATTCTAATATTTGTGTAATATGCTTTCGTTTATGAGTATTTACATCAATGATCTATTGTCTTTCTTTCATGGGGTGTATGTTTTGAAAGATACCCAAGTCGGTAAGGGAACCTTTCACCCTCCTCTTTTTTAAAAGAATTATTTTGTTGGGTATTTTAATTTACATATTGTTATGATGGGATATGTTATCATATGTCCTTATTGATGTAACTTTTATGTCCAAGTGATGAGATACACTTTTTATCTCTCATCAACTCATTTTGATGTGATGCAGTTAGGCTGTCAAGGGAACTTTTTAACCCAATTTCGATTTCTTTGGGTTCAACTTGTAGTCATTGAATATGTCATCCATTGAACACGTGTGAATGAACTTTTATTGTTTTACACTTAATATCCACTTATATTGGGCGTTTTTATATTTGTCACACATAATTTTGAGATTGATTTGTCCTTAATTTAAGGATACCTTCTCTATAAGGGATTTCATCACATTTGACATTTCTATTGAGGGTTCATTGTTGTTATGAACCAATTCACTCTTATATGGTGTATATACTGTCCTTTGGAGTATTATATCATGAATCCATTTATTCTCATGATATTATAATGTTCTGACTAAATGTTATTCATCAATTATTGTATTCAAGTGTCTCTAATTTTGGTAATACCCCTTTAACCAAAATGTCGTTTTAAATGTTTTAATTATTTGTTCTTATTAATATCCATGTTTTCAAAATGGTTTTAAGGATTTATTTATATGGATATTAATGGTTTAAAATTTTAAGCTTCAAGGTGGTATGGGACACTTTTATTCAAAAATCTCTTTATTAAATGTTTTAAATGGTTTTGAAAATGGTTTTGATAAAGGATTCTATTATGATATATTGTGATGTGGAAATGTTATCATTCATTTATATTGTTTTTATGTTTTATGATTTTATATTTGGTACTTGGACATTTTAACGGGTGGTTACGTTATAAACCATATGACGGGTGGTGCCGTGAATACCAGGACGAGTGGTTACGTTATAACCTCCAATGCATTGGGTATGGAAGTCAGCCGTATGGCTATTCCATTAAGTATGTATGGAAATTGGCCGTATGGCTATTCCATTAAGTGATATGTGTGGAAGTCGACCGTATGGTTATTCCACTTAAGTATGTTTATGTCCCAAGTTACCTTTATATATGTTATGTGTTCTTTATATGGGTTTTATGGTAATCCTTTGGTTACAAAAAGGTAAGTAATGATACTTTTTTTTCAATGAAGAGTTTTTACTACTTCATGAAGGTGAAAAGTATTACATTGATAAAGTATTCATGGTTTACTTGTTGTTTTGAAAAACTAACAGTTTTCATTCTTTGTGTATCCCTTATTGAGCTTCTTATGCTCATCCCAAGTTTTTGAAATGTTTTTCACAGGACTTAGCGTGGAATAGGGTCAAGGATGGGATCAAGGAAAAGTCATGCTACCTAAAACATGGAACTATACATGTTTCTTTTTAAGAGTTTTTATTTTATGGAAATTTAGTAGAAGAGACTACTTTGTAATCTTTTGAGATGTAATAGTTATGTCCTAATTCTCTAAAACTCTAATCCTGAAAAGATCCTCAATGTGTAATCATGTAATAACTCAAGATTAAGTAAGGTTTAAGGCTGGGGCCTTATAATAAGTACAAGGAGAAACATGGGAAACATAAGGATCCATTAATTAAAAATTCACTCACATGTTCTCACCTTATAATGTAAAATGAAATTTTTATTAGTAGATTTATTAAGGGGGTGGGGAGAATGTAAATATCATGCATTTTATAAATAGAATATCTATTATTATAACTGTTTCATATTTAGGAATTTATTATTAAGATCATTCTGAACATGATGAGACCAAAAAAATTGTTGTATTACTTTTACTGTTAAATTTATAAAATAAAATGGATATGAAAATGGAATTCTAAAAATAGGATAGAAAATATAATATAAGATAAAAATTAGATAACAATTAGAATTTGGTCGATTGGCTATAATTAAGAATTCATGAAAAAAATGTATATATGATGCAGGATATTTGTAATAAAATATAAAATTTTATTATTTCACGACCCGTCCACTGGGGACCATTCTTTAACTACCCAAATCCAACCATCCATAGGCCATAGGCTGGTTACTAGCACCGGAAAGTAATAACCCAAAAAGGGAAGACATTTACTATAAACTTGTACACACATAGAGAGGGAATACCGCACAAAACAAACAAAAAAGGAAAGATAGTAGTAAAACCACCATAAAGGAACACTACTGAGAGTAATGTGTGTAAACTGAATGTGAAGGGGCTATAATACAAGCCCAACTGAAGGTAAAGTATAAAAAATGAATTACAATCTCTGAAGGCCATCCTCCAAGGATCCAACCTGAAGGGTAGGTACAACTCTCTATCAGATGTCACTGAAGCACACCACCTCTATTGGTCCACCTCTAAAAACTGTCTAGTCATAGATCCCAAAAGTCCCCATCATGGATGTTCATCATCTACATAAGAAACAACAGGTGTGGGTGAAGCCCATGCATTGGTGTGTCTGACAACACTTAGTAAGGACCCCGAGACCCCCGAAGGTCTCTCATTAATCCACGAGGTAAAACACTACAAAGTAAATACCATGAGGTAACACCATCAAATAAGATCTCAAAAACATATCAAAAAAATATGCAACTCATAATAGGTAAAACATAAGTACCGAATTAAATATGATTAGTCGTAAATCTAGATCATCTTATTCTATCGAGAGGATCTACTGTGACCCACATAGGGTAGTTAGGTGCTGACCCAGAAAGGATCTCTAGGTGCTGACCCATTAAGGATCACTAGGAGATGATCCATAGAGGATCCATTGGTGTTGATCCACAATATTTTACTAGGTTTTGATGCACAGACGATCGTTAGGTGATGACCAAGAGAGGATCGCTATGTGCTGACCCACACATGATCACTATTCTTTTTCACATCACAGCCAGCCACAAGATTCCCACACTTAGCACACTTGATTTCCCAAGGATCCACTCCGCAATCCATCTACCATAGATAAACATCCATGAGGTCCCACATTTATTAACCCTAAAGTTTCGTATTTTTATATGGGTCGTAACACAAAAAACGGTACGTCGATCGGACACCTAGTCTGTAAGTTATGAGTTTTTTAGTAAAAAAGGGAACTGTTGGATACGACACTGATCCAACCCGACCATACGAAAAATTACACCAAAATAAAAGTGGAGTATCTCAAATGGACCACCTCATCACAAGGGTATATGCGCCATAGACATTGCGTCAATCAGATACTCGGTCTTCAGGTTATGATCGTTTCAGTGAAACGGGGCCGGTTCGGTCTGGGATCGGTCTATCCTAGTCAGACCGACCCATCCCAACGTTGTCTAGGGGTCCAGCATGGGTCTTTCATGGGTATGAACCAGCCATCCCATTGGTCCCATAGGACCAGCTTGGTAGGATGGGTCCAGCCCGGCAGCGCGGGTCCAGCCTGGCAGAACGGGTCCAGCCCGGCGGTGCGGGACTAGCCCGCTAGCCGGCCTGATTCACTAGGCTAGGACATGGAAGATAGCTTCTTTCGGACTCCCTCCAACCCCGTAGTTGACACGGTATGGTCTCCTTTCTATGGTCAAGTGACCAAGGAAGCTCCACATGGACAGCCATGCTGGCCGGATATTTTGTATGCACGTGGACCTGGAATGCATGCCTCTAGCATGCATGATTGGGACACTCCTCTATGATGTGCTGATGGGTGCCGCGACTCCTCGTCACTATGGTGCACTTCCATCCTCCTCCCATGGGTATCGATGTCGGTGTGATGGTAGTACCTTCGACGGGCCACCAGGGTCACTCCAATGGTCTGTTTCTCGAGCAGCTTGTATCTACAGAATCGCTTGGCAGTCACCCTAACTAGGACGACCTTAAACTCGCTTTGTCTCCATCTTGAGAATTCATCCATGAAAATGGAAAAATAAACAACAATGGTGGACGGCCTGATCCTTCTTTGGGTCGGCCCATGCACTCTATGCTAGAGTTAAGCATGGGGGAAAGTATTAATCCACACAATAAGAGTAAAACCCCAATTTAATACCTGACACAATATCCCCCCTAAAATAACAAGAAATTCACTGATCAGCCTATAAGTCGGTTGATTCTGCATTCGTCGTTAATTCTCAAGAACGAGGAATAAATAATCAAATACTTAGAACACATAAACCCCTACCTTTTTTATGTTCGATACCAAAGCATTCACCCTTGATGTTTCACGACGTCGACGTCACTTACAACTCTGTTCTTCGAGGCACGTTAAAGATGATGTAATCTCACCGACTTTCTTCATTATTCATTAGAGAGGAAAACTAATGGCGGTTCATATGAGAATCCTTTTAGTTTAATTCCTCATTCTCCCACGTGTTGGTTTGATAAAAAGAATCACTTCACAACATTTCTGTTAGGCAAATTAATTTACGAAATATAATCGTTGTTACGCTTACTTAGTCACGTTGTTGTGATGCGTGATATGGCCCATAAATGATCCTAATTAATGAGCCTTGTCACAGCCTAGTCACTACACTATAGTTTCATAATCCTCCACCCAATGTTGAGTAATTAAAGAAAATAATTCCTTTAATTTATTTTGTTATATTTCTCAAAAAGTTTGAAAATTATCTATTATGATCGGCCCTTTCTGGCCGAATTAATGTAAATTCTTGAAAACTCCTAGCATTCCAAATTCCACGGTGCCCTCATATTTTTTATATGAGCACCAGTTCAAATGATAGAAAAAACATGCTCGCACGTTAACTGAATGTACCTTAATAAAAGTTCAAAATTCCATTTCAGGTTCTCTAGGTCTCAAAATCACATTCCGTCAGAGCATGCATTCTCAGAATAATTCTATATATTTTAGAAACAAATTACTTGGAATTTATGAGACATTACATTCTCTCCACCTTAGGGATTCACATCCCCGAAATCCAAAATAAGAGCTAACCATACAAGTGGGGTTTCTGAGCACGAATATGAGCCTCCTGCTCCCATGTTGTCTCCTGGAGATTCTTGTGCTTCCACCGAACGCGAACCAGAGGAATCTACCACCCATGTAGGAACCTCTCCCCTAAATCCTCTATCTCTACCAGTAACTTCACAAACATATCCCTATCATCAATGTCCTGCTCGCCCCAGTCACTAACATGTGATGAACCATGCACATATCTCCTCAGCTGTGACACGTGGAAACCATTATGCACCTGGAGCATCTACGGGGGAAGGGATAGGAGGTATTACACCTCACCAACTATTCTCAGGATCTGAAAAGGGCTTATGAACCTCATAGATAACTTGTTTCCCCATCAAAATCATTGTAATCCTCATTACGGTGAGACCTAAAGGAATACATGATCTCCATCCTCAAACTCCAAGGGTCTTCATCTCCGATCTTCATAAGACTTCTTCTTGTTCTGTGAAGTCCTCATCGACTCATGGATTATTTACACCTTCTCAATGGTAGCCTATACCAACTATGTACCCATGAGTGCTGACTCATCTGGGTCTATCCAGCATAGGGTTGATCTACAAGGTCGCCCATACAAGGCCTCAAATAGTAACATGATAATGGTGGAGTTATATCTGTTGTTGTATTCAAACTCCACCAGTGGAAGTTGTTCCTCCCAAATGAGACCAAAATCTAAGACACAATCACAAATAATTTCCTCCAATTTCTGTTTGGTCTTCTCCATCTGAGGATGAAAAGTTGTTGCCAAACATAGCTGAGTCCCAAACGCCTCCTACAACACCTTCCACAACCGAGATGTAAAGAGTGCATCACGGTTTGAGAGAATCATTGAAGGCACCCCATCGAGATGCATTATATTCTATATGAAAGGCATCACAAGATCTCTACCGATCCCTACTTCTGGATAAGTAGAAAGTGATCCAGCCTGGTGATTCGTTCAATGATCACCCAGATGGAATCCTGGCCCCTGGATGTATGTGGTAACCCCATCACAATGTCTATCAAGATACAATCCAATTTCCACTCTGGTACCTCGAGTGGTTGGGCCATGCTTGTTGGAACCTGATGCTTGGCCTTCACTTGCTTGAAAGTGAGGCATCAAGAAATGAACTCTGCCACCATTTCTTCATCCCCAGCCACCAGTACTGACATTAGAGGTCCTCGTACAAATTTTCCACTATAGGATATACCGCCAAAGGGGATGTATGGAACTCCCTCAACACCTCATCCAACAACATGACTGGTACTACGATGTACCCTCTAGAAAAGATGATGTGCTCCATACCTATCAAAAATCCATCAGTAAACTGTCCTGAGGATAACTAAGCACTTAGGTCCTCGTAGTCCACATACACCATTTGTTCCTCCTTGACTCACTGTAAGAGTGGTGGATTAATTGTCATCGACTGAAGGTAAGATACTTCATCACTATCCTCGAAGGATATCAACATCGTGGCTAGATGTTTCATTTCCTCACTCAGCAACTGCTAACTAGACCTCCCGTTGAGTGCATATGCCACCATGTTCCCCTTCCTAGGAGTATAGACTATTTCAAAGTCATAGTCCTAGAGGAACTCCAGACATCTTCATTGTCTCGTGTTTAGGTCCTTCTGTGATAAGATATACCCAAGACTATTATGGTCAGAGTAGATGGAAAACCATTCAACCATCAAGTAGTGATTCCATATATTCAAGGAAAAGACCACTACTATTAACTCTAGGCTGTGGGTTGGGTATTTTTGATCATGTTTCCTAAACTATCGTGAGCCATAGGTGATCACTCCTCACTCCTACATCAGGACACAACCCAGTCTAGTACCTAATGCATCGTAGTAAAGTACATAACTAATTGGATCATCTGGTAGCCCCAGGATGGGGGCACAATTCATTCTATACCTCAGCTCCAAGAAACACTATTTCCATCTCACTGTCCATATAAATGGTTTTAACTTCTTTGTCAAATCTGACAATGGTGCTGCTACTCTGGAAAAGTCTTGTATGAATCTCTAGTAGTAACTAGCCAACCCCAAGAAACTCTGCACCACAGTCATGCTCTAGGGTTTCTCCAAAGAAAGTACTGCCTCTATCTTCACCAGATCCACTGTAACTCTAGCCTCCGAGATGACGTGTACCAGAAAGTGGACCTCCAAAATCTAGAACTAGAAATTAGTGACCTTACCATAATGTTGGTTCACTTGGAGTGTGTTTAAGAATATCCACATGTGTGTAGCGTTCTCCTCTTATTTCACCGAGAACAAACTGATGTCATCAATAGAGTCTACCATGAACTAATCGAGGTAAGGCTAGAAGATCCTGGGCATGAGTCCTATGAACAATTATGGGGCATTGGTCAAACCGAAAGAAATCACAAGGAACACATAGTGGTTGTAATGACCCCTGAAGGTTTTCTTTGGTACACCCTCATCCTGTGCTCGAAGCTGGTGGTATCTCGATCTGAGGACTATCTTTGAGAACCACATCACTCCCTTAAGCTGCTCAAAGAGTTCTTCAATCCTCAGTAGTGGATACGTCTTCATCACAGTCACCAGGTTCTAGTGCCGGAAGTCCTCACATAGCCTCAAGCTCTCATATTCCTTTTTGGAAAACAACACCTGGGTTTCCCATAATGAAACACTGGGCCTTACAACCCCTTCCTCTGCAAGTACTCCAGCTATACCATCAACTCACGAAGTTCCACTAGAGCTATCCAATACGTTAATGTAGATATAGGTGTCGTACTTGGGTAAAAGTCAATGCATAAGTCTACCTCTCTTCGAGGTGGTAGTCTTGGGACATCGTTTGGAAAGACATCCTCATAGTCGTCCACCACTATAGGAATGGTCTAACACCATTCATCCACTGTACTGAGGGTGAGGATATCCAACTAGTGTATGATTATCTACAACCTCCTCCAAGAAAGTACATCCTGTGCTGCAAAGGTTCCCTTATCACCAGTGAAGAAAAAACTGGTCACATCCTCGCAGACACACAATACTTTTTGGCTAAAATAGTCGATCTGATCATGAACCATATATAACCAGTCCATACCCAATATGACATTGTAAGGCCTCGATGCTGCTACTAAGAGGTCCCAACCAAAGATCTCCCCTCCTAGAGTAAACTCACGCTGTTGGAACCATGGTTTAATCTTTTAATCCTCTCCTGTAGGAGTCTATAATCATAAGGATTGAGCTAATGGCTCCACTTAAATCTCATAGCCTCGAACAAGGTCCATGGTATGGAAAGAGTGACTTACACATATGTTTTTGAGAACTTCAGATAAGGTGGGGTAGACACATATCATACCTCTAAACATTTCAGGAGCGTCATGGTCGTAGGCCTCCATCGCCTAAACCTGGCCCCGCCCATGTCCACCTACTTTTGGAGATTGGGGTGGACCTCATGGGGGTGGTGGTGGTAGTACATTGAACCTTCATCCACCGTCCACCACTTGGACTACTCCCCTTCCATGTCCTCCACCCTATGGAACTCATCCCTCAAACGTCTGTTGTTGTCTCAATGGTCCCGCAACTTCATGCTGGTCATCTGTGTTGGGAGTCGGACAGTCACGGGCCATGTGACAATGTCTGTTGCAAGAGTAAAAAACTCCAGTCCTCGAATGACTTCCTCTACCTCACAAGATCTGCACCTCTGACCCTGTATCCTGGGGTCATCCGCTCAAAGGATTGGCCCATTTGGGCCTCTGCGTCATCTGCCTACTGCCTACTGTAGATGACTCAGCCACTTGTCGTCTTGTGGTGGCTCTCACCATCGGTGCTGGCTCGGCTAGGAATCTCATCACTAGTAGGGCTTGCTCTAGCACTCCATTCTATGTCAGGATGTTTAGAAAAATAATCCAGACCCTGATCTCCTACCGGAGTCCCTGCCCAAAGGTCTAGGACCTGAATAAAGGGTCTCGTACCATGTTGGTGGAGTAGCGGGAGAGGTCGGTAAACCTCACTTTGTATTGGGCCACAGTCTGGATGCCCTACTTCAGGTGCAGTAACTTCTTGAATACACACTGATCATAGTTTCGCTGGTACTAACTCTGCCCTAAAGAGGCTCTCGATGTCTGTCCATAAAGGGTCACCTCCTCGTCTGTCTAGAGCATCATGCTCCACCACTTAACTATCATTCCCTGAAAAGGCTAGTGGCTGGAACTACCATTTGGTCTGTCAGTGTCTCTACTAGGTGAAAAAACCCAAGCAACTACCATTATCCAATCCTTAGCATCTTGAGGATCCGTCTCACCTAAAAACATTAGAGGCCTCTATCTCTAGAACTCGTGATGCATGCTCAGTCGACGTGAGTTCCCGCTAGGGGGGCTGTTAGAAGATTCTTATATCCTGGTGGTGGTGCTGCTGGTAAACCACCTAAAGGTGGTAGAACTGTAAGTGGTCCTTGTACCGATACCTCATCACTCGGTGGACCATTGTTGTGATCTCTCAATCGAATCCTAGATAGTGGTTTTTGTGTAGGAATCTTGTAGATAAAAAGATGCACCACAATCAATAAGTTATACATGGTGAGGTGACTCAAAAGAGATCAAGAGAAAAACATTTCCAAAACACATGCAACTAGTGTTTTTGTGTACTGATTTGAAAAACAGAATTCAGGTTCTTGGTGTATGGATACGTCAGCCGCCACACCAACACTGGAATCCCTTGCCTGAAAGCCGAACTCAAAACACTTAACACTATTGCCTCATCAAAACACACACTCTTAGTTCTTCTAGTAGATCCAAATTCCCACTGATACCATTTGGTCATGAATCGTCCCCCAGGGACCATGTCGTGACTTCCCCAAGCCCACCTTCCATTGTCCAGGGGCTGGTGACTGGCACCAAAAAGGCTTAACCCAAAAAGCGAAGACATTTCCTTTAATTATGTACACCCACAGATAGGGCATACCGCACAAAGAAACCACAAAAGAAATATAGTTTTACAACAACCACAATGTAACAATACTAAGAGTAATGTGTGTAAACTGAAAGTAAAGGGGCAATAATACAAGCCCAAATGAAAGGAAATTACAGAAAAAGAAGTACAAGCTTCAAAGGTCATCTGCCAAGGATTCTACTTGAAGGGAAATGAAAACTCTCTATCAAATGTCACTGTAATGCACCACATCTACCAGTCCTCCTCCAAAAACTGTATAGTCTTTGCTCTCTAAAGTCCCCATCAAGGCTATCGTTTGTCTGCACAAGACACAACAGATGCGAGTGAAGCCTGTGCAGGGGGGATTATAACAATACTCATTAGGGACCTCAATACCCCCGAAGGAATCTCAGTAATCCATAAGGGAAAACACCAAAAATGAAGTACCACTGAGGTAACACCACCCAATAAGATCTCAAACACATATCAAAAATTAAAATATTCAGATCACACCAGGAATATCTTAATTGCAGATGTAAATATTATTAGTCATAAAGATAGATCATATTATTATATCGAGAGGCTTGACTACTAACCCGCATAGGGTTTCCAGGTGTTGACCCTAAGAGGATCACTAGGTGATTACCAAAAGAGGATTTCTATGTGCTGATCCATAGTGGATCGATGTGTTTTGACCCACTCAGTATCACAATTCTTTCTTCACTTCGCAACCGTCCATTGGCTTCCCGCACTTAGCACACTTGATTTTTGGAGGATCCGCTCCTCAAGACATCATCGAAATATAAAACACCATGAATTCCCACAATGATTAACCCCAAAGGGAAGTCTCTTCATAGGTGCCCCAATGAAATAGACAATGCGTTGATCAGACGTCAGGTCTGTACATTATGAGATTTTTAGTAAAAAGGGACCTGTTGGATTTGAGTCTGATCCAACACGGATGTACACTAACATCCTCCAAAAATCAAGTAATGTATCTCAGAAGGACATCCCCATCGCAAGTGTCTTTGTGCCATAGGCTGTGTGTCAATCGGATGCCTGGTCTATTGGTTATGAATGATTCAGTGAAACGGGGCCGGTCGGGTCCAGATCCGGCCTGACCTGGTCAGACCGACCTGACCATACCTTGTCCGGGGATCTGGTGTTGGTCTTTCATGGGTCTGACCAATCCAGTCTATTGGGCCTGCAGGTACGTCTTGGTAGGACGGGTTCGGGGCAGTGGCGTGGGTCCGGCCGGACGGTGCGGGTTCGACATGCTGAGCTACGGGTCTGGCACACTGGTCGACCCGATTCTCCATAGGTACACCAGTCCACCCGGACATGACATAGTAGAAAACTATGTTTGGCCTCCCTCCCACCCAGCGGTCGACGAAGGTCGGTCTCTTAGCTGTGGGCAAGTGACCACGGTGGATCCACGTAGCCGGATAGGCTGGCCGGCCGTTTCACATGCACAGAGACTGGGTCTGTGTGCCTCCAGCATGCCTGAGCAGCCTGAGTAGGCCACTCCTCCATGCGGTGCTGATGGGCGGTGTGACCATCTGGCCGTGGCTTCCTGCCTCCATGGTGCGCCGACAGGCACGCTGCCGTCCTCCACCCATGACCACCCCCACGGGCCACCACTAGCTGCCACCGTTTGCTATACCTTCAATAGGCCACTAAAGTTTCTCCAGTTGTCTGTTTCTCGAGGCGCGTGTGACTATGGAATCGCTAGGCCATCACCCTCACTACAATGGACTCAAAATCACTTTTCCCCATATTGAGAAGTCATCAAAAAAGAACGCAGAATACAAAACCATGAAGGAGGGTCAGAACCTTGTCCAGGTTGGCCTCTTCCCTCCATGTTAGAGTTTAAGTATGGGGGAAATTATTAATCCCCACAGTATGAGTAAAACCCCAATTCAAACTGCAGCACAATATCCCCCCATAAGAACGAGAAATTAATTGATCAACCTGTTAGTTAGTTGGTTCCACATTATCATTAATTCTCAGCAATGAAGAAGAAATCATCAAAAAAATTAGAACACATAAGCCCCTACCTTGTTGATTTTCGACGATGACACGTTCATCCTCAAGGTTTCACGATGTCGATGTCACTTCTGGCTATTTTTTTCAGTCATGTTGAAGATTATGAAGTCTCATCGATGTTCATCATTCTTCATTAGAGAGTATATTTGTCGGCGGTTCATCAAAGAGTCATTATAGTTTAATATCCCATTCTCCCATGTGTTGGCTTAATAAAAATAATCATGTCGTAGAATTTCTGTTGCACAACGACGTTGTGTCATTACTTTGTTTCTTTTATGAAACAGCATCACTGATATGTTAAATTTATGAAATCGTTACACTACATGGTACAGACCATTAATGAGCCTCAATAATACATCTTGTTGCTGCCTGGTCACTGCACAGAAACATCTTAATCTGCCACCCAATAGTGATTAACGAAATAAAATAATTCTTTTAAATTTGTTTATTATTTTTCTTGGTACATCCAAAAAATAACATTTCCATTCAGCCCTTGTCGGCTGAAGTTAAGGAATTTATAGGAGAATCTCGACATTCCTAATTCCATGGTGCCCTCATATTATTGATCCAAGCACCATTACAAAAGATAGAAAAACCCACTAAGACTTTTAATAAACATACCTTAAAAAAGTTTAAAATTCTTTTCTGGGATCTCCGGGCCTCAGAATCACGTGCCGCCATAGCGTACGGTCTCAGAATAATTCTATCTAGTTTAAAAAAATTATACAGAATTTCAGAGACATTACATATTATGAAAGTATATATTAATATATTTATGAAAATAAAAGTGAATGAATAACGAATGAAATAAGAGTAGTTTACTTTTGGAAGGGAACTTGTATGACTATTTCACATCTATCAATGGATTTGTAACCAAACTATTAGAATAATACCTCTCCTATGAAAATTTAATACAAATATTTAGGTATGTTATAAAATGGAAATATGAAATGTGTATATCATGATAAAAGTAAATAGATTTGTTAAATGAGAAATTATGTGTTTATATTTTTATAAAACATTAATATATTATTGTAAATTATACAAAAAAAATAATGATTTAAATGGATGGTTATATTCATAAAATGGGATTATAAATTAATATTATGTTTTATTGGAATATTAATATAATTTTATTAGATAATAATTAATTTTTCCTAGTGACTATAAATTTATAAAAATATTAATCGTTGTATTTTTAAATTAAATGTTGATTTTATTTAAAAAGAAAATTCTTCATATTTTGAAAAATATTTACATAAAATGGATTTCACTTTCTAAAAATGCGTGTAAAAATATGCTTAAAATGGTTTTTTTGTAAAATAATTGATTTTCAAAAACATTGAAATATGGTAAAAACTATATCTGATGTTATTAGCATAATATATAGATTTTGAGTCATGTATAATGAATAATCCAACTAATAAAACTGCATATGCACAATTTACTATATATATTCAAAATAATTAATATTATGGTTAGTTTTTATCAAATATAATAATTAAATTAATATAATAAAAAAACCTCTCTCCTCTCCTAATAAATACCACCCCTCGACACTCGTTCTCTTCAACACTACTATGCATTGAAGCATTCCAAATTTCAACTAATTTCAATTCCTAATAATCTCCCAATGTAACTTCATTACCAACCTCATCCAATGGTCATTGTAATGATCATTATTTGGTATACTAAAAAGAGTCCATTAAGGGGAGTTATACAGACTAATCAAAATATCATTAAAATTTATTCTTCTTCTAACAGAATCATAAAATATTCATCCCCCAATAAATTTTAACATAAATATATTAAATATAACATTGTGTTATTAAAATTGTTAATACACATATTATACAGTCCATTCTTTTATTTCATAAAAAGAAACAATGTTCGCAATATGCTTAGTTTACCTTCTCCATGAACAAATTAAATTGTATTTTTATAACACCTTAATGGATGGTTATTGGAACTATATTATGGTTATATATGATTATAATAATTATATTACTAAATATCAAATAATTTTTGAATTTTTTTTAATAACTTATTTAAATAAAACTAATCAAGTTCGTGATGGTTGGAAAAATAACTTAATTGAATAGACCACATAACTTTGTCATTTCTATTAGATGAAATATCCGTATGAAAAAAATGGATATTTTGGAACACTTAAAATATTTTAGTTACATGAATTAAAATTCATTTCACAACTTGGATTTTACTCCATTTTTATTAGAACACTAATAATTATCCATAAGTGATCCGACCTTGGAAACATGAAATGAATGACCTTAGAATAATGAAATTAAAAATTACATCTAATTGAAATTGTTATAATGGAAAAAATAAAATTATATTAAAAAAACATATAGATTTAATTTTTTATTAATTAAGTATTTGGGGAGTAAAATTTTATTATTCAGAATGTTAAGTGAATTATCAAAAAAATTTGAGAACATAAGGTAATGGATCTCTACAAGTCATCATGTTTTACTTAGGTTATAACCTTTTTCAATCTAACTAAAATTTACACACTATTTTTTGTAATGAAATGCTTCTATGTTATGTATATATTTCTATTATATATGTACCTAAATTATTCTATATTTCTTTAACATGGTAATACATTATATGTGTTAATTTCTCAAATTTTATTATTGAAATCGCCAACGATTAATGGGGATTTTTATATCCCTTCAAATATTTATAGAAAACTCTTTAAATGTAATTATTCCCCTTAATAATTTCAATATATTAAAGTAATACTTTATTTATAAACAATATATATTAACAATTTTTTTCAAATAAAATATCATATTTATTATTTCTTCAAAATCAATAATAGATTTTTTAAACCACCATTTTGAATGTTCTTTTGTATTCCTAATTCTTTACAATTTCATATGATGTTTTTTTCAAATAAACAGTGTATTTTTAGTCTATTTATTTTTCAATTACATATTAACATAAAAGATATTTTATTCTTTATTCTCTATATATTCTTTATGAAGTCTCCTTTAATTTTCATATGAGACAAGATTATAAAATCCATTTCTTTCCATGTGTAATTATTATATTTATTAAATGAATTTTATTTCCATTCATGGAAAATATAATCATATACATGATATTATGGGAGTTCCGAGATAGTGGTTCATTTTTGTGTCACATTTATTTCTAATGATATTATGTGTATGGTAGTAGTAAGAAAACCTAATCCATTATATTATTATTTCCACTATGTGATGTTTTATTGGTATTTAGTCTTGAAATATGTATATATAATGTCATATGTTTCTTCAAATTTCCAATATTTCCATTATCTTATGATTTAATGTTCTTTATGATATTATCCCATATAATTGTTGATGATCCTTATAGTTTATGATATCATGTTATGTCTTTTTTACTCATTTGTTATGCTACATTATCATGCTCATTACCTTACTAGGATTTATTGCTCACCACTTTTATCTATGTATTCCTAAGGATATCCTATGTAATTTTAGGATCTTAAATATATTTAGAATATATTTCTTGAGATTCAAATAAATATATTTTAATTTAGTTCCATGTTTTTTGGTGAGTTTAGTATTAAAATTTCATGAGGACTAAAGATCCTTGGTTTGTATTTATTGTATATTTATATTCAAAATAAAGGAACTATATGTGTAAAAGACATGGGTCACAGAATCAATGCAAAAACTATCTTCAAATGTTTCAGCTTCATGAATCATTGAAACTATGAAATCTAATAATGTTATCTAAGGGTTCTCAAGGATCACCAATGATATCAACCCCTGAGAAAAATATAGCCAGGGTGGGATAATGTTATTTCTACAGTAGAGGTGGATAAGATCAATTATGTGGAAATAGGTACACTAGTTATTAATTAATTAATAGTGAAAATATTTTTTGATTCTGATACTATACAATATTTCATATCAAGCATCTTTTGATCAACTGCTAAAACACCACCACAAAAATGGTGATTATGTTATCAGTGAAAACTTATAGTAGAGCAATTGTAAAATATAAATCACATAAATCTTCCGTAATCTATATATATTGGATAAAACATCTTTAAAAAATTTTAATAATACATTTAGAATAATTAAATACTATTTTAGGATGGACTGGTTGGTTCTATATCATTTCCAAATTAACAACCATGAGAAATATATCACATTCTATCTCCCCAAACCCTCTAATTATGTTTATGTGTAATGAAAAGAATGCATATACTACTAAATATTCTTCATAATTATGGTTCTTATTTCCTTTTGAGAGTAAATATCTAACTCAAATAGTTGAACCAATGGAGATAATCACTCTTGAGGATCATTCCCATTATAGCAGATTATACTAATGTATTCCCTATTAAATTGTCCGGTCTTACTCTTTTCCAGGAGGCCGAGTACATAATTGATCATATATATGGATCTATACCAATATCCAAGCATCATTATATGGTTCCCTCCATTCAAATATATGAACTAATGATTAAATTAAAATAAAATCTAGATGCAAGTTTTATATGATCAGGTGATTCACAATGCAGTGAAATAGTATTATTTTCTATAAATAAGGAATGTTCTACGTGTCTCAAAATAAATTTTCCTTAACTAAACAAGATCAGGATAAATAAAAAGCATCCTCTTCCTAGAATTTATGAACTTATTGATTAATTTTATGGAATTCAATACTTCTCTATGGTGGATGTTTGTTTAGAATATCATCACTTAATGGTGAAGAAGAAGGATAATCCCATGATGACCTGTCATACATGTTATATGCATTATGGTTTCACAATAATGTAATTTGGACTCATTAATGACCCATTTATCATTATGGACATATTTAATATAGTATTTTTATATTAACTCAATAAATTTGGGATTTTATTTACATATAATATTCTTATATAATCTAAATGAAATGAGGAACATAATACACATTTTAATGTTAGGATGAAGACTTCGTGGAAGGTGAAGTTATATAAAAATATAGTAAATATGTAATTTGGATGGGGAATGTATCATTTTTGGGGCAGGTTATCACATGTATGTTATTATATATAGAACCTATAGAGATTAAGAATATTAAGGGTATGGTTAGACCATCATTTGTGATAGAGATATCTTGATTCAAAATGTTTTCTAGGTACTATTAGCAATTTGTGAGAAACTTATCATGATTGTCCAACCCCCTAAACAAGATTACTTGAATGGGAATGAATATTGTCTCAATGATGTTAATGATAGGTTAAGCATGTCACGTTTACTAAAAGTATCTACATTTGGAGAATAATTTTTTAACTACATTTATGTATAAAAATAGCTCTTACGTTCTGTATAAATACATATTTATAATGTGGTCAATTATTCATTAAGATAGTTTATGTTTCATGAATATAATTATTTGAACCATTATCTTGATATGGTCATAGTAATACTAATTTTAAAAATATTGAGTCATTTTATACCTTAAGTGTAGTTTATTATATATACATATCACTAGAGTCTAAAATATATATCCACAAAAATAAATCCCAACACAAACAAATAAATAAGGTTAGAGAAGATCAATGTTTTTTATTTCCCAATAAACTAACATCTATCAAAGGAATATAATGTGGTATAATATCTATGGATAAATGATCCAACAACCCTATAAATAATGTGGATTTAAAATGATCAGATCATTTATGACATGTAATGTATAGGTATGGAAATACTGAAAATAGAAACAACATCTTAAAATTTATAAATCCATAATTACATAAGTAGATTAAGAAACCTTAAAGGTATGATAAATAGATACAAAAGAATGTGGATCCCAGGGGGGAGGTAAAAGACCCTGAGTTCAAGGTTAATGAGGATGAACTAGTGGGATTTGGGAAATGAATTCTTATTCCATTAGATGTAGAGATAAATATAGATCTACTGAATGATTCTCATAGCTCTATATTTTTCATTCACCTGTGATACATGAATATATATATATATATATAACACTATTGGTCATAAAATAGAAAGAATAAAATTTTAGAATATACATCAATGTGGCTAGTGTGATTGAAAGTGAATTCTGAGGTGAAAATGTCCAATATTATTATTAGAACATTTCCCATACAAACATTGAAATGAAAAAACATCTATATAGATTTTTTCAGGGTTCCTCGAGATACATAAAAAGGGAAATATAACATATGTGTTGGGGTTATTCATGTTATAATGATATAATAAAACACTAAAATTCAAGAAGGATTTTCACTTGATCACCTTTCAAAAATATGAATTATAAAAGTTTTGAGATTACATGGAGAACCACTATCGATTATATCTAATAGAAATATTAGGTTCAACTCTACATTTTTTATGAGTCTTTAGAATTATCTAAACAAAACTTTTAACATCATCATGACCTATCTTAACCTGACAGATGGAAAATTTGAATGGAAAACCTAGAAACATGAAGGATATATTGAGGTATTTCTGTATAGATATCAAGGGAGGCATGAACTAACATCCTCCTCTAACCAAGTTCGTTTACAATAACAATTTATAGTAAAAGGAAAAAATTCCTCCATATTAGTCCATCTATGGTATGATATGTATTACACCTTTATGCTTGGATTTTGTTGGTACACATAATTTTCTAGGATCTTAGATGATGGACGAAATGGAAAAACATGTCGAGTCCATTAAACAAAATATCAATGATCTGAAAATTCAGTAGATGATTTTTGATGATAACCATCAATGAGGCCTACAGTTTGTGGTTAGAAATAAAGTATCTATTTTTATATATATGTGGAAGAGGAACATGATATTTTGGGATGAAGGGAAATATATGTCTGATATATACTGGATAATTTGAGATTATTGATTATTCCACAATTGTTTTATATCAACTTGATCTCCCATAAAACCTATCCAATATTTCTGATTTTTTGGACATATTTCTCTTAAGGATGTACATATCATATCAATCACCTGTACTAAATTAAGACATGGTATAGTCAGTTAATTACCAATATTATGAGGATTAGTATGTTATGATCTCAGAACACAGATACAATTTAATTTTCTATAAGACAACTCAACCTATCATTGTACTTTAGAGAAATTGTATGTATAAATTGGAAATTCAGGAACATAAAGTGACCATGAAATAAATTTATCCTAATTTCTTTCTATCTTAGTTAATAAAATCATGTTTATAGGATATATATTCTTAATGGGGTGGAAATTTTAATTACTTGAGATATTAATGATTATTTACCCTTGAAAAATATTTTTTTTCATTATCTTATCTTATATGAAATAATGGAAGAAAGGAAGAAATCATGAAACATTAATAAAATTAAATTATTCAAGTTGATCATTATAGATGTGAAAGTAGAAAGATCAACAATTATAAACAATATTTTTGATTAATATATATGAAGTATATTTGTAATTATAGTACTAAAAAATTTACAATATTTTTGTATTTTTTAAATCATTATTATCATAATTACAATTTTTGTGTTTTTTAATAAAATAATTTATTTTTTTATGAATATTAAAAATAAAAATTTTGAAAAAAATTATAAATTGTGAAATAAAATAATGAATTTACTTTTTATCAAACAATTATTATATAAAAAATACATATTATAAGTATTTAAAAATACTATGTTGAACTTCTAAATCAAATATTTAACAGTGTTGGAACTTAGTTAATGTTTAAAAATAAAACATATTTTTATATGCTTAAAAAAAACTTTATCACTACTGGAAATTAAATAGAAATAAATATTTTCAATTTTATTTTATCATAAAAATATTATTTATAATTTTTAATTTTATTTTTTGGCATAATGTCAATATTAGTCTTATTACTATTAATTACTATGATGATAGTAAAACTATTTCAAAATTGTTTAATATCATGTAGTATTTATTTAAAAAATCCAATTCAACTAAATTATAGAATGACTATAAATTTTTTTAAACCAATATATAAGTATAATATAACTCATTATGTAGGTAATCAATACAAATTAAAATTAAGAAACACATAATGGTTAAAAGTTTTTCTACAAAAAATGTTTTCTTATATTATATATTTTAATTTAATGGTGATCTTCAAATATTTATAAAATTAATTATATTAAATTTATATTAAATTAATATTAATATTATAAAAAAAATTAGGTATTACCATATATTTTTAAATAAAATATCAAACACTTTGTTAAACATCTAGTTACAAGGTAAAAATAAAAATAAAAAATTTAAAAATCACATATCAACCAAACTAGAAACATATTCAAAACATGACTTTAACATATTTTTTGTGGCTTAATTGACAAAATATGACCCCCATGATACATTATTATCAATAATTAGATTCATTGACCAAGAAATAGAGTAATTTTATCAATGAATATTAAAGGGTATTCCCCAAAGATCAGTTTTCTTCACTTATAAAAGTGGATCACTCAAACACCTCAACATAAACGATTAAAATATGAATTTATAGTAAAAATAAACAAAAAATAACTCTGAAATAATTCCATTTTTAAAATATAACCCCCTGGTTCTAGTTTTTATCTTAAGGCCCTCACTTTTGTCGTATTTTGTTAGAGAAGATAAAGTTTTAAACGTATGTATTACAATATTTCTGACTCTTTCTCCATAATGATTCTATTCCATATATATTATTTCAACATGAATATAAGGTAATTAGTAAAATTATTATATTTATTTGTTATTATATTACTTTTATAACCCTTATTTATGCCATTCCATCCAATAAGAAGAACAATATTTTATTCAGGGTGTTGCGCTGACTACCGCCTTAACAAAAAGATATCCAATATTTTTGAACAATGAAATTAATGGATGATCAAAAGTATGTTATGGATAAATAAATTAAATATATAACACTAATTTTATTCCTAAATGATAAATTTTTATTTAATTTATTTTCCGCTCGTTCATTGAGAAATGGAAACATCAATCATTCGTACATGCAAACTATAACCTCCATGATCAATGAGTTTCATTTGAAATCACCACCAATCGTGTATGAATTTAAAAAATTATTTATTATTTAAAAATTATTTCTAAGACAATATATAAATTTGGGGTATTATGAATCTATTTTACCATGACATCTACCATGGTCACCATACATATGATGTAACAAAACAATTTAATGAAATAAATCACGTAAGATAAGAACACAAGAAAGCTATAATTTAAAAAAAGATGATAGTTTAATGAAAATGGAATATTGCATATACATGAATAATGTTATTATGTAATTATTTAATAAATTTAATTTAGTTATTATGTATTTTAAGTGTATGTATAAAATGAATCTGGAACCCAATGTAAGGGATCTTCCAAACCTCCTTCATGGCATCTCAGTTACAAGTTTTATTTAATTTTATCCACGTGAACAATATTATTATCATTAAAATATTATATATTTTTATATTTTAATGTAATATAATACTATTTAAATATCTAATTAATTTTTGGGGTTAAAAGTGTTTTTAGTTCAATTTAAAATCATGAATTTTATGTAAATCATGTTTATGAGATCCTTCATATTTCCTGACACATGTCGAGCATTATCCCCAAAACTGGTTTTTGATAATGAATAGGTTCCAAAAACATTATAAGATTATGGATAAACAAGTTGTTTCAATTTTGGATTCATATAAAACAATTTGGTCTTTCCATATTAAAAATACATCTTTTATATATTTAATAAATATTCACATGAGTGGAAAATTTTTGTTATTTTTTCTCCTATAAAATTATGATGAAATATATATATATTTTAAATCAATGATTAAGATCTCTGTTTCAATTTAAAATATCAAAATAAAAAATATTTAATTCATTATTATCATATGAAACCATATGATTTATCCTTCAGTTATTGAATCAAAATTTTGAAACCCACTTTATTGTCAGGGGTTTGATCATTATTATTATTTATGAATCATTTATTTTCAACATTTAGAATGTATTTATACGATTTTTATTTGTTTCATGTTAGTAATAGGAATTATATTTCCCTATAATTCATTTTTTAATGATTTATATCTCATATTATGTTATGTAAGGGATTAGGGAGTGAACCTAATCCATCTTGGGACTTTTTCTACTTTGTTTATGATAATTCAGAGCGAACCTAATCCATAATGGAAAATTTACTAACATATTTTGATTTTAAAGGGAGTAAACCTTTACTTATGTTTATCATATAATATTTTATGATTTCCTAGAATTTACATGATCTTATCCTATCATTTCTTTATTAAATGTCCCGATTCTAATCATCATCATCTTTATGATATCATGTTACATATCTTAACAATGGTGTTATGATTCATTTCCATGTTTGATGACATAATAGGATTGATAACTCACCATTTTTCCTTATGTGATTCCAAAGGATATACTTTGTAGTTTTTTAATATTTATTGGTGTTAGTTTCAATATGTAGAGTCTCGAATAAAGATAATTTTTTATATCTACGATAATGTATTTGTATTATTAATCATAAAAAACACTAAACCTCTAGATCCTTTGATTTTATTTATTGGAAATGTATATTATTAATTATTAATTATTAGGCATGGTTATCCATAAAGTAATTCCAACCTTATTGAGTATGTATTTTCCTAACTGTTGATATAGTCACACAACATGTGTCATATGAGGAATGCATTTATTACAATTATATACATTGAAACTCATCATTCATATTGATATATAAGTATATCTTAATCATATAATAAGTAAAAAATTCAATTCCAGTACAGAAAGGATTATAAGTTTAATTTATGTGGTTAGAAAGAGGAATAAATATTATTTTGAAATATGAATAGATAATGGGTACATAATAGATTTAAACTTAATAACTTGTTCCCACTAGATGTCTTTTGTTTGACACCAAAATTGTAATTTGTTCACTGAGGTGATTTAAATAAGAAAATTGTAAGATATTTTCATAGAATATTTAACCGAATAAATAATTACTTTATCAATATTCCATTATTCTTAATCTATAATTATCATACATTGGTTCTCCTATGTTTTTATATATTTCAAGGTCAATAAATTTTCTTCATGTATTTATTTTTATAATAATCTATTTCAATATATCAACTTTTATAATCATTTGTTCTCAAAATATCTTACATCTCATTGTGTGATAAGGTTACTCCAAAATATATTATCTCTATTTATTCCAAATTTTTTCATCATGTACCCATTATTATTTTGTAGTCTAATTGGACAGGACAGGGAAGGCTATTTAGTAGGTGGAATCTTTACACATACATAAAATGATTAAATTTTATTAGTTTGTCATAATGTTGGAAGAGTGAGAATAATTTGAATATGAATCAAAAATTTCAAAAAATTTATTTATATAACTAAATTTATGATAAACTTGATTCTATTGAGTTTCTTATATTTCATGTATTCTGTTAGTCGTTGTATATTAAGAAATATAAGATATTTCTTATAGGGTATTTTTGTTCATGAAATGTATATTGAGTCCAATTTTTCTAATGAAGTTAGTAACATATTTTTTTTTTCAAAATAAGTATGCAATAAAATTATTACATTTATTATGTGACCAATGGTTTATATGAATATATGTTTTGTTCCTGAATTCCACATGGGGTTATAATGACATTTTTTGGTGTTGGAGGGACAAACTTCACTTAATACTCATATAACCACATCTTTTTATGTTGTTTCCAATGGGGTTTATTCATAAAACATGAAACACCCAATGGTTCTCATATCGGTGATGATTTAAGAACCTTATTTATAAAGGCAGGCACTAATTGGGGTATATGGATAATGATACTTATGAGATGACATGGATGAGAGGATGGGTATTTGGTATTATCACACACTTTTTGGAAATATTTTTTCCTATCTACGGTCTCTATTATATATTAGTCAAATTATGGGGAATCATTCATTAATTCCAAAGTATAATGTAGGTCATCCTAAAATTACGAATCAATTATTTGCATGAATGGATATAAAATCATCAGTATGTATATAAGGATCTTCGTAGATTAAGATATATAAATGTATCTTAGTTTATCCATCAATGGAACCCTTTTATTAAAGGATTATAGATTCTTTTATCATTTATTATTAAGATATTGGTTTTGAGCCACATAGTGGGGTTCTATGGAGTGTGATATCTGCAAAAGAGACTGGATTTGTCTTGATTTTTGTATCAGGCCCATAATATAGGATTCATATGTATCCTTATGAATGGAATCACAACCCATATAGTTCAGTGCCACATAATGGGACCCATCATACCATTTATGGTCATGGTTCAAGGACCAAAACAAGTAGTTTAATGTGATATGACAAGGATGTCTAGGTGAATAGTTCCTAGTCAATGTTTAGTATAAGAATTATGGTGGGGTAGCCCCGTGGAACTAGGATAGATATATTCTCCAAAGATGGATTACACCCTACTGGGAGTTTGGCCCCTAGAGAATTATGGTAGATTTTTGGGTTTTGTATTTTCAACTTAACGATGCTTCTTATGTATCCAATTTGATCAAGAATCAAATCCCACATCCTTCAGTTTTGAGTAACCATTGCTATGGAGTCCATGTAAAGGTTTTTCTCATGATGAATTTTCCCCCTAGAGATGATTGATTTGATTATTATAAATAATAGTGTTCCATGTTTTTTGATGTATGTATTTAATGATCCAAACCAATAGACAATGTATTAGGAATGCGAGAGGATGATCCAAAAAAATATTCTCTATCGAGACATTAATCTATTCGTATGGGGGTTAGGATAACCTCTTACCTCTGTTCGTATGTGATTCATGGTCTTCATTGAGAAAAAACTGAATTTGAAGAAATTGAATGGGATTACTCTAAGAGGTATTTCCTTTTGATTAGTTCATGGAGAAGATAAGAGGATAAGAAACTATACCTCAATGGGATTGGAATGTGTGACTCCCCCAATTAGAACTAGAGGTCCCTAGTCTTAGAGAAAACTGGGAAGGTCATACTCTTAACCATAGTATATGAGACCAATATATCCCTCACACTACCCTTAGTTTAGCGTTCACATGAAAAATGACATGCATATCTGTATGTACCCTAAGGACCCTAAAAGTCAGGTAGTATAAGTTAGGGAAACCTATGATTTATGGAATGCTTATCAAAATGGGAGAGAAATAGATGAAGATCATTATATGGATTTATAATCCTGGTATCATAGGTGAAGGATTTTATTTGGTCCCCCTGAAAAGAGGGATCAAATTGAAGGCATCCCTACAATTGGTTTCTTGAAAAAGGGCTTAAAAGTTGTCACGTATAGGTCAGGGTTTGGATAATAGGAGGAGATTCACATAGAAACTAGGAGGATCCAAAAGTTATTCTTTCTGTGGGTAGGCCTATGCGAGGTGAAGATACCATGGGATATGGGTCACCATAGTGAATAATTTTTTTATAGTTATTGATCTAGGAACAAAGGGTCACCTTTATCTCCATAGAAGGATCTCTTTTAGGTTACTAGTAGGATAAATAAACTTCGCAAGAGTGGTTTTAAATTGGAAGTAAAGGGTCCCTCATGAAGGCATCTTCTGTTTTAGACCCCAGAGGCACCCTAGTCCCAATATCCCCCGTAAACCATTCATCTCGTGGGTTTTTTAGAGAATCCTAAGGGATTGTTTCGGACCTAGGTGAAGGGGTTATACGACCCGAGAATGGAGGATTCATCCATTTTTTCATCCTTTCAAACGAGGAACCCTAGTATACTATTTATAGAAAAATATGGGTCAATAGTCAAAATCATTATCCCTATTAGGTACCTAAGATAGGTTCTCAACACATGTACTTTATGTAGGGGTGTCTGGTCCTTCTATTTCATGTAGGGGGTCCTTCACAAGACATCTGGTGCAGACTGTTGGTGCACACAATCTGGTTTAGTAAAGATTCATTGATCCTTCCAATGTATATTCATTTATTTGATACTTAGGCTACCCTTCACAATCATTTCATCCTGTGTGAAAAAACATAGTATAAATAAAATACCCCCACCTCAAGATTGGATATTATCAGAAGAAGTGGTTCTAGTGTTGAGGTGGATGGAAGAATATATTCTGATGTTTTCATAGGAAAACCATGTAGGTTTTCTGTATAGGCCATATGCATGTGTCTGGAGGGTTGGTTTGATGTTCAAGTATAGTTCTTATCCTGATGTGTAGGCCAATAGTGTCTATAAATACCATTGACCCTCAAAATTTTTTTCCTCCCATGTTCATTCCCTTTTATCCCCTCATACAGATCATATGTGTTGCCTTACCTGTATTTTCATTTGAATAGGTGTTCTCTAGGATGTCCTCAGGAATGCACATAGTATAAACATTTGAGTAACCTACCTGCACAGAACCACATTGTTGAGGAGCCTGTGTGAGGCATCTAGTCAAGGGGCCTATATTAAGATCATGGATGAGGGGCCTGTCTAAGGCACCTAATTAAGGGGCCAGTGTGATGGACCTTCTTTTCACTAAGATTCCTTGAAATTTTAATATTAATATTTCTACCATAATGAAAACTTTAATTTTTTCTTATAGATTTTAAAAGGCATACCTAATGGATTCTCAATAACATAGTACTTTTCTGGTCATAGATCTGATCATAGTTGTTGAGCTAGATAAATATGACATGTGTGATTACACTCTCTATAATTTGGATAAGAGCATCAGACAATATCAGCACGAGTATCCTCAAAGTGACTAGATATCTCTGTCTGATCATGTAATTACGATAGAGGAACTCACTCTGATGTTTAATAATTTCTTATAATATTCTTAGTTCATCGAAAATATCAATTGTCCCACCACCAAAATATCCTCCAAATGTATCTATTTAAAGGAATGAATGATTCCTTTTGTAAGTTTCATGTATCACATCCTCTGCACCCTAGATCTGATGTCTCGCACCAATTAATTGAAACCTCACTACTATTATTCAACATTTCACACTTCATATAAAAATCAGTCATAAGTATGGAAATATAACTTGGACATCCGTTCTAGAGGGGGATTTGGGATTGAATAGATGTGGGAATATTTGGTTCACCATACGTAAGTATAGTTTAATAAAGAGATGCAAGAAGTCATCATTTATGAGTATTTTTTTCTAGGTAAAACATATTTGAACATGAATCCAAATATCATCCTTTGAATTATATGCTTATGGATTCCTCATTCAAATTAAGTTCATCTAGTGCATGGAGAAGTCAGAATTAGACATTGGGATGCCTATATGCCTTTTGAAGCACCAATTCTCTAGGATATGTATGATGAGATTATCCCACTAAAAGTAGTGTGGGATGATTTTAAAAGGACACCAGATATGGCCATGATATTTTAAAGGTGTCTTGGAAGGTGAAGATGAAATATCCTTTCCCAAGGGGTTATATTTATCCCGATATGTGTACGAAGTACATTCTCAATCCCTAAAAACATGATCCCATTTTCAGGAACCCTACAACATTCCCCAGAATAGAAAATTAAATCACTCCAGGAAGTATTTGGCCTACATTGGTGCATATACAGTATACCCATTGGGATTACAAGGTCAATTATAGGTATTATTCACGGAACCAATTGAAAGGATACCTTACGAGGTGGAAAAGTATCTTCCTCTTAGAAATATATGAATCCAATAGTGGCATGAGACAATAGACATTTTATATAGCAGCCAAACTGGTAGAGGGAAGACATATTGGTTTGGATTCACCTATCCTACATAGGATCTACTAGTGTTTGTTTCAGGATTACACTAGGAAATCACCATTTTCAATTGTAGGACCATTTCTAGTGTTGTAGGGGTGGATCACACCATACATCAATTCATATGCTTCACTAGTATAATTTCACACATTTTTAAGGCTATTACTGGAATTTAGTCATTATCCCTTAACTATGATGAATTCTTGAGGATTATGATATTATCAAGAGAGTTGAACTACTTCGTATATTGTGAATGATTTTACAGAACATTCACCAATGATAGAAAAGTTAACAATGATAGGAAGGTATACATGATTGAATTCATAGCCAATTTCCTAGAGGTCCACATTGAAAGAGAAATAATTTGTGAGGCATATGGTTCATATTGATTTACCTACCAATTTAGGTGTCTACCATATTCAAGAGTCTCTCCCCCCCACATGTTTGACTTGAGAAACATCTAATGGTTTCCCAACAATTCTGGATCCTGATGATTATAGAGGTGTCCCAATTGTCAATGAAACTATGTATGTTGGGTGTACTAATTGTGATGAAATCTAGATATTCCAGTGCATGGATTCACTCATACCCACGAGGGGAATTAACAAAAGGAATTCCTTGGGTAATGTATAGGAAGACTTAATTTCATGGGAAATGTGTCAAAAAAGTTCCAAAATAAAGGTGAAGATGCTGATTCACTAAAACAATCCTGATGATCATGAGAAAGTACCATTATACATGTCATGGGTGAGGAAAAAATGTCCTCATAGCCAAGGTGGTTCAATCATCATCATTAAGAGGAGACTCGATTTTTGGTCACCTGGTCCTCTATGAGAGCAGAGATTCTTGAAAAGGATTCAATGTTAAGGGACTCCAGGTCATCCTCATAGTCAGCCACATTAACATGAGATAATCTGGGACCCAAAGTAATCCATGCCTATAAAGGCATAACTCAAGACATTAGATACATGTCGATATTCTTCCAGGATAGTGTACGTATCCTGAGATTAGAAGATATGTGAGAACCCTCCAATATCTATGTTGTCAATAATTTGACTGAGGTGGGAAAATAATATTTTGATCTTTAAATATTGATATATAAAAATGATGATCACATCTCAGCAACAAAGCAATTATATAACATATTTGGTTGAGGAAAAATCCAGGCAATGTCATGTGACACCAAAGAGGAATGGGAGGACTATGTCAACTATGATGATACATTTCTCTTTTATGTCTTATATTTTTCATCTTTCATCCATCATAATTAATTTTTAGGGGATTTATATCATAGTTTGGTGGACATATAGTAGAACAACCAGAATAAAGTCACTCGATTCACCAAAATATGGGCCCATAGATACCCCCATCGTGGTAGTGACTGAGTAAAATATAACTCTCGAATGATATATAGATCAAAGGAAAATTATGGAGGAAATAATGGGAGGAAATTCTAAACCACCACCTCTAGTGCTTGTAACTAATAGGACTGATACAAGATGATTTACATCTCAGGAGAAGAATAAATGAAAAAAAACTAAGATGTTGTCCAAGTTAATGTAACAATTTAAGTTTATATTCTTCTATGTTATATCATGACTTTCTCGATGGACTCTTTATTCTGATATCCTCTTACTGGATCTACATAAATTTCATCCCTTGAGGGGTTCATTGCTGATGCCTTTAGGATTGAGGGGTACATCTTAGTAGAGTCTCAACCTCATGTGAATGCATCCATCGACTTCAAAGACTATGTTCCAAGAGATGAATCCACATCTTCCCCCATTATTGTAGAGAAATGAGAGAGACATGGAAATTTCAAATATATATCATAATGTTTCATGTGCTAGCCACTAAATGTAATCCTCATGATATCTCAGATAATACATATACACTAAAAGTCAATACAAAAACCACCACAAGTAAAATTGTTACCTTATAAGGGGTTTAAATTGATATTAGATGGTCTTAGGAATGTGTTGATGTTGATCCTAATGCTATGGGGTTTGACAGTAGTGTGTCTTCTAAGAAGTGGGAATAGAGAATCTACAATGATACCCCTACTGGTGAGGATTCTATGAGATGTGTGGTTTTATATAATGAAACAAAAGATGAATTTATAGACCTTGAGTAAATGTTAAAAATAATTAATATTCCCACCTTTTTAGAAGAGTTCAGGGAGTTAATAGGTTATCACACAGATATGAGTTATCTCCTTCATGAATTTTTCAAATTTATTCTACCTATATTTATTTTATGTTTCATGTCATATATTGACCTATAATTATTTTTTCTGTAGAGAATATAAGCATTGAAATTCATGAATGAGGCCTCCATGTCTATAATACTCCTATTGTTGAGGGAGTGACGGAAAAAAATCCTAATATGGGAGATCCTAATCTTGGAGGATGATTCTTGTCAAGAGGTTCTTATTTCAGGAATAGTGGCTGGGATTAACAAAGAGGTATTAATCCTGAAAGTTGATCCAATTAAGGTTGAGTGTTATCAACTACGTAGGATTCTTTACTTCCCTCTCTTTCTGTTATCCCTAGGATATTGATAGGGGTTCCACTTATTATTATATTTCATCTACTTCTATGGTTGAGGATGAATGGGGGATTCTATTCCAGTCTGTTCAATACTGGTAGTTGAAAATGGGTTTTTCTTGGAGGGAGTTTAAAAGGGTCACTCATTGAGTTCACTAATCCCATAATTCATATCTCCCTCCAAGAGTGGCTTTGAATTTTAATTTGATACAAAATATTTTCTATGTAGTACAAACTATATCATTTGGAGACACAAACGTAAGATAGTCCCAGATATGCCTCCTAAATACCTTCATCGGGATTTAATTTAGTTAAGACCCAAATTTACTTTTACTTTATACAATATTGGTTACCTCATGATTCACCATTCTATAAAGTCAATAATATAGAATTGGGAAGAGAAACAATGGTAACAGTGGGCAGATGAATAGTTTCTTGGCCAGCTTTCTAATCTCTAGGCTATTGTGTCTCAGGTGAAGAAGACTCATGTCATAGAGGTGAAGGAACATCAACACTATATTGATGAAAAATCTCATGAAATGGTACACATTAATGAAGAACTAAACTGCATTTAAGAATATATTGTCCAAATCTACCATTCCTTGATATGGGTCTCAGAAAAAGTAGAGAATATTGTGGATTTATAGAAACATAAGATTCAACATGATTAAGAATATATTCCCACATAACTAGATAGCATCTTGAAAATTGAAGAAAATAATTGAGCTAAATATCAACATATCAAGGCCTATATTGAAGAATATTGTTTCATAGTTCCTTGAAACGTGTGTTCTAGTTTAACAATCACTGATTCCAGATGGTTTCCATTGACTTTATTAATGGAACAGAAATATCCAATAATTATTTATCCCAAAGGTACCTTCTTTTAAAAGGCGGGCATTCATGAATTTTTAACATTACGATTCTTAAAAACATTCATTGTTCGAGAGGATTGTAGGTTGGACTCATGACACCCTTTTTGGGGGAATTATTGTCTACACCATGATACTCTTTATTAGATTGAGATATTTTCACGAATACTTATTAATTCAACAAGTATAACATAGGTTCCCCATGGAATTTTAAATCACCTATTAACATGTGTGAAATTTAGAATCATATTTATATATTCAAGGTTATCTGTCAATGGTATCATCTCATATACTATTTAAATATTCTTTTAATCATCGTTATGATGATACTGGTTTTTTAAACCACTTAGTGGGGAACTCTGGAATTTATTGTTGTCCATGGAGATGAAGTTTTTTTTTTTGATATTAGGATCATACCCATAAAATGGGATACCTACATATACTTGTGCAAGAAATCATAACCCTTGTAGTTCGGTGCCACTTAATGGAAAAAATCATACCTTATAAAGTCATGTGATAATTACCTAACCATATAGTTTAATGTCATGTGGTATGAACATATAAGAGAAAGGTTCTTAGCAAAAGTTGGGTGTGTGACTTGTACCTAAGCAGCCCAAGTTACTTGTAAATAATATGGGTTTCCATGTGATATTATACCTTGTTGGGAATATGGCCCAAGGAGAACATGTTTGATTTGAAGTGTAGGGTTTGAACCTCAAGAAGGCTCCCTACGTATCCCATTTGTATTGGAATCAAAGCCCACATAGTTTGATGAGTCTCATATGATAGTATAATTTTTTTAAGGAAATTATTTTTGATTACTTCCTAAAAAGGATGCCTCAATGATTTTGGTGTTTTAATTTGGGACTTATTCCTAAGGAAGATTCCAAAATTAATGGAATTGAAGTCGGATTCTTGAAGAAGATATGAAATGAGCTCGAGCTATGAAGAAGGCATCCTATGTATCCCAATTATAGTGGGAATCCGGGTTCTTGTAGTTCATTCCTTGTGTTGGGGCTTATGCATAAGATCTACCCATTGGAGGGGACATGATTGGGTAAACCCTTTTGAGAGGGAACCCTTTTGAGATCGGGCCTCCAATCCAATCCAACGGCCCAAAGGCCTTAACTATTTTTTATTATTAATAATAAAAACCCTTTTAAGGGAAGTGTGGGGAACCCCGACATCATAAAATTAATACAAATCAAAACCCAAAGGTGGGAAAATAAACTCAGAATGAAAACATGGAACGGTCCCTCTACAGTGTATGAATCGTGATGTAGCTCTCCACCATTACTCGGGCCTCCAGGTAGGAATCCTATATATCCTATTTTGAAAAGGAATTAGAGTTATTGTAGTTAAATAATCTTGTGAAAATTTTGTGATCATGAAAAATCTCTAAGCCCATGTGAGTCATACTCGGTGTGAGAAACAAGTGGTTGTACAAAATTCAACAAAGGCACCCATAATTTTCTTCCTCTACTAATGGAAGAGGGCGCACATACGACGATGATGATGGATGAGGGAGAGGAAACCAAGGAAAAGGGTGAGGCGATGATCCTTCCCCCTATCCACTTTACATTAGAAAAATGTCCAATGTACGGAAGGAGTGAAGGTGAAATAAGTAGATAGGATTGAGACTGCAACCTCCTACTTGAAAGGATATGGGCTTAAACCAGGATGGAGGCCCAAGTGGATCTTAGTAGGGGAGGTATACTTTTTCATTTCTTTCATGGAAAAACAAGTGTGAACCGTACCTTCCCTACTAGAGACCTATTCTTATTGGTTTTAGAGATGGGAAGGAGAGGTCTTAACCCAAACCCTAATCCTTTAAACCAGAAACATCCCAACATTATTCTTGGGAGAAAGGACCATGTGGTTGCGGTTATACAAACCCACAAACACTCTATGTACCCAATCCTATTTGTGAAAAAAATGTGGGAAACCTATGATTGTGGATATACAATCCCAAAATGGAGTCACGCTGATGTGAATTTAAAAAAGATTTGATAAATTAGGAGGTTTTGGTGGAGGTCTCAACAGAATCCCTTTAAGACAAGGAATACAACTAAGAAGAAGCCTTATCATTAATGGATTTGAGAAGGGATTTATGGCATGTAGACTTAAGAGAGTAGGTTAATCAAATAGGGAGACCCATATAGATACTGGGGGAGCAAGTATGGGAGTGCACATAGACATAGGCGACATGATGTTCACTTAAGTGATGAAAAACCTAGATGTTAATACTTGGGTGAGACATGACTCATGACTTTAAGAGTATTCATATGTATACCTAGAAGTGGGGAGCTCAATTTCCAGTGAGAAGAATATGTGGCACACAAGTGTTTTTGATTTAGGGAGTTTGGGAACTTTAGGTGCAAATGTTTTATGGATTTCAAACACTAAAAAGACTTAATTCATATGATCATCCTTCAATTCCTCTGTTTTAGGTATTAAACAACTACCTTTAAAGTAACGGAAGACTTTGGGGGGATCACTAGGGTGACCAGAGTAGAAATTAGGGGTTAGGGAAATTCATCCATACAAATGAAGGAAGAAAGGGTCTATTTATAAGAAAAAATAGGGCCCTGGGTGAAAAGAGTTTGGTTGTGCAAGTGGGTTGCATTATAACTATGTGGAACGCAAGTGGCTGCACACCAGATCAGTGGAGCCCAAGTAAGCATGCACTCCATCAGTGATTTGGCCTAACTAGGGTTCCACTTTGATCACTTAGCCAAAATAATACCTTCATTCAGCTTCAGCACGGTGGTGCAATGGTGTTTTATAGGCATGTACCATGGGCGCCTCCTTGAGGACTTAACCAAATTTATTGTTCCCTACCACAGGGGTTTCACCCCTCCACCCCTACTTTAGATCTGTGTCGGGCTGCAGTACCATCCCTTCGTCCCAGTTTCTTCACTACTGTCACTGACCCCTATGAAAAATACAAAGTCACATCAAGAATATTTTGAGCCCAGTTGAGGACATTTTGTGGAAAGGTGAATGAAAGGCATTTCATGGTGTCCATAAAATCCTCCCTTGTAATGTTATTCATTAAAAAAATCTTATTCTCTTGTAAAATTAGGGAAATTTGAAACATTCAAACATTTCTTGGTTTGATTTAGAGCTACGTCAAGTTTGGGAGGATGCTTAAATTTTTTCATAATCCATGGGGCCTCGCAAGAATAGTTTTATTTTTTACTAGGGTTATACAGACTGCCCCTAAAAAAATTGTATCTTTTGACTTTTTATTTCTAAATATTACCTAAAAAATAAATTATTCTACCTTTAGTGTGCTGGGAATCGATTTTTTTTTCAGATTTCCCTACACAGGTTTCTAATATGTCGAGTAACATTTCTCTTGTTGTTGGCAATTTAGAGTCATGCTTGTTGGACTATAAAGGGCTTGTATTTTAAGGTTTAATAGCTTTGGCCATAAATTTTGAAATTATATCCAAAACAAGGTTCAGTAGCTAATAATTTCTCTAATATTATTTCAAAACATTCAAGGGGGATCTTGAGTCATTATTTTTATGGGTATAAAATCAAAAACTTGTATAAAAATAAATTATTTCTCTTACAGGAATGAAGTTAAAATTATTTGGAAAACCTATTATAAGGGTTGTATTATTCAGGTCCGAATATGGAATTAGTTTCATTTACAAATAGTGACATATGTTCACTGACATGCCTGTAATGTAGGCAAATTTTTCACAAGGCCTTTGGGGGCACGTACTACCTAGTCAACCAAAAGAGCTATTAGGAATTTAACATTTTACTATATTTAGACAAGGGAAAATAATATTTGTGTGACTAAAGACTACATTGTGTGGTTTTTCCAAGTAAATGTATTTTAAGAATAAAGGGTTATCTATGAAGAAATATTTCATGAATAAGAAAGCCACTTCTACACAAATATGGAGCATGAGTAATGGTTAAAATATTTCCCAAAGGGTAATTTCTAATATCAAGCTATGTAGTTTTAAGTTAGTTTTAAGTCATGTAGTGAGGTCATTGTACTGTGTAGTTTTAAGTCATGCAGTGAGGACATTGTATTGTACAATTTTAAGTCATGCAGTGAGGACATTGGGTAGCATTAATTTATGGCCCTTAGATTTTACCAATGGTTTGAAACTCTCACAATTCCTTGGTAATTATTTTGAAACATACAAAAAAATTCAAGCATGGAAGGGAAGAATTGTAATATGTGATTTGCAAATCTATATATCTGAAGAATGATATCGCAATAAGGGATAAGGGTTGTTATAGGAATTATTTCCAATGAACATAGTTAACATTATTTGACGAACCTGTTAGGGGGTTGTATTATGCAGGGATGGATAGGGAATATGTTGCATAAAAAAATAGTGGAATCCTTTGACTGACAGGCCTGTTATGTAGGCAACTTATTCAAGGACACCTAAGGGGACATAATGCATAGTCACAAAAAAGAGCTCATAGAAGTTTGAAATTCAACTGCTAAAAGTCGAAGAAGGTTTATGTAGTAATTACGGTGTCTGTAGTTTTAGGTCATTTGACTAGGACCAAAAAATGGAAACAATATATGATATGTGGTCAAGTGATCCAAGTTCATTTCATATTTATTTGAACACATAGAAAGGGAAATGTGTAAACCATGGTCTTGAAGACTTTTAGATTTAGAGAAAGGTAATGGGAAAAATATACATGAATGACCTCTTTATAATATAGATTCTTCTATATTGTTATCAATTTTTGAAGGGGGGAAAACAAACTTTAAACAAGAATGAAATTACCATTATTTGGAAAACCCATTAAGGGGCTGTATTATGCAAGGACAAGTAGGGAATATGCTGCATAGCCATGTAGTGGTATCTTTTGACAGACAGAACCCTGATGTAAGAAACTTATGCAAGGCCCCCTAAGGGAACATACTACATATTCAAGGAAAAGAGTTCTCAGCTATCAGAGACTCTGTCATGAAAAAATCATACGAATTATTATGAAGATCTAAAAAAGTTCAAGATTAAAAGTGTTAAATATGAAAAAGGGGTAATTCTCAACGCATAAGAAAAATATTTGAATAAATATTGTCCATGATTTTGGAATCCCTTACATAAATTTAACTCATATGTAAAATGGAAACATTCTTGTTTCCTTATTGGGCTCTCTAAGGAGAGAACACAAGATAAAAAAGCATCCCATGACCAGGACTAGGATCTATGGACTAGATTTCACTATGTATCTCATATGATGAGAATCAATCCATACGTAGTTCATTGCGTGCTTTTTATTTTAATATCGTGTATCTAGGACGTTGTATTGTGCATTTTAGACTCATGCAGTGAGGCTTTATGAAGTGTTGTTTAGATTCATGTAGTGAGGACTTTGTGATGTGCAGTTTAGAGTCATGTAGTGAGGACATTGTGCTGATTCCAATGTAAAAATGGAAGAGACTTGACCAGGGAATTAAATCCTAGTGTCACTACGCATCTCATATGGATGGTAATCAAGACGTATAAAGTTCTTGAGCATTCCATATGTAGGTTTGATTCATACACAGGGAATAAATGGGGTTTTATTGTGGATGGGCCCCAGATTGGAGATCTTGTATCATGACTTGACCCAACGGGGCTCAATCCACAACTCCCCAAGTCCACCTCAAATAGTCCAGGGGCTAGTGACTAGCACCGAGTATGCTATCACACGCATGCGAGACATTAGACTAAGGTACCTGTAAACACATACCCACACACACCTCCATGTAACAGTGAATATATATATATATATATAAGTGAGAATAAATGCATGCATACATCTAACCTAAACCCAGAGTATAGAAAAATTACAATAGGGAAAATAAATGTCCCACCAAAATAAAATTTCAAAAGAATCCAACCTTCTCAGAAGGAGGGGATCACTATCAAAATCACCCATCAAAATGATCCTCAGCAAAACTCTGATAAACACCACTATCAGTTAATCTCACTAAACTCCGCTTGCTCCAGGTACTCCTAGGAATCTTTTGAAAGGCTTGTGGTTTGCACAAGACACAAAACATGTGTGGGAAAATCCCATGCAGGGGTGATTATAAAGATACTCAGTAGGCACCCCAAAAACCACAAAATAAAAGATAACAACTAAAAGGAAATAGTCAGCTCATCCCTGCCAAAGGGAGCCCAAATGAGAGAGAAACTCCATCTTGAGACCATCCTCAGCAAAACACGACTAGTCAACCCATCTCAAGTATATGCCCATACATATACCATGAATGTTTAGATATACTCATTTCCGACACCAAGCCTCATGAGGTTCCGACCTCATTACTAGTGATAGGTTCGACTCTAGGCTCAAAGGCACAAACATAACTAGGAGAACACACTCCATGTGCTCTATCATCCCAAACAAACGTTTGGGAGATACACTTTACTGGGTTACATCACCCTCCCGGATGGCCCATCCGAGTGAACATGCTCATTAGATATTGTCACTGAGAACGTCACACTGAAATAATAGAATAGAAAACTCCACGGATAGGGGATCACTCCTATGGCCTACTAGGGGATACTAGAACTGAACCTAGTCAAACAAAGATCTCACAGATAAGGGATCACTCCCAGGATCCGTTGGGGGATACCACAACCCAATCTAACACCCTACATATCATATCACCCAGATAAAGGAGCTCCACCCATGTAAAGGTGGTCACTACGATGATGAAAACACCATTTGGTATAACATGAAATGTAGGGGATCAAACCAACAATACCACAATCCCTACTAAAACTGTGCACTGAATAGGGGATCACATTAATGACTATACCACACCCCTACAAAAAACCACACGCTGAGTAGGGGATCCTATAACTGATGATACCACATCCATACTACTATGAAGCACTATATTGGGGATCATATTTTCGATGATGCCTCAAACCCTACAGCGTCTTCCTACGAGATAGGGGATCGCCACCTATGGATAAGTGGTCACAAAGATACCATGAACCCAATAATGGGAAGCGAAGCTAGAGAATCATGCTCAAGACTCAATGGAGGGAAACCACACCTCTATCTAAAGTTCATCCTATCAAGGGGATCACAAACCTATAATGGGGTTATAATTCCACATGAAACCTCATAGGACCAAACTAAGGGAGTTCAATCAACCGCTACTATTCAGAACATCGCTAACCTAATCGAACCACAAAATCACCACACTGCATACCTTAGAGATCAAAACCGAAGCTACCATGCCGTTCTACATGAAAAACATGCAGGATATGCTATTTACTGACATGAAACAGTGAATTGGTAAAAAAGATACTATTCATCATAACAAGTCTAATTGGGGCTGAAACCACGATTCTGAAACTCATCAAGCAGATCACACCATTTGGATCCCCTCAAAAAAATGTACAAGATCATCTACTCATTCATCTAAAAATGACACCAAACAGACAAGTCGCATTTCTCCATAAATGCCCAAAACTAGTCTCGTGGGTCCCACACCATGATCTAGGTCCTAGAACTCAGAAACTATCCTATAAATTCTGCCTTACTATCAGGATCCAAACGTCACTGATGGCGCGTCAGTGGGACACTCAGTGTAGATGTTACGATGGGTCGATCTACAATAATAATAAAATATTATTACTATTTCAACATTTCATAGCCCCGGGTTATGAAACTGACTCATTAAATTCCCAATGTAAAATAAAAAAATCCCTCTTCGAAGAAAGGAATGTGTCGCCACAAATGGCTCATGAATCAGACTTCTGATTTGCGATTTATGACGGTTTAAAGAACCTTTGTAAAATTTTGTTCAGACCACCGCATCTCTCGCTGGAATCCACCGTACCGGAGCTGAAAACCACCATGCCAAAGACAGAATCTGACATGTTGGAGCCAAAATCTACTGCACCATATCCAGAAACTACCGCGCTGTTGCCGTGGCACCACCTCCCCACCGGACTCAGCCATGGAAGCCACCAGAATTCGACATTGCCACCGGAAAACATCAAAGAACCACCAGGAGCAACCTGGTTCTCCAAATTCAGATCTATAACATGTTTCAAAAATATTGTGACCCGAACTAAATGACCCTTATAGAGATTTGAATAAAAAAATCATAAACTCGATTCAGGATTTCAAAGCTTAAACTGCCTACCTAGCGGGTGAAACACTGACGTTTGATCCTAGAACCACACTCTAAACTTGTTGCTGCACGATCTGGGAGCATCCACTATTGGAATTGGAGCACTTTGGCACCTTTTTTGCTTGATAAAATATTTTTTTAGTGTAGAACAGAGGACGAGGGGATGGGGGAGTCTATGCACCAACATGATGGAAGGAGGGGTTTGATTGATTTTTATTTTTTAATTAATTAATTAATTCAACAACCATTTATGCCACTGACCAAACCTCTATGCATGGAGAGGTTTAGGTCACCCCTAGGTTAAACACCACATTATGAACTAAAATGTGCACTTAGAATTTCTATCTGAGACTCCATTTAAGAGTTATTCGAGCCAACACCCATAAATAAATTATTCATTTATTTATGAAGATGACACGAGTGACCTTTTTTACAGCAGGGCCGCACCCGCAACGGTTACACCCCGCCTAGGGTAAATGGTATGCTCCAGAAATAGCTATGCCCTATGATTTCTGATATGAGCTATCTTTTAGGAGATAACTCATCTACACCATGTGCATAGTATGAAAATACTTAATATTTTTATAAAATTAATTTCAGGCACTGGGCCTCAGACTTACACACCGTCTTCACACATAGCTCTGTAATAATTCATAGGAATATTCCAAAGTCTAACAAGGCCAAAACACAAGTTGCTAAATCCTCCCCACCTTAGGACTTTTAATCCCCAAAAAACTATAAGCACGAGGGAAATAATCTGAAATCTTAACTGGGTTTCTCACACCAATGACTTCACCCAAAAAGAACCACAAAAAAGACACCAAGGCTTCACATATTTCCAACTAGCACACACTATTGGGAACCAAATCCCATTCTTATAAACTTCTTAAAAAAACATACACCAAACACATAAGTCAGAGGGGATCATCCTCCACACCTCGATACTATCTCCATTGGGTGGAAGTGACTCGCTCGCACAGTTTTAATCACATCACAAAAACTCATCTTTTTGGGGAGAGGATCCGACTTACTTATGCATTTACTGCTCATCCAAAAACACCAACACAAGGTCTTACCAATTCCAATAACAATCCTCAGGCATGAAAGGGAAAGGACATCGTACCGCCTAACAGTGCCTACAAATATTACTACAGAAATTAGAAAGGACATGGAGCGTACCTCTATCCATTCGAGGAGACTCTGTTCAACTACCTCTTAGGCCTGAAGTTGTCCTCACCCATATCCTCTAGCTGCCTGATCCCTACATGGACCACTTGGGGGTGGTGGTGGTGGTGGAAAATCATATCGCTTTCCACCTCACACTACTGCACCAGCTCCGTCGCCAAGTCTGCCGCCCTACAGACCTCCATAATCGAGACGTTGCCTCTGCCAAGGCATCATGTCGACCGACTCCCTCTTAGGAGCATTGCGGGGCGGACAATCTCAAGTAATATTTCCCCAACCGTTGCAAGCACAACACCTTATCTCATGTGACTGACCAAAACCCCTTTGACAGATCTGAGAACACTTAGCCTCATATCCTCTGTCCTGGGGTCACCTCCTGAAACATCAAGAAGGTATGGACTGCTGCGCCCGTCATTGACTAACAGTTTCCAAACCAGCTACCTAGGTCTCATCTCCCATGTGCCGAGCATTGACGGGCAGAATTTTCTCGGCCAGAAATCTTTCCACCACCAAGGCCCACTTCTGAACTCCAACATAGGTGGGAAGGGACAAAGAACCCACACCTGACCGGATGTCTCTACGTCGACCCTGCTCAATGTTCTAAGCCCTAAATAATGGTTATCAAACCATATCTAGGGAGTAGCATGATAGGTCTTTAAACCTCACTAAGTACTCTGACTGAAGCTGCAGATGTTCTTGGATCTGCACTGACCTTAGTGTCACCACATAGAACTCTTCCTTGATGATCCGATAAAACTCTATCCACATTAGCATCTCCTTGTCATAGACCAAACTACACCATCTCCCAACTGAACCATGAAGAAGGCTTGCTACTAGAACCACCATCTGATCTGGAGGTGTCATTACCAAGTGGAAAACTTGGGTGACTGCGTCATGCCAGTCATCAGCTTCCTGGGGGTCTAGATCACCCTGATACCACAGAGGTAGTTTCCTCTAGAACTCATGCATCACACTCAACCTATATGCATCCATGTCCTGCACATCTGGCACAACCAGCTTCTCGATAGGTGGTGGTACAACTGGCGGACCACCTAGAGGCCCATCCTTAGAACTTGTACCCCACTCCAAAACCTATAATCGAAGAGAATATTAACCACAATCCCACAGTGGAACCCTCACTAGCTAGCATCGTGCAGGCATACTGAAATACAGTCAAGACACACCATGGGTAATGAGTATATTTGGGAAGATAACTCAAGAAGAACAAGGAAAACCCAAAACCTAGTCCTTTATAATGCATGCACCGTTATTTCCCAGCGACATGTGTAATAATGTCCTGAGTAAAAAGGTATTTTATCAGAGTCCTGGTGAATAGATACGTCAACCACCATACAAAAATTAGAGTCCTTGGCCTAATAGCCAAACTCCAGACATCCTAACACTACTGCTATGCAACCCAAACCAGAATCACAGCTAGAACACCTACTCTCATAGATCCCAAAAATAATACCTACTATGATACCACTCTATCATGAACCGACCAAACATGGATCGATCCATGACTCCCCATGCCTGCCTCTAATAATCCAGTGGCTGGCGACTAGCGCCGAGTAGACTATCACACATATGGGAGGCATTAACCCAAGGTACCTGTACACATGCACCTAGGTACACCTACATGAAATAGTGTAGACAGAGATATATATATATATATATATATATATTGAAAAGAAATTAATCCATGCATCTAACCCAAAACCATAGTATAGTAAAACTAAAAAAGGAAAAATACATTTCCCACCAAAATAAAACTACAAAAGCATCCAACCTGCTCATAAAAAGGGAATCGTTATCAAAAGCTCCTGCCAAAAAACATCTCGTCATAGCTCTGGTAAATACCCTGGTCGGTCAAGCTCACTAACCTCAGCCTACTATGGGTCCTCCTGGGACTACGTTGAATGTAATGTGGTCTGCACAAGACACAAAACATGTGCGAGAAAATCCTGTGCAAGGGTGAGAACAAATATACTAAGTAGGAGCTCCCAAAACCCCAAAATAAAAGAGATCAACTAAAATGAAAAAGACAGTTCATCCTATCTAGAGGGAACCCCTATGAATGTGAAACTCCATATCAAGACGATCCTTGGAAAAAACAAGACTAGTCATCCCAGCTCGGGTATGTGCCCATATATATACAATAAAGATTCATTATATACTCGTTTCAGGTACCAAGCCTCTTGAGGTTCTGAACTCATTACCAGCGACAGGTTCGACTCTAGGTTCTAAGGAATAGATATAACTAGGGGATCACACACCCTGATTTCTATCATCTCAGAGGAACCATGTTCGAGAGATACACTCCACCGAGTTACATAGCCATCCAAGATGGCCCATCTAAGCGAACATGCTTGTTAGATATCGTCACTAAGAATGTCACACTAAAATAGTAGAACACCAAAATCCTCAGAAAGGGGATCACTGTTAGGGTCCGCTAGAGGATACTAGAACCCAAACAGGTCAAACAATGATCTCACAGATAAGGGATCACTCCCAGGATCTGATGGGGATACCTATACATGATCTGACACACCACAGATCATATCACTTAGATTTAAGATCGTCACCCATGTAAAGGCAGTCACGATGATGCCAGAAACTCCATCTGGGATAACTAGCATAGTAGGGGATCAAACCGACGATACTGCAAACACAACTGAAACCACACACTGAGTAGGGGATCTCATTAATGAAGATACCGCAACCCTATGGAAAACCACACGCTGAGTAGGGGTTCATATAACAGATGATACTGTAAACCTACTAATATGGCCCACAACCTAAGGGATCATTTTCCCGATGGTGACTCAAACCCTACGGGGGTGTCCTACTACATAGGTGGTCATCAAACATGGATATACGGTCACAAAGTAACCAAGAACACGATCTATGAAAGCAAAGCTTGAGGATCCTGCTCCAGACTCACTGGAGGAATACCATAACTATATCTAAAATTCATCTTATCAAGGGGATCACAAACCTATACTAGGGTCATAATGCCACACAAACCCACATAGGAAAAAACTGAGGGATTTCACTAAACCGTTGCTGGTCCAATCATCATTAACTCAATCAAACTGCAATATCACCACACTGCACACCTCCGAGGTCCAAACTGAGGCTATAATCATGTTATACGTTAAAAAACAAGCAGGATAGTCTATTTACCCTCCTGAAATGATCAACCCGTGAAAACGGTACTATTCACCATAACAAGTCTGAGTGGGACCCACATCACAGTTTTGAAACTCATCAAGGGGATCACACCATTGTAATCCACTAATAAATGCATGAGATCGTATACTCGTTCGTCCAAAATGGACACTAGACAGAAAAGTCATGTTTCTCCACAAATGCCCAAAACCACCCTCATGTGGCCCAAAACCTGAGCTCAGTCCCAGTGCCTGGAAACTATTATGAAAATTCTTCCTTACTATTATGATCACAATTCCTCTAACGGCGCATAAACCAAATGCTTTGTGCAGAAGTTATGACGGTTAAAGATGAATAATAATAAAATATTATTATTATTTCAACGTTTTGTAGCCTCAGGCCATGAACCCGACTCATAAATTTTTTTGATGAAAACTAAAAAGGTCCACCTAGATGCAAGGAATGCATCACTGCAAACATCTCATGAATCAGACATCCGATTTGTGAGTTACAAGGGCTTAAAGACCCCCCATAAAATTCTGTCCGAACCACCACATGTCTCGTCAGAAACCAGCGCACCTGAGATGGAAACCACCACGCCGGATCCTGAATTAACCGCTCTAGAGCCAGAAACTACCACGCCATAGCTGACCTTTCTGGATTCATCCATGGATGCCGCTATAATCTGGCCTTTCCAGTAGAAAACTTTTGGGAACCACCAGGAGCACCACAATGCTCCAAATTTAGATCCAAAACATGTTTTGAAAAGATCAGGACCTGAACTACACAACCCTTATGGTGATTTGAAAAAAATCCCTAAACGGTATTCGATATTTTAAAACTCAAACTCCCTAAATCACGGGAGAAAATCCAACATTTGATCCTAGATCCGAGCTCCAAACCAGCTACCACATGATTCGAGAGAATCTGCTGTCAGAATTGGAGTTCGTTGGTGCTTCGTTTGCTCGATACGGCGGTTTTTCGGTGAATAACGGAGGATGAGGGGAGGGGGGAGTCACTATTCCAATTTGAAGGAATGGGGGGGGGGGGGTTGATTGATTCTTATTATTTTTTAATTAATTAATTCAGTAATTCAACAACCATCTACGCCCCCCCGACCAAACCTCCGGACTCTGAGAATTTTAGGTCGCCTATAGGGTAAATGTGGAATTCTGAACTCAAACGCACGCTCATAATTTCTATCTAAGACTCTTTTCAGGAGTTATTTGAGTTTAATCCCATAAATAAAATATTAATTTATTTATGAAAATTCCATTGGTCGCCTTTTTTTAGAGTAGGTCCGCACTCACAAATGTTACACCCCACCTAGGGTAAACGACATGCTTCAAACACATCTGTGCCCTTAGATTTCTGATATGAGCTACCTATTAGGATATCACTCATCTATGACATGTTAACAGTATAAAAATATAATTTTTATTTTTATAAAATTAATATAGGGAAAACCGGGCATCAGAATCGCACGCTGTCTTCACACCTAGCTCTGGAATTATTCATTGGAATATTCCAAAGTCTAACAATGCCAAAACCTGAGTCGTTACATCTGGGAGTCAATATGTATCACATATGGATGGGAATCAATCCAAACGTAGTTCTTGAACAATTGTTTCCCACACTAATTGAGTTTAATGTGAGAGATGGAGGGTTTTAATACATTTTAGAAGAATAGTTAAACATAAGACACAAAATGGTATGAAGATTAAAACATGTATCTTGAAAGAACATTATATATAGATATAGCCCATATATAGGATGAGAAAAGGAAATAAATTTTTTTGTCGTTGCAGTTGGGCCCAAGATTGGAGATCTAGTCATCTCTACATATCTCATATATATGTGAATGAAGCAACATATATTTCTTGAAATGAGGCCCCTATGCAGATCTATTTCAGTCACAGGGAGGAATGTAACTCATATAACACAAGTAGTAATGATGGAAATGATCCCTACATATAGAAGCTCTTAAAATCAAATAGAGAATATGTTAATTGTATAGTTTAATTTTGTGTAACGAGGATAAATGATGCAATGCAGTTTAATGTTGTGAGACAACGACAAAGTTGCTACACAATTTATCATAATGAAATATGGACGCTTATGGTCATTATGCAGTTTAATGACTTGTGACTAGGTCTCTATGTTGTGCAGTTTAGAGTCATGAAATGAGGTCATTGTGTGTAATTATAAAAAGTATTTATTCAATAATCTCACATTGGTTGGAGTTTTAAAAAGCTCTATATCCATTTATATTAAGGAATAAGCTCCATTTTAGTAGACCGTATGTATGGAATAATGTTCTTTCCCCTTTGGTTCATTATTTGGAGGTTTCTTTTCTCATATCGTTGGAGTCATGGGGACTAATACCAGTTATACTTGAAGAAATAAATGGAGGTGAAATTTCTTGTCAAAGGATCAAGTTATTCTATTCTCAAAGACTACTAAATGATGAAAATTATGAAATATTTTTTTGTCTAATCATTCCAGATCATCGAATCATTTAGGATGCATTTCATCTGTAGACAACTGATCACAGATTTCAACTCGAAGTGAAGGCAATTGAATTTGAATTGGTGACACTACTTTTGTGCCATACACTAATGAGTATGGAGTTTCCTGAGTATTAGTACGAGTAGTAGACTAATAAGCCCATAAATCATGTAAAAGTTTATTAGGACAAGATTTCTTATCTTTATCCACCATCTTTTGAGTTATGTTTGATAGGGTTTTATTAAAATCTTCTATCCATCTACTGGCCATGGAATGATAGTGAGATAAATGGTTGTATTTGTTATTATTCTTTTGATATAAATTATTTACCTCAATAGAATATAAATTGGTGCCATTTTCCGCCAATATAGGATGTGGTACACCAAATCTAGTGATGATATTAGTTTCAACAAAAATAACAATTCTATTTGCTTTGATTTCTTTAAGAGGTATTGCCTCAGCCCATTTGGAAAAGAAGACAATAGCTGTAAGAATATACTTGATCTTTTTAGCCATAGTTGGAGGATAAGGCCCTATTACATCCATTCCCCATGTGGAAAATGGACAAGAGTATTTAGTAGTGTGTCAAAAATCTAGGGGTTGATGAATAAATTTGGAATTAACTTAGAAGTGATGACACTTCTTAGTGAAATCTATTCAATACTGCATCACTGAAGGAAAAAAGTATCCAAGATTTCAGATTTGATCAGAAATCATATGCCCAGACTGGTGAGCACCACAATCTCTTAAATGTACTTCTTTTATGATAGCCACAATTTCTTCTACGGTAAAAAATATGAAGAGGATTCCATCAAATCCTTATTTGTAGAGGATCTTCTAGTGATATGGACTTTCATAAAGAGTAAAATTTTCCAACCATCTTCTAATCGATTGGTTTTAAGCACTATCTAGTGGAATTAATCCATTATGAAGGTATTCCTTGATGGGTTTCATCCATCCTATGGTATGATCATATAGCTATGAAATAGGGCTAATTTCATTAATTCCCCCCATTCTAGTTTGAACGAAAGGTGAAACTACATGAATATGGGAAATAATTATGATTGACTCATCCTAATCTAGATCTACGAGGGTTGTAGCTGCATTATCCAGTGCATCATATTGGTCATTGTGTGATTGTTGGAAATAAGACAATGTTGGATCTGAGGGAAATTCAGCCATTAACCCTCTGACGTAATCACACATACGGATTAACTCTTCTTTTCTGATAGCATAATTCCTATTGATTTGTTTGATCACCAACTCTGAATCACCTTTCACTTTCATATGGTTCACTTGTACCTGAAGTGACAATTCATAGCCTGCTATGTGAGCTTGATAATATAATTCATTGTTGGTACTGCCTTCTGACAATAATACGGAATAAGGCAACACAGCCTTTTTTGGGGAGATAAGTACAATTCCTAGACCAACATTGTTGAGTTTAAGGTTTTCCATTCTCTTCCCTGTTGGATGTATGGAGGCACCATCAAAGTAAATTTCCCATGTTTGCGGATTTTCTTGAATAGAGAAGACCTATTCATCAGGAAGATAAGCATTCAATTATGTATCTTCCACAGATGGATGTTCAACTAGAAAATACACTAAATCTTGGCCCTTTATTGCCTTTAGAGGCACAAACTGGAAATCAAACTGTTGAAAAATAACTATCTAGAATGAAAAACTCCCTATAATCATAGGATGACTAAGGATAAATTTGAGCGGGTTATTGGGAGACACTAATTGGAACTCATGATGTTGTAGGTAGTGCCTCAATTTTTGAACTAAAAAGATCAATGCCAAGAAGCACTTCTTGATACTTGAATATAGAGTATCTGTGTCAAGCATAGTTTGACTTGTTAGATCTTAATATAGATTTATATGTATATTATATGGCATAATACAAGAGGGGGGGGGGGTGAATTTTAGGTTTAAAAACTATGTATTTAAACACTTAAGAAAGGACTTAGTTTTACAGTTCTTAAACTAATACAATTCACAATCAATAAAATAGACCATATAGGTCTTGGATCCAATGGTAATAATATGATGTAATACTAAAAGTAATATAAAAAAATTATATTTTAATTGAATTAAATGATCAGAGTAATAATTTTTTTAATGATTCTTCCATATATCTTATAAAATCCGATAATACAATATGAATCTTAATTAAAAAAATTACAATTGAATTGAATATGAAAATAAAAAAGAAACAATACAATTCCCTTTTTAATACAGATATCATCAGAAATGTAAAAGTATTATAATTATTTTATACCAAATAGTAGGGTATCCTTTCACCTAGGATAAAGGTCTATCTTACCCCCACCTTGGGAAGCCCTCAATACGATGACCGACACGACTATCTTCCTATCCCTGAAAGCCCTCGATTAAGAAGGTAATCGACACCTCTATTTTCAAGAAATTAAATTCCTCAATATGATGATCGACAACATATATTCCTATACCTAAAATCCCTCGATCATTATCACAATGATCTGTCACACAAAGTAAAAAAATCACTTATAGAAATACAAAAACATGGAACAAGATGTTCACTTCTTATATCTTCAAGGATTTCTCATGAAGTAAGAGAGAAGTCACATCATCTCTCTCTATAACTTGACAGAAGAAAAAGTTATGTATTTTAGTTCGAATGAACTCCTATTTATATGATTCAGGTTCCAATGGTCATATTTCTTCCAATGGTAATATTTCTTCGAAAAAATATTGGGACATGGACACTTGTCAATATAACGGTCAAAACAAACAGAATACACGGAAGTGTTTTGATTGGTAAATAACCAACTCGACGACATTGTTTTAGTTAGAAAGTAGTAAGTAAAAAAGTATGAAATAATGAGTATGAGTATCATGTAATCTAAATTGAAGTCATGATAAGAGTTTAATCCATTTCAAAAGTAAAATAAATGATTTTATTACTAGGATTATCATGATAACAAATCATATAAATTATAATTTATGAACTGGTTACGATTCTGATCATTGTTACGATGCATGATATTTAATCTAATTACGAAGCATGGATAGGATGAATAGTAAGAGTATGGTACATAACCTTGTTATGGTACATAACTTGGCTATCATTCAGGATTATGATATAATTCTTAATCTTGTTACGATACTTGATTACGATGTGGTACATAACCTGGTTACGATACATTGTTATGATGCGATACTTAACCTAGTTACGATGGATGTGGTTACGGTGCTTATACAATCTATGTAGTATACAATATAGTTATGAATCTAATTATGTTGAAATACATAATCTGGTTACAATTCCTGATTACGATGTGATACATAATATGTTTATGATTTTAAAACAACATATAAAACAATGTGATTGAACAATATACATAATTATGTTAAGAATGCAACACATAATATTGAAAAAGTGAGTGATTATGATTGTGAATCAACACACATGATAAAAAATATATATGATTACGATATGTGTGGTATGTGATTTCCAAAACAAATGATTGATGGGAAAGTAGAAACACATTTTGACTCAATAATCTCCCCTGTTTTGGAAAGCACAAAGCAAAACAAACCAAAACAAACAATAAAAACCATATCTAACCTGATTTTAATAACTCATTTTAAAGTAAGAATGAATATGAATAAATCCACCCATGGTTTAAAAAAAACTCACAAGAAATTGTATTCTCTTTACTTATTCTTAAGATTTCCCCCCTTAATAAGGCATTCATAAAAATAATTTACTTTTAAAACCATTCTCCCACTTTGTGATTTTCAAAAAGAATAAGGGAAATAATTAATTTCATACAAAACGTTAGAGAAAAAACTATGAAACAATAATTTTACTTGAAATAAAATTTTATTACAATAAGAGTTCAACCATCATTATTTCCCTTTTGTTTCTTCAAAATATTAAACAATGAGATTTTCATTATCTTGAACTATTTTCCATCCTCCATGATCTTGTCAAGAGCCTCTTGCTAAGCCTTCAACTTCTCATTCTGTTCATAAATAATCTTTTATTTCATTCATATCCGATCTTTATGAAGCAGATTAATTTCTTCTTGGTATTTAATCTTTACTTCCCGAGTTTTAAGCCTTGCTTCTTAGTTATGGAAACCATCCATCCTATGATTATAGACTTTATCAAGGATAAACACCCCATTTGAGAGTGAAACAATATCATTACTCAAATCTTGAAACTTTCCCTTAATGTATCAAAATCTTCTGAGGATACTCCTTTTGAGGTACATGGACTTTGAAATTCTTGAAGCTTCTCATTCAAATCATCAATTATAATTAGATACAGAGAGATTAGTTTGTTTACCTGATGTACCAATTCTTACTAATTTTCCAAATGGTTCTTGAGGATTTCATCAACGTTGTAAGACCACTTCACAAACTTATTGCAAGCCTTACTATTCTCAGAAACACATTCCTTGTAGATCTTGAAATTGGCTTCAAGAATTAGAAATTTGTCCATCAAGACTTTGATAGAATCGGTTATATCATTATGGGAATTAGAAATAATATCAAACCTAGCTTCATCATTTGGAATAAATGTCAATAAATTCTCTAATATATTCAAGTCTTGTTCAACGTAATAAACCCCTTTCATAGTGAATGTTCATTCAGAATCCATATCTTTAGTTAATTGTGGAATATAACTGAATAAGTCTTAGTTCCGATCACTTGAGCTAAATAGTTCAAATTTTATCAGATTCCTCATCTTCTTCTTTGTCTTCTTTATCAGAATTATGAATAAATCTCTTGGAGGAAAAATTTTTAGATACTTTCTTAGAGGGATGAGGTTTCAGAGTTGGATAAACAAAAGTTAGTACTTCTGATGGCTCTGCGGTATGTCTTCTCTTGTTTGTATATTGTTTTCTTCGATTTCTATTTCCCTCTATCCTTGTTCTTCTTGATCATGTTCCTCTTGGACTTATTATTCTTGTTCTTATTCCTCTTATTCATGCCCATTATCATGATTTTGTGTATGAAATGTGTTTCTCCTTACCTTTCTCTATTGGAACTTGTAGAGTTTTACCAGATGGCTCCCTTATTTTAATTCTAGATTTTTGTTGTTGAACTATTCTGAGAAGACTATCAATTTCAATAGCCTCAATTTTTCTCTTCTTCAATCTCTTCTATAACTATTATTATTGAAAAGCTTCTTTAGACCTTACATTCAAAGCCAAATATTTAATAGGATCCAATCCGTGATGAGGATCCACTTCTTTCCATTATTTATTTTTCTTTCTCTATTCAACAATAACTTCATCGGATATAACCTTTTGTTTCTTTAAAGCCTTTGGTGTTGTAGTATTAACTACCTTTGTTTTATTCCAAGTAGTCTTTGATGGCTTAGATGGTTTCTCACTTTCTTTAACAAATTCCTCTTCTTTCTCAACATACAAATCTTTTTTAAACAATTTTGATTTAGAATTGAATCGTAAATTGAAACTCCTCATAGTGTACTTACTAATTAAGGGCTCCTTGGAGGAAGTGGGATCAGAATTGATTACAATATTAAACACGCCCAAAAATTATTTCAGGAAATGTCTAATAATGGTGGAAAACATTTTCAGCTATGATTTTATACCATAGTATTTGAGCTTCTTAATTATTATAAACCCCATTAGGTTAAGCTTACTCATGTTCACCAAGTATTCAAGAACATACACATATAAAACTTTTAATCTTTTCATATCACCCATTATCGGCACCAAAAACCATTTCATTAAGAGGGATATGAGTCTATTACCTCCTGATAAATGACTTAGTTTTATTTTGTCATCATGAATCTCAAAAAATATTTCATTGGCTTTAGTCCTATCAAAAGTTCTATCACCTTCCGATAACTTATGATAACGAAATAATGTGTCTCCTTCAAAAGGAACACTTCGAAACATAGCTTCCTATTTTTGAGAGGTTGTATATTTCTTGTCATACATCATAAAAGAAATCTTAATATCCTTTTAAATCTCTACTAATTTATACAATTGTAACACCTCATCATGATAGACATAAGCATGATTAGAACACAGTCTTTCCAAACAAATTGATTCCCAAACATGAAAACTTATAATCCTTTTTAAAGATGAATCAAAATAATCCAAAAGTGATGAGGGAATAACCTATGACCCCAAAAGGTCATGGATGAAAAATCCTTTGGAACAATTTCTTTCGGAGATGAAGGAGTAGACTCGGTCATGAAAAACTAACTCACACCCTAAAGATCCTACTGATTATGAAAGCTGAGGTAGGAACAGATTTCAAACCATGATAACTACTTATAGAGAAACTTATTATAAGATAAAAAAAGATGGGTTTGATGTGGTATAAGTTATTTTTAGAAAGAAATTAATGGTTAAGATTATATCTGAGAGAACCAATGGTCATGAATGATTTCGAACTCTTGAGTTTTTTCATATTAGAAAAACGTATTCCGACTGAAAAAATTGGAAATTAAAAGATAGAAACAACGAAAAAGTGGTTTTATAAATTCTACATGATGGAGTACTGGAATAGATATATTGGTTTTAATATATTTTTCTTATAAATACAATACAAAAACAATGATAAAAATTTTAAAAATGATAAGGTCAAATAAAAAAGTGCCTATTAATTTGAATTGATAGAATAATCTACAAATGATAGTCTAGTACTGGTATGGTAATATATTACCAATGAATTAGTAATGATAACATATTTTAATACCGATAGTATAATATAGTACTAATAATCATGAAACTAATAAAAACATAAAACCGATAAAATCCTGAAAATAATAAAATTATTAAATTGATTGAGTGAAAAACTAAAGAGTAAAACTGATTATAGTGAAAGCGATAAAATGTAAAACAAACAACTGAAACTGATAAACTATAAAAAAAATTGGAACTGATAAACTCTAAAAAAATGAAATTGATAAAATATGAAACATAAAGGGTAAAACTGATAATATATAAAACATAAAGGGTAAAACTGATAAAATATAAAACATAAGGAAATGATATTTATAAACCCCTTTGAAAAAAGAGTAAATTAATGTAAGTAAATGAGTTAAATAAGAAATAGATGTTAATTATTACTCTACAGTGATCATTCCTAGTTTATATTTAATGTATTCAAATCTATTAGAAGATAATGGTTTTGTGAAAATGTCATCAAGTTGCTCTTGTGTTCTAATAAATTGTAAGACAATATCTTATTTATGTTTGTGATCCCTAAGAAAGTGTTGCATAATATCAATGTGTTTTGGACGTGAGTGGTGTGCAAGGTTTTTACTAAGAGAAATGGAATTTGTATTGTTACATAGTATTTGATTTTTTTTTGAAAAACTCATGCCATAGTAAGTGAGTGTGTGTTTCATCAAAAACACCCGAGCACAAAAAATTCTAGCTACTACATATTCAGCTTTAATAGTGGAAAGTGAAACTTGGTGGTGTTTCTTACATGACCAAGAAACTAGAGAATCTACTAATAAATGACGAGTTATGGATGTACTCTTTCTATCCATTTTACATCCACCAAAGTCATCATCTAATTTTTTTTGAAATAAAATCATTTTCAGAAGAATATAGTAGTGTTAAATCTATAGTTCTCTTTAAGTAGAGAAAAATTCTTCTCACATCTTTTAAATGAGATTCTTTTGGATTTTATTGGTATCTTGCACATTAGCATACATAAAACATTAAGTCTGGATGACTAGCTGTCAAGTATGGAAAGCTTCATATGATAACTCTAAAAGTTGTTTGATCCACTGGTTTCCCAGCTTCATCAAGATCACGTATATTTGAGGTACTGATTGGAGTGATAATAATTTTAGTGTTTTCATATGCATACTTTTTGAGTATGTATTTGATATACATATGTTGAGATATATAGTTTCATTACGGTTTTTGAGATATTTGAAAACCTAAAAATCTTGTTAACTCACCCATCATACTCATTTCAAACTAATATTTCATTAGATTCAAAAAATAATTAGTTAAGGGTTGCGGATTTGAACCAAATATAATTTCATCAACATTGGTTTGGAAAAAAACTTTTTTGTTTTCCATTTTTATAAAATGAAGTGGGTCAGCAGTACCTTTTTCATAATTGTTTTGTAAAATGAATCTTATGAGTCTATCATACCATGCTCTAGGGGCTTTTATAAGGCCATACAAAGCTTTGGTATGTTTGAAAACATGATCAGGATGTTTTGAATCTATAAAACCATGAGGTTGTTCTACAAAAACTTATTCTTTTACAAAACCATTAAGAAAAGCGCATTTTACATCAATTTGATAAAAATTGAAATTGAAGTACGCTTAAAGGGATAATAGAATTCGAATATATTCAAGTATAGCTACCAGAGCATAGGTTTCTTCATAGTTTGTTCCCTCTTATTCGTTATATCCCTTAGGAACAAGTCTTTCTTTATTTCTTATGATGAATCCATTTTCATCACACTTGTTTTTGAAAACCCATTTTACACCAATTGTAGTTGTTTCTTTAGGTGTTTCAACCAAAGTCGAGAATTTATTCCTTTAAAATTCATTTAGTTCATCTTTCATTGATTTAATCCAATATTCATCACCTAAGGCCTCATTATAAGTTTTAGTTTCAAAATGAGATAGAAAATAATGATATTCTATTTCATTTCAATATGAATAACTTGAAGCCAAGAACTCTGAAGTAGTAAACATTAGTTTTTCGGCCAATCCATTATTCATTAGGGTTTTTGTTAAGAAAAGGTCTAGTTAAACCACTATTTATAGTATAACATGAAGTACTAATAGCTTCAGCCTAGAAATGATTAGAAATTGAGTATTGACTCAACATGGTTCTTGTCATTTCCTAAATAATATGATTTCTTCTCTTAAAAAAACCATTTTGTTGAGGGGTTCTTGGAGATGAAAAGTTGTGAGTAATAAAGTTTTTACTACAAAAGGTTTCAAAATTCAATTTTTAAAATTTTCCACCTTGATCACTATTCATAGTTATCAATGTTAGGGTTTTCTCATTGTTAACTTCGGCTCTAAAAGTTTTTAAATAGAAAAAGGATTCAGATTTATTTTCTAGAAAATATACCCATGAAAATATAGTGTAGTAATCAACTAAAATAATACATAGTACTTTCCTCCAATGCTTCTAGTTTGTGTAGGACCTAAGATATCCATGTGCACTAACTGTAATAAATTAGAAGTTGAAATTTCATTAATTGATTTAAAGCTAGTTTTATATTTATTTCCATATTGAAAAGGGTAAAAAACTTTTGAATAATCAAGCCTTAAATCTGGAAGATCCTTAACAAGACTTTTAATTAAGAGTTTAAAAAGGTTTCTTAGGTTATAGTGTCTTAACCTTCATTTCCATAACCATGATTGGAATTCCATTTCACTTAAGAATGGTAATTATTGACTCATATGATCGTATAAGTTTATTGTGTATACATTCTCATGCCTATGGGTAGAAAGAATGAATTCATCCTTGTAATTGTGAACTAAACGTTTATCATTACAAATATTAACAATGTACCCTTCATCACATAGTTGACTTATGCTGAAAAGGTTGTTCTTAAGACCTTTAACAAAAAAAAAACATTTGAAATCAATATTTTTCCTAAAAGTACAATATTACCTATACCGATGGTCTTTCCCTGAGAATTATCTTCGAAGTTCACTGTTACACATTTTATTTAAATAATATTTTCAATGAAATATGTTTTCCAGTAATGTGTCAACAATAACCACTATCCATATACAAAATGTTCTTGTGGGTGGTATACTTCTTGTTTTCATGAAAAAGAAACAATTAGTTTTTCAGAACTGAAACTTGTTTGGATACGGAAATGTTAGACAAAAGAATTTTTGGAATCCACATTTTTTTTCAAAATGGGATTTATGAAATCATAATTATTGAGTTCTATTAAGAGACAAATTTCTTTCCTAATGTCCACCACATTGACATTTAGTATAGAATAGTGTACATTGAGGAACAAAATAAAGATGGATAAAAATAAGTATTGAGTGAATGTAACCAATTCTAGAACTATTCCTATGAGGAAGAATTAGAGAATACATTTTATAAAAAAATTTCCTCCCAAGGTGAATTAGGATAAATGTTTCTTAAGATAAAATATTTCATATTTTAGTCTAATAACTATATTATCATTCTCACAAGAAATGTTTTTAGAATTGTTTCCAGTTTCAAAACATTTTTCTTTAAAACAAGTTGTTCAACATCCTTATAAATTTTATCCTTCTAAGAGCATACTTCCTTAATGATTTTTAAAATATTTCAAAAATCAACATTTTTATATCAGGATATTTTGAAAGATCAGACACTTATTTTGGAAGAATAGATATTCTATAATTTTCCTTATCAATATTTTTCTTGAGATTAGAATTTTCACTCTCAAGTAACTTGAAAAATCTGGAAACTTATTCAAAGGAAGGCAAACTGTCTTCTACTAAGGAATATTATTCATCTAAATTGTAATAATATTTCTCATCAGGTTAATTTTTATTTAAAGATAAATTTGTATGTGATTCGTCTTTGTGTACCTTATCCATTAAAATATTATTTTCAATAGGTAGTTTGGCTATAAGTCTTATATTCTTTTAACCAGAAGATTCGTATTTTGAGGATTCTTCTGATGAATCACCACCACTTTCAGTCCAAGTATCATTTACCTTTAATAAATTCTTTGTCTTTGAATTTTAATACCTTTTCTTGTTTCTTTCATAATGTTTATCCTTTATGTATTCTATTTTTAGTAGTGGAAAATATGTTCTAATATGACCGGCTCTTTTTCATTCATAACATGTTAATTCGGATTATTTTTTGTCCTTCCGATCTTTCTTTTTGAATATTTATTGAAAGTATTTATTTCCAATAATCTTGATTATCTTTCGAGAAAGATTGGATAACTTATTCTCCATGTGATCACTATCACTTGATTCAGATATGATAATAACATTCATAGATTTGGGTCTAGTTATTCTTTCAGGTGTCATGAATTTGGATGTAGTAGTAAAAGCTACACTCCCATTACAATTAGTCTTCTTATTGAAATCAGAATCTCTTTTTATTCTTGTCTCATGTTGAATAAGTGTTCCAAATAACTCGTCATGAGTAATTTGAGTAACATTCTTATTCTCTTCAATAAATTTCCTTCATTATTCCCATTGATTTGTTATTATATCAATTATATTTTACACAAGTGATTCATCATCAAGACCCTTTTAACACATTGATTTAAGACTGTTGATGATTTTCATAAATATTTATTTTACCTTGCGTACTGGTTCTCCATATGGAAAAATAAACCCATGATATTCTGCCCAAAGCATTGCTCTTCTTGTTTCTATAACATTGGATGCACCAATATTTGTGACATCAAATTTCATCTAGATAAAATTGTCTTATTCACATGATGATATCTAACTATATATATTTCTTTTAATGGAACACAAAAAAGTATTATGTACCTTGTAGTTTAATTGATATTCTTGTTTCTCTAGATTGGTGAAGGTACTGGCTTCCTTGTTTGGAATTTTTTAACCACCACTAAGCATGATGAATTTCTATACTCCAATATTAATAAAAAAAGTCTTCATTCTATTTATCAAGTACATATATTCATTTCCATTAAAAATAGGTGGTCTTATTGGATTCATATTTTCAATTGATCCAATATTCATTTATGTCATCTTATCAAAGAATAATTTTCCACTCCACATGTTAGTGTATCAAATAGTTGTAAAAAAATTGATTTTTGAACGAAATACAATTGTATTTCTATAATTTATAAAACAAGTAATACAAAATAGTGGATAGCTACCTCTAATACCAATTGTTAGATCATAATATAGATGTATATGTATATTAGATAGCACAATACAAGAGGGGGTAAATTATAGGTTTAAAAACTATGTATTTAAACACTTAGGAAAGGTCTTAGTTTACGTTGTCTTAATAAAATATAATTCACAATGAATACAATAGACCATATAGGTCTTATATCCGATGGTAACACTATGATGTAATACAACAAGTAATGTAAAAAAATGTATTTGAATTGAATACAATGGTCAGAGTAATAAGAATGTTAATGATTCTACCATAGAGCGTATAGAATCTCTTAATAAAATATGAATCATAATTGAAACAATTACAATTGAATTGAATATGAAAAGAGAGAGGAAACAATGCAACTCCCTTTATAATATAAATAGCAGTGTCAATGTTTAAGTATTATAATTTTTTTCCAAATCGTAGGGTATACTTTCAACTTGGATAATGGCCCCTCTTACCACTACCTTGGTAACCCCTCGATACGATGATCGATACGACTGTCTTCCTCTCCCCAGAAGCCCTCAATTAAGAAGGTAATTGACACCTTTGTCTTTCAAAAAATTAAAATCCCTAGATACGAAGATCGGCAGTACGTCATCCTATCCCTGGAAAACCATGATCGTTATCACAATGATTAGTCACACAAAGCATAAACAAATAACTTATAGAAATATAAGAAAATGGAACATGGTTTTCACTTTTTGTATCTTCGAGGCTTTCGCATGAAGCAAAAGATAAGTCACATCATCTATATCTAGAACTTGATATAAGAAAAATTTATGTATTCTAGTTTGAATGACCTCTTATTTATAGGCTTCAGGTTCCAATGGTCAAATTTCATCCAACAATAATATTTCTATAAAAAACTCATATGGACTTGGACACCTATCATTACAATGGTTAAGAGAAACAGAATACACAACATCATTTTGATTGGTAAATAACCAACCCAATGACATCATTTTAGTTAGAGAGTAGTAATTATAAAAGTAGGAAACAATTTTTATTAGTAGAATGTAATCATAATTGAAGTCATGATAAGAGATTAATCCATTTATAATGTACATTACATAATTTTATTATTAGTCTTATCATGATAACAAAGAATATCAATTAATATTTATAACCTAGTTAAAATTCTAGACATGGTTACAATGAACAATATTTAATCTAATTATGAGGCTTGTATATGATGCATAATAAGAGTATGGTACATAACCTGGTTATGATACATAACTTGGTTACGATTCATGATTCTGATACAATTATTAATTTGTTTACGTTTCATGTTTATGATGTGGTACTTAAACTCGTTACAATACATAGTTACAAAGCGGTACTTAACCTGGTTACTATTCATGGGTTTACGGTGCATGTGGTTACAGTGCATGTCAAATATATGCAATATAATCTAGTTACAAATCCTAATTATGATGTAATACATAATCTAGTTACGATTCCTTATTACGATGCAATACATAATCTAGTTACGATTGTGAAACAACATATACAATACTGTGAGTGAACAATATACATAATTAAGTTAAGAATGCAACAAATAATAAAGACAAATTGAGTGATGGGTTGGTCATAAATATACTTGTCTTCCTCTAGTATTGCTACAACTTCGTCTAATCTAATTGGTAAATTATAGGATTACTGAAGTTCGGTGGATGAAATGAAGCCATCTCCATTAAATCTTCCATCACTTCTTGGTAAATCAACAATTTATTCCATGATGTCAGGCTTGATTACCACAATTGACATTATGGAAGTCACTGGATGATTGTTTAGATTTAGGTTTATCCTTTCAATTTGATTGACAGTAAACACAAAATCTAAACACAAATTTTTGAATGGGTTTTCAATGATCTTTTCGAGACCATTTAGAGTGTAACACCTTATATTTTTATGAGAAATATTTTATTTTTATGTTATATACATCATCAAAGTAATCTTTCACTACACACAACACTAACTTGGCTTTCTTTTCACGCAATCGTGACCTTCCTCTATAGCTTGTGTTGTACGCAATACAGAGTTTCACTAAACAATGATATGCTATTAAAATATTATAAAAATTAGTCGTTATGAATAGTAATTCCAACTTTTTGAAATTATATAAATTTTATCTTTTAAAATGGTCTTTATTTTTGGATTTGGAATATCGAAATTAGCCTAGGGTGAAATTTTGGTATTTTTCTGAAAACATTCAATTTTTGATGAGTAGTGAAAACAATGGGTTACTATTTAAAAACCGTCTTTTTATTTAAATAATTTTTAATATTATTTAAATTTATTTTAGGCCATACTGATACATAATACCTATATAAGTTCAATGTTATTCATTGGAGTCATTTTATAATAATTAATAATATATAAAAATTTTATTGAACTTTTCACCGTCTTTTACCCACCTCCTAGGAGAATTTGAAAATTTACATAAAATATAATTTTACCGCTTCTGTGAGTGGAATTTAGAAAATCCAAGAGACATGGTTAACATCAAGGAGTAAAATGTGGTTCAATAAGATAAAAATATTTTTTTGTGAATAGTAACTTTTTACTTTTTTTACCACGGTTAAAAATAAATAGGGTAATTAAGGGTAAAAATGATATTATTATTACCATAACAAATGTCCTAATTCTATTGGATAAGGTCAATTCGTCCCAAAACAACCTTAGGAATAAAATTTGACCATTTAGGTCCACTTGGATTAGATTAGGACATTTATTATTATTTTATTTAAAGAATAGTTAATATATATAAAATCAAAGTTTAATAACTCAAACATTTTTAATATAGGGTTATACATAAGATAATTTCGACTATAAATATTCAGTAGAAATCTACAACTATTTCCTATATAATGGTATTTTATTTATAATTTTTAGACATTACATAATTTAATTTATGTATGATACCATGATGATGCAGTAATTACCTTATTAAGGAAATATTAACATAATTGATAACATAAATACCCAAATAAATGTAATTTGAGACTTTTTAAGAATTAAAATAATTTTATAGGTTAATATGACATATTAGTATTGATATAATTACCTTTTTTAGAAATAATTGTTCTTTTTTAAGTTTTTCAAAAATCAATTACCAAATAGTGTCAAAATTGACATAAAATAGTTTTTAAAACAAATATTATATTAATAACTGTTATTTTATTCATAAAAATATACTGTTCGACCACATTACTTATATAAGGTTATATATATTAATAATTAACAAATTGGGGTTCTTTTGTCTTGTTATTGTATGTTTATTAACCTTATAGTGTAAGAAAACAAGAAGACATGGTAAATGTAAAATTATTTAACTTAAAGTTAAATCTAAATGATAATGTAAAAATAGAAACCTAAACTTGTCTAAATTCTATTGTATGAGAGGATTTAGACCCATCCCAGCCTTATCTTTGATATAAATCAATTGGAAGATATTAAAAACTGAATATGACTTTATAATAACATAATGTTTTTAGTTTTTCCAAAGGTGCCCCTCTCCTCCCTTATAAAAGGGCACCTCCTCCCTCTCCACCTCAAACCACTTTGAGCATTCATGCTCGGACAACCTCTACCAATTTCTCTTATCCACTTCCCTAGAAACATCATATAGGTCTTGGTATTCTTCAAAGACCATATTTAGCTCCCTTAGAGGAGGTTAAGAAGAGGCGCTTCAAAGAATAGGTAATGTTTGTTATTGATTCTTTCAACTTTATTTCTTCTTATACATATTCTTATTTAGTTGTTTCATTATGAAGTAATAAAATCAGTATCACTCATATACTGATATGTTTTTATAAATATTAAACAACACTATTTAACCTTCTATCCATCCTACGAAAAATGAAATCGCCGCGCGTGCATACGTACGGAATACCGTCTCCACGCCGTGGTGTAATCTGTTTTCCACCACCACCATACATGAATGGGTATAATGGTGTAAATAATAAATTTATATGATTATTGTAAAGTGGTATTGATTCTGAAATATCTTACATACACTCCAATACAATTCCATGATCATGGTAACGATATCATCGCTCGTGCATACTTACGGAATACCGTCTCCACCATGTGATGCGACTCGTTCTATGTGATCTTCATTGTAGAAGGATTATATAAATGAATTGAATGAATAAATATGATATATATTACACTAATACTATTCTAGAAAAGTGTTATCTATAACCTAATAATAATAATAATAATTTATTCTACAAAACACGCATAAGAACAAAAATCAATAAACACCCGAATAACAAGTAGCAATGAAATATTTCTAATAAGAAGATAACGATCTAGTAATATGACCATATATGATATCATAACAGTGGTTATGATTTGGGAATATGTAAATTAATATTTTTAAATCATTATAGAGGACGTTCAGACACGTATGAAGCAAATCAGACCTAAGATAAAGGAAAATCTCACAATCTCATTTTTAACCGAGATTGTTTATACTTCAGAATTTACTTGGGAATATTTACCATACAAATCAATGTTTTGTGAATATGTAATATTATTTCTATCCTCATAAAATTGTTTAAATCCAATTTTACCCATTGGTGAGTTTTTAGTAAAAGATATGAAAGGAATCTTTTGTCATTTTTAGTACGAGGTTCTTTTTGACTTTTCCAGCCAAAGTATGAGTAGAATGTTTTTTAACTTATACGGCTTGAATGGATTTTTATGATTTCATAGAACAATATTTCCATGAAGCTTCATTTATAAGATTTCATGTTTATTTTTAATCAACTCCTTTTGGTTTAAAATTTTATGACATGTTAAGGAAGGAAAAATGTTTTTAAAGTAGAAAGGATATTTTCATCAAGAATGGAGTTCAAGTATTTTTAAAAAAAATCCAACTAAGATAATATAGGGTTCTATTTATATCCCTATTTTTACATTGATTTTATTATGTTATGATGGAATTATTTTTATGATGTCCTTTTATTTTATATGATTTATGTTATGATGGAATGATGTTTAAGAATCCCATTTTTATTACATGGGTTATGCTATGATGTATGATTTATGATCTTGTGGAACACATAAGAATGGTATAATTATGAGATTGGCGGGACCTATATCTCCTTCCAATGCATTGGGTAAAGATTTATATCTCATGAGATAGACATGGCTGGAATGACAGGTTTATCCGATTCAGTGAAACATGACTGAAATGAGGAGTGAACTCAATTCAAAAATGGACTTTGTCCACTAAGATAGTCTTGGCAGTGAGTCTTGACTAATAATAAATGATTCTCTATGATTATGTGTGTATGACACAAAGTTTCATGTTTTAAGTTATGATTATTTGGATTACATCTTACTATTATGATTGATCCCATTTCATGATATTATGATCTCTTTTGCAGGATAAGACTTTTAAAATGTTATGTTCTTAAGAATATGATATGATTGATATTTCTTTTGTTTACCCCTACTGAGCATTTGAGCTCACGCTTTTGTATGTTTTATTTTCCCCAGGTCTGGAAGAAGGGTATTAATTATAATATGCTAAAAGGTACTATAGATATGATGAAATAAATAGGAGACATCGTAGATGATTTATGAACCAGTTGTTTATGTTTCACAGTTTTTAAAGACAATATACTTATACGGTCCTTTCATGGTTTTGTTATATGTTGTAATAAGTATGCTTCAATTCTGAAGTAATAACAATGTATGTAAATTATGGTTCATTATAGTTGGTATCAGAGGAATGGTATAGTCAACCTTTGGAAACTAGGATTATAAATCCTTAGTAAGAACCCTAAGGATATATCTAAGCATAGAACACAATCATAGTGTTTTAGAAATGGACATGAACAACCTATGATAAGACCTTAAGTGTGAAATTTTATTCATGATTATGTGATTTTCCTATTATAATTAGTGTTACTCACACTATTATTCTTGGTTTTAGTCAATGGCTGGAACCTGAAGGAACCATGTAAATATGGAATGTGATGGGAAATGCAATGATTGTCCCCCTGAGTAACCAAACATTATGGGAGCTGGAATGAAAAATATTTTAGCCATGCTAAAAAAGATTTCTCAAGCTATGAATCATGCATGACTTCCAAATGAGAAAAGGAAGGAGAAACATTCTGTTGAATCCTTCATGAGGTAGCGTCCACTCTCATTCAGTGGGTCTACTTATCCATTAGTTGCTGAAAAATGGATCAGTACTACTTAAAAGATATTTTCAGTTCTTCAATGTTCTGAACATGACAAAGTCATCTTAGTAGTGTATTGTTTGGAAGGTGATGCTGATCAACGGTGTAATCTTATCAATAATATAAGGAAAAGAGATGAAATTGAGTCTATGGAATGGGATGTGTTCAAGAACTTATTTTTCTATAAGAACTTCTCTCGTATTCTTCGAACAAATATGGAGGAGTTTCCGAAACTGAAGTAAAAGGATGATGAATCTGTTGGTACCTACGAAGAAAATTTTACAAGACCTGCATGGTATGCTTCTAGGATTATTATAAAACCTGAGAGTAAGATCGATCGATTATTTAGTGGCTTAATCCAAGTCTTCGAAAGGCGTTATCCAAAATGGAGTTCAACACCTACAAAGAAATCATATGAAGTGCTCTCATGGTTGAGATGGAGATTGGAGTAACCCGTCAGTTATATGGGTTTGATAAGAAGAGGAAAAGGGAATTCAAATGAACATCTAAAGACCACACTAAATAGAAGATGAGTTTTCCCATATGCTCATAGTGTGGAAATAAACATGGAGTGATTTGTCTTAAAGGGACAAGTAAATGTTTCATATGTGGAAAAGAAGGTCATCGAGAATTTGAATGCCGCAATGATGGGAAGAAGTTGTCTAGTGATGCGAACAAAGAAAATTCCACACAGAGTGCACATCCTACACATCAATGATACATGTGCAAGGAAATGGGGCATTATGCTATTCAATGCCCTAATCCAAGGATTTTTTATGATGATCGACGTCAATAAACTCTTAAGGCTAATGACAAAGGAAAGTCACATGCGATTTCTATCGGAGATGTGGAGTATGATAACAAAGTGGAGAAAGGTACACTTACCATCCACTCTAAAGTTGAAAATGTTTTATTTGATTATAGATCCATCCACTCTTTTATTTCTGAAGAATTTCTTAAGGTTATCACCGTATTACCTCCACAATTAGATGTTGAGTTAGCTATGAAAACCCCTAAGGGCACAACAGTCGCATCAAAAGTTTATAATTCTTCTCTGATTGAAGTTAGTGGAAAATTACTTCCTAAAAATCTTATGATCCTTCATATAGTGGAATTTGATGTGATTCTTGGCATGGATTGGCTTTATTTATATGGAGCTCATATCAATTTCCAAATAAGGGAAGTTACATTTCATATTCCAGATCAATCTCTGATCGTTTATCGATGAAAGGATGAACATAACCTTCCATTGGAAATTTCTCCCATATTATGGGTCTTGATTACACAAAATGAAGGTTATTTATTTCAAATGGTTGGAGAGAAACTCATGATTAAGAATATTCCTATTGTACGGGATTTTGATGGTGTCTTTTCAAATGAATTACAGGGTCTTCCACCAAATCGTGAAGTTGTGTTTTCAATTGAACTCATACTAGGTGCTATGACCATTTCAAATACACCTTATAGAATGTCCCCAATTGAGTTTCAGGAATTGAAGAATCAACTCCAAGAGAATCTTGATAAAGGATTCATACGCCCTAGTGTGTCACCTTGGGGAGCACATGTTCTGTTTGTTAAGAAGAAAGATGGATCAATGAGACTCTGCATTGATTATCGAGAACATAACATGATCACTATCAAGAAAACATATCCTCTCCCATGCATTGATGAATTACTTGACCAACTATGCAGAGCTCAATAATTTTACAAGATTTAACTTCGTTTAGGGCATCATCAATTAAGGGTCAAAAGTGAGGATATACCGAAGACGGCTTTCCATACAAGGTATGGACACTATGAATTTATAGTGATAACATTTGGTCTTATTAATTCCCCTGATATCTTCATGGATCTAATGAATAGCATCATTAGAGGCTATCTTGATCAGTTTGTGGTCGTATTTATCGACGATATTCTTTTCTATTCAACGAGAAAGGAAGAACATGGAGATCACTTGAGAATTGTATTAAAGACCCCGAGAAGGGAGAAGATTTATTCCAAATTTACCAAGTGTGAATTTTGGCATCAAAATGTTTCATTTTTTGGGTCACATAATCTCAAAATAGGGGATATTTGTGGATCCAGCAAAAACTGATGTTATCGAAAGATGGTCGATACCAACAACAGTAACTAAGATCCGAAATTTTCTTGGTTTTGCTGGATATTATCGATTTTTTTTAAATATTTGTCACGATTATCTATCTTACTCGCCAAATTTACTCGGAAAGGAGTTAAGCTTGTTTGGACAGAAGAATGTGAAGAGAATTTCAAGGAATTAAAAAGAAGGTTATCTAGTGCACCTGTGCTCACAATGCCTTGTAGTAGAGAAAGGTTTGTGATCTAAAGTGATTAATCCAAGAAGGTATTGTGGTGTGTTCTCATTCAAAATGATATGGTGATATATTATGCCTCACGACAGTTGAAAACCCATGAGAAAAATTACCCAACTCATGATTTAGAATTAGATGCGGTAATCTTTGCATTAATGATTTGGAGGCATTATCATTTTGGAGAAAGGTGTGATATTTAAACTGATCATAAAAGTTTAAAGTATATTTTCACACAAAATGAGTTGAATATACGCCAAAGAAGATGGTTGGATCTGAATAAGGATTACGACTTCTCAATTCATTACCACCCTGGGAAATCAAACAAGGTGGAAGATGCATTAAGTTTACAAAACCATGCTATCTTATCCATGATGAGGATCACAAAAGATCCAATATTTATGGATTTAAAAAGGATGAATCTTGGAATTATAACGAAAGGGGAAAAATCTTATCTTTCTCAAATGAATGTTCAACCATCTACACATGTGAAGATTAAAGAGGCACAGAAAGAAGATTTAGAGTTACAAAAGAAGGTGAGAAATGTTCCTGAATTCAACCTTGATTGTGATGGGATAATAAAGTTCATGAATCAGGTTTCCGTTCCTCCCATCGCAGAATTAAAGAAAGAGCTTCTGGATGATGCTCGTAGTTCTCCATTCCCTATTCATCATGGAAGCATGAAGATGAATAGGGGCATAAAAGAGTACTTCTAGTGGGATGGAATAAAAAGAGATACTGTTGAATATGTCTCTCGATGCTTGGTTTTCCAGCAAGTTAAAGCTGAGAGGCAAAAGTCTAAGGGGATGTTACAACCATTAACCATACCATAATTGAAATGGGAAAACATCACTATGGACATTGTCACTAGACTTCCTAAAACATCCAAATGCAATAATGCTATCAGGGTCATAGTTGATCATCTTACGAATTCGGCACACTTCATTGCTGTTAGAGAAGATTTCTCTCTGGATCAGCTTGCCAGGATATATGTAAAGAAAGTGGTAAGATTGCATGGAGTACCACTTTCCATTATATCGGATAGTGATCCGAGGTTTAACTCAATGTTTCGGTGAAGTCTTTAGCATACTTTGGATACAGAGTTGAGTTTTAGTACTGCTTATCAACCCCAGACAGACGGTCAGTCTGAGAGGACAATTCAAACTCTAGAAAATATGGTAAGATCTTGCTATATGGATTTTAAAGGTGGTTGGGATCAACACCTACCATTGGTGGAATTTTCACATAACAATAACTTTCACTCCAGTATTCAGATGGCTCCTTATGAAGCTCTATATGGAAAGAAATGCAGGACTCCAACTTGCTGGGATGAAGTTGGGGAAAGAAAGCTATTAAGACCTGATCTTGTTGATGAGATGGCAGAAAAGGTCTGATATATTCAACAACACATAAGAGCAGCTCAGAGTCGACAAAAACGTTATGTCAATAACCGAAGAAAAGACCTAGAGTTTGAAGTGGGTGATAAAGGGTTCTTATGAATATCTCCATGGAAGAGAGTAATGAGATTTGGAAAGAATGGAAAGCTGAGCCCTATGTATATCGGTCCTTTCGAAATACTGGATCGTGTTGGGAAGGTATCTTACCAATTGGAGCTTCCACCAAATCTCTATCAAGTTCATGATGTGTTCCATATATCTCTCCTGAGAAAGTACATACCCGATCCTTCACATGTACTCAGCTCAGAAGTTGTACCGCTGGAGCAAGATCTTTCTTATGAAGAACAATCGATAAAGATTCTAGATCATAGCAAAAAAGTTCTACAGAACTTGACCACTCGCATGGTGAAAGTTTTATGGAGGAACCACCAATTAGAATAATCCACATGGTAGCTTGAGGATATGATGAGGGATAGGTATCCTCATCTATTTGTTACAAAGTGATGAATATTGTGGGTGAAATTCATTTTAAGGGGGGTAGAATGTAACACCTGAGATTTTTATCAGAAATATTTTTTTATGTTATATATATCATCAAAGGAATATTTCACTACACACAACACTATCTTGGATTTCTGTACATGCAATCGTGACCATCATCGATAGCTTGCGTTGTATGCAATACCGAGTTTCACTAAATAATGATATGCTATTAAAATATTATTAATACTAGCTATAATGAATAGTAATACTCACTTTTTGAAATTATATAAATTTTATCTTTCAAAATGGACTTCATTTTTTGATTCAGAATATCAAAATTAGCCTAGGGTGAAATTTTGGTATTTTTCTGAAAACATTCACTTTTTGATGAATAGTGAAAATGTTGGGTTACTATTTAAAAATCGAATTGTTATTTAAATAATAATTTATTTTATTTAAATTTTTTAGGTCAAAATTGATACATAATACCTATATATGTTCAATGTAATTCATTAGAGTCATTTTATAATAATTTTAGATATATAAATATTTTATTGAACTTTTTACCGTCTTTTACCCACCTCCTAGGAGAATTTGAAAATTTTCATAAAATTTTATTTTACCACTTCTGTGAGTGGAATTTCAAAAACCTAAGAGACACGGTTAACATCAAGGAGTAAAATTTCGTTCAATAAGATAAAAATAATTTTTGGTGAATAGTAACTTTTTACGTTTTTTTACCACGGTTAAAATTAAAGAGGGTAATTAAGGGTAAAAATGATATTATTATTATCCTAACACATGTCCTAATTCTATTGTGTAAGTTTTATTCGACCACAAACAACCTTTGGAATAAAATATGACCATTTAGGTCCATTTGGATTAGATTAGGACATTTATTATTATTTTATTTAAAGAAGAGTTAAAATAGTTAAAATAAAAGTTTGATAAATAAAACATTTTTAATATAGGGTTATACATAAGATAATTTCGACTATAAATATTCATTAGAAAGCTAAACTGATTTTACTACATAATGGTATTTTATTTATGATTTTTAGACTTTAAATAATTTAATTTATTTATGACATAATGATGATGCAGTAATTACCTTATTAAGAAAATATTAACATAATTGATATTTTAAATACCCTAATAAATGTAATTTGAGACTTTTTAAAAATTATACTAATTTTATAGGATAATATGACATATTAGTAGTGATATAATTAACATTTTTCTAACTAATAATGCTATTATGATTTTCACCAAAATCAATTAACAAATAGTGTCAAAATTTACATAAAATAGTTTTTAAAACAAATAATATATTATTATTTGTTATTGTATTCTGAAAAATCTAAGATTCATAAAAATGAATTAGATAAGGTTATATATATTAATAATTAACAACTTGGTGTTGTTTTGGCTTATTATAGTATGTTTATTAACCTTATTGTGTATGAAAACAAGAAGACACGGTAAAAGTAAAAATATTTAACTTAAAGGTAAATCAAAATGATAAGGTTAAAATAGAAACCTAAACTTTTATAAATTCTATTGGATGAGATTATTCCGACCCATCCCCACCTTAGATTCTAAATTAATCCATTTGGAGATATTAAAAACTGAATATGACTTTATAATAAAATAATAGTTTTAGTTTTTCCAAAGGTGCCCCTCTCCTCCCTTATAAAAGGGAACATCCTCACTCTCCTCCTCACACCACATTGAGCCTTCAAGCTCGGCCAAACCCTGACAACATATCTTCTCCACTTCCCTATAAATATCCTAGAGGTCCTTGTCTTCTTCAAAGACCATATTTAGTGCCTTAAGAGGAGGTTAAGAAGAGGTGCTTCAAAGAAGAGGTAATGTTCGTTACCAATTATTTCAACTTTATTTATTTTTATACTTATTCTACTTTAGTTGATTAATTATGAAGTAATAACATCAGTATCACTCATATACTGATATGTTTTTATAAATATGAAACAACCCTATTTCATCTTCTATCCATCCTCTGGAAAATGAAATAACTGCATGTGCATACGTACGGAATACCGTCTCCACACCGTGGTGTAATCTGTTTTCCACCACCACCTTACCTGAATGGGTATAATGGTGTATGGAATAACTTTATATGTTTATTTTAAAGTGATATTGATTCTAAAATAGTATACATACACTAAAATAAAATTCCACGATCATGGTAACAATATCATCGCTCGTACGTACGTATGGAATACCGTTTCCACAATGTGATGCGACTCGTTATACATGATATTCATTGCATAATGATTATATAAATATATTGAATTAATAAATATGATATATATTACACTAATACCATTCTGAAAATTATGTATCTATAACCTAAAAAGAATAATAAGAATTTATTCTACAGAACACGCATAATAACAAAAGGCAATAAACACCCGAATAAGAAGTACCAATGAAATATAACTAATAAGAAGCTAAGAATCTAAGAATATGACCATATATGATATCATAACAATGTGTATGATTCTGTAATAATTCAATGACATTATTTAGATCATTATATAGGATGTTCGGACACGTACGAAGAAAATCGGACCTAAGGTAAGGGAAAATCTTGCAACCTCATTTTTATCCGATATTGTTTATACTTCCGAATTTACTGGGGAATATTTATCATCCACATCCATGTTTCATCTATATGTAATGTTATTTCTATCCTATTACAATTTTTTAAATCCAATTTTACCCATTGGTGAATTTTTAGTAAAAGATATGAAAGGAATCTTTTGTGGTTTTTTTTGACTTTTCCGGCCAAAGTACGAGAAAAAAGTTTTTTTATCTTATATGGCTTAAATGGAATTTTATGATTTCATAGAAATTTATTTACATGAATCTTCCTTTATAAGTTTTCATGTTTAATTTTAATCAACTTCTTTTGGTTAAATATTTTATTACATGTTAATGAAGGAAAAAAAATTTAAAGTAGACAGGATATTTTCCTCAAAAATGGAGTTTAAGAATTTTATCAAAATTATTTTGCAACTAAGATAATATAGGGTTCAATTTATATCCCTATTTTTACATCGATTTTATTATGTTATGATTGCATTATTTTTATGAAGTCATTTTTTCTTATATAATTTATGTTATGATGGAATGATGTTTAAGAATACCATTTTTATTACATGGGTTATGCTATGATGTATGATGTATGATCTTGTGGCACAAATAAGAATGGTATCATTATGAGATGGGTGGGACCTATATCTCCCTCCAATGCATTGGTTAAAGATTTATATCTCATGATATAGACATGGCTGGAACGGAAGGTTAATCTAGTTCAGTGAAACAGGAATGAAACGAGGACTGAAGTCGGTTCAGAAATGGACTTTGTCCACTAAGATAGTCTTGGAAATGAGTCTTGACTAATAAGAAATGATTCTATATGATTATTTTTTATGTCACAATGTTTCATGTTTTAAGTTATGATTATTTGGATTACATCTTACTATTCTGATTGATCCCATGTTATGATGTTATGATCTCTTTTGTAGGATATGATTTTCAAAATGTTATGTTCTTAAGAATATGATTGGTTGATATTTCGTTTATTTACCCTTACTAAGCATTTGAGCTCACCCTTTTGTATGTTTTCTTTTCCCCAGGTCTGGAAGAAGGGTATTAAGTAGAATATTTCAAAAGGGACTCTAGATATGATTAAATAAATGGGAGACAATGTATATGATTTATGAACCATTTGTTAATGTTTCCAAGTTTCTAAAGACACTATACCTATATGGTCCTTTCATGGTTTTGTTATATGTTGTAATAAGTATGCTTCCATTATGAAGTAATAATAATGTATGTAATGTATGGGTCGTTACATAGAGTATTGATTCTGGTTACCTCCTTCATCACTAACCTCACTCCATTTTTGTGGTAAAATTATTCCTCAATTTATTAAGATTTACATGTTTAAACGGAGCCTTGTCAACATAAAATGTTCCAATTTGACCATTGAAATAGTACATGAGACATTGGTGGTATGATGAAGGTATGGATGCATGTTGATGTAGCCAAGGCCTTCCAAGCATAATGCTAATGGATATGTCCTAACGGAAAACCATAAAATCTGAAGTAGACACAAGATCCCCATACATAGTTCTGAATGTAATCTCTCCTAAAGTTTCTTGATCATTGTATTCATAACCATGCAACATTAAAGTATACAGATATGAGTAAGATTCAGTGAGGCCCAATCGACGAAGTGTACGAATAGAAATGAGGTTGACTTCTGATCCATTATTAATGAAGGCTCGTCGGTTGTCTAGGTCATTGAACCTTCCAGATACATACAAGGTCATGATATGTACATGTAATACTTTATCTTCATCTTTATCCATTAAGGATATAACTACATGACATTCTACAGGCTTATTCTCTATATGGTAAACCTCAACAGCATCAACTTCGGTTTCAAACCCTTGAGGACTTGAAAAAGCCTCATTAAGTGCTTATCTACGATATGTTGAGAGATTCAAGGAATGAAAAATCAAAAAATTGGCAAGTATATGGGATAGCTATTTCTAAACATCATATTTTTTGTCTAGAGGTTTTCATTTCCCAGCATGGAGATGCAATATAACAGGTGCTTCAGAATTTGAAGCTCTTGACGTAGATGTACCCAATATCAGAGAAGAAACAGAAATTACTCCTAGATTTGGTATATTATATTGACTGGGTCTATCTACTTAATGAGAGAAAGATGGTGTAACATCTAATAGTTCCTCCAAAATAATCATGTCTGGACTAAACCTATTGTGCACAAGAAAACATCTTTGTTCTTGCTGAGCCCATTGAAGGGCACTCCCATGTGTTTTTGCCACATATACAGTTTGATTGGGGGTAGATTTGAAAAGTTGGATTCAAGAATACCCATGTGTTCCCCTATATCCTTTTCCTTGGATTATTCTTCTAGTTCCCCAGTTAGGTACAGAGAACCTAGGATCATCATGATCCGAATCACCATTGGCAAAAAGATCCATTAAGTGGATGATGTTAACGAAACCAAAGATCAATTCATTATCTGATGAAGATTCTTATTGACAAGTGAGTTCTGGTTGTTCCATTTGGAGGGGTGACTACAATGATTTTGAAACAAATGGAATGAGATCAACTAGAGTAAAGATCAGATTTTTCCTTGACACAAGATCATATTTTTCTGACAGATCTTTGTTCTTCTGATCACGTCTCTTTTTTGAGGATTGCCCATTAGAAGATGATCTTTTGATGAAGGTGGTTTTTATATGGTGAGAGTTACATAAGACACAATAAGTTGTTTCAAATATGTTCATATAATTGCTAGATTTTGGTCTATCATTTTATTGATCATCCAATCATCTTTTTTCTATGCATTTTTACTTTTGACTTCCAACCATTTTCCTTCTTCCTCTGGATCAATAGAAATAACCCATGCTACTTGGGTTGATGAATTTTTCAATTTCACTTGTCCAGAGTCTACCATTTTTTAGGAGGAATTTTAAAACAAAATACTCTTGAATATTATGGCCCAACATTTTGTGAAAGGAACAATAATTCAGAAGTTCTTTATCTCCTTATTTGTTTGGTTTCATCATCCATGGAAGCCGAACCAAATTGTTTTCCAAAGCTAAGAGGAAGTAATCGGGAACATGTTCATTCCAAAACGATTAAACATTTTTATTTAACTCCTCAAACTGCTTCTTCCTTTGATCTCTTTGATCATCTTGATGAGGCATTCATTTATGTTGATGCTCTAGAGGCAGATCTCTTAGATATGATGAAGGATTTGAAGTGGAATTAGATACAAGTGTTTTCTTGAGTGTGACTATCGTAGAATATGCTTTCCCTATTCTCCTTCTCAGATATGATGGAAATATACATGATTTAGCTTTAGTTTCCAAAATGGAATCCTCTATATTTTGGGAATTGAAGTAAGGTCTCAAAACCCTCATCTGTATTTCACTAGGATTAGTGGTGCGTGTAACTAATCACACAAATTTTCCACAAAAATTAGTAGCTAATCTTCTTGAGGGAGGGACAAATTTAAGGAATATGTTAATATTTTCCATCGATCAATTAAATATTAAACTCTTTCATTTTCTCTATGTTTAAAATTTTTAAGATAAAAAACTGTAGTCTTTGGTAGTGTTGAGCTTAATTGAAGAAGAAATTTTTTATGGAGATCTTCCCATCCAGTAATTGATTATGATTATAAACTTGTATACTAGACAAAAGCTGGTCTCTGTAATGATTGTACAAAGAACCTAAGATTTACTAATTCTTGTTTTTGAAGAGTCACCTTCATGGGATCACAATGAGAAATGAAATGAATTAAGCGTTGCTCTGGATCTCCCAAACCAATAAATATTGGGAATATAGTATTCACAATGTCTGGAGGGGGAGGGATTAGATCCACCCATTCAGGGCAAGCTATCTTTTCTAGTTGAACTGGAACACGTTGTTATTCCATAGCTTACAATTGTGTTGCTAATTCCTCAATTATGTTCATAAGAATTTGGGGAATATTTTGATGAGATGGGACATGTACAGGTACAACAGTTGGAGCTTGAACTGGTGAAACGACTGACGAAACCACTAGTTGTGGTGCCGGTATTAGTCTTGGATAACCCACGGGAACAATCCTATTAGTATTTGTTTGTTTCTTCCCTGGATGTGTACCCAATGGAGGGAATTCATTATCCTCATCTGTAGTTACCAAAAATCCTCTTTGCTAAGGAGCTCCTACAATATGTGCTAGTGGAGGATCTATTTGGGGAGTATGTCTAGCAAAAATTATACATCGTAGTAACTCTATATTGAGTATTTTCAGCTATTTCATATCCTATTATTTCTGTAAAAATCATTCATCAAGTGAAAGAGTTTGAATTTCTCTAGTGGAAAATTGAGATGTGATCTGACTTTTAACTTTCCCCTTGTTTGATACCTTTCGAAGGGGTGGGAGTTGATTATTTTAGGGAATACCAAGATTCTAGGTAAGTCTCCAACTTCGAGTATTCACACCTCCAACATTTTTTCTAGTGTGTACTATATTATGGATAAGAACATCATCTTATGAATCACCTGAACTAGAATAATTTTTTGGAGGATCTTCTGTACTGGTGTTAATGAAATTTACTGACACATAATGCATTGATCGCATTTTGTCAGTATATTTTTAAGATCGTCTCCTTATGTATCTTCCATGAGACTATGTTCTCCTATATGATGAATTCTAAGGAAATGTTTGATGGACAGTTACCCTAAGGGAATCCTTAAATAGTTATGTTGTGCGCTCTCTTTGTGGCTTCTTCCTTAATCAAGAGAAAACTGACTTCCATTGAGGAGGGTATTGTAGATGTGAAAAAGAACCCGGCTCTGTGGGCTAGGGCTATTTATGTTCTTATTATTTAAACATTCTAACATTGTTTATTGAATTTAATGGTTTAATTAAACAATCCCCCATCCTTGTAGGTCGGGATGGCTCTTGAACTGTTATAGCTAAGATTCACGCAGCTTCTCTTCTGATTTTGAAAATTTTGGTTTGGACATTAGGTGGGTGAATTATCCGATATCCATTCAAATAACATGTTTTAGAAGATTGATGTGTTATTTCAGACATTTTCACCATCTGATGGCTAACATCCTCTAAGAAGGAGGCCTATAGAAGATTCTCATATGATTGGTACAAAAGTATCTCAACAAATTTATTTCTTTGGGATTGGCTCTGATGATATCTAGTTGTGGTATGTTCTTACTCGTATACTTGATTACATACAAAATATGTTGATTGTAGCTGGCCATTGGAAAAAACATTGAATGAGACCACTTTTGGTGGGCTTAACTGATTCTGGAGTGCAGTGAAATACAATGCTCCATGTTCTCCCCATCCTCTAATATCAACATTAGATGGGGTGTCATAAATTAACTGGCATAGCCACATTGGATCATGAAGGGTTATCTTCTTTTTTTCAACCTTTGGATGTTGGTTAATTTAGAGAGATGACAAGTCAATTTGGCATTGCAACCATTCTATTACATTTACATGATTTTTATATTCATAATATGGTAATACTTAGGTTTTCAAATGAAGAAGAGTCTTCCATAAGTTGAGGTGGACAACATGAATAAAATCTTCTTCCATAAATTATAGAATGTTATATTGAGAGTTTTCTGAAGTCCAGAACATGACTAGTATTTCTCATTTATCCAATTGTTTTCTGATGTTTAACATATCTTCGTCATCTTTAACTAGTGGTTTCTCAACATGGTCTGTCCAAAGTGGATGCTTAACGATTATTTTTTTAAAAACAATAGAATCAGTCACTTTTTCATCTACTGTATTAGAAGAAAAATGAACCATGGGAGGTTCGTAGAATCGCCATTCCCTTAAGATGAATTCTGGTTGAGAAATAATTTCACCCATTAATGATATGGTACCATACATAACTATACTTTTGTTTCTATGTTCCTCGAGATAAGAGGGTTTTCTCATAACTACATTTTCAATTATAGGATTATCTTGACAATGAAAAACACTACTACAGAGATAATGTTCGTTAAGAATTCCATCATGGGGAAGACCACCTTCGTGGATTAGAGTAGGGGATAAATACTCTTTCTCCTTGGTCTTCTGGCCACATGGAGGGTTTCCATGGCACTCATCTGGAGATAGGCTCTCTAGATTGACCGAATTATCATGAATAAAGTATTCAGGATGAGTGTTTCCAATGGGGAACTTCAGAATTACTACTAATACTACCATAATTTGGTAATGAGAGGGTAGTATCTTGAGGTGCAATAGATAAATGTCTGAGGGCTTCAAGAACTCCAGCATTAAGAGGAGCCAGTTCACAACATAGATCTTAATTTTCCAACCGTGTTTGGTGATACATCTTCTTCACGGATTCCTTACACTTAGTTGGGATGAAAAGTAGAGAGAAGTGGTTATCATGGGAAAGTGTATTTTCCTACCTTGGAGTGGTCATCAGAATGGGCTGATCACCTTTATTTGAAAGGGTGTATGTTCCGGATTCGGTTGTCCATATGATATGGAAGAGTATTACCCATAACCCTCCTATACTAGAACAAAGGTATGTATCTACTCCAAGATGGCATGCAGATGTGTAATCCCATGTGTGGTGACATATTTATGTGTTGGTTCACTTGGTACTGCAGAAGTTGTTATTTTGATATTCTGGCAATCTTCCAGAATATGGGTAGGAATTTTTGTCTTTCCTTTCAGCATTGATAAGATGGTTTTGGTGATTTCAGTAGCTGGAATGAGAATATACATCCATTACATATTTAAAGAAGGTGTATATCCCTTCTCCTGCCCTTATTTTTCCTTTCAATGGGTATAGCAAGTACTCATGTATGGGGGCAGAGAGTTGAGTCTTCCCCAGATTTGTCATCAGACCTTTTCGACTGACTTCTCTACGTTCTACCAAATGAAACTATTGGTAGGATTGATGAATGATGGATGGTGTATATACCTACTATCTATTTTCTATAAAGCATGGTTTATGTAATTCATTCAATACTGGGAGATGAGACTTCTAGCGGAATTATTAAGTGTAAGAAGGTACATGTTCCTGTTTACCAATTGCCAACACATTAGATTGGAGGGATTCTTTAAATGCATTCAGATGAGCCTACTGACTGACTAATAATTTTTAAAAAGGCGTATGTTCCTGTTCACATCACTCCACTAGATTTTTATGGTGGGATTTTTGGGTCACTACCTGATGAGTCTACTGGGCAGTAGAATTAGGAAAGATGGGTGTACATGCCCGCTCATTGTTTGCCATCCAGTTAGGTTGGTGGAATTCTATGGAGAGGGAGAAGGTAAGAACCTGATCCCTAGTGACTGGACGCTGTCCTCGGAGGTTCTTCTTGCACTCCCAGGTCTGAGGGACCTAGGAAAAATGTTTATAGATAACTCCCCACCACATTGGGAGTTCACTACCACATGATTCTGTTGGCAACAATTATTGGAGGGAATCCATGGGAAGGAATCCTATATCTTTTATTTGAGGCCATGAGTGAACTCTTGATCCACCTCCCTATAGTATTGGAGGGACTAGTTATTGCATTCTAGAGATAAGGACCCCAAATGGTTGAAGGCAGTGGTTGGAACCATCTGCTTCTTGACCATCGGTCGTCACTGACCAGACGATCAAGGGTTGTTATTAACTTGGAGAGACTTTCAGGTACCCTCCATGGTTGGGATATAACTGTGCTGATGTTACTCCCTCACAAAAACATTGGAGACCCAACATTGAAGACACTAAATTTGTGATGATGTTCTTTTGGTGGATGAGGATCCAGATCGAGCAGTAACCAGGACATTAATTGGTGAAAACTCTAAATAATCCATTTGGAGTGAAGGGAGTTTTGAGAAAACATGAAAACAACAATAAAAACCATTAAAGAAAAATATTTTAGATTCATACATGAATGATTGATTCCTTTTTTCTATCCTTCCTTTATCAATTGATAGGGGCCTGATAGGTGGGTAACAATATTCACTTGGTTACGGATTCAAGTTGGGTTAACTATTTTTGTTTCTTAGTTCCTTGAAATGTGTGTTCTAGTTTAAGAATAACTGCTTCTAGGCGGTTTCCATTAGATTTATTCATGGAACCAGAAACATCCAATAGTTCTTTATGAAAAAGGGTCCTGCATTCCAAAGGAAGGTGTTCATTAAGTATGAACATTATGATACTTAAGAACATTCTTTGGTCGAGAGGATGGGAGGTCAGAGTCATCACACCTTTTTGGGGGAAATTATTGTCTTCTCCAAGACTCTCTTTAAATATTTAATATATTTTCATGAATCCTTATTAATGTAATAAGTATAAAAAGGTTTCCCTTGTAATTTTCAATCACTTATTAACATATATAATATTTAGAATCATTTGTATTTATTTAAGGTTCTCCATCAATGGTATCCGTTTATATACTATTTATAGATACTTTTAATCATCGTTATGATGATATTGTGTTTTTAAGCCACTTAGTATGGAACTCTGGAATTTATTGTCATCCAAGTAGATGAAGGATTGTTTTGATATTGGGATCATATCCATAAAATGGGCTAAATATGTATCACTGTGAAATGAATCATAACCCTCACATTTTAGTGCTGCTTAATGGGACATATCATACATTTTATGGTCATTTGATAAAGACCTAACCATAAATATTAAATTCATGTGATAAGGAAATCTAAGAAAATGGTTCTTAGTCAAAGTTTGGTCTGGTACATATACCTAATCAACCCAAGGAACTTTGAATGAATATGTGTTTCCAAGTAATATTAGACCCTGTTGGGAATATGGCACAAGGAGAACATGGTTGATTTAATGTTTTGGGTTTGAACCTCAAGGAGGATTCCTACATATCCCATTTGGATGGGAATCAAAGACCACATATTTTGATGAGTCTCATAGTAGAGTATAGTCCTTTGAGATAAATGAGTTTGGTTTACTTCCTAAAATATATTCCTTGATGATTTTGGGGGGTTTAATTTGGGGATTATTCCTAATGAGGATGCCTAGATTAAGGGAATTAGGGTTGGATTCCTGAAAAATATATTTAGTGAGATCAAACCCTGATGAAGGTTTCCTATATATCCCAATTATAGTGGGAATCATAGTTCTCATATTTCATTAATTTTTTGGAGATTATGCACAAGAGTTTCCCATTTGAGGGGACATGATTGGGTGAACCCTTTTATAAGGTCACCCTTTTGAGATTGGGCCTTCAAGTAGGCATACTACGTATCCAGGGATGTATGGTAATTAATGTTCTGATAGTTCAAAAATCTTGGGAAAATGTAACGATCATTAAAAATATCTAATCCCTCATGATTCATGCTCAGTTTGAGAAACAAGAGTATGTCAAAAATTCAACAAAGGAAACCACATTTTTCCTCCTCCACTAATGGAAGAGGGAGCACCTACAACGAAGACGATGGAAAAGGGTTAGGTGATCGGGGAAGAGGGAGAGGAAATGACCCTCCCATCTATTCACATTACATTGCATAAGGGTACAATGTAAGGAATAAGTGATGGTGAAGGATGTAGAGAAGAGCGAGATTGTAACCTCCTACTTGAAAAGTTAGGGGATTACATCAGGATGGATTTCCTAATGGATCTCTTTAGGGGAGGGAGAATTATACTTTTATTTCATGGAAAATAAAGTGTGAACCATACCTTCCCTACCAGAGACATAAGGTTTTGGGTTTTATTGATAAAAAGGGGAGGTTAGAACCCAAACCCTAATCCGCCAAACCATGAACTTCCCAACACTGTTCCGGGGAGAATGGTCCATATTACTGTGGATATACAAACCCAAATACACTCTATGAACCGTAACCCGATTTTAAAACAAATGTGTGAAACCTTTGACTACAGATATAAAAACCCAAATATGATACACAATTATGTGCCTTTACCAAAGGTTTGAAAAGTTAGATGGTTTTGGTGGAGGTCTCAATAGAATCACATTCAGACAAGGCATCCAATGAAGAAGAAGCCTAGCCATTAATCTTTTTGAGTTGGTCTTGATATCTTGTAGACTAAAGAGATTAGGTGAATCAATGTGAGGTGCCGAAGTAGATACTGGAATGCAAGTATGGGCGCACAAACAGTCTTGGGCAACCTGATGTTCACTTAAGTGATGAATGACCTGGATATCAATTCATGGGAGAGACTCGACTTACCCCTTTAAGAGTATTCATAGGTATTCTCAAAAGTGGGGTACCCAGGTTCAAGTGAGAGAAATAGTTTGTGCACAAGTATTTATGATTTAGGGAGTTTGGGTGCTTTAGGCACACAAGTGTTATGGATTTAAAACACTAAAAGGACTAAATTCATATGATCCTCCTTCAATTCTTCTTCTTTAGTATTAAATAACTACCTTGAATGTTTTGGAAGATTTGGATGAAGAACTAGGGAGACCAGATTAGAAATTAGGCTTCAGGGAAATTCTACCATAAAAATGAAGGCCCCAAGGATTAATTTATAGGAAAAAATAGGACTCTAGGAAAAAAGTGTTTAGTCGCTCAAGTGGGTTGTGTGCCAACTTTGTGGCATGAAAGTGGCTACACACCAGATGTGTGGTGTCCAAGTAAGATTGCATGCCACTGGCTAATTGACCTAACTAGGGTTCTGCTTTGAGGACCTAGTGATAATAATACCATTATTCTTCTCCAGCATTGTGGTACACATGTGTTTTCAAGTAGGTAACATGGGAACCTCCTTGAAGACTTATCCAAATTTGTTATTCAATAACACGGGGGCTGCGCCCCCACACTCCTTGGTTTTAGTGCTGGGTTGCGCTTCCGGTTCTTCAGGGCATTGCCTTCACTACCATCACTGACCCCCATGAATAGTGTAGTGTCGGACCATGAACTTTTTGTGCCCAGTTGAGGACGTGTTGCAGAAAAGTGCATGGAATACATTTCATGGTGTCAATAAACACCTCTAAAATTTATCTTAGAGGCTCCATCATGTTGATGTTCCACTTCATTTTAGAAAATAAATGATGTTTTTTTTCAATCACCTATTCTTATATTCCTATACTTGTTGTAATCATAATATAACACAAAAATGTAACCATTATATTGATTGTAATCAACTTATATTGTGATGTTAGGTGTAAGGGAGAACTCCTTTTCTTTCTATAATCCATTTGACCTAGATAAGGTTCTTAAAATACTTCTATAACCCTACAAACTTTTAAAATTATGTGTCATCACCCTAATGTTTTTATAAGTATAATATGATTAATATTTCACAGGTGAGATTAGAACATTTCATAGGCCACCCATTGGAGGTTTCCTTCCTAAAACATTTTGTGAATTTTATATTTTCATTGCTCGATTCTTGCGTAAAAAAATATTATCATAGGCCCAATGAGCTAAGTCTCAAATTTTAACTAGCATTCTATTTTTGGGTTTCCAACCTTAGGAGTAATGTGCCTATTTGTTGGGAATTTTAATGTATTACCTTTTGGACTAATGTGACTTGTGTTTTATGTAAAACATCATTGAAAATGGTTTTTAAATTGATGACCCAAACAAATTTTGTTATCCAATAATGATATGAACTTATTGAGATACCTAAAAGGGAATTTTGAGTCATGGTTTATTGATTTATAGATTTATGAAATGATATGAGACATGTTTTTGAAGAATTATCTATGAACTAATTTGAAAATCGGTTTATATCAAGATATTTTTAGGGATTATTCGAATAAGGTATGTATCTACTAAGGATGAATATTTCTTCAGTTGAAAACCCATTTTTGTGGGATATATTACGAAATTCCAATTGGGGAATATTACTGCATAGTCAAATAGTGACATCCTCTGACTAGTAGGAATTTCTGGTGGGTGAATTATAAAAATCCAAATGGGGTGTGTTAATACATAGTCATACAAAGGTGTTCATAAGAATTCCATCATTCTATGACCTAATGGTTGGGAATTTTGTGAAGATTAATATTTCTCAGTGCCATGATTGGTGGTTTGCTAAGGGAATATGTCTTTGAATGAATATACCATCTGTATTGACACTTCCAAGAATGGGAAATTTATCAAACATTAAATTCGCTCGTGTAAAGGAGGGTACATTATTTTAAGTGATCGATGATAGGTGGGGGCCCCTTTCTAATAAGGGTTGAAGCATCATGCTTTTTAATTTCATGCAATTTGGATATGGATTGTGTAGTTTAACATCTTATAGTGAATACGATGTTTTATAGTTTAATGTAATGGGACCGGGATGTCATGCCATGTAGATTATTGTTATAAAACAATCATATGACTCTATAATTTAAGGACCTTTAGTTCTGATCTTGAAATTAATATTTCTCCCATTTATGGTACTCCATGTGGGAATTTTACATTATTTTATTGTATGGAGGGGGATGTTTGTAAGATGTATTCCTTGGTTTCTAGATATGAAATTTGAAATAAAGGAAATGGATCATGTAGAAAGAAGAAGTCTCTCCCTGAGATGAATGTACCTATAGTCAACAAGCCCTTTAGTGGGAGAATATATAAAAATCCCATATGGGCATGTTGATGCATAGTCTAATAGTGGAATCATTTGGCATATAGTCTGATTTTGTGGGATAATTATGAAAATAAAATTGGGGATTAATACTACATAGTCAAACATAGGAGTTCTATAGAATTATTACATTATGTTGTCAATTTATGGAGGATATTTAAGATGATTCATATTTCCCGATAAATAGAGTTTGGTTTTCAGAAGGGAATTTATTAAATATCAGTGAGAATTTCAATTAAAAAATAACCAATAATAGGTTAAAAGGTTTCATACAAATGTATAACCCAAACATAAGAAAATCATGGTCAGTTATATTGTGGTCAGGTACGAATCAAAATTACCAATTATTTTTACATATATCATATGAATGAAAATTAATCCATACATAGTTAGCATAAAACTATACAGTTTAATGTCATACTGTTATGATTAACCTTGCATTTTAACATAAATTAGTATAGGATGATTTGATATATATAGTTTTAGGTCATATGAATTGGACCATATTAATATAAAATTGATCTGTGATATGAGTCCTACCAGACCATGGTGGTTCGGACAAACATCTTACATGAGTGAAGATATTTTAAACCAGGATATTGGGATTTATCTGATTATGAAAAAATGACATGGTATATGAATTGGATGTATTACTATGAAAAAACATTGACAATTGGGTTATAGCATAATTTTGTCGAGGCTCAAGGAGATAAAAGAGGGTTCTCCGGAGGATGAGTTTCTCACTATTTTAAAAACCCATTTTGTATGAGATTTTATACTAAGACAACTATGTTATGTTACTTCATGTACACATAATAGAATCCCATTCCTAACATTCCCTTTGGTTGGTGACTTATTCAAAAACAACTCGGGCATGCTACCGCAAAGTTAGACAAATATGTCCCCAGCTATCAGACAATATATCACTTGTTTATGGAAAAATATTATGATGATATAAGACTATCAATGATTAGATGTATGACATATGGAAGTTATATGTATTAGAATAAGAGAATCATTTGGATTGTAATTGTCCATGAAGTGTAAAATCCCTTACAAAGACCGGACTCCTATGATCAAGGGAAAATTTCGGTTTTCTTGATGGACCCCTAAATGTGGGGATCCTAATTAGGATATCCCATATTAATAATTATTTATATGGAGGATAGGGGTATTTTTATTTGAACTGAATAAGAGAGTAGGTAATGAGGTCTAATCTTCACTACATAACTGATTTGAATGATAATAAATCCATAAGTAGTTCTTGTGGAACAATTCAATATAAATTATTATGGTGAAGACATCTTCCATGTAGTATACTATCTTATGAAAAGGACATTGGTGACTCAAAATGAAAATGGAATGTTGTGGGTGAAATAGGGTATTGGACCCAAATATTACAATGTATCTCATTGAATCCAGACTGAAGCCTTATGTAGTTATAGAAAATACTTGACATTCTAATTAAATTATTATGTGAATATTGGGTATATTTTGTAATGTTTTATAACTAAGGAGGTTATAACCCACATTAGACCATATCATATACATATAACTCATATATATGAGAGTGGTAATTTCTTATATTATGGTCAGACTAGGATATAATATTCATAATTCAATACATATATCTTAAAAATGAGAAAACATACATACATGGTTCTTAAGGAACCATGTAGTTTAATCTCATGCAGTCAATGGAATTTTGTGTGAATTTTAAAGCCTTGTGACTAGGACTATGATAGTCTCGATATAAACTAATATGCCTTACTTATGTAGGGATTTTTTTTCCAAAACTCATAATCCCATGGGATCTATTCACTACATGATAAAAAGGAGTGTAAAATGATTCTTCTAATGAACAATGGAAAAACATGTGAATGATAGGGGATTTCTATTTTTTAATGGATGAACCAGGATGTAGGCACCACACATCACTACATATCTCAATATAATGATAATAAATCTATATAGATTTCTTGAAAGGATCCCTATAGAGGTATGACATGAACACATGGAGGGGGTTGATTTTTTATCCAGTAAGATCCATTATTGGAGATCCATGTTTTACTATGTATCGCATTAAAATTAGAATAAATACAAACACAGTTCTTGAATAAAGGTGTGGGGTGGGATCAACACCAAACATTATGATCCTCTCAAAAATAGATTATATATTTTTACATCAATCATAAAAGACATGAACCATGTAGTATTACATCATGTAGTAACAAAATTTCCATATAGTTTGACATCTTGAGATTATGATGTTATGATATGAAGATTAATGTCATGAAACAAGGTAATAAGTTTAATGAAATTTATAATCCTATGAATGGTATGATAGACCATGAATTTTGAGGTCATGTGACAATGACTGACTACATTATTTAATGTCATGCTGCTGAGATATATCATTATTTTTTCACATTATGTACTATTTGAGAAACATCATATTTTTAGGGTCAGTAATGAGATATCCATCCATCAGGATAAAAGAATATGGTCTATTACAGTTGTCCATGTGTATAGAATAAGGGAACACCTACTTTTATACTTTTTGGAGCCATCTTACTCGGTATTTTTGGAGTCCAAAGGACCATTACAATTTATCCCTCAAGGAATAACCTGAGAGAGAATTTTTTATTAAATGATCATACAATTCAATTTTTGTGGACATCCAAATGATGACATGTATGTAGTATATTCTCATTTAGTCACTCTAATTCATCTATCCATTTCATAGATTTATCTTCTATGGAAAGGTGGTCATAGTTGAAAATTTGGAGTGAGGTAAATTATACATTAATTAGAAAGACTTCATCTACTCTGTATATAAGAGCATACAATATTTCCTTTGTGGTGGTTTGGATCATGATCTTTTAGGCCCATACTGAATAAAAGAACATGTTATGAAAATAATTATTATCCTTATCCACGGTATTATTTAGATTTTTTTATAGGTTCCTTATAAAGGAATCTAACCACCCATTACCTAATGCATTGTAGTCGGATGAGTGGTTGAATATGATATTATACTCCTAATAAAACTTTTATAAATCATCATAATAGAAATTGGATCCATTTTCAATAATTATTGTATGATGTTCAACAATCCATGTAATGATGTTATATTCCATGAATCTAATGATTATATTGGCCCTGAATTCTTTAAGAGGAATTTCCTCATCCTGGTTGCATTACAAGTCAGCAATAGTTAGGATGTATTTATTTTTCATGCCCAAAAATGGAGGATATAGCACCACAAAATCCATCCCCCAAATTGAAAATGGCTTAGAGTATTTTTATTTATATAGAAACGATGAGGTTTGATTAATGAAATTGGAATGAACATGGATTGAATGAAATTTCCCAGTGAATTCTATGAAATATTTTGTGATAAAATTCTAGAAGTATCCAAGCCTTATAATTTAATTAGAAAGATGGAACCCCAACTGGTGGGAACCATAGGATTCCACATGAACATATTTTTTATTAGAAGCAATATCTTCTTTATCAGTACATCTAAGAAGGAATACATCAAATTCTATTTTGTAGAAGGCATTTTGGTTATTTGGACCATCACTAAGAGTGGTGTTGGTTTCACTCCCTTAATGTTTCTGTTTTCTAGATCTATCTGATGGGGGATCCCTGGTTTGGATGTAGTTTGTGATGGGTATCATCTAACAAATAATGGGACCATATGGTTTTATAATGGGATGGACCTCATTTATATCTTTTATGTGGAAATAATAAAATGGATACATGATTTTGTGGTATATTATTCTGATGATAGTTTCATCCCAATTTGGATATAAAAAATATATAGAAACATTTTAAAAAGCATCTTCCTGGGAATTCTACGATCACATGATGTGAGTAGATGTTGTCTCTAATGGAAATTAGTCCATTAACGCTCTGACATAGTCAAGAAGAGGAACCATATATTCTTTATTAGTTGCTCAAGCCCATTGTTCTATTTGATTACCAAATTGGAATCACCCTTCACCTCTAGATTGTTTACCAGTATATGATGTTACATTTCTAGGCCAGAAATGAAGGCCTGATACATTGCCTCATTGTAACTACACCCTTCTGACAAAATCAAGGAGTAAGGAAAAACTACATTTTTGGAGAAATGATTAAAAACTATATCCAGATTTTATTAACTAGGATTATTTCACTTTATTCCATGTTCGGTACCTAGAAGAACCATCAAAATACTTTTCCCTATTTCCTGAGATTTTGTGAATATGAAAGATATATTAAAAGGGAAATTTTTTATGCAACAACATTGTTTCTATAAACAGTTTTTCTATGAGAAAATCTAACAATTATTTTCATTTTATCGATTTCGAATGCACAAACTGTATGTAGAACTACTATAAAATAACCACCCAATGTTATAATCATCTGGTCAATATATGATGGATGGGGAAATTTTTTAATGGGTTATAGTGGGGTACTGAATGGATCTCATGATGCTGAAGTTAGTGACTAAGTATCTATATTGTGAAGATTAATGTGAAGAAGGTATTCATGACATATGAATAATGGTTATCAATGATGAGCATGGTTTGATGGAAATAATTATGTTTGTTATCATTAATGGAATCATTTTCTTGAGTGACTAAAGTACCCAATTATTGATCTAGGGATGTAAAATATAAAATGAGTGGTTTCCTTTCAATTATTTTCTTTAGTATCAGTGGAATCAAGAGATATTTCGTTAGGATATAGAATGATTCTAGACAATCATTTTTCTAATGGTATTTGACCACCTTCTTTAAAAACATGGTGATGAGAAAAACCTTCCAGTGAGGTTGGATGTAATGAAAAGGATTTAGGAAAGGATTCCTTGTTAACCCCTCAAATATTTCATGTTATGGGGTGGTTATATACTGAGGATATAATTTTTCTTATAGGGGTCAACATTAAGGCTGTGATGGACTACATAAAAAGCTAAAAAATATTATATAGTTTCCTCGAAATCACATATCATGGGTTTCATCTTCCAGCTATGATATCATAGTTTTTTTATGATGGTATCAAGATCATCTAGGTGGTCAGAACAGATTCAGTACAAGACCACTGGATCGTCAATGTACAATTTGACAATACACCAAAGAAGTGTTTTAATATGTGATTCATGGAAGGTTGTTATATAGAACTGATATTCTTCTACCTAAAAGGAATTACTCAAAAGAACAATAATTCCTCAGTGTCCCTAAAAGAGGTGGATACTTGATCATTTGGGGCCATAAAAATTTGGTTGTACCATGAAAATCCTTCTATAACGGAGAGGGATTGATATCAATATATTATATCAATCATTAACTAGGTTATTGTAACCAGGATGTCATATTTTGGATAGTTTCACTTTAATTATATTGAATTTTTTTTAATATGAGGGATTATTAGTTTTTGAGATATGGGCCATGGTGAAATAGTAAGATATGATAACATATTTTTGAAAATAGATGATATATGTTCATTATACTTATTGTGATCAATTTATATATAGTTTCATCCAATATATTATTTCTCATTTTGGAATTTTATTTTATATCATAAATGTTTTTTATATAAATTATGGATATGTTTGAAACCAATATCTCATAGGATTTTTATGGTTATTGAATATATTGGTTCAAAATATTTATTATATTATTCATTGGAAAATATAAAATGTAAAACATGACTTCAAATGTCATCATAATTATACCTTTGTGTCTATTCCTACATTGAAATTCAAGGAATTGTGTAGGAGGATAATTCAAGAATTGGTTCACACCATAGGATTAAAAATTTGTTATAATGAAATGGGATCATAATAATCAATGGTATATTGGTTAAGGATAACCAAATGATAATATTTTAAAAAATCTAGATGTATGGTTTATATATTCAGAGATTACACAACTATAATAGAAACATGAATTTCTTGGTTTTTTTCGAGTTTGATATTTATTTCATTTTTGTTTCATAATAATTGAATTGAATATCATGAATCCTAATTATGACTTTACATAGAGGAAAATTTTAGAATACATATAATTGGGTGTTCTTTATACTATTCTATTTATTATTGGAATAATTTAACTATTTATATTAATCAAAACATATAAAATAAATAAACAATTTTTCATTATTTATTTTTGAGGAATAAATTAATATAAATCATTAAATGAATCATTTTAAAACATAAAATTTTAGTCTAAAATTTAATTTGATATTTATTCCCATCCATAGAATATAATTTTTTAAAAACATTGAATTAAAATTTAATTATTATAAGAACACGAAAAATGGAAATATATGTTAGAGGGACATAGGTGGGGGCCTTAGCCTATATTTGATAATTCTTTCGGGAATATTTTGAGAAACTTTATCCCATACAAGGTCCATTTCCCTTTCTAATATTAAAATATTATTCTAAGATTAATTTTACAATTCATTATAAGGTTGTTTATGTAAATTTTTTGTCTTATTTTTCACAAATTATTTTTTATAAATCAAAATATCGAAAGGAATATTTCACTACACAAAAATGAGGGTTTAGCAGCAGGTTTTTAGCTGCAGTTTACTAAACTGTCATATTTTTTAAAAATAATTTCAAGGTGTTTTTTATAATCTGCCACTAAACCATTATTTTTTTTACAAACACAACACCTTCCCCCTCCATTGACACCCCGACACCCATGAACCCCCACCCTTCCAACTCCCTTATTTCCCTACTTTCATCATCTCCCATCTTCACCACTCTCCGGCCCTTGCCTCACCTCTCCTCATCCTGCCTCACCTCACCATTACTCACCATGCCTCACCACACCTCGCCTCACTATCCCTTGACTCTTCTAGGCTCGCAATCCCTCACCTCGCAACCCATCACCACCCATCATTGATATGTTTTCCATAACAACATGATTCTGTGTTTCACGGCCTGATTTGAAATAGAACTGTTACATTTACCAGATTATGTGTTTATATGTCCTGATATAATTCTATTTTTTATGATACTGTGTTTAACACTATTTAAAATAAAAAATTCCATGTTAATCATTTCCCATTATGTAATTATTTTGAAAGGAGGATACACTTGTTCAGAATATAAGGTACTTTACCCTTATAGAACGGTTATGGAAGGAGGGTACCCTAGTATTATGTGATATTTAAATTACTCTTCATTCATAAATATGAAAGTAAGATTCTTTAATTTATTGGTTTTGTTAATTTCCCTTCTGGGTGGAATTGGAGAAAATGTTACCTTAAGAAATTCTATTTGGCCAATACGATTAAACTAGGAGTGACATGATGCATGTAAGTATGGGTTATATTTTTTCCAATAAGAATGTCGATTCATTATAGTGGTTTTAGACTTATTTTTTTCATCAACATGTTGGAAATTTATTTTTTCTTTCATTACATATTAGTAAGGGTATGAAACACTACAAAATGCTTACATATGCATATATTATTGTACCATTAAAGATTTTCAAGAGAGATAAGTGGAAAGTATTAGAGTATTATATACCCAAACACAACATGTGAACTTTACTTGTTTTTGAAAACATTATTTATCATGATTAATATAAATAAAAGTTCTAAATGATGAACAATGGGTGTTGATGAAAGTTTAGAAGAAGGGAGTGATGATAACAATCAAAGTTGAGACAGAGTACTATTTTGATGGCTCTGGTATGTATTTATTTACTATTTTTTGGAACCTATTTCTATATATGACTTACCTATATTGATGTATTTAAAAATTTATACATATGAATCTTCTCATATATTACTTATATATCATTTTTGGACATGTGTCCATATGATCGTAGTTTGTTTTCTATTTACTCTAAACATGGGGAATGGTTTTTATTATATTTTATTTATTAATTTATGATTCCCTTATTCTATATGTCTAATAAAAATTATGTAATAAAATATCCATGATGTTATATGTGTCCCCAGTGGGTCCCTATTAGATATGTACCTCTTTATTCTATCACTTTTTTCTTTCCTAAGTAATGTGAGTGAATTGACAAGGTGATTCTGAATCTAGCTTAGGTTTGCATTATTGTCTCTCAACCACACATACCTTTTTTCCTCATTCATTTTAAAGTTTATGGTTATAATAGTCAAACTAAGAAGTTTAAAAATGTTTATGGTCATCATACTTGGACCACATGGTTTCATATAGTCTAATCTCATAATGCTTGAAATATGAATGCTAGTGTAATGTCATAGACCATGGACTACAGTGATGCAAATATTTTATGGTCATAATTCTCAGACCTATGTTTACACCCCAAAGAGTTGTTTTTATGACACTAGAAGGTTTAAAACCAATAGAAATGGTCTTCCTATGAGGACCTATACAAATAGAAATAATATAGGGTTATGGGATAAATATATTGAAATTAAGACTTTATGAACCTATGAATTGACGTTCTAATTATAGTGGAATAAAAAGGGGGAAAATATTTACACAAAAAAGCTTACTCTATTACTTGGGAATAATAACCCGTATGAATAAAAAAATTTACTCATAAAAATTCTTAATCTATTACTTGGGCATCGACATGTATAGTTTTCTAAAACCACTGAAACTCGGTTCATCTTCTTAAAACACAACACTTTCATTATGACAAAGAGATAACTGAATTTATATTTCCACTAAATATCATATGACTATCCTATATAGTATAAATCCAACATGAAATGTGGAAAATATGGATTCAATACATCCCACCATATATGGAATTCATTTATTTATTACACATATTACTCCAACCACATAAAAATATGGATGATCAAATATTGAATTCATTTTTGTCTCATGGGGAAACCCAGTTGTATTTCTATTTTACCTACAACACTTCCTCTCTCTATGTATACACAATATAGCCTAGTTGACTATTATCCCTTCAAAGTTCCTCACACCATGGGAAAAGTCGATTTGGATTTGACCATTTTTATATGATACTCCACCTATTAATCATTTCATAATTTACCATGGGTGTCACGTATTTGTTTTTGTCATTTTCAACTATATATCAACATATTGAACACAACCTTCTTTGAGGATTCATTTTAGTCCTAGAAAACATTTTTTGTCGTTTGTGGATATTTTATAAATACAACAAATATTTGGATGGAATACTCAAGAGAAGTCTATAAAAATGGTTGTAGTATTAAGGAAATATAAAACCTTATTTAAAATGATTCATTATTTTTCATTGTTATGTATATTGTTTTTGTTAATATTGTGGACCTGTTATCATTTCTATTTTTTTCTATTTAATTTTCTTAAATATATGTTCTGAATTTAATTTTATTTGATTAAATGACATAAATTCCAAGGATGAAGTGTTATACTCTTCCATAAACCACAATAACAGATGAATATCCATATGTCTCCCCCCTACAGCTTCTGAGACACCATCTACTCCCCCCATGCACCGACTCTCACACCCTATGTGAGTGTCCCATTACTAGCTCAGTCGACGTCTACCCATTCAGTAGCCTCAGTAGTGAGGGAGCAGTTTGCCACACTTAGTTCTTCATGGGGATATTGGAGGGTTACTATTATAGGTACAAATTTGATTATGAATAAATTTATTTCACTTTTTTATTCTAACTTTTTGTTTATAAAAGATGGACACAATGCAACTATGGAGAAAAATATGAAATGTTGAGATTAATGGAATCTTACCAAACTAAATATAGTTGTCCCATTTGATTCCTATGGTTTCTATATGGACGAAGTCATAGGATGACTTGGATAGATTCTAGGCTAGCTGGCCGTGGAATCAGTTTCCCTTCCAATTACATATAATGATTGGAGGCATATTCCTTCACCTTTGAAAAATGATGTTTTTTTATTCAAAATTAATTGTAATTATAATACTTCATGGTGTAAATAAATGTCATTATGTTATTAAATTCTAATATTTCAAAATTAATTTTGGTGAAAAGATGTTTTTCCACATTATGGTTACTGATGTGCTAGCACAAAAGTGGACATTGAAAAATCTGGGCAATAAATTGAATGACATTAAATGGGGATTATGGAGTGATGTCAATGATAATTATTTGAGCACCCAAAAGATGTATGAAAAGGTACCCAATAGGTTACCTAGAGGGAAATGGAATGTTTTTATTGAATACAATGTTGATGAGAATCCCATGGTATTAAAATATATATTATTATATTAGTATCACTTTAAATTTATTCATGTATATGATAAAAAAGATAAAATTTCATACATTACTGTTAAATTTAATTTTATTTATTTCAGGATCATTAACGGAATAATGCATTGAGCTGGGTTAAGAAAATCATCTCTCACACTGTGGGGTCAAAGAGTTTTTCTATAAGCTGATCAACTCTCATAATATTTTAATTAGTTTAAATATTAATAAGGCAATATTATCTCATTAGTATAATAAATTTTTTATTTATCTTTTTTTAATTATGTCATAGAGTTTACAGCACCCAGAAAACCAAATAGAAGTGTGGTTGGATGTTCATAAAAAACCTAATGGAAGTTTTGTCGATGATCCTGCAAAATAATTTAGAGTTTTGTTCACTTTTCATTAATTAACTTATTATCATAACTTATTGTCATTATTCACTATGTTAATATATATTGATTGTAATATCGATGATATTTTATTTATAGATAAAAATTAAAGAACTATTGGATGCTAATCCCACACATTCCAACTCAGTCTCCCAGGATGACCTAGTTGGTAAAGTGGTAGGGAAGGAGCATCCTAGTCAAGTATGCGGCATGGGTTTGGGAGCCTTAACATCTGAGGTATTTGGAAAGGCATCAGGGATTGAAATTGTATCTACTCCTGTAAGTAGTCTAGAAGCTCTGAGATAATATTTTCTATGCAAAACTATATTTCGGAACAAGGGGCTCAGATATATGCTTTGTAGAAAGAGTTGTTGATTTATATCATAAGAAAATTGCATCTGTCCCTGTGGATATTACATTGATGACAAGTGGTGAGTGGGTAAATCACACAACTTAAAAATAATTTAGTTTGAAAATATTTATTGGTTTTATGTTTAAATTTAATTATACAACTTTATTTCATATTCCATATAATTTTCTTATAGGTTTCGGTATCAAGAAGTAGTGATAGGGGTAGAGAGGGTGACAAGTAGTGTTCACCATCAAATAATGATTAGTGGTCTTGTTGATATGTTGGTCCAATATAGAAATAGAGGTATTGTTCATGTATCATTTGTGGAAAAGAGTAGTCAACTAGAATTTTCATAACCTAAAATATTCATTATTTCCCATGTTTGATAAAGGCCTTGAAATTTTATATGGATTGATGATTTACTAAGGTAGTGATTCTAGAATTGGAAGAGTATGAAGTTGGTAGAGTATGAAGTAATATATGTTCCATATAGAAGATGGAGATATTTAATATTTTCATTTGAGTTATGTTTGGATGTGTATATTCATATTTTGTACTAACTATTATGTTATTTATTTAATTCATTTTATTCACGTTAGAGACACATGCCCCATAGACATGTCATTAATGGATGGGGCACACAAATGGTGGGTTGGCCATTGAACACATTCAAAACATAGGAATGATCACTTCTCACATGAGATACTTTGAGCTGTGTACCCGAGATGGTAGGTGAGTGTATTTTGACTACACACCATCACTATTGGGTAGAGTAATACATAGAGGATGATGGGGATCCAAATTAAGGGAGACCTAAAGTGTGGAGTTGAACAATATGTGATTTTTAGCAGATTTCAATACTTTGGGAGATACACCACTATGTGCTTGAGCACATTGAGTGAGCCTATTTATAAGAGAGATTCAACCACATTATTAAGGGGAAGGTTGTGAGGTCATTCATTTTTTGGGATGGGACTAAGATATATGATTTTTGAATCTCAATATTTCCCATGAAACATAGAATCAAACTATAAGTTGTTTTGAAAATTAGTGTGGTAGATGAGCATCATTAGAATAGAACGTCCTGTTAGGAAAATGGACATAATATAATGTTCGTTAAATAATGGTCTAAGATGGTCCATGTTAGGCGAGGGAGCTTAAATTCTTATAGATCATAAGTTTTTGCTATGTAGTTTGAAGGCTTACTACTCAGACAATTGTTCTATACAGTTTAAAGTCATATATTTAGATCTATGAACCATTGTTAGATGGTTTAGCTGTTATGGTTTAGATTATTCTATTATAAGTTCTATGTACATGGTTTTTTATGAAATATTGTTAGGTTTTTGACTAAAAAACCTTGTTAGATGTTTTAAATTAATCTGTTATATGTTCTCTACACGTGGGATTTTAGGGTATTAGTACTAAGGCTATAGAATCTGCAGTATTTTTTTATTTGTAAATAAACATTTCGTGGAAGTTTAAACCACCACTAACAAAATGTATATACATAACAGTAGTTTAAAATTCCACTATAGGTTGAAATTTACTTATCGATGACTGTTAAAACCTCTAGATAATAAATGCGTGTAATTATTTAGTATCTCTTGTGGTGGTTTTAGTAGTAGTTATAATGCAAAAAGTGGAAAATTGTTAGCGACGGTTAAAACTGATGCTAAATACATTAATGTTTTTTCACATGAATCCACCGCAAAACCACCAAAACTGCTGCTAAATATGTTTACTACAACACCTTTCAGAAACCAACAATAAATTGAAGAAACGGCCATGTGTTTGATGCTGACACCTGATTTAGCGACAGTTTTATGAAACCGCCTCTATGCGGTGATTTTCATAAAGTATTTGAAGTATTTCAATATATTTGTTTAGATATGAAGTAATTGACTAAAAAATATAATAATTTTATTAGTATGGTTTCCATTACATGCCATAATATTGACTTTTCTTGATGAATTGATTGGTAAATTTATTATCATATGAGTAATTAACAAAAATATGTATCGTTCATGTTTTATTTTCATATAAATTAAAAATTTTGTGATCATGTAATTCTTTTTAATTTATGAATTTTTTTCAATAATATATTCTCAATAATGTTAAGGGGTGAAGTTATTTTCAATATAATGTTTAATTTTTTTTAAAAACAAATTTAGTTCTTAAATTAAATGTAATGTAATACATTTGTTGAATTTAAATGGTATAAATTAGAATTTAATTTGGTCATAATATTATTATTTTACTCAAATTGGTAGTTTTTCATAATTGATGCTATATGATTTCTTATGAGTATATTATTTTTTATTAAAACTTTTTTTCATTATTATTATAATTATATTTTTTAGATTATCTATGGATATAATTTTATATGTTTAAATTTTTCTTAAAATAATAGTTCATATTGAAAATATTTATTACCATATCATCTCTTAATTTTTAAATTTATGTGGACATTTTATTATATTAGTGTTAGATCGATATAATTTTTTAACTTTTGTTAATTATTATGTAGGATTTAATAAATACATAATTATATAAAATATTAAGATAAATTAATGCATGGATTCCTTTCTATATTAAATTTTTAATTAACATCCTTTTTTTAAAAATATCCATTATTGTATTTTTTACATTGATCATATTTAAAAAAAAAATGAAATATTATAGAATTTCATTACCAATTTAATTTTCATGGATGATATTGTTTGGAAATTTTTTTAAATTTAAGAGATTATGTCTAGGGTAATGGATTATGGGTGAGTAATTCTCAAATTTTACTTTAACAAATAACATTTTGTTTAAATCACTATTACTAGAATTAAATTTTATGTTTGATTTTATGATATTTTATTATTTAGTTATTACACATAATAACAAGAAAGTTGGATGATAAGAATATTGAGATAGATAATTTACCATTTTCATTTTAATTTAATATTTTTAAAAGATTTATTTTTATGGATGAATTAAATAATAATTCTTTTATTATAATTTATCAGCTAACTATTATTTTTTATAAGTAAATTAATTCAACATGTAAGCTAAGTTCATGTATTGGAAATGATTTTAATGGTTATTTATAAAATCAAACCATATATAGTGTCATTTAAACTCAGATATATTGAATATAAAGTTATATTTCAACAATAAGGGGTTTGAATTGGTTGAAATGGTTTTGTATGGTGTCGAATTTTGTGAGTTAAAATTGAGATAGTGGTTTAAGCCCTTATGTATCATTTTGATAAGGTAGTATAATTTTTTAAACATATGTTTTTGAAATGTCTCAAATATTTACACACCCTTAACCCAATTTAATTTTTTTGGGGTATAGTGGTAAAACTAAAATAGTTTCATAGAAGTTTAAAATCCAAAAGTATTCGATAGTTTTCTTTTCTCTTGAAAATATAATTGAAATTGAATATTTCTTATATGTGTTAAATTATATAGTGTCAAATTCTTTTGAAATATATTTTATATGTTTCAAACATTTTTTTATTTATTTTTTAGTTATAAAAAAATATATTATAAAATAGTTTAAATAGTTATCTAATTTTTAGTGTTTTATCCTAAAATAAAAATATATTTTAATTTGACCATATTATATGGATATGATGAAATAATATATATCGAAATCATTCAGAGTAAAATATATTTTATCAATTCGATGTTTCACGTTAGTTTTAATAGTTAAGTGGTCCAAATATTTTAATAACATCAACTATCTGTCATAATCGTCACATTTAACATAAATAATTTCAATATTTTTTATAAGTATGAGGTTAACTAATTTGTAGTAAGGTATTAATAATTTATTTAATTTATATAGGTACATGAAATGATTTTAGAATTTTACATGGGTATATATAATATTTATTACACAATTCTATTGCAATGCCTTAGAAAAATAATTTATGGGAATTATGATTTGTAAATATGGTAAAACAAATATTTGGTAAAGCATGTTTATATTTTATGCAATATTGTTGGGTTTTTATTAAATTAACACCTTTTTAGTTATTTATATTATTATTCTATTTTTTAAAAAATTAATTTATATTTTCTATAATTATTTAAATATATATCATGCTAAGATATATATATATATATATATGGAACATTAACATTGAATGAATCATATATACTCAAATTGACTACCAATACAATAAAATGTATGATTATTTTGAAAATAATAATAAGATTATATATGAATGTATATTTAGGAAAAACTCATAATAAATTGGTTCATATAAATAAATAGGAGGTTATATAATTGGTTACGAGACAATATAATTAGATGACATTGTTTTATAGGAATTATATTACGTACTAATAGAAAACCATGTCTGTTGATTAAAATATTTTAAAAATTATTTTCTGTTTAATATTTGATATTTGATATTTTTATTATATAAGAATAAATTGGTTTAGCTTAAATGTTTTTCATTTTTTTGGAATCATACTTTTATATTGAAAAATTGATATTCATTATTTTTTAAAATATAAAACAATACAAATAATTATATTATATAATAATATTATATAACATTCAGAATTTAATTTCATTTTTAATAATTTTATTTCAAGTAAATTTATATAATAATGTTATAATTTGGGTTCTAGTTTGAATAAAATGTTAATATTTGAGGTTTGATGGGGATCTATGGTATATAAATATGATGATATTTTTAAAATAAATTTTGAAATGTAATTTAATAATAAATCATTTGTCCAATGTTTTTCTATAATTTATTATTCTTATATATATAATGAATGGGTTATAAATCAAAAATTTAAATTTTACATTTGGATAAAATTTGAATTGATAGTAATCTAGTATACCCCTAATATTTTGGATATGATATTTGTATAGCATGTGGTGTATTATTTTATGTTCATAAAGAATGAATATCAGTGGATGGTGGAAAAATATATCTTATTGATAAAATTTGATTTATTGACAAAGCCTTGGAGAATGGAGAATGGTTGAATCTAGAGTGGTTTTCTACAAAAAATAATTCATATTCTAGAGATAAATATGATTTAATTTTAGATATTTGGGAAAACAACCTTTGAATGTTTTGTTGAATATTTTTGGTTGGTCATCCTTTTTAAAATATTAGATTAATCTATTCTTTCTTAAGACACTGCACTATATAATAGTGGGCTATGCCATCAAAATCATTTTTCCATCTAGTTCACACCTTAAAAAAGTGTTATTCATGAAATAGCAACATTATATAAGGGTATTGAGATTTTTGTAACTCGGATGTCTATTGGTCTATTCAGTAACAATTATACAAGAGGATCTTCATGACATCATAATGAAAATGCAATGATATAAGTCAAAACAATAGATGGATTTTTGAGACCTGCATAATGGTTGAGAAGAAGTCCATGGAACATAATATGGAGTCACACTAGAGATAATATTTCTTCAATATAAATTAAACCACGATTAGAGGAAATCATTATCTTTCATAATGGTAGATGAGGATACCGCACCTCCAAATATCATGCCATACCATATAGGATATTTTATCGAGGTAACTCAATCCTTGTGTATGTGTTATCGTGTTTTTTAGGTAGCTGATGTTATTGTTACTGTTTTACATGTGTAATGGCCTTTAATACCTCCATAAACTTATATTTACATTTATTTAAAGGTTTTATTTATTATGTTCCATGACTGTACAATATAATTCCATAGAAGGCACACACCGATTTCATGTTATAGAGTGGATGCCTATGTTATTGAATTTTATTATAATGTCAATTATATGTTTCTAGAATATAAGAATAGTTTTTGTTTTATATGTCCATAGTTATCCATGAAATATAAAATATAACATTACATATCCTATTCAAAATTGGATGATGTTTTTAAGAGATTAATCTGTGAACATTGGTGTGTTTTGAATAAGATAAATGAGTGATATATATTGATCTAGTCAACTAAAGGCCTCATTATATAAAAATAAATCCCTATAATAATATTTTGTTGATCTCACTTTCTAAAAAATATAATAATTTTCTATACCATGGTGAATATAGTAAGGGTAATAGATATTTAATAAAATTCAGGATCACTCAGTAGGAATGAAGTTACATTCATGCTCAAAATTCAACCATGTAAGATTTGATTAATATTTTAGGGACTTTATAATTATTTAATAAATCTATATGGACACACAAAATGTTTGGTAAATGTGGTTAAATTTGAAAAACATAATAATAAGGTGGATTAATTTGATCAGTCAGATTAAGGGCTACCATCTCATAAAAATAGACGTAGTAGTTCTAGAAAATTGGATAATTCTCTATAAAATGAAAGAAACAGTATATCTGATTTTATAAATTAGAGGAAATGAAGAATATGGATGGAAATAAATTTGGTAGTTTGTTGACCCATTTATTTTTTTTTGATAAAGGATAAAAAGAAAAATATTCAAAATAATGTTGAAATGTTATACAGGTAATGTAATTTGTGTGTTGGAATTTAAAAGTCATTCCATAACTATTCTAGAAGGAAGAAGGTAATTCCATGAAATTTTTGAGAATATAGAAACTACCAAGGTGATATTTAATATATTATGTGATCGATCAAGATAAAGATGAAAGGATACAATGTCTATATTATAGTTCATCTAATGATAACATGACATATTTTTATTGGACTATGATCCAACATGATATACTTTTTTTAATATTGATATAAGAGATATTATGAATGAATGTAGTGATCGTAAATTGATTTTAATTTGACATCAACCATTAGTTTAGACCTAGTGAGTCTTGGCTAGAGGGACCTTGGATAAATCATATGCAATGAGTGTTATTTACTCTATGAATCCACACATTATTAATAAAATTATCCCTACAATAGTCCACAATTTTGAACTATTTAAAAATCCATGGGTCCCTTTTATTTTTGTGTATATATGTTTTGCATAATATTACTAGTTATTATGGTTAAATTTATATTTTATTAATAATTAGAAAATTTTATTCTAGTTATAATTTAAATATAAGAAATATTTGTAAATTGTTTATCCATTATTTATTAGAGGTCAATATCAGTCAATGGAGTTTGAAGGGAAGTAAAAATGGTTTATATTGGGAATGATTTCCATACAATGTGTCACCCACACACCTCTCAAGGTATCTATACAAAAGTCTACTTGATTGATCTATAATTAGTATCATTTCTAGTATTATTTATTATTTTTTATCATGGACTAGATCTATTTTTTTTTGTAATGGAATGGACATATAAAACTCCTTTTCTATATACAAATAATTACATAATTGGAATCATGGAGTTTATTTCATACATAGTAGAATAAGTTGTAATTACTCATGTTGTATTGTTGGATTATATTTTTCTATTATTATTGAATTTATTAAATTATAAATGGATAAAATATATTTTTATATTAATTCATTTTAAAAAATAAATAAATAATGTTTTCTATCAGAGAATATTTTACATAGATAATTTCACAGATATATATTTCAAAATATATTTGGATTTTTCTAAAAGATTCAATTGTTAACTCTTATTTATATATAGATATATATAAATATTATGATACTATTAAAATTATAGATAATTGTGATGACATTTTCATTATATCAATTGGAAAAAAATGAATGTAAAGAATAAGTCCTCATAGACGATGATATATCCAACTGAGGTAAATTTAGAATCTATAGTCTTATTTTTATAATATATAGGTTTAGAGAATGAATTTGTATCAGATGTTTCAACCTCTATTACATATCTAAAAATATTTTTTTTGAATAAGTTGCACCGAATTCATGTATCAAATCCAAGGAGTGTTTATAAAACTGCCAATAATTTACATTGTTATGAAAAAAATAAATGGATCAATATGAAGTCATGAAATAAGTGTATATATCCTTTATTGATGATTTGGACCTAGAAATCAATAAATAAAGAAGTTCATAAGTATAAATTACGATCAAAATAAAAAAATATGTGCATATGATTTAAAGATAAAAGTGATATTCTTGAAGAAATTGTCCACAAAATCTAGAAGCAGGTTGTCATTGCAAAGGAATGAAATAAAATTATTATCCCTCTCAAAAATCAACAATAAGAGAGTATATAGTCATGTATATATTCAATGGTATTACTTTTATAACCATGTGAATGGTTTTAGGGGATGAAAAATGGAACATAGGCAGATCTATCACTAATAATCCTATGAAAATTGAATCTAAAAATTGGAGTATGTAAAATTATATAAGCATAGCTAAAACACTATTATTATAGTCTCCATAATGGATAGATATCTCTTGATGATGATCAAATAAGTAGAATACTAATTCCTCTATACCCCGATGAGATTACACTATCCATTGTATCCATGAATATTTTATGATAACTATATAATGAAAAAGCTGTGATAGTGCCTATATTGTATGAAAAAATGTTTTAAGAATAAGATATTGTAATTTATGACATAATATTACATCAGAAACATATTAGGAGACCACCATATCCTCTTATATGTATATCCTTAATTATAATCATTTAATAAAGAGTGGTATCCATAACTTAACATATCAGGTTCCATATGATGTAACCCATGTGTTACAGTTTGCTGGTGTTCATTAATTGAGAGCTTGAATGAGAGAGGTCCACCATCAAAACATGATCAATTCCAACGGTCATAAATATTTTTATACTATTTTTTAAGGAACATGAAAACTAAATCCATAATTTTCCTGTCAATTGTGATGTTGGTAGTAGACCGGGGTGTTATATGGACCATCATGGTGTGGTCGTTCAGATTTTCTTGAACATAGATCAATCTCCCTAATTCAGAAACATAAAAAAAGACAAAACAAATATCAAAACTAATTATGAATGTACAAAATCCCCTATAAAATATGGTTTCTTCAAACTATATTCATATTGGAATAAAAACATTTTCCAATACATAATCCTTATCCATGCCCTTATCTATGTGACCCTGAGGAACAAAGAAACTTTGAAAAAATATACGAAATTATTATTTCATATATGTATTTATACAAGGGCCTCTAACAAAGAAATAGTTATACATAAACTTATAAGGTGTGTGGTGTGATCTCCATCAAGAATAACCATATCTCTATATAAAATAGAGAGACAAAATATATATCTTATACATAGTATGTGTGCCAATTAATCCACTTATCCCTAACTTTTAGTGAAAACAAAATTTGTAACATATCAATAATGTATAGGGTAACTCAAAATTTATTGATTATTTTAACAACACTAACTATGTAGATGAATACATAAAAGTTTATTCTTCTCACAATAGATTCAATCATATGGATCCCCATACTTGTAGTCAAATACATCATATGTGACTAAACTAATATTTTTCATTTGATTCCACTATCTACTTAAACAAAATTCTAAACCTATTTACACATTAGACAAGTGGTAAAATCTCATCCTTGTTGTGCTTCAACCGATGACATAATCAATTACACACCTATCCACCCCATAATTAGATATGTTTATATGTTGACTTTTGTATGTGGGTTAGAAATGTAAGGTGGTGAAAATTCTATGTATCTCACTAACCTTAGTTGACATTGATTTTTTATAATAACACAGACCTGATAATATTGGCAACAATATTATATCTCATCCGAAATACATTTTAAAGTCATTTCACTAAAAAATAATATAAATTTAACCTCATTAATCTACTCATTGTATCATATATATAACTCATTCCAATTAATACATGATTATATAATGTCTAACACAAATATATCATCAGTAACTATAATACTTCACTATGATCATCGATTGTGGTCATATAAAAGTCACCATTTTAGAGGATATTATCATTAAATCATTTATCATAAATAAATTACAGGAAAATAAATTAATATTAAATGAATATTTAATTTATTAAAATAACATAAAATATTTTTATTCCTTGAAAACAATATATCATGCTTCTAACACCCATATATTATACATGAACCTCATATTGTTATTGAGAAAATGGATACACTAAAAAACATACCATATCCTCCTCTATGGCCTCCAAATTTATCATTATATCATCCCACTTATTGGTCTCTCATATAAGTTGTTATTTACATATAATATTATATTTAATGTTTAGAGACCTTGGATTAATATACATTTTAATAGTTTCATTTGTATCACAATATATCATAATAACTCTCTCAATGTTAGGAACCACTCTAAGATTAATAATAAACATCCTAATATAAATAGATTCCTTCACTACAACTGATGTGGTGAGGTACTCTCTATATGTTATTGAGTTTTCTACAATATTAATTTTGAAATCATCTAGCTAGTAAATCAACTATTTGGTGAATATATGAATCCAATTTGATATTCCATTTTAGCTTTTTGGTATTGAAAAGATACATCAGTGTAACCATTTACAATGTTCACATATGTTCCCCTGAAAACCATGAACATATAATTTTTCCAACTTAGGTACTTAGGAATATTTTTAATGGTAATATATTAACTATGATCTATACTGGACTAGTATCTACTATATATTCTAAAGATATAAGATATGTTTATTTGTGTACATATAGTGTAAATGAAAATGACCCTATCATCAATATAACAAAATGAAAATATTTTATAATAATTATTCTTGAGAGTGTTTAGGAATATTGTTTTACAGAATTTTCATGTAAAATTATCTAATAAATCCATTTTTAGAAATATGAAGTTTATCCCATAATTTTTTTAAATTACACAATTCAAAATCATTCTTCATCATCTCAAAAAAAATTTCTTCATAAAAAGATCCTCTATAAATTTCATATATTTCCTATCTACCAAATTTGGGGATATGGAAACATAATAAATGGGTGGAATTATATTCTCTGTATGGGTAAATATAATAGATAATAATAAAATAAAATTATTGAGCATAATATTTTAATTTTGGTATCCATAGGATTTATAAAAAAAACATATATAAAATAAATCACGGATCATAAATCACAGCATAAAACATGGATTAACATAAGAAATGAATAAAAAGTGTATTGAAACATGATTCAACATAAATGAACTAATATTTCATAAAATAATCATATTAACAACCATAAAACTATAGAATATCATTTAAATATGGACCTACCTTTATTAAATGTATAAATTACAATTATGAGCCCCACCATCAGTTCCCACAATTATTAGCTTTAAAATTTATTTGTGAATATTTATCTCAGTAGATATAAATCATTATCCAATGAAATTGAGGGAGATAAAATACCCAACAATCATAATCCATTTATATGGGTTCCACATGTAAATTTATAACATATTACATTATAAATATCAAAGTTAAATAAATTTGGTTTTTTAAAATAATAAAATGAAAAATATTTACTTTTTATAGCATAAAAACCCCATTCAAAAAAATTGGTTAAACTAATCACATTATATATAACCCTTGTAATGAAAATGGGATTCAAATACATTTCAAATATAATAAAACAATGATATAATTTTTAATTCCATTAATGATCCAAACATGGTAAAACAATTTAAAATTAATTTTTTATCCAAATATATTTAGTAAAATTATTGATAAATTCAGTTCAAAAAAGATTATAATTAATTTTCTATTTGAAATATATATTATAAGGGTATATGATTAAGTAATTAATTTCCACAATCAATTTAAAAATTGATTATATTTGAACATATTTAATTAAAATGAATAAATTGTAATATATTCATAAAGGAAGGGAATTATGTGATAAAATGAATACATGGTGGATGATTACAGATGTTAAAGTTTGTGATGGATCATTCCTAAAAAAGGAAAAAACTATATAAACCATGTACATAGAGAAGGTCAGTTTACATTTTTTAATAATTTCATTTAAAATTTATATTATATTATAATTAAAATTTCTATATATGGAAAATAATTTTTGATGGTCAAGAAAAACCACTTTTGAGATAAGAAATAATATTGATCTTTTCTAAGAATTTTAAAAAAATGTATTTTCTAAAACCAAGAGAAGAATAATTTATTTTATAATCCATGAATACATAGATAATATGGTTCTAATAAAATCACAATGGTGGTATAATAACTTATTCTCATGTATTTGTTAAAAATAATTTTTTTTCACATTTTTATGAAATAAACTTTATAGAAACCATTAAAACATCATTAAATATTTTAGAAAAATTAAATTTTGTAGAAAATGGAGTTTATAAATTATTGATATATATATATATATCACATCATCAATATAATCCATTGAATATTTATTTTTAAAGTGTTAAGTTCTTGATAATAAAAATGAGACAGGTTTGGTTTCTCTTACCTGAAACTCTACAAGTTATAAATAAGTCATGGAGAAATGCGATTTTGAGGGAAATATTTAAACCCCATTAATATATAATTAAAATGATGATTTTTTTGGAATGTATACAAATTATCTATAAATATTATCTTTTGAAACAATATTGATTAGAAAATATTATTGGAAATTTGAACCCTTTCAGTTTGTGAAAAATTTTAATCAAAACCCGTTTTAAATTTAGTGTCTTTTGAATAGAATTACATATTAAGAAATTAAATGGAATGGATCTTCAAAAACCCAAGAGTATAGTAAACTAAACACATTTTGAATTAATCGTAACATATTAAATTAATCATGGTGCACATTATGAAATATGATTCATGGAATGAAATTTGATAGAAAGAAAATGTTTAAAAATATTATTTTTGAAGTCAAATCCCCAAGATAGAATGTACATGGAGAAGAACATTAAAAATCATTAAATATAATTTAGTAATTTTATAAAATAATAAATTGAATTATACAGACCATTCCAAAGAATACATGGTTTATAATATGATGTATGACTCAAGGGTATGAAATTTTACATAAGAGACCCTACCTCAATTACTAAATTGTCTACATACACTCTGACCTCATATATAATAAAATTAACTTTCATAGTCACCCATATCAAAATATTTTAAAAATATTTTTTACTTTTATAAACATGGTTTAAAATTATTCAATAAAAGTATATTAGATAGTAATCATTTATTTTTTATATCAATTCTGATTAATCTTGATCATTTTCAACATGTTTGGTAATATTGTTGTTATTATTTTTCCTTCAAAAAAATATGTTTAGTTTAAGATAATAAAAGTTTTTTTAATTCATATTTTATAATTATTTATATTATTTCATTCTCATTATATGTGATTTTTTGTTAGGATCCCTAAAGATGAATTTGTTGATAAGCATGTTTGAATGATTCTTAGGGAACAAATTCAGTTTTCTAAAATAAGGAGAAACTTTTTTATATTAACATTAAAAGAAAATCATAATTTAATTATTTATGTAATATATTATGACACATAAAATTTTCTCAGTCATCCATGATATAAATTTATATCCTTGTTCAAGAAGGTGGCTAAATGATCATAAACAAGAACATAACATTATTAATGGAAGATTTTGAGTTGATTTAATTATAATATAATTATATAGTAATCATAATGATATTATTTATTTCTTATTAATGGGTTATATTAAATTTTAAAATAAGTATATGAATAACATAACATATATAATGTCACATCAAATTATGATGATATGATTTTTTTTTCTCTTAGAACACATTCTAGAACGGTTGAATTTACCGTGATTGTTTATTAATAATATTGTTAATTGGTTTTCCTATTTTGTATAAGAGAACCCCAAGTAATTTCATTAGAATTATATTTTTAAACTAATCATATTCTTAATATATTATATTAATGGTAGTAATGATAATAAAAATAGAAATCAATTGATCTATGGAGGTGGTAGTCTATATGTCAGAATGAAAGTTGATAAGATTTTATATAGAATGGGGAATTGATTTAATTTGATGAACCATATAAACGGATTAAATTTTTCTTTCATATAATACATATATATTAAATTACATTTTAGTAAAATCCTTTTAAATATTTAATGGAAAATGAATCACTTTGTGTCATTGTCGCGGTAGTTCAAACAACACACAAATGTCTCTCTCATTTTTGTTGAAAGAAATGGAAAATATTTTTAATGATAATATAAATATTATAATATTAAAATAGATTTATAATTATACTTACTTTATCAATTCAATATGGTAAAATCGAATTTCAAGATGGATACATTCACATAAAATATAGACTAAATGAAAAAGGAGGAGATAGATATTGATACATACTTATTTGAATTTATTCATTGTAAAGGGGGTTAATACAATGATGGATAGACTTATGAGAATAAAAAACCACTTTAATATGTATAGGTATATTTTGGAGGCTTCTTTTAAGAAGTTAGGTCCAACCAAGTGGGTTTTGTTGTGAGGGTAAGTGAGGAGAGGAGTTCCCATTTTATAATTGCAAAGGGGTTTATTTTTGTTAATACCCAAAAAGGTTTCATAAGGGGAAGTCACTATAAGTGTACTTTTCCCTAAAATTTGAAAATAATTTATCTGGGTAGGGTATTATAATGATAATGGACGCAACCACCAATTACATCACATTTATTAAACATGTTTGCAATATTTCCCTCTTGTTTGAACATTTTTCCCCTTTTAATTTTCATATTGTTATTTAGTTTTTACAAATGTAAAATATCACTTTTCATATAATATAATGTTTTATTTATAAAAATATATGAAAATAGTGATTCCATTATTTAATAATATTATATTTTATAAATTTTCTAAAAGTGAGATGATTAATTTTATATAGTAAATGTGTAACGTTTTAAAATTTAATTTGAAAAAATATAACATAGGGTCTAAAAATTTAAATAGAGGTTTGTAAATTAATTTTTTTAAATTACAAAATTACATATAAAATATATATTAGTTCATAGGAAATGGTTTCATAAAAATAAATGTGATACATATATATTTATGATGTCATAAATGCTAGGTTATTTGAAATAAAGTGTTTTTAGCAATTCACATAAATAACATATTAATATTAAATTAATATTAAAAATATAAATCCTAAATTGATATTAATTTTTTATTCTTCGATTTCTATAATTTTAAATTTTAAATTTAAAAGGTAAATATACAATTTAATATGAAAAAGTAATTATTGGAAAATAAATTTTTAATGTGTTAAGAATTAATATTCTTATTTCTCATAAATTACTAATAAAATTAGCATTATTGTATTATATATGTTATTCATATGAATAATATATCATATTTGTATTTTCATTAAATAAGTTACAAAAACATATTTTCTTTCAAATCTATTTTTTTGAATATAATGATCTCATTAATGTTATTAATGAATTAGTAAACAAACATAATTTTTCTTTAAAGATGAAAATAAATAATTTCTAAAATAAATGTTTTAAATAAGTTATTATATTAATTTTCACCAGATTATATCATTGAAATTTCATGTTATGTAACCCATCATGATCTCTATGTTAGATCTATGCATATCATAAGCCCTCACTCAAGTCAAGGGTAGATATTTTTCTATCTTATATTTGATGGAAATTTCAAAAACATTCAATTTATCTAACATATGTTTTCTCTAATACCTTATATATTTTAATTTTCTATGGGATTGTTCAAAAATAATAATGAATATTCCTTTAATGACCTGATCATTTTTCTTTTAAATTAATTTTTTAATGAATAAATTCCTTACTAGATAATCATGTTATAGAAAATACATGCACAACTTTTGTTATTTTGTACTATTATAGTCTATTTGATTTAAAAGTACATTAAAAATGATAACCATTGATTTTATATCCATTGTAAAATGGTAACTATTTTAAATATGTTATGGGTTAAAATAATTTCCAATTAACATAGATGAATGACGGAATTTCCTCAACCTGTCGAATTATACTATATGAAGCCCATTTATTTAAGTACCCAAAGGAAGGAGAAGCACTATGCATTTACCATGACAAATATAAAGATGATATTCAAAAAATGAATAATTATTGAACAAATTTATAATATAATTTCAATCTCATTGATAACTCAACCCAAACCTTGTTCACCAAACCACCTCATTAAAATATCACCATCGAACAATTTACCCTTTTCACATTCACTAGTGTAATTAAGGTATATCTATCTAGAACCCAAAACTTTGAAAATCTCGTCATTATTTTTAATAATGAAACTAATTATTTTAATCCTTTTTAACATTACCTTTTTAAAGGGTTAAATAATTAATTTTTTTTAAAATATATTTTGATATGATGAATAAAATTGAATTTTTGAGAAATATATAGTCCAAATAATTTTTTTAATGAAATAAATAATTTTTGAAATAAATGTTATTTTCATAAAACAATTATTAAAAAAAATTATTAATTATATATGTTAATATAATTTAATGATGGATAAATTTTTTTTATAAGGATCAGAAAACACTTATCATAACTAACCAATTTATTTGTATAAAAGTTATTTTTTTATGTAAATGTGTAAATTAAAATAATTTGAGAATTATTTGGATAAAATGGATTTTTTTTATTTGAAATACGAACATTGAAATTATCCAATAGGGTATTTTTCAGAATTTTTAGAGATAATCTAATTTTTGGGGAAACATTAAATTTAGTATAAATATTTGACATGTATTATGATATCTTAATGACCAAAAAGAAATGAAATATATTCCATAAAATTAATCCAAAAACAAATATACATTTCAACAATAAAATAACGTGTTTTCTATGTTATTTGATTAATACTTTACTCAATTCATGAATCCTCAAAAAAATTAAAACCACTCCTCTCTAGTATAAACCATTGATAAAAACCATTTGATATATTTTGTTTTGGATTACTATATCATATAGAGTTGAAATCAAATGTTTTCAAATTAATAAACAATTATCATCTCTTTTTAAATAAAAACCCTCACAAAATCCCATTAATCATCACTAAAGACCCTTATAGTATGAAGTTAGATTGAATTTCCCTCTCTATATTCCTCTCATGGTTCCCTCTATCTTTAATGAACCTACTACCATTCTTTATATACATCTTATCAAGGTAATAGATCCTCTCCTATCCCTCTTTGTCCAATAACCTTCTTTTTATTAGTCTATTTAATTTTCAATTTTTGTTGATGGGATATGTTATTACACATCCATCATACTATCCTTATAATTTACATGTGTTCATAATCCCATTTTATGATCATTAAGCACTTATATATTCCTTTTTGTAAACCCATTATGTTATAGAAATTATCCTATAATTTTTCATGCCAATAATTTATGCAGTGAATACCTGGCTGCATTAAAAATCATATATATTAACCTAGTTTTATATATTGTTAATATATTTTTGATTTACTTTTATATAACCTGAAATAATTAATCATTTATTTAAAAATGAAAAAATCCATCATTATATTTTATGATCACTGTGAAATAATTATACATGTACATGATATTAATGTGAAAGGTGGGACCATAATTATACCACCTAACAAAACATTATGTAATGTTTTAATCTCATGTAATTTCATTTTTGTGGCACAAGTGGTTATCCTAAGCCTACTATGTTAATTTTTCAGGGAGTTTATCATTGAATTTTTTTAAAAAATTCATGTTTTATATTGTTTCTACATTATTAAGTTTCCTTTATGATATCATGTTATATCACGCTTCATTGTTCAATAAACTTATTCTTAACACCTTAATGTTACGTCGATATATCTATTTTCTCAAATTTACATCATTAAATCAATTTATTATTTGTTTATTCTCTTACTTTTCTTTATTTTTTGTCACATTCTTATGTACATCTCGAGGTAATCCTATTCAATTTTATAAGAATAATGGAATTTTAAGATCATATTAAGGTTGTTTTCAATAATTATTTAGAATTTTTGTCCCATGTTGTTTTAATATGTACCTAATTTCCCAAAGTATCTGTAATTCATTAACTTCTAGTATTGTTTTATGTGTACCTCTATTTAAATAATCCATAAATAAAGGGTATTAAAGATATTTCTTATCTAATACAGTATCAGAGAATTTTATAATTATTTTGGGGATTTTTATTTTAAAAATCAAATGATATCCTTAGGGATAAATTTATAAATTGGATAACATTCGTTAAATTTAAAAAAGTATAATTTAAATATTTACCAAGAAAATTAATCCTTTTTCGGAAACCACAAGTTGATTAGGATCTATAATATAGGTACCAAATAGAAATAACCATGAAAAGGGTGCATTGAGCTAGTTTCGATCATAAATTGGTTCATAAAAATGATCATTTTTACACACCTAGTTTGACAGTCCTTGGGGATACTATTTACTGAATCTATAAGATAATTGTTAACATTTATTAAGGGAAAAAACTCTAATCATATTTTATGGTAGTTAATATATCATGGTTAACTTTCATTGATAACTATAAATTCACATCATTATGAATATATATAAACTATGATTTATCACTTCAATGTTGACAGATATCCTTTTATGTTTTTAATAATATAAAAATATTCATACCTACCTTTTCATTTTTTTAGTCAATGGTATAAAATAGGATAGAAAAATCCAATAATAAATGTGAGGTGAAATGTGATCGAAACCAAAAGGATATGCCCAACCATATTGGAAAAGGAATTAGAAATCTTCTAAAAATAAAATATCAATTATCTCAGGTTTTGAGTTGATGACTGAATTAAGAGTAATACTTAAATCCCCTTAACAAAGAAGTAGTTATAATTGAGAACATTATGAAAAAATGACACTAATATATTAGTGGATCTATTTATCCCTTAGTTACATAGAAATGGATTAACATTATCAAAAATATCTTATACATCATTTAATTCATTATGAAATAGAAGGTTGTGTATGTTGTTAATAATATTAAGAGAGAATCTTATCAATAGTGAATGTTGGTAAAAACTACTAAGCCCAATAAATAGGTCAAAGTTATGGAGTGGAAGGACTAATAAAAAATATATTTAGAAAAATATATTTCTCACATGTCCATCTTAAAATGGAGGGGGATTTGTTTTGACTCAATCCAATGGAGAATGAATCTAATGGAGATTATGAGGAATACTGAAATATAAATTCATGATAAACCTCTATATTTTTCATTACAATCGAATTTATTATTGAATTTTTCTTGGGTTGGATATATTTGAGCTTATGAATAGTTTTACACATTCATGGATTTGAAATCCATGAGGAGAATTTCATCTATTCCCCCAAAGATGAAATGGAGACCCTAGAATCTCAAGGTTCTCATAGAGATATAAATTAGTAGTACTGATCTATTTTGTTGGTATGATGGAGAAATATAACAATGGAAAGAATTTAAAACATCATAAATGTTAAAATATTAGGAATAAATATCGTAGAAATTTCTTATGTGAGATGATGAAATTATTTACCTCCAAGAAGGAAGAGAACCGTACATGCGATTTCTAGTGAGATAAAACCATCAATGTGATATAATAAAGGAATTTTACATTAAAAAATTATATTATTTTCTATTGTTTGAATAGAAAAAATCAAGTAAACTATGTGAATAAATTCCATAAAAGGAGTATTTTCAATGACAAATGATGAAAACAACTTCCAAAGACTACATATCAATAGAGATCTTACGCCATCACAACTGCTGAGGTGGATCCCATTAAAAAAATTTTGAGACGTAATCTAATTACTCATTTGATAATAGTAATCATAATTTTTGTGTATGATTTATGGATTCTTTCATTCCATATAGTTTTTGAATAACTTTTCGAACATTACCCCAGAACACAGAAGTCGATTAAATAGTGAAGATAAAAAATTGGTCAATTATTTCATCCCAAGTATATAATTCACAATCTTTCCAATTTTGAGGCAATAATTTCCTATAAAACAATGTGATACTATCCTGAGATTAATTGAATCCTATTCTAGTCAGGTATTGGTTTTCCTTGTATATATCCAATTTTATTGTCCAAGAGGTTGAAATCATCCACTATATCACAAATAACCCTCTGATTTTATAAAATTGTGAGGATGAGGATGAATATTCTCTAATTCCAACATATAAAGAATGTATATCATTTCTTTATGAGAATGTGTATCAATCCAAAATGTCAGCGACAAAAGATCATCCATGAATACATACTCATTATAGGGGATCTCGCTTATGTGTTTTCAAAATAATTTTCTAGTCTTCCTCCTAACTGTGAGTTTGAGTAATTAATCAAGATATAATTATAAGAGAATCCAGATAAAGGGTTTAGATTACCAAGTGAATCACCATGGGTATGCAAGATCTTTTCCTTAAGAATGTGGATGAGTAAATGTGCCTCTATAATGATTATTGTGATATAATCTAGAAAAAGAAAAAAAAGAAAACATGTCCTCTTACAAAGATACATGACTTGTTATATTATCTACATGGAGAAAAGTAATTATTTATATTGGATATTTAGTCATGATATTACCCTGTAAAGGTAATGTATAATGATATCCCGAGAGTAATTTTAGTATAATCTATAGTAACTATGAGGTCATAGTGTCTCACATTAGTCCCACTAAATCTCCAATAATATCCTTGGAATTAATTAATTTATTCTTTATATGTTACATAAAAACATTGTGTTAGTATTTATATGAGATAATATTATCTTTTCTAAAAAATGATGAAAAGTATAGAGAATTTAAATATTTTACCGAATACCAATTAAATGGATAATTTATATTTAAATTAGAGAAAATGTGATTTTTGTTTGTATAATCTAACAATATTGGGGAATATTATCACCAATATATGGATATTTTTTATCCATAAAAAGATGCATTGGATGGATGAGAATACCAATATTTCTAACAAAATTATTAGTTTCTATGGATTAACTAAGTACAATAGATGAAATTTGATCAATTTTTCATGATTTTCAATCCCACTAGAAAAGAATACAAGGAAGGGAATAAGAATTTTATGGATTAGAGATTTTAAATAATTATTTTATGAGCAAATGAACTTACTAATAACTCTTACTATTCTAATATAACCTGTCTGTGGGGAAATATTGGTGATATACATTCATAAGTCTAAAATTTTGTTGAGTTGCCTACTCAATCAAGATGAAAAAGTTTTAAACTATTCCACCAATGAATTAAATATGTATGAGTATAATTACCAATTACATAAAGTGTAATTGGAAGCCAGGATCTTCACATTGAATATTTGGGGACATTATCTCTATGGAGAAATGTACAAAATATAAAGTGACAAAAAAACCCATGTATTTATTCATTCATAATAAGAATAATATGATCCAATGAAGGTGGTTAGAGATAAATAGGTATATTGATTCATCAATCCATTACCATCATGGGAAAAAACAAATGTGTTACATGGGCTAATTATATTGAATCATGAAAACATATCTATAATGAGAATTAAAAGGTACCAAATATTATTGGACATGTGAAGGATGAATATCGGAGTCATAAAAATATCATCATCCTACAATTCTCAAATAACTACTCAACCATCCTATCTTGAGAGGATCAATGAGGCCTAGAATGATGAAGGGTTTCTACATTATATGGTAGTGAATGTTACAATGTTTAACTTTCTTAATGTTGGAGTTATAAGGGTTAGATCTCAGATATGTGTGCCATAAAAACAATAACTAATGAGTGAACTCCTGGATGATTCCCACATCCCATCATTAAATATTCATCTAGGAATAACAAAGGTGTATATATATTTTATGCAATGCATCTTTGGGATAAATTGAAGAGATAGGTTGGGGGCTATGTATTTCTATACTTGGTATGCCAACAAGTCAAGGTAGAATGAAATAACTCTTAGGGTATTATGTATTTATTTCCCATACGAGTATGGAAATGGGAAACCAAAACCAATAATTTCATCGTAGGACTCCCCAAGACATATAAACATAATAATTTCATCACGGTGGAAGTAGTTCACCTTACCAAATCAACACATTTCATATCTATCAAAAAGGGTTTCTATTTTGGAAATATCTCTCAGATATACATAAGTGAAGTTGTAAAATTCCATAGAGTTCCACTCTCTATTTTATTTAACATATATTTGATGTTTACCATGTGGTTTTGGAGAAACCATTATCATGCATTGAATATAGAACTGAGCTTTAGAAGTGTTTCCCCCTTATATAGATAGTCACTCTGAAAGAAACATTCAAACACTAGAGGATATATTGGGATCATGACTATTAGATTTCCAAGAATGTTGGCACAATCACCTTTCATTAGTACAGATCTCATATGGTAATAGATTTAATTATAGAATCCAAACAGTGCCATATGAGGATATGTATGGGAAGTGTTCTTGGTCTCTGACATGATAGGATTGTGTTTCAGAGTTGAAGAATATAGGACCAGATATTGTCCAAGAGACAACAAAGACAAATCAAACAATTGAACATCATATGAAATCCACACAAATTAGATAGAACAGTTTGCATATAATTGTCAATGAGACCTAGAGATTGAGGTTAGTGATGATTTTTTTCTTCATATATCATCATATAGAAATGTTATGAGGTTTGGGAAGAATGTCGAGGTTTTTCCATGATATATTGTTCCCTTTGAAATCCCTGACCGCATAGGAATGATGACATGTTGACTATAACTCCCAAATAACCAATGAAAAGTACATGAACGTTCCATTTATCCTTCTTTAAGAAGTAAATACCAAAAACCTCACATTTACTAAATCAAATGGTGGTAATGTTGGTGAATGACACTTTATATGAAGAGTAACTCATGAATATCACAAATCTTGGGGAAACATTTATACGGAAAAAGACAACTCACCTAGAAAAAGGGTTTTGGTGGAACCACATGATTGAGGATGAAACATGAGAACTGGAAGAAGGGATAAAATAAAATTACCCTTATAATATTTAGTTTATGAATTGAATGTTTGGAGTTTGAAATTTCTAGTGGGGAGAGGAATTTAATGACCCAAACTTGTATAAAATAAATTATTTGTTTTGAATGAATAAATTCCTTACTAGATAATCTAGTTATAAAAAACACATGAACTACATTGTATATTTTTGATAGTTATCAGTTGTTGGATTTAAAATATTTCTATTCATTATACCATTGAAAATATTAACATTATATAGTTGTCGATAATATTACTATATTAAGGGTTCTCATAATGTTCTATTGACACAGAAGAAAGAAGTGATGACATTGACCAGTAGGACTGTACCCTATGAATCCAATTTACTTGAGCATTATAGGAATATAACATCAATAAAATTACCCAATGTAAAATTCTAATATGAGATTCATTGACTAAATCATGCTTAAAACCATTTGAGGTCGAATTTCAATCCCACCTAAATCACATTCTAAATAAATTTATCCGAACCGCCTCAAGTAAATATCATCATCGCACACCATACCCTTTGGGAAGTCACTAGTGTCATAAATGGATATATATATATATATAACCTAATGGTATGAAATTTTAAATATTATTTTTAATAGAACAATTATTAAATTGATTCATTTTTAAAATTAAATTTTCAAATGATGAAATATTTAATTTCATAAAAAAATATATATTGATATGATGAAACAAAATTTTAATACTATGGAAATATATACTTTCAATCAAGAAGAAATTTTTAATATATTCCAAAATTTTTAAGATAAATTAATTTTTAATTAAATATAGTATATTATATGTCTCATAACTTCATATTAACATATAAGTTATGTAGTATATACCATAAATGGTATACATGGAAAAACATATATTTAAATTTTAAAATGATTCGTTTTTGTGTTATTTTATTAATTTTATATACCCTTAATGAATCCTTGAAAAAAAATTATTATATTTTTTATTTTTTAAATCAATTCATTATAAACATTAATCAATTTAACATCACCATGGTAAATATTTTAATGTGTTCTAATATTATACATATAAAATAACGAAATCAAACCCATGTTGGTAGAAAAAATGGGTAAATATATGGGATGGTTTGTGGTTTTTTATTACATTAACATATAGTATCCAAAACCTTTGTTTTCAAATTAATAAATAATTCCCCTCAAATGTTTATATAATCCCAACCAAAAACCCATTTCTATTTACTCAAAACCAATGGAGAATTAACTTAATCATCCCATCAATCTCTTTATCTATCCCATTATTCCTCAAATAATGGAATAAGCTCTCCCCGATGTTTTAGAAATACAATATCAGGGTAAGGGATCATCTTCTTCCCCTAGGTATTCAATAACTTCATTTCTATCATGCATTTTAATATACAATTTTTCAAATTGGTATATGTTCTTAAAAATCCCTAATATTGTTTATACGATGTAAAATTAATGATAAACACATTTAAATCTCAATAATCCCTTCGATGATATTTTATGTAGAATTATTATTCAACAAAAATTATCCACCGATTTTCCAGGACAAACATTTATATAGTGAATACCCATCTCCATTTCAACTCAATTATATAAAACAAGTCATACATAACCTTAATTGATTGGTGATTTAGATTTATATAACTGAAAAAAATTAATATTGGGGTAATAATTTATGAAATAAAACCTTATGATGAATAATCTATGTGGCACACTTATGCATGTACATGTTATGAAAGTGATAGATTGGTTGATAATTATATAGTCAACCAATGAACTGGGAATTTTTTTAACTAATTAGATTCCTTGTATTGTTCATGGGAGGTTATCCTAAACACACTATGTCATGTTGAAATTGTATTTATTCTTGGGACATGTTTATCATGTCATGTTTTATGTTGTTTCCACATTCCTATGTTGCATTCATCTTATCATGTTATATCTGGCTTCATTATTCAAGATTATGATTATCACCCTTTTTATATTACATTGAAATACCTCTAGTATCCCATGGACTACATTACCTTATTATATTCATTGTTTCTTACAGTTTTATTATTTAATGGTTACCCTTTTTATGTACAACCCCAGGTTATGATAAAAACATTTAGAAGAATTATGGAATTTTAGGACATTATTACAATGTTGTTTTTTATAATATTGATTTATTTTTGTTCCATGTGGTTATTATATATATTTAATTTCCTATAGACACTAGATTTCATGATCCATTGGGATTTTATAATGTATATCATTATTTACTAAAACATAAATTAAAATATATTAATGACATAGGTTTTCATAATACATCTTTCCCATGTGTCGATAAATGAGATTCATAAGGGAGACATCAACTAATCAATATCATTTCATTCCTTTGTAGAATTTTCTGTATAGTTACTTTGTTTTATACCTAAAAATGAAATGGATATTTATGAATATTCAAACACTATTTTCATATATGACAATATTTTTTTAGGAGATGTTGTGTGTTGAACAAACTATTAACAAAATATTTATTTAATTAATATACATAGTGAAATATCAGGTTGAAATATTCTCCCTCCATAAATAAATAATATCCAGACAATTTTAATTATTAATTGTTTTAATTTTATGATATTAAATGACTCTAGATATTATTTAAATGAATTTTAATCAGAACCATCCTAGGATTAACTACTGAACTCATATTTCACCTTATTAAAATAACACAAATACGTTTCAATTTTTATTTAATATTGTGTTATAAATAAAAAAAATATTTTTTTGAAAGTTAGATTATATTAATTCTTGTATTGATATGTGATCATGGGATAAATTTTATTTGGATTTTACAATCACACCATTTATCATTTTCAAGAGTTCCTACCCAAAAAAAATATGACACCAATTTTATTAATGGATATTATCATTTTATCGGAAGCACAATCATAAAAAACAATTATATATGGGTTATTTACTTTGAATTTTTTGAATAATTAAAAATATAACCTTCATGGTGGTGATTTTATGTACTTAATTTATTTTATATACAACTATGTGTGTTGAATAATTTAAAAATATATCACTCAACATTTCTTGAGTGGATGATTAGTGTTACTCACTCTAAATTATCTTTTCAATGCCCTTTCATGTTTTTGGTCTCATAGGAACTATCATATCTTAGAAGTGGTTGGTTCTTATCACCCCTATTATTCATTAGATGAGGGCATAGTTGTGATGATTTTAAATCTACCCACATTTAATTTTGCCTACTCTCAGTGGTGAATTTTGATGAAATCTTTTCTGATTCACCATATCCACTGTGGTCTTTAATTTTCCTCATTTGTTTCATTATGACCTTATTTTCAATAAACAATACCATTCAAACGTCTACTAATGTATTCACCAAACATATTAATACCACATTTTCTATATAATGGAAATTTAGTATTCTACCCTTGATCATATTCATCATTGTAACATCCTTGAGACTATATCTTTAATTTCATTACTCTGTTTTGAAAATAAAATAATTTTATATTATATATCATAATTCATGATATCTGGTTTGGAATAATCACAAATGTTCTCAGTCCATATCTTATTCCATTTTTTTATTATTATAAAATTATATATATTGTACATGGAATCCATATTAAAATCATTTTGTTAATGCTTAACCCATTATTGAAACCAACATTTTTTAGTTATTAGTGATGACTAAATAACACTATAAGTGTATTAGAATATAATAATTATATAAAATATACAATCATGAAATATTTAACTTTTCATAATTATTATATATTCCATTAGTTTAACTTAAATCACTCTTTTCTTAATCATGGATTCCTTATATTTCTTTCTCCCATACATTATATCCTAATTAATTAACATAATAAATTTATCATAATGGAATGTAAATAGAATCTTATTATCCAAAGATTATCCCTGATGATTGTAAAACTAGTTGAGAAGTTAGTCCTTTTTCTCAAACACCTGGTGACAATTGAGTTAGTATCCAATATCTCTTTTTAGTGAATTTACATCTAGTTAATTCTCATCTAGATCTTACATATAATTATAATATCTAGGTCGAGATGTTTTTTCTAGTAAAACCACACAATCCATACTTTACCAAAAAAATTAGGATGTTATCCCATACAAAAAATCATATATTCAACTTATCCCTAGGGATTTTAAAAAAATTATCATATCTTAATCCCATGAATATTTCCTCAACAGGATTAAAGGGTTATCATTAACATTTGAATTATATTACATATTAACTTATCAACTATTGATGAAATTTCAAACTCCTAGTTCATCCTCGACCAATATCTAGCTAATCTAAATTTTTTTCGAAAACATTTTCTGATACCAACTATAATATTGAAAAAATGTGAATATCTCATCCACATAACTAAAATAAATTATTTTATTATAATATAGTCTAAAGAATATTAAGGTTTATTGTTTTATAGAATTGTGGTAAAACGTTAACTAAAAAACCCATTTTTTATCAATTTTACATTTATCTCATTTTATATAAATAAACTAAATGAGTAATGATTATTCAATGTATTCCTTAAATTATCAATATAATTAACTCCCATATAAAATTCATACTTTTAATATCATCATGACGTATAGAAATGGAAAAATAATAAATGAGCTATCTCATATGTTTTTTAATGGTGAAAATTATTGTTTACAATAAAATATCAATATAGATCATAAGATGATAATATAGATATAAATATGGTACATAAGAAAATTATACCCAATAATGACTGGAATATAAACCATGGTATATGGATTGTATTAATGTAATACATGAATCAAATATATATTTATCCCAAACTTTTACAAACCTGATTCATTTGGAAAATATATATTAATTACATATTGTCCTTGATATATATAATCATGACTATATTTTCTTTTTTCCCATTACAAAAATTATATGGAAATTGAGTCACTTACATCCCTAAGGCCTTCTTTATGTTTTTTGTTATAGGGAATGAGGAAGAACATATCATAACAACATCCAAGTCATAATGTGATGATTTTCTTATAATACCTAAATTTTCTTCATCTATGAAAATTCATCAATATCTCCTATAAAATTATATGAAAATAACACATTTCACATCATTCATTAGAATATATGAAATTGATATATAATAATTAATGTGCTCAAATGATTAGTAATAGTAAACATGGATGAAAAAAATTGATAGTAATAAGTTATTATGATTTAACTATAATTATATATGATCATCAGGATTAAAATAGAAAATTATATACGAAAAGTCAGAGATCATCATTATGAATTATAACTTAAAATGTTGGTATTTCATATGAAATGAATCATAAGACCCAATTCCCCAAGACCCACATTTTTGGATCTGGTATAAAAAATGATGTATATCTTTTTATAAAAGAATGATAAAATACACAATAAATTAAAAATCCATGATGATTTCATGTATAAGATTTGGAATAAAAACACTAACAATTACAAGTTATCAATGTTTAAAACAATAAATAAATAAGAAACTATTTTTCTCTTATCTTTCTAGATTCTTATCAAATCTAATCTCCTTGAATCCTCTAAATCATCATTATTTTTTTATAAAAATATAGTGAGGATAATTTACTAGTAAGGTGTTTTTAAAACACATGAAAAAACATTTTTAAAATATGTTTTTAAATATGTTTTGAATTTTCTTCCTTATATCAAAAATAAATATTTGATATATAAATTTAAAAAACTATATATTATATGTTTTTAAAAATATATATTTGAAAAAACATTTAAATTAATTTTTAAAAAACAAATAATTTTTTGATAATTCTATAAAACATAATAAGTTTAGAAAATAAAAAATACATCAAAATAGTATTTTGATAACACTATTTTAAAATAAAATAGAATTTTAAAATACATAGTTCTTTGAAAATGTAATTACTTTGAAAATAAATATTTATTTAAAAATATAATTCCTATCAAAATACCTAATTTATTGAAAATACAATCCTATTGAAAATACTAAATGGTTTGAAAATATTAATAATGAAACAATCTTTTGGATTTATATGAATTGTGAAATCTCAGAAAACATAAACATAAGGCCACCTAAAACATTAAATGATTTCTGGGCCGACCCATTCTGGATGGATGGGTTCACTCCCTAATTCCCTTTTAGGTTTCCAAATTTTAAGGGTTTAAATTTTTTTAAACAATTTGATATTTCCTTACATTTATATAGATTTACCCTTATATGTTTTCACTTTTAAAACATGAAAATACATTATTACATAATTAAACATAAATATATATATATATATGAACATTCATATGATATCACTTGGTAAATTTATTACTACAAAATATCATGACAAAATATCCATCGAATACATGCATGGGATGTTAATAAAGGAATGATTTACATCCATGTATTTAAAATTAAAACTTCATTCATAGACTAATGAAATAAATCTTATTGAAATTTATCATACAATGAAAAAAATTATAATTTAGATGTATTCATTGAGTAAATAAATTAGATACACATTGAAATAATTAAAATTAATGATTTTATATTTACAATAATTGTGTTAAGTTATGAATCCTTCACAAAATATAATACTTTTTAAAAAATAGATATCATTTAAATTCATAAAACAATCACAAGACTAAAATAATATACTGTTAACTTGTAATTTTTAAACAAAATTATATTATAAAAAATCATAATAAATAATATTTTTAATAAAACATTTTACCCATTAATAAAATGATAATATGAACTTGATTAAGATTGTGATTTAAAATTAGAACCAATTTTCCTACATGCATTTATTACACATTCAAATAAATAAATAATATTGGTATGTCTATATATATATTTATATATACACGTACATTAAAAAACAATAAAAGTAAATATAATTAAGGAAAACTTATAATTTTTAATTTAACTTTTGTTCCTTAACATAATTTAGAATTGACACCATATATAATCAGAAAGTATAAAAATTAATAACTTGTAATTTTAAAATAATAAATATATATATATATATATACCCTTACCAAAAGATTATGGAAAATGTTTAATGGGATGAAGATTCTTCTGCCTATCGGGTGCTCAAACCAGTGGCAAAGAGATGGGATGTAGAGGAATTCCTTGGATCGAGAAGGGGTTTTTTATTCAAACGTTGTAGAGAGTTTTTCCTGTGCATGCAGGTGATTTATATATAAAAATATATAGGTTAAAATAGCCACTGGTAGGCATCATTATATCATTTTAGTTATGTTGGGTCTTGATCTAATGTTGTTTACGATAATATCCTATGTTTATGAGTCTCAAAAGAGGCCATTAAAACTAATACTCTGTGTATTAAATCTGGAAGAATGAGGGTTTTAATAAAATGGATTTTATTTGAAAATAAGAATGGATGTTTTAAATTTTAATAAAAACTTATTAAAAATAAATTTTGTTTTCTTTCTGGCCATGATTCATCAATAATAATAGACGAACACTATAGTTGAGTTTCATTTGGATCAAGGACATAAAAATAGTTCAATGGTCTGGTATTTATCTCCAATAAGAAATCATTAGGGGTAGAAAACTATTATTAGGTCTCCTTAATTAGCATTGACATGTGGTTAAGGATATCAAAGAGATCCAAAAATTTATATGATATTGGTCTGTTGTGCTTAAGAAGCCACATGGATAGTGAGAGGGAGGGAGGGTGTGAGGAAGAAGACGACATGGGGGAGATCAAATGGATACTGCAATTTTGATCAGACAACTATGATAAAAGTGACGTTTTTAAAATTTTAATTGTGATTGAAACATGAAACCCACATCAATGATTTCACATCTAGTTACTTTCTTATAAGATAAGAGCTCACAGTTGATTTCCAGAATCATGTAACTAGGTGATCTCTAAACAAGCCATATACATGTGCTCAGTAGGGGCTTCTCCTAACATATAAATTACCTTAATCTCTTTACAAGGTCCTTGTGGGTGCACTATTCCCAACCCATACCACTCATATAAGGATCCTGGATCCATGTGTTCAATCTTTATGGTGAAGTTTGGTTACCTCCTTTGGTTTATCAGGGTATTCATGCTCCCATTGGGTGGTTGAACTAGAAAAACTACTTAGTTTGAATGTAAATGTTTTTTGATAAAAATTATAAAACATAAACTATATGATAAAAAATAATTTCTTTTACACTCTTGACCATTATAAATTTACATTGACTCTCATGTCACTTATTTATATTATTTTTATTACCAAAAATATAACGTTTTCTTTCTATTATCTCTAATATTACTTAAAATTACTAATAAATTATAAAATATAATAAATATGAATCTTTGTGCGTTATTAAAATGAAAAATAATTTCATTCTAAATTGAATTATAACATATATATTCCATTATTGATATAATTATACATTATCAAAGGATATATCTTCATTTCATTATAAATTTTATTATTATTATTATTCAAAATAAAACTCAACATGTAATAAAAATAGGCAAATAATTTTTTTGAATCATTAGACTTATTATAAGGAATTTTATTTAAAAATATGATCTCTATATTATTTCAAACCTCTCACTCACAAATATGGTCTTTCTCAATCCATTATTATGTGTTCTTACAATCATTATTTTTTGAGGGCTCTTACTCATTATGGATCCAGATGAGTATAGATATAATGATGTTATTATAATGTTCATCACAACATGTACTCTTATATTAATGATAGATCTTACTAGATTAATTTTAGATTAATCATATTAAGGTTCCTGTAAAATGGTGTTATTGCATTATGTTCGGAGTGTTTTTATTTTTTTAAATAAAATGAATTCATTCATCTATTTTATGATTTTTCAAGACTAGTATAATTTATTTAAATAACAATTATTCACATAGAAATACTTGGGTGTTACATTCTATACCATAAACATAATTTATTCCTCATAATTTTTTCACACTCTATGTTTTGTTTCTTATGCATTAAAAATGATGTTATTCATCCCTAAAATAACAAGTTTAATAAAATATCTATACATGGAAAAAAATGTCATAAATTCTAATATAATAAATCATACTTTTTTCAATTTCATAGATGTTGGTCTGTTCATAGAGATAAAGGGTCTAATAATGGTAATTCTATCTCATGGAAGTTTTAAAATCTAATATTTCTTATTTTTATAAGAAACTTTGGAAATTTCGGTTAATTTGTAAAATTCATCAATAATTATTTGAAAAGGTGATATTTTGTATATATATTATAATGAAATCCATTTGAATCAATTTTTTATAAATTGTTTCTTTGATTTTTCCTCAAATTTATCAAAATTATAATTGACACTTTCAAAGATAAAAAAAATTATGATCTGAAACATAAATCATCACAGAGGTCACCCTCTTCTGATGCTCCATCAAAAATGGACGAGTTGTTAATATATCTTTGTTATGGAGAATAATTCAATATTAACTTGTTAATAACTTCCATTCCTAGTATGTTTGTAATGATGAGAGTATAATATTTTTCCATATACAATCCATGACCATTTAAATAAACAGGTTATAGTATAGGTATTAGATGAATCATAGAGTTGTTTTCAAGTGACTTGGATGTTTGAAAAGGTTTAAATGCCATTTGAGAATTACATCAGGATTATTCTTGAAATGATATCCTCTTGGAGAGAGAGGAGAGTAGTTCAGGATCATTCCACTTTCATTTAGAGGATTCTCTGTAACTAAAAACATCAATGAGTGAGGGATTTTATAAGGGGTGTGGGATGAAACTTTTGGTAACGAAAACATATTAATATCAAAACCATCACTTTGATACAAAATTTAATGCCCCAGGATCTATGTCTCTAGATCTAGTACAAAAAATGTTATATATATATATATATTTTATAATAGAATGTGAAATATTATAGTAATTTACACATCCATGAACTTCTCCGATATTGGATTTAGAAGAAAAGGACTAAATATTAAAAATTATTAGAGTTTGAAGGAATAAATAAATAAGAATATATTTTAATTTTCTGGTACTAGAACCTTATAAATGATAATCTCTTTGAAACATATAAATTATCATTAATTTGTTTATAGAATTTAGGGTGAAAATAATTTCCATTTAAGGGGTTTTAAATACCAGTGAAAAGATTTTTTAAAAATCCTGCTCGAAAACACTTTTGAATTTTTTTTCATTATTTCAAAACAAACATTTGATATATAATTTAAAAAGATATATCTAGGGTGTTAAATAATATCATTTGAAAAAAATATCATTTAATTTTGATAATCTCATATAAAATATAGTAATAATTGAAAATACATAATACTGGAAAATATTATTCTGAAAACATTATTTCTAAATACAATAGCATTTTAAAATAATTAATGATTTGAAAATATAATGACATTGTAAATACATAATGAAATGAAAATATAATTCCATTGAAAATACATTGTTTTTTGAAAATATAATGCATTTAAAAAAAATAATGCTTTGAAAATATTATTAATAAATATATCCATTGCATTTCATAAAATTATGCATACTCCAAAAATAAAACCATGGGGCCATATGAAACATTAATCGATGTATGTGTCTACCCATTCAAGAGGGATAGGTTCACTACAAATTATATATCATATTAACAAAGATAAAGTGCCAAATTTTTATACAAAAAATTAAACTTTACTTTAATGTATATATATATATATACATAACTCACTAGAGTATTTTTTATTTAAAAACATTACATTGAATTATTATATATATATATATATGTATATTCTATTTCATAGGAGATCAATTGATAAATTTTATACAAAAAAATCTAATATCAAATAGCCTTTTCATACATGCATGGGATGTTAAGGAAGAAATTATTAATATTTATGTATTTAAAATGATATTACATTGATAGACATATAAGAACCATTATATTGAAATATTAAATAATATGATAAAATTTATCATTTAAAATTTATCATTTAATATAGAAATTATATATCCATTCACATAATTAAAAAAATTTATTATATTCATTAAATAATGGTGTGAAGGATTGAATCCTTCGCATAAAATAATTATAATTTCTAAATTACTATTCACAAAAATAATACTTTTAACAACGTATAAAATTATTATTTCATAAAAAATCATAAAAAAATAACAATTATACAATTGGCATGCCAATTTTAATTAAAATTATTCTATACACATAAAATTATAATAATTAATATTATTAATAAAACATTTTTTCCCTGCATAATTTGAAAATATCAACTTTAGAATGATCATGATTTGAAAATAAAACTAATATTCATATTTGAATTTATCACTCATTCAAATCATGCAATAATATTTGTATTTGTATATAGACACACACACACAAACACACACACACACATATATATATATATAATAAGTAATATAAAAAGTAGTACAGCACACTTATAATTTTGAAAATAAAATTCATCCCTCAGTATAATTTGATATGTCCATCTTATATAATTTGAATCATTAAAAATAAAATTTTTGTAATTTGAAAATAACATAATATATATATACATATATATAAACCCTTAAAAATTGAAAATGGAATTCTTTAAGGGGAGTTAGCTTCTTCTTCCCATTTGGTTCTTGATCCAGTGGGAAAGAGAGGGGATGTTGAGGGATAGATTGGCTTAAGAAGGTGTTTGTTCATCAAATGTTGTATGGTGTTTTTCTTGTTTATGAAGGTGATTTATCTATACACATATACAGACTCTGATACCCATTATTAGGTTTCTATCATGATTTCAATGGATATTGGGGTTTGAAGGGATGTTTTTGAATACAATATCCCAGGTATATGATTCCCAAATGAGGTCTATAAAACTAATACTCTCTGTATTAAATATGGAGGAATGAGGGTTTTAAAAAAAATAATTTCATATGAAAATAAAAATACCAGATTTAAATTATGAAAAACAATTATGCAAAATAATTTACATGTACTGTATATCCAATATTCTTCAATAATAAAGGATCAAAATTTGAGTTGAGGTTTGAATGGGTTAAGAACCAAGGAAACAGTTTGAAGGTATAACCTTTATCACCAAATAATGATCACGATGGGTAGAACCCTATTAGTAGGTCTCCCTCGTTAGAACCTTTTTTTTCATGAAAGTATATTGAGGAGATCCATTGATGGAGATGGAAAAAATCTAAGATATTTATGAATGCACATGAATAGTGAGAGGGGTGGAAGTGATAAGGAAGAAGACAACATGGGGGAGATCAAATGGCTAAGGAAATATTTATTAGATGTCTATGATATAAGAGATGTTTTTAAACGATGAATAATAAACAATACATAATCCCCACATGGAATATTTATGCATTTGGTCACTTTAATATAATTTAAGGGTACACAATTGAGTTATAAACACTTGTAATAGGGTCTTCTCCCAATGGGCCTTATACACAGGTACATCATGAATTTTTCTAATATATACATGACCTTGGTCCATATACATGGGCCCAATGGACATGATGTTCCAAACCCTTTCACCTTGTATGATTTCTATAGATCCCTTTCTCAATGATATGTGGTTAATCTTGCTTCACTCATTTGGATGAGCCTGATAATCATGATCCCATTGGGTGGGTGAACCAGACATATCACATCACTATGATGAAAGAGGTTTTTTGGTTATGAATTCTATATCATAAAATAGATGAATAAAAAATTAATTTCATCTATACTCTTCTCCATTTTATTATTACATTGACTCTAATGTCACCATTTATTATTTTATTTCTATTACCCAAAGGTAACTTTTTCTTTCTAAATTATCCAACATTACATAAATTTACTTATCAAATATAAAATTATAATAAATATGAAAATTTATGAATTATTTAAGTGATTTAGAATGCATTATAAATTGAATTAAAAATATAATTTTCTTTATAGAAACATATATATACTTTATCAATGGTTATGTCTTCATGTCATTGTAAATTTCACTATTATTAATATTAACATTCAAAACCAAACTCAATGGTTAATTACATTGTCTGAATCATTTTTTCTAATTAATGTAATATTTTAGAGGAATATTAATTTTAAAAATTGATATCTACGTGATTGAAAACGTCGCTCTCTCAATGATGTACCATGTATTTCCATTACTATGTGTTCTTAATATCATTATTTTTAGGTCTCTTACTCATGGGAGGTTTAGAAGATTATTGATATAATTAGTCTATTCTAATATTTATTGCTACATATCCTCTTTTATTACATATTCCTCTTAATAGATTAATTTCATCTTAATTTGTTGCAAACGTTCCTAAATAGGTTCTCTTGTATCAAGGTTTAATTTTGTGTCTAATTTTAAATAAAATTTACACTATTATACTATTGTATGAGTTTTCAATAATTCGATCATTTATGTAATTGATGATTACACACATGAAAATATTGGGGTGTCATATAAGATCCAAATAATATGATACATGAGAATATAATAATGAAATGAGAAAATTTTGTAAGAGATTGGAATAAAGTTTTGAATTATTATAATCATAAAAATAATTTTTGTTGTACATACACCATGAAATTAATCACTTGTTGGGATTTATGTAATAACCTATATACCCTATTTGGTCATAAGATAACCTCCCATGTACTCAGTTTTGGGATTGGTATAACCATCCATATACCCTTTTTAATTTAAAATTAATCATTACCAAATTTATTAATTATTTATAATGCAACCACTCATCACATAATCATAATACATACATATGTATGTTATAAGATCATTAAAACATTTATCATTTTGGCATATCCTAACAAGTGGAAATGAAATTGGATTTCCTTGATATTTCATCATCATAATCAATAAAAATTAAAAAAAATATTTGTAAAATTTGGATAATATCATGGAAAATTAATAAGAAATAGCTAAATATTTAATTTAAGTTGAAAATTTACCTCAATGAAAAAAAATTCTTAACCAAAATATTGTTTTCATATTAAAACATCATATTCATAATATTATTATTTTGAGATTATTATAATTTTTGTTTCACAATAATCATTATAAAAAGTAAAATAATTATCAAATTAAATATTATAAATGATAGCCATAAAATCTATTTGTGTGTTAAATGATAAAGAAATTAATTTATTCAAATAATTGATAAAATGTTCCCCATTTATGAACTGGTAAGAGTATTATTTTTAAAACTTTTCATAGACAGAGAAATATGTGTAATTTTTATTATTAAAATATTTTATATTAGTAAAGAAATCTTCATATTTCATAAAACATAGATATGTGAGATAAATTATTCTAGAGAAAAGAGTGAAATTATGTTGGATTTTCATAAAAATATTCTTTTAGAACATTGAGTATATAGATAAAGAAAAATGAAACTAAAATTATTAATCCCAAAAATATCCATAATAGATCAAAATAAATTTTATTTATGACATATAGATCATATAATTTCAACGTTATATATTTAAGTATAAACTAGCCCATGAATGTTTGTAATTATTTCAAAAAATTCTTACCGTTGTTGTAAAAATTTAATCATTACACCCATGACTGAAATAAAATAAAATGAATCATTAAATACAATAAATATAAAAAATACATGATATATCTTATCAGATTGATTTTTTATACACATAATAGATCAATAAAGTTTTTGATATGTCATATGTATTACAGAAACACATGTTTGATGAGAAATCCTTACTTTAGGACTAACATGATCCATACATTATATAAACTCCTATATAATTTTTTTTGATAAATTTTGATTCTACAACAGAAATATATAGATACTTATAATATGATATTTTGTCCACTAATAATAATTTTAAAACATGTATATTAATAATGATTTATTAAAATCATTATTTTTTGGTGCTAACTATTTTGTTTTTCATGAATGGTTATGTTCACTTGTTTTGGTCCTTACATCAAGATCATAGATAATTCATTTAAAAAATATTATACATGGTATGAATATCATATATAATAATTAAATATATTTTTTAAAATACATGATACGCGTTAATATATACATTCAATTAATTTTTTATAGATATGGTTGTCTCTACATACCCAAATTTTTTTAAAATTTATAATGGGATAAAAAATTAAATAATATTTAATAATATAAAAAACATTATTTCATAAATAACTAAAATTATAACTAATATATCATTATGTCCATCTATGTAAGGCGGTGATGGAAAATAAAACTCATCGTTGTGTGGGGATGATAGTCTTTAAATACTAAAGAGTGATGCTTTCTATTCTCCATTAGATATAAATATTATAACTAATAAAGAATATATATCTTATAATAATTGTATTTAAATATTATTTTTATCATTATTTCCATCTATGAATTGTGTTTTACTACCATGAAATTCATCCCTACATGGAGACAGTAGTTCTTATTGAATTATGAATGATTCATTCATCCCTCATTTGAAGGAAAAGAAGATGAATATTTCTTGTATCAATGACAAAATAACATCAATGTATATGACAATGAATTATGTTATTATATTATCATGTTTACATGTTAATTTTTTTATGTATAAGATAAACCAATATTTTTTAAATCATTTCATTGGTGTACATTTTATTTGAGAATCCTTCATATGATCTAGACATAAGGCCAATTGGGTTGGTCTTTTAATAATACTAGAATGTAAAATGCATATCTAAGGATTTTTATAAGAGATATTTTAGGTTTCGGTCGATCTATGTGGCTCAGGATGGGTAACTATGATAGGATAAGAAGGATCTATTTAGATGCGGGGGAAATAACATATATAAACTTTTTAAGAACATTATAATATAATAAATATAATAAAATTTTAATGTGATCTAAAAATACCATACATTATAATATCGGATAAGTAAATATAAATAACCCTATACTAAATAAAATTCGTACATTATATATTTTTATTATAAATATTATCATTTGGTGAAACCCACTCATTAACCCTTTTTAACATTTGTCATCAAATAACTTCTTTAATATTTGAAGGTTATTAATTTACATCTAAGGTGGAATGTAACTCACAAGTCATCTTATTCTTTATTATTTTAACTCATTTAATAAAATAATATTTAACATAAAATATCAATAACATCATTTTTAGACCATTAATAAAATTTGATTTAAATAATTCAATGTAATAATGGATTTGTAATATATAATAATTAATTATAAATTATTAAATTATACTAAAAATAGAATTTAAGTATCTTATTAATTCATTAATAAATTATTACAATTAGTTTTTTGAAATTTATTTTCATTGATTTTTCTACCTAATGTGCAATCATTGTTTCAGCGATGTGCATGAATTCAAGGTAATAATCTAATATAGAAAAATTAAAATTAAATTACAATAATAAAGTATATAGATTTGTTCAAAATAATTTTCTATATTCTTCCATATCATATTTTCATTCTAATGAAAATATATATGTGAATATAAAAGAAATAGAGTGGCATTTTTGTTATTATATTTTTCTCAAACAATATAATTGCTATATTCAATGGAAATTGGAAATAAATTTAGTCATTTATGAAACATGGTTAGTTGGGTTCAAAGATCAATCATCTAAAAAATAAAAAAATTGTTTTAGCATAATATTTAGTCCTTATCTGATTGTTTAACCCCTATTCAACCAATTTTACCCATTCTATAGGGAGAATTGTTTTACCAAGAATAATATTCATAATGGAACAAAATAAAAGGGGCCGATTAAAAAAATAGGAAATTACATATTCATAATAATGAATAAATTATTCACAATTCTTTTTATTGAAGTGATAGAAGTTAGTTTTAGTATATATTTTTAAAAAAAGAATATAAATAATTTTCATAAAATTTCATTAGTATACCTCTATAAAAGAAATTCTATGAAATGAAAATTTAATTGTAACTATATTTTATTTTTTGAGATTATTTTAAATTATAATATATTTATTAACATTATGAAAAAATATAAATAAATATCATACTTTTAAAATACATTTTTAATGAAAATAAATAAATTTTGTGAATAATATCATGATTTTTTACTTTTCAGCGAAAATCAGTCATTTCAACAAAGTCTCAAAAATTCACCCTAAGATATTTTTGAGATGATGATTTTAAAAATGTTTTTCACTTAATAAAATAAAATTTATATATTTATCACTATTATTTTTTAAAATCCTTTCCCAAAATGTAATAAAATTCTTTTTAAATGATAATCTATGTTTTAAACCCAACAAGGATTTAATATAGTCTGATGATCATGTAAGGGATAATTTTATTAATATAATTTATGATTTAGGTTTAGATTTATTTGAATTATGTTTTGAGAATCCGATGTAAGGGAAATTATTTTTCTATGTTTATAAACATTTATTTTTTTAGATTACTTCAAATTAGTTCATTATTATTTAAAATATTTTATTTTCAAAATTTATTAATGGAATTTATTTTTATTTTAATTATTTTAGTTTTATGACTATAATTCATTTTAATTCTACATTCCAATTAAATATTTATTTAGTATATTTTTTAGAAGGTTCTTATATATTCTCTTTTCTAGGATTTATATTTTTATATTAAGAAATTAATTATATAATGGATTACTTTATTTCTTTTAAACTATATAATTTATATATATAGGTTAGGGAGTTTAATATTTAATTATATTTTATTATTTCATTAGAATTATAATTACTCTGAAGAATATTATCTATTTTATTTTTAAATTCAGAATCTAATGGTAAGGGATATATTTATTTTTTTAAGATATTCAAATTTTGAAATAAATTATATTTTCAAAATTATATTTTTTGAATATATGTAAGAGTTTTTCCATTTTCTATTAATGTATTCGGAGAATTACTATTTTTATTTAGGGGAAATTATTTTATGTACTCTATTGTTATATTTTTATGTTTATAAAATTTTATTCTATTAAAGAGTCAAGGATTATGAAAAAGTATTGTTATATATGTATATAAATTTTATGAAGTAGTATAACAGTTTCATACTTCATCAATTTAAAGAAATTATTTTTAATAAATTTAATTGTAAATTTATGTAAGCGAATATGTGTTTATTGGTGTGTTTGGTCAAATTTATTTTATATGGAAATTCATGTTTTATTTATTTTTTGAATTTATGTACAATAGTATTTCAAGTTTAATCAAATTTAGAAAGAAATTGTGATTTAAAATATTAGATCTTGTTGTATTTTATTATATATATATATATGTAATTAACAAAGTTTATCATTTAATGTGTTAAAATTATTTACACACTCATCAATTTCATAATTTGTTGAAAAATAGGCCATAATCTATAATACATGACACATCATGCATGCCTTAGTTTATATTATATATATATATATATATTAAATAAGTCATATTTATATATGAAATTATTTTTGATATGGTTTCCTATGATTAATGAATGAAAACATGATTTTTAGAATGTTAAAAACATTTTATGTACTTATCACAAAGGAAGAATGTGAGTTACTTAAATATATTAGAATCATTCTCAATTATGTTATAAGTATAATTTTTTATTAGATTATGTTGTAAATGATTTCAAAGTACAAAACCCAGTGAATAATGTATGTATATATAAATAAATTTTAAAATTTTATCACAAAATATGACACTTGAACATTGTAAATATAGTAGAAAATTGGGGAGTGAAACCATACCACATCAAGTGGGTAGTCCCATGGATACCTTAAATGTTTCATGTGGCCACATTGTTTGGTTTTTATTAGATTTCATATTGTTTTCAAAAACTCACAAGAATATGAATAAATTTTTTTTGAATGTATATATTTTAAAAAGTGATATTGTATTTTTAAGGCGTATATAATTTCAATAATGTTTTAAAAATTTATTTATAAATTTATTACAGAAAGAATTTTCAAAAGAAAATATTAAAAGTATATATAAATTATTTTTAAGCCACCTATTGGGAGATTTAGTGCTCACCATATATTGTAAATTTATTTTCCAAATGTTTAGTAGAACTTTTTGAAGGTGTTCGCTTTGATTATGGAGTAGGCTCATGAAAATCATTTTGTTTATTTAATTTTATTTTTTTACAGTATTTTTCAATTATAAGGAATGTATTTAATTCTCTAAAACCTATGCAAGAAAAGTTCTTGGTACGTATTAAATTTTGTGTATTTTTTCAGTTCCTTTTATAAAAAAATATACAAAATTTATATGTGTTGAACCCAGAAGCATGAGTTCAGGTCGTTATAATAAACATGTTTATTTTTACACTATCTTCTCATCCAACTCATGGATACTCTCATAATAATAAGTAGTTTAATGATACCAATTATGAGGGATGGAATTATCTAAATTTATAATTTCTAATAAAATCATGATTTTTATGTTCTGATGATTCTCTAGATGTAGCTTCCAACACGCTATGACTGACCACCCATGAATGATCTATTATAAGATGCTGAAACTCTTATTTTTTATTTATAACCATAATTTAACCATGAGAACCACCCATATTTGAACTCTAGATATGCTGCATTTCCCAGAAAAAGACCCAACTGATTTCAAAACACCATACTCATATCTCAAACAATATTCCCAACATTATAACAACCTTGGTCTTTATTACACAAATAAACATGATTTATTTCATAAACTAGAACATAAGACAAATTTGAGGATTGAGAATTCTAGTTTTTTGAGAAATTAGAAACATTACATAACAACTTAGAAAATAAAATGCATCATCTTTATTAAAAACTTATTTTACATGACCATAAAATTCCTTCATACTTAGCATTTCATTGGATAACCTGATGACATTCATAAGAAAAGGGTGATCTATAAAGCCCAATAAGGGAGTAAACAAGGCATAACATGAATAATATAGTAAGTATTAGGAAATAGGTATATTAATGGTGCACAAGAGAAACATTAACATAAATGAATGATATAGCAATATTATCATAACATGGAAATGTGGCAACAACATTTTACATGCTATTAGCATGAGTAGAGGCTCATTCCACATAGAACATGAGTAAACCCTCATTGCACTTGAAGTAGCCTGAGTAAACCCACATTTCACTTGAATTAGCATGATTAAATCCTCATTGAACTTTAATTAGCATGAGTAACCCCTCATTAAACTTGATGTATCATGATATTAATCATTACCCAATGCATTGGAGCGCTATCAGGGTGCACCCTTTATGAACATTTCATTTCTTGCATAAGTGTTCCACACGGATCATATAACTTGGGATCACTAAAAATCATATCTTATTACACGATAAATTATTGTGTAATACATACATGTAAGTACCATTAAATATATATATGTGAATAAAGGTGAATAACCTTTATAGAGAAATGGGTATGGTATTCACTACTCAATGATTTAGTCTTGGAAAATTGTAGTGCAATTTCGGTAGCACAACAACGTAACCAATAAATTCACAAAAATGGTTGATGAGAGAGAAATGGGTATATCATCTTATATAAAAAAAATTACAGTGAGGGGGTTATATATATACATGTCCCAACACATGGAATTCGGAAATGGAAGGCATACATTAATAAATAAACTTAAAGAAATAGAAAAAAGGGAATAACTCCTAGGAAATTTTGGCATGGTAATGGGTCAACATGGGATGGATTAATGATAGATAAAGAGTTCTCTCATAATTATAACATAATTAGGGTAGTATGGGGGATGTTAATAGTAATACCCCAACCTTTTTAATTGAAAATAAAATGGTTTATCAAAATAAAGAAACTTGGATAAAAATGAGAAAGGTAGAAATCCCTTACATGGAAGTGTGATCTCAAAGTCTTGGGAGAGGATTGAGAGAGGATTATAGGGAACGTGGATAACCTTGGGAGGATTCTAGGGAGAGGAGGGAATATGTTGTTAGAGATCCAAAGGTTTTGAGTGAAGAGGAATGGGGGATTGAGTGGGTTTATATAGGAAAGGATAGGGAATTCTTTATTATTTAGGTTTTGGACACTACACATTAAACTAATCAAAAACCCAAACCATCCCATAGTTTTTTACCATGGATTTTTACAAAGTGGAGTGTAAAACAATATTTTATAATTGCAATGTCAAAAAAAATTAGTATTTCTTAAGTAGCGATGAGTCACACTCTCAAATAAATTTTTATAAAACATTAAATTAGTCTATAAGTCTTGGAAGGTCCACTAAGGAATTTTAAAATTAATAAAAAAATCTAAAATCACATTTTTTTTAAAGTTAAAACATATATTGGTCAAATATACCATTTATATTATTTTATTACATCACTATTGGGTTATTATGATGTCATAAAACACATTATATATTTAAACAGTATTAAATGTTTAACTAAGAATTTGACTGTCTCAGAAAATTATAAAAAATTCACCTTTAGATAAATTTGACATCCAGAATAGAAAAATAATATTAATTTTATATAAATATTTTTCTAAATATGTTAATTTTTAGCCTTTAAATAAAACCAACATTTATCTAAAATTCTTGGATTTTGAGAAAAAACAACTTTAAAACCTTAATAGAAATTACAATTGTTTTCATAAAAATTATAAGATAATTTAAATTTAATAAAAAAAACAATTTATTATTTAAATTTTATTAAAATATTATTTAATTAAAAAATAAAATAATTCATTAAAATATATATTTTAATTGAATATTAAATAAAAATACTATTTGTGCTTTAAAACCCATTTAAAAAGTAACAATAATAAAATGAATGTATATTATTTGTTCAATTCAAAAATAATGCACATAATCATAGTGTTAGGGTGTTGTTACATAACCTATTATAACATCGGCATAATACCTAAGTGTAATGTGTGTGATGGTGACAGACTCTTGGGGTGGCTCAGATAACATCTCTTAGGTGGTAATCCCTATTAACTTCCACTTCTACCGTAAGTGGTTCCATTCAAGATTAATATGTTCATGCTTAGCTTGGGCCTGGTCAAGAATGAAGCCTAGTGATGCTACCTCCTTTCGTGTCTCTTACAGATGGGCTTCGTATAGAGCAATTCTACTTGATGAGGCCATAAATTCCATTTCCTGAGTAATTTGGATTTGTTAAAGCCCAATATTTATACTAATCATGAGATCACTATTCAATGACTATATTAGCAACAATAACGATTATTTATGGTATTTTAAATTCCAAAAACATAAAACCAAGGATGTTCAAATGTTTTATATAAACATTTTACATAATAGTACATTTAATTAGATCAAGTTGAATTTTTATTAATAAACTTTTTGTGTCATTACAACCTTCCCCACTTAAGATATTTCTCCATAGGAATTTCTTTTTTCTCACACTAAAATAGATAAGGGAAACTCTACTTCATCAATTTATCTGATTCCCACATTGCCTCTTCAAGCATATAGTTTGTCCACAACACCTTGATGAGGGGTATTATCTTATTTCGTATAACCTTTTCCCTAGGATCTAATATTTTCACCAGATTATCTTCATAAGAGAGGAAATTATTCAATTGTACCACTTCTAGATTGAGTACTTGGGATGGATCTGGTATGTACTTCCTTAAGAGTGATACATGGAATACATCATGTACATGAGAAAGGTTTGGTGGGAGTTCTAGTCGATAGGCTACTGGTCCAATACAATCAAGGATCTCAAAAGGGACGATGTAACTTGGAATAAGCTTTCCCTTCTTTCCAAATCTCATAACTCTCTTACGAAGTGATATGTGGAGGAATACCATGTCTTTGACATCAAACTCTAGGTCTCATCAATGATTATCCACATAGATATTTTGTCGAATCTGATTATCTTAAATGTTCTCCTGGATAGTCTTAACCTTCTCCACCATTTCATCGACCATTTTTGGACAAAGGAGTGTTTTCTCCGCAACTTCATCCCAACATTTCAGTGTTATGAACCTTATCCCATAAAGGGCTTCTTAAGGATCCATTTGGATGATTTAGTGGAAATTATTATTGTAAGATAACTCAAACAGGGGAAGATATTTATCCTCTCCTTATTTGAATTTCATTGAGAATGCTCTCAACATTTCCTCATGTGTTTGGATAGTCCACATAGATTTTTCAACAGTTTGGGGATGATAAGTTGTACTGATGTTCAGCTCAGTATTCAGTGTATGTTTGAGACTCTTCCAAAACATATATGTGAATCTTGGGTCTCAATCATATACAATAAATAGTGGAACTACATGAATCCTTACTACTTCTTTGATGTATATATATTCTAGTTGATCCAATGAGGAATCCTATCGAATTGCAATGAAGTGTGTAGTATTTGTAAGGATATCCACAACACCTCAGATAGAATTGTTTCCTATGGATGCCTTTGGAAGTCCGGTGATAATATCCATAGTGATGTTCTCCCATTTCCCTGTTGGTATGGGTAATGGTTGCATCATACCATTAGACTTCTACCTCTCGACCTTAACATGCTGACATACTAGCCACTTTGACGTATACTCAACATTATCCTTCTTTATGTTATCCCACCAATAATTTGTTCATGGATCTCGATACAGATTTGTGTTTAGTGGGTGAATGGAGAAATTCTATCTATGTGCATCATCCAAAAGTTTGTTCTTTAACTCAAGATTTTATGGAACCCATAGTCTTGAACCAAATCTCACAATTCCTTCTTCATTAACATTGAACTCCGAGGATTTCCTATTTCTTATTGTTTCCACTTTCTTCTTAATTCACAGATCATCCTTTTAATAATCCTTTAGCCTTTCAAAAATAGACAGTTGAGAAATCCTTTGTGAAAATATTAATAATGATCACTTCTTTATGATTCCCATATCCATCTTCTTTAAATATAATATTATTGTATCCTTTTTAATTCTCATTAATGATAGAATTTCTAGGGCCTTTCTACTTAGAGAATCTTACACCTTGTTTGCATTCCCATTGTGGTAACGGATTGAGCAGTCATAGTCTTTGATCAGATCTACCTATCTTTATTGGCACATATTCAACTCTTTCTGTGTGAATATATATACTTTAGGCTTTTTTGGTATGTATATATTTCACACTTCTACCCAAAAAGTTAATGTCACCAAATTCTTAAGGTGAAAATTGTAGCAACCAACTCCATATCATGCGTTGGATTGTTCTTATTATGAAATTTAAATCACCTTGAAGCATAGGAAATGAATTTTTCATTTTTCATCAACAAAAAGCATATGCCCATCTTCGAAGAGTCATTGAATACTACAAATAGTTCTCCACTTGCGGGTTGTGTGAGCACGGGCGCAGTGAAAATCCTCCTTTTCAACTCCTCGAATCCATCTTCACATTGATCACTCCATGAAAACTTGACTCCCTCCATGTTAGCTTTGTTAGAGGGTTTTAAGATCATGAGAAAATTCTCAAAAAACGTCGATAATATATATCTAACCCAAGGAAACTATATATATTCATCACCGATGTTTCCCTTGACCATCCCTCAGTTGTATTTGTCTTGGAGGGATCCATAGATATTCCATTACTTGTGATTATATGACACAATAATGATAAATCCTTCAACCAGAACTCACACATTTTGTACTTTTCATATAGATTATCCTTTCTCAAGGTCTCTAGTATAGTGAATAGAATCTCCTCATGCTCCTACTTGGATGTGGAGTATATAAGAATATCTTTTATAAACACTACCAAATTTTTTGAGGTTATATCTAAATACTCTATTCATCATATGGATGAATATTTCTGGAGAATTAGTGAGTCTGGAAGGAATTAAGGTAAATTCATAGTGCCCATACCTTGTACGAAAAGCAGTCTTGGGGATATCCTCATTCTTCACCCTTACTTGGTAATATCCCAGCCAAAAATCCACCTTGGAGAAGTATTTTTCTCTACATAGATGATCAAACAATCAATAAATTTGGGGTAGAGGATACTTGTTCTTTATCGGGATTTCGTTGATGGCCTGATAATCAATGAAAAGGAACATTGACCCATCCATCTTCTTGACGAAGAGTACTAGTGCACCCCATAGTGAAGCTCTTGGGCATATATACCCTTTATCCAAAATATCCAGCAATTATTTTTTATCTCTTGATGCTCCACAATATCCATTCTATACAGATTCTTGGATTATTGAAAAGACCATGATATAATATCAATATAGAATTCCACATCTCTTCTAGGAGTAAGACTAGACAATTCCTTGGGAAACACTTCAGCGAATTCCCTCATAATAGGAATGTCTTCAAGGATAGTTTCTTTTGTAGACTCAATCATCTGAACAAGATATGTGTTCTCATAGGGTAGTAATATATACACTTGAGATGATGGTGATAAAGAAGATTCATCCCCCTCCTTGCACTTATATAGAATCAGGGGTCGATTCACTATAAGGAGAGTGATTTTCCTCTCATTGAAATTTATGTTGGCTCTATATTAAGAAAGCCAATCCATTCCATGAATTGAATAAAATTACACTTGAGGGAGTATGATAAGGTTATTCATGAAGTTCAAACGAGAAATTATTATAGGGGAGGAGTTATATTCATGGGATGCACGGATTTCCCCATTTTTAGTTCTTACTAACATCTCTACATCCCTGATTTTTGGTGGTTTTGTGATTGTTCTACTAAACATTCAGCATATAAAATAATGCGTAGAACTAGAATCAAAATGCACATTCTCTATTTATGAATGAATAACTAGTGTACCTATCATCACTTTGTTGTCAGGGTTTTCTTCGGCAGTAGTGATGGAAAAATCCCTCCCTTGCTCCCTTGGAGGTTGTTGGTTGCCTCTAGAAAACCTTGTCTTAGGGAACTGGTTTGAAAAAGTGCCACGGTTCTTTGCAGTTGAAGCAATGAGCAAGTCCTTGTGGGTCTAATGTAATATTTCTCCCTTCCATCACAACAACAAGTTTTTCATACCAACAATTAATGAATAGGTTTCCTTCTCTTCCACACCTGAAGCATTTCCCCTCCCCTTCAGGAAATTTCATGGGAGCTTCTTTCCGCACGTTTGTCAAGTGGGGTGCTATAATTTCTTAGCTCCGTTTGATTTATCCATCAAAATTAGATAATTGAAGTCCAATTTTCACTTATTATCTCCATAATACCTCTAAGATTCACCAATCCTCATTTCAACTTTGATGGCACATCAGATAATTTCCTCATAGATATCGAAGTCACAGATCACTAGGGCTTTCTGTAGGCTAGGTTTTAGCCTATAAAAGAAGTGGTAAACGTTGAATTTAGGGGTAACAATAATTCCAATGTAATATTATTCAAGACTTGTGATGTTTTCCTCATAAGAATTGATGGATTCGCCTTATTTTTTTCTTGAGGGAAAGAAAGTCCCTTTCCATCGTAAGTCAATGGGTGCATGGGAAATATTTATCAAAAAACATTTTCCATAAATCCTTCCATTACAATGACTCGATCTCTTCCTCAGGCTTCATATTTTTTATCAATGTAAACCATTGATCAGCTTCACCCTCCATATGATAATAATATATAAGAAACTTATCATGTTCATAAAATTTAAGGTTGTAGAATATCTTCTCAATAGATTTGATAAGTTGTTCAGCAATTGAGGTATCATATGATCAATTAAAAGTTGGTGGCCTTTGTCTAATTAAGCTCTCGATTGCAGCTTATTATTTCTTAAGGGTGGTTGTATGTTCCTCGTTACCCATGTTTTCATTCAAAAGATGAGTTAACTAAGATAGTATCATGAAAAAATTTGGGATTCTTGCTCCCATCAGATTGAGAATCTCATTAGAACAGTCATCACATTGATCTTCACATCCATTGTTAGCCTAAGTCCTCATATTATTGACCATTTCCTAGAATAAAAGGAATGTTATGGGTAACACCTAAAGGGGAACGCAAAGCCAAAAATGGATAACTTATAAATTATATTTTTTTAACTTATGAATTTATAGTCTTCAATCTATGTTATCCATGATCTACTTCCCAATATATATTCTTAAGGGATTTGTTTATTCCCTTATTAATGGTTCATACTAAGATTATGATTTTAACGAAGCATATTTTTTGGGGAGTGTCATAACCAAGATTGAAAATAGGCCTATTTTTGTGAACTGGTTCCCATTCGAGTCTATCTCAATGTAGTGTTATCAGGATTCACCCCTAGATACATTTGTGCCGGAGCCACCTCTACATGTTAATATCAAGATAGCGATGTATTTTATTGATGAACCACTTACTCTATACAAAACAAAGTTTATTGATGTTTTTATTATAATTAATCTTATACCTAAGTCATTCACTAGGGTTTTCTAATCCTAATTCCAAAAAAAAACTAAACATATCCTCTAATACCAACTATAACAACCCTACTCTTTATTATAGACATAAACATGATTTATTAAATAAACCTTCACTTAATACAACTCGGAGAATCGAGAGGTCTAGTGTCTCAGGAAATTAGGAACATTAAATAACTAAATAGAACATAAAATAGAACATATATATTGAAAAATTCTTTTACATGACCATAACATTCATTCATACTTAGAATTTCATGGGATGACCTGAGTACATGTGTAAGAAAAGGTTGAGCTATAAAGACCAATAAGTGAGTAAACAAGGCATCACATGAAAATATTGTACATTTTAGGCAATAGGCATATCAATGTGGAACAATAGAAACATTAACATAAAGGAATGATATAGAATTATTATCATAACATATAAATGTGGCAACAACATTTAACATGATATTAGCATGAACCAAGGCTCATTGCACATAGAGCACGAGTAAACCCTCGTTGTACTTGAATTAGAATGAGTAAACCCTCATTTCACTTCAATTAGTATGATTATAACCTAATTTCACTTTAACTGGAATGAGTAAACCCTAATTTCACTTGAAGTATCATGATACTAATATTTAGCCAATTCATTGGAGTGCTATTAGGGCACACCCTTTATAAACATTTCATTTTATTCATAAGTGTTCCACATGGATCAAATAACACAGAATCACTCAGAATCATAAGTTATTTCCTGATAAAGGAATATGGAATACATAAATGTACGTACCACTCAAAATGTATATGTTCATAAAGTTGAATACCCCTTATAGAGAAATAGGTATTGTATTCACTACACAATGATTTTGGATTGGAAAATGGAATTGCAATTTTGGTAGCATAACGGCGTGAAATAAAAATTCATAAAAATGGTTGATGAAAATGAAATGGGTATAAAATAATATGTACATGAAATGGATAGTAAGGGGTTCATATAGATACATTTTCTAGCACATGTAATTAGGAAATACAACATGTAACATAATTAAGAAACTTTAACAAAGAGAAGAAAGTGGATAACTCTTACGAAATTTCTACATGGAAACATGTGTACATGGGAAGTATTAATGAGAGAGAAAGAGGTATCTCATTATTCAATAATAAGGATTTCATTATCTTAGAGGTGATAAATCATACATTAATATTTTTAACTGAAAATAAATGGGTATATCAATATAAAGAAACTTAGATAAAACTGAGAAACGAAGAAATCAATTGGAAGTGTGATCCCAAAGGCTTGAGAGAGGACTGAGAGTGGATTATAGGGAGCTTAGGGTGCCTTTGGAATATTCTAGAGAGATGAGGGTAGAGTTTGGTTGAGATCCAATGGTTTTTAGTGAAGATTAATTGGATATTGAGTGTGTTTATATAGGAATGGAGAGGGAGTTCTTTATTATTTAGGTTTTGGAAACTACACATTATACTAATCAAAACCACAAACCATACAATGGTTTTTTCCCTTGGTTCTTGAAAACATGGAGAGGAAAACAATATTTTATAAGGCCAATGTCCAAACATAATAAAACATTAGGCTTTCTTATGTGGCGGTTACTTACACTCTAAAGGAAATAACTTAAAATGATAAAATAGTTTATATGTCTTGCAGGGTTCAATAAGGCATTGTAAAATTAATCAAAAAAATCTAAAATCACATTATTTTAATGGTAAAACATATATTTTCCTAGTAACCTTTTTATAATATTTTATTACATCAATATTGGGTCATTATGACGTTATAAAACAAATTATGTATTTAAACTGTATTTTATTTTTACCTAAACATTCGATTGTCTCTAAAAATTACAAAAAATAACTATTAGATAATTTTGAAGTCTTGAATTATAAAATATAGTTATTTTATATAAATAATTATCTTAATATTTGAATTTTTACTTTTAATATAAAAAACATCATTTATCGAAAATTCTTGGGATTTGACAAAAATAGCTTTCAAACCTTATTAAAAACTGCAATTATATTCATAAAAATTATATGATCATTAATATTTAATAAAAAGTAATTTTGTATTTTTTTTATTAAATTTTAATTTAATTCAAAAATCCATATAATCATCAAGATATATATTTTAATTAAATATTATCTAAAAAAAATATTTATGATTTAAAAACCATTTACAAAGTAGTAATAATAAAATGAATGTATATTATTTTTTTATACAAAAAATATCACATAATAATAGTTCTAGGGACTTTTTACATAACCAATTATAACACCCCCATAAGACCTAATGGTATGGTGTACGATGATGAGAAACTCTTGGGATGAATCAGATAACATCGATCAGGTGGTAATCACTATTAACTTCCACTTCTCAGTTAGGCAGTTCCCTTCAAGATTAACGTGTTGAAGCTCATCTTGGGATTGGTCCAGAGTGAAGCCTAGTGACATTACCTTCTTTACAATCTTCAAATAATAGGCTTCGTATGGAGAAATTCTACTAGATGAGTTCATCACTTCCTTTGTATGAGTAAATTGGATTTGGTAAATCCCTATATTTATACGAATCATGTGATCACTATTCAATGACTATATTTGCAACAGTAAGGATTCTCAATGGTATTTTAAAATCCAAAAACATAAAACTAAGGATGTTTATATCTTCTATATAACTATTTTACATAATAAATTATTTAATTTGATCAAGATAAATTTTCATTAATGAAATTTTATGTCATTACAAATATGGCTTCAATATAGCCACAATAAATTATAGATAAAATCTCTAGTCAAACCCCTTAAACTTGACCTATATAAAAAAATTCTAAAAAATGTACACTTTCATTCTTGTAAAAGAACCTGATCATAATTACATATATTTAAGGGAATACAAATATCGTTCATGCATGAACACTATTTTCTAAACCTGAATCGTAGTTCCATTTCTCTATCAAACCCATAAACTAAGAAAAACTATTATCAATTTCTATAACTAGTGACACACCCTTGATCTAACTACCTATCATATAAAACCTCATCCAAAACAAAATTTTATTTTGTACCAATATTTCACCAAGTAATTTCTTGAATTTGAACAAATTTATCGATTCTCATCAAAATTACAAATCCATTATCTACTATTTCATCTTAGAGAAACCTAATATGTTATTTATATGGACATGTCTTGATGATTGACAACATTAAATCCACTATAATATTAATCTTGATTTCATTTCACTATGACACATTCTGATTTTCATAGTATATGATTCATCCATCTCTAAAATTTATAGATAGAAGAGACGGAGTATGTATATCCTTGAATGTAATTTTAAAAATTAATTCATTATCCACTATGGGATTATATGAAAATGAATTTTGATAACCACTAAAATTACTACAAATAATTAGGCCAAAACATAAATGAATAATGTTGTACTACAAATAGTATGGATCATCCATATCTACTCCTACTGCATCAATCCAAATGGGTATCATTAAAACAACACATTTGTTTCTCTTTATAAGACACAATCCCATAGAGGAAATTTCAATATATGATTATTTTATTGAGAATACATCATAAAGTATTCTAATCAAAAAACTCAATATTTTTAAAATCCAACTACCTTCCATAGGGACACAATGACCCTCACCCAAAATCCTGAAGTGCTATACCAAAAATATCGATATTGAAACCAAATTAATTACTGATCTAGGCACATGACTACATTCATATTTAGTCTCGAAGGCTATATGATTTTAAAACACCATATAAATAAGTCAGATGACATATTTCTTTTTCAATATACTCTTTCCATAAATACTCTAGTGAAGCTCAATAGTTTCACGCCCATGTGAAAACCAATCATAATGTCTAAACTGAAGATACAACAATCCATGATTCATCAAGACTAAGTCCATTCACTACATCCACAAGCCATTCCTCTAATTAATGTTTGTTTCATTATCAAAAATCATTCTCAACACTTAAAAATTAGATCATCCCACCCTAATGAATCATTCACACAACCATTCATAATCAGGGAGTTTGATGAAATGAATTGTCTAATAATGTCCTAGATTCCAAAAATTATGATATATGGGGTCATGAACTACCATCACATTATAGCACAAACCTGTAGTTCCAGTTCATGATGTCTGAAATATTTTTACAATAAAAACATGTCTCGATAGTGAAGTCAAAACAAAGAACCCACCTACCCTTCCTAGAACTGATATAGCTCATAACCACCCTTCATGTCCAATCTTTAATATCATTAAAACTGATAGACATATGACAGATACATCCCCTCAAAAACTAACTTTATGACTTAAATAAATCATAATAAAAATTTATCCCAAGAAAACCAACGCCATCATCTATGCCTCAACCACATACATAGTAAAACCATAAATGTACCAGTAATTAATAGTAAATCATCTACATAAGTATCTCATACATAAAAGAACGGATAAAAACTATTTGAATCCTCCCATGGATTTCCATTGAAGGTTATTAAGAACTAATTTCCAAATATGGATTCCTGCAATGAAGTTCACCAGCTAGTCTATACTTCTTATCTCACATAGTACTCAAGACATGAAAATGACAGTAACCACCATTCCAAAGTTACATGATACCTAACGTACCAAACACCCACTATATGGTCATGTATATAAATTTGATACTATTCTAACACTTTATCAAGTCTGTTAAAACCCCCAAAGGTCATATGAGGTGAAGAAACAGTAAATAAGATCTTATAAGATGGAATATCTCTCCATCTATAACTTATACCCACTTCAATGATCATTTTATGCACACTATATCATATATTATTTCATTCTTCCATTAGAAGGATTGTTGTACACATCACATGAATATCACATAACTTGAGAGCTCTCACCACCATAACAAACCAAGAACAGTGTTAACAACAAACACCCACTTTGTCAATATCATATATATATAAAGAGACTAAAATTTTCACTTCTCTCTTTTTATTTAATAGTAATTTCTCTATCATGGGATCAATTAAATGATATGTGAAGCACAAGTTATAGAAGAAAGTTATTTATATGTTTTACATCAAATTTAATTTAGTTGACATGACATGGATATTAAGGTAAATTATGAAATAGTTTAATTTTAATAGATTGATTTACCATGAAAATTTCAAATATTAGACATAGGTAAATAAAATTTCATTTTCACATTATACAGAAAAACACACATTAAGTTACAATCAGAATTGTTTTTAGATGAATCCTCTAAAAATCAAACCATTTGGTCACATAATATGTTATTTGTGATTTTATTAGATCATTAAAGTGAATACTTTCCATGTACATATATAGGGAAATGATATATAAATGGTTATGGACACATTAAATAACTGAAAAATGTCACAGTCCCAGTATATAGATAATATAGCATAAAAAATAACATAATTGAATTGTGAGTCCTACACGTATGATATAATGAAAAAAAATCCACCCTAATTCCTTGTATTACAAGAAATAAAAACCTATTAAATAATAACATCACAATCATGTGAATCAATTGAGGTGAAATATGATCAAAAATAAAATCAAAAAACATAAACCAGAATCCCATCCCTAGAAACATAGACATACCTCAAGGATGGGGTGGTTAGTCCTAAAAAAATTATACTTCCTATTTTAATACATTTTTATGATCATTTGTACCTTTAAAAAATAGTTATAAAATGTAAAAAATGATGATACTACATTGTAATTATCAAACCTAGATTCCACTGAACTTGTGCTCGAAGTCAATTTTCCATATTATCTCAGGATCTCCTCCATTTATTCTAGAGGCTATTAGAAAATAGTTCTTGTATAAGGTACTATATTATTGATACTATACCTAAATTTATCGGGCCACTATAGTTGTTTATAACTATAATGATGTAGTATCATCTTAGGTACCCTTTGTTATGGCAGCCCAAGTATGGTATGAGTATAACTCAGTATGACCCCAAAAATTCCATCCCTAAAATAAAAAATCTATATTTAAGTTTATGAAAATTCTATATAATTAAACATTTATATATTTTAAAATTTTCAATTTTTTACAATTCATAATTTAAAAAACTATATAAATTGATTTTTAAATAATCTCTAATTCTTTGGATCTGCAAAGACACCCAACATCTGTACAATACTAAGGTAACAAAAATATTAATAATATGAGGGAATATAGATGTCTCAATAGGGAATATCATATGAATAAATAATATAAGAAATCCAAGGCTTGTAACCCTTAGCATGTAATTGATCAATTATAATATGTTGAACTCAAGAAATTGTTATTGACATTTAGGAACATGGGTTGATTTGATGCCATAGATCTCACCCAAGGAATCCCACATCGGAATATCCATCCAAATATGGGGATCTCATCCCACAACATTCAACAAGTGTACCATATTAGAATCCATAATATTCATTTATTCTAACCGACTTGTAAAAACTTTCCTAAAACTAACGGGGAGCCTCCCTAAGTAATTCATGGTAAAAATTCTAATTATAAAAAAATTTATTTCTCAAGGATTTCCATATTATGTTCCCTTAATTAATTCGAGTGTTTCATCATATATCACTATTTCTCTTAATCCCATACAATAATCTAGGAATCTCTCAAGACATTCTAGACCAATAAATAACATCTGGATTCCATAGAATTTATCCAATAAACTACTATAAAATCACTAAAAAGTAATTATTTAAAACCCAATTTATAACCTATTTATTTTATAGCATTCCCATTTATGAAATTTCAGTCATTTGGTATCTATGTCGCACTGTTACAATTTTACATTTCCATAATTTTAATTTATATTCATGATTGTAATGGTTTTGTTCATGGAAATCTTTGTGATATATATTGATTAAGAAAACATAAAATTATAATTTTGACATTCATTTAGTGAAACTATGTGAAGATTGAATACTGATCCAAGGCTGTCAATGATTGTGATTTTTTAATTTATAATCACCGATCTAAAACATGTTTTCCTCTTTAATAATGAAAACAATTATTAACCAAATTAGAATAAAAAATCAATGAATTATTTATTCTCACATTTCAATTATTAAATATATAGTATTTCATTAGGCCAAATTAAGGATAAAATAGAAGGATATAATTACATTTGATGTTACACATGAAAAATATCTATAAAAAATTTAAAAAGGAATTTAATATTGGGAAATATTATAAATAGAAGAATATAAATAATTTATTATCCCATCACTAATTTTTTTGTTTTAACTTCATTAATGATGAAAATAATAAAAAAAATAGTATGTGTAAATTATAGGGACTAACAACCTCATTTGATGCCTCTTTTATTTAATTCCTAACCTTGAAATATACTCCTCAATCGCATTTATTAATAATTTCCAATTATCAAAAAACATGTGTTTGTAACTCGCATTCACATAACCAAAATAACTATTTATATAAAATTTATAATTAATTGAAAAAAATATAAAAAAATCAGTAACTTGATTCATGTAGGAATAAGTGGAAAAAATACTCACTAGTTCTTCTAGTCACACCAAAATTAGGACTAACAATTTTCTAGATGTCAATAAAATTCTCCTAACACTAACCCAGACTGAGACTCTTTCAACATGAACTAATCACATAATTCCAGATAATAAATTATACTCAAAACCCATGAAAAATACATATTATAATTCCACTATAAAAAATTTCAATAAAATGAAGATGATTCCTTGGGACATTGTCATACAAGAAGGCAGGGAAGCCCCATCATCTCAGGATGATTCCACAGTGATTTAATAGAATATTCACTGAAATAACTAACGAGAACAAAAAAGTAAAAATGGAGAAGTACATGAAAAAAGTTTATTTTTGATATATTTTAACACCCTGAGATTTTTTGAAATATATTTTTTCAATTAATTTAATCTATCTGATATTTTTTATTTCATACAACACTGCATATAGATTTTGTAATATTAAAGCACTATGTTTGGATTTAATTATACACAAAGAAAATTTATTCTTCTTTCACATGAAAAAACTAGATTAACATATTATACATGACAAAAAATATTAGGCTTGAGTTACCAATAATTCTATGTTCCTTTGATTTCTTGTGTTTCATGCGAGACCAAGTTTTACCCAACTACAATATACTTCTAATTTTGTTATTAGAATATTGTTAGAGTTACCACCAATCCATTGGAATAAATTTATGAATAATACAAAATAAATATTGAAAATATTATCTACACATTTATATTAAATTTTTCCTTTGATTAAAATTAGTTAGAAGTGAATGTAATGACTATTTCAAAATAACTAAATTCTTTTTCTAATAAAACTATACCTTTATGTACGAACACCATTTTATCTCAATAAATTATAATAATAACTTTTGATGAATGTTTTCAATAATATATATATTTTATACCCAATAATGTTTTTATAGTCATCCAATATATTTTATAAGCATAAGATAAAAATAAATTCAATTTTATGAATAAAAAAGTTGAATTTTTCTGAAAAAGGTAATTTTACAACATTTTAATGATGAAATAATTTTAATTTTAGTTTTTAAAAATAATTTTTATTAAGAAAAATTCATTTTGTAAATAGGATTTTAGAACTTCACATTTTGGGAATTTTTTGTCATTTTCAGAGAAGTTTCATATTTTGATGATAGTGAAAAAATACAGAATTTTAATTTAAAACAACTTTTTTCATCTAAATTATTTATACAGTAAAATTGTATTTATAAATTATATTTAAAATATATTTAGATAAATTATTCATTAATTAATCCAATTGATTTCATGAGAACCAATTTCACATTGAAATTGGATATAAAACCATTTTAAATTTTTGGACTTGATCACTTTAAAATATCGTCATCTAATTTCGTTTGTGTGATTAATTTCAAATTATTTTGTTGCACTTATATGATTATAATTTGAAAAAATTTAATTCCACATTTCAAATCATAATAATATTTTATTTATAATAATATCTAATTAATGTTTTACCATCAATATTAATGAATGTAATTAAATATAATTTCATCAATTAAGGTAAAAAAGATAACTTTGTAGTGAGAAATTAATTTAATAGGAAAAATAAACTATTAAAATGTAAAAAAACATTTTATGGATATATTTAGACTATATAATATCATGGAACTAAAATTGACATTTATTGGATATTTTATATAAGGTAGACCTCTCAATAGTGTTTACCTTTTTTATATTTACAAGAATGTCACTCCTCGTCCTCTATAAAAAGCCACTCATACCCTCACTTTCTCACACATCTCATGTAAATTTTAATCATCCAACAACTACGAAAATATGATTTTAAATTCCCTAATCTCATCTTAAAAGCATATGTTTGAGTAGAAAGCCCCCCAAGTAATCCATTTTGTTCAAGCCAAAAAGAATTACCCGAAAAAAGATATAGCGTTCTTCAACAAGAATTTCGATTTCATTTATTTCTCATCTAATTAAATTCTTATTATTAAATTACTATATAATTAAATCAGTATCCTCAATAAATACATTTTTTTTCTAAGGGTTTTACCTACACCTACACACACTTCCATCAAATGTGTGACTAAATTACTATTTGTGTGTACGGAGAACTGCCACCTCATGATACAACGTCGTTCATTTTTTGTTTAACACCTATAATGGATGGTGATTATGATGGAAATAATTCTTTTATATAATATATCTCATATTTATTATTTCATTATTCTTTTAAAATTGTTATATAAAATATACCTTCTTCTATTCCATTTTGTTTAAATATGATAACTTTATATGTGGAAATATGTACTACATCTCATCAAAGTGATGTGATTAATTTATCCTTTTCCTGTAATTTTTTGAGTAAGGTTTTATTGAATTTACATGATTTGTATGACATAATAATTATATATTAATGATAATATATATATACATATTTTTTATTTAATTGTTTTCTTCCAAAATGATAAGAAAATGAATATACAAAATATTAATGATATTGAAATCATTTTTAAATTGTGGAAATAATTAAATAATTATCTATGTAATATTATTAGGAATAAAATGTCAAAACATATATTAAAAACAAACCATATATTACCAAAAAAGTAACATTAATAAGGATTTGTAAATAAGTTTATAATATAAATTCATAAGTATATAACATATGGTATGTTATATAACAATATGATTATTTGGTAGATTTATAATAAACTTATGTTTATTATAAATCAGGTTTGAACATGTATGAATAAATTCTAGATATAATGTATGGGAATTTCATGTCATTTTATATTTTTATGAGATATATGCCATATTCATCACTTGCTTCATTTTTTGGTGTATATAAATCTCTATTTAAATTTATATCATTAATTTGTTTTATTTAATGATATAAAAATATTTAATTGATGTTATTCTTTCTTGTTTATAATTATTCAAAAGTTACTCATGTATTAAGGGTTTTCTCATCTAACTTTTATTTTTTGGAGATATATGTTATATTATGAACATTCACTCTTTTGTGTGGTGTGTATACTACCCTGTAAAATTTTATTTCATGAATTAATTTTTATTCATGATATTCATAGTATCATTTGATTTTATTCTTTCAAGGGCCTTAGGATTCAAAATTTACTCATATGGTAAGGGTTTTCTAGTATCACTTTTATTTTTCTATGATTAATTTATTATTAAACACTCATTTATTTTATGTTGTATATATACTACCCATAAATTTATTCTATGAATATTTTAATTATATTTATGGGTATTTACATATCACTATTATTATCTTACTTTCATGGGGTTTATGGTTCAAAAGTAACCAAATCGATAAACTAATTTTGTCTTAATTTTCTTTCTTCATGATACATGAAATGTTTTGAATCTATGATTTTTTATGTGTTTTATATACAAGACATTGACATGATATATCATTAATATACTCATTTTCATGATTTTTTAAGTTTCATTTAATTTTATTATTTCATTCTGATTATGATTTAATGTTATCGAAGTGGTAACAAATTATTCATTCAATCTCATCAATTTTATGGATTGTTTATGATTATCTAAATTTATTCATATATTATGATATTTATCTCAATAACACTTATTAATTTTATTATCCTATATTTATTCATGATATATTCATAAAATAGACATTTTTTCAACACTTTAGTATATATGATAATTTAAAAAAAATAATAAAATATTAAATTTTTTTCTATTTGGTAAAAAATAATTTTTATTTAAAAACCATGTATTTTAAAAATGTTTTAAAATTATTTTAAATGATATATTAATACAATTATTTTGGAAAAATATTTTAATAAAAGAGTTTTATGTTATAATGTCATTAAAATGGTATTCATGTCATCCTTTATAAGTTTCTAACATTATTTTCAAAGTAAATGATTTTCAAAAGGTTTTATGTTTTAAAAAGTGTTTTTCAAAGAAAAAAGAATATTTTCCTCAAGAAATGATTAAATTATATTTAAAATAGTAATTTATATATTTTGAATTTTTTTTCATGGAAATGGATTTTGAAAATGATTTTTTTTTAAAAAATTATTGTCAATGAAAGGTTATTTTCAATAAGAAATTATTCATGTGATATATGAAAATTCTTTCCCATTTAAGTTAAAATACTTGGATACAATTTATTCATTAATAGGTATATTATCCAAGCACACAATTATTATTATTTCTTTGAATTCAATATTTCAAGACGAATTGTTTTTCGAAACCTATTTTTTATCTATAGGTTATACCGTGATAAAATCGTTATGAAACCCGGTCCCTTTCATTGGGTATTATTTAATGAAATTATTATGAAACATGTATATTTTTCACAAGTTATGATATGATATATTTTTAAGAATAAACATTTATTTTAAAGGGTTATAATATGATGTCTATGAAACAAATATTTTTTATGTTTCATGATACTGGGAATGTTTTTGTTATCTTGTGGAACATGCATGTATGATTTCATTATGTTATATATACGACCTATATCTCCATCTAATAGATTGAGTAATGATAATTATTTTACGAGATCAAAGGGTACATTGGAGGGTATACCAAGCCTAAATTAAGAGAGTATAAGAGAGGATATCCCAATACCAAAACAAGAGGGTACATGGGAGGGAATCCCATGCCCAAAAAGTGTGTACATTGGAAGGAATCCCAAGCCCAAAATCATATGATAAATGGGAGAGAATCCCAAGCCCAAAAAAGACTGTATATAGTAGTTACACCCATTTTAGAATCAAGTGTATTTAAGGGAGGGTGTCTCAAGCCTCAAAACAAGAGGGTACATGAGAGGGTATCCCATTCTAGAAGAAAGTACATGTCTGATCAACCAAAGACTACCATGTTAATAATGTCTTGGTTGAAAGCCTTGACATAGGATTTATATGCTTATGTGTATTTGAAAAATTATATTCCTTACTCTTATTTTATTATAACCTAGATTATTACCATGTTTGTTCTAGGACTCATTATTATGATCATTGAAATATAGGGTATGATCGTCAAATTATATGATCATGTTCTTATACCATTTTCCTCATGTTATGGTTAAATATCTCCCTTTTTACCCTTAATGAGTATACGAGGTTACCAATTTCTTATGTTTCCTTTTCTCATGTCATGAATTATTTTATTATTCAGGTGTACTAAAGGGAGATATCATCAATAGATATTTTTAAGATTATTCACCATGTTAGAATATTATTGTTTCTTGTTTCCAAGGAAACTAATCTATTATGGTTATCAAGCATTTACGTTTGCAATGTTATTAATGTTTATTTAAAATGATGTAATATCCCGATATGTTAATCCTTGGTCACTATAGTTGGCATTAGATAAATGGTTAGTAAATATTTTTAATATAGGATGATAAAACATTAGGGAGACCCTTATGTATATTTCTAAGTATATTTAAATAGATTTATGTTAGGATAAACCATATGTGTAATAGATTTAAAAGTAGGTGTCATGATTGAGGAATTCTATTAGTAATGTTTCAAAAATATGTGGTTTCATATAGTGATAATCTTTTCCCACAATATACATTATAGTGTCATATAATAACAGGAGATAGAATGAACTATTTTTACAATAAATGATTCAGATGTGGAAAATATGGGCATTAGCCAAATAGATTTCTTAAGTGGAAACCTCATGATTAGAATATGGAAAATGGTATTAGTGTTTGTTATACTAATGATGATATATATAACACAAATGAAATGTGAAATATATGCCCTATTTTAATAGTATTATTTCTAATTAGGATTAAATTGAGTAGGCATGATCAATATTACATATTATAGGAAATGGTATTAAGTAATAAGATGATGAAGCCTGAGAAATGGTTTAATAATGATGTTTTATTATTGAAGTGTATATTTCATTGAATTCAAGGATTTTTTTATACAAATCATGAAATCTATAAGTATTTTTAGTATATGTTTTCATTAAGTATTTAAAAAGATATGTTTAATGGTTATGAAGACATAGAAAAGTGATTTAATTGATATGTGAAATTTTTATATGGGAAGGTAACCATTAATATATTTATTAGATTGAGATAATTTAGTCTTTATAGTGATATATATGATATGAATAAGTAGATTGGATGGTATTTATTACCTCATAATTGATAAATCATTTCTTTTTATAAAGTGTTTGATTCTATCATGCATGGAGTTTACATATTTTTTGGATTTTAAGAATATATCAAATAATCTTTTTAATAAGGAAACATGCATGTTTTCAATAATTATTTTCCAAAATGACCATATTTTATGAGATTTCATGGTTAAGGTATTCACATGTTTGTTATGTGATAAATATGGTCTACTTTGTGATATATGGGGGATCAATGATAAAATGCCTTTCTCTTGAAATTTAGTATCCTTATTAAAAATGTTTTTTAAATTCAACTTTAAGAAGGGAAATATAGTTAACAATTTATGAAATGCTTTATGTAAATATTTGGATGAGTTTTTAGAGATCAGTGTATTATATCACTATATGAGGATTTATACATATTATATAACTTTTTCTATCCTTTTTGTTGTGATTAAGATAGATGGAATGAAGTATCATTCAATTTAGTGACCTTGTGATCTTCTCTTTATTTATTATTTTTTTTAAAGGTTGTGTCCGAAGGCTCAATTTATTATTAAATCAAAGAAAATACATCTTTAATAGGGTATAGGAAGACCCATTACATAGCCCGAAGGCCCAGTGGGTATTTAGCCCATTATATAGCCTGTAGGCCCAAATGTTTTTCCGAAGACCCATTCTATGAATTGTAATACTACAGTACTGCACAGTACCCACCACTGCTATAGTGCACCTACTGCCACTACAGTACCATCATTGCTACAATATCTATACTTCTACAGTTCTGTTATAGTACCACTACAGTCTGCTACAGTCCTGCGCCCAATGGGTTTTTTACACCCATTTTTCATGTAGAATTACGGGGTGCTTACCACTAAGCCAAACCCCAACTACATCTTCTCTTTATATGGGAATAAAAAATTCACAATAATTTAATAGAATATGAGATAAAGTGAAAATTAACCAAGGAATAAAAAAGGGTGAGGTTATCTTAATTTTTTGTATATATGTCTTCTCATGAAACATCTTAAACTTCATGAAAAAGGCTCTTGAAATAAAATTCTTTCATGTTATCATCATTTTTATAATTTGAATGTCATTTTTCAAGGATCTTTGTGTTATGACTTTGTGATCATTAAAATTATCCTACACATGTTCTCTATCACTCTCTATGAGAACAAGATAGTTATATTTCTCTTTCATGTTCATGTTTTCACATTCCACTTATTTTATCTTATATGGAAAACAAGTTATGAGTTTCTTTGGGTAAACATTATGTTTCTAACATTACCTTTTTAAATAATGTTTGAGTATTAATTTTTATTGTGTGGATTTCTATGAATGGAACTTTCATTTTTTTCCATTGACAACCCATATAACTTTTAAGGGTGAAATTCAATTTATGTAGTGTAGAATGTAAAATCCCATGATTTTTTAAAATATTTCTTTTAGAATTCATTTAAACTTTTTGATATTTTCATTTCACACCATAGTGAATATAGATTTTTTATATGTAATACCTATGTTTGGATGTTAATAATAAGACTAAATAATGTGTGAAAATATTATTTACACATGTATATAAATATTTTCCTTTGGTTATTAATTAGTTATAAATTAATGTAAGAACTATTTGAAAAAAAAATTAAATTCTGTTTCTAAGAAAACTATCCCTCTATGTACAGACAACATTTTATTTCAATAAATTAAAACAACCACTTTTTTAAAGTTTTTAATAACATTTATATATTATATATTCATTGAAATTATTTTTACACTCATCCAATAGATTAGATAAGAATATGATAAGAATAAATCTAATTTTCCGAAAAAATGATGTATATTTCAAAGTGGTGGTTTTATTACCTTTTAATGGAGAGCGAATTTTAATTTTACTTTTGGACACATTAATTATTTTTAAATGAAAGAAAGAAAAGTAGTTTTTAAAAAATGAATACTGTGATTTAATTTGGGAAAATATTTACAATTTTTAAAAGAATTTTAGTATATTTATGAATAGTGAAAAAATAATGAATTTTAATTAGAAACTGCCTTGTCATCTAATTTATTTATATAGTTAAATTATAATTAATTTTATTTTAGAATTTTATTTATCCAAGTAATATGTAAATTAATAAAAATTTTCACATTCGAACCAGTTTCACTTTGAAATTGGATATAAAAACAGTTTATACTTTAAGACTTTTCACTTTAAAAACTCGTCGTCTTATCCTACCAAAGTGATTAATTTTAAATTAATTTCTTCCAATTATTTGATTAGAATTTATTAAAATGAATTAAATATTTTTAATCATTATAATATATAATATAAAATAATGTAAATGTATTTTTTTACCAAATATATTAGTGAATGTAATTAAAATTAATTATAAAAATTAAGGTAAAAATAAGAATACTTTGTAGTTAAAATTAAATTTAGGGGAATTAATAACCTTGAAACATGTAAAAAATCATTTTAATAGATACATTTTGACCAATTTTAATCTTATATATAAAATTATAAATTATTAGTGACACGGGATGTTGGGGGTCCTCTCAATATTGTTTACATTTTTATTATTATAGTAATATCACCCCACCACTATAAATAGGAACACACCCCCCTCACTTCCTCAAACCAATAAAGACATATTGGATCATCAAAAACTGCCTAAATAAGAAACCAAATTACCTGAAATAAACACATAGGTTTCACATCGGGCATAAATCCAATGATAAAATCCCTTGTTGCAAATCAGGAAAAGTTACCCAAAAAATAGATAACATTCTTTTTTGCACATTTCTATTTCCTTCTTTATCCACCCATTAATATATAATTATTCCATTAGTATATAAGAATATTTTCATCCTCAATCTATAATTTTTTTATTGTATGGTTTTAACATAAACCTACACAAAATTCCATCAAATGGGTAATGAACATACTCTTCGTTTGTACGTCGAACTACTGCCTCGTGAAATGATATCATTCATTTTTTCCATTACCACCTCTCAAGGTTGGTAATTTTGGTTGTAATAATGTTTTTATATTAAATATTTTATATTTATGATTTCTTTAATCTTATGTAATTATTATATAGAACATAACTTAATGATTTCCATTTTTTGTAAATATTATAACATAATTTCTGGACGTGTGGAAAAGTGCCTCCTTAAAGTGATGTCATTCATTCCCACGTTGAATGGAATGTATTAAAAAAAGATTTAGTAAATTTATATGATATTTATATGATAGAAATTATATTTTGATTATAATATATATATATATATATATATATATCATTTCCGTTTTTTCATTGAAAATGACAAAAAAACAGAAACAATGTCCATATGTACGTACGACCTACCATCTCCATGAACACTATATTCCATTTCACATTTCAATATTTTATACATTATAAAAATATTATAGAGTAAATATATATGGTAGTTATATAATGTTTTAAATTCTAGAAAAAAATTATATCATGATATAAGTAAGAGGATCAAGAATAACAATCCAAAACATATACGAAAACCAAGAGGATATTACCGGAAATGTAACATTAATAAGGAATTATTTAAAAAAGGAAAAATAAATTAATTATTAAATAATATATGGTATGATATATAATAATATGTTTCTTTATTAAATGGGTATGAAACATGTATTTATTATAAAATATTTTAGAACATGTATTAATAGTGTCATGTTTTAGGATAATGGAATTTCATCTCACTTTTTATTTACATGAGATACATTCCATGTTCATGACTTTCTTCATTTGTGTGGGGTATAAACTTCCCGGTTACATGTTATACCATTAATTTATTTTATTTCATGATGTTAAATTATTTAATTTTTGTTATTATTTCATGGGGATCAAGAGTCAAATGTTATTAATGTACTAAGGGTTTTCTCGCCTAAATTTTATTTTTGTGTGATATATGATATATTCACCACATAATATTTTTTTGTGGTGTCTATAATTACCTATAAAATATTTTACCAGGAATTAATTTTACATAATGATATTCCAATATTAAATTTATATTTTTATTTAAATGGCGTCGTGATTCAAAAGTTCCTCATGTAGTAATAGTCTTCATGTATAACTTTTATTTCATTGCGAGTTATGCCTTTTTAACCTCTACTTTATTTTTATTAGTGTATATAATACCCATTAATGTATTATAATATTTTAATAATAAAATTTATGGCTATTTTAATTTCCATTTTTATGATCTTTCTTTCACGGTGTTTTTATTTCGATGTCATGAAATCGGTGAGATAATTTTGTCATAATTTCTTTTCTTTGTGATAAATGTCATGTTATGCATCTATAGTTTTATATGAGGTCTATATAATACCATTTTTCATGTTACATCACGAATATAATTATTTTCATAATTTATTATAATTAATTTAATGTTATATTTTCATGGTAATTATGATTCATTGTGTAACGCCCCGACCCCAGCTACCCAGAGTCGGTGCATTACTTCGTAACATTGGCATGATCACAAGAAAGATCAAATCTCGAAAGACCGATTGGTTTATTACCCTTGGAAACACTAGATATATTCATAAGTTTTACATTACATCATAAAATGAAAAACTACTACAACAACGTAATGTTTCCACAATCCACACTATTAACCCCTCATAAAATCCCTACAGGTCATTCATAACTTACTTCTTCACATCCTGGGAAAAATAAAACATAGAAAAGGGGTGAGCTCAAATGCCCAGTAAGGATAACAATATAGCGGAAACTTTCATAAATAAGAATAAACATTTAAGGCAATGTATAACTAAAACAAAAGCCTTTTAAATATGAACTTTCAACATGGTATGGCATAAATAAAATGAAATAATGCCATTTACTTATTCACATGGATATTCTACTAATCGAATAATCACATGCAAAAATCAATAACCACTTTCATAATGTTGGAATGCATAATGCTAAACTTTAATTACATTTCAAGGCCTCGTCCCAAGACCTTGGGGCTAACTGTAACCGGAACCCAACCCGGAGTGCCTCTAATAACCGGACACCAACCCGGAGTGCCTCTAATAACCGGAAACCAACCCGGAGTGCCTCTAAAAACCGAACACCAACCCGGAGTGCCTCTAATAACCGGACACCAACCCGAAGGGCTTACTTTTACCAGTCCCTAACCTGGAGGGCTTACTTTTACCAGTCCCCAACCTGGAGGGCTTACTTTTACCAGTCCCCAACCTGGAGGGCTTACTTTAACCAATCCCCGACCTGGAACATACTTGTCCAACACATTCATATGAAGTAAATATTGAAATATAACATAAACATTCTTATTGGAACTAGCATACGAAATGTCAATACTTTCACCATAAACTATGAATGTTATAAAAATAGCACATCCACAGTCAAAAATATCACAAAACCTTCAAAACAATATAGAAGTTTTGTATCATAATAAATCAACTTCAAATAATCTTAAAACCCATCAAAGGATGTTGACATAGATGAAAACAAAATTCTTTTTAAAGAAATATCTCCTTTTATTTTGAAATAATTTAAGATCCATATAAAATCAAACATTTTCTTTGAAAATAATCTTATAAGTTTGTAAGGAAAGCTTTGAAGATTTTATAACGGCGTAAAATAACCGCACCCACCGTATAAGTTAAAAAAACATTCTTACCTCAATTTTGTCGAAAAGGTTAAAAAGGACCTTGTTTTGAAAACGACGGAAAGATTCCTTTATAAACCTCTTATAAAAAGTCAAACAAGGGTATAAATGACTTTAACCCATATTCTTGTAAATAGTAAAAATGTTTTGAAATACATTTTTAAGAAACATGGATGTGGATGATAAAGATATCCCAGTAGATTATTACGTATAAACAACCTCGGATAATGAAGAGATTGTGAAATAACCCTTACCTTGTACTTTTCCTTGGTTGGGGTAGGTTAACCTCCTGTATAATGGTGAAATAGTTGTTATTAAATTATACAAGAATCATATATAATAATATGATATCATATATGATCTTTTAACATTGATTTGTTAATAATATCATAGAATTATCGTCGTTTCGGGAGTTAACTTACTCATTTTATTTTATATGTTTTGTTACATAAGCCATGGTTGTTGTATCTTATTCATATCCATAATGATATCTAGTCCTTAAACATCATTTTTAAATCATCAAATTATAATTATACTTGAATGGATACGATGGAGAATGAATCTCATCGCGTTCGTGGAGACGGTAGTCCGTACGTACGCACGAGCGACAATATCATTCTTTTGATATTAAAATAATATATAAATGGATGGTATATCATATATACAGAATAATTAACATGTTATTTTTATTATTTACATGAGTTACACATCATTATTATACCCATCCAAATAATATTATATTGAATAACAATTACACCACGACGTGGAGACGGTAAGCCGTACGTACGCACGTATGGTGACATGTTATTCAAAGGGAGGATAGAATACTGAATATGGTTGTACCATATTTATAATAACATCCCATTATATGTAAGATACTGGAGTTATTATTTTAGAATGGTAAGAACAAAGAAAGAGGAAGTGGAAGAAGAAATGAACTTGGAGAAGGGTGGGGAAATCATTACCTCTTCTTCGGGATCTTCCTTTTGATTTGATCAAAAGGGCTCCTTAGGTTGGCTTTCTGATCAAACTAAGGCCTCTAGGATGTAGTGAGGGATGTTGGGAGAGTATTGGGGCAGAGTTTGGCCGAACCAAAAGGCTTTTAAGGTGTGAAGAAATGAGAAGGAGGAGTGCCCTTTTATAAGAGGGGTGAGGGGCACCTTTGGAAAAGCTAGAAATATTAATTTATAATAAATTCATATTCGGTTTCTAATGGCTCCAAAGCTTATTATTCAAAGTTTAAGATGGGGATAGGTTGAAAACCACTCAACCAATAGAATTTAGACAGGTTTGGGTACTTATATTAACCTTATCTTTAAGTATTAACTCTAAGTTAATTAGTTTCACTTTTACAATGTCTCTTTGTATTTTTATATAATATGGTTAATAAACTTACTATATACATCCAAGAGACCCCCCAAGCGGTCCATTAATGATTAAACTATCATGATATAAGTCTCTTGGCCGAACCTTAGATTTTTAGGAATTTAATAACAATTAATAATATAATATTTGTTTTACGAATTCTTTTATGTCAATTTTGACACTATTCAATAGTTGATTTTTGTGAAACTCATAACAGATTTATTACTTCGAACAAAGTCAATTAAATCAATCCTAATATATCATATTATCCTAGAAAATTAGTTTAATTCATTAAAAGTTTTATATTATATTTTTTTGGGTATTTATAATATCCATTATTTTAATTTTTCACTATTATAGTAATTACTGCATCATCATTGTGTCATAAATAAAATAAATTATTTAATGTCTAAAAATTATAAATAAAATATCATTATGTAGGGAATCTTTTTAGCTTTCTAATTAATATTTATAATCTAAAATCCAACTTATATAACCCTATGTAACAATTGTTTGTCTAAAAGATATATGCTTGTGTCATTTTTGTATTCATTTTAACTTAATTAAAATAAAGTGTCATTATCACTTACAAGTGGATCCATGGGGTCCCAAAATAGACCCAAAGATGCCCATGGTCGACCTTATATCAACAAATAGGGTTAAGACACGTTTTAGGGTAATTTAGTATTATTATAATATTATTTTTTAACCCTTATTTACCGGATTTACCCTTAACCATGGTAAATAAAATATTTACCGCAGTAATTATTCAAAATGTCTAAAAATAAAAGTTACCTATTTACACAATTTGAACATCCTGATTCCAAATATGGAATCCATTTTCCTAAATTCAAAACACAGAAGTGGAAGAAATTAATTTAAAATTAATTTCCACTGTCAAAACAAAAAGCGTGTTTTTAAGAGATAATAACTATCAAAAGATTGACACTTGTTTATGTTCGGTTTAATTGTAAAATTATGTCCAATGACAAACATTATATTAAATAGTAAAAATATATTCTAAATATAATTTAAAATCACTCAAATTCATAATTTATCACTATTAATTATTTTGATTAAAAAAGTTGTTTTTAATTAAAATTTAGTAATTTTCACTATTCATCAAAATATGAAAGTTATCAGAAAAGTACCAAAATTTCACCTTAGGCTAAATTTGATATTCCGAATCCAAAAATGAAGTCCATTTTAAAATATAAAATATATATAACTTCAAAAAGTAGGTATTACTATTCATAACAGCTAGTTTGATTTGTTACGGTGTGTTAGAACTCGAAGTTGCGTACAACACACGCTACTGTTTTATTCAAAGGAAAGCGTACCGTGGAAGCTTGGGATGTTTCATTTTAAATTTTTTGATGTCTCCATTTAGTCAAAAAGTTTAAAATATTGTATTTAAAAAGGTTTCACTATCAAAAGTTGATAAAAGTGCAATACTGAAAATGAATCTGTTCTTGCATTATGACTAAGAAACTCATAATATGGATTCTAAAATTATAAGGATTATATAAAGTTTAAAATTTAGTTAATACTATTCATGACCTCTTTTAATGGCTTTTTTTTGGTAAGTCATGGTGCAATTGAACTTTGTGTTGCGTGTAGTGAAAGTTATTGAATTATTTTGAAGAAATAACACACTATAAAATCTTGGGGTGTTGCATTCTCCCCTCCTTCAATAAATTGCGTCCTCGCAATTTGAAATTGTTCTTCGAAAATAAAAGGTTGAAAATAGATAATATATTTGTGGGAAACCCCACATCGGAAATTGGGTTACTAAAATTTAGTCTTAATATGAGGAAAAGAGAAATGAAAGGGTCACCACCAAATTATGATCTTGATTAGGAGAACATTGGTGGCAATTAGAGACATATAATTGGATGAAAACGTAAATATTTATAGGTAGTGATTGAGGTCATCAATCACAAAAAAGTATAAAATTGAGGTCCTTAAAATCATCAATCTATGATGATTTGAAATACCATCGGTTCAACAAAACATAGGGTATTGGGATAACACATTTTTGACGTTTCAAAATATCTTAGTTGAAATCCCACATCGAAAAATGAATTAATGAGGCCTCTATTTAAAATAAAGAGTCGAAAGTATGAAGATTACCGAAAATAACACATACTAGGGTTCCATGTTGTAAAATATGGATATGGAAGAAAAATCTAACCATCAATTATCTGATGGAGAGTGGTAGAGAACATGGCTATGAAAAGGCCAACAATCCCAAAGCCATAAATTAGTGATGATTTAAGGTACCATCTAGGACAAAATTTTTGTTCTAAGTTGCTTTTCTTAATATTGAGTAATTTATTTATGAGATTGGCTAAGATCATAAGGAGATATACTTACTTTATAATTAGAGTTTTGTCCATTAATAAATTTCTACCATAAACTCATCTTTCACTCGTAAAAAAAATAATATTTATACTATTCGTACAGGGTTCCAAAATAAACGAATTTATAATTCATCTACCAGATCTTTAAAAAAAACTACATTATTTAATCCAGGACATCTCTTGGTCCAGTGGTAGGTGATACACCCTTGTCGCCCTTCGGTTGCGGGATCAAGTCTCGCAGCCTTGCCGGACGCGACGGGTTGCCGCCCGACCTCCGGGTTTTCCTTTTATGGAAATCCAAAATAATCCAAACTAGAACTATCCAAAATACTTCTGTCCAAACTCACAGTCCAACATTTATAAGGAAGGTAAACATAATATAGATACTTTTTACCCCGCAATAGCATATGAATACCTTCATCTTGTATTCTTTTAATAAACTGAAACATCTTGAATTACCATATTCCTTATTGATTACATTCATGCTCCCCTATTCCATATAGAATGCTGGATATACTTCATTAATCCAAAAATGTTTTAAAACCCAACAATGATGGAATATACAAATCATTAATCGGCTTCAAGGTAGTCAATAATATCCAATATAATTTATCCAAATCAATCATGTATTATTCTAAAATCACCACCTCGGTATCTGAACCATATTATGGTTTATCTTTCTCTCAACCATATATTTTCCAAACATTTAACCTGCTACTGAGTCACTTTTCTTTGTTCCACACCATCTCAAGTCCTTAATGAAATAGTACTGCAGTACAATCATTATATACTCCATAATTATTATAACAAGTACATTGTTGATACAACACTCAATTGACATAATCAACATAAGAACTCTAATCATTCCTCTTCATCTTTGGTAGTATCATAGCTTGATTATTATCCAATAGAATCATTTGTGGCATAGTCTGATGACTGGGACATAGGTTCGCGTAGTGTCCAAACTCCTTGCAAATGAAGCATTATACATTTGAATCCATTTTCTTACCCTTGCAGTCATGTACTTTGTGCCCTTTTCCTCCACACTTATAACAAACTCCCATTCCTTTCAGGCAAGTTCCAGGGTGTTTCTTTCCACAGTAACCACATGTGGGAAAATTCTTCTTTTCCCTTTTCCCTTTATCCATCTTTCTCTCTTCCATCCTTTTATTCTCTTGATTCCCTTCAAAGCCATAGGACTCAGTAAACTCTTTACTTATCTTATCAACACATGATATTATTTCTTCATATGATGATAATACATGGGAGACTATTTCTCTTATAAATTCTAGCTTAAGACCATGAAAGATATGATCCTTCCTTCTCTTTGGATCATGTTCATTTCTGGAGTTCCCATTCCTTATACTGGGCTCTATTTCTAAACAATGTCATAAAGTAGATCAGTTTATGAATCAAAATACATAATCCCATACTTATAAAACACTTAACATAAATTGAACTATTTATGGATATAATCCATAATCATAAAAATGTTTTCTTTGAGGAAGTATATACTCATAAACCCTTCATAATGATTTGTAAAGATAGTGAGAGTTATCCTAAGCATATCCCCCGGGAGTGTCGTAACCAAGAGTGCAGCAAGGCCCGTTGTCGTGCACCAGTTCCCGTTCGAGTCTAGCTCAAAGCGGTGTTTTCAGGTTTTACCCCTAGGTACATCTGTGCCAGAGCCGCCTCTACCTGCTCGTATCCAGACAGGGATGTATTGCTCATAAAACTCACAAAATCTCTACAATACCAAAATTCTAGGAAGTTCTTCTATACTAATCCTCAAAGTTCATATTAGGTCTACGTGCTCTAATCAGAGTTTATCTAAATCTAGCTTCCAAGGATTGTACTAAACTTCCTCTGATACCAACTGTAACGCCCCGACCCCAGCTACCCAGAGTCGGTGCATTACTTCGTAACATTGGCATGATCACAAGAATGATCAAATCTCGAAAGATCGATTGGTTTAGTAGTCTTGGAAACACTAGATATATTCATAAGTTTTACATTACATCATAAAATGAAAAACTACTACAACAACGTAATGTTTCCACAATCCACACTATTAACCCCTCATAAAATCCCTGCAGGTCATTCATAACTTACTTCTTCACATCCTGGGAAAAATAAAACATAGAAAAGGGGTGAGCTCAAATGCCTAGTAAGGATAACAATATAGCGGAAACTTTCATAAATAAGAATAAACATTTAAGGCAATGTATAACTAAAACAAAAGCCTTTTAAATATGAACTTTCAAAATGGTATGGCATAAATAAAATGAAATAATGCCATTTACTTATTCACATGGATATTCTACTAATCGAATAATCACATGCAAAAATCAATAACCACTTTCATAATGTTGGAATGCATAATGCTAAACTTTAATTACTTCTGAAGGCCTCGTCCCAAGACCTTGGGGCTGACTGTAACCGGAACCCAACCCGGAGTGCCTCTAATAACCGGACACCAACCCGGAGTGCCTCTAATAACCGGACACCAACCCGGAGGGCTTACTTTTACCAGTCCCGAACCTGGAGGGCTTACTTTTACCAGTCCCCAACCTGGAGGGCTTACTTTTACCAGTCCCCAACCTGGAGGGCTTACTTTAACCAGTCCCCAACCTGGAACATACTTGTCCAACACATTCATATGAAGTAAAGATTTAAATATAACATAAACATTCTTATTGGAACTAGCATACGAAATGTCAATACTTTCACCATAAACTATGAATGGTATAAAAATAGCACATCCACAGTCAAACATATCACAAAACCTTCAAAACAATATAGAAGTTTTGTATCATAATAAATCAACTTCAAATAATCTTAAAACCCATCAAAGGATGTTGACATAGATGAAAACAAAATTCTTTTTAAAGAAATATCTCCTTTTATTTTGAAATCATTTAAGATCCATATAAAATCAAACATTTTCTTTGAAAATAATCTTATAAGCTTTTAAGGAAAGCTTTGAAGATTTTATAACAGCGTAAAATAACCGCACCCGCCGTATAAGTTAAAAAAAACATTCTTACCTCAATTTTGTCGAAAAGGTTAAAAAGGACCTTGTTTTGAAAACGACGGAAAGATTCCTTTATAAACCTCTTATAAAAATTCAAACAAGGGTATAAATGACTTTAACCCATATTCTTGTAAATAGTAAAAATGTTTTGAAATACATTTTTAAGAAACATGGATGTGGATGATAAAGATATCCCAGTAGATTATTACGTATAAACAACCTCGGATAATGAAGAGATTGTGAAATAACCCTTACCTTGTACTTTTCCTTGGTTGGGGTAGGTTAACCTCCTGTATAATGGTGAAATAGTTGTTATTAAATTATACAAGAATCATATATAATAATATGATATCATATATGATCTTTTAACATTGATTTGTTAATAATATCTTAGAATTATCGTCGTTTCGGGAGTTAACTTACTCATTTTCTTTTATATGTTTTGTTACATAAGCCATAGTTGTTGTATCTTATTCATATCCATAATGATATCTATTCCGTAAACATCATTTTTTAATCATCAAATGATAATTATACTTGAATGGATACGATGGAGAATGAATCTCATCGCGTTCGTGGAGACGGTAGTCCGTACGTACGCACGAGCAACAATATCATTCTTTTGATAATAAATAATATATAAATGGATGGTATATCATATATACAGAATCATTAACATGTTATTTTTATTATTTACATGAGTTACACATCATTATTATACCCATCCAAATAATATTATATTGAATAACAATTACACCACGACGTGGAGACGGTAAGCCGTACGTACGCACGTATGGTGACATGTTATTCAAAGGGAGGATATAATACTGAATATGGTTGTACCATATTTATAATAACATCACAGTATATGTAAGATACTGGAGTTATTATTTTAGAATGGTAAGAACAAAGAAAGAGGAAGTGGAAGAAGAAATGAACGTGGAGAAGGGTGGGGAAATCATTACCTCTTCTTCGGGTTCTTCCTTTTGATTTGATCAAAATGGCTCCTTAGGTTGGCTTTCTGATCAAACTAAGGCCTCTAGGTTGTAGTGAGGGATGTTGGCAGAGTATTTGGGCAGAGTTTGGCCGAACCAAAAGGCTTTTAAGGTGTGAAGAAATGAGAAGGAGGAGTGCCCTTTTATAAGAGGGGTGAGGGGCACCTTTGAAAAAGCTAGAAATATTAATTTATAATAAATTCATATTCGGTTTCTAATGGCTCCAAAGCTTATTATTCAAAGGTTAAGGTGGGGATAGGTCGAAAACCACTCAACCAATAGAATTTAGACAGGTTTGGGTACTTATATTAACCTTATCTTTAAGTATTAACTCTAAGTTAATTAGTTTCACTTTTACAATGTCTCTTTGTATTTTTATATAATATGGTTAATAAACTTACTATATACATCCAAGCGACCCCCAAGTGGTCCACTAATGATGAACCTATCATTATATAAGTCTCTTGGCCGAACCTTAGATTTTTAGGAATTTAATATCAATTAATAATATAATATTTGTTTTAAGAATTCTTTTATGTCAATTTTGACACTATTCAATAGTTGATTTTTTTGAAACTCATAAAAGATTGATTACTTCGAAAAAAGTCAATTAAATCAATACTAATATATCTTATTATCCTAGAAAATTAGTTTAATTCATTAAAAGTTTCATATTATATTTTTTTGGGTATTTATAATATCAATTATTTTAATTTTTCACTATTATAGTAATTACTGCATCATCATTGTGTCATAAATAAAATAAATTATTTAATGTCTAAAAATTATAACTAAAATATCATTATGTAGGGAATCTTTTTAGATTTCTAATGAATATTTAGAATCTAAAATCCAACTTATATAACCCTATGTAAAAATTGTTTTTCTAAAAGATATATGCTTGTGTCATTTTTGTATTCATTTTAACTTAATTAAAATAAAGTGTCATTATCACTTACAAGTGGATCCATGGGGTCCCAAAATAGACCCAAAGATGACCATGGTCGACCATTTATCAACCAATAGGGTTAAGACACGTTTTAGGGTAATTTAGTATTATTATAATATTAATTTTTAACCCTTATTTACCGGATTTACCCTTAACCATGGTAAATAAAATATTTACCGCAGTAATTATTCAAAATGTCTAAAAATAAAAGTTACCTATTTACACAATTTGAACATCCTGATTCCAAATATGGAATCCATTTTCATAAATTCAAAACACAGAAGTGGAAGAAATTAATTTAAAATTAATTCCCGCTGTCAAAACAAAAAGCGTGTTTTTAAGAGATAATAACTATCAAAAGATTGACACTTGTTTATGTTCGGTTTAATTGTAAAATTATGTCCAATGACAAACATTATATTAAATAGTAAAAATATATTCTAAATATACTTTAAAATCACTCAAATTCATAATTTATCACTATTAATTATTTTGATTAAAAAAGTTGTTTTTAATTAAAATTTAGTAATTTTCACTATTCATCAAAATATGAAAGTTATCCGAAAAGTACCAAAATTTCACCTTAGGCTAAATTTGATATTCCGAATCCAAAAATGAAGTCCATTTTAAAATATAAAATATATATAACTTCAAAAAGTAGGTATTACTATTCATAACAGCTAGTTTGATTGGTTACGGTGTGTTAGAACTCGAAGTTGCGTACAACACACGCTACTGTTTTATTCAAAGGACAGTGTATCGTGGAAGCTTGGGATGTTTCATTTTAAATTTTTTGATGTCTCCATTTAGTCAAAAAGTTTAAAATATTGTATTTAAAAAGGTTTCACTATCAAAAGTTGATAAAAGTGCAATACTGAAAATGAATCTGTTCTTGCATTATGACTAAGAAACTCATAATATGGATTCTAAAATTATAAGGATTATATAAAGTTTAAAATTTAGTTAATACTATTCATTAACTCTTTTAATGGCTTTTTTTTGGTAAGTCATGGTGCAATTGAACTTGGTGTTGCGTGTAGTGAAAGTTATTGAATTATTTTGAAGAAATAACACACTATAAAATCTTGGGGTGTTACACATTGTTACCAAATTTGTAGTATTTTATTGATATAGTTTAATTTTTTATCTGGATTGTTTTATGATTTTTCTCCGAATATTGAAATATTATAGCCCATTTCTCCAGAAATCTTATGAATTTTCTTTTTCTATACTTACTAATGATATATTAATATAATTTTACCATCTTTTTAGTCTTAGGTCGGAAATAGTTTTATTCATAAAATCAAGTTCTATAAAACTATTTTCAAATTTGTCTTTAATTTTTATCTTAATCCCATTTTCATGGAAAAATATTTCACTGAATTGTTTTATGTTTTAAGGTGATTAAAATGCTTTTGACTTCTTAATTTATGTGTTTCTAGGTAATTTTCATGTAAAAAGGTTTTTTAAATGTTCATTGATTTAAAAATAAGTTTTAAAATAGGAAAGATTATTTTCATCCTGATGTGTTTTGAATTATTTTTAAAATAATAATTTATAATTTTGAAAGTGTTTTTTCAAGGAAATTAATTTTGAAAATGTTTTTTTATTTAAAAATTTTTATCAATGAAATGTTATTTTTCTTTAAGACATGATTCATGTGGTCTTTCAAAACCATGCCCCATCTAAGATGACATCATTTTTTATTGTTTATTATTTAATGGGGATATAATCCAAGGACACCATTCATATTATATAATTGAATTTTTTATGTTAATATGAAAATTTTCTTATGAAACCCCATTATCTTCCATGGGTTATACCATTATAAAATTATTATGAAACCTACTTCTCTGCACGTTTTATTCTAGGATAAAATGATTATGAAACATGAATATTTTAAAATTGCTACCATACGATGAATGTATTATAATAACCATCTAATTTCATGGGTTATGATGTGATGTTTAGTAGATGCATACCTTTTTATGCGTCATGATATGATAAATGTTTTGTTATATTGTGTCCCATGCATGTATGATTTCTTTATGTGACGGGTGGGACCAATATCTCCTTCCAATGCATTGACCAATGAAAAAAAAATTATTACCTAAAAGGTTACATGGGTGGGAATACCACAAATTAAATAATATGGAAAATGGGAAGGTATACCGAGCCCAAAAAAATATTCTGCATAGTAAAGCATCCTAATACCAAAACAAGAGGGTACACTAGAGTGAATCCCAGTCCAAAAACAAGAGGGTAGATAGAGGGCATCCCAATCCTGAAAGAAGTGGGTACATGGGAGGGAATACCAAGCATAAAAAAGAGGGTACACATGAGGTCATCCCAAGCCTGAAACAAGAGGGTACATAGGAGGGCATCCCAAGCCAAAAGAAAGTATAATGGTGATTATCCCAAACCTAAAATGTTATTATGGTCTTTTTAGGAATTCTTGACATAGGATTTATTATGATTATATGTATTCCAAAATTCCCACTTTATACTCCTATGTTAGAATTTAGTGGATGATGCTCATTATTTTTGTATTATTCATGTCTTATGAAATATTAATATTTACTCTATTACACTTTATTATAAACTCTGATATGCAGGGTATGATCTTATAATGTCATGATCATGTTCTTATACCATTATTATAATGTTATGCTTACTTATATACCTTTTTTACCCTTACTAAGCATCTAAGATCACCCCTTTCATATGATTCCATTCTCAGAGTTAAGAAGAAAGGTTTTCAATATGAGTACTAAATTGGATGATCTTTAAGAGAGATATCGATGATCTTTCACAATTTTAAATGATTAGGTTTTAATTTTTCTAAGGTATCTAAACTATTATGGTCCTAAATCATATACTTTTGTAGCATGGATCATCGGTGGCTACGAGATGCAGTCCGGGTAACCTGGTATTCCTTTAGATATTTATTGCTACTGCTAGACACCTTCAAACATGAATTGTAATAAAAAACCCTTTTATAGCATACATATCATAGAATAGTATTCTAAACCCTACTTCTTGAAACATCCCATCCATAAAAACATTATCAATTTCCATTGGAAATTTGAACCCATCTATATAAATGCGTTATTAAATTTCCACACACTCTAAAATTAATACATGTAATGTAAAACTATAATGTATATCTCCGAAATGAATATTTCTCCTCTTTTATTACCATTAATAATAACTCCACTCTTAGAAAAATCATTTACTAACACACCCCAAAATATATTTGTATCCCTTACAAAATATCACTAAACACCAAATAATAATTCTAACTCATATCAAATTTACAATTCAATAACAGTATGACAAAAAAATCATGATATAAATATAATCATTCATATAGGAATCTATATCGGGAGACACACACAAAACACGATATCCCAAAAACAATAATTCAAAAAACAGTTATGAATGTTTCATTAAACCATATGTTGATGATATCAAAATTTGAAAACTAATATGGATCCACAATATCCAATGGATTATTCAAAAATAATGAATAATTCAAGGTCTAGACACATTAAAATCATGTTGATTTTCTAAAACAATTCTACATTTAATATAATGAACCAGCTAACTCTTCATCAGGATAACCCACCCAATAAAAACATCCCATCCATGGTGAAAATATAATTCACTTCAAGAAAACCTACACTTTATCTAACATTATAATTACATATATGACATTATTACCCAATACACTATTTCCATTAATAATTAATCAAAATCAATTCTTTTTACAATATTGATAGAAAAATTACTGCAATAAAAAACCACATCTTCTTAAATCTTAATATTTTTTAATAATTATTTTACTTAATTAGTATGAATTTTTATAAAAATACCTATCACTATTCAAATTTCCCAAAATGAATTTAAATATTGACGAATTAAATGTTGAAAAAGACTAACTATTTTGAATGCACATCATGTTTTCATCAAATTCATCAATGATATTAAAAAATAACAAAATTAAAAAAATTATAATGTCATTTAAAATATAAAAATTATAATTACCTTTTCAAAAAACACTATTTAGAAGTCACTTTGAAAAAAATAAAATTACAATATTATTTTTGTAAATATAATCATATATGTGGAACAAAATTTTAAAACATAAACAAGAAAACAAATATTAGAAACAACCATTTTTTTACCAATTATTTTTGAAAATTGTATTCATATACTTGTAAAAACATAAAAAAAATTATAAAAACATCTTTTAAAAAGTCAATGACACCATTATTAAGCAATTTTAAATCCTTTTTTGTAAACCAATCTAAAATAAAGTCCCTTTAAGTATCCAACATACCCCATTCAAGGAGTTTAATCAAAAGCTCGCTATTTATAAACTAAAAAATTATTAGTTAAATATGCTAATTGAAATTACACATTTTAATAGACTCCCCTTGAAAAAAATGGTATAATGTAACAGATAATATATTATTGAGATTCATTAAAATATTTTCACTGATAAGTATATCATTTAAAATATAGAATCATGAAAATTTTTATAAATGAATAAAGGAAAACTTTTATAATTATAAAATATCAACTTATTCAAGGAAATTAAATTGATATGCATATTTTTATTTAAAAACATAATACACATCCACTGATATATTGGAAACAAATTTCATCACTGAATAACAAAAAAAAGTGTTTTCTGACTATGGACAAACTATCCAGACAATAAAAATGGAAATTTTCTTTCTAAAAAACAAGAAACATAGAAACCTATTAAAAAAAAAGTGATCATGAAACTTTCTATATAATTATAGTTTTATAACTCTCTAAAGATTTATAAAACCATTACACATTTATTTATATATCATTGAAGCCCTACATGGTAATTTCATTTAAAATTATTTTGAATATTAACAACTTTAATATGCCACAAATGAAATATATTTTAAAACCTTTCAAACCAAAAAAAGTTATCATAAATTAAAATAATTATTTTAAAATAGTACACCATATTTATAAATTACTTGAGAATTGATACAAACAAATACTAATTTTACATATATAGATATAATGGTAACTATTGGAACATAAAAATTCCAAAAATAGAGTATATTCTTCAAATAAAGTATTCTACTAAAATCGACTTAGTTCGGTCACCAACAAATGAAATTCATAAAAATTGACATGATGTACTTTATTTAATTTTAAATTAGTCGATATCTATCTTTTTTTATGGAATCTTAACATAAATTTCACGGACTAATTTTTAGAAGTCTGAAATAACAATTATGAAATAGAAAATCCTATTAAACATAATATAAAATATCATATATCTATAGTTATAAATTATAACACCATATCATGAACACTTTTATATAGATGTTCCAAATCATAAAATCATTTTTAAAATGTTTAAAAGGAATTTTTGAAAAAAAAATCTTAAAATATAAAATATTTTCAATCATATTACATGGAATACCTATCACGTTATTATATTACAACGGTAACACGATGCCCATCTCATATCCACTATTTTTGATATAGTAGATGGGGTAAAATGAGACAACCTTTAGTAATTAAGAGCCAAATAGTAGATAAGATACCTATAAATTCCTTGGAAATCATGTTTGATTATGAAAATAATATTCAAGCATTTTTGTAGATTCTGTGAAATTCACAAAAATTCTTATCTCCAATCATACATTTCATAAACTTAATAGAATAGCTAAAATTTATAAAATATATACCAATATTAGCTACAAAAACCCAACCTTGAGAATTATTAAAATACTACTCTCCCCATTTCATTATCATCCATCCACTAAAGGCTCAATAATAGTATACAATAACCCAGTCAAAATATTTGGAAAATTGTGTATACACCAAAAAACCACAAACCATATACTAATTAAATATTATTAATTTAAAAACCATTAATTTTCATCCCTATTGAAATGATACACATTTGATTTATCAATATAATAAATTCATAAATATAATATGAAAATTCTAGAGGAGTTCATCCAGTCACTATAAAAAAACATTCACTAGTGCCACTCGCCAACCCTCACTAATTCATCACATACAATGAATTTAATATCATATTAAGATCTAACTCAAGAAACAACATTGGAATGGGAACTAAGTTTCCATTATATGGTATGACACCAATATTAAGTGTGACTTCCCCATGTTTTCTTATACACCTCATGTATGTGAAATTCCATTGATCTGCATTGAGATCCATAAAAATGTTCCAACAGATCAAATTTTCAAATAATAAACCTATTTTATGTAAATAATGATAAGAATATAAAATGTATAATGTAAAAAAATCCCCTCAAATTACTTTAAATACAATTAAAACCACCATCTTTCATAAGAAAAATAATAAATCAATACCCACATAATAAAAAACCAAAAAACTCACCCATTAAACCTTCAAAATACTTGGGGAATAGATTTACCATTTGTTATGTAACACCATGAAATTATAAGAGAATAAAATTTTATTTTATAGTGTACAGTACATGAAAAACTAAGTATAAACAACTGATGAAATATATTTATTTAAATTTAATATATTCGTTAGCATAAGAAACATGCGACCCTTATTCTAAAAGAACAATAAAATAGTATATGATTATAACATAGAAATTAAAATGGATATTATAAATAGTAAAAGATAAATTAATAATATTATTTTTATCTATTTATTATGAGTAAAATAATTATAATTTAAATAAAAAAGGAATGTTTTCTGAAAAAAAAAATTTAAATGATTTATTAATCATGGATTACACACATAAATAATATTTTCCACTTCTATAAAATATATTTCATAAAATTATCTTATATTTTGAAATCATCATATCAAAATTATATTAGAATTAATATTAGTATTTTTCTATAATGTATCATTTTTGATGAATAGTGACAAGTGCATATTTTTATTGAAAACATCATTTTTTACACAATTCAAAAGGATAAATTACATTAAAATTTCAGTTTAATGTAACAATAGTTCCTATATATATATATATTAATCCAATTTAGTTTATGGGAATAATTATCTCATTTAATTCAGATATAAAAACATTATACCATTTTGAATATATTCTCTTTGAAACTGCATTTTCTCCACATATCTAAGAGATTGATTTTAAATTAAATTTTTCTTCTTCAATGAATGTAATTTAAAAAAAATTATAATATATTTTGAATAATAATTATTTATATTAGATAATATGTTCATATTATTTTTCTAGAATAATTAATTGTAAACAATATTTACCATGTTTAAGGTAAAAATGGGTATATTAGGGAAATAAATTAAATACATAACCATTAAAATAACTCAAATCTAGTAAAAATATTATTGTATGAACTATTTCAAAAATTATTATATCCCTAATATGAAACAAAGGTTAATTTGAGGCATTTTCCATATGAATTAATTTATTATTTTGGATTCTTTTGGGAAATGTCCATGTACTTTTAAAGAGGACTCTCTTTGAACACATATAATAGTTAACTCACTCCCTTATCATATTCACACCTATCATGAACATTATATCAACCAAATATTAATAAACTCATTCTAAAATATTTATATTTTCATTTTACATATTCTTTTCAAACAAAAAGACAAACAATATGGTCTTTAAGAGGAGAACCAATAGAGGTTACTCGTATATAAGATTATTATCTAAACAAAAATAGTTTATTTTATTTATTATTTTTCCATATTAAATTATTACAAAATAAGTATAATAAAAAATTGAAAAATATATTATTATTTACTATTATTTTTATAACATAATATTTTTCAATATATAACTCTATAAAATGGGGAACAATATCATCGATCGTGTTTATGGCGGCCAACCACCTTGCGAACTGATGTAAATCATTTTCCATCAACACATTTCCCACTTTTTTTTATAATGGGTATAATATATATATATATATATTATACATCTATAGTTATAATATCCCATGTTCATTCTAACATTACATTTCATTTAAAATGAGATAACATCGCCCGTGAATATGGTAGAGTGTCGTCTCACGAAGCGATGAAATTATTTTATCACTAACGCATTACTTGAAAAGTAATATAAATAAATTTACTAAATATATTTGATAAAAACTACATGGTATTTATTTTATAAAATTAAAATATCTCCTACTTCCTTTCTATTTCACTTTTCAACAGAATGATATTATCGTTTGTGCATAATTCCAACCAACTGTCTCCACGAAGTGATGTGATTTATTTTCTTTGTAAAAATATCTTAAATGATTACAAGAATATTTAAATGTGTAAATATGATATTAATAACATTTATATGATTCATTAAATTATTTATCTAAATTATATACTAATGAACTAGAGAATTTATGCCATGACACTCATGAGAAAACAAGGCAATTCACATCTAAAATAATGAAAATAACGAATTATTATTAACATACATCTGGATATATATTATAAGAATAATATATATTATATCATAAATATGAATATGATTCATATATATAATTATAACTTGCTAATAATCATTATATATATGGTTAAATCTTGTTCAACCAAAAGGAAGAGTGAAGTATGGGAACTCCTCTCCATTTATCATCATTAAGGAAAATTATATTATCATGCACCTAATCAAATTTACATAGTGTATATAATTACGATATGATTGTCAATATAATTGTTTTTTAATAATTTATTTTATTTTAATTTTAAATTATAATTTCTTCATCCAAGAGAATTTGACATAAAATTTATAAGGTGGTAATTAATTTCATAACTCATTTTTTCACTAGATTAAAATACATCTTCATTATCATTGATATTCTCGGATTATATTTGTAATAAAATTTGAAAATATTAGTTAAAATTTTCAATTTTTATGTGGATTTAAATTTGATACACATAATAAATTCATTGGTTAATTATCACTTCAATGTTATGATCATTGCATTGTTTTACTTAACAATTCCATTTTGATCAGAATTAATTATTATTAACTTTCAATTAAATGAAATGATTTTATAATTGGATAATAAAAACATTTAATTTTAATATACCCTGGATATTAATTAAATTATTTTGTGATAATAAAATTTTTACACTCATTAGTACATAAAAATGTTGAGAATGTGTTTTTAAAAAAATTCGACGTTATTTCACTATTTGATCATAAATCTGTTTTCTTCCAAAATCACGTTTTCAAAGAATTGTTTTGAAATTTTTTCCAAAATTTTCCAATATGGTATAAAAAATATAATTTTAACAACTTTTACTTTTATACTAAATCAATTTTCATGTACGTTTTCCAAACATGTCCTGGTTGGATTTTACTGAAAATGTGAATGAAATTATAATTTTGACTTACTTGGAAAGTACTGATTTTCATGTCATAATGAACACTCAATGTTTTTAAAATTTAATTTATAGTTTTAGAATTATATTTTTAAGGAAATTTATTTACCAGTATTTTTCTAAAAATTTAGTTTTAAAATTATATTCAATGAAGAAAGATTATATTCTTTAAGATTATTTTTAATTACATCTTATGGTATTTATATTAATATAAAAAACCATTAGTATTCTTATAAACCACTAGGGATATGTTTTATAGATATATTCCATATTTAATTTATTGATGGGTTATGATCATTTTGAAAAAGAAATGTGTTTACCTTAACTTTCATGATTCATTTTTGTAGTCATTAACATTCCCTTTAAATATTCACATTCTTATGATTATTGGACACCTACTTTTCCATAAATATAAATATTATTGATCATGTATATTTTTTTATTAATATATATATTTTTTCTACATAAAGTGTTATAAATTGAATTCATTTTTTGAATTTGGGAAGTATTGTTAAATATGTATTCTTTACTCAATACAAATATTTCTTGATTAGGTACATTGTTCATGAATTAAATCAGTTATTCATTATATGAGTAATGATTTATAAATTTTATGATCGGTGGGGACCATAATTATATAACCCATATAATCATCAGAATTCCTGTAAGGAACATTATTAAGGTACCATTAAATTTTTTTCAAAATGTAATTTTAAATAATCATGTGAATGGTCTTAATAGTAGCAGTATCTTGTGACTGAGAACATGAAGTCTAGTAATTATGAATTTCATTCATTTAAAAATAAGTTATTATTATACTTGATATTTTTTAATAATATTATCTATGTATGTATTTCATTATTAGTTAATCGATTAAAAAGAATGTGCTTTCATAAATTAACCTTACTACATTTTTTCACTTCTAATCTAGAATTTTCATGTTATTTACTAAAAATCATGTATTTTTAAAAACATAGAATTTCATATTTTCTATACTAGTTAAATTAATTAAATGGATTATTTGTTCTATTATTTATCACTCCATGATTATTCTTATTTATTCATGATATATTCTATTTTATATAACTATTAAAAATTATTTTATTTCACACTTATTTTGATTCGTTGCCTAGGAATCCATGAAGTGTACTATGATTAATATGAAATGATATGATATAAGAAAAATAATTTTATTATAAAAAAAAGTTTTTTAAAGTTTTTATTCAATTTTTATATAATAATCATTTATGTATCTTTCTTACTATGACTAATAAACTATTACCTCATTTGGAATAAAATTCTATATATCTTATGAAACTATAGTAAAGTAAGACACTTGCTCTAGGAAGTATGGGTTAGGTTCAATATAGATTGTATTAATGGAATTTTATCAATAACCTTATGAACTATATTAATATAATCATAGACTAGTTATCATCACCCAATGATATACATTGGGGATATGTATAGAATAACCCTAAAGTTTTAGAAAATAGAATAATATGTGGTTTCGTCTAGAAATATATCAAGGTCTAGATACAAAATGTGGATTTGGTTTCGGAATAGTTGTAACTAGGAGTAATTATTCTAGAATGGATTTATTTTTCTTTACCCATCTATCATATGGTTCATGGAAACATGCTTTAATGAACACCTATTTTGACTCTCCTAGGTTATAATCTCAAGATAAGACACATTTTATTTGCAGTCTATTTTGGAGGATTTCAATAAATGATGATAATAAATGACCTAGGATAAACCTAAAGCGTCTTAGATTGAAAATAATGTTTCTAGAAAGAATATATAATTGTTTATATTGGGGAAATTTATGGTATAAAGCACTTTATTGCTGATAAAAAATGAAGAGCGTGATGGAAGGAAATATATTTCATCCTAGGGATCTATTTATAGAGTTTTAAATTCAATATGGGATTCGTGGGAATTATTTGAGTCAATAAAAACCATTATAGGTTAACACTTATATCAATGAAGGATTTATTTTGAAATAAAATTGATGATGTATATATAAATATTTGGATTCATTAGTTATATTTTAGATGTTTTTTTATCAATGGTATTTTGGTTATAAAAAAACTAATGATTGTTTAAAATCTCAGAATCATATATGTATTCATTAAGATTGGATTCATTGATACCATCATGGGTTTATGAGTTTATGAATTATCAAATGTTAAAAGTATTGATCAACCATTTTGATAATTTTTTTCATAAGAATGTAAAATTAATAAGAATATTTTTTTAAAACCTTTATAGTAATAAAACCTTTTGTATAAGAATATGAATATGTTTTTTCGATGAATAATTTTATTGATTTTTTTGGGATTAAGAATAATTTTATTAGTAAACAATAAGTTTTATCATATATTTTATGTTGTTGTCATTATGGGTCATAACAGCTTGGGAATAATATAGAAATTATGATAATATTGTTTTAAAAAAACACAACTCACATGATGAGGGAAAACATGTCACATTAGGAAAGGCAATGGTGAATGAAGCCAAAACCAATGGATGAAAAGGGTTTTATAACTTCCATTAACCCATGTTATGTTATGTTTTATATGACATTTTTTTTATAGAAATAAATTGAAAATAAAAATTAATAAGGAACTATTAGTGTCACTATTGAGATTTGGGGATTAATGTATTATATTGAATAACATGTTATAACCATATCTGGATTGGAAAATAGTTAGAGATAGAAATAATGAAATGTAACCATTTTATGGATCTTACCCATTAAAAGTTATTTCTTTTACTTCAAGAATAAAAAAAACATTTTTATATTAATTTCTTGATGTAAGTGATGAATTGTAAATTGATCAAAGAACAATTAAATAATGAAATTGTGTATATAAAATATAAAGGTATCGAGTAAGTATACTTCATTATGTCCATATTCGTGATGTGAAAATAATTATTCAACATTATAAAAAGGATATGGAGAATAATAATGATATTACCTTCATATCTGAGGAATCAATTTTCATTTCAAATTATCAAATATTTATTGGTTTTAGGCCCTTTCTTTTCATTTAACAATCACTTTCTTCTGATTAATGAACTATATCACTCTCTATAATTATTTATTCTGTTATTACATGTCCATATAATCAAATTTTAAATATTTTCTCTTACTTAGAAACCCAGTTGTGTGTTATTCCATATTTCCTTTTTTATATCTCATTCTACATTATTAATATTATTTTTTATTTAGACTTTTTATGATGTAGAGTTTTAACAATGGATTTTTCAAAAAGAAAAAAATTTATTTGTAAGAGCAATATCAAATTGTGTGGATTAAATTTTTTTAAGGTGGATAGAATTTAACACCCCAAAATTAAAAAATAATAACATTGTATTTGATTTCATACGTGACATTCAAAAAAAATATTAAAAAACCCAAGTAAATTTATTTCATTAAATTTAATCGTTTTGATAGCTTGTCGAATACACAATCCCAATTCTAAATGAACTATAATATATTATCATGTTATAAACTAGACATTAAATTAGTGAATGTAAATAATAATATAAAAATTAAATAAAATTATGGTTTTTTATTTATTTTAAATAAGATAATATTCATTTTGAAGAAAAGGAAACGTTTTTTAAAAACATGTTGTTTTTTTAAAGATGCATGTTTCACACTTTGAAACATAATTTAAAATTAACTTTTAATTTATTTTTGAAAATTGATTTGAAAAAATTAACTTCAATTTTTAAATAATAATATCAATATTATATTAGGGTTATTTCTTTTGATTTTTCAAGAAATGTTCATTTTTTATGAGTAGTAAAAAGTACTTATTTTTTTGAGAAAAATACATTTTTGTTTAAAACATTTACAATGTTAAATAACCTTTTAAATTTATTTTAATGTAAAATAAGTCCAATTAAATATAAATTAATAACTTTTTATTTATTTTAGTCATATTTAAATTTAATTTTGATAAAAAATGTTTTAAACTTTTGATAATTTATATTTTTGAATACCAATTTTGTCATCACGCATGTGAGATTAAGTTTAAATTAAATTATGACTATTATGTAAATTGAAGTCTTAAAAATGAAATAAATATTTTCCATCGTCATAATTTATATTATATAAAGTTAAAAATATTTTTTTACCATACTAAATAGAAAGAAGAGTTAAAATTATTTATTACGTTTATGGTAAAAATGGGTTTTCAGATTAGTTAAAATAAGAAGATAAGGGTTATAATGAGAAGAGAACATGTGAAAATATTATTATAAAGCCTTAATTATACATTATCCTAACCCAAATTCTATAATAATTTTAGTTTTATGATTTTATCTTGTGAATGATTGTATCCTTTTGGAATGTTTTGATAAATTTCTATATAATTTCCTAGAGATTTCTCTCCCCCCACCCTTATAAAAGGATTTTCACTCCATTCACATATACACACCTATAAATCCCTTTTTATTATAAATTACTTGAAATAAAACCCTAAATATTCATTTGACACATTTTAGAGCTTCTCTTATTCCCAAATAACATCCTTTGGGCCTATAAGTTGAGATCTAAAGCAGGTTTATATTAGAGAAGGTAATTTTCTAAAAAAAGATCATTGATTTTTTTTCATAATTCAAAAAATTAAATTATCTCTAAAAAATTAAATATAATAACACTATTATCTCCAATTTAATTATATTTTATTATCTTTATGGAATAATATTTACCCATCCCTTCTTCTATTAAATGGGAAATGAAATTGTCGATCATATGTATGACGGACTATCACCTTACGAACTGATGTATCTCATTTCCTATAAAAACATATCTATATTATATATAATGATGTATTATAAATATGACAACTATTAATTTAGTATACTTATGGAGTTATAATATCATATATACCTTATTACATTCCATGTCTTTTAAAATGACATATCTTTGATCTTGTGTCTAGAGGACTATGCCTCGCGAAGAGATATGATTCATTTATCACTTAATATTTAAATGTTAAGTGTTAATGATATATTTAATTGATATATGTTATATATATGAAATGATATTGATTATGAAAAAATTAATATATCAATAATTTTCTTACCCATTCACTTGTTAATAAAATTATATCATCTCTTGTGCGTACGTATGATCAACCGTCTCTATAAGGCGATGCAATTAATTATTCTTATCCAACAGTAATAAACTAATATAAAAATTTATAATTGAGTATATATTATATTTATAACATTAACATAATTTATAGATTACATATCTAAATCCTATATTCAATAACCAGAACTGTCTTGAAAAAACATGAATGAGAAAACATGACTATTAACAAGCAAAACAGTGAAAATAATGGGATAATTTTACACCATTGGTGGGAAAATGTTATAATAGGATCATATATGATATTATAAATATGAATATTTTACATTAATATGTTAATAAAATTCATAAAACCATTATATTATATGAAACAACTTGATAAACTTGAAGGAAGCAGGTGGAAAGGGAGTTCATCTCAATTTCACTTCATTAAAGAATATTGAAATATTATGAACCTAATTTATTTTATACGATGTACATACTAAAACATTTATAGGAAATATCATAGTTAATTAATAATTCATGGTATTTAATTTTTTAATTTTAATTATTTCATCAACAATAATTTGACATAAAAGTTACCAGGTGGTATATAATTTCATAACTCAATTGCTTTTCACTGGGATATATTACTTATTCATTGTCTCTGATATTATAATATTATGTGTATAATGAATTTGGACTATATTTCTTTCTATATACACATGTTTTATATGTATTTATGTTATATACACATCACAAATTCATTGTTTAATTATCACTATAACATTATGATATTTGTAAGATTTTACTTCACAGTCTCATTTTAATCGGGGTTGTTTATGACTGAATTTCCATTGAAGGAAATTATTTTACCAATAAATAATAAAAATATTTTAAATTTTTATATTCTATATTTTCATGAATTTATATTAGGTAATATTAACTTTTATACAATTATTTTTACATAAAATTGATGAGAAATTGTTTTTATGAACATACGACTTCATTTCTATATTTATATGGAAATCAATTTTTTTCTTCTAAAATCATGCTATCAAAAAATATTATCAAAAATATTTTTAATACCTACCAAGTGGTCTATTAGAAAAAATATTACCGATTTTTACTGTTTATAAAAAAAATTAAAGGAATATTCATGTCATTTTTTATACAAGGATCATTTTTCATTTAACAACAATGTGAATGAAATATTCATTTTAATGTTGTCAGGAACAAATAAATTTTCTTTTTTCATGAAAAAAAATGACTTAAGACATATTTTTTAATATCCAAATGTGATTTTCAATGAAATTGATTTTAATTGTTTATGAACATTTAGTTTTAGAATGATTTCTAAACGGAAAAAATGTGATATTACCCGAGAAAGTTTTTAAGAACCATTTTATGGTATTTCTATTTATTAACATTACCAACCCTTTATTGTGCAAATGTTCCATTAGAAATATATAATATTAATATCATCATTATTATTTCATATTATTTTATATACGATCATTTTTACCAAGGAAAGTATTTAAATTCAATTTTTTATTCTTTTTTGTCGACATTAACTTTACCTTGAAATATTCACATTCATGTGATCATTGGACATTAAATATGACCTAAATATGTATATTATTTATAATATATATTTTATTTCATAAATATACTGTCATTTCTACCTATGTTTTTTTACATTGAATGTAATTTTTTTGTCTAGAGAAATATTGATAAATTAATATTCATTACTCAATGTGAATATTTGATGATTGGGGACATTGATCATTAATTAAATCAATTATTCGATATATGATGAATGATTTGGACATCCAATGAAAAGTGAGGCCCCAAATTATATATCTATTCAATTTGTTAGTATTCATAAGAGGTGAATTATAATGCTATAATTAAACATTTTTCAACCTATTATTTTAAACTGTGTTGTGGGTGGTCTTGAAAGTACATGTATCATGTGAATAAGAACATGACATCCAATAATTAAGAAATTACATTATATAGAATTCAGTTATTATTATCCATGATATTTTCTCAATGATATTATATTTGGATGCATTTAATTTCTATTTTTTATTGATTAAATGGAATCTTATGGAATATATTTTCCATTCCATATTGAATCTTCCTTATATAGTTATGATATTCACATTATTGATTAAATGGATTGGGTTTTTAGTTATTTACCAGTCCATATTGATTATTTTAGAAAATTATTTTAATTTAATGTTTGTTGTGTTGTTTTCATTCCCATGATTATGTTTACTAATTGATGGTAGTTTCACATGTATATGACCCTTAATGAGAATTTTGGATCAATATTATGTTTTTTCCTTCACCTAGAATCAATGAAGTGTACTATGATTGATATAAAACAATATTCATGATGGGGTCATGTTATTCATGAAAAAGAATTATTGCATTTTTTCTATTCAGATGCAATATCCTTTTCTTTTATGTATCTATTTTACAATTACTAATAAATAAATCATCATTGTATGATTATATTCCTTGTATCTTATACCAATGTAATAAATTAAGACAATGGATCTGTGGTTCTTGGGTTAGTGTGGATATGTGTTATAATCTAATAATGATTATATCATATTCATAAGTAGATAAACATCCACGAAACCTCACCTTATACATTATGAAATTGTCCAACTACCAAAGTAAGAGTTTACCACAACCTCACATCATATTTAATGATTATGTCCCCTCACAAAACTATGTTGTTACCACAACCTTACGTTATCATGAGTGAAGTGGTCACCAAACCTAATTAAGAGTGTACAAAACTTATGAAGAATACCTCCTAAGAATCATATCAATAATAATATCCATATATATAACATAACAAGATGTATCCCAAACCAAAAATATATATTAAAATCTAATGTATTAATCTCAATATGAAAAACCACTATAAATATTATAAATATTTCAAAGAAACCTAACACACCTAATTCAGCTATATCAAAGAATTATAAATCATTAATAAATTCATCAATTAAAAAACCCAATTATATAAAAAATAATGAATTTATTTTAATCAAAATTACTTAATATTACATATTTTTTAACATTACACTTATGGATATAGAAAACAACCCTTATGTTCCCACCAAAAAACACATGAAAAAAACAAATGATTGACCAAAACAATGTCTTCATGAGATTTATTTACATTTAACTAATAAAATTATTTATTTAGATTATCCCACATAAGAAACTAAATTTATACAACCATAATGACTTATTATACACATGCGTCAACCTAGTTATTTCTTCAGTACCTTCTACCAAAACAAAAGATTCATAACCTAATTATCCCTCTAGAACACCATGGAAAAAAATAAACCATTTACCCTAAAACATACCTTAATGAAATTCCACCTAGTGAAAAGCAAAAATATAGAATATAGTATAAGATATTTTGTCTCATACCTTCTATTTAACAAAAAAACTATAACATCCCAGTTCTAGTAACTTAGAGTCAATGTTTAATATATAACATTTTTATAAGAGATAAGGAATCACGTCAAAAAGTGAAAAACTGATTAGAAGTCATGTCAGACTAGATACATACATGACATTGATATTACATTGGAACATAATTTTTTTAAAAAATAGGTTATTATATTTAGCGAATCACTATATTTATCAATTGTTCACTTCATGGTACCCTCGAGAAATGGATGTATAAGTAGGGTCATCTCAAACACTTAGTATGGGTAAAAGTATAGTGAATGATATTATTAAATGAATATTTATTATGTTAGAGTAAATAATTAATCAAAATTATAATATAATAAAAACATTTACCATGAAAAATATCTATATAAACCATATTAATGGAAATAATCACACGGATAACAACAAATGAAATCATTGTGATGGAATATATAATGTTAAAAATATTGATTTTTACCATCAAGGGCTCAACGATGACATTATTCTATTAACAAGTGTTGAAACCAAAACATTACTATTGTATCTATGACATATATATGTTATATGGAAGTTTTAAAAAATACCAAAAAATTATTTATGAGATCGACTAATGAATCAAGGGTATATATAATTTCATGAACCACTTGTCTCATATTTATATCCTTTACATTATCCAGATAATGTTTTGAATAAAATTAGCATTCATAATGAACATAAATTCATAATTATCCATGATATAATTAGAACATATATAATTTCAATAGTTTTCTCCATATGAAAAAGTGGGATGACATGATGATAACCCATACAAAGAAAGAATTTTTTTGGTAAAAAATCACATATTTTGGTGTTCCCTAAATAACCTCATATATAATCATATCTAAGTAATAAATAGTTATAAATATGGAAATAGTAAAGTTAAAGTGTTATTTTATAAATAGATTATAATAATTGAGTTCAATATTTTTCAATGGTTGGAGACTATATCAATTGTTAGAAGATCCTTCATTATGGATTGTAAGATCATTTGAATGATCAAAAGGATATCTGATAGGAGTGCTGACATTGTTGTTAAATATTTGGACCACTCATAATGAACTGAGTAAAGATTGATTTGATTGTAAGACAAAAAAATAGGTTGATTACCCCCATGTCATCATCCACTATCTAGTATACAGACTCAGATTTAATATCAACGAAACTACCTTAACTTTTACTTTTCAAAAACATTAGTATTCTACTATATAAAATGTTATGATTTCAATTGTTTTCATAAATATTGAGTAAAAATAATGTGAGGTAGGTATAATTATTTTTACTCATAAATCCATTTTATTTCCTTTTCAATATGATAAAAGTATATCTATGGAATTTGATACACCATATGCTGAAAAAAGTGGGGAATACAAATCATATCACAATGAAATAAATACTGATTAAATGATCATTACATTAATTCCTACTATATATTAATGATATTTAATCTTTCATATAATAAAAATGAATGAATTAATAAATTACTTCTAAAATTTATTAATATCTATATCCTTTTGTAAACATCTTTAGTAATCATCTTTTACAAATATATAAATCTATAATAGTTTGTATCCATAATATGGTCTTATAAATTTAATATTTATTGGTACATACAAGTATTATGGTGATGGTGTCAATTATTTAGTGTTGGTTAAAATATTATAAATCCTAGATAACCTGAAATAGTATTATCTTGGTGTTTCAAGGACTCAACTCCTCCCAATTTATTTTGGTGAAGAATAATGTTATGGTCTGTGAAAACAAAATTTTCAGGAACTAATTTTGGAGTGTATGATTATTGAAATGTGATATATTAATATATCTATAAATATAAAGTACACCCTACCAGAGTAATTAAAATAACTTAAAGACATTATTATTACCTGAAATTACAATTATATAGTATTTAATAATCATTCATTAGACATATATTATTATTTTGTTTTATTATATTTAAAAAACACATAATCAAGAGAATTTTATTATGTTATAATTATTAAGGAAATGTATTAATGAAATTTTAACATAACATTTAGAGGGGTCTATAAAATTTCAAAATTATTATTTACCAAATTTAAAATAATTCTTCGAACAATCCATCAATGATGGTGATGATAAAAGAAATTCATTGTTCGTAGATTTGGTGGTCTACAAGTTCACACAATTAAAATTTTAATTTCTTGAATGAACATTATGTAATGATAGAAAGTTAAAACCAAGGACATTATAATATATTTCATTTATAATAAATTTAATTTCTTTGATATCTTGTATATATGCAACACTGAGTTTAAACGAAATTGAATACTCTATCAAAACATTATTATTTTAACATAACCAATATAAAAATGTTATTAATGAGTAACCAGATATTGGAAAATATAATTTTTCAAATTTATAAAATAATTCGAATGGTTATGTATTGATTAGAATAAAAATTATAATTATTTGAATTTTTTTCCCTGAAAAACATTATTTTTCAATAAAAACAGTTTTGTCGCTTCGTGAAAACTTATGATTAAACAATTTTTTTTGACAATATAGAAAAATTAATTGATAATATTATATTTATTTATAAAATCATAATATTCAAATTATTCTAGGCTAATGATTTTAAATTTTCCGAAAATTATCATTTTTCAATGATTGTAAAAAATAATGATTTCTTTAAAAAAAACTTTTTCATTTATATAATTTAAATTTTTTTTTAATATGGTTTTATAAATTAAGTCAGTTCAATTTTATATTTATTAATATAATTATTTCATTTTAAGTAATTTCATATTTAATTCTCATATAATTTTATTTATACTTTTGGCGTTTTTTTCATTGGAAAACATATTTTTCATCACTACTCTAAGTTTAAATTAATATATAATTCATAAAATATTGTTAATTGAACTTATAAAATCAGATTTCATATTTTTAATTAGAATAATTTATATTATCTACTAATTTATACATAATATTTTACCATAATGAGTAATAAAAATAGTAAAAACTAATTGCTTTGGTTAGATTAAAAATTAGTTTACCTATGGTTAAAATAATAATATAAGGGTACAAATGACCAATAACATTCCAAAACCCAATTTTATCTCCATATTTAGACCATATCAACTCTAAGGGTCGAGAATGGCCCATTTTGAAGGATTATTTAATGTGAAAAATGTGGGTAGACTTTATTCTTTTCAAGGAACCCATTTATGTCCTCTCCACCAATTATAAAACTCAAATGCCTCCTTCAAAATTTTCACACCTAAATATTATTTTTTCCTGATAAAATGATAAAAAAATATCTCCCTAAAATCCTTATCCACATTTTGTAGCTATTGTTCCTCCTCAAAATACCAATACTAGGGTACATATGTTTTGATCCGGTGGAGGATTCTATTAGAAAATATAATTTTTCTTCAAAAATATGATTCATTATATTTAATTTTTTTCACCATGAATTATTTCATAACACTTCTAATAAAATAACACATGTATATCCCAAATACTAATATTTTATTATAATTATGTAATAATATTTTTTGATATCCTCCTCTATTAAATGTGAATCAAAATCATCAATAGTATGTATGATAGGATACTACCTCGCAAAAGTTTGTAATTCATTTTCAATCATTACATTTCATGGTATTTTATAATAATGGATTTAAAGTATTAATATATTATTTATTATTTATTATACTTATTTAATTATAATTTCACATATACAATATTTTTTTCCATGTCCTTTGAAATATGATAACATCGTTCAAGTTTACGGTGGAATACCGCCTCGCCAGGTGATGTGATTGTTTTTATTTATTATTTACATGTAATATAATAAGGATATATTTATTTAATATATGTGACATATATTATTTTATATTTATTATATAAAATTAATATATCACCAAATTCCTTACCCATTCACCGATTAAGACATGATATCATCACCCATTTGTTCGTATGACTTACCATCTCCATGAAGGGATGTGATTCATTTTCAGTGTCAAATTTTCAAGAATGGTTTAAAAATGTATATAATAAGTAAATATTTTATTTATAACATTAATATAAATATTTTTATTATGGATATATATCTTATACTAAATAAATAGAAATTTAATGAAAATAACATTCATGAAAAAATTAAGAAATTAACACATGAAATAATAATGATATGAAAATATTATTAACAATAATGTTTTAAAATGACATATGAATAAAATATAGGATATTATAAATATAAATATTTTTTTTATTTATTAATAACATTATCAAATTAATTATACAAGAGGTTAAATAATGTTAAACTAGAAGTACACGCGTTGTAAGGGTTTCTCATCTCACTTTTATTTCTCTTATTCAAATATCATATTAAACATTTCATTTTTCTATTTTTTGTATATACATCACATTAATTTATTTTATGAATAAGTTCATGAAAATTATTTTTGTTTACAAATCTATATTTTTTTCCCTCTTTCATTAGGTTTTGATCAAGATATTTGGAATATTGTATTGGATTTCCTCTAAATTTCTATTTCATTGAAACAATTGTGTTAATATTTATGTATTCAAACTTATGTGGTTTATATACTACCCCATTGATTTATTTAACATGAATATATATTAATTCATTATGGTTATTGTTTTGATTCGTGTTCATTCTTTCATGGTGTACAACATAAATTTTTTTGAAGTTTTAAGAATCTACTTCATAGTCTCCAATTATTTTGGGATTTCATTTACAATTGTTGAAGGTATATTATATTTTATCCTTCATAATATCCCTTAATTATATTAAATATCCATATTATTTATATCATGAATATGATTATTTCAAAAAAATACCATTTTTCCAAATAGTAAATTTTTTTGAATGTTTTTTGATTGATTGAGGAAATATTGATAATCTGATATTATTTATACAATTTATATATATATTTAATGATAAGATACATTATTCAAAAATTAAATCTATTATTCAATATATGAATAATTATTTGGATATGCAATGATGGGTGGTTCCCTGTTATATATTCCCTCTCAATGCATTAGAAAATTTATGAGGGGAATCAATAAACTAACATGAAATCGAATTTAACCATAGTTTTATACTATCATGGGAAGGGTCTTGATAGTAGTGGTTTCATCATTCATGAGATATCGAAGTCTAATAATTCTGTATTTCAATCATTAATAATTTAGGTTTTATTATCAATCATAATTTCTTAATGAAATTATATATATATAGTCATTTTATTATCAAATTATTGCCTAAATGGAATGTTTTTTTTGTTATTGACCATTCTAGCCCGATTATGTGATATCTAATAATGATAGCCATGTTATTTATTAAATAAAATTTTCTAAGTTATTTACCATTATATATTGATTATGTGTTTTTTATTCATGAAATAATATACTGTAAATAACCCTTACTGAACATTTTATCTCACTATTATCTTTATTCATTTTCCCTAGGATATGAAAATAAATTTTTAGAATGTGTTCAGGTATTTAAAATGATTTATATTTCATTCATTTTAATTTTACTTGCCTACGTAATTTGGGAAACATATATTTATCAGGTTCTCAAAAAAATTAAACTTATTGGTAATCATGCATTTGACACTTTTAAACTATGCCAATGTAATATTTTAGATGGAGTCTCCATGAAATTTGATTTAGTGTCATTATCATCAGTATGAAAGGATGTTTTTTAGAAACCATGATAACTAGATTAAAGATAAAATAGATTATGGAATACAACCCTATGATAAAATTTGAGGGTATGTTAACAATTAGAGTTGAATGTTTTTGTAAGGTAGATATTTTTTGTTTTTTCCTAGTAGTACAACCTTTCATGGATATTTCAAGTGGATGTGGTTCTTGTATAGATATTCCTAGGGGTAATAAATCTGAATAATGTTTAGTAGGCATGACATGATAATTATCTAGTACATGAAAAAGGCCCTAATACATACATGTTTTTCTAGTCTTAGGGGATATTCTTATGATAATTCACATTTTCTTTAAAACCCATTTTGAAGGATTTCCAAATTAATATTCCACCAAATAAACCAGTAATGAGATTCTAAAAAAATGCTTAAATTTTTTATCTATGTCATATGTTAATCCATGTTTATAATTATATATTCTGGATTAAAAGTAATAATTTTATGAGATAACTCTTTATATGTCATTGTTAATAAGTGGTTTCTGGAAAAAATAATGGTATAAAATTTCTTGTACACTATATAGATTCCCTATTGATAAATTAAATACAAAAAGTATTAGAATTGAGAATATGATGGATATATTAGGTAATCTTAATTAGTTTATGGAAAATATAATTTCCCAAATAGAGAAACCTATTCTTCCATATCATGATTCTTCTATATCGAATCGATTGTAAAAAACAAAACCACATTATTTCATGGAAAAACAAATCTAGAGATAATAGAGTAATAGAATATTTCAAGGGAAATGTGGATCAATAGTTCCTATTGGTTGGAATACATGGAAGTAAAAATAAATAGAACAAATTCAATGGTGTGGTTTTTGAATTCATTAAAAAAATGTTTCCCTCTTTATAAAATAAATGAAATAAAGATAATATTTCCTAACATAATGAAAACATAAGAATATTGTGTTGCATATTATGAGGAAATCATTATAATACGTTTTAGTTATTCAATATATTAGATAATTAATAAAGAATGAAAGATCTCTAGTGACCTAGGATTTTGAAACATAGATATAACATATTTTTAGATAAATATTCAATATATTACAAAGCCACATAACCTTGGGAATGTATTATATTGTGTCTTTGGAAACATTAAAAAATAAAACACTGGATGAGAGGTGAGTAGCATTATCTCCCACTAATTTATTCATTACTATCACCATTATTCGAAATATCACAGGTAATAAATTTATTTATATACAAGGGAAAAGAATCATAGGAAAGGTTGAAATCAGATACTAAATAAAGGTAAAAAGGGTGATATATATATTATGTGGTTGGGGGTATAATTGAAATAAACACACACACACCACATCCATATGTTAGAGAGGATGGTCATTCCCCCAAGGTATAACCCACCCACAAAGCCTTATTTATTCATTACATAACCTAGAGGCCAAGTGGTAAAGAAACCCATTTCATGAACCAAGGGCCAAGTTATGCATCATGCTTGCATCATACTGCTTGAATTATCAGACCAGTATCATTCCTTCATCACCGCCTACATGCATCATGCATGCGTCATGCTTGGTTCATCTCCTACCTACGTCAAATATCATAATAGTGAGATATGGAATAACGATGGGAAGTTCATTGAACATATATTATGGTGGATTAAATGAGATCCATGATAGAATAGAATTTTGATATGATTTAGAATTGTAGAATACATGTAATTAGTGAAAATAATTTCCATATTAGTCAAGTCTCAATGCCAAGGCTATCATTTTTTAATGGGTTCACTCCCCATACTATTATAGTAGTCAATGTTCCATCCTAAGGTCATGATAGAAAAAATTTCCTTTGTTGAACCATGTTCACTCATCATTATAGCATAACCCATCTAATGAGATATAAATAATTAGCCAATTAATTAGAGGGATATATAGTTCCCACTAATCTCATAATTAAAACCATATTTATGGGTGCCAATAGATCATAAAAAAATTATTATATCATAAACCATGAAATTGAATGTGTTTTAAAAACATTTCGTAATATCATAACCTTTTGAAAAGAGACTGGTTTCATAATATGGACATAGTTTCATCATATAATATCCTTTCAAAAAATAATTAGAATTCATATGAATTTTATCATGGTATAACCTATAGAATAAAAATAGTTGTTATAAACACTATGACATATTAAACATGACTAATTCAGAGAAATAACAATAATGGTGACATTAGATCCTATCCCATGTAAGATATAGTTAACTTCAATGAATGTAATCTGAAATGGAAAATAATTATGAAGGATTATATAAAAATATTATTATGTAAATTATCCTTTTATCTTAAAAAAAGCATTTTATAACATAAAACATATTGAATTTTTTTCATTAAATAACCTTGATAATTTATAAAGGAATACTAAAAAATGGTTGGTCTTGGATAATGGTAATTGTTTTCATACCATAAATTATTATACAAAGATTCATTCAAAATTTTTGATAAAATCAAAATGGAAAGTGTTTGGAATACTATTTTAAGATTATGTTCAAAAAATGTCAAAAATTCAAACAAGGGTAGTAAATACTATTAAAAAACATAGGATAACATTGAAATGTGTTTGAAAAAAAAATTTAAAACATTAATTAAGAGAAAAGTTATTTGCAACCAATGGGTGAAATAATGAATGATATTAAAACATTCTAAATTATATTAAGTACCAAAGAATGGAAGAATGGTACAATTACAAGAAAATATCATGAATTAAAAGAATATAAAAAAATTAATGTGTTTATTGAGAGATTTATTATATGATTTGATCATAGAATACATAATCATAAAAAATTACAATAGGCAATAAGATTGTCACAGAAAAGCATAACCACTTTGGTAAATATTAATCATTTTCCCCATGAAGTTCTGATATAACATGGAACATAAAATATCATGATCATAAATAAATTCCAAATATTACACATCAAAAGTTTTTTATATACACCTCATGAAATAATATAGGTGAATAACAAACTGTAAATATCAGCGATGATATATTGTGATAAGAATATCTTGCTATCATGATACATGTTAATGAAACAAGTGGTGATTTTTCATATGACACACAAAAATAAAAGATACTAAAAATCTATTACCTTCTTTATTGACTTCCATCATACATGTTAAAAAATTATGTATGTTAAACATAATATTATTACACATATATTAAATAAATAATATTTATATATATCAAACCATATATTTTTTTCTTATGACATTTTATTACCAACTTATTAAAAATTCCATGTTAATGTAATGTTTCATGTAATAACCTCTTTGGTTTGCATGTCTGTTTTGATTTGTTATTTATGTTCCTATTAATTCGATCATGGTTTCTTAATCTAAATAATTTAATCCATTATATAAATATTATATATATTTACTATAATTTTCTTTATACTAATATGTAATATTTAAATATTTAAAATGAAATTCACCGTTCATGGAGGTGGTTCTCCATACGTATGCATGAATGTTATATCCATTTTCTTGTTAGTTTAAAAAAACAAATGTAAATGTTAAATTATAATTTAATAATAATTGTTTTTGAATATATTCAAATATGATTATTAAAAAGGTCCTTCATACATTCCATGTAAAGTATTAATGAATCACAACACTTTGTGAGGCGGTAGTCTGCCGACACACACACACACACGATGTTATCATGATCAATGAAAAATGAAATTATGAAGGTATGTGTTATATTATAATTAAAAAAACAAAAAAAATGAGTATATATCATATATAAAAAATAAATACATCATAATAACCATCCTTATTATGTGGTAATAGATAAATTAATGACATTAGTTAATGAGGCAGTAGTCCGCCATACACAAGAATGGTGATTTTGGAACCCATTTGATGGACGTGGATATGGTTGTATCTAATAACCATAACAAAAATATATATAATTTTATGGATTATAATAATTTTATTATATCATAATAGTATAATAATAATTTAAGAATGTGGAGGAAAAAATTAAAGAAAAAACTCATTGATGAATGTTACCCCTTCTTCAGGTATTCTCCTTAGGTTTGAACCAAAAGCCTCCAAAAGATGGATTTATGTCCAAACTGAGGCTTATTAGATAAAAGGAATAAATTTGGGAGTTTATATTGTTGGGTATTGTCTGATGAAAATTAGTTCTAATGTATGATCAGGTGGGGAGAAGTGGTGGCCTTTTATTAGTGAGATATGTTGAACACCTATAATTGTTTGAAAAAAAATAATTCCACCAAATTTTTTTGGGTGTCAAAGGCCCAAAAATAGATTATCCTCAATCCATAAAGCGTCATGTTAAATTTAAGATATGGTTTTTGGAAATGTTTGGTTCAATTATTACATTTATCTTTTAAGTATAAAATCCCTTTAAATCCATTTTTACCCTAACCATGATAAATAATTTTCACTATTTTTAAAATACATTTTGGTAAAAAAATTATGTTAAACTTATTAGATAATATAAATTATTATCAATCAAAATATGGAATAAATTTTTCCAAATTTTGATAATTGAACTTGAAAAATTGAATTTAATGTTATTCCCACAGGTGTGACGAGAAATCATGTTTTTAAGAGAAATTATTCAAAAATTTACAATTTTTTTTATCAAATTTCAATATGAAATTTTCTAAAATAAAATATATTATATTAATGGTTTTATAATTGATATAATTTTACTCTAAACCAATTTACAATATAATTTAAATGTATTGAAAAAATTAAATGAAATTTCAATTTTCATTTAAAATTCAGTATTTCTCATTATTCATTAAAAAGTGAAACTTTTCAAAAAAATCCAAAACATTCTCTCTAATATAATTTCTTAAGGATGATTTAAAAAATTCAGTTTATTTAATTCATTTATTTTTCAAATATTTAAATAAATTATTTTTATTACTATTAAAGAAATCACACTAAAGAACATTTTTTGAGAAAATGGTATATTTGAAACATATATATACTTCATTGAAAATTATGTTCTTTTTATAAATATTCATTATTTTTATAAAACCATGGTACATAGGTTTTAATATACATTTATTACTATTTCAATTTTAATTTTTAATATCTTTGTCATAATGTTCATTTTTAAATAACTATATTAACAATGGTTCATGGTTTTTATGTAACTCAGCGTTGTGTGTAATTGAAGAAAAACTCAGTTTTTCATGCCACTTTATGTATCAATGAAATTAAATTTATTAGAAAAACTCAATTCTAGGATACTAGGGGTATTACATTATACCACCTTAAAATTAATTTCTCCCTAAAAATTCATTACTCTGATACAAAAAAATATAATACTTTTTCCTCATCATATCCTCAAGATCCCACATAGATTCATCAAATTTTTAGGTCTTCGACAAAATCATTGACCATGTGAGTGGTATTATTTCATAGAATATTATCTATACAATCTATAATCTCTATTGGTTGCTCTTGATAATAAATATACTACCCAAGCGGTATGACATCTATGTTCAGTACATGTGAAGGGTTGGGCGTGTACTTTCTTAGGAGAGATACAAAGAACACTTTGGGGACTTGTGAGAGGTTTGTTTAAAGTTCCAAGATATAAGCTACAGTGCCGATACGATCAATATTTTCAAAGCGTATGTTATACCTAGTGCATAGTTTTCTCTTCTTATACAATCTCATAAGCTTATTGCATGTTGAATTTTATAGAAACACCGTTTCAGTAACATAAAAATCTTGATCACTTCGATAATTCAAAAAAAAGATTTTCTGAATATGAGAAAACCTTATGTTTTTTAAAAGTTTTTAACATTCATTTACATTTAACCATTTATCTCTCGTCCGAATATATTCAAATCTCCATTTTCATTCCATCACATTGTATATCTAAATTTCATTACATCAAGGTCCTCATAATGATACATATGAATGCTCAATTGAATGTTTTTATTTTATGGAGACTCAACATGGAGATGGTGTTGATCGAAAACACCATTTAAATCCAAATAAAAAGATCTAAACATTTCTTTTAGGGTGTGATTTATTCTTTCTTATTGACCGTCTCTTTGAGGATGATACATAGTACAGGAATTAAATTTTGTATCAAGATTTTGTTAAAGAATTCAATAATTCATTCTTGTAAACCTACGATCTTGATCAGACCCAAAGTTATGTGGTACTCCATGAAACCTTACCACATAATTAATGTATATAAAAGAAAGATGGTTTAGAGAAAAGAATTATTTGATTTCCATGAAGTCTGTTTTATTAGTAATGATATTGAAACCAAACCATATTGCATTATTCCATTTATATATTTTTTGGATTCCAGTGATAAAATATGTGGTGAAGTTTTCCCATTTACATTATTGTATTTGAAGTATATGAAACATCCCACTAGAAATGTTTCTTTAAGAGTTAAATTTCTGACATACCAAATAGTGAGATACAAACTCTATGATATCTCACTACATGAAATACCATAATAACTATTCTACGAAATATGTATGCATCATCATACTTCCAAGATGAATATATAATGAAGAACTATGAGATTACTCTAACAAATACTCATTCAAGTATGGTATAGACGAAACATATACATAGTTCTTGAACCTTATCATCCCACCATAATGAATGTTAAACTCTAGATGATTTATATACTTATTTTTTAGATCTACATATTTATTTGGTACATCCTTAATCATTACATGGATATATGGATGGACACTCAATTGAGTATGTTAATATTTCCCACTTACTTCAGGATTTATAGATCTATACATTGTAAATGGAAAGATATTGGATCTTTTATGATCCTCATCATGTATAATCCAGCCAAATCTATTCGACTCAAACCATTATCCACCCTTTTCTCTTTCTCTGGGTGGTAATATATTGAGCTCTCATAATGTATTATTGACTTTATACAAATTATTTTCAGCATAAGAAACTCTTGTTATGTGAATATATACTTAAATATATTATGATTGGTAAATATATCACACTTTTCACCATATAGATAATTCCTCTATATCATAAATGTAAAAACTACTCAAACTAACTCCGTATCAAGAGTCGGTTATTTTTTCTCATTAATCATCATATATCACGAGGGATAAGTTATAACCATGTCAATATACTTAATATAATCTTATAATACCTTCATGGCTTAATCACTATTTATTGAAACCACTTCACCACTACAGGGTAATGTAAGCATGTGTTCAGTTACAAGTCATCTCTTTATTTCTGTGACATTTTCCTCACATTAATATTTACATTGGAACATGTCACCCATCTGAGTTAACATGGATTAATTATTTTATAATCATTATAAATTATAGGGAAAATATCAATAATTAATAGATAACCAATGAAAACTATGAATCTCAGTCAAAGTGGTTGGTCCAGGACAACATTTAATTTTTTCATTCATTGTTGGATTTACTAATATACCTAATCTTAAAATTATTGACCCATAGATGAAATATTTTTTATAAAAAATTCACAGATTGTGTATTTTTCATATATTTGATTCTTTAATAGGGTATTGAACTCAATTATCAAGTGATATTCATGTACTTACTTTCTCTTTGAATATATAATAATTTCATCTATAAAGACTGCCAAAAATTGATCATTATAATATCTAATGAATATTCCTTAAACCAATGAAGAATGAAGATGAATTTGTAAGATAAATTTGAATTAATATATATTCATAGTGTCTATACCCTGTAATAAAACCCTTACTGTGTATATCCCCCTTATAAAACCTCAATTGATGATATCCAAAACAAAATTAATTTTTGGAAATGTACTGAGATCTATGTAGTTGATCGATAATGTCATAAATATAGAAAAGTGGATAATTATTCAATATTGTGATCTTATTTGTCTCTCGATAATCAATAAAAAGTCACACTGATCAATATTTATTTTGAATAAAAAATAATAGTTGAACCCCAAGGTTACTCTATTTTCTGAATTAATCCCTTCTCAAGGTTTTCTTGGAGTTTTTTGTTTTATTCCTACAACTCATTAGGGTTCATTAGATAGTGAGTCCTTGAAATTGGCATATAACCAGTAATGTTTTCTATTCAGAACACAACATCACATTATGGTGGAAGACTAGGAAGATCCTTCCCAACACATCAAAATTTTTCCATAAAATAGATATATCAATGATGTTGAGTTTCTTCACAGTCATTTGAAATAAAAATTTATCAAGAATGGGAATTAAGACCCAAAAATGGATTTAATCTCCATTGGAATTTATTACTTATTATCACATTGATAGGTGATCATAGGTATCATTAGAATATCACACGTTACTTCCCTTACTCAATAATTAAGTGGGTATTCATATAGAGACATATAATTCATGCCAAAGATGACATCAAATTCTATTAGAGTAATAATTATAGGATGTGCCTGAATCATATTCTCACAAATATCAATAAGTGTGGAATAATATAAATGAAATGAAATCAAAAAACATTAGGTGTTTTCCCTAATAATTCCACCTCTAATAATTTGGGTGCAAACCTGATATTCTTGAAAACTCATCAGATATGAACAAATTGGTAGATCTATAGTCAAATTAGACATTGGAAGTTCTAGAGTAGATAGTAGGTATACCTTTCTAAATTAATTTATCTCAACTATAGTTAGATATAGGGATTGCATGATAAGGGCCCCGATTATCATTTTTACCATACTCTATGCATTTGAAACATTATATTGTGGGTAGTGAATTCTCTATAGATTTATCTCCATTTTCATTTTTATCTAAATTATTCACATCACTTCAGTAATAAATTTTTAGAAGAACCTCCCATACATACGTAAATAATTTACTATCCCCCTTAATATTGTTTCCTCTAGGGTTTTCCTACACTTTGGGAATAATTAAAATTTCACTCTCTTATCACCACAGTTTTTATATTTTTCATTGTACCCCTTCTTCTTTTTCTTTTAAAAATACTAAGATTGATAGATAACTTTAACATCTATTTACACCTTGATAGAACATAGAAAATATGTTTATATCTACCTATGTATCTTATGTATATTTCCCTTTGAGACTTTATTTTAAGACACTGAATAATAATCCAACCTTATATTTCGGTTGGATGATAATACATGAAGTGTACCTTGGAAGTCTAGTAAATATATCATAATAGGTAATAATGGATTCATCATCCTTTTCCCTTAACTAAAGGATCACCTTCTCAATATTTTCAGGAATAATATAAGGAAGTTAGATTATACTTCATAAATGACCCAACATAATGTTGTAACCTCTTTTGTTCATTTGGAAGACAAGAATGATTCATACCTTGAGAATGTTGTTTGAGAATTGAAATAAGATTTTCCATTCCATCGCCCATAACTTTTGTATGCTTCAGGGGACATTAATCACATTATTTATCAAACCCATCCATTAACACAGTTCCTTCAGGTTCTATGAATTGACTAAAACCAAAAAAAATGTCATAATAAACAATAATCATAGTGGGGAATGACATTCTCCTAAAAAATAACTTTTATGGTGTCTAAATCATGGAACCTTATTCTTTATTATATGAAATATTAGGTTCATCCATAGATATTCCTAGTGATACACTATTTATTCGTCTATGATTATTCCTAAATAGCTTTTGAATTTCAAAAACATATCCCATGGTTATGTCAAACCATGTGGTTAGCAATGTCTATTATCATGCACCAGGTGAATATATAGTCAAGATCAATTTACCATTATGGAATTATTAACTCTGGGTACCTCTATGCTAGAGTAACATCAACATGTAATATCTAGAAAAAAGATATAATTTCATTGAAACCACTCTCTCTATACTTCAACTAAATTCCAAGACATTTTCTTATACTTTGACTCATCCTTAATCATTTCCATTGACATTTCCATAGGGGTTTTACTAAGGATTTATAATATTAATTTCCAAAGGTTAACTAAAAATATCCTATGAATAGAGACCCTATATTTTCATACATAGATATTACATATATTTAGATGAATATTCCATACATTACACATACACAAACCTGAGAACTGTAATAGTCTCATATCATTGAAAACATTGAAACAAAAACCAAAGGGTCATAGATGAGGTATATTATCTCACATTATGCTCTTCATAACTACCACCCTTTATATATATGTCATGTACAATACATTTCCTAATAAAGTGGGGAAATAAATCATAAGAAAGGGTGTGATCGGATTCCCAGTAAAGGTAAAAAATAGAGATATATAATCATAACATGAACATAAGGGTATGAGAAAATGAGAATAACATTTTAAAACCATACAGTTTCTGACCTTATCATTAGTATCATGCAGTGTGCAAGTTTTTCCCCTCATTCCAACTTTTCAAAGGCAGTCGTCTGTCATCACCTTCATTGGTGATATCTCCTCTATGATCAAAGTAGGATAATGGGATGGAAGTTCCTCCTTCAATGGATTCCTACTTGCATCTATTTTTATTGTTGATTTTTCTATCATAGATTTGAGTCATGTTCATGAAACTCATTACTGGGGTCATATCTATGTTGAATCCACTTAATTTTTCAGCTTCTATTTCAATAAGGAGAAAACCTTCAGTTAAGAGACTAGTCTTATTGAGAATATCTAGGAATGTCTAGACATTTGGTATATGGGGTCCCTGTGAATCTTCCTCCTTAGAGGGAATCTTGTATGAGGCATCTTAGGTGAGGAACCTAATAAATCTCATGGAAATATATTGATGATGGGAGAAGAATATGTTTTCAAGGATTTTTACCTCAATCATCCCACACATATGTATGAGATATGTATTATGGATAGTATAATGATTCTAACATCCTTTTAATATGTTCATAAGTTTAATTTCTTATGGGTACATATAGGGAGCTTTTTTATCATTATGCAAGGAAAAGATGGATGATCATGATTCCTTGTTGAGCTACATCAATGAGGTATGTCCCTATAAGTGAAACTATCAAACATGGTTTAATGAAGGATGGATCTAAAAACCCATGAAGGTGGATTTTGGAGGGCAATCACTATGAAGGAAGATGTATCACAATCATTTACCACTAAAATGGATTATAACTCGTAGTGGAGGTGGATCTAGAGTTGAGTCCCTGAGAGGAAGGGTGTACAATCTTGATGGATAGATCCCAATTCCCATTAGAGGTGGACTCGAAAGGGTTTATCGATGGTTCAATCATAATTCCCCATGGATATGGATCTGAGAGGTGTGTCACTAGGATGGATGATTTCACACATGGATGGATGGATCAGAATTCCTTATAATGGGGAATACAGAGTGAATGGATCACAACTCCCCATAGTGGTGAGTCCGATATGTGTTCCCCTATGAGGGAAGATGTCACACCTAGATGGATGGATCAGAAATATCTCTAGAGAAGGATCTGGAGTGAATGAATCAGAACACACCCACGAGGCATATCAGGGAGGGTTTATCGATAGACGGACTAGAATTCCCCATAGTGTAAAATATGGGAAGATTGATCAGAATTACTCGTGGAGGCCAATTTCGTAGGTGTTACCCTAATATGTAAGACTTCACTCATGGGTTGGATGTAATAGAACAACTTGTAGTGGTGGATCCATAGTGGATAGTTCAGAACTCCCCATGAAGTATGATCCTTGAGGTGTGTCTCTATGAGGGAAGATGTCACACGTATGGGGGATGGATCAAAAAATCCCCATGGAATAAGATCTAGAGTGGATGTATCAGAACACCCCATGGATTTGTATTCATGAGGTGTTTCCCTGAGATAGAATATGAAACATATGGGTTTACTAATTTTTGGTATTGATCCTTAGGGAGGCATCCAATGTACCATGTTTTAGAGAACAATATCAAAACCCATATAGTTATTTTCAAAATTTTATGGCATTTTGATAAGAATGATCCATGCAATTTTATGTCATGTGGTAAGTATTATTGTATCATGGAAGTAGAATCAATGAGGGACGATGTGTGGATTATGTATAGAAGGTTCCCTTTGGAGGATGATCATTAGATGATGAGAGAGAGGGTATCCTCCCATATGAGTCATACATGGAATATCATGTGTTTATAGCTTATGGAATGAGGTGTGGGTTTATCCCATGTCAATTATACATGGGTAATCCTGTATTTATTTCATAGGGTAAGGATATAGTTTTACATTATCTGGTGAGTATGTTTTTCTTTAGTTTAACATCATATGACTATGATGTGAAGCGAGGTACATTTACATCATATAGCTCAAACTTTTGTAGGGATTAATCCGCCATGGGGAGATTTTCATGGAGATAATTTTTTCCTTTATAGATACCCTCAATAAAAATATGTACATAGTTTCCCTTAATGATAAAACTGCAAGGGAATATGTGACCACCTCAAATCCATGTTTGGCCAAGACATGGATTTGGAATTGTGGTGGATGAGTGGTAAATTAGGATACCAACTTTAGGGTATATATGATTACAAGAAATCATAATTTTTGTACATATTCTAATAAAAAACAAGTAGGATGAATGACCACTTCATCCTTGGAGTGTAGTGGTTAGGCATAGGCATTGCTTGCATTGGTCTTGTAGGTACTTGAGGTGCATCTGAATGAGTCCTAGATTGGTATGGTTGCCCCAGGCACTCGACCATTGTGAAATTAGGTCATTAGAAAGTTGGGACCATGAAGTGGACATAAAGAGGGGTTTCTTGAGGTTTGGTGCTTTACATAGAAGAGCCCCATGAAGCTCTGGGGTCTCATGAATGTTAGTCGATTCACAAAGAATAAGGATTCATGAAATAAGGTGACCATGCCATAGGGTAAATTATTGGATCCCATAGGGTAATATTCGTTAAATATGGGTGCCTCATGAAGGATAAGTACTTTGAAATTCCCCAAGAGCCATTTTGGGGGATTTTTCTTTCATAAAGATTATTTTCATTCACAAAAGGTAAATCTACTTTTGGTGGAGGATCTCAAGTACACCAACTGGTGGTTACATGAATCTTAGATTCATTGGGTGTTCCATTTTCACATTCACTCAAAACTTCTAGGTGATTTTTGAAAATAGATAAGTTTTTGAAATTCAATAGGTTGTGAATCTCCTATAAATTTAGACAAACAATGTGTTTATATGTATGTATGTTTGATGATTATTAGAGTTATCTATGAATCATTTTGAGATTCATGAGTGTTTGGGATCCATTAGTCCTAATGTTGATGTGTTTAGTTAATTGGAATTACTTTGTGCATTTTTTAAGAGATTTGTGTCTTACCTTGACACATTAAAGTTGTTACCATTTTGTCTCTACATGGTCCAGGAAGTCACAAGATTCTTCCATTTGTGTAGGTGATGAGCTTCCTAAAATAGACCCATAAAATAATTTTTAGAAATTTTCACTTGAATATTCTCTAATCCAAATATTATATCCTCAACTTCTACCATGGAACACATATTTTGGAATCATCAAATTCAACCCCCTTGAATTGGAGCAGATAAGGAAAAGTGGGGTCATCTTCTATGGGAAAACTCCTAAAATCGGTAATCATCCACCATTCACAAAGTGCCTTCATGAAGGATATTCACAATTCTCTCTTGTGACGTTCCCTCGTGAACTAATGGTGGCTTTATACCTATACATAGTTTAGGGTCCCTCTTATAGTGAACTTTATCATTTCAAAAAGAGAAAATCTGTTGCTCACTATTATTAAAGCTAACTCCCTTCAAGAGTACATTGTTTTTCCCATTGACGTCATTCACAATTGTCACCATATCCATGAAAATATATACATGAATAGTTCTCCACAAACTATCATCCATGAACCCAATATTCTCTATAAAACATCCATGGGTCAGACCTTCATATACCAATCTCTTGGGAAGATCATCCTGAACCAGGCCTAGAAACAGTCCCATTTATTGAACAAAATTCTTGATCAGTGAGACAATGATGATGTATATAATCATGAAAAAATTAATGGTAACATAATGATATGAGATAAAAATTAGAGTTAATTTTACCATGATTCAATCATCTCACTACTAACTAATGTTGAAATAGAGTAATCCTTATGCAAGAGTCCTCAATTTTATGACTTTGGGAAAAGGGATGACGTGTTCACCCATGAGGTGAGAAAATAAAAGTAAACTAAATAGTTAAGGAGATATCCTAGAATATAACAATAGAAAATGGTTGTTTAAGTACATATCAGAAAGGATTGTGAATCTCTCGTGTCCTACACACTCTGTAATCAAGTAGAAACACCAATGTGGTGAAGTTGGTAGATGATAAATCCCCCCATAGTACGAGAGTATTATCAAGGTGGATTTATGGGATCATCTAAATGATTGGATAGATATATGGGACCTATTCTATGGTAGAAAAATTTCGAACAAAAGATCATGTGTTTATTGGTGATGGAAAACATTCCATTAATTTCAAGTTGATATGAAGCATGTGGGTCATTATGAGGGAGAATGAGTCTCAAAATTCGAAGGTTATATCCACCTTGAAATCAAACTAGAGATTATAAGAAGTTGGTAAAAAGGGACTAACAAATTCTATTTACATAATGATGATATTTTCATTAGACTATGGGATCATAACCACATCCCTAGGATCCCATTCCAAGGAACAGTGTATGAAAAGTTATTTCCCATAGATAAAAAGAGAGAGGACTTGGATAAACTGCTAGTTATTGTAAGGGAGTTTCTTGATTTGGTGCATGAGACTATAAAAACAAGTCATGGATTAAGAATATATAATTTATAATGTGGTTCGGATATTTCATGAATGATTCAGTGGAAAGGGTACCCACAATGTCACCCACATGCGATATGTCATTCCAGTGGGGTAAAAAGAACACTTACCGGTGGATCACGGTGGTTATGTAGTGATAGTGTTGGGGATAAACCATAATTCCTATACCTCCTATGGTTAGGCTAGAGGGTTTTATGAATTCACTGATCTGTAGATGAATTTTCTCAGTGAGGTATGCACATATGGGGGTGTGGTTGAGAACCTTCAAAATGTCAACGATGTTATAGATAGTGTGATTCATTAATATGGTTGTCCCCATATTGGAAAATATATATGAAGTTATCTGCATCAATATTCAATAAAAGAAAAATAATATGATATATGGGCTTATCCACTTTATCTATAAATTGGTTTCAATGCACATTGGGGGATATGAGTACCCAAACCCCATCTCCCCTCCCCCTAAAGTCTTTCAACTTTGGATCTTGAACATGGATGAGAGTTTCCCACTCCTTTTGTTCCTTGCAGGACTACTGCGAGTGGGAAGGATGATAGAGTAATTCATCTTTCTTAGGTTAACCCTTTCAATGGGGACATTGAATGACGATGGAATGTGGACACCTGAGAAAAATTTGATCATCATGGAATTTTAAGGTGGGGTTATAATGGTAGGAGTTGACTACAACATGATCATAGAGCCGTAAAACCCTTATCAGTTCCCAAAGAAGTTTAAACTCCTTCAATTACTAACACCAAAGGTGTACATGGAGGTGCATCATGATAGTTATCCTTCATCCCCATGGGTGATCTGGTGATTGTCCATGCTTGAGGATTGGATAGGGCGGTACAATCTATTTCCACTTATTTCTATATATGGACTGAACCATGAATTCAAGATGATATGGGAGAGTGCATATCATGTGGAGATGCTGAGGAACCTAACTAGTCATTTTGAATAATGGGAAGCCCTACAACAACAAGAATAAGTGCTAGCAGTGGTTAGAGAATACCATATAGGTAGGATTGTTGTGGTGCATATTAATGCAGGTGTAAAGTGGGAACATATAGAAGATAGAGATAGGGGATCAAAAATAGGACTGACTGCCCTATGTAGGAAATTTTATGAGGAATTTGAACCCACTAGGGTGGTCTCGAAGGTATTTTTTCAAGATACTGGGAAGTAGTAGGGCCATATGGACATCCCTAGAGATGCAGGCTTCCCAAATTCATGGGATATATAGAGGATATTTACAAAACTCAACACTCTCCATGAGATGAGTTGTGAAATCAATATAATGGGTACAGTACTGACTTTTCTAGGTTAAACCATGGGCTGATTCCATGTGCCTTAGGATGAAGAGTAGAAAACATCAGATAGATAGAGGATCTGGTTCACTCTTAATTTAGAACATGCCCTCTAACGACCTGGTAGAAGGTTTTTTTGGGAATGAACTCTTCCTCATAACTCTCGACTAATTAGTTGTCTTCTCGCTCACCTATTCATGGATAATGATATTGTTCCTAGGGGAGGAACACCTACTAGGACTCTCATACTGATGAAGGTTTCAATTTAATCCAAGTAAATACTCTAATCTTGTCTAGGTTGAATGTTACCAAAACCCTAAGTGTTTTGTGATACTCTTCTCATACTTTTGTAGATACCGATAAGAATTATGGAGGGGGAGGTTTTTGATGAACCATATAAAGAGGGTGAAAAAAAATTATCCCTTCAAGGGATGAGTTTGAGGGACCTCTCCAATGTCATGGCCATAAGTGGCTATCAAATTTCTTAAGTGTCACTGGTGACTAAGGTGACATCCATTAAGATAATTCCACAACTATACAGATTTATTATGAACATGCATTATCTTTGCACTAAATTATGTTATTAACATAATCTCTATAACCATTTTCACCTTTTTTTTCTTCTACTCTGTTGTTTTAAGTTGGATGAACCATATTAAATGCTATTAAAAACAGTGTTTAGGGATCATCTTCCATCATCAATATCTGATTTGGAGGTGCCTAAGTCTGAGGCAGTGACAATAGGTGTTATTCTCTAATCATCATTAGTTATGGAGGTTTTGTAAGCCCAAACAATCATGGAGCCTCCACTATATGGTACTATAAATACAATTCCTATGATGGAGGGTTTCAAGATGATTCCCACAACTAGGATGTATGAAAAAAAACATTTTTGGAAATTGTAATATAGGCACCACAAAAGGCGTATGTTGGATCTGGAGTCACAATGGAGGATCCAAAAATGTTTCCATCTAATATGGAGGCTTTGTTAGACATTCCATATGATAATTTCAATTGGTTATGGATAAAAAACATGGATGTTTGCATCCACCATAGAGTTACATAGGGGGTATAATATGATTCTTTTGCAGCTGAAGGGGTTATTGAGGAACCATTTTTGGGAATAGATTTCAAATCATTTTCACTGGAGGATTATCATAGCAATAATGTGTTGTTAGTATCCCCTCACTATGAGACATAACCTCCCGGTGACTTTGAGGTTTCTGAATTGGATTCTATCAAGTTGATTTCTTTCATTCATCGCAAGGCATAAATGTATGCATGGAACTTTATCAACCGCACATAGATGGTTGGCCTTCCAAGTTAGGTGGGATCTCTCTACCATTGGTAGGTCAACCTAGGGACTATTGGGTTAGACTCCAATTAACTTCATAAGCTACATAGAGACTTCCTTATCAAGAATGAGTGTTCCAAATGGAAGGTGTTTTACATCTGCTGGATGAATCAGAAGGAAAAGGGATCCCATACACTTCAATCATCTAAAAGGGATATTTCCCACTTGGAATGAAAATTGAAAGATAATTCATTCATCATTGTTACTCAGGATGATATGATTGATAATCTGATTAACCAATTGGTGTCATCTATGTTTAATATGGAAAAGGAAAAATAAATGGGTGTAGAATGCAGGGATGAATAGAAGTGGATGTGGATCAATTCTGAATAAGTCCACACCTATTTCAATGAAGAGTTGGAAGACTTAGAAGAATGGAAGCAGAAACTTGAGGATACATAAATGAGGCTAGAAAAGACTTACCACATAGACACTGGGGTTGATCATTAGGGGTTCTTGTATAGGATAGGATCTAATGTGTGTATGGACCTTTAAAACATCATTTTCCTTACCTTATTCTCCATAAATCTCAAACATTTAATTTTTTATCCTTTTTTTGTCTCACTTCAAAAATACTCATTATTCAAAATATCAATATATAAGCACAATTGAGTCATTATAAATGTGAAAAAATGGGTTACCTTGACATTACACATTTATTTGAGTATGTATGAAAATAATTGACCACTCATGGTTTTTATGTTGATTGAACACCGTGAGTGATAAGGTTAAATGTCATTATTGATAGAGAATGAGGCTATCTAAACATCTGACATTATTTTACAACATGATCTACTATATTAATGGGGGTATCAATATGGGTTTCTTAATTCTACTTGAAAAATGGAAATAGTGATAATTTATCATGATTCTCAATATCTTGAACATTGTGGGGGTGGAATGATGATTGAGGATAACTACTGACCTTGTTTGAAACACAATATCCAATATAGTTTTATGGAGGATGGGGACAAAGAATTGAGGGTTATCCACTGTCCTTGTATAAAAAATCCAATCTATCATAAAATTTCACCCATTGTACTATGGGGAATGTACCTAGAATTCTATGTGAGCCATTTTTTCTAGAAACCATTATATTTAGTTGGGAATGTTTGGACATGGAGGTGGATGAGGATCCAAATAATAGGACGCATGAAGTATGGAAATGAAGTGATGGAATTGTTGATCGGATTCCAACCCTCTTAGAATTACCCCAATTTGAATTTGATCATCTTTGGTAGGCATATAAGTCTAAACCAAGGCTAAACTCATCATCCAAGGTTTTCTTCATCTTGGTTTTTGAGCTATTGTCAAAATACTAGAATTATGAAGTATACGAACAAATGGGATTATCGAGAAATGATATCAGAGTCCTCATAATTTTAGTTCATGTAAAGGGGGTGATAGACACATTGTTTAATTTCATATTTTGATGATGTTTTAAAAAAAAGTTTGACATCATACAGTGAGGATGATGCATCAGAAAATTTAACATTATGTTATTAGGATGTGGGTATAGGGATTATGCACTGATCGTCCCATCTATTCTTCTTTGTACTAGATTAGGATGGAGTCACATGTCAATTTTATGGGGTAGGGATATAGTTTAATGTCATGTGAGTGGAAGTATGTGAGTAGTAAGGAATTACACCCTCCCAGCTAAAGTGGTTGGAGGTGTAGGTGGGTAGCACAACATGGAAACTACCTAATGAGTCCTAGAAGGATAATGGAGATAATAAGAACATGTTATAAGAGATGGAATCTATGCCGAGTTAGCTTATGGACATGATGCTAGAACTGTAGGGTGAGTGTCCTAATGTTAAATGTGTAGATGGTTGGATTAAAAACCTAACATGAATGGAGGACCATGTGACCCAACATAACACAAAACATTACCAATATGTATAGAAAAAATTTTAACATCAGGATTCTTGGGAATATGCTCCAAGATTAATGTCTTATGGTTAATTTGATGGGTTACTTGATCAGCCTTTATTCTAATTGAGTTTGGATCATGGAATCAGAATCCAAAAAGGTGTGTTTTTAGTATAGAAGGGTGACAACACTACTATAATTAAGGAGCTATGTGGACCATACACCACAAAAAACATGCCCATGGGGGACTGGAAGATTGTTTAAGGTCATGATTTGTGGACTTGGGATCCTATCTTATATTAGTAGTTTTTAGAAAAATGGATTTAATACCCCCAAAGGACACATTTTACATGAAACAGTGAACACCCAACATGAGTAAGGGGCCAAAAAATCCTTTATTTCATAAAGGACATTCTTTGGGAGCCCTTAAATCATTAAAAGTTATAATACATAGACATAAGATCCATGATTAAGGTTATAGAGTTGGGACCAATGTTCAACCTAAAGTGTTTGGTGTAGAACAAAAGATTTGGGGCTCTATTTCAATTAAGTAGGTAATAGAGACCTTACGACACATTAAACAGAAGGGGGGAGATACAAATAGTTTAATATCATGATGTTGGGGACCATGATATAATTTTAATTCCATCAAGTTTGGATGATAAAAAATAGTTTATGGTCATGATGCTTATTCTTGGGGGATTTGTGACTCGATTTAATGTATGAGGCATAGAATTTAGGACATCTTATGTGAATATGGGAACTATGATGCCACCAAATTCCACATAAAACATTCCTAAGGCTCCAAGAACACATTTTAAAGTCATGATTCTTGTAATGTGGGTGATCACATCAAATTTATTAGTATAGTGTGATAGAAGGAAACCCCAACATGAAAGGAGGGCCAAGGGGCACAACACCACATCAAAAATTCCCCCTAGTATTACTACCACATAAGTTAGAGGAATGATTCAAGGACTCATGATACTGGTTTAAGGACATAGATTTCAGAACAAGGGGTGTTCAAATGTAACATACATGGTTTAAGAAACTCCTTCTCAACTCTTAAGCTCTTGAGATCCATGCTCAGTATGATAGACAAGGTGTTGTATAGAGTACCTATTTCTTGTAGGGGAGAACACAATGAGGGGAACAAGTGATGGAAACTCCCACAGGGTGATAATTAATTTCATGACCTGGATGGTGATAGAGAGGGGAATAACTAACAGATGGGAAAAACTTTTGAAAATGTAAAAAACATAGGTTCCATGCCCATGTTTGTTAGAGTTGGGGTAAACAATATTAGGATCAACCGTTGAATGAGTTCAAAAAATAGGATCTATTGTGTTCAACTGATGAACCTTCAAGGTGTGATTTTGGGATAATATATGTTTCGGTGGGGAAATAGAACATTCCATTAGGGATCCTATTCAGATTAGGAAGATAATGATTATCTGTAACAAATACATTGAAATGCCCCTAAGCATGAGAGGGGAATATCAAGGAAATGAGTTGATCACAAGGATGGAAACGAGGTGAAATATCTTGGAATCACTATATATCTCATGGGGATGGGAATCATGAAGCATGTAGTCATGAGACATGGTACTATAGGAGACTGAAAATGGTAACATGAAATTCTCGATGCTGAGGGAATAGAATAATACCATATAGGAGTATTATTCATCCTGATTTTACATAGGGTATTAACTAATATATAATGGTTATTTCATGATGCATACTGATTTTCCATGGTGTAAAAATAATTAATCATTATCCCATGCATAATATATTAGGAATAATGAACATGTTTGACAAGGTAAGGCATCAATTTAGAGTCATGAACTGAGGAAGTTGGGATTATATGTTTAAATGAAAACAAATAGAAATGTGGATGCAACTATTTTAATGTCATAGAGCTCATACTATAGGGGTAGTTACTGGTCTATGGTCACATATGATTGACCATAGGGGTTCATTAGTGTCCAAGAAGAGTCTTCATTTTCATAAAATACTGACAACATACTGTAAATGATGGGTCAAAGGGACCCTCTACCATGAAAAAATCGGAAAACCATACCTTAGGATGATATCACGAAATTGGCAAAAGAATGGGCCCACTGTAAGTCAAGAAATATTGATGGGATTAGAATGAGATATCTAGGTGTCACTAAGTATCCCATAAAGATGGTAATCAAGAAAAATGGAGTTCTAGAACACAGTGTCGTAAGAGAACGATTATGGAATAGAGATACCCTCTCAAATGAGGATATCTAATCTTTTAATACTAGGGAATGAGGAACAATGATTTTATTTGGGGTAAGTATAATGTATGATGTTGTGTGTTGAAGATATTGGTGTCTATTAATCCCATGTTTTTAATTTGGGTCACCTCGTTTTTGAATGGGAGAAATCCTGAACCATTAAGAGGAATCACTATTTTTTTCCATGGGGTCAGGTCATTTTTTAACATCATGTATTAAGGATTTCATCATGGCTTGTACATATAGCAACCCATTACTTTCATTCTCATATCATATTATAATGTAATCTTGTCCAATTTATGTGTAGAGGGGGATAAATAGGTATTATTCTTAAAAAGGAAGTCAATTGGAGAATTTAACGCCGATAGCACCATCGGTAATGTATAGTTTTGTGGTGAATATATGGCTTTTATTGGAGACATAATGTCTAGGAATCACTATGTATCTATTTATGATGGGAATCAATACACACATAGTTCTAGAATATTGTAGAGTAATAGGATTTCTAAAACAATGGATATGAAAACCTCCATGTGAATGTCGTGTGAAGGCACATATTTTTGATTCGTAAAGCATAGAGTATTGAAATTAGTTTGAGGTTTTATGGCTTAGAACTGTTGCAAATAGATTATGGTTATTATGAATATACAATAAAGTGGGGATCTTTTATGATGTTTCGGTGGAATAATAGTTGAAAATAAACATGTATCGATCCAAGGAGTCTCTAGATCACATTGATCGATCCTTGATCTGATAACACACAGTTTATAGTAATACTATATTGACCCCATACCCAGTATCCAAGATCCGGTGGTTCCACTATCACATTGGCAGAATATAAATAGAAAAACATCTCAAAGGACTGATCAAATTACTTTTTTTGGAACCCTAGATAAACATATGAATCACACATTACAGTTGAAAATATAAAATACAAAGTAATAGATCATATGAGAAAACTATTGTCCTCTTATCTTAACCCTTTATATAAATCAGAAATGACAACATCGGATTTTTAAAAAAAATAAAACAAAGTAAATTGGTGAGATCATATTCTCCATAAGAGTATGTATAAAAATGAATCTATCATAAATAAGAATAAATAGTTTTAGAATGGAAAATAATTTAAAGCGCATGCAATTTGGACAATAACTTGATCATAAAATGAAATAATATTACATGAATAAATTTTGATAAAATAATCCCTTATAAAATAATTAGATGTCCTTGAAATATTTACATTGATATTAGAAAATATATAAATAATCACTTGGAAATTAAAAACTTTTCCATAATAATGGAATTCATAATGATGGAAATCAAAAAAAAATATCATTGAGGTATAATCCAGGACATCTGATAGTAATTGGGTAAGGCCTCAACCAAAACCCAATCTAGTTTTTATAATGAAAACAATTTATACATCAAGGGGATATAGTTGGACCCAACCATTACTTAATAAGTCCAATACATTCCTCACATGAATAAATAATACAATTGAATCATTATACCTAAAAAATCAATAACTGACTATATTGAATGAACCAGTCTTATATAATATCAATAATTACCTTTCACACTGACCATAATACATCCAATGAAATATGATGAATTTTATAATAATTAATATAATATTTTACATTGGTTTTTTACATATAGGAAAATAAATTAAATATATTATTGGAATATTTCTTGAGTAAAATACCCACATTTACTAGATAATGATTTTTAAAATAGAAAAATAACTCACGTAATAAATAAATAATTTTATTTGAAAATAACCTTATACAACTTTAAAGGATAATTTATATCATTATGTAATCATGAAATATGAAAAATATTTTCATGTTGTATAAGTTAAAAAACATTCCTTCCAAATTTTTGTCAAGAAATTCATAAAATACACACTTTAAAAAAAATATTACATTCAAATGATGTTTAAAAATAGTAAAACATGTGTACAAATTATTTTAAATAAATTTTTCAAAAAAGTTTTAATTTTTTTAGAACAAATGTACCTTAACGAGAAAATATCCCCAAATGAGCATAAACAAAATCAATCCTTAATAATGATGGAATTATGATATAAAACCTTATCCATTTTTAATGTGTCTAATCATATGCCTCATGAAAGAATAAAATTTAAATAATCCCTTCATATAATGAAAAATTCTTCACAATATAACCTATAAATGGGCTGTTATATACACCTTAGAAAATAATTTAGGTGCAAGACATGAAACTATGCCTCAATGAATAGAAATTGAGATAAATATTTTTACAAAGATCATATGATTGAAGTGAGAATTAATCAAATGAATAAATTATTTGTGTACACTCTAAAACAACATAAAAAAGTGGAAATATAAAACAATATAATCAAAATATATTACACACATATTCTTAGTTTTACATAATCAATGTAGTAGTATTTTAACAGAATGAATATAAATTTAGTTAAGAAATATATTACATCACACTTACCATTATTTTTTCTTATATAGGACTAAATTATAAGGGTTTAAATAATGTTAATTATTTATTATAAATGTATATTAATATTTATAACACCTTATATTATCCTTTTATAAGATCTTACCACCATTTCCTTACAAATATTTTATTTATTTTATTTTTTTGATATTGTTAATTTTATGGTTTCATGGTTGATTCACTAGTATAATTATGGATATTCATAGAAAATAGAAATAAAAAACCAAAATTTAAATGAAATTTTATTCAAGAAATTACAGAAGTAAAATTGTACTATATATCATTTTTCTTTCTTATACGAGGATGAATCATTTGAAAAGGTAGTGGAAAATGTTTAGTTTATTTCAGCAGTTTTTTCAACCACCATGAACTAGTTTAATTTTATTTAATATTACGTATATATATTACGTAAATAACATGAAATAGGTAATAATATACCTATTATAATATTTTTCAAATATAATAATACTTTTATGACCATCTTTGAAGGTTGTAATGGAAAACAAACAAAATCATTGTCCATAGAGATAGTTAACCACCATAATTTAGACAATTGTTTTATTTCTTTGAATCAACGATGATAAGAAAAGGAATATAAAAACGATATTCCAATAGAAATTTAATAATATATTATATACATGATATTTTATTTTATTTCTTTTATAAATGAATGAGGTGGTGAGGAGGTATAATAAGAATGAAAATTAAGAGTGGTGGTTTGAGAAAGTTACCTCTAGAATATCACATCCTTGAAGGACCCCTTCAAGAACATTAAATTTTTATTTGGGTTATAAAAGATGAACATAAACGTGGGTAGAGTGGGGATGTTGGAGGTTTTAAAGTATTTTAATATATTCATGGATTTTAGGCAGAAGGGGGTTTTGAGTAGTGGTATTTGTAATTGAGGAGGGGTGTTTTTAAGTGACTAAATAATGAATGTTTTGTATTCAAAGACAAACACACTTGGGTGGCCTTACATTAAATTAATTTGATTGATAATTAATTATGTATAAGTTTTTTAGTATTTATAAACACACCAACCAATAATTTAATTTTATTCTGTTTAGGTATTTTATGCTTTTACATTTTCACTTTTACCTGCTATATTATTTTACATATACTGCGGTACATAGTTTATTATATTAATATAAATTTTTCATGACCAAAAATTAAAATAATCTTATTAAATAATTTCAGTCTTCAGATTAAAAATTGTATATCCATTTTAATTACTGAAATTTCTAATAGTGAAAAAATTAAATTCTAAATATGTGACATGTTTAACTCATAAAAGTTTTTTCAAGGTTAAAATCACGGTTTTAAGAATTTATAAGAATGACTTTCTAAATGTAACACCTTATGTATATATTCCTTAAATAAATATATTTTGATAATGAATATGGTTCAATAAATTATAAATCATTATTATATAAATATTATTTCATAATATTTGTGGTATTTTTAAAAAATAATATTTTCATTTTAAAACCAAATATAATCATTTAGAAAAATTCCCAAAAAATTTAACTTAATATATTTGTTTTGTTTTGAGTATAAAATTGAAGTTTATTTATTCAAATAAATTTTCTAAAACTCTCAAAAAACATTTTTATTCATTTTATTATATATTTCTATAAAAATACATTTTTAAAGAAAACATATGTATAAGAATAAAATGACTTTCGTAAAAATTATATCTTCATTTCATAAGAATAATTAAATTTTAATTGAATATGAAAATCATATTTATTTTCTAATATAGTTAATATTATTCACACAAAGTAATTTAATATCTATCTTGTTATGGTCGTGTTAAAATAATAATATTTTGGAGTCCTTTTAAGATTCATGTTTTGTGAAACATAAGCTGTGAGTCATAGTTTTTAAAGTAATTTGGGGTGCTACATATACATTATTAACCAAGAAAAATGAATTATTTGTAAATATTGGATTAAGGGAAAACTGTTTAAATTCATGATGTTTCTATTAGGGATTTTTCTTTATTTCGAGGGTATTTCCACGATAGGTATGTGGTAAAACCCAATGTGAATAGAGGGAAATCACGACCATTTACTATACAAGTTCAAGGAAAAAAACAACACATAGTTTAAATTTGGAATGCTTAGACCATAATTTGTATGAAAAATAGTTTAATGTCAGGATTATTGGACTAGGGGAATATTGTTCTCAAGGGTATCATTATATCATAGAAGTGGTAATAACCGATGAAAAAAAGCCAACACATCTCATTTACAACCTGAATAGCTTGAAATGAAGTGCATATAGATTAAAATCATGATTCATAGACCATAAATCGGGAAAAGTATTAAGGGATGATAAATTTGTGGTTAGGTATGAATATAAGATGTATTAGAATCACTACATATCACATTCATATGGGAATCATGCCATGTGTAGTTCTGGAACATGTAATAGAAGGAGACCAATGCCAATAATGTAGGAAATCATCTCTGATGTAGGTATCATGTTTTCATGACATGGGGTAAGGATATTGTTTAGTGTCATTCGTTGAGGGTGATTATTTCTATTCATCTCTTATCATAAAACGCATCCAAATTTTATACTAGTAATTGTTTTTGACCATTCCATAAATATTGCATGAGGCATACTAGTTTTATACTAGGTAAAATGGTCTCTCATTAAGAGGTATTCCAGTTTTATATGGGTTACGTTCTTAGTTTAACATGGTTCTATAAGGATTTAGATCCATGTAGTTTAAATACCTACAACGTGGAATATGTTTACCACTAGTTTAATATCTTTGAGATTGGATTGTAAGGACAAAAATAGTTTGGGATCATAATTCTTTGACTGATTGATATTATTTTAAGGTATTACTATCTCAACCATTGAAAAACGTTTAAGGTAATTATACATAGACCATAGGGTGGATATTAATATAATATTATAAATCTCAGACCAATGGAAATTAGTTTAATGTTTAATCACCTATACTATGGCATTTCTTTTAGGTTATGGTGATAAATCTTGGACTTATGGGGTTCTTCATGTGAAGTGATTCCTGAGAAATGTGGAATTTGTCGTAGGTGTGATACACTCTCCATACATAGTGTTCAAAGAGTATAAACCATTGGAATAGACCTTATGAAAGATATGTGTTCCTTATGACTATAGATCCATTATTGGTGGCGTCTTTCTTGGTATATTTGATGTTCTGAGAGACAATACAATAATACATTTGAGGAAAGATTGAAGGTGAAACCTTGTTGATGAACACTCTATCGATAATATTTTTTTATCTCTAGATTTTGTAATCCCTTGATCCTATTATAATAGAGTCAATCAAACATAGGAAGATTGACATATGTCATTCTATTAGGTTACTGTTGGTCATAGATATCCATCCAGAGAAATGAAAATTGATCCTGGATCGAAATGACTTCCCTTGTTCCATAAACTATAGAGTATGGGTTCACATGGGTGAAATTCCATGTTGTCTTCCAATATTCCCAAAGTGTGTTGGTGATCTATTATATAAAACACATCTTATAATTTCCCACCATCTTCTATAGTATGTTAGAGAGGTTATTTTTGAATGCCTCAATATATCAATTTTTCCACACATGGTTCAAATAAGTATGGTTATACCATATATTTTACAAGTCATACAACATCATCATCTTAGTAGATTAGTATTTTGTTCAATATTTGGTGACAATAGAGTAAGGAACTCATAATTTATCGATGATGTGGGATCACATGAACTCAATCATGGATTTAGAATTGAATTATTTGAGGGGAATCACTTCTTCCCCCTTGGATAAGATATCTATTGTGGTCAGGATGAACCTTCACTAGTGAGGTATCATTGTAAATTATGGTCCCATGAAATCGAGTCCCCATACTATAATGGGAAACAAATAATTTGTGGTGTGGATAAGATCATGTCATAAATTTAAAAAATACGTAATTGATTTGAAATGCATGACACATCTTAAAAACATAGATGTAGTCAGGAACAACCCTACACACCAACAGATTAGCTCATTCATGGTTTGTTATGTTAGATGTATTCCACAATGAAGATAAATCCTGAATGGAGATGTCTAATTAGGAATTTCTTATACTATAGGGTACCTGAGGGCCCTCCTATAGATGTAATGGAATCCAATTGGTTTGCCAATATGTTTTCATCATCATCCAAAATGGAGGGAGCAATGACCCTATAGTGTTCCATATAAATTATTAGGTCATATTGGTCATGATTTTCATGATATTTGGCTAAACATGAAAAGGTTTTGGCTCGCCTATTACACAATCGAGGTATATGAGTCACTTCCAATTTTTTTTGGGAAATTGATCCATCAACATATGGGTGTTCTTTAGTATGGGAATGATAACTTTCATTCTAATTATGTAGTCATAATTTATTGTTTTGATGGATAAATCAGAGTCTCCCATTATATTCCAGTAGGGTAAATCAATCCCTAGGGATAGCATGAGACCATTGTTAAGTGATTGATACTCTTCCATGATTTTGGTGCCTCCTTTTGATAATATGAATGAGTATGATGGGATGAATTTGGCTGGTTTGATGTAGATGATCCACATGACTACTATTTTGAGCTCTGTAATATTAGTCCTTCTACCATTTGGGATCTGGGAGGAACCATAGAAATGTATTACTGACATTACAAGACTGGATTCACTGATAGGATAGACTCAAATTGGAATTCAATATCCAAGGTAAATACATAAGTGTCCTAAGGGGTGTCCTAGAAATCATCGAGGGTCTAGCCTTTGATGGAATATTTGTGAGGAACATGATATTCAACTACAACATGATCACTGACCAGCGCACCAATCATCCCCTTAGTATGGAGAAAATTAGAATATAATTTAGTGGGTACACTATAGACACCATATGTATCTCATGATGTTATAGATAATGTCTCTGGTTTGAACTACATAAACTAGTGTGATAAAGATCTTATCTGTAGTGTAGTATCTAGTACCAATGTCAAGAAGCATGCGAATGAGATGGTAAAAAAATATTTATATAACATCATTGTTTTTCTTTGTTGATAAGGGAACCGAGGGTCCATTCTAGGGTAGTCATATGGAGTTATAGAGCCTTTCAAGTAATGGGAATCATCATAATCAAAGGCTGGTAAAGATATTTCATGACTTCTTCAAACACTATCTTTCACTCCTCATTCCACGAGTATATAGTGCCTTTATTTATTGGCCTCAAGAAGATATTACACTTGCAAGACAAATTTTCTATAAATTTTAATATGTAGGATGTTTGGACTTTGATGCCTCATAACTTTTGAAGATTTATCATGGGTGGAATTTTTTTGATGGACTTAAAATTATTTGGGTTAATCTCAATGACTATGTATCTAACAACGAAGCTGAGAAACTTCACATAGGATACAAAAAATTGATACTAAAAGGTGTTCGTCTTCATGTACTAGTAATAGAGTAAGTCAACTGATTTTTAAATTCATTGAGATGGTACTCATGATAGGTATATTTAACACTATGATTTCTATATATCATTTCACCTATTTCACATGGATGTTCTTGAAAATGAGGGGAATTTATCACTAATATGTGGCTCCCACATTATTTTTTACAAAAACATATCAAAAGATAGTAGAAATTCACATGTAGTTATGTGATGGTAGTGGACTCTAAATCATCTAGGGCCATCAAAATAACATTTTTTAAGAGTATTTATACATGAAATATAGGGATTGAAATCACATATTAGCATCAATCTACATCTTTATCACTAGAAGTGGAAAATAATCCATTAGGAAAGGGTGATTGAGGTCTAATAAGTCGATAAAAATTGGATCTTTCCATTTTTCTTCCAGACATGAATTATATTGGACATCTATTTGTGGTAACAGACTTCCCTCATGAATTTGGATTTCTTAATATTTATAATATCTACCATGACCATGGAACAATGAGAGGGGTTTGTCTTTCTGGGATACTTCTTGAACACGTGATGACCTACTAGGAGGCCAATACGGTAGAAGTTTAGTTGAGGGTTTAGTCTTATAATCTCATCATAGATCTAGAAAAATTCCTCATTGTTCTATTTCAAGAGGGATATATAGGTTTCCTAATCTTCCAAAGGAATTTATACATTAATTAGTGTTGACCTAGTATTATACTTATTAATGAGGTTAACCTTAGACAAATAATTAACAATGGTGGATTCACACACAATAAATGTAGAAGGGGAGTCTTCCAATCCACTTCATCATCTAAGACATGAGAATTTGTTGTAGTATGAGTATCATATGGGTATGTTAGTTTAGGGGCATTATTGGTTCCTGTATTGGAAGACACAAAATTATCTCTATAGGGTTGAATCTCTACTGAAGGTGTGGTGATACAAGTGGTAGAGCCAATTCCATCCTTCGTCCAACCAAGATGTCCATACATGTTATCTAAGAAATGGTGGCAAGCGGAATTTCATATAGTCGACCATTCTCTGTGAAACAAATGGGACTTCCATTGATCTCCTCTTAACGAGAAAACATCTCAATAATTCCTAGGATTAGGGTATTCTGGTATCAACTAGGTTATTCCTATGTGATAGTATTTAGTAATATGTGTGCACTATATGTTCATTGAGATTCTGAAACCCATTTATAATAAGAAAACAAAAAACCATTCTGGTCAAGATTTTTAGCCTCTAATTGATGAATTTGGAGATCAAAAGCATATTCCATGTTTTCCCATTGATTGAATACAGTAGCCCAAAAATAACTAATATAATTAACGTGATCATTCCATTCAGTCTTAACATAGTTCACCTATCTCTTATAATTGTTAGAACCTAGATAGATGCCTTACAAGAGTGAAATTGGGTTTCTTTACCCTATGATACCCATAATTGACCATTGTGGGAGTACTTGAGGAACATGATATGAAATGATGGAACCACTATGTGTAAATTAAAAAAGGTTCTACCTCAAAGAATTTTTTAGGCATTATGCTACGAGATTACCATGAATTTATTTCTCAATATAAATCCACCAAAATTGTTCTTCTACTGAACCTATCCACTTGGTTTATACTCATCCATATTATAACCCTAAATTTTCTTGTGGGAGGGAGTCATATCTTTTTGATCAGTCACAACATGTAGAGCATTTGGGTCGGGATGAAGATTATCCCATACCTAGTGTCCACTAGGTAGTGGTGGACTTCCATTCCATTAAAATGACTAGTTATATACAACATGTGTATGTTACCTTACATGAGGATTCCCTCATATTCCCCAGAGAACTATATAATGAAATGTACTTCCTTTTTATTATCCACCTCTACATAGTAGGCCTTTGAGAAAGATAACCCTTCTTCAAAATGGAGGGGTAATTTCAAGGAATCATCAAGGGCTTCAAGAATCTTTTTTTATATGTAGTGATCCTTGATGATCCAAATCCATTTTGGTATTCTGAATAGGTTCTTAAACACATTATACATCATTGTAAAGGGAATAGTTTTCTCCATATAGTATCTCTCCTTGTAAAGGGGATCAATAGATTCTACTAGATAAACAATTATCCTCTAACTAGGGAAAGAAATATTTTTCTAGATAACTAGATGTGATGATTTGAACAATTGTCAGCCACCTTTTCATTGGATATTTTTGGGATTTTTCTATATGCGGATGACCGTGTCATAGTCCTGGACTAGATGTCTGGTAAACAAAAATGTTCAACTATATGGTTGGTTGTAGAGGAATACCTAATGGAGTAGGGTGAGATGGTTATGTCTGTGGGGATCTATAAAAATCCTTCAATTTGGTCTCAGTCTCATGCATGGACCAGTTTGATGCACTGTCCTAATAATTTGGGTAGCTCGCATGTCCCTGACATGTCCGTTAATGACATCGCCTAAAGGTACCCAAGGGGTTGTCAAGGCATGCAACTCTTTTGAGGAACATGAATGGGTCCAATATCTTAAGAAAATTCATTGGTGAATACTCCAACTCATCATCAATGGAATATTCCTCAATGAGATGTACCTTGGGTGAAAATCCAAACATAGGAGGTAGGAAATCATAGAGGGTGCATGATGGATTTGGGACCAGTGGGTGAATTGGATATCCTTTATTCCATCAAGGACAAATATTCCATGAAATTGAATGAAGAAACTCAGATAGAGTGGTTTTGGTTGGATGGGGTGCATCAACCATATGCGGTTTGGGGTTTTTGAAACATGAATAAATGATACAACGATCATGAGGGACTGCCTTACAAGCTAACTAGTCATAATTGTTCAACAACATGTTCATACAATCCAACATATGTTCAAAATAATAGTCACTGTCTCTATCAGGGTGGTGAAGACATGAATCTCCAACAATAGGATGTCACATAACTTGATCGATCCTTTATTCACAAGGTATTTGAGAAAATAATTAAACACATAAATTTTTTTATGGTGTTTTCATAGGTTCTGGGGTATGTGGAACAGTGGGAGTGGCTAGATAATCTAGCCTCCTCGGGCCTTTTTCATTCTATAAATTTTATAAATCCCTTTTTCAGATAAAATATGATGTATCCCAATACCTTTTACTCCATAAAGGATTATATTTGGTTTCTTCTTTTTGGGAAAGGTACTCTAGGATCTTGGTCATGATGGGGTATTGGAGCCATATTCTCTCATTGAGGTGGAAATTCTTGTCTAGGAAGTTCCTAAATGCTATGTACTAGGTGAGGTTGTGTTTGGTAGGGACACTACACTCATCAAGTAAATTCCATTAAAGGATCCAATAACTCCACCATATTGGGGACCTCTACATGCATGGTGGTGGAGGTCTCTACTTTTGATGGCCTCATCGCGTGATCAATATGTGGAAATCAATATGGATATTCATGGTCTAGGTGAAAAGATTCCTCCCGATGATGATCCTTTTTAAATAGCTCTCATAATCCACTATGGTGGTTCTGGGTGATGAGGGTAGGGACCAGTTTATTCTTCACGTTCCCTATGAACATATTGATAAGTTTTTTCTAGGACAGAGGAATGTCAAGTGATTACATGAGAACTTCCCATTGGGCGACAATGTTATTGACTTACTCATAAATCCCTTTTCAGTTGAATAGGATAGTAAAACTTTTCATGCATGTGGTTGAGCTGAACTCATAGATGAACAATCTACAAAGGTCCTCCCAACTGGTAATGGATAATATGGGATGCTAGTTTTACAAGATGAGTGTAGGTAAATCCAATGCTTGGAAGAAATATCAGAGCATAGAATACTTCTATTGATCTTAGGTCCCCAACATAGATCTAATCCTTTAGATAAATTATAAAAGGATATGAGATGGGTCACCCATCCCATTTAAGAGGGTGAAGATGGGATTCGAAAACTTTGGGGTTGATAGAATGTTGTCCACCCACACCGAGTATATATTAACATCATGTGGGATCTCCACCTATCATGTTTACATGGCCACATGGTGGGAAGTGATATTAGATATCATGTTATATTTGTGATGGTGTATATCTATAAATGTATTTATATGCTCATCAAATTTTGGAGTGGGCTCGCCAACATAAGAGGAGCCCGACCTAGTTCATGGGGAAGATAATCACACTGGTTGGAAAATATTGGAGAATCACATATCAGCATATTAAAAAATCCCTGGGATTTTTATCTGACCAATTGTGGGGGGCCACCATGATAGAACTGGGTCATTTGGATGATAATGACTTCTTTCCCCCCAATAAGGGAGATGGAATCTCATATGGGATTACCATAATTTGGTAGCCTCTCAACATTTCATTTGACATTAATACTTTTTCACTCCTAGAATTATTGTATAAGTGTGGATATAGTGGGCTATATCTCATATTTTGGTGAAAAATCAAGTGGATCTGAGGGATTGAGGTTCCCCTTTCCCTTGTTATGATATTGACGGTTAGGAAACAATGCCTCATTGGTGGTATCTCGAGGCCATGTTCCTACCTGTACTGATGAGTGAGGACACTCATTTGAGGGTCTTCATAGGATTTCATTACCCACTATGAAATATATTTCATTTCATGAAATAGATTGATTCTATAACTCTTACTATCATCGATCAACTTGTTGAAAATAATATTATCCATCGATGTAGCCATAGGGGATCCTTTTTCGTTTGTGGATATATCACCTGATGCATGATAGGGTTGGAGTGGATGGAAATATATTGTCCCCAACTGCTAATTTGTATGTGAAAAGTTGTTTCTTCCATAACATGTCATAGAACTTTCAGGAACTTGTTTTAGGATATATAAGTATCTGGTAGAACCATATAATGTGGGGTGTTGATAAAATTTGAGTGTCATGATCTCGAACCTCCTACACTCTAGCTAGATGGAGTTGAGGTTATCTAAAGTTCATGGATTGAAAAACTAATAATCATGGAGGTAGTGAAACATCTCTTAGATAATCTGGAAGAATAACACTACATGGTCCACTAAGAGGGGATTTGAGATATCAATTTTCATATTTTTAGGAGGACATGACACTATTGATAGTTGTTGGGTGGCCATAACGTCTCATTTTAACTCATTCTCAGAGGAAAGGTTTTTTACTTGATTGGATAAGACCCAAATATGAGCAGTCGATGATAAGGATGGCATCACCAATGTATGAAATTTATTTTACTGGTTTACCAAGAGAGAAGTTAGTGTGCTAGTAAAATGTCCAATGCATTCTATGTCATCTCTCGGGGGAGGTTCTGACCACATCATCACATACCTATAAGATGAAGTGTTTACCAATTCCACAAAAATGAGGTTATAAATTTCCATGCGTGGCTCAATAAAATACTCACCACATGAAGTCACCATCCTAGTCCATGAATTCTAGAGAAAATATAGTGTGGAGGTGGATAGTAGGGAAACTAGAAGCTTCAATGAGAGGTTCACTGTGATCCTTAAAAGGGAGAAACAATATACTACACCTATAAAACCTATTGAGGGGTATAGGGATCTTATGGACCTCAACATCTGGGGTGGAGAGTCGCAATTTATATTCCGCAATCCCATACAATAGTAGCTAGGTTAAAGGATCTGTCATTCATTTTTTTCACCTTATACTCTGAGAGGCTAACAAGTCCATCAAAAATAAGGTTCATTGCAGGGTTCATATTTTGACAATTTGTATTATCCCTTCTACCCTATTATAGTTTATTAGAGAATGGTATACTATCAACACAATGAGGACCTCCATAAAGATTAGTGTTTTAGTTTGGATTACATATACTTTGATTATCCAATGTATGGGTATGACGTCCAAAATGCTTGGTTGGGTCACTGAGAGGGCCTCCATACTTTTTGGTGATAGAGCGAGGAGGGGTGGGGGGCATTTCATGGTATGTGGATGAATTTTGGTACCTCCACTCTGGATAAAGATAGTGCATGGAGGAACTATAAACTAATTTTCCTTATTATGTAATATCCCATGAAGCATGTATGTAGAGATGATGATTGTGAGAGTCTAACTAACCTTTTTTAGTCTTATAGGGGCTCGATCCCAATCAGGAATAGATAGATCCATGTTAACATGTAACTAGGATCATTTGGGATAAACCGGTTGTGGTGGGGTCCACATGAGCCACATATGATTACCCTTTCTAGGAAGTGTCTTCTGACTTCTCCCTGATGTCGGCATTGAGTGTGTTGGACTGAGGTTGGTGTGTAGGGGTGAAGTCCACCAGATCATCATCCTGTAGAACCGATCAATACTTGTATTGAAAAGGCTAGGTGAGATCCCTCTATGGTTGCTCCCAATAAGTAGTTACTATTGAAATGAATTGTTAATTACCTACCTCCTCGGTGTAGGTGATTTAATAATTATACAACCCTAGGGTAAGACTTGGGAAGCAATTCTTCATTAGAAAATGTGCTGGTCCCCCTGCGTAGCCCTTGTGGTGGTGGTGTTAGTGAGAAACTGATTCATCCATGTCTTGATGGGTAATTTCTCAAGTGGAAATGAACACTTTATTCTCATACCAGAGAATTATGGCATTGATCACCCTCTTCTGGATGATCATATATCTTGAGATGGGGTATAGGTACCAAATAGCCAAAAATGAGGGGTAGACGTGGTAGAGTCGTGGTTTTTTGGAATTTCTAGATAAATGTTTCTCCTACCCTAGTGCTTATGGAAAATTGGTTTTTGACTTCTTAAATCTTGATTTCAGTAAGTTATTAGGATTTATACTTCAGTAAAGGTACATGGAAATCAATGCCTAATTCCCCAATGTTGTCAAATATTTGGATGATGTATTTGGATACACACTAACAATGTTGTAGACCGTGGATTCTTAATGAAAACTACACCGATTCTTAGGTGAGTTTCATGTTTCCCCCACCATAATCTTGGTGGGACCTAGATATGAATTTTTTAATACGGTGACATGATATTATATTGATAAACTATATGGTACTAGACTATGTAGTTGAGGATAAGAGTTTCATTTTGGTTTAACAATTTCATTTTTGATACTTTTTTGGAGAAACATGGTGCACATGTTTCCTTACCCTGAATTTCCATTGTCCAATAGCGTGTTAAATTCATTACCTTCATTAGATATGTATTCTCTGTGATCAAAATTGTATGATGGGATATCAATAAAAACATCAATGGATTCATCCTTTTATCATATTTCCTAGTATGGGTCTCCCTTATATATTTGATTCATGATTATAGAACTCATTTTTTTCATATTTAGGCCAACATAGATTAATTACACCACTTCTTCATGAACTGGGCATCATCCTTCGATCTAGATTGTATTCACATTGGTCATATCATGGAATTTATGGACATTGGTTTTATTGGGATCTTATGAATATTCTTATTTTTAGGGAATATCATATAAGGAATCATAGGTGAGAAACCTAAGGAATCCCATATTGATAAAAATTTAGTTGATGTCAGGGGTGTAAGACATTCAAGGTTTTTAACTCGGGAATCTCACACATATTCCTAGGGATGGTATTATGGATCTGGGAATAATTTTAAAATCATGTATATAATTTAACTGAGTTAATATATTATGTGGAAATTTTTTGAACCTGTTTAATGTCTTGTAGAGATAGATTGGATGATTGGGATGCCCTGTTGAGGTAGATGCAGGAGATGTTTCCATATGAGTGATGATGTCACACTTGGTTTTCCGATGGAGGGATAATACCACAATATAGAGGTGGATCTATAAGGTGCGACTATATGATAGAATATTCCACACCTGGGTCACAAATATAATGGATAATAATTACTCATTAAGGTGGATCCGGGAGGTTCATCCCTATGAGGGGATATGTCACACCTAGATTGATGGATCATAACGCCCTCTAGAGGTGGATCTGAAAGGGTTTACTGATGGGTTAATCATAATTTCCAATAGTGGAATATCCAAGAGGTTTTCCACAATGAGGGAAGATGTTACTCCTATATGGATGGATTAAAACTCCCTATAGTGTTGGATCCATATTTAATTGTTCAGGAGTCCCCATATAGGAGAATCTGGGAGGTGTTTCCATTAGAGGGAGGATGTCAAACCTTGATGGATAAATGAGAACACCATCCAGAGGATGATCTAGTGTGAATGGATTAGAAAGATTAATAAATGAATATAAAAAAGGGGTTTCCAATGGATATATCATGACCCCCCATGGTGATGGACTTGGGATGATTGATTATAATTCTATATGGAGGAGGATACTAGAGGGGTGTCCTTAGGAGGGAATATGTAACATTTCAGATGGATGCATCTGAATTCTCAATGTAGGATGATCCAAAGGGGATGTATTATAATTAATGAGGGATATGGAACTAGGAGGATTGTCCCTACAAGAGAAGATGTGTCAATAGGGTATTATGGATAATAATTCCCCATGGAAGAGGATCAAAAGTGGATGGATCAGAGCACACCATAGTGGATGATTTGAGAGGTGAAAACTTAGGATGGATGATGTCACACATGGGTTTACTAATTTTTTGGATTGAACCTTAGGGAGGCAACCTACGTACCCTTTTTGGAGGTAGGAAACATAACCCACATAGCTCGTTTCCATAGTTTAAGTCATGTGATAGGAACAATCTATTTAGTTTAACATCATGAAGAAAGTATTATTGTTTCAAGGGAGGAGCATCAATGGGGGATGCTATGTGTATTACTTATAGAAGAATTACATTATAGGAAGATTGTTATATAGTGGGAGAGAGGTTCCCATCCCACATGATTCATAAATGGGTAATCCTTTGTTTATTACAAAGGGTTGGAGGTTTTGGGTCATCCCATACCAATAAACCATGGGGAATCCTATGTTTATTTCATAGGGGAAGACAACAATATTATGTCACGTGATAAGTATTGTTTCAAGTAGTATAACATTATATCAATAGGATGTGGAGAAAGGTATTTTAATGTAATTATACTCAGACATTGGTAGGGATTACTCCAGAATGGAGAGCATTTTAAGGATAAATGAGGATATGGAATAGAGACATTCAAGAATGATATATCAAAAATTCCCCTCAATGATTCCATCTCTAGGGCTTATGTGACAACATCTAATGTGCCTTTGGGTGGGACATGGGGTTGGAACTATCATGGTGGATTCGAAAATCAGTAGATCGATGTTAGGGTGCCTATGATAAGAAAAACATTCATTGGGGGTAATTATTAAAATATGAAGTAGCTAGGGTGAAGGATCAGGACACACATAGAGTGATGTGGTGGAAAATGAATGGGTGGAACCTGTCACATAAAGACTTGAGGTGCAGCTGACCAAGTCATGGATTGATATGGTGGCCCCGAGCACTTGACTATCATGAAAGGGGGTTTGTAGAAAATAGGTTACATAGAGAGGAAACATAGAGGTGTTTTGAAAAGCATGCGAATTTAGTGGATTTGAGAAGGGGAAAGATTTTATAAACATGGTGACACAAACTCCAGATAAAGTCTTTCTTCCCATAGGGTAAGATTTGTGAAGGATGGGTTCCTCATAAAGGATAAGTCACTAGTAAAGGACCAATATCCACATGATGAAATTCTATTCTAAGAGTATAATTATCCTTGTCAAACTATATCTCCTCTTTGGGTGGAGAATCATATGTACTGAAAGTGGTGGTTTCTGAAAGATTCAATACTTTGGGTGATCCATTTTAATTTTCAGTAATGAATCTCATGTGGTTCAGAAAAAATAGTTATTTACATATGTCAAATTGATATGTATCCCATAAAAAGAATGAATTAAGGGTTTATTTATAGGAATGTTGTTTTCATGATTATTTGAGGTCTTCCTAAATCATTATGACCTTCACGAGTGGGCGGGCTCCCTGATTCAAGAAGACGATGTTCAAGGTTACCATCATGCCTCTGCATGGTAGTGAAGAGTTCCACAAATCACATTGATGATTTATATTGGTTACTATTAGGTCTATGTGTGGTCCAAAAATTCATGATATTAGGTTGTTAATGATGTTTATGAAATTCAATAAACATACATTTAGATGGAATATTTGGCCATTTTTTGTCAAATTTTCTTCAAACTGATTATTCCTCAATTACTTCTCTTGTGGAATGAATATTTCGGCATGAACACATATTCTTCATATCAATTAACATAATAATGAGTCATACAGAAATGATTATTATTCCATATGACATGAATTATAAGGTAATACAATAACATTATCCTTAAGAGAATAACATTGACATAAATATAAATTTGTGGAATATACATAAAAAATAGAATATCACTTTAATAGTAGTCAAGAATCACATACAAGAATATCATAATGGAATGAGTTTACACTTAAAATAATCATAGTAGTCATGTATCAATCCCAGTTAAATTATAGTAGAAAAATCTCATTTCTCAACTAGGTTCAATCCTCGTACTGGTATAATCTATCTTGTGACATATAAATCATTACCAAAGGAATAAGAGGGAGATATAGGACCTAATAGTTTCATAATGAAAACCATTTTTGTATTATGAAAATATCAAAACAATTCATCATATCATAATCCATGAAATGAAATGGGTTTCATTATCAGTTACTAATCTTATAACCAGTGGAAGAGAGATAATTTTCATAATCATTTCACCATTTAATCAAAGAATAACCTGTGAAAAAAGAAGCAAGATTCATGAGAATTTAATTACTTTAAAACCCATGGAATAGAAAATAAATGTATAAACACCATTTCATCATGAACATGAACCATTCATAGAAAGAATAAGAATTTTATCATTGGATCAATTCACTTTTAAGGCATAGGTAACATGAATTAATGAAATCTTAGTTGGAAAATTATTTTAAATGATCATTTAAAAATATTATCTGGAAATATAATTTTATTGTTGAATTTTTTTTTCAAAAATAAAAATTTTGAAAATTATATTCATTGATAATTACCTTTAAAAAATAGAATTTATTCTTTGAATAAATGATAAGAAATGGGTAAGAGAATATTCGTTCATGTCATATATTTTAAAATAATGGTTCCTTTCAGTTTTTTGATAAAAACCAAAAACATTTTTTTTTGAAAAAACACCATTAATTTTTAAAAAATATCAAAAATAGGGAACAATATTTTAAAAATCATAGGAAAATAATAAAACATTTTTGAAAATAGTCATAGAAAACATGGTTTTAGACAAAAACTGATTTCTAATCGAATAGAAAAATAAGGCAATATTTTCATAAAAACGTTTTTATGAATTATTTTAAGAACTAATGAGTGGAAAATTTTGATATTAATTGAAATTATAATGAATTGGTATATTAAAATAAATTTAATTTTTTTGTGAGAGATGGAGCTAGTGATTTTATCATCAGTAAAATAATTATATAAAATCCAGTTAAATAATGAAATTGTAACATAAAATCATTACCGCATTGTTAAATTTGAAACATAATCCATATAATGAAATAATTAAAAATGGAAAATAAATCATTAGGATAAATATATTCATGATATTAAATGTTAATGGGGTTTTTTGTATACCTCGTGCAAGAATATATGTTCATAACATAACATACATCTTAAATAAGGAAAATTGAGACAAAATAGCTTACCAAATTAGTAATAATTTGAATCATGATCCCAAATAAATAATAACATAAAATGTAACATTATATATCATAAAAAATCCAATTCATGATATAAAATTTTAATGGAGTAGTATACACACTATAAAAAAGAAACTATTAGTGAATTTTATTATGTCTCGATGAAATAAAAGAGATACTAAAAATGCCTTATATTATGTATTCACTTCAGTTGTACATGTTCAGACAACCTATATAATAAATATATGATTATTTTAAATCTATTTTATATTATATTTATATATACATAACAATATATTATTTTCTTATGACCGATTATTACCTGTTTACTAACAATTCCATGTTAAAGTAATGATTTAGGTAAAAACTGTTTTTTCATGTAGATTTTGATTTGTTATTTTTGTCCCTTTTACATATATCATGTATTAATATTATCAATAATTTTATCCATGATAATAATATTATATATATTCAGTATATTATTATTTATTAGAATCCATAATATTTAGTGATTAAAAATGAAATTGAGAGTTTATAGAGATGGTATGTTATACATATGAATGAATAATGTTACAATTTTTTTATCCAATTGAATGAATGTTTGGTAAATTATAAATTATCATTATTGAAAAAATATTACATCATATATATAAACTATTATTGTTAAACCATCCATTAATATATTCCATGTAATGATTGAATGAATCACATCGCTTCACAAGGCGATAGTCCGTGGTACACATTAGTGACGTTATTGTATTCCATATAAATAGAAAAAATGAAGAAATGTGTGATATTTGAATTCCAAAACAATAATAATATAATTAATATCATATATAAACAATTTATTATTCATTATAATCTACTTTTAAATATGGTAATTCAAAAACGAATCACATCAGTTTATGAGGTGATAGTCCTCCGTACACATTAATGATGAATTCATAGTGCATTTGATGGAAGTGGATATGGTTGTAGGTAATTAAATTAACATAAAAATATCTTATTATATGAAATATAATCTAGATATTATTTTTTATGGTATAATCATAATGAATGGGGGTAGATGATGTAATATAAGAAGAACGCTCATTGATGAACATTACATATTTTTCAAGTATCCTCCATTGGTTTGCACGAAATGCCTTACTAGGTTGACTTTATGTCTAAACTAAAACATCTAGTATTAGAATATGAAATTAGGGATGTTTTGTTTCTAGTAATTCATTTATTGATAATAGTTTTAATGTGTGAGGAAGAGAGTATAGGGGGTGGGAATTTATAAGGTCGGTGAGTGGTACACATTTATCTGTTTGAAAAGAAATTATTTCAACCTTTTTTTGATCAAGTATAAATTATATAAAATAAATTATTAATTATAATATTAGAGATAGGGTCTAAATTTTGTAATCCAGTAGTATTTTGAAAATATTTTGGTCGTTTCTTATACTTATAATATCAGTTAAACCCCTAGTAAATCCATTTTTACTATAACCGTGTTAAATAATTATTCCTCCATTTATTATTAATTTTTGGTAAAAAATTATGGTGACCCTTTTAGATAATATAAATTATTTTTATTCCTAATATTTAATGAATTTTTCAAATTCCATTTACATAAGATGAAAATTTTAATTTAAAATTAATTCTATGGACGTGATGAGAACAAATACCCTCTACATCGCACTGATGATTAATTTGATCAACTTCATGAAGAGAAATAATTTTTGATGATTTCAATACATTTTTGGTATTATTAATTTTGAGTAAAGAAATAATAAATTCCAAAGATATCATTTTGGAAATTTGATGGACATTATGATTTTATAGTAAATCAATTTAGATTAAAAATGAATTATCTACTTTAACAGATGAAATAAATAGACCACTCATAGAATAACATGATAATAATATCATGGTTTTCATTGAATATATCAAGTTGTATACTAATAGATATGAGGACCATGATAATGATTTGAGGATCATTCATGATACTTTTATAAGAAAATATATATATTAGATGTTTATCAAGTGTTATTTCCAGATTAAAGAAGATTCTTTTCTTTCCCATATTATCTGCAAAGATAGAATCTCAGTTGATATTATAGTGAAAAAGGTATTCAGTTAATATAATTCATTGATTAAGGTTACTATAATTATTAGATTAATTTTTATTAGGTTATTATCAATTTTTCATTCTAGTGTTTTTCCTAATTATATAACCCATTATCCAATCATACAAGTTAAGGGGTTTTAGTTACGTTAGAAAAAGTAATGAGAAGAATGTTTTGAGGAATTGATGAGTATATTGTTCAATGATCCCATTTTGAATCAACCAATAGGAAATCATGGGTTTTGGAGATATCTAGATTCATTGAACAAATGACCGGGTTGAATACTTATGAAAAATAATAATGTTATTATATATGCATTAAGGTATTTTAAGTCTCATGAATAGAAATATCCAACCCATAATCTTGAGATGTAATCTATAATTGTTTCCTCAATGATATGGATGCATTATATATATGGTGAGATATTTGTGATATAAATAGCCTATAAGACCCATAAATATATCTTTTCACAGAAAGAGATCAACATAATGTAAATATAAAGGATCAAAGTACTCAAGGATTATGATTTATATATACACTACCACAAGAGAAATAAAAATAATTATTGGATTCATTTATAAGAAAGTATCATAGAGTCATAACGAAAATTAGGATTGAGTGGGATCATATATTCATTGATCTAGTAAATGTGTATGTTGTAAATCGTAATGGAAGAGATACACCACTCCATTTTTAAATGATTTCCAAATCATTAATTTTAGAAATAATAAATAAATAAATCTGATGATGAGAATTTGAAAATGAATATTAATGTAGTAAATTATATTAACATGACATAATTAATTTATGAAGATGGTGTTATTATGTTTGGAAATAGATTATGTTTTCCATATGTACCTGATCTGAAAATAGATTTTCTAGATGATGATCAAAGCTAAAATTTCTCTATACATAATAGAATTGAAAATAAGTATAGGGATTTGTGTGAAACTTTTTTTGGTGTATCATGAAGTGAGAAAAATGTAATTATGTGTCTTGATATTTGGTTTATCAATAATTTAATGCTAAGAGAGAACATCATTGAAGATTCATGAAAATCGTTTTAATCATATTTTGAAGTGGAATTAAATTACACTTATCTTTTTCATTGGAGTACCAACGAATCCTGGAATGAAATATGAAATATGGGTTACTGTTGATCACCTAAATTTTATAAAAATATTCTATCAATAAGTGAAAAATTTAATCTTGAGTACCTAAAATTGATCAATTTTAATAACGATGTAAGTATTCGTGGGGTAAACAATTCAATTCTATCTAATCTTGACACCTATTTTATTGAAAAATTATATAAGATTCATTTGAGGGATCCTGATAATTATTTTCATTTGATCATTACATACCCTACTCAAAATGAGAGGCAATAGTTAAGTAATATTCAATCATTTGAAATAATTTTGTGCTCATTATCACATGATATTAAATGTATGTGGAATTAGTATTTAACAATGGTATATTTTTTCTATCACAATAGTTTCCATTCAGGTATTCAAATGGGTTCGTACGAAGAATTGCATGGAAAGATATTTCAAACACCAACTTTTTGGGATACATTTCGATAAATGAAACATATTGTATTAAAAGATGTTGATGATACAACTGAAATGGTAAATAATATTTATGATCATATAATGAAATATCTATATAGTTTATAGACTTCTATAGAAAATTAGAACAATGATTTTGAATTCCAATGGGAGATCATGTTTTCAAGAAATTATGTCCTTGAAATTGTGTCATAATGTTCAGTTTGAATGGGAATATATTACTTAGTAACATCAAACCCTTAAAAATTACAGAATGGATTGGATCTGTGGATTATCATTTTTAAATTCCACAAATTCTTCCTAAGGATCATTATGTGTTCCATAGAACATTATGGGAGAAGTACATGTCAGACTTAACACATTTGTTTACCTGTGATGAGATATAATTGGATTTTTTTTTAATATGCATTAAAAATCCATATTTTGGATACTATAGAGTTTGTTTTTAGTAATTGGATGACTCAATTCATAATGGTACTTTGGAGGAACCAAACAATATAGGAAGCGATGTGGGAACCAAAGGACGTTATGTTGAAAAATGAACATCCAATGATTTGAAGGAAATATACCCAAAATGTTAGGGAATATAATTTTTTATAGGTTTCAATATAACACCCTAAGACTATACACAATATTTATTTCTTTTCTAAATTCTATTAATTCCTTCAATTGATTGAGAAATACACAACACTGATCTTAAATAAAATAGAATACTCTATTAAAATAATATTATTTAAAATTAACCATTATAATACATCCATTTAGTTATAAATAAATAATCAAAATTTCATGTATTCTAAAAAACATGAAATAAATTTAATGGCTATCTATTGATTAGAAATAAAATTTGAATCATTTGAAAGAAAAATTAATATTTTCTAAAAATATGTATTTGTTAATGAGAAAAACTTTATCAGTTCTAGTGAACATATGACAGAGAAATCAAGAAAATATTATTAAATTAATTTTATTAAATATTTTTAAATTTTTAAATCATAAAAACCAACTTATCTTAGGTTGAATATTGGGGATTTTTCTAAAAAGATTTATTTTCAATGAAATGTAAAAAATACTAATTTTTTTAAAATAAAATTTCTCTTGAAACCATTTACATGCCAAATTTTATTTTATTATGATTTTAAAAGTATAATAGGTTAAACGATATATTAATTAAACAAAATCAGGTCATTGGAATCAATTTCATGATGAATTTTGATATAATTTGTTTTAGCTTTTGAATGTTTTTTACTTCGGAAAACAAATTTTTGTTGTGTTTGTTGGTGTAATTTTAAATTGAATTCTTACACTTTTATAAATTTAATATCTCAAAATTGATTAAATTTTTTTAATTATAATAATTCATTTATCTAATATTTCCAATTAATTATACATAATAATTAATTGTTAAAACAAAAAATTAATTATTGTGGTTGTGGTTAATATAGGTTTACAAAGGATTTCAATAAAATTATATTGGTAAAAATTACCTAAAACATGTTCAAAACCCATTTCATGGATATGTTAAAAATATATATCACAAAATGTTCTATAATGTCCCATTTTATAACCTTGTGACATGTGAAAAATGTTCGTACAAATTATTATTTTCAAATATTCCTTGTGTGTCCTCTACCCCGCATGTAAAAGGCAACTACCATTGTTCACTTCTTAACATCTATCAATCCATATTTCTCTACCAAAAACTAAAAAAATATCTAGATAATATCTGTATCTAAATTTTTGAGCTTCTTATCCTCCAAAAATTTAAACCCTTTGTTTCTTAAGAGGATATCCAATGGAGGTTTCTCTTAGAGAAAGTAATTAACTTAACAAATCTCTTCCATTTTCATTATTCTTATTCAACCATAAATTATATCTTGAAATTTTTAATCTAATAAAACAAATATATCCCAAGTAATTAGATTTTATTACGTTTATGGAATAAATTTATCCATAACCTCATCCTTCAAATGGGAAATGAAATTTTCGATTGTGTGCATGAAGGACTGCTGCATCATGAACTGATAAAACTTGTTTTCCAGGACCAAGTATCAAGATTGTATAAAATTAAGTATTTAATGTACATATATAATATTAATGATATTATTATACTAATATAATTATATAATGACATATACTATATTATTATCCATATATTTTAAAATACAATAACGCTGCTCCTGCTTACGGTGGACTACTGTCTCACAAAGTGATGTGATTAATTTTTCACATACCCATTACTTGGAAGGTTATAATGATAAATTTAACAAATATATGTGATATATATGAAATTATATTTATTATTTATGATTAATATATCACCAAATTCCTTACCCATTCACCCATTAATAAATGATATCACCACTCATGCGTATATATGACATACCATCTCCCTGAAGCGATGTGATTTATTTTATTTGTATACATTTAAATAATTATTTTAAAAAATTTAACTGTTGATTAAATAATATATTTATAATGTTATAATCATTTATGGGTTATGTATCTATATAATATTCAAAATAATGGAAACATTCTTGAAACATCATGGGTGTGAAAGTAAGAAAATTATCACCAGAATCAATGAATATAATGAAATATTATCAAAAAACTGTCGAAAACATGTTATAAAAAGATGATAAATGTTGTTTTAAATATTAATATGGTTTTATTATAAATCAATACCATTATTAATTAAATTATATTGAGGATAAATATAATTAAACCTAAAGTATGCATGGGGTAGGGGTTTCTTGTCTCACTTTTATTTGAACAAGACATATGTTATATTCATATTATTTTTTATGTGTGGTGTATATACTATCCATGAATGTTATTTTATTTATTTTCATGAAAATTATCAGGATTTCAAAATACATATTTGTTTCTTGATTTCAGTGGTTTTGATCCATGGATAACCAAAGGTGTATTTTATTTTATCTAAACATCTATTTTATTGAGATATATTTTTTTCATATGCACATATTCTCTTTTTTTGTGTATATAATGCCTTATTTCATTATTTTATGTGAATAAATATTTATTATTGGTGAATAATGTATCATTCCATATTTATTATTTAATGGGTTACATTTTAAAAGTTACCAAATTAATTAGAATATATTTTTAAATCTCTCATTCTTTTGTTATTTTTTTACCCTTATTGAAGGAATTATAACTTTAATCCGTCATAATATCAATTAATTATCATAAATATTGATTTTAATTATATAATGTATATTATTATTATCTATACTATATATAATTTGAACATATGAGGTTTATTTTGATACATTATTCAGTAACTGGGGAAATATTAAAAAAAATATACTCTTAACTTAATACATATAATTGATTGTAATGAACATTATTCAAGAATTAATGTTATAATTTGATATATAATGAATTATTTGGAAATTAATTGATGAATTTATCCTGGATATTGATATACTATCAATGGATTAGTTGTTTTGTGAGGATAATTATTAATCTATATTTTATTGGGTTTTACCAATAGATTTAAATTATCATGTGAATGATATTGAATGAAAAGGTTTCAAGATTATTTTGATCTTGAAATCCCTAAAAATAATCATATCCCATATTAAAAATTCCGTTATTATTATCCATTATATCATCACAATTATATTATATCCAGATGCATTTCATTAACAGTTTATTGATTAAATGGCAAGTGTTTGATGTTATTTAAATTTTTATATTTATTATTCCTTATATAATAATTATATTTAGGTTACAGATTATGTTAAATGTGTGTTTCATTATTTACCTTTCCATGCTAATTAATTCTTACAGATTCATGATAGAATTATTTGTACATAACACTTAGTGAGAATTTGAGATCACCCATATTTTGTTTCCTTTCCCCATGATATATAGAAAAATTCTGGTAATGAGTTCAAGGATTTTAATCATATTCTATTTCTGTTGTTTTTATTTTATTTAGCAGTGGAAAATGGGTATTATATATGTATCTGGTTCTAAAAAAACTATTAAATAGATCAATACTTTGGGATTTTACCCTTTATAACTATGTAAATGCAAGACTCTAGCTCTGGAATATTGGAGGTAGGGTTGTTACATATAATATGATAAATTATCATTTTAGAATCATATATTTTACATAATAAAAATATTTATTTATCAAATATGTCCTTATAACCTTCCCTGATATGTGACAATCAAAGAAAAACAACATCGCTACATTGGGGTGGTAGTCTATATGTACACAAGATTGATATTTTGTTAGTTTTTATTAGTGGATAGAATGAATTTAATAATGTTATATCCATTAATAAAAATATTAATTTAAATTAGTCATAAAATTACGATGACAATAAATATTTTAGAAGAGGAAGATTATGAATAAAATGATATATATTTGGGAATATAAACACTGAGAAAAAATGATTTCTCTTATAAATAGCCTTTGAATTTGATGTCATAGGCTCTCTACACCTGACCAAATTCTCATAAAAATTATATAGGTTTATATGAGGTGGAAAATAAATTTGTTCAATGATATTTGGGTGGTCATGATCTGGTGGAAGTGATTCTTTTGTATAGGTTAAGAAAATAGATTTTCTGCAAATACCCATTATTGTTTCAATGATGGCATGACACTGTTCAAAGGTAAATGGATTAAAAGATAGAAATAATTTTTTTTAGGGGGCATAAAAGTTGATAAATAAAAAACATACATTTTAAAACATGTTTTAAATATGTTTCAATCCTTTTACTCTAAGAATATTCACATTTATTGTTGTTTGTTTTTGAGGTGGTAATTCATTTTTTTCAAAAGCTCTTTAATTTTAATATATACAAATAAAATAAATCATATTAGATAATATAGAATTAATGAATCTAAATATTATATATATTTTATGAAATAATATTTCTAGTATAAAAAAGGTACATTAGGAATTGTAAAGTGTAAAAACTCCATATTTGTTACGCTTTCTGCTAGGGCGCACCCACCTGGGACATCATGTCGATGCTCACTGATGGCGCCTTGTACTCTGGATTCCCACTTTCCAAATGTGGGCGACATTCATCACATTTTCTAATATTTTCTCTCCTTGATCAAAATAGAGTGATGGGATGTTGGTTCCCCCTTCCATGGATTCCTCCCCACAATTCATCACCAAGTTCAAGTCCCCCTTATAGATTAAGACATTGTTAGTGGAACTTATTTTGGGTTCCATATATTCCTAGATGTTAGTTAATTATTCTACTTCTATAAATAAATTCCAAAGGGTCCATTCATGGCAGTTTCCTTCATTCGTGAGAGTAGTCATGCTCGTCATTAATGACATGTCTGGACACTGAAACACTAGAACACCTATATTTTTCCTCATTAGAGGGCTACTAAAGGATTTATAATCTCCAGGATTCCTATATCAATTATTTTGATTTTTGCCTCAGATTTCCATGTTTGACATAGGGTATGCCGGTAGTTTAACATCTTGTAGAGATGAATCAGACTGATCGGATCACATATGAAGGTTGACCAGATAGGTGCTCCCTAGGAGGGAGTACCTAGATAGTTTATCGAATAGGTGGATAATTATTCCCAACGAGAACTTATTGGAGGTTTTGTGTCTCATTAATATAAGGATTAACACCATGAAGGCTGATCTTTCCACTACTGAGGGTAGATCAGAGGGGTGGACCCCAAAGATGGGGACACCAATGTTTAATAATGGTTGGGATTGAACCTTGGGGAGGCTTCCAATATACCCTATTTACAAGACATGGGTCAAAATCCACATATTTATAGAAGGAGTTGTTAGGGTCTTACACATGGATAGGGGACCACTATAAGAGGATTAAACTTGGTTAAATGTGTTTGAATTTTGTGGGGATTACGTGTGGTTAACCGCCTAGTTTCTATACGGAGTAGTAATGGGATGAATGTGGATTATGCATTGATATGACCCATGTTCTAATGAGATTGGTAATGGGTTGAATGTGCATTATGCACTGAGATGGCCTATTGTGGATTGTTTGACCACAATGTGATATGAATGAGGAGGTAGTTCATATGGTTGGGTCTTATTCATGGTCAGCTAACCAAGTGAGTGGAATGATCCCAACAAGATGTGGAATCATGGACAAGAATCAAGATTGAGGTTTTGATGAAGTGGATGGAATGAATTGGATTGAACCAACGTGAACATCATGGTGTTGGGATTGAACCTTGGGAAGGATTCCTATGTATCAAAGCTAGTTGGGAATCAAATTCCTTGGAGTTCTGTCGAGACATTGGGGCTTAAGCATGGTTAGCAGCCCAGTCAAAATGGGAAATGTGGCTGGGGATTATGTATGGTTATCCTACCAAATGAACCAATAAATATGTGACATCTGGAAGGGTCATGGGCATTCTATGATATAGTGGCTCGAAGGAAAGACCAGGATGGGACTAGATGGGAGTGGACAATGATATCTTGGAGATGAATCCCTAAGACCAGGAAATAGTGCATACCAGTGGTTAGAATTGAACCTTATAGAGGCTTCATACGTACCATATTTAGAAGATAGGGATAAGAACCATGTAGTTCAGTTGTTTGGGGGATACATAATGAGACTTACCATGATGGTAGAAACTAGGGCTTACTATAGGATGGATTCTTGAGGAATGGTTTCATCAAAACTACTACCATCTAAGATTCCATGAGTCGTGCTCGGTGTGAGAAACAAGAGGAAATAATGGACCAGATAGTCACGTAACAAGAGATGCATCAGTGAGGGTTGTATCTGAGTTTCCACATGTTTAGACACCTAGGAAGATTTAGTTTGAGAAAAGGAGGAGCAATAGTGATACCTCCTACAAGAAAGTCTGAGAGATTACCCCATAATGGTTTCCCTCCCCTGTAGGTTGATGTTGTTCCATTAGAGGATAATATCATCCCATGTGAGGGAGATCTCAACCCTGAGGAGATGAGTGAGCTTGTAAAATGCCCAAGGTGGGGCACTCCATGTACATTTCACAGGGTAAGGCTACAGTTTAACATCATGTGATGAGGATTATGGTGCTTGTTAGTTTAACATACTGCAACTAGAATGATGAGGAATCACTACTAACCCCTTGTACATACATGAATGGATCACTTTAACCCTTGGTGATGGGAAGGCACTAGATATTTTAGGAAACAATGGGGTGGAGGGGTTGTCAGTTGAGGGGTCTATGTTTGCGTAGCTATGTGAATAATAAAAAGCTATTAGAATAATTATGCAAAGAATCATTTAGGTAGAGAAAAGAAACAAGAGACATTTCATGAGGAACCAATAAATCACAACATGCTATCCTAGAGGACCACACAATGGAAATTCATGAATTATGTGAGTTTTACACATAAGTGGGGCATAAACATGGTTCTTCAGAATGAAGACAAATCATAGAGCCTATTGAAAGGGGTGTGTGCAATATGTGAAGTCTGCAAGAAAAATTTCGGGATCATAGAAAAGGAGGAACAACTTTAGGTGTATGTATTACATGAAAGTATAATATTTTATGATTAATTTCCTTAGGAAAAAATGAAATGGAAGAGGTTCAAATTGCTTAGGGCCTATCCAAAGGAGGACCCATGGGGGACCTATCACGTAAGATTATATACCGTGAAGTCGTGACTTGTGTGCAGTGATGGAATGGGATTACATATCTGCACATGACTGATTGTTCGACTACTATAACATTACCATGAAATGGGTGGGGTCCCCTTCTATTTATAGGTGGAAATATTGGTGGGGGCACATATGGTGGCCAGCACAGAAGTGGTCAGTTGATGTCGTATTGGCCATGAAATTGATTTATGTGCAGATACCCATCTTATTCTCACATTAAAAGACTTTCACATTCCATACATGGCCATTTTAGGGTGGTTAGAGTATAATATGTCCTTCTACATCCTACTTGGTGCACAAGGTCCTTATGAACGACTTTCAGTCTTGTGCGCAACATTCCAAACATAGGATCAACTCACATGGGGTTATCATAACTATACATTAAGTTGAATTATAGTTTTTCCATACTTAAATATGTTTATATGTGGCCTTAAGTAGTATTAGATACCAATAGATCCCCCCACAGAATCTAAGCTGAAAGGGTACTAGAAAGTCGTGTTTCGAGGAAAACACCGAAAAAACAATCCCTTAAGGATACACACACACAATTTTGAATTTGGAATGTATGAAAACTAGAATTCAAGTGTAATAGCTATTATACACCTATAAATACATGTGGGGGAATACCATGACATTTTATACAACAATCTATTCTCTCTCGTGCGTGTATGTTTTCATTTCCTACATTGAAGGCCCATGTTTTGTTGTTATTTTCCATGGAACTTCTGAATCCTTTGTAGTTTGGACATAGTTGAATTTTTTGTGGCTACCATTTGATCATTCAAGCATCATTATATCTTGAATGAAAATCCTCATGCTTTCATGTGAATCCCTTAATACCTTCACATTATGACTGACATGGATGGTGAACATACCACAATAAAGACGGAGGATTAATTTCCTTCATGGAAGCCCAAGATTATTAAGAACCTTCATATAATCCATTATATAAGGGTTATGTTTGGTAATAAGTTTCTATTAGGAATTTTGGCATATGTTCAGAAGGATTATGTCTTAAGAAATAACCTTGTAATATGAAACTTCAACATTCTGGATGAAGTGCCCCTTTTGAGCTTTGAGACTGACTCTCCATGATCATGGGTCATGTGTGAAGATTTCATTTCATGGTAAAAGATTTAAAACAATATCCACCCTACCTCAGAGACTCAAGATATTCCTTTCTTCATCATAAAACAAAAAACCAGGACAATCATGGGGAGAAAACTTATAGATGAATAATTTCTTGCTCACTATAGATGCACTTTCTGAAGAAGCATTATTGATGAAAGAAAGGGCTAGCTGTAGGAAAGGGGTTTATGGTATGGGGGAATTTCACATGTGAAAGGGAATTGGCATATTAGGTATGTCAAACATGTGATGAATTTGGGGAAGAGCTATGAAACACTAGGTCATTTGAAGGTGTGTGGATGTCACAATTCAACTATTATCGCCAGTAGGACTTGGTGCAAGAGTTTTTCAACCAGTGGTACCCTAACAAAAATACCTTCCAGCTCCACCACGGGGATGTAGGTATTGGTCTATGGTGAATACATTATAGCATATGCATTCCTCTAGAGGGACTTCAATGATACGAGTTCCTAACAATAGTGAATATCTAAGGAGATAGGGCGTGAACCTCCATTTTCACATGGATTGTTATAATTGGAAAATAATAGGATGTAAACTGACTACATCTAGAAGGAAATCCCCTACTCACCATGGTTTATACTATTCCTCAAGAGGGATAAGAATGTGAGGATTCTATTATGAGGGAAGGAGTTCCCAAATTCATCATAGAGGGGAAATAAACGATTTTATTAGGTGGTATTGGAGGTAAGAAAATATCAGACATGTGAGTTCAAAAAAGAAGAGAGAATGAACCCAAAAATATGATTAACTTCTTTTCTTACACCTTTTATAGGAGGGTCTATCCTGGTGTTAAGGGACACAATGATGGGGTTTCATCTTGGGATTTTGGTAATGGTCAGGATCATGGTAGACCGTAACAAAGGTCAGTCTCAAATTTCCCATGCTGGAAAGAATGTACAGTATCCTTGGAATAATTTTAAGAAGAGGTATTCCTAAGAGAATTTGTGGACATTTCCAGATCCTCCATGGCTAGGTGGCAACTCACCTTGAAAGATATGACTTCCCCAAAGCCATCTGTCCTCTAGAAATTTTTATATGAGCAACCATATTGAATATTTCTAGGGTCTAGCCACTGATGATCATTGATGAAGGGATGAAGATTTGGATTGGAAATAATTCTAATTTAAACTTCCAACCATTCCACATCATGATCAGATAGATAGTAGATCACCTGGGAGGTCCACTAGAGAATAAAGAATATCTGTAGAGTATTATAGGTGGTGTGGTAGTATCCTAGATTGATGGAAAGATATTTTGTGAACCCTACATGCCAGAACCCTTTTCTAGATAGTTTGGGTGATTGTAGTGAATTACAAAGAAAGTGTATATAGAGTTATCTGAGGAGAATCACCCTTATATCCTTCAATATATATGGATTATGTTTACAACTACTAGAATTTTTGAAACAATCACACTGCCCCACTGATGTTGATACCAGCGTGGAAATGGGGTATGCTGATCACTGGGTGGCGGAATATAGGGAATAAATTCCGACAAAGCTCATTCAGAAAATCAAATATATATGTTTGGAGTCTTTAAGGTGAGAAACTAGAATTTATGGTGCTGGAGAATTGAGAGTTGAGGAAGTCAATGTGTCTAGGACAATACAAGCTGGAACCTCGGTGATAAGAATGTCACATGGTGTGGTGGAACCACCGCCATCAGAGGAGGGTAGGTCCCGAAGATGTCCTTGAGGAACAAATAGAGAATATCCTAAGAATAAATTGAGATAACAACTTCAATCCACTATAGAATAAATATTCCCAACACTATGGTCGACCTGGAAAATACTATTTCATTTAATAAATCTAGAAATCCTATTCAATAAACGTGAGATGGGATCCAGCTACCATAGTTCGAGATTATTTAGGTGGACGATATGGTGGATATTGATTGATTACACGCATATCAGATGACCATGGACATGAATTAACACCAACAGAGTTGATATAAATAGCCACACCTTTTGGTGAATGTGATGCCTGACCAAGATAGTGTCGAAGAAGAAATATCACCTGAGGATGATTGTGATAATGAAGAAAAAGGACAGTAAAAAAATAATTACAAGAAGAGGATGAGGATATGGAAAAATAAGAAGAAGGCAATGATAAACAACCTGGAGGTGAGGAACATCCGGATACATCATCTCATCAGGGGATCCACATGAGAGTAGAAAAAACGTAGGATTTGATGAGGAGATCGCCAAACGCCTCAATGTAAGTCCCAACCCATATCTCTCTCAGTCCTTTATTTTTATATAATTTGGATACACTAACCAAAATTAGTCATATTCATTAACTAATTGGTGATGAATAATGGGATCATACTGAAGGGGACATGAATGTGTTGATGGATATGGAAAGATGTCTCCCTGAGCCCACATCTAGGGAAGAGCAATGTGGCAGACCACTTATAATTGAAGCTACCAGAGGTGAACTAGTAGAAGGGGCTAGGGTGATGACCTCAAAATCCCAAGCTTTCCTCATTGTTCATAAGGTGCCAGTTCCAACCATAGAACTAATGAGCATAAAGGGATCTTCAGTGGTAGAAGTTCAAACAATTTATCAGGATCTAGACCCAGCAGTAAATAGCTCCTGTATGTATCTATTTTTCACAAACCCAAACCTTTTTTATCTGAGAACACATATGACCAAGGATTCCATTCCACACAGTTCTCAAAAAACTATAAGCCTAAAAACTGATGATTCCAGGACATATTTGGGGGCTCTTTTGGTGGCTTACCCATGAGGAACGATTCATTCAAGTTGATCCGACCTTGAAACATGGTGAGTAGGAAGTCATGGAAACATGTGATGCCACTATAAAGGAGGAGCTTGAATCTGGTAGATACGAGGATTCAAAAGAATAAATGAGTGAATAGGGTCTCCCGTATGTCATATATTTCACCCCCACTAAAATAATGTAAAAGAAAGATCATGCTACTGAACTTCTGCCCATCTTCCTAGAATATAGACTCATAGAGCCTGAGAAACTCAATTATTCTAATCCAAACCGAGCTAAAGAGAGTCATATGACATGGAATACAGTGTGGAAGTGCATCAATTATTTCCTTAAAATCACAAAGGCATATTGTTTGAGCTGTATGGGTACAACCTGTACCATGATGCACTATATCTATTTCAGAGGAGTATATTCTCTCCATCTTCATGGGATGATTCACGATTATATTGCTGGGAAGAAGCGGCAGAGTAAACAAATTCCTATAGGAAATCCCGATCCAAAATAAATCTGATATCATCCAGTATTTCCATGAGGCTAGGAAGGAAATGTAGCATCTTGACGTGTAGGCAAACAAGCATTCCATATTAATCACAAACGAAATGGAACACATTTTAACAATTAAAGTCACAACTTATAGAATCCTAAGAAGAGCTAGAACATGTGAGAAATAAAGTGGTTAATCATTGATCCAAACATGTTAATATGCAGATCAGGGCTAATGATCTTTTCTATTTCACTATCGATGAAGATAAGGATCTGAAGAAGTGACAGGAGATTCTGGAAGACACATGCCAGAAAGTGGTTGAACTGAAGCATTCCGTAGAAGGAAATATTCCCTAAGGGTCATGTTTTGGCCAAACAGATGTGAAATCCTTTTTTTCTTTCTTGTTTTTTGGAACTGCATGCATGGTCACATTGTCTTCTTTAATTACTATACCACGATCATATCTATGAAGAAATTAATGATCAATCCCTAAGCTCATGTGGTTAATCCCAGTATGAGAAACAAGGTATGACCCCATAGTCATTCACATTGTTTGTGACCATCATCTAAGAATTAAATACTCAATGTCTTCTATTATTGACAGAACAATTAGAGAATTCGGGCTGAGAAAGGTTTTGACCAGAGAATAGGAATCAATCTGAAAAAAGTAGAAATAGAAATTGTGAATCATAATACCCAAAATTCAGAATACAGTGAGAGCGGCGTCACAATATAGGACAAAGACTGACCATATATGAAATGCAATATTTTTATTGTTATCCAAAGATTGGGACGAACAAACATTGGTCATCTTCTGACCAAGGATGAAGCCCATGACCTATCTTGAATTCATGTCTGATGTCTTTTCGAACATTGGCCCATAATACAAGGGGTGTTGAATTAGCATGGGACCAGAAAGATAGGGGGTTTCTCTAGACACTAATGGGGATGAGAATATGAATAAAGGGAACACAAAGAATGGAAGTGGAGTGATGGAATGTTTGAAAGGATTAAAAAATTCTTGAAATTATACCGCCATGGATTGGAGCACAATGATGTGGCATCATTTGTCTAAACAATAATCAAACATATCTTATAGTAAGGGGTGTCATCTTGGATGTCAAGTGACAATTGAAATGTAGAAAATGTGGTAGATAAGCATTGTGGGAGAAGACCTATCAGATGAGGTCCTAATAAGCTTTTTAGTTTCATGTCATGAAAGTTAGAACTATACATAGTACAGTTTAATGTCATGTGATCAAGACAACCCACGGTTTAACATCATGTGATTTGGAAGTTTGCACACAGTTTAAGAACATACTTCCTAGACCTGGGTTTCTAGTTTAAGGTCGTAGTGCAAGGACCATGATGTATATTCCTAAAGTGTTCACCTAAGATGGAGGATATGATCCCAATGAGAATAATCCAAAAAATATTTTTTACCATACAAATACTGAGGAACAAACAAAAAGGAGTCATATGTGATTCAGTGAAGGGAAAACCCGACATAAATGAAGGAAAGGAGACTTAGCATCAAACCACATATCCTTATGGGGATCCTAGTTTAGGTTCATAGATTTCAGACAATAATCAAGACTAAAGGGCCCAAAATATTAATAAACCTATGGCTGGGACCATATCCAAAAGTGTATGTGTGTCGCTACGAATCCCATGTGGATGAGAATTAATCCATACATAGTTCTTGAGGATTCAGTGCAGTTTAATGTCATCCAGTAAGGATAAAGATGATTTGATGTGAAATGGGGAAATAATGTTGCAGTTTGTCCCAAGATCGATGATCATGGCATCAGTATGTATCCCATAAGTTTGGGAATAAATCATGTGAATTTCTCAAAGGTAAATTTCTCTGTGCAAGTCTAACTCATGCATAAAGAAAAGTGGAATTAGATATTTCTTATTTGTCTTCATGATGTTTTTTTTGAGAGACTGGACCAAGATGATAAATTTTGTGTGTCTCGACAAGAACCAATTCATATGATGGTCTTGACAGGTGTCATTGTGGAGGACTAGTTCCATGAGTGATGGCCTCTCATTTGAGAACACCACAATGATGTTCTGTTTTTTGTCGTGTGGCCTGGACGACGACACTGTAGTTTATGGTTGTACGATAGGACCAGACTATTCATTTTTATTTCAAGCAGTAAGGAAGAAATAGTTTAACGTCATGTGGGATGAAAGAGATCATATATTAAGGTCTTAGAACGTAGAAAATGAGGTTGAATAGCCTTCCTATATGGGTATAACCCAACCGAGACCCATAAACCCATGTGATACATGCATGGTGTGGGAAATAAAGAGTGATTTCAGGATTTCCCCATTATATGTGAGAAATAAACAATGTAAAAGAGAATCCATGTAGGATAATCCAAACCACACCAACATTCCTACTTGACATGTGCAGGAGCATAGATGGACGACACCATGGGTGTTGGAGATCCACAAGAATATGAGGGAATCCAAAATATGTGAATCAAAGTGTTTGATAGATAGGAGACAATGAGGATGGTGTAACTATGGATAATGACTGCTAACCTTGTTCAAAACACTGAATCATTTTCGTGTAACCAAGAATGGGAATAAAAAAATAAGGGTTTGATGCTGACCATTTTTGAAATGTTGGGCCTATCTCAAAAATGTCATTTGAAATATTTCGAGGAATTATCCCATGATGATAGGTGAGACATCAGGCCAAGCACCATTCTATTATGGGTCCCTTAAGATATGAAAGATGATGGAGACCTTAACAAAGGAACACATGATGAAAGGAAGTGGAATGGAGGAATATTGCTATGATATCAATTGTTCCTTGATTCGAATGTCTACACATTCACACATGCCATTGTGTGAACATCCATAGGAGGGATCAAATTGATCATAAATCTTGAGGGGTGGGGGTGAAAATAGTTTAAAGGTTATGTTGATCGGACTAAAAGATATTTTTTTAAGGTAACATAATGCTGACCCTCAGTTCCTAGTTTAACATCGTGTGTGTGGGAAGTACCAATGCAGTTTTACATCATGCAGTGAGGAAACAAATGTCATGTAATTCACTGTCCTTGGAAATTTAAGGAGAAATGTGTGGTGTGGTATATAAACTCACATGAATGAGGGTTAAAGAGGTCCAAACCACATATTATTGAGGAGGGAACCAAAAATAAGAAAGGGAAAATGGATCATGTTTCAGTGTCTTGGAGTAGGTAAAAGACATATTCGCATTACTATGTATCCTATATAGATGAAAATTCAACCACATGTAGGTCTATAAATGGAACAATGAGTCACCAGTTCCAATTGGGGTGATATCCTGTCAAAAAAAATCATGGCTATTAGTCAGTTTACAATCATGAAAATTATTACACATAAAATCACATTTTATGTTCCTGGAGTTCAGAACACATAGAGGGGAAATGTGTGGTGTGGTTCCATGAAGAAACATGACCAAAATAAAGATCAAGGAGATCCACACCACACCACATGTTCCTAGATAACTTCCAGGCCAAATGGGAAAGGGGGTGAGTTTGTGATTCTGTGATTCTGTGACTGGGCCCAAGGAAAAAATGATCATGAATCACGTCATATCCCTTATGGATGGTAATCAAGACACACATAGTTTTTGATAGGTGGCATGGTAAGGTATTGATCCCAAAAAAGAAAATGTATTCCTAGATGAAGACGTATTTTTGTTGTGTAGTTTACCGTCATACAGCCTGAATGGAAAATGTGTAGTTTAATGTCCTGCGATAAGGATGAGGGCTATTGTTCCATTTACCATCCTGAAAAATGATGTTAAGGTTTATAGTTTATGGTCATAGATCTTAGACCATAAAATAAGGCTTCCAAAAGGTAAGTGTGTAGTAAGACACCACGAAGTAACCCAGCATGAATAAGGACCAAGAAGATCTATAAAACACCACAGATTCACAAAAAAAACTCAAAAACTGTTTTAATTCATAAGGCTTGAACTTGGATGCTCAGTTTAACATCATATGCTTAGGATGATAACTCCCAGTTTAAGGTTTTAGTGTTTTGAACATAAAATGGTATGATTCTTCCATGCGGGTATAAACCCTACCATGATCCCAATGCCCACATTACCCATGATTGGTGTGGAAAATGAGGGGAAGAGATGATTCTTATGAAACATTGTGACTTGTAGCAGGGGAATGGGCAAGTTGTGTTAAAGATGTCTCAATGATTCTGATTAAATTAATCCACATGAAATGTAACACAAATGGGTAACACTAGGGGAGTTGAAGTTTTGTCTATACATAAGGATGTTGAAATGGATTTAGATCACATCACCTAATATTTGGGACACAATGGGGGTGGCATAATGATAGAGGATAACTGATGACACTGTTTAAACACATTATACATATCATCTAACTAGGGATGGGAATATAAAAATGAGGATCATCCACTGACCCTGTTGGAAACATAGGACCTGTCTCAAATTTCAATCAAAATCATACGATGTGTTGTCCAAAGATGGTAGGTGAGCCATTATTCCTAGAACCATGCCTCTAGGGGGGGATTTAGATGTTAATTATTATTCAGACACAAAAATAGGGGCACGTGAAGTGAGGATATGGATGGAGGGAATATCCCAGAACCTAGCACTCTAAGTCCTACAACAAAACACATCCAAGCATGTTAATGATACGTATCATATAGAGGGATCTAAACCCCCTCTTAAAGGAAAAATCCTTGAGAGGTATCATGGACATGAAATGGTAATTAATTGATGCTAAATAAAGTGGGTGAGGGATAAAAAGGGGTTGATAAGATAATGGATGTACCCGAAGACAAAACATTTGGGCGTTCTTATATCTCCAATGAATATTGGAATCAAGCCACAAGTAGTTCTTGAATTCCATGAAGTTTAGTGTCATGAAGAAAGGACTAAGTTTTTACATAATTTATCATCATGAGACTATGAAAATTGGATATTAGTTTATGGTCAAATAAATTTAGCCATCTAATGATTCAATTTTAATGGATATTCATGGCATGGAGAGGTGAAAAAATCAAAAATAATTATGTCCAAGAAGGAACGTCACCATACCACATATTCCTATGATAAGGTTTGTTAAACAAGGGCCAGAACCGATGAAAAAATATCTGGGTGTTCTTATGTATCCCATAATGATGGGAATCAAGTTATACACAATTCATGAGCCTCATGTAGTTTAACATCATAGAGTAAAGATGAAGTAAGGAGGGAGTCTCTGAGGGAGGTACACGGTATAACTTTTATTGATCGATGTGAATGAAGACCTATGTAGTCTCAGCATCGCCCTACACACTCCTAAGAAGAATGTAGGCTGAGAATTTGAAGGAATATTGTAGGTGGGATTTAGAAAAAAATTCAAGTCATTCCAAAATATCTTATAAGGATGGAAATCAATCCGTATGTAGTTCTTGAACAACATATTATTTAACTTCATGTGATTAGGATGATGTATGTTATGCATTCAAATTTCATTCAACTAGGACACTGGGGGAAATATTTTTGAAAGGGGAATCACATGGCATGGTAAAGGAAATACAACATGAATGGATAGCATTAATCAACACCGCACCGTGCTTTCCAAATATACATCTAAAAAATGGGCTGAATTGATGGAAATATGACTGGACACAAATACTATATGACTAGGCATTATTTTTTATCCTATAAGGATGTGAATCAATCCATACGTAGTTTTGGAAATGGTATGGTGAGTGACCAATGCCAAAGGTGACCCCCTCTTAGATGAGGGCATTGATGTGTTGAGAAGATTATCATCATTCCACCAGGATGAAGCAGTAGTTTTAAAATAATGACATCATGAGGGAGAAAATACAACTTTCCTCTCAAGGTCATGTAGAAACATAAACACTATGCGGTTTAATTTCTTTCAGGTAGGATGTAGCAATTTAATGTTATGCAGGATGAGAGATATCTTAGTTTAAGGTTACAGAAATCAGACCATGAGGTGAATCTAACAACATGGGTGTGTGTATCATATTGTCAGAAATTAATCCAGTATGAATGGGGCCAAGGGGGTCTTAGTACTGTACCATACACTACCAAGGAAGAACCCAAGACATAAGGACGAAATGTTGAATTGGTGGTTGGGCCATAGACGAAGTGTCTAGATGTTTCTACATGTCCCATAAGAATAGGAATCAAACCAAATGTAGTTCTTGAACTCCATTTAGTTTAACATCTTGTGGTAAGGATGAGGGAGATCATAGTTTAAGGTTGTAGATATCTGACCAAGAACATATTATCGTCATGCGGGAAATAATAATAGTTTAACATCATGCATGGAATGATCTGTTATGCAACGTAACATCATGAAACTAGGATGACAAAGCTCATATGAAAAGTACTGACTAAGGAACTTGTCATTGTTGGGATTATTAACTTTCTCACCATCCATGTTGACTAAAGATTATATACCATTAGGGTACAAATTGTGAATGATATAGGGTCCTTCCCATTTGGCCTCCAATATCTGTGGATTCCTATCATCTATTATCAGGGTTCTTGGAGAAAAAACCATATCACCTCGAAGGAAGGACTGGAGACAATATTTTTTATAGAAATATCTTGAAACCTTTTTCTGATGCCTCTCCAAATTATGCATGGCCCAATCCTATTCTCATAGAGGGATACCAACTCATCCCTTAGTACTTATACTACTCTGTCTGATGCATAATAATAATATAAATCTATACAGAGTGGTATAAATTGAATCTTGATGGGCAATACGACCTCTATTCCTTACACCAAGGAATATGGGACCACATGGGTGGTTTTTTGATTCATCTTCTGATAAGCCTAGAGAGCATTGTGGAGATTTGACCTCCTTGAGTATAATATCTCCAACTATCATGGAAAGGAAATCCATTATGGCCAGAATAAACCTACACTAAAGAGTTTTTGATAGTAGATATTGTCCCACGACATCGAGTTTCCATACTACGAAAGGCCAAGAATACATTGGTGTATGGAGAGGATCTAGAGACATGTGCACAAAGTTGGAATGAATCTGACATGTGTGGAACCTCTTGGATACTTGATGAATTCATTGACCATGTTGGGCCAAAATTAGACTAACCTTCTAATCTAGTGAGAGAGTTTTGACCCTACTTGATTGGATCCACACAAACTGGAATAAAATTTCTCCATAACCTAGGGAATCTCATATCCATAAATTAAATCGAGGATAGTTAACTTATACATATATTTATAGATTATTTTTTCAAGTTTGAGATTGATCTAGAGGGTGGAATACACTACACACTAATGGATTCGATCATGCATGGCTGTGTATGTTCGGAGGATTCCAAGTTAGGGGAACTCAATGAAATTGATTTTTCATTTAGAGATTTATCCTACTAATTTAGTGCAATCTGTAGGTCCATATGTGGATGAATCGATAGTAATGTGACATACCTACTAGTTTTTATCATTGTTTAAGGAAACAAGTGAAATGAATATTTGATGAACCACAGGGATAAAATGATCATCCAAGTTCGGCTCTGGAAGAGAAGTGGATAAACCATCATCCGAATCAACTCAACCATTCTGTGACTAGAGAACACAAGTCACCTCTTTTTAATAAGGTAAAAGGGACATCATCGGGAAAAAAATATTGTGAAAGGGTATGATATTTGGCTTTCTGAAGATATAATCACCTTTTATTTTTTAGGAATTGATCAGAGTCCCCCTTCACATGTTGGTGGGGAACATAAATCATGAGATCCATCTCAAGACCAGTGATGGTATCATGATACTCCACCTCATTATTGGTGAAACCGTCTGACAACAAGAATGAATAGGGAAAGACATCATGTGTAGGTTTGATGAAGACAACCCCCATGCCTAATATGTTGAGTCAAGGATCATTGAGACTCCTTCAATTCAGGATCCAGGAAGCCCCATAAAATGAATCTTCTAACATGGAATATCTAGTTTCACTAAGATAATTTCCATATCTGAAAGATCAAGATCTATAGAACGATCTTCTAGGTAAGGATGGGAAGGCATCAAGTTTTCAAGAACCTAACCCTTGATGGCATTCTGCAGGATGAACCTTATGTAGAACTTCTAAAGGATAACTTCCCACTAAGCTAAACCAAATTTCAACATAGTATGGTTCATAAAATAATTTAAAAGATCCATGTGGGTACCATTTGTGTCTCATGAAACTATAGATAATGTCACATATTATGTACCTATAAAACCATCATGAGGTGGTTCTTTTGAATGGAATAATATATGGACTTTGTGTCGAGGATCATGTGAATGAGATAGTACAAACTATTATTCATCCATTAATTATTCTTCTAGACAATGAGGAAACTGAGGGATCATTATAGGGAGGTCACATAATAGACCTGTGGATTTCTGGAGACGGGTGGTATCAAAATCAGAGGATTTTGAAAATAATTCTTAATCTCCTCAAAAAAGGATTTCCCGAGATGGGTGGCTTCAAAACTAGAGGTTGTAGAAAATAATTCTTGATATCCTCAAAAGTATTCAAGAACTACATATCCTATTGGTAGATGATACATTTCTTTATGAGTATATATAAAAGATAAGACTTTCTATCCATATTTTCAATGGATAAGAGAATATAGGCTATTTTTCCCTTCAATACTCAAAGATCCCAATGGTTACTCAAAGGAGAAATCTGACTGATGGACATGATCTTTTCTGGGTTAATCTCAACGCCTCTGTATATGAATAATAATCCAAGAATCTTCCTAGAGGTAACCCTGATGTCACACATTAAGTGGTTCATCTTGAGATAGTGGGAGAATATGAAGCTAAACACTTTCTCAAGATCTCTAATATGGTCCTGAATTTGGAAGGATTTGACCACTAAATTTTCAATGTATCATTTTAAGGATTGGATTGAATATGTGGGGCATGACACGATGAAATGTGGATCATGAATTCTTCAAGATGAAGGGAATTTCCTGATAGAAAAAGTTACCATGCGGGGCCTTGAAAGTGGTGTAAAATTCATCTTCATGGGCCATCTAGATCTGATTTTACCCTGAGTATCCATCCTTGAAAGAGAGTGAATAGAACTTAGTGGTGGCATCTATTAGTCGCTGTGTGATATGAAGGAGAAAATTTCCCTTTAAACAGTGACTTTTGAGATGCCACAAATCAATACATACATCGATCTTTCTGTTCTTCCTTTTAATTAGAAAAATGTTGTCCAACTAGCTAGGGTATTGGACATTCTTTGAAAATGTTGGATTGGATGATATTATCAACTATTTCATCGACCATGGCACCATGAGATGGGTTCATCCTCCTGGGAGGTTGTCTCAACCCATGATTAATTGCCGAAAGACCAAGGTGGTGGATGAAAAAATGAGGATCTAGTCCTAGAATATCTTCATAACATAAATAGAATACATTCCGATTCTTCTTAAAGAAATCCACAAACTATTATTGTTCTTTTGCAGTCATAGATGGATTGATCAGTGTTGGTATCAGGATTACCTCTATTCTGAGATTCACAGGTTCCAATTCATTGAAAATGGTGGAGATGCCCTCTTTGAACATGGGATAATAAACTTTCAGGTATTCCTCGTCCATTGGTATAGGGGATCTACAGGAGGAGATGATTCATCCATGTCAAAACATCTACGAGGAACACTGGTGGACACTTAGGTGGATGTTGAACCTTCACTAGGAGAATCACGTGTTTATACCATAAATAAAAGTTTTCCAACCGATCCCAATAGGATTTTGACCAAGGTGACCATGCTGGTTGATATAAAATCAGTGGTGGTGGGTCTGTATATGTCGACTAAGACCAGCCCAGTGAAACAAGAAGGTGTGATGTACTGTTGTAGCCATGTGGAGAATGTCTTGATATCTAATAGTGTAAGAGGATCTAATATCACTCTAACCTTGTATGTATAGAAGTAAGAGGTAATATTATGGTGTTCCTTGTGTCTAGGAATGTTCCTTCCCCTCGTCTTATAAATTATGAAGAAATTACCCATGTCCATGTTTGTAGCCTAATCAGTGAATCGGTAGGATTAAGGAATCATCCAATTACACCTACGAGTTTTCCACAATAGTGTTGTGCTCAAATTCATTGTATTGAACCTTATTTTACATTATCATGTAATATTTAGTGTATAAGTAGTGGGATTAAAAAGAGAAAAAGGGAGACATATCACTTTAGAGCACACCCAATCAACCATTGAGGGATTACTTGAGGAATTTGTGATATGAGGATGGAACTACTTTGTGGAGATGGAGACAGGTCATACCCAAAAAGGAATTTTAGGCAGTGTACTATGAGATGACCATGAACATAGTAGTGGAAATCAGAATACCAAACTAGGTCATCTATGGAATATTTATGCATGACCTCTTCTTGGTCATTTGAGAACCTTGAATTTTCTAGTCAGAGGGACTCAAATATTATTTAGATAGTCATATCTTGTGAATCATCTAGGATGGGATGAGATTGATCCCAGTACCTATTTAGACAAGAAATAGGAAAGTTTCCAATACGTTATGATGGCAAGTGATGTATATTAGTCAGATGTTCCCCTGTACGGGGGATCCTTCATCTTCACCTGAAAATGAGATGATTTCTTGTAATTCTACTCACTCAAATTCCCCAGCATGGAGGTCTCTTCAGTTGATACCTCTTCTTCGAACTAGATGGGGATTTCCAAAGCCTCAGCAAGGTCCTCACACATCTATTCTGATAAAATTATGGCCATAAAAATTAATATATTTACAAGAATGTTGGAAATATGCTTAATCACATCATACAACTGGTCTAGATGCACATTTATTCTAATAGAAGTTCTCTCTTTAGAAGATGGTATGATGGGAACACTGGTTCATTGAACAAACATATTCTAGCTCATATTGGGGATATCCCAATTCTCAATTGCTGAACAACCCAAAACTACTACATACTGACTTTCAGATGACTAAGGTTTATTCATGGTTGGACATAGTTCTTCACAATGAAATCACATAAGTTATTCTTGATCAAGTAGTAAGAATGATGGTGGTAGAACACTTAATGAGATGGGATGAGTGGGTTGTGCATGATGATATCTACATTGAGTGTGTTGTCCATCTTAGTAGCATTCATGGATTGGATGGAAGTGATGGACTGAAAATTCTAACAGTTCACATTTCCATGGTCTCATCGACGATGGCATCGACAAGTAAAATAATGAGGATCTTTATAATATTCCTCATCACGGGGAACCATATAAGGGTCCACCAGTTTTATAGGATTCACTGAAGAAAACTACTGATCATCTCTTGAGGAATCCTCCAATACTGGAGAATTCTGGGGGAGACCCCCCATCTCTGGGGGAATTTAGTCTCAAATATTGTGGGATACATTAGGCATTAGTGGGGTAATCTTCTCTCACATTCACTATAGACGTATACTCTTCTGAGAAGTTAAAGGTTGATAAGGGGATGTAGTAGAGGTAGTGGGAGGAGGTGCAAAAAAATCATAGGCTTGGGCTGATTCAAACAGGCACTAATGAAACCATGGGTGTGATTTACTAATATATGGGATAACCAAGAATCATACTTATAAGACCCATTGCTTGAGACCTTATATCATTCACCTTCACTTTCATTTCCAGGCTTCATAGAAACACCCACCACATATGCCAGCGTAGGACCCAATATGACTACATTGTTTCCATTATGGCCCTAGAACCATTCCTTAAAAAAAATATCATCGTTGGATGGTGTGTCCAAGGATCTTATAATAAGCGTAGTAGTCGGGGAGATTAGAGAGACCAGACTCCTGGGGCTTCCTGTATTCTGGAAATTCTATTATTCCCTAATCCACGACACATTACAAATAACTAGGGACATGAGCTTCATCAAATGAGAAGTTCTGATTTCTCTTGATTGAAAAAATAGCTTTAGGAGCCCAGCCCTGATGAGGGGTTGGATACTGATGGGGTTCTTGAGCCTGATTGTCTCATCTATGATACAAAGCTTTACGGGGTGGGGTCGAATGATTTGGTGGTGATCTATGACGATCCTGAGGATGGGCCATAGGCAGTATTCTTCGACAAGGATGTGGATATAACAATTACAATTCATGTGTTCTTGGGGAATCTACATTTGCTGTGATAGAAATCTCATCTTTGGGGGATATTATTGTAGAAGTTGAGGAAGGAAACAAACATGTATGTTTAACATGTTTCAACACCTCCTCTTGGAATTTTCTATTATTATAAAATCATGGAATCCACCTAGGATGTTCTATGTGATGAAGTAGTGAAACAATTCTATATTTAAAATATACAATCACATCTTTATAATATGTTCTTGAGTTAGCATCAAATCAAGTGAATACATGATACCCTTCCACCTAGAGATATAGTCTACAACTTGCTCATCTAGCCTTTGGTTTCACTTTAAGAGGATATAAATACTATTAGTTTGAGTGGTGGAGATGGCCTGATATAGAAACTACATGAGATTATCTTCCCAACCTTCTATAGACCAAATGGATAACTGAATATACCAGATGAACAAAGGTCCTTCCAATGTCTATACAAAACATCAGAGCTCAGTGTCTTACTACTGCACTAAAGTCCCCATCATAGGTCCACATCTTGAAATAAAGTGGACCAAATGTTAAAGTGGGTCACCCATCCCAATTAAATGGGAACATGTTGGGTTCTCAAAATCTAGGGGTGCTGGCATATCATCCACCCATACCAAATAAAACATACCATAATGTGGGATTTCTACTTGTCACATTTCAAGGGCCTCAAGGAAGGCAATGAGAGAAGCCATCAAATCACCCTAGTGGGAATAACTAAACACCAGTACATTAGCATACTCTTCAACATAGTAGGTATTCTCAACAACTTTAGGAGAAAATAGAGTTTCTATTGAGGCCACTGGACTAATATATTGAGGAACCACTGGGGGAACATCCTAAGATGGGTCCCGAGGATGATTCTTTCACAGATTAGGAAGATTTAGTGATTCATAACATGGTCATTTTCCATAATCTCTAGTCCCTAACTTGTTGAGGGGTGTAGAGTTATCAAGATCAACATGATGTAACTCACTTGGAAGAACCTATGACTACCCCTGCTATACTAGTGGAGGATGGATGAGATATTACCAAGGATAACCATAGTCTTGATGTCATTCGACAAGAAACATAGCATGGAGCTCATCAATGTGATTCATCTGTTCTACAAGTTATTGAAGAAGCATGACCATATCAGGATCACCATCCATCTTTGGAATTGGACTAGACGAGTCAGAGGGTGAGAGGGTCCCAATATGGTCGTTACCCTTGTTGAATTTCCACCCAATGGGCAATGATGTTGAAGGGTCCCCAAGTAAAATTAATTGTCTCCATTCCAAACATGTAATCCCTTGGGGTTGTGGTTATAGTGTTGGATGGAAAATTTATTCCACCCTCACTCCATTATTTATATCATTGACATGGTTAGTGTTGATTCAGTGTTGTTTACCAAAGGTGGTTCCAAGTTGGTAGTTATTGAGCCTAACTTTAGGTGTCATTAATTCTTTTGGGGTCCTAGGATGTTCTTTTTGGGAGCTGTTGTTCTTTTGGATATGCCCATACATGCTAACATAGGAACCGTATTCTGAGCCACGATATTTACTATATTTACTAGTATACCATGAGGTACTACCTTGGACTAGGTTTTTGAGACTGAATGTATATATATTGTGATAAATAGATATTTTTGTGACATTCAATGGTGTTTCCTGGTATCTAAATGTTGTGCCTTATCTGTTGACTTGTAATACCTGAGTGATACTTGTATTCCCTATTATAGGAATTCCATATAAGGAATCATAGTATAGTTATATGTGGTGGAGTTGTGTATCCTATCCTCAACCTATGATATATGGTTATGGAACCCAATACTCCTGGTAGATTATGCTCGCTTGTGTAGTGGGGAATATTAAGATCTCCTCATCCTATGATTGGGATGATTATGCTCTTCTGAATCTTTTATGAGACTCAAGGGTTGTTTCATGGAGTCTCAGAGGTGATCTCTCATTATTTCGGAATGGTGAACCATGAATAGTGGATGACTATGCTCTCCTAAATGGTGGAGATGACTATAGTATCCATAGCCTATGATCATGATTATTACACTCTCCACGATCAGTTTCAAGACTCAAGGGGTGTTTCATTGCATCTAACCTATGAGTTGGGGTTCATCTATGTTTTTAATGTTGTGAACACCTAAAGACTGAGATCTTATGGTCAGACATTAGATTGGATTTACATAGCTGGGTAGCATGGAGACTGACTTAGTGACCTTTATTGGATGCCCATATTTACTCCCTAGAATCCTTCTTTACAAGATTTACTATCATTATATGTTACCCTTCTTTACAGGATTGACTATTGATATACAATATCCTTGTTGGTGATTGAAGGAGAGTATGAGTGAACCCATGTGATAGATGAATATCCTTTTAGGATGATGTATCTTTATCAACATTATTTTTGGAATTGGTTGAAGCTTATATATGTCGATTTGGATTACATACCCAGAGATCCACCTAACGATACATGGATTAAGTGTCATAATGTCTAACACAATCCCCTTGCATAGGATGTCCATACGCCCAGGATTATAGACCCAAGGATCGACTGTTGTTGGTTTTCATGTTACTAGATTTCCAAAAACCAATCCATATTCATATATATTTATATATGTATAGTTATGGGACTATACATGTATACATATATAGATATGGACATCCATGGTGGAACTAGCCTAGTTGATTGGGATTATAGGCCTAGGGTTCAACTGTGCTTTCACATTTGGTTTTACAATCTTTTTAGTTTTTCCTCATCTAGGATGGGCTGTTTACTTTTGCATACACTTGTAACAACACATTTATAGGTGTTGGATCAAAATGAAAATGTGGTGTCACAAATACAAGAGGGGGTGAATTGTATATTTTTAAAAAATTATATTAAAACCTTTAGGGTTCATAGTTTACTATAAATAAATAAAATTCACAAATCATCTTATAAAAGAAAACAAATAATCGGATAGACTCTCAATACAATGATACTCTCAATACGATGAAATTCTTATGATACCATAGTTTATGAAACAATTGTATTCATATTGAATTCAAATATCAGAGTCATAAAATTTTTAAATGATTCTACCATATAGCATATATAATCAATATTAAAAGTATAAGTTGTAATTAAAACAATTTCAAAAGAATACAAATAGAAAGAAGAAATGAAAAGATTCTCTTTCTATTAAAAAAAGCAAAAGAAAATTAAAAGGTGTTACAATTATTTTATCCTAAAGAGTAGGGTATCCTTTCACCTAGGATAATAGGTATGTCTCACCAACACTGGTAATCCCTCGATTTGATGATCGGCACATCTTTTTTGTTATCCCCACAAGCCCTCAATTTTACAAGTAATCAGCACCTCTGTCTTTGACACACTTAAAAGCCCTCAATACGATGATCGGTTGCACCATATGCCTATCCTCAACATCCCTAAATTGTTATCACCTCATCTGAAAAAAATGGTAAAAAAATTACTTATTGAAATAAAAAAACTAAGAACAAGTTGTTCATGTTTTGTAATTTCAAGGATTTCACATGAAGCAAGAGAGAAGTCACACAGTCTCTGTATAGAACTTGCAAGTAGAAAAAGATGTTCAAAGCATTTTTTATTTGATTCAAATGACCACATATTTATAAGAATCAGGTTCCAATGGTCATATGTTCTCCAATGGTTGTATTTCTTCAGAAAACTAAGAGGATCTTGGACACCTGGCATTGTAACTGTCATATTGAAATAGAAAACACTACATCATTTTTATTAGATTATAAGTAACTCCACAACATCGTTTTGATTAAAAAAAGGATATATGAAAATGATGACATTAGTACTATTGATATAGAACATGTGTTTTAATGAATTAATGAAATCATGCATGTGATAAAAGTAAAACATGAGTACGATTAATATAACTTAGTGCAATGTTTCAATATGATGCAATGTGGGAATAATGAACAATGTGAGTACAGATAGAGATTATATTTTTCACATTTTTTGAAATAATTTCAATTATTTTTATTATCTCAATTAATTACTTTGAGCTTATATGAATCAGTTTTGGATGTATGATGTGTATTGAGAAAAATGGTGAAAATGCCTAATTCTGAATTTTCGAATGACTTTTACTTCTAGGGTATTTTAGTCATTTCATGAAAAATATAATTCCAAATTTTGTGATTAATTTTTTTAAAATCCAGATTTAATTTACTTCAACATTTCCTTCTAGACCAGGAGCTGATTCAGCCATCTAAAGGGCTTAATAATTCATTAAAGTTGGACATTTTTTCCGGGCGTACAGCGTGGACCCCACCACATTAACAAAATACAAACTCGGCCTACACATAACAAAATGAGGTGTTTCAACCTGGGATAGAACGAGTACATATATCACTAATTCTATAATAAATTTGGGAGAGTTTTGAAGTGATTAAGGTGGTCATATACAGACATACTTTTGGAGGAACCTTCTTGGAAGCTTCATCCAGAAACAGAAACTGCCAATAAAAAATTCATAACTCCTACACACGGTGGAAAAATGAGCTGAAATGTGGAGGGGGAACATAAGACACATAAAAGAAAAACGTTTATGAAGGGGTCCACATGTAAAGCGGCCATTTCTGGGGACAACAAGACACAAACTTTCGATGTCCATAATTTGGCCTATAGATGGAGGCCCACACCTCCTTCCCAGAGCATCCCATTCTCCGTCCATTACTTCAAGGAACAAAGGATGAGATCTTCACCAAGGGAGGTCGGTCCCAAATCATCCCCATTTAATATCTTATTTATTTATTTTCTTTATTTTTGTTTTAGTTTTCAATTGTAATTTATATTTCTAGTAAAATTCATGTATTATTTTTATTTCTGTGTCCACCCATCCACCCTATTTTCTTCTTAATATTTTCTTCTTATTTTATTATTTTCATCTTCTCATATTATCCATTGTGACCTATTACCCTAAAAAATGAGGGGTTAACCCAGGACTTGGCCTGTGGGTGGTATGTCGAAATTTCATTTATTCTGTACTTAAATTCTGATGTTTTATTAAGTTTGTGATGAGAAAGAGTGATGTCCATGGGTGTGGCGATCTTCCACCATGACACTGATCTAAAACTCATTTTTATTCTTTTATTAAATATTTTTCCACCCTTCTACTGAATACAATCTCTTCATACGATGGAGTTGGTCCATTTAAGGGTTGAAATGGCATACGATGGAGCCAGGTCTTGGAAGATGCCACACTCTCGATCGTGCTGTTCCATCATCCTTGATTATAGGAGGAGGTGAAGTTAATATTGCTAAATGCATTGAATATTTCACACCAATAAATAAAAGAATATGAATTCATGAATGAGATCTCATTATTTAATTGTCAATCATAATTTAAATACTAGAAAGGAGAATGATGGAACCCACAAACCAACCCATAAAGGCCAAGTTCTTTCTCAATTAATTTAATTTTGTCATTGCATGTTAGTTTTATCTTTTATTTAAATTGAATTTAATTCCATTCCGATATGAAATAAAAACAAAAAAATATAATTATTTCAGTTAAATTAGATTATGTATGTGAATTATTGAGAAATCTCTTCAAGTGAGATGACCCTGTTCAGCCTCTATTTTGCACTAGGAAAATTAAATTTCTTTTTCCATGCCTAAAAGTAAAAAAATAACTTTTGACTTATCAATATCCCCCTTTTTTGAAATCACAAAACACAAAGTAAAACTAGAATGAAACACATATCTCCTCCTGAGATATGAAAATTATTATGAATGAAGAAATGAATACAACTAACTCCCCCTTAGGTATATACTTTCATAAGGATTGTATTCATATATATTTTCCTTGATTTAGTTGTATTATGTTTGAGATAAACAATTCTCACCCTTTTTAAAAATTTACTCACTATTTTATAAAACATTCCCCCCTTTGTGATTTACAAAAAGAAATAGGGTAATCTTGAGTTTCCTGAAAAAGATAAAAAAAAATGAAAAAAATGGAAATGAAAACATAAATCTCATTGAATTGTCAAAAGTACATTTCAAATGACAATCAAGAATGAAAGATATAGAAAAACAACAATTTTTTTTCTTTTTCTTTTTCTTTCATGATCACATAATGGAGAATGGCCTTCATATTCTTAATTTCTTTCTTATCCCTTGAAATAGAAACTCTCTGAGTGTTTAGAAACTCATGTTGGTCAGCAAAATGTTGATCCGGGTTTTTGATGGTCTCTTCTTGAATTTTGATCACCTCTTCAAGAGTATCAATCAGGTTCTATATATTCTTATTTTCTTTGGTTAACAAATTTTTTTATTCATTTAACAAAACTAATTAATATTTTAATGATTAAACCTTCAGAAATTCTGACTAGAAATCATTCATCCTTTCTTGCAACTCTTTTACTGAAGAAGCATCAACATCATTAGTTTTTGATTTCTAATTCAACCTGTCAATAGTTTCCTTGTCAATATTATTAAAAGCAATGGAAAAATCATTTGAAATCCTTCCTAATTATTAAATTGATTCCCCATGTTAATCCCATAAGATTTTTGTTTTGTATGACCATTTGGTCATTTTGTTGCAATCATTTTTAGGAGAAATAGAACAATCACACAATATGTTTAGATCAGCCTCTATTGACATTACTCTCTTTTTGAGCTCTCTCACTAAAGCAAATTTATTCTTTTTATTCTCTGTAATAAAATTCAATCTTTCCTTCTATTATAGGAAATTAGGGAATAGAATTCTTGATTCTTCTTAAAACATGAAAAATGTAATCACTTTTCTTGAGAGAAATTGCGTGTTCTAAATAAGTATCATTATTGTACGATTCAAGTTCATTTGATCGACTTGATTCTTCATCCGGATGTTTTCCTTTTCCTTTCTCTTTCTCCTTTTCAACCATTCCTACTTATTTTTCATCTCTTTCTTCTTCAAATTTTTCAATGATGACAATTACTTTCTCGACATGAGGACCTTGAGCCCCTTTCATGACTAGAGATGGAACTCATTCTGATTGAGTTTATGAGGATAGAACTGGTGCTTGATCGGCATGAGGATTCTGTTGTTGAATTCCATCACTTTGTTTTTAAATAGAGGATTATTCACTACATTTCATAGAAATCTGAAGATATTCTATAAAAAATTAATCTTCTTCTTCTTTACCTTCCTTTTGTGAAGGAGATTTAATATCTTCTTTCAATACTTCTATCCCTTATTCTTTCTTTGGAAGATCTATATGATTGGCTCTTGTTGAACATCTTCTATCAGTTTGGTACTTGATAACTCAACACTTTTTAGAATTTTGGCAACATCGGAATCTTGAGATTCTCTTTTTCTCATCATGTAGAGTATCTTCTATTCTTATCTTCTCAGCTAGAGCTTCAGCTGAATCAAGACCAAATTTAGTATCACCATATTATCTTTGTTCTGTATCCTTTCTTCACTTGGATCTAACCTCTTTTCTATATTCGGTTTTATTCTGAATCTTTGCACTGATTTGAGGATCTGACTTTAGAGAAGTTACAACTATTGGTGAAGATTCTAATATAAGTGGTGACGATTTATTTGGTTTCTATTATTCCAAATCTTTGAAAAATAGTTCTGACTTTTTGTTAAAGAAAACATTCAATTTCTATATCATATTATTTCTTATCCAAGAAGCCTTCAGCTCTTTTAATTATCCTTTAACTGGAATATTACAAAGCGTCAAACTTTAAAGAATGACCTTTTTGAGAATATATGGATACATTATAAGATGGGACTTAATTTATACAGACATCACATTCTTGATTGTTTTGAAAATGTAACCCCTGAGATTTACCTTTCTCATATTTACAACACAATCTGACATAATGATGTCAGAAACCTTAAGAGTATCTCTATCCCCTTTCCATGGTATTAGAAACCCTTTCATTAAAATCACATTGAACCGATTGTCTACAGAGATATGGGATACTTTTATTTTCTTTTCATTTATAATAAATAATGACTTTTCACCTCTTTCCTACCAATGTCCTCAGGTACCTTTTTAGAAGGACAGAAGTAATCACATTTAGTAGGGACAATTATGAAATTTTACTCTTGTTTTACTGACTAAAAAAATTTTCTATTGTACACATAAAAGTTAATCATCATATCCTTTTCAAAAGACACAGTATTGTAGAATTGTCTAACCTCATAAATAAGAACCGGATCTTGAGATATGGGTTTCCCAACACAATGGTTCTCTCAGCCATGGAATAAAATAATTATTTTGATTGTTGAGTTATAAATATCAAATAAATCTTGAGAGACTAACCTTTCTCTAAATAAATACATTTTTAGACATTATTTGAAGATATATTGGTAATAGTATTGGCAGAATACTAAGACATAAAGATGATTGATAAAAGAAATGATTGTATCAAGTCATAATAAGGGGATCAAGGCTTCACCGGGAAATCTAAAGAACTAATGTGGGATCGAGGAGGGGAGTACTCTATTTATATGAAAATTTGGGTGACTTTTGGCCTTCAACAGTTGAGATTAGAAGATTAAGAATCCTACATTAGAGAATAAATGATTTTTTATACAAAAAATAAAAAAAAATAAAAATGAGAAACAATAACACAAAATAAAAGAAATACAAAAACAAAGAGAATTTACCTATTAGAGATTTTAAGTATGTTTTTGGTTTCATAGTATTATGAATGTAAAACCATAATACAGTACAGAAAAGAAATATTGGAAATAATGAAAATAGAATACAATCAAACATAAAACCAATGAAAAAAAGTAAATACGGTCAGTTTTTAGACTGATAGAAAACAATGTCATTACCATATATTGTCAAGCTGAAGGAAAAAAATCCATTACCATAGGTTGTCAAGATCATGGAAAAAAAATCATTACCATAGGTTTTCAAGTCGATGGAAAACAAAGTCATTACTATAGGTTTTCATGCTGATGGAAAATAAATTCATTATCATAGGTTATGAGAATGATGGAAAACAAAGTCATTACCATATGTTATCATGCCGATGATTTGAGTTATAAGCCAATACGCAGAAACTAAAAACTAACAAAGGTGATGCCGAATGTCATAACTCAAAAATAGAAAAACTAATGAATCAAAAAAAACAAATAGAATGATAATGATAAATAATTATGTAAGATACAAAATATAATATAGTAATAAAAAAGAAAATATGAAACAAGAAGAAAAAATTAGGTAAAACATTAAAAAAATACAAATGTTCTTCCCCTAGGAAAAAGAGTGTCTTAATATAAAGATAATTTTAAAAACAGAATGTAGATGTGAATGGTCATTTTAGTGGAATCATTTATATCTCCTGTTTAATAAATTAAAATCTATCAGAAGGAAATGATTTTGTAAAAATATCATCATGTTTTTCTTTTATTATGATGAATTGTAAAATGATATCTCTTTTTTGTGTGTTATCCCTAAGAAAGTGATGCCTAATATCTATGTGTTTTCATGAGAGTGACATGCAGGGTTTGTACATAGAGGAATGGATCTTTGGTTTTCACACAATATTTATGTTTTAGTAAAACTCATATCATAGTCTATGAGTGTGTGTTGCATCCACAATACTTGAGCACTATAACTTCCAGCTACTACATATTCAACATCAGTAGTGGAGAGTGCAATTGAGTGTTGATTTTTGCATGACCAGGATACTAAATAATCTCCTAGAAAATTAAATGTTCTAGAAGTTCTCTTTCTATCCATTATACAACCAACAAAGTCAGCATTTAAAAACTTTTTTTTATAATCATTTCCAGAAGAATAAAAAAATGCATAACTCCAATGTTCTGTTAAAATACTGGAAAGTCCTTTCACATATTTTAAATGGGGTTGTTTTGTATTTTAATGATATCTAGCACATAAGAAAACATAAAATTTTTTGGATGAATAGTTGTTAAGTATAGTAGACTTCAAATCATACCTCTAAATGTTTTTAGATCAATTGGTTTCCCAAATTAATCAAGATCAAGTGTATTTGAGTTTCCAATGGGAGTGATAATACATTTAGTATTGTTATACCCATACTTTTTGAATAATTATTTGATATACTTATGTTGAGATATATAAGTACCTTATGTTTTTTGAGAAATTTGAAAACCATGAAAGAATGTTAATTCACCCATCATACTCATTTCAATCAATGACATCATTAGATTTATAAATGAATCTATTAAAGACTTTTAAGTTGATCTAAAAAATGATTTCATCGACATAAATTTGAACAATCATGAGATTTTTGTTTTCTTTCTTTATAAAAAACAGTTGTATCGGCTGTTCCTTTAATATAATTATTTTGTAATAAAAAACATATTAACCTATCATACAAATCTCTATGATATTATTTAAGTCCATAAATGTCCTTGGTACTTTTTTAAACATATTCATTATTTTTGGATCTTCAAAACTAGGGTGATGGTCTACATAGAGTTCATCTTGAAAAAATCCATTATAGAAAGCACACTTCACATCCATTTGAAAGATTTTTAAACTAAAGAATGTTGAAAAGGGAAATATAATTCTAATAGATTTGAGTATTTCTACTGGAGCATATGGTTCTTCATATTCTATGTTTTCATGTTGATTATGACATCTGGAAACAAGTCTAGCATTATTTCTTACATTGATACCATTTTCATCGCATTTGTTTCAGAAAACCCATTTTACTCCAATAAAAGATATATCCTTAGGTTTTTCAACCAAGGTCCTAAATTTATTCTTTTTGAATTCATTTAGTTCATCATGCATTTCATTAATCCAATAATCATCACCTAAGACCTCATTTGTTGTTTTATGTTCAAATTGAGATATAAAATCAAGATTTTCTCTTTCATTTCATAAGGTGTTTCTAGTACTTACTAGTTGATTTACAACACCAATGGTGTTATCATTGGGATTATTCCTATGAAATAACTGATTTGGATTTGGAAAAACCAACTCATAAATTTAAGGTTGAAATTCTTCAGGTGTAAATGTCTCAGAAACAATTTCTTGAGTATTTAAAATGTTTAATGAATCTTCTAACTATTGATAATAATTTTTAGAAAACACATTAGAGGAAATATTTTCAGATTTTTTTTAAAAAAGGACATGTTTCATAAAGCATAACATGTATTGTTTCTTCAACAACACAAGTATTTTTATTAAAAATTGTATAACCCTATTAATTGGTGGAAGAACCTAAAAATATTCCTTCAACAGATTTGGGTGCAAACATATGTAAGTTATATTTTGTTTTTAAAATAAATACTTTGAAACAAAATAATTTAAAGAATGAAACTTTTGGCTTTTTTCCTGTCCGCAATTCATAAATATTTTTATTAGGAAAAGGTCGAATTAAAACTTTATTTATAGTATAACAAGTTGTTCTAACATCTTATGCCCAGAAATGTTTTGCAATTTATTATTCATTCTACATGGTTCTTGTTATCTCTTGAAGAGTTCTATTTCTTCTTCCAATAACAATATTTTTCTGAGGTTTTCTTGGTGTATAAAATTTGTGAGTAATACCTTTTTTTAATAAAAAAAGTTTTAAAAATCATAATTTATAAATTCTCCACCATGATCACTTCAGATATTTTTTAATGGTAGGTTTTTATGATTTTTAACTTTAGAAACAAAAGATATAAATAAACAAAAATCATCTAATTTTTTAGTAAGAAAATATACCCATTTAAATATAGTATAATAATCACTAAAAGAAATACATATTACTTGAATCTAATAACTTCAGTTATTGTTGGACCATAAATATCCATTTACACTAACAATAATGAATCAGCAATTGTGAATTCAATAATTGATTTAAATATTGACTTATGTTTTTTTCCATACTGTCAAGAGACAAAAACTTTAGAAGAATCAAACCTAATATTAGTTATATCTTTAACAAGTCATTTTTTAAAGAGTTTATATAAAATTATAAAATTACAGTGACCTAGTCTTCCATGGTATAACCAAGATTAGCCTTCCATTGCACTTTGACAAGGTACTTCTTGGCACATAAGGTCTTCTATGTTCAAAGTGTAAACATTATCATGCATTTGGGTAAATAGAATAAATTCATCCTTGGAATTGGGATCTATACAGTTAGAATTCCTAAAATTCATATGGTAACCCTAATCACATAATTAACTTATGCTAATTAAGTTGTTATTAAGACCATAAACAAAAAAACATTACAAACTAAAATTTTTCCAAGAAAAATAACATTACCTATACCAACAATATTTCCTTGAGCATTATCTCTGAAGGTAATTGTTCATCCTTTTATCTTGAAACCTTTTTCAAAGAAGTTTTTCTTTCCAGTCATGTTTCTGGAATATCCACTATCCATGTACCATGTATTGTTATTGTTTCTTGTTTTCATTCTTAAAACAAAAAATAATTAAACTTTTGAAATCCAAACCTGTTTGGGTTTGGAAACATTAGAAATAATTTTTTTGGAATCCACATTTGTTTTGAAAAGTGAGATATGTAGAAACCAAAATATTTTGTTTTATTTAAAGAACAATTTATTTCCCAATGTCCATCGAATTGGAATTTAGTGAAGAATAGGGAACATTGGGGAACATAATAGTTATTTCTAAAAACCAGTTTTGAATGAGTATAACCAATTCCGGAAATATATCTTAATGTAAGAATTTCCGAATACATTTTATCAAACTCTTTCCTTCCAATGGTGAATTTTGATAAAAGTTCCTTAAGAGAAAAAACCTAAAATTTTATTCTGATGAACAAATTCTTATCCCCATTTGTATTATCTTCAGAATTGAGTTTTTCCTCTAAAATATATTTCTCAAAAACCATGTTACCCAAATCTTGAAAAATTTTGTTCTTTTAAAAATTTACTTTTTCATGGTTTTTTGAAAAACATTCAATCAAAATAATTTTAGAATAAAGATTTTTAGAGAGATATGATATTTATCTTGTTAAAATAACAATCCTAGTATTTTCTTTTTCATTTTTTCTAGAAACATTAAAATTTTAATTCTAAAAGATTAGAAAACCTAGAAATTTGTTCTTAAGAAGGTCAAGAATTATCATTATCTGATGAGGATGTTTCTTTATCATAAGAATAGTCTTTGTCAGGATAATTGTTACTCAAAGACATATTATTAAGCGATTCAGTACTATGAACCTTAGCCATTATGAAATGATAAGGTGTTTTGGAAAGGAGACGAAAAGTTTTGTGATTTGAGATATCACTATCATAAGAATATCCAGAAGAATCACCTCCACTGAAACTCAAGGAGTCCTTAAATTTCAATAGTTTATTTCCCTTGGACTTCTTATATTTCTTATTATTCTTTTCCTAATGTATTTCCTTTCAATAATTTCTTTTAAACATTGTATAATTTGTTCGAATGTGTTATTCTCTATTAAATTCATAGAATGTGACTTCAGAATACATCTTGTCCTTATTTCCATTGGAATAATTCATATATATATTGGAAATCCTTATTTCCAACAATTTTATTCATTCTTCTAGCAATATTTTCAAGATCATTCTATGACTTATCATTATCCATAGAATCTGATAAGACTTCAACCTTACTCTGTCTTGATTTAGTTTTTAGAGGAGATTGAGAGATGGTACGATTTGATGTAGTAGTGAGTGATACTCCACAATTAATCTATTTAACATTATCTACAACTCTCTTAAGTCTTCCTTTATATTAAAATAGTGGTCCAAATAGATCATCAAGAGTAATATATGTAATCTTTATGGATTCATCAATTTTGGTTCTCTTGGATTCCCATTCATTTGGCATAATATCTATGATTTTTTTTCAAGAAGAACTTCATCATATAAATTTTTATATACCATAGCTTGAAGAGTATTAACAATTTTCATAAATCTTGGTTGCATTTTTAGTACAAGTTCACAATAAGGAAATTCAAGAGCATGATAGTGAGCTCTTAGCATGGATCTTCTTGTTTCAACAACTATGGAAGTATGAAAATGTGTAATCTCCAACTTCTTCCATATACTATTTTCAGCTTCACATGAAGAGATTTGATTGAAAATGTTTCTTCTCATAGAACATAATAAAGTATAGCGTACCTTATAGTTTAACTGATATTCATCTTTTTAGTGAGCAGTAAACATCCTGACTTTATTCACTAGGATCTTATATTCACCAGTAATCATAAAAAAGTTATATATTCCAGTGTTTATGATAAAATTCATCATTCGATCTCTCTAATATTAAAAACCATTACCATAAAAAATAGGTGCTTTTGTTGGGTTAAGATTATCAATTGAATCAACATTAATCATGCCTACCATCATCGAGAAACAAAATTCTTTTTCCACAAATAATGGTTAGTGTATTTAGAAAACAATGTAAATAAAATATAAAAAGTAGCGGAAAACCTCATATGATACCAATTGTTGGATCTAAATGGATATGAGATGGCACAAAGACAAGAGGGGGTGAATTTTATATTTTCAGAAAAATTCTATGAAAACCATTATGGTTCTTAGTTTATTATAACTAAAACAAATCACAAAACCTCTTATAAATGAAAACAAATGACTGAACAGACTCTCAATATGATTAGACTCTCAATACGTTGAAATTGTTATGATACCACAGGTTAAGATACGATTGTTTTCTGATTTAATACACATATCAGAGCAATACATATTGTAAATGGATCTACCATATTGAGTATATAATAAATAATAAAATTATATTTTGTAATTAAAACAATTTCACGAGAATACAAATAGAAATAATAAATAAAAATATTCTCTTTCTATTACAATAAAAAGTGGTAAAGTAAAAGGTGTTACAATTATTTTATCCCAATGAGTAGGGTATCATTTCACCTAGGATAATAGATATGTCTCCCCAAAACTAGTAAGACCTTGATACAATGATCATAAAGTCTATATTTTTATCCCCACAAGCCCTTGATTTTATAGTAATCATCACCTCTATCTTTCGAACACTTGAAATCCATTGATACAATGATCGGTGACGTCATATTCCTATCCCCAACTACCCTCAATTGTTATAACTTAATCAGAAGCACACAGAAAAAAAATCACTTATTGAAATACAATAACTAAGAACGATCTGTTCACGTTTTGTAATTTCATGGCTTTCGCACGAAGCAAGAGAGAAGTCACACAGTCTCTCTCTAGAACTTTTAAGTGGATGAAGATGTTCAAATTACTTTTTCTTTCCTTCAAATGACATCCTATTTACAGGCCTCAGGTTCTAGTGGTCATATTTTCTCTAACAATCATATTTTTTCAGAAAACTCAGAGGAACCAGCATATATGGAATTGTAATGGTCATATTGAAATAGAATACACAACATCATTTTTATTACTTTATAACTAAATCCATGAAATAATTTTGGTTAAAAAAAGGATATATGAATATGATAACATGAGTACAATTGATAAAGAACATGTGTTTTGTTGAATGAATAAAAGCATGCATGTGATAAAAGTAAAACATGAGTATGATTAATATTACTCAGTGAAATGTATTGATGTGATGAAAAGTGAGTATGATGCACAAGGTGTGTATGATGAACATAGTTAGTATGATAAAAAATAAGTATGATAGACAATGACAATATGATAGACAGAGTATGTATGATAGATAGATCCAGTATGATAGATAGAATCAGTACAATATACAGACTTAGTACAATAGATAGAGTTAGTTCAATAGACATAGTCAGTATGATATATATAAAAAACATATTCAAAGTATGTCCTTAATTTGATAAACGAGTACAATAGATAGAGTTAGTTCAATAGACATAGTAGGTATGATATATATAAAAAACATATTCAAAGTATGATACTTAGTTATTTCTCACTATTTTCACACTCCTATATGATGTCATAGTGTCCCCACTATCACCTCTTAGGCCCTAATTTCTAGTCGAAATCCTCTGAAATATGGGGAGGCTCGCTTGAGGACTCATAACCCACCATCTCGGAGCATCAGTTTAGTGGTATCTGGGTCGAGTCATTTTGATGTGGTATCAGAGGTGTTTATTTCCAACTATTTAATATTGGGGATATGGTAGAGAAGAGTATTAGGATTCTGTCTGAACCTGTGATGGATATCATACTGGTGTGTCGAGAACACTTGTTCCCGTAGAAAGTCCTGGTTTCTAGGTTATTGGATTATTGTTGGATCTATGATGTTATAGTTGTATATGATTTTCATCTTGAGGTACACTCTTGTTCTATATATGTTAGGTGTTACTATGGATCTATGGATATTTTGCATTAAAAATAGGCTAGTTATGGATTTTGATTCTTAGAAGACAAAGGCCAGAGGCATCTCACTCATCATGTTTGGAACATATGATTCACAACATATTGGACTTCTAGAGTGTGGGTTTACTAATTACTAAGGCCTATTTCAGATTGTCCTACTGACATGTATATATTTCATTCTGATAGAAGGTTATGTGGATCTACATTGAGGTTTTTTTGAGGTTGATGAATCAATCCTTCAATAAAGGATATAAAGTGACCTAGTTTGTTTATATGGTTCTTGATTATTTTCTGTTTTACCCCTTGTACGGTGTTTTTTTATGTTGTGGCTATCTAGTCAGATCTATATGTATAATTACAGTGGATAAAAGAAATTTTCTTAGGAACTATACATATAGTGGTTTTTTATGTATACAGATGCATGATATGTGTGAATTGAGTTTCTATTTGGTGTTGGTACCATTTCCTAAATGGAGTAGTTCCTTCTGAGGATGCTCGGAGAAGATCGGGCCTTATAGGACATGTTTTCATTTTATACAATCATCGGTCATTGTGGTCTTTAGCTTCTCTGGTGAGGTGTTATTTTTTTTGGAAAAGTAGTTCAACCATATGAACTAGTTCTAAGATGTGTTCTGTAGGGATGTGTGGGAGATCTAGAGGCCTTTAGTTTGGATGAGACCCCTGTTGGTTGATGCTTATTTTTTTCAATGGTAACATAGATGATAGGTTGAATCATGTTTTCATATGCCTTGTTATGCAGTGAGATTTGTTTTATGCTCATTTTAAGATCGATCCACGATATGTTCTTGATATTTGTGTTATAGGAATTTTGATACATTCAACTTTTGATGGAGCACTCGAGGTGCTTTTTTTGAGAATAGCTTCAATTGGAAGGACTTTTCAGGTTCCTATCCTAATCAATATGTTTTCCTTCTATTTGTAATGTCTTTAGAGTATGGGTAGATGCTCATAATTGGAATGAATCTGTGTGGAAGGAATTCAAGGAATAGATCATGGCATATGTGACATTCCCGATTTTGAAGATGAGTTCCAAGGGAGCTTCTAGACTGTGAATCTAACTTGTTCTATAGCATGGTCAGCTTAGCCTTGTAACATACTACTTGTTGGATCATGATTCGTGTGATAAAGGTACACACTTGTGGTGCATAGTGTCTTTTATGTCATAAATTGGTGTGTGGATGTGTGTGAGTCAAGGAATGATGTTTTCTAGGAATTCCATGGAAGGGTTTTATATGAGTTTTCATTAAATGATGAATTTACCTCTATAGTAGATGTTGATTTGTATTTGTACCATGACATTATTTTTCAGGATACGTGGTGTTGGGTGTTGGTTAAAGGCTAGTGTATCCATTTTCATGGTAAATGTGGCTCGTAGAGATATGCACACCCTTTGTATAATCATAGTGTACTATTTTTAGAGACAATCATGCACTATCTTGAATCTTATTGAGTATGCTGAGAGAGCGTCATCCCTATGTTGATCTCATTTTTTTAAAATTTTATTCTTCCCTAGTATAAAAATGAAGCTATCAAGGTTGTGCTTGATGATAGTTATAAGGTAATCCATATGGTGGGGAGTGCACCATTGGCCATGTGATAGTGGTGACCCTCATTTTAATTTGAAGTTACACATTTTCCATGATCTTTTGAGATCAATGATTTCTTTTGAAATAAATATTAGTGTATTCCTATGGTGGGGAGTAGTATATTGGTAATAGTAACATGTATCCTGTGTAAGAGACAGTTGTTGATGTTTTGAGGCTAGTCGTTGGGCAGTAAAAATAGCTTTCTTCTACAGATTATTGGGTTGAGATCAAGGATTCTTGTCTTTTTACCAACCTTCTCTAGGACAAGAAGGTTCATGGTGGGGTGTTTGTAAGGAACAGTGTTTTTTAGGAAAAAAATTTAGAGCATAAATTTTAATTTTTTTTCTTTTAGATTTTTATATGGGGTAAAATGGTCTTTTTCACCCTAGTAGATGATCTCAAATATTTTTTTTCTTACCTCTCCATTAGTCATAGAATATGGTGCTTATTCTATTACTGTAGTCTGGAAGAAATCCAAGCTATTTGAATTTTAGTAGAATTTTCAAATATTTAATTCATCATACATGTTTGTTTGTCCATATCATTTGAACAAAACTTATGATTCAGTCTTCATCTCCATCATAGAGTTCAGAATGGTGATTTTATCCTAGCTGAGTCCTAAACTTGATCTGGGCACTGGGGCTAGCCCGACACCCTTTTCCTTTTCCTTTTCTTTTTCTTTTTCATTTCTTATATGTCTCTCATTTCCTTTTATTTTGTTTTCTTTCATTCCTTCCATCTCAAGGATTCATTTTGGGTGTCACTTTCATCACCATGACCCAAGGACGAAGATGGATATTTAGATAAAGAGGTAGAGATAAGGGATAAAATCTACCACCATGAATCCCTATATGCATTGGATGGACGCGCAATAGTCGTGTACCGTGGAATCGAACGATGCTTCAGTAGTTTCTGACCAAAGGTATGATATTTTTAAAATTACCGTAAAACCCATTTATATGTGTCAATTTCTTTTAACCCTTATTAGGCTTGCTAACAGTCCCTAGTGGCGTGATTTATTTTTTTAGAGGTTGAAACAGGGGTTTTGGGTGATCCGGGGGTTTTTCATTCAGGATAACCCTGTAACATGGTGTGTAGTCCAGAGAGACACCTCATGTGTTCTCCCTATTTATGGAATATGATGTTTTGCATGTACAATATGTGAATTAGTACTAATCTGTGTAGCCATGTATTAGGTATGGAGAAACCCTGTAGGGGTACATGGTCATGTAAAGTACATGAAAAATAATTATGTCAGTTGAATGCCATGTAGAGGAACATTTCCATGCCAAATATCCAATTGGGGTAGTTGAGGGACACAATCATGTACCCTGTTTAGGGTGCACATCATGTACCTGGGGGTTTAAACACCCAGGATGGCTAGAGTACACAACCATCTGGAAATATGAGGGTAAATGTTGTGTATGGTCTCTATACATCATCTACTCCTCCATTGGTACCGTTGGAGGGTATTTTTATGTTTTGTGACAGAGTGATGGAATTGGACTTGTGATTAGTCCATTATGAGGGGTCTTTACATAGACCCTAATGATAAAACCAATGAAGTGTTCTAAGGACTCATAATGGTTGTTTGGGGGCTTTTATCAAAATGAAGAGTTTCTTCCTCTTGTAATTGAATTCAATCATCACATGAGTAAATGAAATTAGTGTGATTGGTATGTTGGGTGTTTGAACCAACTTAGTTTGAGACCTTGATCTGAGATGAGCTATGACATATCTTTCGTGAACTTTTCTTTTGAGGATGTCCCCCTTGTGAGATGTTCCCTTCCATCCAATGCTGCCATGAGACCATTTTATTCTGAGGATCCCTAGATGGATTCCATTGTTTATGAGTTGTTCTAGGGAGTCCCTTATAAGATCCCTTGCATGTATATCGTTTAGAGGATCTCATGTAGGATGAATATTTCCTAATTTCATTATCATGTATCCCCTGTATAATTCCTCTTCTTATGTGAAAAATTAGGGAGTCCCTTCTAGGATCCATGTACTAGTGTGTCGTTACAAGGACCCCGAGTAGAATTCCTCTTCAATGATTGGAATGAGGGACCCAGCAGGTCCCCATTATCAGTCGGACCCTGAGATGTATGTTAGTTTTGGTTAGAGATTGTATCAGCTATCACATTAGAACCCATGATGAAATTGTAATCCAATGGGGATGAGGTAGAAGTTTTGGCATTGAAATTCGGGTCATCCTCTCTCCATTGTTTATATCTATGAAAAGATTATTTCTAATTCCGTGATTTTTAACTGAGTGATTCATGGTTGGTGGCTATTGAGTCTGATGTGAGGAGTCTTTATTTCATTTAGGATGCCCGAATGTTCTTCCTATGATCTATTATGCTTGTTGGGATGCCCATATGTGCTTACGTGTGATCCAGATTCTTAGTCATGTTATTTTTTATATTGACTGGTATACCCATTGGTACATCATAGGACTTTAATTTTTATCCCAAATGTACTATATTGGATATTACATTTTTTGGGATGTCCATAGTTATTTCATGGTATCCGATTATTGAGCCTTACAAGGTGACTTATATTCCTTGACTGATATTTGGATTCCCCATTGTAAGAATGCCTTATATGGACACATAGTCTAGTTATATGTATTGAGGATGATTACACTCTTCTCGGACTATGATATATAGGTATGGAACCCAAGATTCATGGTAGATTATCATCTTTTGTGTGGTGGGGATAATTACTATCTCATTGGAATATGATCTGGATGATTACCCTCTGAAGAATTAGTTAGGAGACAATATAGGTGGTGCATGGAGTCTCACTAGTGAGTTCTCATTATTCTGGCATGGTGACCCAAGAATCAAGTATAAATTTTCTCTATCGAGTCATGGGGATGACTATGGTATCCTCAGAGTATGATTGGGATGTTTATTCTCTCCCTGATCAGTTATGAGACCTAAGTGATGTTTCATGGAATCTCGTCGGTGAGTTGTCTTTATAGATCGCCTAAGGGTATGTACATTAGGTTTCATCTGATTTCTAAATGTCATGACTGCCTACTAACTGAGACCTAGGGATTAGACATTGGACTGGATTTATAGGTCTAGGAAGAATGGAAAATGACTTAGTGACCATTACATGATGTCCAAAGGTAATCCCTATAATCCTTATTTATAGTATTGATCGTTGGTATACGGTATCCTTCTCTACATGATTTACTGTCGATATACGATATCCTTTTTGGTGATTGGAGGTGAGTAAGGGTGAACCCAAGTGTAGAATGAGAATCCTTCTATGGGGATGTAGCTTACTCATAGATATTTTTAGCATTGGATGAAGTAGGTATATATCCATTGGGATTTCATAACCATAAATATAATTAATGAAAAATGGATTGAGTTGAACACTATCCCGCTCAATTCTATATCATAGAATGTTTAGATGATCAGGATTATGGACTCAATGATTGACTAAATATTGGTTTTCTTGATATTTGATTTCAAATTCCATTTAATATTCATATTTATTTATATATATATATAGGTTTGGAACTATAAATATATACATGTATAGATATCGACATCCATGGTGGAGTTAGCCTAATTGACCAGGATTATAGAACCAGGGTTTGAATGTGGTTTCACATTTAGATTTACTTTCTTTTTAGTTGTTCCTCAGCTATGAAAGGTGGTTTTATTTTTCATATACTTATTGTGGAACATTTATAGGTTTTTTTAGGTTATAATATTTCACACCCATTTACGTGGACCTCAGTGTACGTATAGGCCTTGTGTCTACTTGTCAGGTTGAGCATGGTTGCATGGTGGACAGAGTAGAGGCCTAGAGTTTCATGCATCAGTGGAGTTTCTCTTGTAATTTATCCTGATTGAGATTGTGTAGTTTGATTGTTTTTGGAGACTGGGTATTTGATCTAGATCAGAGTTAGTATTATATCCATGTACTTTTACTTTCAGTTTCTTTTGTACTCATGTATCTGTATGATCCACCCAATGGGAGACTGATGTTGTATTGTATGACATAGGTGTTTGTATTTTTTTATTAGATTCATTTATTATTACAGCATGTTATATTTTTTTTACTTATTTTTCAATCTATTTACATTCTACTTTGTATGATGTTTAGCTATTTTATACTGTTTCTCACTCTAATATGAGGGCATAGTCTCCACAATATCACATCTTAGTCTCTCACTGCTATTTGACAGCCTCTGGCACACGTGGAGGCGCACTTGAGTCCCTGTAACCCACTGGTTCAGAGCACCAGTATGGTGGCATCTGGTTTGGGTCATTACAATCACCATAATTTTCACTAATGAACAATATGGAATCATTAAATTTTTATTCAGTTGTGCCAAGGTCAAATAGGAAGCTGTGGTCCAATATATGGGATGGACCGTTATGTGGGTCAATGAATGACATAATATTCCAAAATGATTACTTATAAAATATTACTTCAAAGATAAATGTCATTATAATTTTACATCTAATGTAAAGGTTATTTTCAAATAATTTCATTTGAATTTGGATTTTAAAAGGATAATTTGGGTAAGTTTAAAATTTGATTTTCACTAGTTATAGACATTATCATTTGGCTGTGTAAAGAAGAAATGAGATGTAATTATAATTTTTTAATAGAAGTGGTTTTTTATTATTATAATAAACATGTCATTAATACTCATTTATATGTATATATTTGATTAATTAACCCCATTAGGGATTTTCTATTTTTTCAAATGAAATTTTCTTGTGTGGTACCATTTATATTATATACTATATAATTTGTATAGATGATAATGTATAATCCACATGTAATGTATGAAGGATTGGTTATAATCAGATGAATAATTATAGGTGATTCATAAGGGTTTCAAGGATATGGATCACTTCTAGGTACATTGGGATTTCTTAAAGTCTAGGACTCTATAAATTATGCACCATTATCCTATATAGAGGAAAATTTGACACTCTGTGAGTGACGATATATGGTATATAATATTGTCATGGGATTAACCTAGGACAGTGAAATAAACATTTCTTGAATGTTTGGTGGTGAATGCGATTTCAATTTTTCATGTTGATAATAGTCTGATTGTTTTTTGTTTGACTTTTTGTGGGATCAGTGATTGTCTAAAAACTGAAATGGAAAGATATAACCAAGGTGGTGATGATCCATGGTGGGACTAGGATCATAGTATTGGTGTAAAGTCGTCATACTAATTATTGTGTGTAGATTTTAATAATTTGAGTCTGAATAACTATATACAAATCATGATAGGTTGGTTACAATTTAGTGATGGTCATTCAAATTTGATACAAAGCTTAGGATATCCATAGAGATCACAATATGTTCCAGTTGGGGAGGTGATGTTTGTGAAATCCCCATGGATCATAATTGAGATCATTAGCATATGATTATATATGTATAATGTAACAGTAATAAATTATTATACCCAATGTTAATAATATTACATCAATTTATACTGATTACACCCATTTCATTCTAAATGTGATGCGGTAATACATTTTTTACAAGGTAAGATGGGTAATTTTCAAGATAAATGTGCTAATATATACCACAGGGTAGGTTTTGCTTCAATATTTCTTTAAAAAATATGATTTCTTCTATGAAATAAAACCTAAATTCTAAATAATTACTATTTTACATTACCAGAGTATTATGTATGTACTCAAAATTATATAATATAAGGTTGGGGGTTATGGACCATTTAATGATTCAGGAAATATGATATTAGAGTCAATCATGATATTCACTAGTCTGAATGATATATATTGTGATGCATTTTCAGATGAGATGTGGAAGTTTTTTTGATGTGGAATTGTTTTTTATATATACAAGCTCACTTATTTTGAACAAATGTTTATTTTACCTGGAAATTATGGTTTAATTGATAATTATTTCCTTTATCCATGATTTACTATGATTTTATGTTGTTATTTGATGATTTGAATTGATGTTTGTTCCCACTTTGAATTAATATTTTAGCATTTCTTGATACCATCATTATTTTCTATGTTAATTTAGATTATTTTAGTATACGATAGGTAGTAAAATAATAATTGGGTCAGGTGTATCTAAAAGATTGATTCTTTTTTTGGGCATAACATATTTGTTAGGGAGATTATTGAGACATTATGGACTATATTGTATATCAAATTGGAATACAAGTTTATATGAGTCAAAATTTTGGTATAATGTGGAATAAATAATTATTTTTAGTACTAGTAGGAGACTTAGTGTTTTTCACTTTTCTTCAACTTTATCAAAAATGGCTATGAATTTTCATGAGAATTCTTGATATATATTTTATGGTGGGTTTAGTGACTCTAATAATAATATTTTTCATATTTTTACATAATGTACTTATTTCTATGGTGTTGAGGATTATATTGTATTCTTATGGGTCATAACACAAAAATAAATCCAATTTACATGAAATTGGTTAATGTGTTGTTTGGTAAACCTAATATTTCATTTATATTAAATTTTATACTATAGAGTTAGATATATGGATTAGGATGAGATATTTTATATTGGTTTTTGTATTGAGTTGAGTTTTATAGTTAGTTTTATTGAAGGTCATTCTACAATGTTTTTTACTTATACAACACATAAATCAGCTAATGTACCACATTTTTTATTTATAATTTATGAAAAATATAAAAGTAAGGTCCAATATATTGATTCTATTATTTTATATTATTTTAATGAAATTAATTTTATAAAATCAAGAGTTATATTACACTTCCATATTATAGTTTTATGTATATAAGTTTTATTATTATCTAATGTATATATGTGTCCTCCAAAATTTTAGGTAAATTCAACAAATACACCCATTTTCTTATTTCAGCTAAATAGAATCTACTATATATTTTTTATCCCCATCTAAAATATTTTTTCCTATGTCACATAAAGGGTTTTATCCATGATCATTAAAATTAATTCACGGTATTCATTGAAATGTATTGAGATAGAGATGTTATTGCATTGAATAAAATGGTAAAAATATAATTTCATCCACAATAGAATATAATATTATGACATGGATTCATAATTTATTTTTGAAACTGTGATTTTATATTATGTATTGATTTAATAGTTTCCCACTCCCGGTTTCAATTTTTAATAATTGATATTTATTTTTAATTAGATGATTATATTATTAAATTAAATGTACATTCAACCAAATTATCTTTTATATATTTTCCTAGAATTTAAAACAGTTATAAAAACCTATGAATTTCTCTCTATAATGATATATCCACTATAGATGATATGTTTCAACAATGTTCAAAATCTATTAGTAAATATATTATATGTTTAATGTGATACACTATTATATGATTTTACATTTCCCAATTATATAAAAATATACCTCATTACATATTCTAAAAATCATATTACAATATTCATGTATTATAATGATTTAATGGTAATGAATATTATTAAATTAAAATGGCCATAATAAGTTCCACAAATATAAGTTATTTTTAAAATTAAGTATGTCACTCATTAAAAATTGTATAATATTTAATGGCAATAACATCAAATCCATAATTAATGGTATATATTTTAGGAATGAATATCATGAATAATATAATATAATTTTTTATAAATATATAATTTGAGTTTAACTGATTTTTAAAATAGATGTGTTAAAATATTTTTTTATAAATATTAATTAACATTAAATTATAATAATAATTATTTTAAATAATTTAAAATTTATTAAACCAATGATTAAAAAAATTATACGAGACGAAGAATAATATCATTTACAATGACGATTAAATTATTTCAATGATATAATATATTCTTTTAGTTAGTTAATTATAACTTTTTAGGGCCTCATTATTTATTCATTTCTATAAATAGACAATTCCATGATCCTCCTAAAATGATTAGTGTTTGTTAATATTTGATGGAAAATTGAGGAATTATAGATTTAGTGTTCCACCATGGACGACGACAACTAATGGACGTTGTAATCTTCATGGAAGTGATATAGTGGTGTGTATAAAATCTCATTGGGACATTTAATATTTCATCAAATGGTATAGAAATGGATTTTTGCCACTAGAAATTTATTCTAACATAGACATCATGGTGAAAGGTATGGTATGAGCTATGTTCGGCATGACAATCCAATATTCATATCAAGTGGCTATGGCTGAAGGGTTAAATAATATATTGAATTCAATATTTAGATCAATTATAGTTCTTCAGTAATATAATATAATTGTTTAGGGAGGAAATATATTACCGTACAATTTTCTTTCATCTAGAACACATGTGGAACCCCTTCATTACTCTAAATAGTAGGATCTCTATAGAGTCATGTCAATTAAAATATTTTATCATTAAAAATCCTAAGATCTATTGGACCTCATGGATCAAATAAAACTCTCTTTGGGAGACATTTTGGATACATTAATGTCTTATTATACTTTATTTTATTTAATATGAGACATGTTTTATATTGAATTATCTTATGTCTATCCCTAATGAAATAATTACGTACTTGATAGAGGATTTTATGATTCTGTAATTAACTCTATACTATAATGGGGAAATCTTATTATGATGGGATTATAGATTATTGGATGAAAATTAGGTCATTTTTCATTTCATTTTTTATTAATTAATTTCCGCATGTTATTATGACATATATAATCTCAATTCATCACTAATCATATCCTTATTGAATTATATTCTTATGAGAAAATGGATTACTCAAGGAGGACATAGATTTAATATAATGATGGTATAAAACAATAAATTAGAAATTGTGAATGAAATTACGAGCACAATGAATAATCTAGTGATGATTGAATAAAAATAATTTTAATCTCGTGTATATAATGTTATTATGAATTGTATAAGTGTATAACATATGATAAAAATGGATTACATAGTCTTTTATGATATAATATAAACTTTCAATAGATAAATTAAATTATGTGTACCTATAAGAATGAATTGGTTTCATGTGTGATGTCTTAAAATATTATGTCATTCGATAAATAATGTATAAATTTAATGAATGTAATATGTAATTCTGATGTGAACACTAAATAATGATGTGGGGAAAAATATTCTCAATGTTGGTACAATTGTGTTATAGTGAAAGAATATAAATCCCTTGAAGATATTATAAATAATATACAATTATATAGCTATTGATATCACTGTTATTATTATTATTTTTGTTACTGTATCTTGGTTTTTTAGGAATAGTCATTAAGTGACAAGGGACAATAGTAGGATTATCACATGTAATAATATATATATACCCTTTAGTATGTCATGGAAAATAATCATTATTATATGGAATTTAGATTTGGTACATTGAATAGTTATGACTAACTATTTTGTTTTGTTTGACAACATAATTTTATTATATTCATATTTGTGTCCCATTGTAGGTGGATGTTGAAAGTGACAATACATTCCTGTACTCACTCACATACACACCAATTGAAGATGTTTAGAGAAATATGAATAAATAAAAGAAACCATTTTGTTAAAAAAATTGTTGGGCTAGATATAAATTTTAAAAAATTCATTTATTAATAAAAAATTTCACTCATAAACCTTTTTTAGAGACTATTGATGTTTCCCAGGAGTATTTATTCATATTATAACCCAATGATCTAGACTTGAAGTTGAATAAGTTTCAATATAGTGTTTATACTCATTAAATCACAAGTATCATGGATCAATATGTGAAACTATATATTGATTTTTTATTATTTTATAACATATTGCAATGTTTTCAAAGTAGACAAGTCATGGAAACATTTCGTGGATTTTGAATAAACATAGTGTTTATACTATGACATGGTGTAATAGTATGTACAAGGTGATTAATAGGATATTTAATTGAAAATGGGATGTGACATATGATATAAATAATTTATATTATTTCAATCATGTGTTATAGTACATTTAATTTTCTTATGGCTTTCCCTAAAAATGACTATTGGGTTTATTCTGTGTTTTGTGACAACTAATTATATGTTTAAAAGTGAGTTTAACAAAAAAATGGTGAGAAAGATTTTATCTCAAAACAATTATAGTGTAATGACCATTATCCATCTCTAGATAATGAAGGAATATGTTTCTATTATTACCTTGAAAAATATAGTTCAAACATGCCTTCCAAATTGTGTTTCCATTAAAATTGAGTATCTATGTGTGTGTGTGTGCATATTTACAAAAATTGTTATTTCTTGATTGTGAAAGTGATTACTAATGGGAAACCATGATTTGAATTTAATTTTCAATATTAATGTAATATTCTTGATTATAAGGTTTGTGCTATTTGGAATAATTTACACTTTAAATATTCATTACTCTTATTGATACTAGTAGTTCATGGGAATAAGATAACTACCTTGGATTACTATATAGTGTATTATTACACACCCTATTCTGTAAAATTGTTTGTTTTTTTAATATTTGTCAAATTAAATAATTTTATTCAGCTGGGATAATTTTAAACACTACTAAAAAATGATACATGGTAGTTAATGGAATGAAATGTTTTTAGTCTTGAACCATTTTATACATTCATATTTATTTTTTTATTTCATTTTTCGGAATGCGTACATTTTTCAAGTTTTCATATACTATATTTTGGAAATGTATATATGTTCATATTTTTTATTTGACTTTTAAATTTTCATTTATACTATGGTTGATGATGTTTTATGATTGAATTTTTTATTTTTTCTGATGTAGTTCCTCTCATTATTGTATCTAGATGTCCTAGCACTAGTCTCTAACCCCTTGTCTATATATGGTAGGATATGGGATCTCACATATAGATTAGTTATTATAAGACAACTATATATTCATTGATTAATTATGTTCACATCTTGGGGGATCTATTTTAATTTTGTCTCAGATCTGAAAATCATGATATATATCTTTTAAAAACTATAAATATAGGCCATTATTATTCATTGGTTATTTCAACATCAATTATGTGTAATTTAGATCAATTAGAAAATGGTATTATAGAACGTAGTAACAAATATTATGACTAGTATGCATTGAATATAAGATTTCCAAATAGTGGAAAAGGTACATTAAAAGAGTTTTTTAATTATTACATTTATACTTGATGAGGTATTTACTAGTGGCATGTATATTTAGAGGATTTACAGGTCTCTATTACAATTATGTTAAATCTATAATATAATAATGTGGAAACATTAATGAGTAATATGAGGTATTACGTATATGATAACTTGTAACCTAGGAACATTTATTGATACCAATTTATTAGGATTTACATATCAGTCCATTTTTTCAAACACATTTCTATTGTATTAACTTTAGTACTCAATTAATATTTATGAATTTTTTACATGATGGATTACTTTTGGATAGTTTATTAAGTTATTCCCTAGAGTTTTTTTGTAATATATTTCATTAGAATTTAATAATTTTTTTGAAGAGATTTCATATTCCTAAACTGTATATATTTTTATGATATATTGTTTTTCTAAAGAGGATTATTTTATGAATCCATTTCCCATATAAAATTTTTATTATTATGTTAAGGTTTTTTAATTATAACGTAAAATAAATAAAGGTTAATGAAAATTAGGCTACTAATTCTCGTGTGGTAATTTATTATTCTAGGGATAATATTTGTTTATATTTTTTTAATCCAAATCTAAATCATTTAAGATAAATTGGACCAATATTTATAAAACAAATATGGGTCCCCTCGTTTTATGTATGTAGTGACCCCAAAATAATAAATCTCTACAATACATGAATGAAAAGGGAGACATATGTCTGAGGTAAAAAAATTAGTAGATAAATTTGTACCAATAAATATTAAACGACATAATGATTTTTATAAAAGATTCTCTTAACATATACACAATTCAAATAAAATTATAATCAATTTTTATATATAATTAATTTAAATAATTATAATCCTTAACATCGTCATATTGTGTAAGAATATTTAGAATTTTTTGATTTAGAAAGATTATCATGGATTTAGACCATAAAGAAGATTATAGAAAAAGAATTATGTATTAAAAAGATTCAATTTCCATATTATTAAAAGAAATGAAAATAAAAAACTTCAAAAAAAAATATCATAGTATATGGTGATCCGTATGTGGGTGTTTTAAATAAGGGACAATGTTTTCTACTGTAATACATTATGAGAGATACTTCTCTATAGGGTGCATTCTATGGTGTTCATTCTTCACATTTTCTCATCAAATTGTTTCTTATGGTGTAGTGTAAATTATACAAGTCTACCATAAAGGAATCATTCTGTTAGTAGGAATTAATTGAAAAAATAATTTAATGGATTCCCCATCCATATAGTACATATTTTCATGTTTCATACTCAATCAACACATGAGATCATCTTGTTTTTATTTACCGTTTTTAATGTATATCAAATATCTATATACCGTTTCACAAACTGAGTTTTTTGATATCATATCTTAGAGACAGATGATGCTAAATATTAAATTTTTTTAGTTGGGTATGGGAAAAACAATATTTATTTATTTTATATACTAATTTTTGTTAGATTTTTTTAAAATAAATAAATTTAAAATAAAATAATATTAAAAAAATTATAATTTGGTGACTTTTTAACTCATATTTTTTGTTTTTCTACATTCATATTATAATTAATGGAATTCAAAATTACTAAATACATCACTTTAAATTTATTTGAAATAAATGAACCCATATTTTTAAAATATCATTTTACTTTAATGAAATTAAATTGACATATATTGACTGTGTTACATAAGAAGAAAATCTCAATAATGTTTGAATCATTTTGAATTCATAAAAATTATATCAATACTTTGAATCTTTCAAATATATCTTACATTATTAATACCATGATTATACCAACACCCATTATACATGGTCAATTACTATACATCACATGAATAATATTATTACATTCATGATGTGAGTTATATTTAGTAGTTCCCCTTATATATCACAATTTATCTTTTGATACACAATGTATTTAAACAATGCATTGAAATTATATAATTTAAAAGTAAGAGTGTTTAAATTACCCAATATTCACCAATAATTTATGTACATGTAAAAAAAATTTGACAGTAGATATAATATAATAAGTGAAGACTAATTTCCCTAATCACACTGATATAATTAAAGGGGCATTGACATAATGATGGTGGAGATTTGTTTGCATTTATAATTGTGTATTTAAGTGAGATGAACAATTTCACATGAATTTATAATATGTTTTAAAGATGTATTGTTTTACCATTATGAATTCTAGTAAATAAAAAAATTGAAACAATAATATAAACTAGAAATATTTGATGAAAGTTTTACATATATATCATTCTTCTTTAATTATTTAAAAAAAATAAACTTTTTAACATTTTAAAAACACAATTGTATTTTTAAAAAAACAAATTAATGAAGGATAAAATATTTATTGGAGTTATTTAATATAATTCTCTAATCATTAGTTTATGATAATTATTTTGAAACACATTTTCAGAATAGAATTTAATTTTTAGTAATTTTCCCAAGAATACATTATTATTTTGGGCACAACATCATGATATTCCTATTACTTTTTTATATAGTATCTCATTCAAAAAAGAAAATATTGTGTAAAACGTTTGATGTATTATTGTAGAAAATAATAAAATTGTTAAACTATTTCTTAAATTTTGATAATTCAGTAATAAAAGACGTTAATATATCAAGGATATTTATAATTCATGATGGATTTCTCTCTAGTGCTCATCCACCCTCTAACTCTCATTGGATTCCCTCTTCCACTGGCTTCCCAGGGGGATCCTCCTCTTGAGTGTGGATCTCCGTCATGCTAGTATATCAACTTGCTTCTTGTGAAATTTAATTCACATTAATCTTTGTTTAATTAAATTAATTTAATTTAATGTTCTGTTTTCACTTGTATTTATTTGCTAGAATTCTCTATTTTGATGGGGTTATGTTTCACTTTTATGACCAGAAAATTCCCCACCATACAGGTGCCCCTCCAGATTCCTACTTGCATCATAGCACATATGCCTCGTTCCCGGCTTCCCGGCTAATCCCTAGTAGGGTATTTCGTGATCTTGAGGCGCGACCAAAAGGGGAATTTTGTTTTCCCACCTTGAATCATTTTCTTTGCCGAGAGAGAGAGTCCAACCTCGCCAACAGGGGTAATACTAGAGAGCTTGCAAAGAGAAATGAGATCGGCCTCATGCTCGCCTTCAACCAGCGCAAGGTGGCGCAGAATCAGTGCTTAGACTCGTAGATCCAGATGACATCCTCGACGGTGGATCGTCGATTCACGGTGACGTTAGGAATGGATTCATCAATGCGAGATCCAGAATGCAGGATCCTGCTCAAAATTTTTTTTCCGGGATCCAGCCCCTATTCTATATGTGCTATCTGTCTAGGGTTTTAATTTTCCTGCATTGAAGTTTACCAGCAATTTGATGGTCACCTGGAGGAGGATGCATCAACGCTTCTCTTTGTGTGACCGGCATTGGATGCTACTCCTCGGCATTGTCTTGATCTGTACTTGAAGCCGGATCGTGAGGGGTTGCTAGTTCTTGATCCTAGACAACATCGGCTGGACAAGAATAGATTTCTTGGCATCTTGGATAGTAAGAGTGCATCAAGATGGATTTTGAGGTCTTAGTCACCAAGAGTCCATCGGGATGGATGTAGATATTCTGGACAGTAGTAAAGGATTTGAACAGCAACTGGAACATGGTGACGAATCTGGATATCAGTGATGATCATGGAGGATCAGACCTACTGGACTCCACGATGACATTCTTAGAACCCATTTACATTCTTTTGCATCGACAATGGTTTGGCCGAACCTCGGTAAGGGGGTATCGGTTCGGTATAGTGTTTTCTTTGTCAATTTTTTATAATCTTGTGTGTGTTTCTTGTTTTTTTGTTTCGTCATATTTCTATTTTCTGTCTAGTTTAGCTTGTGTGTTGGTGTGTCCATTTTTTTCTCTTGTACTTCTTTGTTCTTGCATAGTGAAAAACCATGATGATCATGCCCCGTGCACGTAGGCTATTGGATGAAGCACACAAATCCTCTGTGTCCCTTTTACTGCTTTCATTTTCTTTTCTACATTTAATTAGACTTGTAAAATTCTAAACGTCATTGCTTATGGTATTTGTTCAAGGATGTCTTGAAATGAAATTGTTAAATAGAAGTTGTTTTGGGCTTTGTACTGCCCAATTCATTATTGCTACTGCAGCCTTTATACATTCCTGGTATTTTTTTCTGTAAATATATAAGTGATTCTGGAATTTTAATTCTCATTATTGTTTGACTCTATTGTGGATGAATCAATGTGTATAGAATTGTTGAATTTGTTTATGAGAATTAAGTGCAATGTTGAAGCAATTCTCCACTACCTTGTCATTTTTTCAGTGGTTTTATTCATTTTATGTATTTAAAATGCAAGTCGAACATTCTTTTCTTTATCAGTTTGCATGTATTAAACTATTAAAAAAACTCGTTTTCACGTTTCGGATTTTGACGCAACAAAACACCCTATAAATATTGACAATTATGTGGGGACTACCTATCACACAGTGGATCTCCTAGCAAAAAAGTGGTATTATAGGGTAATTGGGTTTATGTATAGATTTTATAAAATTTAAAATTATTTTTTCATTTCTTTCAAATGTTTTGTTTGTGGCGTTTACATGTTGCATCATGCTTTGATTTTTTTTCAGATAGGTCATTAGCTCTCTTAGGCTATAATTTCGTTCTATTGTTGATAGTTTTTTCCTCGTTTTACTATTTATTTTTCCTGTATGAACCTCAAATATGCCTCTTGGTAGTAGCTACCTATGTGTGTCTATGATTTCGAGGTAGGAATGGATTCTTTGTAAGGTTTTTCTATGTTTGAGAGCTTGTTAGCAGTAAGTTGTTGGTAAGATCATGTGTCTCTAGTGTCTGTCTTTTGCTTATGATATGAACTTATGCTAGCTCCATTGTGTTCCTACGCATCCTTTAGGACTATTTCCTCCAGGTATGGTCATGTTGCGAGTTTGGTGTTTAGGTTTGGGTAGCTTGTGGGTGAAGTGTCGCTTGGATGATCACCAAGCTTCTTTGTTTACTGTTCTTCTCGGTTTAGAGGCTTTGTTTTGTTTCTCAAGAACCGTGTTTCGTTAGTAAGTCTAAACTAGGATGTGTGTCCTTTTATTGGATTGTTTTCCCCTAGTTTCTAGCAGGCTCCCAACCTTTGTTCTCATGTCTTTGAGCTGTCTTAGGATGTTGGGACTGCTTGCATGTGTCCTTGAAGTTTCCCTTTTGTGTGGGGATGTATTATTTTGGATTTTGTTTAGGCAGTCGTCTCCTATGGTGGATATTCTGAATCCAACTGTTGAGGATCTTCTGGTGCCATGCGTCGAGAGTATTCCTATTAGAGTTTTCAGGTGGTGCGTCTCGGTGTTAAAGCCGATGGTGCTTGGTACATTGGTCCTGTTATGTCTTTGTGGGTTCAGGTGGAGTCCTTTTTGGGTTGTTTCATCTACTATGCACGTTTCCCCTTTCCACTTTGCTCATGTTTCTACCTATAGCCTTAGGAGAGTGAGCTGGTAAGTTTCCTCTAGGTTTTTTCCTCTACTGTGTCCTATTTTTGGGCTGGTTTCACTCGATTGTGATCCATTACGAGTGGTGATTGGGCTTGTGCAGTGTTTAGAGTGACAATGTCATGTGAATAGGTTCAGTGACGATCATGCATCATGGCGGTTATTTCATGAACTCTTTAGTGTTATTTTAACGGTTCCCAGATATCATGAGGAAGATAGACTGAGATGGGTTTTCATAGACAGTAGTGTGTTGTCCTTGGATCGCAGGTTTTCTCATGGGTCTAGAGTTTTCCCTTAGGACTCCTGGTACTGCATGAGGTATGCAGTTGTACCCTATTTTTGAGGAACCTCTCTCATTGGCTCATTCCTAGGAAGTGTCTTCTCCTCAGGTGGAGAGTTTCTGAGTCTTTTTTAGATTCTGGTTGAGTGAGAGATTGGCTTAACATTGAGCATTGTGTATTTTGCTGTTTGTTTTTTCTGACTTGTTTTATTTTGGAGTTGCATTCTATATGAATTTCTCTAAGCTTTTTTTTTCCATGTGTTTGTGTGAGATTGGATACTGTTCTATTTATTTGTGTTCTACAGGCACAAGTGAGCTGATTCGGGGACTTTTTAGCTTGAGATTTGTTGGTACCATCTTTCTCATTGGCATCATCTCGGAGTGCGACTCAGGTAAGTGTAGGTATGGATTTATCATGAAGTTGTTTAGAATTTATTAATTCTGAACATGTTTATCATCTTTTCAATATCATTCACCTTTGGGTGACATGTATCACAGTTGATACATGGTTAGGGAGACTTTTTGGGTAATACCCTGTAGGTTATTTCTTGTTTAGGGTATGCCCATGTTGATTATGTTAGGTTGTGAATAATCATCTTGTGTTAGGTTTTAATTTCCATATTAGAGAGTGGTGTTGTTTCATATTAAATTTTTTTCATGTATTTAATTTCCAAGGTGGAGATTTATGAAATTTAATTCACTTCAATATTCTTTTAATTAAATGCATTTAATTTAATGTGTTGTTTTCACTTGCATTTATTTGCTAGAATTCTTTATTTTGTTGGGGTTTTTTTGCATGGTTATGGCTAGGCAATTCCCCACCGTACACGTGACCCTCCATATTTCTACATGCAACATAGCACATATGCCCCCTTCTAGGCTTCTCAGCTAATCTATGGAATATTCTTTAATGATCTTGAGGCATGACCAAAAGGGGACTTTTGTTTTTCCCCCTTGACTCATTTTCTTTTCCAAGAGAGAGAGTCCAACCTCACCAACATGGGGTCTAATAGAGAACTTGCAAGGAGGTATGATATCTGCCTCATGTTCACCTTCAACCGGCACAAGGAGGCAGAGAATCGGTGCATAGACTCGTAGATCGAGATGACATCCTCAGCGGTTGATCGTTGATTCATGACAGTGTTAGGCATCGATTCATCCACACCAGATCCAAAATGCAGGATCCTATTCACACATTTATTTCTGGGATCCAACCCCTTTTATACCCGCTCTATATTTCTAGGGTTCGTAATTTGCTTGCGTTGAAGTTTACCAGAAACTAGATGGTCGCCTAGAAGAGGATGCAGCAGCACTTCCCTTTGCGTGATTGACATTGGATGTTTCTCCTTGGCATTGTCTTGATCTTTGCTTGAAGCCAGATTGTGAGGGGTTGCTAGTTCTTGATCTTGGACAACCGCAGCTGGACGATCATGGATTTCTGGGCATCCTGGACAACAAGAGTGCATCAAAATTGATTGAGAGGTCTTGGACACCAATAGTGCATCTGGATGGATGTTGAGATTCTGGACAACAACGATGGATTTGAACAGCAGCTGGAACATGGTGACGAATCTGGACAACAGTGTTGATCATGGAGGATCAAACCTTCTAGATGTCGCAATGACATTCTCATCACCCATTTACAAGAATCTGCATCGACAAAGGTTTGGCCGAACTCCAATAAGGGGGTCTCGGTCCGATTATATATTTTTATTTGTATATTTTTTATAAGCTTGTGCGTGTTGCTTGTTTTTTCGTCGCATATTATTTCTGTTTTCTATCCAGTTTAGCCTGTGTGTTGTTGCATCCTTTGTTTCTTCTTGTAATCATTTGTTCTTTCATAGTGAAAAACCATTATGATCCTATCCCGTGAACGTAGGCCATTGTCCAAAGAACGTAAATACATTGCCTCCCTTTTACTGAATTCATTTCCTTTTCGCATTTAATTTGACTTGTAAAATTCTAAACATCATTGCTACTGGTATTTGTTCAAGGATGTCTTGAATTGAAATGGTTTAATAGATGTTGTTTTCGGCTTTGTGCTTCCCGGTTCATCATTGCTGCTTCAACCTTTATACTTGCCTACATTTTTTGGAAATATATATGTGATTCTGGAATTTTAATTCTCATTGTTGTTTGATTCTGTTTTGGATGAATCAATGTGTTCAGAATTGTTGTATTCTATTTTATGAGAATTAAGTGCAAAGTTTATGTAATTTTCCACTTCATTTTGATTTGTTCACTGGTTTTATTCATTTGATGTATTGAAATTCCAAGTCGAACATTCTTTTTTTATCAGTTTTCATATATTAAACTGTTAATAAAGATCATTTTCGCGTTTTTGATTTTGATGCAAAAAAACACCCAATAGATCCTACAAATTATACGGGGAATACATCATATATAGGGGAGCTCCCCGCAACACATTTAAATGGGGATTTCAAGGAGAAATACATAAAAGGGGATTTATTCAATGCTTCTTCTTCTTCTTCTATCACTTTCTGTGTACCGTCTTCTTCTGCTCCAGGTTTCTCCCATTCTATGGTACCGATTTTAGTTGAACCCAGATTGGAAGATATGGTTGATGGTTTTCTAGTTGTCGAGCTCTTGGAGAATGATATTCTGGAAGTGGTTTACATCCACAATTTTTCTCTAGTGGCTCATTTTGGAGGTAAAAAACACCACTCAGCTTCTTCAGATCCTTCATGGACTCTTGGGGCCTTCTTCATCAAGTGGTTGTCTCCGATATTTATTGATTTGTAATTGTCATTCATTTGTTCAACAAGGAAGACATTGTGAATTCTTGGGCCTGAGAGGATTAATGTTTTGGGTCAAGGAGATTCTCACTCTCCCACTGGTCCAGGGATTATCACTCTGGAATGAATCTTTTATAGTGGTTGTGTGGATCAAATTACTAGGACTTCTGTTACCCTTCCCTAACCTAGTGATTCTGAAGTTAATGGAAAATTCTAATGGTTTCTTTCATTGTTCCGATAATATCACATAATGTCTCCATGAAGCAGTGAGCCCTCATATCTATATAGAAATAGATTTATCTGTGAGTTTTCTTTCAGGTATGCTGATAAGTAAGGGAGAAGGTTTGATGTGGTGAAAACTCTTATTTTATCAAGATTCTCCAAGGTTTTGTGTTGTGTTTGGATTTTATGGAAATTCTGTGGTGACCTGTAGAAGGAGTAAAAAGGAGCATCACATGCGAAATATTAAGGTCTCGTAAGCTCTGAGAGATATTCTGTCATTCACAATGTTGGAGCCAGGGCTGGAGAAGATGTTGAGGTGGGATTTTCAAATTCAAATCTGAGTTATCACATTCCTATCATTGTCCATAACAACGATTGAAATTTTAGTGTTGACGAAATTTTGGGGTACACATTTTAAAAGGGTTTTAATTTTTTTTACAAAATGGATAGGGTTTTCAATATTTTCAAAAAGGGGTCTGAGATGTGTGAACCCCGTTCATGCATCCTCGATACTGTGAAGATGCATGAATGGGGTTCATGCATCTTCAATCTGAGAAAGATGTGTGAACCTCATTCACACATCCTTTGCAAATCGAATGAATGATGTGTGAACGAGGTTCACGCACCATGCAGAGTGTTTTTAATAGTTTTAAAAAATATTATTTTTGTTTTGTTTTGTTTTGTTTATATATATATATAAGATTTAGTAGAATTTATCCGCTATTTAAAATCCAGTAGCACTGCCATTACAGCATTCTGGATTCTGATAAAACTCTCACCCCAGACACTTTTATAAGAGGGTATGCCCTGTAAATTATTTTACATTTTCGATGTGGGATACAGGTTCTTCTTAATCTGCACAGCACATTCTCATTTCCGATTTGAGATTCTGTTTTAAGTATGTGGCTTTGACAGATTAAAAAATATAGACTATTATACTAATATAAATAAACTTTCAAACATTGATTAAACATATAATAAATTGTTGAAAACAAAAATAATTTCATAAAACATGTAGATCAGAAATAAATTATAACCATTCAAAACCATTAAATTGAAACTTAAAAATGTTTCATGAATTTCAAGTACGTAACATTGAAAGACTATAAAATATAAACTACAAGACTAATATAAATGAAATTTTAAATATTGATAAAACATATAATAAATAGTTGAAAAAATGAATTTCATGAAAAATATTGATAAAAACTAATTGATAACCATTCCAAACCATCAAATTGAAACTTAAAAATGTTTCATGTATTTCAGGTATGTGACTTTTAAAGGTTATAAAATATAAACTATAAGACTAATATAAATGAAATTTTAAAAATTGATTAAAAACATAATAAATAGTTGAAAATAAAAATAATTTAATAAAAAATGTGGATCAAAAATAATTTATAACCATTCAAAACCATAAAATTGTGTCTTACAAATGTTACATTTATTTACAGTACGTGACTTTGAAAGAAAATAAAATATATACTATAAGAAAAATGTAAATGAAATTTTAAAAGTTGATTAAATATATAACAAATATTTGAATGTAGAAATAATTTCATAAAAAACATTGATAAAAATTAATTTATAACCATTCAAAACCATCAAATAGAAACTTAAAAATGTTTCATGTATTTCATGTACGTGAATTTGAAAGACTATAAAATATAAACTATAATAATAATATAAATTAAATTTTAAAAATTTATTAAAAATATAATATATAGTTCCAAACAAAAAGAATTTCATAAAAAATGTTGTTCAAAAATTATTTATAAGCATTGAAAACCATAAAATTGAGACATAAAAATGTTTCATTTATTTCATGTACGAGACTTTGAAATAAAATAATATATAAACTATAAGACTAATATAAATGAAAATTTAAACATTGATTAAACATATAAAAAATATTTGAAAATAGAAATAAATTCAAAATAAATATTGATAAAAAATAATTTATAACCATTCAAAACCATCAAATTTAAACATAAAAATGTATCATGTATTTCATGTATGTGAATTTGAAAGGATATAAAATATAAACTATAAGACTAATATAAATGAGATTTTAAACATTGATTAAAAATAAAATAGATAGTTGAAAAGAAAAATAATTTCCTAAACAATGTTGATCAAAAATAATTTATAAGCATTGAATCCAAAAAATTGAGACTTAAAAATGTTTCATTTATTTCAAGTATGTGACCTTGAAAGAAGAATAATCCAAATTTATTTCAATATGAAGATATTAAATGTGATATGTATCTTTTATTAGAATAATCAACATACAACTCATCCACTAACTTTAATAAATAGATACAAAAATATTCAAATTAAAAAAAGAAGGATAAGTGGCCTTTGAGCGCATCCATACTTGAACTTTTCATATGTATTTGATTAATTGATTTACAACCTATACTTATTCAGTTTATATTTTTGTTAAAAATGGAAGAGGGATTTAGAAAAAAAATTCCATTTTCAATAACACAATCTTCTTGGACATTCTACAGTAATTAGGTTTGATTGTAATTAATATACTAATTCTGGCAGTAATTTCATATTTCTTCATTTATCTCCCCCTCAAGGGAAACACTCATAAACAGCTTTATAATGGTGAATTATTCCAATAATGGTTTTCAAGATGTTCTAATAGAGAGAATATAGTAGAATGTATCTTTTTCTTATGAATGTCGAGATTTGAAAACTTATATAACTTCATCAAGGATGATCTTCTTCTATACTCATTTTTCAGGATACCAAAACATGATTTAACCATTATGATATATTCTTTATACTAATTGACCTGGATATACTAACATATATTCGTATAATTAATCAATGATGACCTTTTTCCTTATCAATGGAGTTGGTCTTGTTTCTATATTATTCATGATTGTACTTATGAATAGTTGTTCTAATTTATATTGTGTAGCAGAGATCCCTTCACATTACATTTAGATTCTTGTGTCGATTGGTTTCCCTTATTATTTTTCTTGGATGGTTCAATCTTAACCCTCATAGAGGTTGTTTCTTATGCTGAAAAAATATGAATTCAATCTTTTTCATAATATCCATAATTTTATTACATGTGTTTCCTCTGGAAATGGGAATGACCTCTTTGGTTTAAGGTGCAAACATTCAGGTTGGTTTCTAACGGGTTTTTCTGTAGAACCGGAAACATCCAATGATTCTATATCCATTTGGACCTACTTTCAAAATGTAGGTGCTCATTATTTGTGGACCGATGAGGCTTAAGAATTTACATTGGTCGAGAGGATGGGTGGTCAAAATCATCACACCTTTTTGGGGGGAATTATTGTCTACTCCGGGACTCTCTTTATAGATTTAAGTTATGTTCATGAATCCTTATTATATTACCACGTATGAAAATGATCATTTCATTAGATCTGACAATCAATGATATATTATGTAGGAGAATTAGATAATCTTTTATATATATTAAAGGTTCTTCATAGATCTGAAATAATCTGTATTTGTTAGATATTCTTAGTCAATGCTATCCTTCAACGCATTATATATAACTATCTTGGTGATTATGATAACCGTACTGCTTTGAAAGCCACTCAGTGGGGAACTTGAAGTTTATTGTCATTCAGAAGGACATTTATTATTTCAGAGTTGGGAACATACCCACAAATGGGATACCTACGTATCCTTGTTTAGAAAAGGAATCAGAACCCACGTAGTTTGAGTAAAGAAGTATTAGGTTTATGTATTATTGATGGCTTAACGAAAGATTTCATAATTACCTTTTATGCTCTAAGCTCACGTGAGTCATGCCCTGTGTGAGAAAAAAGTGGTATTGGTAAAACATGACAATTTTTCCATGAAAGATGCAATCATAAAAATGATATGGGGATTATGTATGTATGACTTTCCAAGATAGATGAGGATTGTGATTTACTTCAGGTGAGAAACCCGGGGACATGGTCCATAAAGGTATATGTGCTTTATGGAGATTTGGATACACTAACTTGGGGCTTACTCCTGAGGAAGATGCCAAAATTAGGAGGGTATGTGGGGCTTAATCCTAAGGAGGAGGCCCAAATCAAAAATAAATTAAGACTGGTTTAGAGAAATTCGAATTGGGGTTTACTCCTGAGAAGGGGGCCTAGGATAAAGAGACTTTAGAACTGGGGCTTACTCCAGAGAAGGAGGCCCAGGTTAATGGAATTTGGAATTTGGGTCTTACTCTTAAAGAGGATGCCCATATTTGGAAACTTGGGGCTTACTCTTAAGTAGGATTCCCAAATTAGGGAAGTTGGACTGGGGCGTACTCTTTAAAAGGAGGACCAGGTTAGAGGACTATTGGACTTGGGGATTATTCTTAAGGAGGATGCCCAAATTAAATATCTTGGACAGGAGCTTACTCCTAAAAAGGGGGCCCAGGTTAAGAGAACATGGACTGGGGATTACTCCTAAAGAGAAGGCCTAGGTTAAAGATCTTCTCATCTTAATGGATGAGGTTGAGTGAATGAAATCTCTCAACTTAGTGACATGAAGATACGTAAATCACTAGGTTTCAAGATAAGTTCCACAAAATTATTTTCAAATAAGGAATCCAACAAAGGAATCATGCTATAAATGGCTGTGAAGAGGATTCTGAAAGCTAAATATTAAATAGGAGATGTAGATTTGAAGAAAAGAGATGAATGGATAGGAGGGACACCCAAAAAGAGGTAGGCGTGCAGGTCCTATTTTGGCACGCAGGTCCGGGTCGTGGTATATGTGTACTTGCGCGCTGGTCAGCCCATAGGGTAATACTTGGGTGAGGCTTTGCTCAAGACATTAGTACCATCTCTAAAGGGTTTTGAAAGGGTGGCACATAGGTTTTTTTTGAAGGGATAAGTTGTAGAGCAAGTGTTATCATTTCACTTAAGGGTTAGACACTTAGGTGTGATGGTGTTGATGAATTTCAACACTTAGGCCTTATTCCTCATCTTTAGATCTTCGGTTCTATGTAATAAATTACCTTAGAAGTGATTGGAAGACTTCAAATAGAGACTAGGGAACCGGGAGCTTAAATATGAGTTTCAAGTTTTTTCATCCTCGAAATGGGGGGCCCACAAGGGGTATTTATAGGCTATTGAAGACCCTGGATGAAAAACAAATAGGGCGTCCAGGTATACCTATGCGACTATCATGGAACATACACGAGACTTTCTCAAAGCAATCCATGTTCATGCCATTGTCAATTTTTGATGTTTTTTTCAAAGGATGAATCACTTTCTGTTCCACGTATTTCTTTTTTAATTTGTTAGAATCTGTGATGGAAAGGAGCGTCAACAAAAGTCCCCCCTCAGATTTGGATCCGAAAGAAAGCAGGATGTGACTCTGAGGTAAAGAAGAAAACCAAAGAATTTAGGCGCACAGGTTTTGAGTGCGTAGATAGGGGCACGTAGGTGAGAGGAGCGTAGGATTCGGCACGCAGGGGTGCGGCCTGGCCTATAAATTTGCGGCCATTCTCGCGCAATGCACCTGACTTTGAATAGTTTGTGTTCTTTCCACGCAGGTTGCTCTCGTCGTGAAGGTTGCTAATTTTCCGTGGTTTCATTTCTTCTGTTCGTGTCATGCTATTGCAGAGGTATTTTGTCCTGCGCGGTGATAACTACATGCCAAAACCTGCGTGCCAAAACCTGCGTGCCAAAACCTGCGTGCCAAAAACTGTAGGACACAGTTACACTTGCACGACAACTTTGGACTTGCGTGCCTTAATTCCTTAGCCATCTCATCAAATTTTTCACAAATTTTATGAAAAATTAACTTACTAAAGAGTTAATTTATTTGAACTTTGTGTAGATTCAATGGCTCATATATGAGTTGGAACGGGTGATGAACTGGCTAGCAAGAGAATTGACGACCTGATGAACGTTGTTGGCCATGATTACTATAATATCTGCGACAAAACTCTCCCAGATTTGGCCATGTACTTGAAGAAATAACATCTTAATTTTCCACAGATCATTTACTTTCCTCTGTATGGCCATGTTCATCTGCAAGGATTCAACATTCCATATGCAAAGAACTATATGTCTAAGATGCATCCGCACTGCAACTCCTTTATTTTGGTTATGTTGTGCATTAAGAGCAGCAACAATGGTGTGAAATTTCAAAAAAAAATTCCATGCCATTTCCTTGTTGATACGAAAATGGTAAATCATGGGCTGATATGTTTTCCACTGCCAGATTATGGAGAGAAGACTATCATGACATTAGAAAAAATATCTGAAAAGAGTACTCTCTCTAAATGGCTCTTTACTTTCAATGCTCCATTCTCCAATCCATGTATCCATTTTCCAAGTCTCTTGGACAAAAACAGAGTCACTATTTGATCAGAATAAAATTTTCTCAATCCGCACTCATGAAAATTCTTTTACAATTGTTCCAAGAAGAGCTGGTATCACTGCATCTCTTATTGTATCCAGTAGAATGAATGAATTCCAGGTTCATGGTGGTGAAGCTTGGGATGACATAAATCAAATTAAGACTTATGTTGACAGCCTCTTGTAGTTCATGGAAAAGATAAGAGACTCCAGTCAATGGATGTCCTTCAAAATTTTGTGCATCAATGAAAAACACATTCATCTTCAATCATTTGTGCATGCCTTCTTTTTCTACCTTCTTTAAATTTTTACCTAACCCAATGGGCCCAGTAAGCATTGTTTTATTTTTTTCTAGGATTATAAAAATAAACCTAAAAACAGTATATCTTTTAATTTCTCAATATTACCTAAATCATACAAAATGTATGTTTAGTGAGCTGGTTCTTAACTTTTGTTCAGAGTTCCCATGTATTTTGTGGGAAGTTTAAAGTCATGCACTTCGGACATAAAAAGGCTAATGTTAATGGTCAAAATAGCTTGGACCAAAATGATTAAAAGTGACTCAATTCCTTGATAATTTATCTGAACACATATTACAACTTTCAAGTATGGTGGAAAACATGTAAACTATGACTTAAGAAATTTTGAATCTATGGACTGATATGGATGAAGGGATAAAAGGAATTAGAAGAAGTATTTCCTATGAGTGAAGTTACCATTATTTAACAAACCTGTTAGGGGGTTGAATTATGTAGGGCCACCTAAGGTCATTGGATGCATAGTCAAATAATAGCATCTTTTGGATGACAGGTCTGTTTTGTAGACTACTTATGCAAGGACTCCTAAGGGAACATGCTGTATAGTCAGGAAAAAGAACTCTCAGAAATTATACTTTTCTATTTCTAAAAATCCAGTAAATGTTTATGGAGATTCAAATTTTCAAAAGCATAGAGTCTGCCGTATGGAGAGAGGTAATTGAATATGGAGAGGATATTTCCAATCAAGATTGTCAAAGAATTGGATAAATGTCACTTCTGTGAAGGTCTGACCCAAATGTAGGGAAGGGAAATATAAACCATACACTTTAATACTTTCAAATCATGAAAGAGAGTATGGAACAAATATGTTAAGGATGGCTATTTTTTGCAGATCCCTACATATTGTCGTTAAGACAAATATGAAAAGAAGAGGGTTTTCTCCAAATAATGATGTTAAAACTATTTAACAAACTCGTTAGGGGATTGAATTATGTAGGTCCACCTAATGGGATTGGCCTCATACTCAAATAATATCATATTTTGGCTGACATGTATGTTATGTAGACGATTTATGCAAGGCCGCCTAAGAGCACGTGATGCATAGTCAAACAAAAGAATTTTCAGGTATCAGACATTTTGTGACCAGAAGTCAAGAAAAGGGTGTAGAGGCCCCAAAATTGTCATACATGGACATTACATTAATTTAGAGGAATACATAATACATAACAAAAAAAACTCTGAAGGACTGTAATAGTTTAGTGTCTTTGGAAACTCGGAACAAAATCTTCTAATCATGGTGAAAGATCTTCAACATCTCCCATAAAGATCATTCATTTTTTTCTTACTATAAACCATTCATTATATCCTGGAGAAAAGAAAATATAAAAAAGGGTGAGCTCATATGATCATTATGGGTAAACATAGAGAACATAAAAAAAATCCATAAAAAGTTGAATGAAAAAACATGATCATAAAATCTAAACATCAAAATCATGAGCAAAGACCAAAATCTTGGAAGTACGTATGGAATATATCAAAATTGAACACCAATCCTGATAAAATAGCCTGGGAATAAAACATGTAATTGTGGAAAACCATTAAGAATATGATATGATTTCCATAGTAGCCTAGGCACTGCTACCAAGACCATCTTAGTGGACAAAGTCCCCTTCTGAATCGAGTTCACTCCTCATTCTAGTCATGTATCACTGAACCGGATTAACTTACCATTCCAGGAATGTCTATCTCATGAGATATAAATCATTACCCAATTAATTGGAGGGAGATATAGGTCCCTCCCATCTCATAATATACTCTTTCTTACTTGTGCCACAACGTAATCATAAATCATTCATCATAACCGAACGAATAAAAATGGGTTTCATAATCATCATCCCATCATAACATAATCCATATAAAACAAATGGATATCATTTCATCATAAGAAAAGTGAAACCATATAAATAATAGAGATATTATACTTGAAACATACACATATAAAATAATGTCATCTTATATGGAAAATGGTTTTGTTAAAACACTTGAAAATAATTCTTGAGGAAAATATCCTTTCTTCGTAAAAATAATTTTCTTTTCACAAAATGACACAAAATTATAAAATAGAAGGATTTTGTTGAAAATAAACATGAAATATTGTAGATTAATATTCATCAAAATAAGGATATATGAAACCATAAAAATCCTTCCATGTCGTATAAGTTAAAACAACATTCTCCTCATACTTTTGTCGGAAAAGTCACAAAGTTCCTCGTATGGTAAACAAAAGAAAGATTCATTTCATAACACAAAGTAAAAGTCAACGCGGGTGAAAAATGACATTAAACATACATGGAAGAATATTAAAAACATTATGGAAAACATTTTATGGGAATGAATGAAAAATTTAACCCCAGTAAATTATTACATATAAGCAATCTCGAATAAAAATGAGATTTGAAAAATTATGCCTTACCTTAGGTCTGATATGCTTCATATGTATCTGAAACTCCTGTATAATGATTTAAATAATTTCATTGACTTATTACAGAATCATATTAATTGTTATGATATCATATATGGTTCACTTATGACTTTATATTACCCGATCGTTTGTAAATTCCTTGTTAAAGCAGTGTTTTGGGTAAAATCATTTTATTTCTCGTACGTGTTTGGACTTGTTGTTGTTTACATTATTATTACTTATATATTTATTTACATACATAAAGAATGTAAATAATGAATTATATATCATATATATATTTAGTACAGACACACACACACACACACATATATATATATATAATAGATAGATAAATGAAAGACATCGTTCGTGGAGACGGTAGGTCGTACGTACTCATTAACGCTGTTTTCATTTCCTTATTGAATTGGATGAAAATAACTAGATTAAATTTATATATATATAAATATATACAGTATAATTAATATTTAATATATTTCATGATTACTTATTTTATAAATTATATAATCATTCTTGAATTGTTAACATGGAAAATGAATCTCATCGTGCCGTGGAGACGGTAATCCATATGTACGCACGAGTGATGATATCATCCCCATATTTATTGATTGGAATTGGAGTGGATGATATAATATCATAGAATCATTATGATGTGATAATAACCATATATAGTTATTCTTTACACCATTATACCCATCCAAGTAACGTGGTGGTGGAAAAACAGATTACACCATAGCATAGAGACGGTATTTCGTACGTACGCACACAAGGTGATTCCGTTTTCTGTAGGATGGATAGAAGGTGAAATAGGGTTGTTTCATATTTATAATAACATATAAGTATATATTTAATACTTATGTTATTACTTTATAATGAAACAACTAAAGAAGAATATGTTGTGGAAGAAGGAAACTTGGAAGAATCGGTAGAAGAGATTACCTCTTCTTCGATGCACCTCCTTTAAACTACTTCTTAGGGCACTAGAGTTGGTCTCTTGAGAAGACCAGAACCTCTATGATATAACTATAAAGGTTGAGAAGAATAATTTTCAGGGTTTTACCTAGCTTCAAGGCTAAAAATGGTGTGAAGAGAAGATGGAAGGGGTGCCCTTTTTATAAAGGAGGAGAGGGGTACCTTAGGAAAACTTAAAATATTATTTTATAAAAAAGTCATATTCGGTTTTTAATAGATCCAAATTGATTTATTTAGAAGCAATGGTTGGGATGGGTCGTAATAATCTCAACCAATATGTTTTAGACATGTTTAGGTTAATATTTCATCCTTATCATTTAGATATAACTCTAAGTTAAATAATTTAACTTTTGCCGTGTCTTTTTTTTCTTACACTATATGGTTAATAAACATACTATAGCAAGACAAACGAACCCCAAGTGGTTCATTATTATTATATATATCTGTATATAAGTGATTTGTCCTAGCCTTATATTTTTATGAATAAAATGAAATTAATAATATAATATTTGTTTTAAAAACTATGTTATGTCAATTTTGAAACTATTTAGTAATTGATTTTTTTGAAACTTATAAAAGCATAATTAGTTCGAAAAAAGTTAATTAAATCCATACTAACATGTCATATTAACATAACAAATTAGTTTAATTTATAAAAAGTCTCAAATTACATTTAATTGGCAATTTATAATATCAATTCTGTTAATATTTCATTAATAAGGTAATTACTGCATCATCATTGGGTCGCTAATTAATTAAATTATTTAATGTCTAAAAATTACAAATAAAATACCATTATGTAGGAAATATTTTTTTCTTTCTAATGAATATTTTTTGTCTAATTTATCTTATGTATAACCCTATATTAAAAATGTTTTAGTTATTACACTTTGATTTTTACTATTTTAACTCTTCTTTAAATATAATAATAATTAAAATCCTAATCTAATCCAAGTGGACCTAAAGGGTAATATTTTATATCTAAGGTTGTTTTTGGTGGAATTATACTTATCCAATATAATTATTACATGTGTTAGGGTAATAGTAATTTTATTTTTACCCTTAATTACCCTATTTACTTTTAACCCTGGTAAATTAAAGTAAAAAGTTACTATTCACCAAAAATTAAATTAATCTTATTGAACCACATTTTACTACTTGATATTAACTGTGTCTCTTGTATTTTCAAAATTCAACTCACAGAAGCTATAAAATTAAGTTTTATGTACAATTACAAATGCTCCTAGGAGGTGGGTAAAAGACGGTCAAAAGTTCAATTAACATTTTATATATCTTAAATTATTATAAAATGACTTCAATGAATTAAATTGAAATTATATAGGTATTACGTATCAATTTTGACCTAAAATAAATTTAATTAAAATAAAAATTTATTTAAATAAAAATTCTGTTTTTAAATAGTAATCCAGTGTTTTCACTATTCATCAAAAATTGAAAGTTTTCAGAAAAATTCCAAAAATTCACCCTAGGATAATTTTGATATTCCGAATCCAAAAATGAAGACGATTTTAAAAGAATTTTTTTTTAAAATTTCAAAAAGTGGGAATGACTATTCATAAAGGCTAGTTTATCTAACATATCTTTGTTTAGTGAAACTCGGTATTATGTACAACCCACGCTATCATGGAAGGGTGAGATTGCGTGTAATGCAATACAAGTCAGGGTTGCGTGTAGTTAAATATTCCTATGTTGTTTTGTATAAAATAATCCAACCGTATTGCATTTATATATTGAATATATATATACACTCATTGTTGGGTACAAACGAACTTGAAATTGTGTGTAACACGATCCAAGAATAGTGTTTCATATACTGCAAGCTAAAACAATGTTACGTATAGAACAAGAAAATATTGGTGTAGCATACAACACAAGACATCAAATAAATTAAAAATAATACTTCTCATAAAATATCATGATGTTATATTCTACCCCCATTAAAATGAATTTCTCCCTTGAAATTCGTTGGGGTTATAAATGGTTTACTACATGAAAGTTTTAATAGAAACCCACATCGTAAAAAGAAATACCAAAACTTATCTTTAAAAACTAATGAATGAAACATAAAGGTTACCCAAATTAACTAATCACTGGTTTTATACATAAAAGAACATAAATGAAAATATGGATATGGAAGAGAAATATAACCATCATGTTCTGATGGAGAGTGGTAGGGAACATGGCTATGAAAAAGCCAACAATCAAAAAGCCATAAATTTGTGATGATCTAACGTACCATCTGATTCATCGGATATAAGGGCACTAGGACAACATTTTTGGTTTTCAAGATCATTTCCCTAATGTTTTATAATTTGAATTACAATAAATACTTACTTTATTTCGGTATAATCTCACCGTTGTCCGTCCCATGAACAATTTCCACTAAATCTCATAATGAAATGAAGTTGAATTTTTCATTCATGAGGTGTTAACAGATCATGTGATAAAATGATGGGTCATTCCATATGTCTCAAACAAAAGGTTAGAAAAAGTTATCAAATATACATAATTCCATGTATGGTGAGGTTAATAGTATATGATTCCAAAAATGGACTTATACTACATCAATAATACTGATTAATATAATAAAACTAGTTTCTACTAACCAGGGACTTCCTATAGGCCAGTGGTAGGTGATAAAGTCCTATCGCACATCATTTGTGGGTTTGATTCCCAAAACCTTTTCTGACGTGACAGGTTGTCTCTCATCCTGTAGGTTATCCCTTTATCTAAAAATATATTATAATAACATTCCTCCAATAAAATTGAAAAAATACTATCTAATGTCTAAATTAATTCATTCCAATCTTTAGTCTTATCCAAAATACTTCTGTCCAAGATCATAGTATAAAGAAAACAATTACTAGAAATGTCATCTACCGAGCATGTGAATACCATCATTTATCCCCAATATATCATAAGATATATCTTGTTGGTCACATTTCAAACATGTGAATACCTTAATCATGTATTCTCTTGAACCATAGTGAAAACATGAATGATGTCACAAGGTATCTCTTTCCATATAACAAAATCCCAAAAATTCTATATACTCAAACCATGATATCACTTTTTCATTTTATAAGTCATGAGGTCATTAATATTATCAAACATTTCATTATCTCCTAATCCCTTATTTATGCACATATCATCTTCTTTCCAAAATATTTGAATCAATTTTCATGGTTACATGTACCATATAACTATTGAAAACTACAATAAACCATTACATAGATATTCCAATGTTCCACAATGCTATAAATGAGATTCCACAACATTATTTTGGAATCCCATTACATAAACACATAATCATTCCACCACATCGTTTTCATACCCAGCATTGCTAATAGTGATCGCATGTGACCTCCCTTTGTCCTTTTCCTTAAGAGGTTTCTCACGTTGATCATTATTAAACCTTGGATTAGGGCATTGATTAGCATAATGCCCCATTTCCTTACACTTGAAGCATTGACGTGTTGGTGGTGCATTTTCTGCAGTCTTTTCTTTATTCACATCATTATCAACCCTTTTTCCATTACTTCAACACTCAGTTACTCGATGACGTTCTTTTACACACATAAAACATTTTCTAGTCCCTTTACGAAAATCTACACCATGCTTCATTCCACACATTGAGCATAAAGAAACATTTATCTTCTTTTCACCAATATTCTGAGATTTCTCCATGAACTCCATCTTTCGTTTCTTGTCAAAACAGATGGATATGTAACACCAACTTCCATTTCTACCTTGATATCATAATGCACAATTTCTTCATAGCTACTGATGTCTCTTATAGATAATTCCCTTCGAAGACTTGGTTTTATGCCACAGAATAATTGATCAACTTTACTTTTAGGTTGGATGATAAATCAAGATCCATACCTTGCAAGCCTTGTAATATTCGCTTCGTATATACCAACAGATTCATCATCCTTTTTCATAAGCTCAAGGAAATCCTTTTCCATCTTTGTTCGATGAATATGAGGTAAGTACCTATTGAAAAATAAGTTCTTGAACTCATCCCATTCCATGGATTCAATTTCAACTCGGGGCCTCGTATTCTTAATTATAGTCCACCATTGATCTGCTTCACCTTCTAAACGGTAAATATCCAGAATGACTTTTTCATTTTATGAATAGCGAAGTATGGAAAATACCTTTTCAATGGTACTGATCCATTTTTCAGCAATAAGTGGATCAGAAGACCCACTGAAAGTAGGTGGACGTTACATCATGAAGGACTCAATAGAATATTGTTCCCTTCTCTGCTCATTTGGATGTCCAGAATGATTCATAGCTTCTATAAGTATAGAAATAATAATTTTCACTCCATCTCCCTTAACGTTGGTTTTTTCATGAGGACAATCATTGCACCATCCATTAAATTGATCAACATAGTTCCTTCGGGTTCCATCCATCGTCTAAAATCCAAAAAGAATAGTGTTAGTGGCAAAAATCATGCTAGGGAAAACAACATAATAAAGGGGAGTACCTTCAATATCTAACATATTAGGTTTAATTCTAATATCATTACCGTAATTCTAATACTATAACCTATACTTATACTTAACCTTAGGGACATCCCTAGACATACCTTAGACATATCTCTAGGGATCACTAAAGTTTTTGCATTCTAGTTTCCAAAGGTTAACTAATCCTTTCCTCTAATACCAACTGTAGAGACCCCAAACTTGATATACATGGACATTACATTACTTTTTCAGAATACATAATACATAACAAAAACAAACACCGAAGGAATGTAATAGTTTAGTGTATTTGGAAACTCGGAACAAAATATTTTAATCATGGTGAAAGATCTTCGACATCTCCCATAAAGATATTTCCTTTTTTTTCTTACCAAAAACCTTTATTTATATCCTGGGGAAAATAAGACATAAAAAACGGTGAGATCAAATTCTCAGTATGTGTAAACATAGGGAAGATAAAACAATCCATAAACATTTGAATAGAAAAACTTGAACATAAAATCTAAACATCAAAATCTTGAGCAAAGACATAAATCTTGGAAGTACGTAAGTCATGTATAAAAATGGAACATCAATCCTGATAAAATATCCTGGGAAGAAAACATGTAATTTTTGAAAACCATTAAGCACATGATATGATTTCCATAGTAGCCAAGGAATTTCTTCCATGACCATCATAGTGGACAAAGTCCCTTTCTGAATCAAGTTCACTCCTCATTCCATTCCTGTATCACTGAACAGGATTAACTTACCGTTCCAGCCATGTCTATCTCATGAGATAGAAAACATTAACCAATGCATTGTAGGGAGTATAGGTCCCACCCATCTCATAATGAAATAATTTTTACTTATTCCACAACGTAAGCATAAATCGTTCATCATAACCCAAAGAATAAAAATGGGTTTCATAAAAATCATCCCATTATAACATAATCCATATAAAACAAATGGATATCATTTCATCAAAACAAAATTGAAACCATGTAAATAAGAGAGATATTATAATTGAAACATACACATATGAAATAATGTCATCTTAGACAGAAAATGGTTTTGATAAAACACTTGAAAAGAATTTTTGAGGAAAATATCCTTTCTTCTTAAAAATAATTTTCTTTTCACAAAATGACACACAATTATAAAAGAAATGGATTTTGTTGAAAATAACTATGAAATATTGTAGAGTAAGAATCATGAAAATAAGGCAATATGAAACCATACAAATCCGTTCATGTTGTATAAGTTAAATCAACATTCTCCTCGTACTTTTTTCGGAAAAGACAAAAAGTTCCTCGTGTGGTAAACAAATGAAAGATTCCTTCCATAACACAAAGTAAAAGTCAATGCGGGGTAAACATGACATTAAACATACATGGAAGAATATTAAACACTTTATGAAAAACATTTTATGGGCATGGATGAAAAATATAACCCCAGTAAATACTTACATATAAGCAATCTCGAATAAAAATGAGATTTGCAAATTTATCCCTTACCTTAGGTCTGATATGATTCATACGTATCTGAACCTCCTATATAATGATTTAGATAATTTCATTGACTTCTTGAAGAATCATATTCATTGTTGTGATATCATATATGGTTCACTTATGACATTATATGTCACGACCCGTCCTTGGGGCCCGTGCCGTGACTACCCCAAGCGCGCCATCCATAAGCCAGGGGCTGGCGACTAGCACCAAAGGCATAAATCCCGATAACTGGGAAGGCATTGGCTTTATAAAAGTAAACAAAACACCACAGAGTACAAGCAGAAGTAAAACACTATGTAAAACTGAAACAAGCTGTGCTGAAAGTAAAGGGTCCGGAAATACAAGCCCAACTGTAAAATATAAGGAAAAAGATAAAACAGTCGAAAGGTGACAAGCAGCTCCTGGATCGTCCACCAAGGATCCTACCTGAAAAGTAGGTACAGATAGCACAGCTCCTAGATCATCCACCATGGATCCTACCTGAAGGGTAGGTACAGATAGCCTCCACAACGCTCTCACCCGTCAACCTCCTCCGAGTGTCGTCTCGTCATGAAGTCCACCACCAGATACTTTCTCGTCATTAGGTCCACCTCCAGGTACCATACAGTCCTCGAACACTCGGCCTCTGTCTGCGCTGCCCGTCGTCTTCAACCAACACAACAAGGTGCGGGCATAGCCCGTGCAGGGGTGAGTATAACGATACTCAGTAGGGACCCCGAGACCCTCAAGGTCTCACTAAATCCAACAAGGTTAACCACAAAGATGATCTCTACAGATAACCTCTACCTAGGTATATACCCATACATAAACCCAAGTTATCAAGTAACTCATCTCAATCATGAGGAAACAAAAAGATTATGAAATCAACAGATAACCACTACCCTAGTATATGCCCATAAATATACCTAAGTTATCAAGTGACTCGTCTCAATCTTGAGGTAAACATAAAGGTCATAGACTCAGCTCAAACCAGGATTTTCATTATCGAAATTGTAACTGTTGAAGAGCCCCGTCTCTAGAGTGTACAGTGATCCTGTCACCACTCTGAGGTAATGCTCACTAACCTAAGACTGCTGAGTTACTCCTCCTGTCGAGTACTGCGGGTCTCCTGCCAAATACCGGGCGCTCCGTCCGCTGTGGTTCTGCCGCCAAATACCGGGTGCTCCCCCTAATAGCCTACAGAGGTACTCCTCCAGTCGAGTACCGCGGATCTGCTACCAACTACCAGGAACTCCGTCCGCTGTGGGTCTGCCGCCAAATACCAGGCGCTCCGTCCACTGGGCTAGTCGAATCACTCCATGTCGAGTCGGTCAAGCAGATTTCAGGTCTCAGCCGGCTACACGGTCTCCGTACTCCGAACGCTCGTCTCTGGGGGGGGGGGGGGGGTCCGCTCCATGAGCTACAGGTCGATACTCCAAGTATCACAAGTCCCACGAAGAAGTATCTCAAAGGACCGCCTCATCACAGGGGTCTCAACACAACAGATGGCGCATCAATCGGACGCCAGGTCTGTGAGTTATTAGCCTTTTCGTCCCAGGGGCCCGGTTGGTTTCGTGTGCGAACCAACCCGACCGTATCTCAACTGTACCCCGAACTGTCATAGGCTATACTCATAGGGATCGTTCTCAATGTGATCACCAACGCCGCTGATGGTTTGTCAAACAGACTTCCGGTATTAAAGTTATCAGCTTTTCCGTTCTAGGGGCCCGGTTGGATTTCAGGTACAATCCATCCCGGCCATATTCCAACAGCGTCTAAACCTCAGGCGAAGTATACCAAAAGTTCCGTCTCATCAAGAGGAATCCAACAAAGTCGATGACACGTCAATCGGACGTCTAGAGCTCAAGTAATAAGCGTTTCAGCTCCGAGGGCCCGGTTGGATTCATGTTCGATCCAACCCAGTCGTACTTCAAATGACTTTGGTTAACCAAACCGATCACACCATTACGATCCATACGGAAAAACACATGAGATGGACTACCCATTGATCCCAAACAGATAGCCGGTGAAAAAGTTACATTTCACCGAATTATGCGCGAACCGGGCCTCGTGGGGCCCGCGCCTCAGCCTCGAATTAAATATCAAAAATTAGTCTTGAAACATCCGTCGTAATTCCAGGGTCACAATGGTGCAGACGGTTCGTCATTCCCATACCGTATGAGAGAGATATGTCCGATACAAGATCCCGTAATATTAATAATAATATTATTCGGTGTTTTGTGGGCCCGACCCATAAACCATAATTTAGTATCCAACATTATACTTGAATCAACCGTCTTAAAGACAGGGTCACGTCGCCACTGACGACGAGTCAATCGGACGTCACATGCATGAGTTATAGCAGGTCGAAGATTTAATAAAAATATTAAATCTATTATTTTCCAACCGCTTCGAGTACTCAATCCAAAAACCCAAAAAAGACATCCAATATTGGACTCGGAATGTCCGTCTCGGAATCTGGGTCGCACTGCCGCAGACGGTTCGTGAAACCGAGGTACCATGAATAAGGTACGGTCGAAAAAGTGTTTTATCAACAAAAATAATAATATGATTATTATATTATTATTTTTCAAAAAAAATTGGTCTACATCAAATAACCAAGGTCACGCACATCTCTCCGATTCTTTTGGGCGCCTCTCTCATTCACGCATGGAAAATCAAACCCCTTTGATATTTATTTATTTCTTTTAATTTTTATTTCCCAAAACTTCATCTCTCTCCAATCTAAATTACCCCCTCACGATTTGTTCTCCCACGACCTGCACCAGCGGACTCCGCCTTCCGCACTCCATTCTGACTATGATTTAACTTGGAAAAAAGATACGAATGCATATTCATGATACTCGGGTCGAGATCTTCGTGTCTGTATGTCGTGCTCTGGGAAACATTGAGTTTCCAGCGTCAATAAATATTTGGACGCCTCCTTCCGCGAGTCATTACGTCTTCGTTCTAAGCCCGAAAAATTAAACGATCGCATATTTGTGATCCTTGCGGCGAGGGCTTCACATACATATATTTCGCTCAACAAAACTTCGTGTTTCCTGTGTCAATAAATATTAGGCATTGAAGAATGCACGAAGAAGACATGAAGAATAAAAAGAAATAGGAGAATGGTTTATGTGCGGGATGATGTCCATGTTCATTTGGTCATCATTATCGTGAATTTAAGATATGAAGAATCAATAAAATGAATTCAATCATATATAAAAAACCCTACCTCGAGCGTAGCTTGAACGGGGTTTCATCGCAGAGATAACCGTCACGGAAGGAGACGTCACGGAAGGAGGAAGTCACGTCACGAAAGAAGACGTCGACCTCTGAGGAATCCGGCATTCTTCGCATTCTTCGTTGAAGAGGAAGAATTTCCTCAAGCTCCTTATCTTTTCTCTCAAAGTTCACACAACAAGGTTCCAACCCCAAATAAAATAAGGTCATCACTTATTTTATTAACATAACATAAACTTTTGAATTTCAAACATTCACATTTAACTCACTTAATTAATAACATAAGTTGTCAAAAATTAATGGTGAGTTGAGGGGCGTTAATGAATATGAAGGGGTGGGGTTCGTGTGGGCACCACCACCCTCATATCCTCCCATGGGAAGTTGGGTAGTTACCCAACTTCCACCCAAAGCTTAAAACCACGTAGAGAAAATAAAAATTGTAGTTAAATTTTTATTTTTATCTTCCAAAATTTTTATCAACCTCTCTCTTGAAAACGCAACTCTAGAAAAAGGTGCTTCAAGAAAATATCGGCGCTGCGATTCCATCGGTTCCCTCAGAATTCAATTTCGAGCACCGGTTCAAAAGATAGGAAAACTCAGACGTACGTTTACTAAACATACCCAAAAAAAAGTTCGGAAAATTATTATCAGTCACCCTCGACCCACGCCGGTCAAGGTCAGGCTTTGCCTAAGTGAAACACGCCCCAAAGAATCCAACGGTACTCTCGGATTTTCAATCCGAGTTACCATTTAAAAGATACGAATTTTACAATAAAATAATTGTCATTTAATTATTTTATTTACGGCCAAAAATTAACTTTTTTTGGTGGCTCGTGCCGGCCAAATATTGTATCTACATAAATAAACCATGCCATCATGAGTTCAGCGGTTGTCTCAAATTTTTAATCCGAGATACCGTTTGTGAGTTATAAGCATTTGAAAAATAAAATAATGTATTAAATTAATTTATTTACGGTTAAGTCATTTTTGGGATTTCTCATTGGAGGCTCGCGCCGACTAAACATAAGCGCCTAGGGTAAACTCGCCATCCTGAGCACAACGGTGCTCTCAGATTTCTGATCCGAGTAACCATTTAAGAGTTATTACACATTTTCAGTAAAACTGCTTACGCACATTAATTTAATCATTACAATACTTCAGAAAATTATTCCGGGCACACCGGGCCTCGGAATCAGGTGTCGTCTGGAAATCGCGCACTCACAAAATTCCAAAGAAATTAAGAAAAAAATTTCTTTGAAATTTCCAGGTCTTTACATTACTCCCACCTCAGGGTTTTACGTATCCGTAAAGCTATAACACAAAATAGGGAAACAAAAGTGGTACTGAGCGTGCATCTGAGCCTTTCACTCCCATGTGCTCTCCTGGAGGTTCCCGTGCTTCCAGTGAAAGTGTACCTAAGGAATCGATCATTCACGTAGGACCCGCTCCTGTCGATCCTCAATCTCCACTGGAACCTTCGTGCATGTCGCCCAGTCGTCGACGTCCGACTCCCTGAGGTCGATGATGTGTGAAGGAACTTGAACGTATCTCCTCAGCCGAGGTACGGGGATGATTTCATGCACCCGGTGCAACTGAGGTGGAATGTTGAAGCGGTAAACCACCCCGCCTACCCTGTTGGGGACCTAAAAAGGTTAGTTGAACCTCGGAGATATCTCACTGCCTCGGCTACATCTCCGTAAACCTCGTCGAGGTGAGACCCATATAAGAACGTGGTCGCTATCCTCAAACTCTAGAGGTCTCCCATTCCTGATTAGAACTGAAACTCAAAACTCCTGCTTCCATGAGGATAAGGTTGGCCGACCCAAGAATGATCGGCTACACCCTCCCATGAACGAGTTTATCTTATACTGCCAAGGGTTTCCTTTTCGCTGACCATGGAAAACCCATCCCGACGTTTTCCTAATACCGTTAATTTGAGTATGAGCAGTGATTTCCCAATCCATACTCAAACTAACGTCGTAAGGAAGGCCTCGATTCTACCACCAAGAGGTCCCAACCGAGGCTCTCACCTCAAGGGTTAGATCACACCGTCTGCGTAAGTGTGACTATTGAGTCTCCTCCCAAAGGTATCTCCAGACTTGACGGTCAAGTCAACGGCTTAACCGGAAACTCTAGGTATGGGACTAGATTCATGGAAGGAAGAGATGATTCGTATCGATGTTTGTGGCTATGGCAGCTAGTAGAAGACAAATTCAGCACTTCAAATCATCCTTAGAGCCATTTCAGTCACACTCCTTGACTACATGAAGCTACTCTTTTCCCCTACCCTCCAGCTCACTGAGCCTGGTGGGGACTACAAAGGTGGGTGGTTGTAACATGTCGAAATGTACACCACCTCATGCGGCACTCTTAGCTCTGCTTCCACATCTGCTACTCTACAGATTCATCTGTCCTTAACACTTCCTCTTATTGAAAAATTTTACACACCCAAGTCTCTGAGACTGGCGCCAATTCCATGCTCTTATACTGCTAACATTCTCTAGTTGTATCCGTTCAGCCAAGAACATTCAACCACAAAGGTCTTCTCTAGCTCTGAGGTCTGAGCTCCAATGCGCTTATCTTATCATAGTCATCAAGTACCAGGAACGATCTGTATGCCTCAATGAATACTCAGCTACCGACATGTCGTCATGCCAAAGCTGTATAAGCTCTAGAAAACTCTTAGCCACCTCCTCAAGCCAGTCCTCAGCCGCCTCTGAGTCAGGTTCGCCTCGGAACTTGAGGGTATCTGATGTTAGAACACATGTAAGGCAGTAAGCTTACATGTGTCACCTACCGGTACCGCCGGTTGTAACTGCTGACAAACAGGTAGTGATGTATAGCTGACACACTACCCAAAGGCACTATCTCAGGCATCGGTCCTCGTACCGAAGCCTCATCACTATGCGCACCATCCTCATGGTCATTAACTGGAAAACACTAGTGGACAATTCCACCATTCACTCTACTGATGACTCAACTAGGATGAAAACTCTAGCAATCGCCTCCAGCATGTTCTCTACTGTCTGGGAATCTATCTCGCCTCATAACCTCGGAGGCCTCTACTGCTGGAACTCGTGCAACGCACTCTACCAGTGTGAACAGTTTTCTAGTATAGCTATTGGCATCTGCTACCCAACAGGTGGTGGTGCTACTGGTACACCACCCGAGGGTTCCAACATAGTAAAAAGGGCCCGGCACCAGAGCCTCGCCGCTCGGTGAGCCATCATCGAGTACTCTCTCTGAACGCCAACTGACTGTCTGCGTGGAGACATCCTGAACAGATGCGACAAGGTCAACGTCTTATACCTGGTGAGCTAACCTGGTTTGATCTGACTTTAAAACTTTTGGAAAGACATATGCAATCAGCGTTTTCGTGCACAAAGTCGGAAATCAGTAGTCAGGGTCCTGGTGTACGGATACGTCGGCTGCCGCACCAACACTGGACTCCCTGAACTGAAGACCCCACTCGGTACCCTTAACAATATTGCTTCACAGAAATGAAAATATTAGAGTCATAAGTCTTGCGGTATAACCGACTCCTCTGATACCAATTTGTCACAACCCGTCCTCGGGGCCCGTGCCGTGACTACCCCAAGCCCGCCATCCATAGGCCAGGGGCTGGAGACTAGCACCAAAGGCGTAAATCCCGATAACTGGGAAGGCATTGCCCTTATAAAAGTAAACAAAACACCACAGAGTACAAGCGGAAGTAAAACACTAAGTAAAACTGAAACAAGCTGTGCTGAAAGTAAAGGGGACGGAAATACAAGCCCAACTGTAAAGTATAAGGAAAAAGATAAAACAACCGAAAGGTGACAAGAAGCTCCTGGATCGTCCACCAAGTATCCTACCTGAAAGGTAGGTACAAATAGCACAGCTCCTGGATCGTCCACCACGGATCCTACCTGAAGGGTAGGTACAGATAGCCTCTACAACGCTCTCACCCGTCAACCTCCTATGAGTGTCATCTCTTCATGAAGTACACCACCAAATACTGTCTCATTGTGAGGTCCACCTCCGGGTACCGTCCAGTCCTCGAACACTCGGCCACTCTCTGCGCTGCCCATCGTCTGCAACCAACACAACAAGGTGTGGGCATAGCCCGTGCAGGGGTGAGTATAACGATACTCAGTAGGGACCCCGAGACCCTCGAGGTCTCACTAAATCCAAGAAGGATAACCACAAAGAAGATCTCAACATATAACCTCTACCTAGGTATATGCCCAAACATAAACCCATGTTATCAAGTAACTCATCTCAATCATGAGGAAACACAAAGATTATGAAATCAACGGATAACCACTACCCAGGTATATTCCAATACATATACCTAAGTTACCAAGTGACCCATCTCAATCATGAGGTAAACATAAAGGTCATAGACTCATCACAAACCATGATTTTCATTATCGAAACCGTAACTGTTGAAGAGCCCCCTCTCTAGAGTGTACAGTGATCCTATCACCACTCTGAGGTAATGCTCACTAACCTAAGACTGCTGAGTTACTCCTCCTGTCGAGTACTGCGGGTCTCCTGCCAAATATCGGGCGCTCCGTCCGCTGTGGGTCTGCCGCCAAATACTGGGCGCTCCAACTAACAGCCTACAAAGGTACTCCTTCGGTCGAGTACCGCGGGTCTGCTGCCAACTACCAAGCACTCCGTCTGCCGTGGGTTTGCCACCAAATACCGGGCGCTCCGTCCACTGGGCTAGTCAACTCACTCCAAGACGAGTCGGTCAAGTATTTGTCAGGTCTCATCCGGCTACACGGTCTCCATACTCCGAACGCTCGTCTCCGGGGGGGGGGGGGGGTCCGCTCCACGAGCTACAGGTCGATACTCCAAGTAACACAAGTCCCATGAAGAAGTATCTCAAAGGACCTCCTCGTCAAAAGGGTCTCAATGCAACAGACGGCATGTCAATCGGACGCCCGGTCTGTGAGTTATTAGCCTTTTCATCCTAGGGGGCCGGTTGGTTTCGTGTGCGAACCAACCCAACTGTATCTCAACTGTACCCCGAAATCTCATAGGGTATACTCATAGGGACCGTTTCTCAATGTGATCACCAACGCCGCTGGCAGTTCGTCAAACGGACGTCCGGTATTAAAGTTATCAGCTTTTCTGTTCTAGAGGCCCGGTTGGATTTTGGGTACAATCCATCCCGGCCATATTCCAACAGCGTCCAAACCTCAGGCGAAGTATACCAAAAGTTCCGCCTCATCAAGAGGAATCTAACAAAGCTGACGGCACGTCAATCAGACGTCCGGAGCTCAAGTAATAAGTGTTTCAGCTCTGAGAGCACGGTTGGATTCATGTTCGATCCAACCCAGTCGTACTTCAAATGACTTCGGTTAACCAAACCGGTCACACCATTACGATCCATACGAAAAAACACACGTGATGGACTACCCATTGGTCCCAAACGAATAGCTGGTAAAAACAATGCATTTCACCGAATCATGCGTGAACCGGGTCTCGTGGGGCCTGCACCTCAACCTCGACTAAAATATCCAAATTTAGTCTTGAAACATCCGTCGTAATTCTAGGGTCGCAATGTCGCAGACAGTTCGTCATTCCCATATCGTATGAGAGAGATATGTCCGATACAAGATCCCGTAATATTAATAATATTATTATTCAGTGTTTCGTGGGCCCAAGCCACAAACCATAATTTAGTATCCAACATTAGACATGAATCAACCGTCTTAAAGACAGCGTCACGTCGCCACTGACGACGAGTCAATCGGACGTCGCATGCATGAGTTATAGCAGGTCGAAGATTTAATAAAAATATTAAATCTATTATTTTCCGACCGCTTCGAGTACTCAATCCAAAAACCCAAAAAAGACATCCAATATTGGACTCGGAATGTCCATCTCGGAATCTGGGTCGCACTGCCGCAGACGGTTCGTGAAACCGAGGTACCATGAATAAGGTATGGTCAAAAAAGTGTTTTATCAACAAAAATAATAATATGATTATTATATTATTATTTTTTAAAAAAAAATTGGTTTACATCAAATAACCAAGGTCACGCACATCTCTCCGATTCTTTTGGGCGCCTCTCTGATTCACGCATGGAAAATTACACCCCTTTGATATTTATTTATTTCTTTTAATTTTTATTTCCCAAAACTCCATCTCTCTCCAGTCTAAATTACCCCTCACGATTTGTTCTCCCACGACCTGCACCAGTGGACTCCGCCTTCCGCACTCCATTCCGACGTTGATTTAACTTGGAAAAAAGATACGAACGCATATTCATGATCCTCGGGTCGAGATCTTCGTGTTCGTATGTCGTGCTCCAAGAAACATTGAGTTTCCGGCGTTAATAAATATTTGGACGCCTCTTTCCGCGAGTCATTGCATCTTCGTTCTAAGCCCGAAAAATTAAACGATCGCATATTTGTGATCCTTTCATCGAGGGCTTCGCATCCATATATTTCGCTCAACAAAACATTGTGTTTCCAGCGTCAATAAATATTAGGCATTGAAGAACGCACGAAGAACACATGAAGAATAAAAAGAAAAAGGAGAATGGTTTATGTGCGGGATGATGTCCATGTTCATTTGGTCATTGTCATCGTGAATTTAAGATATGAAGAATCAATAAAATGAATTCAATCATATATAAAAAACCCTACCTTGAGCGTAGCTTGAACGGGGTTTCGTCGCGGAGATAACCGTCGTGGAAGGAGACATCGCAGAAGGAGGAAGTCGTGTCGTGGAAGAAGATGTCAACCTCCAAGGAATCCGGCATTCTTCACGTTCTTCGTGTTCTTCGTCGAAGATGAATATGTTCCTCAAGCTCATTAGCTTTTCTCCCAAAGTTCACACAACAAGGTTCCAACACCAAATAAAATAAGTTCATCACTTATTTTATTAACATAACATAAAATTTTGAATTTCAAACATTCACATTTAACTCTCTTAATTAATAACATAAGTTGTCAAAAATTAATTGTGAGTTGAGGGGGGTTAAAGAATATCAAGGGGTGGGGTTCGTGTGGGCCCCACCACCCTCATAACCTCCCATGGGAAGTCGGGTAGTTACCCAACTTCCACCCAAATCTTAAAACTACTTAGAGAAAATAAAAATTGTAGTTAAATTTTTATTTTTAACTTCCACAATTTTTATCAACCTCTCTCGTGAAAATGCAACTCCGGAAAAAGGTGCTTCAAGAAAATATTGGCGCTGAAATTCCATCGGTGCCCTCGGAATTCGATTCCGAGCACAGGTTCAAAAGATAGGAAAACCCACACGTACGTTTACTGAACGTACCCGAAAAAAAGTTCGGAAAATTATTATCAGTCAACCTCAACCCACGCTGGTCAAGGTCAGGCTTTTCATAAGTGAAACACGCCCCGAAGAATCCAACGGTACTCTCGTATTTTCAATCTGAGTTACCGTTTAGAAGAAACGAATTTTACAATAAAATAATTGTCATTTAATTATTTTATTTGCGGCCAAAAACTAACCTTTTCTGGTGGCCCGCGCCGGCCAAAGTTAGTATCTACATAAATAAACCATGCCATCACAAGTTCAGCGGTTGTCTCGGATTTTTAATCTGAGCTACCGTTTGTGAGTTATAAGCAGTTTAAAAATAAAATAATTTATTAAATTATTTTATTTACGGTTATGTCATTTTTGGGATTTCTCATAGGAGGCCCGCGCCGACTAAAATTAATTCGCGCCTAGGGTAAAGCCGCTATCCTGAGAACAACGGTGCCCTCAGATTTCTGATCCAAGTAACCATTTAAGAGTTATTACACTTTTTCAGTAAAACTGCTTACGCGCGTTAATTTAATCTTAAAAATACTTCAGAAAATTATTCCGGGCACACCGGGCCTCGGAATCAAGTGATGTCTGAAACCGCGCACTCAAAAAAATCCAAAGAAATTAAGAGAAAATTTTCCTTGAAATTTCCGGGTCTTTACATTATATTAAACTATCTTTTGTAAATTCCATGTTAAAATAGCGTTTTGGAAAAATCATTTTATTTATCGTACGTGTTTGGACTTGTTGTTCTTGAAGCTATTATTTCTTATATCTTTATTTACATACATAGAAAATTTAAATAATGATTTATATATCATATATATATTCATTACACACACACACACACAGATATATATATATATATATATTAGATAGATAAATGAAATACATCGTTCATGGAGACGGTAGACCATACGTACGCATGAACGATGTTTTTTTCCTTATTGAATTGAATGAAATTAAGTAGATGGCATAAATATATATAAACATAAATACAGTTGAATTATTATTTCATATATTTCATTATTACTTATTATATATACTTTATAATCATTGTTGAATTGTTAACATGGAAAATGAATCTCATCGCATCGTGGAGACGGTAATCCGTACGTACGCACGAGCGATGATATCGTTCCCATATATATTGAATGGAATTGGAGTAGATAATATAATATCTTAGAATCATTATTATGATATAATAACCATATATAGTTATTATTTACACCATTATACCTATCCAAGTAAGGTGGTGGTGGAAAAATAGATTACACCACGGCGTGGAGACGGTATTCCGTACGTACGCACGCGCGGTGATTTCGTTTTCCATAGCATGGATAGAAGGTGAAATAGGGTTTTTCTATATTTATAAAAACATATCAGTATATAAGTAATACTGATGTTATTACTTTACAATGAAACAACAAAAGAAGAAGAAGTTGAAGATGAAGGAAACTTGAAAGAATCGGTAGAAGAGATTACCTCTTCTTCAACGCACCTCCTTTAATCTTCTTCTTAGGGAACAAGAGTTGGCCTTTTGAGAAGACCAGAACTTCTATGATATTAATAGAGAGGTATAGAAGAGTAATCTTCAGGGGTTGGCCAAGATTAAAGGCTCAAAAGGGTGTGAAGAGATGTAGGAAGGGGTGCCCTTTTATAAAGGAGGAGAGGGGAACCTTATGAAAACATAAAATATTATTTTATAATAAAGTCATATTCGGTTTTTAATAGCTCCAAATTGATTTATTTCTATGATAAGGTGTGTATGGGTATAAATCCTCTCAACCAATATGTTTTATAAATGTTTAGGTAACTATTTTATCCTTATCATTTAGATTTAACTCTAAGTTATATAATTTAACTTTTACCATGTCTTTTTGTTTTCTTACACTATATGGTTAATAAACTTACTATAACAAGCCACAAGAACCCCAAGTGGTTCATTATTAATATATATATCCTTATTAAAGTCATTTGGCCGATCCTTATATTTTTAGGAATAAAATAACAATTAATAATATAATATTTGTTTTAAAAACTATTTTATGTCAATTTTTCCACTATTTGGTAATTGATTTTTGTAAAAATCATAACAACATGATTATTTCGAAAAAGGTTAATTAAAGCAAAAATAACCCGTCATATTAAGCTAAAAAATAGTTTAATACATAAAAAGTCTCCAATTACATTTATCTGGGTATTTATAACCTCAATTATGTTAATATTCCATTAATAAGGTAATTACTGCATCATCATTGTGTCATTAATAAATTAAATTATTTAATTTCTAAAAATTATAAATAAATTACCATTATGTATGAATTATTTTTAGCTTTCTAATTATTTTTTATAGTAGAATTTATCTTATGTATAACCCTATATTAAAATTGTTTTAGTTATTAGACTTTGATTTTAACTATTTTAACTCTTCTTTGAATAAAATAATAATAAATGTCTTAATCTAATCCAAGTGGTCCTAAAGGGTAATATTTTATTTATAAGGTTGGTTTTGGTAGAATTACACTTATCCAATAGAATTAGAGAATATGTTAGGGTAATAGTAATATCATTTTTATCCTTAATTACCCTATTTACTTTTAACCGTGGTAAATAAAAGTAAAAAGTTACTATTCACAAAAAATTAGTTCTATCATATTGAACCACATTTTACTCCTTGATATTAATCGTGTCTCTCCGATTTTCGAAATTCAACTCACAGAATTGTAAAACTATGTTTTATGTACAATTACGAATGCACCTAGGAGGTGGGTAAAAGACGGTCAAAAGTTCAATAAAATTTTTTTATATCTAAAATTATTATGAAATGACTCCAATGAATTAAATTGAACATATATTGGTATTAAATATCAATTTTTTCCTAAAATAAATTTAAATAAAATAAAAAATTATTTAAATAAAAAGTCGGTTTTTAAATAGTAACCTAGTGTTTTCACTATTCATCACAAATTGAAAATTTTCAAAAAAATACAAAAAAATCACCCTAGGCTAATTTCAATATTCCGAATCAAAAAATGAAGTCTATTTTGAATGATAAAATTTAAAAAAATTAAAAAGTGGGTATTACTGTTCATAACGGCTAGTTTATATAACATATCGTTGTTTAGTGAAATTCGGTATTGTGTACAACACAGGCTATCGTGGAAGGTCGTGATTGCAGGTAATGCAAGCCAAGTCAGGGTTACGTGTAGTTCAAGATTCTTTTGTTGTTGTGTATAATATAATCCAACCATTTTTCATTTATACATTGAATATATATATACACACTCAATGTTGCATACAATCAAACTTGAAATTATGTGTAACACGATCCATGAATAGTGTTTTGTATACTGCAAGCTAAAACGGTGTTGCGTATAGAGCAAGATATTCTTGATGTAGCATACAACACAAGACATCAAATAAATTAAAAATAATACTTCTCATAAAATATCGTGGTGTTACAAAGCGTTAGGGTGATCTAGAAGTATTTATGGTTAAGATTATGACAAAAATAAATGGGTATTGTTCAATGTATGTAGAGATACACAGACCAGTGCTAACCATAATCATGTTATGGCTGGGTCCTGAATTAAGATTTTGGACTTCACTACATATCTCATTAGAATGAGAATCAATCCAAATGTAGTTGTTGAAATATAGTTTAACGTTATGTGGGATGAGAGTGTATGAGATATTAGTTTAAGGTCATAGAGTTTGGACCATAATGAGGAATACACATTGTGTGTTTTATAAACCTGATGTGAATGAAGACTAGGGTGTTCATACCACATTCATGTTTTCACAAGGGGACTTTTCAGCCAAGGGACTGAAAGTGGAATTTGGGGTTAGGCCCAAAGACTTGGGGCTGGATTTGAGGGATGCTCGAACGTTCCTACGTATCCCATAAGGATGGAAATCAAGACACATTTAGTTCTTTAAATACCCTTTGTACAGATTTGGTTCATACAAGTGAAGGGTGAAAGGGGACATTAGTGCAATGATGGTTTGACCCAAGATAAAAGTTTCGGTAATTTCCATGTATGCATTTAGTCTTTAGAATATAACCTGATTAGTGATCAATGGGAATAATGATTCCCTCTCAGGTGAGGGTGTCAAAGAATGTTGTATTTTATTGTCTTACAGGACAAAAGTTCCAACAGCTTATCATCATATAGCAAGGACTATGGTGAACCAAGGTAAAAAATATTGGTTCTGGGGGTGGTTTCATGAATCTACATCATATGAGATGAAGGTGAGCTGATGTGAAGAGATTAATTTTGGGCTTGAACCACGAGTGGTTGCCTACGTACCCAACATAGAAGGAAAGGATCAAAGTCCATGTAGTTCGATTAAAAATGAATTGGTGATCAAGTTGTACATGAGGAAAACCCGAAGATGGTGTTGGGACTTCACTACGTAATTAGCGGCCCAAAGAGGTTGTTATGGTTTATGTTTAATCTAAGTTAATGTGAGTCATACTTGGTGTGAGAAACAAGAGGTAGCAACAACCTTAATGACACACAGTTTAATGTCATGTTGGAAGATGGAGGGACTATGCAATTTAATGTCATGCAGTAAGGACTTAGGGGGGACTATGAAGTTTAACGTCTTGTAGTGAGGACAATGGGGACACAGTTTAAGGTCATGTTGGATGTATTAGGTACTTTTTCACAGTTTAACATCATGTTGGATTTAAGGGTGCTATAGAGTTTAGCGGCATGTAGCTAGGACATATGAGGGACAAAACAGTTTAATGTCATGTTGGATGATGACATAGTTTAATGTCATATTGGACAATGGTTCGAATAGTTTATGGTCATATGAATGGACCGACGATTATGAAGTTTAACGTCTTGAGGGACGTATTACTATTTGTGTTACACAAAATACTTCTTCTGAAATCTAGCATTGGTTAGAGTAGTGATGACTTCTCCATCCATTGAGATTAATGAATAAGCATTATTGGAGTAGACATTCTATATTGAGTAAGTTCCTTACCACATTGGCTAAAGTTTTTGAGGCTTCTTTCCCAGTGTCATTGGAGTTCTGAGAACCAATACCAATTCTCCCTAAACGAATGAATGAAGAAGAACTTTTTTGTTGAAAGATCATGCTATTCGATTCTGATAGACTTCCAAGCGGTGCAGGGTGCACAATCTTTTTTCATCTAATCGTTCAAATTCATCCAATCGCTTTTTGAGATTGTTCATTTGTAGATGAATGATCACAAATGGAAACTCTGAGGGAGGGTAATTGAACCTCAGTGGTCAAGACTGATTCTATTTCATATACCAATGAATATGGAGGTGACTGCGTTGTTGTGAGGGTGGTGGTCTGATAAGACCATAAAGCATGAAAGAGTTTATCAGGCCATGATTTCTTATATTTATCCACCAACTCTTTTAGTATTTTTGAATGAGTCTTGTTGAGGCCTTCGAATTGTCCATTGGCTGCTGCATGATATTGAGATGAATGATTGGATTTTATGTTTTATTCTTGATAACACTTCCTTACCTCGGATGAATAGAAGTTGGTGCCATTGTCCGTCAAAATTATATGAGGGACACCAAATATGGTAATGATGTTAGACTTGATGAAGTTAACAATGCTTTTAGAACTAACTTCTTTGAGAGGTATTTCCTCTGCCTATTTGGAAAAAAAGTCAGTAGTAGTAAGAATGTACTTAAAATTCTTGGATGTAGCCAAAGGGTAAGGTCACACTACATCCATTCCCCATGTGGTAAATGGACTTGGGTATTTAGCTGTATGAAGAAAATATGGGGGTTGATGAATGAAGTTGGCATGTACATGGCAAGAATTAATCTTCTTTGTGAAATCAACACAATATCGTATCATTGAAGGCCAAAAGTATTCAAGCCTTTGAATTTGATAAGATAGTCTTGTCCGAACTGATGGGAACCACAGACTCTTGCATGCACTTATTTCATGAAAGTCATTGTCTCTTCTCCATCAATGCATCTGAAGAGAATTCCATCAAAACATCCATTGTAGTGAATTTTTTCTAAGTGATCTAGGCTATCATAAAGAGTAAAATTGACCTCACATCGCCGGACTTGTTCTTTCCCGAATCTATCAGTCAGAATGTTCTATTTTGAAGGTATTCCCTAATAGGTGTCATCCATCTGGTAGTATGACTATATGGTCCTGGAATGGGACTAATTTCATTGATTTCCTATATTCTGGTTTGAAAATATGGTGAAATTGTACGAAGGTGGGCAATACTGATGATTGTTTCGTCCCAATTTGGATCTTCCATAGTTGTGGCTATATTAGCCAGTGCATCAGCTTGGGCATTTTGTGATCACGGGACATGAGAAAATGTCGGTTTTGAAGGAAACTCTTCCATTAACTCTATGACTTAATCATAAAAATTGATTAAATATTCTTTTCTGATTCCATAATCCGCATTGACTTGATTGATTACTATGTCGGAATCACCTTTCACCTTTAAGTGATTCACTTGTTCCTGAAGCACTAACTCCAATCCTCTGATGAGAGCTTGGTATTCTGCTTCATTATTTGTCCCACCTCCCAACAATGAGAATGAGTAGGTTAGCAATGCCTTTTTTAGAGAAATGAGCACAATTCCTAACCCAACTTTGTTGAATTTAGGATCTTCAATTTTCTTCCCTGTTGGACTTCGGAAAACACCATCAAAGTACATTTCCCATGTTTTAAGACAATATTAAATAGAGAAGACATCCTCTTTAGGAATTTTGATATCTGAAGATGTATCTTCTACTGAAGGGTGTTCAGCAAGGAAATCATCCAGATCTTTGACCTTTATTGCCTTTTGAGACACATGCTGAATATCAAATTGCTGAAAAATAACTACCCACCTTGCCAGACGTCCTGTATGCATTGGAAGACTAATGATAAATTTGAGCGTGTTATTTCGAGATACCAAATGGACCTCAGGATGTTGCAGGTAGTGTCTCAAATTTTGGACTGTAAATATTAATGCTAGGAATCAGTTTTCAATACTTGAATATTGGGTTTCGGCTTCAAGAAAAGTCCAACTGAGATAGTAAAGGTTGTTCTCATTACCAGCATCATTATTTTGGGCATGGAAGGCACTCAATGCTTTCTATAAAGCTATCACATAATGAATAGGTGGACTTACCTCAACAGGTGGCATTAATATCAGTGGACTCAAGAGATATTTCTTGACAATATTGAATTCTTCTTGACATTCTTCAGTCCACTGGTATGTGACTCACTTCTTCATCAGTTTGGTGAAGTGTAAACTTTTTCCTACCAAATTAGCGATGAAATGCCAAATATAGGCCATGTTTCCTTGAAGTCCTCTCAATTATTTCAAATTCCGAGGAGGTGACATACCAAATATTGAATTCTTTATCTTAGGATCGACATCGATATGACGATGGCGTACAACAAAGCCGAGAACTGTTCTTGAGGTTACCCCAAAAGCACATTTTAAGGGGTTCATCTTCAAATTATATTGACGAAGATTGTGAAATATGACCTCAAAATCAGACAATTGAATTGAAAGTTGTTTGGATTTAACAACCAAATAATCCACATAACATTAAACAATCTTCCCTAAAAATGGATTGAAGATACGATGTGTGGAACGCTGATATGGTGAACATATATTATTCAGGACAAAGGGCATTACCCAATAGAAAAACACCCCCTGAGGTGATCTAAAATCTATATATTCTTCATCTTCTAGAGCCATTCGGAATTGATTATATCTAGAATTTCCATCCATGAAGGAAAGTGCTTCATATCCAGCTATTGCATCAATTAAGTGTTCTGTAATCGGAACTAGAAAATCATCCTTAGGACAATGCCGATTAAGATCCCTGAAATCAATGCACACTCTAATTTGTCCATTCTTATTTTTCACAGGGAAAATATTATCCAACCACTTGGGATATTGAACTTCTCTAACAAAGCTAGATTTGATATGCTTATCCACTTTAGATTCAATTTTGGAAGCATAAGTTGTGTGTGTTCTTCTTGAAGCTTGTTTGAATCCTCAATGTTCTTCTGGAAAACAAAAACAATGAGTTGCAACATCAGGATAAAGCACTGTCATTTCTGTATAATTCCAAGCAAATATATCTTGATTTTTCTTCAAAAATTAAATATGCATTTCTTTCTCTCCAAGACTCATGGCCACACTAATTAAAGTGGGTTGTGGATCTTCTTTTGAACCCAGATTTATTTCTCTGAGTTCATCCCTAGTGGTGGAGATACCCTCTTCAAATGCTGGAGGAGCATCCCTGAGATATTCCTCTTCTTCTTCAACATGTGTTACTTCTTATATTTCTACTTGCTTATTTGATGATGAAGTAGAATTTCCATAATCAGGAGAGATGTTAAAATTTGAACATCTTGAAGAAGAGGCTTCCATTTCTGACCCTGTTGATGATGAAGGGTCTTCATTGGGTAATAAAGAGGAGATTATGGATTGAGAATCGACATCATCGTTCACTTATGACATTGGTATAACATCTTATAGCCTGGTTTGTGAAGTATAGACATGTTGGATTTCATCATATGAAATGAAGACATCTCAATTTGAGCTTTCATCATTGCTTGGTGAATCACCACTTTCTCCCCTATTGTCTGGCTTGATTTCTGTAATTGAAATTTTGGAAGTTTCCATAAGAGTACTTGGATTTGGGTCTATCCTGTGAATTTGACTAATATACAATACATAATATGTACTCACATGTATGAATGGGTTTACTGGAATCATTTCCAAACCATATGGAGAATTAAACTTGATAAACTCCCTTATTGTGGTTTTCTCCCTTCCCTCTATGTGATAGAATTCTGCCTCAATGCATTGAGATTCACATGTTTTCAATGGGTCCTTATCACCATAAAATGTCTCAATTTGACCATTGAAACAATATTTGAGGCATTTATGGTATGATGAAGGGATAACCGCATGTTGATGTAGCCAAGGTCTTCCAAGAAAAATGTTGAAGGCTGTATCATGATCAACAACCGTGTAATATGAATTGGATAAAAGGTTTCCAAACTGAGTTCTGAGTGTAATGTCTCCCAGTGGTTCTTCTTCATTTTTATCATATCCTTGTAACAACAAAGTAGATAGAGATAAATCAGAGTCTATGAGGCCCAATCATCAAAGTGTGCGAATGGGGATGAGGTTGACTCCGGAACCATTATCAATGAAAGATCTTTTGATGTCTACACCATTGACCTTGCCAGATAAATACAAAGGTCTAATATGTCCATGCACAACATCATCTTCATCTTCATCTGTGAACGATATTACTTCATGGAATTCTGTAGGATTATTATCTTCATGGTAGACATTAGCTGCAACAATTTCAGTTTAGAATTCTTGTGGACTTGACAAAGCCTCAATGTGTGACTCCCGAAGATCTTTTGATAGATTCAAGGAAAGAAGAATTGATAACATGGCTGGTACTTGGGCCAAATGTTTCAAGACATCATATTTTTTATCCTATGGTCAACGTTCCCAAAGAGGAACATGTGGTTTCACAGGTGTCTCAGAAGTTGATGATTTGGATGTAGATGCATCTTGTATCGGGGTAGGAGTTGGAATTACTCTTGACGTTGGAAGATTAGACCGAATAGGTATATTTACTTACTAAGAGGTAGAAGGTGGATCCTATAACCGATCCTCTAGAATAATTGTGCCAGAACTAAGTCTGCTATTTGTGGAAGAATTTTCTTGTTCTTGTGGAGCCCGCTGAAGAGATTTACAACAATTTTCTACTACATATACAGTTCTAGATGGGGTAGGACTGGAATAGTGGCTTCTGGGATATCCACGTCTTTCTCTGTATCCCAGACCTCAGGAAATCCCTATAATACCTCTATTTGATACAGGTAACTCAGGCTCATCAAAATTGAAATTTTGGCTTGCATAAGGATCTGTTAAGTGACTCATGTTAATACAACCAAAGATCACGTCTACATCTGATGAAGACCCTGCCTGATTAGCCAGTTTAGGTTTTGCCGTTATATGGGGTGGTGCCCGTGGATTTGAAGGAGATGGAAAAAAATCTTCCAGAGTCAAAGACAACATGGGATTTGACACAATTTCATCTTCTTCTGATTGTTCCTTATTCATTGAATTATTCCTTTTCTTTGAGTACTTTCCCTCTGATGGAGAGGGTTTTGCTGTGGCATTCATAGAAGAATACCCAATTGGTTTCTTCAATTGCATTTGAAAAATGGCACGAGTTCAGTTGATCGTTTTCATGACAATCCAATCATCATATTTCTGCGCATTGTTTTTTCTTACATCTTGCCACTCACTTTATTCCTCTAGATTTATAGCAGTAACACATGCTACCTAAGCTGAAGAAGCTTTTAGTTTTACCTGTCCCGAGTCCATAAACTTTTGCAGGAGGTCTTTGTAGACAAAACACTCCTAAATGGGATTCCCCAACATCTGATAAATAGGAAATAGTTGGTACAGTCTTCATCTACATCCTTGTTCAGCCTTTTCGTCCTTTTCAATTGAACCAAATTATTTTCTAGAGCTGAAATGAAGTAACCAGGAATGTGTTCATTTCGGAAAGAGTAAAAATTGTTCTTTAACTCCTGAAATTGTTTCAGTCTTTGATCTCTTTGATCATATTGATGAAACTACTTATATTTTTGACACTCAAGAGGTGGATCACTTTGATAAGATGATGTTTTTTAAGTAGAAGCAGGTAGAAGTGCTTGTTTAAGCGTAACTGTAGCAGTATTTGCTTTCCCATTCTCTTTCCTAGAGCTAATGGAATTACACGAGTTTTATCCTTAGTCTTCATAATAGAGTATTCAATCTACTGGGAAATCAATGTAATGTCTTGAAACCCTCCTTTATATTTCACAGGGATCAATGATGTGCATAATTCATCACATACATTTGCCACATAGATTGGCAACAACTCTTCTTGAGGAAGTGATAAGCTCATGGAATATGTTAATCCCTTACAACGAGCAATGAAATCCGAAACAATTTCATTCCCCCTTTTCATAAAATTTTAAGATAAAAAACTGTTGTCTTTGGAAATTTTGAGCTGAATTGAATAAGGAATCATTGACAAAGATCCTCCCACCCCGTAAATTTACTGGGATTGCAAGCTTGTATACCCGCAAAAAGGGACCTTGTATTGACTATACAAAACACCTGAGCATAAATTCTTCTTATTACTGAGGGGTTCCCATCATAGGATTGCAACAAGAAACAAAATGTTTTAAGTGTTGCTCTGGGTCTCCTTAACCATTAATGATTGGGAATGTGGTACTTGAAAATTTTGATAGGGGAGGAATTGCATCAACCCATTTAGGGTAAGCTCTCTTTTCTGGTTCAATTTGCGCACGTTTTCCCACCATAGCTTCCAACTGAGCTGTTAATGACTCAATGGTAGTCATCACCATTTGAGAAACATCCAGTTGATCTTGGACATGATCAGATGAAATAAATGGAGCTTGGACATGTGTGGTGATTGGTACTGCAACTTATGGTAGAACCACCGATTGTTTTTGTGCATGACTCATAGGACTAGACCTGTGAGGGTGTACTAGTAAAGGAGGATACTCTTGATCCATCTTAGTAGCTGCAACAAATTCCCTTGGCTGACTGACTATATCTCCCTTAGGAGGAAGACTACCTTGATGTAGTGCTTCATTCAACTTCCTTAATTCCTCCATTTCATCCTCATGTTGTGAAAATCATTGCTCTAGTGAGATTGATTGGCCTTATCCAGAGGAAGGGTGGAATGTATCCTAATTCTTTATTTTCCCCTTTTTGGATGCCTTTCAGAGAGGTGGAAGTTGATTATTTGAATGAATACATAGATTCAGAGTAATCCTTTGATTTTGTTTATGCACACCTTCTTCATTGGCTTCCGTGTGCAAAACCTCTTGAGCAGTCACTTCTTCATCTGATCCCTCTGAGTGAGCCTCATGTTCTGGAGGATCAGCAACAACGACATTGATGACATTTATTGATGAATAACTCATTTCATCCCTTCTATAGACATTTCTGTGATATTGTCGTCTTCCATGTTGTTGATAAGACATTGAATTTTGTTGATTTGATCCCTCAAGAATTTCTTGATGAACCATAATGTGGAGGGATTCTCAAGATAATTCTTCGCTTCGTTACTCTTTTTGCTTCATCCCTAATCTATAGAACACATACTTTCTTTGAGGAATAGATTGAGGATTTGATAATGTCCTCAGTCCTATGGACTGGGGCTCTTTATTCTCAACTCCCCGAATACTATTTGTTGATTTCGAGGGTCGTTCTAAAAGAGTCCTCAGTCCGGAAAGATGGGTTGGCTCTTGAGTTTCTATATTTGAGAATTTCTTTATAGCTCTCCTGATCTTGCAGACTTTAGTCCAGAAATTGGCTGGATGCATCAACCTTCATCCACTCAAATCACTTGGTTCAAACGAACGTTGGATGATTTATGACACTTCTGTCACTTGATGATGTGCACGCTCTAAACGAGAAGCCTATTCGATATTCTCGTTTGCCTGATTCTAGAGTAAATCAACAACTTGTTCTTTGTATGCCTGATTTTGAGGAGAACAAGTTGAGGACAGTTATTGAGTGATCCTTTGATTACAGACAAAGCCAATTGGTTGTGGCTGTCCATGGGAAATAACATTTCATGAGACCATTTTTGGTGGGCTTTGCTGGATAGAATGTACAGGGAAATGTAGTTCTCCATGAACACCCCATCCCTTGAACAGTAAAGGGATCTATGCTGCTTTTCAGCCTTCAGATATCGAGAAATTGAGAGAGATGACAAGTCGATTTGGCGTTGTAACCCTTCTATTATCTTCACATTATTTTCATATTCATCATAAGATAATGTTTTCTTTTTCAATTTACAAAGAGTTTTCCACATGTAGAGATGAATAATTGAATACAATCTTCCGCCAACATCTCTGGAATGTCATACTGAGAGTTAGACAAAGGCCAAAACATGACTGGCACTTCACCTTTCACCAGTTGTTTTCTCATAGTTATCACTTCCTCTTTATCATTCAATGAAGATTAATCTACCGGATTATACCAGAGCTGGTGCTTCCTTGTTGTTTCATCAGATTCAACAAGATTGGTAGAGAATTCACTTATCAAACTAGAAGATTAATGACCCAGGGGTGGTTCAGAGAATGACCTACACCCCATGTTATCATCTAGTTGAGAAAGTATTTCACCTACTAGTAGTAATGAATCAGACATGACTGGCTTCACATTTGAAAGTTCCTCAAGATAAGAGGGATTTCTCATTACAACATTGTCTTTTGAAAAATATTCCAGGCAATGCGAATTACTACTACGTAGAGGTCTTTCACTTCTAAATTTATCATCATGGGGAGGACCACAATGGTGGGTTATAGAAAAAGATGAAACCTCTTGCTCCTTAGTCTTCTGGACACGCAGAGAGTTATCATGGATCTCATCTGAAGATGAAACTTCGAGATCGACCAAGCTGTCATGAAGCAAGACTTCATGAGGAAGTTTCTGAGGCAGGCGTTCAGAATTAATGTCCCCACTATTGGGATATGAGAGAGTAGAATCTTGAGTTGCAACAGATAATGGTCTGAGTGCATCAAGAAATCCAGCAATGAGTATGGCCTTGTTACATATTGGCCCTTTATTTCTCGGCTGTGCTGGACGAGTCTTTTTCTTAGATGCCATCTTACTCACTTTTGGAACCACTTTTTGAAAAAAGTGGTTATTATGGGCAGGTGTATGTGCTTGCTCCGAAGAAATATTCAGATTAGGCTTATTATATCCACCCAAATCAGGTGTATGTCCCTAACTTGGTTGTCTGTATGACATGGGGGAGTATGACCCACAACCCTCTTGGACTGGAACAGAGGTGGGTGTCTGTATCGGACAGATATGTTGATGTGTCACTCCACTGGTCGGGATAGATTTTCATTTCATTCCCTGTGATACTACTAAAGCTGTTATAATATCCTAGAAGGCATCCAGAATATGAGCAGAGATTTTTTCTACTCCACCATTTTTAGAATGTGCTTTGTGACTTCAGCTGCCAGAAAAAGAATATACGTCCATTCGTGCTGGGAGTAGGTGTTTGTTCCTGCTCCTGTCCTTCTTTTCCTGTCATTGAGTTCAGACAGTACTCATGTGTGGGGGCAGAGAGTTGAGTCTACTCCAAATTTTTCATCGGAGCTTTCCAACTGACTTCTCCGAATGCTACCAAATGAGACTGTTGGTAGTCATGATTAACATTGGCAGGTGCATGTGCCCGCTGTGTATTCCTTATAAAGTATGGTTGAATATTTTCTTTCAATATTGGTAGAAGAGACTACTGACAAAATTGTTGATTGTAAAAATGTGTATGTTCCTACTTATCAGTTTCCACCATATCATATTGGTGAACTTATTTGGTTGTAGTTAGACGAGACTGCTGACTAGCTGATGAGTTATAAGAAGGTGTATATTCCTGCCTATAATACTCCACCAGAATTTCCTGGCAGGATTGGCATGTTGCTGCAAGACGAGTCTGCTGGGAAGTAACATCAGGACGGACTGGTGTGTATTCCCACTCGTTATTGGCCATCACGTTGGTTTGATGGAATTCTCTGGAAGAGGAAGAAGTAAGAACCTACTCCTTATTGACCATATTTCTCCTTTCGCGATTCATCTTGTGGACTCAGGTCTGAGGAACCTGAGCCGAACCCCAGAAGGTGATACCCTCATCATGTTGAGGGTGCACTGTCGCATGAGTCTGGCGGCGATTATTGATTTGAGCCATTGGGAAGGACTCTTGTATCCTTGAATTAAGGACTTGAGTGACCTTATCATTCACCTCCCAAGAATATGGGAGAGACTGGTGATTGTGTTTTGGGGATAACGACCCGAAATGGTTGGAAATGGTGGTTGGTACCACCTGGTTCTTGATCGCTAGTCGTCGCTTTCCGGACAACCAGGGTGAATTATTGAATTGGATAGCTTGTTATGAATCCTCCAGAGTCGGAATGAAACTGTGTTGATGGTATTCTTTAACTAGTTCATTTGATACCCAGCGTTGAAGATGATGAGTAGGTGATGTCATCCTCAGAGTGGACGATGATCCAGCAGGAGTAGCAGCAAATGTATTCATAGTAGAGGCATTCACAGGTGTGAACATTAGGGAAGCCATTTCCGTAATACAGAAGATCTTGGTAAAGATTTCGTGTTTGATATAACAGACGTAAGAAAGATAAGTTAGGCAACTACAACTTTTGGATGATCACATATGTTATTGATTTCTTTGTTGGACCTCTTATTGAGTTTAAACAGGTGACTAACAAATAGGAAAAACATCATTTTAACTTGGATAAAGATTCATGTCGGGTTCACCGTTATTTTGTTTACTCTGGAAATTGGGATAACCTCATTGGTTTATGGTTCAAACATTCCAATCGGTTTCTAATGGGTTTGTTTGTAGAACCATAAACATCCAATGATTCTATATACTTTTGGACCTACTTTCCAAACGTAGGGGCTCATTAGTTGTGGAAAGATGAGGCTTAATAATTCGCATTGGTCGAGTGGATGGGAGGTCGGACTCATCACACCTTTTTGGAAGGAATTATTGTCTACTCCGGGACTCTCTTTATAGATTTATGTTATGTGTGTGAATCCTTATTACATCACCATGTATGAAAATGATCTTTCCTTTAGATCTAACAATCAATGATTTAGTATGTATGAGATTTATAGAATCTATTATTTGTATTAGAGGTTCTTCATCGATAGAGAATCGTCTGAATTTGTTAGATATTCTTAGTCAATGGTATCCTTCAACACATTATATATAAATATCTTGGTCATTATAATAAATGTTCTGGTTTTAATGTCGCTAAGTGGGGCACTTGATGTTTATTTTCATTCAGAAGGACATAGATTATTTCAGAGTAGGGATCATACCCTAAGATGGGGTACCTACGTATCCTTGTTTAGAAACGGAATCAGAACCCATGTAGTTCGAGTAAAGAAGTATGAGGTTTATGTATGATTGATGTCTTAAAGAGTGACGTCATAATTTCTTTTTACGCTCTAAGCTCAGGTGACTCATTCTGGGTGTGAGAAACAAGAGGTATTGGTAAAACCAGACGATTGTGCCTTGAAAGATTCAATCATAAAAAAAGACTTGGGGATTATGTATGTATGAATGCCCAAGATAGATGAGGATTGGGATATACTTTAGGGAAGAAACATGGGAATAAGCTCATAAAGTTATATGTGATTTATTGATATTTGGGTACTTTCACTTGGGGATTACTCCAGAGGAAGATTCCCAAATTAGCAGGGGACTTGAATGTTACACCTATGGAGGATGCACAAATCAAAAAGAAATTCATACTGGTTAAGAGAAATTATAACTGGGGCTTACTCCTAAGAAGGAGGTCCAGGTTAAAGGGACTTGATAAATGGGGCTTACTCCTGAGAAGGAGGCCCAGGTTAAGGGAATTTGAAATTTGAGGCTTAATCTTAAATTTGATCCCCATATTTGGGAACTTGGGGATTACTCCAAATGAGGTTGCCCAAATCAGGGAACTTGGATTGTGGATTACTCTTGAAAAGGAGGCCCACGTTAGGGGACTATTGTACTTGGGGATTTTTCCTAATGAGGATGCCCAAATTAAATATCTTGGACTGGGGATTACTACTAAAAATGAGGCCCAGATTAAGAGAAATTGGACTAGGTCTTAATCCTGAAAATAAGTCACATGTTAAAGATCGTCTCATCTTAAAGGATGAGGTTGAATGAATGAAATATCTCACCTTAGTGACATGAAGATATGTAATTAACTAGGTTTTAAGGGATGATCCATAGAATACCTTTCAGATAAGGAATACAACCAAGGAATCAATCCATTAATGGCTTTGAATAGGATTATAAAAGCTAAATCTTGAAGAGGAGATGTAGATTTGAAGAAAAGAGATGAATGAAAAGGAGGGAAACACAAAAAGAGGTAGGCACGCAAGTCCTGTTTGGGCATGCTAGTCCAAGTCATGCAGGTATACCTACACGAAATATGTCTACTTGCGCGCTGGTCAAACATAGGGTAATACTTGAGTGAGACTTTTCTCAAGCCCTTAGTACCATCACTAAAGGCTTTTGAAAGGGTGGCTCGCAGGTTCTGTCAAATGGATAAGGTGGCGTGAAAGTGTTATCATTTCCCTTAGGGGTTAGACACTTAGGCACACAGGTGTTGATTAATTTCAACACTTAGGCCTTATTCCTATTCTTTATTTCCTACGTTCTAGGTAAGAAATTACCTTAGAAGTGATCGGAAGACTTCAAATAGAGAATAGGTCACCGAGAGATTAAATATGAGTTTTTGGATTTTTCATCCTTGAAATGGGGGCCCACAAGGGGTATTTAGAGGCTATTGAATACCCTGGGAGAAAATCAAATAGGGTGAGTAGGTCACCTGCGCGCCCAACATGTGGCGCGCAGGTATACCTACGCAACAATCTTGGATCCTGCGTGACACTTGCTCAAAGAAATCCTTGTTCATGCCTTTGTCAATTTTTTGTGTTTCTTCAAAGGATGAATCAATTTGTGTTCCACGTATTTCTCTTTTCATTTTTTAGACTCTGTGATGGAAAGGAGCGTCAACAACATGATGGAGGTATTTTAATACTAAAATCCTCTAGTGAAGATTTCATACCAGTAGAAATTGTTTTCTTTAATAACGTCTGAATATGTATCTTATTAAAATTGGCCAAATGAACATCTAATTCATATTGTAGTTATTTTGATATTCAATCATAATCATCTACTCTTCACAAATATCCATTATTCATTCAAATTATTCTTCATGAAATTTAATTTTTTAAAACAAAAAATCGTGTTCCATGATATTCTAGGATTTTACATATAATTTTAAATCATTGAGATCAATAATATTTTTCAATATTTCTTCAAGTTCACGCATCTTTTCTTCCAGAATCTATTTGATTTCAAAATAATTAATATAATTAATATTTATTAATTAATTTAATCATATTATTTATTATACATATATATATATATATATATTGGTAGATAATTTGATAACAGTAAGGAACTTTTTAAAAAAGTAATAGATGTCTATAAATGAAAACAGTAAGACACATACAAAATGTATCATAAATCAAATATCAACCTAATCTATGCCTCTGGCGTGGATGATCCTCTGTCCCACAGATAGGCGTATACTGGATGCACCCACACCGTGTCTGTCAATGTCTGTGCTCTAGCGTACGCTGCACATCCTCATTGACAACCGCCTCCACATCCTCCTATGTGACTGGCGGTGGATGTATAGTCTCACCGCCTATACCCTAGGTGATATCTAAGGATAGTGAAATATAGCTAGAACTCTCTATAACATAGGAATTAGATGGTTGCTCTTCTGCGGATGACTGCAATAAAGAACTGCTCTAAACCCATTCACCGTCTGTATGTTCCAATGGTTGTGCCTGCGAAGCTAGAGGAGCATCTGACTGGTCATGATGAACAACCTCCTCCAGTGGAACAATATCATGTGTCCGAGAAAGATGGACACCCTACTCTTGCGGAACAACAACATCCATAATAGGTTCATCACCCCTTGGTACATCTATTTGAGGTTGAGAAGGCTCCATGGCCTCCGCAGGAGGTGGTGGATTAAAGAAAATTCCATGATAAATCTCATCCATCGACGGAAGAAACTGTGCCACAAGGTTATGAAAATATGCCGGGTCAAAGGTAGATCTCTCCACTGGATCAGACATATGAATTAGATGAAAAATATGAGCATCCTGAAAAAAAAATTATGTTGTTAACTAATATGAATAAAACAATCTGTTGAATAGTGGAAGGAAGAATGCATACCAACTCATGACAGCATGGTTTGTTCCATGTAAGAAATTGGACTGGGGACCGAATGTACCATCCTACATAACCCATATGATCCATAAAATTGAAACATATTGTCCCTACCCCTCACAATGGGGACTCCCGTTGTGTGTCCCATAATGCTACATATCTGGCATGGTATCTCCCCCAATCCAAATACCTCTTCCCAAACAGCTTCAGAGAATGCAATGAATCCAGTTGACTAGGTGGGTCAGGAACAGGCTGAAGGAATCCAAACTGCCTCATAACCCTATCCATAGGATGCTACTCGACTATATGAAAATGAAATAGTGGAACCCTGCAAGAGACGATAGCAATCATCACTGTACAGTATTGCGGCAGACTCTGAATGATATCATCTGTATATGGAATCCATGTAATCTGAAAGAAAAAATAAATAATCAATTAATAAATGAATAGATGTATAGTAAAGTTTAATGATTTAACAATATAAATAATAATCACATACATCGTCTGGTAGAATTCTGTCTAACATAAGTCTGTAGGCTTGAACATCAAGTCTGGGAGAATGTGAATGTCGATGTGCCTTACTCCACCTATAGATAACATTATTATTTTTACATTTCATAATAGAATATTATAAAATTAAGGCAGATATTAGAAGTAATTAATAACAGACCAACATCCACGTGGTTCCTCTTATACAATATCAACGAGTACTGGCACACATGCATATGGAGATAAACAAGGGATGTTCTCCCATACCCATATCTATAGAAGAACCATTCATCCTATGATCTGCATCTTATCAATGCGACATGCGCTGCATAGGGCCCTGTATGTATATTCTAGGCCGGAAGACCCCCATCTATAACAGCCTGCCTAGTCCAAATTCTCCAAAAAAGTTAAATACTTCAGGTGCAAAAAAATAGTAGAGCGGTCAAAAAAATCATGCCACCAATCAGCCTCAAAATATATGTGTGTGAAAATCACAGCACATTAACGTCATCAGCATCATCTGGTAAATGTGTGAAGGGCTGCTCTAACCAAGGCATCAGTAATCTACCCCCAACGATGGTCCTGAAATCATCATGGACCTCTATGCCTAGTGGTCTATGAACATGATCTGGAAAATATGATGGAACTCGGCCAATCAGATTATGTCCTTCGATAGGGTGGCCCAACATAATAGACACATCCTGTAACGTAATAGTCATCTCTACATCACTCAAATAGAAAGTATGCGACTCTAGCCTCTATCTCTCTACAAGTGCAACACTGAGATGATGTTCAAGAAATGTGAAGTCTCACATCGCAGCTCTATAGAATTCAGGTCGACGAAGATTAGGGACGATAGCGGGAGGTGGTGCGGTTTGATGGAAATGGTGAGATCTACGTACACTCAAGAGAGGCACAAGACATCCCTATAAAAGCAGCCATGATACATGAGTTGCCTAAGATGTAAACAATGGAAAACCTGTTATCTGCACACATGATATCATCGTTACCTTTTAATAGTGAATTGAATAAAAATTGTAAACTTTTGTTTAAAAAAATCTACAACATGAAAAATAATGTAGAAAACAAAGCAACAGTGGTAAAAAACTGCATTAAAGATGTGGAAGCATGATATATTCATGTTCATTTGGTGTTTATTTTTTTAATAGTTTTATTATCATAAAATTATTTATGATAAAATATAAAAATTGTAAACTTTTATTTAAAAAAATCTACAATAAGAAAAATAACGTAGAAAATAAAGCAGTAGTGATGAAAAACCTGCATTAAAGATGTGGAAGCGTGATATATTTATTTTTGTTTGGTGTTTATTTTTTTAATAGTTTAAGTATCATAAAATTATTTTTGATAAAATACAAAAATGAGACAAGAAAAAATTCAAACAACTCAAAAATGGAGCACGTCAAAAATAAAAGGATTCAATAATGAAACATTCACATAGGAAAGAACATACACATATTAATGATACAGAACACAGGCACGATCATGGATGATGAGATGTAGAACTCTGTCCAGACACTTGGGGACATCTCTTATGAGTGTGTCCTTCTGTGTGACAAATAATGCATCGTATTCTCTTTCCCCATTGCTAAGGCCAATCCATCTCATTTCTGATGCGAGTTGACATCAGTCTTCCTCGAGGCCGCAACCTGGTAGCATGAAGCCAATAATTTTAAAAATGACAGATATTGAAAAAATCATAAATTAAACCAAAACCAACATATGAAAACTCCAAAATATAAAGGATGATGGTCGGTAGATCATTTGGAAATGTGATAGAATAGAAGTCAACAACAAGCAACCAAGCAGCACTATAACAGTTAACCCAAGTTCTCATGTGATACACCGGGTCAACATATGGCTCCCATGATATATTTACAGAAGCGAAAGATATAATAACATGTGCACATGTATATCCCAATTCATGAAATCTGTCGCATTCACCATACCTGTTGTCCAACATCACGAAAAACACTCCAGCAGTAGTGCATATAGCCTAGTCATAACATTGTGTTACCCAAAAGCTCCTCTTTTCCCTTTCAAAGGCAATAACATTCCATCTTGAAGCCACATTCCGTATCTGGTCAATATCACTTTGAAAACGATGAGTAAAATGCATTCCATTTTCCATCCTCTGGTAGGCCTTTTGGGACCGTTCAACAATGTTGTGAACACATCTAAAAAATGTCTCTTTCACTATCCCTTTGATTAGGAGTTTCTGCAAACCCTTGAGGTCCCCATTTATGCACTCCACTATATTAGTGGTGATATGTCCATATCTCATTCCACCATCATATGCTAATGACCATTTTTCCTTTGAAATATCCATTATAAATTCATATACCTCCCCATTAATAGTTAGAATATCTTCAAGTCGTTGATCAAACCTTTCTTGTTGGGGTTCATATGTTAAAACCATAAGATAATAACGTATTAAAATGGATATTAAATTTTGTTAAAAAATCATGTTTAGAAATCCATATCCAACTTGAGGATCACCTTATTTATAGACTCATCTCTAAAATTCTTATTAACATTACTTTCAATATGTCTAATGCAATAACGATGATAAGAATTCGGCTCAGTCCAAGAAACCCCATCACTACTCACAGCCTCTATAATCACTTCATGGTGATCATATATCAGACACATACCCTGTTTTTGCGTGACATGAACATGTACAGATGCCAAAAACCAGATCCATCATTCAAAATAATCTTTTTCAACAATAGAAAAAGTAAGTGGTAGAGGAGCGTGATTACCATCCTTTGTGGCAACAATGAGTAGAACACCTGTATACTTTCCAAAATGGAATGTGTCATCTAAATAAATAAATAGTTTAAAATAGGGAAAGGAGGTAATGCATTGTATAAATGCCCAAAAAATCCTATTGAACTTCACCTTTGACCGATAAACTCAATGATTCTAGGATACATACTCAACATTGTCCAAATGATAAACCATATGATAGTTGAGAGGCAAAAATTCCAAAAGTTGTGGCAACATCGCATTAGATTTATCCTAATCACCATACACATGGATTTCTATTTTTCATTCCAAGATTGGTTGTATGATATCTTATAGTTATACAACTTGTGAATTATTTCCTGAACAAGGGAAACCGGAACATCTTGACATGTTCGTATCATCTCACAACTAAAAATAGATATAAACAATGCATCAAGGCAAGAGTGATCATGTGCCAAGCTAAGATGCAGAAATGTTTGTGGGCCATCAAATTTTGTTATCTTCTAACATCAATAATTTTTATCAAATATTTCTCGTAATCGAAATTTACATTCTGAACCATATGTTTCACAATGAATGAGATATTTGGTCTTCTTTGACTCATCAACCACAAATGTGAAATGTCACTCAATGTGGTATTTCTTTATCACATTTTTATGGACATTTTAATTTCAAAATCCTGCCCAACATATATGGCATTATAATTTGATGTAGGCCTATTCCCTATAATTCTAGGGAATTCGGAAGCTGCTGTAATGACATCCAAATCAAAATGTTGTTCACAAGACATTCCTTCAACTAAGTAACTCAAAAATGAAGGCTGATTACCACTAACTTGTGGATGTTGTGGATATCTATCTCTCAAAGGAACCTCAGAAGGTTCATTCCCCACCAAATCATCTCCTTATGACTCCCCATATTCTTCTTCCTCACATAAAATTTCATGCACTATATCCGCACACAAAGGGATGTAATCTACATTTCCTTCTAAATTTTGATAATATTCTTCATAACATTCTTCCACTGGAGTCATATGAGGAGGAGGCAATGAATAAGACTGCTGTGAAGGACCAGATTCTATAGATCTCAAAAATCATGGTTCGATAGTAATCGATCGCACCACATCAATATCAGAAATGATAAAAAATAATTCCATCAAACCATTAATATATTGTTTCCTGAATAACAGAGAAGCCTCCATCCAATCCTCGTCATCGACTTTAGGGTACTCACAATGCTACATACACTGAGGATATTAAATATATCGGTATATAATTGAAGTGATTGTTTATTAAGCCCTCAGTTTCAACCAACTATGAATCTTATTATGAACTACTTCCAATTTCATAAAAACATGGATATTATCCACTGTGGAAGGTGGCACACTGTAGCTACAACCCTGCTTGATATAAATTACATCACCGTTGCAACATATTTTCACCGACATAATTAACGATAAAAAAATAATTTAAAAAATATTATATACTAAATTAAAATATTTAATTATGTAATTTGGTTTTGAATAATTGATTATCTTGAAAAAAAAAATTATGTATTGATTTATCACTGTTAAGGTATATTGATTGTGATATTATCACAAAAGAAAATTTAATATAATGTTTCATAAAGTTTAATTACATATGAATATATAATCATGACCTGATCTTGAGGCTTACGATTAATTTATCATTATCTGATAAACTAACCAAAACTTATGGGTGGATTCCTATCTCTATGATCAAATATTTCAGCAACTGCCAATTTCTTGTCAAACAGCAATGCCTCCTCTTGAACGAGTTCTTGAATGCCTCTTCGCGGAAACCTCTTCAGCGAAGCCTATTTGGGGACACCTCTTCGGGGGCATCTGTCTTTTAATTACCAATTTACTCACATGCATGTGAGGGGGTATAGGGGTGTGAAATACATACCTTTTTTTAAGTGGACACGCAAGACCTTACACTAACTGACAGATGACTCGTAGGTCATCAATGCAGAAAAATGCAATTATTACAAATTGAATAACCACATGCACATAATAAAATATACAATTTCTATTATGCATGGTCGGACATCTCAAATCAGTCATCACTCATACAATGTTTTTTGGTATAATTATTATATTATCCCTATTATATAACTTTATCGATTACTAAATAAAATGTATGCTAAATATTGCACCTCTTTTCCAAAAATTTAACTTCATGTGTATATATATAAATAATTATTAATAACATTTAATAAATTTTATTATAAAAAATATAATTGAGTTTTACATAATAAACACTTTTGTTATTTAAAATTTTATGAAATTGTAAAGTTTTTTGGCCTTTCTTCTACTTTTCAAAATATAAGTAAATATATTTTCTACTTTATTGATTAAAAATATTGTTACTAGTAAATAAAAGTAATAAAATTTACACATACATTATAACCAGTCATTAAAATAATCTTCTCTAACATAAATTACTTTTCCTAAACATTCAACATTTTATTCATAACATAAAATATTCAATATTCAGATAACATACATTCAAAAATTTATATCATAAAAACATTCAAAATTCAGAAAATTAAAACATACAAAACAATACACATCATTAATAAAATATGAAATAAATAAATCATACACACAATTAAACATACAAATAAAATAAATAAACACAATTAAAACACTTAAAATGTTAAATAGAAATATTACCTATATAAAAGCAACAAATATTTGCTGAGAAAGCATTTCTACAGGCCTCCACAACAAAATTCATAGGAGAAAAAATGGGTTTTAAGGGGAGGGGGTCCTTTTATAATCTTTCTCGGTGGGATGCGTGAACCCCATTCACGCATCATTCAGTTGGTCAATGAAGGATGTGTGAATGGGGTTCACGCATCCCTATTGTGGCTCAGATACATAAACCCTGTTGAGGCATCCTTCCACAGCGTAGGATGCGTGAACACCATTCATGCATCCAAGGCACATTTTTATTATTATATGAACCCCAATCCCCTTTCCCTAATTTTTTTTATAAAACCAAAAAAAATTACTCTATATTTTGTGGGGTTCTCCTTCGTATCGGGCCTATCTGATCTGTTGTCCCTTGGCTCCAATAGAATAGATAAGATACCTCATGTCACCCTAAAGTGTATGATGGATTAAACAGACTCTTGGTATCAGTGTGATCATTTTAATGTCTTTCAATCGAATCTCCCTAGGGCATTATCGCCACATTCACATTCCTTTCGGATCTTGTATCAGATTTCTATGAACTTCTTTTAGAACACCATGGTCATCAACTTTGGTATTTCTATTTCTCACCAATGTATATCTCAATGGGGGTCGATATTATAGGGTTTTCTAAAGAATATTCACTATTATCGGGGTTCTCCTTAGAGAATGCTTCTAGACTCCCTTTTCCATGAGGAGATGGAACAACCCCCCCCCCTCCCCCAACTTCTTCTTCTAAAAACTTTACAATATTAGAGGAATCATAAGGGCTATTAATGAATAAGATCCTCACACCGATGAATCTCATACCTCCAGAAGGAGTCTCCGGTCCTATTACCCATTCATGGTCGAAAGAGGGAAGCTGTTGTAGTTCCATTTATAAATTAGTCAATACCGTCCAAAAGGTTAAAAGCTCTATCCTTTATTGTTTTCCTCATTTACATGGAATGCCCGAGGCTTAGGGTCGTAGGAAATGTGTTCCTTATTTGCCTCTGAGTTCAGGAAACATCATTCTGCTTTCATCTTCATATATGAACCAAAGAAAAATCTGATCAGACTTCCTTCTCTTGCATGAAAAATATGACACTTGAATAATATTCATGGCTATCCAAAAAACAAACACATTCAAAATTACTATAAGAAAAACGTATAAGTTGAGTTGATGAGTTTAATGTCCCCGTTCATCAATACCAATATCTCCTTTAAAGGAAATGATGTTTGTTTCTTATTCATTTATACCAGTTGTAAGCCTCAAAGGAGAGTGGATCTTTAGAGTTTTTTGGAGTCATTTAATGAAGGTATCATTCCATGGTTCCTCATAAGAGACATCAAATCAATTGTGGATATATCGGAGATGAGAGGCGGTACAAGATTTTTTTACAATGGCATGTAGGACATTAAAAGCTTCTTAATTTATATGGGACTCATGGATTTGGGTTTTTTAGGTAATAAATATACATGGTGAAACAACTACAAGGTCCAAATCTCATTTGGAGCTATCGTGATAGATTCCTTACGAACCACCAAGGCTTAAATTCCTATTCTCAGGTAATGGTACGCATTTTTCTAGCTCTTTATCCGATCATGCTTGCTACTCATTGAGATTAAAAGGGGATAATATTGAGATAATTCCTTCTACAATTCCAATAAATGGAATCAGGTAGAAGGTTTCATGTAGATAATTAAAAAATCATCAAAATGTGAGGAAGCCGATAGATCCTGGGATGGCCTTTCTAATTGTCTAAGGCATCTTATGAAGGATATTCAAGGATGGATGGAAAACAATACTAATGAAGAAAATGGTTTTTAAATAATATAAGAGGACATCAACAAGCTAGAAGAGGATATAAAAAATATATGGGATGAGAAATGCTTCACTATCCTATGCGATAAAAGAATTTTTATAGCTGAGAAACTGTTGGAGATTGAGAAGTCATACAATAAGAGATCTATAATGAGATGGTTAAAAGAAGGATACTGAAATAGTGCCTTCTTTCGGGCATTCATGAAAAAGAAGATAAGTATGAGATTCAATCTCTTTCTTTTAAATGAGACCTACACTTCTTATGTGGATGTAGCAGGAAAATTATCTCTACATCATTTTGAAGGAATCCTGGTGGGTTCAGTTCTATACAGATATGTGACTCAAGATCAACTGAGGGAGATGGGGCATTTATGGGGTTCCTTCCAAAACTGGTGGAGATTTCCAATACTAATCATCTGGTGGCTATTCCAGATTAGGATAAGATCAAGGACACTTTCCTCAAGATGTCTCAGGACATGCCCCTGGGGCGGATGGTATTATGGGGGTTGTTTATCTAGAAGAATGGTACATTGTGGGATTTCATGTGGTTTAGTCTATTCAAGACATATTTTATAGAGGTTCTCTTAATAAGTGAGTATGTGAATCTTGAGTGATCCTTATACTGAAAATAAAGGATCCTATAAGACTCAATCATAAAAGAACCATTTTCTTATGTATTGTTTCTTTCAAAAATCTTACAAGCCTTATTACTAGAAGATTGAATAATGTCATCCCAAGGGTGGTTTCAAGAAAACAACATGGGTCTGTAAAATGTCGGAGCATCCAAGGGGTGATTGGAATCACCAATCAACTGATAGATGATATTAATAGAAGATCAATTCTCTCAAATGTCATTATTCAAGGTGATATAGACAATGATTATGACAAAATCGAATGTAGTTTCATTATTCAGGTTATGAGGAAATTAAGTTTCCAATAATTTTTTTGCATCCTTTTCTTCATGTGTTATTGTTTCCCCATGCATCTTAATTTCTGTAATGAGGAATGGTTTTGGCTTCATCAGACACTACTACAAAAACGGGCAAGGGAAGCGCCCCCTTAATCAATGTTTTTGTATTAGCACTGATAAAGGGGGGCTTTATAAGCACTTTTCCTTAGCGTTGCTAAAATTTATATATAAAACAAATCATGAAAAATAATATATTGTTATATAAATATATTTATATTGATATAAATATAATATATATTTTTTAAATTTGTTTTAGATGAGTATAAATAGACTATTACATTTAATGTATAAGAAATTTACTGAAAATAGATTTAATTTTTTTAAAAAAATACTATTAATTAAAAATATCCTAATTATCATCAATTAATAATCATTTAATAACAATATGAAGCCATAAAAAATCAAAAAAAGAAGAATAAAAGATCTAAAATAAGTTGAAAAAGTATCTCAAACATCAAATGGCCATAACTTTCGATCCTGGTGTTTTTTTGAGCTGTACAACATATCAAATCGAAGCTTGTGATGAGATCCACTTGCTAGTGACTGAAGGGAACCTTTGTTCACCATTTTTGAGGCCCCAAAAGGCCTAGAAGGACACAAAACCAATGTTTTTAATCGGGTACCCCGATTTTTAACATTCAAACATGTATAACTTCTGATCATAATTTCTTCTCGGCCATTACCACATATCATATCGAATATTGTTTCATTATATTTGATTTGATTGGTTGTAGAGTTGAAATGGACTTATGGATTAGATGTTATGGTCATTTTAACATTCTATGGCTTTTTAAATACACACATATATCTATTTATTCGTGTATATATATATATCATTGTGTGTGTGTCTTTATGTGTGTTTGTGTGTTGTATTTTTGTATGTATGTATTTATTTATTTATAAACCCACATAAAAAACATATTTTATAATTGTATTTAAAACTAATCTTATAAATATATTAATATACAATTAAATTTAAGGATGAAAAATTATAACGAAAAATATATATATAAATAAATATAAATATAAATTATTATATGAATAAATATATAAATACTAAAATATGAATAAATATATACATATTAATATAGCAAAATAAAATTATATTAATATGAATCTATATTAATATATGAATACATATAACTATATATATATATCATTAAATAGAGAAAAAAATGAAATGGATTAGTGGTAAAGGTGCAGGCCCACATGGGGGGTGGTTGCAGGTTCAAGTTCGGGTGGAAGCAATGAGGTGCACGCGGGGGGTTGTTGGGTGATGTGCGAGCAAGGGTAGTGTGCGGGGTAGAGTGGGAGGGGTCTGCCTAGTGATGATAGGGGGGGGGGTCAAGCGCTTTTACCAGCTCCCCCGACATTATATATTCTTTTTTAATTTTGTTAATGTTTTTATCTTTTATCAGCGTTTTTAAAAGTGATGATAAAAGATTTCCTTTATTAGTGCCTAAGAAAGCACGGATAAAAGACCCCTTATATCAGCGCTTTTTTAGCATTGATAAAAGCGACCCCCTTTATTTTCACCTTGATTAACAACAATTTTGTTGCACTGTTAATTCACATTTATAGCACTAATAAAGGTCATATTTTTAGTAGTGAAAAGTTCACATGGTGTCCGTTAAGGAGATCCTTTATCACCGTACCTCTTCGTTTTGGCCCAAGATTCTCTCTCTCAGAATCTCCATAGAAGCATGTAGGAAGGGTGGATGCTTCAGTACCAAAATAAAATTTGAATGGGTATCATCTCTTATCTCATGTTTGTTACTGATGTTACTATTTTCATCAATGGAAGGTGGAGATCTCTGTAGAGCTTCATGGAGTTTATTTCATTATATGTATGTTTAAGTGGAAAATATATCAACCCAAGGAAAACCCATGTTTTTATCTCTAACAAGTGTTTAGGTAGACGATGCAAGGGCATCCAATATTTCCTAGGATTAGAAATGAAACAGATCCCTATGATTTATCATGGAAAACCAATCTCCTATGGCCGTATCAATAAATCCTTGACAAGATCATTAATAAATTTATGGGGAGAATTTGGAAAAATAAAGTATTATCATTTTAAGGGAGAGTCGGCTTGATAAATAGTGTGTAAACATCAATATCGATGGGAAATTGGGTATAAGAGTGTTTCTAATTTTTTTTTAATTTAAGGGGTTTAGGGTTTTTTATTTGGGGATATGGGTTTTCCCAATTCCAAATCAATTGGCGCTTCGACAAAATACCCACAGTGCCAATTGATTTGGCGCTGGGTGATTTATTTTTTCCAAAATACCCACGCTACCCCTCTCCCACCTTTTATACATATATCTAATATATATTTATATAATCACAATTATAAATATAAAAAATATAAAAATATATATTTTTAATAAATATATATAGTACAATAAATATAACTACTAAAATAAATATAATAAATTTATAATTACATTTATTATATAATTATAATAAATATATATTTACAATAATTATATAATTATAAATATAATAAATATATAATTATATCATTTATATAATTATAATAAATATATAATTATTAATATAATAATTATATAATTATAATTAAATAAATATATAATTATAAAAATTATAAATTTATAATTATAATTACAATAATTATGTATTTATAACAATAATAAATATATAATTATAATAAATGTACAATTATAATAAATACATAAATAGAAAATATAATAATAAAATTATTATAATAAATATACATTTATTATTACAATAATTATATAATAATAAATATAATAAATATAAATACTAAAATAAATATAATAAATATATACTTATAATATATATATAATTATAATCAATATACAATTATAAATAAAATAAATATATAATAATAATCAATATACAATTATAATTACAATAATTATATAATGATAAATATAATAAATATGTAATCATAACAATTAAATAATTAAAAAAAAAATATACAATTATAAATATAATAATTATATAATTATAATAAATATACAATTACCCTAAATATATAACTATAAAAAATATATAATTATAAAGATAATAAATATATAAGTATAAATATGATAAAAATACAATTATATTAAATATATAATTATAATAATTGTATATTTATAATAAATATATAATTATAAAAATAATAAAAATATTAAATATAATTTTATAAAAAATATAATAATTATATAATTATAATAAATATAAAAATATAATTAAAATAATTAAAATTATTATAAATATAATAAATATATACTTATAACTATATAATTATAATAATAAATATATCAATTATACAATTATAATAAATATACAATTATAATTATATAATTGTAAACGAAATAAATATATAATTATAAAAATTATATAATAATAATATATATATAATTATAAATATAATTAATATATAATTAGAATAAATATAAAATTACAATAAATTTATAACTATAATAATTATATAATTACAATTATGATAAATATAATTATTATATAATTATATAATTATTATATTTATTATAATAGTATATTTTTTATTTTTTATAATAATTATAATAAATATATAATTATAAATATAATTTAATTAACTCAATAATTATAATAATTATGATTATGATAATTATATATTTATTATAATTATAATAAATATAATAATTATATTTATTATTTCTATAATAAATATATGATTATCATAATTATAATAAATATAAAATTATAGTGTTATTTTAATTATATTTTTAGTAATTATAATTATATATTTATTATAATTCTTATAATTATATTATATAATTATAATAATTATATATATAATTATATTAATTATATTTTTAATTATAATAATCAATATAATAATTATATAAGTATAATTAATATATATCTATAGTTACAATAATTTTATAATTAAAAATAAAATAAATTTATAATTATAACAATTTTATAATTATTATAAATATATAATTATAAATATAATAATTATATAATTATAATAAATTTATAATTACAATAAATATATAACTATAATAATTATATAATTATAATTATAATAAATATATAATTGTAAATATAATAAATATATAATTATAAATATAATAAATATATAATTATAAATATAATAAATATATAATTATAATAACAGTATAGTTATAATAATTATATTTATTATATTTATAATAATTATAGTTTTTATATGCATTATGATTATAATAAATATATAATTATTATAATTTTAAATATATAGTTTTTATAGTTTTTATAATTATATAATTATATAATTATAATAATTATATTTATAATTATATAATTATAATGATTATATTTATAATTATAAATAGAATAACTATATATTTATAGAATTATAATAATTATATAATTACATATTTTTTATAATTATAATAAATATAATTATAAATATAAATAAAATAAATATATAATTATTATAATTCTATAGTTATAATAAATATATAAATATATAATTTTTATATTTATAATTTTAATTATATTTATAATTGTATATTTATTATAATTAATATAAATATAATAAATATATAAATATATATTTATTAAATTTATAATTTTCATTATATTTATAATTTTATGTTATTATATAATTATTATAGTTATATATTTATGGTAATTGTATATTTATTATAATTATCTAATTAGTATATTTATATATTTATTATATTTTTCATTATATAATTATTGTAATTATAATTCTATATTTATTATAATTATATAATTATTATATTTATTATTATATATTTATTATATTTACAAATATTTAATCATTGTAATTATATAATTATTTAATTTTCATAATTACAATAATTGTACTTATTATTATTATATATCTATTATAATTATAAAATTGTTATAGATAAAATAAATATAGTAATAAATTTTTTATATTTATTTTAGTGATTGTATTTATTATAATTATAATTATATATATATATTTAAGGAAGTTGTGGAGGGGCGGTGTGGGGACATAAAAAAAAATTTGGCGTTGTAGGTTATTTGTCAGAGCGCCAATTGAATTGGCTCTCAACAAACCAATTTATTTAAATAAATAAAAATTAAATCATTTAAATAAAAAACCCATTATAACCAATTTTTCCTCAATCCCGATGCATATCCTGTCGATCATTAAACCTCCCAAAGGGACTATTATCAAGATGAGGAAAATTATGACAACATTCCTTTGGGATGATAATCAAAAGGGCCGCAACAACTAGGCCACCTGGAAATATTGGGAGAAACTAGTTGAAGTGGGCAGCGTTGGTTTATAGGACATCATAGAAACTATGCAGAGCATGAAAGGGCAGAAAAAACCTCCCAAAAAAATAATTCTCTTATCTGGAGACTGAGAAAGCTGGCAATACCAATATATGAGAATAGCCGAAGGATGGGAATATCCTTGTATTCACAGTACTTTTTCTATGATAGACCACAAAATGAATCAGCTAATCATCTCTTTATTTAAAGAGAATGAGTGATAAACCATTGGTCCTTCATTTGGAATCATTAATGTTTCAATAATGATCAGTACTCTAGGAAATACATTATTACAAAATGGTTCTCGGTTCATAGCATAGGGAAATGGAAGTCAAGGTGCACAATATTATTTTCACTTCCATATGCTGGACCCGTTGGGAGGCACGAAACCAGTCTATGTCAGGGTGCCCATAGTAAGAGTATTTACCTTCAGAAGATGATTAAGGCCTTGATTATGGAACAAGGATAAGTTCTGAAAGGACGTCATAATCTGTAAACGCTCTACAATTTTTTTAACATACCTTACGTGAATGCCAGTTCAAATGGATGACAGATCAGGTTGATACCCCCCATCAATGGCAGGAAGCTCAATGCGAACGACTCTTATATGAACCCACATATGAGAGGAAGAGGGATTCATAGAGACTCAAGAGGTTCTATCTTCTTTGTGTTTTGTGCTTTTTATGGCCCAGGTAGCTCCTTGGGTTGTAGAGGTTAGAGCACTTCACACTAGCATCGTGATATGCAATCTGTGCCACCTTCAAGCGAAAGAGGTTGAGTCAGACTCTGATGTGATAGTGAGAACTCTTAAGGGGAAATGTGAACCTCCATGGGATTTTATTTACCTTATTAGATACTTCTCAATGAAAACCAATTGTGGTCAGAACACACACCATATTTGGAAAGAAGCTAACTTCATAGTGGATGCACTTGCTTTCATTGGGAGGACAGACAAGACACTTTCTATTCACGATAGTTTTGTTTCTCTTCCAATTTAATGAATGATTTTCTTCCAAGGGGATACCATTAGCCATCATCAATTTATCACCCATTGTTGTAACTTTCTGTTCCTTATAGTGGGTGTGTTTTCTAACCTACTATTTTAACAAAAAATAAAATTTCAGTCAATGATATTTATAGTAAATTTCGATCTATTGATTATATTTTAACACTCTTATACGTTTGTATGCCTTGAAGAACATTCATTCAAAAAAAATTATTATATCTTTTTATTTAGTTTACTATAAATTGAAGCATTTATAATAAAAGATAATTCTAGTTTATCCCTTTCTCCTCTATTAAAAATATTTATCTCATTGATATGTTGAAATTTTCCATTTTTATGTATCCTTATTCTATATAGTAATTTTATCAAAGTATTTGAATATTATTTATTTATATTTTTTTAAATTAAATTTTAAGTTGATACATTATTCATTTTGATGATATTATCATCATGAAATCGGGCTCAATATTTTTAAACATAGACTTCTGAAATTAGTTTACAATGTGATTCCACATCAAATGGATGAGTAATTATTTCTTAATTAATTAATATAAATCTTTTACTATCTGTTTTTAGTATATAAATTTAACATTTATATATATATTTTTATCTAGGTTTTTAGAGTTAAAATTTTCAATCAGTTAAATATTTTAAAATTGACAGGTCAGTTTGGTTAATTATGATTCATTAGAGTTCAATAATAATCATAAAAACTATGAGTCCCATATATAATTATTCTAATATAAATATCATATCAAAAATCAAATAATTCATATTTCTAGTGTTTTTATTCATCCACAAATTATCAACTATCATACTCCACGTTTTCAGTTACAATCAAATAAGAGTGCTGTGATTTTTACCACCCCTGCCAATTATATTTTCATTTTGATTCATTGTTTCATGTTTTTTATCTTATTGAATTTTCACCTGATAAATATTCTAGTAGAAAAGCTTATTAAAATAAAATTAAATTACTACATTAATTAAAATTATTAAAAAATAATAGTATTTTATTGATATTGAATAAACTTGTTTATTCATTTTTCCCAATACATTGAAGATTTTCATATTTCCCCCACAAAATCCTATAACAATAACAAAAATCACCATTTTTATTTTATTGTTTTATAAATATAATGTGTGTAAAATAAATATTAATATCATTAATGGATGAAAATATTTAAGGGAATGATATTGTCATACCAATTTTTTATGGATATTTTGAGAAAAAATTATTTTATAATGATAATGATATTGATAAATCAAATCATTATCATGCTACACAAAAAAATAAAAATAAAATCATTTTTATATAGTGTTATTTATATAAATATATATATATATATATATATATATATATTTTATTTTCAACACATTATAGTTACATAGAAGAATTTAAAATACAATGGTCAACTATATATGTTTTCAAAATGATGAAACAAAGAGATTTAGGTGTAACCAAATGCACATTATTTTTTATGGTAACATGGAAGATGCACTAACATTTATCCATAATCATGGAATAAAAATAATTTCATAAATAAATAATCAACATTAATCCATTTAAAATTTAATGTAGTGTTTAAAAATTGATTGATATAAAATGTTTCACATTATGAATTTAATAAAGAAATCATTTTTCAAATAAAGAAACAATTATATTAAATGGATTAATATGTTATTATATTTCATATTTTTATTTATATATATTATTTCATAGTGCATATATAAAATTCATGGAACCATCAATCACTATAGTCTATATAAAATCGTTTAATTTTAAAAATTACTTATTAAAAAATGAATTTCACAAAAAACCAACAGATATGTCATCAAACAAATAAAATATGGGTTAAGACTGTTTCACATAAATGGAATATATTTGGAATATATATATATAATAAAATTTAAAAAAGGATAATGTGGTTAAATATACAGACTTTTAACATTCTAATGAATATCTAATATCGAAAAAATATTTATATTCAGTATGCTGTAATGATACAAGAATCATGAGGAGAAACATCTCACATTATCTAAAACTAGAATTAATACTCATTGGATGAAAATAAATATAAATGGAACATAGAAAATGGAACATGATTAGTTTTACACTTATGTATATATATATATATTACTCTTGCACATAAATAGTTTTTTCTTTATTTCCACAATAAAGGATTTCTAGTATTTCTCAATGTAGCTATGTTTTTGTTCTATATTTTCTTATCTAGTATGAGGAAGATGATGCCAAATTAAAAACATATTTGATCTTATTTAATCATAAACATGATAAATTGATGATTATTATACTTTTCATTGTTTTTTTCATGTGTTTCTACTTTATTCACATTGAATTATGATAGATAGGTCAGGGATGGGTTGTGACCTACTATTGGTTATGATTATATGACACCCTAAATCTGTCTTGAGGGATTTGGGTAAATATTTTCATCGAAGATTTAGTAAGTGAATGACCCTAAAATATAAGAGTTCCTATGAAGAAGTGATTATATTAATAATTTCATTTTTTGATCAGGTGGAGGATAGATCTAGGGGAGCTATAAAATGTAGTTTCAATTAGAATTTTAGAAAATATTATTTTTGCTCTTATTTTAGTTTTCTTTTTTTCAACTTTTCATTCACATAATACTATGGATATCAACTATAGATATGTTTTCATCTATTTTTGTTGAACCCTCTGGAATTAAGTTGCTTTATTGTGTTTTGATAATCCCAACCATTCTTTCTTTATATCTTGATTGTGCTTAATACATTCCAAATTTACTTTAATATATGTTGTTACTTTCATTATGCTTAAATTAAGTCTTTTGAATTAACAGATATATGTTTACTATGACTTAACTCATTCTGCCAAGTGAATGCTCAAACAGTTTTCAGCTACTGTTACAAACTAGCTACTGATACAGAGTAGAGAAACCATTAGACAGTAGCTACCGTCAGAACAAATAGCTACCGTTACAAGCTAGAAACCGTTATAGCTCATAGCGACCGATACAGTTATGTCTACTGATATGTTGGAGATACCGCTATAAGAGAGCTACCGATACAGCTATAGGTACAGCTACCGATACCCAACTGATACCCAAAGTCCATCGCTGCATCAAAATCTACTAATAGATCTACCGATACAATGAAGTCGACAATTATCGCTACAACAAAGTTGACAGCTACCGATATGCTAAAGTCCACCGTTATGCTACCGATAAAGAGCTAACTCTACCGATACAAGGTAGAGCCACGCCTACTGATAGAGAGTTACCGCTACTGATAAAGGAAGATCCACCGCTACTGTTACAAGTCCACCGATACTGATACATCAAGTCTACCGACAGACAAGTATACCGTTACAAATGTCTATCGATACTCAGACCTACAGACAACTACTGTATCCCAAGTCTACCGATATCAAGAGCTACCGTTCCAGAGACAGAACCTGACACTGCTTTAATTTCTTTATCTTTATTTAATATAACCAACGGTCATATTAGGAATATTTTAAATGCTCTGTCATTTATTTAATGTGTGTTGTTGGATGTCAGGGAACCGTACCTCGTACCTGAAAAAAGAAATCATTTCTTTTGCCGGAGCATGTGCTTTAAAAAAGGAAGGATGTGCTACTGCAAAGGGTGAGACACAGAGATGAATACAGAACACAAGGTGTGCTAGAAGAACAACAGAGCATGAATGCAAAAAGATGACTGAACTGACATGAAGAACTATTTCATCAATGCTATCCAGTGAAGAGCTGAGAACGAGAACATAAAACAAGAACTTCATCGACTACTTCTTCTCTATCTCTGAACCTGGATGTCAAGGAAATAGACTATACTCTGTTTTCCAGAAAAAAACCAGAAGAGGACTCAGAGTGAATTCTGATCTATGAAAGGAGTCCAAAACTGCACGACAATCACTAGAGCCATTTCTAAACTCTAAATATTTGCTCTGTGATTTATCTTTTTACATATTGAGCAGTGTGTGATATATGCTGTAGTTTACACACACACTGTCTCATGTGCCTTAACTGGAGGATTTGTAAATCCTCCTTCAACTCTCTTACTTCTTGTATTTCCCACTGGGATTGTGGTAGTGGTCGTGTGACCTGGACATCTGGTTTCTGTTGTTTCTGTTCCCACGTATAATAGTGGTAGAGGTCTTGGACCTGGATAGTTGTATACTGTTGTAATCCCCGATCCAGGGCGTGGATCATCTTTATACAAATTGTTGAGAGGACTAAGTCTCGACATGAGACTAAACCTCTTGGTTATATCTGTTGTGCTATATCTTTTATAGTTATTCTTTATACCACTGCTAATTTATTTAAAACCAAAACTGTTTTAAAGTCACTTTGGTAATTAAATTCACAAGTGTTTATATTAGTTGAAAATCAGTAAGTTGGTTTCAAAAGTTAATCAACCATTCTGTTTTGATTTACTGGGAAATAATCAATCCCTTGATAACCCAACCGAACCCTTACTTTGATATAAATTCACTACAATTTAATTTAGTATTTTATTTGGGGGCTTTTAAGACAAAGTTGTGAAATAGAAATTTTAATTGGAACTCAATTCACCCCCCTCTTGAGTATCCACTCCAACCAACATTTGGTATCAGAGGTTGGTTTAAATATTTTCTAAAAGTACTCTTTTCTTCAACTGTGATTTTAGTTGTATTTTAAAGTTAATAAAAATTTCTGTTATTTCTAAATTTTTATCTCTTTAAAATATTTGCTTTAATTTAGTTATCATGGACAATAGAGTTGAAGGTGTTTCTTCCAATAGACCACCCTTTTTCAAAAGAACCAACTATGCTCAGTGGAAAATCAAGATGAAAATTCATTTAGAGAGCATGGGTTTTGATATTTGGACTGCTATAGAATCTGAATACAAAATACCAACTAATGTTAGATCTACTTGGAATGAAGCTACTAAGACAGCCTACAATAATAATTGTAAAGCTATGAATGCTTTATACTGTGCTCTAGAAGATGAGAAATTTAATAGAATATCTTCTTGTAAAACTGCATATGAAATTTGGGATACCTTAGTTGTTTCTCATGAAGGAACAACTAATGTTAACGAGATGAGACTGAATACTTATACTATTAATTATGATAATTTTAAGATGAAGCCCGATGAACCCATTTCTGATATGTATCTCAGGTTCAATGAAATTGTCAACACAATGACTTCTCTGGGAAAGGATGTTTCAGCAAAGGAACAAATCATGAGAATTTTGAGATGTCTACCAGAAATATGGAGAGGAACCTCTCTCTCCATTAGAGAATCATGTGACATTAGAGAACTGCCAGTCAAGGGACTAATTGACAAGTTGATGATGTATGAAGAAGAACTCAAGGTGAACAAAGAAGAAGATGATGAACCTAGAAGGAAGTCTATTGCCTTCAAAACCACAACCTCAAAGAATAAGGATAAGGAAAATCTTCAATCTATCAATGAATTTTCAAGCTGTGAAGACAATGAGAGTGATTTTGATAGTGATTCTAAGATGGCTCACATTGCCAGAATGTTTAATAAATTTTATAGGAAGAAGAAGTTTTTTAGAAAGTAAAACTACAAAGGTAAATATGACAACAAAGGACATTGGAAAAAGGATTGGAAGAAGCCTGATAAATCAGATGAAGTTGTCTGTTATGAGTGAAAAAGGAAAGGACACATAAAAGCAGACTGTCCAAAGCTGAAATACAAGAATAAGTATGAATACAAGGATAACAAGTATAAGAAAGCCGTGAAGGATACTTGGAGTGCTTCTGAGGATAGTTCTAGTGAATCTGAAGTTTCTGAAACTGAACACAAAAACAAGGCAAACATGTGTTTCATGACAAACACTTCTGAGGTAACTTCAGAAACTCCTGCTTCTAATTCATATTATTCTGGAGATGATTCTGAATGTGATAACATGTATAAATATAAACCGTTTGAATATTGTGATATGTTAGAAGAAACCTGTAAGGAGATGAAAGACATATACAAAGGTTTAAAGAAACAATATGCTTTAACTGTTAAACATAAATCTGACCTTGATATTGAAATGGAAAAGAATGCCCAGTTTCTTAAAGAGAATACTGAACAAAAATTGTCTAATTAGCAACTCAAGAAAGACTTAGAGAAATTTACCAATGGTAAAGATACTCTTACTCAAATTCTAGGTAAGAAAATTGCACCTAGATACACTACCGGTATAGGATACCAACCTGGACAAAGGAAAATTACCAAAAATAGATTCATTCCTAAATCTGGACAGAATGTAGCTAGCTCTGGAACTTCATATGATTCAACTAGTTATATTCATAGTTATGGATCTAATAAGGTTTATCTTTCAAAATCTGTTGATTCTAGAAATTTTATTAGACCCATTAGACAAATATGGGTACCTAAAGTGTTATTGGATAACCTGTTTGGACCCATGAAAATATGGGTACCAAAATCATTTCATGTTTAAATCTGTTTTGTAGGAAACCTGCTTAAAAAGCTCCTGTAAAAAGACCTAGTACCTGGACATCAGATGTTCAAGATATATGTCAGGAGACTTCTCATGCTTTAAAATCTTAGTCAGAGTTGATGGAGGGTTTGTCACTTTTGGTGATAACTCAAAATGAAAAATCATCCGCTTAGGCCATATTGGTAACACTGACTCAGTATTAATTTCAGAAGTTTTATTTTTTGATGGACTTAAATACAATTTGTTATGTATTTCTCAGTTATGTGATGATGGGTCTTATGTTAAATTTTAAAATTATTCTTGCAATGTTTTCAATTCTAAATTTTTTTAGTGTTTGCTGATTTGAGAAATGAAAATTTATATGCTGTTGATTTAAATTTTTTAGCTAATCAAAATATTACTTGTTAAATGCTTTTCATAAAGAGTCTTGGCTTTGGTACAGAAGATTAGTACACTTAAATGTGCATTCACTTAGAAAACATTCTAGGAAGAACTTAGTTAGAGACCTACCCAAACTTGAATTTCCAGCAGACAAAGTTGTAATCCCTGTCAAAAGTGAAAGCAACATAAAGTTTCTTTTAAATCAAAGAATGAAGTATCAACTTCTCAACCTCTCGAGTTGGTTCACATGGATTTATTTGGACCTTCTAGAGTTTCTAGTTTAAATGGGAAGCATTATGTCTATGTTCTTTTAGATGAATTTTCTAGATATACTTGGGTATATTTTCTAGCTCACAAAAGTGAAGCTTGTTCTTGCTTTGTAAAATACTCCATGTCTGTAGAAAACTATAGTGGACTTAAGATTAAAACTCTGAGAAGTGATCATGGCCGTGAGTTTGAAAATCAAGTGTTTGAATCTTACTACTCACACAATGGATATAGTCACAATTTCTCTTCCCCTAGGACACCCCAACAGAATGGTGTAGTAGAAAGGAGGAATAGAACCCTGCAAGAAATTGCTAAAACTATGATTAATGAGTATGACCTACCTGTTTACTTTTGGGCTGAAGCTGTAAATACAGCTTGTTATATTATTAATAGAGTCTTGATTAGACCCATTCTTAAGAGGACCCCTTATGAGTTGTGGAACCATAGGAAACCTATGGTTAACTACTTCAAAGTTTTTGGCTGAAAAGTCTTTATTCTTAATACTAAAGATAATCTTGACAAGTTTGCATCCAAGAGTGATGAAGGAATTTTCCTAGGTTACTCTATTTATAGTAAAGCCTAGAGAGTGTCTAATAAGAGAACCAAATGTGTGGAAGAATCTGTTCACATCGAATTTGATGAAACTGATCCACATGAACCTAATACCTCTCTTGAAAATATTGAAGATGATCTCTCTGTTTTGAACCCTAATGATAAAGATAGTGGACCTGTAGTTAAAACATCCAGTTCTAGAAATTTTCCAGAACCTGCTTCTGTTGAACCTCAACCTGTTGATGAACCTGAAATCTCTAGCCCTAACTTTTCAAGACCAACTAAGATTCTAAAGAACCATCCTGTAGATGCTGTTGTAGGAAATCCAGATAGAGGAACACAGACTAGAGCTTCTCTAGGAAATCAGGTTGAACATCAAGCCTTCTTATCACATCTAGAACCTAAAAATATCAATGATGTTATCAATGATGAATTCTGGGTAATGGCTATGCAAGAGGAACTAAATCAATTTGAAGGAAACAATGTCTGGAAATTAGTAGAAAGACCCAAGGACACTATCACCATAGGCACAAAATGGGTGTTTAGAAACAAAGTTGATGAATCTGGAAACATCATTAGAAACAAAGCTTGGATAGTTGCACAAGGATACAATCAAGAAGAAGGAATTGACTATGAGGAAATCTTTGAACCTGTAGCTAGACTAGAGGCTATTAGGATCTTACTTGCCTATGCATCACATCTGAATTTCAAGTTATATCAAATGGATGTGAAAAGTGCTTTTTTAAATGGTTTTATTGTTGAAGATGTTTTTGTAGAACAACCACCTGGTTTTTCAAATCCTCGTTTTCAAAATCATGTTTTTAAACTTTATAAAGCTTTATATGGTTTAAAACAAGCTCCAAGAGCATGGTATGAAAGACTTTCAAACTTTCTTATCTCAAAAGGATTTACAAAAGGAATAGCTAATCCCACTCTTTTTATAAAATTAATTTAAAAAGATTTATTAATAATACAAATCTATGCTGATGATATTATTTTTGGATCTACTAAAAATTCTTTATGTACTGATTTTTCAAAGGTTATGCAAAATGAATTTGAAATGAGCTTAATGGGAGAGATTAAGTATTTTAGTGGTTTTCAAATCTCTCAAACTAAAGATGGTATTATTTTAAATCAAAGTAAATATACTAAAGATTTGTTAAAACGTTTTGGTTTGGATAGTATTAAAGAATGTGATATACCTATGTGGACCACCTGTAAATTGGATGTTGATGAATCTGGGAAACCAGTTGATCAAACTAATTACAGAGGAATGATTGGGAGTTTACTTTATCTTACTGGTAGTCGACCAGATATTATGTTCAGTGTATGTATGTGTGCTAGATTTCAAGCTAATCCTAAAGAATCACACTTGCTTGCTGTTAAAATGATTTTTAAATATCTTAATTATACTGTAAATTTACGCTTGTTTTATCCAAAAGGACAATCATTTGACTTAACAAGTTATTCAGATACATATTTTTTTGGTTGTAAGTTAGATAGGAAGAGCACATCTGGGACATGTCACTTACTTGGAAAATCCCTATTATTATGGTGTAGTAAGAAACAGAACTCTGTTGCATTGTCTACTGCTGAAGCAGAATAAATCGCTGCTGGTAGTTGTTGTGCACAGATTTTGTGGATGAAACACACACTTCTAGACTATGGATTTGACTTTAAACATGTTTCAATCAACTGTGACAACACTAGTGCGATTAATATCTCTAAGAATCCTGTTTCTCACTCTAGAACTAAACATATTTATGTTAGACACCATTTTCTAAGAGATCATTATCAAAGAGGTGATATAACACTTGAGTTCATTGGCACTGAACATCAATTAGCTGATATTTTCACTAAGCCTTTATGTTCATAAAGATTAAGTTTCATCAAACATGAATTAGGAATGATAACTTACCCTTGAAACCATTATAGAATCCTCACCGTTATATAATTCTCACTGTAACACCCCAAGATTTCATAGTGTGTTATTTCTTCAAAATAATTCAATAACTTGCACTACACGCAACAATGAGTTCAATTGCCCCATGACTTACCAAAAAAAAGCCATTAAAAGAGGTCATGAATAGTATTAACTAAATTTTAAACTTTATATAATCCTTATAATTTTAGAATCCATATTATGATTTTCTTAGTCATAATGCAAGAACAGATTCATTTTCAGTATTGCACTTTTATCGACTTTTGATAGTGAAACCTTTTTAAATACAATATTTTAAACTTTTTTACTAAATGGAGACATCAAAAAATTTAAAATTAAACATCCCAAGCTTCCACGGTACGCTTTCCTTTGAATAAAACAGTAGCGTGTGTTGTACGCAACTTCGAGTTCTAACACACCGTAACCAATCAAACTAGCTGTTATGAATAGTAATACCTACTTTTTGAAGTTATATATATTTTATATTTTAAAATGGACTTCATTTTTGGATTTGGAATATCAAATTTATCCTAAGGTGAAATTTTGGTACTTTTCGGATAACTTTCATATTTTGATGAATAGTGAAAATTACTAAATTTTAATTAAAAACAACTTTTTTAATCAAAATAATTAATAGTGATAAATTATGAATTTGAGTGGTTTTAAAGTATATATAGAATATATTTTTAATATTTAATATAATGTTGGTCATTGGACATAATTTTACAATTAAACCGAACATAAACAAGTGTCAATCTTTTGATAGTTATTATCTCTTAAAAACACGCTTTTTGTTTTGACAGCGGGAATTAATTTTAAATTAATTTCTGCCACTTCTGTGTTTTGAATTTAGGAAAATGGATTCCATATTTGGAATCAGTATGTTCAAATTGTGTAAATAGGTAACTTTTATTTTTAGACATTTTGAATAATTACTGCGGTAAATATTTTATTTACCATGGTTAAGGGTAAATCCGGTAAATAAGGGTTAAAAAATAATATTATAATAATACTAAATTACCCTAAAAAGTGTCTTGAACCTATTGGTTGATACATGGTCGACCATGAGAATCTTTGGGTCTATTTTGGGACCCCATGGATCCACTTGTAAGTGATAATGACACTTTATTTTAATTTAGTTAAAATGAATACAAAAATGACACAAGCATATATCTTTTAGAACAACAATTGTTACATAGGGTTATATATGTTGGATTTTAGATTATAAAAATTCATTAGAAATATAAAAAGATTTACTACATAATTATATTTTATTTATAATTTTTAGACATTAAATAATTTATTTTATATATGACACAATGATGATGCAGTAATTACTATAAAAGTGAAAAATTAAAATAATTGATATTATAAATACCCAAATAAATATAATATGAAACTTTTAATGAATTAAACTAATTTTCTAGGATAATATGATATATTAGGATTGATTTAATTGACTTTTTTCGAAGTAATCAATCTGTTATGAGTTTCACAAAAATCAACTATTGAATAGTGTCAAAATTGACAAAAAAGAGTTCTTAAAACAAATATTATATTATTAATTGATATTAAATTCCTAAAAATCTAAGGATCGGCCAAGAGACTTATATCATGATAGGTTCATCATTAATGTACCACTTGGGGGGTCTCTTGGATGTATATAGTAAGTTTATTAACCATATTATATAAAAATACAAAGAAACATTGTAAAAGTGAAACTAATTAACTTAGAGTTAATAATTAAAGATAAGGTTAATATAAGTACCCAAACCTGTCTAAATTCTATTGGTTGAGTGGTTTTATACCTATCCCCACCTTAAAATTTGAATAATAAGCTTTGGATCCATTAGAAACTGAATATGAATTTATTATAAATTAATATTTCTAGCTTTTCCAAAGGTTCCCCTCACCCCTCTTATAAAAGGGAACTCTTCCTTCTCATTTATTCACACCTTCAAAGCCTTTTGGTTCGGCCAAACTCTGCTCAAATACTCTCCCAACATCCCTCACTACAACCTAGAGGCCTTAGTTTGATCAGAAAGCCAACCTAAGGAGCCCTTTTGATCAAATCAAAAGGAAGAACCCGAAGAAGAGGTAATGATTTCACCACTCTTCTCCAAGTTCATTTCTTCTTCCACTTCTTCTTCCGTTGTTCTTACCATTCTAAAATAATAACTCCAGTATCTCACATATACTGTGATGTTATTATAAATATGGTACAACCATATTCAGTATTCTATCCACCCTTTGAATAACATGTCACCATACGTGCGTACGTACGGCTTACCGTCTCCACGTCGTGGTGTAATTGTTATTCAATATAATATTATTTGGATGGGTATAATAATGATGTGTAACTCATGTAAATAATAAATATAACATGTTAATGATTCTGTATATATTATATACCATCCATTTATATATTATTTTAATATCAAAAGAATGATATTATCGCTCGTGCGTACGTACGGACTACCGTCTCCACGATCGCGATGAGATTCATTCTCCATCGTAACCATTAAAGTATAATTATCATTTGATGATTTAAAAATGATGTTTAAGGACTTGATATCATTCTGGATATGAATAATATACAACCTATCCTTTACAAACATGTCTTACGTAACAAAACATATGAAAGAAAACAAGTAAGTTAACACCCGAAACAACGATAATACTAAGATATTATTATCAAATCAATATTAAAATATCATATATGATATCATATTAATGTAAATGATTCTTGTATAATTTAATAAAAATTATTTCACCATTATTCAGGAGGTTAACCTACCCCAACCAACGAAAAGTACAAGGTAAGGGATTTTCTTATCTCACATTCAATTCCGTGAGATTTCCATTATTCGCCACTAAATTATTGAAAGTGGTGTATTGTGTACTGGCATTTGATATATATTATCATGATTATATTTATATTCATGTTATTATGTAAATAATTTGGTGGTTATTAACTTTTGTCCATACGACTCAGTTGATTAACATGGTAAGGGGTTTTCATCTCACTCCTTATTTCTGTGAGATTCATGCCATATTGCCACCATCACCTTTTGTGAGGTGTATGTACTACCCATAATTATATTCTTTGTGTAATACACTCTAATTTATGTGTATTTACATATTCATTGTATGATACCTCTTTCATGGGTTGTATGTTTCATAAGTTACCAAATTGGTAAGGGTTATTTCACAATCTCTTCATTATCCGAGATTGTTTATATGTAATAATATACTGGGATCTCTTTATCATCCATGATTCTTTAAAATGTATTTCAAAACATTTTTACTATTTACAAGAATATGGGTTAAATTCATTTATACCCTTGTTCGACTTTTTATAAGAGGTTTATAAAGGAATCTTTCTGTCATTTTCCAAACAAGGTGCTTTTTAACCTTTTCGACAAAATTAAGGTAAGAATGTTTTTTTTGTTAACTTATACGACAGGTGCGGTTATTCTCTTCCATTATTACATCTTTGAAGCTTCCCTTACACGCTTGTAAGGATATTTTCAAAATACAGTTTTTCTATTATAATTATGTGATTTTTAAATGATTTCAAAAAAAATAGATATTTCTCTCAAATATATGAAAATCCAGTGCAAATGTATACGTATTTAACGCAAGCTTAAAAATGTTTTCAGAAAACCCGACTCTCGAGTTTGGTAGACAGGAAGGGATTGGGAGTGGACCCATCATGGCCTGTAATTAGTCGAGCAGTCTCGGAATTAGTTATTTTGTTTTCAGAAGCTTGCATAATGTTTTCAGAAAAACACTGGAGTGTATTTTAGCAATTTTAAACGTAAGTATCTTCTAAAAAAATTGCATCAGTAGGTCTCATGAGACAAACTAGTGTCTTGGCACAAGGCCTTGACAAAATCTTATTTTTAGTCTTGGCACGAGGCCTTGGCTATGTGGTTATGATAGTCTGGCATTATGAATTCCAACATTATGAAAGTGGTTATTGATTTTTGCATGTGATTATTCGATTAGTAGAATATCCATGTGAATAAGTAAATGGCATTATTTCATTTTATTTATGCCATACCATGTTGAAAGTTCATGATTGAAAGGCTTTTGTTTTAGTTATACATTGCCTTAAAAGTTTATTCTTATTTATGAAAGTTTCCGCTATATTGTTATCCTTACTGGGCATTTGAGCTCACCCCTTTTCTATGTTTCATTTTTCCCAGGATGTGAAGAAGTAAGTTATGAATGACCTGCAGGGATATTATGTGGGGATATGAGTGTGGATTATGGAGACAATATGTTGTTGTAGTAGTCTTTCGTTTAATGATGTAATGTAAAACTTATGAATATATCTAGTGTTTCCAAGGCTACTAAACCAATCGGTCTTTCGAGATTTGATCTTTCTTGTGATCATACCAATGTTATGTAATAATGCACCGACTCTGGGTAACTGGGGTCGGGGCGTTACAGTTGGTATCATAGGAATTTTAGTACAAACCTTGGAAACTAGATTTAGATAAACTCTGATTAGAGCACGTAGACCTAAGATGAACTTTGAGGATTAGTATAGAAGAACTTCCTAGAATTTTGGTATTGTAGAGATTTTGTGAGTTTTCCGAGCAATACATCCCTGTCTGGATACGAGCAGGTAGAGGCGGCTCTGGCATAGATGTACCTAGGGGTAAAACCCGAAAACACCGCTTTGAGCTAGACTCGAACGGGAACTGGTGCACGACAACGGGCCTTGCTGCACTCTTGGTTACGACACTCCCGGGGGATATGCTTAGGATAACTCTCATTTTTCTTTACAAATCATTTTGAAGGGATTATGAGTATATACTTCCTCAAAGAAAACATTATTATGATTATAGATTATATCCATAAATAGTTCAATTTATGTTAAGTGTTTTATAAGTATGGGATTATGTATTTTGATTCATAAACTGATCTAGTGTATGCCATTGTTTAGAAATTGCGCCTAGTAGAAGGAATGAGAACTCCAGAAATGCACATGATCCAAAGAGAAGGAAGGATCATATCTTTCATGGTTTTAAGCTAGAATTGATAAGAGAAATAGTCTCCCATGTATTATCATCATATGAAGAAATAATATCTTGTGTTGATAAGATAAGTAAAGAGTTTACTGAGTCCTATGGCTTTGAAGGGAAGCAAGAGAAGAAAAGGATGGAAGAGAGAAAAATGGATAAAGGGAAGAGGGAAAAGAAGAATTTTCCTATATGTGGTAACTGTGGAAAGAAACACCCTGGAAATTGCCTGAAAGGAATGGGAGTTTGTTATGAGTGTGGAGGAAAAGGGCACAAAGTACATGACTGCAAGGGTAAGAAAATGGTTTCAAATGTACAATGCTTCATTTGCAAGGAGTTTGGACACTACGCGAACCTATGTCCCAGTCATCAGACTATGCCACAAATGATGCTATTGGATAATAATCAAGTTATGATACTACCACAGATGAAGAAGAATGATTAGAGTTCTTATGTTGATTATGTCAATTGAGTGTTGTATCAACAATTTACTTGTTATAATAATTATGGAGTATATAAGGATTGTACTGCAGTAGTATTTCATTAAGGACTTGAGATTGTGTGGAACAAAGAAAAGTGACTCAATAGCAGGATAAATTTTTGGAAAATATATGGTTGAGAGAATGATAAATCATAATATAGTTCTGATACTGAGATAGTGATTTTGGAATAATATGTGATTGTTTTGGATAAATTATATTGGATATTCTTGACTACCTTGGAACTGATTAATGATTTGTATATTCCATCATTGTTGGGGTTTTAAACATTTTTGGATTAATGAAGTATATCCAGCATTCTATATGGAATAAGGGATCATGAATGTAATCAACAAGGAATATGGTAATACATGATGAAGGTATTTATATGCTATTACGGGGTAAAAAGGATCTATATTATGTTTACCTTCCTTATAAATGTTGGACTGTGAGTTTGGATAGAATTATTTTGTATAGTTCTTATTTGGATTATTTTGGATTGCCATAAAAGGACAACCCGGAGGTCGGGCATCAACCTGTTGCGTCCGGCAAGGCCGCGAGACTTGAACCTGCAACCGAAGGGCGACAAGGGTGTATCACCTACCACTGGCCCAAGAGATGTCCTGGATTAAATAATGTAGTTTTTTAAAAGATCTGGTAGATGAATTATATATTCGTTTATTTTGGAACCCGGTACGAATAGTATAAATATAATTTTTTTTACAAGTGAAAGATGAGTTTATGGTAGAAATTTATTAATGGACAAAACTCTAATTATAAAGTAAGTATATCTCCTTATGATCTTAGCCAATCTCATAAATAAATTCCTCAATATTAAGAAAAGAAACTTAGAACAAAAATGTTGTCCTAGATGGTACCTTAAATCAACACTAATTTATGGCGTTGGGATTGTTGGCCTTTTCATAGACATGTTCTCTACCACTCTCCATCAGATAATTGATGGTTAGATTTCTCTTCCATATCCATATTTTCCTACATGGAACCCTAGTATGTGTTATTTTCGGTAATCTTCATACTTTCCACTCTTTATTTTAAATAGAGGCCTCATTAATTCATTTTTCGATGTGGGATTTCAACTAAGATATTTTGAAACGTCAAAAATGTGTTATCCTAATACCCTATGTTTTGTTGAACCGATGGTATTTCAAATCATCATAGATTGATGAATTTAAGGACCTCAATTATACACTTGTTTGTGATTGATGACCTCAATCACTACCTATAAATATTTACGTTTTTCCTCCGATTATATGTCTCTAATTTCCACCAATGTTCTCCTAATCGAGATCATAATTTGGTGGTGGCCCTTTGATTTCTCTTTTCCTCATATTAAGACTAAATTTTAGTAACCCAATTTCCGATGTGGGTTTTCCCACGAATATATTTTCTACTTTCAACCTTTTATTTTTGAAGAACAATTTCAAATTGCGAGGACGCAATTTATTGAAGGAGGGGAGAATGTAACACCCCAAGATTTCATAGTGTGTTATTTCTTCAAAATAATTCAATAACTTGCACTACACGCAACACTGAGTTCAATTGCACCATGAATTACCAAAAAAAGCCATTAAAAGAGGTCATGAATAGTATTAACTAAATTTTAAACTTTATATAATCCTTATAATTTTAGAATCCATATTATGAGTTTCTTAGTCATAATGCAAGAACAGATTCATTTTCAGTATTGCACTTTTATCAACTTTTGATAGTGAAACCTTTTTAAATACAATATTTTAAACTTTTTGACTAAATGGAGACATCAAAAAATTTAAAATGAAACATCCCAAGCTTCCACGGTACGCTTTCCTTTGAATAAAACAGTAGCGTGTGTTGTACGCAACTTCGAGTTCTAACACACCGTAACCAATCAAACTAGCTGTTATGAATAGTAATACCTACTTTTTGAAGTTATATATATTTTATATTTTAAAATGGACTTCATTTTTGGATTCGGAATATCAAATTTAGCCTAAGGTGAAATTTTGGTACTTTTTGGATAACTTTCATATTTTGATGAATAGTGAAAATTACTAAATTTTAATTAAAAACAACTTTTTTAATCAAAATAATTAATAGTGATAAATTATGAATTTGAGTGGTTTTAAAGTATATTTAGAATATATTTTTAATATTTAATATAATGTTGGTCATTGGACATAATTTTACAATTAAATCGAACATAAACAAGTGTCAATCTTTTGATAGTTATTATATCTTAAAAACACGCTTTTTGTTTTGACAGCGGGAATTAATTTTAAATTAATTTCTGCCACTTCTGTGTTTTGAATTTAGGAAAATGGATTCCATATTTGGAATCAGGATGTTCAAATTGTGTAAATAGGTAACTTTTATTTTTAGACATTTTGAATAATTACTGCAGTAAATATTTTATTTACCATGGTTAAGGGTAAATCCGGTAAATAAGGGTTAAAAAATAATATTATAATAATACTAAATTACCCTAAAACGTGTCTTAAACCTATTGGTTGATACATGGTCGACCATGAGCATCTTTGGGTCTATTTTGGGACCCCATGGATCCACTTGTAAGTGATAATGACACTTTATTTTAATTTAGTTAAAATGAATACAAAAATGACACAAGCATATATCCTTTAGAACAACAATTGTTACATAGGGTTATATATGTTGGATTTTAGATTATAAATATTCATTAGAAATATAAAAAGACTTCCTACATAATTATATTTTATTTATAATTTTTAGACATTAAATAATTTATTTTATATATGACACAATGATGATGCAGTAATTACTATAATAGTGAAAAATTAAAATAATTGATATTATAAATACCCAAATAAATATAATATGAACCTTTTAATCAATTAAACTAATTTTATATGATAATATGATATATTAGGATTGATTTAATTGACTTTGTTCGAAGTAATAAATCTGTTATGAGTTTCACAAAAATCAACTATTGAATAGTGTCAAAATTGACATAAAAGAGTTCTTAAAACAAATATTATATTATTAATTGATATTAAATTCCTAAAAATCTAAGGATCGTCCAAGAGACTTATATCATGATAGGTTCATCATTACGGTACCACTTGGGGGTCTCTTGGATGTATATAGTAAGTTTATTAACCATATTATATAAAAATACAAAGAGACATTGTAAAAGTGAAACTAATTAACTTAGAGTTAATACTTAAAGATAAGGTTAATATAAGTACCCAAACCTGTCTAAATTCTATTGGTTGAGTTGTTTTCGACCTATCCCCACCTTAACCTTTGAATAATAAGCTTTGGAGCCATTAAAACTGAATATGAATTTATTATAAATTAATATTTCTAGCTTTTCCAAAGGTTCCCCTCACCCCTCTTATAAAAGGGCACTCCTCCTTCTCATTTCTTCACACCTTCAAAGCCTTTTGGTTCGGCCAAACTCTGCCCAAATACTCTCCCAACATTCCTCACTACAACCTAGAGGCCTTAGTTTGATCAGAAAGCCAACCTAAGGAGCCCTTTTGATCAAATCAAAATGAAGAACCCGAAGAAGAGGTAATGATTTCACCACCCTTCTCCAAGTTCATTTCTTCTTCCACTTCTTCTTCCTTTGTTCTTACCATTATAAAATAATAACTCTAGTATCTCACATATACTGTGATGTTATTATAAATATGGTACAACCATATTAAGTATTCTATCCACCCTTTGAATAACATGTCACCATACGTGCGTACGTACGGCTTACCGTCTCCACGTCGTGGTGTAATTGTTATTCAATATAATATTATTTGGATGGGTATAATAATGATGTGTAACTCATGTAAATAATAAATATAACATGTTAATGATTCTGTATATATTATATACCATCCATTTATATATTATTTTAATATCAAAAGAATGATATTATCGCTCGTGCGTACGTACGGACTACCGTCTCCACGAACGCGATGAGATTCATTCTCCATCGTAACCATTAAAGTATAATTATCATTTGATGATTTAAAAATGATGTTTAAGGACTTGATATCATTCTGGATATGAATAATATACAACCTATCATTTACAAACATGTCTTACGTAACAAAACATATGAAAGAAAACAAGTAAGTTAACACCCGAAACAACGATAATACTTAGATATTATTATCAAATCAATATTAAAAGATCATATATGATATCATATTAATGTATATGATTCTTGTATAATTTAATAAAAATTATTTCACCATTATTCAGGAGGTTAACCTACCCCAACCAACGAAAAGTACAAGGTACGGGATTTTCTTATCTCACATTCAATTCCGTGAGATTTCCATTATTCGCCAGTAAATTATATTTCACAATCTCTTCATTATCCAAGATTGTTTATATGTAATAATATACTGGGATCTCTTTATCAACCATGTTTCTTTAAAATGTATTTCAAAACATTTTTACTATTTACAAGAATATGGGTTAAATTCATTTATACCCTTGTTTGAATTTTTATAAGAGGTTTATAAAGGAATCTTTCTGTCATTTTCCAAACAAGGTGCTTTTTAACCTTTTCGACAAAATTAAGGTAAGAATGTTTTTTTTGTTAACTTATATGACAGGTGCGGTTATTCTCTTCCATTATTACATCTTTGAAGCTTCCCTTACATGCTTGTAAGGATATTTTCAAAATACAGTTTTTCTTTTATAATTATGTGATTTTTAAATGATTTCAAAAAAAAAATAGATATTTCTCTCAAATATATGAAAATCCAGTGCAAATGTATACGTATTTAACGCAAGCTTAAAAATGTTTTCAGAAAACCTGACTCTCGAGTTTGGTAGACAGGAAGGGACTGGGAGTTGACCCATCATGGCCTGTAATTAGTCGAGCAGTCTCAGAATTAGTTATTTTGTTTTCAGAAGCTTGCATAATGTTTTCAGAAAAACACTGGAGTGTATTTTAGCAATTTTAAACATAAGTATCTTCTAAAAAAATTGCATCGGTAGGTCTCATGAGACAAACTAGTGTCTTGGCACAAGGCCTTGACAAAATCTTATTTGTAGTCTTGGCACGAGGCCTTGGCTATGTGGTTATGATAGTCTGGCATTATGCATTCCAACATTATGAAAGTGGTTATTGATTTTTGCATGTGATTATTCGATTAGTAGAATATCCATGTGAATAAGTAAATGGAATTTTTTCATTTTATTTATGACATACCATGTTGAAAGTTCATGTTTGAAAGGATTTTGTTTTAGTTATACATTTCCTTAAAAGTTTATTCTTATTTATGAAAGTTTCCGCTATATTGTTATCCTTACTGGGCATTTGAGCTCACCCCTTTTCTATGTTTCATTTTTCCCAGGAAGTGAAGAAGTAAGTTATGAATGACCTACAGGGATATTATGTGGGGATATGAGTGTGGATTATAGAGACAATATGTTGTTGTAGTAGACTTTCGTTTAATGATGTAATGTAAAACTTATGAATATATCTAGTGTTTCCAAGGCTACTAAACCAATCGGTCTTTCGAGATTTGATCTTTCTTGTGATCATGCCAATGTTATGTAATAATGCACCGACTCTGGGTAACTGGGGTCGGGGCGTTACACTCACCGTTATAGAATCCTCACCGTTATAGAATCCTCAACATTATAGAATCCTCACCGTTATAGAATCATCACCGTTATAGAATCCTCACCGTTATAGAAACCTCACCGTTATAGAAACCTCGCCCTTATAGAAACCTCACCATTATAGAATCCTCACCGTTATATAATCCTCATCTATATAGAGACCTCATCATTAGGGAGACCTCTCCATTATAGAGACCTCATCGTTAGGGAGACCTCACCATTAGGGAGACCTCACCGTTAGAGAGACCTCACCGTTAGGGATACCTTACCGTTAGAAGACTTTACTGGTACATTTGCGCTCTATATTTTTCTGTAAAGCCGAGTCATTGAACCATTTTATTTTATTTATGATTTATGTGATTTATGAATCCTAAATGATACTAAAACTCGAACTAGACTCACTCAATCTCACCGCAAACCTATCTGCTCGAACTTTCCTAAACCTAAACCTCTCGACCTTCAAAACCCTAGCCTCAAATCCGTAATGGCCCGCATCAAGAGACCTCAAATGACTAATGGAAGTGAAGTGCCGACAGCGAAGAGACAAAAAGTAGCTAGTACTGATGCCAGTGGAAGTGGCAGTGGAAGTGTAGCTCAGAGAAGAAAAGTAAACCCACACCTATCGAAGCGCGAGATAGTTGTTGAAAAAGAGGTGTGTGCAGAATGGATGATGGAAAGCAAGTCGTTGGTTCTTAGAGTGTTAGAAGAACAAGGTTGTCTAGAATGTTTTGCGAATAACAACGGACCTTACTATCCAGGACTGGTGAAACAGTTCTACGAATTCGTTCGTTTTGAAATGCTTGAAGAAGAAATCAGAATGGTTTCATATTTGAATGGTCAGGAAGTGTCGTTTGCTTTAGAGGAATGTGCTAAGAACCTAAGAGTTCCTCATGAGGGAAATTTTACTTATTATTCCAAGTCTTTACCTTTGACCAGTGACGTGTTTCAATATGAAGATGCTTTGCTGGAACTCACAGGGAATGGGACCCCTAGGAAGGTGATTTCTGCAGAGATGGCAGGAGAAGATAAGCTGTTATTTAAAATTATTTAGCAAGTTGTTAGTCCGAGAAGAGGAGACTTTGCCACTTTGAGATTACAAGACATATATTTGTTATATTTTATGAAGCACAGTGTGAGAATCAATCTATGTAGATTGATTATGGTTCAAGTGGAAGAGATGACTAGACCGAAGTCAAAATCAAATGCCTTGTTTTTCTGAAAGCTAATTTCTGTGATGCTGAAAGTGAAGGGGATAGCTGGACCTCTGGATGAGATGGTAGTGGTTAAGGATAAATTCTGTATTACAAGAACTATCTGTAAATACATGAATGTCAGCTGGAATCCTTGGAAGAAATCATGGGTAAATGATGATGGAAAAATTTATGAGAAGTTCACTCCTGTGGATCATCCGTCTAGACCAAACGATGTGAGAGATCCTGGTCTTGGACCAGATGAGCCAGAACCGGTCTACAGTGATAATGAAGTTGAGGAGGAAGAGACATCAGTAGAGGAAGTAGGAGATCCAGACCTACCCCCTAGTCATGTGCATCAAGTTATTTCTTATGGAGCAGATAGCCCTCCAAAAGAACTACCAAAGAGAGAAACTATCTTGAAGGACAATGATTTAGAGACTACAGAAGAAGGAGAAGAATCATACCAATATGTTGTCAAGGACACCTTTGAGGAGGATGAGACATCCAAATCTGATCATAGAGAAAAGGAGGATGATGATGAAGCAGATGATAAGGAAAATGTTGAAAAAGAGCTCAGTTTGAGTCCTCTAATAGTCAGTACAGCCAGGATAGTGCCTGATCAGAAAGACATAGTAGCATCACCTGTTGATGACAGAGTCATTAATGAATTAGAAAAAATGTCTATTTAATCTGCTGTAATTGTAGAGGAAAATGCAGAATTACCTTTGGAAGAAGAGATAGAAGAGATACCTAAAGAAATTGTTTCAAGTGAGGGAGAGAATCTTGGCTCAGTATCAGTATCATATGACATTGAAGGTTGGACATCAGATCCCGATTATATGATTCTTGGACATTCTTATGGAGATTATGATGAGGAATACCAACCCCAAATGGAATCAGTTACCTTACCCATGGTGGCTGACTATGTGGAAACCAAGTAGAACCTTAAGTCTTTAAAATCCGAATTGATAGACGCAATAAGATAATCAGTGGAAAATATGATGAAAAGTATGGTTGAAGAGATGAAATGCGTGGAACAATCCCTTGAGTTATCCATTGAATGTAGTGTGTCCATTCCAGTGAAAGAAATGGTGGATGAACTTAAGGTGTGCCACACTCAGATTGAGAGTTGGATAGGAGCTGTAGTTGCTCTTAGACAATCAATTGCTTCATTGACTACTTTGAACAGTTCTCAAACCCAAGTGCACACTAACATTTGATATATCAAAGAAGTGGTCAAACAGTTTGTGGAAGTTTTTGAGGCCTTTAAGAAGTCAGTTAAAGAACATCTGAACAGTCAGGATGAACTTGTTCAGAAGGTGGTTAGTAGTCTGACTCACTCTTTCAAGGAGACAGTGGCCTTCTCAATGAAACCTCTTCCCTCATCCAGCACAAGTGTGAACCTTGACCAAATCCGCACTATTATTCAGGAAGAATTGGCTAAGTACAGTCCCAGTGGTGCATCAGATACTCAGATTCTTGCTACCACTGGGGAAGTTAGTAGTTTTGTTCGTGATCACCTGTGGGAAGCTACTGCTTCTCAAGAGGCAATCAAAAATAATGAGGATTCTTATTTTGAAAAAGTTTATACTAAGCACAAACTGAAAACCATTTCAAGATTTTTATTGAGAATTTGAAGTTACCTCCAGTTACCCAAGCCTTCAGAGAACAGGTTACTAAGCTCAGGGAGCTTACTCATGCTTTAGATAAGTTTATTGAGAAAAGAGATGATTTTGCATCTGATATGGAGAGAGGTGGAATCATCATCATGGATTTCAGGAATCGCTTGTTGCCTTTCCTACATGTGGATGCTCAGCCAGTTATTGTACCACCTACCGTTCCACCATCTGCCTCTGGGAGTACTCCTCAACTGACTCCAGTTCAAGACATCAGGAGCATGACACCTTTGATCCCTTAGAGAGAGACCAATTGTAGATCTGGTACTGTATCAGTTGTTGATCCACCAGTAGTTCTTTCAGGAATTCCCAAGCCTGCTGACTCTACCTCTGCACCCTATGCTGATCCCAAGCGAAAGACACATGATCAAGAGGATGATTGAGTGCTTCTGGCCATTGTTTTGATGGGATTCATTGTATTTTTTTTACTTTTCTACTTTTCCCACATGTATCTTTTTCTTATCAATCAAATACTTCATTCCTCTATTCACTGTCTATTTTACATTGTATATTTTCTTTCCTAGTCCTTCTCTGTTCTCTGATACCCTACTTTTTGTTAATCAAAAAGGGGGAGAAATTATTAGAAACCTTTACACAGAGAGCGAGAAATAGAATGTTGTTCACCTACGGGGACAAAGGGGGAGAAAATCACTACTTTGGAGGATAATCTTGCAGTTAAATTGATTGGGGGAGGAATATGCGAATCTTTTCAAACTAAAGAATCTTGCTTCTGCTTTCCTCTGATACTACATTATTTCTTGGTATATTCCTGTTTTCATATTTTTCCTCTGATACTATTTTTTTTATCAATTCCTGATATTTTTTTTCTTTTCATATGATACTATAATGTTGATATCATACTTTGATATATTCTTCCTCTGATATTACTTTATTTTGGAATAAGTTGTGATTATAAAAAAGGGGGAGATTGTTGAACCCTCTGGAATTAAGTTGCTTTATTGTGTTTGGATAATCCCAACCATTCTTTCTTTATCTCTTGATTATGATTAATACATTCCAGATATACATTAATATATGTTATCACTTTCATTATGATTAAATTAAGTTTTTTGAATTAACAGATATATGTTTAATATGACTTAACTCATTCTGCCAAGTGAATGCTCAAACAGTTTTCGGCTACCGTTACAAACTAGCTACCGATACAGAGTAGAGCAACCGTTAGACAGTAGATACCGTCAGAACAAAAAACTACTGTTACAAGCTAGCAACCGTTATAGCTCACAGCGACCGATACAGTTATGTCTACTGATATGTTGGAGCTACCGCTATAAGAGAGCTACCGATACAGCTACCGGTACAGCTACTGATACACAACTGATACCCAAAGTCCATCGCCGCATCAAAATCTACTGATAGTGCTACCGATACAATGAAGTCGACAGTTACCGCTACAGCAAAGTTGACAGATACCGATATGCTGAAGTCCACCGTTATGCTAGCGATAAAGAGCTACCGCTACCGATACAAGGCAGAGCCACGACTACCGATAGAGAGTTACCGCTACTGATAAAGGCATAGCCACCGCTACTATTACAAGTCCACCGCTACCGATACATCAAGTCTACCGACAGACAAGTCTACCTTTACAAATATCTACCGATACTCATAACTACAGACACCTACTGTAACACAAGTCTACCGATATCAAAATCTACCGTTCCAGAGACAGAACCCGACACTGCTTTAATTTCTTTATCTTTATTTAATCTAACCAATGGTCATATTAGGAATATTTTAAATGCTCTATTATTTATTTAATGTGTGTTTTTGGATGTCAGGGAACTGTACCTCGTACCTGAAAAAATAAATCATTTCTTTTACTAGAGCACGTGCTTTAAATAAAGGAAGGATGTGCTACTGCAAAGGGTGAGACACAGAGACGAATACAGAACACAAGGTGTGCTGGAAGAACAACAGAGCGTGAATGCAAAGAGACGACTGAACTTACACGAAGAACTCTTTCATCAATGTTAACCAGTGAAGATCTAAGAATGAGAACATAAAACAAGAACTTCATCAAATACTTATTCTCTATCTCTGAACCTGGAAGTTAAGGAAACAGACGATACTCTGTTTTCCAGATAAAAACCATAAGAGGACTCAGAGCGAATTCTGATTAATCAAAGGAGTCCAGAACTGCACGACAATCACTAGAGCAATTTCTAAACTCTAAATATTTGCTCTGTGATTTATCTTTTAAGATATTGAGCAGTGTGTGATATATGCTGTATTTTACACACACACTGTCTCCAGTGCCTTAACTGGAGGATTTGTAAATCCTCATTCAACTATCTTACTTCTTTTATTTCCCACTGGGATAGTGGTAGAGGTCGTGTGACCCAGATAGCTGGTTTCTGTTGTTTCTGTTCCCACGGATAATAGTGGTAGAGGTCTTGGACCTGGACAGTTGTATACTGTTGTAATCCCCGATCCATGGTGTGGATCATCTTTATAAAAATTGTTGAGGGGACTAAGTCTCGACTCGAGACTGAACCTCTTGGTTATATCTGCTGTGCTATATCTTTTAAAGTTATTCTTTATTCTACTGCTAATTTCTTTAAAACCAAAACTGTTTTAAAGTAACTTTGATAATTAAATTCACAAGTGTTTATATTAGTTTTAAATCAGTATGTTGGTTTCAAAAGTTAATCAACCTTTCTGTTTTGATTAACTGGGAAATAATCAATCCCTTGAGAACCCAACCGAACCCTTACTTTGATATAAATTCACTATAGTTTAATTTAGTATTTTATTTGGGGGCTTTTAAGACAATGTTTTGAAACAAAAATTTTAATTGGAACTCAATTAACCCCCCTCTTGAGTATCTACTCCAACCAACAATTTTTTATAAATATTTAAGGTGTATCTCATGCATTATTTAATGTTTAGAGTTTATTATAGATTAGTATAATAGATTTGGATTAAATCACTTCCCATATAACCATAATTACACCTTTGTGTCACCATTAACCTATAGAAATTCAGAAGTGCAACCAAGATTTTGTTTGATTTTCCTTAAGAACATTGGATATTAACCGAGTACATAAATTTTTTTATTAAATTAATTCAATATTATTGAGGTAGTAATATATAAATGATTGAAATGAAAAAAATGGAATATGTTTCATAATTTTTTAGATTCAATAATTATGGTAAAAAACATAAATACTAAGGTGGTCTAGTTTCAATTTTGTTTTTATTTCATTCAATTATATTCATTTAATTATAATCTCATGGATTATTCGATGAAATTTATGGGTAGGAACTAGTATGTATGAATCAAATTATTTAACTTTGTGTACTCAAAAAAATTATGGTTTAATATTTTTTAAATTTTTACCATGTAAATCATCCATAAAAAAATACAATGTTTTCTTTATTGACATTTAGTTTAATATAAATGTATATTTTGTTAATATACATTAAAAATTACATTTATTTATTAACTTTATATTTAATTATTATATCTGATATTATAAATTGGAAACATTTTCATATGTTTTTTTAATGGTTGGAGCTGAAGCCTCATTTTATTATTAAAGCAAAGAAAAGAGACATAAATAGAGGGTTACAAGTGTTACCTATAAATTTTTTTTTCTTGAATTGATTATAATTTTCTATCTATGGGTATTGAGTTAATAGGATCCTGAACTTGAATATAGATTATGTATTCTTGAAAATGGCCTACAACTACATAGGAAGGAAATGATTAGCACACTCCCCCCACATGGCCTATTTATGATGCTCTGACCCTAGAGGGGATGGACTAGTTATTTGAATTTGCAAGTTATGAATATTTATTATGGAAATTAATCATTGTTTATTTTATACTCCACCTTTATTTTATCATGCCTTATACCATTTAGGTGATGTGATACAACATAATATAAAATAATGGAGTATATACATCCATTAAAAGTTTAAAAACATTGAAATTTATGAGTTCCATTGGGTGGTACTGGAAAACATTAGGAATAAAAGGAAATATTATTATTTGTGGGATGTCATGGTATAAAAAATGAAATATCAATGGTTGATATGAAATTAATTTATGAAACTCAAGAGTGGGGAGACAAAAATTATGGAGTATGATTCCATGTTCAATTTTATACATTATTCCAAGCAGTACCTGTGTGGGGATAATGAATCTAGAAACAAACACTATAAGATTCAGCTTAATGTACTTGTATAGAAATAAGTGAATCTATTTAACAAATATACATTCATATAGTATCTGAAAGAAATATTTTTGTTGCAGACATTTCTATAGGAAGACTATGAATAATGGTTTACTAGCTGTGTAAAATGCAGTGTTTGGGGAGGAAAAGAGAAAATATAGGATGAAATTAGTCACCGTGAATCCTTTAAAGGCAGTAAAGGTGGATGTAATAATCATCCCTATAACTATTAAAGACCTCAATATCAATATGTTTATTGTGGATTCCAAAGAAACATCAACCCTATTTTCTCATATATGAAAAATAAATAAATAAATATATATATATTGTTTACCTCCTTTTTTAAGGATAAAAAAATCACAATTCTAATGGTACTAATAAATTTATGATACCAATGCTGGGGATAGGAATTTATTTTGTAGTTTGGTTTGTCCTTTACGTCGGGTTATGGGAATTGTGCCTATGTGGCTTAAGCTCATGTAATGGGCCTTGTACCTTGGGGCCTATGGGTTATGTAAGGGTTCCATATCAACCTAGTTAAAAATGATATTATCCAAAATAAATAAACAGTCAAGGCCCTCAATCCAGTCAGGAAAATGATCATAATTGATTTGATTCTATCTGGAAGTGTTTCATAATATGAGATAGGTGATGAAATTGATTATGTATGAGTTATCTCCAGTCATAATTAAGGATGAGTCACTATTGAGGTTAAGAGACCATCAACCTATCACACCACCAAGGTAGACCCACCATCAGAACATGTACTTACTCTCAGGATGTCGTACCACTTAACATGAAAAATTAACAAATCTTGAGACACTGTCTCATATGAGTCACTCTTATCCATGACTTATGGTCAGTATGGACGTCTCACTAAGTCTAATACACCATTATACCACACACTTACAGAGTATAAAACTGGAAAAGTTAGAGATATTACCAAGATAACTCACCATCAATATTTCATGCTTCTAGAGCGTAACCGCCACACTAAGTAACTGTCAAATTACTCGCCACTAGAGGAGTCAGACATGAAATTTGGCTATTTATAATACTCCACCTTCTTTGTGTCACCATTTTAACGAGACTCTTATAGAATTTGATACACATCAACAATAAGTCACTACCATTTTGAGACACAACCTCTATTTCTAGACATAATCTTTTCTTTTAAATATTTTATGACATCTATATTAATGATGTTAATTCTGATTTAAATTATAATTAATTTCTTTTAAATGATCAACAAAACACATTGAAGATAATGTCAAATGTGTTGTAATAGGAAATACAATATCTGGATACACATGGTTATTCTAATGCTCTTAATGTTAAGAAAGAAAGAAAACTCCCTCATCTATAGAGACTAAAATAAGATTGTTAGAAAGCTAAGAGATCACACTTACTGAAACACACATTGATATGAAGAAATGAACTGCTGCATCTTGAAAACACTCGATTGAGGATAAAGAATAAAAAAACATCTATTTAATTACTCTAATCAGAAAAAAGATTCTATGACACTATATTCTACTGATGTTTTCTAAGTGAACATGACTCAACCTTCATTTCAAAAAAAAATTACATCAATCAAAAGATACATTTCCTCAGACCAAGCATTTATATCTCTATACTTTTATATTGCTATGTTTTGTTTATCATTATCACATATTGAGATTTGTGTGTTCATACTCGATTTTACCCCATAAATACTATCAACTATACTGAACTCGAAGATTGTTAATATATTATTTTCTCTCTTTACTTCTGTAATATCCCACATAATTGTGATAAAGGTCTCAGTATGACCTGTTTCCTTAAATTCTAATGTATAATATTAGAAAATGTTGTTTTTAACCAGGAAAATTTATAAAGGTTTGTAAAACCCGATCCAGGTTGTGGATCAATATGCTTATTTTATAAAAACTACTTGGTAGTAGGTGATCATCAAGTGGAGTGTACTAAGTATCATCTAGAGAATTAAGATCTTATTTCGAATTTCCATGGTGTATTTTTGTTTACACTATTTCCACTTTAAAACAAAAAATGTATTAATTTATCAAAAAACTAGTACATTGGTGGATAATAATTATTAATTTTTTTATCAGATTTTAATCAAGGAAATTGATTTTAATTGACTATGTGATATTGCATATTTCTTACTCAAGAACTAATAAATCATTCAAAAACATTTGAATGATTACAACTTATAAAGAACTTCTATATTTATTAATTGGGACATTTTAAATTAATTATTGTGTTTCAAATTAATCAATTTTCAACAGAAACTTTAATTGGGAACCCAATTCACCCCCGCTTGAGATACTCACACCGAAAAACATTTGGAATCAAATGATATTTTTATTTGTTATTAATGTTTTATAATATCTTTAACATTGAATTTAGTTAAACATTAAATATATTAAATTTCAATTATTTATAAATTTAGTTCATTAAAATTGATAATCGACAATATGTTTCCACTAAAAACAGACCTCCCTTAATTAATTGAAGTAGTTATGTTTAATGTAAAATTATGATGAGAATCCATATAGAAATCATGGTTTTTGATATTTAGTCTTCAATAAAAGATAAATATGTTATACTAGATACTAATCGATGTATATGGGATGATGAAATAAAGTTAACTTATAAGAATAACTATTAAAAATTATTTCCCTATACTGTTCCCTAGAAGATGAAGAGTTTAATAGAGTTTATCCATGAAAAACTACTTAAAATATTTAGGAAACTTTTTCAATTCCCCCGGAGGGAACATCAAATTTTAATAAAGTGATTCATAATACTTATATTAGTAAATATCATAACAACAAAATGAATTCTGATTAACCAATTTTTGACATGTAAATCAGGTACAAAGAAATTGTAAATACCGTGAGCTCACATAGAAATGTTGTTTATCCCAAGGATTTAATCATGAGGATGTTAATTTTTCTACCTGAATGGTGAAGAGTTGAATCTGTATCAATAAGAGAGTCTTGGAAGAAAGTGTGTAAGAGGGATGATGATCCCAAAAAAGTTGTTTTATAAGAATGTAAGAGAAAAGGACAAATAAAATCATACTGTTGAAATATCAAATATAAGAAGAAATAGATGAAAAGTATATAAGGTAAAAAAGGTTTTGAAATCCACATTGATTTCTTCTGAAGGAAAATTTAGAAATTCATATTTTTCCCATGAAGAAATTTATGATCAAGGAAATGTGTGTTTCCTGAAAAACATTTCTAGGGTACATTTTTTATTTTATCTATCTTCCGAATATTTTTTTTTTCATGTGAGCATAATTCTGATGATTATAACAATAAACAAATTTATGATGATGATATTTTAGGTAAATAATTATATAAATATTTTATCATTCTAGAAGAAATGTTTAATTATCTTAAGGAAAAATAAAAAAATCCCAAAAGATAGTATGATTTTATTGCTAATAAAAAATATGAACTCTCGATTTGAAAAAGAGAAAAATTATCAACTACAAAAAGAGAATACTAAACTCAAAAATTTAAATCATAAATTAATGTAAAACCTAGAAATGAATACAAATGGTTAATAAAATCATACTCATATTATAGTTAATTGTGTTTCACCTATGTATGTCACAGGAATTGGATATCAACGCGGGCATTGAAAAATAAAATAGATTACTTTTGTTCATAAATATATAATAGAGAGCTCTTCTATAAACTATTTTTCTAAAGTAATTACTTGAGTTTTTATTTCTAAATGTATTCAATATTTTTTATAGTAATCCCAATAAGAATTTTTTGGTTCTTAAATAAATTATTTCTAATATTTCTTGACCCAAACCGATTTGGGTACGAAAGTAATTTCTTGTTTAAATCTTTCGTTGTATGAAATCTATTTGAAGACCTCCTAAAAAATTATATGATACTTGGATAGTGGTTTTTCAAGACATATGAAAAAATATTATTCATTCTTCAGGATCCATATTATGGTTTATGGTGGACATTTCACCTATGGTGAAAATTCAAAAAGAAAAATCCTCATCCAAGTCCAAATCAGTAACCATAATTGTGTTTCAATTTATCAAGTGTTATTTATTGATAGATTTAAATATAACCTTCTTAGTATTTTGTAGTTATGTGATTATTACCATTATGTATTGTTTAAAAATTTTTATTTCAATGTTCGTGATTCTAAAAATTATTTTATATTTATTTCTTTAAGAAATCATAATGTTGGTGTTGTTGATTTAAATTATTTAGTTTCTCAGAATGTTTCATACTTATGTGCCTTAAAAAAATAATTTTGGATTTCGAATAGGATAATATTACATTGGAAAATTCACTTTCATAGGAATCATAATATAAAAGAGTTTTTAGGGATCTTACTATGATTGAGTTTCCAACTGATAATGTCTATCACCCCTATCAAAAAGTGAAGTCGTAAAATGTTTCATTTAAATTAAAGAAAGAAGTGTCAACTTCTCAACCTCTTGAGTTGGTTCACATGGATTTATTTAGACTGTCTAGAGTTTATAGTTTAATTGGGAAGAACTATGATAATGTTCTTATAGATGAATTCTCAAAGAATACTTGTGTATACTTTATAACTCCAAAATGTGAAGCTTTCAATTACTTTACCATGTATTATATGTTTGTATAAAATCTTAGTGGACTTAAAATTACGAACTTGAGAGGTGACCATGATCACGAGTTTGAAAATAAAGATTTTGAATCTTTTTTCTCCCATAATGTATACACTCATAACTTCTATAATCCTTGGATCCCAAAACATAATAATGTTTTAGAGAGGATATATAGAACCTTAGAAGAGATATCTCGAACCATGTTGAATGATTATGAACAACTTATCTATTTTGAGAATAAGAAATCAATATAGTCTGTTATATCATAAATAGAGTCCTAATAAGACCTATCCTTTAGAAGACCCCTTATAAACATTGGAATAATAGGAAACATATCATTAATTAAATTATAGTTTTTCGTTTCAAATTATTTATTCTTAACACCAAGGGTAATTTGGAAAAATTTCTATCTAAAAGGGATGAAGGAATTTTTCTTAGTTATTCAATATCTAGAAAAGAATATAGAGTTTTTAATAAAAATATTATAACTATGGAATAATCAATTCACTTAAAATATGATGATACTAAACTACATGATCCTAAGGCCTCACTAAAAAACAATGACTATGATTTTTCAACTCTGACCTCAATTTATAAACTATTAGATTCTGATTCAAATAGTTAGAAAAATCATCAAGTTATGAATAATTTCCATAACTTCTTGAACTTAATTCTATTTAACCTAAATTGAACATTCCATCCCTTTTTCTAGCTATTAGAACTATTAAGCACCATACTTTACATTCTATTGTTGGAGTTCTAAATATTAGAACGAAAACTAGAACTTCTATTTTAAATCAAGTAGAAAACCAAAAATTCATTTCTTAACTTGAACAAAATGACATCAATAAATCCTTTAATGATGAATAATGGGTAATATCCAAGAAATAATTGTAACAGCCCATGATTTCATAGTACGTTATTTCTTCAATGTAATTCAATAACTTGCACTACACACAACACTAAGTTCAAGCTCAGCATGACTTACCAAACTAGCCGTTAAAAATAGGTTATGAATAGTATTAACTCAGTTTTGAACATTATATAATATTTATAATTTTAGAATCCATATTATTAGTTTCTTAGAAATAATGTAAGAAGAAATTTATTTTTTCAGATAAGAGAAGTATTTTTCAAAAAATCTAATTTTACCGCCTTTTAGTGGAGACCATTTTTAAATCCAATATTTGACCCTTTTATATATTCAATTTGACAAAATAAACATATTTATTAGAATTGGGACATAAGAATTTAGTTTCAATAAATTTTTGGTATTTTTCTGATAACTTTCATATTTTGGTGAATAGTGGAAAATACTATATTTTAACTGAAAACAACATTTTTAATCAAAATAATTTATACTGTTGAATTATAAATTTTAATGGTCTGGAAGTATAATTAGATTACATTTTTATCATTTAATACAATTTAGGTCATTATAAGTAATTTCACATTTACATTTGACATAAACAAATGTCAATCTTTTGATAGTTATTATTTCATAAAAACACACCTTTTATTTTGACAACGGGAATTAATTTTAAATTAATTTCTGCCACTTATTTGTCTTGAATATAGAAAAATGGATTCCATATTTTGAATAATGAGGTATACATTGTGTAAATAGGTAACTTTTATTTTTATACATTTTGAATAATTACTTCGGTAAATATTTTATTTACCATGGTTAAAGGGGTAAATCGAGTAAATATGGTTAAAAAATAATATTATAATAATATTAAATTACCCTAACACATGTCTTAACTATATTGGATGAAACATGTTCGACACTGGAAATACTTGGTTTGATTTTGGGAGCCCATGGAGCTACGTGGAAGTGATAATTACATTATATATTCAATAATTTAAAGTAGAGACAAAAATAACAAAATCAAATATATTATATTAAACCAATTTTTATATGAGGATATATAATTTATCTATTAGAATATAAATATTAATTAAAAAGATAAAAATATTTCCTACATAATGGTATTTTATTATTAATTTTTAGACATTAAATAATAATATTTATTTATCACACAATGATGATGCAACAATTACCTTATTAATGAAAGAATCAGATAAATTGTATTATAATTAATAAAATAAATATAATGTTAACGTTTTTATGACATAGAAGAATTTTATAGGTGGATATGACATATTAATTTTTATTTAATGAATTGTTTTTGAAGTAATAATGCTGTTATGACTTTAAAAAAAATTAAATTATTAAATAATGTCAAAATTGACATAATTGAGGTTTTATAAAAAATACTATAGTATTGGTTGGTATAATATTCTTAAAAGTTTAAGGATCATTAAAAGGGCCTATAAAATATTATATTTGTCATTAATGAACCTATTGGGGTTCTCTTGGAAGTATATAGTATGTTTATTAACTATATAATATAAAAATAAAAAGAGACAAGGTAAATGTCAAACTATGTAACTAAGAGTTCAATCTAAAAGAAAATGTTAATATAGTGACCCTAACCTATATAAAACCTATCGATTGAGTGGTTATAGACCCATCCCCACCATATAATTTAAAAAATATACTTTGGATCCATTAAAAATAGAAAATGAATTTATTATAAAATAATATTTCTAGCTTTTCCTTAGGTACCCTCACTCCTCTTATTAAAATGAACCCCCCCTTCTCTATAATTCACACTTCCAAAGCCATTTGGATCAGCCAAACCCTATCAAAATACCCTCTCAGCTGTCCTACCTTCATCCTAGAGGCCTTACATTAATCAAAAATCCAACTTAAAGATCCCTTTTGATCAAATCAAAAGGAAGAACCCGAAGAAGAGGTAAATATTTCATCACCTCTTTCAAGTTCCTCTTTTCTTCCACTTCCTATTTCTTTGTTTTTTCCATTATAAAATAATAACTCCAGTAAAATCTTTATACTATGATGTTATTATAAATATGGTACAACCATATTTATTATTCTATACATCTTTTGAAAGACATGTCACCATACGTGCGTACATACGACTTACCGTCTCCACGTCATGGTGTAATTGTTATTCAATACATTATTATTTGGATGTGTAAAATAATGAGATTTAATTGATTTAAATAATAAATATAACTAGATAATAATTATTTATATATGATATAACATCCAATTATATATTATTTTAACATCAAAATAATGATATTGTCGCTCGTGCGTACGTACGGATTACCATCACCACGAACGCGATGAGATTCATTACACATCATATCCATTCAAGACTAATTTTCATTAGATGATTAAAAATAATATTTAAAGACTTAATATCATTCAAATTATGAATATGATACATCCTATCGATAAAAAACATTACTTACGTAACAAATCATATAAAAAAATGAATTAGTTAACACCAAAAAATGACGATAATACTAAGATATTATTAACAAATCAATGTTAAAAGATCATTTATGATATCATATTAATGTATATGATTATTTAATAATTTAATAACAATTATTTCACCATTATAAAAAAGGTTAACCTACACTTGACTAAGGAAAAGTACAAGGTAAGGGTTGATTTCACAATCTCTTTATTATCCGAGGTTTTTTATGTAAGTATCTACTGGGACCTGTTTATCATCCACATCCATGTTTTTTAAAAATGAAATCTATTTTTTTACTATTTACTAGAATATGGGTTAAATTCATTTATACCATTGTTTGAATTTTTATAAAATTGATTGAAAGGAATCTTTCCTTCATTTTCCAAAAAGGTACTTTTTAATATTTTCAACAAAATTATGATAAGAATGTCCATTTTTAACTTATACAGTGGATAGAACTATTTTACACTATTATAACATCATCGAAGATTCCCATAGAATCTTATAAGAATATTTTCAAAATAAATGTTTTCTTTATGATTATGGGACTCTTAAATGATTTCAAAATAGAAATAGATATTTCTCTAAAAAGGTTTTGATTTCATCTATGTCAACATCCTTTGATGGATTTTAAGCTTATTGAAGTTGATTTATTATGATACAGAACTTCCATATTGTATTTATGGTTTTTTGATATGTTTTACTATGGATGTGTTATTATTACACCATTAATTGTTTATTGATAAAGTATTGACATTTTTTATGCTAGTTTTAATACGAATGTTTATGTTATATTTAAAACCTTTGATATGAGGAATGAATTGGACTTAGTAAGTGACGGGTGGTGCCCACTATAGCTCCTCGATGCATCGGAAGGTCTCATGAGAGAAACTAGTGTATTGGCACAAGGCCTTGACAAAATCTTATTTGTAGTCTTGGCACAAGGCCTTGACTATGTGGTTATGAATGAATGGAATTATGCATTTTATAATTATGAATATATCTATTCATATTGCATTTGATTATTCAACTAATATAATATACACGTAAGTAAATAGAATTATTTTTATTTTTATTTTTTATATTATGATTATTTTTATGTTGAAAAATCTTTTGCGTTATTTCTATACATTTCCTTAAATGTTTATGCTTATTTATGAAAGTTTCCACTATATTTTTATCCTTACTGAGCATCTGAGATCACCATTTCTATGTTTTATGTTTCCAAGGATGTGAATAATTATATTATGACTAACTTACAGGGATAGTCTATGGGATATTAGTGTTGTCCATAGAAACAATTTTGTTGTAGATTTCCATTTTATGATGTAATGTAAACCTTATAAATGTATCTATTACTTCAAAGGCTACTAAAATAACCAGTCCTTTGAGAATTGATATTTTGTGATCATGCAAATGATACATAATAATGCACTGAATCTGGGCTTCTGGGGTCAGGGCGTTACAGTTGGTATTAGAGGAATATTAGTACAAACCTTGGAATATTGATTTAAATAAACTATGATAAGAGCACATTACCCTAAGATAGAATTTGATGATTAGTATAGAAGAACCTCATAAAAATTTGGTATTGTAGAGAATTTTTGTGTTTTTCAAGAAATACATCCATGTCTGGATATGTGAAAGTAGACGCAGCTCTGGAACAAATGTACCAAGGGGAAAACCCCAAAAACACCGCTTTGAGCTAGAATCGAACCGGAACTGGTGCACGACAATGGTCCTTGCTGTAATCTTGGTTACGAAACTCCTAGGGGATATGCTTAGGATAATTATCAGTTTCTTTAAAAATCATTATGACGGATTTGCGAGTATATACCTCCTCAAATAAAATATTTTTTTGAATATGGAATATATCTATAAATAGTTCAATTTATGTTAGGTATTTTAAAAGTTTGGAATTTTTCATTATAATTCATAAACTGACATAGTGTATGCCATTGTATAGAAATGGCACCCAGTAGAAGGAATGTGAACTCCAACAATACATGTGATCCAAAGAGTAAGAAGGATTATATCTTTCATGGTATTAAGACAAAATTTAAAAGGAAAATAGTCTCATAAGTATTCTCAACATATGAAGAAATAGTATCATGTGTTAATTAGATAAGTAAATAACTCTTGGAGTCCTATGGATTTTAAGGGAAGGAATAGAATAAAAGGATGGAAGAGAGAAAGATAGATAATGGGATGAGGGAAAAGAAGGATTTTACAGTATGTGATAACTGTGGAATGAATCACCATGGTAAATGCTTGAATAGAATGGGAGTTTTTTATAAGTGTGGAGAAAAAGGACACCAAGTATGTGATTTCAAGGGTAAGAAAAAAGAATCAAATGTACAATGCTTCATCTTCAAGGATTTGGGACACCACACAAATCAATGTCAAAATCACCAGAGTATACCCCAAATGCTGCTATTGGATAATAATAAAGTTATGATACCACTGAAGATGAAGATGAATGATTATATTTATGACGTTTTTATTAAAGTATTGTTTCATTTGAGTATTGTATCAATGATGTGCATTATATAATAATTATTGAGTATATAAGGATAGTACTTAATCACTATTTCATTAAGGACATGAGATTGCATGGAACCAAGTAAAGTGACTCAATAATAGGTTAAATTTTTAGAAAATATATGGTTGAGAGAAAGAAAATCCATAATATGGTTTTGATACCGAGGTAGTGATTTTTGGAATAATACATGATTGATTTGGATAAATTATATTGGATATTCTTGACTATCTTGAAACTAATTAGTTATTTGTATATTCCATCATTGATGGAGTTTAGAAAGTTTTGGATAGAAGGAGTATATCTATTAATCTATAAGGAATACGTGATCACGAATGTAAACAATGTGGTTTTATGGTAATTCAGTATGTTACAGTGTCTTAAAAGAATACATGATAAAGGTGTTCACATGTTATTACTTAGAAAAAAAATATTAATTTTGTTTCCCTTCATTATAAATTTTGGACTGTGAGTTTGGAAAGAAGTAATTTGGATAATTTTAGTTTGAGAATATTTTAGGATTTACAGAAAAAAGACAACCCAGAGTTCGGGCGGTAACCGGTCGCGTCCGACAAGGCTGCAAGACTATAAACCACAACCGAAGGGTGACAAGGGTATATCACCAACCACTGGCCCACATGATGTCTTAGATTGAATAATGATTTTTTTAAAAGGTCTATTAGATGAATTATAAATTCATTTTTTTGGAACCCTATTTGAATAGGATAAATAGAATGTTTTTTAAGTTCTATTATCTTTTAGAGTGAACGATGAGTTTCTAGTAGAAATTAGTTAGAGGATGGAAATATTCATATTATGTATATATTTTATTTCTTCTCTAATTTTATGAAGAAATTAATTCTTAAACTTAAGGGAAGTGATCTTAAAACTAAAAATGTGTTATCCTTATTCCTTATGTTTTGTTGAACTGATGATATTTTAAATCACCATAGATTGATGACATTGAGGCCCTCAATTATAAAATTTAATGTGACTAATGTCCTCATTCACTCCCTTTATTTTTTATGTTTTTCCTCCAATTATTTGTCCCTAATTTCCACCAATGTTCTCCTAATCAAGATCATAATTTGGTGGTGACATTTTCATTCCCCTTTTCCTCTTATTAAGACTAAATTTTATTAACCCAATTTCCGATGTGGGTTTTCCCACAAATGTATTTTCTATTTTCAACCATTTATTTTTGAAGGACAGTTTCAAATTGAGAGTATGAAATTTATTGAATAAGGGAAGAATGTAACACCCTAAGATTTCATAGTATTTTTTTTCTTCAATATAATTCAATAACATTCACTACACACAACACTGAGTTGAAGCTCCCAAAAATTTACCAAACTAGCCGTTCAGATGCAGCTATGAATAGTATTAACTGAATTTTGAACTTTATATAATAATTATAATTTTAGAATCTATATTATGATTTTTTAGACATAATTTAAGAACAAATTCATTTTTTTCTGATAAAAGAAGTAGTTTAAAAAATACAATTTTACAACTTTTAATAGAGAACGCTTTTCAAATTCGATATTTGATACATTTATATATTCAATTTGAAAAAATAAACATCTCTATTGGAATTGGGAAATAATAATTTATTTATGATAAATTTTCTTTATTTTTATGATAACTTTTATATTTGGGTGAATAGTGAAAAATACTATATTTTAACTACAAACAACTTTTTTAATCAAAATAATGTATAGTGTTGAATTATACATTTTAATGGTTTAGAAGTATAATTAGATTATATATTTATAATTTAATACAATTTAGGCCATTATATGTAATTTTATATTTAAATTTGATATAAACAAGTATCAATGTTTTGATAGTTATTATTTGATAAAAACACGTTTTTGATTTGACAATGGGAATTAATTTTTAATTAATTTCTTCCACTTCTGTGTTTTGAATTTAGAAAAATCGATTCAATATTTTTTTATTCAGGAGGTGAAAATTTTGTAAAAAGTTAACTTTTATTTTTATACATTTTGAATATTTAATTCGGTAAATATTTTATTTACCATGGTTAAAGGGGTAAATCCAGTAAATAAGGATAAAAAATAAAATTATAATAATATTAAATTACCCTAACACAATTCATAACCCTATTGGATGATACATGTCTGACCATGTTCATCGTTTGGTTGATTTAGTGACCCCATGGATCCACTTGGATGTGATAACGACATTATATATTAAATAATTTAAAGTAGAGACAAAAATAACAATAGAACATATCATTTAGTAAAACAATTTTTATATGAGGTTATATAATTGATCTATTTGACTGTAAATATTAATTATAAATATAAAAATATTTCCCACATAATGATATTTTATTTATAAATTTTATACATTATATAATTAAATTTATTTATAGCACAATGATGATGTAGTAATTACCTTATTAATGAAATAGTCAAATAAATTGTAATATAAATACCAAAATAAATATAATTTTAATGTTTTTATGACATACATGAATTATATAGGTGAAAATTACATATTAAGGTTTATTTAATGATTTTTTTTAGAAGTAATAATGCTGTTATGACTTTATCAAAAATAAATTAGTAAATAATGTCAAAATTGACATAATTGAGTTTTTAAAATAAAAACTATATTATTGGTTGATATAATCTTGGTAAAAGTATAAGGTTTGGCAAAAAATAATAACTAATATTATATGTGTCATTAATTAACCTATTTATGTTATATTGGAAGTATATAGTGTTTTTATTAACCATATAATATTAAAATACAAAGAGACATGGTAAATGTCAAACTATGTAACTAAGAGTTGAATTTAAAAGATAAGGTTAATATAGTGACCCAAGCCTGTATAGAACCACTTTGTTGAGTGGTTTTAGACCCATAACCACCTTATCATATAAATAATCCACTTTTTATACATTTGAAACCGAAAATGATTTAATTATAAAATAATATTTCTAGATTTTCCTAATGTACCCCTCACTCCTCTTATAAAAGGAAACCCCCCCTTCTCTATAATTCACACCATCGAAGAAATTTTTCTCAGCCAAAACCTACCCAAATACCATCTAAAATTTCCTCCCTTAATTCTAGAGGAATTCCATTCGTTAGAAAGCCATCTTAAATATCCATTTTTATCAAATCAAAATGAAGAACCCGAAGAAGAGGTAAATATCTAATCACCTATTTCACTTTCTTTTCTTCTTCCACTTCCACTTCCTCTTTCTTTGTTGTTTCCATTATAAAATAATAACTTCAGTATATTATATACACTATAATGTTATTATAAATATGGTACAACAATATTAATTTTTCTATACATCCTTTTAATGACATGTCACCATAGGTGCATACGTACGACTTACCGTCTCCATGTCGTGGTGTAATTGTTATTCAATACATTATTATTTGGATTGGTATAATGATGATGTGTAATTTTTGTAAATAATATATATAACATGATAATACTTCTGTATATATGATATACCATTAAATTATATATTATTTTAATATCAAAAGAATGATATTGCCGCTCGTGCATACTTATGGATTAATGTCTCCATGAACGTGATGAGATTCATCCCCCATCATATCCATTCAGGATTAATTTTCATTAGATGATTAAAAATAATTTTTAAAGACTTAATATCATTATGAATATGAATATGATACATCCTATCCAAAACAAGAATTTCTTATGTAACAAAGCTTATAAAGGAAAATGAATCAGTTAACACCCGAAACGACGATAATACTAAGATATTATTAACATAGAAATGTTAAAAGATCAGATATGATATCATATAAATTTATATTATACTTGTATAATTTAATAACAACTATTTCACCATTATTCAATAGGTTAACCAACCCTATACTATGGAAAAGAACAAGGTAAGGTTTAATTTCAAAATCTATTTATTATCTGAGGTTGTTTTTATGTAAGTATCTACTAGGACCTCTTTATCATCCACATCCATGTTTCTTCAAAATTTATTCCAAAACATTATTACTATTTACTAGAATATGGGTTAAATTCATTTATAACCTTGTTTTACGTTTTATAAAATTGTTTGAAAGGAATCTTTCTGTCATTTTCCATAAAATTTACTTTTTAAGCTTTTCGACAAAACTAAGGTAAGAATGTATTTTTTATAAAATATACAGTGGGTGCATATATTTTATACTGTTATAATATCATTGAAGCTTCCCATTCAAGCTTATAAAAATATTTTAAAAATAAATATTTTCGTCATAATAATTTGACTATTAAATTATTTCAAAATAGAAAGATATATTTCTCTAAAAAGGTTCTGGTTTCATTTATGTCAACATCCTTTTATAGATTTTAATCTTATTGAAGTTTATTTATTATGATACAGAACTTCTATATTGTATTGATGGTTTTGTGATATGTTTGTCTGTGGATGTTTTATTTTTACACAATTCATGGTTTATGGATAAAGTATTGACATTTTGTATGCTAGTTTTAATATGAATGTTTATGTTATGATTAAACCTTTTAATATGAGGAATTCATTGGACATAGTAAGTAATGGGTGGAGACCTCTACAGCTCGCCAATGCATCGATAGGTCTCATGAGATAGACTAGTGTCTTGGCATAAGTCCTTGAAAAAATCTTATTTTGTAGTCTTGGAACAAGGCCATGACTATGTCGTTTTGAAGGCCTGACATTATGCATTCCATAATTATGAAAGTGGATATTGATATTTCATGTGATTATTCTCCTAGTAGAATATCCATGTGAGTAAGTAAATGAAATTATTTTGATTTATATTTACCATATTATAATGAAGTTTATGTTGAAAGGGCTTTTGTTTTTGTTCTATACATTGCCTAAATTATTTATGCTTATTTATGAAATTTTCCACTATATTGTTATCCTTACTAAGAATCTGAGCTCCCCCCTTTCTATATTTTATTTTTCCCAGGATGCAAAGAAGTATATTATGACTGACCTGAAGGGATAGTCTATGGGATCTTTGTGTTGTCCATGGAAACAATGTTGTTGTATATTTCAATTTTATGATGTAATGTAAAACTTATCAATGAATCTAGTACTTCAAAGGCTACTAAATTTACCAGTATTTGGAGACTTGATCTTTTGTGATCATTCCAATGATACATAACAATGCCCCAACTCTGGGCTTTTAGGGTCAGGGCGTTACAATAATAATTGAATCAATTTGAAAGAAAAAAAATGTGGGAACTTTTGGATAGAACAAATGACACCTTGGCTATTGGAATAACATGGTTGTTTAGAAATGAGTTTGATATGTCCGGAACTATATTTAGAAATAAGGCTATAATTTTTGCTGAAGGTAACAGTTATGATGAAGGTATAGACCATGAATAAACCATTTCAACTATATCCAAACATGAATCCATATGAATCTTTATTTCATATGCATCTCATTTATACATCTATCCTAATCAAATGGTTTTTAAGAGTGAATTTAAAAAGGGTTTTATAATTAAGGATGTTTCTTTGTTCAACCTGATCTTCAAAATCCCCATTTTCCAAATCATGTTTTTAATTTAATTTTTTTTATATTTTTTAAAATCAGATCCTAGAGCTTGGTTAGAATTGCTCAGACATTTTCTTATTTTTATAGTATTTTCCAAAGGTATAACTAACCTAAATATTTTCATAAAAATATTTACAAAAGATTTTTTGCGTAGTAAAAATCTATGTGGATGATAATATTTTTAGATCTTCAAATAATTAACTTTTGACTCAGTTTTATAAAATGAATCCAATTAAATTTGAAATGAGTTTAATGGGAAAACTCAAATTATTTATTGGATTTCAAAACGTTCAAAATAAATATGGACCTATTTCATATAAAATTAAATTTATAAAATATCTTTTAAAACATTTTAAAATGGATAACACTTAGAGAAGTGATGCTCCTATGAGGACCACATATTAATTGGATCTTTATGAAGCTGGGAAACTAATTGATCAATCTAGTTATCAAGCTATGATTGAATATCATTTCTACTTGACTAATAGATAACCAAATATATTGATTAGTGTGTGTATATGTACTTGTTTTCTAGATAACCCACAAGAGTCACACATGGTTGCTGTTAAAATAATATTAAATACCTCATGTATACAACTAATTTAGGAATTTTTTACCTGATACCACACGTGTTTTATCTAGTGATTTATTCTGATACCTATTTGAGATGATTCAAGTTAGATAGAAAAATATCCTCTAGAACATATCACATTTTGGTAAAGTATTTAGTTTCATGGTGTGGTATGAAAAAACTGGTTCGCATTGTCTACTTCTGATGCTGAATACATAACAGCTGGTAGTTGATGGGAAACAATTTTATGGATGGAGTAAACTTCACTAGACTATATATATCAATTCTAAAATGTCCCCATAATATGTGATAACAGAAGTTCTATTAACATTTCCAAGAATTTAGTTTAACAGTCTCTGACAAAACACATTGATATATGATGTCCCTTTTTGAGATATATTTTTAAAAATAAGGATATCAATCAAAAGTTTATTAGAGAAAAACATCAGTTAGCGGATTTATTTACTTTGTTTTTGAATTATGAAAGAATTAACTATATCAAACGTGAGTTAATAATGATTAATTGTAGTTAAGATTAATTTTTGGGTCACAAACCGTTGGGTGGAACATCGTTGGTATGACACACCGTTGGTATGACACACCATTATTTTGAAACACCATTAGTATGACACACCATTGGTATGACACACTGTTGGGTGACACACCGTAGGGTGACACACCATAGGGTGACAATCCATTGGTTTCTCATGCCTTTTTGAAATTACCAGCTTCTAATATTTTGAATTGCTGGTTTATTTTTCTCTAGTCTCTATTTTTCAGTGACCCGATACATATTTTTCCCCAATATTACATTCATATTGGTTTTTTAAATATATACTAAAGTACAAAATTATATAAAGATGAATATATTTCTATTTTAAACACACCTTGAGGCCATCATGATACTCTCAAGCACCGTGTGAACACTCTTATCTCAACCATAAAAATTGAAAATTTTCTCAGAGCATTCGACTTAGCTAACCAAACCGATATCCATGCCAATAATAAAGTTCACTTTGAAGTATTATCTTTGAAAGTCACAATCAGATATGAAGAAAAAAGGTAAAATTAGTGTTCCTTATCTAGCTTTACCAGTTAATCCTGAGCTTGAAAATAGAGTCATAGTAGATAAAAGGGATGTAAAATCAACAAGGATTTTTTCTAGTAAGTATCTCATTTTGAAAGTGCTACCGAACCAAGGATTCCCATATTGGTTTTCCTCAAATTAGATACATTTTTATCTTTGGTTAGTGCATCTCTATTATCAGCATGTAGAGTTTTCATTTAATGAAAAAGAAGATCACTGGAAAAGAAAAAGGGTCAATAACAGAAAAGTGGGTTTTTCTTCATAGTAGTTGGATGAGTGACATAAAGTTTCACATGAGGTTTTTTTATAAATATTACCATGTAACAACTCCTAAAAATTGTGATTTGTTGGTTTATGAAGAGGCTTTATACAAACCAATAGGAGATGGGATTACCAGAATTTCTATTTCCTTAGAGTTAGTTAGGGAGTGTAGATTTTGTTTAATTTCATACAACAAATATTATGTCCACAGAATGGTTACATTCCCACACTTCATTACCAATATGTTTACCTTTTTATCTAATTAATAAGGTCATATGATAAATTTGGGTATATAATTAATGGTTCATAAGTCTAAGATGATATATCCATCCTCAAGATAATATACATTGATCTACCCCGTGTTTATTTCTGAAATGTTGAAGTAAAATGGTTTAGTTGATTATCACGACAAAATATTATAGACTATGGCGGTGTCTGCATTTCAAGAGCTATATGTTCAAAGATGAAAAATAAGTGGAACCCATGGAAAAGATAACAAGTTGTATACAGTGAAAATGTTTTGCAGAATTTAACATTGGGGATCATACTACCAGACCGAGGGACATTTTTGATCTTGGTCTAGAGCCTGATGGGGTTCTAGAATACTTATAAGAAGAAGAAGAGTGTGATAGAAAATAATATGCTAAGGAAGCATCTGTTGAATAAGGTAGTGATCACAATTTTTCTCCCAAGTCTTCTCTAATTTCATATTGATCTCCTAGTCCACCTAGGAAACTACCAAAAAGATAAAATCTTGTGAGAAGTGATGAATATGATACTAAGGTCTTCAAATAATAGAAATAAAAAATTTCCAAATCAACTAAAGAAGATGATGATGATACTGGTGATGATGAATAATAAGATGTAAATAGAAATTAATGTAGAGATGAAACAAATGTATATAGAAGTGGTGATGATAATGATTGAAACTATGACCATGTTGGATAATGTGGAAGAATTATAAGTACATATGTTCATATTACTTCATAGATTCCAGCTTCACATGGAAAATATTTTAGTTACTATACTTGACTTAAGAAGACCCAAAGATTAAAATTATAGATGTACTTGTTGAGGTGGAGAAATTCCCACATGTTGAACTCTTTTAAGAAATTATAAATATTTGTTGAGCTAAAATGAGTTTGATTGGTGATGAAAATTAAATTTATGATTCTTTTATGGTTGAGAATATGAGTGTTATGGATGTACTAGAACAACATGTGGATGAGAAAGATAAAAAAAATATGCATTCTTCTGAGCAAGCCAGGGATGAGCATGTTTGTGTTTTGGCTACTAATGAGCCTCCAGTTGACATCCACGAAAATATTGAACATGTTTTTGGCTATAAAGTTAGTGTATAGAGATCAAGTGTTTTTAAAGTTTATGTACAAATGAAATAAGTGATAGTTAATCAATAGATTAATTCATCCCAGATTGTAGAGATACATATTTTTACCCCTGCTGCTGTTATAGTACCTTCTTCCAATGTTCCTATAGATGATTTAGTTTCATTCCAATGGTTTTATCCCATAGTTTAATAGTAGGATAAATTTTCAAGTGGATTAAGGTGTCCAACAAAGGATGGGGACCAATGGTTTGATATTATGGATATCCTAAGGGATCTATAATAGATCATGTTTATTTTGATGGGATGGGGGAAAAATTACACCAGCTAGAGCTCTAGCACCTGAACCTACTACTCCAGTAACACATACTATTCTAATTTATGTAATCACAATGATTAATTTTAATGCTTTTGGTAAAAAGATTATTATTTATTTTGATAATAGTTTTAAGAATCAATCTCCTATCTTAACTAAGAATATACATATTGATTCAATATACCACATTGAGTTGGTGATCCAACACCTTCAAACCAAAATGATGCATCATGTCCGTGATATAGAAAATAAGAATAAAATAATAAGTGGTGAATTGGAATCCTTGAAATCTATTTTGGAAGAAGTTTAATAATAATTTGTAGCTAGTTTGGATTCTCTTCTTGATATTTTTTAAAATCTTACCTCTATGCAATCTAACTCATGTGATCCTCCTCCCCTAGTGTTTGAGGCTGAGGTAATCAGATATATTGTCAGAGATAAATTGATAGAATCTTAAGACATTTCATCTAGTATTGTTCCTAATAAACCCCAAGAAACCTTACAACAAATTAGATATATCATTGACTATGTACTTAAGTTGATTACCTCTTTTGCTCATGACATTAATTCAGGTAGGGAAACTACATCAAAAGATATAATCTATTATCATACAAGTATCTACAAAAATCATTCCATGGATACATGTTTTAAATTATTATCTAAAAATTTGAGGATACCCCCTGTCACTCAGGATTTTACAGAACAAGTGAGCCAATTGAAAAAGATTTCTACTAAATTGAGTCAGTTTATTTCTGACCTCTTTATTCTTATTCTAGTGATGTTTCCTTTTATAATTTTTGTTATTAATATTTATTCCATTAATACATGATAATTATCTTCATTTTCTCGTAATTTAACATTGATACCATCTAAAAATTCTTTGAATTATAATTCATAATTTAACTATTAATATCACATTTGATATCATGTTTTATATTTTTGTATACCTTTGATGTCATGATTTGTGATCATTAAAATAAGATAGATTATTGAACTCCATGTTTTAATGAAAAAAATAATGATTCTAATGATACTAATAAATTTCATGTTCTATTTATGTATTTCTCATTATGAGACAAGTGATGAAATTGACTAATTATGAGTCAGTACCAGTCACTATTAAGGATAAGTCACCTATGAGGTTAAGTCAACACCAACCTATCACACTACTAAAGTATAATCAATGAATGAACATGGAATCACCTTCAGTATGCCATACTGCTAGACTAGAAAATTGAAAAGTCCCAAGACACCATCACATATGAGTCACCATTGACCATGAATCACAATCATCATGGTAATATAGCTATGTTCGAGACATCATGATACGACACACTACCATAGTATAAAATCAATAAGGTTTGAGATATTTCTTGGATATCTCTCCATTAAGATATCATGCTTCTATAACATAAATATGTAAAATTATGAGACAATGGATTCATGATCTACTGCTAAAATGAACTGCCATTACATTAATCTCTACCAGAGGAGTCACCACTAGACATGAAATTTGGCTCTGTACCAGACACCACTAGCTTGGTGTCACCATTATAATGAGACACTGTCCTAACCAGATACACCACTATAATATGTCACTACCTATTTGAGACACCTCCACTATTTCTAAACGAAATATTTTAATATAATTTTTTTTAAAAAAAAATTGTTTAAGTTAATGTCAATTACTGTTTTAATAATTATCTCTTAAATTATTGATAGAATGAATTGAAGATGATTTCAGACATACTTTACGAGGAATCCTAATATCTGGATTCATGTAAATATTCTCCTTGTGGCTTTTGCTAAGAATGGGAGAATACTCCATCATGTATATATGTTGAAAAAAATAATTTTATAAATTTGAGAGCTTGTACTTATAGAACATATACCCAGATATAAATAACTAAATTGATGCATCCTAAAAACTATCGACTTAGGAAGACGAAGCTCAAACACATCTTATTTTTACCACCATTCAAGAACAAGAGTATATGTCACTCTATTCTACTGAAATTTTTAAAAATATAAATAGAATCTTGATTCATTTTCACTTCTTTTCCAAGAATCAAGAGTTGTACTAAAACATACAAAGCATTTCTATCTCTATAATTTTATATTACTATGCTCTTTTTTAGCTTTATTATATATTGAGCGGTGTGTGTGAATACTTTATTTTATCCCACACACACTATCTCCTATTATGAACTGTATGACACTTTTTATTAAGTGACATGAACTGAAAAATCAGTCCATGCCTCGGGAAGAGGTCATGTATAACCTTTACTATATGTAAACTATTGTAAAACAAGATCTAGGTTATGGATCAACTTGTTTATTTTAGATAAACTGCTTAGTGGTGGATGATCACCAAGTGGAGATAACTATGTCTCATCTTGATACTTAATCTATTGTTTCAAATTTCCTATTTGTCTTTTTTACTTTATTTCCTCTTTATAACTATTTTTTATCTAACAAAAAAAAAATACACTGATTGTTAAATATTATTAGTGTTTTTTATAATATCCGAATTAAGAAATTATATTTCAATGTACTATGTAATATTGTATATTTCTTTCCAAATAACTAATCAATCATTAAGAAATATTTTCAAATAATAGAACTTATATTGATCTAATATATTGATTAATTGGGACATTTTAAATTAATTGGGGGATTTCAAATTAATCCATTTAAAATAGATATTTTAATAGTGTTCTCAATTCACCGACTCTTTAGATACTCACTCCGACCAACATGTATATACTATTTTTTTAATTTTTATTCCACAAAATGCATCGAAAATAATTGCTCAGTGATCTCAATTGTCTCTGGAATCTCATATATATCCAGAATTATAGTCATTTAGTGGAAATTAAACAACTATAATAAAACATAGTCATGGAAATACGAGAGGTTTACAATGATTAAAATTAGATGACTAAACTACTTAGAATGGAACACAATTGTATGTTAATTTGGAATACACTTGCATTGTCATTGTAGTGAAGTGGTCCACATTTTTTTGGTGAAGTTCCTTACACTATAAGTGGTAGCATTTTATTATTATATAGTATTACTTGTAATTTATTAAACCCTATTTTTGCTCATCCATTTATTATGAATAAAATCATATCTCCTCATGTATCTATGGTCGAAATACCTTCAATGATTATGAGTACTTATACACTATGGGTACTATTGGTAAAATAGAATTAGAACTATCCAACATGTGACATTATAGTTGGAACATATTTTCATTTACATGACTTTAGCATCCATAAAAGTAATATCAACATTGATATTTTTATGGACTATTTGATGAATATTTTTCCACATATGAATACTATCAAATGTGGCTTTTTTTCTATTGTTACTATTCAATATACAGTTATTAAAATGATTTAATTTAAAGTTGTTTGAGTTGATTAAAATAAGGAGTATATTTTATTTTTCACTATAGAAATTGTGATTGTTATTATCTTAGATGATGAATCATGGGAATAATGGTTTTCATATCCTATAGTAAACCAGCTTTTTTTATTTATAATGTTTTAATATTAACTCTGGAATGATATGCCAATTTAATATTTTTATCTATGTAATGTAATTTATTTAAATTACATATTTTTATATCATCATAGTAGAGCTATGGGAATTGAAAATTTAGCTCGAGGATGTTGATGATTGAAGATTTATGAGTCCTAATAATTCTCTGTGGGGTAACTATATTATTTTCATAATTAAACGTTTTTTAGGTTTTTCATTATTCATGGGAAAAACAATTTAATCTATAACCACTATGAATTGTAGTCCATTATCACAAATTCATGATTTAATTAAAAATATTAATGGGGTTGAATTTTTTTAATTGGTTGAAATCTGAAACAATAATCATCAACATTGAGTGAAAATAATATATAATATACTGATGTATTTTTATTCTAATATTTACATATATAAAGTTGGTTCATTTTATTAGGAATAATAAATATAATTCCAATTTCGTGACTCAAATATATAGAAACATTCATCATCTCTTTTACATCATTGTAGTTTTCTTTATTGTTGACATCATTTTGTACTAAAAATATTAGAAATAAAATGGAATATATATATTGAAAATATTATTTACATTATACTACCACCATTATATTTTTAGTCTTTGAAAACACTCATTTTCTATTTCTAAATTAATTTCCCAAATAAAGAGGTATCACAAGAAAAAAATTACTTAAGATCCTAAAAATGGTTAGCAGGTAATGTGATCCAATGTACATAGGATTTTCATTGAAAGATGATGTTTATTAGATCATTTTAGAATATATCATCCCGTCATTCTTTTTATCTATTGCTACCTTCACCTAATATGGAATTAATAAATATATATTTAATTATTATTTTGTCTAATTAATGTAATATAGATTTTCAAGAGTTGAATACAATACTAAACATAGACTATATCATGATTTTTTATAATAGAATGAGATATGTTAAAATTATAAGTGAATACACTCCAATACATCATGTTAACCACTTATTTTATGATGGTAATATAGTTTCTTATGGTTCTTAAATGCATTTACTACATTTAGAAATTATCCAATCCATGATATAGAATTTGATTGTATGGAAAATTCCTTGAAAATTTTGAGATACTGCCACATTAGAGAATGATTTATGGTGTTCACTAATCCTAGATAATCATGTACCTATTTTATCAATTTTATATAAACATAATCCATAATGTTTAGGAAAAAAATATAAATTAATGTGTTTAGAACAATTTGGCAGACATAGGAAGGAGAATATGGTTTTAAGTGATCTGATTTCGAATTATAAACTATATAAGGTGTATTATTCAAAGTATGAAATAATATTGAGGCCACTAATTATTTATATTAATTATGATTTCATGAGGTATTATAATGTATTTTATTTATTCTATATTTTTCTTGAATCATCCATTACTGATTTAGTCAATAAATCATAAATATATGATCATGATTGTGTCATAATTTATTAAAAGACAGGTGTATAAAAGATCATTAAAGGAAAATTTAAAGGTAATGTTACCAAAGGTAATGCTTTTTTACTTATTTTCATATAGGTTTATTTATATTGAAATATAAAGATGAGATCTTGGATGAAGTTGTAAAAAATCAAACCATGTAATAAGAGATGCTTCTATAAAGAATAAAATGGAAATGAAATGTCCTATAGAATAATTTTTTTGGAAGATTCCATAGAACCTACTGTCAGAGAACCCATACAAGTAGTAATAATGCATGTTTCATAGAATAATTATTGTTATACAAATACTCAATATTTTTTATGAGAATATATATGAATCAAGATATATTAATGAGGAGGCACACCTAAGATTGAAGAAATATCCACTAATATACTCTATCTTGAGTATTTGATATACAATTGTACCTTTTTACAATGCATAAAGTAATGTATAATTATATTATTAATTCAATGAATAAGTTTTCATAGTTGTATGATTATTAAAATTTTTTAGAGATAACCCCTAGAAATATCATGTCTATTTAAAGATAATTTTAGAATATTGATTTTTGGAGTATATAAATAATTGATATGTCATAAATGTAATTGAATTCCTCTAGTGATTCATATGAATTTTTAATTTGATATATTAATTTGGGTTATGAGTGGAAGACATTAAGGAGGCTATAATTTTTTAATATCTAAACTATGACTCTAATTATTGAAATTATTTTATAACCACGTGGCATTATCATAAGAATTTGGCACTGGGTGAAAATCAGCAAAGTCATTATCATATGACGTCATCCTCATTGAATTTTTAAATATTAGGAATTCATTTTATGTATTTAAGAATAATGTATGAAATTACTAGAATACAAGAATTTTGGATGAAGCATAAAATTGATAAAAGAAAGAGTGTGATAATTCTATATCTAAACATAATTCCTACTTTACTAAGCATACGTATCAGAAAATATGCCTTTATGAACATAAGACATTGAAGACATGAGTGTAATACAATAACACGTATGGATTTTTTAATATCATTTTTGGATGATGATAAGGATTCCATATTTCATATCTCATTAAATGAAGATTGTTTTAGATGATTCCATAATCATTCCTTCATGATACGAACATCACAGAAACCAAAAATTTGTTTTTATTCAGCATTTTATAGAAATGTATGTTGATAATAATTTACATAATGTGACGGTGCATGAGAAATGATTACATGGGTTTCTATAATTATCTAATTATAAGTAAATATAAATTAGTTAAAGGATAATCTGATCACTTTAATTCAAAACAACATGAATCTTATTGAATTTGTGATCAATGAATATTTTTCAATATTAAATATACATTTAAATATAATTAATCTAATGATATTGAAAATTATTTCATCAAGTTTTCATTATTAATTTAGAGGAATATCCATCGAACCTTGAAATATTATTTATTAAAATTTAAATCATTTTTCTTCAATGTTGTACAGATGTTAATGAAAAACCAACATGTACATCTGGGGGTTTTATCATGTTTGAATGATTAAGAGAGATATAGAGTTATTTTTTATTAATCTAATATATTATAGGATCATTTATTGTTATTTAATATTATCAAGATGAAGTGAAATTACTTCCACACCATAAGATCTATCTTATAGAGAGCTCTACATAGCGTTTATGATTTTTTGTGAGGAATTTTATGGAGATTATTTGTTGATCATTTGAGTAATGTTTCAATAGAAAAATTAGTTGAATTAAATAAGGTAATTTGGGGAATTTTATTTGAGTTGAGAACATAATATTAGGAAATATAATTTTGACCAATGCAGGTATTTTATAATATAAGTTTGTAGCTAAAATTGAAATAATTTTATGATATTTCATTTATGTCCATTAAAAACAAAGTAAGTCATTTAATATTTACAATCATTCATATTATAAATTGGGAATATTTATGTGGAAAAAAATAAATAAAAAAATATTTATAGGCTACTTGTGTATCACCATAAAATTTCAGTTTAAATTAAGAAAAATATCAATAGTTTTCATAACATGAAACTCCGATCATTACGAGAATTAAGATATATTATAAAAATATTATTATTTAAATTCGACTATTATAATATTGTTTTTGGATTGGGGTGTAATAATTTGAGTATCATTATTATGAAATATATATATAGGGGTCATACTAAATAAAAATCAATTCATGAATTCTTTGGAAATAATCACTAAATATTTAGTGATGTCATTTTATGTTTCAAAAATTCCTTTTGTTGAAAAATGATTTTATATTAATTTTTGCATTGAAATTAATTTTTTCTTCGAATTTTAGAAATGGCATTTTATAAAATCCAAAAAAATTGTAAATCACAATATCATAATTTTCGTGGGGTAAATTTTATATAGTTCTATATAATAATTGATTTTTCAATTAAATGTAAAAAATATTATTTTCTCAAATACTATCTTTTATTATTATTAATTCTTTCAATTTGAATGTCCCATTATAATTTTTATTTCATAATTATGTAACATAATATCCAGTATATTTATAATAATATAAATAATTTCATTTCAACAATCATTGTTCTTAACTTTCAAATATGGTATTTATTATGCTCAAAAATGAATTTATTTAAAAATGGGTTTTCGTTGAATTTTACACATTTATATTAAAATACTTTTCTACCACTTGTAGTGGATGAAAATTAAAAAACGTATACCATATTTAGAATCATATGTTTCATATTTTTATATATTCTATATTTTGTTTATTATGAATAGTAAACGTGACACATTTTTTTCTAGGTAACTATAAAATGGGTCAAACAATGTTTAAACTATGACATATGTTCTCAAAAATCTACTAACCACTTTTAGATATTTAATTTTAGATTTTAAAGATGGATATATCTATCCAAAATGCAAATATATGTTATTTTTTTCCATTTTACTTTAATACTTAAACATATATTATTTTATGTGAAGAGAATTTTTAAAATATTACTTTATATCCATTAAATGTATTATATTTTGTCACAGAGATAGAAATATATGTTGTTGTAAAATATTAAACGTTATATTAAAAAGATGTAATTTTTTATTGTAATTGTTTTAATATTTTTTTGATTATATATTTACGTTAATCATTTATATAATGATGAAAAAATTAATTTGTAAGCTGTAGAGAAATAATGTAGATGATTTTGAATGAATTAAAAATAATATATTTTAGATGAATAAAAGATTCCAATAAATTATGTAGATAAATATTAAATATTATTACTTTTGATAATTTTTTATATAATAATTCTTCTACTATTTTCATCTTTATAAATAAAAATTAAATGAATACTGTAAAAAAGGATATTAATGATATTTTCTATTAAATAATATTTTCTAAAAATATTTAAAAAATAAATAGAGAGAAAAATTATGTTGTTAAAGGGAATAAAATTCCTTATTTTTCCTTTAATTATCTAATAGTTTCCTTATATGTAAAATTATTAACTTTTATGATTGAATAATTTGTTACAACTCTTATTGTTAAAAGTGTTTAACGAGGAGGTTAAACCAAAAGATAAGTGATAAAATTAATTTAAAACTTTTTAAACCTCATTTGTTGTTATTATTTTGAACTTATACTTATCCAATTATAATATAAATCAATTTTGAGCCATTTTATATGAATGTGACTTAATGTTATTTTAATCAATTATAAAAATACAATTGTTCCACTCACATTAATTAAGAAATTACACTAGATACCCTCAATTCATCAAACATATTGATCCATTTAATATAAATCAAACAATAAAAAAATACCTCTAAAAATCTATATCCATGTTATATAGTTGGAGGTCTTCCCAAATAACCAACCCTAATATCCTTAAAAAGTGATAAAAAGTAGGTTTCTCTAAGACAATGTAATTGTATTCACTAAGCTCTTTATTTTTTACTTTTTATTTTTACAATTTCAATTATGTGAAAAAATTAATAATTGAATAAAAAATTATATATATTTTAAAAATGTGTTTTTATTTTGATTCAATAATATTTAAAAATCTCCTTATCATTCAAATGGGAAATATTACCATCTATTCTTTGTACAACAGACTATCGCCTAATCGACCAATACAATTTATTTTCCATCACCCCCTCAAAAGTATATTAATAATTGAAAAAATAATTAATATATATGATACTTATAAAATAATATTTATTATTAAAATTTAATATATCATATTCTTATATATCCTTTCATCCACCAAAAAATTATAATGTCGCTCATGCGAAAGTATAGCTTACTGTCTCCATGAAGCGATGCGATTCATTTTTCATATCCACCATTAAAAATAATTTTAAAAATGTATTTAATGAATAAATATAATAATTATGACCTTAATATAATTCTATATATAATGAAACTATATATATACACAATAAACGGACCATACTTGATAAAAAATTCATGATAAAAATAAGTAGTTTGCATCTTAAAAAATGATACAAGTGAAATATAGCGAATGGAAAGGTTATCAGATATTAGAAGTTCATAAAATTGTATTTAATATATATATAAAAATATAAGAAATTAATAATATGTTTTAAGAAATTATAGATGAGGAGTAAATATGTTAATCAAATTGGAACCGTGATGTAAATGATTTAACCTCAATTTCCCTTTTGTGAAGTATATTTTAATTTTATATAGAAAATTGCTTAAATATGGTTTATATTAGGCTATGATAAGTGTTATATAATTTAAAATTCAAAATTAATGGTATTTTTATGAAAATTAAAAATTATCTATCCATGGGTATTTGACTTTATTGTCACCATGTTGTTGGGGATTTCTTAACTCAATTTCTTTTTATCAGGTTATATCACCTCCTTATTGATTCTACAATTTAAATATTATGTTATAAATAAAATTTTAATGTTTTATTATTTATTTTTATTATATTTCTTGTATTTATAATGACTACACATATTCTAATCAATGTATTATTCATATTTATATTCTATGATCATTGTCATTATTTATTTCTCAATATACACTATATTGAGACATATTTGGTATTTTTTACATAATTAATTTCATGTGGTGTTTCTATTTCCCATTTTATGTATTTCAAATGAATATATATCAATTCATTATGGATTATGTTTTAATTTACGATTACACTTCCAAATTGTTTCAATTAAGATATTTTTAAAGAGGTATAATGTTTTTACCAACATTTTTTTCAAGGAATTCATATAATATTTATTAAAATAATTCTAGAATATATTATATTCAAAATTCATATATAAAATTATAATCTAGATATTTAATAAGACTCAATTTTTTGCCGACTTTTGTCCTCTTTGGCACTTGAATCATTAAATTAAATGATTAAAATAAAAGTAAATCTTATTTCTCATCTTGATCTATAATATTTTTCTTCCATGTCCATAGTTTTCCAAATTATTTTAAAAATGTATTTATTATTTACTATATTAATATATTAAGTCATTTTATGCTATAATTTACTTTTGAAAATGTTTCAGTGGAATATATATATATATATATATTATTTTTAAAAGGTCATTAATGAATTTTTCAAAAAAAGTCAAAATCCAGTTTTTCCTTTATCTTATTAAAGTTAGTTTACTTTATTCCACCATATATACTTTAAAATATTTACTTACTTCTATATGATTAAAATTTATTTAAAATAATTAATTAAAATATTGTTTTAATTAATATCATTAATATTCATTGATTCAGAAAAGACATTTATTTATAATTAATTCATTGTTATCTTTTAAATCTTAATAATTTATGGTCATTAAAATTATTCGGAAACATCCATATTATTATGATCCTACGTCTTTGGGAATTACATTTCCCTTAAATATGATTTTTTCAAGGTATCATGGATATTATTATTTCTGAAACCTTATACCATTTCTATATATGATTTTTTACAAAAAAAATTTCTTTATTGACTTGGGAAATTTTGATATTACAAATTCGTTACAGTGTAACTATATTATTTAATAAAGAATATTACTTAATAATTAAATATTTTATTTATTATATGAGGAATGTATTAGAAATTCAGTGATGGGTAGTCCCATTATTAATAGACCCTTGATGCATATATTGGTCTTATTAGACACACTATTTGGCTAGTATTATTAAATGGGTATTTGGTATGTACCTACTTAGAGTATAAACTATCCAAGAAGAAGGAATTGGTGGTAAAGATACCATGATCTCTGAGATCATGAAATTTTAGTATATAAATTTCCATTATTGGGAATTCAGTTTTTATTATCAGTGACATTATTACATTTGAATTATCTATGGATGAATTTTATGCTATTTTTATTTGTTAAATTGAATATTTTCTGTAATCTAATTTTCCAAATTGATTATGGATTATTTACTCAAGATAGACTCTATTATACAAAACCCTTAATATTTTTTTGATCCCACCCTTAGTTTATTTTTTTTCTCCCAGATATAAATATGTAATATTTGAAGAAGTTATAGAATAACATAAATTTACATTCACCATGTTTTAAATTTCATTCCAAATATAATATCAAATGGGTGTTTTTATATAGTTTTATAGGATAATTAAACTGATCGGCTCTTTAGTAGAGATCACTTGTATCGAATTCCAATGTTATAAAATTGAGAAAAACTTCGGGTTATAATTAATTTTGGGTTCTTATAGTTGGTATTAGGGAATGTTTAGTTGAAACTATGGGAACTATATTGAGGAAAAAATATTTATTAGGGGATATAACCATATGAAATACTTTGCAGAAAAGTCTAAAAATTTAAGTACATCATATTGTTTTTGTAAGTTTTAGATTATGTTTTTTTCTAGCAACATATCCCTAATTTCATTCAATAAGTGTCCATGGTTCTGGCCTAGACTCTTCTATGTTTAATGACATTGAAACGAGGTGGTAAAATATTTAATGACCATCATTTTGGTACATGGTGAGTGTTCCCTTATTATAAACCAGGTTTGAAACTAATAGGGGATATGCCTAGGAGAAAATAAATTTCCATTATGATGATGTCCATGAATTACATAGGATAAACCAATTGTTTCTTATATTGAGAAGAATGTGTCATGATTTAGAGATTATATAAAATACTATCATGATTATGTATTTTCTCACTACTATTTGTTTCTCATAATATGTTTTAGGATTTAAAATAATGGATAGAACTATATGGTGTAATATTAATACATAATGTCATGTATAATGGAATACATCCTCTAATGAGAAACCAACTGAAATTAGATCTTGAAGGAGAAACCTTAAAATTATAAGGAATCATCTATCGCATTATATGATTAGAAACTTGAACTTGAGTAAGTTTCTTAACACACTTAATAATTAAAAAATGGAGTTTCATGAAGGAGTTGTGGTATGTATATTATGTTTCTTACAGGTCCTATATCATAAAATAGTTCCTCATGGGAAATGTATCATAGGTACATTAATATGTTTTTTGTGTGCAAAATAAGGGATTAATGGAAGTAAATGCTGAGTAGAAATGAATAGTTTGATGGGGGGATATTATGTTCATACTAGGGTAACATAAAGAGTTAAATTAATTATCTTTGGGGAACATGGGAAAATTCTGAATAATTCCCTAATATAGGTGTTACATATGAACCTGAGAAAGGAATTTATCATTTAAAATTATTGAAGTAAAAGTATTGATGCATTTCTTAATTTGGATTAAGAAATTATTTCGTATAAGTATTATTCAAATAATATTCAAGATAATTAAATCAAGAAAAATATAAAGTTTTTTTTGTAGTAGTTTTTTTCAGGATTTGAAAACATATTTCTAATGGTATAATAACCAAGAAATGAAACATATTGGTAATGTTATATTTTTTGAATATCACCTGATTGAGGGAATGTTAAATATTAATATTTGTCTAAAGTTATGTAAATAATGTGTACATGCATTAAATAGATTAATTATATTGATTATGTAAATGGGATAATAGTTTTTACCATGAAATTGGTTAGTGATTATATGGAAAAGTAATTTAATTTAGATTTTATGAAGTTAATATCATTTTTTGCGAGAAAAGTATTTAATAGTATATCGTATTATTTGAGGAGTAAGTGTTGTGTTTAATTTTTAGACATATTTGTTTTCATTGAGGTTTTCTATGGATTTAGGATATTGTTATTTTTTAAGATATTATATGATAATGGTAGTCACAAGTTGATATGTGACATTATAAGTAACATTATGTTTTCTGTGGATAAAATTTTCAATAAATATTTCATTTTTTTGGGATGTAAATTTTTTCACATAGCTTTTATAGGATTAAAATGTATAAATATAAATGGAATGTTTTATGTCAATTATTGAGGGTTATTATTGAATTTATAAAGATTAATGTATTATACTTATACAGATTGGATAAGTTTTTCTAAACATTTTTGTTTTTTCAATATATAACTAAAGATAGAATGAATTATTATTAATTTATGACTCTATTAATCCATTAAAATTAAATTTTAGTGCTTCATATGACAACCCTAAATTTAAAATCATTAAAAATTAAAAATGTTTCTAGCTATGTAAACAAGGTGCACTATTTGTTTCAAGAGTATACCTGATTTAAAGTCTACTCTTTAATATAAAAGTCCTAGTGTGGTGATCAAGATGGGTGACCACATGGGATATTTTTTAGGGTGTTTGGGTGATTGTGGATAAATAACACTAAAATAACATGTGTTAACATGTTGGTATAGTTATAAGTTTGATACCCAATCTTGGATGTGGGAGTTCTTTAGGTATGGGACCACATGTCTACAAGGGAAACATATGGTTCCAAGAGAGCAGGGACCTGAACACCATGTTAAGGATTTGTGTATGTACTGAATGTGAGGCCTAGGTGTTACATTATAATTTTATGGGAAACCAAGCTAGATATGTGGTGGAAGTACTTGGAATGCGATATAGGGTCTATAGTGAGGATTCTATTCTCTAATGGGGGAGGGGGAGTGTGACACCCAAGAATGTGGAAAGGGTTAAATAGGATAAATGTTTCTACACATATGTACATTTAATACATTTATTTTTTTGGATCCTTGTAGATTAGAACTCATCATCTATGTTTGATTTTCTTATAGTAGTGGTCAGGATGGGTGACCTGATGCAAAGTTTCTCATGGTGAATTTGAGTGAGGGAAATTCAAATTATAAAACATGTGTTTTACTATGGGTACTATCAATAGTTGGATGATATGTTTGGTCATATGGGTGGGACCCATAATGAGGAACATGTGTCTATGGGAAAACTAGTGGGTCTTAGTGGTCTAGTACTTGAAAACTATGTTAAGGCAATGTGCATGTGAAGTCAAAATGGCCCAATTCTTACACAATGGGCATCAAAAATTCACTATGAATATTTTTTTAATGGAGTGAGGGATAAAGTTGAAATTCATTAAATAATAATTGAAGGATGATATTGTACTTATGAAAAGGATATAAATCAAGTAATTAAATTTTATCACATTCTCAATTAATATAGAAAATGAATCCCTCATCATAAAAAAACGATATTGAAATAAAAATATTTTTAATTTACATATATTTTTTGTTGAATTTATAGGAATTTTTCCCCTACCATATTTATGGTTTCATGGCCATGAAATTTCTCATTAACATGTTATATGTCAAACTCTATTATTCGATGGACGTTAGTTTTCTCCTTTTCAAATAAATTTCATCTTATCTTTAATTCAATCTCTATTTCAGAAACTAAATAGTTGTTATTTTATGAAACCATTACCATTATCATTTCTAATTTTTATAAGAAGTTTGTTTATTACTCTATAGTATGTGGTATTATCAATGAAGGTATTTTAAAATTGTCAACATTTTATGATAGAGATAAAATTTTGAGGGTGTAGATTTTTAAATGGGAGGAGAATGTAACACACCAATATTTTAGTTTAAAATAATAAAAATCAAGATATATAGTTTTAAACCCAAAAAATGAGAATCATGGGAATTGAGATATAATATAAAAAAATATTCTTAAAATGTGACTTAATGTCTCTATTCAGTTATTTGGTAAGAATATCTTTAATAAATTTATGAAATACATATATAATAAATGTACTCAAAAATTATATTTAATAATTCATAGTAAATAATCACTAAATTTTTATTAAAGTCTTATTATTCTTTAAAAATTAATTTTCATTAGAATTGTGTTTATATAATTTTAACTATGGAAATTATAATTAATTTATACTAGCTTCAAAAATTTTATTTGTTGAAATTTATATAATCTGTGAAATCATCATATCAAAAATAATTTAGCATGAATTTTTGGGATTATGATAAATGATTTATTTTCTTTCTAATATTAAAAATATATATATTATTGAAATGCTCACATGTATTTTGATTAAATCATGTAATTTTATTGTACAATTACATTATGGTTCTTTTTATATGGATAAATATTTCCATTTTGATATCAAACAATGAGATTAATTCTATTTTAATCAGTAACATTGATGAATTGGTTATAAGATATTTTTTATTAATAAAAATAGAATTTAAAAAAATCATGGTGTTTTATGAATTTATATGAAAATATATTTTAGAAAATTTTATAGATTAAATCATGAAAAATGGATATCATATGTTTAATAATGATGTTAGTATTGGATAAACTGTTCCTTTTTATTAATAGTCATCATAAATAGTAACTGTGGTAAATATTCGTCACCGTGATGAAGAAAAAATGGGTAAAACATGGTTAATTCTATGAGATATGGTCACCATATCAAACCAAAACAATATCATATTTCCTTTAATGGTATAAATTCTAAGATATATTCCCCAAAATGTAATATATTTCATTTTTTCTACTTATTTTGATAATAAATTTTATACTATTTAAACTAAGGAGAAATACAAAATGTCACTCTCTTGTGCTTATATTTATATTACATGTCCAAATTGAAATATAAAATTTGTTATAAATGGATATTATATTTTTTAGGATCATAATAAAATTATTTTTATGATGGTAATTTACTTATAATTTTTACTAATTATATAATTACCTCACACAGTATAAAGAATTGCAACAATTCACATGCAAGAATGATAGAAATCATGAAATTGATTTTTCACGATATGAAATGTATTAGAATTTTGATGATTTATTGAGTTGAGATAAATTATTTAGATTAATATTAAATATTATAAATGTGTTAAATGTTTTTTTTAATTCAATACCATTATTTAGGTATTGTAGGTGAAATTAAATGAATGGTGTAAAAATAAAATTTAATATATTTTTCATTAAAAAATATTTTATTAAATGATTTGAATGTGAAGAAATTTTGAAAGAAGAAAATTAGTATAATAAATTGTCCAAAACTACATCATTTTGGAATTTATGATTCAACAGTTAACATATATGTGAAATTACTACCCTTTAATGCTAGAAAATTGGTTACATTAATTAAGACTAAAATTGGTTAATGAAGAGGTTAACCAAACAATAAGGTATAATATGTTCTAATAACTTGATTAAAAGTTATATTTTTTTTTTGTAATTATAAATTACACTTATCAGCAGCAAATATGTTAAATTTTTTATGCAATTTTCCAGGAATGAGTCATAATAATATTTCAATTTTATGAAAAAATTATTATTGTCTAACTAACCACAATTTCAAATGGTAATTTACTACCTTTATATATTCACACAATTAATACATATATCTCAAAAAAACCTTAAAAAATATCTAAAAAAATAATTATACACTTTTTATATATTATAATATTTCCCACATACTATCCCTAGGGTACATACAATGTGATCCAATTTAGGTTTATCTTAGAGAAGTCAATCATATTAACTGAGTTGTTTCTTTTTTACATATTTTGTTACCACTTTCAATAACATAATAATAACTAGAATATAAAATAATTTTTTATTATATAATAATATGTTCGTGTGTTCATTGAATAATATTTATCAATATCATTCTCTATCAAATATGGATCAAAACCATCACTTGAATGTATGACTGACTACTTCCTTTAGAATTTATGTAATTATTTTCCAGCATAGTCTAACATGAATAGTCAAAAGGGTGGAAATAATTAATATAAATGTTTTTTATAACATATTGTTGAATATATAAATTTTATATTTCATCTAATTAATCTTTATCAAATTAAAATGTTTGAACATATCACTTGCGTACATATGTCTTTCCTTCTGCATAGAGCGATATAAATCATTTTCCATGTCCACATTTCAAGAATTATTATAAAAATGTATTTAGTGAATATATATAATATTTTTAAGATCAATATATTGATAAATATTAGGAGTCTATAACAAATTATAATGAACTATAATATCCATCATAAAACATACTAGAGAAAACAAGGCACATGACACCAAAAAACAATAGTAATAATAAAATATTATAGAAGAATGGTTGATAAGATTTTATAATGAGATCATAAATGATATTATATATATTAATATGGTTCTAATATTTATTAATATCAAATTTAAATCCATTATACATTTTTTTTGAATAATTCCATATTAAATGAAAGTGTTAGGTAAGAGATTTTATCTCAACTTAGAAACATTAAAGAATATTCCAATTTTCTACAGCTAATTTATCTAATATGGTGAATATACTACCAAAATCCATGTTATATAATAAAAATTCACAAATTTTATTGTTTTATTTTACAATTAAAATTTTATCATCCAATGGGAATTGTGTTGAATGTTACTAAATAGTAAAGGGGTTTCATAAATAAATTTTCATTAATTGGGTTATCTCACCTATTCATTGATATAAATATGTAATGATAACATAAGAAATGAAAATGGACTTTTTTGTGATATATTCCAACATATCTTGTTTGGATTTACCTATATCACACATTTAATCTTTATTGAATAATTCTCATTTCAACAATATGTTCTTCTCAAGGTATTTTGTCCTAATTTCTACACCATTGGGAGATATTTGGTATTTTTCACATATTTAATATAATGTGAAGTATATATTTCACAAATTATAAATTTAAAATGAATATATATTTATTAATTATTAATGAAGTGTTAATCAATGATTATTCTTTTAACGTGTTATAATTTAAAATTTACCAATGATTTAAGAATATATTTTTGCAATCTCATTTTTCATCGATATATTTTATTTTATAATAACATAATTCTATACTCAATCTTTTATAAACATAAAATATTTTCTCATAATTTTTATTTTTTAAAAGATGGCCATGTTTTCTAAAAATGTTTCCTCACTTTTTTCAATTGAATTATGTGATGAATTGATTAAAAGAGAATCTATTTTAATTACCCATTATATTTTAGAAATTTTTTTTACCTATCCATATTTTCCATAAATATTTTATAGAGCACATTTTTATTTACTCAGATAAATAATTAATTTTATTTTTAGTTATCCTTGTTATATATACATTTATTTAAATAAATATATTTACTATATTTTAAAAGATTCATACTTGAATGTCTTTATATAAATGAAAAATTAATCTTTCTTATCAATGTATATAGTATTAATGGACATTCAGCCACCATAAATTTTATATGATTTTTAGTTTAATTTATATGTTTTAAACAATTATAACAATAAAATTATTTAATGAAGGATTATATTATTTTTTTAACATCCATTTTAATATATTATCTAAATTATATATATTTTTGATGAACTAATGATGATATTATATCTCTTATTAATTTTGAGTCCATTTAATTTCTCTTGAATTATTCAATTTATTGTGATGAAATTTCCATTCAAATTGAATTTCTCTTAAATATCCATATTATCAGTGTCATGGAAAATATTATTGCATAAATTGTATACTATATCTATATACGGTTTTTAACAATGAATTCTATTTTATTGAAAATGTAAATCTTAATATTTCATTTTATTTACTTAGTATAGATATTTATTTATAAGGAGTTTTGTTTATAAATTAAATTTATAGTTAAATATATTAGTAATTGATTTCACATTCATGGATTGGTGGGTCCTAGTAATTGATATCTCTTTGATGCATCAACCAGTTTCATAAAACAAACAAGTTATCAATCCTTATTAAATGGGGGTTTGGTATATACATAGCAATAGTTTAAACTTCATTAGTGTAAGGCACTAGGGGTAAAGATATCCTGATGTCTGAGGTCCTGAAATTGAACATTATGAATATCCATCATTAATAATTCAATTATAATTATCTATTATATGATTCATTAATATTATATATGGATTTATATCATGCTCTTGTTATTGATTAAATGGAAGGTGTTTTGCTGTTATCAACGATTACATATTTATTATACATCATTAAATAAAGATAACATCCAATGAAGATAAATCATACAGAGTGTTTGAACTCACACCTTTTGCCCATTTCAAAGGATAAGATTGAGGATTATTTTTTTAGTTCAAGGATGTAGAATATTTACTAAAACAATGTTTTATATTTTATTTTTAATGTCATATGGGAATCATGTTTGATAATTATTTTTCAAGACTACTAAATTGATCAGTATTTTATGATGATATCCCTTGTATATTATTCTAATTAAATAATTTATACATAGAATCCTTGTTATTTGTGTTTATTGTTGTCATAGATGGTACTTGTAAGACTTGGGCTTTTTATTCTGAGAGATGATTTTTTGTGACATATGAATATATCTCGGAGAAGAATAAGAGGAAGAAAAAGTGGAATCCACAAAATGTTATAGTTAATAAGAATAATTAGATAGTGAAATCAAGTCTGGATCAGTTTTAGAGGGCTAATGTTTTGATAATAAGTTTGTTAGAGAATAATACAAGTGTAATGATTGACAAGATATGTGAATATGAGCTTTATTATATGATTTAATTATATAGTATTCCAAAAAATCATCTCTTATTTGAACGAGATGTTACTAATTTGATAGAGATCTTATTTATTAACATATAATCATTCTATATAGAATCCATGATCAACATCATAATAAAAACATCAATGTACGAAAATTATATATATTATAGAGATCCATAAGAATTTTATTGCTCAGATAATATAGGCAGGGAAACATAATACTTGGTAACTATGTTGTGAAGAAAATAAATAAATTTAGTGTGATCTAGTAAGAGAAGTTATGTGAGCATATATAAAATTTTTTCACAACGAGACTCTATATAGGTTTTCAAAATAATAATCCAATATATTCAGATATTGATCATTATAGTTCAGAATATATGGATGGGGTTTATAACCAGTTATGGTAAGAATTATGTCCTATTAATTACCCTTATAAATAATTTTGTGAATTCAAATCATAATAAGGGTGAGGTTGTTAGTAACAAAATTTTATTGGATCAATAATAAACAACTATAGATGGTAAAATTAAATGTTAGTATATTTTATAGGGAACCACCAATTCGTCCCTCCACACTCAGTATTCCACTAGTCATTTGGGTTTGAAATAAGGGTTGAAATCATTACATTATATCCATAAAATATTTTTTTTGAATAGGTTGTTGGATAAATTAATGTTATAATATCACTATTATAGGCTAGTTGTTCACCATGTGTATCCATGATTTATCATGACACTCATAGAAAATTATGGTTTTTGAGTATGAAATCGGAGAAGATATGTTTGATTCTAAGTATATTTCTATTATATGATTTTAATACAAGATACTGAATTAAAAACATAACATCCACTATTAATAATGAGTGATGAAGGTATAATTTATTTATTTTTTAACATTTTTACATGAATCTATGAGAGGTTAATATATAGCTGTTATGATTATAGTTCATTTAAACAATAAATTTGAATTATTTATTATTATGGAATTCATATTCATGTATGAGATTGGTAAATTATATATATAATATATCTTGGAACTGTATGGGGGGTGTTAGTGTGTGTCATTTTATATCATGGACAAAGCATTACCTATATATTTTTAGAAGGTATAGAAAGAGATCTTCGTATTATGGTAAAAATAAAAATGTTTTTCTCCCTCAAATTTATTGCAAAAAAGAGTGTGATATTTCCAATCTATAAGATATGTTTACACTTTTACCATTTATTTTTATAGATTCTAGAAATTTCACCATTAATTAGTAGTTTTTTTACTAAAATAATGGACATATTTCTTCGATTCAATTGAATGATTTTGACGATTACTACGGTTGGCAATGTCATTCTTACAAATATTGGTTGGAATTGGTAAAACAGAATTTATTGTATATATAAATGTGTACAAAATTAACATATTGTTAAAATAAATTCTTAATTGACTCATCACTTTATAAATACAATAAATTTCAAATAAAAATCATAGGCTATGAATCTGTGTGTTCTAGTTCACTTGTTATGTATTACATACAAATTTTCAATAATTAGATCATGGTTATATTGAAATAAAATAATAATATTTGTCTAATCATACTATTTTAAATACTATATAATATTGATGAATGTGATAAAAAATTAATTATTTTTTATTTATTCATTGTTATATAAAATGATATTAATATAACTAAATACTATAGATATATACCTAATCCTTATCATATTACAATAAATGATTATATAGGGATAAAAAATAATGGAACTTATATAGTTCAACTAGTCTGATCATTTACCAATGTGATAATTTTATACATTGAAAGGTAATTTCACTTGTAAAGATATAATCTCTACAAGTAGGACATTAACTAGAAAAATGGGAGCTAGTGTAGTGGTTAATCCTTAATGGTTTGAATTTATCAATTAAAAATATCAATAATGCATATCAATGATCGGATGTCAAAAGAAAGGGAGTTTTTAATGACCCTCCCAATTGGTTTTTTTATTAAATATTAATTTTGGGAAATTAATTTACAAATTATTAATTTTTAATTTCTTAAGGGGGATAAAATTGAAAAATAAGGGGATCTATAAAGATAATAATGGGGGGTTTTAGGGTAGAATGGGATCTGGATACCATCATTTCTGATGTCATATATATGGAGTCCATTAGAAATCATTTGAATACCCATATGATCTCCAATAAAAACTAAGATAGTTTTTAAAATACATTATAAAAATTTAACATTTAAGATCAATGCATTAATCTTATAAATGTGAGCCTAAGGATTTATTTCTAGAAATACATAGTATACTCAATTATATACTCTATATTTCCACACCCCCTCTTTATTGGTTATTATATCCTCAATAGTTAACTACATATTCACTAATCAATTATGAGTTAAATCAACTTGGAAAGGCATGACCTATATTTTGTATCTTAATTTTATCTAACTCCACAATATTAATATGAAATCCTAAAACCCTATATTCATAATTTTTAAACATAATTATGGAAGTATAATTTATTTTTCCTCATTCCGTGAGATTAGGTGTACCATGGAATTATATATGGTGTCCCTCCCCTATCACATATTTTTTAGTGTACTGGAAGAAAAAAATATATATAATGGGACTTAACCTAGAGTGATTTCTTCTTCTAAGTAATCATTTTTTAAAAATCTGTTTTTCCTATACTTGATTTATTTAATTTTTTTACTATACCTGATAAATATAATTCTATATTTTTTCAAATATTAATATAACTCATATTATTTATTAGTATTTTTAATTTATAAATGTAACATTAATGTATTAAAAAGGTTATTCTATTGCTCAAATTACTTAAATGTGCATATGTAGGTACATCAGTACATTTATAGTGGGGATATTCAAATATATTTATACTATATATACATATATTTTTATAGAACATGATTTTATTTTACTTCCCATATATTTATGAGCCTATAAAACTTGATTAACATTCACAAAACGTATATGGTTGTGCCACTAGCATGTGATTTGTGTTCCACTCCATCCACCAAAATAAAATTTTCGCATTACTAAAAGTATACATGGATGGTTTATATTATTTATTTGTTATCACATGTAAAATAAAATCAAAGAATATCATTTTATTTTATTTCATCACTTGTATGATAGTCTGAATATTTTTATATATTTATTTTTTTACGTTTGTTATCTTATTTATTCATACAAAATTACTTCTCATAGATAAGTTTGGGTCAAGGACTGACCAATGATTGTGTACATTGTAATTATGGCTTGTGTATGTCACGTGGGATGCATGAAGATATTATATTAAACAATATATGTATGAAAACACACCAATAACTTTTTGGTTCCATATTCACAGATATAGTAATGCATTTTTAATTTTTTTGATATCATGAAATATTTATCAATTTGATTTACACAGTGTAATTCTTGTTAATTTTTATGATACTATACTTGCAGGCTCTATTAAAAATTTCTCTTTTATGGGTTTTTTCATGTCAGTTTATTTATATTTTAATACCAACTCTATGAATGTTTTTCATCCAATGACATATATTTTTCATAGATATATGATTTATAGTTTTTAAGTACATTATTATTTTAAATTACATACATAGAGTGAGGGTAAATCACATCCTAGGTCAGTTAATTATTCCATAGTGTTTGTTCTAGAATAAGGAGAACAATGACCAAAATTTAGGTCTTTTGGTGATTCTAGAAAAATCATGGGATCCAAATTTGGTGATAAAAAATAAGTAATATAAAATATAAAATGTGAAAAATTTACCTTTTATAATATTTATATATATAATGGTATGATATTTTTAATTTTATAATTTTTTATTATCCATTTTTATATTATATAATGACATCTTATTATGTAGAAACAAGTCATAATACAAGAACAATATCATAATGGATTATATTAAAATGGATTATTAATTGAAAAGGGATATGATATAAGAAATTATATATAATTAATCACATTATAATTATATAATATCCTTATAAATAACATCATCTAATTGGTTATAATATGTTACCTTGTAATATTATATTATTATTTCATATAGTAAAAAATATAAATGAAAATTGTTTTCTTAATTCTGATATGAAATAATTTTTTTTTAAATAATATTTTAAAAATATAAAATTTATATATCTAAATGATAAAAAATAAAAAATCACACATTTATAATGGCATAAAATTATATAAAAACAATTTTATAATATATGATCACTACTTAATGTAGAAATATTTCATAAATTTTTTGATATGTAAGATTCTAGTAGTATAAAATCTATTTTTAATTTATAATTTTATAAACAATTTCCCACATTAAAATATTTATATTATGTTTATTATATAAATAATATATATTTATTTTCATAATCAGAAATGGTTAGTATCTTCATTCAAATTCCATTGCATATATTTAACATATTTTCTATTATGATTCACATGAGGTTTAATTTAAATTCAATTATTATTTATAGGTGGGATTTATTAAATCAAAATTTTATATATGCTATATAATCTTACTAATTTTTATTTAAATAAATTATAAAATATTTCAATTACTCAAGAGAACTGGTCTATAAATTATGGGGATTTTTATGACTTTAATTATGTCCTATTTCATTGGTTTGAATTTTTTTATGAAAAATGATTTATTGTTCAAACAAATAAAAACAATATATGAAGCATTTGATTTAAAATGAACATAAATCAACTCATATCATGTTACTTGGTGTGCATTTTTAAAAATATTATTTATGACTAATTTATTTCATTAACACAAATATATTAATTATATTTATTTGAAAAAAAATTCATTGAAATAAAATTGAAATTTATTTTAATTGAATAGTTTGAAATATGTTAAAAATTATTAATATACATATTTTAATATTCCATTTTGATTTTTATTGAAAGTAATTTATGAATTATAATCCATGATAAATGACTAAAGTTATTTATTATTTAAATATAAAATAAAGAACATATACAGTTTTAAACGTCATGAAAAATTGAAATCCTTTATCTGGTTGGGGTTCAATCCAATTTTTACATTAAATGATATCTAAATGGGTTTATTTTTTAAAATAGAATCTGTTTGAAATGGTACCTCAAGAATGAGTTTAATTTAATGTGTTTAAATTATACATATTTATAAATCAATTTAATATGTAAGTGTTTTTGAGATATCAAGTTGTGATATTTTGTTGTCTTTTTATAATTATTATTACTTTGGTATTTATAATTACTTTTATTAATTTTTTTTAAATCATCGATAATATAAAAATAAAATTAACTTAAACTATATTAATTGTAAACAACAAAAACATAATCTAATATATTTTTTGGGATAAAGTATTTTTTATTATTCTTAGAAACACAATCTTTTTTTGATAGTGATTTTATTATTCTGAATTATGTCTATATGTAATTATAATATTACATTATATTCCTATGAAAGCTAATGTGGCTCATAATGGTTGATTTCATGAGCTTAAAAATTATTAAATTCTATTCATAAATTCCATAGACATTTAATAACTATGGATTCAAGGCCACATATCACATCAGGGTGGTGATCATGTTGGATAATTATTTTCAGTGCATTTTACGAGATAATATATTTAATTTAATCTCTTTTTTTTGTTCATTTTTTTCAATATGTTTTTTAGATATGTGAGTTTTTGATATTCAATATCATTATTGGGAGTGTAGTAGGTACATGATAAATATATGCACTATTAAATATTTCATGGATTTAGTTAAATATGATAAACTTGGCTTAGGATTAAATGAGTTTATTAGTGAAAATGTATTTATGTTATTAATTTCATTTCTCCCCGAAATAGAGATGTTTTAGTAATTATAAACATTATATTTGATGAAAAGGGTCCTCAAAAATTGAAATGGAATAATTTTATTAAAAATAAATTACAATATATAAATTATATTGAATTAGATAAATGATGAATGGTTTGAATGGTTATTTTTAATATATTTTCTTTTATAATATGAGTTACACATAAATGATGTGTTTAAAAAACATCATATCTTCTAGGTTAGTTTAGGAGTCGTTTGTGTTAATTCACATGGTTAGTGGTATGGAATGATCATCTATGTATTACATGTATATTGTTGGATATATATTAAATAGGAATATGTGATTTTGATTAAATAGGGGTGGTTATTTTTTTTCAATTATTGGAGCCGAATTTGTAAATTAGTGATGGATAAAAGGCAGATGGGAGGGTAAAATTACAAAAAATATTTATAAATTCATTTATAATGATTTTAAATAGAGAAAAATAAAATATTTGTTTTTGTTAGAATCCTGCAAGACAATTGTGTAAATTATGATAAATGTGAATCTTGTTGATTTTTTAGAAGATGTATAGTTTGTAGCTATTATAACATGGTCTGGAATAGCTGTTTTAAAGATACACCGGTTTTGAAGAATTAAGGTGTACATTTACATATTTTGGTGATTTTTTTAAAAATTCACACAAATAATTTAGTGTTTACAAATTTGGTAGTTTATATTCATGTTTTTATATATAGTTTGTAATCCCTTGTAAATAATGATGTATGTTGGGAAATTTTCTCTAGGGGATTTCCACGGATTCATTGAGCTATGACGTGTTTTAAAAACACCATTATTTCCTAAAAGGGATCAAATTATAACCACAGTGGAAACTGAAACCCCTTGTTATGTAATGTTTTTTTGGATAGATTAATTTTAATTATTGATTTATGTTATGGCCATAAATCCAACATATAATGATCATAAATATTGATTCAAGTGATTATTTTTTCTCGATGAGATTTCAAATTGAATTTAAAAAATTTGATAAATCACTATTTTTTGAATAAAAACCATATAAAGTATTGAGAGAGACAAAATGAATGTAGAATGTCTAGAAATAGGATTAGACATAGATTTGATATATTTTATTTATGCACTAAAAATTTAATTCAAGAAAACATATCCATATTTTTATTTTTAATAATAGAATAATTTTATATTGGATTTAATCACTTACTAAAAAATAACATAAGAAATTAAATTAATATTACCTTTTAAAATAATTTTTAATAAAAAAATTAACTTTTCCATCATTATGAAATCGATTTATTTGAATCTAAATAATCTAGTATCCCAAGGAAACTACATATTTTTCTATCTCTGTAACTAAAATTCAATGTTATTATATATATATATATATATTTTTTCTTAATATTTTCCATTTAATATATATTTTTCTAGATTTATTAATAGGATAATGTTCATAATACATGTTCTTGATTCCATTTATGTAATGATTTGATTTCGAAATGATTTATTTGTAGTGTTTGGTAGTTTATAGAGTCAATGTATAATGGTTTTGTGTCTCTTTTTTATTGGAGATGGAAATTAATATTATAGTTAGGATATTTAATGGATAATTAAAGCTAAATTTTGAAGAAGATAAGATAAATGATCCTCTCCCAGGTAATGATGGTGAGTTGAGTTATTTTCCTAGGGAAATCCATTTAGGAATTCCAAGGATATTTCATTTTATTATAGGAATAAATGAAACACCCTAGAATTTTGGAGTTTATATAATTTTTATTATTTCATAACATATGAAAACAAAACATTTTTTTGGATTTTAGATGTATAGTCATTAATTATCATGGTCTAAAAAATTAGTATGTAACATAAATATTTTATTTTAATATAATAAATCAATCGTTCTTTAATTTTTCAAGAGCATAAAAACTTCTATTGAAATTATTAAATATAAATAAAGATTTATTTAGTGATCATTTATAATTTTTTACAATTAAATATGAATTTTAGATATTATAATAATTATATTTATTTTCATTATTTTAATATTAGTGTTTTTGTTATTTATATTATTTATAAAAATTATAAATAAAATGGGATAAATTTCCCCTTAATGTCAAATAAATTTTGAATTTGTATAAGATATGGGGAAAGGTGTGATATCCTTTATCAAATATTTTTCAACCACCTCCCTATGTGTTCTCAATGAATGATTTTCATGGTTCGGGATATAGTATAATTTCATCAATAACATCCTCTACATCCCCCTTATCCTAATTTATGTTTTATTTAATATTTAGATGATCTCAGAATAATGGGATTATAGAAATAGGGGTTTTACAAAGTATAGATTAACCCACAATAGTGAAGCATATCGTTGATAAGAGATATCATGGGTTGTTGATGCGTAGTAAATTCACCAGGTTATAGATATTTTTTAGCATAATTTATATAATCAATGAGGTTTATTTTATTCAATACCAATCTTTACCTCTTAAGTGATCTACACTAACTATAAAATAAAGGGTTGTTAATATTCTAGGTTACAATACAACCAAAATAACCATGTCACAACCCCCATCCAAATGTACTATTCTTTGGTTCAAAAAGATTAGAGGGAGATGATGACCTCTAATTCCCACCTATTCTTGGCCCTGGGTTAGCTACTAGTGCCAAGGGTTTTAAATTATCATGATATGGATGGAATTTACCTCTATAAGAAAACAATATAAGGTGATTGGATGAATCAATAACAAGAAAATCCCTGAAATTATATAGATAAACCCAAAATAATCCCACATTTTATGTGTATATAAAATAGATACATATAAAACTCTCCAAAAACATGTACTATAAAAATATCTAATGTAGAAACACAATAGTTGTCCGTGGGATTGAGCTAGTAATATCTATGTCAGTCCACATATTTCTCTTAGAAACCTCAAAACAAGTTTATATTAGTAGGGTGATCATACAGGTATACTCGGTTAGGTAATCAAAGTCTCTCATACACATGTGCTATAATTATACCACTACACCTGTGACCAAAAAACAGATATAAAGAGAACCTAATCATATCAACTATCCAAACCCATCCACCCCAAGGATCACTACTAATATTATGAATACATGTATAATAAAATAATATGTATAATATAAATAATAGGTACCCTACACCACATTCCCACTGATTAGCTTCCCTCATACCCAACAATGCATGCCCTAGTGCTCCCACCTCTTCCAATTAACAATAAATCACATCACATCCAATCCGTAGAGACATGGGTCATCAAAAACATATAATAATATAACCAAGTGTGTAGGGTATCATGAACAAGAATGAAATCACCATTGTGATCTCATCCAAACATAATCATCTCCCAAAAAATATATCTCTTTACATCCCATTAATTAACATTTAAAATCCCAGCATTAAACCACAAATCCTATTTCAATTTATTCTTATCATTTCCAATTATTTTTACTATTTTTATTCTATTAGACAACCCATTTTAAATCCAATACTAATCAACCATCTTTCACAACACACTACAACAAGCATACAGAAATATCCCAACATCACCATCATCCTCAACCTCCATCCAATGATCCCACCCAAAACTAAAATTTCATAGTCATGATCACATTCCTCTACAAGAACTAATTTTTTATCCTTTAACCACATTTTATATCCCATCGCAACAACCACATATCCTCACATTATCCCATCATACCGGAATCAAAAAATCCACTACATTTGAAACAAACCAGAACAATATAACAATAACACTGATCCAATTTCATCAATTTATGAAAACAAAAACAATTTTGTTTTCAATTTTTTTGGATTTATCACATTCCACATTAAATATAATTATATTCTCATACAATATAATTTTCTAGTGGTAACCGTTTCTTTAGAAAGCATAATTTTTAACAAAGATCATTTAGGTTGATAAATAATACAAGAAAAGAATGAGTTCCATAACACATCAACTATTTCATATAAAAAAGATCCCAGCACTATGATTTTCAGTGAGGAATTATCCTATATGGTTCATAACATTAATAACTATAATGATGATAATAACATGAGATTTCATTTCCATTCCCTATTCAATTGTAATTAATTGGAGTAATTTATCTTAGTTATTTTGAGCACAACCGTCTTACCAAGACATAACAAGAATAATTTTTTTGGTTAATATAAAATGTGAGAAAAAAGGAATCCCCTACATTGAATAATGATGATTTATAAAATTTGATTCACCAAAAATAAGGGCCACATGCACAAGAGGAAACTACATAGAAGAAACTCAAACTAACTTTAGAAAGAGTGTTCCATGACACTAATGAAAAATGATCAATAATGTTCAATATCAAGATAAGTCAATCAATTAAGAAAAAAAAGGAATGAGCTTTGTTTATGAATGAATAGGCCTTAACCAATCAAGATTATATTTGGTTTTTATTGTCTATAAAATGAGAATCTCAAAAAATCCACTAGTTATACCCATTTAAAAGGATCTGGAATGTGAGGAAATAGAAGATAAAATTACCCCCCTTTTAAATGGATTTTAATTCAATTTATGATTTCATTAAATACTATATTCTTTAACAAACGCTTTTAATTGGGAAGAACTGTAAATTTTGAAAAAATTAGAAACTTCTACTGTTAGGTGCTACTATTGGGTGAAACTATATAAAGGTACCATCAGGTACTACTATCAAGTTCTACATCTTGTGTGATACCTTTATATGCTATAATCAGGTTGTACTTTCAGTGTGCTTCCATTAGGTTCTCTATAAAATGTTATACCATCAGTGTGCATCCATAAAGTTCTACAACTAGGGTTCTACCGCGAGGTCCTACTACTATTATTTTACTATTACTATTGCCAACAGTGTGCTGCCATTATGTTCTAATATTAGGTGATACCTTTAACATGTTACCCTTAGGTTCTACTACCTAGGAGATTCCTATAGGTGCATCCACCATCCTCTAAAGACCCCATTTAATAAAAAACCAATCCCTTACTCCTCCAAAGTCCTCTATAATTCCCAATACACCTTGATCACTAGATTTATCATAATCTAATGGATCATAAGTTCTTGTTCATTACATAAAATTCTTCTAAAACTATTCTCTAAATCGACAATAAAGAAACCTAAAAGGGAAAAAGGGATATGCCCAATCAACCATCATTAATATTACTATCAAGGATCTCATTACCTACAAAACACCACAACAAATTGAATAATCTAACCAAATAAATTTCTATAACATCCCAAACAATCACAAACCTACCGTATTCCATATAGCCACTTTTATAACCCTGTTATCCCTTGAAAAATTCCAATAAAATAAAAAACATATCCCAAAGAAAATATATCAAGGAGTTCCATCTTCCATGTCAAAATACTATCAACATTTGGCAACATAGACTTTCTCATTTGATTTCATTCATTTCAAGGTATAACACATCAAAATTAGAGATCATGTTTTCCATCATCTTTATTCAATGATGATTTAATAAAAAATATTATCGATATAGATGAATAATATTTCATATAAATTATCGAGGTCTAAAAATTCCACACTACAAATACAAAATTATGTCAAACAATTATAGCGTAACAGGCATGCATATGCGTGTCATGCTCTTAAGAACACCCGAACTAGCCACAATGCCTCCACAATACATGAACCAATGGAATGGTTATTCCTAGAAGCACCTTAACAAAAAAATTTAGCATATTTATTAGATTGTCTATGAATTTTTTTCTCATAGATATCCAACACTACATAGTAAATGCCATGGTAGGTACCATGAAGATACCAATAGAGCTTAGAGATGTGTACGAAATTGTGAATTATGTCTAGTTATGGTGGAATTTAAAAATGATAACACACATCAGTAACGTTCCTCCATTCTTGAAAAGGCCAAATAAACTACTTTTAGAGCTAACTACCGGCACAAAACATCTAATTCTCTCATCTAGTGGAAGTATGCACAATCATTTTGTCTTCATCCTCCATCTCTAAAGGCCTCCTCACATGCTCAACATATGAATTCATCCTAACCTAAAATTATTTCATCATATTTGTGACCAAGTGAACCTTCTCTATCATTTTCTTCTCTACATTGAATAGAAGATCTATTAAATCCCCATCATAAGTCCAGAATAATGGGGAATGACATGACATCCCATATAAAGCCTAAAATAGGGCCATACCGATGGATGATTCATAATTGTCCTTATCATAAATCTCAACCAAAGTAAAATTCATTCCATATGATCTATGAAAATATATATTTTATTATCGTAGTATATCATCCAATTTCTAGTTAGTTTGATATTTATTTCAATCCATCCAATGATGGAAATCACTTTTGAGTCATAACTGAGTTCCTAAGGCAATACACAATCCTCAACAAAATATTAATGTAAAAAGAGTATCCCAATTTTATAAAAGGAACTCACAACTCATTGAAACAATAATAAATCATACACATTCCACTTTTCTAAAACATCCACTCAGTCCAACTACCAGATATCTTAGAACTGACCCGATTTCACAACCAATTCCATGATTACCCAAATGTCCTCACAAATTTCCATATCTAGGTCTAATAAAATGACAGAGTAAATTAAGAATTCATCCCATTTATCTTTGGGAATATCCAAAGGCTAAAAAATCATTATAAACACAGTTCTCACCCTTTACTTATAAGAAAAATATCCATTGAGCAACAGACTCAACCAATTGAAACTTCATCTCACGCCACCAAAACTACATTCACAAGACATATTACATCTTGGTTTGTATTGTGTGTACCGCCAATGGTGAGATATAAAAATCACATAGAAATATCTTATACATAGGTACTAGAACAAACATCATTCCCTAAAACAACATTTGGTATTGAAGATCCTCTAACTTTCCCTCCATAGAATCATAATGGAAAACATGATCATGCATGACCTCTACCTCAAATTCTCACCATTAATACTCCGCCACATATAGCATCAAGGAAGTCTATAATTTTATCAAAAACAAGAAACCACTACCATTTACCACCCTTTAGACCTTGATTAAGGATTCTAAATCCTCCATATATCTTCAATGACCCCTATTATCTAAAATAACATCCCTTCTGAACAACCTTTTAAAACAAGCATACATGAATTCAACATCCCAATGGTGTGAGATATCTCAAAATCCTTGCACAGAATAATATCCATCCATATACGCTATCACCTATTTATATCACAGTGAGGAACCACTTTCATGAAAATCATGGGATATATTAAATCCAAAAAGGTGTTAAAAATGAGGAAATTATGACAAGACATCAATAAAAGCACAACGGTTTTTTGGATCATGGTCATGGGTGGAATGGTTGTACTTGTGGTGAGGTATCAACCTAGAACCATATGAGATTACCACATTCTGAAACATGAAAACATATCCAAATGTAAAATTGGAATAATTATAAAACTCGTGAAACATCAAACCATCCATTGAAATCTAGAGCACCAGAGCATTGACTAACTACTACTTTAGGTAGTTAAACAATGACTAAAACTAATAATTCTAAATAAAATCTTATTCCTTATTGGTGATGTTGTAAATGGGGATAAAATCCATGTGAAATAAGAGAATAATCACAGATAATAGCCTTTATGAATAAGGAATGTATATACCCCCACAGAAATATTGGTTCTATCCAAGAAATAACATCCTCAAACACCTATTGGTATATGGAAACAGCCTGCTGAGACACCAAATGCCTATGAAAATTCTCATATCAAGTCGGAAAAATATAACTATAAAACATTCCATAGAGATAGTAGCGTTGATGAACCTATAAGATTTTTCTTAGATGATTTTCATGCTTCTCCTCTTTCTTCAAGTAGATCAATATGTCATCATTGAACATTATGATGAACTAGTATAGTAATTCACATAACACATAGTTAATGAGACCCATTAACAAAGAATACATGTTTTTGATTCCAAAAAACATGACCATAGACTCATAGTTCACATATATACATATGAAGGATATCTTCAGGACATCTTCCTCAATCACCCCCAGCTGGTGATATCCATACAGAGGATAATGTTTCAAGACCCAAATATCTACCCTCAACTATTTGAAAAGGAAATAAATTCCTGAAAGTTGATAGAGATAATTGATAGTTATGTGGCTCAACCACTGACATTATATTAACAATATCATAAGACCATCATAATTATTATGGAATAACACTGGAGAACTGGACAATTGAAAAATAGGATGGATGAAGAATTTTAGAATCAGTTCATATGTATATATTCTCAATTTACGGAACCCATAGTGTGTAATCTGTGAGGGGGACATCAAAATTACATAATAACTGAGCTATACATTTATCGCAAACACAACATCACATCAAGTGTGTAGTGTCACAATATCCGTAGGAAAAAATCCACAATATACCTGAAAACCAAGGGAAAATCCACCATCATAGCCACATATAATTCCATATAAAACATAAACACCAATGAATAAAGCGGATTCATATATATACTTATCACTTGAATACTCATCTTCCAAGGAATTCTACAAATTGTCTCTCCACATTCGAAAACACAACTATCCTCTAGAAGAAAAAGAAAAATAATTAATAGAATGAAACTGGTTGATTCTAAGGATTATATATTATGAATATATCTAAATTATAAAAATAATATACATAGACTGATTTTGCCCCATTATTAGTTTACACCCCCATTAATTATCATGAAGACTGGTCTAACCTCTGAATCTTGTAGTCGAAACTATGGGCATGGGAAGCCTCTCTATTTCAGGTCCAGATGCTCAGGCTAGAATGGGTGACAAAAGGAGTTTCAATATCCTAATCCAAAAAGTATATATAAAAGGGTTGGTGACATTTTGCGCATACATGGAATGATCTATGGAATCACAAGTTCTACTGCATCTTACCAATAAACTACCTATACCGAGTTCCACTACCTATTTGTTGATGTCTACCTCCACTTCCATGCTTTTGTTGATACCCCCAAACTGAATGATCATCCAAAGGCTAACATCTACAATCCCCAACACATATCATAGGAGAATATTATTATTTCCCCGCGTTACTAAAATATATTCTACGAAAAGTGCTCATATAGATGAAGGTGAACCTATCCACCTCTTCCAAAACTGGGACTTATAAATCACAAGTTATAGATCATGATGATTTCCATGAAACTTGGAGGTGAAACACACTATTCCCAAGACCCATGGAAAATCACAAAAACAAATGTCCTGAGAAGGATGCAAGGGAAGCTGTTGAGGTTAAATCATTGCTTGTCGAAACCTAAAATGCCATGGTGCCTAAGACTAGACACCGATATATATAATCCTTGAATAACTCTACTAGATCCCCTATCATGGTAAACCTCCTCACAGGTGAATCCTATCAATCAAATATTCCATATTCTAAACATACATATAATTATTGGTAACATAAAGTTAGTAACATCATACTAGATAGAATGATGAAGTTCCTAATGAATATGTCAGGAATAACAATACTCATTCATAAAATGGACATTGCAAAATCACAACAGAGCTATCAAATTTTTTCCAAGATCTAACATATTCATGCTTCCCTTCTAAAGAGAGAGTATCTCATTCCCCTTTACCACATTCATGGTCGATGAAAGAAACTCCATTCAAAAATATTTCTGAATACTGACCGATGAAACATCTTCCCCCTACCACTAACCTAGATATGGTGACCACTATAAACATGTAGATCTTTGAATATGACTATATTAAAATGAGACCAAGTTATCCAATGGGTCATAGATCAAACTAATTGTGATCTCAATCTCCTCCATTCACCACTATATCTCCAAATACAATAAACTTCCCATAAGAATCCCCACATATGGTCATTGATAAGCCTACAATGATATCCTCTATGGTTCATCCTCATAAACTAGTTCAACCCTCTGATGATCTACTAGATAATATTATGAGCATACACTTCCTATGATAACATGAGGATGATGAATAAGAACCATAGCTGAAAGAAATTCAAGAATTTCATAGGCAAGTTATTATAATTTTTATTAAGACTCACTTAATAAAATTAAATTCAATTTATATTTTTAAACCATATAATTAAAATAACATAATTTACAATGATGCATGTATCTCATCTAGGTATCTACAATTAATGTGGTTCTACTAAATTTTTTTGTTATGTGGGCTGAGTGACCTTTTGTTTGATCAGGGGGGCACTAAAATCCCATTTCCTAGCCAGTCTCTAAAACCTATTCCATACACAAAGATCGAATGGATTAATTTCTCTCCCGACTCATGAAATACTCACACTTTTTAACTCCAAAATCCATTATATCTCTCAACAATCACATTTTATACAACTCTCTCACAACCCCTATCACTAAAAATACATCTATTCTTCCAAAAAGGATGATCATGAGATATTGACCCCTCTATTACAGCATCAAGTAGGCCCTGAGCTGGAAACTAAAAAGGAGGGTATAAAAATATCATGATATGGAAGGAATTACAATATATAAGAAACCACAATCAGGAGATAAGATGAATATTACACAAGAAACTCTATGAAATGAAATATTCAAACTCATAAAAATCCTTTAATGCATGTGTAAAAAATACAGATACATATACAAGTCTTCCAAAAACAAGTACTTAAATCACATCTAAGGAAGTGACACATAAACTATCCATTGGTATGATCTATTATAGTCTATCTTAGATGACATAGTCCACCTAGAAACATGAAAATAAGATTATATAATTATGTTGATAATAGAAGTATTCTAAATAGGGTATCCCAACTCTCTTGTGTACATTTGAATGAATAATGATAATGCACAGGTGAGAAATCTATAACACCGAACCACACCTTGTCAGGTAATCAATAAAATTCCATACTCACCAAGGAAGACTCAACAAATAACATATCAATGAATAATTTCTTAATAAACTGTATATCAATAAAATAAATCCTGAAATAATTTCCAACTGATTAGATACTGTTACACCCAAATGATGTACGTTATAGAGCTCCCACCTATTCTATATCATAATAAATCACATGACATCATATATACAAACAACTTATCCATAAAATCACCTCTCATCATATAAACAAGGTAATAGTGTATTGTGAAAATGTAGTAAGTCAATATCATTCCCTCCTTTAGCTATACATGACCCCAACCACAAGCCATATCATCCCATCTCACCTTATTAATACCTATGACAATTTTTACATCAAACCCCATCAAACTAGATGCTTAAAACATTAATTTTTTATCTTAGCTATCATATCCCATGCATTTAAAAATATCCTGGAAGAGGGAGAGGGGAAGTGTGAGTGGAAATCCATCCACCATCATTATCGGTATATTAGGATATGTACCCCCAAAGTCTATTATTTATCCGTTATAAGTACTCATCATGGGTGGGGAACATATATAAATAACCAAAATATTATGATGTATATATATATATATAAATACAATCATATCTTAACATATGGGTTAACTAAAAAGAAAACAACCAACTCAAGAAACAACATTCACTATCACTTCTACATGAACCAAACAACATCACAATACACTTTTCATCTTATAATTACAAGAAAATCCAACTAATATATTTCTAATATAAACCAATTTTAATTATAATAGATAGTCCATTACTCCATTTAGATCTCCTTATTTTTCTTTTAAAATCCAACCATTTAATTCAAATATCATGTTGAAAATTATTATACCGTTACACAATTCATTTTTCTTTTTCCAAAAAATTCTCCAATACCTTTTAAATCAAATACTACTCAAGAAACTATCACAACACACAACAATAAGAATAACCCAAGGCACAAAAAATTATCATACTAAACCTATTGCCAATTATCCCACACAACACTAAAATTTAACATCTATAACCTATTTCCTTCACAAATAAACACTTTACACAAATTTCCCTAATATAACACATCACATTACAATAAAAATATCACCTCATACTATACCATTTTATCAAACAGAAAAGGAACTCCCCATGAAACACACACGAAAAGGATAAACACACCACAAATCCGAATTTCTAAATTCATTCTACAAAAAACCAAACAATATATAAATTTATCCAATGGGATATATCACATTCCACTTTAATTTTAATAATATTCCCGCAAAATATGATTCCTTAAAGGGTAAAAAATTTGTTTATCCAAGTATAAGTGATCAAAAAATACTATTAAGAGTGAAAGAAAAAATAGTTATAAGAATTGATTTTCCATAAAACCATGAGTATTTCAATGAATAAGGATCTCTATAGCCATGGTTTTCAGTGTGGTAGTAGCTGATATAGTAAATAACCTCAATAATCCAAATGATGGTAAAAACCCGAGATTTCATTCCAATTCCCATTTGAATTTCAAATTAACCACTTCATTTATCTTAGTTAATATGTATAAAACACTCTCCCTAAAATAAAAAAACCATTTTACATAAGAAACTAGATGGTAAACTAAGGATCCAAAATCATTAAGAATTGTTTTTTTACAAAATTTGATGCAGTAGAAATTGTGGGTGAAAAAAAAGATGGAAACAACCTATAAGGATCTTGAACCAACTACAGTAATAGAGTTTTTAGACTCTAAGGGAAGAGGATATTGAACATTGAATCTCTTGAGAAATAAAACCATATAGAAAAAAGAAGGATCATTATTTTATAATTAACAGATCCATAACTAGTGGGATTTTATATTTTTTAATTGACATCATTAGAAGGTATCATCAAATACATGACGTATATCCATTTAAAAGGCTATAAAATTTTCTAAAATGGATGATATAAATATCCTACTTCAAAAATAATTTTAATTCCCTAAATGAATTATTTTAAATAGTTTTTAACATGTAAATACTTTAAAGGTTAAAACTAGAAATTCTGAAAAATGTGAACAATTATCTAATGGGTTCCATAGTTAGGTTATACTGTTATAAGAAAACACTGGGTGATATCATCTGGTGATACCGCATCCATGTTATCATAATGTAATTCATTCAGTTTTTTACCGATAGGTTCTCATGTTAGTGTGTTATATTTAACTGCTAATGAATGTGTTATATTGTCAGTGTGATTCCATCAGGTGGTACCACTGGTGTGCTACAATAAATTGGTACCAACATGGTGCTAATATTAGGTGATACACCCAATGTGATACAACATGTTTTATACTATTAAATTCTAGAACCAATGTGATACAACAATGGTTATGCCTCTTGGTTTCTACGATCGGTTTTTACTGCTAGTTGGTACTTGTAACATCCAATGCAACCCTTTTTTAAACAAAAGTCCACCCTTTGTTATAAAACCACCTATAGAGTTCCTTGGATACCTCAATCAAACTTTTTTCATCAATATAATCATTCCAAAGTTATTAGACCTTATAAATATTGAAAAAAATTTACCATGAGTTGAATGAGAGTGTTACCAACCCATTGAAATTATCCCCTAATCAAAAATGGAAGGGAAATTTAACTCCATAACACAATAATATCATGGTGAATAATTTATATAACCAATATAATTAAAACAAAATTAAATTATATGGAATGTAAATTATAATAACAACTAGTTAATATATACCAATAAATATATACTACTAAATATTCATAATAATATATCTAACTAAAGTACGATAGATGAACCAAACACTACTATACTCTATGAGGTGATCAATTATGTATTTTCATCTCCAATTAATATATTTCCCAAAATACCTTCAACTCAATCCCAATATCATTATAATGTGCAAAATATACTCACATAATCGAGTATAAAAACATGGCAAGATTTCCCCCAATGAATTTTCATACACTCAAATCCTTGTGATATATAATTAACTCGTCCATATTTTATAAAAATAATCCCAAACTATTATAATTTATAAAACCATATAAAAGTAATAAACAGTCAATAAAAAGTCATTTTTATGAAGGGATCAACCTAATTTTTAATAGAATCACTATTTCTAATAATATAACCCACACCTTAGTAGTATATTCCATCCTACTAGGGACTTAAAATTATATCTTAGAACAACTTTGGTAACTACTACCCATATTTCGCCACATTTATATCAACGTGTCCCATTCAATAAAATGGGATTCATTTATAAAACTTGTCCAACCCAAATAAACTTCTTCTAATCTCTTAAGAAGTACTTCCTAAACTCATAAATAAGTTTAAAAAATTATTTAAAAAAAATCTATTCATTAGATTTATTATCGTATATCCTTATAAGACATTATTTTTCAAAAACTTGTTCACAGTAACAATATAATTTAATCTAATTTTATTTTTTCTAAGATATAACTTAGAAACCAAAATTTTCATATGTTTTCCCATAATATTCAACTATATTATTACCTAGTCATATAAAGATAAAATTAAAATGACTTAGTTATGTAAACAATTTCTTGAAAAATATTTTTATTTTAATGGGGTTATCATTAAAACGAATCAAATAAATTATCAATAATCAAAAATATTTTTATATCAAATTCTAAACATGAAATTAAATTAAAAATTATAAATAATTAATGAAATTTACATTATTATCTCAAAAGGGAAATGTAAATTGATTATCTATAAAATAGGGAACTAGTATAATAATTAATCACTTTCTCATATGTTTTTTGATCAATAATTGTAGATATGTCTAATATAAGGAATTTCTCCCTAATTTTATAATTTTGGTATTGCACATCACATTCTAATGATCCCCTTCATATTCCTCTCTCAGTGCACCATGTTTATAAGTGTAAATGATATTTCATTAAAGGAAATATAATATCTAAAATATATTTTCTAATGAAACTAGTATTTATAGGGTTTTTTATTTTAAGAACCATAACTCAATGGATGTTATATTATTTATTTTATAGATTCCACGACTCCTTGTATTATGAGAAAACATTATAGAGCATAATTTATTTATTACCTCATCATCATTTTATATATTACCTTTAAAAATTATGTCAACTATCTATTCAACAATATCTTATTCTTAAAATATCACATCATTATTAATGTTTAAAAATCATGAAAATATTGAAAAATAATCATTTCTAAATTCATTAATTATTTTCTATTTAATATTATATAATATATGATAGATATTCAATTAATTTTTTAAAAAATAATGAATATCATTCGAGATGAAAACAATTCACTCTAATTTAAGTATTTTATTGATATCATTTAATATATGTTTCTAAAAAATGAGTCTTGAATAATTTTTAACAAATAAATTCAATTCATTTTGGGAAATAGTTACATAGATTTAAGTTACAATTATAAATCACAACAACACACCAATGTGAGATTTGTAAAACACATATCATTGTAATTCATTGTCAGAACAATAATCACACAATTATGAACATTGTTATCCATTTTTATGTTTTATTTAAAAACATATAACTATTATCATTAGAAAAACATATGGAACATCAACACTACTATTAGAGTTGTAAAATTAATGTCTCATATATGAAAAATTAATTCTACACATTTAATTAGATGTAGCTATTATAATACTGATGGTTCACTTACAGTGAATGAGAATCTATTTTACAGAGTAGCATCAACTATCACATATATCTTATAACTCATTAATATACGTCCACACTCAATTAAAACATTTTCATTCCCAAGATAATTTTTTTATAATATAATATCAATTCTATTAATAATTATACAAAATTAACCATACATCAATGCACTGATTCCCATAATATATCACCTTGGGTTTTTTCTCAAAAATAAAATATGTTTTCACAAATAAATATTAAATTTCTCATTATACCAAATTTTGAGATCCCAAGAGCACTGATAAAAGGATAAGGTCTAGTTACCCACACTGAAATATCAACATAAATGATGAGACAAAATATCATTATATATAATTTTCACCTTATATAAAATAATATCATCCACCATAATATAAATAAATTATCAATTATATAAAATAACATAATAATATATACCAAATTTCTATAGGATATATTCTGAGTTTAATAAATACAATTATATATACGGGTATAACATCCCAAAAAGATGTATTCTTGTGGAAAAATTTCAAGAAGGAGGCCATCACACTAAATACACAACAACCTCTTCTTCCACATCCTCTATCAATCTACAACCTCAATTTACAATTTATATTTGTATCTAGGGATATAAATAGATAAAATGGTATATAATTCAATATTTAACATATAGTGGTGATAAAAAAATTTAATAATGGTTTTTATCACAAGTGAATGAAACCTAAAAATATCCAACTACTAAATATAAAAATAATAAATAATTGGTTGATAGGTGAATATTAAATGTAATTATAATAAATTAAAAACATCCTTATAATTATAAATAATAAATATATTTATATATCCCTTTCATATATCAATGAAAATAACAATTTTTACATATATAATCATATATAGTGTTAATGATTCCTAAAAATAAAAGCAAGGAGGGATGTCAGGAATGATGTAATTCTGTAGTATAATAGATACACAGTCCCTTATCATCATAATGCTATGATTTCATCACCTAAAATCTAGAGATGATTAGTAATATTTTTTAACTATGATATAATTAGGAGTTAGTTTTGTCATGGTCAAAAAATAAGAAGAATAATAAAACCCCTCTTATGAGATGATATGAATAATCTACTCAATCGGTGGATAGCAGACACAAAAGAAATGACATGTCTTATAATATAATATCTTACAACATTAATTCCTATGTTTTTCCATTGTATTATTTACCCAAGGGTAATTATACTTATATTTTAATGGATAACTACATACCCCACCAATACTGAAGTCATATCTCAATGTCAAGGCTATCATAACCATGATTTTGGGATAAACCAACTGTTAAATATATATTCATCATCAAAACCAATCATGTGGTTGATATATTTTATAGAGAAATAATGTCAATGAATTTGGTGAATCATTATCTCTATTGATCTCACATATCACAAATGAAACTGAACCTGTAATTATGCATGAGTTGGAACTGATATAGATAAATGTAATTAGAAAAATCTAAAAAGACTAGTGGGTAAGGAGGTAAAATGAAACTATAATCTCACATAGACCCAAGAAATAGTTTTATTATAAAGGAAACTAAATAGACTATATTGTCACCATTGATACCCCTCTGTAATTATACTACACTATATGATGGGGGGATTATTTAACAAAAAATATTATTTCTATAATCCAAAATTTAACTCTCAAAAAATATTTCTCTTAAAAACTTAAGATATATCATTATTTCCATAAGTCATTATAATTTGAGAAATATGAATATTATGAGATAATTTTGTTTAACATTTTATCCACATATAATAGTAGGGTTCTTTGGTATTGAAATTGTATCTTGGATTTAATATATTTAACATAATCATAGACTTAATTAAATTTATCACATTTTTCTATAATGATGGTTCAATGAGTTTTAATTTATTATTCATGAGTTAAATGTAATTCCTTTAACTACCAAAAATTTCATCAAACTAGTATATCATACATGGGAGGATACTACATTATCACAAGTATTGTAATTGTTTAATGTAGATAAAAAAGAAAACTATACACTATTATAATACTTTAATAATTTATACTCTCTAACCTCTATTATTATTCACATTAATTTTAATCTGTTGATATATATTTATATATGCAATTCGGTTTACTTCATTGTGTTTCAACATAAGAGACACAATAAAATAATCATTGTGTTTGTCTTTTGGCTGGAATTTTCATTTATTTATTTAACTCACATAATTGAATTAATTTAATATTTATCATATCTATATATAAATTCTTTATATTTATTTATTTAAAATAAATTATCACATTAAAAAAATTCACTAATCACATATGTCCCATTCTCTTAAATGAATCACTTTAAATTCGATTAGTGAAAATGAATTTTTAAATAATCATAATTCTTATAAAATATTAAATATTATTTATTTAGTTAATTTATTATCCAATTATATTCTATATCCTTATCATAATTTTTATGCTGAAAACATAATTTATTCTTCTAAACAATAGGTATTAATCTCCCATAAAACATCGATAAAATAATAAATTCATTCCATGACATAGATAAAATCATTAATTATGTTTATTAAAGTCATATTAAATTCAAGTTCATATATTATTAATATAGATTCACCATTATATCCTTTTAATAATATAATCACATTTCAATGTCATTAATTTTTTATAATCTCAATTTTCTCAGTCACATAATCTATTCTTGAAAATACATCATAAATTTCAAACTTTCAATGGAAATTTCTTAATACTGTTGATAATTTATAATATTAAATATAAAAATAAATTTGGAAAAAATTATTATAATTTATATGGAATTAGGTAAATTTTATTTTTAAATTAATTCTAAATTATTATGGGTAATATATTTTTTTATTAAAATTTAATTTTATCATGTAAAAATTATTATTACATTTAATAAGAAGAATTTATATCATAATTTAACAATATTTACATCATTAATTTTGAAATATTCTCCAAAAACAACCTATTAGGATTTCATTAGGTTTGGAATGATGTGACAGATCCATTAAATTTTTTATATAGGATTCACATGATCCACTCAACCAAATGCATAACCAAGACACATTCATAACTAGTCGATTACACATGTCTTGATTTTACACAAAGAGTCACTCATTCTTATTCATCATTATTCATTTAAAATATTTTTCAAGAAAACATATGTGGTTCATATCATGGAATAAATACATGTTATCCACTAACTAGTTTTCATGTGTCATATGATCGATGATATTCTGTTGTTATGATACACAATAGTTACCACTCCCCTATATGGACATGTGGTAACCGTTCGATCACATTAATCAAAAGACCTATAGAGAATTAAGATTAATGTAAATTTAAAATATATTTTTACTAAATTAGAGATATTCAAATATTCTGATCAATAAATCATATAGTCCTCACACCGTATCACTACTCTATCATTATATCATCATCCGAAATGGATTTTTAGAGAGATAAATTATATTTTAGGAAGAAAAAAGTACGGATATAATCATTAAAAAAAAATTATTACAAATATGTTCTCTTCTTTAAAAAATGTAATAGTTTAGTTTATCTATATAATTATATAATATATAATTATTTTATCCTTGTCTAAATAATTTCTCAGAAACCACCAAACAAATAACCATGTTTTAAAATACATAATATTTTCCTTTATGAATGATTTTTGAATCCATGATATTTAAACCCATATTCGTAAATATGAGAATGTCACTAAAAAATTAAATAAAATCTTTAATGATTCATTTTTTTATTTAATGAATTAAATGAATTAGATTATACAATTTCAAAATTAACTACATTCATTTAAAAATATAAAATATGATTGTAAAAGGATTTGGTTTTATTTAATCATTATGTACTGCTAATTAAAGACACTATTTTTAATCCTAAGAAACCCCCCTTAGGATATTTTATAACCCATGTTTCAAATTTATAAAATTATATAGCTATTAAATCCATATTGAATAATATATTTATATACATAAATTAGATTTAAATATTTCAAAGATTCAATAACAAATCATGAATTTGTAAATAAAAAACATAGTGATTATTAAAATGGATGTATTAGAATTAAAAAAAATACACTTGTTACATCAATTGCGAATTCAGTGATGATATTAATATATTCAATGTTAAAACTAATCTCCATAATTAAATCAAACAAAAATTACTCAATAAAAAATCCATGTATTCACATTAATAAATAATTTTAGGTCTGATAAAATTATTATAATATATTATTTATTCTATAAAATTACCCACTAATGAATGAATATATGTAAAATCTCAACTAAAATTTATAGAAATACCATCCCAAATGAAGGTCATATAGAGAACTAATGGAAGAAATTGAATATAAATATTGAATTCAATTATATGTTAATTTATTATAATAATATTTTTAACTAAAAATTATTTTCTCAAAAAAATATTGACAATGTTTTACTATACAATATAAAAATATTTATCTTCAAATGATATCCAATATATTGAAATAAAATGGAACTGGTGTTAAATTCTATATATAAGAAAAAATCAATCCAATAATATAAAATTTACTATTAAATTCTCCCCAGCATAAAAAATTGAGTCCATAAATGGAGAAAAACTGATGATAAAAAGATAAATGCATCCACTCTCCAAACAATTCCTTTATAAAGAATATGACTTTTATACATATGATAACCAATATATACATATTTATTTTATGAATTATTCACCTCATTAATCTCAAAAAACTGAATATGAAAAAAAACTCACAGATAATTGAAAATCATGAAATCTATATGAAATTAACATAAAAGCCACTATGGAATAGGGTCGGAATATCTCAATACTATCTCTCAAATTTAGTTAAAAATAATTATGTGTGTCAATAAAAAACAATCAATACCCAATCATTTTAATCAAAATTGTATGGGTTTCATTATTATACATTTGATCATGATTAATTTCCTTTCTAATGAATTCATAAATGATTAAAAACAAAAAAATGAAAATCAATCCTTAATGAATCCAATTTTGAGACATCCTAATTATCTCAACCATATGAAAAACATTCATCCCATTTGACAATTTTTTGTAAAAATGAATATTTTAATTTGGATGAGAATTCCACTTATTTAAATTCTACAAGATCTCAACAATTGGTCGACATCATATCTATTTACATTTAAATCATCACGGAACGAACTCTTTCCCTATATAGTCACTCTCTATTGATATGTGCATATATGGAAATAAAAGCGAACAAATTCCACTACAATGTATCATTTGAATTATGGATGATAATTGTTTTAGTAGATAATAACACAATACCAATATTAGATGCTAAAAAATATTATAGATTAATTAAATAATAGATGGAGGTGTCTAATGAAATAATCCAGTGGTGTCACTATAACAATTTCATTAAGGAAATTTAACTACATGTAAAAAATAACTTATGTATGGGTTATCACTAAATATAGTTATAATATATACAAAACAATTTACTATATCAATTAATCATTATTATGATGCATATAAAGACATTATAGACTGTAGATTTAATTCGTTTAATAATTACATCCATCATTGATATTAAGTCATGGTAAAGGACCAACATTTACTTTTCAATAAAATACACTATTGTTTCATACTAATTCATAATTCCATCGATAGAATAGATATATTGATCAAATAAAAAACTAAAAAATTGAAATTAACAAATATGTATAATAAAAAAATCACATTGAAAAAATATTAAACCCATGACTAATGATCAGAACAACAATTCATTTTTTTGAATCTATATAGAATATATTTACCATTTACATTTACTAGGTAGGATTTCACAAAATGCTAAAATAAAATTATTCTATTCATAATCACTATAATAGTTAAGAGAATATAGAGGATTTATTTAATTTTATTTCTTCCCCCATCAACTACATCTAATAGATAAGATCTATTCCATGAACATATGACCATATGTGGTCAAGACCATACCCCAAAATATAATTTAATTATAGTAGATAACTTCTATAAGTATTATTGAAATACATCGAACTCATCCTCTTATGACAATAATACTATTATTCACAGAGAATTTTCTAAAACAATGCAGACCCAATTCAATTGTATGTCTTGGCATAAACATGAAATATTATATTACATCCTTATAAGGAGTTACATAATATAGAAAATATAAATTAAAACGCCATTATACTTTATATAATTACACATATATTCTCTATTTGAAAAATTAAGTTATGAAAGGTATTTTTTTCTTTAATAAGTGCCATTATGTGAAAAATTCATGCTCAACCATGTATTTGTTTTATATTGTGATTAAAAAGATCTATGATGACATTATCAACCACATGGGTCATGTTATTTGGTACAAAATCAAGTATACCAACATCAAATGTCACATATGATTCCATAGATTCTCAAATATCAAGAAAGTTGTAATTACAAATACGGATCAATATATTGCATAAAATAGATAAATTCAATAGCAGTTGATGAATTTAATTTTTATTTATTTTGATATAAAACCCATAGGTAAGACTATAATCTTATGGTGCTCTAGTATTTGTGAAATCATTATCCTAATCTATCATAAAATAGAACATTAGTATTATATGTTTTATCTTATTTGTAGAAATAATAATACAAAATGGAACATATCAACCTACAAAATTATTCCACATACCTTCTTAACAACATCTTGAACTCGATATCACATTTTATGAAGTGGATTTGGGAAGGTATTATTTCTTCATTTTCTAAATAGACATTCCAAAATTAAGTCAAATAAATTATAAAATAATATAAATCACACCTCATTCTACATGATGTATGTTTTTCTAATTTATAAACATACGTTAAATAATTTGGTTTCATATATGTATCATCCATATGTTTATTTCCTAGGAATACATACATTGTCTAAATAGATGGTAAATTCTTCTATTAGGACCACATTATATTTATTTTCTTAATGAAAAATTATGTAAAATATCCAAACATAACCTCACATTTGACATACTCATAAATATTATCTGACTAAAAAATACAAATTATTGAAACAATAGTATATCAGTAAGTGGGATCCTTAGTCCAACCTCAAATAGGAATGGATCTAGAAACCATAGTTGAGGTATCCAATAGAATAAGGGGAGACATTTACAATACATATAACTTTTTTACCCACTAATAAGAAACATCATTCCCCATAATATAAATTCATCATCAATCAGGATATGTATCAAATCCAAATAAAATAGATATTATCATGATAAATATTGATTTAAAGATAAATTACACCACACATAAATAATAAATAAAAATGAGATCTATTTCTTATCATGGATGAAAAAATTGTGGTGGTTAAAATGAACACACTATACCATCATTTACTTTAAAAATATTAAATCTAAAACCTGAAATATCACCCAATATTTATATATGTTGATGAAAATATATATTGAAGTCAAAATTGAATGATTTGACATATAAGGGTGAGAAATAATAACCATTGTGTTCAATACAAAAGGTTAGTTGGCAACATGAATAATTAAAACATATATTCATAAATAATAATAAAAAGTGTACCAATGCTGACATCACAATAGATAATTGTTTATTGTAATTATATTCTTATAAAACCCATGTAATATGACCCATAAACCACTTTCATCTCAATTTTAAAGACCTGTAAATTTCAAGGAAATATTTTTCTTAATTTTTTATGGAATTTTACAAGAACGCAGTTTCTAACGGCACTTGATTCTGAGGCCCGGTGTGCCCGGAATCAATTTCCGAAGTTTAGCTCGGGTACATTCAGTGAACGAACGAGCAAATTTTTTTAACTTTTGAACCGGTACTTGGAATCGAATTCTGAGGCCACTGGTGGAATCACAACACCGGTATTTTCTTAGAAACGCCTTTTCCGGAGATGTGTTTGCTTGGGTGTGGTTTTTAATTTTTGGGGTTAGGTTAAGAAATAAAATAATGTGGTGTGACACTTTATTTTATTTCACTTAAAGCCACTTAAACTAGGTTAATCGGATAAGGTGGAACCCATAATATCCTACCCATTGGTAGGATATTTGTGAGGTGGGCCCACACGAGCACCATCGTTTCTTTCCCTCTAAGTAACGCACCCACACCCATTTTTTAATTAAAGTCAACCATGCGTTTATTTGGGTTAAGAAACGCCTCATTAATTGGGTGGTAAATTCGTTGCAATTAATTCTTTGAATTAATTTATTCGTTACTTATCATTGATTTTCAAATTATTGGCATGGGAATAAAATAAGACCAACACTAGGTTTGTTGAGAGGTTTCTTGTTGAGAGGATTTGGAGAAACTCTAAAGCTTGAAGATCTTAATCCTTCTTCGCGAAGAACGTGAAGAACGCGAAAAACGTCCACCTTCGATGAAGGGTGACGAAGAACGCCGAACCCTCGAAGATCGACGACGCGACATCATGTACCACGATGTCGATGATCCTTCTTCCGCGACACTTTTTCCGCGATGTTCCTTCCCCTGTGACAATCATCGATCAACAACCGATTGAGGTAGGGGTTGCGGTTCTTTTAATTACTTGTGAATTATATCCTCGACATGGTTTCTTTTGGTGCATCTTAAATCTAAGTGATTTTAATCCTCAGAGTTTGTATACACAACGCCGTGTACCACGACGAAAGCGATGCCCCTTCTGTGATGCGACGACCCTCTTCTTCCGTGACGGTTAATTCCGCGATGAACTCACGTTTGACGACAATGTTGAGGTAGGGGTTTGATTCTTTTAAATATTTATGATTTATACCCACAGAATATGAATAAATAATTTGTTGGAAGACTTTTAAAACCGCTAACGCGGTGGGTATGGACAAACGAAGAAGTCCGAACCCACCGCCATTTCTTTCTTGGTGTGTGGAACGGAGGACTATGATGAAGTAGGCCGCACGGGTGATTTGAGGTCCTCGTAGTAATGGACGGGCCCCGGGAGGGCCATTGGCGAAGACGGAACGCAATTCAGACCACCAGAACTCGTCCGGTGGTCCGCGGAGCAGGCCGCCGGCGCGCCTCGCCTTTACGGCGGTGTCGGCGGCAGGTGGCGGCGGCGCCTGGCGCGCCGCCGGGAAGAGCCGCCATGGCTGAAGCCGCGGTGGCATGGCATGGTCCCGTGACTGCGCAGGACCAGAGGCGATGGGACGTGGCACCCGGCCTCAACCGCTATCAAGGGCGGCCCCACGCAGGGCCACAGTCTCTCCACGCGGGGCAGCGAGCCCCTCGCCCGCGTCTCTCGGCCGTAACGGCCGCGCCGACCCACTGGCCACCCAGCCAGCGCCAGCCAGGTCGCGCCCAGGTCGGGCTGGGCCGTGCCGGCCGGGCCGGGTCACGCCCAGCTAGGTCGGTCTTGGACCCAGGTCGGGTCGACCCGGTACGGGCCGACCCAGGGGGGGTTGGGCCGGCTCGGTCCGGGCCCAGACCTCCCGTTTTCGGACCCCTTTCGGTATTTTGCACATATCATGGGCTACGAACCTCCAATCGACACACCGTCAGAGGACATGCGAACCTTGGATCGAGACGGTCGTTTCAATATATTACACTCAAGGTTTCTGAGTTCTTTGGGTTTGGCCGGGTTGGTTCGTACACGAAACCAACCGGGCCCTCGGAGCGGAAACTCTCATAACTTGAGCTCCGGACGTCCGATTGACGTATCGTCGACTTTGGTGAATTCCTATTAGTGATAATGATCGTTTGTCTTACTCTTCTCGAGGTTTGGATTAAGGTGTAGTATGGTCGGGTTGATTTTGAATTAAAAACCAACCGGGCACCTAGGACGAAAAAGCCAATAACTTCCAGACCTGGCGTCCGATTGGCGCGCCGTCTGTGAAGTTGAGTTCCTGTTGACGATACGGATCATTTGGATACATCAACTCTGGACTATGTGTCATTTTATGTATCAGCCTCTCAGCTCGTGGAGTGGACCCTCCCGAACGATCTTGCTGTATGCGGGAACCCTAGATCTGGCTGCGACTGCGATGACGAGGACTGTGCAGAGATCCTCAGTGGATTCGATGGCGACGACTACAACACTCAACAATCCTATGTGGATCAGTGCTACTAATCATGTGTGGGTCTGATCCTGTGTGTGTCTTTGCGGGGGTTAGTTACCTATCGATCATGTGTGGGTCAGATCCTTTGTGGGTCATTGAGGGGGTTAGTTACCTATCGATCCTGTGTGGGTCAGATCCTTTGTGGGTCATTGCGGGGGTTAGTACCTATCGATCCTTTGTGGTTCCAATGACTTAGATGAATCAGAGGCTATATCTGATCATCTCTATCGTCATACGAAGATGTATACATGTTTGAGCTGAATCCTGTTTTTCTTTCCTATGTGGATTGTGTTGTACTATCCTGTGTGGATTTACGTTTTTCTTTTCTATGTGGACTGGGTTGTACTTGGGCTCAGATGTTGGAGCGAACTGGAATTGATGACTTAGGTATATGTATGGGCATATACCTAAGCAGTGTCAGATGTTACTTGTGATTATATATTTCCTTTGTTGATTCTGGGAGACCTTCAGGGGTCTCAGGGTCCCTACTGAGTAGCTTATACTCACCCTTGCATGGGATATGCCCGCACTACGTTGTGCTGGTTGAAGACGATGGAAAACGCTGATCGTGGTTGAGGCTTGCTGACCAGGACAGTACCTGGAGGTGGACCACTGCGCAGGACGTACTCGGAGCGGACGGGGGGACTCGAGGAGCTGTGGAGGCTATATGTACTCACCCTTCAGGTGGGACTTCCAGTGGGAGGCTCGAAGTTGCAGATTTAGTTTAAGTTGATGTTTTCCCTTTCGAGTTGTACTTTACTTTCAGTTTGGGTTTGTATTCTGGCCCACTTACTTTTCCGCACTTACTGTTGTACCCAGTTTTTACTTAGTGTTTACTTTTACTGCTTTCTTGCTCTGTGGTGTTTGATTAATTACAAAGGAAATGCCTTTCCTTTTTACCGGGATTTATGCCTTGGTGCTAGTCGCCAGCCCCTGGCCTATGGAAGGCGGGCTTGGGGTAGTCACGGCATGGGCCCCGAGGATGGGTTGTGACAAATTGGTATCATAGGATTTCGGTTCTACCGTAGAACACAGGACTCTAATCTTTTTCTATGTGAAGCAACAGTGTTAAGATTATTGGGTGTGGTTATCAGTCCTGGGAGTCCAGTGTTGGTGCAGCGGCCGACGTATCCGTACACCAGGTTCCTGAATTCTGATTTCCGACTTAATGCACAAGAACATTGATTGCATGTGTGTTTCATGTTTTCATTGTGATTACTTTATGTCAGCTCACCAGGTATACTGTTTGACCATGGTGCACCTGTTTCTTTTCATGATACCCCCACGACGGCCGCCAGCTTGTGTTCCGAGAGTTGCGCGTGACGACAACCCACCGAGTGACGAGGCCTCGGTACAAGACCCTTTGACAGCTGAGGCACCGACGGTACCTATACCCGCCGAGCCACTGATGCTACCAGCCCCATCCGCTGACGATGCATGTCGCCTTAGTGCACTACACGAGTTTCACCGCCAGTGACCACCCAGTTTCCGCAGGGAGACGGACCCCCAGGCAGCTGAGGACTGGCTGGAGGTAGTTGTACGGGTTTTCAGGTTAGTGAGGATACCAGCAGACCTCATGGTGATCCTCGCAGTGAGCCTACTTCACGCGGCAATAGAAAGATGGTGGAGTTTGATTTTCCAGGTGCACAATGAGGTATCTCTACTCTGGATGGAATTTGAGAGCCTCTTTCACTCAGAGTTCGTCCCGGCCACCCTCCATTAAGTGTGCATCCAGGAGATTTTACAGCTGCGGCATGACAGCTTGACGGTCGCCCAGTACTCGACGATATTTACCGATCTCGCACGCTACTTGACAGACATGGTACGAGACCCATTCTTCTGGGCCCGGACCTTTGACCATGGATTGAGGCATGAGATCAGGGCATCACTGATCTCCCTTAGCATTCCGACCCATGCAGGAGTGCTGGAACAAGCCCTTTTGATAGAGAGATTCCTTGCTGAGCCTACATCAGCATCGAGGCCTACCGCAAGGTGACATGTTGCAGAGTGTTCTACAGCAGGCAGTCGATGGATGACTCATGGGTCTAGGAAGACCAAACCCTCAGGAAGACGACCTGAGGACACTGGCTCAACTGTGCAGGGCACACAATGCAGTGCTAGTCTTTTGAGAGGTAGAAAATGCTACGCATGCAGCTGGTTGGGCCACATGGCTCGTGACTGCCCGACCCGCCATGCCGGGGAGTAGCAGACGGTTGAGGGGCCACCCAAGCAGAGGCCGAGGGTCGACCGTGGTGGACTGTAGGGAGCAGGCGGAGGAGGAAGGGGATCTTTCCGAGCAGCAGGTGGTGGGCGACGCTTCGAGGCTCTACCACCACCACCACCAGGAGGTCCACCCCTACCACAGGGAGCTGGCGGGAAGAGATAGGCACAACTCCAGGGTGGATTCCTACGACCACGGTGCGCCCGAGATTATTCAAGTCACTATCTTTATCTATTACACCCTTGATGTAGTTCTTATAGACACAGGAGCAAGTCATTCATTCATAGATGCTGCCCTTGTTCGGAGCTCAGATATTCTGACAGAGCCATTGGCTCTATCCTTATGGCTAAAGACTCCTACGGGATCAGACTCGATGATTACACACTGGTTCCGTCAGTGTGAGCTTACTCTAAGAGGCGAGAGCTTCGGCTAGGATCTTCTTGTAGCAGCGTCGAGGCCTTACGATGTCATCTTGGGAATGGATTGGTTATCCATAGTCTATGCTCAGATTGACTATTTTAGGCACAAGGTGCGATGTGTGCGCACCGACGGGATCAGGTTCAACTTCACCAGGGAGAAGAGACAACTTGCAGTACATGATAGACCCTCATAGAGGAGAGTACAGCCCATCACTCATCATTTGGATTGCCTCATCCTAGGATCAGTTGACGTGAAAAGCCCTTGTTTTCTTACAGTGGTGGATTTGTACGCGGATGTTATCCCCGATGACGTTCCAGGACTACCTCCTTGTAGAGAGGTAAACTTTTATATTGACATGTACCCTGGGACAGCCCTGATATCGACTCTAGCATATCAGATGGACCTCACTGAGCTTCGAGAGCTACGGGTACAATTGGAAGACTTGCAGGGCAAGGGTTTCATCTGACCTAGTGTTTCACCCTAGGCTTCCCTAACATTGTTCATCAAGAAGGCGGCGAGAGCCTATGACTTTATGTCGACTATAGTCACCTGAACCAGGTGATAGTGAGGAACAAGATACCGCTATAGTGGATTGATTATCTCTTCGATCAGCTCAAGGGAGCGCGGTGGTTCTCGAAGATAGAACTCAGGTCAGGCTATCATCAGCTCAGAGTTTGGGACGAGGACGTGCAGAAGACGGCCATCAGATGTCAGTATGGCCACTATGAGTTCTTGGTTATGCCCTTTGGCGTAACCAATGCTTCTGCTATGTTCATGGGCCTCATGAATTGGATCTTTCATCCATACCTCAATTGACTTGTCGTGGACTTCATCGACGACATTTTGGTATACTCGACCACTGAGGAGGAGCACGCCTACCACTTGCGGGTTGTACTAGACACACTCTGAGAGCACCAGCTTTATGGTAAGCTCTCGAAGTGTCAGTTCTGGTTATGTGAGATCCACTTCTTGGGACACGTCATCTCAGAGGGGGGAGTTGCGGTGGATCCTATGAAGATCGAGGCAGTGCTAGTTTGGGAGCCACCCAGGAGCGTGACGGAGGTGCGGAGTTTCTTAGGACTAGCTGGTTACTATCGGAGATTTCTGCCAGACTTCTCCAGAGTTGCGACATGAATCTCACCTTTGACGAATAAGGGGAAACCCTTTTTGTGGTCAGACAGATGTCAGTAGAGCTTTTAGGAGCTGAGACATAGATTGACCAGCACACCTATCTTGAGTTTGCCAGAGGAGGGAGTAGGGTACGTAGTCTAATGTGATGCATCTGGGACCAGACTCGGATGTGTCCTGATGCTGGAGCGGGTAGTGATCACCTATGGATCACGTTAGTTGAGGACGCATGATCAGAACTACGCTACCCATGACCTGGAGTTAGCAACAGTGGTCTTCGCTCTGAAGACATGGCGACACTATCTGATGGGAGAGTGCTTTACAGTCTTTTTTGACCATCAGAGTCTCAGGGATATCTTCTCTGAGAAGGACCTAAACCTGAGACAGTGGCGATGGCACGAGTTCCTCTAGGACTATGACTTTGTGATAGTTTATACTCCTGGGAAGGGAAACGTAGTAGCCGATGCTCTCAGTAGGAGTACGGTCATTCAGCTACTTGAGGAGGCGACAAAGTAGCTAGCCGCTTTGTAGATATCCTTCGTGGATAGATATGGAGCATCGTTCATTAAGTCACTCACAGTCACTCCTCCACTACTGCAGCAGGTCATAGAGGCACAGCGTGGGGACACTGACTGTGAGACGAGGCATCCATAGATATCCTCAGGATAGACACCTGATGGATTCTCCGTAGGAGGAGAGCACGACGTCATTTTCAGAGGACGTAACTTGGTGCCAGTTTCATTGCGGGATGAGATGCTGAGAGAGTTTCAAACTTATGCTTTGGTGGTATATCCCGAAGTGGAGAAGATATACCAGGATCTCAGACGACAACACTAGTGGCCGGGCATGAAGAAGGTTGTGGCAGAGTTCGTTTCTCGACGCCTCACTTGTCAGTAGGTGGAGGCAGAGCACCAGGTACCAGCAGGCTTGGTACAGCCCTCGGAGGACCCAGTGTGGAAGTGTGAAGGGATATCTATGGACTTCGTGACAGGACATCCATGCACATCCAGAGGTTATGACTCCATTTGGGTGATTATCGACTGACTCACCAAGTCGGCACACTTCTTACCCATCAGAGAGTAGGGCTCAGTGGAGAGCTTGGGACGTCTCTACGTTCAGGATATTGTATGACATACCGGTGTGCCATCATCTATCGTCTCTGATCGGGATGCTCTCTTTACTTCCCGGCTTTTGAAGGGGTTGCAGGAGGCTTTCGGGGCGCAGCTACGTTTGAGCACCGCCTTTCACCCTCAGACAGATGGTTAGACAGAGAGGACCATACAGACTCTCAAGAACATGCTCCACGCATGTGTCCTCGACTTTGGTCGCAGCTGGGAGGACCACCTACCCTTGGTGGAGTTTGCGTACAACAATAGCTACCACTCTATCATCGGGATGACACCATACAAGGCGTTGTACGGCCAACCATGAAGATCTCCTTTTTTCTGGACAGACCCTGGGGAGTCAGCACTTGTGGTACCGGAGATGGTCCAGGCCATGAAAGAGAAGGTCCAGGTCATCCAGGAGCGGATGAGGATAGCTGAGAGCCAGCAAAAGTCTTATGCTGACCGAAGGTTGAGGCCACTAGATTTCGAGGATGGCGACCACGTCTTCTTGTGTGTCTCACCACGACACGGATTTCAGATATTTTGCTGAGGCTCCAAGTTGTCTCCACTCTTCATCGGACCATTCCAGGTCCTCAGTAGGATTGGTGAGGTGGCTTATCGCCTGGCTCTACCACCTCAGTTGCACCGGGTACACAACATCTTTCACGTATCTCAGCTGATGAGATACCTGCACGAACAGTCCCATATCATTGACCATGGGGAGCTAGATGTTGATGAGGGGGTGACATTTGCAGAGGTCCCAATGGAGATCGAGGATCGATAGGAGCAGGTCCTACGTGGATGATCGATTCCTCTAGTTCACATCAGATGGCAACACAGGAACCTCCAAGAATGCACTTGGTAGCGGGAGGCTCAGATGCATGCTCAGTACCCACATTTGTTTCCCTAGTTTATAATGTAACTTTACAGGGAAGTAAAGCCCTAAGGTGGGAGTGATTTAAAGACCTGTAAATTTCAAGGAAATTTTTTTCTTAATTTTCTTTGTAATTTTACAAGAACGCTGTTTCTGACGGCACCTGATTCCGAGGCCCGGTGTGCCCGGAATCAATTTCCAAAGTATAGCTCGAGTACGTTTAGTGAACGAACGAGCAGGTTTTTCTTACTTTTGAACCGGTTCTCAGAATCGAATTTTGAGGGCACCGATGGAATCGCAGCGCTGGTATTTTCTTAGAAACACCTTTTTCGGAGTTGAGTTTGCTCGGGTGTGGTTTTTAATTTTTGGGGTTAAGTTAAAAATAAAATAAAAGTGGTGTGACACTTTATTTTATTTCACATAAAGCCACTTAAGCTAGGTTAAGCGGATAAGGTGGAACCCATAATATCTTACCCATTGGTAGGATATTTGTGAGGTGGGGCCCGCACGAGCCCCACAATTTCATTCCCTCTACATAATGCACCTGCACCCCCTTTTTAATTAAAGTCAACCGTGCGTTTATTTGGGTTAAGAAACCCCTCATTAATTGGACAGTTAATTCATTGCAAATAATTCTTTGAATTAATTTATTCATTACTTATCTTTGATTTTCAAATTGTTGGCATGGGAATAAAATAAGAACAACACTAGGTTTTTTGAGAGGTTTCTTGTTGAGAGGATTTAGATAAACTCAAAAGCTTGAAGATCTTCATCCTTCTTCGCGAAGAACATGAAGAACACCGACCTCCGACGAAGGGCGACGAAGAATGCCGAACCCTCGGAGATTGACGACGCAACGCCGTATACCGGGACACCGGTGATCCTTCTTCCGCGACGCTTCTTCCGCGACGTTCCTTCCCCCGCGACAATCTTCGATCAAAAACCGATTGAGGTAGGGGGTTGTGGTTCTTTTAATTATTTGTGAATTATATCCTCGACATGGTTTCTTTTGGTGCATCTTAAATCTGTGTGATTTTAATCCTCATAGTTTTGTCTACGCAACGCCGTGTACCGCGACGACAGCGACGCCCCTTCCACGATGCGATGATCCTCTTCTTCCATGACGGTTAATTCAACGACAAACTGACGTTCGACGACAACGGTGAGGTAGGGGTTTGATTCTTTTAAATCTTTGTGATCTATACCCACGGTGTATGATTAAATAATTTGTTGGATGACTTTTAAAACCGCTAACGTGGTGGGTGTGGACCAACGAACAAGTCCGAACCCACCGAACATTCGTTCTTGGTGTGCAGAACGACGGACGATGATTTAGCAGGCCGCACGGGAGATGCGAGGTCCTCGCAGTGAAGGACGGGCCCTGGGAGGGCCATTGGTGAAGACGACATTCAATTCCGACCACCAGAACTCGTGCGATGGTCCGCAGAGCTGCCCGCCGGTCCGCCTCACCGGCACTGCGGAAGGTGGCGGCGGTGCCCTGCGCGCCGCCAGGAGGAGCGGCCGTGGCTGAATCCACAGCGGCAGAGCGCGGTCCCGCAACCACGTGGGACCGTACGTGATGGGACGCGGCAGCCAGCCGCGTTTGCTGACAAGGGCGGCCCCACGCGGGGTTGCAGGCTCTCCAAGCAGGGGCAGCGCGCCCCCGGCCCGCGTCGCTCGACCGTAACGGCCAAGCCGACCCGCTGGCCACCCGTCCAGCGCCAGCTGGGTCACGCCCAGCTGGGTCGGACCTGGACTCGGGTTGGGTCGACCTGGGTCGGGCTGACCCAGTGGGGTTGGGCCGAGTCGGTCCGGGCCCAGACCCCCCATTTTCAGACCCTTTTCGATCTTTTTCCCATATCTTGGGCTATGGACCTCCGATCGACGCACCGTCAGCAGCAATGTGATCATTGGATTGAGACGGTCATTTCGACATATTACACTCAAGGTTTTGGAGTACTTTGGGTTCACCCAGGTTGGTTCGTACACGAAACCAACCGTGCCCTCGGAGCGGAAACACTCATAACTTGAGCTCCATACGTCCGATTGACGTACCATAAACATTGGTGGATTCCTCTTAGTGAGACAGATCTTTTGGATTACTTTTCTTGAGGTTTGAACGCAGGTGGAGTACGGTTTGGTTGGTTTTGAATTAAAAACCAACCGGGCCCCTCGGACGAAAATGCCAATTACTTCCCGACCGGGCGTCCGATTGACGCGCCGTCTGTGACATTGAGTTCCTATTGACGATACGGAACTTTTGGATACATCAACTCTGGAATATGTGTCAGTTGATGTATCATCCTCTCATCTCGTGGAGCGGACCCTCCCAAATTAGCTTGCTGTGTGCGGGAACCCAAGATCCGGCTGCGACTGCGACGACGACGACTGTGTAGAGATCCTCAGTGGATTCGACGGTGATGACTACAGCACTCAGCGATCCTATGTGGATTAGTGCTACCGATCCTGTGTGGGTACGATCTAGTGTGGGTCAGCACTCAGCGGTCCTGTGTGGGCCAGCACCTACAGATCCTGTGTGGGTCTGATCCTCTGTGGGTCTCTGCGTGGGTTAGTTACCTATCGATCTTGTGTGGGTCAGATCTTTTGTGGGTCATTGCGGGGGTTAGTTACCTATCGATCATGTGTGGGTCAGATCCTTTGTGGGTTATTGTGGGGGTTAGTACCTATCGATCCTTTGTGGGTCAGATGACTTAGATGAATCAGTGGGTATATCTGGTCATCTCTATCGTCATATGAAGATGTATACCTGTGTGAGCTGAATCCTATTTTTTCTTTCCTATGTGGATTGTGTTGTGCTATCCTGTGTGGATTTACATTTTGCTTTATTGTGTGTATTGGGTTGTACTTGGGCTAGGATGTTGGAGCGAACTGGTATTGATGACTTAGGTATATATATGGGCATATACCTAAGCAGTGTCGGATGTTATTTGTGATTGTATCTTTTCTTTTTGGATTCTGGGAGACCTTAAGGGGGTCTCAGGGTCCCTACTGAGTAGCTTATACTCACCCCTGCACGGGCTATGCCCGCACTACATTGTGTTGGTTGCAGACGACGAACAGCGCTGATCGTGGTTGAGGCTTGCAGAGCAGGACGATACCTGGAGGTGGACCACTGGGCGGGACGTACTCGGAGTGGACAGTGGGACCCGAGGAGGTGTGGAATCTAGCTGTACTCACCCTTCAGGTGGGACATCCAGTGGGTGGCTCGAAGTTGCAGATTTACTTTCAGTTGTTGTTTTCCCTTTCGAGTTGTACTTTACTTTTAGTTGGGTTTGTATTCTGGCCCACTTACTTTTCTGCACTTCCTGTTGTACCCAGTTTTTACTTAGTGTTTACTTCTACTGCTTGGTTTCTCTGTGGTGTTTGTTTACTTTACAAAGGCAATGACTTCCATTTTTACCGGGATTTACACCTTGGTGCTAGTTTCCAACCCCAGGCCTATAGATGACGGGCTTGGGGTAGTCACGGCACAGGCCCAGAGGATAGGTTGTGACATCTATAATAAAAAATATAATTAACATATGTAAAAATATATAATGTATATTATTTTAGAAGTTAAAAATAATAAGTACCCTTCTTAGCTTTGAACACTTATAAGATACCAAATAATTAGGTTTTGAGTTGTACATTTCAATGATCAAAACCCTAGGATGCTATAGATGAGTAATAATTCCCAGGAGATAGTCTCATATGTGACAATAATTCCCTAAAATGTGGTGTAACTATTGTAATGAAAAAAATATAAAAACATTACATTCCTATAATTGACATTTTATAATCATCAACCCCATTTGTGATTAGTGATAAATAATAAATCACACATCATAGAATATAAATTCATTATATTAGCCATAATAATTTTTATTCAAAATGAATTGACCAAGAAACACATTCCTATGTAGATGGAGGAATACCAAGATACCCATGACATACAACATACATAGCTTAATAAAAAATCTATATAATCCAAAATTTTTATATGAGACTATAGTTAGTTATAGAACCCTTTTTAAATCTAATATTATGGTTAAATACATTAGTGATATTTTCCATCATTATCCAAATCAATATAAGAGTTATTGGAGGGATATAGTGTCAATTATTTTAGTAAATCGTAATCGATCATGGTCTTGTGTATCCTCGTTAACATCTAAATCATAATTTCTTTTGAGTAAGAACTGATACACATATTAAGAGATAAATAAATACTATTATGTCAAAATAGCTATGATAAAGACATAAGAGGGGGTGACTAGTGTATATAAAAATATTCTAATTAATGTAGAATGTCCCTATAGAAATGAATATATCTTTCCATTCTCTCTTAGTTTCGATTGAGAAATGGAAAGAAATAAATAAAATAACATAGTGATGTGTATTGGTTATGGGAATAGAATTCCACTAGTCTGATACACTAACTCCCTACTATTTGATTTTGGTGATTTTCATTAGTAGGTCCACATATATGGATACCTCTACAACTGAGTGTAAGAAATTGACACTATAAAAGGTTTTAAGTGGATTTATTATTCTTTTACAGGTAACTAAAATGTATAAAACATAGTTCGAAAAGATAATACTCCACCACGATATTGTTCGAGAAGATAAGAATCATATAAATAAATAAAAATTGATTTTATTGATAATTTTTTATTAAAATTATATAATTAATTGATATTTTTTCGTGATATTTAATAAGACATGATATCATAAAAATGAAATTTAACATCATTTATGCTTCTTCTTCATCATTAAATATCAAAAAAATAGTTGTTATTGTCACACTTGATTCTTCTTCTTCGTATCATGTGAGAATTAGGGTTGAAAAAGAATATTTCAATCATCTTCAATATGATGAGCACAAAAATGAAAATAATTCAACATGTTATTTTCTTTATAGTTTTCATGTCTCTATACTTCTTTTCATTTTTCATTTCTTCCCACCTAGAGATATATATAGAGAATAAGTATACAATAGTTATAGTGCACCTCTTAATTTTTACACTCAAAAAAATAGTTTCAATATACATTATAAATATCCCTATAATATTATAGTACTTATGGCTTCATTATTATAGAATAAATATCTAATATAATCATTTACTATGAGTTGAATAAATATTCTAATATAATATATTGAATAATAGTATCATTAAATAATTTAAATGTCCCATTAAAATCCATTAAAAACTCTTTAAATAATGTCACAATAGTTATTAAAAACTAGTAGGAAAATACAAATGCAAATTCAAATTTTTTAATTTTAATTAACTTGTATTCCACAAATTTTTCTGCTCAAACTGCATACTCCTCTCTAATCTAAAAAAATTTGCTAAATTTAATTTTTTCCACCAAAATATATGGTACCTGAGCCAAGCTTTTTTTTTCAAAATTAGGGTTTCCAAATATTATTTAATGGTTCATTGACTCTAATGTAGTGTATATGAAGCATAATTACATATCTAAATTAGGGTTTCACTATTCTAAAAGCAATTTTCAAGCAGCATAAAAAACTGAACAACTTACATTTATAGGATTTAACAGTTTTTAGAGACCATTAAAATAATTTTTATCCTTTATAAGGAAATTTTTATATTTATAAAATAATTAGATATTTTTATAGGATAATTTATTGTAATAACCCAAACCTTCTTTTCATGTATGAATCTTTTTTCTGGTGTTTTTGGGAAAAAGTGGTGTTTTTTGAAATTTCAGGAGTACACACCATATACTTAAAAATACAAGTTGTGTACTCATTTGTTGTGGGTAGCCGTGTGTTGGCCAGGTTACAGCTGAACACAAGGCTCTGTGGGTTGACCTATGACCGCATAAATTGGAGACTAGATAAGTCAAGTACATGCCATGTACTTTTAAAGAACACACCATGTATTTTGTTTTTCAGTAAAGGGACATGGGTCGTGTCTAATCAACAGAACCTTCTCCTTCACGACCTATCTCATCTAGGAGCAACCGTAGGCTACGAATCATATCTGAGCCTTTAAATATTCATCCATTCTCTAATTCAACGACCTTTAATTGCATTGGAGTCATCACGGTAAGATCTTCCTTCATTCATAGCCTTGTTTCTTGATTCCTCCTCTTTGGTGAGTTTTATTTGGTTGGATGTTTTTCAAATTTTTGTAGATATACATAATTCTAGGGATATTCAAGGACTGAGGTTCATGTATATCATTCTTAAAATACGGAGGTAGGTATTTTGTTCCATTATGTAGTTATTTTTTGAGTTATATATGCAAAAGTTTCCAATACCCTCATTCTTGGTATTACGTGTTTAGGGATTTTTAACCATGTTAATGTCTTATATGCATTTTATATTTTCATAGAATTAGTTTGATTTTGAATAAGGTTAATTTATATGCTATGGATGTGATTTCCCATCTTTTTTGATTTTGACTATTTGTTCTAGTTTTTCCAGTTAGTATATTTTTTTTCCATTCCTAGTGTTGTTAGGATGGAGTGGTTATCTATATGATATGGTGTTCCATGCCTTATAGCTAATTATCCAAGTAGTAATTTAAGGTTTACATTGGATGATAATTATCGTTTTTTTACGATTTCATTCCATGGGGTTGTAGGAACCTGGTTTAGTGAGACCATAAGGGAAATTGATGGTGAGGGCTTTTCCAGAGTGTATGTTAGAATTATCACGCTGCGAGACCATAGTGGGGATTGACGTTGAGTTCTCCCTCAGAGTTTCTATAGCTATTTTATGAGACCACTGGATGAATTTACATTGTGTTCATTCTCAGAGAGTCTATATTTACAATTAAAAGTCTATAGGGGGAATTTAAAGTGATTGTTTCCTCAGAGTGTCTTTGATTACATAAGACTATAGAGGTAATTGAAGGTGTGTTCTTCCTAAGAAAGTCTTTGTTACTTTCATTTTGTTGGATAAACTCTAAGTGATAGGCTGTGAGAGCTTCCTATAGGGTTACTTGTAATTATGTTTGGTTGAGTAATAGTTAAATTTAAATGATGCAATTGAAAATATAGGATTGTTTACTATGGAGTACTTCCTTGGTTACTGTATCTTTTTTTATTGCCTACCATATATATTCAATTACAGTTAGGAACCGATCTTTGGGTGGTTGCCTACTAGGATTTGTCTCACATGCTGTTTCGGTCATGCTTTTGGCTCATACATATTATATTTCTCCAGGTATAGATAAGGTCAAGCACCCTTATACTTCAGTTACTTGATTGTTGTGTAGTTGGGGTGCATGGGAACAAGCTGAGTCTTGCGATGCTGTTAGAGTTTATTTTCTTTCATTTTACTATTTTTAGAACTGTATTCAAGAATTGTGACTTTTTTGGATGATTTCCTAGACATATGTATCATGAATCATTTATATATGTGACCCAGTTATTTGTTTCCTTTAGTCTTACGCTGTTTATTATTGTATGGTATCATTTTTTATTCCTCTATTGTAATATGTTTATTTTTGTTGTGTTACTCTACCAATGAAATAATATTTTCGCCACTATCTCACCCAAGACCCTCAATGATAGTCGGCCGCCTCTGACATTCGGGGAATTGCGCTTGAGGCCTTGTGACCAACAGGGTACGGGGCACCTCAGGGTGACTTCTGGAACCATGACGTTTCAAAGTGGTATCAGAAGTTTCTTGTCTTCTTGACTTATTTTATGGATCCTATAGTCAGGGATCGGATGGAATATGTACTTGGTAATAATATGTTCTTGGGATTAGCTAACCCGTGTACATGGAAAATCCAATTTACCTTGTTATTGAAATTTTTATAGTTTTTCAATTATTATAGTTTATCTGATTGCATCATTGGGTGATTCACATGATTTGTGCTACTATTTTTGATATTATTGAGGTTCTATTTATGTTGCAACCTGATGATATGAGGGTTCTTCATCTCATGAATCATATAGGAACTTGCTAGAAATCACATGTCATGCATCTGTTGCATTCCATTTAGGGTGAATTACTGATTGCATGTTGTTGTGAAAGACCTTTTGCTAAATATGCTTGTTGTTGTGATAGATTCCATGATAGAATACATGCTTTTTGATAGGACATTGAATTGTGTAAGGGTTAGTTTGAATTAAAGCCAAGATTTGGTTCTTGAGGTTTTATGGGCCATCATGGATCATAATCTGGTGGATCATCTCCTTGTTATACTTTAATATGACATGTATAAGATTGTAGGATATGATTCGCTTTGAGTATGGGACCTCATGGATCAGAATTTGTCCCATAGATGTTCATTTCAATATTTTTTGGGTTCTAGAGTAGTTTTTGAGGCTTAATATTTGGGAAAACCCAAAATACATGGCTTGTAATTATAAATACATGTCAAGTATCTTTCGGTTCAGGAAAGAACTATTTTTCTTAAGTACATTCCATGTACTGCATTTACATGTTGTGTAGTCTCTAACTGTGACACTAGGTGTGTGGGAAGAGACATGGGGTGGGGAAATATTTGGTGGGACACACTGTATACTTTATGTACACACAGTGTTGTGTAGACCATGTGTCCACCCTTGTGACTAATGACATAGATGGATAAAACATAGTTTATACACGTTTTGTAAAGCTTGAACATACCGTGTATTGTTACCCCTATATCCGGCTGTGTAATGAAAAACACAGGGCGATGGAAATCCTTCTAGTACAAGTCGTGTCTAGCATAAACACATCGTGTAGAGTCTTCCATGTGTTCAACCATGTGACTTACTATATGGGCATTTGAAACCTAAGCGGTACACACCGTGTCTGGCACAAAAACGCCGTGTAGTCTTGTCCTAGGTGAACCGTGTGGGTCAGTCGTGTAGAAGAACTCGAGCATGGGAACACAATTCAAGTATATACCATATCTTGGAGGACCATGCCATGTGTATGGGGTGTTACATGACCAGATTTAGCAGAAGTACATTCCCATGTAACGTCTTAAAGAAACACACAGTGTAGGTTATACACACCGTGTATCCATGTTTTGAAAAATTTAAACATTTTCCTTTTCTTGTTCCATTCTGACACTTTTATGTTCTAATACTTGATAATCTTGATCCTAATGTGTGTTCTTGACCCTATAGAGTCATGCCACCAAGACATCTTATGGTTGTACACAATATACAAGGCAGTGATCAGACATCAGATATGGCAGACCAAGGACTACCATAAGATCCTCCTATAGTGCCATTCTTGGCACCAACCATCATTTCGGACATAGGTACAAACACATAGTTCCAAGAGGTATTTATGATGTTCATGAAGACCTTCCAGGGAGCACTGCATCCTTCTCCATTAATGGAAGAGTTGATGTGTGTTTTCCAATAGTAGCATTCTCCCACCTTCACAAGGGAAAGATGACCACAGACTATAGACTCATGATTAGAATCCATGATTTCTATCTTCGAGCATCTAGAGACACCTCTAGAGAGGATGGTGAAGATCGCTACTTATATGCATCCAGATTCCTCCAAGAGATGGTGGGATTTGGTTTCACAGTCAAGATTCTAGTAGGGTATGGTTTGGGATAAGTTTCATCATACCTTTTACGATTCCTTCTATATGGAGACATTGAGGGCCTATCGAGCCCGTGACTTCATGAGTTTGGAGAAAGGTACTCTTTTAGTTATGTAATATTCTTCTCTCTTCACAGAGAAGTAGCACTTTACACCCTTTGGGGGGGGGGTGAGTTATTCCTAGTGAGTATGTTTGAGGATGGTCTTAGGAAATACATTCAGGCTCTAGTTAACATCTTCATATTGAATTCTGTCACTTCTATAGTCACCTAAGTGCTGATCACGGAGCGCAATCTGATGTATTTGGGAGTTGTGTTCTAGGGTGGTTCAAAGTTCATAGTTTTTACTTCTCCAGCTAATAGTAGGAAGCGTCATAGGGAGTCAACATGTGGAGATCTGAGTAGGTGGGATGCACCTTCAGGTATCCAGGTGGTATGCTACCACTGTGGAATGGTTGGGAATATAATGAAACTTTTCCCAAGAGACACAGTGGAGTGTCGATCTTGCGGAAAGATGGTTCATCTTCAATGATTTTGTCAGTTCTTTTCACCAGTAGCGGGTGATAGGGGTTCTTCTATGAATCGTCATTCAATAGTAGCACCACCAGCATCTCATCAACTTGGGAACTTGTGTAATTTCGACAATCCAGCCCATAGTGGAGGTTGTGAACGTTGTGGTCAGTAAGAAGGCTTTCAGTGAAAACTAGGTAGATCAGATCAAGGTGTTCTGGTAGGGTCATAAGGCTGAGGTACATGCCAGAAATTTTAAGTGGATCTGACCCAACACGAGCTGGATCCCAGACCTTCCACAGTTCGAGGTACGATCCTAGTTGCCTTAGTTTTAGCTTCTGTGATTTTTGATATAGGGGCTTCCCAAAGATTAGTATCTATTTATTTTGTAGAGATCCTTGGCTTATGTATTGTTACCTCTATTGATATCATGATGCTAGAAACTACGTTAGGGACTAGAACGGATATTGTACATCAGTGCAAGGAGTTCCCTCACGACGTTGGTGGGTGTCACTTGTTATGGGACCTTTATTTCCTAGATATGACAGGTTATGATGTCATTCATGGAATGGAATGGTTATTCCCCTTATAGGTAGTTTTTAATTACTCTCGTTGGAAGTTGAGTTTCAAATTACCATAGGGTGAATGGGATGTAGAGGCGAGTATAGAGGGACCGGACAATCATGGGTTTGGTAGAGTCATATCCCATATTTCTAGTCTTTATAGGGATGACCATGGGACTTCACAGTTGTACTTTCCTACAGTGGTCGATCATTTCAGGGATGTATTTACAGAGGGAATTTTCAGGTTTTCCTCTGTAAAAAGAGGTTGAATTTTCTATTGAGCTTGTGCTAGGAGCTGCAACAGTGTCAATTCATCATTATTGGATGGATACAACAGAGTTATAGGAGCTCAAGAAGTAGTTGGAGGAGTCGTAGGAAAATGGTTTAATCCAACCCAGTACTTCCCCTAGGGGTTCAACTGTCCTCTTTTCCATGAAGGCTGACGGTACCCTCAGACTTTGTGTGGATTATCGGAAGTTGAACCAGTTGATGGTCAAGAACCGGTATCCCTTATTGAGGATTGGTGACCTCTTTGATTAGCTTTGAGGAGCCCCGGTGTTCTCAAATATTTACATGTGATCTGGTTATCATCATTTTCATGTTATACAATTAAATATACATGTTACATCATTTCAAAAAATTTATGGTCTATAAAAGTATGTGGTTATGCTGTTTGATCTCATGAATGCACCTTCTGTTTTCATAGCACTGATGAATAGTGTGTTCTATCCATACTTGGATTATTTCGGGTGGTCTCTGCAGACAATGTCTTTGTGTACTCTCACACTTGAAATGACCATACCACAAATCTTGATATCATTTTGAGTACACTGAGAGAGCGCCAATTATATGCTAATCTCTCAAAATGCCACTTTTGGATGGAATAGATTCAGTTATTGGGTCATGTTATCTCAGAGACATGAGTATTAGTGGACCCAGAAAAAGTGAGAGCAGTAGTTTCCTGGGAGAAAACAAAGAACTTATTTGAGGTGTGGTTTTTCCTAGGGATGGATGGTTACTACATATGTTTCATAAATGACATCTCACACATAGAAGCGCCACTGAAGAGCTTGACTAAGAAAGGTGGTAAGTACCTGTAGTCAGATTCCTACGAGTCAGCCTTTCAGGAGCTAAAAGGGAGGTTGACGTTAGCACCAATAATAGTATTTCTAGAGCCAAGAAAGAGCTGTACTATGGATTGTGAGTCATTATGTTTCGGGATCATATATGTGCTTATGCAGGGGGAAGGAGTTGTTGCATATGTGTCTCACAATTTGATGCCACTTTAGAGGAACTACCCAAAGCACGATCTCAAGTTGGATGCGATTGTTTATGCTTTACACTATTAGAGACATTATCTTATGGGAGAGCATTTTTTGGTTTTCACTGACCACAAAGGACTCAATTATTGCTTCACTCTCCGCGATCTAAATACAAGACAACGAAGGTGGGATGAGTAACATCAGTCCTTTGATTTTTATCATGCCTATACTCTTGGGAAAGTAAATGCTATGGATGATAAGTTAAGCAGGAGGACTCTCTTAAAGGCAGTTTAGGAGGCCAGTAGTGAGTGGAAGATTATGGCTCTATTCTCTGAGATGAATTTGGAGGTGCACAACAGATAGGGGTAGACATTTCTTTCTTCTGTAGCTGTTACCTCTACTCTACATGATCGATTGTGGATGAGGAAACTATCAGATTCTGAAGGGCTAGTCCTACGGGAGAGTTTGTCAAGAGAGGACCCTATTATTGGGTGGATAGTAGGAGAGAATGATATCTTGTATTTTCATGGGAGAATGTGGGTTATATCATACATACAGAGGAGATGATAAGTGATTTCATTCCCCAGTTTGGGTTGTCCATCCTGGTGTCACCAAGATGTATCCAGATCTCCACCATCAGTATTGGTGCCTTTTATGAAGGGAGATGTTGCTGGTTTGTTCATGAGGTGTTCCACCTATCAGAAAATGAATGTAAAGCATAAATGAGTAGAAGGGATTTTGAAGTAGTTACCCATTACTTAGTGGAAGTGGAACGGTGTGGAGATAGACTTCGTGACATGTATTCTGAGGACGCCTCGAGGGAATGACAATGTTTGGGTTGTCATTGACAGACTCACGAATGTTTCTCACTTCTTACCGATAAAGGAAACCATTAGTGTTGATCAGTTGGGAATGCTATACATCCGAGATATTTTATATTTACATGGACTTCCACACTCCATTATTTCAGACAGGGATGCTGGTTTTACTTCTCTGGTCATGTAGGGACTATATAGGAATTTTGGTACATAAGTATTTCTGAGTACATATTTCCATCCCCAAAAGTATGGAAAGTTGGAGCGTATGATTCAGGTGCTGGAGGATATGTTGAGATCATGTGTCTTTGATTTTGGAGGTTCTTGAGAGAAGCACATACCTCTTATGGAGGTTTCCTACAATAATAGTTTTCATGTAACTATTCAGATGGCACCTTATGAGGCTTTGTATGGTAAGCCATACTGATCACCCCTATGTCATCTGGAGGCAATGGAGGCAGCTATGCTGGGACCTCATCTTGTCTAGGAGTCCATAGAGTAAATTGAGTTGATTCGAAAGAGGATGGATACTAAACAATCATGAATTTTTTTTATGTCGATCGACAGAGACGACCCCTGGTGTTCGAGTTTGGAGATAAGGTTTTTCTACGTGCAACATCGTGGTTGGGACATAAGAGGATTAAGAGAGAGGGTAGGATTTTGCTGAGGTACATCACATCATTCGAGGTTTTGGAAAGTGATGGGCCAGTTTCCTATTGGTTTAGTTACCATAGAGGTGTCAGGCTATGCACGATGTCTTTCATGTTTCTCAGCTACAACAATACTTCTCACACCCATTTCAGGTCTTTTAACCCGAGGAGGTTGAGCTATAGGTGGACACATCATTTGAGAATCATCCAACCCAGATTTTTTATCATATTGAAATGGTTCTCTATGGCCAGTATGTTCCTCTAGTATGAGTCTATGGAATCAAGAGTGAGTACAGGATGGGACCTAGGAGAGAGATGCTGAGTACAATCACAGTGGCCGGAGCTATTGGAGGGTTCATCTTCTACGCTGAATTTCTAGGGAAATATAGGGACACTTCCATTAAAGGGGTATGTTTTTAGGAACCTAGATATTCCTTTCAGGTATGAATCAGTATTTCTGGTGTTTTTGGTGAAAATAAGAGTTTCTGGAAATTTTAAGAGTACACATCATGTACTTATAGGTACATGTTGTGTACTCAGTTTCCGTGGGTAGCCATATACTAGCCATATAATGGACGAACACATGGTTGTGTGTGGTGACCTAAGACCACCTAAAGAGGAGGCTAGATAAGGAAAGTACATGCTGTGTACATTTAAATAACACACCATGTATTTTTTTTAAATGGGCCAGGGTTGCATCTAATCGACAAAACATTCTCTTTCTCGACCTGTATCATCCATGAGCGACCGTAGGCCATGAATCTTCTCCGAGACTCTGACTCTTCATATTTTCTACAAATCTACCACTATCAATTGCATTGGATTCAGCATAGTAAGCTCTTCCTTCTTCTAGAGCCTCGTTTCTTGATTCATTCTTTTTGGTGAGTTTTCTTTGGTTGAATTTTCTTTATGATTTTCTAGATATACACTATTCTAGGTAATTTCAATGCATGAGGTTCACATATATCATTTGTAAAATGCTGAGTTAGTTGGTTTTCACCTTTCTATAGTTATTCTTTGAGTTATATGGGAAAATGTTTCCAATACCCTCATTTGGGGTATTGGGTGTTTAGGGATTTTAACCCTATTAATGTCTACTATGCTTTTTTATGTTTGTATAGAAGTTGTGTGATTGTGAATAGGGTTAATTGCCATGATATGGATGTGATTTCCCATGATAGTTTGATTTTGATTGTTTGGTCTAGTTTTTCTAGTTGTGCTATTTGTTTTTCATTCCTAGTGTTGTTAGGATAAAGTGATTATCATATATGATATGTTGTTCCATTACTTGTAACTAATTAGCCAAATAGTACTTAGAGATTTTCTTTGGCTGCTTATTATTGTTTCTGTATGATTTATTTCCATTGGGCTGCAAGAACCTGGTGCAGTGAGACTATAGGGGAAATTGACGTTGAGGGATTTCCTAGTGTGTCTGTAAAAATTATAATGTTGTAAGACCATAGGGGGGATTTACATTGAGTGTACCCTCATAGTTTCAATAGATATGTTTTGAGACCACATGAGGAACTGACATTGAGTGCTTCCTTAAAGTGTTTGTATTTACTGTTAGAAGACTATAGGGGGAATTGATGGTGAGTGATTTCTGAGAGAGTCTTTGATTACACAAGACTATAGGGAGAATTTACAGTGAGTGCATCCTCATAGAGTTTTTGTTACTTTCCTTTTGTTGGCTGAACCGAAAGGGATAGGTTATGAGAACTTCATAGAGGGTTTCTTGTAATTTTGTTTGGTTGACTATGTTGTTAAATGTAAATGATGTAATTGAAACTCTAGGATTGCATACTATGGAGTACTACCTTGCTTACTACTTCTTTTGGCTTATTTCCAACTATATATATTCACTAATTGATAGGAACAAATCATTTTATGGTTTCCTACTTGGATTTTCCTCACACCATGTTTGGTTCATGCTTTTATGACCAAACAGATTATATTACTGCAGGTATAAATAAGGGTATGCACCCTTCTACTTCAGGTACTTGATTTTTGTTGATCTGGAGAGCATGGGGCCAAGCTAAGGATTGCGAGGCTATTGGAGTTTATTTTCATTCTTTGTACTTAGGTTTAGTACTGTATTCTAGCATTGTAATTGGTTTGGATGCTTTCCAAGACATATGTATCATGAATCATTGATATATATTCTCCAGTTATTTGTTTCTTTTAGTCATCCGCTGTCTACTGTTGTATGGTATAATTATTACTTCCGCTATTGTTATCAATTTATTTCCACAATGTTACTCTTCCTATGAGGGCATAGTTTCCCCACTATCACACCCACGACCCTTGCCGCTGGTCAACAACCTCTAGTGTTCGGGGAAATGCACTTGAGGCTATGTGACCAACCACATATGAGGAACCTCTGGGTGGATTCCACAATTGGGATATTATATTTATCAAATAAATTTTACAACCACACCACTATATATCATTGATGAGTAAATGTAATATTATCTAAAAAAATATAGCTAAGAAAAAAGAATTGTGGGAATTATGATAATTTATTAGCCACCTAAACGACCTTTTACCATTCCATGTTGACTGATGAAATCAATATAACCATCCTTGATTTCCATCATACTATTTTTTAGTGATTTTGATTTATTTATAACATTTTGTAACTCAAATAAAGTATCTTCCCAAATACATTCACTATAGTGTTGCCAAACTACTATAACAACTTCAGTGATTTACTATGTTAAAAAATAGTGATTTAAGACTTCCAAATAATTTAATAGAGTTCCTATAAATATTATATCTATCCAATGGTACATTTATCACACAGATTCGTTCACTTTTTCATGATTTATAATCAAAATTTAGAGGGGACTGGTTTCTAAAAACCATAATGTCACTTGAACATCATGTAAGAGCTTCAATGAATTTTTGAACCAACAAAAAAACTAAATTTTATTACGACATAAATATATAAATGAAATATAATATTATTTTCTTTCTAATGGAACAAACATAGAAATTACTTGAGCACACTTTCATCAAATATATAATAAATATGATGATATATTAAATCATAAATTGTTAAAAAAATTTATTAGAAAAAAATGAATTATGGGTTAATATAATTATAAAAAAGAAACCTAGATGAGAATGAAAATGAGCCACTCAAAAATATCATAATTTTTTATAATTACAAAAAACTAACTCTCTACTGCCATTTCTCCAACTTTATATAATGATAAAAAAATTTAGATTCTTGGGTATATTATAAAATATACTATATTTTCCGATTTTATAAAGAAAATAAATTTTTAATTTATGTTCTGTCATAAAAAATCAATAATTTTTGAAAAAAAATTTATACCCCTTTTAATTTTTTTAAAAAGGGATAGTTATTGTGAAAGAAACAAAAATTATGTTTTCGATATATATATCAATAAAAACACCCCATAAATTTAAACATCCATTATAAAAATAAACACATCAAATCAAGGAGACATTAAAACACATTAAATAATATTCATTGAATAATAAGGGTTTTTAATAAATATATTAATCCATTTAATTTATTCCATAATAATATAAAATTTAATGAAATGCAAAAAATATAAGATAATTCCCCTTGATAAATGGTATAATTATAAAATTTATTCAATGTATTAAATAAATTATCAGAAATTAATTTTATGTAAAATAAGTTGTTTTCAAATATTTTAAAAATGTGTTTCAAATAATATTAAATAATTTATTTTCTTGTTATAATTGATCAAAACGTTTTAATATAATAATTGAACACACACACACATATTACATACAATGATACATTAATTTTATCCTCTGTAATTACTTTAAATAGTGAAATATTAAACATAAGCTTACATACTAGATTACCATTTATAAATAATCTTAAGAGTAAAATTGATGTTTTTGGGTTAATAAAATAAATCAATGAATCAATTCATAAAATAAAATAGTTAGAAAATGATTTAAGTATTTCTCTATAAGAATACATAAATACATTTTAATAAAAAGATAATACATTTATAAGTTTTCCTCCCCCTATATGAAATAATTAGTGTATTCTAATAATATATTAAAATTGAAAATAAAATACTTTTGAGATTAGTTTTTCTAGATTTAATTATGTTTATTTTTAAAATAATAATAATTATAAATATAATAAACATCCATAATGATGAAAAATCCACTTAATGATGTAACAATGATTTCCATTGTAGCATTTTTGAAAACAATCAAATACATGTTTCTTTTGGTTCCCATATGTTTTTGGGTCTAACAATTTCATCAGTTAAAACATTAGGTAACCAAAATGGTTTTTATAAAAAAAATTATAATTAAATCAAGATAATACATTTGAATAATGAAATTTCTTTATAAAAAAATTGAGGATTTCTAAAATAATATTTACTAGAATAATGTCAATTAAAACCATAATAAAAATTGTTAATTGTATATATAATTTTTCTATTCAAGCCACAAAAAAATTCTTGTATAATTTTTTTTATCCATTACAACCAATTCCGAGTATTCCTTTATGAATACAAATTTTACTAAGAATTTGATTCAAATATTTTTTTTCCAATAATAATAATACTACAGGCATGTTTTTATGTTTTCAATTTATCTACTAATTCATTAATTTTATTTTTATTCAAATAAAAATAAACTTTTGAATAATGTGATATTAAATCTAAAATTTTCATTGAAAAACTCTCATTATAAAATAGATAACATTATAAGATTTTCCCTATATTCTATGATAATTATTTGAGTATTTGAATTTCTCTTCAAGAAAAAAACAATTCTTATGATGTAAATAATGAGAAATATTTTATAAATCATAACATTCATAATAAGATGATTATAGATCATTAGCGTGAGTCCTAAGATATATATTTATCTTTCTTATTTCCATCCTTATATTTAGAGTTTGAATTAGATTTATCACTATAATCCAAATGAAAAAATTAATCATTAAACCATGAAAACATTTATTTCAGAATATTCCTCTTTGATAGAAATTTAAATTTCAATATTTTCGTTCATCTTAGTTTACCAAATCCCAATACACTTCTTTAATGCGATTTTTTTATATTTCAGTTCCAAAGGAAGCAACATCATTCATAAAAAAAATCAATTTATATGTTTTATCATAAGTAACATGAATTTTCTGCCACATCTCAAAGGCAGTAGCATATTGAGAAACACTATTAAACTCACGAGGACTATATACACATGTAATTTCATTAATCTCTTTCAAATTAAAATCAGATTCATCATTTTTTTCATTATTCGACATTTCTTATTATCCCGATATTTTATAAGGTTTGAAATAATTCATATAAAATTTCAAATAATAATTATTCAAATATATTGTCATTAAATATTTACAGCATCCAAAATTATCACCATTAAAATAAGGAGAATGAATCATCTACATAGCTTCTCTAAGATCACACATTAATATTTTTCTTCATTTAAATCATTAACCTAGGCTTGTTAGATCCAAATTAAATCATCAATTTTCTAAAATATTCCATCTTATTAAAGTAAAAAAATGTTTTAGTATGATAAAATATTATTTTAATGGTTTTCCAAAAAGTAAAATATATAAATAGAGCACTTATTCTAATACTATTTTTTGTGTTGTTATGACTATGACGAAGACACAAGACGGGGTGGGTAATTTTTTTAATTTCAAAATTCATGAAAAAATTAAAGCATCCCTCTTTAAATTAACTGATAGGTTCCTTCTCTTTTAATGGTAAGAGAGAAGAAGAAAATAAACAAAACTACACGGTGATGTATAGTGGTTTATGTCATACAACTCCCCATTCCACTCCACTAACACTCTACTCAACATGCATGATGATTTTCAACCTTTTATCTGGAAGCCTCTACAACTATGTGTGGGATGTTGAAACCTTATAATGATTTTACAAGGATCTTGGATCTTTTATAGGGAATCGAACTATCCCCATATAATTCCTAGAAGTTGATACTCCACCAAGTTTGAGTCCATGTATCTAATACTATAATAAATAAATAGTGATTTATTTTATTGATAAAATAGATTTTTATTAGATATACATCAGAAAAATATAGTTTTATATTATCTTCATTAATGCATGGTAGAATTAAAATGGTCTGTAATGTCACAAATGATTCTTATTTTACTTTAAATAGAAAAAAATAGTATTCAGTTTCATGAAATATTCTTCTTTAAACCATGATATAAATACAATGTGTAATGAATATTTTTATCTTCATCAAAATAATGAGTAGAAAAATTAAAATATATCATGAATTTGTTTTTATTAGATATTTCATATATCTGATCTTCTTCCTATATTTCATTTCTGGACATAGAGAGACATATATAGAGAATAAATATCTAGAAGTTGCAGCATTATTCATCCTTTAGATACTCAATATAAATATATTCAATAGACGTTATATAAATATATTCTTAGAATAGAGCATCATCATTGTCTCATATCTGTAGAATAAATCTCTAATAAAACCATTTAATATAATTTGAAAAATATTCTTATGAAGTCTTAAAAAAAATAACATCATTAAATGATTTAAAACACCCATTTAAATCCATTAAAACCTCTTCATACATAGCCAAATTAGTTACTGAAAACTAATAGAACACTCTTAATGTAAATTCAAATATTTTAATTTGAATAACCTTATGTCCTCCTTGATTAATGATAAAACTACCTGATCTACTTTAACTGAACAACATTTTTATGTTTTTATTTATTTTATCCAATGATATAGTTCAATAACCATACTTTTAAATAAAAAGTAGGGTTTTTGAAAATAAGATCTTAGTTAGTTGATACTAATATAGGTTAGATGAACCATACTTTGTATCAAAAGTTGGTATGCACTATTTTGAATCTAGTGTTGAACTAAACCTATAATTTTTTTTGAATGAATTGTATTTGGAGTCTTCATAGATTTTTAGAGAAATTTAACATGAGATTAATCTATTAGACTAAAAACATTATATTTATAAAATATTATTCAATTTATAATGGATCAATAATAGAATCATTCATTCATCCTTGGTGGTCGGTATATTAAAAAACAGAGGCATTATGGTCTGGAAATATTGCGGTTGAGAATGTAGCATTGCAGAACATATGATAATTAATTGACCATCCAAGTGAACTTCATATCCTTCTATGTAAACCAATGAAATCTAGATAATAATATTTTATTTCCATATCACCATGTTTTGGATGATTGAAATTTATTTATAACTTTCAGTAAATCAAATACAGTAGATTCCAAATCTGTTCACTACAGAGTTGTAAAACTTCGATAGAAATTTCATTCATTTTTAGTACTAAAACTAACATTATATACTTACTGATAAACTAAATACATTTACTTAAATGTCATATATATACAATGTTATAATATTCACACAAGTCATTTCAATTTATAATAAGATATAATCAAAATTTAGGGGTGATTTGTTTATGAAAACTTCAATTCCACTTGAAAACCTTCTAACAACATTGGTTAATTTTTCCACATTGAAACTAATAAATTGGATTTTTAAATAATAATATGAAATGAATATAATATACTTATATTTAAAATATAACAAAATCTATAAGAATATGATCATTATTTCTTTGGATAACAAATATATACTGTGACATACTAAATCTAAATTACTTAAAAAAATTAATGAAAAAAATGATGGGTGGAAGTAATTAATAAAAAATCAACATGAGAATTAAAAGGATCCACCGAATAATATCCTATATTTGATAAAAAACACTAATTCTCTACCATCTCCCACACCCCATTATATGGATATAAAAATGTTATTTCTTGATTATATTAAATAATACAATTTATTTACTCAATTTTAACAGAAAATAAATATGAAATTTCATCATTATTGTTAAAAAGTTTCCTTGTTTTTTTAAACAAAAATTCTCTTTATCCTTTTTAAAAGATATAAAAAAGATAAGTTATTGTGAGAGACATGAAAATATGTTTTCAATATACACAAAAACAAAAAATACCAATAATTTTTTTATTCCTCTGAAAAACATTATAATTTTTATTCTGGATCCAAAAAGACATATATAATAATATTCAATGAATAATAAGTGTATATAATAATTTTATTAAACCATTTAATTATTTCTATAATATTAAACAATTTAAAAAGTGCAAAAATATTTAATGTAACCGCCTTTAGACATTTTTTTATAAAAGGCATTCAATGAATTAAAAAAATATTTTAAATGAATATTTAATAAAAGAAAGTGTTTAAAATAATTTTAAAATAAATATTCTTCAAATAATTTAAAATAATTTTTTCATGTTACTATTGATCAAAATATTTTAATCTAATAACAGAACATATATATTTATATATTACACAAAATAATAGTTTAATTTTAGTAGATTAATTTTATTTAAATATTTAAACATTAATCACATGATTACATGAAAGATAAACATTTATATAAAATCATAAGAGTATGATTAATGTTTATTGGTTAATAAAATCTTTCAATGAATTAACTCTTAAAATAATAGTGTGAGAATATTATTTAAATTTTATGTATATGAATAATTATATATAGGGAAATAAAAATACAAAACAATTAAACATTTTTCTCCCCCTATATGAAATATTTACAAAATTTAAATAGAATATTAAAATTGAATATAAAATAATTCTTGGATTAAGCATTCCATCTGTAACGATGTTTCAATTTATAATAATAAGAAATACAAATATAATAAATTTTCATAATTTTCAATATTCCACATAATCATTTAATAATAATGTCCAATGGTGCATTCCCATAAAATATCAAATTCAAGTGCCTTTTAGATCACATATTCTAGTTGGTTTGGTATTTTCGACAATTAAAGGTTCAGGTAACTAAAAATTATTACATAGATAAATTGTTTTATAATTAATGATAGATAATGATTTAAAATAATGAAAATTATTAAAACCACAAAATTGATGTTTCATAAAATTAATGTTATTAAAATAATTCTTATTAATAAAATAGAAAAAATATTTAATAATATACATCATTTTTTATGTTCGAACGAGGAAAAATATAATTCATGTATGACTTTTGTGTTAATCCATCACTAAAAATACCGAGTTTTATATTGTGAATTTTATTTTAACTAATACTCTGATTACAATAATTTTCTCCCTTCGTAATTATACTAGATGAATTTTTCTATGATTAAAATATATTGAATAGTTCTTTAATTTATATTTCATGAAAATATTAAGAAACTTTCAATGAATTAGATATTAAATATTATATTTTATTTTATATAATATCATTATCAATTGAAATAGGATCAAATTATTTTATATATTTTCTATTATCTTTGTTTAAGAATTATATTTTTTCATGAAACATAAAATTATATTTATCACATTATCCATGATAATAATTTTTTAATCAGAACACTTTGTGTATGATGATTGTATGTCACCTGCATGAGTCTTTTGACATAATTTTTCCTTTTTATATTCATGTTCAGATTTAGAGTTTGATGTATATTTATCAATTGAATCTGAATGACTAAAATTGGTAAATTCATCCATTGAATCAATGATTGAAACATTTTTCTCTTTGATAGAAATATTATTTTCATTTTTCATGTATATCAACTTCACATATATTTATCAAACCCTTTAATTCCATAATTTTTTAACTTTCAATTTATAATGAAGCAACATCATTAAAAACATATACCCTTTTACATATTATGTCATATGTAGCAAAAATTATCTACCACAACTCATAGGAAGTAGCACATTAAGAAACACTATTAAATTCATTTAGACCAAGTGCACATATAATTTCATTAATCAATGTAGGATAAATATCATATTCACCTTCCTTCACATCATTGTAATTTTATTCTTCTCTAGGGATTTCATATGGGTTGACAATCATTAGGTAAAAATTTAAATAAAGATTCTTCTAATATATTTTAATGTGATCCTTCCATAATCCAAAATTTTATTCATTAAAATAAGTACCATCAATCACTGACATACCATATCTAATATCATCTATTGATATTTGAATTCATTCTAATCATTATATTAGGATTGTTAGAGCCAATAGAAATATTCAATATTCAAAAATAGCCCAACCTTTGTTATTAGTTTTGATGTATCAAATAAAAAAAATTTAATTTATAATTATTTCAAAAAAATAAATATAGAAGAAAACCACTTCCTCAAATACCACTTGTTTTCTACGAATGGATATAAAAAAGACACAAGAGTGGTTTTGAATTGTGTCCTTTTAAAATACATGAATAAAACTAAAATGGCCCTTTCAAAATGAAAAAATCATTTCATAATACCATAAATAGGAGTGATTATTATAAATAAATAAATAATAATAAAATGGTTCTGTATAGTGGTTCAGGGTCCAAAAATCCCCTAGTCCACTCCACCAAAGAAATACTTCATGGTCTTGATGATTTTTGCTAATAGGTCGTCTTATCTAGAGACCTATATAACTGATTGTAGATTATTGACACCTTGTAAGGCCTATATATGTCACTATGGTTCTTTTACAAGGAGCCAAAGTATCCAAAACATTGTCCAAGAATATAATACTTCACAATGACTGAGTCTTACATTTAGATACACAAATAAATAAAAAGGGACTTATTTGATTGAAAAAACCGACTTCTATTATTATTTCGGAAGAAAATGATAGTTTTGTTTCATCTTTAAAAATGTAAAGTAATAGGAAAATAGTTATTAATGTCTTATAGGATTTTTTTTTCTACATTAAACAAAAATAGAATATTCACCAATGTCATACATGATTATTATTTTTGAATCTTGAGTGAATAAGGATGTACAAATAATAATTCTCACTTATTGAAAATAATGAGTAAAATAATGATAATATTACAGAAAATCATTTGCGTCATATTTTTTCTATCTCCTATCTTCTTCATATCATTCATGACATTCTAGATATATATATATATAATGATATAATAAATATCATGCAGTTTTAATGATCCTCTTTGATCATATATTCAAAATAAATTGAATCATTGGACTCCAATAATTTCCCAAGAATAGAATAGAACCATTGAAATATTCCTATAGAATAAAACTCTAATGAAATCACTCAATAAAGGTTGAACAAATATTTAGATAAAATCTGGTGAATAATAGCAGTGTTGAATTATTTTAATCTCTTGTTTAAATCTATTAATACCTATTTGAGCATAGTAAAAACATTTCAAAAAAACTATCAACACAAACAAAAATAATTCCAAATATTTTAATTTGAATACCCTTGTGTCCTCCAACATTACATCTCAATATATGTGATCTACATTTAGGAGACTATTTTTTCTATTTTTTATTTATTCCATAAAACATATGGAACATAAACGACACATTTTCATCAAAATTAGGTTTTCTAAAAACAAGAATATGTTTCATTGACCCCAACATATGGTATATGAATAATAATTTTTCATTAAAAGATCAGTTGAACGATTCTAAAAGTAGGGTTCATCATTAGCTGTAGAAAAATAATGAAAAACTTACATTTACATACTTATATGGGTTTTTAGATCCCATTAAAAATACATCTAGCCTTTGTAATAGAAGGAATATATTTTTTAAATATTAAGATATTTATAACAGAACCATAGTTGAATAAATCATACATCCACATATCTTTATATCTTAAAAAATAGAATTTATATGATTCAGATAAACTACAGTTGGTAAAATAGAGCAGTATAAATTTAGATAATTTATTAACCATCCAAACATATTTTTTATCCATTTATGTAAATTAATGAAAGAAATATAATCTTCTTAGCTTTACACCTGACCGTTTTTCATGTCACTCGAACACCTTTAGCACTTTCAGTTAATCAAATACTATAGTTTTCAAAATCATTTCAATCTAGAGTTGCAATACTACTTTAAAAACTTCATAGATTTTTTTTGAGAACTAAAAATGTATTTTTAGAGTTTCACTTAAATAAATAATATTTATATAAATGTCTTTTATATCCAGGTGTATAAGTATCATGTGAATCGTTTCACTATAACATCAGATATAATCAATATTCAGATCTAAAGTTTTCATGAAAACTACAATGTAACTTGAACAACTTCTAGAATCTTCGTTGAATTTTTTCACCATCAAAAAAAATGAATTTGATTTCGACATATACATATTAAATGAAGATATTCCTGTTATATTTACAAATAAACAATGTTCGTAATAATAATTTCATTATTACATCAGATATAAAATAAATATTATGCCATACTAAATCTGAAACACTTAAAAAAATTCATTAGAACTCAAAGAATGATCAGTTTATGTAATTAACAAAACCAAACCAAGATGAGAATGAAAATGAAAAACATAGAAAATACTATTTATATTACTTATAAAATTTTATTAAACACAAAAACATCTCACTCTAAACCTAGTGATATGGTTAATGTATAGAATACCATTTAAGTACATAAAATCTATTTATATCTAATAATTGTTATACTGAATAACATATTGTAAAAATTTATAGAGAAGGAAAAAATTATTAGTTGAATAATAATAGCACCAATCCATTATTTCATTTTAGCATTATATCCAAATATATATTCCCTTAACCAATTATAATATAAAAATAAATATTGATAAAATATAGTTAATTTTATCATAATTTTTAAGCAAATCATTAGGGTTACGTGGTATCGAAATACTATCTCGCCATTCACATCATTAATATAAAAAAATAATTTATGGATTATATCACATTTGTATATAACGTTCATATCATAATTCATTATTAATGTACCATGAGTTAAAATTTAGTCATCTAATTACCCATAATTTTATTATGATAGTTTTTCATCCTCGAGAGGATATTACATTATAATTTTAAAATTCATTTTTAAATTTCCCATAATGGAATATAACTATAGTCCTTATTAATAATCTTATACAATTTAAAATATTTTCCATCATTTATTTGATTTAATAAATATCAAGATTTGATATATATATATATATATATCATCTAGTTAACTATATATTTTTTTCTAATGTAGAAAAAAAATTAAATAATTAATGGTGGCTTCACTACCTTCATTTTTTATTTATGTAAATAAATCAAATTCTACTATAATTTAATAAATTATTATAAACCATATGATAATATATTCTCATTTAATTATTTATAAAACCAAAATTAGTTAATAAAAATTCATTAATCACAATAATCTCATTCTTTTCAAGAAATCCCATAATAATTAACTGATCAAAACAAATATCATAAGAATAATTAATGTTTTCAAAATATCAACACGTAAATACTTAATTTTTTTGAATTATTTATTAATTTTATTATTTTTTATATTTTATCATCATATAATAATATTTTAAACCATAAATACAATTTAATGTTCTCATACATCACTAAAAACACTGTCATCAATATTTAGAAAACATGATTTTGTTTTCAGGCCAACAAGATAATAATAAACGGAAATAATAAAGGGCTTATTAAATTAATCTATATATATTTTTAATATTTAATATCAATAACATAAATTAACTAATATATTCTATTATCATTCCATTTAGAGTTTTATTATAATAATTTTCTCTAATTTATCCATTATCATTTGAAACACATTGTAAATTTCTTAAAATTAATGACATTATAAAATATTATCATTTATTAAAAGAATGTCATTAATAAAAAATTCAATATCTAATTTTTTTTATTAATATCATATTGTGTTCATTTATTTAAATCACACAAATCTCGTTGAACAATATAAAAATAAAAATCTCATTACTTTCATTTTCAATGGTAAACTATAGTTTTTTAAAATAATAATTTCAAATATTTTTCCAAAAAAATTCCACAATTCACGTGTCAAATATCTCTAAAATTTCCTATAAAAGGATACAATTTCTTCAAGATATCATAATAAGAATGAAAAAATTGATAGTGCTGGATCATATACTCCTCACACAAAAACAAATGAAAAATTATCTATATCATAAAACATTTTCCATGTAGATCCCCCATATTCCATGGAAATGAACCATTCCAATCCAATGATTCCCCTTATTTCGGGATATTTGATTATTTGATTAAGCAGGTTAGCTTTTCGACACCACTCCATTCCTTTCACTAGAATCCATCTCTTAAATTGATAAGATGCCCATAGTTTTCCTATAACATAACCACACTAAAAAATTCATCTAGGAACAAGTACACATTGATTAACCTATACATATGGATTTTAGTTCCCTACATCAGATGTGTAAGGTTAGACTACTTTATAAACATTTTAATTTATGATCAATGGATTATACGATCTACATGTTTTGTCAATGCTATATCACTATAACATCCATCCCCTCTTCATTAGCTTGAGAATGGGGAAACATGTTTTTTGTCCATAAGAGACATCCCCACGATTCTAAATCCTAGTAATAAATTACAAGGGTTTCATTAAATAGCGGGGGAATATATTCCCTTTGTAAATAAACAACCAAACAAAAATTCTATAACCAAATAAACCACTCAACTATGAATGATAAAAAAGAAGGAAAAATGAAAAAATCTATTTATATAAAAAACTACTACAAAGAGAACCACAACAGTAGAATACAAAACAACCAAGTATATTATGAAAGACTAAAAAACCAAAAAAAAATCAATGAAAATAATGTAACTCCAACGCTCCAACAATCTTCGTTATCCAAATCCACAAAAAATCCAATATATCATGAAGAACCACTAGATAAGTGTGACCCATTACCTTTTCTAGTGTCTCGATAGAAAATATGTGCCAAATCACTAAAGTTCCAAAGTTGGGGTGAGTAATGTACGTTAGTAGGTTCCCCCTAAATGAATTTCTTACTCACATCAATAGGATTTAAATTGTCCTAAAATATTATATAAAATAATTTATATAAAATAATTTCTAAAATAGTTTATTTCCAATTATAAACACGTCCCATTCTAAAACAATTTTCTCAAAACAACAACAAGTTATAGGAAAAGAGACCAAACAATGCTCTAAAACCATTTCATAAGTACTATTTGTGATTAATACATTACATATCACATATCCACTCAACAAACCTTGTATGCAACCAAACCACCCTATACATATTATTGGTGAGCCATCCATTATCTAAACCATTACTTAGTGATCAAGTTTTATGGGGCTATATGAAACCCTCATAATTCTAACATTTTTATGGGGATACATCATGCCATTATCCATCCCAATGAATATCAAAAAACACCAAAAAACCATAAAAAACCCAATCCAAATCCAATTTTTCTGAACCAATTTCAATATAACAAATTTTTTCTTGAAAAAGGATCCATAAAAAATATTTCATAAATCAAACAATAAAATGGATTTTAAAATTATCCTTTTAAATTAAAACAAAAAAATTCACAATAATTCCATAATTTGAAAAAAAAAATTACTATCCATGATTAAAGTGGATTTATATTATGATTTTAACACCAATTTCATAGAAAAATTCATGTAAAATAACAAATTTTAAATCAATTAATATTTTTCTAAACTGATGAGTAAAGAGTGAATCCCACAACCTTGGAAATTTTGTGAAAATTATAATCTTCATGATAAACATCCCGGAAGCCATGTCCAAACAAGAATAAACTACCTTATATATCCTTCCTAACATTAACAAAGACAAATCTAATCATATTTGGAACCAAATAACTTATTTATCTCTATAGGTGAAATAGATATAGGAAACCAAGAGAGAGGGAGAAGTATATATAAGAAAAATGAAGAAAAACTACAAAGAACAAAGACATACCATGATAATATGACTTCAAAACACCAAGATAGGCCTTCATATCATCATTAGATTGATGGGATAATCCGTTACTACCATTGGGAGGAGAAAATTTTGATTAAGAGCTTTATTGGGTATAAAACGAGGTGTTATTTTTTAATCCTAACTCGGATCCACTTTTTGGTGATCTTGTTTTTAAACCATGCCTTGTTTTTCACACGGTTAGACAAACAACGCGATAACTATGTTCCATATTCTATCTCAAAGTGGAGCTCGCATGGTTGGATCACATGGTTAGAAAAACTGTAAGCCAGTTGTGCAAAATCACACTATCCCATGTTACGTGATTTCTCCTAGGCATCCTCCAAATTTTGAAAAAACATGTTCATAATTGGAGTTTCCATCACTAGAATGTATAAAACCACGATTGTCCCAAAAGAGTTCAGTCCATTGGTTGATCATTTTATTCTGACATTCACAAGTATCTTCTTAAATCTGATCATGAGCTATAAAATATGCACTAGACTGATTCATTTTCCACATAAGAAATTCTCTATTCTATCCACAATCCACAATGGAATGTGAACTAACAAAGAATTTGAGTCTAAGTCAACATGATCTCATCGAATCACATCATCAGGATCAGGTTTATACTTTTCTAAATGAGATTCATGAAACACATTACGTGCTATACTGAGCCATGGTTGAAAATACATCCAATCTTCAACCTCACTAACCCATTCAAGTATCTCAAAAGGGAAGATATATTGAGGAGATAAAATGCCTTTCTTCCAATCACATTGATGTCAAAATCATGGATAGATCCTTAATTACACTTGATCCGTCACCTCAAACTACCGTTACAATGGAATATGATCCGCTTATGATTTCTAACAACATTGAGTCATCTCTATCCATTTTCTGATCAACTCAATATTCTACTTAGATAATTGGATAATGCTCATCCCAACTAGTTATGTCTCACATGTTTCTACCTAACAAAGTGGATAATGACTAGGACTCTTATAAAATTCTTTAATAGGATCCAAATGAACCAATAAATCATAACTATTGTTATAAGAGAAGTCAAGTAAAGGAAAATTCTCTTCCAATGATCTATCATAATACATTACGCAAGTACGCCACCTGGCTTCCAATGTTTGAATAATCCTTTCATATTTCCCATATATTAGAGGATGAAATGAAATTCTCATGATCAACTGAGTCCCAATGTATTTCAATATGTATTTCCCAAAACGAGATGTTAAAATGAGATCTCTATATGATACTATTGAAATGGATTTACCATGCCTCTTTATCACATCTCATATATATATTTTTACATGACCTCCACTATATTATATTCATGAATAATGATGAATTTGGAAAACATTGTGAGATAATCTACTATCACTCATAGAGAATCATGATTTTGAACAGTTATTGGGAGACTTGTTACAATATTAATAGTTATCATATCCCATTTCTAAACTAGAATATGAAAATATTGGGACATACCTGCTGCTAACTGATGCTCAAACATAATTTTATGACAAATTAATAATCTCTAAAAAAACTCTGTTACCTACATTTGTATACTGAAAAATTGAAATTTTAATTTCAATGAATTATATATTTATGTAATTTTGGATGGATAGATCATCTGGAATGGTGGTAAGAATGAATATTTTGTTTCTAACAATCCATAGGTATGAACATCGGATTTAGGAACCACAAAACAAAACTATCATCTAGATTCCTTCCCTTAATGGTCTTCCTACCATTTTGTTTTATCATCATAGCCACACATTCTACATCGAATGTCTATGAAATTTAAACTCTCTCTACCAAATTTGGGACAAATGAAACTGGAAATAAAATTATCATCACCTTAGTCTTCAAACTCAATGTGATTGTTGGCTATAACCGATATCAATTGCCACTCATCAAAAGCTTCTATTTCAAATTGATAATATTAATTGTGATTAACTAATATACCACCAAATTAACTGTTATTTTTGTATACATCAAGTCAAAGTAAATCATTTTTAGATGCTTCATCCATATTCGTTGTCTCAGGATGAAATCCCTTTTTGAGAAAAATATGTTTCAAGCCATTATGATCTATGGACATAATAAATTTCCAACCAAAGAGATAATGACACCATGTAATTAGTGCATGGACAATGATAGATAACTCAAAATTTTGTGTTTGGTAGTACATATCCTGAACTCATAACTACCTTGAGCCATAAGTGACAACATGATCTCCCTACATGAGAATACATCCCAAAATAGATCCTAAAGCATTACAATACACCATGTATCCTTGTCCGGATTCAGGAAAAGTCAAGATTGGCACTTTTGTAAGGAAAAAATTAAACTCTTAAAAAGTCTTTTAGAATTCCCAATCCCATTAAATTGGAAAATTATTTTTTAAAAAAGATTTCATAAGTGAAGATAGTCATGAAAAATATTGAACAATGCATTAGTAATAACAATCTAGGCTAAGGAAACTCCATATCTCTATGTTGTTCTTTGGAAGTTTCTAAGAGATAAAAACTTATATCTTTCTTGGGAATACAAAAACACCTCTTTCATTGATTACATGGAAACATAAATGTACATCATGTATGAAAAAACAATTTAGAGTTTTTAAGACATTAGCTGATCCCTTGAGATTCCAAACACTATCAGAAAGTGTTTCTCATGCTCATCCCTTGTACTTGAATAAACAAATATGTCATCCAAAAACACCACCGTAAAAGATTCCAGATACCTCTAAAATATATGATTCATAAATTCCATAAACACTACTGGTTAATCCGTATTACTGAAAGGAATTACCACACATTCTTAATGGTTGTATCTGCTCTTGGAAGCTATCTTCAGATTATACTCCTTCTGAACTCACAATTGGTGATATCCTGATTTCATGTCCATATTGGAGAACAACTAAGCAACTCTAAATTGATCGAACAGATAATTATTTCATTGAAGTGGATATTGATTCTTTATCATAACATGGTTATCTTACTACAATCCACACACAATTGAAATGTTCCACCTTCCTTTTTTACAAACAAGACTAGTGATGCCCATGGAGATACACTCAAACGAATAAACCCTTTTCTATATAGATCTTCAAACTACACTTTAAATTACCATATTTATATTTTTTACATCTAATAAGATATAGGTAAAATTAGATAGGACCTCAAAAGGATATCATTCAAAAAATTCAATTCTATCATAGTTGGAAACCTAAATAAATTATGAGGATACACATCTAGAAACTAATCAACCACTTGTGGAAAACTGTTATTCTTAATCTCTCCCATTGTTGATAAAGTAAAAGATATAAAATGATATTATATCATTATAGATGTTAGTTGAAATGTTCTCATTACACCTGCCACAACAATATGTTCTCCTCACAATATTTTCTTGACTCCATATTCAATTGAAAAACATAAGTCTCTGGTAGAACAATTGACATGATCCTTGAAAGTTTTCAACCAATCCATAACAAAGATAATATAATCAGTATCAATATCAAGAACATAAAAATATTACTATAGCTAATATCCATCAATAGTTATAGAACATCGTCTATACATAATATCTCAACATTCTTTTTGGCCATGGGGTGTTTGATTTTTTAACACAGAAGTAATCGTAACAACTTTTAAACCTCTAACCATAGATGATCTTGTTAGATCATCCAAAATAACCTTCCCCACTATATATAATTTCTTTATCACTTCACTTTGTTCCTTGTTTACCAATTAAGATTGAACTGCCTAAGGAGTCCTGGAATTCATTGAGTCATTATGGATAGTTCTATTCAGCTGACAAGAGGTATTCTGCCTCCCATGTCCAGTCGAATCATATGACGTCAACGACACCTAAGAGTTTTATAAACATAAAACCTTGAAGCACCTCAACAATAGTGCTAAATATTCACCATATAATTTTATTTTTGTCAGTATATATGTTTTCCCTATACTTTGGCTTCATTTTTTCCTGATAAACACATTAGAAACACCATGCATTTCTCTTGGGTTGTGGAAGAAGTTTTATTTATCCAACCATTTAATTTGGATTCATAATCCCACTCTAGAAATTTGTGTCCATATTCTTTTTTCTCCTAGAATTAGATTTCCCACCATTTCTTATGGTTATTGACATGTTTCCTCTTCCCATATCGCAGGAGATACCCCTTTCATTTATCATATATCTATTAATCATTTCTATATAATATTTGATATAGAGAACATAAAACATTGTGTGGATCTTGTATCTCTAGAATAATTAAAAAATGTATGCCTTCAAGGATGCACTAGTAGAAACATTCTATGAAAATCCCTATAAATTCATGCATTTAGTAATATACTATGTGACATAAATATTTTCCTACTTCTAGATTATGAAGTATACCTTTATTTTAATTTTGAATGGGTGAGGTCAAATTATTTGTTAAAAAAATCTTTAAAAACAACTCATGCTAGTCCTTGGTCTAAATTATCTAGAACAACTAAATCCCCTAACATGTGCGAAATATCTTCTATAATATAAACCTCCATCGTGGATTTCATCTATGCTACAGTTCCAATGAAATTAGAGATATGATTCATCCAATTACACCACACATTTTCCTTTTCTGGTTTAGAATCACCCCGAATGATGGGTGGATTCCGATTCTAGAATTGGATTGAATTATCCACTTTCCTTTGATCATCCCCTTTGTTCCCTATTTCCGTAGTATGAAACACTTGGATGATACATTGGAGTAGTTGTTATTTAACCTTTGGATTTGGTGAAACAACAATATTAGTAACATCGGTCTTTTGATTTCTATGATGCCTACAAGGTACAATTTTCTCTAAAAACAACTACCACCATAAGGCTCACTCCCTAGAAACTTAAGGATCAACATTTCAAAATCAACCATATCACAATTATCCCAATGATTCTTTTAGAAATTAAACATTTTCAAGATCATCAATTTTTTGAGAAAATCACACAATTATTTTTGAAATCAAAGTATTTTCCAAATACCACGACCATGCACTTTTCAAAATTGCAAATTTGAAATCAATTTCCCCATTTTTCAAAAATCAAAAATTTTAACCAAATCCTTACTCAAAATGAAATATTAACTCCTAGTATGATTCCATTTCTACAATTAATTTAAAGCTGTTCTAATTTGATATACCCCTGATAATGAGATTTTGAAACATATAACTATCTCCACAAGACATATAAACCCAAAATCCCTATAAAAATGATGTATAAAACAAAAATGGGTAGCTACCCATTTTTATTCTCTACATTTCATGAGATGAAAATTATACTACATTCTATTATCCCAACTCTAGGAATAAATCATAATGAATTTATACTCCAAGACCGACAGAACTAAAGGCCACTTCTTCCACAAAGGCTAGCAATAAATCCCAAGGGCTTCATTAACTAGCAGGGGATGATTTTCCCTTTGAAAGTAAACATCCAAAAAAAATTACATAACCAAAGAAAACACTATAAAATGAATTATAAAAATGAAATAAAACTCAAAAATTCCATTTATATAAAAAACAACCACAAAGTGTATCACAAAGGAAGACTAAAAAACAACCATGTACAAAGAAAATCACCACAAAAGTGACTAAAACTGAATGACAACCACATAACTCCAAAAGAACAAGATCCATTATCCAATTCCAAAAAAATACTAAGTATCAAAAAGAATAGTTTATCACATTATTATATAAAAGTTTATATAAAACAATTTATAAAATATAATATATCATAAACTAAATGAGTGACATAATAAATCAATTTTTTCAAAACAAGAACATGTTCCAAGGAATGCAACCAAACAATGCTCTAAAACCATTTCATAAGATAATTTTTCACATAATCTATTCCATATACACAAATCGAAATACATGGTAAACATAGACCTCCTTATAATCGTGATTGGTGAGTCATCCTTTCTCTAAGCCATTACTTAGAGAACCATTTGGATGGGGGTACATCACACCCTTATCTTTTAAAAACATTTGACGAGGGTATATCATGCCCTTATCCATACCAATGCATATTTACACACAAAAAAACCATTCCAAACTAATGAAAAGTGGGGAGAGGTAGATATAAGGAAAAACAAGAAAAGATACCAAGAATGATGACTTATCGTGAGAATATGACTTCAAAACACTAAGAGAAGCCTCCATATCAATAGAGATTTTACATGGTTAGAAAAACCATGCACCAACTTAGAAAAATACTACTATACCAAGTTGCATAGTTTCTTCTAAGTAGTTGCGTGGTTTGAAAAACCAAGTTCTTTCTATTTTTCCTCCTCATTATCCAAAGCCTCATTGTGTATTGTTTCCTATAGTATTTTCATGGTTTCCATTAACCATGCACCAACTGTACACCCATAAAAAATCCCAAAAACATTCCAAAATACTTCCAAACTCTCCCAAACATAACCTTAACACTTTACATAGTTACAAATCATAAATCAAGGGTTACATACATGAAGTTGGGGTGCTACCAACACTCTACTTTCATCCACCTTCAATCTACATTTACTTTTTTGTAATCCAAATGATAAAAACAGGTAAATTTATACCAAATTGAAAAAAATAACAATAATTTTTAATGTATTAAAAATATAATTTCAATTTCCCAAAATTTGTTAGTTTGATACACTAGTTACATGAGATAAGCTTTTATTGTCTAAAAAATAACTCTATAATTTATCCCAACCCCAAAAAATAATTGATTTGAAACAAAGTTGAATATATTTTTATGATAATGAAATTAGTGGGATATGTGTTTTGATATTTGATTCATTCATATGAATAATTTAGAAAAATGTTAACAAAAGACTCTAATATTAATCACTGTATTGTTTTTCAAAATCAACCAATAATGTTTCAATATATAAAACGTTTTTAGATAATTTTTTTCATCTAGAATACTATATTAAATAGATTTGATCTAATTTAATCATTAAATTTTTTTTTACAAATAAATTTTGAACAAAAAAATCATTCTATAAAAACATATAATAAATTTTAATGTATTTGAGAATCTTTTAGAATGATTAAATTAATGATATTAAATTTAATATAAATAAATTATTTTTATGAATCAATGAATTAGAAAAATTACGTGATGAGTGAATTTTATATCTAAATTATCTTCATAATAAATGAAATAAAATCAATGCTACACACCTTGGAATTATTGGGTTCATATTCTATGGAAGTGTTTCTCCATCAAGTAGTAGATACATTCTAATGAATTCATTGAACCATATATTATTCACCCAAAATCATGAAATTGTGACCTAAATTTTGATTTTATTGAAAATAGTGTTTGAATATTTAATATTTGTTTGTTTATTATTCATTCTAGTAACTGTAAAAACATAATACATTAATAGAAAATTATAGAGTTGTCATATTATAGAAAAAATGACAATCAAGTATAAATGGATAGTCAATTTATCAATATAAAATTTCATTATAGAGGATATTATAATTATACTCTTTCTAAATAGAAATTATTATATCCAACAAAATTTTTAGTTATTATCAACTATCACATATTATATATATCTATTATTGAAAAATATCTTTAATAAACTCAATAAGACTAACGAAATTTTCCTATTCAAAGTCATGGAAATGTTATTCTATTTTGAAAACCAAAAAAATTATAAATTACCAAAAAAATCTGTTATATACTCTATAAATATTTTTGAAAATAATTGAAAAGATCCTTTTTATTGTTAATTTATTATACATGAATCAATTATAAATGTTTCTCCCCCAAGAAAATAATTCCCAAAAAATATCACAGATTCTCTAAGTCATTATATCATAAGAGTTTATATATATTCTCCCCATTTGAAAAAAAATCCAAATGTTAGAATTTAGTATTTTCACTAAAGAGTAGCTATATAATAAAAATGAACATTTCATACCATCTCCAAGATATATTTATCCAAGACATAACAAGGTATGTAATAAAATTTAAATGACTTAAATACCATTCATACATTCACTGATATTTTTCTAAAAACTTTTCGTGAAATTATTCATCATATTACGTCTCTTCATCGATATTTTTGAGAAATAAAACTTTAAAAAATTATATATTTTTCATATATTATAATATAAAAAACAAAATTGATTATAAATCAACCATAATATTAATACAACCGTTAAAAAAAATTTGAATTATAATTGTTAGAGGGAAACCATATGAATATACTCAATTATAGGAGATGATTGAACTCACAGTTTCAGCCAATTCTTACAAAATATACAGTTTCCAAATGTATTGTGACAGTGTGATCTATTTGATTAGTTGTTTAATTTTCCAAAATTTTATTAAATCAAAACTACCTACTCTAAAAATATGTTTTGTATTATCTCTATGTGTATGGTATATTAGTGGTATTCATTGTTTTTGGTTAAAATTGTATAACAATTCATACAAATAATTATATATGAAGATTCACATTTTTCGATGGTAATCAATTTTCATCAACTAAATGAATCGACCAAACAATTTTATGGATTGGATGTATTAATCATTAGTAAAATTAATTATGTCAAGTTACTATTTATTTTTCAACTATCCAATGTTGTTTTCTCTAATGTAATATGTTTCACCACTTGCATTTTTTTATGTAAATCACCTTCCCCTAAATAGAAATAATTTTAATCAAATAATTAGTTTTATTTACTATTTAAAACTATATTCTATATTACACAGTTACCAATCACACAACATAATAAACTCATCACACCTACAATGTAATTACCCTAAATATTGGAATATTGTCTCCCAAAAATTTATTTTATTATCGGTAGATTGTTTACAGACAACATATAGATAAAATTCATAGGATAATATTATATAACTATTATTAAGAAAAAATTAATATAAATTAAAATTTATTAAATAAATGTGTTTGAATAAAAAACATTCTTAATTTTAGAGGATAATGAAAAAATGAAAATTAATATTAAAATTAATTATTATTTTTAAAATTAATTTTACTTAAAAAATATGGTATATTTTTACCAAATAAGTAAATCAAACAATATTAAATGTAAAAATATACTATTTCAGAATATAAACAAATATATTTTAATTTATTATATTATTAAGTTATATGAAATAATTGTATGAAAAATTACTGTTTGAAACATCATTTATTTAATAAAATATCATTATCAATATTTATATATTTTATTTTCATTTAAAAAAAAATTTAAAATTCATTATATTATGTAGATAAAAAAATCATTTTATTATTTATAATTTCAAAAATATATTTTCATGACTTTTTTTATTTTTCTAAAAAAAAATTAGGTGAATATTGCAACATAGTGACAATACGCCTTTTATGTCACTATATATATATAAGACTATAAAAAAGAAATTAATTTAAAAAATTTATTGAAAAAAAATTCTTTTATAATTTAATTTTATATTTTAATATTTAAATTATTTTTGAAAAATAGAAATTTTATATTTTAAAACTCAACAATAATTTTTCTGAAAAAATATTTTATAAAATTATACATTAATTATATAAAAATTAATTTTTAAAACATTCATAAATTTAAAAATGGGGAATGGTCTTAAAATATATAATTATTTGGTAAAAATTCTTTAATTAGTATCACATTTTTTATACATAATGATACAATTTTCACACTTAAAAACTAGTTACCGTGATAAAAGTTTAAATAGAACCAGTAATAATGTAAGTGATAAAGGGATTGTAATATGATAAAAACATTATTATGATATTTTTTAGATATAATTGAAATTATCTCACCCAAAAAATGATTTTCTATTATTTGGCATCTTTACATGTTTAAAATAAGATCCTTGTATATTATGTTGTAATATTTTCAGAAATTTCATTCTCACCACATATAAAAAGGAGCCTCTCACCACGTCCTCAATTACAATGTAAAAATTAAATTTCCTTCAAATAATATTCCCCAATGACTTCCCTTATCATCAACATTCACTATCATAATATACTATTTATAAATATTGTCATAATCCATTCATTTTGATGGTATCCTTTAAGAGACACTCAACGTTCAAAATGTATGACCAAAATTTTCTCTAACATCACTTACTTTTCTATTTCCAAATAAATTTTATTTTTAAAAATAATATATTATGGTATTTGTCTTTATATTTTACTTAGTTTAATTATAATTTGGTAGTAAATATTTACCCCTCTCCATAACCCATTATGAAATGATAAAATGTATGGCATCCATGTGCGCAAACTATAACCTCCACGACAAAACATATTATATTGTCATTATACACCATAAAAGGATGATAATGATTTTTTAATTAATATATAAATATTAAATTAATAAAATATTTTATTAACAGAAAATAATAATAAAATATTTATTCTTTGTGTCTTTCAATGGGAAACATTATTTAGCCTCCATGTGTTTATGCGGACTACATCCTATATGGAAATTTACATTCCATTTTTTGCATCCACGTTCATCCATGGATATAAATTATGATATATTAGTATAAATTATATATATTAGTAATAAATTTAATTTATATTAATCTTTACTTATAGGTAAAATATTAATGACAATTATTTGAAGTTAAACAACTCTAATAAATTTTATCATTGATTTTGTTTTCATGAAAGGAGACTGAACTGCCCTTTATGGGGATTATAACATTGAGGTCATTAATAAATATTTTGTATATTAAATTATATATAATATGATAGATATAATATATATAATTTTTTTATTTCTATTGATTATGACACCATGAAATTGGTGTTATATCCATGTATAAGTAATTATTTTACAAAATAGAATCTTCTTCTCCCTCCCAACGGAACACTATATTTTCTATCATACTTTAACATCAACAACTTAATCATGATCTAAATAATTTATAATATTTCACTTGTTTCGATGTCCATATTATATGTCTATGAAGAATGCACAATAATGCAACTCTTCACCTAATTCTGTACATGCTCACTATTTATTGTGCAATTTAGAGAAGCCTCATTGTGCCACATTGTAAGGAACCAACCTAAAACATATCTCATTCTAGTGTTTTTAACAATAAATCATATTATAGAATATTTTTAGTTTATAGTTTTAGATAAGACTAGAAAAACACTTAAGTAGTAAACTCATACATTACAAGTGGACACTTATTATACGTATCAATTTGATTGACCAAAGGAAACACATTTATAATAAAAAATGATTTCATTTCAGGAGACATTATCAATAAATTAATCAAGGATTCTTATTTTTCCATACAAATCATATGACCTGTGAAATGTTTTTTAAAACATTAGATGAGCACAAAATCTAAATAAGGGATATAAAGAAGGTAAATCATTATTCCAGTGTAAACATGAAAACCTATTAAAAAATGTTTCTTAAAAAATTATTATCAAGCATTTAAGATCATGTAGGTGCCCTGGGACATAATTACCATATCAAACGTACAATTATCCTTATAAATGGAATAACTATATGGTCGATCTCTACCTTTGGAATACCCAATGCATTGAAGAGATATAATGGGGCTCACCCTTCATATAAGCTATCTCAAGCTCCCTCGTATTTTTTGAGCTATAATGGGGATCAACCCGTCATATAATCTATATCGGTCTCACCTATTAAATTTTCTAGTACCAACACATATGATTTTTCAATTTTGAATTATTCACTCAAAAAATTTCATTTGAATTCATAAGATAACCAATCTATTTTTGATAAATGAATTTAAAACATTTATAAAGGAGATTTTTAAATCAAATTGTACCATAACACATTGAAACTATTAATATAACATTCACGAAATAATGTTTTCAACATGGATGTCCATATAAATAAATACGTAAAATCATTTTGAATTCATGGAAATTAATGAGAAATATTTAGAATAATAAATACGTAAATAACTTAAAACAATGTTTTAGTTTACGTGACCCATGACACTTTGAGCATTTAAATTATAGGCCACATGAAAGTATAAAATTCTTAAAAAATAAATTACATAAGTATAGATAAAATATATATAAATAATTTTGAAGGGCCTGTATATACACTTGATAAAATAATAAAGGTGCATATCATCATGAAATGTCTCAATGAATTGTGATTGAGACGAAATCTCTTACATTAAGTCTGAATCATCATGTAAAATACTTCTATTCATGAATAATAACATAGGCTAATTATTTAATTTCATAAGAACCTTTATAATTTTTATTATTCGTTTTAAATGAATTTTATCATGCCATTAACATTACATAATTATTTACATTCACATCAAGTGTTTTGTCGATATACGATACTCGAGTCGAAAATGAACTTGGTAGGATGTCAATAATCTATAAGGACAAAAGTACATCATATATAAAATAATGTTCATTAAATTAGAATCTCATTATTATATAAATTAAATTTTTTAAATAAAACTATTCATTTATGGTATGAAAAATGAAAAATGTTATAATATTGTAGATGGTAGGCCATACGTACACATGAGTAATGTTTTCCATTTTTCATTGTTCATTATAGAAGGAAGGTAAATATTATTTTTCTTTACATAATGATCATAACGTCATTATTATCATATAAATCATTTAAATAAACACACACACACACAGATATATGTTTATATATCATACAAGTGATATAATCAATAAAAATGATCAACATGTCATTGTGTTGGGGATAGTTCACACTTACACACGAATGATGTTATCATTTTTATGCGATTTGAAATTAAGAATTTAATTGATATATCATTATATTATAATGACTAATATGTAATTAATATCACATATTAACATTAATTCCCTTATTATAACCTATCATGAGTGGTAGTTATGGAAAATAAATTAGATTGGTTTGTGGAGGTGATAGTTCACATGTACACATGAATGAATAATTCATTCCCCATTTCATGGATGTGTAGATATATTTATGTGATTATATTAAAGTTATAAAATGTAATTATATTTAGTATAGTTGAGTTATTATTTCATCATGGATGTAGAATATTCAATGGAAATGGTAGAAGAAATAAAATATAAATACATAAATAAAAACATTACCTTTCCGTTGAATAATTATTTTTATTAACACCTTATGTAACAAAGAAGCCCGAGTTAACCCTAAACTGATCACCCAAGATGGTCCGCGGCATGGACCGAAGGGTGTTTCCGATCACTAAGGTTTAAAAACTAGTGTTGGTAATCAAAAACTACACTTGGAAATGATTTAATCCCAAAAGAAACCAACCAGGACCAAAGTAATAAAAATAACAAACCAAAAACACAGTAAAACCAAAAACTAGATCTCAAATAATATTAGAACCAATCCGGATACAAAGTACAAATAAAAATACCAAAATTGGAAACAATACCCCTCTAAATGATCTTCATGTGACCGTTTGGTCATGACCAACGACATGCCCAAAACCGCTCCAACACAAGAAACCAAGAAGGAAAATCCTGAACAATAGATGAACCAACAACTGAAATGGAAAAGGATAGGTGTGTGCACAAAAAATCATAGTAGGAATTCCAAATATAACCACTGAATACAAGAGATTATTTTTCCATAACAAACCATTAACATAAGATTATAATACAATTAAAAATTTATGGTTTTATCATTTTAAATAAAACAACATTATTTTCCCATTTAAAAATCCAACACACAATACTGATCATTTCCAAAACCAGATGCCATTTTATAACCAAAATCCAAACTAAATGATACAATTAGAAATTTTTAATGGAACAACATTATATGGAAAATAGTTTCAAATAATTACACATTAAAAACAAAACACTTTTAAAATTACCATCCCAACCTACCATATGCTAACTAGAGGTGAAATATAGTTATTGTGCACTAGTCATGGGGAGACCCCTAGGCAGTAGCTTGCTATGGGCTCCAGGTAACTTATATCTCAGCGAAACGTAACTATAAGAATATTATCTCTCATGCATGAGACACTAGTAGGGAACATAACCATAACCTAGTGGTCCCCAAAAAAAATCATCATAGTTTAGTTAGTGTTGTCATCGTCAAAATTGCTATGTGAAATAGGGGACAAAACCCATAGGTTCTCTAGCATACTATTACAAGTCCACCCACTAGATACATGGGTTTCCCTTTTTTGCTCAAACAATTTCTACATCACATGATACCACTTACACAATTAATCAACCAAATCAATCATCAAATTTTATAAGCCAAAACATTCATATCACAAAACAATTCATGAAAATGTATGCACATCCAAACATTTACAAATCACTTCTAAAACCATGAGGAAGACCACTTCCCCAAGAATTTTCTAAATAACCCTGTTAAAATGTTAGGAGGGACATGCAACCTTGAAACCAGTCCAAACATGATTTTATGTTTAAAAACCCAAATACATTTACTAAAACATTTCCAAATCATTTCTAAAACCATATTAAAGGTTTAAATGAAAAATATCCCCTTAATCCAATAATTTTCCAAAATAACACACCAAAATCGCTTCTACATATGAAAATCCAAATGGGCCCTTTGTTCCATTCACATACCCCAACTCTTCACAATTTCCTAATATATCGTTACCATTCCAAACTCACACAAAGCATATTCCAAGGTAAAATATAACAAAAATTGACGAACACATTTAAAATAATGATTTCCCAAAATAATTAAAGAAACCCTTTAGCAAAACCCCATTTTAAAACCTTCTTTAGAAGTCTCCCAAAGGAACTAAAACTTTTTGGCAGCCATGAGTCCTTTGATAACTTTAGATTTTGTAATAATACCATTTTTCATGTGTCATATTCATTTTAGGGAACATCCACACGTGCTCATACTGCACCTATATATGTTCCAACATCTGATGGCACCCCTTTTATACATGAAACCAATTGAAAACGAAATCCAACCATTCATTATTTAAATGAACACAACCATCCCATTTGTTTTCATAAAACCCCTTTCAAAGACCTTTAAACCCATATATCAAGCAACCCCATTTCCAAATTACACCCACAAAACCAATTCCACAACCAAATAAGACCCATAACCCAAAATAAGAGTTAAGAATTTTATAAAATACCTAATTACACTTTAAAAGATCATGGAATTTCAAAACAAGCACCATATTTTCCGTAAACCTAAACATTTCACACAAATGTCTTTACAAAACCATTTGAAACAAAATATATCCACACCAAATCATCCTTTATATATGTCCAATGGGTATAATAGAGTTGCAGATAACATTTAAGAAGCAAATGAATACATTCAAGTGCCAAAGGATTATTTCATAAAGGAAAAGTTGGATTCACTTATGTTAGCCTTTGGAAAATGGAATATAAATTCAAAGAGAGGAAGATTTAATCCCCACGAACAATCTGCATACCCTATACACAAGAAAAACAAAATAAAATCAGCCAAACATAACCCTGGGGTTCGACCAAAAGGGTTTCACGAGAGGATAGAGTGAATAAATGATAGAGGGGAAAGAGGATAAGTGAAATGGGGAATATTTGATGAAGAACCATTGAACCTTGGTGTTACATCTCCCCAAAAGTGTCCTAAATCGATGTAAATTGAAGGGGGAGGAGCCTCTGGTCAATTCCCAACTTGTTGGGCTTAGGTTTTGAGGTGCAATCACCCAAATCGTAGTTCCATGTCAGAAGTCATAAATCCCAAAAGTGGCTGCATGTTTTTGCTGGAAGGTTTGTTAAACCATGCGCAAAACTTGTGAGGGAAATTAGAATATTTCTACAACTTCACATGGTTAGGTTTCACGGTTTGGCCAGACCGTTCTCAAACCGTGTGACCCCAAAAATTGCTCAAAACTACCAAATTACATCCCAACCACTAGGGAAGACCCACGAAAAGATCCTTCATTGTTTTAAACCCAATATGGAGACACTGAGGGAATCACCAACTCACCAAGATTCCATATTATATTAATACCACCAAGAATAACTTATAATAGGTATAGAAGGAAACCATAAACCATAACAAGAAAAGGAATTTTGTTTGGAACTCAACCTGAACCTCAACCGAAAGTTTCATTATCGAGAATTAAATAAAATAAAAAATTATTTGAGGTCGGGGTGTGACAATAATCCCCACCACAGACACTTTCTACCCCAAAAATTCACCCAATAGAAAGCTTACCAAAACTTGAATCCATTCCTAATCAATAACAAGAGAACATGAAACCTCAGGTAACTATTAACTCAACAATTAATGCCCGAACAATCAAAAGGAAACCACAAAACATGAATGAGGATGATGAGAGAACATGAGAGGGTTCTCCCCACAATAATAACTCAACTAATATGAACAACATTTAATCCCCAAACAAGACCCTCACTTAAACTAGGAATGAGATATTTCATCATTTAAAACATCTCGACAACTCACATGGTTTGGCCACATGATATACCAAATAATGTACCAACCATGAGGGAGATACTGAAATAATGAAGGAACCCCATATGACTAGGCCACATAGTTTCAAAACGAAGTGCCAATTGTGCCAATGACTCCTTCTAAAAATGAAACCAAGCCGCACGGTTATGAGACCTACCACGCGGTTGTGAACTAGTCGTGCAGTTGGTTTTTTCTGCAAGGCTGGGGACACATGAATTATAATAACTATGTGGTAACAAAGCGGCAACCGTGGTTCACATGAAAAAAATATATGGAAAACTCCAGAATCCAAAAATTTCGACTGGGCTCAAACCAAAACATCTATGTAAAATATTGGGACTACCGCCACTGAAACAGGGAACTTCCCACATGAACCAAACCCACAACACATCAATTAGTAAAAGCTCAGGCAACTCCAAATGAGCAATGTTGAATGTTAAAATGGAGGCCGACATACACAAAGGTATGTCACACTCAAAGGATAATGAAATGTTTCAAAGGCAACATTCAGATAGACTCAACTGCTTTGATCAAAATAGAACAAGCCCATAAAAATTACAATGAAATGATGAACATATAATGGTAGGAAGAGAGGAACAAGGAAACCTGAAATTTTTTTATCCTAACACATATATCAAAACTAAGTCGGGGTTTCACACCCCCTGCCATTCTTGACTGTGCGTGAGCTTCACCCTGAGGCTTGTGGTTGGGGCTATGAAGGTTAAAGCATCTCCTGCCTCACATTCAAGTACATGGATTCTATGGTCACCACTAAATCATTGAGTGATTCCACCTATATAACTTCTTCAGATGACCTAAATGACCACAATGATGGCAGGTCTACAGAAAAATATGACATGATGGCTTAGAATGCCTGAACCCGCCTTACTGATGGAACACCTGATGGTGTCCTAGAGAACTAGATTCCAGGACCAATGAAGATATTCTTTTGTGGAAACTTCCTACGACATGAGATCCATGACAGATAGGGAACCTTTAAAAAAGCCAACCACTACCAACTACTCTCTGAACTCTATTGACGATAAGACAACCAACCTCTACAAGTCCCAAACTGGACCCTTAAGAAAACATGAGACCAAACAAACTCTAACAACCCTGTGAGTTCCCAACAAATCAAAATAACACTCTACTTCCATAAAACCACCTCTAGTATACCCCAACCACCTAGAAGGACACATAACATCTGAAAAGAATTGAAACCTGAGCATGTATCATTGGAAATCCTACTGAACAGTTTGGGAGGCATAAAAAAACAATGCAAAAACACGAAATCATTAGCAGCATCGATCCAATCAAATACCACCATAATAAAATTCTTTTTTTATTCAAAACCACAATTTTTTTTCATTTAAAACTCAGGGATTCCTCATCCCAAGGAAATATTTCCCATACAAAAGAAACTTTTCACAAGAAAAAATCCACTTCTATGGGAAAAACTAATTTCCAAAACCTCTATGTTCGAATATGAGCCATCACATGTGTGTCCATCCCTTTCCAAAAAAAATTCCATGAAAACGTTCCCCCCCACACATTTGTATGTACCCACACACATGTGATCTTCAATAAAGATTTCCAAGGACACATACTTTCACTCCTCCTCAAAATTCAAAAGCTTTTAAATTACAAAACTCCACTTTTCTAGTTTAAAACCATATGACGGAAAAAAATTCAATTCCAAATCTATTTTCACCTCCAAAGCCCATTTTAATTTTCAAGAACACATTTTAACCAACCAAAATCAAAATGAAGCCCAACTTACCTGGAACTACCGGAATGAGGAACTTGTAGTTACTCTTAACCTGACGACATGGTAGGGATCCATGCCCCAAGCAAGCATCAACGACTAGGACGAGATCAACCATTCCCTTGGACTCCACATGGGTCACTACTCCATGTTCTATCACGACACAACACCGGACCACCTCCATTGCCATTCCTCAATCCAAAAACAAAATCAAAAGATTCAAAACCCGTACCACCCATCGAAACTCATGGTTTAAAATGGGAATGGGTTCATGATTCCCATACTATACCTACCTCATAAGTCCCAACAGTCCTAATCTACATCTACCTAACACCTAAAATATCATGGACACCTTTGATACCATTTTGTCACGAACCATCCTGAGTCGACCCTGAACCAGTAACCCAAGCCAGTTCACAGATGGCCGGATGGGATTTCCAGATCCCCACAAGATGAAAAATCGTGTCGGTAATCAAAACATACACTTGGGAACGATTTAAGCCCAAAAGAAACCAACCAGGACCAAAGTAATAAACAGAAAAAACAGAACATGCAGCAAAACCAACAACTAGATCTCAAATAAACAAAGAACCATTATGGATACAGAGTACCACTGAAAAGAAAAAAATTGGAAACAATACCCCGCTACAACAATATCTGTGTGACCCTTTGCTCACCTCCAACTGGAAGCCGTAAACCGCTCCCACATGAGCAACCACGGAGGACAATCCTGATCAATATGTAAACCTGCAACTAAAATGGTAAAGGATAGGCATGAGCACAAAAATACTCATTAGGGATGCCAAAGATAACCATTGAATCCAAGAGATTCTTTTAAAAGAACAAACCTTTAACAATAGTTTGAAATACAATTAAAAATTTATGTTTTTCTCATTTTAAATAAAACAAAATTATTTTTCCATTTCAAAATCCAACACACAATACCAAAAATTTCCAAAACCAGATGCAATTTTATTACCAAAATTCCAAACATAATGATAATAGTAGAAATTATTAATGGAACAACATTAAATGGAAAATTGTTTCAAAGAATTCAACTTTAAAACAAAATACTTTTAAAATTACCATCCCAACCTACCATTTCCTACTGGAGGTGTAATATAGTCATTGATCAATAGTCATGAGAACACACCTAGGAATTAGCTAGATATGGGCCCCAGGTACCTCGTATCTCAGTGAAATGTTACCATAACAATATTTGTTCTTCTGCACGAGCCACTAGTAGGGAACATATGCATAACCAAGTGGTCCTCAAAAACATCATCATAGTTTAGTTAGTGAATTAATCATAAAACTTGTTACATGAAATAGGGGAAAAACCTAACAAGATCACTAGAAAAACTAGTATAAGTCCACCCACCCAAATACTTGGGTTTCCCTTTTGTGCTCAAACAAGTTCCCATCACATGATACCACTTACAAAATTCATCAACCAAACCAAGCGTCACATTTCATAAGCCATAACATTCACATCACAAACCCATTATTGAAAATGTTTGCACAAAGAAACATTTACAAATCACTTCTAAAACCATGAAGAACACCACTTCCTAAATAATTCTCTAAACCACCCTTTTCACATTTTAGGAGAAACATGCCACTTTGAAACCATGTCAAACAGGCCTTTATGTTTAAAAACCCAAATACATTTACTAAAAAATTTCAATATCATTTATTGAAGGGTGAAATTCCAAATAGCCCATCAAGCCAATCATGTTCCAAAATAACACACCAACACTGCTTCTACATATGAAAATTCCAAATTTTCCCCTATGTTCCAAACACATACCCCAACTCTTCACAATTTACAAACTGGAATTTACCATTCGAAAATCAAACCATGCCTGTTCCAAGGCCAAATGGACCAAAAAGTGAGGAACACATTTAAAATAAAGCTTTACCAAAACACTTTAAGAAACTATTTATGGAAAACCCATTTAAAAGCATCTTTAGATGTATCTTAAGGGTACTGAAACTGTTTGAAAACCAATAGTCATTTGAAAAGCTTGGATTCTGTAAGAATACAATTTACCATGTGTCATATTAATTTGAGGGAACATCCACGTGTGCTCATAGTAAACCCATAGATGTTCCAACATCTCCTGGATCCCCTTTCATCTATGAAACCATTTGAAATTGAAATCCAACAATTCATTATATAAATGAACACAACCATCCCATTTTTTCCATAAAACCCCTTTCAAAGACGTTTAAACCCATATATCAAGCAACAAAATGTCCAAATTACATCCACAAAATCATGTTCACAACGAAATAATCTGCGTAAGACAATATAAGAATTTAAAATTTCATAAAAGAGCTAATTCCTCTTTAAAAGAGCAAGGCATTTCAAAACAAGCTCCATATGCGCCTTAAACATAAACATTTCACAAAAATTTATTTAGGAAACCATTTTAAACAAAAAAATTCTACCCAAAATCATCATTTATATCTACACAATGGGATTAATAGAGGTGATATTAAAATTTATGAAGCAAATGAAAACATACAAGTGTCTGGGGGTACAGGGTGTCCAGGGGGTATGGAGTGTCTGATGGGATGGGGGTGTCCATGGGGGGGGTGGGGGACCGGGGGGTGGAGGGGGTGTCTAATGAGTGGGCGGGATATCCATAGGGGGGTATATGGGGTAGGGGTGTCTTGGGGGGTTGGGTGGGCTATCCACGATGGTAGCAGGGCTGTTCAGGGGGCTATGGGGGTGTCCGAAGATGGAGTGGGGGTTGTCCACATGGGTGATGGGGTTGTCCATGGGGGTTTAGGGTGTCTAGGGGGCGGGTTGTCCATAGGTGTGGGAGGGATTTACAGGGGTTATGGGGTGTCCAAAGGGGTGGTAGGGCTATCCACGTGGGTGGAAGGGCTGTCTAGGGGGTACATCATTTCCAAAGGTGGGCGGGTTGTCCACGGTGGTGGCACTGCTGTCCAGGGGGGAGGGGGGTGTGCAGGGGGGTGGGGGTGGGGTATAGGGGGTGTCCTGGGGGTTGGGGGTGTCCCGGTGGGTCGGGGGTGTCCAGGGGGTGGGGGTGTCCGGGGGGGGTGTTCGGGGGTGTGGGTGTTCGGGGGGTGGGGGGTCTGGGGGGTGGGGTGTCCAGGGGGGATGGGTGGGCAGTCAATGGGGGTGGCAGTTGTCCAGGGGTACACACTTTTCACGATGGTGGGTGGATATCCACGAGTGATGTAATTGAGAGATATCATATTTAATCGTGTTTTCATTTATTTATGTAAACAAACAATGGTTGTTAAGGATTAAAGCATTTTTTTTTTGTGAAAAGTCAATTTGGTAGGATTGGTGACTTGATAAAATGATGGCATCATATTTTCAATTGGAAAATGATGAGGCATTGTATTCAGGTGGAAGTAATATGGGATAGTGAATATCTATAGGAAGTTATTAGGAATGATATGATGTATGGTAATGAGTTTGTAAGTATTTTCATCATCATGGAACGACTATGAAGTGTGTTTTCCTATATGAAGTTGTATGGATTCGTCAAAAAAATCATTATAACCTGAATAAAATTTTGGATTTCATTAAAAGGTGAAGTCTATATAGAATCACTATTCATTTAATACATGGAGAGGTAGGCTTATGAATATGGGATGTGCATATGGTATTAGTTACCTGGTCTAGGTGGATATATATGGATATTTTCCACCCCTGGTCTCTGTACGAAAGGATTCAAAAAGGATACCACCACCTTCCAAGAATATATTATTTATAGAGAAATGTGTTTTTAGTGATGTAATTCATCCTATATAGTTTATGTCACTTTTAGATCATGTGATGCCTTTCCCATCAAGATGACTAGACAACAACCAAAACCTAGGAGGCCTCTGACATCCAAATCTCCAGAAGTGATGAATTCCCAATGCTTATTAGTGAACTATGGAAGTGATGACATTCCACTTGGGCATTCCCCCTCCCGACCTCACCCCCAGTAGACTCCCCCTGCACAACGCCCTCCCCCTGCACACCCCCACTCCACCTACGCAATGCATATCCCCCCCCACCTACACACCCCCTACTTGCACACCCCCCCATCCACCCACTACACAACCCCCCCCCCCCCCCACCAGCACCCCAAACATGCCCAACCCCCTGCCCCACCCTTACCTGCACAACCCCAACACCCACACCCCCACCTTTACACCACACCCACCAAATAGACTCCCACCTTCCCAACCCCCCCAACCTACACATTCCCCTCCCTCACACCCATTATACACCCCCACATACACCACCACTTTCACAGCCCTCCTCCCCCCACCCCACCTACACAACCCACCCCCACCCCCACCTGTACAACCCCCACCTTACGCCCAACATGCTCCCCCCACTACACACCCCCACTTACACACCCCCCCTTCAACCAATGCACACCCCCCCCACCTGCACACCCCCTCCCCCACCCACCTGTACCCCTGGACTTGCACATCCCCCCTCCCCCACCCCATCAGCATAAACAACCACGCACCACCACCCCCACCCCCACCATTCCACCCCACCCACTCACCTCACCCTAGCATACTCCCCCTGCATAGCCCCATCCCCCCTAACACCCCCACCCTTCACAACCCACCCCCACTAGTATATCCCCCTCCCCACATCAACTCCACCTGCACCACTACTCTAATAAGCCCCAATCCCTTCGTATGGTTCACTACCTCTACAAAGTATTATCTATAAATAATTAAAATTTAGTTGATTTACAAAATCTTACTCAACAAATTAGGATAGTGTGTAGAAAAAAAAATAAAAGGAATCAAATTTTAATTATTGGGTATACCATACCCCATACACCTCGTGTTTAGGCCAAAAAACATAAAACAAAAAAAAAATATGGAAAACATTGAATCTAAGGTACCACATACATATTTGAAGTGTATAAAAAACAACTTTCTGATTGAAGGTTGGAATAATTTTCTGAGTGAGAGGGCTCTGTGTCTCAGCTTCAGGTCTACAACTGGGTAGATGGGGGATTGGGGTTGCTGAATGTTTTAGGGAAAAACATTCCCAACAGTTTTAAAAAATCTATTGGGAAAGGTAAGCTTTACCTACCGTTTACAAAACTGTTGGTAAAGGATTCCTAAAACTCTCAATTACCAATGGTTATATAAAACTATTGGGTAAAGTCTCACATATTCCAATGGTTTTATAAAAACATTGGTTAAAACTCATCTAAAACTATCTATTCCTATGGTTTAGTGAAACTGTTGGGTGAATACCTTTCAATATCCCTACTACAACGGTTTATAAAAATCGTTGGAAAAAATCTGTTGGTATATCCTCCATTTTCAATACTGTCTATTTCCCAATAAACCTCTATATTTCCTATCCTATGTAGCCTTTATACCCTCATAGTTTTTTATATGAAATTCTTATAGTTTTAATTTTTTGGAATGAATCACTCATGTGATTGTATTCATATATGATATGAGTAATGTACTGATATCCATTAATATCTACAATCCATTATAGAGATGTTTGGATCAAATATCCAAGACTCTTATGTCATTGCATGTTCTACTCATTGAAATAAAATTAACAACTTTTTCGATAAAAAATGAAAATGAATACTCTAGGGCCTTTTTTCCTTTAACAATATATTCATGATATTTATCTTTGATGGTACAATTCTTTTGACAGAACTCTACTAAAGATCTATTTTCACATAATTGGTTAAAATTATAGAGGTTATGAATTATACCATAATCCAACTAATATTCTGTTTAACATTCGTCTTTTCATCAAATATATTATTTTTGGGATCCAAGAAACATGTGATTCTAATTTCTACCAATGTTACCAATTCTATATTTATTATTTTTTACGTTCACAAATTTGAATTTATTTATAGTCACATTGGATTTTCAAAATTATTCCACAATCCATTAACATGATTTATTTGTTTCCTTTATGTAAATATAAGCAACATAACACTTCTCTAAACACAATTTCATCACCCAGCTTTTTGATGAGTGTGCCTCCTCAATAACTACGTTTCAAAATTATTCTACTAAATATTCTTATAAAATTAACAATATATTTTGAGACTTCACCCTTATGGTTAAATAAAACTCTTTATAATTCCATCCAATTCAAGGAAATAGAGAATGAAAATTTTTCATTCTTTAAGAAAAAATTTACCTTATTCCCAAAACCTTCAAAAAAATATATATCAAAAGAAATAAAATAAATAAAACAATTTGAGGGATATTTGGAATGATGTTTCTCCCAAATGGATCTCAGATAAATATAATAGACAAGGTAACTATGTCCAACATTACTTAGCTAAAATATATTATTCTCAATGAATTAGAGTGATCCTTGGACACATTATTTTTTCCCTTTCCAATATTTTGTGTCTCAAAATTATTGCTTAGATATTGTGCTTGTGATTTTGAGGTAACAAAAAAATTTCCATTATTTTTTAATCACAAAAATTTTAGAATAACTATGAATTATTTCATTAAAAGTTCATTTGCCTATATTTTTGATGATTCTACTGTATTTTAATTTATCATTCTAGTGATAAAAAATCATTATTGGTCATCGCATTTCTAGAACATGACAAAAACAATTCTTCTAGTTCAACAATAGTTTTAAATATTTAGTTTATTTTTATATAAAATACATTAATGATTCATGTTTGTTCAAAAACATGATTATTAAATCTACTAACTTACTATAATTTTTTTAAAATCCTATTACGTGTTATTAGATTTTAAACTTATTATTTAATTTTTATTATTGTTGTCATTCTATGTAGATCATGTATTCATGAACCATTACATTCTAATTTTATATATTTTCACTCTATACATCTATTTCACCAAGAGGTTTATCAAGTTATTCCTTTAATTAAGCTATTCTAACAATTCTTACATTACCATAATAACTATCATCATATCTCTATGTTTTTTAATGGCCACTAGCACATCTTCATCTTTATAGTTTCTAACTTACTCTAAATTACATTACCCATAACAATCATCATCATTATAGAGAATATTTATTCTTTTGAATTAACTTAATTGAGAATTATTTGAACATTATTTATCATATTCCTGATATTTTTATCATCACCATAATATTTTTGATAGTTTTTGGGAAATTTGGAAATTATATATCCCACCTTTTATCAATTTAATGAATCAATGAGAATAATACATGTAAGCATTATTTTCCTCTTTTATGATTAAAGTGAAAAATAGAATTACCTTAGAAAATTCATTAACATGCTTGCATTCTATAAATTAGAAATACTTAATGTAATTAAAGGATACAACCCATGTTTGTTGTTTATAATCTCATCTAGTTTTCTTCATGTTTCATTCTATAAGAAAACACAGTTCTATGGAAGGTATCCAATGATATTTCATTCATATCATTTTCTTTTATAACCAAAACATTTTCATCGAAATATCAAGATAGTCTTCACATGATAGTATTCAAAATAATTTAATCTTTGAGGTCATCACTAAAACATCACATATCATAAAAAATATAATTATTCTTATTGAAAAATTAATCAATAATTTAATTTGATACTATTTTAAAATCATTGTACTTGTTCCAAAAAAACTTTATCATAGCCTACAAAACCATAAAATATGATTCATTAATTTTTAGAGGTATTTGAAGCATAAAATGATATATTTAAAAAAAATTAGCTTTTTGAAGATTGAAATATAAAGACAAAAACCCAAAGAATTTATAGATTTGGCATCCACATACAATTCTTGATGATAACATTTTATGAGGGACCTATATTTAACATCTTTATCTATTCACTATGCGGTTTCTTCAAAAACATCAAATCCCATGGATCTAGTAAAAATTTTAAATATATTCTTCATAATATTTAATTACCACCTTTCAATATGGGTGCACCGTAATGGTTTACAATTGTTCACATAATTTCAAGAAACAAAATTAATAATCCTAGATTAGGTTCCACTTGTTAAAATTTATAGATGATAACACTCTGAGAGGTGGGTGATTCATTTTAATAGTATTTCTTCCCACTAATATGGTATTTTTATCTCACCTTGATGAACACATTAATATCTCTTTTCCTTTCCCCTCTATAAGTGGTGAAATTAGTATATAACATAGAAGATATAACATGGTTCACCCAATTTGGGATACATCCAAGGAGAATATATGAAAATAATCCTATGCATAAAATTTACTAAATTACTTTTATATTAAGTAAAATTTTAATTAACCTCACTAAACCTCATAGTTTAATGCCATAAATAATTAGAGACGTCACTACACTCCCTTAAAAAAAGAACTCATCTATCCTCTTTTGGATCATCATTCATCTCACTATGACGATTTTAACATACACCTTAATGTGATTTCATTTCATCACATACTGTTCTATTTAGAGTGAGGATTAGACTCATAGAAAACTTATTATTATAACTTTATAAATTGGGATGATATCTGGAAAAATTAATCTGGATATACTATCCTTAAAAATCATATGTTATGCCTATGTATTTTTCTATCTATTTTTCATTGTACTATAATCCCTTTTTTCAGCTAATTCTAATGGGTAAAATTTTTCCATTATCCCAATATATTAATTAGGGTAATAAAAAAATTAATTTACAATTCATAGATATGTGTTACAATCCTTATGTCACTTTTAATTGAAACTATAACATGAATCAAGTTGGTTGGATACATCTGCTATGATGTGGAAACACCTTTTTAGTGGAAAGGTGTAGAGGCACTACAAAATAGAAACAATCATTTTCCATATACTATGATGTGAAAAAAAATAATTTTTTGGGGAGACTTCCATTTGACATGATAAAATTTCTTCACACACCCACACATTCCATAAGGAGCAGTGGTAACAGATCCACAATGAACTAGTTTTGGTGCCATCTCATTTGTTATTGTGCAACCTTCTTTAGGGTTTCAGAGCCCTTGAATCTTCACCTCTAACAAATTTTAACACCCCATTTCATAAATTTGACACTATATTGTATACTTCTTCACTATCTAATAGTGATGTGGTTTATCCATCATTGATTATATGCATACTCATGTAGGTCAGGGAATACCAAACTAAATTATTTTATCATATTTCACTTCACACATTAGAAGGTGATTATTTGGCATAGAAAACTCCAATTTCAATTAAGTTTTGATATATCCCATTATGGTAAATCCTTGAATTATTTCCCACTAACCTATGAGGAATACATCACCCAATATATGTGTCAAGGTTACACTCATTATGGATTAGGTGAAAAACCACTTATACCACATGATACATTCATTGAAAAATATATCATCTTATAAAAATCATTCAACCACTTCACCACCAAGATATAGTTGTGGATAATCACAAACAACTACTTACATACACAATAATAATGGTTTATTCCTCACCTAAAATTTCTCACATACCAGGCACATGAAATTTTAACCAAGATTGATCTCATACATTCCCAATGAGTCCCAACTATTTTTATCCTACAACGTGCTCTATGATCATTCCTTGATAGTTGGACCTGAGCAGAATCATTTTTTTGGCACAAAATTTGGTATATGGAGTATTACATAAACTAAATATTGATTTTAGTTAAAAATAACTTCAATAGATAACACACATATTAATTTTTCCAAGTATACTTCATCACCCTATCAAGAAACAAAACACAACGACCTATAAAGGGATTTTGGCCAATAAAATATATGGGTACTGAAATGGATGTCATAAATATTCCACAAAACCAGTAAATTTACTTACAAATGGTAGTAAAAATATTTTATAAATTAAAAATATATTTATTATAAAGGTGGATAAATGTTTTTTATAATAAATTAATGTATATGAATTAGTTTTTTTAATATAGTATAATGTTATTTATGTATTTTTTATATGAGGTCAGAGAATATTCGACTAGGAGTGTAAAAAGGATATTATATTTCTAGAATATGTTTTTTTCTTAAGTCATAATCACTCCACTGAATTTAAATCATTTCAGGTATGACCTATAAAAATAGGGTACTATGATTGTTCTTTTCAAGAGGTTAGAATACATTTTACTATAAAGGGATATAGGTGAAAGATTTTATTGACTCAAATTGTTTTCATAGTGGATAATCACTCCACATGGATTATAATCATTAATGATAAAATTATCCTATATTATGATGATGTTACGTAATAATTATAATTTATGTTTTATAGAGGTCATGTTTCACACTGAATTATTATTCCATGATGAATTTATTACTTCATAAAAAATTTAATTTTTAGAGAATATTTCATATCTCATTTAGTGTAATTTTTTATATCCATGTGTTTAAATCCAAAAAATGTTTTCTTTTCCATTAAGGAAGCCAATATTTTTATCTACAATGAACATTATATTTCAGTTTTATCATTTTAAATCTATGGTTGTATTGAACATTTTCTTTTTCTTTTTTACAATAAAAAAATTCTAAAATATTTCAAATGGGTTTCCTATCCACGATATTATATTATTTTATTCAATTTTATATGTTAATATTGGATTTATTACTTATCATGGTGTATTTATTTGAAATAGTTTTGATGTAATTTTTTATAAAGATCTATTCATCATCACAAATGAATTTTATTTAAAATAACATGAAGATCACATATTTTTAAGGATATATTATGAAACAACTATAAATTAACATATATTTTATTATTTATCTTCAAATTTCGATGGATATTTCTCCAAGGAAGTAGTAGTTCATAAATCACCATATATGTTCTATTTTTAAATACTCAATTTTTGTGATAATATTTTTTCTATTAATATATAATGTTTTAAATATGATTTCATTAGGAAATTATTTGAAACTCACATTTTATATATGGGTATTTATGATAAAATGAACAATTTAATATATTTCTGGAAATTATATATATCGGGATGATGATACATTGGGTTTTATATCACACTCCAACGATCAAGATAATGTTTTATATCCCATGAGTCAACTATGGGAATCAATTACGGAATTCTAAAACCACTATATAAATTAGGTATGGATGTGTGCTCAACTATGTTATAGAAATCTTATGGGGGTTCCTTATCCACAATGATATTTTTACCAATTGAAATATTTTTACAATTTTACTTTCTATTATATTATTCTATTTAATGTTATGCTTAGTTTTTATGATATTCTATGTTCAAATGTTATTTGAATTTCTGATGTTATAATTTCAAGGTTTTTTTAATTTCTATTGTTCTTATATAATCAATGTTATGATGAAATTTCCATAGACATATCATTCTATACCAATATTATTAGTGATTAATCATGTTTTCAGATTGTCCCATTTGATCTCATAATCTTTTTAGCTAATATATATCCCGCATGGTCATGTTTTCCCACTTTTGTATTATGTAATGAAATAATTAGTAGAAATGTTTCCCTAACATAGAATAAAACATCGCCCTTTTATTATGATCACATTCCATGGGTTATAAATATGATTAAATAATATGATATTTCTAGAAGAGGGTATAGAATAAAAAAAATTATACAGACATGTTAATAATTGTTGTAAAATAATATGTATATATAGCTAGTATCTAGGAAACAAAACATTAGCTCATCATGTCGTATGAATATTTGTGATATGTAATAATGAAAACATAGTATGCTTGAATTATATATTTGAATTTTTATCAGGTTCAAAGTTGTTTTCATCGATGTATTATTTGGTTTTTTAGAGAGTAGTTCTCTGACAGTTAGTGAAATTCCAAGGGAAAACCCTAATGGGTGATTATTTCTATAGGATAACCTCCCTATGTTTGTGTAATGTAGATATCATGTGACCTTCCTTGAAATCAATACCTTTATAGATACTTCACTTGTATATAGGATCTAGAACAGATATTACCATGATTATTAATGTCAAAAATATGGTATTGAGTACCAACTCTATCATTACACATTTCATGAAAATTAGGCCTAACTATTTCATAGTTTGATACTCCCAGGAAATATTATTTAGATATTCACAATGTATTTGAAATCATTTCAAAATTATTAAATATATATAATTAGTTATTTTAGGAATATTCCATGGAAAAAATATTAATCCACAGGGATTAAAAATTTAGGGTATACGCTTCATCTAGGAATTATTTATTCTAGGCTAAATGACTCCCCTTAATACATTTACTAATACATATACCTAAATATTAATTTATTTTAAGTATTCGATAGATCAAATATAAAACAAGATAATGAAAATTGTGATGGACAGTGAAATAATTTTCCAAATGAACTACAAAATGGGATCTGATAAAGTGTAAAAACTTTAATGAAATGTCCATATATCGTTTATAACCAATTATTAAATTGAAAATAGTTTTCTGACCACAAATTTTCTAGTGATGTTGAAACATGATATCAAGAATTTCATGTGAAAACTTCCACCCTCCTTTAGTGGATCTTATTATACTCATATTTCAATGTAATGGATGAATATAATGGAAAATATATTTTTAATTACATATTGCTTAGAGCATGATATTACAATATTTTCTATCTATCATCTATAAGGAGATGATGACCAATTGGGGACTAAAATTAAGTATAAAATATAAAACTAGGAATTAGTATCTATGGAATGGAAGTACATAAATAATTTAATATTCATTGAGATCATTATTTGAACTCTTCATATAACTATAGATAATAAATTCAATGAGTTGAGTCAAAATGAAGATGACTATATTGGAACATATGATGAGAACATCACACCGATCATGAGTTATGGATATCGGTATATCTCTAACCTCATAATAAATATCAATCATTTTTGGGGATTATGACCGAGCCATCCAAGGAAATAAACCATAAAAGGCTCTCAAACCAACAAGTATATTTTGTTTTATTGATTTTTATATTTAGATATAGATATTGAAGTCTACCATTACCTTAGGGATACTAAAATAATGATAGAGTATCATGGAAGATCTAATGAATAACCACAAGGGGAAAATAAATTCAAGTTATCTACATATCAAAAATCTGGGTTGATGCACCATGGTAATTTACTAAAAGGGATGTAATGGTGTTTTATGTGTGGTAGGAAACTCAATATTGTAGAAAACTATATAACTATTCCAAATATATTGGATAAAACAAAAAATATAAAGAAGTCTTTGACCAGTTTTCTATTGATAATGAAATACATGAAGTGAAAATAGATTAAGGATTATACAAATACCTATCCTAACACCAAATATTTCGATATAAATGAGAATCAAAAACATATTAATGAAATGGAGTATGATATCACTAATTTTGTAGTTAGACATGACAATGATGTGGTGTAAGGTACCATAATTATCCTGACTATATATAAAAATTCATTATTTTATTCTAGTTATTTAAATTATATTATATCTCATAAGTTTTATATGAATTCTTACTCTCTACCTAAAGCCTTGGATAATACAATATACATGAAAACCCATGGTGGAGTGAAAATAACATCATTTTATTATAACTCAACCCTAGTCAAGATTTATGGGATGTAATTTCCATATGTTACATCTACACATGGATGAATTTTATGTTATTTTATGTGAGGATTGGATATCCATACAAAGATAACATATCAATTTTCATTATAACGAAATATCATTTCATATCCCTAACGGTCCTGCAATAATTTTTTTTGAAAGGATTATTATTAGCACCCTCCGGAAGAAGGAAAACTAATAGATGTTATGGAACTTATTAATAAGGGTCTGTAAGCTCAAATGATCATGGATGGAGTCAATGTTAATGAAATTCTTAATGTATACGAGTATAATAATTTATTTATGGATGAAATGAAAGGTATTCTCTTTAAGTGTGAGTTCATGTTCTCAAATTGGACCATAAATGGGTCTATACCAATTTCAATTATTTATTATAGAATAGTCTATATTAATTTGAATAATCAATGAATAAACTTCAATATAATTTGTATAAGGGATTCGTACGCCTGATTTCTTCAGCCTCTGGTACACTAGTGCATTTTATTAATGTGAACGATACATCAATACACCTCTACATTGAATTCCATAAAAAAATCTTGATCAAGAATAAGTATTCGTTAATCCTTATTGATGATTTTTTAATAAAATATGAGGGGCTCAAAATTTCTAAAAAATTATTATTTCATATATATTTCATTAGTTTGGGATAAGGATAGAAGACACACCCGTGATAATTTTACACACACGGTATATGAATTATTGATTTATAGTGATTATATGTGGATATAAAAATTATAAAAATATCTTTATTGATCTAACAAATTGAGTCATTATAGATAAATTTGAAACATTATTGTATACATTATTGGTGATAAACTAATATATTATAAGAGTAAGAAAAAATTAGATGATTATTAGATATTTTTTATAAGGAATATAAAAAATAATTTTTTTTACAAATTATTCATGTGTACATATTTATTTACAAATGTCTCTTTATTAGGTGATGTTATCACGAAGCACATAAGCCTCAACCCAGTTGGTGAGGGCTCCTTAAGTGAATCCATGTGACTTTGGATCAAATCTAGTTGGAGGCATAATTTCCGGTGTACTGTAGTAGTACTATAGCTGGTACTATGGCAGTACTATAGTAGGAACTATAGAGGGACTATATTAGGTACTATTTGACACAGTAGTTGTAGGGAATACTACCTAGTTTGGGCCTTTGGGCCACTGATTTGGTCCCCAAGTCCTTTAAGGCCTTCAGGACACCCAGAACATAGGACCAGTAAGGCCTTCGGGACACCTCAAAGCCTTTGGGCCACCTTAAGGCCTTCGATACACCTTAAGTGAAAATGAAAACTATACAACCTACAAGGAAGAAGTTCTAGATAGAGGATGACCAATGAGAGTTCACCATAGCAGAAGCTAAACTGATTGTAAGAATGAGAGGGTATGACACCTGCCATCAAGACAAGCCTGTGCATGCAGAAGAAATCCTAGTCGAACGACCATGTGAAGGTGGTGAGCTTATTTCACGAGGATGATGCTGTGGAGGAGCAGTTCGAAGTTGTTAGTCCGGGTTATATGTAATGCTTGAAGCCTATGAGAAATGAATTCCTCTAAGGCCTACGATTTTGGTAATACTTACACCTAAAGGCCTTGTATGAGTTCCACCTCACCCATTGAAAGGAGGATTATCAGAATCAATAAAAAAATGAAGGCCTTCGGGTCATTGGAAGCGATGTTATCAGCAGTGAAGATATAACTACAAACATAAGAATGACATGTTTTATTGAATAATTGTTGATACCAACCACTATGATAGTGATATTGACTTTTACTAGATTAATTGGATACTATAAAAACATTTTTAGAAACATATCATAATTATCTAATTATATATACATTTTTATATATAAGGGTGTGATGTTCTTATAGATACTAGAACATGAGGAATGATTTAATAGATTAAGTGTATTTTTTTTGTGAATGTACTTAAACTACCCTATAATGGATAAGGGTTTGTGACATAAAATGATGATTTCTTGAAATAATTTAGATGAATTCCTATGAAAAATGCTTAAAATGTAATTATTATTCAAGTTAATTAAACAATAAAAATATAATTATCGAAATAATGATATAGATCTAGTTGTTGTAACCATTTCATTGTATTTTTTAGTATCATTTCTAATGAAAAAAATTGTTATATTTAAACAATACTTAATAACATAATGTATATATTCACATATGAAGTGATACATATGAACCAAAATATATTATTTTAGTTGATAAGAGATTATAAATTATTAGTAAATTAATATCATATGAATGAGAAAGGTGGAAAATAACATGAGTAGGAAGGATCATTCTATATTATCCATTTTGAGGATAGAAAAAGACACAATACTCATGGATTTTCACTGGATTAATTTTGAAATCAAAAGGGATGGATAGAAATACTATCTTTTCAAAATTATTTTTCAAATATCTATTCACTTGAAGATCAATGATTACAAGAATGGTGATTTTAATTTGTGAATAATTTATTGAGTATTGTAGAGTTCATTCTTGATAAAGATAAAGCTATAAATATTTAAACACAAATATGTGTCCCTACAAAAAGAAAAAATGAATAGGGAAACATGGTGTGATTCACTTATATCATCCTTAAATATTCATTTATGTAACATTTTGATGTATAGATAGCCAATTAAAATCAGCATGTGGAATAAAATAAAGAGGGATATCATAGAATGAGTATATTTATTATTTTTACTCCATGATGTTAAAGATGGAACTAAGTATTTTCAGATTATTTTTCTTCTATTACCCTCAAAATTATGGAAATGGAAATAAAATTCTAATATATTTTGTTGTGTTCCTCCCAAGGATAAAAAACAGATCATTAGGGTAATAGTCGATTGGATCACAAAGGCACACATTTAATTGTTTTTAATAAAGTATTATCTCTTTACAAACTCTCAATGATATCAATTAGATAATTTTTATTATAAAATGGGTATACTTAAACAAAATGTTCATATATAGATATTTCATATTAAAATATTAAAATCCAATACATAACATTATGATCCATGATACAATCTTAAAGGTTTAGTTTCTTCGAAGACTAGATTAACAATTTTCTAAGTTTATTAAATATATTTAACATCTCTCATTATGTTCTACCAGAAAAATACTGTTTATATTTATTCCCTACTTTAGAACATTCTTCATCACTTGAGGAAAGGAAATATAAGAATTCATGACATTAGATAATAAATAAGGATAAATAAGGGAGATACTAATTGATTATCATTTCAGAACATAATAAATGAATAAGGGTGTGATTTTATTGTCATAACATAAAAACATCATATATAATATGTCATGTATAAAATTTAATAGTTCTGGATTAAAATAGTTTCATTTAAAAATACACGAATCATATGAGTTAGAAATAATCATAATCCAATCATGAACCATATGTTCATTAAAAGGAGTGTGTCACCATTATATGCCTGGATCACATTTAATATGTCATTATTAACTTCCATGAATATTAAATCATAGTGGATTATGAATCATCAACAGTTTCCCATATCATAACGGATCATGAATCAACACCCATTTCACATTCTAGATCAAGATCATCGACTTGTTTATCTTATTGGATGAATCACATATACATGTTTCTGATAGTTATCTAATGAGATATGAAAAATTACTCAATGTATTAGTAGGATAATTAATTGATGGACAACCCATTACATAATAAAATCTATAAATAGTTGTACCTCAAGATCATAAAACATTTATAATATCATCATTTCCCATAGAAAGTAATTGAAATTCATAAACAATTCATTATTTAATAATATAATAACCCATGGGAAATTAATGGGTTTCATATAAATGTCATCATATAAATCATAATAACTATATATATGTAATAATTATTGTATTAATAGATAATATCCCTAGTATAGAACAATTTTCATTAATGGATGTTATCGCAGATGAAAATAAATTTTAAATATCACTAGAAATTTTTCTGAGTAAACTAATTAATTCATTTTGAAATATGATATTTAAAATTAAAAATAAAAATAAAAAATATTAGGTAATTTTTTCAATGACTGTAACCACTTAATATTTTTATAGAAGATTTAATTAATTGAGTTTTGTATATTCTGGGAAATTCTATTTCTGATGAGTATTTTAAAACAATGATTCCTTTAACATTTTTAGAGAAAGGTAAAAATTAAATCATATAAAAAATTAAATTAAATTTACATTGAATAAATTTTATAAAAATTAAATAATGGATACAATTAATTTAAAAATTCATATAAAAATTTAAAAATTATTGGAAAAATTTTAGATAGAACACGGACATGGAATAAAAATATTCCAAACAAAATAGTAAAACACAGTTGGTTTCCAATTACAAAATTCTTCTCGCCACATCAAAACATAAAGCGATGAAAAATAAACCAAAAAATATATTATATAGAAATAAACTGAGTAAAAGAAAAATATTATTATTTATTATAAATTTATCATATAATTTACCGATTTTAATTTTAATCAAAAGAAATTACGAATAAAATTGGATTGAGAGGTATTTCAACACAACATGTATTGCCTTTCCTTGTAAAAATATTAATATCATATATAATAAATATTGATATAATATATATATGTTACTAAAACATAATCATATATATTATACCATATATGAGTTAATTATAAAATCTTATCACATGTTTTCTATCAATTCATTATTTAAACCACTTTTTTGGGTGAGAACTTCTTCATTTTTCATTCTTGTTTCAATTCCACAACCTTAGTACTTATACATTTATCATGGTCCCCTAATTTAATAAATATTAATATTTATATTATTATCATAAATATTCATAATATATATATATATACTATCATATATAAATGGGGTAGATATAATATCTAATTACATTTTTCATGGAGACGGTTGGCAATATGTAAATATGAAAGTAGTTTTTTACTATTCGATTGATAGAATGAAATAACTGAAAATTATATTTCACCATTGAAAAATAATTATTAAGTAATATATCTCATATATATTCATTCAATCTATCCTTATATTTATCCATGCGAAACTGAAGTGAAAAACGAATCATATCACTTTGTGGAAGTGGTATTCCATGCATATGAAAGAGCAACAATACTATCTTCCACTAGATATGAAAAATGATGTTAATAGTTTTCAAATTATAGTAATAAAAATAAATAAATATATTATAATGATTTTATTATTTTATTATAGATAACATTGATTCAGAGTAGGTATAATAATAAATAAAATTTATAATTAAAGGTTATGAGTTATACCTATTTGTTCAAAAACATTCTATTTATTAAAAATAATCCGTGATGGGAAGATATTTAACAAATGAAATAAAATATGTGATTTGGTTATGAAAAAATTATGATATTATGGTAATTTTTAAAAACAAAATTTTCATTTAAAGCGTGGATAGAATAGGGGAGAGAGTTCCCTTTTATAAGTGACGGAATAGAATTCTATGAATTTCAGAAAGTATTAAATACAAAAAAATAATATTCATTTGAAAATGGGTAAAAATTGGAATAAAATAAAATAATAGATAATAGTTAGTTGTAATCTACCCATTCAGTAGCATTTTAAAAATTTTAGGTGATATTGTCACCCGTATATTGTTGCATTCGCCCCCATTAACCCATTTGACAATTACATTGATACCATAGTTTCTTTCCATTTTGATGTAATAAAAGATTTCATTAATGTAAAGGTATACCATAAATGTGAAATGGTTTAAATTTAAAATCATTTCAAATTCACATTGATGAATATAGTTTTTTTGCCATTAAAAAACATTTAATTTAATATTATTTATTTTAACATATAAGTAGTGCAATTTTTGAAATATATAATGTTTTATAATATAAAAGGTGTTTCAATCATGTAAAATTATTTCAAAAAGACTTGTCATTATTGATAATTAATAAATATCTTTATATAATAACCCAATAAAATTAATATAGGTTTAGATATCATATTAAAGCACATATATTTTAAACCCTTAGTAAACAAATATTAGTCTTAATTATAATAATGATTGTTTTTAATATTGATTTGCTAAATTTTTACTCATAAGTTAAAAAATTTATCATAAATGGTCTTGGGATTAAATTTTAGACCATATCACATTCTACTTTTCTTATTTTATGATTTTTTATGAATTTAGTTTTAGTAAAACACATTAAACAAAATAGACTATTAATTTCATTAAAATAAATGATAACATAATTTCAATTTGAAAAACCATGATAGAAATATAAGTCAAATATAAACATTTCATACATATATAATACATCATATTTGTCCTCAAAATTACTGGTAAACATTAACTCAACTAACCAACATTACTTTTTGTTTTTGTAAAATCAATTGCATGATTTATAATAATTTCATAAAGACTCTATTAGAATTGTGTAATCATTTTAGATAATTATGTTATCACTATAAATTTAAAAAATATCATAATATATAATGTTAATTTAGATTTTAGTAAGTTTATATTACTGAACCTATTTTTATCCCTCTAACAACATAATATAGATATTAAAAGTAAGAATGTGATTTTTTTAATTTAACTTTTACATAAATGTTATAATGGTAAAAATAAAATCATAATAGAAAATACATAAGAAATATATAAAATTTTTTATGATTATGGATGAAATAGGATCAATAAGTTTTTATATCTAATGATTTTGAAAGAGTTTAATGAATTATAAACTAAATTTTATCACTATTTATCTCATGTTACCTTTAGAATGGTGAAAAAATTTATCATGGTCACAATTTATATTAAAAATAAAAAGGAAGCATTTAAAATTTTTAGACATCATAATTATAAATGTAGAATAATCATTTCAAGATTTATTTTTTATTTGTGGTAGAAATTAGTTTAAACTAATATGAAAATTCGATTGAAAAATCTTTATCAGGAAAATATATTTCTAATTATAAATGAATTTTTATACTATATAGAATCATAAAATTTATTAAATTAATCAAAAATGGATTATAGAAAACAATAGAACTCATTTAACTACGAAAAAGAAATAAAACAAAATATACTATTGTAAATTGATGAAACAAAAATATTGTTTTCAATAAAAATTAGTATTCTCACTATTCTATAAAAAATAAAACAATTTATCAAATTGTCTAAAATTCACCCAATGAATATTTTTTTTTCACATTTATAATTTCAAATTTATATCTTCATGATAGCATATAATTTCTAAAATTTATTTTAATTAATAATAAAATTCACTCAAAAAACAAGATAAACACATTTTTTATGAAAACATATTATTTAAGAATAAAGATTCATTTATAAATTTATTAGATGATTATTTTATAAGAATTAATATATAAAATATTATAGAGTAAATAATTTATATATATTTAATTATTTTCCAATGATATTTATATCCTCTAATTAAATCTCTAGGTTATAAAGGTAATATATGAATACAAATATTATGTTTTTCATTTTACTGTGTTGTTGTGTATCTTGTATACTAATGAATAGAGTGTTATTTTTTAAAATATTTTTGTATTAAATTATACACCAACCATAAATATTTTAATCCATTCAAATTAAAAAATTTCTTAGTAATCAAGGGACTGATAATTAAAAATTCATCAGTTAAAAATCAATATCACAATAATATTTAATAAAAGTTCATCTAGAAAAATAGAAAGGGAAAAATTTATGTTTCATAAATAGGACTCCAATTAGGAGAAATATTTAAGGAAGTAAAAATATGGACATGAAGGAAAAAACAATTATCAAAATAATTATTGAGAGTAAATGAGAATATTGATCACAAGAATTTTAATGATCATGAGAAATATAAAGAAAAACTAATTATAATTCAATGTTGTGTGAAAAAGATAATTGATTCATTAGATTTGATCATAATAAGATAAAAGTATTTTTTGATATCATTTTCTTAGAGTTTTGAAATTCCTATAATATCTAAGATAAGGAAATAGTGGAATATACTTACTTGAAATATAGAATTTCATCATTTAATCAGTTTCCAAAATAATCTCATATTTATACAAATGATGATTTTTGAAGATTAATTTCTCATTCCTAATGCACTAAAACAAATTAAAAAGGATCACACAATATATAAATGTATAAAAAACTATTCCTACTTCGTTTAAAAATTAAATTAAAACAAAAAATTTGGAACAAAATATATATACCATCATGTGAATAAAAAATATACATTTTCTTCAAAATTTGCACAATAAATCCATGATTTATTATTGATAAATTAATATATAAAAACACAATATCCTAAAATATTTAAATAACCAAAAAATAAAATAATGTTTTAAATTAAAATATTATATCATACCTTTCATCTTTAAACCCCAAAATTTAATATTAATATTCCCATATAATTATTTATTTTAAATAACATATTTATCTGAAGGGTTACATATACCTCATCCTAAAATATCATTTATCATCTTGATGATTCTATATATAATAATATAATGTATTGAAATTATATAAAATATCTTGATTCATACTAAAATATAAAACTGAAAGGTAATACTTTTGTTAACTATAAATATCTCTAAAAAGATAACATTTACATAGAATATCTTTTCAACCATAAATAATATATATGACACAATCCACTAGAGCCTAATTAACATGAAATAAAATAATATATTAAACTAAAGTGTTTTTAATCATAATTATAATATTCTTTATAAACCCGAGAAAAGATTAGAATCACCTCACAATCTCATCACTTAAAATATTGAAAGGGGTATCCTTGACCTTGAACATGTGATTAAACATAAAATTATAAACCCATAATGTATTTAATAACTCATAAATTAACCCCACATGAAAAAATATATTATTACAAAAAATATTATAATCCCAAATCCACAAATAAAAATACAGGGAAATTCTATTAAAACATAAATGAAATAAATATCATCAAACATGACCTCAATAAAATTTTCATCAAAGAACTCAACAATTCTATGGTAACCAATACAATCACATTTAAATCATCTATGTTACTGAACTCAATATATAAATTAAATATTATCACATTACAACTAATTCAATTTTAATTATTATCAGTACCATTTAAAATAAGATTTCAACTCCGTAATGAAGAACTATTGCATAAAAATACATATTTGTTTCTTGATTGATATATCTAAAATATCATTGATATACAAATTTTAAAAAATAATTATCAAATAAAAAAATATAAAAACATAAATAATTTTACATAAAGAATTGGGATAGAATAGTTCTATCCTTGGTCTATGAGATAACAAATGGATTAGTGAAATAAGATGGGATAATAACTATTTTCACAACACATGGGGCATAAAACTATAAATGTATCCTTAGGATGAACTTAATCTCACTCCATTGAAATAATCATATTTTCCTTTGAAATTAATTTACATATTAACTATGTTCCAATGTTGAAAACATATTCAATTTACATTGAGACGTTCCATTGATTGATTTTTCCTACATTATTAACATGTAGGATGATGGATCTTTATTCCTTCAAGGTATTCATGAAAATACATTTTTATAATAGTAGATTGTTTATGAAAAATCACTATATTTAGGTTATTGATTATATTATGGGGTAAATGATTTAGGATAATCCCAAGGTTTATCATGAAAACTAATGATTAATTTGGATTCATAAGAGAGAATCATTCATTTTTATGTCAGTATTAACATGAATCCTTCAACATATATCTTTTAACTAAAAAAATCATAATTTGAGAAAAATAATCATAGTAAGATATGATGAAAAATAATTTATAGAATGAATATATCATGAGACCATCATTCTAATATATAACGCCTTATGTTTAACATAAGCCATCCATATTATTCATCTATTAAAATAATTCATTGTGGTTCATAAAAAAATTGGAATTTACCTAAGAATATCCCATAGGAATGTTAAACCAAGTGGGAGGTATGTCAAAACTCCCCATACAATAGAATTATGGTTGATATATACTCTACAAAATAATTTATGGGTTATTACGTCTAATAATATCTGTGTTAAAACCAAAATTGTTTTGTGTTGTTAGGAAGACCAGATACTCTCTTCCCTACCAAAATATTATGATTTTATACTACATATTTTATTTTCTATATGGTTTCGAGTACTGTTATATAATACCAATTTAAAATGATTGACTAAACCCTTCCTTTATTAAAACTATAGTGACACATACATTTCTTATATAAATATTAAATATTAGTATATGTATATTAGATATATAAAATTCTAATCCACACCAATACAATAATGGATTTTTATCTTTAGAGACTTAATTACAATTATTATTTTCATGAATTATATTAATCATATAACATAAATAATTTCACACATAGTTCTCTTTATAAGCACACCCTATTGAAAATATTTATTCACAAGCTAGGGATTAGAGGCATAAGAAATGGTGAGCTCATATAGTCATAAAGGGCAATAAGAGGATATATCAATCAATAATCACATGAAATAATAAGATAAAATTAATATTATGAATTGATTATCATATCATAAAATGTTTATACCAAATATTTTATGGATAAAAATTATTATACATGGCATAAAAAATATCTTTTAAAAAGATATTAATTATAAGAGTGAAATATCATCATAAATCAGTCTTCAACAATTAGAATAGGATATAAAATTGTGGGCTATCATATACATAGAAACCATATCATATTTCTAAATTAAAAAAAAATACCATTAATTAATGGTCGATTAATTATCATCACTGGTTTCCAATATCATAATATATCAGGAATCGTCCCCTTTTCCAAAATTGGATAAATCACATCCACTTGTTTCTTATAGTGTATTAGGAATATAAAACTATTTCCCATAATTATCTCATGTTATATAAAATTTTATCCAATTCATGGGTGGGATTATTAATACCAGGACCAATATTCACATAATTTAAATCATATATACTTATTCGACAATATCATAATATATTTATCATATCATCTTATTTTAAGGAAATGAAATGATATTACTAAACAATCCATTATTTCATCATTTGATATCTGATGGATGATATTTTAGTTTCATATAAATCTCATCATCAAAATCATAAACCATATATATATAAAATAATACTAGCTTAATTGGATCATATACCTAGTAAAGAGAAATTATCCTCAAAGGATGTTATCATAGGGGAAAATTTTATTAAAATATCACTTTATTTTTGCTTCATGAAAATACCCATTTCATATTGAAATCATCTATTTAAACTCTATAATACAATATAATATACATAAGAATATTTAATTTAAAACAAACCATATAAACAAGTAGTCAAAATTTTAAATCATTAAGTGGTCATGTTAGTGGTAAATATCTTTTATGTCCAGTATGTTAAAACAAATATTCCTTTGACAATTTTCTTAAAATGTAAAATGTGACACATTCATAAAATAAAAAAAATATTACACTGAAACAACTTTTTATTAATTAAAACATGGATAATAATTACTCTAAATAACCATAACAAAAATAAACAAATCATTTTACAAACAAAACATAGACATGGAATAAAAATGTTCTTAACAGGATAGTAAAATATATTTTATTTCCAATAAAATCATTATTTCTACGAATTGTGTACTTAAAGTGAGGAAAATTAATAAAATAATATGTTCACTATAAATGAATATTGGATGTTAATAATTAAAGGTATTTATTAGATAAATATCACATAATTTTCACAATGTAAATTAATGCATAAACAATACCAAATTAAATGGGATTTAGAAGAAAACCCATTTGTTTAAGTATCATTATTCCTTTTATGTGTTTGAACCTACATTTAAGTAAATATATATTAATTATGAAATTATAATAAAACAAAAATAATATATATAATACTGTTTATTAATTACTTATACCATCTTCTAACATGTTTATTAACTATTCATTATTACAACCAATGTTCCAGGGGATAAAAGCTACATTATTTGTGTAATTTACAATTCATTAGTCTCAATCATTATTCATAGAACATTGAAACATAAAACCCAAAATTTTTATGATGATATTAATTTTATATTTATTAATTTTATTTAATTTTATATTAATCTATTAGAGGAAGATATTGAAATGTGAATTACAGTTTTTATGGAGAAGGTAGGTCATATGTTCCCATGAATGTGGTTTCTAAATTTTTAATAGATTTAAATAAAATAGATATTAATATTTCACCATTATAAAATTATATTATATCAAATATATCATATATAACCATTAAATTATTAATTTTTACCCCCAATTTTAAATGGAATAAAAACTAATCACATCGGTCCGTGGATGTTGTAGTCAACATGTACCCATGGGAAAGGTCATCTTATTCCATTTCATGTGAAAAATGTGGAAAATGGTTGTTCCATAATCATAAAAAAATAATTATATTTATTATGATGTATTCATTATATTATAATGAATACAATATATTTAAAGGAGTTATTATAAGAAATAAAAATGGGAAATTATCTTGGAATTGTTTTACCACTTTAATAAGAAACCATCATTTACATACACCTTAATCTATAAAAATATGTTCATTTAGAATGAAATAAATATCATGGATGTTGGGAAAAAACTAATAGTTTTTTATGGATGCTTCATATAAAATTAAATCCATATTATTGTCTATATTAATGAGTAGGGAAGGTTTCCTTTTATAAGTGAGGGCAGGGAATTAGAGGAATTTATAAAATTATTAAATTAATATAAATTAATTTAAATATAAAATGGAACCAAATAAATAAAATTATAAGATATTATTATGAATATTTGAAATTCTACCACAAAAAATATGAATATGTTTGGGTGATTCTTTCACCCTTACCATTTTTAAACCCCTTTTATCCCTTTTGATCCTTACTCTCGTCACATAGTTTTTTACACTATATAGGTAAGAGAATATACTATTAAATGTAATATGGACCATAAATCTATTTTTATATATATTTTAAACCATATCCCATTAATGTGGATAAATATAGGAATTTATTAATTTTTAATCATTTTAAAAAAATGTAAAAATATTAAAATAACATTATGGTCATATTTTAAAATACATGAAATATTTTCATATAACATGTGTCTAACTGAAGTAAAATATTTCCAAAATTAAATGGATTTTAAGATAATTATTTCAGAGTCATAATAAAATATCCAAAGAAAATTTAGACTAGTTTAGATAAAATTTTAAACCACATATTTAGGTTTAACCCCTTTGTTAACCAATTTTATTATTTATCACGGTAATAACTTAATTTTCAATATTAAAGGGATTTAATTTTAATTATAATGGAAAAACTGGGTGATAAATAGCCAAGGGATCACATTATAGGTAATTTCTCATAATATTATGATTCAATGTTGGTTTTTGAGATCTATAAATAACTTAATAAAATATATTAAACATAACATACTATTAATGACTATTTGAGGACTCTTCAGATAATCTCACCTTGAATGTATCATGATAGTAATTGGAATCAAATTTAAATTTTTAACACATATAATATATGGTATATATATCATAAAAATTTATGGGGTGAATTTACTCAATCAAAAAATATTGTGTATTGAGTTTTTAATATCTTTTACTAGTTGTTTCTGCTACATTCACAACTACAACATCATCATTGTGTAATAATTGATGTAAATTATTTAATCACTAGAAATTACAAATAAATTACCTTGATTAAAACATATTTAATACTTAATATACCAATTTATAACTTAAACTATTTTTTTAACCCTATCACTAAATATTATAAATATTAAAATCAAGAAAAGGTACAATTTACCTTTTATTTTTTACTTTATTATTATAAATGAAAAATAGAATATAAATGGAAACAACAGGTCACAATTTTGAATTTGTGTTGAATATTGATGAAATAATATAATTAAATAATTTTAATGAATGTTTTAAGTGAATTTTAAGCCCTATAAAATAATTTTAATCCCAATTAGCACATTTTAACTTTGTTATTGTTTCAAAATTTAATATAGTTAATATTCATAATTAATGAAATAAATATAATCTATTTAAAATATATGTACCTAATACTTAAAAATATTGAATCCAATTTGAAGCATTTAATTTCAATAAGTCAATGTAATTATTTCATGATAAAATTGAAAAATGAATTTGAAAATTGTCTTAGGGAAAATATGTTTTTAAGTATGAAAATGTTGTTATATCAAAATCAAACACAAAGTTGATTTAAATGAACACAATTTGATTAATAATAATATAAATATACCAATTAAACCATTAAATCATTCTTTCTACGAAATGTAACTTATTAAATTATTGAATCTGAATTATTGTTTTTAGTAAAATTAAATATTTTCCCTATTCAATGAAAAATCAAACAGTTTACAAAATTTTCAACAATTATTCTTAAGATAATTTTGTTACAAAAAGTTCAAAAATTAATTATTTGTTATAAAATTATAATTTATTAAATTTCAAGAAATAATTTATTATATCCACTCATACACTTTGATAAAAATAATTTTGAAGAAAACAAACATTTTTAGGAATAAATTATCTTTTGTAAAAATGCCAGTTTTTTTCATAACATTTAATCAATAAATTTTGATTAATTAAAACATTTATATATATTTTATTTTGTTCTTAATAATATTTTGACCTATCAATTTAATTTCTTGGTAATAACCATCAAATTTAATTTATAATTATTTTAATTTTTTAGAGCTCAGTTTTGTGTACATTTTATGCTATCAAACAATGTGTTATTTTAAATAACTCAGGGTGTTAAAAAAATTTCCTATCAATATTGTAAAAATTTAAGCTCTTAAATTCACCTTAGGGTTATGGAATGGACTTTATAAATCATATATGGTAGACTTGGGTTACGAAACAGGCAAGGATTCCATATAACCTGACATCTGAGCTAGTATGAGACATGGACCGAAGGTTGTTCCTAGTCTCTATAATCTAGACACTAGTATCTAGAATCAATGTAATATTTTTGAGAATTATTTTTCCTAATAAACTAGGATCAAACAATTAAACTGAACAACTAGAATAACCAACAGTAACTGAATCTCTAATAAATATATAGAATTGATCCAGATACAACATGTAAAAAACAACAACACTAAAAACAAATTAAAATTACACCACACTACATGATCTCCATGTGAGCTCTTGGTATCCACCAAACAGATGAACAACATGCTCCAAAAGAGATCACATGAACCGAAAACCCACATCTATAAGACATCTCGAGTCTTCCAACATGGAGTTGCACATGTAAAGTGTTATATTGAAATATCGGTAGGTAATCTCCACAGGATACATTCATAACATTTCATGATATAGTCTAAAAAACTAGATTAAAATACATTCAGAACAAGGATTTTCAACATTTTAAGTGACTAAATAAATTTTTTCAGAAATTATTTTTTAAAAATGATACTCTCAACTACCCTTTTAATTAAAGGTTGTACATTTTCACACTCCATTTAAAAACTAAAACCCAAAATAAAATCCATATCATGTGATCAAAAAGTGATCCAGGAAGAATGTAAATGAAATGAGAAAGATAATACAAACTACAAGGTCAGAGATCACATGCAGTAGAAAAATAAACATAACACATAAATAGATAATCATGTGCATTTACAGAACATATCTATAGATATCCCTAGATGTACTTATATTGGCTTCACCTATTGATATATGGTGCATCTCTATATTCAATAAACCACCGGATGCTCTAAACTATCCTATCTAGTGGAATGTTCAACCAAGTCATATCAACTCAATTGGGTACCAACCGGTATAATTAGGGTCAATAAGTATTCTTCACTCCATACTCTAAAAGGCACCCAGGAATCCCATGATAATAATACACAGTTAAAGGATGATTCTCTCCCATGAATGACTCACATCACCTACCACCACTACACATTCATACCCCAAATACTAACACCACCAATGTGATACCCCTATATTTGTGAGATATTTCATAAAAGAGCCCATATCACAATAATTCATTCACAATTTCCAACAAGGACTTCATGTTAATTGAGTTTCAAAAAAAGTTCAAAACATTATAAAATACCGACTCGGACATCCAGTCACATCACATCAAAACCATCCTTTTTAAAAAATCAAAATGTTCCAAACGGGCAGTTATAATTTCTAATTTAAATAAAATTACAAACCCATTTTCAAACTAGTGTGAAACATTTGACAATATGAAATGTTCAAAAATGATTCATTACGCCAATAATTCTCCAAAACATATCTCAAAATTCCAAATTGTCTTAGATTTAAATAATTCATTTGAAGCCACTTTTAATGTCACAAGTATAAACAACACATAATTTAGAAACCAATGAAACAATTTGAGAAAAAATGAGATCACTTTTAATTGGCATCATCATTTGTATGCCCATCCATTTGTGCACCCAAAGAACCCATGGATAGTCAGCATACAATGACACACTTCAAGTGTCTATGAAATATTCCAAAACCTATTGTCAAGAAACACAACTTTCCCTCAAACAATCAAAATAAGTCACACAATTAAAATGTCACTAATAAGCATTTAAAATTTAGGAGAATCAATAATTTATTTTCTTAAAATAATTATACTCTAAACTACACATTATGGCCAATTTATAGTTTCACCTAAGATATCAAAATATAATCAACTCCATAAAATATCCAATGTGCTAAAAATATCTTAAAAATTTAATTATCATTTTAACAAACACATTGTGTGCATGGAAATACAAGCATAGTAAATGAAACCGTTTTGAAAACCGTTTCACATTTATTTTCCATCATTAAAACACAAACCAATTCATTTCTGGACATCAAAAGCAAGATTATCAAATTGGAAAGAGTCAATGGAACTATTAAGGATCAATGAAACATTTTGGAAAGGAAATGGATGAAAAAACCTTCCTAAAATATGTGATAACACAATGAAACTTTTAATAAAAGAAGATCCAAGACCAAAACACAATCCTCACACCAAAACATAGAAGAAATATATTCATAAAATAAAACATTACCTTATGGATCATCCAGGAGTGAAACCCCACCAAGAAAAACTAGGAACTCAATAGGGAAGGAGAAGAAGGGGATAAAATTGAAAAAAATCCAAAAGAATCAATCCATGGAACCCTAAAGGGGCATCCGAAAAGGGAAGATAAAAAATGTAAAAGGAGATTGGAGGACACCTTGGTTCACCTATGTAGGAGAAGGGGAAAAGAACCTGACTATTTTTCAAGTCATTCAAACTCCTTTAGCACTATCAGTTAATCAAATACTGTAGTTTTCAAAATCATTTCACTCTAGTGTTTCAATACTACTGTAAAAACTTCATAGATTTTTTTGAGTACTAAAAATGTATTTTTAGACTTTCACTTAAATATATAATATTTATATAAATGTCATTTATATCCAGGTGTATATGTATCATGTGAATCTTTTCACTATAACTTCAGATATAATCAACATTCAGATCTATGGTTTTCATGAAAACTACAATGTCAGTTGAACAACTTCTAGAAGCTTCGGTTAATTTTTTCACCATCGAAAAAAATGAATTCGATTTCGACATATACATATGAAATGAAGATATTCTTGTTATATTTGCAAATAAACAATGCTCATAATAATAATTTCATTATTTCATCAGATATAAAATAAATATTATGCCATACTAAATCTGAAACACTTAAACAAATTCATTAGAACTCAAAGAATGATCGGTTTATGTAATTAACAAAACCAAACCAAGATGTGAATGAAAATGAAATACATAAAAAATACTATTTATATTACTTATAAATTTTTTTTAAACACAAAAACATCTCACTCTAAACCTAGTGATATGGTTAATGTATAGAATACCATTTAAGTACATACAATCTATTTATATCTAATAATTATTATACTGAATAACATATTGTAAAAATTTATAGAGAAGGAAAAAATTATTAGTTGAATAATAATAGCACCAATCCATTATTTCATTTTAGAATTATTTCCAAATATATTTTCCCTTAACCAATTATAATATAAAAATAAATATTGATAAAATATAATTAATTTTATCATAATTTTTATGCAAATCATAAGGGTTACATGGTATCGAAATACTATCTCACCCTTTACATCATTAATATAAACAAATATTTTATGGATTACATCACATTTGTATATAACGTTCATATCATAATTAATTATTAATGTACCATGAGTTAAAATTTAGTCATCTAATTACCCATAATTTTATTATGATAGTTGTTCATCCTCAAGAGGATATTACATTATAATTTTAAAATTCATTTTTAAATTCCCCATAATGGAATATAACTATAGTCCTTATTAATAATCTTATAAAATTTAAACTATTTTTCATCATTTATATGTTTTAATAAATATCATGATTTGATATATATATATATATATCTTCTAGTTAACTATATCTTATTTCTAATGTAGAAAAAACAATTAAATAATTAATGGTGGCTTCAATACCTTCATTTTTTATTTATGTAATTAAATCAAATTCTACTATAATTTAATCAATTATTATAAACCATATGATAATCAATTGTCATTTAATTATTTATAAAACCAAAATTAGTTATTAAAAATTCATTAACCACATTAATCTCATTCTTTTCAAGAAATCCCATAACAATTAACTGATCAGAACGAATATCATAAGAATAATTAATGTTTTCAAAATATCAACATGTAAATACTTAATTTTTTTGAATTATTTATTAATATTATTATCTTTTATATTTTATCATCGTATAATAATATTTTAAACCATAAATATAATTTAATGTTCTCATACATCACTAAAAAACACTCTCATCAATATTTAGAAAACATGATTTTCTTTTCATGCCAACAAGATAATAATTAAAGGAAATAATAAAGGGATTAATAAATTAATCTATATATATTTTTAATATTTAATATCCACAACATAAATTAACTAATATAATCAATTATCATCCTATTTAGAGTTTTATTATAATAATTTTCTATAATTTATCGATTATCATTTGAAACACATCGTAAATTTCTTAACATTGATGACACTATATAATATTATCATTTATTAAAAGAATGTCATTAAAAAATAAATTGAATATTTAATTTTTTTTATTAATATCATATTGTGTTCATTTATTTTAATCACACAAATCTCTTTGAACAACATAAAAATAAAAATCTCATTACTTTCATTTTCAATGGTAAACTATAGTTTTTTAAAATAATAATTTCAAATATTTTTCCAAAAAAATTGCACAATTCACGTGTCAAATATCTCTAAAATTTCCTATAAAAGGATACAATAGCTTGAAGCTATCATGATAAGAATGAAAAAAATTATAGTGTTGAATCATATACTACTCATAGAAAAACAAATGAAAAATTATCTATATCAAAAAAGGTTTTCCATGTAGATTCCCCATATTCCTTAGAAATGAACCATTCCAATCCAATGATTCCCCTTATTTCGGGCTATTTGATTATTTTATTAAGCAGGTTATCTTTTCTACGCTACTCCGTTCCTTTCATTAGAATCCATCTCTTAAATTGATAAGATGCCAATAGTTTTCCTATAACATAACCACACTACAAAATTCATCTAGGAACAAGTACACATTGATTAACCTATACATATGGATTTTAGTTCCCTATATCAGATGTGATAGGTTCAACTAATTTATAAACATTTTAATTTATGATCAATTGATTATAGAATCTACATGTTTTCTCAATTCTATATAACTATAACATCTATCCCCTCTTCATTAGCTTCAGAAGGGGGAAACATGTTATTTGGCCATAAAAGGCATCCCCTAGATTCTAAATCCTCGTAATAAATTACAAGAGTTTCATTAAATAGCGGGGGAAAATATTCCCTTTGTAAATAAACAACCAACCAAAAATTATATAACCAATGAAACCACTCGATGATGAATGATAAAAAAGAAGGAAAAGTGAAAAAATATATTTATATAAAAAACTACTATAAGGAGAACCACAACAAAAGAATACAAAACAACCAAGTATATTATGAAATACTACAAAACCAACAAAAACTCAATGAAAATAATATAACTCCAAGGCTCCAACAAGATCCATTATCCAACTCCAGAAAAAATCCAATGTATCATGAAGAACCGCTAGATAAGTGTGGCCCATTACCTTTTCTAGTGTCTCGACAGAAAATATATGCCAAAGCACCAAAGTTCCAAAGTAGGGGTGAGTAATGTACTTCAGGAGGTTCCCCCTAAATGAATTTCTTACTCACATCACTAGGATTAAAATTGTTCTAAAATATTATATAAAATAATTTATATAAAATAATTTCTAAAATAGTTTATTTCCAATAATTAACAAGTCCCATTGTAAAACAATTTTCTAAAAACAACAATAAGTTACAGGAAAAGAGACCAAATAATGCTCTAAAACCATTTCATAAGTACTATTTGGGATTAATACATTACATTTCACATATCCACACAACAAACCTTGTATGTAACTGAACCACCCTATGGATGTGATTGGTGAGCCATCCATTATCTAAACCATTACTTAGTGATCAATTTTTATGGGGCTATATTAAACCCTTATCATTTCTAACATTTTTTGGGGGTACATCATGCCATTATCTATCCCAATGAATATGAAAACACACCAAACAACCATTAAAAACCCATTCCAAATCAAATTTTTCCGAACCAATTTCAATATAACAAATTTTTTCTTGAAAAATAATCCATAAAAAACATTTCATAAATCAAACAATAAAATGGATTTTAAAATTATCGTTTTAAATTAAACAAAATCATAATAATTCCATAATTTGAAAACAATTACTATCAATGATTAAATTGGATTTATATTATGATTTGAACACCAATTTCATAGAAAAATTCAAGTAAAATAACAAATTTTAAATCAATTCTTACTGTTCTAAACTGATGCGTAGAGTGTGAAGCCCATAACCTTGGAACTGTTGTGAAAATTATAATCTTCATGATAAACATCCCGGAAGCCATTTCCAAACATGAATAAACTACATTATATATCATTCCTAACATTAACAAAGACAAATATAATTATATTTGGAACCAAAAAACTTATTTATCTCTACAGGTGAGATAGATATAGGAAACCATGAGAGGGGGAGAAGTATATAAAAGAAAAACAAAGAAAAACTTCAAAGAACAAAGTCATACCATGATAATATGACTTCAAAACACCACGATAGGCATTGAGATCATCATTAGATTGATGGGATAAGCCTTTAATACCATTGGGAGGAGAAAATATTGATTAAGAGCTTCATTGGGTATAAAACGAGTTGTTATTTTTTAATCCTAAATCGGATCCACTTTTTGGTGATCTTGTTTTTAAACCATGCATGGTTTGTCACACGGTTAGACAAATAACGGGATAACTATGTTATTGATTCTATCACAAAGAGGACCTCGCATGTTTGGCTCACATGGTTAGAAAAATTGTAAGCCAGCTGTGCAAAATTACGCTATCGCATGTTACGTGATTTCTCCTAGGCATCGTCCAAATTTTGAGAAAACATGTTCATAATCGTGCACATTCACTTTAGCCCCTGTATCATTTTTCACAATTTCTTGCAAGTGTTTCATGCTTTCTAAAAACCGTATACAAATTTTAAACCTTTATAAAATCCCTAAATATGTTCCATAATTCTTACAAACCCTACCAAAAATTAACACTAACATTTTACATAGTTAAAAATAATAAATGAAGGGTTGATTACTTGAAACATGGGGTGATACATTCTCCCAATAATTGGAGTTTCCATCTCTAGAATTTATAAAACCACTGCTGTCCCAAAATAGTTCAGTCCATTGGTTGATCATTTTATTCTGACATTCACAAGTATCTTCTTAAATCTGATCATGAACTATAAAATATGCAGTAGACTGATTCATTTTACACATAAGAAATTCTCTGTTCTATCCACAATCCACACTGGAATGTGAACTAACAAAGAATCTGAGTCTAATTCAAGATGATCCCATCGAATCACATCATCAAGATCAGGTTTATACTTTTTTAAATGAGATTCATTAAACACATTACATGCTATACTGATCCATGGTAGAAAAGACATCCAATCTTCCACCTCACTTACCCATTCAAGTATCTCAAAAGGAAAGATATATTGAGGAGATAAAATGCCCTTCCTCCCAACACATTGATGTCAAAATCTTGGATAGATCCTTAATTAAACTGGATCTGTCACCTCAAACTACAGTGACAATGGAATATGATCCACTTACTATTTCTAATAACATTGAGTCATCTCTATCTATTTTCTGATCAACTCAATATTCTTCTTATTTAATTGGATAATGCTCATCCCAACTAGTTATGTCTCACATGTTTCTACCTAACAAAGTGGATAATGACTAGGACTCTTATAAAATTCTTGAAAAGGATCCAAATGTACCAAAACATCATAACTATTGTTATATGAGAAGTCAAGTGAAGGTAAATTCTCTTCCAATGATCTATCATAATACATTACGCAAGTACGCCACATGGCTTCCAATGTTTAAATAATCCATTCATATTTCCCATATATTTGAGGATGAAATGAAATTGTCATGATCAACTGAATCCCAATGTATTTAAATATGTTTTTCCCAAATCGAGATGTAAAAATTAGATCTCTATATGATACTATTGAAATGGGTTTTCCATGCCTCTTTATCACTTTTCATATATATATTTTTTTACAGGCCCTCCACTATATGATATTCATGAATAATGATGAATTGAGAAAACATTTTGAGACAATCTACTATCATTCATATAGAATCATGATTTTGAACCGTTCTTGGGAGAACTGTTACAATATTAATAGTTATCATATCCCATTTCAAACTAGAATATGAAATATTGGAACATACCTGTTGGTAACTGATGCTCAAACTTAATTTTATGACAAGTTAATAATCTCTAAAAAAACTCTGATACCTACCTTTGTATATCGAAAAATTGAAATTGTGATTTCAATGAATTATATATTTATGTAATTTTGGATGGATAGATCATTTGGAATGATGGTAAGCATGAATATTTTGTTTTTAACAATCCATAGGTATGACCATCTTGTTTAGGAACCAAAAAACAAAACAATCATCTGGATTCCATCCCTTAATGGTCTTCCCACCATTTTGTTTTATACTCATAGCCACACATTCTACATCGAATGTCTATGAATGTTTAACTCTCTCTACCAAATTAGGGAAACATGGAACTGGAAATAAAACTGTCATCACCTTAGTCTTCAAACTCTATGTGATTGTTGGATATGAACGATATCAATTGCCACTCATCAAAATCTTCTATTTAAAATTGAGAATATGAATTGTGATTAACTAATCTACCACCAAATTAACTGTTATTTTTGTATACATCAAGTAAAAGCAAATAATTTTTATATGCTTCATCCATATTCGTTGTCTCAGGTTGAAATCCCATTTTGAGAAAAATATGTTTCAAGCCGTTATGATCTATGGACATAATAAATTTCTCACCAAAGAGATAATGAGACCATGTAATTAGTGTATGGATAATGATAGATAACTCAAAATTTTATGTTTGGTAGTACATATCCAGAACTCATAACTACCTTGATCCATAACTGACAACATGATCTCCCTACATGATAATACATCACAAAACAGATCCTAAAGCATTACAATACACCATGTAACCTTGTCCGGATTCAGGAAAAGTCAAGATTGGCACTGATGTAAGGAAATAATTAAACTCTTAAAAAGTCTTTTGGAATTCTGAATCCCATTAAATTGGAAAATTATTTAAACAAAAATATTTCATAAGTAAAGATAGTCATGAAAAATATTGAACAATGCATCAGTAATAACTATCTAGGCTAAGGAAACTCCATATCTCTATGTTGTTCTTTGGAAGTTTCTACAAGATAAAAACTTATATCTTTTTTGGGTAGACAAAAAAACCCCTTTCATTGATTACATGGAAACATAAATTTACATCATGTATGAAAAAACAATTTATAGTTTTTAAGACAATAGATTATAACTTTAAGATTCCAAACACTATCAGCAAGTGTTTCTCATGCTCATCCCTTGTACTTGAATAAACAAATATGTCATCCAAAAACACCACCGTAAAAGATTCCAGATACCTCTAAAATATATAATTCATAAATTCCATAAAAACTAAAGGTTAATCATTATTACTGAAAGGAATTACCAAACATTCTTAATGGTTTTATCTGCTCTTGGAAGCTATCATCAGATTATACTCCTTCTAAACTCACAATTACTGATATCTTGATTTCATGTCCATTTTGGAGAACAACTGAGCTACTCTAAATTGATCGAATAGATAATTATTTTGTTGATGTGGATATTGATTCTTTATCATAACATGGTTATCATACTTTAATCCACACACAATAGAAATGTTCCACCTTCCTTTTTTACAAACAAGACTAGTGATGCCCACGGAGATACACTCGAATGAATAAACCCTTTTCTGTATAGATCTTCAAACTACAGTTTAAATTACCTTATTTATATTTTTTCCATATAATAAGATATATGGAAAATTAGATAGGACCTCGGAAGGATATCAATCAAAAAATAAACTTCTCTCATAGTTGGAAACCTAAATAAATTATGAGGATACACATCTAGAAACTAATCAACCACATGTGGAAAACTGTTATTCTTAATCTCTCTCATTGATGATAAAGTAAAAGATATAAAATTCTATTATATCATTCTAGATACTAGTTGAAAAATTCTCATTGCTCCTACCTCTACAATATGTTCTCCTCACAATTTTTTCTCGAGTCCATATTCAATTGTAAAACATAAGTCTCTGGTAAAACAATTGACATGAGCCTTGAATGCTTTCAACCAATCCATAACTAATATAATATAATCAGTATCATTTTCATGAAAATAAAAATACTATTGTATCTAATATCCATCAATAGTTATAGAACATCCTCTACACATAATATCTCAATATTCTTTTTGGCCATGGGGTGTTTTATTTTTTAACAGAGAAGTAATCATAACAACTTTTAATCCTCTCACCATAGATGGTCCAGCTAGATCATCCAAAATAACCTTCCTAACTCTATATAATTTCTTGCTCACATCACTTTATTACTTCTCTCCCAATTAAGATTGAACTGCCTAAGGAGTCATGGAATTTATTGAGTCACCATGGATAGCTCTATTCGGCTGACAAGAGGTATTCTTCTTCCCTTGTCCAGTCAAATCATATGATGTCAATGACACATAAGAGTTTTTATAAACATAAAACCTTGAAGCACTGCAACAATAGTTCTAAATATTCACCATATAATTTTAGTTTTCTCAGTATATAATTTTTTACCTAAACTTTGGCTTCATGTGGTCCAGAGAAACGCATTAGAAACACCATGCATTTCTCTTGGGTTGTGGAAGAAGTTTTATTTATCCAACCATTTAATTTGGATTCATGCCCCCACTCTTGAAATTTGTGTCCATATTCTTTTTTCTCCTAGAATTAGATTTCCCACCATTTCTTATGGTTATTGACATGTTTCCTCTTCCCATATCGTGGGAGATACCCCTTTCATTTATCATATATCTATTAATCATTTCTATATAAAATTTGATATATAGAACATAAAACATTGTGTGGATCTCGTATCTCTAGAATAATTAAAAAATGTGTTCCTTCAAGGATGCACTAGTAGAAACATTCTGGGATAATCCCTATAAATTCATGCATTTAGTAATATACTAGGAGAAATAAATATTTTCCTACTTCTAGATTATGAAGTCTACCTTTATTTGAATTCTGAATGTGTGAGGTCATAATTATTTGTTAAAAAATCTTCAAAATAAACTCATGCTAGTCCTTGGTCTAAATTATCTAGAATAGCTAAATCCCCTACCTTTTGTGAAATATATTCTATAATATAAATCTCTATCTTGGATTTCATCTATGATATAGTTCCAATGAAATTAATGATATGATTCATCCAATTCCACCACACATTTTTCATTTCTGGTTTAGAATCACCCCGAATGATGGGTGGATTCCGATTCTAGAATTGGATTGAATTATCCACTTTCCTATGATCATCCCTTTTGTTCCCTATTTCCGTAGTATAAAACACTTGGATGATACATTGGACTAGTTGTTCTTTAACCATTGGATTTGGTAAAAAACATTATTAGTATCTTCAGTCAGTTTATTTCTATGATGCCTACAAGGTACGATTTTCTATAAAAACAACAACGCCATAAGGCTCACTCCCTAGAAACTTAAGGATCAACATTTAAAATTCAACCATATCACAATTATCCCAACGATTCTTTTAGAAATTAAACATTTTGAAGACAATAATTTTTTCTGAGAAAAGCACACAACTATTTTGAAAATAAAACTATTTTCCAAATACCATGACCATGCACTTTTCAAAATTTCAAATTTGAAATCAATTTCCCCATTTTTCAAAAAGCAAAAAATTTAACCAAATCCTTACCCAAAATGAAATATTAACTCCTAGTAGGTTTCCATTTCTACAATTAATTTAAAGCTATTCTAATTTGATAATCCCAAGATATTGAGATTTCGAAACATATAACTATCTCCACAACACATATAAACCCAAAATACCTATAAAAATAATGTTTATAACAAAAAGGCTAGCAACCCATTTTTATTCTCTACATTTCGTGAGATGAAAATTATACTACATTCTATTATCCAAACACAAGGAATAAATCATAATGAATTTCTACTCCAAGACCGACAGAACTAAAGGCCACTTCTCTCACAAAGGCTAGAAATAAATCCCAATGGGTTCATTTACTACAAGGGGATGATTTTCCCTTTGAAAGTAAACATCCAAAAAAGTATTACATAACCAAAGAAACCACTATAAAATGAATGATAACAATGAAATAAAACTAAAAAATTCCATTTATATAAAAAACAACCACAAAGTGTATCATAGAGGAAGACTAAAGAACAACCATGTACAAAGAAGATCACCACAAAAGTGACTAAAACTGAATAACAACCACATAAATCAAAAAGAATAAGATCCATTATCCTATTCCAAAAAAAGAATAAGTATCACAAAGAATAGTTTATCACATTCTAATATAAAAGATTATATAAAACAAATTCTAAAATATAATATATCATAAACTAAATGAGTGATATAATAAATCAATTTTTTCAAAACAAGAACATGTTCCAAGGAACGCAACCAAACAAAGATCTAAAACCATTTCATAAGATAATTTTTCACATAATCTATTCCATATACACAAATGGAAATACATGGAAAACATAGACCTCCTTATACTCGTGATTGGTGAGTCATCTTTTCTCTAAGGCATTACTTAGAGAACCATTTGGATGGGGGAACATCACACCCTTATCTTTTCAAAACATTTGACGAGGGTATGTCATACCCTTATCCATACCAATGCATACTTACACACAAAAAATCCATTCCAAACTAATTCCAAGTGGGGAGAAGTAGATATAAGGAAAAACAAGAAAATATACCAAGAATGATGACTTATCGTGAGAATATGACTTCAAAACACTAAGACAAGCCTTCATATCACCTGCATAAAAATGGTAGAATCATATATTACCTTTATAAAGATCATATATCGATTTAGGGATGTTTTGGAAAAAAACGTGGGGTTATTTCTTAATCCCAACTTATATACACCCATTTGGATCTTGTTTCAAGAAATTTACATGGTTAATCGCACGTTTTGACAACCCGTGATCTAACCATGCACCAAATTCTGTCTTAATAGGGATATTACATGGTTAGAAAAACCATGCACCAACTGTGAAAAATACCACTACACTAAGTTGCATAGTTTTTACTAAGTATCTGCGTGGATTGAAAAACCATGTTTTTTCTATTTTTCTAACTCATTATCCAATGCCTCATTGTGTATTGTTTCCTATAGTATTTTCATGGTTTCCACAAACCATGCACCAACTGCACACCCATAAAATATCCCAAAAACATTCCAAAACACTTCCAAACTCTTCCAAACATCACCTTAACACTTTACATAGTTACAAATCATAAATCAAGGGTTACATACATGAAGTTGGGGTGCTACCATCACTCTATTTTATTACAACTCCAATCTACATTTCCTTTTGTGTAATCCAAATGATAAAAGCAGGTCAATTTATACCAAATTGAAAAAATATATAATATTAATTTTTAATGTATTAAAAATATAATTTCAATTTCCCAAAATTGGTTAGTTTGATATACTAGTTACATGAGATAAGGTTTTATTGTCTAAAAAATATCTCTATAATTTATCCCAAACCCAACAAATAATTGATTCGAAACAAAGTTGAACAAATATTTATGATAATGAAATTAGTGGGATATGTGTTTTGATATTTGATTCATTCATATGAATAATTTAGAAAAATTTTAACAAAGACTCTATTATTAATCGCTGTATTGTTTTTCAAAATCAACCAATAAATTTTCAATATATAAAAAGTTTTTATATAATTTTTATCATCTAGAATACTATATTAAATAGATTTTATCTAATTAAATCATTAAATATTTTTTTAGAAATGAATTTTGAAAAAAAAATCATTCTATAATAACATATAATAATTTTTAATATGTTTGATAGTCTTTTAGAATTATTACATTAATGGTATTAAATTTAATATAAATAAATTATTTTTATGAATCAATGAATTAGAAAAATTACGTGATGAGTGAATTTTATGTCTAAATTGTCTTCATAATGAATGAAATAAAATTAATTCTACACACCTTAGAATTACTGGGTTCATATTCTATGGAAGTTTTTCTCCATCAAGTAGTAGATACATTCTATATAATTCATTGAACCATATATTATCCACCCAGAATCATGAAATTATGACATAAATTTTGATTTTTTTTAAAATAGTGTTTCAATATTTAATATTTCTTTGTTTATTATTCGTTCTAGTAACTGTAAAAACAGAATACATCAATAGAAAATTATAGAGTTGTCATATTATAAAAAAAATGAAAATTAAGAATAAATGGATAGTCAATTTATCAATATAAAATTTCATTATAGAGGATATTATAATTATACTCTTTCTAAATAAAAATTATTATATCCAACAAAATTTTTAGTTATTATCAACTATCACATATTAGATACATCTATTATTGAAAAATATCTCCAATAAACTCAATAAGACTAAAAACATTTCCTATTCAAAGTCATGGAAATGTTATTCTATTATGAAAACCAAAACAATAATAAATTACCAAAAAACCCATTATATTCTCTACTAAATATTTATGAAAATCATTGAAAAGATCATTTTTGTTGTTAATTTATTATACATGAATCAATTTTAAATGTATCTCCCCCAAGAAAATTATTCCTAAAAAATATCACAGATTCTCTATGTCATTATATCTTAAGAGTTTATATATATTCTCCCCATTTGAAAAAAATCCAAATGGTAGAATTTAGTATTTTCACTAAAGAGTAGCTATATAATAAAAATGAATATTTCATAACATCTTGAAGATATATTTATCCAAGACATAACAAGGTATGTAATAAAATTTAAATGACTTAAATACCATTCAAACATTCAATGATATTTTTCTAAAAACGTTTCGTGAAATTATTCATCATATTAGGTCTCTTCATCAGTATTTTTGAGAAATAAAACTTTAAAAAAGTATATATTTTTCATATATTATAACATAAAAAATAAAATTGATTATAAATCAACCATAATATTAATATAACCATTAAAAAGTTTTAATATTAATTGTTAGAGGGAAACCATATGAATATACTCAATTGTGGGAGATGATTGAACTCACAATTTCAGCCAATTCTTACAAAATATACAGTTTCCAAATGTATTGTGACAGTGTGATCTATTTGATTAGTTGTTTAATTTTTCCAAATTTAATTAACTCAAAACCACCTACTCTAAAAATATGTTTTGTCTTATCTCTCTGTGTATGGTATATTAGTTGTTTTCATTTTTCTTGGTTAAAATTGTATAACTATTCATACAAATAATTATATATGAATATTCACATATTTTCTATGGTAATCAATTTTCTTAAACTAAATGAATCGACCAAAAAATTTGATGGATTAGATGTATTAATCATTAGTACAATTAATTACGTCAAGTTACTATTTATTTTCCAACTATCCAATGTTGTTTTCTCTAATGTAATATATTTCACCACTTTTTTTATCTAAATCATCATCTTCTAAATAGAAATAATTTAAATCAAATAATTAGTTATCTTTACTATTTAACACAATATTCTATATTACAAAGTTACCTATCACATAACATAATAAACTCCTCACTCATACAATGTAATTACCCCAAATATTGGAATATTGTCTCCCCAAAATTTATTTTATTATCGGTAGATTACTTTACAGACAACATATAGATAAAATTCATATTGTAATATTATATAACTATTATAAAGAAAACATTAATATAAATTAAAATATATTAAATAAATGTTTTTGAATAAAAAACATTCTTAATTTTAGAGGATAATGAAAAAATGAAAATTAATATTAAAATGAATTATTATTTTTAAAATTAATTTTACTTAAAAAGTAAGGTATATTTTAACCAAATAAGTAAATCAAACAATATTAAATGTAAATATAGAATATTTCAGAATATAAACAAATATATTTTAATTTATTATATTATTAAGTTTTATGAAATAATAGTATGAACACTTACTATTTGAAACATCAATTATTTAATAAAATGTCATTATCAATATTTATATATTTTATTTTCATTTAAAAAATAAAATTTTAAAAGTCATTATAATATGTAGATAAAAAACTTCATTTTATGATTTATAATTTCAAAAATATATTTTCATGACTTTTTTTATTTTTCAAAAAAATAAGGTGAATATTAAAACATAGTGACAATACGCCTTTTATGTCACTATATATATATATGTCTATAAAAAAAATTAATTGAATAAATTAATTGAAAAAAATGTTCTTTTATAATTTAATTTTATATTTTAATATTTAAATTATTTTTGACAAATAGAAATTTTATATTTGAAAACTCAACAATTATTTTTCTGAAAAAATATTTTATAACATTATACAATAATTATATAAAAATTAATTTTTAAAACATTCATAAATTTAAAAATAGGGAATGGTTTTAAAATATATAATTATTGGGTACAAATTCTTTAATTAGTATCACATTTTTTATACATAATGATACAATTTTCACACTTAAAAACTATTTACCGTGGTAAAGTTTAAATGGAACAAGTAATAATATAAGTGATAAAGGGATTGTAATATGATAAAAACATTATTATGATGTTGTTTAGTTATAATTGAAATTATCTCAGCCAAAATAATTATTTTCTATTATTTGGCATCTTTACATGTTTAAAATAAGATCCTTGTATATTATGTTGTAATATTTTTAGAAATTTCATTCTCACAACATATAAAAAGGATCCTCTCACCACGTCCTCAATTACAATGTAAAAATTAAATTTCCTCCAAATAATCATCCCCAATTACTTCCCTTATAATCATCATTCACTATCATAATATACTATTTATAAATATTGTCATAATCCCTTCATTTCGATGGTATCCTTTAAGAGACACTCATCATTCTAAATGTATGACCAAAATTTTCTCTAACATCAATTACTTTTTTATTTCCACATAAATTTTATTTTTAAAAATAATATATTATGATATTTGTCTTCATATTTTACTTAGTGTAATTATAATTTGGTAGTAAATATTTACCCCTCTCCATAACCCATTATGAAAAGATAAAATGTATGGCATGCATGTGCGCAAACTATAACCTCCGCGATAAAACATATTGTATTGTCATTATATACCATACAAGGATGATAACAATTTTTTAATTAATATATAAATATTTAATTTATAAAATATTTTATTAACAAAAAATATTAAAAAAATATTTCTTCTTTGTGTCTTTCAATGGGAAACAAGATTCAGCCTCCATGTGTTTATGCAGACTACATCCTATATGGAAATTTACATTCCATTTTTTGGATCCACATTCATCCATGGATATAAATTATGATATATTAGTATAAATGATATATATTAGTAATAAATTTCATTAATATGAATCTTTATTTAAAGGTAAAATATTAATTACAATTATTTGAAGTTAAATATCTCTAATAAAATTTATCATTTATTTTGTTTTCATGAAAAGAGACTGAACTACCGCTTATGGGGATTATAACATTGAGGCCATTATTAAATATTTTGTATATTACATTATATATAATATGACAGATATAATATATATAATTTTTTTATTTGTATTGATTATGACACCATGAAATTGGTGTCAGATCCATGTATAAGTAATTATTTTACAAAATAAAATCTTCTTCTCCCTCCTAACGGAACACTATATTTTCTATCATACTTTTAAATGAACAACTGAATCATGATATAAATAATTTATAATATTTCGCTTGATTCAATGTCCATATTATATGTCTATGAATAATGCACAACAATGCAACTCTTCACTTGATTCTATACATGCTCACTATTTATTGTGCAATTTAGAGAAGCCTCATTGTGCCACATTGTAAGGAACCAACATAAAACATATCTTATTCTAGTGTTTTTAACAATAAATCACGTTATATAATCTTTTTAGTTTATAGTTTTTGTTAAGACTAGAAAAACACTTAAATAGTAAACTCGTACATTACAAGTGGACACTTATTCTACGTATCAATTTGATTGACCAAAGGTAACACATTTATAATAAAAACTGATTTCATTCCAGGACACATTATCAATAAATTAATCAAGGATTCTTATTTTTTCCTTACAAATCATATGACCTGTGAAATGTTTTTAAAACATTAGATGAGCACAAAATCTAAATAAGGGATATAAAGAAGGTAAATCATTATCCCAGTGTAAACATGAAAACCTATTAAAAAATTATTCTTAAAAACTTATTAGCAGGCATTTAAAATTATATAGGTGCCCTGGGAAATAATTACCATATCACTCTTACAATTATACTTAAAAATGGAATAACTATATGGTCGATATCCACCTCTAGAATACCCAATGCATTAGAGAGATATAATGGGGCTCACCCATAATATATGCTATCTCAAGCTCCCTCGTATTTCAGGAGCTATAATGGGGATCAAACTGTCATATAATCTATATCAGTCTCACCTATCAAATTTTCAAGTACCAAAACATATGATTTTGCAATTTTGAATTATTCACTCACAAAATTTCATTTGAATTCATAAGATAAACAATCTATTTTTGAAAAATGAATTTAAAACATTTATAAATGAGATTTTTAAATCAAATTGTCCCATAACACATTGAAACTATTCAAGTAACATTCACGAAATAAATTTTTCAACATGGATGTCCATATAAATAAATACGTAAAATCATTTTGAATTCATGGAATGAATGAGAAATATTTAGAATAATAAATGCGTAAAACACTTAAAACAATGTTTTAGTTTAAGTGCCCCATGCCACTTTGAGCATTTAAATTATAGGCCACATGAATGTATAAAATTCTTAAAAAAATAAATTACATAAGTATAGATAAAATATAGATACATAAATTTGAAGGGGCTGTATATACACTTGATAAAATAATAAAGGTGCATATCATCATGAAATGTCTCAATGAATTGTGATTCAAACAAAATCTCTTACCTTAAGTCTGAATCATCATGTAAAATACTTGTGTTCATGAATAATAACATAGGCTAATTATTCAATTTCATAAGAACCTTCATAATTTTTATTATTCATTTTATATTAATTTTATCATTCCATTAAAATTATATAATTATTTATGTTCACATCAACTGTTTTGTCGATATACGGTACTCGAGTCGAAAATGAAATTGGTAGGATGTCAACAATCTTTTAGGACAAAAGTACATCATATATAAAATAATGTTCATTAAATTAGAATCACATTATTATATAAAATAATTTTTTTAAATAAAACTATTCATTTATGGTATGAAAAAGGAAAAATGTTATAATATTGTAGATGGTAGGCCGTACGTACACATGAGTAATGTTTTCCATTTTTCATTGTTCATTATGGAAGGAAGGTAAATATTATTTTTTCTTTACATAATGATCATAAAGTCATTATTATAATATAAATAATTTAAATTAATATACACACACACATATATATATTTATATATCATACAAGTGATATAATCAATAAAAATGATCAACATCGCATTGTGTTGGGGATAGTTCACATGTACACACAAATGATGTTATCATTTTTAGGCGCTTTGAAATTAAGAATTTAATTGATATATCATTATATTATAATGACTAATATGTAATTAATATCATATATTAACATTAATTCCCTTATTATAACCTATCATGAGAGGTAGTTATGGAAAATAAATTAGATTCGTTTGTGGAGGTGATAGTTCACACGTACCCATGAATGATTAATTCATTACCCATTTCATGGATGTGTAGATATATTTACGTGATTATATTAATGTTATAAAATGTAATTATATTTAGTATAGCTGAGTTATTATTTTATCATGGATGAAGAATATTAAAAGTAAATGGTAGAAGAAATAAAATATAAATACATAAATAAAAACATTACATTTCCTTTGAATAATTATTTTTTTAACACCTTGTGTCACGGAGAAGCCCGAGTTGACCCTGAACTGATTGCCCAAGATGGTCCACGGAACGGACCGAAGGGCGTTTCTGATCACCAAGGTCTGAAAAATAGTGTTGGTCATCAAAACATACACTTAGAAATGATTTAATCCCAAAATAAACCAACCAGGACCAAAGTAATAAAAATAACAAACAAAAAACGCAGTAAAACAAAAAACTAGATCTCAAATAATCTTAGAACCAATCCGGATACAAAGTACCAATAAAAGGATAAAAATTGGATACAATACCCCTCTAAATGATATTCATGTGACCGTTTGGTCACGACTAACCACATGCCAACAACCGCTCCCACACGAGAAACCAAGAAGGACAATCCTGAAAAATAGATGAACCAACAACTGAAATGGAAAAGGATAGGTGTGCACACAAAAAATCATAGTAGGAATGCCAAATATAACCAATAAATACAAGATATTATTTTTACATAACAAACCATTAACACAATATTATAATACAATTAAAAATTTAAGTTTTTCTCATTTTAAATAAAAAAACATTATTTTTCCATTTAAAAATCCAACACACAATACTGATCATTTCCAAAACCAGATGCCATTTTATAACCAAAATCCAAACTAAATGATACTATTAGAAATTTTTTATGGAACAACATTAAATGTAAAATAGTTTCAAATAATTCCACATTAAAAAAACTTTTTAAAATTACCATCCCAACCTACCGTATGCTGACTGGAGGTGAAATATAGTCATTGTGCACTAGTCACGGGAACACCACTAGGCAGTAGCTTGCTATGGGCTCCAGGTAACTTGTATCTCAGTGAAACGTAACTATAAGAATATTCTCTCTCATGCATCATCCACTAGTAGGGAACATAACCATAACCTAGTAGTCCCCAAAAACATCATCATAGTTCAGTTAGTGTTGTCATCGTCAAAATTGCTATGTGAAACAGGTTCCAAACCCCATATGATCCCTAGAATACTAGTACAAGTCCACCCACTAGATACCTGGGTTTCCCTTTTTTTCTCAAACAAGTTCTGCATCACATGATACCACTTACACAATTAATCAACGAAACCAATCATGAAATTTTATATGACAAAACTTTCATATAACAAAACAATTCTCAAAAATGTATGCACATCAAAACATTTACAAATCACTTCTAAAACCATGAGGAAGACCACTTCCCCAAGAATTTTATAAACAACCCTTTTCAAATTTTAGGAGGGACATGCAACCATGAAACCATACCAAACATGATTTTATGTTTAAAAACTCAAATACATTTACCAAAACATTTCCAAATCATTTCTAAAACCATATTGATGGTTGAAATGAAAAATATCCCCTTAATCCAATAATTTTCCAAAATAACACACCAACATCGCTTCTACATATGAAAATCCAAATGGGCCCTTATGTTCCATTCAAATACCCTAACTCTTCACAATTTCATAATAAGTCGTTACCATTCCAAACTCACACAAAGCATGTTCCAAGGTCAAATATAACAAAAATTGAGGAACACATTTAAAAGAATGATTTCCCAAAATACTTTAAGAAACCCTTTACCAAAACCCCATTTTAAAACCTTCTTTAGATGTCTCCCAAAGGAACTAACACTTTTTGGAAACCATGAGTCCTTTGATAACCCATGATTTTGTAATAATACCATTTTCATGTGTCATATTCATTTTAGGGAACATCCACAGGTTCTCATAGTGCACCTATATATGTTCCAACATCTACTGTCACCCCTTTTATACATGAAACCATTTGAAAACGAAATCCAACCATTCATTATTTAAATGAACACAACCATCACATTTTTTTTCATAAAACCCCTTTCAATGACCTTTAAACCCATATATCAAGAAACACCATTTCCAAATTACACCCACAAAATCAATTCCACAACCAAATAAGCTCCATAACCCAACATAAGAGTTAAGAATATTATAAAAGACCTAATTACACTTTAAAAGAGCAAGGCATTCCAAAACAAGCACCATATTTTCCTTAAACCAAAACATTTCACACAAATGTCTTTACGAAACCATTTCAAACAAAATATATCCACACCAAATCATCCTTTATATCTGTCCAATGAGTATAATAGATTTTCAGATAACATTTAAGAAGAAAATGAATACATTCAAGTTCCAAAGGATTATTTAAGAAAGGAAAAGTTTGATTCACCTATGATAGCCTTTGGAAAATGGAATATAAATTCAAATAGAGGAAGATTTAATCCTCACAAACAATCTGCATACCCTATACACAAGAAAAAGAAAACAAAATCAGCCAAAAAGAACCCTGGGGTTCGACCAATAGGGTTTGAATCCAAGATAGATTGAATACATGATAGAGGGGAAAGAGGATAAGTGAAATGGGTAATCTTTGATGAAGAACCATTGAACCTTGGTGATACATCTCCCCAAAAGTGACCTAAATCAATGTAAAATGAAGGGGGAGGAGCCTCTGGTCGATTCTCAACTAGTTGGGCTTAAGTTTTGAGGTTCAATCACCCAAATCTGAGTTGCATGTCAGAAGTCATAAAGCCCACAAGTGGCTGCATGTTTTTTCTGCACATTTTGTTAAACCATGCGCAAAACTTGCGAGGGAAATTAGAATATTTCTACAACTTCACATGGTTAGGTTTCACAGTTTGGCCAAACCGTTCTCAAACTGTGTGACCCAAAAAATTTCTCAAAACCACCAAATTGCATCCCAACCTCTTGGGAAGACCCACCAAAAGATCCTTCATTGTTTTAAACGTAATATGGAGACACTGAGGGAATCACCAACTCACCAAGATTCCATATTATATTAATCCCAACAATAATAACGTATAATAGGTATAGAGGAAATCCAAAACCACAAAATGACAAGGGATTTTGTTTGGAACTCAACCTGAACCTCAACCAAAAGTTTCATTATCGAGAAATAAATAAAATAAAAAAGTATCTGAGGTCGGGGTGTGACAATAATCCCCACCACAGATACTTTCTACCCCAAAAATTCACCCAACAGAAAGCTAACCAAAACTTGAATCCATTCCCAATCAATAACAAGAGAACATGAAACTTGGGGTGACTATTCACTCTACAATTCATTCCCGGACAATCAAAAGGAAACCAAAAAACAGGAATGTGGATGATGAGAGAACATGAGAGGGTTCTCCCCACAATAAGAACTCCACTAATATGAACAACATTTAATCCCCACGAAAAACCCTCACTTAAACTAGCAATGAGAGATTTCAACATTTAAAACATCTCGACAACTTGCATGGTTTGGCCGCATGATATACCAAATAGTGTGCCAACAATGCAGAAGCTATTAAAATAATGAAGGAACCCCACACGACTAGGCCACATAGTTTCAAAACCAAGTGCCAATAGTGTCAATACCTCCTTCTAAAAATGAAACCAAGACGCACAGTTATGAGACCTACCATGCGGTTGTGAACTAGTTGTGTAGTTGGTTTGGTCTGAAAGGCTGGGGACACATGATTTATAATAACTATGGGGTAAGCAAGAGGCAACTGTGCTTCACATGAAAAAATATATGGAAAACTCTAGAAACCAAAAATTTCTACTGCGCTAAAACCCGAACATCTATGTAAAATATTGGGACTACCGCCACTGAAACAAGGAACTTCCCACATGAACCAGACCCACAAAACATCAATTATTAAAAGCTCAGGAATCTCCAAATGAGAACTGTTGAATGTTAAAATGGAGGCTGACCTACACAAAGGAATGTCACACTCAAAGGATAATGAAATGTTTCAAAGGCTACATTCAGATAGACTCAACTGCTTTTATCAAAATAGAACAAGCCCATAAAACATTACAATGAAATGATGAACTTATAATGGTAAGAAGAGAGGAACAAGGAAACCTTATAAAAATTTATCTTAACACATAATGAAAAACTATGTCGCGGTTTCACACCCCCTGTCACTCTTGACTGTGTGCGAGCTTCACCCTGAGGCTTGTGGTTGGGGATATGATGGTTGAAGCATCTCCTGTCTCACATTCAAGTACATGGATCCACTGGTCACCACTACATCTTTGAGAGATTCCACCTACAAAACTTCTTTAGATGTCTTAAATGACAACAATGATGGCAGGTCTACAGGGGAATATGACAAGATGGCTTAGAATTCCCGAACCTGCCTTACTGATGGAACACCTGATGGTGTCTTAGAGAACTAGATTCCATGACCAATGAAGATAATCTTATGTGGAAAGTTACTACGACATGATATTCATGACAGATAGGGAACCTTTACAAAAGCCAACCACTACCAACTACTCTCTGAACTCTAATGACGATAAGACAACCAACCTCCACTAGTCCCAAACTGGACCCTTAAGAATACTTGACACCAAACAAACTCTAACAACCCAGTGAGTTCCAAACAAATCAAAAGAACACTCTACTTCCATCAAACCACCTCTAGAAGACCACAACCACCTTGAAGGACACATAACATCTGAAAAGAATCGAAACCTGGGCATGTATCATTGGAAATGGTAGGGAACAATTTGGTTGGCATAAAAAAACAATCCAAAAACACGAAATCATTAGCATCATCGAGCCAATCAAATACCACCATAATAAAATTATTTTTTTTCATTCAAAACCAAAAAAATTTTCATTTAAAATTCAGGACTTCCTCATCCCAAGGAAATTATTCCAATACAAAAGAAACTTTTCACAAGACAAAATCCACTTCTAAGGGAAAACTAATTTCCAAAACCTCTATGTTCAAATATGAACCATCACATGTGTGTCCATCCCTTTCCAACCAAAATTTCCATGAAAAAGTTCCCCCCACAGACTTTTGTATCTACCCACAAAAATGTGATCTTCAATAAAGATTTCCAAGGATCACATCCGCTCACTCCTCATCAAAATTCAAAAGCTTTTAAATTTCTAATTTCCACCTTAACGGAATAAAACCATATGAAGGAAAAAAATTCAATTACAAATATATTTTCACCTCTAAAGCCCTTTTTAATTTTCAAGAACACATTTTAACCATCCAAAATCAAAATGAATCCCAACTTACTAGGAACTAAAGGAATGAGGAACTTATAGTTACTCTTAACCTGACGATATGGTAGTAATCCACGCCCCAAGCAAGCATCAACAACTCGGATGAGGTCAACCGTTCACTTGGACTCCACATGGGTCACTACTCCATGTTCTGTCACGACACAACATCAGCCCACCTCCATTGCCATTCATCAATCCAAAAACAAAATCAAAAGATTCAAAACCCGTACCACCCCTCAAAACTCATGTTTTAAAATGGGAAAGGGTTCATGATGCCCATACTGTACCAACCTCCTAAGTCCCAAAAGTCCTAATCTCCATCTACCGAACACCCAAAATAGCATGGCCTCCTTTGATACCATTTTATCCTGAACCATCCTGAGTCGACCGTGAACCAGTCACCCAAGCCGGTTCACAGCATGGCCCGATGGGCTTTCCAGATCCCCACAAGATGAAAACTAGTGTCGGTAATCAAAACATACACTTGGGAATGATTTAATCACAAAAGAAACCAACCAGGACCAAAGTAATAAATAGAAAAAAAAAGAACATGCAGAAAAAACCAACAACTGGATCTCAAATAAACAAAGAACCATTATGGATACAAAGTACCACTGAAAAGAAAAAAATTGGAAACAATACCCCACTACAACCATATCTGTGTTACCCTTTGCTCATCTAAAACTAGAATCCCAAAACCGCTCCCACACGGGCAACCACGAAGGAAAATCCTGATCAATATGTAAACCTGCAACTAAAATGTTAAAGGATAGGCATGATCACAAAAATGATCAGTAGGGATGCCAAAGATAACCATTGAATCCAAGAGTTTCTTTTCCAAGAACAAACCATTAACACATGTTCAAAATACCATTAAACATTTATGGTTTTCTCATTTTAAATAAAACAAAATTATTTTTCCATTTGAAAATCCAACACACAATACCAAACATTTCCAAAACCAGATGCAATTTTATAACAAAAAATCCAAACATAATGATAATAGTAGAAATTAATAATGGAACAACATTAAATGGAAAATTGTTTCAAAGAATTCCACTTTAAAAAAAATACTTTTAAAATTACCATCCCAACCTATTGTTTCCTACTGGAGGTGTAATATAGTCATTGATCAATAGTTACGAAAACACACCTACGAACTAGCTAGATATGGGCCCCAGGTACCTCGTATCTTAGTGAAATGTTACCATAACAATATTTGTTCTCCTGCACAAGCCACTAGTAGGGAACATACGCATAACCTAGTGTTCCCCAAAAACATCATCATAGTTTAGTTAGTGATTCCATCATAAAACTTGCTACGTGAAATAGGGGACAAACCTAACAAGATCACTAGAAAACTAATATAAGTCCACCCACCCAAATACTTGAGTTTCCCTTTTGTGCTCAAACAAGTTCCCATCACATGATTCCACTTACACAATTAATCAACCAAACCAAGTGTCACATTTCATAAGACATAACATTCACATCACAAAAGCATTATTGAAAATGTTTCCACATAGAATCATTTACAAATCACTTCTAAAACCATGAAGAACACCACTTCCTAAATAATTCTCTAAACAACCCCTTTCACATTTTAGGAGAAACATGCCAATTTGAAACCAAGTCAAACAGGCCTTTATGTTTAAAAACCCAAATACATTTACAAAAACATTCCCATACCATTTATTGAAGGGTGAAATGCCAAACAGACCATCAAGGCAATCATGTTCCAAAATAACACACCAACACTGCTTCTACATATGAAAAATCAAAATTTTCCCTTATGTTCTAAACACATACCTCAATGCTTCACAATTTCCAACAAGGAATTTACCATTCTAAACTCACACCATGCATGTTCCAAGGCCAAATGGACCAAAAATTGAGGAACACATTTAATAGAAATCTTTACCAAAACACTTTAAGAAACCATTTATATAAAACCAATTTGAAACCATCTTTAGATGTCTCCCAAGGGTACTAAAACTATTTAAAAACCAAGAGTCATATGAAAAGCTTGGATTCTGTAAGAATACAATTTACCATCTGTCATATTAATTTGAGGGAACATCCATGTGTGCTCATAGTAAACCCATATATGTTCCAACATCTCCTGGAAGCCCTTTCATCTATGAAACCATTTGAAAATGAAATCCAACAATTCATTATTTAAATGAACACAACCATCCCATTTTTTTCCCATAAAACCCCTTTCAAAGACCATTAAACCCATATATCAAGAAACAACATATCCAAATTACACCCAAAAAACCACATTTACAACGAAATAATCATCATATGAAAATATAAGAGTTTATAATTTCATAAAAGAGCTAATTACTCTTTAAAAGAGCAAGGCATTTCAAAACAAGCACCATATGCACCTTTAACCTAAACATTTCACACAAATTTATTTTGGAAACCATTTTAAACAAACTAATTTCACACCAAATCATCATTTATATCTATACAATGGGATTAATAGAGGTGATATTAAAATTTAAGAAGCAAATGAAAACATACAAGTGCCAGGGGGTATAGGGTGTCCAGGGGGTATGGGATGTCTAATGGGATGGGGGTGTCCATGGGGGGTCCGGGGGGTGGAGGGGTGTCTAAAGAGTGGGAGGGATATCCATAGGGGGGTATATGGGATAGGGGGTGTCTTGGGAGGTTGGTGTGGGCTATCCACGGTGGTAGAAGGGCTGTTCAGGGGGATATGGGGTGTCCGAAGTGGGAGTGGGGGTTGTCCACATGGGTGATGGGGTTGTCCAGGGGGGTTAGGGTGTCCAGGGGGCGAGTTGTCCATAGGTGTGGGAGGGAATTCCAGAGGTTAGGGGGTGTCCAAGGGGGTGGTAGGTCTATCCATGGGGGTGGAAGGGCTGTCTAGGGGGTGCAACCTTTCCAAAGGTGGGCGGGCTGTCCACGGGGGTGGCATTGCTGTCTAGGGGGAGGGGGTGCGCAGGGGTGTGGGGGGAGGGGTCTAGGGGGTGTCCTGGGGTTTGGGGGTGTCCCGGGGGGTCGGGTGTGTCCAGAGGATGGGGGTGTCCGGGGGGGGTGGTGTTTGGGGGGGGTGTTCGGGGGGGGGGGGGGTCTGGGGGTGGGGTGTCCAGGGTGATGGGCGGGCAGTCAATGGGGGTGGGGGTTGTCCAGGGGTACACGCTTTCCACGATGGTGGGGGGATATCCACGAGTGACTGAGAGCTATCATATTTAATTGTGTCTTCATTTATTTATGTAAACCAACAATGGGTGTTAAGGATTAGAGCATTATTTTTTTGTGAAAATTCAATTTGGTAGGATTGGTGACATGATAACATGATGGAATCAACTTTTCAATTGGAAAATGACGAGGAATTGTATTCAGGTGGAAGGAATATGGGATAGTGAATATCTATTGGAAGTTCTTAGGAATGATATGATGTATGGTAATTATTTTGTAAGGATTTTCATCATCATGGCATGATGATGAAGTGTGTTTTCCTATATGAAGTTTTATGGATTCCTCAAAAAAATCATTATAACCTGAATAAAATTTAGGATTTCATTAAAAGGTGAAGTCTATATAGAATCACTATTCATTTAATACATAAAGAGGTTGGATTATGTATATGGGATGTGCATATTGTATTAGTTACCTGGTCTAGGTGAATATATATAGATATTTTACACCCCTGGTCTCTGTACGAAAGGATTAAAAAGGATCCCTCCACCTTCAAAGAATATATTATTTATAGAGAAATGTTTTATTAGTGAAGTAATTCATCCTATATAGTTGATGTCACCTTTAGATCATGTGATGCCTTACCCATCAAGATGACTAGACAACAACCAAAACCTAGGAGGCATCTGACATCCAAATCTCCAGAAATGATGAATTGCCAATGCTTTTTAGTGAACTATAGAAGAGATGACTTCCCACATGGGCATCCCCCCTCCCCACCTCACCCCCTGTAGACTCCCCCTGAACATCGCCCTCCCCCTGCACACCCCCTCTCCACCTACACACTGCATATCCCCCCCCACCTACACACCACCTACCTTAACACCCCCTCCCATCCACCCACTACACAACCCCCCCCCCCCCCACCAGCACCCCAAACATGCACATCCCCCTCCCCCACCCTTACCTACACAACCCGTGCACCCACACCCCCACCTTTACACCACACCCACCCAATAGACTCACACTTGAACAACCCCCCCAACCTGCACATTCCCCTCCCCCCACCCACTTGTACACCCCCCCACCTACACCACCACTTTCACATCCCCCCTCCCCCCCTCCCCCACCCCACCTACACAACCCCCCCCCCCCCGCCACCCCACCCCCACCGTACGCCCAACATGCTCCCCCCACTACACACCCCCACTTACACATCCCCCTTCACCCAATGCACATCCCCCCACCTTCACACCCCCTCCCCCACCCACTGCACCCCCACCCACCTGCACCCCCAGACATTCACATCCCCCTCCCCCCACCCCATCAGCATAAACAACCACACACCCCCACCCCCTCCCCCACCTTTCCACCCCACCCACCCAACTCACCCTAGCAGACTCCCCCCGCATAGCCCCCTCACCCTGACACCCCCACCCTGCACAACCCACCCCCACCAGCATAGCCCCCTCCCCACATCAACTCCACCCGCACCACTACTCTAACAGGACTCAATCCCTTCGTATGGTTCACTAACTCTAAAAAGTAGTATCTCTGAATAATTAAAATTGAGTTGAGTCACAAAATCTTACTCAAAAAATTAGGATAGTGTGTAGAAAAAGAACATAAAAGAAATCCCATTTTATTTATTGGGTATACCATACCCCACACACCCCGTGTTTAGGCCAAAATAACTTAAAACCCAAAAAATATATGGAAAACATTGAATCTAAGGTACCACATACATATTTGAAGTGCATGAAAAACAAAATTTTGATTGAAGGGTGGAATAATTTTCTGAGTGAGAGAGCTCTGTGTCTCAGCTCCAGGTCTGCAATTGGGCAGATGGTGGATTGGGGTTATAGAAAATTTTAGGGGAAAACATTCCCAACAGTTTTAAAAAACTATTGGGAAAGGTAAGCTTTACCTACCATTTACAAAACTATTGGTAAAGGATTATTAAAACTCTCAATTGCCAATGGATATATAAAACCACTGGGTAAAGTCTCACATATGCCAATGGTTTTATAAAAACATTGGTTAAAACTCATCTAAATCTATCTATTCCTATGGTTTAGTGAAACTGTTGGGTAAAAACCTTTCAATATCCCTACTACAACAGTTTATAAAAACCATTGGAAAATATCTGTTGGTATATCCTCCATTTCTAGTACTGTCTATTTCCCAATAAACCTCTATATTTCCAATCCTATGTAGCCTTGATACCCTCATATTTTTATGTGAATTTCTCATAGTTTTAGTTTTTTGGAATGAATCACACATGTGATTTTAATCATATATGAGATGAGTAATGTACTGATATCCATTAATATCTACAATCCATTATAGATATATTTGGATCAAATATCCAAGCCGCTTATGTCATTTCATGTTCTACTCATTGAAATACATTTGACAACTTTTTCTATAAAAAATGATAATGAATACTCTAGGGCCTTTTTTCCTTTAACAATATGTTCATGATATTTATCTTTGATTGTACAATTCTTTTGACAGAACTCTACTACAGATCTATTTTCACATAATTGGTTAAAATTATAGAGGTTATGAATTATGCCATAATCCAACTGATATTCTGTTTAACAAGCATCTTTTCATCAAATATATTATTTTTGGGAACCAAGAAACATATAATTCTAATTTATACAAATGTTACCAATTCTATATTTATTAATTTTGAAGTTCACAAATTTGAATTTATTTATAGTCACATAAGATTTTCAAAATTATTCCACAATCCATTATCTTGATTTATTTGTTTCCTTTAAGAAAATCTCAGCAATATAATACTTCTCTAAACACAATTTCATCACCCATGTTTTTGATGAGTGTGCCTCATCAATAACTACCTTTCAAAATTATTCAACTATATATTCTTTTAAAATTAACAATCTATTTTGAGACTTCTCCCTTATGGTTAAATAAAACTCCTTATAATTCCATCCAATTCAAGGAATTAAGGAATGAAAATTTTTAGTTCTTTAAGAAAAAATTTACCTTATTCCCAAAGCCTTCAAAAAAATATATATCAAAAGAAATAAAATAAATAAAAACATTTGAGGGCTATTTGGAATGATGTTTCTCCCAAATGGATCTCAGATAAATATAATAGACAAGGTAACTATGTACAACATTACTTAGCTAATACATATTATTCTTGATGAATTAGAGTGATCCTTGGACACATTATTTTTACCCTTTCCAATATTTTTTGTATCAATATTATTACTTAGATATTGTGCTTGTGATTTTGAGGTAACCAAAAATTTTCCATTATTTTTTAATCACAAAACTAGTATAATAACTATGAATTCATTCATTAAAAATTCATTTGCCTATATTTTTGATGATTCTATTGTATTTTAATTTATCATTCTAGTGATGAAAAATCATTATTGGTCATCGCATTTCTAGAACATGATAGAAAAAATTTCTTATAGTTCAACAATAGTTTTAAATATATAGTTTATTGTTATATAAAATACATTAATGATTCATGTTTGTTCTAAAACATGATTATTAAATCTACTAACATAATATATTTTTTGGAAATCCTATTACGTGTTTTTAGATTTTAGACTTATTATTTAATTTTTACTATTGTTGTTATTCTATGTAGCTCATGTATTCATGAACCATTACATTTTACTTTTATATATTTTCTCTCTATACATCTATTTCACCAAGTGGATTATCAAGATATTCCTTTAATTAAGCTATTCTGACAGTTCTTAGATTACCATAATCACTATCATCATATCTCTATGTTTTTAATGGCCACATGCACATCTTCATCTTAATAGAATTTAACTTACTCTAAATTATATTACCCATAACAATCATCATCATTATAGAGAATATTTATTCTTTTGATTTAACTGAATTGAGAATTATTTGGACATTATTTATCATATTCTTGATATTTTTATCATCACCATAATATTCTTGATAGTTTTTGGGAAATTTGGATATGATTTATCCAACCTTTTATCAATTTAATGAATCAATGAGAATAATACATGTAAACATTATTTTCCTCTTTTATGATTAAAGTGAAAAATGGAATTACCATAGAAAATTAATTAACATCCTTGAATTCTATAAATTAGATATTCTTAATGTAATTAAAGGAGACATACCATGTTTGTTGTTTCTAATATAAACTATTTTTCTTCATGTTTCATTTCATAAGAAAACACAGTTCTATGGATGGTGTCCAATGATATTTCTTTCATATCATTTTCTTTTATAACTGAAAAATTTTCATCGAAACATCAAGAGAGTCTTCACATGATAGTATTGAAAATAATTTAATCTTTGAGGTCATCACTAAAACATCACATATCATAAAAAAATATAATTATTTGTTTTGAAAAATTAATCAATAATTTAATTTGATACTATATTAAAATCATTGTACGTGTTCCAAAAAAATTTATCATAGCCTACAAAACCATAATATATGATTCATTAATTTTTAGAGGTATTTGAAGCATAAAATGATATATTTAAACAAAATTAGCTTTGTAAATATGGAAATATAAAGAAAAAATCCCAAATAATTTATAGATTTGGCATCCACATCCAATTCTTGATGATCACATTTTATGAGGGCCCTATATTCAACATCTTTATCTATTCACTATATGGTTTCTTCAAAAACATAAAATCCAAAGGATTTAGTATAAATTTGAACTATATTCTTCATAACATTTAATTAACACCTTTAAATATGGGTGCACCGTTATGGATTACAATTGTTCGTATACTTTCAAGACACAAAATTAATAATCCTAGATCAGGTTCCACTTGTAAAACTTTATAGATGATAACACTTTGAGAGGTGGGTGAATCATTTTAATAGTATTTATTCCCACTAATATGGTATTTTTATCTCACCTGGAGGAACACTTTAATATCTCTTTTCCTTTCCCCTCTATAAGTGGTGAAATTAGTATATAACACAGAAGATTTGACATGGTTCACCTAATTTGGGATACATCCAAGGAGAAATTATGAAAATAATCCTATGCATAAAATTTACTAAATTACTTCTATATTAAGAAAAATTTTAATTAACCTCACTAAACCCCATAGTTTAATGCCATAAATAATTAGATACGTCACTACACTCCCTTAAAAAAAGAACTCACCTATCCTCTGTTGGATCATCATTCATCTCACTATGACGATTTTAACATACACCTTAATTTGATTTCACTTTATCACATACTATTAAATTTATAGTGATGATTAGACTAATAGAAAACCTCTTATTCTAACTTTAAAAATTGGGATGATATCTGGAAAAATTAATCTAGATATACACTCCTTAAAAATAATATCTTATGCCTATATATTTTTCTATCTATTTTTTATTGTACTATAATCCCCTTTTTCAACAAATTATAATGGGTAAGATTTTTCCATGTTCCCAATATATTAATTAGGGTAATAAAAAAATTAATTTACAATTCATAGATATGTGTTACAATCCTTAAGTCACTTTCAATTGAAACTATAACATGAATCCATTTGGTTGGATACATCTGCTATGATGTGGAAACACCTTATCATTGGAAAGGTATAGAGGCACTACAAAAGTGAACCAATCATTTTCCAGATACTATGATGCGAACAAAAATAATTTTTTGGGGAGACTTCCATTTGACTTGATAAAATATCGTCACACACCCACACATTACATAAGGAGCAGTGGTAATAGATCCACAATGAACTAGTTTTGGTGCCAACTCATTTGTTATTGTGCAACCTTCTTTAGGGTTTGAGAGCCCTTGAATCTTCACCTCTAACAAATTTGGACACCCTATTTCATAAATTTGACACTATATTGTATACTTCTTCACTATCTAATAGTGATGTGGTTTATCCTTCATTTCTTATATGCATACTCATGTAAGTCAGGGAATACCAAACTAAATTATTTTATCATATTTCACTTCACACATTGGTTGATGTTTTTATGCATAGATAACTCCAATTTCAATTATGTTTTGACATATCCCATTATGGTAAATCTTGTAATTATTTCCCCATAACCTATAAGGAATACATCACCCAATATATTTGTTAAGGTTACACTCATTATGGATTAGGTGAAAAACCACTTCTACCACATGATACATTCATTGAAAATATATCATCTTATAAAAATCATTCAACCACTTGACCACCAAGACATATTTGTGGATAATCACAAACAACAACATACACACACGATAATCGTGGTTTATTCCTCACCTAAAATGTCTCACATTACATGCACATGAAATTTTAACCATGATTGATCACATACATTCCCAATTCGTCCCAACTATTTTTATCCTAAAACATTCTCTATGATCATACCTTGATAGTTTGACCTGAGAAGAATCATTTTTTTGGCACAAAAATTTGGTCTATGGAGTATTATATAATCTAAAGATTGATCTTAGTCAAAAATAACTTAAATAGATAACAGACATATTAATTTTTCCAAGTATACTTCATCACCCTATCAAATAACAAAACACAATGACCTATAAAGGGATTTTGGCCAAACAAATATATGGGTAATGAAATCGATGTCATAAATATTCCACAAAACTAGTAAACTTACTTACAAATGATAGTAAAAATATGTTATTAATTACAAATATATTTATTATAGAGTTTGATAATTTTTTTTATAATAATGTAATGTATATGAAATAGTTTTTGTAATATAATATAAAGTTATTTATGTATTTTTTATATGAGGTTAGAGAATATTCGATTAGGAGGGTAAAAAGGTTATTATATTTCTAGAATAATTTTTTTTCTTAACTCATAATCACATCACCTAATTTAAATCATTTCAGGAATGACATATAAAAATAGGGTACTATGATTGTTCTTTTCAAGAGGTTAGAATACATTTTACTATAAAGGGATATAGGTGAATGATTTTCTTGACTCAAATTGTTTTCATAGGGAATAATCACTCCACATGGATTATAATCATTAATTATAAAATTATCCTCTATTATGATGATGTTATGTAATAATTATAATTTATGTTCTATAAGGTCATGTTTCACACTGAATTATTCTTCCATGATGAATTTATTACTTCATAAAAAATTTAATTTTTTAGTGCATATTTCATATCTCATTTAGTGGAATTTTTTTCATATCCATGTGTTTAAATCCAAACAATGTTTTCTTTTCCATTGAAGAAGCCAATATTTTTATATACAATGAACATTATATTTCAGTTTTATAATTTTAAATCTATGGTTGTATTAACCATTTTATTTTTCTTTTTTACAATAAAAAAATTCTAATATATTTGAAATGGGTTTCCTATCCACGATCTTATATTATTTCATTCAATTTTACATGTTGATATTGGATTTATTACTTATCATGGTGTATTTATTTGAAACAGATTTGATGTAATTTTTTAAAAAGATCTATTCAACATCAAAACTGAATTTTATTTAAAATAACATGAAGATCACATATTTTTAAGGATATATTATGAAACAACTATAAATTAATATATATTTTATTATTTTTCTTCCAATTTAGATGGATATTTCTCCAAGGAGGTAGTAGTTCATATATCACCCTATATGTTCTCTTTTTAAATACTCAATTTTTGTGATAATAGTTTTTCTATTAATATATAATGTTTTAAACATGATTTCATTAGGAAATTATTTGAAACTCACTTTTTTTATATGGGTTTTTACGATAAAATGAACAATTTTATATATTTCTGGAAATTATATATACAGGGATGATGATACATTGGGTTTTATATCACACTCCAATGATCAAGATAATGTTTTATATCCCATGAGTCAACTATGGGAAGCAATTAAGGAATTCTAAAACCACTATATAAATTAGGTATGGATGTGTGCTCAACTATGTTATGGAAATCTTATGGTGGTTCCTTATACACAATGATATTTTTACCAATTGAAATATTTTTACAATTTTCCTTTCTATTATATTATTCTCTTTAATGTTATGCTTAGTTTTTATGATATTCTATGTTCAAATGTTATTTGGATTTCTGATGTTATAATTTCATGGTTTGTATAATTTCTATTGTTCTTATATAATCCATGTTATGATGAAATTTCCATAGGCATATCATTCTATACCATTATTATTAGTAATTAATCATGTTTTCGGATTGTCCCATTTGATCTCATAATCTTTTTAGCTAATATATATCCCCCATGGTCATGTTTTTCCACTTTTGTATTATGTAATGAAATAATTATTAGAAATGTTTCCCTAACATAGAATTAAACGTCACCATTTTCTTATGATCCCATTCCATGGGTTATAAATATAACTAAATAATATGATATTTCTAGAACAGGGTATAGAGTATAAAAAAGTATACAGACAAGTTAATAATTATTGTAAAATAATATGTTGATATAGCTAGTATCTAGGAAACAAAACTTTAGCTCGTCATGTCGTATGAATCTTTTTGATATGTAATAATGAAAACATAGTATGATTGAATTATATAATTGAATTTTTATCTGGTTCAAATTTGATTTCATTGAAGTAGTATTTGGTGTTTTAGAGAGTAGTTCTCTGACAGTTAGTGAAAATCCAAGGTAATCCCTAATGGGTGATTATTTCTATAGGATAACCTCCATATGTTTGTGTAATATAGATATCATGTGTTATTACTTGAAAAAAATACCTTTATAGATACTTTACCTATATATAGGATATAGAACAGATATTACCATGATTAATAATGTCAAAAATTTAGTATTGAGTACCAACTCTATCATTATAGATTTCTTGAAAATTAGGCCTAACTATTTCATAGATTGATACTCCCAGGGGATGTTATTTAGATATTCACAATGTATTTGAAATCCTTTCAAAATTATTAAATATATATAATTAGTTATTTTAGGAATATTCCATGGAAAAATATTAATCCACAAGGAATAAAAATTTAGGGTATACACTTCGTCCAGGAATTATTTATTCTAGTATCAATGACTCCCCTTAATACATTTAATAATATATATACATAGATATTAATTTATTTGAAGTAGTAGATAGATCAAATATAAAACAAGATAATAAAAATTGTGATGGAAAATGAAATAATTTTCCAAATGAACTACAAAATGGGATCTCATATAGTGTAAAAACTTTAATGAAATGTCGATATATCTTTTATAATCAATGATTAAAAATGAAAATAGTTTTCTGACCACAAATTTTCTAGTGACGTTGAAAAATGATATCAAGAATTTCAAGTGAAAACTTCCACCCTCCTTTAGTGGATCTTATTATACTAACATTTCAAAGTAATGGATGAATATAATGGAAAATATATTTTTAATTACATAGTGCTCAGAGGATGAGATTATAATATTGGTTATCTATCATCTAGAAGGATAGGATGACCAATTGTTGACTCAAATTAAGTATACAATATAAATCTAGGAATTAGTATCTATGGAATGGAAGTACATAGATAATGTAATATTCATCAAGATCATTATTTGAACTCTTCACATAACTATAGAGAATAAATTCATTGAGTTGAGTCAAAAAGAGGATGACTATATTGGAACATATGATGAGAACATCACACCAATAATGAGTTTTGGATATCGTAATATCTCTAAGCTCATAATAAATATCAATCATTTTTGGGGATTATGACCGAGCCATCCAAGATAATAAACCATAAAAGGCTCTCAAACCAACAAGTATATTGTGTTTTATTGTGTGTTAAATTTAGATATAGAAATTGATGTCTACCATTATCTCAGGGATACTAAAATAATGATAGAGTATCATGGAAGATCTGATGAATAACTGCAAGGGGAAAATAAATTCATGTTATCTACATATCAAAAATGTTGGTTGATGCACCATGGTAATTTACTAAAAGGGATGAGATGGTATTTTATGTGTGGTAGGAAACTCCATATTGTAGAAAACTATATAACTATTCCAAATATATTGGATAAAACAAAAAATATAAAGAAGTATTTGACTAGTTTTCTATTGATAATGAAATACATCAAGTGAAAATAGTTTAAGGACTATGAAAATACCAATCCTAACACCAAATATTTTGATATAAATGAGAATAAAAAACATATTAATGAAATGGATAATGAAATGGAGTATTAAATCACTAATTTTGTAGTTGGACCTGACAATTATGTGGTGTAAGGTATCGTAATTATCCTGACTATATATAAAAATTCATTATTTTATTCTAGTTATTCAAATTATATTATATCGCATAGGTTTTATATGAATTCTTACTCTCTACCTAAAGCCATGGATAATACAATATACATGAAAACCCATGGGGGGTGAAAATATCATCATTTTATTATAACTCAACCCCAGTCAATATTTTTGGATGTAATTTCCAGAAAATATGTTACATCTACACATGGATGAATTTTATGTTCTTTTATGTAAGGATTGGATATCCATACAAAGATAACATATCAATTTTCATTATAACGAAATATCATTTCATATCCCTAATGGTCCTGCAATAATTTTTTTTTGAAAGGATTATTATTATCACCCTCTGGAAGAAGGAAAACTAATAGATGATATGGAACCTATTAATAAGGGTCTGTAAGATCAAATGATCATGGATGGAGTCAATGTTAATGAAATTCTTAATGTATACGAGTATAATTATTTATTTATGGATGAAATGAAAGGTATTCTCTTCAAGTGTGAGTTAATGTTATCAAATTGGATCATAAATGGGTGTATACGAATATCAATTATTTATTATAGAATATTCCATATTAATTTGAATAATCAATGAATAAACTTCAAGATAATTTGTATAAGGGATTCATATGCCCGATTTCTTAAGCCTCTAGTACACTAGTGCATTTTATTAATGTGAACGATACATCAATACGCCTCTACATTGTATTCCATATAAAAAATCTCGATCAAGAATAAGTATTCATTAATCCTTATTGATGATTTTTTTATTAAAATATGAGGAGCTCAAAATTTATAAAAAAATTATTATTTCATATATATTTCATCAATTTGGGATAAGGATAGAAGACACACCTATGATAACTTTACACACATGGTATATGAATAATGGATTTATAGTGATTATATGTGGACATGAAAATTATAAAAATATCTTTATTGATCTAATAAATTGGGTCATTATAGATAACTTTGAAACATTGTTGTATACATTATTGGTGATAAACTAATATATTATAAGAGTAAGAAAAAATGAGATGATTATTAGATATTTTTTATAAGGACTATAAAAAATAATAAAAAATTATTACAAATTATTCATGTGTACATATTTATTTGCAATGGCATCTTTATTAGGTGATGTTATCACCAAGCACATAAGCCTCAACCCAGTTGGTGAGGGCTCCTTATGTGAATCCATGTGACTTGGGATCAAATCCAGGTGGAGGCATAATTTCCGGTGTACTTTAGTGGTACTATAGCCAATACTATGGCAGTACTATATTAGGAATTGTAGCAGGACTGTATTAGGTACTATTTGACATAGTAGTTGTAAGGAATACTCCCTGGTTTGGGCCTTCGGGCCACTGATTTGGTCCCCAAGTCCTTTAAGGCCTTCAGGCCACCCGGAACATAGGACTATTAAGGCCTTTGGGACAACTGAAATCCTTTCGGCCACCTTAAGGCCTTTGATACACCGTAATTAAAAATGAAAACTAGACAACCTACAAGGAACAAGTTCTAGATAAAGGATGACCAATGAGAGTTCACCATAGAAAAATTTAAACTGTTTGTAATAATGAGAGGGTATGACAGTTGCCATCAAGACAAGCCTGTGCATGCAGAAGAAATCATAGTCGAATGACCATGTGAAGGTGGAGAGCTTATTTCACGATGACGATGCTAGGGAGGAGTAGTTCAAAGTTTTTAGTCCGGGTTGTATGTAATGCTTGAAGCCTATGGGAAATGAATTCCTCTATGGCCTATGATCCAGGTAATACTTACACCTACAGGCCTTGTAAGGGTTCTACCTCATGTAACAGCCCAAGATTTTATAAAAAAATATTCTTTTTAATTTTATTAAAGTCTTGTGTTGTACGCTACACCAAAAGGAGCTTGCACAACACGCATCCTTGACTTGCCTTGCATTACACGCAATCACGACCTTCCTCGATAGCGTGTGTAATACGCAATACCGAGATTCACTAAACAACGATATGCTATTAAAACTAGCCGTTATGAATAGTAATAACCACTTTTTAAAACTCTGTAAATCTTATTTTTCAAAATGAACTTCATTTTTGGATTCGGAGTATCGAATTTAGCCTAAGGTGAAATTTTGGTACTTTTCGGATAACTTTCATATTCTGATGAATAGTGAAAATTACTAAATTATAATTAAAAACAACTTTTTTAATCGAAATGATTAATAGTGATAAATTATTAATTTTAGTGGTTTAAAGTATATTTAGAATATATTTTTACAATTTAATACAATGTTGGTCATTGGATGTAATTTCACATTTAAACCAGACATAATCAAGTGTCAATCTTTTGATAGATATTGTTTCATTAAAACACGCTATTTGTTTTCAAAGCGGGATTTAATTATAAAATTAATTAATGAAAATTCTATGATATGAATTTGTTAAAATAGACTTCATTTTTGAATTCGTAATATGAAATATAGCTTAGGATGAAATTTTGGCATTGTTCTGAAAAACATCAATTTTTGATGAATAGTGAAACTACTAAGTGGTAGTTAAAAAAATTAATTTCTTCATAAATCTAAATTTTACCGCTTCTGTGAATGGAATTTCAAAAATCCGAGAGACACGGTTGATGTCAGTAAGTAAAATGTGGTTCAATGAGATGAAAATAATTTTTGGTGAATAGTAACTTTTTACTTTTTTTACCACGGTTAATAGTAAATAGGGTAACTAAGGGTAAATATGATATTAATATTACCCTAACACATGTACTAATTCTATTGGATAAGTGTAATTCGACCAAAAACAACCTTATGAATATAATATGACCATTTGGGTCCACTTGGAATAGATTATGACATTTAATATTATATTATTTAATGAATAGTTAAAATAGTTAAAATCAAAGTTTAATAACTAAAACATTTTTAATATGGGGTTATACATAAGATAAATTCGACTATAAATATTAATTAGAAAGCTAAAATTATTTCCTACATAATAATAGTTTATTTATAATTTTTAGACTTTAAATAAATTAATTTATTTATGACACAACGATGATGCAGTAATTACCCTTTTAAGGAAATATTAACATAATTGATGTTATAAATGCTCAAATGAATGTAATTTGAGACTTTTTATGAATTCCACTAATTTTATAGGTTACTATGATATATTAATGTTGATTTAATCAACTTGGTTCGAACATATAATTCTGTTATTACTTTCACAAAAATCATATATCAAATAGTGTCAAAATTGACACAAAATAGTTTTTAAATCAAATATTATATTATTAATTGTTATTGTATTCTTAAAAATCTAAGGTTCGGCCAAATGACTTAGATAAGGATATATATATTAATAATAAACAATTTGGGGTTCTTTTGGCATGTTATAGTAAGTGTATTAACCATATAGTGAAAGAAAACAAAAAGACACGGTAAAAGTTAAATTATTTAACTTAGAGTTAAATCTAATTGATAAGGTTAAAATAATACCCTAAACTTGTCTAAATCCTATTGGTTGATATTATTTCGACCCATCCCCACTTTAGCTTCGAAATAAGACCCTTTGGAACCATTATAAACCGATTTTGACTTTAATATAAAATAATATTTTGAGATATTCCTAAGGTGCCCCTCTCCTCCCTTATAAAAGGACACCTCCTCCCCCTCCTCCTCACACCAATTTGAGCACTCAAGCTCGGCCAAAACCTGCCATGTTCTCCTCTCCACTTCCCTAGAATAATCCTAGAGGTCCTGGTCTTCTCCAAAGACCAATCTTAGTTCTTTAAGTGGAGGATTCAAAGAGGCGTTCCAAAGAAGAGGTAATATCCATTACCGATCTTTTCAATTTCTTTCTTCTTCAACTTCTTCTTCTTTAGTTGTTTCATGATAAAGTAATAACATCAGTATTACTTACATACTGATATGTTATTATAAATATGAAACAACCCTAATTCACCTTCTATCCATCCTACGGAAAAATGAAATCACCGCGCGTGCGTACGTACGGAATACCGTCTCCATGCCGTGGTGTAATCTATTTTTCCACCATCACCTTACAAGGATGGGTATAATGGTGTAATGAGTAACTATATATGATTATTATGAAGTAATATTGATACTGAAATAATATATATATATATACTCCAATACAATTCCACGATCATAGGAACGATATCATCACTCATGCGTACGTACGGAATACCGTCTCCACGATGTGATGCGACTCGTTCTACATGATTTTCATTTCATAATGATAATATAAATGAATTGAATGAATGAATATGGTATATAATACACTAATACCATTCTGTAAATGAATTATCTATAACCTAAAGATAAGAATAAGAATTTATTCGACAAAACACGCATAAGAACAAAAAGTTATAAAGACCCGAGTAACAAGTAACAATGAAATATTACTAACAAGAAGCTAATAATATGACCATATATGATATCATATCAATATGTATGATTCTGGAATAAGTCAATAACATTATTTAAACCATTATACAGGAGCTTCGGACACGAACAAAGCAAATCGGACCTAAGGTAAGGGAAATATCACAATCTCATTTTTATCCGAGATTGTTTATTCGTAAGTATTTACGGGGGTGTATTTTATCATCCAAATCCATGTTTCATAAATATGTAATATTATTTCCATCCACCTACAATTGTTTAAATCCATTTTTACCCTTTGGTGAGTTTTTAGTAAAAGATATGAAAGGAATCTTTTGTCGTTTTTCGTACGAGGTACTTTTTGACTTTTCTGAAAAAAGTACGAAGAATGTTTTTTTTAACTTATACGACATGAATGGATTTTTAGAACATTATTTCCAAGAAGATTTATTTACAAGTTTTCAAGTTTATTTTTAATCAACTTCTTTTATTTTAAAGTTGTATGACATGTTATGAAAGGAAAAATGTGTTTGAAAGGAAAGGATATTTTCCTCAAGAATGGAGTTCAAGTGATTTTCAAAATTATTTTCCATCTAAGATAATAAAGGGTTCTATTTTTATCCCTATTATTACATTGATTTGATCATGTTGTGATGGAATTATTTTTATGAATTCCTTTATCTTATATGAATTGATTTATGATGTCATGATGTTTCAAGAATCCCATTTTTGTTACATGTGTTATGCGATGATGTATGTTTTATGATTATGTGGCACCCATAATAAATGATTCATTATAAGATGGGTGGGACCTATATCTCCCTCCAATGCATTGGGTAATGATTTTATATCTCATGAGATAGACAGGGCTGAAACAGTAGGTTATACCGGTTCAGTGAAACAGGACTGAAACGAGGGTTACTCGATTCAGAAAGGGACTTTGTTCACTAAGATAGTCTTGGAAATGAGTCATGACTAACAAGAAATGATTTTCCATTATTATGTGTGCATGCCACAAAGTTTCAAGTTTTATGTTGTGATTATGGGGATCTCATTTTCACTTCTATGATTTATTCCATGTTAAGATATTATGATCTCTTTTGCAGGTTATGATTTTCAAAAAGATATGATATGATTTTTATTTCCTTTATTTGCCCTTGCTGAGCATTTGAGCTCACCCTTTTATGTTTTTGTTTCCCCAGGATATAAAGAAAGGTTTTAGGTAAAAAAAAGGAAGATCTTTATGGGAGATATTGAAGATCTTTCACCACGATTAGAAGATTACGTTCCAAGTTTCCAAAGACACTAAACTATTACGATCCTTGTGTGTGTGTTTTTGTTATGTACTAAGTATTCCGCAAAAGTAATGGAATGTCCATGTACATCAGGCTTCGGGTCTCTACAGTTGGTATCAGAGGAAAGGTTTAGTCAACCTTTGGAAACTAGGATGCGAAAACGTTAGTGAGATCCCTAGAGATATTTCTAAGGTATGTCTAGGGATGTCTCTAAGGTTAAGTATACGTATAGGTTATAGTCCTAGAATTGCGCTAACGATCTTCGAATTTAACCTAAGATGTTAGATATTGATAGTACTACCCCTTTATTATGTTGTTTTCCCTAGCATGATTTTTGCCTCTCATACTATTCTTTTGGGGTTTTAGACGATGGCTGGAACCCGAAGGAACCGTGTTAATGCGGAATGTGATGGGCAATGCAATGATTGTCCCCCTGAGCAACCAAACGATATGGGAGCCGGAATGCAAAATCTTGTAGCCATGCTCACACAACTTTCTCAAGCTATGAATCATGCAGGACTTCCAAACGAGCAAAGGAAGGAGCAACATTCTGTTGAATCCTTCATGAGGCAGCGTCCACCTTCTTTCAGTGGGTCTACTGATCCATTAGTTGCTGAACAATGGATTAGTACTACTGAAAAGATATTTTCAGTTCTTCAATGTTCTGAACATGATAAATTCATCCTAGCAGTGTATCGTTTGGAAGGAGATGCTGATCAATGGTTGAATCTTATTAAGAATCCGAGGCAAAGGGATGAAATTGAGTCTATGGAATGGGACGAGTTCAAGAACTTATTTTTCAATAAGTACTTCCCTCGTATTCTCCGAACAAAGATGGAGAAAGAGTTTCTTGAACTGAAGCAAAGGGATGTTGAATCTGTTGGTACCTATGAAGCGAATTTTACAAGACTTGCAAGGTACGCTTCTGGTATTATCATCCAACCTGAAAGTAAAGTTGATCGATTTTTCAGTGGCTTAAAACCAAGTCTTCGAAGGGCATTAGCTATAAGAGACTTCAGTAGCTATGAAGAAATTTTGCGTTGTGCTATCAAGGTAGAAATGGAAGTTGGTGTTACATATCCATCTCATGGGTTTGACAAGAAACGAAAGATGGAGTTCAAGGAGAAAACTCAGAATAATGGTGAAAAGAAGATGAATGTTTCCTTATGCACAAAGTGTGGAAAGAAGCATGGTGGAGATTGTCTTAAAGGGACTAGAAAATCTTTTAAGTGTGGAAAAGAAGGTCATCGAGTAGCTGAGTGTCGAAGTAATGGAAAATGGGATTCTAATGAAGTGAATAAAGCAAACACTGCAGAGAACGTACAACCAACACTTCAATGCTTCAAGTGCAAGGAAATAGGGCATTATGCTAATAAATGCCCTAATCCAAGGGTTAGTGATGATCGAAATGAGCAACCGCTTAAGGAAAAGGACAAAGGGAAGTCACATGCGATCACTATTGGCAATGTTGAATATGACAACGATGTGGTGGAATGATTAAGTGTTTATGTAATGGGATTCCAAAATAATGTTGTATCTTGGAATATTGGAATATTTATGTATTGGTCTAATGTGGTATTCAAAGTGATTGAGATATTATGCGCATAATGAAGGGAAAACGAGAAAATGAAATGTTTAACAGTATTCATGAGATCATGATTGATATAAGGACTAAGTGATATCATGGTTTGATTATATAGAATTTTGAGGATTTTAGTATGTGGAAGGTGTTAAATTTTAACTGCATTCATGTTTTCACTAAGGTATTCAAGAGAATACATGATTAAGGACTTTGAATGTTTGGAATGTGACCAACAAAACATATCTTATGATATATGGGGATCGATGATGGTGTTAAATCTCTGGTAATCATTTTCACTATATTATGAGAGTCGACTGCAGTATTATGGATAAGCCTAAAAGATTGGAATGGATTATGTTGGACATAAGTTAGTATTGTTTGTTTTTTTCGATATTATTGATGGGATGTTATATAGTTTTGGAAAAAGGACAACCTGCAGGACGGGCGACCGCCCATCGCTTCGGACAAGGCTGTGGGAATCGAACCCACAACCGAAGTGCGACTGGCCTTTATCGCCTACCACTGGCCTACAGGAAGTCCCTGTTTAGTAGAAACTAGTTTTATTATATTAAGCAGTATGATATATGAAGTATAAGTCCATTTTAGGAACCATATATGATTAATCTCACTATAGATCGACTTATGCATATAATTTTTGCTAACCTTTTGTTTGAGACAGATGGAATGACCCGTCATTCTATCACATGATATGCTAACACTTCATGAATAACAAATTCAACTTCATTTATTTAAGAGATGAAGTGGAAATTGTTCAAGGCACGAACAACAATGAGATTGTACCAAAATAAAGTAAGTATTTATTCTAATTCAAATTTTCAACTTTAGGGAAATGATCTTGAAAACCAAAAATGTTGTCCTAGTGATCTTATACCTGATGAATCAGATGGTACCTTATATCATCACAAATCTATGGATTTGTGATTACTGGCTTTTCCATAGCCATGTTCTCTACCACTCTCCATCAGAACATGATGGTTAGATTTCTCTTCCATATCCATATTTTCACCTATGTGGAAACCCAATGATTAGTTTATTTGGGTAACCGTTACGTTTCATACTTTTGTTTTTAAAGATTGGTTTTGATATTCCTTTTTACGATGTAGGTTTCTATTAAAGAAACTTTCGAATAGTAAACCATTTATAACCCCGACGAATTTCGAGGGCGAAATTCATTTTAAGGGGGGTAGAATGTAACAGCCCAAGATTTTATAAAAAAATATTCTTTTTAATTTTATTAAAGTCTTGTGTTGTACGCTACACCAAAAGGAGCTTGCACAACACGCACCCTTGACTTGCCTTGCATTACACGCAATCACGACCTTCCTCAATAGCGTGTGTAATACGCAATACCGAGTTTCACTAAACAACGATATGCTATTAAAACTAGCAGTTATGAATAGTAATAACCACTTTTTAAAACTCTGTAAATCTTATTTTTCAAAATGAACTTCATTTTTGGATTCGGAGTATCTAATTTAGCCTAAGGTGAAATTTTGGTACTTTTCGGATAACTTTCATATTCTGATGAATAGTGAAAATTACTAAATTATAATTAAAAACAACTTTTTTAATCGAAATGATTAATAGTGATAAATTATTAATTTGAGTGGTTTTAAAGTATATTTAGAATATATTTTTACAATTTAATACAATGTTGGTCATTGGATGTAATTTCACATTTAAACCAGACATAATCAAATGTCAATCTTTTGATAGATATTGTTTCTTTAAAACATGCTATTTGTTTTAACAGCGGGATTTAATTATAAAATTAATTAATGCAAATTCTATGATATGAATTTGGTAAAATAGACTTCATTTTTGTATTCGGAATATGAAATATAGCTTAGGATGAAATTTTGGCATTGTTCTGAAAAACATCAATTTTTGATGAATAGTGAAACTACTAAGTGGTAGTTAAAAAAATTAATTTCTTCATAAATCTTAATTTTACCACTTCTGTGAATGGAATTTCAAAAATCCGAGAGACACGGTTGATGTCACTATGTAAAATGTGGTTCAATGAGATGAAAATAATTTTTGGTGAATAGTAACTTTTTACTTTTTTTTACCACGGTTAATAGTAAATAGGGTAACTAAGGGTAAATATTATATTACTATTACCCTAACACATGTCCTAATTCTATTGGATAAGTGTAATTCGACCAAAAACAACCTTATGAATATAATATGACCATTTGGGTCCACTTGGATTATATTATGACATTTAATATTAAATTATTTAATGAATAGTTAAAATAGTTAGAATCAATGTTTAATAACTAAAACATTTTTAATATGGGGTTATACATAAGATAAATTCGACTATAAATAATCATTAGAAAGCTAATAAGACTTCCTACATAATGATATTTTATTTATAATTTTTAGACTTTAAATAAATTAATTTATTTATGACACAACGATGATGCAGTAATTACCCTTTTAAGGAAATATTAACATAATTGATGTTATAAATGCTCAAATGAATGTAATTTGAGACTTTTTATGAATTCCACTAATTTTATAGGTTACTATGATATATTAATGTTGATTTAATCAACTTGTTTCGAACATATAATTCTGTTATGACTTTCACAAAAATCATATATCAAATAGTGTCAAAATTGACACAAAATAGTTTTTAAATCAAATATTATATTATTAATTGTTATTGTATTCCTAAAAATCTAAGGTTCGGCCAAATGACTTATATAAGGATATATATATTAATAATACACAATTTGGGGTTCGTTTGGCATGTTATAGTAAGTGTATTAACCATATAGTGAAAGAAAACAAAAAGACACGGTAAAAGTTAAATTAATTAACTTAGAGTTAAATCTAATTGATAAGGTTAAAATAATACCCTAAACTTGTATAAATCCTATTGGTTGATAGGATTGTGACCCATACCCACTTTAGCTTCGAAATAAGACCCTTTGGAACCATTATAAACCGATTTTGACTTTAATATAAAATAATATTTTGAGATATTCCTAAGGTGCCCCTCTCCTCCGTTATAAAAGGACACCTCCTCCCCCTCCTCCTCACACCAATTTGAGCACTCAAGCTCGACCAACCCCTGCCATTTTCTCCTCTCCACTTCCCTAGAATAATCCTAGAGGTCCTGGTCTTCTCCAAATACAAATCTTAGTTCCTTAAGTGGAGGATTCAAAGAGGCGTTCCAAAGAAGAGGTAATATCCATTACCGATCTTTTCAATTTCGTTCTTCTTCAACTTCTTCTTCTTTAGTTGTTTCATGATAAAATAATAACATCAGTATTACTTACATACTGATATGTTATTATAAATATGAAACAACCCTAATTCACCTTCTATCCATCCTACGGAAAAATGAAATCACCGCGCGTGCGTACGTACGGAATACCGTCTCCACGCCGTGGTGTAATCTATTTTTCCACCATCACCTTACAAGGATGGGTATAATGGTGTAATGAGTAACTATATATGATTATTATAAAGTAATATTGATACTGAAATAATATATATATATACTCCAATACAATTCCACGATCATAGGAATGATATCATCACTCGTACGTACGTACGGAATACCGTCTCCACGATGTGATGCGACTCGTTCTACATGATCTTCATTTCATAATGATTATATAAATGAATTGAATGAATGAATATGGTATACACTACACTAATACCATTCTGTAAATGAATTATCTATAACCTAAAGATAAGAATAAGAATTTATTCGACAAAACACACATAAGAACAAAAAGTTATAAAGACCCGAGTAACAAGTAACAATGAAATATTACTAACAAGAAGCTAATAATATGACCATATATGATATCATATCAATATGTATGATTCTGGAATAAGTCAATAAAATAATTTAAACCATTATACAGGAGCTTCGGACACGAACAAAGCAAATCGGACCTAAGGTAAGGGAAATATCACAATCTCATTTTTATCCGAGATTGTTTATTCGTAAGTATTTACTGGGGTGTATTTTATCATCCAAATCCATGTTTCATAAATATGTAATATTATTTCCATCCACCTACAATTTTTTAAATCCATTTTTACCCTTCGGTGAGTTTTTATTAAAAGATATGAAAGGAATCTTTTGTCGTTTTTTGTACGAGGTACTTTTTGACTTTTCCGACAAAAGTACGAAAATGTTTTTTTAACTTATACGGCATGAATGGATTTTTAAAACATTATTTCCAAGAAGCTTCATTTAAAAGTTTTCAAGTTTATTTTTAATAAACTTCTTTTATTTTAAAGTTGTATGACATGTTATGAAAGGAAAAATGTTTTTGAAGAAGAAAGGATATTTTCCTCAAGAATGGAGTTCAAGTGATTTTCAAAATTATTTTCCATCTAAGATAATAAAGGGTTCTGTCTTTATCCCTATTATTACATTGATTTGATCATGATGTGATGGAATTATTTTTATGAATTCCTTTATCTTATATGAATTGATTTATGATGTCATTATGTTTCAAGAATCCCATTTTTGTTACATGTGTTATGCGATGATGTATGTTTTATGATTATGTGGCACACATAAGAAAGGATTCATTATAAGATGGGTGGGACCTATATCTCCCTCCAATGCATTGGGTAATGATTTTATATATCATGAGATAGACAGGGCTGAAACGGTAGGTTATACCGGTTCAGTGAAACAGGACTGAAACGAGGGTTACTCGATTCAGAAAGGGACTTTGTCCACTAAGATAGTCTTGGCAATGAGTCATGACTAACAAGAAATGATTTTCCATTATTATGTGTGCATGCCACAAAGATTCAAGTTTTATGTTGTGATTATGGGGATCTCATTTTAACTTCTATGATTTATTCCATGTTAAGATATTATCATCTCTTTTGCAGGTTATGATTTTCAAAAAGATATGATATGATTTTTATTTCCTTTATTTGCCCTTGCTGAGAATTTGAGCTCACCCTTTTATGTTTTTGTTTCCCAGGATATAAAGAAAGGTTTTAGGTAAAAAAAAAGGGAAGATCCTTATGGGAGATATTGAAGATCTTTCACCACGATTAGAAGATTACGTTCCGAGTTTCCAAAGACACTAAACTATTACGATCCTTGTGTGTGTGTTTTTGTTATGTACTAAGTATTCCGCAAAAGTAATGTAATGTCCATGTACGTCAGGCTTCGGGTCTCTACACCTCACCCCTTGAAAGGAGGATTATCAGAATCAATAAAAAAATGAACGTCTTCATTGTATTGGAAGCGATGTTATCACCAATGAAGATATATCTACAGACATAAGAAAGACATCTTTTGTTGAATAATGGTTGATACCAACCACTATGACAGTGATCTTGAGTTTTACTAGATTAATTGGATACTATAAAAACATTTTTAGAAACATATCATAATTATCTAATTATATATACATTTTTATATATAAGGGTGTGATGTTCTTATAGATAATAGAACATGAGGAATGATTTAAGAGATTAAGAGTATATTTTTTTATTGTGAATGTACTTAAACTACCCTATAATGGAGAAGGGTTTGTGACATAAAATGATGATTTCTTGAAATAATTTAGATGAATTCCTATGAAAAATGCTAAAAATGTAATTATTATTCAAGTTAATTAAACAATAATAATTATAATTATCGAAATAATGATATAGATCTGGTTGTTGTATCCATTTCACTGTATTTTTTAGTATCATTTCTAATCAAAACAATTGTTATATTTAAACAATACTTAATAACATAATGTATATATTCACAAATGAATTGATACATATGAACCAAAATATATTATTTTAGTTGATAAAAATTATAAATTGTTAGTAAATTAATATCATATGAATGAAAAAGGTGGAAAATTACATGAGCAGGAAGGATCATTCTATATTATCCATTATGAGGATAGAAAAAGACACAATACTCATGGATTTTCACTGGATGAATTTTGAAATCAAAAGGGATAGATAGAAATACTATCTTTTCGAAATTATTTTTCAAATATCCCTTCACTTGAAGATCAATGATTTCAATAATGGTGATTTTAAGATGTAAATAATTTATTGAGTATTGTAGAGTTCATTCTTGATAAAGATAAAGCTATAAATATTTAAACACAAATATGTGTCCCTACAAAAAGAAAAAATGAATAGTGAAACATGGTGTGATTCACTTATATCATCCTTAAATATTCATTTATGTGACATTGTGATGTAAAAATAGCCAATTAAAATCAACTCGTGGAACAAAAAAAAGAGGGATATCATAGAATGGGTATATTTATTCTTTGTACTCCAGGGCATTAAAAAGGGAACTAAATATTTTCAGATTATTTTTCTTCCATTACCCTCAAAATTATGGAAATGGAAATAAAATTCTAATATATTTTTTTGTGATCCGCCCAAGGATAAAAAAAGATCATTTGGGTAATAGTCGATTGGATCACAAAGGCACACATTTTATTGTTTTTAATAAATTATTATCTCTTTACAAACTCTTAATGATCTCAATTAGATAATTTTTATTATAAAATGGGTATACTGAAACATAATGTTCATATATATATGTTTCATACTAAAATATGAATATCCAATACATAAAATTATGATCCATGATACAAACTTAAAGGTTTAGTTTCTTCAAAGACTAGATTAACAATTTTCTAAGTTTATTAAATATATTTAACATCTCTCATAATGTTATAGAAAAAAAAATACTGTTTATATTTATTCCCTACTTTAACACATTCTTCATAACTTGAGGAAAGGAAATATAATAATTCATGACAGTAGATAATAAATTAGGATAAATAAGGGAGATACTAATTGATTATCAATTCAGAACATAATAAATGAATAAGGGTGTGATTTTATTGTCATAACATAAAAACATCATATATAATATGTCATGTATAAAAGTCAATAGTTCTGGATTAAAATAGTTTCATTTCAAAATACACGAATCATATGAGTTAGAAATAATTAGAATCCAATCATGAACTATATGTTCATTAAAAGGAGTGTGTCACCATTATATCCCTAGAGAACATTTAATATGTCATTATTAACTTCCGTGAATATTAAATCATTGTGTATTATGAATCATTAACAGTTTCCGATATCATAACGGATCATGAATCAACACCCATTTCACATTCTAGATCAAGATCATCGACTTGTTTATCTTATTGGATGAATCACATAGACATGTTTCTAATAGTTATCTAATGAGATATGAAAAATTACTCAATGTATTAGTAGGATAATTAATTGAAGGAGAACCCACTACATAATAAAATATATAAATAGTTGTACCTCAAGATCATAAAACATTTATAATATCATCATTACCCATAGAAAGTAATTGACATTCATAAACAATTCATTATTTAATAATATAATAACCCATGGAAAATTAATGGGTTTCATATAAATGTCATCATATAAATCACAATAACTATATATATATAATAATTATTGTATTAATAGATAATACCCCTTGTATAGAACACTTTTAATTAATGGATGTTATCGTAGATGAAAATAAATTTTAAATATCACTAGAAATTTTTCTGAGTAAACTAGTTAATTCATTTTAAAATATCATATTTAAAATTAAAAAAATTTAAAAAATGTTAGGTAATTTTTTTCAATGAATGTAACCACTTAATATTGTAATAGAAGATTTAATTAATTGAGTTTTGTATATTCAGGGAAATTCTATTTATGCTGAGTATTTTAAAACAATGATTCCACTAACATTTTTATAGAAAGGTAAAAAATAATTCATTTATAAAATTAAATTAAATTTACATTGAATAAATTTTATAAAAATTAAATAATGGTTAAAATTAATTTAAAAATTCATATAAAAACTTAAAAATTATTGGAAACATTTTAGATAGAACACGGACATGGAATAAAAATATTCCAAACAAAATAGTAAAACATTGTTGGTTTCCAATTGCAAAATTCTTCTCGCCACATCAAAACATAAAGTGATGAAAAATAAATCAAAAAATATATTATATAGAAATAAACTGAGTAAAATAAAAATATTATTATTTATTATAAATTTATCATATAATTTCCCCATTTCATTTTTAATCAAAAGAAATCACGAATAAAATTTTATTGAGAGGTATTTCAACACAACATGTATTGCCTTTCCTTGTAAACATTTTAATATCATATATAATAAATATTGATATAATATATATATGTTACTAAAACATAATCATATATATTATACAATATATGAGTTACTTATACTAACTTATCACATGTTTTCTATCAATTCATTATTAAAACCACTTTTCAGGGTGATAACTTCTTCATTTTTCATTCATGTTTCAATTCCACAACCTCAGTACTTATACATTTATCATGGTCCCCTAATTTCATAAATATAAATATTGATATTACGATCATAAATATTCATAATATATATATATATTATCATATATAAATGGTGTAGATATAACAATTAATTACACTTTTCATTGAGATGGTTGGCAGTATGTACATTTGAACGTATTTTTTTACTTTTTGATTGATAGAATAAAATAAATAAAAATTATATTTCTCCATTGAAATATAATTATTAAGTAATATATCTCATATATATTTTCATTTAATCTATCCTTATATTTATCCATGTGAAATTGAAGTGAAAAACGAGTCATATCATGTTGTGGAAGTGGTATTCCACGCATATGAAAGAGCGACAATACTATCTTCCAATAGATGGGAAAAAGGATGTTAATAGTTTTCAAATTATAGTAATTAAATTAAATAAATATAATATACTAATTTAATTATCTTATTATAGATAACATTTATTTAGAGTAGGTATAATAATAAATAAAATTTAAAATGAAAGGATAAGAGTTATACCTATTTGTTCAGAAACATTCTATTTCTTAAAAATAATCCGTGATGGGAAGATATTTAACAAATGAAATAACATCTATGATTTGGTTTTGAAAAAATTACGATATTATGGTATTTTTTTAAATCAAAATTTTCTTTTAAAGCATGGATAGAATAGGGGAGAGAGTTCCCTTTTATAAGTGATGGAAGAGAATTCTATAAATTTCAAAATGTATTAAATTAAAAAAAATTAATATTCATTTTAAAATGGGTAAAAATTGAAATAAAATAAAATAATATATATTAGTTAGTTGTAATCTACCCATTCAGTAGAATTTTAAAATTTTTAGGTTATATTGTCACCCGTATCTTGTTGCTTTCGCCCCCATTAACCCGTTTGACAATTACAATGATACCAGAGTTTCTTTCCCTTTTGATGTAATAAAATATTTCATTAATGTAAAGCTATATCATAAATTTGAAATGATTTATATTTCAAGTCATATCAAATTTACGTTGATGAATATAGTTTTTTTGCCATTAAAAACATTTAATTTAATATTATTTATTTTAAATAATAAGTAGTGCAATTTTTGAAATATATAATATTTTATAATATAAAAGGTGTTTCAATCATGTAAAATTGTTTCAAAAAGACTTGTATTTATTGATAATGAATAAATATCTTTATATAATAACTTAATAAAATTAATATAGGTTTAGATATCATTTTAAAGCACATATTTTTTAAACCCTCAGTAAACAAATATTAGTCTTAATTATAATAATGATTGTTTTTAATATTGATTTGCTAAATTTTTACTCATAAGTTAAATTTTTTTTCATAAATTGCCTAGGGATTACATTTTAGACCCTATCACATCCTACTTTTCTTATTTTATGATTTTTTATGAATTTTGTTTTAGAAAAACACATTAAACAAAATAGACTATTAATTTAATTAAAATAAATGTTAACATAATTTAATTTGAAAAACCATGATAGAAATATAAGTCAAATATAAACAGTTCATAAATATATAATATATCATATTTTTCCTTAAAATTACTGGTAAACATTAACTCATCTAAACAATATTACTTTTTGTTTTTGTAAAATCAACTGCATGATTTTTAATAATTTCATAAAGACTCTATTATAATTTTGTAATCATTTTAGATAATTATGTTATCACTATAAATTTAAAAACGGTCATAATATATAACGTTAATTTAGATTTTAGTTAGTATATATTACTGAACGTATTTTTTATCCCTCTAATAACATAATATATATATTAAAAGTAAGAATGTGATTTGTTTTACTTAAATTTTACATAAATGTTATAATTGTAAAAATAAAAATAAAAATGGAAAATACATAAGAAATATATAAATTTTTTTATGATTATGGATGAAATAAGCTCAATAAAGTTTTACATCTAATGATTTTGAAAGTGTTTAATGAATTATAACCTTAATTTTATCACTATTTATCTCATGTTACCTTTAGAATGGTGACAAAATTTATCATGGTCACAATTCTTAATAAAAATAAAAAGGAAACATTTAAAAAATTTAGACATCATAATTATAAATGTAGAATAATCATTTCAAGATTTAGTTTTTATTTGTGGTAGAAATTATTTTAAACTAATATGAAAAATGGATTGAAAAAACTTTCTCAGGAAAATATATTTCTAATTATAAATGTATTTTTATACTATATAGAATCATAAAATTTATTAATGTAAACAAAAATGGATTATAGAAAAAATTGAACTCATTTAACTAAGAAAAAGAAATAAATCAAAATATACCATTGTAAATTGATGAAAATAAAATTTTGTTTTCAATAAAATTTAGTATTCTCACTATTCAATAAAAAATGAAACAATTTATCAAATTGTCTAAAATTCATCCAAAGAATTTTTTTCACATTTGGAATATCAAATTTATATCTTCATGATGGCATATAATTTCTAAAATTTATTTTAATTAATAATAAAATTCACTCAAAAAATAGATAAACACATTTTTTATGAAAAAATATTATTTAAGAATAAAGATTCATTTATAAAAAAATTAGATGATTATTTTATAAGAAATAATATATAAAATTTTATAGAGTAAATAATTTATATATATTTAATTATTTTTTCAATGATATTTATATGCTCTAATTAAATGGCTAGGTTATAAAGGTAATATCAGAATACAATTATTATGTTTTTCATTTAAGCGTATTGTTGTGTATCTTGTATACTAATGAATAGAGTGTTATTTTTTAAAATATTTGTGTATTAAATTATACACCAACCATAATCATTTTAATCCATTCAATTTAAAAAATTTCTCAGTAATCTAGGGACTGATAATTAAAAATTCATTAGTTAAAGAACAATATAATAATAATGTTTAATAAAAGTTCATCTAGAAATATATAAAGGGAAAAATTTATGTTTCATAAATAGGACTCCAATTAGGGAAAATATTTAAAGAAGTAAAAATATGGACATGGAGGAAAAACATTTATCAAAATAATTATTGAGGGTAAATGAGAATATTGATCACAAGAATGTTAATGATCATGAGAAACATAAAGACAAAAAAATTATAATTCAATGTTGTGTGGAAAAGATAATTGATTCATTAGAAATGATCATCATAAGATAAATATATTTTTTGATATCATTTTCGTAGAGTTGTGAAATTCCTATACTATATAAGATAAAGAAATAGTGGAATATTCTTGAAATATAGAATTTCATCATTTAATCAGTTTCCAAAATAATATCATCTTTTCACAAATGATGATTATTGAAGATTAATTTCTCATGGCTAATGCACCAAATCAAATTAAAAAGGATCAAACTATATATTAATGTATAAAAAACTATTCCTCCTTCATTTAAAAATTAAATTAGAACCAAAAGTTTGGAACAATATATATATACCATCATGTGATTAAAAAATATACATTTCCTCCAAAATTTACACAATAAATACATGATTTAATATTTATCAATTCATATATAAAAACACAATATCCTAAAATATGTAAATAACCAAAAAATAAAATAATGTTTTAAATTAAAATATTATATCATACCTTTCATCTTTAAACCCCAAAATTTAATATTAATATTCCCATATAATTATTTATTTTAAATAACATATTTATCTGAAGGGTTACATATACCTCATCCTAAAATATCATTTATCATCTTGATGATTCAATAAATAATAATATAATGTATTGAAATTATATAAAATATCTTGATTCATACTAAAATATAAAAATGAAAGGTAATACTTTTGTTAACTATAAATATCTCTAAAAAGATAACATTTACATAGAATATCTTTTCAACCATCAATAATATATATGACACAATCTAGTAGAGCCTAATTAACATGAAATAAAAAAATATATTAACCTAAAGTGTTTTTTAATCATCAATATAATATTCCTTATATACCCGAGAAATGTTTCCAATCACCTAACAATCTCATCACTTAAAATATTGAAATGGGTATCCTTGACATTGAACATGTGATTAAACATAGAATTATAAAACCATAATGGATTTAATACCTCATTAAATTAAACCCACATGAAAAATTATATTATTACCAAAAATATAATAATCCCAATTCCACAAATAAAAATATAGGGAAATTCTATTAAAACATAAATGAAATAAATATCTTCAAAGATGACCACAATAAAATTTTCATCAAACAACTCAACAATTCTAAGGCCACTAATATGATCCCATTTTCATCATCAATGTTACTGAACTCAATATATAAATTAAATATTATCACATTACTACTAAATCAATTTTTATTATTATCAGTACCATTGAAAATATGATTTCAACTCCGCAATGAAAAACTATTGCATAAAAATACATATTTGTTTCCTGATTGATATATCTAAAATATCATTGATATAAAAATTTTAAAAAATAATTATCAAATAAAAAAATATAAAAACATAAATAATTTTACATCATCAATTGGGATAGAATAGTTTTATCCTTGGTCCATGAGATAACAAATGGATTAGTGAAATAGGATGGGATAATAACTATTTTCACAACACATGGGGCATAGAACTATAAATATATCTTTAGGATGAACTTAATCTCACTCCATTTAAATAATCATATTTTCCATTGAAATTAATTTACATATTAACTATGTTCTAATATTGAAAACATATTCAATTTACATTGATACATTCTGTTGATTGATTGTTCCTACATTATTATCATGTAGAAAGCTGGATCTCTATTCATTCAAGGTATTCATGAAAATACATTTTTAAAATAGTAGATGTTTTATGAAAAATAACTATATTGAGGATATTGATTATATTATGGGGTAAATTATTTAGGATAATCCCAAGGTTTATCATGAAAACTAATAATTAATTTGGATTCAGAAGAGAGAATCATTCAGTTTTATGTCAGTATTAACATAAATCCTCCAACATATATCTTTTAACTAAAAAAACAATAATTTGAGAAAAATAGTCATAGTATGATATGATGAGAAATAATTTATAAAATTTATATATCATGAGCCCATCATTCTAATCTATAACGCCTTATGTTTAACATAATCCATCCAAATTATTCATCTATCAAAATACATAATTGTGGTTCAAAAAAAATTGGAATTTACCTCAGAATATCCCATAGGAATGTTAAACCAAGTAGGAGGTCTGTCAAAACTCCCCATACAATAAAATTATGGTTGATATATACTCTACAAAATCATTTAAGGGTTATGATGTCTAATAATATCTATGATAAAACTAAAATTGTTATGTGTTGTTAGGGAGACCAGATACTCTCTTCCCTACCAAAATATTATGATGTTATACTACATACATTATTTTCTATATGGTTTCGAGTACTGTTATCTAATCCTAATTTAAAATGATTGACTAAACCCTTACATGATTGAAACTATAGTGACACATACAGTTCGTATATAAATATTAAATATTATTATATGTATATAGGATATATAAAATTTTAAACCACACCAATACAATAATGGTTTTTTATCTTTAGTGACTGAATTACAATTACTTTTTTCATGAATTATATTAATCATATAACATAAATAATTCACACATAGTGCTCTTTATTAGCACACCCTACTGAAAATATCTATTCACAAGCTAGGGATTAGAGGCATAAGAAATGGTGAGCTAATATATTCATTAAGGGTAATAAGAGTATATATCAATCACTAATAACATGAAATATTAAGATAAAATTAATATTATGAATTTATTATCATATCATAAAATGTTTATACAAAATATTTTATGGATAAAAATTATTATACATGGAATAAAAAATATCTTTTAAAAAGATATTAATTATAAGAGTGAAATATCATCATAAATTAGTCTTCAATAATTAGTACATGATATAAAATTGTGGATCTATCATATACATAGAATCAATATCATATTTATAAATTAACTAAAAACACCATTAATTAATAGTCGATCAATTATCATCACTGGTTTCCAATATCACAATGTACCAGGAATAATCTCCCTTTCCAAAATTGGATTAATCACATCCACTTGTTTCTTATAGTGTATTAGGAATATAAAACTATTTCCCATAATTATCTCAAGTTATAAAAAAATTTATCCAATTCATGGGTGGGAATTATAATACCAGGACCACTATTCACATAATTTAAATCATATATACTTGTTCGACAATATCATAAAATATTTATCATATCATCTTATGTTAAGGAAATGAAATGAAATTACTAAACCATTCATTATATCATCCTTTGATATCTGATGGGTGATATTTGAGTTTCATATAAATCTCATCATCAAAATAATAAACCATATATATATAAAATAATACTAGCTTAATTGGATCATATACCTAGTAAAGAGAAATTATCCTCAAAGGATGTTATCATAGGGGAAATTTTTTATTAAAATATCACATGATTTTTGCTTCATGAAAATACACATTTCACATTGAAATAATCTATTTAAAATCTATAATACAATAAAATATACATAAAAATATTTAATTTAAAACAAACCATGTAAACAAGTAGTCAAAATTTTAGATCATTAAGTGGTCTTGTTAGTGTTAAATATCTTTTATGTCGAGTATGTTAAAACAAATATTCCTTTGACATTTTTCTTAAAATGTAAAATCTGACACATTCATAAAATAAAAAAAATATTATACTGAAACAAATTTTTATAAATTAAAACATGGCTAATAATTACTTTAAATAACCATATAAAAAAAATAAACGAATCATTTTATAAACAAAACATAGACATGGAATAAAAATGTTTTCAATTGGATAGATAAATATATTTTATTCCAAATAAAATCATTATTTCTACCAATTTTGTACTTAAAGTGAGGAAAATGAATAAAATAATATGTTCACTATAAATTAATATTGGATGTTAATAATTAAAGATATTTGTTAGATAAATATCACATAATTTTCACAATGTAAATTAATGTATAAACAATACCAAATAAAATGGGATTGAGAAGAAAACCCCTTTGTTTAAGTATCATTTTTCATTTTATGTGTTTTAACCTCCATTTAAGTAAATATATATTAATTATGAAATTATAATAAAAAAAATAATATATATAATTCTATTTATTAATTACATATACCATCTTCTAACATGTTTATTAACTATTCATTATTACAACCAATGTTCTAGGTGATAAAAGCTGCATTATTTGTGTAATTTACAATTAATTTGTCTCAATCATTATTCATTGAACATTGAAACATAATACCCATAATTTTTATGATGACCTTAATTTTATATTTATTAATTTTATTTAATTTTATATTCATCTATTAGAGGATGATATTGAAATGTGAATTACAGTTTTTATGGAGAAGGTAGGTCATATGTACCCATGAATGTGGTTTCTAAATTTTTAATAGATTTAAATAAAATAGATATTAATATTTCACCATTATAAAATTATATTATATCAAATATATCATATATAACCATTAAATTATTAATTTTTACCCCTAATTTTAAATGGATTAAAAACTAATCACATCGGTATGTGGATGTTGTAGTCAATATTTACCCATGGGAAATGTAATCTTATTCCATTTGATGTGAAAAATGTGGAAAATGGTTGTTCCATAATCATAAAAAATAATTATATTTATTATGATGTATTCATTATATTATAATGAATACAATATATTTGAAGGAGTTATTATAAGAACTAAAAATGATAAATTATCTTCGAATTCTTTTACCACTTTAATGAGAAACCATCATTAACATACACCTTAATCTATAAAGGTATGTTCATTTAGAATGAAATAAATATCTTGGATGTTGGGAAAAAACTAATACTTTTTTTTGTATGTATTATTTAAAATTAAATCAATATTAATGTCTATATTAATGAGTATGGAAGGTTTCCTTTTATAAGTGAGGGAAGGGAATTAGTAGAATTTATAAAATTATTAAATTAATATAAATTAATTTAAATAAAAAATGGAACAAAATAAATAACATTATAAGATATTATTATGAATATTTGAAATTCTACCATAAAAAATATGAATATGTTTCGGTGATTTTTTCACCTTTACCATTTTAAACCCCTTTTATCCCTTTTGATCCTTACTCTCGTCACATAGTTTTTTACACTATATAGGTAAGAAAATATACTATTAAATGTAATATAGACCATAAATCTATTTTTATATATATTTTAAACCATATCCCATTAATGTGGATAAATATAGGAATTTATTAATTTTTAATCATTTAATAAAAATGTAAAAATACTAAAATAATATTATTGTCATATTTTAAAATACATGAAATATTTTCATATAACATGTGTCTAACTCAAGTAAAATATTTCCAAAATTAAATGGATTTTAAGATAATGATTTTAGTGTCATAATAAAATAACAAAAGAATATTTAGACTAGTTTAGATATAATTTTAAACCATATATTTAGGTTTAACCCCTTTGTTAACCAATTTTATTATTTACCGTGGTAATGACTTATTTTTCAATATTAAACGGATTTAATTTTAATTATAATGGAAAAATTGGGTGATAAATAGCCAGGGGATCCCATTATAGGTAATTTCTCATAATATTATGATTCATTATTGGTTTTTGTTATCTATAAATAATTTAATAAAATATATTAAACATAACATACTATTAATGACTATTTGAGTACTATTCAGATAATTTCACCTTGAAAACATCATGATAGTAATGGGAATCAAATTTAAATTTTTAACACATATAATATATGGTATATATATCATAAAAATTTATGGGGTGTATTTAATCAATCAAAAAGTATTGTGTATTGAGTTTTTAATAACTTTTACTGGTTGTATCAACTACTTTCACAACCACAACATCATCATTGTGTAATAATTGATGTCAATTATTTAATCACTAGAAATTAGAAATAAATTAACATTATTAAAAAATATTTAATACTTAATATACCAATTTATAACTTAAACTAATTTTTGTATCCCTATCACAAATTATTATAAATATTAAAATCAAGAAAAGGTACTATTTATCTTTTATTGTTTACTTTATTATTATAAACAAAAAATAGAATATAAATGGAAACAACGGGTCACAATTTTCAATTTGGGTTGAATATTGATGAAATAATATAATTAAATAATTTTAATGAAAGTTTTCAAGTGAATTTTAAGCCTTATAAAATAATTTTAATCCCAATTAACACATTTTAACTTTATTATTGATTCAAAATTTAATATAGTTACTATTCATAATGAATGAAATAAATATAATATATTTAAAATATATGTACCTAATACTTAAAAATATTGAATCCAATTTGAATAATTTAATTTCAATAAGACAATGTAATTATTTCATGACAAAAATGAAAAATTAATTTGAAAATTTTCTTAGGGAAAATATTTTTTTTAAGTATGAAAATGTTGTTATATTAAAATCAAACACAAAGTTGATTTCAATGAACAAAATTTGATTATTAATAATATAAATATACTAATTCAACCATTAAATCATTATTTCCACTAAATGTAACTTATTAAATTATTTAATTTGAATTGTTGTTTTTAGTAAAAATATATATATTCAATATTCATTGAAAAATCAAACAGTTTACAAAATTATCAAAAATTATTCTTCAGATAATTTTGTCACAACAAGTTCAAAAAATAATTATTTATTATAAAATTATAATTTATTAAATTTCCAGAAATAATTTATAATATCCACTCATACACTTTGATAAAAAATAATTTTGAAGAAAACTGTCATTTTTAGGAATAAATTATCTATAGTAAAAAACGCCAGTTTTTTTCATAACATTTAATCAATAAATTTTGATTGATTAAAACATTTATATATATTTTATTATGTTCTTAAAAATATTTTGACCTACCAATTAAATTTCATGGTTATAACCTTCAAATTTAATTTATAATAATTTTATTTTTTTAAAGCTCGGTGTTGTGTACATTTTATGCTATCAGACAATGTGTTATTTTAAATAACTCAGGGTGCTAAAAAAATTTCCTCTCAATGTTGTAAAAAATTAAGTTCTTAAATTCACCTTAGGGTTATGTAATGGACTTTATAAATCATATATGGTAGAGTTGGGTCACGAAGCAAGCAAGGACTCCATATAACCTGACATCTGAGCTAGTATGAGACATGGACCAAAGGGTGTTCCTGATCTCTATGATCTAGAAACTAGTATCTAGCATCAATGTAACCTCTTTGAGAATTATTTTTCCTAATAAACTAGGATCAAACAATTAAACTAAACAACTTGAATAACCAATGGTAACTGAATCTCTAATAAATATATAGAATTGATCCAGATACAACATGTGAAAAACAACAACACTGAAAACAATTTAAAACTAGACCACACTACATGATCTCCTTGTGAGCTCTTGGTATCCACCAAACACAAGAACAACATGCTCCAAAAGAGATCACATGAACCAAAAACCCACAACTATAAGACATCTTGAGTCTTCCAACACTGAGTTGCATAAGTAAAGTGTTATATTGAAATATCAGTCGGTAATCTCCACAGGATACATTCATATCATTTCATGAAATAGTCTAAAAAAACTAGATTAAAATACATTCAGAACAAGGATTTTCAACATTTTAAGTGACTAAATAAAAGTTTTCATAAATTCTTTTTTAAAAATGACACGCTCTACTACCCTTTTAATTAAAGGTTGTACATTTTCACACTCCATTTAAAAACTAAAACCCAAAATAAAATCCATATCATGTGATCAAAAAGTGATCTAGGAAGATTGTAAATGAAATGAGAAAGATAATACAAACTACAAGGTCAGAGATCACATGGAGTAGAAAAATAAACATTACACATAAATAGATAATCATGCGCATTTACAGAACATACCTTTAGATATCCCTAGACGTACTTAGATTGGCATCACCTATTGACATATGGTCCATCTCAGTAGTCTATAAACCACTGGATGCTCTAAACTATCCTATCTAGTGGAATGTTCAACCAAGTCATATCAACTCAAATGGGTACCAAACGGTATAATTAGGGTCAATAAGTATTATTCACTCCATCCTCTAAAAGACACCCAGGAATCCCATGATAATAACACACAGATAAAAGAAGATTCTCTCACATGCATGACTCACATCACCTACCACCACTACACATTCATACCCCAAAAACTGACACCACCAATGTGATACCACTATATTTGTGATAATTTCATAAAAGTGCCCATATCACAATAATTCATTCACAAGTTCCAACCAAGACTTCATGTCAATTGAGTTTCAAAACATTTTCAAAACATTATAAAATCCCGACTGGGACATCAGGTCACATCACATAAAAACCATCCTTTTTAAAAAATCATAATGTTCCAAACGGGTAGTTATAATTTCTAATTTAAATAAAATTACAAAATTATTTTCAAACTAGTGTGAAACATGTGACAATATGAAATGTTCCAAATGATTAATTACGCTAATAATTCTCTAAAACATATCTCAAAATTTAAAATTTTCTTAGATTTAAATAATACATTTGAAGCCACTTTTAATGTCACAAGGATAAACAACACATAATTTAGAAACCAAAGAAACAATTTGAGAAAAAAAGGAGATCTCTTTTAATTGGAATCTTCATTTGTATTTCCATCCATGTGTGCACCCAAAGAACCCATGGATATTCAACATCCAATGACACACTTCAAGTGTCCATGAAATATTCAAAAACCTATTGTCATGAAACATAACCTTCCCTCAAACAAACAAAATAAGTCACACAATTTAAATGTCACTAATAAACATTTAAAATTTAGGAGAATCGATAATTTTTTTTCTTCAAACAATTATACTCTAAACTACATATTATGGACAATTTAAAATTTCACCTAAGATATCAAAATGTAATCAATACCAGAAAATATCAAATGTGCTCAAAATAACTTACAAATTTAATTATCATTTTAACAAACACATTGTGTGCATGAAAATACAAGCATAGTAAATGAAACCCTTTTGAAAACCATTTCACATTCATTTTCCATCATTAAAACACAAAGCAATTCATTTCTGGACATCAAAAGCAAGATTATCAAATTATAAAGAGTCAACAGAACTATTAAGGATCAATGAATCATTTTGGAAAGGAAATATATGGAACAACCTTCATAAAATATGTGAGAACACAATGAAACTTTTAATGAAAGAAGATCCAAGCCCAAAACAAAATCCTCACACCAAAACATAGAAGAAATATAATCATAAAATAAAACATTCCGTTAGGTATCATCCAGGAGTGAAACCCCACCAAGAAAAACTAGGAACTAAATAGGGAAGGAGAAGAAGGGGATAATATTGACAAAAAACCAAAGGAATCAATCGTTGGAACCTTCAAGGCACATCAAAAATGGGAAGATAAAAAATGTAAAAAGAGATTGGAGGACACCTTGGTTCACCTATGTAGGAGAAGGGGAAAAGAACCTGAAATGGGGTTAAAATATCAGAGTGGAAAACATTGAATTTCAAATTTTTAAGAATACGAGAAACTCGAATGGTTTGGCCACATGGTTTACCAAACCGTGCGTAAAAGGTATGGTCACCACCATTCGAATTGTCAAAATTTATGGCACAGTTGTTGCATGATTTTCCAAACCATATGTATTTCATGTACCTTGCCACCGGACCCCAAAGAAAAGGTGCAAAATTACCTAGGTGAAGCCACCTAGTTTCCCCTTGACTGTGTGTTAACCATATGATGCTTGCTGCCAAGACTAAACCTTCAATTTCAGAATAGAAACTCAAAAATTCAAACTACGTTTCAACCCAAACCTCTACCAAAGTATCCAATATCAATAAAAGAATAATATAATGTATTTCCCATGGTTGAGACACAAAACATCTCCCAACGACAGAAAAGTTCTTCCCCTAGAAAGTTACCCAAATGAATGATAAAAAGAACTAGAATCTAAAACCGAATAAATTTGAACAAAACCACAATACTCCGGGTGACCATTCACATCAAAAGTCACATACAACTACTTATAATAAAAAAAGGATTTATGAATAGTGGGAACAAATTATAGGGTTCTACCCACCATAATAACTAAACTAACACCAATAACATAAAGAATCAAATAACACTATCTTGGGATGACCAGCATGGGAGCTACCAACACGATCTAACACAATATTTTGTAAAAAAGAAAGATAATACCACTACCTAAATAAGAAATGGAAATACTACCCTCAACACATGGTCACCAATAAAAATCCTAAACAAAGAAATATACCAAAACAATATCTACACATATATAGTCTACCAAATCCAATCATCTTCCAAATGAGGATAAAAAAAATAAAGACTATACCACACAAGACTTAAGCACACCCAAGAGACAAGAACCAATTGAAAACATACAATCAAATAATCAATTCCACTTATATGGTTAATGAAAAAGGTCATCACACTTTTGAGGATGAAAATACAAAAAAAAAATTGAAACTAAAATGAGGAAACTACAATCATCCTCACTCTAAAACTAGAGATAAATACTGGGACAAGTCTCCCCACACCCTCTGTGATTCCTTGACAACATGTGAGCTTTAATCAATAGCATGTGGCTAGAGACCTGATGACCGGAGAATCCACTACCTCCTAGTAAGGCCCTAACAACCTCTGATTAAGCCTTATTACTTAGGAATAAATTCTTACAAAACTTATCTAGATGACCAAAATGGATGCAATAATGTCATACCCTTAGTGTATTGTTACATGAAATCTTGGAATGACCGAACCAGACACACCGAAAGCATATGTACGAGTGGTCTAAAAAACGAGAGTAATAAATCAATATGTGAAACACTTCAATGACTGGTCCATTTGTCATAAACATCTCACAAGATGGTGAACCTCCTTGAGCATTAAGAGACTTGAGATTTCCAATAAGTACTCTGAATACCATCTTATTATGGAACACTACATCCAAAAACTTTTCAAAATGACGATCCTTGGATGATAAATCTCACTCCTTGATATCAAGAAGAAGTCCCAGGATGAAAAGAGAATACTTTAACAAATTCTGTGATTCTATATTTGAGGATAAAGAAACCAACTACTTGGATTGGTCACCATTGGCTATCATTGGCCACTATCCCTAATGAATACTCCTGATCTCTTCCAATTTCTTTGTCTTCACCTCCTCAATTATGAAACCTCAGAAAATGTGAACTTATATTGTTTACATTCCATCCCAACAATAATCGATGATGAAGAAATCATCTTCCACTCAACAAAAGGAGGACCCTCGATCAATCCTAGATCAACATTTAATCTAACATATTTTTGAGTTTTCAATGATCTGAAGACACTATCAACATTTCCAAGACATTCCAACACCTCTAATAGACCTTGATCACCATTAAAGAAAGTAAACAATTGAGAAGAATCCAAAATAAGGAAATAATCACTAGATATTATTGGGACTTTATGAGTGGAATATTCTGAATGAAAAAAATAATGAATCCAATGCCAATATTATAACAAAGAACAATTGAAGATTACAACAAGATCCAGAACAATAGTCTCGAAATCTAAATAGATACAAGCACAATCGAACCTCCTCTTTTCATAAACTACCATTTTATTCTGATTTCAAAACTTCCTTCTTCCAAGGCCACTTTTTAGTGCCAAAATCCCCATTTCATAAACTAAAACCAAATTTTCATAGTTAAACCAATTCCTAAAAGACTTTTCCCTTTTCCAAAATCATTTTGAAAAAACCACGTCTAACTATTGACTTCAAACACTCACCCATGGAATCTTATGAATAGTCACATATGATTCAATCCCACTATCATTCATGATAACATGCCAACATGGGATTTCCATACATACCCACACATACGACCACATTGATAAGAAATAATGAGGGTCACACTTACCACAATATCATCAAACCCAATCACCCACCAAATTTTGAATCCTGCTCACTTCCCCTTTGAAAACCCATTTGAAAATATGAAGCCACATGAAATAAATCATTTCCATATCAAAATATATTTTCTTTTTAAAATATCACTCACACAAATCAAAACAAAATAAAAAAAATTCACATCAGACTATTGGAATGAAGAACTAGTGATAATGACTAACTCAACGATGTTGTTAGTGGTCCATAACCCATGTAATCATCAATGACTAAGTGAAACCTAAATAGTTCACTCAGACATCACATGGGACACTAATCCATGTGAGATCATGACATGACACCATCCCACCACCACTGTTAGTCCTCATCCACACATCCAAAATCCAAAACAATGACTCAAATCCTAGAATACCCTTAGTAAATCGAGGAACAGAAGGAGAAATGGTTCATGAATTCCTTCATGTACCAACATCGTATTACTTGGTAGTTATAATCTACAACTACATGATATCCCAAATAATAAAGGGAAACCTTTGATACCATTTTTTCAGGAACCATGCTAGGAATCCATGGGAACTGACATCTGACCAAGTTAAATACATGGCCTGAAGAGAGTTCCTAATCCTCATGGGATGGAAACTAATGTTGAGCATCAATGTAAATACATTGGGAATTATTTTTCCCAATTAAATAGAATCAAATAAATAAAATGAACAACATCAATAACCAACAATAACCGAGTCTGAAATAAGTTTCAAAAATCGATCCAGAAACAATATAATAAATCAAAAGAAGACATGATACAAACTGATATAGGACCATGCTACATGATCTCTATGTGACCTCTTAGTCACCACTAACCACAAGACCAAACTAATACAAAAGTGAGAACAAAAACCAAAAACTATCACCTGAATGATAGCTAGGGTCTAAAGGTGTTGAGTGGAAAAAGTAGTGTGCAAGCAAAACATATCAGTAGGTAATCACCACAGAATTCATTCATTTCAGTTCCTGAAATAGTCCAAAAAACCAGTTTGGAATAAATTCACAGCTAAGATTTTAACCATTTTAAAAAAACTAAATAAAACATTCCATAAAATATCTTTTTAAAACAATAAAAAACATTAATTTTTAAATAATGCTTCCAAAGTTTCACAATCCTGTTCAACCCCAAAGACCAAAATACAACTGACGCCAAGTAAATAAAGGGCTAAGAATAATGTAAATTAAATGAGATAGATAATATAATCTATATAAAAGAATATACACATGTAGGTGAAAAAGTAATAGAACACATAAATGTATAATCATGGTCATTTCCTAAACATCCCTAGAGAAATCCCTGGACATAATCCTTTGAGACTCACCTTCTGGTATATGGTGTAATTCCATAGTTAATAACCATGTGGATTATCAAAACTATCCAATCTCATTTAATGTCTTATCAATCCCTATCTATTAAATGGAGTTACTAACCCGTTGAATTAGGGTCAATCTGTATCCATCAATGGATCCTCTAATAGAAGCCCATGAATCCCATGATAATAATACACATTGAAAGGATGGGGCCCCCACAAGATGAATTACCTTACCTATTTCTGCCTCACATTCCTACTCATAACACTGACACCACCTATGTGATTCCAATCTATTTGGGGAATCCACCATAGAAGTTCCCATATCACAACACATCACTCACAATTTCTAACTGGGCATTCATATCATTTGAGTTTCAAAACAGTTTCCCAAACATTATAAAATACCAACCATGACGTCATGTCACATCAACATAAAACCAACCATTCCAAAATATCAAAATGTTCTAAAAAGTCTTTTTAAATTTTTAATCCAAATACATTTACAAAACCATTTCCAACATGAGTGAAACATGGGACAATATGAAAAATGAAAAATATGACACTATTCAAATCATTCACCAAAACATATCTCAAAATTACAAATATTCCAATAATTAAATAAATCCCTAGACACTACTATTAATGTCACAATGAGAACCAACACAACATTTTTAAAATAAGGAATCAATTTTAGAAAAATGGAAATCAACCTCAAGTGTCATCATCATTTGTATGCCCATCCATGAGAGAACCTCGTCCACCCAAGAATGTGCTAATATCCAATGACACACATCATATTTAAATGAAATCATCCAAAAAACATTTCAAAGATACACTACATTCCCTCAAAAAACACAATAAGATACACAATTACAATGTTACCGATAAAAATTTAAAATCCTAGAGTATATTTGGAAATAACTTTTATCACAAATTATTATACTCCAAACTACATATCATGCCAAATTTATTACATAATATAAGCTATCAAAACATAAGAATGTCTAAATAAAATGAAAATTTATCATACTCAATTAAAACCTCTATTGGAATTAAAAAACTCTTTGTTTGCATAAAAATACATGCATAATCAAAGGAAACCTTAGAAAAATTATTTTGTACCCTGTATACATCATAAAAAAACAAAACAAAATCATGAAAATTCATCAAAAGAATGATTATAAAATTTTAAAATTGTTATGGGATGTCTCAAATATCAATGGAAGGTTTCAGAAATGATTTTTTTGGAAACACCTCTCTGGAAAACATGAAAATGAAAAGAATCTCTTGGAAATGGAAGATCCAAACTGAAAAAAAATCTGTAATCCATGGCATCAACGAATTAGAATAATAAACCATTCATGGCTATTAGGATTTATCCATGGTAGAAACACCACCAAGAGATACAAATTACTTAAGAGGAAAAGAGAATAAGAGGAGAAAATTGACCAAAAACTAAAGGAATCTTACCCTGGAACTTTTATGGTGCTACAAAAATGGAAGGGAAGAAAAGGAAGAATATATTTGTGTACACATTGGTTGAAATAGTGTAGATAAGTGGAGGATACCCCTAAAATGGGGTTAAATGATAGGAGAGGGGAACCTAGAATTCCAAAATTTTAAGAATTTGGGAAACTCGAAGGGTTTGGCCACTCTGTTTACCAACCCGTGCGGTAACTACAATCCAAATGGACATAACCTAATGAACCATTTCCACATGGTTTCCCAAATCATGCACAACCTTTGTGTCTTATACCTATACCCCATAACATGCCACACAATTACATGGGAAAAGTCGTATGGTTTCACCTAACGGTGCACTAACTACATGCCCCTTACATCTATGACCAAAACTACAATGTTTCAATAAAAACTAAAAAATTCAAATCGGGACTCATGCTGAACCTTAACCATATGATCAAAGATCAATAAAGGAATAAAATTATAGAATTTACATGGTTAGGTTTTGATAGTTTTATTTCCTCAATACTTGATACCTGTAGACGGATGGTCAGATCGAGACTACCATCCAAACCTTAAAGGATATGCTAAGATCTTATTCGATGAAATTATAAGGATTTCTTGATCAACAATTATTCAGGATAGTGCACTCATATAAGATCAATTTAAATTATTGATTTCATATGGCACCATTTTAGGCTCCGTATTGGAATTAATATGGGTATCTAACATGTTAGGATGACATTGGGGAGAGAATGTTGATAGGTCCAGACATTATTCAATTAATGAAAGAGAAATTTCACAGAATTTATTGTCATAAAAAATAATAATAAAGTCAATAAAATATGTATAAAGATAATTATTGATGCAATGTATAGTTTGATGTTTGAGACTAGGTACTCTTACATATATCTATATAGAATTGAATTATATGATTTCTTAACAATGTAATGTTGAGCCTTAGGTACATTAGTCACTTTGATATACTTAATTGTGTTGCAGAAGAACCATATCACTTAGTATCCCCTCTTAACATCTCTCAAATACATGATATGTTCTTTATATATCGTTGAGGAAGATTATACCAGACCCTTAATATATACCAAACTCAAAATATCTGAAACAGTAACATGATCTCGAATATATGGAACAACCAATTGTAATTTTAGATCATAAAAATTAGTGTTGTGGGAAAAAACCACTCATTTGTTAAAATTTGTATAGAGAAGTAATAATTTTTATAAATTTATGTGGGAACAAAATGATATAATGAGTCAAAATTACCATCATTTTTTACATTCATAGTAATAAAAATATCAATGAAGAAAGGGACAAATAAAATTACCAATTATTTCTAAATGTTTTTTTTTCAAAATTAATCTCATCATTGAATGGTTTATACACAGACAACACAAAACAAAAATATTTCCTTGAATTTTATGTTATTATTAATAATAAAACCAAAATAATAATATAAGACACTAAAAAATAAAATTATATTAATCCACCAAAACAAATTATATTTATAGGATAACAAGTTAATGGAATTTAATATTAAAAATATTTTGTTTTTTTAATTTTTATTAAAATTATTGAATATTTAATAATAAAGTTAAATATACAAATATTTAATTATAATATAAAATATTTAATTATATGAAACAATGTATTATAATTAATTAAATTATAAATTAATATGAAATTATATTTTGTACACATAAATTATAAAAAATATTTCCAAATTAAATCATATTTTCCTTATATTTTTTAATATCATAGAAAATATAAATTTTTAAATTTTATAAAATAAAATAAATGAAACCCAATATATATTTTGAACATTTAAAAATTATAATAGGATGGTTTTTTTAATATTTTTCTAAAAAAAATATTTGTAGATGAATAGTCCAAGTTACAGAAATTGTGAATTTTATGATATTATTGGTACATAAGTATAAAATATAAATTAATAAAACATTTATATTTTATTAGAATATTTTTATAATTAATTATTACAATTTTAAAATATTTATTATTTTTTTAAAATATATATTTGATCATTTAAAACACAAAATATATTATTCTGAAAAAAAAAATTTATATTAATCATATATTCTTTAAAAATTACTTTTCAACAGTTTTAGAAATTGTATTATTATAAAAATAATTATAATTTTAGAATAATTGTGTAAAAATTATCTAATAAAGACCATATTAATCTTAAACTTGTAGAATAATTTACCTTAGATAAATTAATGTTGTCATGGTGAAATCCCAAATGGTAAAAGTAACAATTCCGTTGATAAAGGGATTGAAACATATTTAAAAAAATAGTTCTATTTGATTGGTTCAGAGATTTTAAACCATATATACTTCACCCTAAGTTCTTATGAAATATTATAGAAAATATTTTTTAATAGCCTATGTTACACACAACACTGATTTTTACCGAACAACAATATATTCAAAATATTATTTTTTAAACATGACCATTATAAATTAACATTAGAAAATTGAATATTTTTTAGTAATAAATTGAATTTCAATAAATATTGTAATTTTTTTTAAAAACACTTCATATTGTTAAAAAATAACTTATTTTATTTTAAATTCATTATATGTTTTAAAAAATCTACTTTCTAAAAAATGTGCTTATTGACTTCTCCATGAAATTAATTAATTAAATTTTTATATTTTATAAATTTTTTTAGAAAAAAAATGTTTTTTTAATTCAAATATACAAATTATCTTTGCCTATTGTTTTAAAAAATGTATGCAAAAATTCATTTTTTGATTAATATTAAAAATAATAATAAATATTATAAAAAAAAATATTTTTTGAAACCATTTAATGTATTATATTATTTTAAAATGGTTTTGTATGTAAAATAAGTATAACCATATTTTTTTAGTCATATTCATTTCATTTATATCAATTTAATATTTAATTTTCTTATTGAAACACTCTATATTGATTAAAAGTTTCTCTTTGGAAAACCAATTTTTCATCACCTCAATGTGTTTAATTTTAAATTGTGATTTTCCACTTCTGTAAATAAAATAAAAAAATAGATTCTATATTTGGATTTAGAAAAATAAATCTTAAATAATAAGTTCATGTTTGTTTTTTTCAAAATAAATAGCAATGAAATTAAAAATTAATTACAATAGTTAAGGATAAAATGGGTTTATTGTGGGTTAAACTAAAATGATAAGGTGAAAAATAACATAAAACCTTCCCAAAACATATGTTTTTTAAATATTGTGACCATATAGTATCTAAGGTTATATAGTGATCCATTATGGTTATTTGAGGCATGTTTAAAATATGGGAACACCGTTTTCTTTTAAACAATTCAAAGCATGTCCCATGGCAAACTTATAAAAAGTCACCCATATCCTCCCTACAATGACGCTTAAATATCTTTTGTTTCCACCAATAACTAACCAAATACAAACCTTCAATCCATACCCACATTCATGAAAACAAATTAATTAATAAACCCTCATAAGATAGATTTAGTGGTAAACCTAAATGGGGTTTCCAAATAAATTTTATTGTCAATAACTATATATTTTCATTTTATTTAGTCCTGTAACTCATGAAGATAATATTCATCCTAGATGATATAATAAAATAATAATATAATATATTATGATATTTTTTTAAGATAACTAATTGAGCTATATCAAACTCTTCAACCATCATTTGGAAAACAAAACCATCAATCACATGTATAGAAGAATATACAGCACGAACATATGAATTATTTTTCTATCACCACATATCATAATTGGAGAAAGTTTTATATTAATCCGATATGTTTTATATTTAAAAAGTAATTATACTTCATTATATATGATATCATTTATAAATTCTTATATTCTATTCTATGGGAATATGATAACGCCACTCTTGTGTATGGAAAACTACCGCCTCATGAGGTGATATGATTCGTTTTACACTAATGAAATAAATGTAAAGTAATACGGATTAATTTAATGACTTTTTGATATAAATTAAATCATAATAACTCTATAAAGATGATATATTATTTAAAAAAGTTTCCTTATATTTTTCTATAAAATGGAAACATCTCCCATGTGTATGTACTACCAACCATCTCCATGAATGGTGTAATTGATTTTCTATATCTAATATTTTCACATTTCACTAAATAATTATATAATGGATATATGTTATCATTATATCATTGATATAAGTCAGTATATTACAGATCCATGATCAATATATAATGACCTGACATACCAAAACAAAAAAAAACATGAAAAATGAAGCACTTATTAATTGTAAGGAGATTTTAATAAGAAATTATCAATAAATATGAAATAAAATGGTCCAAAGTATATCATATGTGGTATGAAATATTTTTGAATAATAATTTAACATATTTATAAAAAATATATATTTAATCTACATAAGTTTTTAACATGCATGTGGGATGTCAATACTAAAGGTAAGGGATTTTTCATCTCACTTTTATTTGTATGGGATAAATGCAATACGCACGACTTGATTTTTTTGTATGGTTTATACACTACCCATGAATGAATTTTGTGATTCTTATGATGATAATTATGTCATATTCATATCCATATATTGTTCATAAGTGATAAATGTTTTAATTTATGATCTCAATGTTTATCATGATTGTTTAAGATAACGGTTACAATGATGAGATATTATGATAATACTCTCAAGAAACTCTACAAAATTCATATCCTATGGTAATTTTATGATTCTACCAGTTTTCCATTCATTTTCATCATGTTATGTACTCAAGATTCAAAAATTATATTTTCAAGGAAATACTAAATTTATTTATCTCTTTATATGGTAATACTTTATATTATATGCGCGTGAGTTTTAAAATTATTTTATAGAAATTTGTATAGTTCTATAATTATTATGTAAATAAAATTTTACCATGTTATTAATTTTTTTAAAATACTTTTAATGGAATCTTCTTTCCATGTTTTGATGAAGGATATCCTGATTTTATTTGAAAAAATTGATAAGAATCATTGTTTTTACCTATACATCATGATTAGTGTATTCCACCATAATAACCACACAATATTTTAATGGTTCCTTTAAATTATTCCATGTATATTTTAAAAAATTATATTTTATTTATTAATTTATATATTTTCAGGTTTTAGAGAAGTTTTTTTAAAATGGAAATATATTTTCTTTAGGAATGGATTAATGGTAATTTTATTGAGATTATATTCATTAGCAACAACATCAATGGGTGTTAGTTATTTTTATCTATAGATATCAACAAATTATTCCAAACTTATTCCATAAATGGATGGCTAATATTAAGATGAGGAGATTTTTTTGAAACTCATTATTTTTATATGGGTTATGCTATAATGAATTGATGACATTATTATGACAATAATTTTAATATCAATGGGTTATATTATGATTAAATGTTTCTAAATTCAATTCTCATTCTATAGGTTATGATATGATGAATATTTTATGATCATGTAAGAACAAATATTTATCGATTTTGTGATGGATGTAACCGATATCACCCACCAATGAATTGGATAATGATTAATGTTCTTTGAGTTCATAGGGTATATATGAGGTTATACGATTCCAAAAAAATTGGGCACATGGAAGTTTATCCAATTCCTAAAAAGGGTGCATTAGAGGTTATCCTAGTAATGAAGAATGTTGTTTTTCTCTCAATCCTAACATTTTATAAATTTATTGGTGATTATCATTGAAATATTATTTTCTATTCTTATGTGTATTCCAAAAATCTATTTATTTGTCCAAAGTAATGTTCTCATGGATCATTTTCTTTGATTCTTATATAATTCATGTCCTATGAACTGCTATGATTTATTCAATAACATAGTTTTTAATATATGATAAGAATGAAATGGTTTTAAAAATTTACGTTCAAGTTATCATACTCATGTTATATTTTTGTCCCTAATTTTACCCTTACTAATAATTTGGGGTCACCCATTCTTATGTTTCTATTTCGTGGGTTATGAATAAATGGATTGAGTATGGTATATATTTAATGAATAACAAATGTGAATATATTTATGGGATATAATGATGATATTTCCTAAAATAAGAATATTTTGTAACTATTATTCAAACACACTAATACATTACAATACTTAAGTGCGTGAATTTGAAATTTATTGAATATTCATTTATTAAGATGTAATATCCATGACTGAAATGACTAGGTCATTGTATTATCTCTCCATTCACACAACTATTTCTTATTTTTTGAGCCAACTAGAATGTTTAAAATATAATCCCTTAATATCAAGTTGATATATTTTATAAAAATTCTATACCCACAATATATAAAATATGACTCTCACAACCCTTCAATACCACTCTAAAACATGGTTTCCTCCGAAAACTAAAAAAAATTTTCACTCCCTTTTATCCCATTACACTATCATAATCATCCAATTATATGATATTTTCCTAATCCATTTATTTAAAATTAATTAAATGATATAAACCTTATTTTCTCAATGTATGTTTAATATTTGCACTATAATAACTTCCATTTATCATTTCATTTCAAATTAATGATTCCCAATATTATATAAAGACATAAATAATTATAGTACACAAAATTATGTTATATTTATAAAAAAGAACATTAAATTATTCTATAATTACCTTTAATAATGAAGAAATCATCTATCATGCATTTGTGTAGGCTACAACCTCCAAAACATAAGTTTCTTTAGATTTCTTTACTACAATACTATGCCAATCCAAGTAGAAAATTTAATAAACAATTATGATATTTTATGAACTTTTTTTGGTCCTAAAAAATAATATTTATTTACACCTTATTATAATATGTGGGAAACTAAAACAACATCCATGTGTACGTGTTGACTTCTATATCCTTATTATGGTAATTTAGTTTTTCACTACCACACTCATGGAGGCTTATAAATTATAATTGACCGATATAATTTATATATTGGATTAATACATTCAATTAATATGGTCCATCAAAGAAAATATAAAAATTAATAACTCATAACTAATTCATCATTTATTAGGTATTATATGAGTAATAAATATGGTTGATTACATAATATATCAATATTATTAATTATCCCAAAACTAATTCATTAAAAATATTATTTTCAAAAAACATTTAAATACTCCCAAATAATGGGTTTACAATATTATTTTTATTTTTTATCATTGATTCCATTATATTATATAAATTAAGAATTTATAATATATTACCAATTAATGTGTATCAAAATCAAAATGAAAAATATTTCATAAAATAATTAATATTTATTAAAGATGATTAATTTTTCTAAAAAAACATATATATTCAAAGGAAAATGATCTTAAAATTTATCCTCCTAAACATTGATTCGAGGTACGTTCTTTGGATTAAATATATTTAATTTTATTCATGAATATTAGGTGGTTTCCAGTAGTGAAAATGTGGTGTTTTGTAACGTGATAGTAAAAACAGTTTTAACTATTCCTTCATCCAATATATTGTTTAACCAGGTGTATTCTATTGAGAATCCGTCATAAAATTCCAAATAATCCAAATCAGGAGTATTTATTTTTCTAGGTAATAGAATATTTGTAGCCTCCCAATTTAAAATTTAAAATTATAATACATAAGGCTTTGTTGGAGGTCATGACCAGAAAAAACACCCTTTAACATATCATTAGAGTGTTGAAAGATCCCTTTTGGTAGAGTTTGATTTTTTGAACATCATTAATGATCATTTGATCTCTTAGTATGTTTACTCTTAGTGTGTGATTTATTAATTTGTGTATATAGTCATCCACTTACCACATTTTCCATCATTTAAAAAGGTCATTAAACATATTTTCTATTGAATTTTATAGAGGACATGTTATGGATGAGTTTTCTCATATTTGTTTTTTCTATAATTGGTGGTTTACATTCCTCTTAAATCAATAGTTTTTTATTTTTCATGGAGTTAACTAGAAGTTAATTGGTGATTTTTCTTAGGTTTATCTACGAGAGTCATTTTGTATCCCACCTCTTACTATTGTAGTTTATTCTGCCATGTTTTATGTGGAACTATTATTTTCAATTTGATATTTACATTATTTAGGTAGGTGGAGTCGTAAGGCATTTCCTTTCAATAGAATGATTTTTTATTTGATTGTATATATATTTTTAATTTATTTCCAAATCATGATTTGGTTTCAATAAATAATATGGTTTTAAGGGTTGTAGTGTTTATTTAACCTCTTTTATTTTTATTATTCAAATATTGTGTTCATTATATGAAAATTGAATTGAAAAGAAAAATGATTTAATGAGGGGTTTGATGATGATTTCTTGAAAATAGATGCAATAAAATGTTTTATTATATTTAAATGAAATTATATGTTTTTAAAGGAATGAGTTTTTATGAAAACCCATTTTATGTTTTTTTTCAAAATGTTATGGAAGGTTTTTTAAATGGGATATTGGGGCTATAAAATTATTTCTTGTTTAGAATGGTATTATATTGATAAAAATTGAAGATGCAGCCTTGTGTGATTTATTTCCTTTAATAATTGTGATCCCATGTAGTTTTTTAGAAATCAATATGAATTCTAGATCATATACTATCGATAAATGTTTTGATTATAATAATTATAAGAAAGTATCTTAAGGTTATGAATTATATTATTTGGATTCTCACATATTCCTCTATATTTTGTGATATAGAATGTGTGTTCACACATGAGATATATATCAAGGATATTGTGTGTAAGATTATGGTTTAAACTAGTAAACATTGGGTGTTATTAGTATGGTACTATCATAAGAAAGTATTTTATATTCCAATTTCTGATTGAATAAATTATTCACAACTATATTGATAGAATTTATTATTCATTGTAGTTTTAAAAAATATTCTTATATTTAAATTTTTAAATTAGAATTCACTTTTTATCATATTTTATATTATCCATTAAAACGTTTTATTGATTTTTTCAATAAGAACTTTGAAGGATATCAATTCCATTTTTTATTTCAAATGGTTAATATTTGGATCCATAATACGAAATTATTATCGGATACATTGTGGGATCCCATGGGGAATTGATTCTTATTCCTTAAATATTCTATCAACCATTTGTATATTTTATTATTCCATATATAAGAAAATTAAAATAACCACATAAAGGCTATGTATGTTTATTATTATTCTACCCTTGGTAGGAGGTCATAATTGGTGAATGATGTTATCCATTTATTACATGAAGATTCTTGGATGTTGCCTTTGGGGGTTAGATGTGATTACTTTTATGGATGTATTATTTGGAGACTAGTATCTATATTCTTTTGGTACGTTTCCATTGAGGATTTCTTTTCATACCAAACATTTATTTATCTAAATTCTCTTATTGGCCTTAATTAGTTTTTATTATGGAAAAATAATCCAATGTTTTTTTAATTGGTACTCATGCAGTAGTGACCAATCTCTTGGGATCAAGAATTCCATTTGGGATATGCTGAATTGATCCATGAACAATATCTATAGGATATCATGGAAATTTCATGAATAATCCATCTTATAGGCATGTTTTATCATTCCATTATGTTATTATATAGTTGGGTTTTTCTTTTAATACATGAAATAAGATTTTGATTATATAATTGGTCTGTTATGAGTGTCTGCATGACTAGTTCTAATCAAAACAAGACATTGTTTTACCATTTTTTCGTTGGGAAAAATTTTATTTCATTTGTTATCTAATTATAGGCTTTTCCCAGAGATTTTATCTTATATTATTTTTCCCATATTAAATATTGGTTGATAGATTTTATGACATGGTGTCTCTTGATAAATGTTTTCATCAATATTTTTTTTTTATAGTAACATTCACTATGATAATGTTTAAACATGTCAAAGGATGAAGTCATGGATGAATCGCAACAAGTGAACCCTCCATCTGATTAGAAACCCATATAGGTAGTTTTCTATTTGATCCATGTTATGTTTTATGTAGATATATAATAACCCATTCAGTGCACATTGGTTTTACTTAGGAGTGATGAATAAAAAGATCAATCGAAGAAGTTACTTGTTACGATGGAACCATAATTTTATGGTACCAATTATCCTTAAGAAATAAAGTATTAGTATAAATATGATGATTAGATCATTTTTTGGGAGAGGTAATATTCTATTAAGTGGAAATTTCTTATCATAAAACATGAAGGTCCTAATATATGGTTAAAGGATTAGATAGTTCTGAGAAGAACGAATATGTAATTAGATTGTATTGATATAAATATATTTTTTATGGAAATATTGTACCTAGAATAAATTTAATTTCATCATTAAATGAATTTACTAAATATTCATCAAGGTGATAAAACAGTTAATCAATATATTAATAAGGTTTTTCCATCATTCTTATTTCTCACCTAATATGCTATTGAATGAGAATTTATTGCTTTTTGTTTTGAGATGGGAACGTGAATATATATTAATTAAGATGTTTCTATGAAATATATTACTTCATATACTAACGTTATAGGTAGATCATTGATTGAAGAGGATGAAATCGATGATTTGAAAGAGTTAGTGGGAGATCCAATAAATCATATTGGAATATTCATTAGTGCCTTTAAATTGAATAGGAAGAGGGTTGAGCTTCATAGTTGAAACTATAGTAGTGGATATTAGGATTATCCTTCATCTAAATCTTCAATTGTATATATTAATATATCAATAAATTGTTTCCAATGTGGTAAATCTATGCACTAATTATGTGATTTCATGGAGGCATAAAATATATTTAGTTCTAGCGGGAGCTTAGGTCACTTGAATAGGATTTTTCATATCTTTACACATTGTTTTATTCTACATTATATATATTATTGAGATAATCTACAATATATTAAAATAATTTATGAAAAAAAGGGGATCCATCCTCCCACATTAATGTGTACTCACATAGTAGACATGTATCTAGGGTAATCTGATAGAAGTCCTAAAATAGTGATATATTCCAATAATGGTGCTTCATATTTTGTGAATTATTTATTTGATTTATGTGCCTCTCATTGAATTGTATCTACCCATATTTTTGAACTATTAAATAATTTAACGGATTTATTATTTATATAATACAGATTGATAAATCTATCTTGATGAATATTGATTAGGTTATTTTATTCCTTTATTATAATTTATCTTTATTATAATTAGATATTTTCGGTGACATTTTGGTTCCCCATATGAAACCTCTTGATGTAATTCAATGGTTGTATTGGTTGATGGATCATAAATCTTGTAATGAATGTTAACATTAGTGGGTCTCCGTTGCTTCCCTAATGGAGTGCGTTTTATTTTTACTGGAGAATAGAAACTATGTTTGAGTTACTTATGTCATTCTCTTATAGAGTTGGGAAGGATGATAGATATGTTTTCCATTGATCTGATGTAGGAATCATCATGTGGTGATCTTCCTCTAATTGTGGATGAGTTTCCCCAGATTTATCCATTGTAAATTTCTGTTATTCCTCATGTAAGGGAGTTGGGTTTCACTACTGAACTACTCCTCGGCACACAGACCATATCAATTCGATCACATCCTATACCACTTGCTAAATTGTTGGATTTAAAAACTCACTAGGTTCACTTGATGACCAATGTCATTATTCAATCCAGCATTTCACCTTTGGATGAACCAATGTTTTTCTATGAAGTCCGCTAGAATTCTTAATTTTTTTTGTTTAATATAAAAACCCCAATTATGATACAGTTAATAACAACTATCTAATTCCCCACACTGAATAAAAAAATGATCATATTTAATGGGTGATTTTGTTCTAAAAGATTAATCATTGATCCTGTTATGAGTAGAATAAGATCAACACATCAGATACCCCTAAGACTATTTTAGGAGTCTGTATGAATTATATTACTACCTTGTTTTTTCTTTTTGGACAAAAAATGATCAAACTTCATTTAATGAATTTATGAAAATAATTTCCCCCCATTAAAATGAATTTATTATCGTGGAATTTTTGGATGACATCTTAGTTTACTCTAAAATAATGGAGGATCAGGTGTGTTAAATTAGAGTAGATCATCTTATTTTTAGAAATCTCTATCTTATTTCGTGTTTTTAAATAAATTTTAAAAATCCAAGAGGTGAAGTTCATATGGAACATTTATTTTGAAGAATTTCTTTCAGTCTACCTATATAAGGTAAAAAATATTTTTTGATGGAGGATACATGTAATGTATTTTATATTCCGTGATTCTTGTGATTAGTGGGTAATTATATAATTTTTTGTAGGATTTCAAAGCATTTGATTCTATGTTTAACTATCTCACTCAAAATATAGTGAATGTTATTTTGGATTTCAAATTATAGGCTTACATTGATGAGATTAAATATTATTTTTCCTTATATCCATTTTTGAAACCTCCAGAACATTGGTAGGTCTATGTTGCATTCTATGATTAATTAGGTGTGAGTTTTGATTGTGTTATTATTTATAGTGATAATTTATTGTCTTCTGGTATCTTTATATTCATCCATAAGGGAATAACTATCCCAAACATTATCTTGAACTTGCATTTATAATTCGTGCTCTGAAGAGTAGAAGGCATTGCCATTTCAAATAAAGTCTTACTATATTGACCTATAATTTTATCAGTAGAAATTCCATTCTTATAATTATGACATATTGTGTATTATGAAGACATTATATAGGGAAACCAAAATATATATTATCCTCATAAATGAATAATGAATGAAATAATAGGTATTTATATAAATTAAAGAATCTATACCAATATAATAGTAACCTGATTGTTGGAATAGTATTGTGACTATTGGGAACAGTAATTAGAAGTAATAACAGTATCCTCGACTATGAATGAATATATACAGTGCATGAATCTTATAAATAAAAATATTATATATTTATATCATGTTATAAGTAAATAAATGTTTTCAAAATTATAAATTAAGTGTTGATATTTTTATAAAACATAAATGATTATTTATAATTTTATAATTAATATACTTATTTAAAATAATAGTTATTAATAAAACGGATTCATAAATTAATATTATGTTTTATTATAATTATAATATAAACTTCTGATACCTCAATTAATTTTCAAGAGTAGAAATAGTCATTATAATATTAAAATCAGTACTTTTTGAACAATTGAGGATTTTTATTAAAAATTAGAATTTGCATATTTATAAAATTGGTTTCATATAATGGAGTTCTTATGTTAAATATAAAATTAAAAAAATATTTAAGTTGAATATTTAGGATATTTATAATATAATTGAATTTTGGTAAATAGTGAAAAATTGTAATTTGGGTTATTTAACATTATAAGTAAACAAATGAATTTCTGAGTCACGGTTGAGTCATAGTTGAGTCATGGATCATGTTAATACCCATTATCTCTAACTCATATTCTATATTTACTACATTTATTCATTTTAATCAAAACTGTTTATAGGCATGATCCAAAGTAATAAATTAATGAATAAAAGAATCTAAAATACCCATCTCATCCCCTTATAAATATCACTCTTCACCCCCTTCTCATCACACCTCTAAATCCATTTAAATTTTATAAATTGTTCCCAACAACTTAAAATTAATCTTCTATACATCCAATATCTTATAGTATCAGAAAAAATAACAAACCCAGATTCCATAAGAAGGTTCTGAAGGAGAAGATATTGAAGTGGTAAAATCCTCCATTCTCTTATAAATTATTTCATTCTTCTACCATATCCCCAACCCTATCCAAAATATAATGTTAACTACAGTATCATTTATATAATAGAAATATTTTTTTATTAATTTATTATCCATCATAAAATCCTCATCTCTCTCCCATTTATTTAAAAAATAAACAAATTATTTTTGATGTGTCGATTCTTCACCTGGATAGATGAAGCTTTTTAATTTTTTATTATCACCTTCAAGGTTGTTCATAAAAACATTATAATGGTTAAAATAGATTGTAAAATGTATATTTTAACATTTTTTATGTTCTCAAACAAATATACACAAAATATTTAAATAATAAATCAAAACATGTTCGTAATGATTGAAAAATCATAAAAACAAACTAAACATTTATCTTTATCATCTTATCTAATGGGTTATTTACATAATATAAAACAAATTATATATGGGACCATTTAAAATTATGGAATTATATTAAGACCATTTTGGTGTAATTTTAGAGCATTTCTACCATTTTATAAGAACTATCACAATTATAGTCAAAGGAACCCACAATAAAACCCTGAAACGAATGCTCCCAAAATAATGAAATTAAAAATTATAACTGACGGAAATTGACATAAATGAACATAAAAAACATTTAGATAATGTTATGAGTGAAATAATTAATCGATATAATTTTAATATCAGAGATATTTAAGGAAGTTGAATAATGCATTGATACATAAGTTAATGGAACTCTCCAAACCAGTATTTATTTGCATCTAGTTAAAATTATCTCACATTATACAAATGTGTTTATTAATTATTTCTATATAATTATATTAAATTAAGTGTATATATTCCGAAATTATGTAACCAGATCAATTAAACGATAATTTATGGGTAAACTCATATTTTTAAATGTTCCCATCTCTCTTTCTCCAGATAAGAAAGCCCATTTGAAGTGAAATTCTACATTTCTTGCCATTGTACATTGCAGAAACTATTTTATAACACCATGATTTTTTTAAAACAACACATTTTATCATCCAAAAATCACTTTTTTTATTTTTTTATACATAAAATTATTCATATTTCTTCTTTAATGACTATATTTTTCCATGTTAAACTTCACTAAAGTAGTTCATTTATAATGTTTCTTAAACACTCTTTTTATATGTTTTCACTTAAGTTAGACATAATTTTTCAAGATCTATTCCCATATTCCATTATGAATTGTGAATTATGATTTAAATACAGTATTTCATGGATTCCATTACTATAGAACCATTGGTTGTGAATTGTGACAAGATTATGACACCCATTTCAGTTCATGTGTAACCCTTATTTGTATTCGTTATATTTGAATACTTATGTAGAACACCATGCATGAACTTGTTATGATTGGATTGCCCAAATAGTAATCTAATTTATTGGGTAATTTTTTCTCTCATGATACATCATGTATGGGGGGATGTTGTAAACTAAATATTATACAAGACTTTTTCCACCATGTAATATTGTCTTGGAAGTGATACTTGACTCATGTTTATTTCATGTTCTATGTTTATGCAACATTTATATGTTTCCATGATCAAATTAACCCCAATTATATATGATATTCATCAATATGTTTTTTAATGTTCTATTATATTTTTTTCATCATGTTATTCCTTCAAAACCATGTTTAATTCTTAATTCATATGTTTATTCCCTTATTGGTATTTTTTAATCATCCCTTTGATCATGTATTCCCAATATAATAAAATGAATATGTATGAGTTCAATGTAATTTAGGGGAGAAATATGGATATTAAATAAAAGTTGAATTTATTCTAGATTTATGAATTCTACTTATGTACTTATTCTTCCAAGAGACATAATAATTTATATTCCTTGGTTTGTACATGATGATTTAATATTCAAAAATCATGTAATAATATATATGAAAGGGTAGGGTCAAAATAGTTAGTATTAGGGTAAGGTATAGTTATTTTTTGGATATTAGGGATACAAAATGTTAGTATGAACCCTATTGATACTTATATCTCCATTTATAAACAATATTGATTCTTTGGTAATCACATGTTAGGATATAATTATCATTTACATGTTTATCTTTAAATGTTCAAAGTCACCATTTTATATGATTATTATCTAAGAATTCATGCCCTCGTATAATTATACTATTTTTCTTAGTTAATTTATAGAAAAAGGTTAATGTCTTCTAAAATTTATTGTGATAGTGAATGTGACAATTTACCTAATGAAATGAAAATTTGGATGGGAATGGGAGATCAAAAAATTATGACAGTAATAGAACAACTAGATCATATTTTGTGTTATACCATGAATCAAGTGATACAACCTACTTCAACTAGGAATAATAATGTTTTGGTCGAATAATTTTTTTGACAATGTCCTTTTATATTTAGTGGATGTTTTGATTCTCTCATTGTCGAATAATGGATTAAATCCATTAAAAGTATATTTTGTTTTCTAAACTTCCCATAAAAAGAGATATCTATGTTTAAATTCAATTATTTTGAAATATAACATGATAAGTGGTGGAACATTATGACATAAATAAAGTATACAGATAAACATGAATCAATATATTTGGGAGGATTCATAAAAACATTTTTCAATAAAGGGTTTCCCGCGAACACTACATTTTATGAAGGAAAGGGAGTTCCTTATACTTAATCAAATGGATGACATGTCTATTAGGGCATATGAAACAAACATCACAATACATTCAGGATGTTACTCTAGAATTTTCATGAACATTGAATTTAAGGGGGTCACTTATTTTGAGGACAAAATATGATTATATGAATATAATTATAAATCTGTGACATTGAAAGATATGAGTAGATTTTCTCATGTCCTATAATTGTTGAGATGGATATTTTTGACTCTTATTGGTCATGTGGGTTTGGATATAAAAAGAGGAAACTGGTGATTTATATATGAGGATCAACAGATAAATCCAATGACTTGTATAATACCCAATATCCAATGTTAAAAGGTTTGGGAAAAAAGTTTCATGGGAACTTTCTAAAGCGAACTAAGAGATATTTCAAATAAGGAATAGAAGGCCACCATAATAATTATTATTGAAGCGATATGAAGAAGACTAAAATGAGGAATAAAAAAATAATGTTATTATAAATACTCATCATATAGGTAAATGTTTTACCTACAAGAAACATGCAAATTATTGGACCCAATGTCCTAAGACAGGGGTTGTAAGAGGAAATCACTAAAAACAACCTCCAAGGAAACTAGGAAGGGTGTTTGATATCAAAACTACTGATGTGGATCCCGGTCAAGATGTTGTGATAGGTACACTAGTTATTCATGAATTAATAGTGAAATAAAATTTGATTATGGTTGTACTTATTCATCTATATCATGCATGATTAGAAGAACTATTAAAACGCCATAACAAAATATGAAGGTTGAGTTATCCTTAAGAGTAGAAAATGTTGAAAACATTTCATCCAAGGTATATCACTCCTCCTCAGTTAATTTTTTATAGTAAACCTCCCATTAAATATCATATTACTTTATTTGGTGGAGTTTAACGATTAAGAAAATGGAATTACTATAATTTTAAAAATCCAATGGAAAATTTTGGGAAAGGGAGATAAATCTTCACATCTTGAGGCATTCTCCCATTCTGTAAAAGTGAAAGTAAAATGATAAATATACTATAGAATCATCCTCTTAATTTTTTATATTATTTCCTTATGGTAAATAATACTATGATAATATTATTAAGACAAATTATAGGATCATTCACGAAGACACGGCTATTGTGAGGGACTACATTGATGTGTTCCCCAAATAATCTTCTGTTCCTCCTCCTAAATAAGAGGTTCTGTTCTAAATTTATTTTATTTTTGGATCTCTATATATATCAAATACATATTTTAGGAAAAAAACCATTGATTTGGAGGAACTAAATAATCAATTTCATTAGAATTTGGAAAATGGCTTTATATGATCGAGTGCTTCACCATGGGGTGTGATAGTATCTTTTCAAAGATGGATTTATCAATAATATTTTATATTTATTATTATGATCTTATTAAAATAACGATAAAAAATTTGTATCCCATTCCATATATAGTTGAATTGTTCAATAATATATATGGGTATAATTATTTCTCTATGGTGGACTTTTAGTCGGGATATCACCAATAAATGGTGAGGAAAGAAGATATTCCCAATACTACTTTTCAAATAATTTAGAGACATTATGATTTCATAGTGATTCCTTTCGAACTCACTAATTCTTCATAAATATTCATGTAATTAGTGAATATATTCATTATATATTACCTAAAAATATGGTATTCTTTATAGATAATATTATGATTTACTCTATGTAATTATATGAACATTGTGATCATTTCAATAATATGATAAAGACTTTTTTAATTGACAAAATACATTCAAAGTATTATAAATGTGATTTTTATGGAGTAAGTATCATTTAGGAGTCTTTTTATCCCCGAAAAAGGAATATTTGTTAACCCATCAATTAAAAGGGAAATTGAATAGTGGCATAGGCCAACATCTGTAATGATGATCCATTATTTCATTGGCCCAACAAAGTATTTATAATGACTTTTAAGAACTTATCATGATTGTAAAACCCACAAACCAAGATTACTAAGAATGGAGTAAAAAAATTCTATATTAGTGAATGTATGGACTACTTCAATGACTTGAATAAATTTATATCACTACACCCGTACTTACACATCCTACAATTGGGGAACATGTTTTGGTATGTGGAAATTCATAAAAGAATGGATTAGGTTGTGTGATCATGATAATTTATAAAGTGATATAATATGACTCAATGTAGATTAAATTTCATTTGAATGAAAATCATACACATGATCATTAGTCAAAAACTAATATCATTACATTATAAATAAGGCATTACATTCTGTGTGGGGAGAACATGGAGATATATAATGATCATATGTTACTAAAATATATGTCAACATTGAAGATTCCAAATATACGACCAAAATGATGGGTAGTGATCATAAAGTATTATTATATATAAATATACAACCATTAGGGTAATGAATATAATATGGAGTGTTATATAATTGGAAAAGATCATGATACTTTATCAATGATGATAATTGAGAAAGATATAATATTCTTAGAATTGGAAAATATGGACATGAGAATCATTAAGTGGGGAAGATCATCAATCCTTTCTCAAATTATTTTTCAAATAAAATATTTAGTGGAGATAAAATATGGTAAATGAGATGATATAGGGATTCAAAAGAAGGAGGATGTTATCAGAAAATACAAATTATTAGAGTTATAAATTGATGAATAAGGAGTCATATGATTTGAGGCACTATTGTCTGTACCATCAAATCATGAGATAAAAATTGACATTTTTAATGATGCACATATCTCAACCTTCTCGTTTCACCTATAGAGGAAAATGATATATAAATTTGATAAATATAACTATTGGATGGATAATATGAACAAGGAGATCAATTAATATACATAAAAGTTCTACGTATGTTAGAAATAAAAAGTCCAATTGATAAAATTCTAATGGGATGATGCACCAATTATCCAATCCAACATGGAAATGGGAAAAAACAACATGGAATTTTTCTCTGGATGCAAAATGAAATCCAGAGGATAAAATAATATATGGGTGGTTATAGATCATATAATAAAAATAGATAACATTCTAATAATTATAGAGGGATTCTCACTCAACCCATTTGGATGGATATAAATTCAAGAAGTGATGTGACTTCTTAGAGTAGCATTATCAATTATATCATATCTATATCCAATATTTTCATCCATGTTCTCTAAAAGTATCCCACATTCTATAAACACTAAGATAAACTTTACTCTGTATTATCATTATCAAAAAAATGGACAATCTGAGTGGACTATTCATGCACTTGAAGACATGTTTAGATTGTGATTTATGGACTCCAATGGAGAATAGGGTCCACATATTTCACTATTAGAGTTAACATACAACAACTCTTTACAATCAAGAATATAAATGTCCCTATTTGAATCCATTTGTGGGAAATTATACAGAACACCATCATGATGGGATGAACTGTGTCAAAATTAGATGTTGGGATGTGAAATGGTGTAAAAGATGAAAACCATTCAAAAACACATCATTGAATCCCAAACATGACTGTACTGATATAGAGATAAATTTGTATGGGACTTACAATTTGAGGATGGTGAAAAATTATTCCTCTACATGTCTCTATGGAAGAGTGTTATGATATTTGGGTTGAACAAAATGATATCATCCAGGTACATCAACACCTTTGAGACTCTTGATCGCATTAAATACACGGAACATCAACTAGAAATTCCACCAACAATTTCTATATTACATTATTTATTCCAAAAAAAACCACCTAAGGAATTAAAAACCATATCCCTCAAATTTACTAAATTAAAACGTGATTATGTTTTAAAATGATATCTCTTATGAGGAGTTATCAATTAAGATCATGGAAAATAGAGATGATGTTCACTGAAAAAAGACTACTTACATGGTAAATATACTATAAATAAATCATAAGTATGAAGAGTCTAAAAGGGAACAAAAGGAAATAATTATAGAGAATTACTATAATCTATTTTCACCTTAGTATGTAAAAATAAATTTTGAGGGAGATATTTTATAAGGGGGTAGATGGTAAAGACATAGATTTTTATAAACAATTTACCTTCTTATAAGTTTTTCATATATTGCAATGCACATATGTCAAATATTGAAATAGAAGAAATGTAATTCTTATGAATGATTAATTAATGAAATAAGTGGTATTTAATGAAATTTAGGAATCCATATTATTTGAATAGTAACATGACTCATAGAATATTATAGTGACAATTGGAATTAGTAATCTACCATCAGAATAGTAATCTCACATATGAATGTATAAATAACATGTAGCATATTATAAAAAAAATATGATATATTTATATCATTCCATAAGTAAATAAATGTTAAAAAATGATAAATTATGTGTTAATATTTTTATAAAACAATAATTTTTATTTAAAATTGTATAATTACTATAATTATTTAAAGAAAATTTATTTTAATTTATAGATTCAAAAATTAATAGTATATGTTATTATAATTATATTTCAAATTTAACATCCCTTTATTAATTTTTCAATGTGTCATAAAATTAATTATAACATTAAAATCTGTGTTGTTATAATAAAAAATATTTAAATTAAAAAATTATTTTCATTTATTTATAATATTAATTTCATAAAATGGAATCAAATTTCTATATCTATAAGAATATAAATTTTCAGGTTAAAAATTTCGGTTTTTCTAAAATTGTTTTATTTTTGGTGAAAGGTGAAATAAATTAATTTATTATAATAAAAAATATAAGGATAGAAATGAATTTGTGAGTTATGTTTGTCTTGGATAGTCTAAAATCCCATTATCAAGAACTAATATGCACCATTTACTATGTTTAGTCTCAGATATCAACACTATTGATAGTGTTGTTCCAAAATAATAATCAAATAAATAAAATAGTCAAAAACACATCTCTCTGTTATATATAACACCCCTTCACCTCACACCTCCCAATAAATGAAGATTTTCTAAATTATAAACAATTATTTTCTTGATCATCTTCTTTAATACAAGAGAATATTCTCCCAAAAAAATACCAAACCCAAGTGACTTATTAATGTTCTTAAGGAGACAATATTCAATAGGTAAAATCCTCCTCTTTCTCTTTTAATGTTTCACTTTCTTATTCCTTATTATAACTTCCCATATACAAAATAGAATGATAAATGAAATATCATATATATAATATAAATTTAATTTATGATGGAATATCCATCATCAAATCACATTATGTATACCTTTTATTAAAAAAAGAAAACGTCGTATGTGATATATCCATTCAGATCCTTTGTGGATTATGATTTCTCGTTTTTTTCATTTATGCATTCAAGGGTACTGATAAAACCATTATAATTTTTAAAATATATTTTAAAATAAATATTTTAATTTTTTATATTATATATCTAATATATATGTATAATATTCAATAATAAATAAAAAGAAGTTCATGTGATCGAATAAACATCAAAATAAACTAAACGTTTATCATTAATATTTTAAAAAATGAATAATTACCATTTCTAAATCCTAATGAAATATGGGACCATTACTAATAAATACATTTATTAATTCCATTCCATTACATTTTGGAGTTTTTATCCCATTTTATAGGAACTCCCATAATTATATTTAGGTGAACTGACTATAAAACCATGAAAAAACACACAGAAAACAGTGGAATTAAACATTATAACTTACCGAAATGGCCTTAAACGAACTGAATACAGTTATAATAAATAATAAATATGTGTATATGGTTCTAAAATAGGTTACTAAAATATATAATTTCATTATGCAGGATATTTTGTTCAAGTGATGAACACTTTCCGAGATACAGTAATGGATCTCTCTAAACCTCTATTGTTTTTTGGTATGAATACCCTATCATTACATCAATGGAATTCTTAATTAGTGTTATGTGCATCTTATAAAATGTTAATGTATGTTTATAACCGTTTTATATAGATCAATTAAATGTTATATGATGGTAAATATATGTTTTAAAATGATTTCTTTTCATTTTTACTCGATAAGAAAGTCTGCTTAAAGGTAATTTCTCCATTTGTTACCCATTTCCATATACAGTCCATGAAAAATTTTAATATACTATTTTTTGACAACATAACTCATTTTATATTTCAATATTATCTTTTTTCTTTTTTATTTTATAGAAACAATTATTTATTTATCCTCTTTCAGGATCTTTATTTTTTCCCCACAAACGTCACTAAAGTGGCTAATTTCTTAAGATTATTAAATAATATATTTACATGTTTTCATATAATATAGAAATAATATATCATGATATATTCCAATTTCTCTTTATTAATTTCAAAATTTGATTTGAAGACATTCTTTCAGGGACTCTATAATGATATTTCCTTTTTTCATGACATATGATTTGATTACGTCACCCATTTCATTCCCTGGTTAACAATTATGTTTAGTACTTATGTTTGATTCTTAATTTTGAAAACATATTAATGAACATTTTATGATTGGTGTCCCAATATAGTTCCCCAATTCATTGGGTAATTATTTTTATCATGATACATCATGTATGGAATTAGGGAGTAATCTTAATCCATTATGGGACTTTGTCTACCATATTATATAATCTTGGATGTTATCCATGACACATGTTTATGCCATGTAATAGGTTTCATCAATGTTCTTATGTTGAAATAATTACATGATTCCATGTTCAATATGATATTCTTACATATTTTTATCCATGTTCCATTCCTTTTAATGGACTAATTTATGACTTCTTACACATGTTATTTTTTATTCATATGTTTATTCTCATAATGGGCTTCTTATCTCACCCACTTATTCATATATTCCCTAGGATATACTATAAATATGTAGTCACTCAAATAAACTTAGTGGATCATTATAGATATTAAATAAAATATGGTTATTTTTGGTTTTACACTTTCAAATTATGTACCTTGTCTTCAAAATATGCAAGACATTACGATTCTTGTAATTTATTTGAGGGTTAAGTACACATAAAATTATATAATAATATGTATAAATGTCAAGGGTCAATATTTTTAGAGTCTAATCTAATCTAAAATATCAATGTAAAAAATCATTCAATAATATATTAATATTTAACAAATGAAATGGATGGATTAATTAAATTCATCTTGCTTTTGCATTTCCTATACACCGGGTAATGTAAATTCCATTTTTTAGTATATTAGTATGAAAATTATATCCCAAATATTTAAAAAAAAATTATAAGAAATGGAATTTAATATCTATATTTTCTCATATAAAAATGGATGTTCTAGAGGTTGAGGTCAGGGTTATTATAATGACTACATTGTTAGCATCCTCTCCTATTGAGATTATTCTAAAGGAACAATTTGTTGATGTAGAGTTCTATGGAATTATGTGTTCTTATTATTATTGGGAGACCATTGATAAATAGTGCATATCTTTTAATATTTTCTGTTATATTACAATCCATTTTCTAGTAATATTTTTCTACAATAGAGGATATAATGTGGGATTTTCATCATTTCAAATTAAAATTATACCAATTCATGATGATTTTTTTGTTATATGTTGAATGTTTTCTAGTGGGATTGTATAAAATTAAAACGAATAATTTTATTTATTTATTTTATAGATTTCAATAAATTAGGGTTGATAATCCGGAAACTTCATCTATACGTTACCAATTACTTTACTAACATAGATGTGGGATATGGTATCAATGGAATTTGGTGTGGGGTTACCATATATTCATTGAGGATATATTATACCATCGATGGTTGTCTAATGATTGACCAAATCACCTCATGTTATATCAGGTCATGTTGTAATGAATGTTAAGGACTTGGTAAATTTGTATATTTGGGATACAATTATATATTATACGTTTTTGACTTATATCTTTTCATATAGTGATCTTGGATTTATTTATTCTTATTAGATATTCCTCTAGTAGTTTATGGGATCTTATTAAATTTGATAATTGTATACAATATTTAGATATATGGTCAGAAATAATTTCCTATATAGATTTTGGAGTACATGTTTGGTGCTTGGGTCTATGAATTTAGAGGATCATGATATTTCCACTTGGGATTGGTTGAGATTTACTATATTTATAATAATTGGGAATCTATCAAGGTGGATCTCTTGATGGACTTTTATGGTTATCCATGTAAATCAACAGTATGTTTGATGGAGACTGGTGATGCTTCTTTTATTAGACCAAATTTTTTAATTAGATAATAACCAAAATTTTGTTGATTCTATTTATAATTTTAATGGAATATAGATGGTATATGTATTATATTTATTATTTATTTATACCTTTATAGTTAAGGGTTAGTGACAAGCTATTTTTTTAGTGTTTAACCATAGTTGAGAAATCAAAATCTTACAGTACATGTGGTGCTGTAAAAGAGATACATTGGAAAATATGAGGTTATTTATTGGATAAAAAATGTGGTCTAACATTTAGATTTTACACCATAGATGACATAGGTTCATTATGTTTATAAGTTTCATATATCAATAAGTATTTTTAAGACCAATTTCATGTCTTTAATATGAAGGTCTGTGATATGGTAATATATGTGACCATAAGAAACTATACAGTAGAGATTTCTGATTCATACAAATATTCTCCAGGAAATTACATTCCCACTGGTTCTGGTTCTATAACAATAAGGATCTGATTCTCATGAGACATGGGAGTAAGATACATTGATGAGAGGTAATTGTCAACAAATCTTGGTTTACTAGCCTTCTTGAAGAGTCATTCTAGGAGAAGAAGGAATTATAGTAGACGTAATTATTGTATCCAGACTATTTTATTGACATAAATTATTTTTTCTATTTTTTGTTATTGTTTTAATTTAATTTTTGACGTTTTTAGTGGCACAAATGTTGTTTTTTGATATTGTACTATGAATAATAGGTCAATCTGTGCCTTTCTCTAAGATGTTCTTCACCTTGGTGTTTGTTTTGGGGTCTACAACCAAAAATAGAATGAGACCTATGTGAATAGTAGGGTTTGGTCCATGTCATGGCCTCTCTGTAGAATCTTTTTCTAACATGGACTACCGGGCAACACTAGAGTGTGGTGGAGGCTACTCATAAACACAAATGTATAGAACTATTTAACTATGGAAATAAAGATACTGTTTTTAGGGGTTTTATGTTTTTAAATGGTTTAATGAACATTCAATATCTTGAGATGGCTACTCCGAAATGTTGAATTGTTAATGAAAGGTGTTAACCCCCTCAAAAATCACATTAATCTATTTAAAATAACCATTACCCATCATTCCAATCAAATTTTTGATTGGGTGACCTCTTGAAGAGGTTCTCGGTCTTTAATATTTGGTTCCTAGTATTTTGGGTTACCCTCGACTATGTTATTATTATTTAATACTTGATTTCATTGGAAATAAATTATAGTTTTTTTTCATTTTTTTATTTTCATAAAGGCATTATTGATCAATCATTTTTATAATTTATTTTCTTCAACATCATTTGTTTTGGAATCATTGTGGTGGTTTTTGACATTTCCATTCATGTGGTAGGTGGTTCTGTATGTGTTTTCTATCAATTTAAATAATTATTGATTTTTTGAAATTAAATTTATTAATAATTGAGTTATAAATAACTATTATATTTATTTACCATATGTTTTTGAAATAGAATGGTGTGAATTGAACCTCCTTGATTATGTTTTACAAAACATTCTATTTTCTAGTAAATTGATTTTAAATGAATAAATTATTTGATGAAAGAATTCATGAATTATTTTCAACAAAAGAAGGAACAAAATGGTCTTTTATTTAAAATGAAATGGTATTTCTTTAATTTCACGAGTTTGGATGAAAAATAATTTAATGTTTGTTTTTTAAATGAGATTCCATTATTTTGAAACATGAACATGGGTCCAATGAAATGATTTTTTTGGATTTTTTTCATGTTGATTAAAATTAATGATACCCCCATTTTCGATTGATTACCTTGAATAACATGGGAGAATAGGAAGTTAGGTATAAGGATATACATTCTAGGTAATAAAATTTCAATAAATAGAATGACTATGACCACAATACAAAATCATTTAGAAGGAATAGACATTATTCTTTCTAATCCTACCCTATTCACCCATGTATTGGGATTTAAGTAGTGTGTGTAAACCAAGAGAATTATTTGACAAAGATTTTTCATAAATTTTTTTATCGAAAATAGCTAAACCTGAGTGTAATTTCCATGATGCTATAATTAAATTACTTTTATTATTATAGTGTTTAATTTAAATTATTATTCATAAGTAAATTGATATAATTTATCATCAATTCCTATTTTTTCAAAAAAAAATAACATTTATTATTTGAATTAAATTTAAAATTTTAACCATTTTATATTTTCCATTGAACAATTTTAAGGACTTTTTTCATATAAATTTTGAATGATTTATATTCCCTGACTTATTTTAAAATGAGAATATTTTTAAACATGATATAGATTACCAATAATATACTTGGTCATATCCTACAAGGAATTTATACTTATACCCCACCTTTACATTTTGAATTTGTATATTTTCATATGCTATGTCAAGGGAATGTAAAGTCACTGCTTAGTGGTGGTGGATGTTCATTATTAGTGGGATTTATGGAGCTCGTTTTGATTATTGGAGCATATTATCCACTTGTTTCATGGATGTTTTGGGGTGTTTCCCTTTGTGTTTGGATGTGCACCTTTGGTTGACCTTCAGTCTAGATACTGGTTTCTATGTACTAAGGCATATTTTCTCATGAGGAGTGTTTATATTATAAACTATTTAATTATATATATTAATTTATTTTTCATGATGAGTTATTATTTTGGACAATTCATTATATAATATCTGAATTTAATTCTGTGGAAATAATTTCCATCTTATATGGATTCATAATGCCTTCTAGGTCATGTCAGAATTGATTTTGGAATGATTTTGGTGGGATATTTAGATATGTTCATGACATAAATGAAGATTATAAAATATTAGTGTATATGGTTAATCCTTGTAAATTGTGTATTATGATTTTTTTTATATTTTTACTAGAGTTTTGTGATAATTAAACTAATTAGGAGTAGAGGTAATGAGTTTTATTAACTTAGATATTTTTTGGAGTCATAGTTTTTAAACTGATATTATAATATTACAAGAATGGATTACCCTAGCTGATTATTATGAATAGAATCTTTACAAAATATAATATATGGAAAAATTATATCACATAGAATTCTTTATCCAAGATTAATCAATTATATCATAAAAAATATAATTCTTTTTGATAATTCTCATCTCGTTTAATTGTTTATTTCTATATACATTTTTTTAATTCCTCCCATTTTTTCCATTATATTCTATAAAATAGAATTATTTTTGTCTATATTGATCCTCACATTACACTTAATTAATTTTAATATGACCGTTTTTCTATTCATTTAACAGTTTTTATTCAACAAATTCATTTTAAAATATTTAAAATTATTTTTCTAACCATTATCTTATTTTTTTTCATTTTTTCGTCACATTTTTAATTGATCTATATTTTCAATCTTGGTATGGTTTTGGAATTTTTTGATGTAATATTTATTTAATTTATATTGATACCATTAAAAAATTTCATTGATTTAAATAGGATAGAAAATGATATTTTCATAGTGATATTAAGAAATTAATTTTAGTGAAACTACTTTTAATTCCTCTTAAATTTTCAAGGAACTCATTTACAGTAAAAATAAAGGTATATAAATGAAAACATATGTGGTATTTATATATAATAATACCTTGATATAATGTTTTTGGTATGAAATGATGATGTTATTATTTTCAATACCATTTGGGAATGTTATAAAAAGAAATTCCTTCCCATGGTTTATTTACATTAAGATAACTTATATAATTTTAATTCTCCCTAATATATATATATATATATATATATATAATTATAAGTGGTTTACTATTCTTCCAAGAAGTTTATTTCTTAGTTTTCTATGTCATAAAATTTCTATTATAATTCAGTATAGAATTCTCACTCCATAATGAGAATCAATTTATGATGCCTACACCACTAGGATATAAGAATAAAGGTGTGATTCCTACACAATTATAATTTTATTACACTTTCTTTTGTGATTAAAAATTCATTTTCCTATGATATGTTTTATGATTATTCTATAAAAAATTTATATGATAATCAATGTAAAAATTTGGTTCACTTTCATAGGTTATGATTTCATATTTTGTTTGATTTCCATTATGTATTTATAATCCATGTTTCGATGGTCTTTATTTAGACTAATGTTTCTGTTATATGATCCTAAATTATTGAAAATGTATTATTATTATGACTTATTATGAAATGATATTTTTATCAAATACATCACCCTTTCTCACATTGTCCATGATGTTTATGATCTAGAGGATTGAAAAGTAGACAGGTTTCCCTTATTAGGATTTTATGTTCGCCCATTTATTATGATCATACACCCATTATTTTGAATATTATTAAATTATATGATATTTATAGAAGAAATTATATAGGATAACAGTTATAGAGAAATGTATAGATGTATTTGAAAATAATATTTTTATATATCTATTATCCATGACACTAAACCTCTAGGTCCTGGAGTTGTGATAATATGATTGGGATGTTTTAAATAAAACATGGCATAAATGAATTGTATATTTAAATTTATCTTGGATATCCATACATGAGGTTTTATTCGTTAGAAAAACCTGAAAATTTTTATCCCAACATAATGTGTACTCAATGAAATATTTTATACTATTATAAAGAGTATGAATCCAATTATACCCTTGTATCGTATTGAGTACACTTTATTTCAATCATCACTTCTTTAATGTTTTATTCCCACAATAATATGAATCAAAACTATTTTTTCATCCTATAATTTTTTTTAGGATTTCATTATCATTCATAATTAGGGAGAAAAAAGTTTATTGTCATTATAGGTTAATTTATAGACAATTTAGGAATGTTATTTTTTTAAACATGAAAGTCTCAAATTTTGATTAAAAAATTTAAAATATCTCAAATGATCATTCATTACATAAACTAAATAATAAATCAATAAAATTAAAATATATCCTAAATTATTATTCTATTTTCTCTTTATAGGAATATTTTTTATCTACACCGTATATTTTAAATTATTCCTTCAAAAAATATGTGTCAATAATTGTATACTCAGATTGTGTAGCTAGTGTTATTCTATAAAAGTATTTAATAAAGGGATGAAAACATAAATCACTTTCTTCAAGATGATATCCATAATTTTCCTCAAGATATACCTCTTATTTAACAAATTCATTCAATATATTAGTCTTACAAATGTTTCAATATATTTTTTATATTTTTTGGATAGAAATTTAAATAAATAATTAAAATTCCCAAAACCATGAAAGAAGGGAAGAAGTATCACCACAATAAAGGGATTAAACTTTTATTCAATCCTTATATACATATTTATTCTTATTACCTAAAAATATTCCTTGTTTATAAATATTATTTTGGAAACCCTCTCAATTGATATAAAATAATATCTTTATTGTCTCTTAATTTCCTCCCATGCTTCATTAATTTTAGTCTAATAAAACATCTTATTGATGGATTTCACCCATTTCCATATCTTTTAACCACTCTAAATGAATTTGGATCCACAATTGATAGTAAATCATTATTCAATGAATTTATTATTTATATAATCCTAATAAGTATTTTTTTCTCCCATAAATTTTCATATTAATCCACTACAACACTCCCTTACATTCCAATATCACTAGATATTTTAATAAAAATATCTTTTTTGTGATATAATTTATAGTTACATTATCTAGTAATATAATTGTTTTTTTCAAAATTTAAATAATTTTTATTTACTAAAATATCTATGATTGAAAATCATTCATATCATTTCAAATATAATACTAAATAATAATTAAATTAAAACATTTAATAATCATTTGAGTTATTTTATTGACACATTTATAATGCATTATTTTTATAGAAAGACAATGAAATATTACATATATATGGTATCATCAATCATCTAGTAAGTGATCACATTGTTCATTATATAACAAACATAGTAAAATCTCTTAAAAACCAAATTAAATTATACAACCCATGTGAGACAATGTATAAATTTTTATTTTACTTAAATGGTAACTTGTATGAATTGTATTCAATAATTTCTAAATATGCCACCTCTATTCATTAATGTTTGATTGATATGATTCAATATTTGTTTTTATATTTAAATAACTAAATCATAATATGGATTCCTAAAAGTTAATAATTCATGTTTTATACACTGTTTTGAAGTTAAAGTTTAACTTAATTTGACCTAAATTCACTAATATAATTTAATTTACTATTTTTAGTAGTTATTAAACACTAATTTCAAATAAACCACTTTTCACATTAGATATTTTCAATAAAATATTTATTTTAACTTCTATATTCATTTGTGTCATTCTATTATAATCACCAATAAAAATATAATGTTATTTACTATTAGTCCATTTTTTATAATAGTATTCCAAAAATTTGTTTGAACAGTATTGAGATGATTTCTAGCATATTTCTTATTAAGATTCTATATATTAATCACATGTCTCCCATTTAGAATTTGGTTACACTTGTTTAGTTATTTATATAACCAAACTGGTATAGAAATATCATGTTTTTATTTTATGTGTTTCTCTATGTTTCAATTCTATATATAGCCCAAACAATTATTACATAACTGGTTTTCCTCATCATCATTTATGATAAATATTTCATATTTATTAAACATTTCCTCCTAATCATTTTCCATATCAATGTGCCTCCAGAATTTATCTTAATTGGGAAGATATCATATTGAACACAACCTCGTACCATGAGTCTAAAATTTGAATCATATTTAAAATATTTCATCTTAATTTATTTATAAAATGAACTTCAATTTACATTATTAAATTTTTTGAATTCATTGTTCTTCAAAATCCATTAATTTTATTAGTTCCATCATTGCAATATATAATTAAATAACCACCCTATCTTTTCCCATAATTTAGAAGATCTGTACTCATAGTCATATAGGGTGAGCACTGTATCGTGTATTAATTTTTATTTTATTATTTCAATAATTGAATGAAATATATATATATATATATATATTCTAATAATTTTTTCATATTTTATTTTCATGAGAATTTTTATAAAATTATATTTTTAAAACTATTATATTTTCTATCCAAATAGGTTTTTAATTTTTTATAAATATTGATTTAAGGGTTTTTGGAAACCTTAAAAACATAATGAGACTAATCCTTTTAAATACTAGAATTTAATATTTCCAAGAACAAGAAAGAAATATAAAAAATACTAATATTCCAAAAACCTAACATAACCAAATCTAAAACTCAAGTAGTTTGAATCACTAGTTAATCCTAAAGATAGAAATTGGTAAATACATCATTCGAGATGAGAAAAATAACACCACTACCATTGAAGATATATATATATATATTAAAAGGTAACATATAGGGATTAATTTTCAATTGTTGAGACTATAGATGAATTTAATTCTATGTGAATAAATTCATATAGCTAGAATGTAACCCATGTAAAGTCCCCTTAAATTATATTTAGGATCCAATATTCAAGTCTCATTGGTGACTCTTTATATTTATAGATTCCCATCATGTTGTTTTCAAAACCACTACCAATACAACCCATGGATTGAAAGAACAAATGATAGTAAAATTAAAAAATTGATATTAACAATACAAAATAATTCCACTATTGTAATACATACAACCAAATATGAAATAGGAAATACAAAGTAATAATCTTTGGATTCTAAGACTAATATCCCTTTAAATGATCTAGGATCTTAAAATAGAGAAAAAACTCAAGGTATATTTACACAAAGCCTTTTTAGATAGTGATGGAAAACATCAAAATGAGTACAAAATCAAAGACAATAACTTACTGTTGAAATCATGAAAAAAATGAAAAATAAAGCAGAGAGATTAATATATGCCTTGGAGAAAATAATTTTAGGGTGAGGAGTCCCAAATTTTACAAGAATGGTTATAAAACATCACCACTAGTGAATATAGTAATTCTATATATTTCTATAAAATATAGATTCCTTCGACTCTCTTTATCTATAATAAAAAACATCTTACATAGGTAAATTATTTTCAAATATTTCTTTACTACTATTCTTGGATAACAAATAACATTTACTCTATTTATATGTTTCCAATAATAAAAAACAACATGATGAAATTATGAACAGTCATTGTAATATATATTAATTTTAATTTATATTTTAAAATTTAATGGTGAATTTATTCTCTGTTTTATACTTCTTATTACATTTATACTCAAGTAGATTACAACATCTTGACAATTTTTCATGAGAATACCCATATTTATATAAGTATGATATTTCAGTAGTAAAAAACATTTTACAAATTACATAAAATTACATAAAAATATTATAAAAATATTTGAGATACTTTCAGGATTCTATATTTAGGATTTTCATCACATTTATTCCAACCCCCCCCCCCCCTTTTTAACCCATCTATTATAGTGTTTACATCCATAGATTTTGATGAATAACTTAAAAAAAGCCTAGTTTTTATTCTATGGGATAAATTATTGAGGAATAATATTAGAGGATGTGAATTATATAATCTATAATTTCCTACATCAACCCAATTCCTTGAAATCGTACTAGACTAGATGATCATTGCCTTAATGTTGGTACGATTACACTATAGATTTTCATTAAATCATAAAAACATGATTCTATCCTTTCTCGTATTTATGTCATTAAAGATATTGTAAAACTATTACCTCACCTACACTCTCCAATTATAGTAGAGAAGAGTATAAACAAATAATAAAAATGGACATATGTATTTTTACTTTGTTTACCCTCACTATAATGATTCAAGGAGCATGTAATCAATCATGGTATAGAGTATCAGAACCTTGTAAACACATTGTCTTGTGGTGGTTTTAACCTAGGTCAATAATATACCTCAAGGAACTCATATTATAAGTTTTGGGATAGATTACTACTTACCATTGATTAATTCCATATATACCTATCCTTTTCCCCTTATTTGAAATTTTAAAACATGATTGGTATATATGATAATAAAAATAGTATCACGATTATTTTTTTACCTTGAATCATTGTCTGTGAACTATTATATGTAAACATTGATCATGTATATTATTTCTATAGAAATTACCACAAATAATAAAATCTTTTCTATGATTCATCATAGAAAACTCCCACAATCTCTATTTAAAATATTTTTTATTATGTTTGAATGTTGTTACAACATCATTTTAGTTCATATAACGTCAATTTCACCTATATTTATTCATATAAAAAATGTAATACTTTTTAATCATTCCAATGAAATTATAGAAAACACATTTTATTTATAAAGAAAAAATATATGAAAGGATCATTACCTTCCATCACATAAGTAGAAATTATATTTTCTTCTTCTCAAATGAATCATATATTATTGTGTTTCCCTTCATCCCCTTATAATTAAATTTTTTCACATATCATAATGATATAGTATTTATCTTAAATAATTATTATTTTTATCTTCTTATATATTCAAAAAATATTTATGTGATATTTCTTTTTATATTATTAGTTTTAAAATTACTAAAACATTAAATCCATGTTTAATTATTTAAATTTAGTTCAATGTTTCTCATTAAAATACCATATTTCCTCACAATAATAGTGCATAATATATTAATTTACTTTATATAAATCTATTCAAAATATTTACCCTGAAATCCTTCATTATTAATTATTCTCTAAATTCATGATTTTTATACAAATCCACAATCCCAGATGAAAAATATTCCATATTTATAATATTTTCCTCCAATGTGTTCTTCCATAAATCTCTTATTCTTAACCATTCTACAATACCTTACCGATTATTAATTTTCTTCTTATTATATAATAAATCATTTGTTGTTAATGATAAAATAACAACACATAAAAATGTTGTAGCATAAAGTAGTTGAATATGGCTTGGAGGCATGAATCCTACTAATAGAGGACATGTATATAACATTATATTTCATCAAATAATATCATATAATTGGAAATAAATCTTTATTTATTTCAAAGAGTAGGAAAATATATCATATTTTAACCATGTTTACTACCATAGGTATGATTAACGAAAACATGTATCCATATTTACAAAAATATTATGTATAATGAGGTTGGTTTTTTGTATTCCATATCCAATCACCAGGAAAATTATTAAATGATACTATAAACCCTATGTTTTTTTTCAAATATATCTTCTTATAGAGTATTTAATATATGCGGAACAAATATGTTATATAACACAATGAATCCAAATAATTATTTATTTTAAATACAAAAATTAAATATTATGTATTTAGGGAAACCTGTTAAACATAGTGAAATCTACGAACTATAAATATTTTCTAGATATCATCTTCTATATTTACAGAGAGAAATTAAATTACTTTTACATTTTTATAACATTTGAATGTATTATTAATTACTCAAAAAATATTAAGTTTTCATAGATACCTTATGAAATTACTATTCATGCATTTTCATTATTTTTTGTACTTCCCTTTGAATGATCTTACATACATAGGAAACCCTTCTATGTCTTCACCATATGTACATACCACCCATACAATTGACTGTTACAGAGAAAGGAGATTCCAAATTTCATTACTAGATAAATGTAATTATCATTATATAACATCCAAATGAACTTAAATATATATTAAAGATTCATAAAATATCCTCAAAGGTAAATGTGAATTACCCAGAGAAAATCCAGGTAACCATAACCAAAGTATTGATAAACCATATATGATTTTCAATGAACCTTAAAAACTCTAAATATGAAAAAGAAATGATATTTATTGAACGCATTATATCCATTTTCTAATTACTAATGAAACTTATGGATTAATATTTTTTCAATTTCTAGACATCGATATAGGTTGATATTACCTATTCATTCACAACCATAATTTTGAAATTATTCTCAAAATATATTTCTTTATAAATAATTTAGTATACTTAGAGAAATACATTATCCAACAAAAAATGAATAAAAAATATCCATGGTTTTATTAGCCATGAATATTCATCACCCTAAATATATACTGTAATAATTTAAACTCAACATTCATCTCTAATATACAATAAAAAACTATGAAAATTTTAATTCAAAGATACTTCCACATTTCATAATTTAAAAATACTTTTGTTGAATGAAATTAAATCAAAGAGAACAAAAACATTATTATTGGATAAAATATGAAACAAAATCCAACACCAGTCCTCAATTAGATGATTATATTATACCCTATTATATTTCTTTGAAAAACACCTTTCAAGATTATAACTAATACTACTTCATGTTACCATGATGCTTGATACACATTCTATGAGTATCGAGTAGACTCAGGTGGTTTATTAGTCCACTATTGATGTAGAATATACTGTATACCTATTTCTATGAGTGATTAAAATGTATTATAATGCTTCCCATATAATCTTAATATCGAATTGAAGAAATTTTAAATCTTATTTCACTTGACAATGTCATTGTGGACACCATTTGATGCCACATGATATTAATCCACTTATGTAATGGTTTTATTGAATATATCATCATAATATATTCTTATCCTATATAAATGTAGTATTTAACTAATATTAAGATAGATTAAGATCACCCAATTTCAATACAATTGAAGTAAATATAAATACCAATGCCATGCAATATATAGTGACAAAAATTTCATAAATATCTTTCACGATTTAGAAACATCTTCATTCATGATTTAAAAAAATGCATTCAATTTGTGATAATACCACATATAAATAATCTATTTAAAATAATATAATCAAAAGAAATCAAAACTATGTATAGTAATAATATATTAAGATAATAATTTCATTCTTTTCTATTACACATCATATACACTAAAAATATTGAAGAAACAGATTTAGCCATTACAAAGGAACGCATTTAATAAATTGAATCACACATTCTAAAAACCAGAAGTGTATAAAAATGTTCTACAAATTTCCAGATTAATCATATATATCCTTTATATTGATCATATCTAGAAAAAATATTATATTTCATCTGCTAAAAATATATTGAAGTTTTTTTTCTACGAATAAATATCATAACTTGCCTCACTAGGTGTATTTAGTTAGATGGTGGTGAAACCTCCTTCAAAATCATTATTGATAAAACCACTTAAACATCCTAGGAATTAATAAAAAATATAGAGTTAATATTCATAATTATTTCATAATTTATTTATCTTTCATATCCTGAAAATAATCAAATGATATCACATGTTGTACCATTATTGTAACACCCGAAGATTTTAATAGAGGAAAATTATGGTTGGTATCATAAATGATAAGAAACACTGAGCTTATATGGGAATGTAACTCTTCTAGGAATTATGATATATTTCATTTTAAATAAATTTTCTCTCTTAGATAACATTTAGTACAAGAATCATTTATAGTGTTATGCTAGAGAGTATATTTAACATGGACACCCATCTTAAACGAAACACATTTTTATTGAATATTTAAAAATAGAAATTTAATTCTCTTGTGAAAATAGAAATAACCAATTTATTAATATATATATTACTGAATATAAATTATAGATAAAATTTTATTAAATAATTAATCAATTTTTAGTAAATTAATTTTATTCATCCAAAATTTATTTTCTTCATGAACGATTTTTATTTATTTTCATTAAATTTATAATAGAATTAGTTTTGGGATAAATTCAAAACAAAATCATAAAAAAATTCATTTTAAAAAAAATATCAAAATCAATTTTGGGTGAAATTTTTGGGTTTTTCATGAGGTATTTACCTTCACAATGTAGTAAAAAATTTGATATTTTTTAAAAATAAATTTTATTTTCAATAAATTATGTAATTAAAAAAATATATAATAAATATGAATTAAAGTTATATAAATATTATTTATTTATATTTATTCCAGTTAATTACATTTGGATCATCATTATATTTTATTTAGGTATATGTTTGTTTTTTGGTATAAAAATGATTTTTCAAAGAAAACTGTTTTAAAGATCATAATGTTTCCCCATTTTAATTCATTAAAATAATCCAAAATTAGGAATTTTCTAAATGAATTTTATATATTATATTTAAGAAAATTTTAAATGATATTCAAATAATGATTATTATTAGACATAGAGTTAACATAGAATCAGCATGTGCTTGCAAAATATACCCTTCTTAGAAACACACCTTTTCCTCGGTTATAATGGGTTTGTTGTAAATTAAATTTTTTACATAGTAAGAAAAATTATGTGACAAAAGCATATTTTTTTCGAAATCATCATTTAAAAAATGTATTGGGGTGATGTTTTAATAATGTCTTGAAATAATTATTTTATTTATGAATAGAAAAAATTATGAATTTTAATTAACAAATTGTTTTTCATATAAATTATTTGTAATGTTAAATTATATTATAAATTGGTTTTAATGTAATAAATTTCAATTATATATATTATAATTCAAATTAGGTTATTTTATATAATATAAAAATAAAACTAGATATAAAATCATTGTAATAATTTAAATATTTTCTTATTTAAACCCCCACTTTCGCATTATGTATACAAGATTAATTTTAAATTATATATTTGTATATTCATTGAATTATATTTTAAAAAATGGATTCTATAATTTGATTCATAAAAATTTATATTATCTAATAAGGTCAATATTATTTCTCAACAAAAGAAATAATGATAAAAGTAAAAATTAACTATCAGTTTTAATGTAAAAATGATTTTACATGGGTTAAACCTAAAAATGTTATTATTAAAATAACCTAAAAACGTATATAAAATAAGGTTAATGGACTTATTTTTACCATTTATCTTATATAATTTCCAATGGTCTATTATTTTACACATGTGACATGAATCAAACGTGGTTGTAATATATTCTTCTCAAAAATAACAAGTGTGCCACTCACTTAACATATAAAAGGCCACCCCTCTCCACCTCTCATCCTGTATTCAAAACCAAAGAAGCGGTTACCCTAAATGAGGTAAAATTATTCAACACGATTTTTTATTTAATTTCTTCTTACGACTACATAAATTATTCCTAAAACATTAATATGTAATTAAATAATTATATTACTTATAATTTTATGTTATTATATTAATTTGATAATCTAAATCCTTATAGTCTTCCATCAAATGGGTTATGAAATCATCATTCATATTTATTTTGAAATACCGCCTCGTGAACCGATGTCATTCGTTTTTCCATTATAACCTCTGATGAATGGGGTATGATGATGGATATAAAGATTGTATTAGATATTTACAGCATAATATTACCAATTAGGTTATTATATCATATCTAACTTTTTTAAATTTTATTCCATAGGGGATACGATGATGTTTGTCATGTATATAGCATACTACCCCCTCACGAAGCAAAGAGATTCCTTCTGCTTTACATGGATGGTAATAAGGAAAATTTTAATTCATATAATTGATATAAAAACAGTCGTTATATTCATGACATATTTATATATATTAATATATAATATCTCATTTTCTATCATACCTTTTTACTCACTCAAATATGATATTTTCATTCGCGTACGAGTGAGCTATCATATTTATGAAGCGATGTGACTCTAACTTTTGTCATAACCCCACATGGATGACTAAAATATATATATCTCTCTCTGTGTGTGTGTCTATGTCTAATAGAAGAAAATAGAGTTTATGTTTTATATTGTTAACATTAAATAATTATAAAACTTTACTTACCTCCTTTCAATAATGATCCTTAAAAATAGAAAGGCTACCCATGCGTACATATGAAATATCATCCCCATTATCGTAATATAATACATTTTTCAAAACAATATTTAATAATTGGTGTTAAATAGTATAAATAATACATTAATATGAACGTTTTTTCATGATTATTGTGAAATCCCATGATTTTATGACAAAAACACTATGTTTGATAGAGTATATGATACACCACATTGAGAATAAATGAACCACACAATATTATTATCTAAATGATACCCTTATAACCCATACATTATAATGGAATTAATGAAAAGTATTAATTTAATTAGTAAAACATGGTTTTGTATATAATTCGTTAACAATTTAATTATAAATGAATGTCAAACACATTTTAAAATAGAAGAAATGATTTTCTGAAAAAACAATTTAATTGTGCAAAGGTATGATTGATACTAATGAATAAAAAAACAACTCTCTTTGTATTATATTAATGAAATATATATATATAATATTTAATCTAATATTTCAAATTCATATTTTTTTTATAAACATAATATAAAATCTCATCCAATTTTACGTATAAATAAATATATTTCAAAAGGGTAGTTTAGACACCTTTTGATGCCACACTTGTTTCAAATATAGTTCTTAAAAATATTTTAAACTATATTTAAAAAATAAAAATTCATATTTGAAATAATAATATCAAAATTTTACTTTGTCTAATTTTTTGTATTTTTCGGATACGATTCATTTTTTGATGAATTTGAAAAATACTTAGTTTTAATTGAGAACAGTTTTATAAAAAATCCTTTTATAGTATGAATTCATATTTTTAACTGGTTTTAAAGTATTATTAGATAATTATTTTTTAATTTAATTCAATTATGTTCATTGTAATAACTTTCAAATTGAATTTGGATATAAAAATATTTCAATAATTCGAAGCTTCATACTTTCAAAAATTAATTTCTTATTCCGTCATTGATATTAATTTTAAATTAATTAAAGAAAATTATGAATTATGATTTTTTAAAAATTTATTCCACATTTTAAATAATAATTAACATTTTTTTAAACATTTTGTTTTTATTTTTTTGAAAAATACGAATATTATCTTTGGTAATTTTTTATTACCTTGATTTAGGGAAAACCAATTTGTTAAGGGTGAAAATAATATTATAAGTATTATAAAATTACCCTATCACTGATAATAATTTTATATTATGATTATGTATCATACCTAAGAACTAATTTACGGTTTATGAGACAAATTTTTGATTTTTGGATGAGAATATTACCTTTATAAATTTATATTAAAATGAAAGTATATTTTGTCATTCTTTTCTTTTTCCCAAGATAAATATTTTTAATATGGAGATATATAATGGTATGATTTACTATAAATAATATTTATAAATTTAAAATTACCATATAAATTATGGGAATTTATATACTATTTTTAGTGATAAAATAATTACTTTAAATGGTGACATAATGGTGATGAATTAATTGTTTAATTAATGGATAAATTAAATAAATGATATTTAAAATATTAAAAGAAATATAATTTTATATAATTAATCACATAAATTAGTTTTATGTATTAATGTGACATATTATATATTATTTAATATTTTTTTAGATGATACACGTTTATGATATTTTTAAAATGTAATGTAATGAATAGTGTCATAATTTACTATAATGATATTTTAATTAAAATAATATTTAACTAAATCATATAAATTAATTAATAATCTACCATTAAGCCATATTATTCGAATAAGTATTAAAATATCATCAATTAATCATTTATTTATCATTTTGGATTTTATAGTGATTTTATTAACCCCTAATGTATAAAATACATTATATCATGATAAAAATTAAAAAGATCAAGTAAGGGTTAAAACAAAAAGAGAAGGATTTAAAAATATTCAAAAATTTATAATTTTCATTGGATGAATTTAATTTTACTCATAATCATTAAATATTATAAATATATCAGTTTGGATCAATTTTTAATATAAAATGAATTTATATTAATTTATTAATTTTGAAGATCCCAAAAGTTCTCCTCCCCTCTCTTATAAAAGGGAACCCATTTTTCACTTTTACTTACACTTTATAACCTCTTTTTTAATCCAATTTTATACCAAATAACTCAATATAATCCATAACAAAATTTTACATATCTTATTTTAGGTAGAAAAAAACTTTTAGTGGCACGAAGGTGTTAAAAAAAGAGATCTTCCGAAGAATATGTATTGTTTTAATCAAGTATTTCAGTTTTATTTTTCTTCTAATTACTTCAAATATTATTCAATATTTATGAAAAAAGTACTAAATTATCCTAAATATTATAATATTTTACTATGCTAGTATCATAACAAAAAAACATCTTCACTTCCATAAAATGGGAAGACAATTAATTGTCTGTGCGTATGACAGACTACCACAACGTGAACCAATATAATTCATTTTCCATCACCATCTCTCAATATTGATTATAATGATGTAATTAATGTTTATATATTATATTCAGTAAAGTATAATAATTTTTAAATAATAATATATCGTTTACCTTCTTACCATTCCATGCTCATGAAAATGATGATGTTGTTCATGTGTACGTGTGAAATATTACCTCCACGAAGCAATATTATTCCTTTTTAGTCACCACGTCAAATGAATGATATATATAACAATATTTACATTATTAATTTGATATTAATTAAATTATGATCAATATTTAATGAAAAAATAATACATAAAATCTATCCATAATGATCATTTATAAATGGAAACATTACTCATGCATACGTAAAACTTACAGTTTTTATTATTGTAACGTAGATAATTTTTCATTTTTTTAATAAAAGGATTTAAATGTATCAATGATATATAAATTTGATTATTATTTTCGTAATATTATTTTGGATAAAATGGACACATGACTACCTTAACTATTGACACCATACCAAATTCATTTTGGACTCTAGTACCGAATATTGACACAATATCCAACATGAACTTAATTTATTAAGTAATTTTTATAACATCATAATAAGGGATATAAAAGGAATAATAAAATTTAAAAAGGATATAAAACCAAAAAAAATTAAACTTAGATTATTATTTTGGAATATAAATATTGCACATGATGATTCAGTCTCAGGGAAACATAATTTTTAACTAAATAAACTTTATTTTAAATGTCTTAATGATTTATTTTATAAATAATTTTAATTCATGATCATGTTTTTAAAATTATTTTTATGAATATATTTAGATATCAGTTAATGTATACAAAATTTAATTTTTAAATATCACTAAAATGTCATAAAAATGGAATCTTTTTATTGTTTTCTGTAAGGGAATTTATTTTAAAATATATTTTATAGTTACACTTTAAATTATATTTACAAAAGAATATTTTTAAAATATAAGTCTTTATCTTATTTTCCACATAATGATTTAATTTTTTTATGTTTTCTTTATAATGTTACAATTTTATATTCAAATAACATGTTTTTATTTAGTAGTCAGAGGCTTTATAAATATGAAATGTGATTTCAAAGTGAAAAAGTTACTATTATTTTATGCATGATTTATGTGTTGTTCATATGTTATGGTTATTTTAAATTTTTTAGGAGTATGTGTTGTTATGTGATAAACCAAGGGCTGATGAACCTGTTAGAGCTATACAATTCATTTGGTAATGTGATATAGTTAATCAGTATGTTTTCCTCAACGATATTAAGGAAGTATAATGTGGTTGGTATTCCAAATATAACCATGATGTTTACTCTTTATGTAGTCATGATAGCTTCATTAAATGTAAGAGTGATATGGAATTTATTCCACATGTTACATTTGTGATTTATTATTTCAATGGATTTTTATTGGAATCTTATGAATATATTATATAACGTAAACAGATTATATTTTATTGGTGGAAGTATATTATTCTGAAAATTAATAATGGGGATTCTTGTTTTCACACAACTAAGAGTTTTCTTTCATTGTGTGTAGCTTAATGGGATTTTTTACTCATTCGAATTTGTATATTTTTGACAGTATATAATATTTTTATTTACAATGAAGATTTCAGGATGAAATTATTGGATTATATTTATTCAAAATAAATAGAGTTTTATTTAAAATCGGTTTTGTTTTGGTGAGAAAACTGGATTCTAAGTAAAAGTTTCTACTTGTAATTTATGATTTTACTATGTAATTGTTCATCCTATTTATATAAAACAATAGTTTTAATTGGGGAAAATATCCAGATTTATAGTTTAAAAAACTAGAATAGGTATTGTATAATGTTGGTTTCTTTATTTTTAGTTTCATAGAAGGGTTTAGGAAAATCTAGAGATTATGATGTTTTATTAACAGTTAGGGATATCAAAATGAATTTATAATTATAAGGATGATCATGTGTTTAATGTTGTTGTAACACTTTTTAGGGGTATGTTATAACATTTTATATTGACTGATAATATTTTTAGAGATATTTATTTTGGTTGTAATTGTGCGGTATAACATTTTGGGATGAAAAATGAATGGTATGAGATAACTATTGAGGATAAGAGGTATTATATTTATTTTGAGTATGTTTTTCATATTTATATATTTTTATAAGTATTATATTAATATAGTTTTATAAAAATGAAAACCCGTAAGATCGGTGACAAACTGTCGTGTCCAGAAAGACCTATAAAATTAAGCCCACAACTGAAGCGTGAAAAGGGTGCATCACCTACCATTTTCCAACATGATTTATCATTTATCATGATTCCTTATTTTTATTTGAACAATTTTATGGATGAATTATAAGTTTAATTTGGGAACACATGTTTTATCAAATAGAAAAAAAGGGATTTGAAAATGATTTGATGTCTAAGTGGTGAATGTTATTTTGGAAGATGATCACTATTCTAGAAATCCTATAATATTAAAATAGACAAATTAACATTTTATTTCCAATTAGTTTTAAGTAAATATATTTTATGGATGGTTTATGTTGAACTATGGGTGTTGATTTTTAATTACAGATATTAATGTTTTTTTATTATATAAATTATTTTATTTTTGGGAAATTATCTTATCTTGTATTATCCTATATGGTTTTTTATGACTAAAGACAAGAGTAAAATAAAGTTAATGTTTTTTGGATTATGTGATTCTCTATAAATTGATTGAACTGTTTCTGGCATGAAAAACACATCATGAATACTCATTTTTTGTAGAGAAAGATGAGGTTGTGGTGAAAATAGATTAAAGGATGAAACTCTACTAGTAAATTAAGTATATTTCCTTTTTCATTTAGTTTACATAGTTAAATAAATCCTTTACTCCATGAAAAGGATATTGAAACAAAAACGATATCTGTTTAATTTTCTTAATAATAAATCAATAACATTTTAAACTATCACAGATTTATGTTTTGTGATTGTTACCTTTATCATGAATGTGTTCTATACCACTCTCCATTATAACCTCGTTTTATCTTCCAGGTCATTGTTTTCTTATATGTAACCCTGGTATGTGTTATCTCATGTAAACATCGTACTTATCATTATTTATTTTAAAGTGCCTATTTAATAAATCCTTTTTCGTAAGAGGGATTTCAATAAAGGTATTTTGAAATGTTAAACATTATATACAACGCATGAATTCAAAATTTTGAGGAAACAATTTAAAAAAGGTTTAGAGAATGTAACATCCCACGATTTTATGAAATAAACACTATGTAAGATAGCGTACACCATAAGCCACATCAAGCATAAACGAACAACTAAATATTAATATTTAAATGTTACTATTATAACCAATACATTAGAATGGAATGAATGAATAGAATAATAAAAATTATGATAATATGGTTGAAAAATTGATATAAAATTATTTGAACAATTAATTATAAATAAATTTATAACCCTTTTTAATATAAAGGGAAATATTTTTCCCAAAAACTATTTCAATGCAAACAAATGTGTTTTAAAAAAATAAATAAATTGTCACTATGGAAGGACAAATTAATGAAAAATATATATTATTTCATTAATATAATGTTTAATATTAATATTATATGTTTTCTAGACATAATATAATATAAAAAAAATCTAATTTTACATGTAAATGCAGTATTTTAAAAAAACACAGTTTTTCCACCTTTTGAAGATGAAAATGTTTTTATATAGTTTTTGAAACTATTATAAATTTTATTTTAGAAAATAAAAATATTATTTTGAATCAGAATACCAAAATTGAATGTTTTTTTTAATTTTTGGTTTAGACTCATAAATTTCAGTTTTTGATTAATAGAGAAAATTCCATATTTTAATGGAAAACAGTTTTTCATCGATTTTTATAAGTGTTAAATTATATTATTAATAATTCATAATGAATAATTAGATAAATATTTTATCATTTTTTTAACAATTATGGTAATGGTTTCAATTTCACATAGAATTTCCATATAAAATCATTTTAATCTTCTGAAGGTTTTACATTAAAAACTCGTTTCCATATTAATACATAATGATTAATTTTAAACTAATTTCATATAATTTTATGTTTTGAATTTTTAAAAATGGATTCTGTATTTGGATTAATGAGGTAAAAATTTAGTAATTCTGTCCATTTTATTTTTGGACAAATTATGAATAGTAACTTTGGTAATGTGTTAATTACCACGGTTAAAGAAAAATTACATAATTTAGGGTAAAAATAATTTTATAAATACTATAAAACTACCCGAAAACTTCTCGTAATATTATAAGATTATTATTTTATCCTTCATAATTACCAATGGGTATGTTATGAGACATTTTATGTGTAACACATCAATCTTCCACGGTACGTTTCCCTTTGAATAATGCAGTAGCTTGCGTTGTACGCAACTTGGAGTATTAACACTCCATCACCAATAAAACTAGCCGTTATGAATAGTAATACCCACCTTTTGAAATTTTATAAATTTTAATACTCAAAATGGAATTCATTTTGGATTTAGAGTAACAAAATTACCTATGGTTGAATATTTGGTATTTTTCTGAGAACTTTTAATTTTTGATGAATAGTTAAAAACACTGCATTATTGTTTAAAACCAAATTTTAAATTAAATAATTAGTTATTTTATATTAATTTATTTTAGTTCAAAATAGAAACACAATACCTATATATTTTCAATGTAATTCACTACAGTCATTTTATAAAAAATTTAGATATATAAATGTTTATCGAACATTTTACCGTCTTTTACCCTTCAACTATGAGCATTTACAAATTTGCATAGATCATAATTTTACCACTTCTGTGAATTGAATTTCAAAAAACTGAGAGACACGGCTGATATAAGTAAGTAAAATGGGTATTAATAATATGAAAATAATTTTGGGTGAATATTAACTTTTTTACTTTTATTTACGACGGTTAAAAGTAAATAGAGTAATTATCCATAAACTGTTCAATTTATGTTAAGTGTTTTACATGTTTGGAATTATATATTGTGATTCATAATCTAGTATATTTTATGCCATTATTTAGAAATTATGCCTAGTATAAGGATTATAAACCATATCAATTCATCTAATCCATGTATGTATTTCCCTCCAGCTCATGATAATTAAAGAGGAACTAGTGAAGCAAATGGTGTTGATCATCTTGTCACCATACTAGGGAAACTCACTCAGTTTATGAATAATAACTTTACTCGTATGGAGCACCCCGATCCACAATGAAGAGGATCTATGTTAGACTGCTTCATGAGGATAAAAACACCAACATTCAATGGGAGTAAAAATCCATTAGTATTTGAGGAATGTATAAGTTTTGCAGAGAAAATATTTCATGCTTTGGGGAGTAGCGAAAGGGAAAAAGTTTTCATGGAAGTTTATCGCCTCACGAGAGATACAGATCAATGGTGGTAATTAATCCAAAACACAAAGGAATATGTAGAAGTATAAAACATGGAATGGAGGGAGTTTGAAGGTATTTTCCTAGAAAAATACTTTCCTCATGACCAACAAGTAGATATAAAATTAAAATTTCTTGAGTCTGAGGAAATAAGGAGGATGAAAATGTCTCAAAATATGAGGCTGACATTGAATGGTTTGAAAGGTATATAGTAGATTATATTCATAACCCAATGAGTAGGATTGATCATTACATTGATGGTTTAAAACCATATCTCCGTCGATCATTAGTCTTACAATCCATCTCATCGTACAAGGATATTGTATCATTCTATATCAAGATAGAAAAGGAATTATCTATGTCTTATGTCATTAATGAAAAGAAAGAGAAAAAGATATCATCCGAACACTATGGAAAAGTAAATAAGAGGTAGAAGGAAAGAGTTGAATATCCATAATGTGGTAAATGTGGGAAGAAACCCCCCAGTACTTGCCTAAAGGGAATTGGAGTCTATTACAAGTGTAGTAAAAAAGGCCACCATGCTCTTGATTGAAAGGGGAAGAAAGAGGTTGTCAATGTTGAATTCTATAATTGTAGAGAAAAGGGGCATTATGAAAATGAATTTCCTATGCACCAAGGGAACGTATCTCAGAAAAGACCAAGAGAGCAAGGCCAAGCTTATGTGATCACTACTGCTGAGGTTGAGGCTCTCAAAGAAATGGTGGAAAGTAATTTAATTGTTTCTTCAAGTTTATACAAAGAATTATTTGACTCTAGATCATCAAATTGTTTCATATCATCCCAGTTTTCTTAGAAAATTATATGTATTCAATATGAAATAATAAGGGATTTGTCAGTCAAAACACCTAAGGGACGTGTAATCACAATATTTTTTTGTGAATCAATTCCCATTAGGGCTTATAAATGTTCTTTATATGCTGATATCATCATCCTACCCATGATTGAATTTGATATAATCCTCCAAATGGATTGGATTTCAGACAATAGTGTGAATATTTATTATAAGAAGAAGAAGGTTACATTTTTTGATAACGATAATGAGTACCTTATCTTTAGAGCAGAAAAGTCACCTACTGATTCTTATCTAGATCCACCCCCCATAGATCTAATTAATTAAATTATTGGGGAATAAGAGAATTAAATAACTATGGGTGAGGAAATGAATATTCTAATAGAGGACGTACCTATTGTACAAGAATATGTTGATGTGTTTCTAGAGGATTTACCTGGACTCCATCCAGAATGAGAATATGAGTTTTCCATTTATTTAATTCCTGGTTTAAGGCCCATAATGAAGACCCCTTATAGAATGGCCATTGTGGAATTAGTGGAACTGAAGAAACTAATAGAGGAATTGAGTAACATAGGATATATTCACCTTAGTGTTTCTCTAGGGGGAGCCGTTGTCCTTTTTGTTAAAAAGAAAGATAGATCTATGTGGTTGTTCATTGACTACGAAGAGATCAATTCTATAACAACATCAAACAAGTATCCCCTATATCGCATTGATAATTTATTCATCTAACTTTAGGGAGCTCAATATATTGCAAAGATTGACCTTCGATCTGGATATCATCAATTGTATGTGAAGAAGGATGACATTCCTAAAACAGCATTTCGAACCAGGTAAGGGCATTGCTAGTTTACAGTAATTCCTTTTGGATTGACTAATGAACCCTCTATCTTCATAGATCTAATTAATAGAGTTTTCAAAGAATACCATGATGAATATTTAGTGGTATTTATTGATAATATCTTGGTATAGTAAAAAATCTACAAAGATCATGAAAATCACTAGTGCACTATTCTGAAAACCCTCAGAAGAAATGAATTATATAGGATGTTTAAAAAGTGTGAATTCTGGCTTCAAGAGATTTCTTTTCTCGGCCATATTGTTTCAAAGGATAGAATCGCTTTTTATCCTTCAATGACCAAGGAAATAAAATAATGTCCAACACCGATGAGTATAACTAAGGTACATAGTTTTATTGGTTTAGTAGGTTATTATCAATATTTCATCCATATATTTTCAAGATTGGATAACAAATTAACCATGCTCACACGTAAAGGGGTTAATGTTTTTGGACAAAACAATGTAAAGAATGTTTTGAAGAACTGAAGATAAGATTAGTTATTGTTACTATCATGACTCTACAATCGAAGAATTATGGGTTTGTTATTTTTAGTGACGTGTCAAAGAAAATACTTGTTTGTGTCCTTATGAAGAATGGTAGAGTCACTGTCTAGGCATCATGAGAACTTAAAATTCTTGAACAAAAATGTCCTACTCATGATCTTAAGTTATTAGCTATAATCTTTGCTCTAATTATATATAGACACTATCTTTATGGTAAAAATGTGGGATTTATACTAATCACAAGAGTCTGAAGTATATTTTCTCCCAGAAAGAACACAACATGAGGCAAAGGCGATGGATTGAACTACTCATGGATTACGATTACCCTATACACTACCGCCTGGGGAAGGAAAATAAGGTAGTAGATTCATTGAGAAGAAAGGATCATGGAGTTTTGAAAAATATGAAAGTTAAAAGGGATCTTATTTTTATGGATCTAGTAAATATGGATATGGGAATAAAAATGGAAGGTGAAACATCAATATTTTTTCTAATGGTTGAAAAACCATATTTACTAGAAAAGATAAAAAGTCCTCAGAACGATGATCAGTAATTTAAAAAGAAGATTAATGCTGCGAACGATGGGATATTGATCGACTTCATATATGAAGATGGAATTTTGAAATTTGGGAAGTGAATTTGTCTTCCTAACATACCTGATCTAAAAAGGGAATTATTGGATGATGCCTATAGCCCAAATTTTTCTATACACCCTAGGAGCACCAAAATGTATGGAGATATGAAAGATCATTTTGGGTGGGACAACATGAAGAGGGATATTTTTGATTTTGTGTCAAGATGTATGGTTTGTCAGCAAGTGATAGCTCGAAGGAAATAGATTGGAGGAGTCATGAAACCTCTTCCCATACCAGAGTGAAAATGAGATAATAATAAGATAAACATTTTCATGGGTGTACTAAAAAATCCTAGATGGAATGATGCAATATGTGTCATTGTTGACTATATTACAAAGTCAGCACATTATTTTGCTATAATAGAAGATTTAAAACTTGAATGCGTGGGTGGACTACATATGAATTAATTTGTAAGAATTCATGGAGTACCCCTATCAATTTTTTCTGATCATGATCCCCATTTTACATCATGATTCTAGAAACATCTTCAGAAGGCCCTGGATACTAAACATTGTTTGATCACTTCCTACCACCCTCAAACTGATAAACAATCAGAATAGACTAATCGAACCATAGAAGACATGTTGAGATCTTTCTCTATTGAATTTCAAGGTATGTGGGATCAATATTTAACTCTAGTATAATTTTCCTATAACAATAGATTCCATTCAAGTATTTAGATGGCACTATATGAGGCGTTATATGGGATGAGATGTCGCACACCAACTTGTTGGGATGATGTTGGTGAAAGAACACTCATAGGCCCAGAACCAGTTGAGGAAATGATGGAAAAAGTGAATATTATCCAATCCCAGATCAAAGCCACACAAAGTAGGGAAAAGAGCTATACCAATAACTAAAGGAAGGATATGAAATTTCAAGTAGGAGATCATGTTTTCATCAATGTATCATCATAGAAGGGTGTTATAAATTTCGATAAGAAGGTTAAACTGAGTCCCATGTACATCAGACCATTCGAAATACTAGAACGAATTTGAGTTGTATCTTATCATTTGGAAATGCCTCTGAGCCCCTCCAAAGTTCATGACGTGTTCCACACATCATTGTTGAGAAATTACATGCCTGACCCAATGCATGTACTCACCTATGAGGAAATTGAATTGAAACCTAGTATTTCTTATTATGAAGAGCCTATCTGAATTCATGATTCTAAATAATAAGTGTTGAGAAACCGAACGACTCATTGGGTAAAAGTTCTATGGAGAAACCATAAGATGGAAGAGGGAACATGAGAACCTGAGGAACTTTTGATGAAGAACCACTCGAATCTTTTTATGTAGTATTATTCTAGAAATTTTGGCGATGAAATTATTTTAAGGAGTGGATAATGTAACACCTCTAGAATCCATGGTACGTTTCCCTTTAAATAATGCAGTAGCATGCATTGTACGCACCATGGAGTATTAATATAGCATGACCAATGAAAGTAGCCCTTACGAATAGTAAAACCCAAAATTTAAAATTTTATAAATTTTAATTTTTAAAAAAGAATTTATTTTTGGATTTTGAATATCAAAATTGGCTTAGGGTCCATTTTTAGTATTTTTATAAGAACGTTCTAATTTTGATGAATAGTGAAAAACACTGCATTTATGATAGAAACTGAATTTTTATTTGAATAATTAGTTATTTTATTTTAATTTATTTTAGGAGAAAATAGATACATAATACATATATATGTTCAACATAATTAATTAGAGTAATTTTATAATAAGTTTAGATATATACAATTTTATCAAACTTTTTACCATCTTTTAACCATCTCCAAGAAACATATACAAATTTGCATAAAACATAATTTTACCGCTTCTGTTAACTGAATTTCAAAAATACAAGAGACATGATTGATATCAGTAAGTAAAATGTGGTTTAATATGATGAAAATAATTTTTGGTGAATAGTAACTTTTTACTTTTTTATCACGGTTAAAAGTAAATAGAGTAATTAAGTGTAAAAATGATATTATAATTACCTTAACACATGTACTAATTCTATTTGATAAGTGTAATTAGTCCAAAAAATTATAGGAATAAAATATGACCCTATTTTGCCCACATGGATTAGATTAGGACATTTATTATTATTTTATTTAAAGAAGAGTTAAAAGAGTTTAATTCAAAATTTAATAACTTAACCATTTTTAATATAGGGTAACACATACGATAAATTCATAAATAAATATTCATTAGAAATATAACAAAATTTTCCACATAATGGTAATTTATTTATAATTTTTATACATTAAATAATTAAATTTATTTTTTACAGAATGATGTTGCAGTAATTACCTTATTAATGAAGGATTAAACTAATTGATATTATAAATATCCAAATAAATGTAATTTGAGACTTATGAGGAATTAAAATAATTTTATTGGTTAATATTACATGTGAGGGTTGATTAAATAACTTTTTTTCTAAGTAATAATGCTGTTAATATTTTCACCCAAACTAAATACTAAATACTATCAAAATTTATATAATTACATTTTCCGAAATATATTATATCATTAATTGATATAATATTCCTAAAAATATAATTTTCAAAAAAATGACTTATATAAGGTTATATATATTAATAATGAACCACTTTGGGTTCTTTGGGCTGCTTATTGTATGTTTATTAACCGTATAATATAAAAATACAAAGACTCATGGTAAATGTCAAAAATTGTAACTAAGAGTCAAATAAAACGGATGTTGTTAATATGGTGACCTAAACCTATCTAAAACCTTTTAGTTGAGTGTTTTGAGACACGTCCCCACCTTATAATAGAAATAAATTATTTTGGGTCATTATAAACTGAAAATGATTTTATTATAAAATAATATTTCAAGCTTTTCTTAATGTGGCCCCCACCTCTCTTATAAATGGGAACTTCCTCTTCTCTTAATTTCACACCTCCAAAGCCATTTGTATTGGCCATACCCAACCCAAATATCTTCCCGAGTTCCCTCACTTAATTCGAGATTCCTTACTTTGGTCAAAAAGTCAACCTATGGATCTGTTTTTATCAAATTAAAAGAAAGAACCTGAAGAAGCCGTAAATATTTCATCACCTCTTCCATGTTCTTTTCTTCTTCCACTTACTCTTTATTTTTTGTTTACATTATAAAATAATAAAGACATAATATTATATATATTGTGATGTTATTATAAAAATGGTACAACCATATTCATTATTCAATCTATCATTTGAATGACAAGGTCATCATCTGTGTGTACGTACGGCTTACAGTCTCCACGTCGTGGTATAGATGTTATTCAATAAATAAATTATTTCGATGGGTATAATAATGATTTATAATTAATTTAAATAATAAATATAACATGTTAATTATTCTGTATATATTATATAAAATTCAATTACAAACGATTTGACCATCAATATAATGATTTTGTCGCTTGTGCATACGTACGAATTACCGTCTCCATGAACGCGATGAGATTCAATCCTTATAGTAATAATTATAGAATAATTTTCACTTATTGATTAAAAATAATGTTTATGAACATAATATCATTATTTTTATGAGTCAAATTCATCCTATCCATAACAAACATAGTATACATAACCAAGAATATTATGGAAAACAAATCGGTTAACATTCAAACTGACGATACTTCTAAAATATTATTAACCAAGAAATGTTATAGGATCATATATGATATCATATTTATGTATATAGTTTATGTATAATTTTATAACAATTATTTAAATATTATACATTAGGTTAACATATAGTTGACTAAGTAAAAGTACAAGGTAAGGGTTAATTCTACAATCTCTTTACTTATCCGAGGATGTTAATATGCAACTATCTACTGTGACCTCTTTATCATATAAATATTTGTTTTCTTAAAAATGTAATTCAAAATATTTTTACTATTTACTAGACTACAGGTTAAAGTAATTTATACAATTATTTTACCATATATGTTTTGAAATGAATCTTTCCATCGTTTTCCAAACATGGTACTTTATGACCTTTTTGACAAAATTAAGATAAAAATGTATTTTTTAAAATTATACGATGGGTGAAGATATTTTATGCCATTATAACATAATTTTAGCTTCCCATACAATCTTATAAGAATATTTTAAAAATATATGTTTCCTTTTATAATTATATTACTTTTAAATAATTTCAAAATAGAAATTGATATATTTCAAAAAAAAGTTTTGATTTCATCTTTGTCATCATCATTTGATGGGTTTTAAACTTGTTTGTAGTTGAATTATTTTGATTAAAATATTTCATATGGTATTGATGGTTTTTTTGATATGTTTTATTGTGAATGTGTTATTTTTACACCATTCAAGTTTTATGGATAATGTATTGACATTTTGTATACTTGTTTTAATACGAATGTTTATGTTATGTTTAAACCTTTTCATATGAGGAATCCATTGGACATATTAAGTGATAGGTGGAGCCTGCTATATCTCGTCAATCCAATGGTAGGTCTCATGAGACAAACTAGTGTCTTGGTAGAAGGACATGACAAAATCTTCTTTGTAGTCATGGCACATAGATCTTGACGGTGTTGTTAGAAAGTCTGGAATTATGCCTTCCATTATTATGAATGTGGCTATTGATATTTCATGTGATTATTCTACTAGTAGAATATCCATGTGAATAAGTAAATGGAATTATTTGATTTTATCTCTGCCATATTATATTGACGTATAAGTTTAAAAGGATTTTGTTTTAGTCTTACTTTTTTTAAATGTTTATTATTATTTATGAATTTTTCCTCTATGTTGTTATCTTTACTGAGCATCTGAGCTCACTTCTTGTTATGTTTTATTTTTACCAAGATTTGAATAAGTATCTTATGGTTTACCTATAGGGATAAAATAAGGATATAAGTGTGTTCAAAAGGGGACACAAATTTGTTGATGTTTTTATTTCATGATGTAATGTAAAACTTATTAATATATCTAGTACTTGCAAGGATACTAAACTGATTTGTTTTTTGGGATTTGATTCATTGTGATCATGCCAATGTTATGTAATAATGCACCAACTCTATGTAACTATGGTCGGGGCATTACATTATGAACCTTTGGATGAGAATATAACTTGTATAATATTATATTCAATGGAATGTCACCTTTAACATACTTATGTTTTTAAGAAAATATATATATTTTTGATGGTATTATATATTGTATATGTTCGACTATACATATTATTTATAAATATAAAATGATTATCTACACTATTTGTATTTAATTATAATTTTTAGTTAGGAAATAATTACTTTAAATGGCGACACATTGATGATTTAGTAATTATTTAGTTGATAGAAAAATCAAATATATGAAATAAAAAATATTTAAATGAATATTATTCGATTAAATTAATGTCATACATAATTATTTAGGATTTCATTGACATTTTACTGATGATTTAAATTAATTTTTAGAATATATTATGTTTTATAAGGGTTTTTTTACAATTCATGTGATGTATAGTGTAAAATTTGACAATAATGATATTTTAAAAAATATATTAAATTTTAATGATACAAAAATCATAAAAAAAATCAGAAATGTTGTTTGTATAAGTATAAATAAGTCATCAAATAATCATTTATTGGTTTATTGTAATTTTATGGTAATTATATTAACCCTCAAAGTGTAAACTAAATGATATCCTGGTAAGATTTAAAATTCTTAAAAGGGTTAGAACAAAAAAGGAGAGGATAATGAAATTATAAAAACTTATAAAATATTTTTTGGAATAATGGATTTAAAAAAACCTTCATCCAATATTTTAAATAAATCAGTTTTCATCCATTTGGAACAGATATTTAATTAATATTTATATAATTATTTTAAGACTTCCAAGAGTGCCCCTCCCCTTTCCTATAAATGGTGGCTCATTATTATATTTCCTACACACATAAAAACATATTTTTTTCCTAATATTTGTCCAAATCCATTCTTATAAGCCCTACACAAAATATATAACACATTGTTATCTCATACAATCACCCTTAGTTGTCTTAGGGTGTTATGAGAAAGAGATCGTCTGAAGAAGATGTATTGTTTTAACCAAGTATTTCTTTGTTATTTATTTTTACACATACTAAAATATTCTACAAACATGATGAAATAATAAATCTAGTATCATAAATATATTGTGATATTATTATTCTAATTTAATAAAAAACCATGCCCACTTCTGTCAAATGGGATAAGAATTAATCATTCTTGCATATATAGGAGTACCACCTCACCAACTAGTATAATTTGTTTTCCATCACTGTCTATCATTATTGGTTATATTTATGGAACTAATTGTTATATATTACATTCATGACATATTTATCATTATCAAATAATAATATATAATATACCATCTTATATTTCCATGAACATAAATTTGATAACGACATTCTTGTGTATGTGTGAACTATCTCCTCCACGAAGTAATGTGATTCGTTTCTTATCACTACAACACATGAATGATATATATAAGATTATTTAAATTATTAATATTGTTTTTATTTATATTATTATCATTTGTTAATGATAAAATAATTATTTCCTTCTTTTCCTATTGGTTATTGAAAAATGGAAGCGTTACTCTTGAATTTGTACAACTTACCGTCTTCGTGATTTTATCAAAGATCATTTTTCAGATCCATATTTAATGAGTGTATTAAAAATTAAAATTGATACATAAATATTATTATTATTTAATAAATATTATTTTGGAGAAAAGAGACCTATGAAAACTTTGATAATTGACATCATACCAAAATCATTTTGGACTCAACTACTGAATATAGAGAAAATGACCGATGTGAACTTAAATAATCCACTTCTTTTTATAACATGATAATAAGTTTTATAAAAACAAAAAACAATAAAAATTTTATAAATAAATTGAATAATTAACATAACTTTATAATTTAGGAATGTAAATATTTTATGTGGAGATATGGTCTTAATGTACGTGTCTTTTAACTAAATTAAAATTATTTTAAACGTTTTAATGATTAATTTTATAGATTATGTATATTAATTTCTGTGTTTTTAAAATATTTTTTATGAATTCATTATTATAAAAACAATTTTAATTATATTTAATTTTTAAATTTATATCATATGTTATCAAAAAATAATATTTTTATGGTATTATGTAAGGTACTATCTTTTAAAATAAAATTTGAATGTTACTTTTTCAACCATTCTTTTAAAATCAAAATGGAATGTTTTTCTCATATATAATTCATGAACACAATTTCCATGAATTAATTTTGATTTAATACTTTGATGTTTCCTTTAAAATTATAAAATTTTATTTTCAAATATAGTGTTTTCATTTAGGAGTGCAAGGATATGTAAAAATGAAATTTGATTTCAATGTGGAAAAGTTGTTTTCCTTTTATGGATGGTTTATGTGTTGTTCTTATGTTATCATTATTGAGTATTAATTATGAGTATGGGTGGTTCAATGTATAATATAGGGCATGTGGTACCGTTATATCTCTCAAATTCATTAGGTAATTAGAAATAGTAAGTCTATAGTGTTTATCCCAAGAGATTAACGAAATATACTCTAATGTATATTCCAAATGTAACTTTGAAGGTCACTCCCAATATAGTCGTGATAGCACAAATAAATTTATGTGTGATATGGAATGGATTCCACATTTCGTCATTATGATTTATGTTTCTAATGGATTTTAATAACAATATTATGATTTCATGAGGTAATATAAAGATATTATGTTTTATATCTGAAAAGTATAACTTTGTGAAAATGATTTCATAGGTTTTCATTTTCTCATTGGACTACCAGTTTTCCTTTATTATGTATCCCTTACTAAATTTTTTTTACTCATCCCAATTTAATAAATATGTCTTACAAATTTTAATATTTTTATATAAAAATAATAAGTAATGATGAATTTATTCATGAAGTGTCTTGAAAATAAATCATGTTGTATTTTAAAAGGGAATAATTTATTTGAAAAAATGGTTTTTATGTTTATGTTTCAACTTGTAATGTATAGGTTTACTATGTAATATTTTGTGCTAGTTCTCTAAACCTATAAACTGAAAAGATCATTGAGAAAATAATGTGATTTATAGTTTTAAAATAAAAAGAATATATATTTTCTCTAACTGAGGGCTTATAATTACTAATATGTAAATGATAAAACCATACTATATGAACATGTGTTAGAACTTTCATAACAAATCACAAATGAGAAAATAGAGATATTAATACCCGAAATATGGAAATAATGAAACTTTATTAAGGACTATGTGATAAGATATTATAAAATAATCATATATGATATGGTAAATATTAGTTTATTTTTAAATAATTTAATAACATTATTAAATACAATACACATGAGATTTACATTAACTGGGTTAAAATTATACTTCACTAATTATTTGATATTAAGATAATGTCTATAAATACATTTTATTATTTTATGTTTTCCTTCCATTTTTTTATTTGGATTTAAATTTTCCACACATAATCAATTCATTGATTAATACTTGCTTAATGATTTGATTTTTTAATAGAGTTTTGACTCAATTTTCCTTCTTTGAGACTTATGTCATGTTACACACCTATCTTCTTTTTTGAGGTGTATATACGGCCCCTATTATGAGTAATATGATTATTTTATTTATTTTATTTATATTTTATGTTAAATTTAATGGTATCCCTTCATGGGGATTAAAATTCAATGATTCCAATGTTGTAAGAGTTTTATTTCACAATATCATTTATTATCGCGATTGTAAATTTTTACTTCTCCAATGTTGAGATATGTGGATCTACCTATCATGGATTATCATTATTCTCATTTTCCATTTGTTATTCATGATATATTAAAGTAATAAGACTATTTTTCATTCTTGAGTAGATAAAATAAATTAAAAAACGTATTTAGGAAAAATAAATCATATTTCTCTCTTCAATTGAACTCCCATTTTTGTCAAAAAACATGTCTTTTAAAAAATATTTAAATTTGTATCATACTTAAAATGATTTAATAATGATATTTTTACCCATGTCTGAATATTATTAATTTATTTTCAAAGAAACCATCATTTTGTTTTCCAAATAATACTTGTTTTTGATTTTTCATAAAATGTGAATGAGATCATAGTTTTAACATGTACCTAAGAGAAACAACTTTCTTCCACTAAGACCCTTAATTTTATTGAATATTTTTGAAAAAACTATAAATGTCATTTCCAAATAAAGGATTTTAAAAATGTGGTAATTTTTTTTTTCAAAATAGAAAGTATATTTTTCTACATATATTTTTTAAACTATTTTTAAATATAGATTTATATGTTCCAAGGTTGTTTTCAAATAAAATTATTATCCCAATATTTTTTAAAATATTTGTTATAAAAAAGAGATCTTTTGGAAATAAATGTGAAATTTTCATCAAATATGTTTAATTCTATATTAATGGTATCCCCACTAATAAATATTCATAATCATTATTATAACTTGTTCTCTAATGTGGATATATTTTAATGGTACCACCCTTATTATTTCTATGGATGGGTTAATATTGTTTTAAAGTATGTGTTATAGAATATATTTCTTTGCCTTGGGTTAATCAAATATCAATGATATTATTATGAAACTTGTTTCTTCTGAATGTGTTAATCTTATTATAAAAGTTATAAATGTTTTTCTAAGAGTTTTATGAAGAAATTCAGGATCTATAAACTATACTCATGATGTTGTTATTGAAAATTCTTTATACATTTTGTGTGCCTGGATAGTTATGGGAGCCCGATATAAAATAAACAACAGGTGAGAATAAATATAAATTTAACGCATTGTGTAATAATTATGTTCCCAAGATAATTATATTTAATGTAGGCCAAATGGTTATTACATTTGTTAGGGTTCTGTAAGTGTTCTATAAATATAATGTTCCTAGATAACAACATGTTTTAATTTTCATTTCTATGGGTTTATAGTAATTCATTTGATCAATACAAACATCACATGGCTCGTTAATATTTATTTAGATGAATCTGGTTTTTCTAAATCAGTATTCATTGTTTTATGATTGATGAATCTTGTATTGACGGGTATGTGTTCTTTAATTAGTCACTTATTCACTATAATTATGTTTTCATAACCTAATTATCCCTTAATGTTTATCGATGAAATTTACTTGTTAATTCATATGTTTACCCTTAATGGGATTTTAATCTCACCATTTTAATGTTTTTTCCCTAGGTTATCATGAAATGTTATATAAAAAATTACCAATAGAATGGATTTAATATGGATTATAATGATGGCTTAAGGTGAAATAATGAAAGCTGGGTTAAGTGGGAGAAATGCTCATTTAATTACATGGGTACTTTTTATGTTTCATTTCATCAAAGTTATCTAAAAATATATTCATAAAAGAACCATGAGAATGTACATTATCACAACCCATCACCCAGGTCCCATGTCGTGACTACCCCAAGCCCGCCTTCCTTATCCTTGGGGTTGGAGACTAGAATAAGAAAGGAATTTCCCTAAAATGGGAAGGAATTTCCTCAAATCATGTGCACACATAGATAGGGCACACTACGCACAAGTAAAACACAATAAAAGGATAAATGATCAAACTCAACTAAAAACCACCATTGAGTATAAAAGTATGTACTGGTGTCAAGGGGCCATAATACAAGCCCAACTAAAAACCAAATACAAAAAGTGGGGGAACAGCTCCTGAGATCATCCACCAAGGATCCAACAAGAATTTTGGGTATAACTCATGACTGTGGCTCTCTACATCCATCTATCAGTCTCGCACAATGTCAAGTTTGGCACCCTGAGACTTAGTTAATGCTTCTCGTCGTATGGACAAGACACAACAAGTTGTGGGAGAATCCCATGCATCGGTGAGTATAAAAATACCATGTAGAGAACCTAAGACCCCCGAAGGTCACTTATAATTCCACAAAGGAAAAACCACAAAACATAATCTCAATCACAAATCACAAGGAAAAGATATCTCACACTATGTATATTCTTGGGTAGTAATAATAGCATCCCCGGTCTTATCTTCGAACACCTCAACTGCAGGATAACTCCTTGTCTATCGAGTATATTGGGCCTGCCATGTCATACAGAGGTGCTTCACACTAACCTGTAACTGCTCAGGTACTCCTCCCCATCGTGTACCGTGGGTCGATCAGGTTACACAGAATAGCTCCTCACCATGGCCAACAGAGGTACTCCTACTATCAAGTACCGTGGGTCTACCAGGTCACACAGAACCGCTCACCACCATGTGTTTGCAAAATCACACAGAGGTGTTTCCTACTGGGTCGTCGAGTCACACAAAGTTGAAAGTCAGCAGTCTTCATGTCTCAGCCAGTCGCATGGTTCTGTACGTAGTGTTCTTGGTAGAACCTCTCCTCAAGACATCAGTTGTATTTCAAGTGCCACTAAGAACCTTGAAGAAGTATACTGATGATTCAACATGTCATAAGGGCTCCATCGCAATAGACAATAGGTAAACCGGATGCCCAGACTGTATGTTATAGGAATGTTTGTGTTGAGGGCCCAGTTGGATTATGGTACATTCCAAACTAGCAAGACTCCAACATTCTCTGAGTCTCTCATTGAGTATCACAAGAGTACCGTCTCATCTAAGTAATCTAGCACTGCAGATAGTTCGTCAAATGGATGCCCAGTTTAAAAAATATGCATGTTAAAGAATAATTGGGATAAAAGGGGTCTGGGTACGGTCTGACCCTTTCAGGCCGACCCGACCCGTCTCACTAGGCCTGGCCCTAAGGGGGCTGGGCTCGGATAGGTACGGCTGGGACTGGTCAGTCCTGCTAGGCCCCGATTTCAGGCACACTCGACCACATGTACGACCTGACCCACAAAGTGCGGAACTGCTCAGCCCGCTGGCAGAGCGCGAGAGGACAGCTCCCCTCTCGAACGACTTCGGTTGTTTAGGTCTTCAATGTAGCGACACGAGTTTTCCCTGCACCTCATGGCCAGTATCTGTGGGCCGGCCCTTTATAGACCCATGGGTGTGGATTTTCCCTCTGATACGGATCTCCTTCGTGTCTTGAAGCCACGAACCTCCTCCGCAGCCCACCAAGGCAGCGTGCCGCTTAGCTCAGCAGTGACGCTGGATGACACAACACCACCTGGCTGATCCTTGCGGACCAGCCCACAACAGACCCATCAGTGCGAGTTCTCCCTCCTCCATGGCATGAAGTTACAAATTTCTTTCATGGAGTTCTGACACAGCGTGGAACACTACTTCAATGTGGCCGACACCGGCCGTCCACTCCATTTTCAGCTGCAGAGCCTTCAGTTTTTTTCGTTCCTTCATGGCCTGTGGGTTCTGGCCGCCGCCACCCTCGATCGCCAGCGCTGTTGTGCCATTATTGCTTCTGCGGGCCACCGGTGAAGCTCTGATGGTCCGTTTTTATTCTCGTTCATTCCTATGGGCCTCCCGAGAAATTCCTATGATGTGCGGCCCTTGGTTCCACCATTATTCCATATATTCAAGTTGCCCATGAAGAACGCAACCATAACCAAGTTTAGAATATGGTCTGAACCTTTTTTGTTTGGCTCACACCCTCCACGTTATCATAATAACACGGGAATAATTTCATGAAGGAAACAACTCATTGTTAAACAATGAAACCCCCTACCTCGAGTTTATTAGATGTCACTATGGATGAGGAAGGAGTGTCCACATTCGATGGTGGTGCGGATGAAGGAGAAGGTTCATGTCCTTTAGAGATCATCGTCAAATCCTCCAATAGTTTTCAACGCTTCGTTCTTGATTTGTAGAAGATGTCATTGACTTTTTGTCAGAGGATCATCCCCTTATTCCCAAAAACCCTACCCAAGCGTCATTTAAATAGAAAAAAAGAGGAGATCAAGCCATCTCATAATTAATGAGGTTCATTAATAAATTTAATTAATCAAGTTATTAATTCTCCCAACGGTGTGGTAACAAAACCAAGTGTAACTGGCTTTTAAATGGTCTAAAAACCCAGTGGTCCCGCCACAGCTACTCAATAGTTTTAAATAAATAAATAAAATAAATCATTCAGTTATTTTATTATTTTATCTATAAAGTCTAAAAATTATGTTTTTTGTCAAAATTTTTCCAAACAAAGTTAATCTTCCCTTAAGATAATCCCAACACTGCAAATTCAACGGTACCCTCAATTTTTTTATTCGAGCACCAGTTGAAAATTTAGAAATCACCGATCAAACAATTACTGGACATACCATCAAAAAGATCAAAAATCCATTTTGTTTTCTTTGGGCCTCGTAATCTCGTGTCGTCAATTTTTTCAGACACATAATAATTACATATAATTAAAAAAACAACTTAGAAATTTTGGTTCTTTCCATTCTCCCAACTATAAGGATTTTTATCTCTAAAACCCATAGAAAATTAAAAAACAAATGGGGTACTAAGAACGTATCTCAGCCTCCTACTCCCATGTGCTCTCCAGAAGGTTCCAATACTTCCACCAAACACATACAAGAGGAATAGACATCCCACAAAGGACCCACTCAGGTCAATTCTCTATCTCTATGAGTAACGCTGCAAACATTGAGCCATCTTCGATGTCTAGATCACCCCGTTCAATAATGTGCGAGGTATTATGCATGTATTTACATAGCTATGACACATTGAAAAACATATGAACTCAGTGCATCTATGGGGGAAGAATTTGATGGTATGCCTCCTCACATAATCTACCGAGGATATAGAAATATCCGATGAACCTCGTAGATAGCTTTCCACCCTAAACAAACCTCCATAATCCTTGTCAGGGTGAGACCCATAGGAAGACATGATCTCCCACCTAAAAAATAAAGGGTCTTCGTCTCCTATTATCAAATGAATTATGTCGGATCTTTGCAGTCTTAATCTGCTCCTTGATGATCTACACCTTTTCCGTGGTAGCCCATACCAACTCTGGACCCATATGTGGTGACACCCCTGCATCTATCCAGCATAGAGGTGATCTGCATGGTCACCCATACAGGGCCTTAAATGGAGGCATTATGATTTTGTAGTGATAAATGTTGTTGTATATGAAATCCACCAGTGGAAGGTGGTCCTCCAATCTGCGGAAAAAATCAATGACCCAATCATGAAGCTTGTCCTCAAGTGTCTGTATGGTCCGCTCCATCTGACCATCTGTCTAAGGGTGAAAGGCAGTGCTCAAGCATAGATGAGTCCCAAAAGACTCCTACAATCCCTTCCCCATGTGGTATGTAAAATGATAATTGTGATTCAATATGATCCTT